>OY728120.1:1689094611-1694094611 GCA_963277665.1 Viscum album
TATGAAGGATGATGAAAATATTGGTGTGATGAAGAATTCAGTTTATAGGTTTCTTTTAACGGGGGATTTAAATTTTCATTTAGAAATAAAAAATTATGTCATCGTATTTTTGATAAATGATAATGGTTAGTGTGATACCATCCTTTTTTTAAATTCGGTGTGATAGATGTTTCAATTTCATGACATTTTAAAAGGGTAGATTGTTAGGATTCAATAAATTTCTTAAGGAGGGAGAAAATTATTAATTGAGATATTTATGTCAACTTTAATAGAGGATTTTATAAAAAATTAATGGCGAAGTAATTCTAAATATTAAATGATGAAAAATTTAATACCATCTTAATTAATTGGAGATATGGGATTGGTTTATATGTTAGAGGACGTGGTATCATATTTTGGAAAGTGTTTCATCATGATATAACCAGCAAGAGAGAACGATGATGGGGTTTCCCCATGTGTAGTGGCCCACGAGACATGATAACGGTGATATACTTTTTACAGAATGAGATGGGTGGAAATCTCAATATCTATGATGGAAGAATATCTTGAAAAAATTTGTCACAATGTAGTCAATTTTTTCCGAGTAGTTTTCTGATACGTAAGAGGTGAAAATTTCTGGTTTGATCGACTTTCATTGGATATGGTCATTGATCTGATTTTTGTTCTTTTCACCTATAAATTTTATTGAGAGAGTGAAGACCTTATTTCATAGTTAGATCTATTTTTTTATTTATTAGGTTGTGTTATAAACTTCAGAATAAAATCAGACTACATATTCTTTCTTCTTTGATCTACTATTTTATTTGAGTTTTATTTTCTAATTTATTTGTCATCATTAGCTATCACTACTATATAATCATTACTTATAGTTGATCCCAATTTCGGGATTAGGCCCCATGGGTTTTCCCATTTGGGTTTTCCTTGTTAAAATTTCTGGTGTCAAACATTATTTTTCTACACACATATTATTCTCTCACTAGTAATCTGCATTAGTATTTCTTTCTTACAAGTAGGGAACAAATTGTTTTTCCCATGAAAGCTCACGTTTCGATGGTATTCATGTTCATCTATTTTAATCTTTCCCACCACATAATTCACAACAATGCATAAGCGCATTAAAAGAAAATGCACATGCAAGTATAAAGTACAAAAAAATTGCACAATGAGATTACATTGTTCAAACCTTCACCCTACATCCACAATTGAATAGAAGAATCACATTAATTAGATGTGAGAAATATCTAGGATTGAAGAATTTATAAATTTTATAAGACCACCTAGATCACCAAAAGATGTGTCACCAACATCATTTGGTCATCACATCTTATAGATCCCTCCTTCTAGTTTCCACCCTTGTGGCTCCTAATATTCTCCTTTGGTTCTGGTGCCATTGGATTCGCATGCACCCATTCTGGCTTCTGAATAAGGGGATCATTGTTCCCCTTTTTTAGGCCCAATCTTCAGCTCCTTAGTAATCTAGTTACACTCTCAATAAAAAATATTTTTCGATCATTTTCAGCATACAATAGAGATTTTTCCCTAGTGTTTTAACCAATGGGGGAATTGGTCCATAATTTCATTCAGTCATCAAAGGTTAGAAAGAACTAAAAATCTATGTTTTTAGTTGAGATACATGTATTTTTGTTCATTCGATGATATTTCATATTCATTTAAGTTAGTCCCCTTGTTATTTTATTTAAGATTTTATTTATTCTTGAGGATTATATTCATATTGATATTTTGATTTTGAAATTGTAACTTTTTTATTTTTGTACTGTTATATGAAATTTAAAATATAAATAAACATACATATTACTATATATCTACACATAAAAAATTTATTGTAGAAATAAGTATTTAAACATTTTTACATGTAAAAAATATTTCAAAATATATAAACTATCTGAAAATAAACATTTATTATTTACTATAATTAAAATAATAATTTCTCTATTTTATTATCCAGAAAATAAAGAATGATTCGGTATAGAGCATACATTGAAGTGAATATTATTAATGGAAATAAAGAAGAAATAGCATCCACAAACAAGGATGTGACAAAAATAGTGCCCCTAAACTTGAAATATTTCCTAAATGACACCAAAAAGTATGACAAAACCCTAACAAAAAGGCCTTCAGACTGACACATAGAGGCAAAAAATCTCTGAACATCTCGAAAACTACCAGCCATGAAGTCCTCATTGACTAGAATGGTTATTTAAGAATATTTAATTAATACATATCAATGTAAATTTATTATTTATTAATATTTTATTATAATTTTATTAAAATTTATTCATAAATATTAATTAAATATTCTTAAATATGCATAAATATTCATAATTGTCCACAAATATGAAATTTTTTAACAATTTTTAATAATTTAAAAATATTTACTCATATTAATTAATATTTAGTTAATATTTAAGAATATTTATTTTATATAT
This sequence comes from Viscum album, assembly GCA_963277665.1. Classification (NCBI taxonomy): domain Eukaryota; kingdom Viridiplantae; phylum Streptophyta; class Magnoliopsida; order Santalales; family Viscaceae; genus Viscum; species Viscum album. The sequence goes on from OY728120.1 coordinate 1,689,097,059, forward strand.
TTTAGTAGTTTTTTAAATATTGGTTTAATATTTATTCATAGTATTTAGTATTTATCAATATTTATGAAATTACTTTAATTAATTAATTAACATTTTTTAATATATATTAAATAATTAATTTTATTTATTATTAATTAACATTGTTTAAGATTATTTAATTAATGCACAATGATAATTAATTATTATGTAATAAAATTTAATTATTAATTATTAATAATTAATTTTTATTTAGTTATGTTAAATTAATATTTATTAATATTTATTTAATGTAGTTGTTGTGTTGGGATTGTGGTAAGCACCCGTAATAAAACATCAGGGTTTGGGGTTTAAAACCCCTTAAGAGTTGGTTTCTATAGAAGTATTGTAATAGTATTATAGCAGTAGTGGAACTGGGGTGGGAACATTAAGGGTGGAAGTACAATAGCAGAATGGGTGCTATAGTAGTACTATTGACTATAAGGTCCATTGGTACAATTGATTGTCCTTTAAGCCTCAAATAAGGGCTCCCAATCCAAAGGTACAATGTGATGTTCTATAATGAGTTGTAAGGCCATCTGAGAAAAAGGGCCACATAATGGGCCCCTCTATAAAAAAAGCGATCATCTGTTTCAATAAAAAAGTTGTTCAACCAAAACTTTAAAAAATTATTTATCTAGCATTTATGAATTTTAAATAAATATTTACGAATAATTATATGTTTTTTACTAATATTTATTAATATTAATATTTATTTAATTTTTTTAAAATATTCAATTAAGATATATTCATAATTTATTAATACTGTTAAATTTTAAGTTAATATTTGTTAATATTTATTGACTTTTATTGATATTTATCGATATTTTACTATTATTTATTATTATTTATGTGTTTTTATTTGTTTTTATTATTTTTTGTAAATATTTATTTACTATTTAAGTAAATTTTGTTAAAATATATAATTTGGTAGAAATATTGAATGACTCTCACTCTTCCCTGAGAAAATTTACTTATTAAGCAGGAACCCCATTCACTCTTCATGGAAAAGTAAAAATTCTTCAATAGGGTTCACTCTTCTATAGGCCAATTTTTTAAAATATTCAATAACCTATCACATTTTTTATCTTTTTAAACCACAAAACCCATTTAAAAACACAACACACACACATAAAGTCACAAAAAAAATATATGTTATAATTATTTTTAATATTATCTATAGAAATATATAGAAATATATTAATAAATAATCAAATAAATATGTGTTTAAATAAATAAATAAATAAATAAATATATATATATCATAAAATTTAGTGGAAAAAACATAGATTAGTGGTCTAAGAATTTTTTTTACACATGGAGGTATCATTTATTAAACAGCGCATGAACGACTAGGTAAGGAGGGTTGCAGTGCTAATGGGGGTGGTAGGAGTACTGATTAAGGGGTTGAACACCCCGTGTGATCTGTATGGGGAGGCTAGGAGGAGTGATGAATGGTGGGGGGGGGGGGTATTCAGGGGTGTAAGAGTAATACCTCATTAAGTTGAGAAAATATTTTCTATTTTCATCAGTGCTTTTTTAGTGTTGTTGAATATTTCCTTTTTCAATGCTAAATATATTTATAGAAAGGTATACATTATCAAAAAATAGGAATAATGTCTTTATCAGTGCTTTAGTAACACTAAAAAAGCTATTTTCTTTTAATGATGAAAAAATTATTTATGTTTTTATAGTGAAGAGAATGAAAATTTAGACAACACAGGTGTGGGGGAAGAGTGAATGTGGCTATGAAAGTACACATTTGTTTGTGTGTGGGGGGGGGGGGGGAGTGTGGGTGCGATTACATGTCAGAATAGGTATGTGTGGGTGTCTCAGTTTACTGGTGTGTATTTAGGTATGGGTGTGTGTAACTACCCGACTAAGGGAAGAAAGAATCACGATTAATCCAGTAGTAATACGTGACCATATGAATTCCTCACTATACACTAGAGACTATTGGTGAGTTCTACAAGTCTATAAGAAACACGATAGACTATTATCTCAGTATCATAACATGAAATAAAAGATAAATAACTGAATGATCATACAATATAAGGTTATACATAAATAATTATATACATGACTTGGGAATCAATGAAAAATAATTATTTACATGGTATAATGAAAATTGTCCCATGTAAAACATGTATTCATAAATAAGAAAAATCAACAACTATATAGATCAATAAAAAATATACATAAGTGGAGACATCACTATGGGATATTGTGTCCCTCCTCATTCCTGATTCTCATCCTCATCTATCCAATAAAACCAAATATATTATACAACTTGTCAGCTGAAATGTAGTCATTAGGTTATACACATGTAGCAATGTACTCATGCAATGTGTGAGAATAAGACTCAATAGGGAACCCAAAATTATGTTCCACATATATTCCATCATATCTATGTTATTATACAAAAAAAATAAATATAGACATAATATTCAACATAGAGTCAGTCACATCAATTCATCGTGTGCTAACTAGGAAACCATGAAACCCGACCCCACCTATATTGGCCAATGATGTATTAAGTATGCACTAATATATATATTCATATAATATATGATAATTTATATATAAATTTCAAATTTAATTACATGAATTTGAATATGTGTATCATAATTTATGTATTAAATACATGCAAGAATATATATATATATATATATATATATATATATATTTGATAGATTATTATTTCTTCCAAAGAGTTTAATTATCAGTTACAATCCAATATGAATTGATTAATTTCTCACAGCCACTTATTTAATAACATTCAATGAAATATGGGAATAAATATATATGGATTAATAAATATGAATGATTCATTTTTTATTAATGAAATATGCCATGGATGGATATTTAATGGGATATAATCCCTAAGGCTCCCATTTCTCTCACCCTCCCATATTGTTAGTCATTATATTAGATGAAGGCAGAGCTCCCAATCATTATTTAGGTATCTTCATGATATGAACACAAATTCATTTCTCGGCGTATCCCCCTGGGAGGCTGGGTGATTTTTTTCATAGCAATGTGATCCTCATTAAGAATTCTACTTTTACAAGAAATAACAAGAGTATTTCTATTGTAAATTTCATGTTAGTCTATTTATATAGATTATTTATGCGTTGATCCTCAAAGATAGATCCACATGTGTTTTCAGTTATCTTCCATTGTACATTTTAATGTGATGATCATAGAAAACCCATCGATGGTATAAGAGGTATGACTTCTCTAATGGGTCAATATGGTTATTGATATATGAAGATAGAAAATTTAATAGTAAAACATGATTTTTCAATCCTGGATATAAAATATAAAAAGATAATATATATATATTAGTCATGTTTATGAATATAAAAATCAATTTATTTTAATCAAGAGAAATCAATTTTGAATTGAAATATGCTGTTTAGAAATTTATTATAAATAATAATAATAATAATGTATTTTCAAATATTTATATAAATTTATAAAAAAAACAAAAAATCAATTAATTATATAATGTTTAGGGGTAATTGAAAAATAATTTTTAATTAAATAATTTTTGAAAATTTAAATGGAATGTGTTATGATATATAAACAAATTGTTTATTTTAAGATCATAAAAGGTGATCTATGAAGTGTTTTTAATATCCATCATATATACAGCTTTTATTATATGAAAATGTTTATATAATTAATATTGAATTATAAAATCTTAATAATTAATGAAATTTCCTATAAATGACATTTTATATATAATATAGAATGGCTTATATATATAATAACATAGAATGTTTATATACATTCAATGTTATTTAATTTTTATAATTTTTATTTATTTATAAACTAATCTTAAATTATTATCTCATATTTTAATATTTGAATTATTCATTTATTTAAAGTGTATTCCCTATTATATTAATAGTTATAATTTTTTATATATTATGAATAACTATATGATAACGTTTTTTTGATTAATTTCTTCTAGGATAGATCTTTTCATATCATTCTATGTTTGATATCAAAATAGTTAGTTTTTTTATAACTTGACCAATGTTTTTTGTGTTAGTTTTGATATTTAGAGTATTTTTTGGGAATTGTTTCTGAATTTTAGTTCACAATGATTCCATGAATTTAATTCTCTCTTGAGTAATGTATCCTAGGGTAGAGGGAATCTAGGTTTGACCACCTACATTCATTGAGGCTTTACCTAACATGGAATGTGAATGGGGTTATCTATCTATCACTCCAGGAATAGCCATGTAGATTTTTCTAATGTCATATAATTTTATTCAATTATATTAAGTGTTCATGTACCTTATGCATATGATGGATTTGGATATGTATGTGTATAATTGAACTATATTCATGGGTGATTAACACAAATATCTTGCTATTGTAAACAATTGGAAAATAATTTGGTGTGAACAAATTAATTTAGTGGTTGGAATGCAGATTCTACAAATAAATCATTACCATAATGTATAATAATAAAGGAAATAAAAATTTAGAAGATAATTATTAAATATATTGTAATATTTTTGAATTTAACTTTAATATGATGTTTATTAAATTGGACATACTTTAAAAAGAAAACCTCTGAAATTCTATTTGTAAGATTCCTTCCAAAGATACACTTTTCAAGACCTCTATCAGTCAACATGTTATTATTGAGCTAACCATGATTACCCATAGATAATATTCTATATGAAAATAAAGTTATGTGTATCTTGGTATTTTCATGTTGGGTAATGTCAATATTAGCATGAGTATCACTTGATTTTCCTTAGCTGACACATTTTTTTTATTTCACTGGCTAGGAATCACGAACAGTTAGGATACTAGAGGAATACAGTTTATTTAATCCGTTGGATAGATTTTGATAAAATTTCATCTACTCAAATATCCTGATATCCTAATAGTATGGATTGGGATGATTTCCAATATGAATAATCATTAACTTCTTGCGTGATTTATGCTGTACGTTATAGTGAAATATGGATCTTGGATCATAAAATAGGTATGATGTATGGGGTCATCCATTTATAGTGTTGTATATTTAATTAAAATTCCATAATGAAATTATATAATACATGATTAACATATGATTAAGTGTTCTATTTGAGGTAAATGTATCATCATCATTAAAATTAAAATTATATTAATTATTGAAATTTGGAACATAACTTAAGAAACTCCTAAGACTTATAACATAACATAATTTTTTTTAATAATGAGAGATATTCTATGTGTAAGAATAGTTCCTTCCGGATTAACCATGTGTTGATGTTATAAAATAAGAAAATATAGATTCTTAAGGAAGAATGACATTATTTGTTTAGGATTCATTGGAATTAAATTCTAAATGATTAAATGAATCATTATCTCCATACATGTACTCAATATGACTGGTTGCACCAATGATTTTAGTCTCATATACTAAATATGTTAGTGTATATAAAATAATATTCAATATGATTTAATATCTTATTTACATGTTGAGATTAACAATTTCCTTAAAGAATTATTTATTATAAAAATCAATTATATTGTTTTGATAGATATATGACATCAAATTTATGTTTCCCAAAGTGTTGTAAATATATAGAAGGTCGTAAAAATATAATGCATTGATTCATAATTTTTTTCAAGTAATGGAGAAAATTATTTTATAAATTGATATAAAGGATGCATCATTCTTGGATAAACTTATCAAAATAAGTGGAATATAACATTTAGCTATTAAGAAGATCTTTTAAACAATTGTTGTTTAAATGAAATGATATGTGTTTTTTAAAATGGTTTATGAATAGTTTGTTATATAAAATGTATTATAGATAATCCTAGAATAGAATTCTCTGGTTACAAAATTCATACTATTATCATTTATGGAAATGTTTCGACAATGTGAATAAATTAAAGAAATTTTTTCTCAATATTCACATTGTTTTGAAATAAATGAACTAAACATATGTTGTTTAAATTTTTGTGTTGTGTTGATAGTAAAAATGGGTAAAGGTTCAAACCAGAGGATAAAATATAGTTGGAATGTACATTAATATTTCTTCATGAAGAATGATATGGTTATTTGGAACTCGATGATACTATTAGGATAGAGTAATGACTCCATATAATGGGATTATTGATGGGGTTTTGGACCACCATGGAATTTCCATATAGGTATAAGGGTTATAGAAATAAATTCATTGATATTGAAGGCTATGTGATATTGGATGTGTAATTTACAAAATGTTTTAAAAATCTATGTGTTCAAAATCAAAAGGATGAGTTGATAGAGCTTTTACTTTTTATTCATGATATGATGCAAATAGTTACTTCATTATAGATCAAATTAATATAAGTAAAAAACATGTTTGTTTATATCATATCACTCACTTGATAAGAGAAGAGGATTGATAAAAATGAGATGTTATGAACTTGTTTGAGATGACTAATTGAATAAAAATTGTTTACGATTCATTAATTTACATAACATATTTTGAGAATATGATTTGGATAATAATGTTTATCCAAGTTAAAAGTGATTTTCATCATTCTGTTAAACTATTTGGGATTCTATTCCCACCCATCATCAATGAAATATTTTAATTAAATATTGTTTACAAAAGTAAATTGATCCAAAATCGTTGAATACCATATATGATATGGAATAAATTTTTATTTCAAATATAACTACTAAAAGGAAATAAATTTTATTGTCTAAAACATAAATTAGTTTATGATGATTCATAGAAAGTTATTAAGAAATAAATATAATCACTAAGAGACTAGTGGGAGTATTTTTTTACTTAGAGATGTTTAAAGTTAAAAAATTAATGATTATATCGATCTATGTTTTAGTTATTTTTTCAAATTATATCATAAAGATGTAGGATATGAGAGTAAAATGGAAGATGTAAACATTTACATTTAGTAACTATGATAATGTAAATATATCTATTAAACCAGATTAATGAAATTCTCATTTTTTCTTTAAAATTTGTAGGAAATTTTGGTAAATAAATATGTCAATGATTACATATGTTTACCAAAATAATGTTATAGTAATTTTTTCTTAAAAGTGTTTAGGGTATGATTGAAAACATATAACAATTTATATTAGTTACTGTAAAAAATTGATATCTTAAAAGAGTTTAGGATGTTATAGTAATGTGACAATGTAAATAGATATATTATATACAAAATAATTCAGGGGAAATGTTTCATGGGAATGTATCCAAAGTTGATGATGATATACTTGGAACGAAATCCAAGTAGGAAAAATAATAAAACATTATAAAATTTAATGCTATAAATTTATGGATTTTGATTAGAAGATAAAATATTTGAAAATAGGGAATATTATTCCTGTGTATCAACATTATTAAAACAATGTTTCTTAAAAAATTTCCCTCACTAGGTGGTTAGTGGGGGTATTTTAAATTTTGATTACATTTTGATGCGATGAAAATTAAATATTGATGGGTTGTTTGGACAATTAATCCATTACTTTAGCTACCAAATATGGGTCAAGTTATATATCTATAACTGATTGGATATAATTGTTGTAAATGAATCATTCAATTATAATAAAGGAAATGACCTTATATTTTTCATTCATGTGTAATGGAATATATTTTATAAGAACATTCAACTGAAAAATATCCCCTCAATGTATGAACATTGAGTTTTCCCTAATCGATGATCGTCTTGGAGTATAAATGGATTCTATGATATGTAGATGTTATCATGAATAGATTTTTATATCCATTAAAGTGGGTTGTATATGAGATATTTAGGAATGAATTCTTTACTTTAAAACTATAGATTTATTACATGGAATGATACTCTAATGTACATCTCATGGAATGTTATACGGTCAAAGATATACATAGGGGTGTATTCTTATTATCAATCCTTTTAACATGATGTTTGAGTTATACCTAGAATTAGAAAAATCATAATTTGATAACCTATTTTTTCAAGTCATTATATGGATATCGAAAAGCAGGGGTGGTTGGGTATGCTGTTGATAATGTCATCGATTGGAGTGAAACCAAGATGGGATTCATCTACTTGTATGTAAGGGAATGGCATATGGACATTGATTGAATTATATTGAGGAAATTCATGTCCATGCTTACTTGTTTCAAATATGATTTATTAAACTGCATTGAATTGTGACATGTGATGTTCTTTTTAGATAGATGATTGATATGGGGTGTATCATCCAGTTAGGATATAAAGACCTTGAATTTAACTGATTTTTTTAAAATTAAATGGGAATTTTACGAGTTCGTGAAAATTGACGACACTTAATTCTGAGGCTCGGTGTGCCCGGAATGAATTTCAGAACTTTTCTTTCGGGTACTTTTAGTAAATGTGTGAGCGGGTTTTTGTAACTTTTGAACCGGTGCTTGAAATTGAAATCTGAGGGCACTGTTGAACACACAATACCAGTATTCTCTTAAGGAGACTTTCACCTTGACGACAATTGCTCGAGGGTGAAAGTTAATTTTTGGGGTTTTCATGAAAGAATAAAATTAAATTAAATTATGTAACATTTTATTTTATTTTTACTTGGAACTACCCATGAGGATGTTAAGAGGTGGGGACCTCCAGATGTAATCCTCCCATGTAAGGTTATGGAGGTGGGGACCACCCGAGCCTAAACCTTCCAACTTGAAGTCTGGTGGTGGGGACCACCCGAAACTTAAACCCCCTTGAACTTCCCTCTTAATGTGGAGAAAACTCATTAGCTCCCCCATGTAATTATGACAACTCTTCCCTTTAATTAATTAATCCAACTCTTTCTTAATTAATTAAGCTAACCTAATTTGTGCCAATTTTAAATTAGCCAACATAATCTATTAAGTTGGCGAATTATCATTTTGGTGGAATTGGGGGAAACTGTTTTCAAAGGGAGAAGCTTGGAGAATTGGGAGAAATCTCTTCAATGAATAATGCCAATGAGGAATATCTCCAACGTAGAACGAACTTACGATCAAGGAAATGCGGACGTCACTGACGTCCATCTATCCCCAATGACATCATCGCCTTCCTTGCGGCATCCGTCAACAAACAAATGAGGTAGGGGTTTAATTGTGTATGATTATTTTCCCATGTTCCTCCCTTCTAAATAAAGAGGAGATGTTTTCTTTTTCTACGGGATGAGAGTTATCATTTCCAGGGGATTGGAGGGGTTTGTTTAAATTTTATCAATGTTAATTTTCCTCTCACATTTAATAATATTCCTTGAGCCGTATGCTACCACCCTAACGTGGAGGGTACATGCCAAATAATCATGGCCCGACCCCTCCGTAAATCCTGTGGATCTTTTGTACGATCTTCACGATGATGTCGGTGACCGGTGCCGACAGTTGCAACTGGTGGATCCCAAGAACCGAGACAAAGGAGATGAATGAAGGGTGGCCAATCAAGCCGGATGCCAGTGAAGGCAGGATGCCCAGCTTCTCTATGGCCATCACCACCACGCGGCTGCCACCGCCCCACGACGCTCCGCCGTTCGGGGCCTCTACGCACCACGACCATCCGCCGCCTGGGCCTTTGTGCCCCGCGGCGGTCCACCACACGTGGCCTCTCCATGCTTCCCCGTGGCCTCGCCAACCCACAACATGCCACCCTGCCCTGCGGTCTCGCCAACCCGTAGCCTTCCATGCCGCCCCGCGGCCTCGCCGACCCGCGACCTTCCACGCCGCCCAGCGGACTTCCGCGACCATGCAGCCTCGCCGCCCATCATCCCTCTGCAGCCCCCTCGTGGACTACGCACCCCTCGTGGCCTCCGCGGCCCCTGCGGCCCTTCTCAGCCCTTGTGGGATGGGATGGGTCGACCCAAATGGGGTCAGCCCCGGCTGGGTCGGGTCGGGTTAGTCTGACCAGGTCGGACCAGACCCAAACCCACTTCGACCCATATGTTATTTCAGCCATATCATTGGCACCAGGAATCCGTTTGACGAACTGTCTGCAGTGCTAGAAACCTTGGAGAGAGTCGGTACATTTAGTATACCCCACTAGATATTTGGATAAAGTTGGGGAATAGTCAAGTTGGATCGATCACGAATCCAACCGGGGCCTTGGGACTAAAAGACTAATAACTCACAGACCAGGCATCCGATTGATGCATCGTCTGTGGTATTGAGACCCCTATGACATGATAGTCCTTTGAGATAATTCCTTTTGAGACTTAGTGGATGTTTGAGTATCTATAATAGGATGGTGGAGAGGACCCTTCCCAGAGACAAGCAAGCGTAGTGCAGGAACCTTGTAGTTGGCTGCAACGAGAAGATTGAAGAGAGATACTCTCTAGGTCAGCACTGAGCGATCCTGTGTGGGTAAACACCTAGAGATCCTATGTGGGTCAGTACCGAGCGATCCTCTGTGGGTCAGCACCTAGCGATCCTATGTGGGTCAGCACCAAGCGATCCTATGTGGGTATGCACCGAGCGATCCTGTGTGGGTCTGCCTCTTAACAGAGTAAGATGATTTAGTAGTTACATCTAATCATCTCTACTACTATACTTATGTTATACCTTGTGTGATTTGGGTCCGTACCTAAGCGGTACTTTCCTTTTTGGTAATAACTTTGTGGTATTCTTCTTTTTGGCATACTTGTGTGGTACTTGCCTTTGTTGGAATCATTCCTTTGTGGAACAGTTGAGCTTGGGATTTTGGGTTGGACCATGTGTTTCCTCAGGATTGAGATGGGTATACATGATAACTTAGATATATATATAAGAATATACCTAAGTAGGGTTGTCAATTGTTTTCTTGTTTTTTGGTTTATCCTATGTGGATTCTATGAGACCTTGAGGGCCTCGGGGTCCCAACTGAGTATCGTTATACTCACCCCTGCATGGGAAATTTCCATACCATGTTGTGTTTGGTGTAGACGAAAGACATCGTTGATCGAGGCTGAGGATACCAGGACTGGGCGGTGCCCTTTGGTGGTCCATACAACGTCACAGTATGCAGAGGAGACTGGCAGACGTAGAGTGATTAGGAGGCGATCTATACCAACCCTTCAGGTAGGAACCCTGGAGGAAGACCCAGTAGCTACTTTTATTTTTCTTTAGTTGTATTGTATTTCATTTTTACTTGTATATTTACTATTGCGCTTGAATTTCCGGCCCCTTTTAATTTCAACAAACTTTTAGTTATACAGTTTACATGTGTTTTTATCTTGTTGTGTGAATGATTGAGTGTGTTTATAGGATATAAAGGCAATGACTTCCCGGTTTTAGGGAATACGCCTTTCGGTGCTAGTCACTAGCCCCTTCCTATGGAAGGCGGGCATGGGGTAGTCACGATAAGGGCCTCGGGGGATGGGTCATGACATGGGAAGTCTTTTTTATTGAATTAGGTAAATTATGAGTGGAATAAACTAGATTGACATGTTCTATTTCCTATGGGTGGTTGATTTCATGGAGAAAAGTATTATATATGATATATATGGTGTGTATGGTACTTATTATGGCTGACATGTTCATATAGAGATACGAGTTTGTTTGGTGGTGATCACAGTAGACTGCTCAGTAGCTTGAGTAGCACTGATTCTTTTTAAGAGGTATCTCTATTCTTACATCTATAGAATTGATATTTCATAGTTTGTTTCAGTAATTATATGGATTAAAGGTTAAAACAATTAGTTTCTTGGATAATTAAAAATTATTTTCCAAAGTGTTTGTTGAAAATGAATATATTTTGATGAAAAAATGTATCTAAAAGAGTTTTTATAGATTCATATAGTGTTTTGATGTTATGAATAATGTCCTCAGGGGATTTTTTTGAAAGTGGGGTATTTTTAAATATGATGTAGTACAAATATATAATATGATATTATATATATAATGTGTATAAATCATTAGATGAATTTTATAGGTGTTTCATAATTCATCTATTAAATACATGTGGTAGTATATATATATATATATATATATTTGATATGTATATATATATATATCTAGTTCCCCCAATCAGTTTTATTGTTAGTTAAAATTTATTATAAGAGGATTAATTTAACTAACCATTCAATTTATAAGATTTAATGAACAATGGGAATAAATTTATATGGGTAAATTAATATGTCCAATTCTTTTTTCATTTAATGAAATGCATCATAGATGGATATATAAACTGATGTCATCCCTCATATTGAAAATAAGAAATTGTGAGAAAGCTTTCAATTCTTATCTTCATCCCATATGGGTGTTCAGTGTCTAAGATGAAGGTGATAGAACCCCTTCATCATTTATATTTCCTCATGATACGATCAAGGATCCATTGGATGATGCATCCCCCTTGGAGGTAGGGTTCTTTAATACACTAGTAAGTGATATTCCTCTTGGAGTTTCCTTCATCAAGAAAGACGACTACAACTCTCCTTGATGATTACCATGTACTCTATTTATATTGTTTATATATAAAATGGTTCATAAAGGTAGATATGCAGGTGTTTTGGGTTATCATTCACAGCACGTGGTCATGTGATGATCATACAAAACCTATCATGATGTTATACAACATCTAACTTCCATCAATAGGATATTGTGAACTAAATAACACCCCAATAACATAACCAATCTAACTTCCAGTTGTAAATTCCAAATGGAATCCTAGGAACACTACTAATCTGATGATAGGGTAAAAATATTAGATTATTACTCAATCTATCCATTTCATTGGATGGTGAGTAGTGGATATAAAAAATGATAATTTGATATCTTTGATCACAAGGATATGTGATGTTAGAGAATTAAAGAATCATTTCATTCCCATAATCCTACTAAAATATATTTTTAAGGATAACCATGTGAAGCTTTTCTTGTTAGATAGAGAATATGAGAGATAAAATAGAATAGGTACTTAAAATGAAATGTTAGAGGATATAAAATGTTAGGCCACTTCTTTGAAAAATTATTCTTTGAACCAAACTACATCAGTCATAATATTTACAAAAATATCCAATTGAATAATTGAATAACACACCCAAAATGATCTCCTCTATGGAGACAACATGATTTCCACTAATACTGTATTAATTTAGGTCCAAATTTCATTTGTTGATGTATGAAAAACAATGTGGGATCTTATCAATTGTAATTCATAAGTAGTAAAAATTTGATATGCACATTTTTCAGGATTTGATGTTCTATAATGAGTCCTTGTAAGGTCATGCGATCGTTACCACCCACCAATGTAATAAAATAAAAAGTGTGCCTTTATTAACAACTAATATCACACACATGTCAAGGTTTAATAATATTTAAGACGTTTTTCATGTCTAAGAAAACAACCATTGAGTGTCATTAAATATGTCAATGAATATAAATAATGGAATGGTTTGAAGAACCTTGATAATAAAGGAGATATATGTAATGTAAGGTATATTTTCCACAGAGTTATTAAGAATTAGATAAAGTGAAATAATTTAACATAGGTGGGTTTTCTAGATCCAAAAAACATAGTGAACTTTACCTTACAAGTGAAACATAATCTATTCTCCTGAAATTATTGTATATCAGTTGAAGATAGTTTATTTAAGTAATACGTTTATATTTTATTATTACCTACAATCTTGGTAGATTTCAATTTGTAATTTCATTGAATGATGTAATATAGTTGTAAGGTCCCATGAAACATATGGATACTCATTGAATAAATATAGAATATGTGGGTATTTTTTCAACCAAAAAATTATATTGTAAAATTTTCATTAAAAATGTGTGGGAGGAATCATGTAATAATGAACACTACTAGAGTTGTGACATTTTTCAATGGATCATTAGTGATAAATTTTCGTCACTAAAATTCATTTTTAGTGGGATTCCATCATAGATAATGGCATAAATATTACATTTATTTAGGATGGAACGTAGAAAATAGTTATTATTTTCAGTGGTGGATAGATATATCATAGATAACTTGTGATCTATTATTAACTAATTATTTATTAGGGGTCATTTATTTAGGATGGAACATGTATACATATTCATGTATATATATATATATATCAAAAAACATAATACGTTTTTAAAATACATATATATTTATATTCACATGTCAATATACTTACATATATATATATATATATATCAAAAATGGTACAAATTTTTTAAGAGATATATATATATATTCAGAAGTGAATATATATATATATATATATTAAAAACATTATATGTTTGTTAATATAATTATATCTATGTATTAAAAACATTGTTGTAATGAAATGTTATTAATGGATGTCATAATTATTACAATAATGATGACTCCTCAATTACCAATTAATTCCCCTCTTAATGGCCAACCCTTCATATTCCCACCGTTGGATCATATCTGATGTACTCTATAAATATGGTGATATGTTAATGAAATGGGATGGAATTTTGGCTCTAAATTGTGTTCTCTACTTCTTGTATTTATTTTGTATTTTTATTTCCATTTGTTATTATCATCGTCATATGAAAATACAACATCCTCTTTCTCAATGATGCGCTTTTCCTATGATCGGTCTTACATTTCCAGTTTCTAAATGCTTCGCAGTTTCAATCGATGTTCGATCAATTTCACAACACGTTTTCAGCACGATTGTATTATTTGCATTGCATATCGTGATGTCTCTGTCTTCATCCGCATCATCGGCATATGAAAAATTTCATAGGAAAAAGGTATGTCACATGTTTTTATAAACATTTTTATTTTTGACATACTCTTTTTCTTGCGCATCGACCCCACTCATTCAAAGTGATACATAAAAAAGGTGAATATTATTTTACATGTAATATATTGTTACATTTATTTTCCCCTCATGGTAAATCTGAAAATAATTTATTATTTCCTTGATCTCTTGTTGGGGGAAAAATAATGAGCTCCTAAAGATCGGTAATGACTCACAGTTGACAAATTTCACTTCATTACCCATAGAGAATGCTTTGGATTAATAACTGATGTGGTTGATGCTGAGACAAACATTATTCATAAAATTAATAAACAATTACACCACTAGAAGTAGTTGAATGATGAACATCACATACCCATCATACGTCGAGCCATTGAATGATGAACATCATGTACCCATCGTACATCGAGCTGTTGAATGATGAAAATCACGTACCCGTTGTACGTTGAGACGTTGAATGATGAACATCGCGTACCCATCATACGTTGAGCCGTTGAATGGTGAACATCGCGTACCCATCGTACGTCGAGAGGAAGTTTGAGGAACATTGTGTACCTGTAGTACGTCGAGACGAAGTTCGATAAACATCACGTACCCATCGTACGTCAAGACGAAGTTTGATGAACATCGCATACCCGTCGTACGTTGAGCCAATGTTTGATGATCATCGTGTACCTATCATATGTCGATCCGAAGTTTTCTAATCACTGCATGAACCATGAAATTTTATATGTATTATTTCTTGTTCACCCTGAAGGTGTCATGTTTGATTATTCTATATAAAGGTTCATGATGGAGATGATTTTTACTTTAAATATTTGTTTTATTTCTTTTATCTTTCTTTTATTTGTTCATAAAATGTTTTAAGGAAATTAAATATTCTTTATGAACAAGCATAAATATATTTTATATATATTAATCCCTTGAAGTGGATGAAATTGATGAAATTTCTGAATTGAATATTCATTCAATTGTCTTGAAGACACTATAAAACTTGAACAAATAGTTTTATTTTTTTCCCTGGAGTGAATAAGAATATTTATTGAAAATGATCTATTTCATTCCCCAAAGTGAATGAAAATATACCTGATTTTATTATAAATCAAGTTCGAGGTGAATATGATGTTTTGTGAATGATCATTGTGTAGTATTTTTTTATAACAAATAATAAAAATATAACCACCAGAAGTGGTTTGATGATAATAAATATTTACAGAGAATAATGAATTTTATTGATATTTATAAAATATTTCATCCCTAAAGGATGATATGAAAATAATGTCCTTTAACATTATATTGAAGAATATCTTTATTTATCATTTATTGTTCCCGCATCAACAATATCAAGGGAAACATTATTATTTATCATATTCTTATGGATTATCAATATTATCTCATGTAATTCATCTATCCCTTGAAGTGGATGTTGTTGTTCATATGATTCATAAATGAAATGATTGAATTACAAAGTTTTGATAATACGATATATATTTTGAAAATGATTTTACCACGTGAGGCGGTTAAAGAAATGATCATCATAGTCAATAAAATTTATATTTTATGAAAGATGATCAATATTGATAAATAATAAATTTTCATTCATGGATCATAAAATCCTATGAATGAATGAATTTTCCTATGTGAATGTAGTATTGATTACTATATCCAATCCTTAAAGCGAATGAAATTATTCATGAAAATTGTTGATATGATTTGTGATATCATGAATATTTGAGAGTTGATGAGGTTTGATCAAAGGATTAATCCTTTATTTGGTAAATTGAATGTTTATCAATGATTTATAATTTCGGATGGTGATGAGGTGTGTGTTGTGAATCTAGAAGTTTCTTCCACATTGGTTCTCACAACCACATTCACCAGCTTTAAAAGGCGTGGGGGATCCTATCCCAAGTATATGTATTGTAAAATATTATTTGGACGCAAAGTTCCAAAATATTTTGGAAAGAAGTTCAAAATTATGCAATAATCTGCTTGGTGATGGGCCTAACCCGTTATGATTATATTATGAATTCATCAACCACCATAAGTGGAAATTATAATGACAAATATGAGTTTTCACAATGAAAGATCCTAAAGATCTTGTATGCGTTGATCTTGTAGAAAAATATTTTTTTAAATGCTTCAAAAGAACTCATATATGTGTTAGTATATTCCCATATAAGTACATTTACTGGTAGGGAAAATTAATAAACGATTCTAGAAAAGAAAATATATTCCCACCTGGTAGTACAAATTCTTAATGCTTTGTTATATTTAAAGTCTAAATGAGATATATGGATGGTATTCTTGAAAATAAATATCATATAGAGACAAAAGAGGTACCTCAATTTGTAACAAGCATTCAAAAAAGTGATTATAAAAAATTTGTTATCTAAAATCGAATCAATAATGGTAATCCAGATGTTTGCTGATCCTGGAACTTCAAATATATTACATGATGATTTAGTCCATCTGGGATCAATTATAATGAAAGATATTGATTCATGTATACATGAGCATCGATTTACTGATAACATAGTAGACATCCATCAGTGGGAGAATGACGAATTTATTTAATGAATGCATGTATACAAAATTATCAATGAATTTATTATCATTAAGTAATTATTAATATCCCCTGTATGATAATTTACCACAAGGTACCCAATTTTGAGGTAAATTATTTATATAATTAGCATCTATTATGGAAATAAATTTCCCAAGTACTTATGAAGTAGTATATAAGGTAACGCCCACCATGTGATCCATCTATATGAAAGATGCATCCACTAAATGAACACATGTGTTATTTGATACTAGTGAGTATAAAATGCATGCTGTGAATGTTGATTAAAAGAAATACTGAGTATCATATATTATATGGTCCTACAAAATCATTGAAAATATTCTCACAACACTTACATAAATGTAAAGTGTTGGAAATCAATAGTCTGATTATACACACCTGAAGTGTGGTTGAACTGATTATATAAAATCATTGTTTATCATGAGTAGAAAACAATACATATATTTTCCCTTGAAGAGGAAAATGAATACATCGACAACATTATATGTTTTTAGATATTTTCCCTAAAGTGATACTGGTACCATAAAAATTATGAGATTTCAATCAAATGTTGTTGATGATATATTTTCTATGAATGCTTTTAAAACTCATTGATGTCAACGGATTCTGACAGATGTCAACATCATAATAATTGGCCAAAATTATTAAAGGAACTTATGAAATGTTCAACATATAAATTTCTTGAATGATTATCCAAACTATAAAGATTATTGCATATGAATGATCTTATTATAAGAAATATTATTCCGTGCATATTTGGATATTTATATGAATCCCAAAAGGGTTTGATATGCCTGAAGAATATTCCAAATTATGGAAGTTTCACCCAATCTGATAAATTATGCGGTGAACTGAATAAGATTTATCCATATAATGTTAAGGAATAATATAAACTGAATTTATAATCCCATGGTTTGTATGAATCATTGTATTCATTATATTTTTAAGGTGTTTTGAAAAACATCTAAACTATTGAAGAGTTTTCTGAAATCCATGAATTATTTGATCATGAAATTACATGGAATGTCCTTGTATTTTGAATTAATCATCTCGAAGATGAAATATTAAATTTTGGATTGGTTTTACCCTTAATGAATAATTAAATCTCTTACTTCCTAGGGTGATAGATTTCATACATAAAGTGTTGATGAAGAACTTACTTATCCTAGAAGGATTAAATATAAATGCACATTTTATTTATCCCTGAGGTATATACATGTGCATATGCATATGTCCCATGAAAATAACAATTAATCATATTATGATGTAAGGTAATTTTCATCCATATTAATTGAAATCTAAAGGGTATAAGTTATTATTATTCCCAAATTCATAACTGAATGTTTTGGTTATGAATTTATCATGGAAATTTTATGAGTTAAACGATGATCATTATCAATGGGAGATGTAACTGTTGTACTCTTTTTGCCTTAGTCAGGTTTTTCCCACCAGATTTTCTTGATAAGTTTTTTAACAAGGAAACACTCTGAGGACTTGATGTTATTGTACTCTTTTTCCCTAATCAAGTGTTTTCCTATGAAGGGTTTTTACTTGATGAGGTTTTTAATGAGCCCATAATACATCTTAATAGATATCAATGGTAATGTTATAAATTATTATGGATATCTATAATTAATGGATATTTTTGGTCTTCCCCATGAGTTTTAATTTTTAATGAGACCATTCATTATTACCTATGGTCTTCCTCCCATGTCCTGAAGACATAATTAAATAATAATTTGAATTTATGTCATAAAGACATAACTAAATGATATAATCAGGGAGAGTTGGGAACGATGCACTCTTTTTTCCCTTCATCATGTTGTTCCCACTGGGTTTTCCTGATAAGGTTTTTTATGAGGTATCATGACATGGAATTAATTTATTTTTGCTTCACTTAATTTTCCCATAGGGTTTTTATAAGTGAAGATTAAATTAGGTTCCATGAAATTATGACATCCAAGGGGGAGTGTTATGAAAAGTTATTAATGGATGCCATAATTATGAAAATAATGATGAATCCTCAATTCCAAATTAATTCCCCACTTAATGGACAACCTTTAATATTCTCACAGTTGGATCAGATATCATGTACTCTATAAATATGGTGATATGTTAACGAAATGGGATGGAATTTTGGATATACATTGTGTTCTATACTTCTTGTATTTATTTTGTATTTGTATTTCCATTTTTTATTATCATCTTCAAATGAAAATATGACATCTGCTTTCTCAATGATGCGCTTCGCCTATGATGGATCTTACATTTCCAGTTTCGAAATGCTTCGTGGTTTCAATCAGCGTTCGACCAATTTCACAATAATTGCACATTTTTTAGACATTTATATATATATATATATATATATATATATATTCACAGGGTATTATATAAATTACTATATTTCAAAATTAATATAAATATAATAGATATATTTAGAAACTTTTTAAATTAATATATATATATATATATACATATATCAAATAAATATATACATGCATAGTAACATACTTACATATATTTATATATATATATATAATAGAAATATTACTTGTTTTATTTAAAAGATTTATATATTTATATATTGACATGTTAATATATATATATATATATACACACATACATATATCCAAATCTTTTCAAAAAAAAATTCACATCATATTTTTTGATAAAATCATTCATAGTATAAAAAAACTATAATATGACATCATTTCCACAATTAAAGTACTATCATATTTCATAAAAAATCATATCACCATAACAATAAAAAACAATTAACTCATCAAATTGATTTATATTAACTCTTTCAATATCATATATTCCTAAATAATTTCCATAATAAACATATTTCTAATAATAAGATAAAATAAAAGATGATTAGTAACCTAAAATACCAAATATAATAGTCTAATACATCTCAAAGTTAATCAATATGAAAATACATAAAATAAATCGAAATAACACATGCAGACCCAATGAACATGTAAAAAGAGAATAATAAATTTATAATAGACCTAAATACCAAAAAAACACTAAATATGTGATAAAATTATTTTCCAACGGTGCACCAAAACTAATTAATGTACGATAAATTGAAAAAATAACAAAACTAAAGAAATAGGTTATAAGAGGAAACCATAACAAGAAGATTGAAAATATGATCTACAAAAATTCAACTGTAATGGAGTATATCGTAGGTGGGGGAGGCTAGATGTAGTGTATCATTGAATGTTCATGAGTAGAAACGTGTTGGAGAGGAAAAAGGTAGGATAGTGTTTTGATTTAATTTAAATTATGATAGGTTTTATATAATAAAACTAATTCTATGAAAAAAAACATCGTCAAATGTTTTTTAATGGAAATTTTTTCCAATACAAAAAAAGTTTCCTATGTGATGACTAAGAGGGACATAATTCTACATCTGCCCCTATTAGCCATTAAAACAAATTTTCCCACTGAAAGTATCAAATTATCACCAAATTTATTTCTAATAGAACATTTTTCCTTTTCAAATGATAACATTTCGAGATAGAAAAAATCTTCCATCTGAAATAATTGCTTTTCAATATATTATTATATATTATAGAGTAGATATTATCTGGTTCTTTTAGGGATAGAATAAGCCTCCTCAGAGTTTTATATATCTTAATTCCACCATCATTGATCTAGGAATAAGACCTGTAAAGTAGAAATGTAATGCATATGATCATATTAAATAATGTCTTCCAATTCATCACACACAAACACCCAAAAACAATATCAACACTTTTTTTTAATAAATTTTTACTTCATATAATATCCTTAATGGTATAGTGACAAATTGTGAGGAAGATAATACACGGGGGAAGTGGGAGGATGTTTTATAACCTTATCCATATCTCGAATCAACTTCTTCCCCAGTGTTATTAAATAATTTATTAGAAACAAGGCTCCAATTAGATACATATGAATATAAGTCATCCTTGTGAGAGAAGGTGACAAGTACATTCTCATGATTGTAAAGATTTTGATTCCACATATCATTGTAATTATGATACTGGTAATAGAAACTTGATTTTTATGTGTTGGTGAATCCGCTAGTGAATAAAATTTAATGTATTAATGGATTTTTAATTGAGGTGTTGCACAAATTAAATATTTCTCCCCACGAATCCATTTATTTTTCTTTGTCTTGTCAAACATACATCCTTCAAACCATTATCTTAAACCATTTTCCTCATAGTTTCAAGGCTAAAAAATAACCCCCGTAACATAAGACATCTTCTCTGAATGAAAAATAACTATATCAATTAAAATTTTATATATCATAGATGAGATTATCCTATGATTTAAATTTTCCATCAAGAACCTCTCCATATAAATAAAAGAGAAGTGTTTCTTTGAATTTCTCTCCACTGTACCAACCGTCAACATTTTCAATCCAGATGATATCAAACACCATGCATAAGGTTAAAAAATCAATCATTTATGATTATCTAATTCCATAACCAGTCCAATGAGTGAATTAGTTTTCTAATATTTATCCCATATATTCCCAGATACTCTCAAGAAAGCCGCTTTCCCCATCTCATTTGAGGTAAAATGACAATTATTATAGTCTATAATTTCATTCAAAGAAATGGTAGTTCCAGAAGACAACCTTTCATGAGAATCCGATGTGAAATATAAAATAGGATTAAAAAGTGAGTGTATTGTGTTGCACTTACTTCCCAATACGATGGTTGGTTCAGTCCCATACCATGAAATGGAAGGAACCACCTTCAAGAATGCGCGATGAAGAGTGACTGATGGCCATGAATCCAAGGAATGTATTTTTAATCCATGTTTTTAACAAGTGACTTGAGGAATTTTTTTCTGATTTACGTGTATCAGTGAAAATTTTATGATTTTATGATTACCTACTAGTCGAGGTGAGATATTGTCACATGGTCCACTATGTAAACAAAAGTAGCAGGCTGAAGAGGCTAATTTTTTAAAAAACACAATGCCTCTAGTTTAATCATTTGAAATGACCAACAAAACAACCATGTAGACTAAATGTATTAATTAAATGATATAATGGAAATGATTTACATAAGGAAATAACTGATTTCAGATAGACAAAAACATTCACATTGATAAATTCTGATAGATAACATGGGATAGTATAGAGTGTGTGTGGGTGTGTTACTGTATTTGTGTGTGGGTGGGTGTGCCAGCGTGTGTTTGTGTTGTTGCGTACGCGTTTGTATGTGGGTGTGTTAGTTTGTGTGTGTGTGGGTGGGTGTGTCAGTGTGTGTGTGGGTCTCTGTGTGTGAAAATTTATATAGGTATGGTTGTGTAAAATTACCCATCCTAGGCAACCCAAACCATGATTGAGATAGTGTTAGTACATGAACATATGTATTCCTACATGCACCCAAGAGATTGGTGGAGCCTATTGAGTGTCTATAATCAATATTTATAGACTATACTATTGGTATCACCACATGAAATAATATAAAAATAATCAAACCATTGTATTCAATCAGAGTATGCATATGTAATTATATGCAACAACGGACGATCAGTGAAAAATAAACCTCAACATTCTATTTCAATAATAGTGCCATGTTCAAAATGTGTACATACACCTAGAATGCCACCCACTAGGTTGATCAACATACAAATTACCCTAAAAAAATATAATTGGATATAATACCATAACAATCATACTTCATCCACAGTCCTATCTGTCAACATCATCTTTCCATTCCATTTAGATATCATGTAAAACATGTTACCTAAAATATATCCTTAAGGCTTTACAAACTCACCAGGGTACTTGTTCAATGAGTGAGTACCAAAATAACTATGGTGAAACTAGTGGCATCCCTTAGATATTAAATAATAGATGTGTATGTATTCACAAAAAATAAATAATTTTTTAATATTCCACATGAAATCAATCCTGTCATGTCATTTTGTGGAAATAAGAAAACAAAAAAAATTGACACCACTGATTTTGGATAATGAAATTGTAAAACATATAACGTTTATCAACAATGTTGTTTGAACCACATGATTTCAAAATCATTTGACCATTTTATCCATTGGTGTTAAATGTTAAATAGCATAACAAGACCACTGTCAGTCAGACTAAATGTGGTAAAATGATATATAGATTCTCAATGTCTACGTGGGTTTGACCGCGAATAGTAATTTTAAAATGGTATCAAATGATCAATATCAGTTTGAAAATTGGTGAGAAATGATATTTGGGGTCTCTGACTCTCTATTTTTTAGGACATGAGCATTTATTCTTAGATGGTGTCCTAACTCTCAATTGAACTGACCATGGGGGTAAATGCTAAATGGCGTCTCATCACTTTTCAAGAATGTCTATAGGGGATAAATGTGGGGTTTTTGGTCAATCCCATATCATGAAATGGAAAGAACCACCTTTGATCATAATGGAGAACAAAAAATATCTAGTTCTTGAACTCTTATCTTTGGTGTGTGATTTGAGAAACCTCATATCTATTTTTCAAAGGGTGGTTTTCAGATGATAGGAAAATTGAATGTGGTCAATTTTTTGAGGCCAAATCTATGAAGATTTTATTAGGATAAATCCAATTTTGGAAACCATGAAACAAACTGAGTTAAAAATATGTCGGTAGAGGTGGTCAATGTATTGGTAAAATGTTATGTGATATAGTACTCCATTACTAAAGAAGCTGACATTGTTCACACCAAATATAAAAGATTGGGTGGAATTTATGGTGACTATTTTTTCAATCCACATCATCACCACCTCGTTAGTTGATCTGGATTGTTGAAACTGTTTTGGCTATAAAATGGCCAATTAGAGTCTATTTTAAATTATCTGGGAGTCATTTCAAAATATTTCAATCAATTTGAGCACGTCAACACGGTTATATTTTAAAAATTTTCACTCAATTAATTAGTGAAAATATTGATAATATTATTAAGCTTACCACTATTAATTATGTCATCTAAAAAACCAAAATGGAAGATATATTGTATATTTATGATTTTTTAAAACCAACAGTGGATACCACTAAACCCATTTCACTAAAAGTTGACGAATAGATAACAAGGAGTATATATATTGAGAAGACATCAGAAAATACACCGCTAGTTGATATTTGAACTTCTCAACATGAAGTAAAATGAAGGGTCTAATGTATCAGATCCCATCAATGAGTTCTAATGCACTATTGGTCAGTTTAATTCCATGAATGTTATTATTGATGATTATTTTCCAAAAAATTGGATGTTGAGTTCATTACGAATGATGTGGGACACAATAGTTGCGTCATTCAAAAATTAAACTCTATATGGAGTATTCAACATGGATACAGTGAATGAAATAATGTTAAATGAATAATCTTGAAAAATGTAGAGAGATCTACACCTAAATCAGAGGCTCCTGTCACTGAAGGAAAAAGGAAGAATAAATGGAATGGATAATGTAGAGGAAGATAACCAAGTGACCAGAGTATATAAAGTAGGAAGTTATTAAAATCATGATTGAGATATGACATGAAGTAATACCATGGTGGAAATCCTAAAAACATCATTTGGGATAGTAGAAGGTTGATGGTAGAGAAAAGGAATAAGGAATGTAAGAACACAAACAATAATGTTGTAGTTGAAAATAAAGAGGTCATTATTGTTCACGATGATAATTAGTCCAGTATTCTAGGCCATGAATCTTCATGGGTGATTGGTTTAGGCACCTAATTCACTATCACCACTAGAAGATATTTTTTCTCATATTAATCATTAGGGAGTTTCAAACATGTAAAGATCTGAAATTATAGTGAATCCAAAATCACTCGTATATGTAGTATTTTTCTGGAGACTAATACCAAATTATTTCTGAGATTAAAAAGTATGCATTTAGACATTTGTGTTGATTTCATCATTGGAGAAAACAATAGTGTACCATTTCATGGTTTTTACTATCTATAAATTCAAATGTTTATTATTTTATTCATACTGATGAATACATGGTGAGAGCAATGTAATTGTGATTTGATATTTATTTTTTTTAACTTCAAATATGATCATTAAAATAAATAACGGTCCATTTATTTGAAAATTAATGATCAAGTTCATGATGTATTCCAGTAGTTCTATATTAATGTGGAAAGTGAGATAGTTAGATGTTTAAAGTGTGTGAGAGAGTACAATGGAGGAGAGTTTTATCGTCCTTTTGAGTAGTACTACAGAAGTTTTGGAATCATGATAGAGAAATTAGTACCAAAGAAACTGAAACATGATAGTGTTGTTAAGAGGTTAAACATGACTTTTTGTGAGAGATTCAGGTGTATTCTCTCAAATGAAATGTTTCCAAAATCCTTTTTGTGGTGGATATAGGGACTTTAATTGATCTTATAAAACCTTCTCCACTAATTAAACTAAATTAAAATGTTCTAAAATCATTTTGGAATCCTAAATAAATTTCATATGGACACTTTAGAGTATTTGACTATAGACAAGTTTTCCATATATTGAAATTGGAGAGGATAAATATTGATGTAAAATGAATGTAATGTATATTTTCTAAATACAATCATGAGGTGTTTGGAAACTGACTCGGAGATCCTATCAGTAGGAGGATCTTAAGAAAGAGATATCTGGTGTCTCTAGAGTATCAGAAAATTAGAGATTTTGAGAAGCCATAAAATTCAAAGAAGTTAATGTCTGAGGAAATTCCTGTCAGTCTAGAACCAGTTTGACAACCATTAGTTCCAACTAGTGAGAGGGGGAATCATGAAACTTATGATACATCGCTACTAGGTAATATTTTTCCATCTACTGATATGTCTCCATAATATTATATTTTAGAATAGGTTCCCCTTGAATAACAATTGAAAATATCCACGATAGTTCGACATCGAAATCATACATACATAGCATATGAATCTGTGAATCTCATTGATTCGTATAGGTAGATAGTAATGATAATTCAATCATAATTATGTAGAATATGGAATGGAAGAAGGCCATGTGATAAGAGATGTTATCCTTCAATATTAACCACACATTTGATTTGGTAGAGTTACCACTAGGAAAAACAGGGACAAAATAATAAGTGGTTCTACATAAATGAAAAAAATATTGAAGCTCCTGGACATGCTGATGATCTATATTTGGAGTTTGAAGATATTTGGTTTGAATAGAGGTATTTAATTTGATGATATTTTTACTCATATGGATACAATATTGTATATCCGGGTTATTCTTGGATTGGAAGGTAGTCTGAACTGGGAGGTTGAACAACTAGATTTAAATACTGCATTCTTACATGGTGGTATTGATGAGGATATTTACAAGGATAATCTAGAGGTATTGTAGGTGAAATTTAATGAAAAATTTTATAAATGATTATGAAAATATTATATTGTTTGAAATAAGCACTGATGCCATGGTATACGAAATTCGTCTTTTTTGCAATGAAATATGAGTAGAGGATGATGAATTCTGTTTACTTCATTTTCACCAAACAATTTTATGATGGTAATTTTATTATCTAGTTGGATTATGCTATTTATATGATAGTTATTGACAGAGATATAAAAAATATTAATTGGTTGAAAAAAGATATGAATTTTTTTTGAATTTTTTGGGTAATCCATTAACACTTAGAACATAAAAGACCTAATTACTCATATAATAAAGTTACAAATTTTGTGGGATAAATTTAATATTTTTTGACAAGAAAACAGAAAAATTTTGTTTTTAAAATAATCCTCTATTTTCAAAAGAACAAAAAGAACAAGAAATAAAGAATAGAAAAGTAAACCATATATAACGTGATTCAGATCACTGTGATCCTACTTGCATGGAAACAACACCCCATAGGTAACCAATTTTATTAATATGAAAAACGAGGAACTAAATATAGACTCAAAGTGTAAATAAGAAGACTAGAGGGACTATATGAGGAGGATAACCTTGTTTAACTAGGTAACAATGATGAACTATGTCACATAGAGTCAGCACCGTCAACTCCTGGATAGACTATTGTAGACAACAATGATGGATATAGTTTTAATCATGAAAGAAGTAAATTAATCTCATACAGAGCCAAATATCAAAAAATGAAACCTATTATTTATGAATAGAAGTCACAATTTGGAACATCCTTTTATGTGAAGGTGTCCTAGACCCAAGGTAGAGTCAATCTTTACTAAATCTCCATCATAGTGTTACTCATGTACTAGGATGTGGAACAAACCTGATAGAGGGTAGTGAAGGTATTTGGAATGATGTATCTGCTGGAAATGGGGATGACCTCGTTTGTTTAAGGTTCAAAATTTCCAATCGGTTTCTAACTGTTTTATTCATTGAACCGGAAACATCCAATGATTCTATATCCTTTTGGACATACTTTCCAAAGGTACGTGTTCATTAGTTATCGACTGATGAGGCATAAGAATTTTCATTGGTTGAGAGGATGGGAGTTCAGGCTCATCACACCTTTTTGAGGGGAATTATTACCTACTCTGGGACTCTCTTATAGATTTAAGTTATTTTCCAGAATCCTTATTAATTCTCCATGTATGAAACTGAGTTTTCCTTTAGATCTTGAAAAAAATTATTTATATGTAGGAGATTTATAGAATCTTTTTATATGTGTTTGAGGTTATTCATCAATAGAGAATCATCTATATGAAATAGTTATTCTTAGTAAATGGTATCCTTCCATACATTATATAGAAATATCTTGGTCATTATGATGACCATACTTGTTCTAAAGCCACTCAGTGGGGCACTTGAAGTTTTTTGTCATTCAGAAGGACAAGGATTATTTTAGAGTTGGGATTGTACCCTTAGATGGGATACCTATGTATACTTGTTAGAAAAGGAATCAGAACCCACGTAGTTAGAGTGAAGAAGTATGACTTTTATGCATGATTAATGTCCCAAAGGGAGATTTCATAATTACTTTTACACTCTAAGCTCACGTGAGTCATGCTCGGTGTGAGAAACAAGAGGTATTAGTAAAACCTGATGATTATTCCACGAAAGATGGAATCATAAGAAATGATGTGGGGCTTATGTATGTATGACTGCCCAATTTAGTTGAGGATCGAGACTTACCTCAGGGAAGAAACCCAAGAACCAGGTCCATAAATGTATATGTACTTTATAGAGATTTGGATAATTAACATAAGGGTTACTCCAGAGAAGGATGCCCAAATTAGAGGGGTCTTATGATAGGGTTTTATTGTTGAAAAGGAATCCCAAATAAAAGGAAATTATGATTGGCGATTACTCCTAAAAAGAAGGCCTAGGTTAAGAAGACTTGGAACATGGGGCTTACTCCTAAGGATGATGCCCAGAATTGGGGACTTGGGGATTACTCCTAAAGAGGATTCCCAATTTAAGGTGATTTGTAATTTAGGGCTTACTCCTGAGAAGGATGCCTATGTTATGGGAAATTATTACTGGGGATTACTCTTAAAAAGAAGGCCTAGTTTAAGGGAATTTATAACATTGGGCTTACTCCTAAAGAGGATACCCATAAATAGGGAACTTGGGGCTTACTCCTAAGGAGGATGCCTATGTAAGGTCTTCTCATATTTAAAGGATGAGGTTGAATGAAGGAAATCTCTAACCTTAGTGACATAAAGTTATGTAAATCACAAGGTTTTGAGAGATGTTCCATAGAATTACTTTCAGATAAGGATTCCAACATAATAACCGTTCCATAAATAGCTTTGAAGAGGGTTTTTATGGATTTTCTTGAAGAGGAAAGGTGGATTTGAGGAAAGGAAGTGAATTGGAAGGAGGCACACAAGTGTTTCTCAGGAACACAAGTCCTTGTCGTGAAAGTGTATATTCGCGACATGAGATCACTTGGGTGACAAAAAACATGTGAAGTAATACTTGGGTGAATTTGAACTGGGGCCCTTAATATCATCCCTAGTGGCTTTCAGATGGGTGGCGTGCAAGTTTCCTTGATAGGGAAAGGAAGCGCTCAAATATCATCACTTTCCTTAAAGGACTCGATACTTAGGCACACAAGTATTGATTAATTCTAATACTTAGGCCTTATTCATCCTCTTTAGAGCTTCCATTATAGGTAAAGAATTACCTTAGAAGTGTTTGGAAGACTTCAAACAGAGACTTGGGCGACCAGAGCTTGAATATGAGTTTTGGATTTTTCTCGTCTCTTGAAATGGGGGGCCCACAGGGAGTATTTATAGGATATTAAGGACATTGGGTGAAAAACAATAGGGCGCGCAAGTAACTTGCATGACCCATATGTGGCGCGCAAGTATATTTTCCTGAACAGCTTGGAACTTGCACGGACCATGCTTAAAGAGGTCCTTGTTCATGCCTTTGCCATTTTTTGATGTTTTTTCAAAGGATGACTCTCTTTGTGTTTATGGTATTCCCCTCTTTAATTCATTAGATTCTGTGATGGAAAGGAGCATCAACAAAAGTCCCCCCTCAGAGTTGGATCTGAAATGAAAGAAGATTTGACTATGAGGAAAATGAGAAATAAGGTACTTCTGCGCGCAAGTATTTGGTGTGCAGGTATGCTTCTGGCGCATAGGGTCCAGCACGCAGGGGTATAGCTTCGCTTATAAATATGTGGAACCACTTCGTGCAAAGCACTTGGTTTCAAACGCTTTTGATCTCTCAACGCGAAAGTATCTCTCGTTTGTGCAAGTGACTTGGCTTTCCATTTGTCCGCGCTTCTGTTCGTGTCGCACTTCTGTAGTGAGTTTTTGACTTGCGCACCCCTACTACCACGGTAAAACTTGTGTGTCCAACTTGGACTTGCGCACCAATATGGGACTTGCGTTCCTTAATGCCTTAGCCATTTTTTTCAATTTCATTAAATTTTTTTTTATGAAAAATCAACTTACATAAAAGTTAATTATCTGATGTTTGTGCAGATTCAATGGCTCCTAGAAGAATTGGAATGGCTTCTGAGTTGGCCAGAAAAAGAATACATGACATGATGAACATTGTTGGTCATGAATATTGTGATATCTGTGATAGAAATCTCTCAGAATTGGCCAAGTATTTGAAGAAATATCACGCCAATTTCTCACAGAGTATCGACTTTCCTCTATATGGGCATGGTCATCTACCAGGAGTCAATGTTCCAGAGGCAAAGAATTACATGATTGAGATGCAGCCGCACTACTACTCTTCTATTTCATTTATGCTCTGCATTAAGAGAAGTCTATCATGACATGAGAATAATATCTGAAAACAAAAAACCCACGACCTGATATGTTTTTCGCTACCGGTTGGTGGAGAGAAGACTATCATGACAAGAGAATAATATCTAAAAAGAGAACCCTCTCCAAATGTCTCTTTACATCCGATGCACTATTCTCAAATCTATGTATCCATCTTCCAAGTCTCTTGGACAGAAACAGAGTCACTGTTTGATTAACAAAAAATTTTCTCAAACCGCACTCAATAACTTCGTTTTAACATTGTTCCAAGAAGATCCGGTATCCCTACGTCTCTTATTGTATCCAGTTGAATGAATGAATTCCAGGTGGCTGCTGATGAAGCTGGGGATGCTGTAAAGAAAATGAAGAGTTATGTTGAAAGCCTCTTGTAATTCCTGACAAATAGAAGAGACTCTTATCAATGGAATTCCTTCTAACACTTGTGAATCAATGAAAGACACTTTCATCTTCAATCATTTTTAACTGCATTCTCTTGCTACCTGCTTTAAATTTTTAACAAATTCATTGGGAATAGAAAGCATAATTTGATTTTTTCTAGGGTGATACAAACAACCCCACAAACATTGAATCTTTTATTTGACGAATATTATCTAAATAATAAGAAATGTACGTTTAGTGAGTTGGGACTCGACTTTTGTTCAGAGTTCCCTTGTATTTTGTAGGCAGTTTAAAGTCATGCACGTCGGGCATAAAAAGGCTAATGTTTAAGGCTGAATATCTTTGAACGAATGGATTAAAATTGACACAATTCCATGATAATTTATTTGGAAACATATTACCACATTCATGTATGGAGGGGGAAATTGTAAACTATGACATAAGAAAATTTTAATCTACAGAATGACATGGGAAAAGGGATAAAAGGAATTAGAGAAAGTATTTCCTAAGAATGAAGTTACCACTATTTAACAAACCCGTTAGGGGGTTGAATTATGCGGGGCCACTTAAGGGCATTGGATGCATAGTCAAATAATAGAATCTTTTTGTTGATAGGTCCATTATGTATACTACTTTTGCAAGGCCACCTATGGGCACATGCTTCATAGTCAGGAAAAAGAACTCTTAGAAATTTTACTTTCCTATTGCTAAAAGCCAGTGGACGTTTATGAAGATTCATATTTTTCCAAGCACAAAGTCTTATGTATGGAGGGAGGTACTTGAATATGGAGAGGATATTCCCAATTAAAACTGTCAAAGAATTGGATAAATGTTACTCCTGCGATGGTCTGACCTAAACGTAGGGAAGGGAAATATAAACCATATACATGAAGAATTTCATATTATGAAAAAGATTATGGGACAAATATGTTGAGGATTTCTGTTTTTTTATGGATCCCTACATATGATCATCAATAAAAATAAGTAAAAAAGATGTTTTTCCCAAATAATGAAGTTACCACTATTTGAAAAACCCGTTAGGGGGTTGAATTTTGCAGGGCCACTTAATGGAATTGGATGCATAGTCAAATAATAGCATCTTTTGGTTGACATGTCCCTTATGTAGACTACTTATGGAAGGCCTCCTAAGGGCACGTGCTACATGGTCAGGCAAAATAATTCCTGGGTATCAGAAATTTTGTGACCTGAAGATAGAAAAAGGGGTATGGAGATCTGGAAGTATTTATGTTTAGGAGTATGACACATGAAAATGATGTTTTCATACCACATTCATGTACTCACAGGGGGAATTTTCAGCCAAGGTACTGAAAGTGGAATTTGGGGTTAGGCCCAAAGACTTGGGGCTGGGTTCGAGGGATGCTCAAAAATTCCTACGTATCCCATAAGGATGGGAATAAATACATATGTAGTTCTTGAAATACCCTCTATACAGATTTAGTTCGTACATGTGAAGGGTGAATGGGGACTTTAGTGCAATGATGGTTGGATTCCAGATTAAAGGTTCAGGCATTTCCATGTATGCTCATAGTCTTTGAAATATAACATGATTGGAGATCAATGTTAATAATGATTCTCTCTCAGGTGAGGGTGTCAAAGATTGTTTTATTTTATTGTTTTACAGGAAAAAGGTGCGAATAGTTTAAGGTCATATGCATGGACTGGTGCTACATAGTTTAGCATCATGTATCTAGGATGTATGGATATTTTGTTTAATGTATTGTAGTGAGGAAAATGGGGGACTATGCAATTTGAAGTATTGCTGTGAGGAATATGGTGAACCAATGTGAAGATATTGGTTTTGGGGAAAGGCTTCACGGATCAACATCATGTGAGATGGAGGTGAACCGATGTGAAGATATTGGTTTTGGGGAGAGGCTTCATGGATCAACATCTTGTGAAATAAAGTTAAACCGATGTGAATATATTGGTTTTGGGCTTGAACCTCACGAGGTTGCCTATGCACCCAGCCTAGAAGGAAAGGATCAAGGTCCGTGTGGTTTGATTGAAGAATGAATTGGTGATCGAGTTGTACTTGAGGACAACCCGAAGATTGTGTTGGGACTTATGCATGGTTAGCGGCCCAGAGAAGGTGTTATTGTTGAAGCTTACTCTAAGCTCACATGAGACATGCTTAGTGTGAGAAACAAGAGGTAACAACAACTCTAACGATGCACATTTTAACGTCATATATGAAGTATTAAGTGAATTTTTCACTATTTAAATGTCATGTAGGACGAACATGTACATTTTAACGTCATGTAGAACATAAAAGGAGGAAACAGTTTAATCTCATGTTGGATGATAGAGGGAATATGTAGTTTAAATTCATGTAGTAAGGAAAAAAGATGGGCTTTATAGTTTAACGTCATATAGCAAGGATGATACAGTTTAACGTCATGTTTGATGATGCAGTTCAACGTCATGTTGGATGAACATGTACAGTTTAAGGTCATGTAGGATGTAAAAGTGGGGACACAGTTTAACATCATGTTGGATGATATAGGGACTATGCTATTTAATGTCTTGCAGTATGGACAAAAGAGGGGCTGTATAGTTTAACATCATATAGCAAGGATGATACCGTTTAACGTCATGTTGAAGGATACATTTTAATTTCATGTTGGAATAATATGTATTTGTGTTACACAAAATACTTCATCAAGAATTTTGCATTGGTTGGAGTCGTAATGAGTTCTCTATCCATTAAGATTAAAGAATAAGCTCCATTGGAGTAGACCTTATGTATTGAATAAGGTCCTTCCCACTTTGGCTCAAGATTTGGAGGTTTATTTCCTGGTATCATTGGAGTTTTGAGGACCAATACCAATTATCCTTAACTGAATGAATGAAGACAAAGTTTTTATTGAAAGATCATGTTATTCGATTCTGATAGACTTCCAAGTGGTGCAGGGTGCATTATCTTTTTTCATCTAATCATTCCAATTCATCAAATCAATTTTGAGATTGTTCATATATTGATAACTGATCACAAATTACTACTCTGAGCGATGTTAACTAAACTTCAATGAGCAAGACTACTTTTTTCCCATATACCAATGAATATGGAGTTGACCGCATAATAGTGCTAGTGGTGGCTCGATAATCCCATAGAGCATGAAAACGTTTATCAGGCCATGATTTCTTATCTTTATCCACCATCTTTTGTAGTATGTTTGAAAGAGTCTTATTGAAGGATTCTTTTTGGCCATTTACCACTGTATGATACCGACATAAACGGTTGGATTTAATGTTGTATTCTTGATACAACATCCTTATATCAGATGAATAGAAGTTGGTGACATTTTCTATCAATATGGTATGAGGGACACCAAATCTGGTAATGATGTTAGAATTCATGAAGCTAAAAATGAATTTAGAAATAGCTTCTCTAAGAGGTATCTCCTCTGCCCATTTGGAAAAGAAGTCAGTAGCAATAAGAATATAATTAAATTGTTTGGATGTAGCCGAAGGGTAAGGTCCTACTACATCCATTCCCCATGTCGCTAATGGCCATGAGTATTTAGTAGTATGAAGCAACTCTGGGAGTTGATGAATTAAGTTGGCACATACTTGGAAATAATGACACTTCTTAGTGAAATGAACACAATCTTGTATCATTGAAGGCCATAAGTATCCAAGCCTTCGAATTTGATCAGACAGTCTATGTACAGACTGGTGGGCACCTCAGACTCTTGCATGTACTTCTTTCCTGACAGCCATTGTCTCTTCACCATCAATCAATCTAAAGAGAATTCCATCAAAACCTCATTTCTAGAGAATTTATTGGTGATCCAGGCTATCATAAAGAGTAAAATTGACCATACGTCTCTAGACTTGTTATTTCCCAGCTCTATCAGGTGGGAGTGTCCCATATTGAAGGTATTCCATGATAGGTGTCATCCATCCTGTAGTATGAACATATGGTTCAGAAATGGGACTGATTTCATTGATTTCCTTTATTATGATTTGAACAAAAGGTGAAACTACACGACAGTGGGAAATACTGAGGATTGTTTCATCTTGGTTTGGATCTTCCAGGGCTGTGGCTACATTAGCCAGTGCATCAGCTTGGGCATTTTGTGATAGCGGGACAGAAGAAAATATAGGTTCTCAGGGAAATTCCGCCATTAACTCTCTTATGTAATCACACAAATGGATTAACTCTTCATTTCTGATGGAATAATCCTCATTGACTTGCTTGATTACCAGGTCTAAATCACCTTTTAACATCAAGTGATTTATCTGTTCCTGAAGCGCCAATTCCAAGCCTGCGATGAGAGCTTTATATTTTGCTTTATTGTTTATACCACCTTCCAACAATAAAGAGGAATAGGGTAACACTTCCTTTTTGGGGAAATAAGCATGATTCCTAACCCAACTTTGTTGAATCTATGATCTTCCGTTTTCTTCCCTGTTGGACTTATGGAAGAACCATGAAAGCAAATTTCCCACGTTTGAGTATTATCTTGAATAGAGAATACTTCCTCATCCGAAAATTCAATATCGAAATATGCATCTTCAAGTGAAGGGTTTTTAGCAAGTAAATCATTCGGAGCTTCGCCCTTTATTTCCTTTTGAGCCACATACTGGATATCAAATTGCTGCAAAATAACAGCCCACCTTGCCAGACGTCCTATAAGCATTGGACGACTAAGGATAAATTTTAGCGGGTTATTTCTAGATACCAATTAGACCTCATGATGTTGCAGGTAGTGTCTAAATTTTTGAAATGCAAATATTAACACTAGGCATCACTTTTCAATACTTGAATATCAAGTTTCTGCCTCAAGCATAGTCCGACAAAAATAATAAAGGTTGTTTTCAATCCCAGCGTCATTATTTTGGGCATGGAAGGCACCCAATGATCACTCTAAAGCTATCACATAAAGAATAATTGGTATTCCTTCAACAGGTGGCTTTAATACCGGTAAAATTAAGAGATATTTCTTTATAATATTGAATGCCTCTTGGAATTCTTCAGTCCAATGGTATGTGACTCCCTTCTCCATTAGTTTGGTGAAGGGTAAACATTTTCCTGCCAGATTGGCGATGAAACGTAGAATATAGGCCAAGTGTCCTTGAATTCCTCAGAATTATTTAAAATTTTGAGGAGGTGACATACCAAGGATTGAACTTGGCTTCTCATGATCAACTTTAATACCATGATGGCGTACAACAAAGCTGAGAAAATTTCCTAAGGTTACCCCGAAAGCACATTTTAAGGGGTTTATCTTCAAATTATGTTTTCGAAGTTTGTAAAATATTAATTTCAAATCGTCCAGTTGATCAGAACGTTTTTTGGATTTAACCACCAAATCTTCAACATAAAATTCAACAAATTTCCCTAAAAAGGGCTTGATGATATGGTGCATGGCATGTTGATACGTTGCACCTGCATTTTTCAGGCCAAAGGGCATTACCCGATAGAAAAACACACCTTGAGGGGCACATAAAGCTGTAGAATCCTCATATTCTAGGGCAATTTGTCTTTTATTGTACCCAGAATAACCATCCTTGAATTAAAGAGCATCGTTGCCTGCGGTTTCATCAATTAAGAGTTCTAGGATCGGAACTATAAAATCATCTTTGGGAAAATGCCGATTAAGATCACTGAAGTCAATAAAAACTCTAATTTTTCCATTATTATTTTTCACAGGGACAATATTAGCCATCCATTTGAGATACTGAACTTCTCTGACGAATCTATCCTTTATAATCTTATCCACTTCAGCTTCAATTTTTGAGGCATAAGTTTGGGGTGTTCTACTTGCAGCTTGCTTGAATCCTTAATGTTCTTCAGGAAAACCCAAACGATGAGTAGCAACATCAGGATCAAGCCCTAGAATTTTTGTATAATTCCAATAAAATACATCATGATTTCACTTTAAAAAGGAAATATACATTTCCTGCTCTTCAAGAGTCATGGAAACATTAATTAAAATGGGGCATGGATCTTCTTTTCTACCAAGATTTATTTCTCTCAGTTCATCCACAGTGGTAGAGATACCTTATTCAAATGCTGGAGGAGCATCCCTAAGATCTTCCTATTCTTCTTCAAAATATGTTACTTATTTTGTTTCTACTTTCATAGTATATGATGAAGCATAATTTTCATGACCAAGGGAGAAGTTAAAATTTAAACATCTTGAAAAAGAGGCCGCCATTTCTGACCCTATTGACGATGAAGGGTCCTTCTGAGGTGATAGAGAGGAGATTATGGATTGGGAATAGACATCATTATTTTCCTTTGTCATTGATATTACTTCTTCTAGCTTGGTTGATGAAGTATAGAATTGCAGGATTTCAGTGGAAAAAATGAAGACATCTCCATGCAATATTTCATCATTTCTTGGACAATCAAAAATTTCTCCCATGCTGTTTGGCTCGATTTTCGTAATTAAAATAATGGGTGTTCCCATAAGAGTGTTTGGATTTGGGTGTATCCTATCAATTTAACTGATAGGCACCACATAATCTATACTCACATGTATGAATGGGTTTACTAGAATCTTTTCCAATCCAAATGGAGAATTAACTTTGGTAACATCCTTTGTCATGGATTTATCCTTTCCTTCCATGTGATATAATTCTTCCTCAATGTATTGAGATTCACATGTTTTGAAGGGGGATTTATCACTAAACAATGTCCCAATTTGACCATTGAAACAATATTTGACACATTGATTGTTTGATGTGGGTATAACTGCATGTTGATGTAGACAAGGTCTTCCAAGAAAAATGTTGAAGGCTATGTCATGACAAACAACCATGAAATATGAATTAGACACAAGGTCTCCAAAATATGCTCTGAGTGTAATCTCGCCTAGAGGTTCTTGTTCATTTTTATCATATCCTTGCAACATCAAAGTAGAATGAGTTAATTAGATTTGGTGAGGCCCAATCGACAAAGTGTATGAATAGGGATGAGGTTGACTCTTGAGCCATTATCAATGAAAGCTCGTCGGATGTCTACATCATTGACCTATCTATATAAATAAAAAGGTATGATTTTTCCATGTACAATATTGTCTTCATCTTCATCTGTAAAATATATCACTACATGGCATTCTGTAGGATTATTCTCTACATGGTAAACCTCAGCCGCAAAAATTTTAGTTTCGAATTCTTGAAGACTTGATAAAGCTTCAATAAGCACCTCTCGAATATATTTTGATAGATTCAAGGCATCTAGAATAGACAACATGTCTGGTACATGGGACAAATGTTTCGAGACATCATACTTTTGGTTTAAAGGTCTACGTTTCCCATCATGAACGTGTGGTTTCGCAGGTGCCTTAGATGTTGTTTCTTTGGAAGTAGATATATCTTCTATCGGGGTAGGAGTTGGAAATACTCCAGGATTTGGAAGTTTAGAATGACTA
The DNA here is from genome assembly GCA_963277665.1 of Viscum album. Classification (NCBI taxonomy): domain Eukaryota; kingdom Viridiplantae; phylum Streptophyta; class Magnoliopsida; order Santalales; family Viscaceae; genus Viscum; species Viscum album. Next base: position 1,689,135,342 of record OY728120.1, read on the forward strand.
GGTCTATTTATTTTCTGAGAGGAAGAAGGTGTAACTTCTAACCGATCTTCCAAAATAACTGTTCTAGGACTGAATCTTCCATGTGTGGAAGAACTTTCTTGTTTCTGTTGAGCCTGCTGAAGGGCTATGCCATGAATTTATACTTCATATATAGTTATAGTAGGGGTAGGATTGAAATAGTGGATTCTGGAATATCCACATCTTCCCCTGTATCCCAGACCTCTGTCTCTTCCTCCAATTCCTCTGTTTGATACAGGGAACTCAGGCTCATCAAGATCAAAACTGTCATTGGCATAAGGATCTGTTAAATGAATCATGTTAATAGAACCAAAGATTAATTCTTCATCTGATGTAGATTCTAATTGATTATCCAGTTCATGCTATCCCATTTGGTGGGGCGGTGCCCGTGCTTTTGAAGCAGATGGCATAAAATCTTCCATAGTCAAAGATAATTTAGGACTTGACACAAACTCTTCTTCTTCTTCTAACTGTTCTTCTTTCTTTGAATTATACCCGATCATTAAATATTTTCCTTCTGATGAAGGGTGTTTTTCTGTGGCATTCATATCATAAGACACACTTGGTTGGTTTAATTGTGTTCGTAAAATGGCATGAGTTTGGTTGATCGTTTTTCTGACCATCCCATCATCATATTTCTGCTCATTTTTACTTTTGACTTCATGCCACTCACCTTCTTCCTCTGGATCAGTAGCAACCACACATGCTACATGGGCGGAAGAACCTTTCAGTTTTACCTGTCCAGAGTCCACCATATTTTGCAGGAGGTCTTTGAATACAAGACACTACTGAATGGGATGCCCCAACATCTGATGAAATGTGCAATAGTTGGGGAGGTCTTCATCACCTTCCGTGTTCGGCCTTTTTGGCCATGGCAATTGAACCAAATTGTTTTCCATAGACAAGATGAAGTAGCTAGGAACTTGATCATTCTGGAAAGAATAAACATTGTTCTCCAAATCTTCAAACTGTCTACACATTTGATCTCTCTGATCATCTTGACAAGGTGACCTTTTTTGTTGATGCTCATGAGGTGGCACCCTTCGATATGATGAAGGTTTTGAAGTGGAAGCAGGTATAAGTGCTTGTTTAAGTGTAACTATATCAGTCTCTACTTTCCCCATTCTCCTTCCCGAAAATGTTGGAATTGCATGAGTTTTAACATTAGTCTCTATAATAGAATCTTCTTTCTGATGAGCGATTGAAGTCAGGTCTCGAAACCCTCATGTGTATTTCACAGGGATCAATGGTGTGCATAATTAATCACACAGATTTTCTACATAGATCCGCAACAATTTTTCTTGAGGGAGTGGTAAACTCAAGGAATATGTTAATCCCTTCTAGTGAGCAATGAAATCTGAAACCCTTTAATTCCCCCTTTGTTTATAATTGGTAAGATCAAAAACTATCATATTTGGACAGGTTGAAATAAATTGAAGAAGGAACCTTTGACGAAGATCTTCCCACCCAGAAATTGACCGAGATTGAAAACATGTATACTAGACAAAATCATGTCCTTGTAATGACTGTACAAAACACCTAAGATTAACTTCTTCTTGTTGTTGAGGAGTTCCCATCATAAGATCACAACAAGAAACGAAATGTGTTATGTGTTGTTTTGGATCTCCTGAACGATTAAAAATTGGGAATTTGGTATTCAAAAAATTTTATGGGGGAGGAATTTCATCAACCCATTCAGGGTAAGATTTCTTTTCCAGTTAAACTTGTGCATGTTTTCCTTCCATAGCTTCCAACCAACCTGTTAATGACTCAATGGTAGTTATTAATTTTTGAGAAACATCTGGTTGAACTTGTACCTGAGTAGGTGCAATAACTGGAGTTTGAACAGGTGTAGCGACTGGTACTGCCACTGATGGTTGTATTGCCGGTTTCTTTTGCGTATGACCCATAGGATTAGACATGTGAGGGTGTACATGTAAAGGAGGATATTATTGATCCATCCTGGTAGCTGCAACAAATTCCCCTGATTGCTTAATTCCAGTTTTCTTAGGAGGAATACTACCTTTAAGTAGTTCTGCATTTAACCCCCTTAACTCTTTCATTTCTTCTTCCTGCTGTACAAGTCTCGCTTCAAGTGAAAGAGATTGACCTTCTCCAGCAGAAAAGTGAGATGCCATCTGACATTTCCTTTTCCCCTTGTTGGATTCCTTTCAGAGAGGGGGAAGTTGGTTATTTGAAGGCCTACCTAGATTTCGGGTAAGACTTTGATTTCAGGTACGCACACCTTCTTCATTTTCCTCGGTGTGTACCGCCTCTTGAACATGAAATTCTTCATCTGATTCTCCTGATTGAACTTCATGTTCAGTGGGATTAGTGAAAATGACATTAAAGACATCTTTAGATGCGTAATGCATTTCATCCCTTCTGTCGGTATTTCTGCGATATCGTCTTCTTCCATGTCCTTTATGGGACATTGCCTTTTGTTTAGTTGATCCCTCCAGAACTTCATGATGATCTGTAATTTAGAGTGAATATCCTAATAATCTATCTCTGCGTTCCTCTTGTTGCTTCTTCCCTAATCGAGAGAGGAATGACTTTAACTGAGGAAGAGATTGAGAATTTGAAAAGGTCCCATGTCCGGTGGACTGGGGTTGTTCTTGCTATTCCTGCTCAACTCCTTGAATTCTATCTTTTGATCTTGAGGGTTGGATTAAAAGGTTCCCCAACCTGTAAAGCTAAGGTGGCTCTTGAGCTACTACATCTGAAACATTCTTAAAATCCCTCGTGATTTTGTGGACTTTAGTATGGAAATTGTCCGGATGCATCAACCTACATCCACTCAAATCACCTGGCTCAGATGACCGATGAATTATTTCTGAAACTTATGTCACCTGGTGATGTGCACACTCTGAATGATAATCCTATTTGATATTCTCATTTTCTTGATGTAAGAGTAATTCGAAACCTTTTTCATTATATTCATGACTTTGGGAAGAACTAATTGAGGCATGTTCTTGAGCAAGAATTTGATTACACATAAAACCAGTTGGATATGGCCATCCATGGGAAATAACATTGCAAGAGACCACAATTTTTGGGCTTTGTTGACTGGAAAGCACAATGAAATACAGTTCTCCATGAACACCCCATCCCCTGATATGAATACAAGATGAGGCATTGGCAATTAATTGGCGCAACCTTTTTGATGTTCCAAGTCATGAACACTGAAGGGATCTCTACTGCTTTTCAACCTTTGGATTTCAGGAAACTGAGAGAGATTCCAAGTAAATTTGGCATTGAAACCCTTCTATTAGCTTGACATGATTTTCATATTCATCAAAAGATAATATTTTATTTTTCAATTGACAAAGATTTTTCCATATGTTGAGACGAATATCAAGAATACAATCTTCTGTCAACATTTCTGGAAAATTGTACTGAGAGTCAGCCAATGCCCAAAACATGACTGGTAAGTCACCTTTCACCAGTTGTTTTCAAATATTTAGTACATCTTATTTGTCATTTGATGGAGATTCTTCTACCTTAGTAGACCAAAGTTTTCACTTCGTTGTTGCTTCATCAGACTCAACAAGATTGGTAGAGAATTTATTTTTCAAATTAGAAGATGAATGAACCAGGGGTGGTTTAGAGAATGACCTAAACCCCAGGTTTTCTTCTAATTGAGAAAGTATTTCACTTACCAGTGGTAAGGCATCCGACATGACTGGCATGACATTGGAAAGTGCCTCAAGATAAGAGGGATTTCTTGTTACTGCATTTTCCATTGAAGAATTTTCTAGGCAATGAAAATTATTACTAAGGAGAGTACTTTCACAGCTAAATTCATCATAATGGAGAGGACCACCATGGTGGGTTACAGAAAAAGATGAAACATTTTTCTCATTAGTCTTCTAGAAACGCATGGGGTTATCGTAGCTCTCATCTGAAGATGAAACTTCAAGATCGACCACAATATCATGAAGCAAGACTTCATGAGGAAGATTCTTCTAAAGATATTCAGGATTAATGTTCCCACTATTGGGAAATGGGAGTGTAAAATCTTGAGTCCCAACAGATAATTGTCTAAAGGCTTCAAGAACTCCATCATTGAGCACAACCTTATTAAAGATTGGCTCTTGATTTCTTAACTGTGTTGAACAATTCTTTTACTTAGATTACGTCTTACTAACTCTAGAAACCACTTGTTGAATAATGTGGTTATTATGGGCAGATGTATGTTCGTGCTTCGGAGAAGTGATCAGGTTAGGCTGATTATCTCCATTCAAATCAGGTGTCTGTGTCCGACTTGATTGTCCGTATGACATGGGGGAGTATGCCCCACGACCCTCATGGACTGGAACAGAGGTGCGTATCTGCTCTGGAGTGACATGTTGATGAGTCACTCCACTGATAGGGATAGATTTATGATTCTTTCCTTATGATTCTACTGAATCTATTATAATATTCTGACAGGTATCCAGAATACGGGTAGGGATTTGCTTCTGATCTTTCACCATTGTCAGAATGTGCTTGGTGACTTCAGCTGCCAGAATGGGAATATATATCCATTCCATGTCTGGAGTAGGTGTATGTGCCTACTCCTGTCCTCCTTTTCCTATCAATTAATTCTTAAAATACTTATGAATAGGAGCAAAGAGTTGAGTCTGCTCCAGATTTGTTGTCAGAGCTTTATGATTGACTTCTCCAGGTGCTACCAAACGAGACTGTTGGCAGGATTGATTAACATTGGATGGTTTGTGTGCCTGCTGATTTCACTCCACCAAACATGGTTGACAAACTTCTTTCAAAACTGGCAGGTGAGACTACTGTAAGTATTGATGAGTGTAAGCAGGTGTATGTTCCTGTTTACCAGTTTTCAACACATTGGGTTGGCGGGATTCCTCATCTGCAGTCAGATGAGCCTGTTGACCGGCTGATGATTTATAAACAGGTGTGTGTTCTCATCTATAGTACTCCGCTGGAATTTCCGGTTGGGAACAACGTGTTGCTGCCAGATGAGTCTGCTAGACAACGAGATTAATACGGACTGGTGTGTTTGCCCGCTCGTCATTTTCCACCAAGTTAGGTTGGTGGACTTGTCCGGATGGGGCAGAGGTGAGAACCTACTCCATGTTGGCCAGTCTTTACTTTTGGTGGTTTGTCTTGCCAGATCGGGTTCGGGGAACCTAAGACAAATGGCTGGAGATGACACCCTCATCATGTTGAGGGCGCACTACTGCACGAGTCTGGTGGCGATTGTTGATGGGAGTCCTCGTGAAGGACACCTGTATCCTTGAATGGAGGCCCTGAGTGACCTCCTAATCAACATCCCTGTAGTTTTGGAGGGACTGGTTGTTGCGTTCCAGGGATAACGAACTTAAATGGTTGAAGACGGTGGTTGGCACTGCCTATTTATTGACTACTGGTCGTCGTTGTCCAGAAGACCAAGATGCATTATTGAATTGGAGGGCTTGTCGAGCAGCCTCCAGAGTTGGGATGGTACCATGTCAATGGTAATCCTTGATCAGTGCATTTGAAACCCAATGTTGAAGATGCTGAGTTGGTGATGTCATCCATGCAGTGGACGAGGATCCAGTAGAAGTAGCAGCCAAGGCATTAACAGGGGTGAATTTCAATGAATCCATTTTGATTGAGAAGAAATCTTGAAAAAGGGTGCCTGTTTGATATAGTAGACAAAATCAAGATATATCTGGGTAGAGCTACATCTTTTGGATGAGCACACATATTATCAATTGCTTTTTTGTCATGCACATTTAATTTAATAGGGGCCTAACAAATAGGTAAAATATCATTTAACTTGGTTAAGGATTCACGTCGGGTTCACCATTTTTGTTTCAACTGGAAATGGGGATCACCTCATTTGATTATGGTTCAAACTTTACAATTGATTTCTAACGGGTTGATTTGTAGAACCGGGAACATCCAATGATTCTATATCAATTTGGAACTACTTTTCAAAATTTGGTGCTCATTAGTTGTGGACTAATGAGGCTTAAGAATTTTCATTGGTTGAGATGATGGGAGGTTAGGCTCATCACACCTTCTTAGGGAAATTATTACCTACTTCGGGACTCTCTTATATATTTATGTTATGTTAACGAATCCTTATTAATTCACCATGTTTGAAAATGAGTTTTCCATTAGATCTTCAAATCAATGATTGATATGTAGAAGATTTAGAGAATCTTTATATATGTATTTGAGGTTCTCCATCAATAGAGAATCATCTTATGGAATTAGTGATTTTTAGACAATGGTATCCTTCCATACATTATATAGAAATCTCTTGGTCATTATGATGACCATACTGTTTTGAAATCCACTCAGTTGAGCACTTGATTTTTATTGTCATTTAGAAGGACATGGATTATTTTAGTGTTTGGATTGTACCTGCAGATGGGCTACCTATGTATCCTTGTTAAAAAAGTAATCAGAACCCATGTAGTTCAAGTGATGAAGTATGAGGTTTATGCATGATTAATGGCCCAAATAGGGAAGTCATAATTACTTTTACACTCTAATCTCACGTGAGTCATGCACGTTGTGATAAACAAGATGTATTAGTAAAACCTAAAGATTGTGCCACAAAGGATGAAATCATAAGAAATAATTTGGGGCTTATGTATGTATGACTGCCCATGTTTGATGAGGAGTAGGACTTACTTTAGGGAAGAAACCTGGGAACAGGGTCCATAAAGGTATATGTTCTTTATAGAGATTTGGATACTTAATTTAGGGATTACTCCGGAGAAGGATGCCCAAATTAGAGGGGACTTATGATTGGGTTTCATTGTTGAAAAGGAACCCCAAATTAAAGGAAATTATGACTGGGGCATACTCTTGAAAAGAAGGCCCAGGTTAAGAAGACATGGAACATGGGGCTTACTCCTAAGAAGGATGCCCAGATTAGGGGACTTTGGGCTTACTGTTAAAGAGGATGCCCAATTTAATGGAATTTATAATTTAGGGCATACTCCTGAGAAGGAGGCCTATGTAAAGGAAAATTATGACTGGGTCTTACTCTTGAAAAGAAGGCCTAGGTTAAGGGAATTTATAACATGGGGATTACTCCAAAGAAGGATGCCCAGAAATAGGGAACGTGGGGCTTACTCATAAGGAGGATTCCCATATAAGGTCTTCTCATCTTTAAAGGATGAGGTTGAATGAAGTAAATATCTATCCTTAGTGACATAATGTTATTTAAATCACAATTTTTTGAGAGATGTTCCACATAATTACTTTCAAATAAAGAAACCATCAAAAGAACCATGCCATTAATAGATTTGAAGAGGGTTTTGAAGGATTTTATTGAAGAGGGAAGGTGGATTTGATGAAAGGAAGTGAATTCGAAGGGGGATTATAAGTGTTGTTCTGGAACACAAGTCATGTTCATGAAAGTGTACTTGCGCGACACGAGTTCAGTTGGGCGACGAAGAACCTGTGAAGTAATACTTGGGAAACATTGAATTGGGGCCCTTAGTATCATCCCTAGAGGCTTTCAGATGGGTGGCGTGCAAGTTTCCTTGAGAGGGAAATGTAGCACGCAAGTATCATCACTTTACTTAAAGTAATGGATACTTAGGCCCACATGTATTGATGAATTCTAATACTTAGGCCTTATTTCTCCTCTTTAGAGCTTCCATTATAGGTAAATAATTACTTTATAAGTGTTCAGAAGACTTCAGATGAAGACCTGGGCAACCAGATCTTGAATCTGTGTTTTGGATTTTTCTTGTCTATTGAAAAGGGGGGCCCACAGTGGGTATTTATAGGCCATTGAGGACCTTGGGAGAAAAAATAATTGGGCACACAAGTAACTTGTGTGACCCATATGTGGAGCACAAGTATAAATTCACGACCAGCTTGGAACTTCCGCGGCCCATGCTTAAAGAGTTCATTGTTCATGCCATTGCCATTTTTTGATGTTTTTTCAATGGATGACTATCTTTGTGCTTATGGTATACCCCATTTTCATTCATTAGATTCTATTATGGAAAGGAGAGTCAACAAATTCCTCTGTTCTATTCTTCACTAAGATCCTTTTTTTGCAGTATAAGATCTCCCCTGGTGTTCTCTAGTAGAACTATATGAAAATTTTAATACTGAATGGAGAAATTTAATTCAATCAAGAAATATAAAAGTGTATTGATGGAATTATAGGAGAGTGTCAAAAGATGTGGTAAAAATAGTGAGATAAAATCTACATGGATGGTCAAGATGAAATAGGTTTTTCACCTCACAGAAGGTAGCTTAGCGGGTATGACAGGTGGTGGGATTCCATTGTCACAAATGGGGAAACCTAGATAGAGTCCGACATAGTGAAGAATAACTGAGACCACTATCCACCTATGGATCATGTATAATCAATATTCTAGAAAAAAACACTACACAGGTAAGGAATTAAGATATCCAGTAGAAATCAGCATCATAAAATTATATGAATAGGTAAACAATGGCCATAAATTTAAACCCTTGGAAAATACACATAAATAAGATCAAATATGTATAAATCATAAGTGAAAATAATAAATGAATTAAATTGTAATATAAAAATGGTGTATTCAACAGAAAATCTCCACCATATAATCTAATAAATTTATGAATGGTGTTATCAAAATGTATGTTATATAATGGGGACTATGTTCATTAATTTAAGGCATCGTAGGAACATGGAAAAGGGTATGACCATAGTCAACCGATCTACTGGATTTTCTTTATGAGTATCTTAGTAAACCTCACTATCCCTGATTCGATAACATCCCCAACAATTGATATGTAATGTAAATTTTCATTGATCTAATTTTGAATACATAGTTCATAGAAAGATTAAAATCAGATTATCTATCATCGTGGACTTATATAATATCATCAGATAAGGAAAAATGAGAAAGAAAACCTTTAAACCCTATTTCCTGCATGATGGATTCATTCATGGCTATATAATCTACCACGATGGTGGATAGGGAATCATCAGAATTCGTGTGTCACTTCTATGAGACTGGTCCTTCATATATAAGAAACACAAAAACAATTAATTATTTTTTGTGCCAATATTATAAGAATATTTAATGTCAATATAACCAACAATTTAATCCCTAAAACTATAATTTAATCCATATCAAATGAAAATATATTAGATGTGGAGACATACCAGAAGAGACACTTATAATCATACCAATAAGGTTTAGTAGGTTTCCCTATATTCCTACTCAATATGAAAATATGAAATGATATGTCCTCTATGGAATAGACCATATCATACATAATACTAGAAACCAGATTAGAAAATGGAATCACATTCATGAATTTATCATCATTATCATTTATAAGTGATTATTCCAATAATAATTTAAAATTTTTAAATAATGTAATATTAATTTGTTTAATGTTCTCAATGTGATATATTTTTATTATCCTATTATCATTATATTGTTGATATTAGTGAAATATTCAAGCCTTCCTCCATATGAATATATCCATTCCCATGATCTGATTATCATTTATTAAGTATTTAATATATATATATATATATATATATATATATATATATAAGACTTTAATATGTAGTTAAAATAATTTATAATCCTAATATTTTTACCAAATAAAATCATGTCATCAACTTATAATAATAGATAAATAGACTATTTTTAATAGTTTTATACCATACACAAGAATCAATCTTTCTTCTAAAGAAATTATTTTTAAACAAAAAGGAGTAAAACATTTAATAAAATTTCCTAGAAAACCATTTAATCTCATTTGATGACTTATTTAGAAGGAAAAATTTATTTGGATTAAAGTGATTTGAAAATCCTTCTATTAGGCTCATATAAATAGGTTCATAAAGAGTACTAGGAGGAAAAGTAGTTTTTACATCTAATTGTTCATCAGGAAAATCAAATATTCTATAAAAATAAATAAAATACTTATCAATGAATATTTATCAACTAAGCAAAGTGTCTCACTATAATAAAAATCATCAAATTGAGGAATTCCTTTTGAAACCATTTTGGATTAGAATTTTATTTTAGATTCTAATTTTTTTCATTCTTCATATATATCCACATAGAAGAAATAATCATAAGGATATTATGGTTGTAAACAACAGTACATGTGTTATTTTTAAGGAGTGAATTCATCTATTCTTACATAGAAACAAGCCTCATAATGAATTATTTTTATTTAATAACCTGCTTATATGATTTAGGTTCATCATTAAACATACCTTGAGAAACATTAAATGCATATTCAACAATATCAACCAGATTAAAGTTGGATGGAGGTTTAATTTCAATTCTCCCAATATATTGGGTGAGCGTATAATTTCATAGATTATTTAGTTTCTCAATTTTTATGTTCATAATCAGAATAATAATCATAATCACCTTGTGTTTGGTGATTGGAAGTGGAAGAATCAATCTTGGATTAGGATTGGTCGAAATTTCCAATGGAATTTCAACACCTATAGGTTGCATAGGTATAGAGTATTCTCCATCACTATAATAAGATATCACAGATTCACTCCTATTATCATTGGAGAGACTAGAAAAATAATGGACCTCAGAACACCTTGAGAGGGGAGAGGTGAATTAGGCTATCAACTTTTTATTTTAAAATGAAGGATCTTGTTTCCACATTGGTTGGAACCTTTTAATCATGTTAGAAGAAAAATTTTAGAAAAAAATCACATGCAAACAAAATACATAGACATTTTTCCTATTTCACCATGAAGGGATACGGCCATGGAAAATATGCTAACGTGTTGTTAGTCGTACCATAGTCTACTAATCATCACTATTTATGAAGTATAAATGTTTAGCATAGTAACTTTGTGTCATGCACACTGCCTTTAAATGTATTTATATATATCACACAATGTCTCTCAGATAACTTATGTTGACTCCCCATTTCTCACTATGTTAGGAATAATATGAACTCAGTTTATGAACATTAATGTCACTTCTATGGATTAAAATTAAATCATGCTTCCTCAACTATAGATGGATGCTCTATCGATGATTTGTTTTTTTCCCACATATTATGTTTACTTTTCCATGTACTGATTGTTTGAGAACTTCTACTCCATGAACTAATGTTCTTTGTATAAATACTGAACTACAATACATACTGTGTGAGCAACATGTACCATCTATTTATCATGCCTTCATGAACTGATTATATGATCCAAATTCAGATTTCTCCTATGTAAACCACCTTCTATAAATAGCCCGTAAAACACATGGTGCCTCAACTCTACGAACCATATCTACTCCATGGGAATCTCTCCACATCCTCTCTACATACTACAAGAAATCCATTGACTGAGTTCCTCTTATGCATACTGGCTCTCCTACACAAACATATCTTCCTACAAATTGGGATTCTTCCTTAATATATTATCTTCGGTTAACTATTATGGACTTTACCAAATTCCATTTAGATGTTTAATTAATGTATTTGTTTGATTTTCTTCTTATGAACAACTTCCAATTTTCATCGAATTCCTCTTGTATTATTAATATCATATATTCTCACTATGGAACTGATTATTGCTCATTATATAGAAAAATAGATTTTCATAATCCGATAAATTGAGATTTAGCAAATCATGATTGAAGAACCACCTTCACAATGTACCATGAATCTCCCATGAACTATATCCCCTATGAGGTCAGCGTACCACCATTATCCCTATGCAGCTACAAAAATCAGTGCCTGGTTTTTGAAAAAGAAAACCATCCTAGATTCTCAAAACCTCACATCATTTTTATGAATGATAAATCTTCATATGAACTGTTCAAATTCCATGAACTACAATCCTCAATGATAACTACAAACCTTCACTACGAACCATTTTTGTCTTGTACGTGTCACACCCTTCATTTTTCGTGAACCATTCTCAATTTCCCTGCAAACAACTTGATCATTACAATGTGGACTGAAAACAAACACAAACCATTCTCCATTTCCAATAATGAAATTCCTTAGTTCCAACACATGAAACAATTCATCTTGACTAGATATTAACTTTCCATGAACATGTTTACCTATCCTTAGATGATATCTATAAACACCCTCTGGATTACCCATAAATATACACTTTACATCCCTCGAAGATCATATACCTATATGGGTATGAGAATAAGATGTTTTTCCAATTATCATAATGTATGAAATACTTAATGATGAGTATCTATATAGATATTCTTGTGTTTTATAGGAATTAAGAGAATATAGGAATAAATTAGTCATTTAGAAAGCCATAGAGGCAGCCTCTTACCAAATGGATAGAGTGAGTTTTTAGTGGTATAACATACAAAACATCCTTTCTAGTTATATCCTACTAATCCATTATGATAAAAAAAAGTGTGGTGTTTCGAAAAATTTCTGGTGTCGTTTTGTTACCCAATATTCATAGAATATACTGAAATATTTAGATATATATTCTAAACCATTATTAGTTCTTATGATTTGGGGTTCTTACCAGATTTACTTTCTTCCGTTATTTTCCATTTTGTAGAATTCTCAAAATTATCAGACTTATTTATGAGTGAACGAATCCAAACATTCCTTATTTATTCATCAATAAATTACATGAGATACAGCCCTCCATCATTTTAGGTGATCCTATAAGGAACCTAAATATTATAGTGGAAGCACTCAAGGAGATCGTAAGACTTATAAAATGACTTAAAAAAACTAATTCTTGGATCATGCATGCACATAATCCACACATAATGAATACCTATAGGAGTAAAGTTATTCAATATCCCATATTTTCTAATTTCATCAATACCTTTGGAATTAACATTACCTAAACATATATGGAAATGGGTGGTTATATCATTTTTTGAATCATTATAGGTGTTTAAATGACTTCTATAGACCTTAACATCTAACACATAAAGTCAATCATGAAGGTTTCCTTCCATCAAAGTGAGGGATCCTTGTGAAATCCTGAGACACCTAGAGTCGAATTTGAATGTGTAGGCCATCACTTCAAGGAATCATTAGGAAATGAATTTTATTTTTTGTTGTAGTTACCAAACTAAATTCTTCATGAGTTTGAAGAGTCCTATAATGATGCACTAGTGAAATAGAGAATATTAACATAATATTAAATATCCAATTCTTTCTTATAAAATAAACTCCAAATTTAATTTTGCTCAACTCAGTGAATAATTCCCTTATCAGACACATGTGGAATGAACACCCAGAGACAATGATCCATTAATCATAGTTAGAAACATCAGAATAATTTAATTCTTCCGCATTTTAAAAATTATTCTCAACTAATAATGAATGGTCATTACTATTTTATCTATTGTAACCTTTCTTATTAGGGAAGTTCCTCTTATTGTGACCATGATGTTTTCATTTAAAAAGCTTGATTACATTATTCTTAAACATAAATATTTTATTTATAGACCAGTCCCTATCATTACTCATATCCCTAGACACACCGATACCCATGGATTCAATTCAATCACTAAAGTTAAAACCATGTTCCTCAGCCTTATAATTACAATGAATTTAATAGAATCTATTGAGTAATGCAATGTTATCTTATTCGAGTGTAAGGGTGCATTTTTTATACATCATAGAATATTTGACATAATTAATGGAATTATCATATAAAGTTAACATTATTATGGATTGATATTTATTATCTAATTTATGTCTATGTTTCAAATAATATACAATATTTGGTTAAAATCCTTATTTTGTAACCATATTGTTATTCCAAGATACATTTTTGAAAGTATATAATCTCATATTTTTTTTAATCTTTTAATAACAGACTTATTCATGTAAGGTGATTCAATTAGATACCATAATCTAGTAATATAACACTCATATAAAAACTATATATTAACATAACTCCAAAAGATAATATTATTATTCTATGGGATTTCCAAATTTCATTAGGAACATTTACATAGGTGATCGCAGTCTTACCGTCCGAGGAAAGGGTAGATAATTGTTTGTAGTTCCATACATGGAACTAATTAAATCATTACCATTAATAAAGTAATTCATTTTAATCCTCTATAGTTTAATATCATTATTCATAAAATTTATTGATATAAAATTTTTTGAGAGAATAATGATCATTTTTGGTTCTAATAAATTTATTTTCTTGTAAGCTGTTAACCCTAAGAAAATATATTACCCACTTACTAATATAATAAGTATAGAAAACAATTTATATAAACATTAATTGTTTATTAAATGAAAAAAATAAATTTCAATTTTAAATGAACCACTATAATAACAAGAAAATAAAGAACATAAAATAAATAATAGAGATGGGCAACAGATAAAATGTGCAACATATCCACGTGATCAGTGGTGCATTTTGAGTAAAACACCTATGACAGTCATTTTATTACTAAAAAAATAAATGAAGAAATATAGACTCTATGATTAAATAATGTGACTAGATAAACTATCCTAGGAGGCTAGACTTGTGGAACATGGTTTAAGTGAGAAACTCCTTCACAAAGAGTCAATACTATACACTCATGGATGAACTCACACACACTCCCTAGCACAATATAGTTCCAATCAAGAAATAAGGAAATTAATCAAATATAGATCCAAGAGTCCAAAACCAAAACCTAGTTTTGATTAAAAGAATTCATTATCTTGATACTCCTATAGTGCATCATTTTCCTAGAACCGAGGTCGAGTCAATCTCCATTGAATCTCCACCATAGAATTACTATGGTCACTGGAGGTGTAAAAAAGATTATTGATGGGGGTTTGAGTGGTTAGAATGCTTCTATTTCCCATAATATTTGATATCCTTTAGATTGTCATAGTATACGCTCACCCCAAGAGTTTTCTAAACAGACAAGATGAAACCCATATCTAGAAAGAAATGATTTCATCGAATCTAGGCATGAAATAAAGTAACGATGGCATTCTTAGTGAATGTTAGGATGCCTAGTTAGGACCATGAGATGATATCCACTTGGCTGATAGAAAAGAAATGTGTGGTTCCCATAAAAATAAATGGTTTAGCTGGTATGATAGGTGGTGGTGTGCCATTAGTACAAGGGGAGATACCCAGATCAAGGATGGGGTAGACAAGATCAACCAGGAACACTATCCAACATTGGATAAATGAATAATAATGGCACATAAGAAGAACACTACAAATGTAATGGAAAAAGATATCTAGAGAAAGTAAACATCATTTAACTATGTAAATTGGTAAAAAGAGGCCATTATGGTACACCCCATGCAAATACCAATTCATAAGATAAAATATGAATAAGTCAAAAGGGAATTTCATGTTGTAATTAAATTGTAATCTACATAGTGGGAAGAAAAATAGAAATGAATGACTTGTGAGACACTACTCAGATTCTTGTTAATACGATTACTCATTGTAAGAGGAACAAAAATATTTGACTATCTATGGAGTAGTACATATAGATAAACCATGAATGATTGAACATGAAAATGGAGAAACAAGTTAGTAATCCACTTTCAATCCATTTTACTATGACTTAATGTCTGAGTCCATCCATTGAGGTAGGGGAAAGAGGTGTGAAAAGGATTATTGTCACTCAGTAGTTGGATGTATTATGAAAGCCATCGTATACACCATACTATATGTTTCTCATGTTGGTCATGTTTTCTGAAAATTCATATAAAATCATGGAAAGGAGAGTTGGAATGTGATAAAAAGTATACTAAGTTTTCTTTGAGGTACATCCAGTCATTTGTTGTGTTTTAGAAGAGTTAAACATGTTTTAGAAGGATAAACAGATAAATATATTTCTAGAGATACCGAAATGAGGAAAAACATATTCAAGTACTAGCAATCATTTAGAGGGGTAGCCGTCACATAGAAATCACCAATTTGAAAGTGTGTTTTCTTTTCTACCACATAAGTACAATAAATCATTGTCACAGAAGGTTATATTTCATTATTGGATGTTTTTGGAGGAGATATGATAGATTTAGGTGAATTATATTCTCTATTGAAATATTCAAAGTTCTATTCATCTCTATAAGAACCCAACATTTCATTTATGGTCCAGACACATTGACATGTGATATCAATAGATCTGAAATTATGCTAGAAGAAACACAGTTGAATATTGAGAAAATATAGTCCAATGAAAATGAGGCCAACATGATGAAAATGGTTACACCGAAAGAGAAGATGGGTTCCCAGAAGGATAATGAAGGTTAGGATTATACCCCAAATTGGTCATGAGGGGGATATTTGTGGGGACGTGGTGGGAAAAAACCGGCGTCATGGGTAATTTAAAGGGTAGATGAACTAACCAAAAAACTGGAGAAGGTTTTTGTTTTCCACTATATATAAAAATGGCATTAAATCACATGAAATTGTAATAAAAACATCATTGTAACTCTGTAATCCTATGATTATTCATTACAAGAGGAATAATAGATGTATCCCCCTTCTTCCATGAACATATGAAATCATGTTGAACAACGTAAATTCACATGTTCGTCTATTTTCTTCTTCTTTATTTTCATTTTTTTGTTTCGAGGAACTTCTAATTCCCCAGTAGTCTCAACTTTTTTCTAGAATGATCACGAGGGTGAAATATGGGGTTTCGATTAAATCCCATATCAGTAAATGCAATGAATCACCTTCGACTAAGAATGGAGAAAAATGAAAGATCTTGAACACAAACTATTGTATTGGAAATGTTATTTGAGAAACTTCATACCAGATTCACAACTCTCAAGATCCTTATCTATGTTTTAAAATTCCTTTTGTATAGATGTGAGATCCCTTCCCAAGGATCACTGAGTAAACATAGGGAGGCCCATAAATTCATCTTAGCGCCTTAAACTTTAACATTTTTTCGTTTAAAGAATAAACATTCAGTGGGTTACTATTTTTTTTCTTCATTTAATATTTCTATATTTTTTATAGATTAAAATTATTCAGTGGCTATATATTTTCTCACAATTAATGAATAGTATTTTTTATGGAATTGAATTTATGTGTTTGGATATATTTTGGAAAAAATCATAAAATATGTTAATATTTATTTAATTGTTCTCTCTATTATTATTATTTTATCAACCTAAAATAATAATTATTTCCTTTATTATTTTTCATAATATCAACACACATATGACCCTCATGTTCTGTTAGTTCTTATGATAATTTTTTTCATTAATAATTTATAAAATCTAAATTTTTTCTTTCATATATTTTCCATAATATTATTTATTTTCTTCTTAATTTTTTACATTACGAAATTTGACTAAAATAATATTTAACAGTCATTGAAAACATGATATTGAATATAACACAATGAAATAAAAACAAATTTATATCATGATGAAGAATTTAATAAATATTTCATTCTTGATATTTATTGGAATTTATTACATTTATGATTTGTATTTATATTTATAAAATTTAATAATATTATGAAATAATATATATAAGGATTAATTTTTATATTTAATTTTCTTAATATTATTTAATTTCGAAAGTAACATTTTTATATCTAAATTTAATCTTGTCCTTGAAATAAATTTCTATTTTTATGAGTTCATTTTTAATTGATTACAATAGTTCTTTTTAAAACCCACAAAAATTAACTTCAATTTTTATGTTGATTTCTTATCCCTGATGCCTACAAAACAATCATATCATTCTAGCGGTAATAATGTTTTTTTTTATTTTTGGTCACCATTTTATTTTTCATAAACTTGTGTTGGCATCCATAATGTACTAGATATGATTTAATGAAATATATATTTGTTTTAGTAATTTTCCAATAATTAATATATATAAATAATTTTAATATTTGGTAAGATGTATTTATATTTATTAGTATTTATTAACATTTTATTGTTATTTCATTATATTTAAGTATATTTATTAAAATTTATTAATTTTTAGTATTATTTAGTAAAAATTATGGACATTTTTTAATAATTATTACTAATTATTTACTAATTATTTATTTTTCTTTAATAATTATAAATATTCAATTAATATTTATTAATATTTTTAGTATTTATGAATATTTATAAATATTTATGACTATTTAAAAATATTTAATTATTATATATGAATATATAATTCATATTAATAGAAACATTATTATAACTAAATTACTATTTATTAATTAATATTTCATAGATATTCATAACTATTCATAAATACAAATAATCAATAATATGTTTTAAAATTTAATTAATATTTATTAATGTTCAATTATATTTATTTATAAATAATACTTATTTAATAATATTTAAATATACATTTTTTAATATTTATTAATATTTATTTGATATTTAATAATTTTTTTATATTTATTAATGTTTATGAATATGTATATAATATTTAAATTAAATTTATTACTTAATATTTAATAAATATTAATATTTATTTATATTTTAGAATATTATTGAAAATTTAAGAATATTTAATTATTACACATGAATATTGGATTAATAATTATTAATTTTTAATTACAATTTATTTATATTTATTTATATACATTAATATACATTAATATTTCATTAATATTTTTAACATATATCTAATGTAGTTTTGATTTAGAATAGTGGTAAGCACCCCGTAATACTACATCAATGTAGGGGGTTCAAAATCCATTGGGAGCATCATACTGCATGAGATATGTTGTCATACTATAGAAGGACTATAGTTGTGGTGGAATTGTTACACTGACTACAATGTATCTGTAGTTGTAATTTAGTTGGAAATGTGATGGTAGTGGTACTATAGAAAGGAATATATTTACCCTGATAATGTAGTAGTATTATTTAATGAATGGGCCATCATTCAATGTCATTGTAAGTATAAGGAATTATAGTCAATAGTCTTCCAGCAATAAAATAGAAACATTGTGATGTTATAACTATACTAGCCCCATGTCGAACATGAATACATACATAAAAAATATCACCAATTAAGTGGTTAATGAATAAATGAAAACTAATAGAAAAATATAATTGTATACGTCCCCATAAAAACCCTTGCCCCTCCTCATTCCTGTCTCTCAACCTCATCCAGAAAATCTAACCAGATCCCTTGTACAATTTGCTACTTGAAAGATAATCATAAATGTCTATATATGCACCATGGTACTCATGTGTTGCGTGATCATAATACTCAGTATGGAACCAAAAATGAGTCCCATTATATTAGCATTGTATTTGTGAATGTGGTGGTAAAAAAATTAATAAATCAATAACATATGAAGTCAATCATGTCAGTTCATCGAGTATTGACCAGAAAACCATGACATCTGACCCCACCAACTTTGGCCAATGTTGATGTTCAACCTCTATCATCCCTAAATGAGGTTGTGTGAACCGAATGAGGAACCTTGTATGTAGCCAGTCTAACTATTTTAAATAAATGAAAAATGGCTTCCATGGATTACAACTGATCTGACCATAGGCAGTAAAATGTTAGACATCATCCTGGTATCTTTATAGGTTTAACCATGGGTGGTAAATGAGAAACGGTGTCAGTGGATCTCTACTAGTTTTAAATGTTGTGATAAATTCCATATAGTTTCTCTAGCTCAATTTTGATTATACAGTGGATTGTAAATGTTCGATGGAATCCAAACTCTCAGTCTGTCTAACCATGGGTAGTAAATTCCAAATGGTGTCTCGAACCTCTCCTAGCCTTATTGTGGTAGATAAATATTTGGTTTTGGTGTTAATGTTTTTAATGGTCAAATCATTGGAAACTCTAGATCCTAATTCTCTTATTGTAACACTTATCATTTAGAGACAATTCATTAAACCCAAAGGATGTATGTATTTAAGAAAGTTGAAGTAATACACCCAAAAAAAAACAAACAATGTTTAGTGGATGTAGTGTTATTCAAATCGGTATAAGTTGGGTGGCGAAAATGATGGAGTTTGTGTGTGAGAACAAACTGTTTTATAATTTTATTACATTTATATACCATGGTTTTAATATTAATAATTGATCATATTTAATATTGTTCATTATTCTACAAGAATTTTATTTAATAATGTGCAAGAGTATCTATTGTACTGAAAATGTCGTAGAAGTTACCCACTATGTCGAGAACCCTAAAAATATAGGATTATATTATATAATATATTTTTATGCACATATAATGTACTATTGTGGAGAGGATAGTATATAGATTATCTTTTGTGAGTACTCATAAGTAGATGAGACTTCTTCTCATGAATTTCACACCATGTAATATCAAGGGAAGTAGATTATGAGGAAAAAACCCACAAGTATGAAATCCACTTCATTTTGTGTCATATGATAATGAAATATACGAGAGTGTGTAATGGTGTTAAGACATTAATATAATTATTAATTCATAATATGAATTTAACACTAATATGAATTCCATAAACCCTTACAGTATAGTTAATCATAACATTGGATACATCGGGTGCATTATTAATGATGTGTTATTAATGAATATGTTGGGGAAGTATTTTCCCTCCTTTTTTTATGAAAGTTTATATTTCATCCCATTGATCAGAATAAAACCCTCACCTTAAATTATGTGGCAACCAAGTAATGAAATGTTTATTTTAGAGTGGAAAAGAAATACATATCGATCATAAATGAGGATGAACTGAATATTCATCCTTCTTGATGAGATATTGGGAGAAAGTGATTATATAACAGAGTAAGTATTCTTGTATGGTTTTAGAAATTTTGAGATTATTTTTTTTATCTTCGGTGCCATGACCCATTTCTAGATTGTACTCATTGACTTTTTTAAAAATTGTATAATGTAAATGATAAAGAATCCAAGCGGGACACATGATTATCAGTAATTGAAATTGGGTTCTTATACTTTAACATTATTAATTATTTTGATAAATTAATGTTTCATCAAATTTTAATTAAATTCAACATGTTTAATCATTTACATTTAAATTAATTTTAATTTTTTTATTTGATTTACACCAATTATTTTGGTACATGTGTAAACAATTGGAAATTTTCCTTTGCTGATTATTTCAAATATTTATATAAATTGTTTAGTCTAATTGAGTTAATTATTCATATATTTCTGAAAAAATTTATTCTCTTAAATTATATATTTTCTAAATTGATTCTTTTATATATATATAATTATATAGTTATATATAAATATTCAAAAAAATTAATATATATACATGTTTTTATAAATCAGTTTATATATATATATATATATATGTTGTAATGTTTATGATATCATCCAAAAAAACTCTATAGCTTATCCTCCATCATTAATGTGCACTGAAATCAGTGCGGACCTGACATCATGGTAGCACATATCACATGCTCTATTATAAAACATGGAAAGCCGACAGTTCCTTAAAACATTCATGTTTCTCCATGTTATGTTTTTAAAATCACAACACTAATATGATCCACCGAGCATCATGGATTCATTTTTTCACACCTCTATATGAGCTTCAAGAACAGTGGTTCGACATCACAACACACCTATGGCACAATCCTCAAGCTTCAGTGCGACTACTGTAACACCAGTTCGTTGCACCCCATATCTCTATTCGATAACATTGGTAGCACAATCATATTTTTTGATATATGAAAAAATAAAAAATATATACCAATTTTACTATTCAGGGAAATGAAGTTCCCAATATACTATTTGGTAAAGGGATGTGGTTTAACTGAAAGATGATCCCCTTTTAAAAAGGCTTATATTAAACAAATTTCTTGATGAAGGTTCTAAATATAAATGTTCCTTCTATAAAAATTTGTTAAAAAGTTTCATTTTTAAAAAGATCAATCCAAAAAACAACATTCATGCATGTAATTTTATAAAAAACACACCCCATTTTTTCCATGAAAGGGTTTTATTTGTTTTGGTTATAATATATATATAAACAAAATAAACCAAACAATGACACCCCATTCTTCTATTTAAAAAATATGTGATTGATAATGTAATTAATAATAAAAATAAGATTACTAATAATTTCTAATACATGATATAAATTATCTAATTAATAATATATATAATTAGATTTTTATAAATGAGTAATAATTAATAATCTAATAAATATTAATTATTTGTCTTGACTTCAGTTAATTAAAAATTAACATTGAATATAACAAATAAAAAAAATAATTCAAATAATATAATTAAATAAAAAAAATTTATTTATGAAAATAATTAATATTTTTATACTCAAATATATTAAAATCATATTATGAATATATATTATTATTATTAAATAAATTTTATGCACATATAATAATTTTGAAATAATGATTTTTTATAATTAATACAATTATAAATTGTATTATTATTTATTTTTATTAGATACATGAATAATTGAATTGTATATAATATTTAAAATTATTAGTTATTTGTTTGTTATTAAAATAATCAATATATTAATATTATTGTTATTATCATTGATTATAAATCTTATTAATAATTTTTAATTATTACATTATTATGAAAAATAACATTTTCAATATAACAAAATTAATTATTACTTATTTTAATTTATATCATTAACTAATTTTTTATTAACATTATGAATTATATTATTTACTTAATTATTCATAATTATTACTGTGATTACTATAAATAAATTAAATTATAATTAATATTTATTAATAATTTATTTCATAATATTTAACAGTAATAACACAATTATTAATTATTTGATGTTTCAATTATTTTCAATTAATTTTTATTTTCATAGTAAATGTTTTAAAAATAAAATCTATATTATTTACAATATAATTTATGTGAAATTTTTTTGAAGTGTCAATGTAACGTTTTTAATGAACAATGAGTGTGTCATGTAATTTATTATTGTTTTTTTATTTTTTTTATATTTTTAATTCTCAACTATTTCTCAGATTTGTAATCCGTGATTTATGTTTCATTTTGAATGGGCTTATATATTATATTTTATTGGTGAATTTTAATGCCTATAAAAAATAATCTATAAGACCAATCTAAATGTTACATAAAACACAGGTTAATCATACAACAAATAGTTGAAAATAAAAAAAAAATTGTAAAAAAATTTGACGAATAATAATTATAAATGCATTAAATATTGTTGTTTAATAGGAAAATATTTTTACTTAAAAAATATGTTTATAGATTTTTTTTGAGTAAATTAAAATTGATTGATTATTAATTGTTTATATTCATATTATTTTCAATTTTTGTTCACATTGAATGTTTTCAATTTCATATTGATTCTTTTTATACTATATATTATGAACACAAAATTCCCATATAATGAATATTGTAAATAATTAAGTAACTCTAAATTTTTATATTATATAAATTATTGTTTGGTGGTAAATGAAATTTATGACATAAAATCAGTGAGCGCATCAATATGAAGAGTTATGTTCTTCATGAGACTTAACAATGAGTTTTTGGAAAATGACGGTCTTTAAAAACATGTGAAATAGAGGGAAAGAAGGAAAAAAGAGGTGAGATGTTTTTAAAGCCATTGATAAACAACCATAGATTGATTTATGAGTTTTAGGAACTAACGTTGGGTCAAACTGAGGTGTTGTTTTCCCGAGATAGCCGAAAAAGAAATTTCAGTAATTTAAAATGTTAAAACATGATTTTGATGTTTAAAACCAAAGAAAATAATTTCTAATTGATTGGAAATATTATGAAATTTATATTATAATTATTCTTTACTTGTGTGAGTAGACTATGCATCAATCTAAATTCAAGGTTCTTGAATAGATTAAATTAGATGTTTTTAGAAAATGTCTGTCTTAAAATTGTGCACTATAGT
Organism: Viscum album; assembly: GCA_963277665.1. NCBI lineage: Eukaryota > Viridiplantae > Streptophyta > Magnoliopsida > Santalales > Viscaceae > Viscum > Viscum album. The sequence continues at coordinate 1,689,159,135 of OY728120.1, forward strand.
GGGAGACCAAGCCAAATGAGATCAGATTGCTGTGAAAAGGTAAAAAATGTAGATTTATTTTTTAATTTTAGGAATTGAAAATGGATCAACCTAAGGTACTATTTGTCAGAGAATACCGAGAAAATAACTTTAGTGATTTAAAACTCTAAAATATGTGTTTTATTATTCATACCAAACAAAATTATGTCCAATTGATGTGAAATATTATGTAATATTTCATAGAATTATTATTGACATGTGGTTGTAGAAGACTTTTCAAATTGATGAGCATTATTCCCGAAAAAACTAAATAAGGAGTTTCTATAAAATAATGATTCATAAAAACATGTGTCACATAGGTCAATCTAACCAAATGAGCTCAAATTACAATAAATTAACAACACAATAACCATAGAATGACTTTTTAATATTTATAATGCATGTCACATCATATTGAGGTGTCATTTTCCAGAGACAAAAAAAAATGTTGTTTCAATAATTTGAAACACTAAAACTCTTGTCTAACTATTAAAACCATAAAAAAGATATATAATTGACATGAAATCATTTGAAATCAATCATATAATTATTCCTAACATGTTAAAGGGGAAAACATGTTAATACAACATTTAATTTTCTCAAATGGACTAAAGAATATTTTTTTGGAAATTTTTTTCTTTCAAATCATTCATTACAGTGGGTGAGTTAGAAAGATTATCTTAGATTTTTTGGGATATTATAGGACAATAACCATAGATTTATTTCTGAATTTTAGAAGTCAACGATGCATCGATCTGTATCTTTGTTTTCCAAAGGCAATTGAAAACACATTATTAGTAATTTAAATTGATAAAATATGCACTTGACACCTAAAAACAAATAAAAAGTTCTCCAATTGACATGAAATATAATTAAATCTACCATAGAATTACTTTTGATATCTCTGAGTCGCCGAATTTTTAATCCAACGTCTAATGTTTCTTAAGAGACTATACAAGATTTTATTTGAAAATTCTAATCATTAATAACACGTGTCATAGAGGGAAATTCGACCAAATAAGATCAGATTTCTATGAAATCAAAGGAATAGAAAAACGTATTGATTTTTTAATTAATTGATTTGATGGTGATGTTGGGTCCAAAGTAAATTAGTCCCAAAAGAAAACTCATCTATGATAATAATATTAGTGAGAATCACCAATGAATGCAAAGAGAAAAACCTAATAAAAAAATGGGGATGGATATTTTTAATGTCAAAAATCCCTCCTTATGAATGATCAACTCCAATAAAATTCACTATAAATCATAGAGTACAAAAATCCAAGCAAACCCCAACACTCAAATTGAAAGTATTGCTTAAAAAACCTGTGTGAAGGAGAACACCCTTATACGCAGTCAACACCTATTTCATAATAGTCCAAGATAAGGCATCACCCCTTGAAGATAAAAATAAAAAATTTAGTGTCATTGAATCACATAATTACAGAACCTAATTTGTCTTTGTTCATTACTACCATTGCTTAAAAAATTTCACAAAAGTATATTCTCTCCTTGGGTTGCTGCACACCAAATTTTTTTTTCCTTTGTTGAGTTAATGCCTCCTCATTTATAGGTTCTCTTGTAACACATATCTTTATTGAAATATATAAATATATATAAATATATCTCAAAATGATATCATGAGTTATCACATGTATGTCATGTGGGCATATACACAATAATGGCTCCAATTTATGTTTCCAATAAATAATATTTTCCAATCTAAAAGATACCACTTGCAGGATGATCCCCAACAATCTCCACTTTTTTCCCATCGAAGAAGAATATCACATTAAAAAAACTATGTTGGAAAGAAATCCAATTGGTATCTCACAAACCACCATCCTCTACAAAATACAACTTCCATTTTTTTATCTCTAATGACAATAATAAATATCCCCTTGAAAAACAAATCCAAATGATATATTCTTTACCATACCTATGTAAACACGATCAATACCACAAAAAAATATCATTCTTTCCCATAATTATGACTTCCACATATTCTATAGCACCTATACGAATTAACTTCTCCCACTACTCAAAATCATATGACCAGTCTGAAACTCTCCGTGCATCTGCCCGAAATTTGATTTTATTCTGTCTTCACTAGTGTAAATCTATGTTGAAAGAGATGAAGGTGAAGGACCTAAAACACCTAACCTGACATGAAATATCATTAAAACATTCTTCATCATATTAAATGGACTTTGACTCATGCATGTAGATCAGCTGTGCCACAAATATAAATAAGTCCTCTTCGCAACTGCATTAATCACATCACTTAATTCCCTTACATCCATCTTATAATGTGAGTCATCCATTCTTCCTCATGCATAAACAATTGATTATGTAGATAAGTTCCATCTTCCACAGCCAAAATAACTCATAAATCCATCATTTTCAAGAGTACAAGATGATAACAAATAATTGTGTATATATAGCTCATGCCGCACATCCCTAAATGTCGGTGTACAACCTACATTCATAGTGAAACAAATATCACCTACACAAATGATAATATCTAAATATCTGTTTCCCATTATCAAAATACCAAAGTATCATCCATTGTATATAGAAAATAAATACCTCTTCGGTGTAATAAGGAATGATTCCACTGAATCAACCACCCACTGAGGGTACAAATATGAACATTTATAATTAAAGTCAACTAGAATTAAATAACCATAAAATTAAATAGTACGTACACAGGTATCCTTGGAATCATTGTCGTGATCCTTATTTTCCTCCATAAGATTTTTCAATTCATAGTAGTATCACTGTACATGACCCTCCTAGAAAAAAAAGTGCCAAACATTTCTTCTTCTCTTTGAACTACCTCTATAAATAATGCATCCACATACCACATCTAGATTACCACCATTACCTGAAGATTCCCCAACATTGGTCTTTTTTCAAGTCTCATTCGTCAAAAATAATGAAATAACATCATACAACATCAGTGTTTCATTCCAAAATAGCAATGTGTTGATGATATTATCATATGAATCATGTAATGAACCAAAAATAAGTAATGATTTTTCTTTTTCTTTCATCTCAACAGATAAATCATTACCCTTACCATTGATCATGACCGCCACTGAAGACAGATCTGTCAGAGTTTTGGGGAACTCATCTAGATTATTACCTAAATCTCTATTCTCAGGATTCACAAATGATACAACTAATTTTTCTGATAAAAATGAGTTGTTTGGGAATTTTATTTATACATTATTTCCTGATTGTCCAAGGTATTCTCTGGATCTGTTGGATTCATCACTTCCTATAATGTATTGTCACAAAAATACATCTGAATTATGCTTGTAACCAAATCTATCATTACTTCAAATCACCACTTCTTATCATCTCCGAATACATTGATTTTTTTCATCAACACCATCAATATCTTACCATAGACTAGAATACTTTTAACTATTATCTAACAAAGTGTTACATATTTTTTCTTGTTAAGTAGATAAATATAAGGCCCCATCCTTAAACCTTACTTAATCTTGAGTTATTACAAGATTACACATTGAGGATCTTTTCGGGTTTAGAGTTTTAGAGAATTAGATCATAAAACTTGCATTACATTCCACATGTAAACAAAGTGGTTACATAAAGATAGCATTCTTCATTCCCATCAATGGAAACACATTTAAAATAAAATATGGATTATTTCTTGACACATCCTTGACTCTATCATCTTATCATGTACCTTTCCCTTGACCTGTGAAAAACATTTCAAAAACTTGGGATGAGCATAAAAACTCAGTATGGGTTATATATAAAAAACATGGAAAGGAAACATGAGTTCATATATACATAAGAATGAAATCATACTTTACCCATAAAACATAGGCATTTTATCATACCTCATAAAATCATGAATAAATCATAGAAATCATAAGACGTAAAGGTAACTTGAGGCATTCATAAAATTCTTACGTAGGGAGTAACCCTCTTGGTTACGTTTGGAATACCCATCACAGTATATTCCCTAAATCACTTCGGAGAAACCTTAACGTTTCACTCCTTCGCGTTAACCAATGCATTGGAGAGCTATAACGGGCTCACCCGCCCTTAGTCTATCACGGAACCACCCGTCTTCATAATAATGCCCAAGAACCATAACATAATCATATCACATAAAACATGCATAAAGGAAACATAAAATTTCCACATTTCAATCACGAGATATCAATACAACACATTGATATAAAAACATTATTAAAACCATTTTCAATACTAAAATAAAAGAAAAGTAAAACATGGTATTTATTTTTCTTTTAAAAAGAAGGTATGGCTTGTAGAGGAAGCCGAAACTCAAATAACGGTCACGACGGCGGAGAAGTCGTTGTCGCCGCATACGTACGACAAAAACATTCCCTTTTATCGTTTAGTAAACGCTTCGTATAAAAAAGATTCCTTTTGAATAAACATAAAATTCAAAGGGGTTTATACACCGTATAAAAGAAAGTTGTGTATAAAATAAAATATGCCTCAACGAAAGGAGATTGAGACGAAGTCCCATACCTCGTATCCGACTTGACCCGGCCGTTCTTTAATCTCCTGAATAATAAACTTGAGTTAATCTCTACTTGCTTATGAATCTTTTTCAAGTTCATTATTCCTTTTATACCATGTTATGAACATCATGTAATCAGTTAAGTTAATAATGTTCATTTTGTCGGTATTTGGTTCTTAAGTCAAAAATAGACTTCTTACACTTACATGTTGTTAATTTGGTCAAAGGTTTATTATATCCAGAATGGTATTCATGATGTATATATCATATATGTCATATATATCCAATACATACATGCATTTATAATATTACATAATCATTTAGAGGTAAGAAATGAAATGCACCGTTCATGGAGACGGTAAGCCATACGTACGCATGAACGCTACTTTCATTTCTATTTCATATTTTATAGAATGGAATCATAATGATATAAAGGTATATTATAATTCCAGTATAATATCATATATAATATCATAGTTCCATCCTTTATATATCCCACATATGGTATTTAACGAATCAAATCACTTTGAGGGGGCGGTAGTCCGCACTTCCTAAAATGAAGATATCATGTTTACCCATAATGGAAACCATAAAGGTATGCCCAAAATGAAAAAAACAGAAGCTTAAGGAAAACATAAACATATTATATATCATATATAAAAATAGTGACATCATAATGGCCACCTTTGAAGGTGTTAAATGAGTATTGAACAATCATCGTTTCGGGAGGCAGAATTTCACCATCCACGGAAACCGTATGTTCTTTAACCATTTGATGCAGTTGTGTGAGAGTGTAGCTCAAATAAATCTTATAACAACATCCTAGTATATTGAAGATATTGGTGTTGTTACAAAAGAAGTAAATAAAAAGAGTTTAGGGGGTTGGAGAAGCAAAATAAAACAAATGAACATGAGAGAATGAATTACCTTAAAAAGTGTAACCCCTTTTGATTTGTGCCTAAAGTCTTCCTTTGAAAGGATTCTTCCCAAAGGGAATCCTCTAGGATGAGGAGAGGTATGTGGAGAGAGTAAATGGGCAGGTGTTGGACGAGCCAAAGGCTTGAGTAGTGTGTGAAATGAGGTAGAGGTGGGGGCCTTTTATAAGAGGAGAGGAGGGGAACTTTTGGAAAGTAAAGAAATATTACTTTATTTGAAAATGTGTTTCGGTTTTAAAAGGTCCCAAATTGATATAATTAGTGGATAATGTGATAAGGGTTCGAAATCCACTCATCCAATTGGTTTTGGCCATGTTTAGTTCATAGATGTTACATTATCTTTCCATTTTATTTAAATCGTCAAATAATGATGTCATCGCTGCATCATGATTATGTCATAAATAATTTAATTTATTTAATGTCTAAAAATCATAAAAAAATACTATGATGTAGGAAATCGTTTTATCTTTCCAATGAATATTTATAATCAAAATTTGGACTTGTATAACCCCACTTAAAAATTGTTTTCGTAAAACATATTATGTTTGTGTCATTTTCACTTTAACATTAAATAAAAAGTAATTTATGTCATTTCCCTACAAAAGTGGATCCATGGGGTCCCCAAGTTGACCCATGGCATGTCATGGTCGGCCATGACACAACCAATGAGGTCGGGACATCTGTATAGGTCATTTCATTTTATTAAAGTATTATTTATACCTTAAACTACCCTAATTACCACTAATCGCGATTAAGAACTTAATAAGATACTATTCACCAAAAAATTATTATAATCTCATTGAACCACATTTTACTTCTTAATGACAACCATGTATGTCGGATTTTCAAAATTCAATACACATTAGTGGTAAACTTTCATTTAACTGAAAAATCAGTCTGCTTGATTACCACTTAGTGGTTTCACTATTCATCAAAAATTGAAGTTTTTCAGAAAATTACCAAAAATTCACCCGAAGATATATTTGATATTCCGAATTCAAAAATGAAGTCTATTTTACAAAATTCAAATCATATAAGTCACATTAATTAATTTAATAATTAATTCCCGCTGCCAGAGCAAATAACGTGTTTTTACAAAACAATAAGTATCAAAAGATTGACACCAGTTTAAGTCTAATTTCAAAGTGAAATTGATTCCAATGACCACCATTGGATAAAATGGTAAATATATATTCTAATTTCACTTCAAAACCAATTCAAAACATAATCTAATCATATAAATAAATTAGATTAAAAAGCAGTTTTGATGTAAAATGCAGTATTTTCCACTATTCATTAAAAAATGAACATTGTCAGAAAAATACCAAAAATTCACAAAAGGTAAATTTTGATGTCCCAATCATAAAGAATAAGTATATTTTGACAAACATAGTTTATAAAATTGTCAAAATATAGATTCAAAAATGGTCTGCCATCAAAAGGCAGTAAAACAATCTTTTAAGAATATTAGTGTATTCCATGCATAAGATTGTATTTATTTTCATTTTATGCCTATATAACACTATCTTAATCATTAATAGACATAGATAAAAATATCTATTATTCATTTACTTACTTGGGATGTTACATCTTTCCCCCCTTTAGAAAATTGCATCCCCGCAATTTATTTACTTATCGAATAAATGGGGGTACTTATCCCTCATTGCATTTTCAGATTCCCATGTTGCCTCTTCAATCATGTGGTTTTTCCACAAAACCTTTACCTGATTAATCACCTTATTCCGTAACACTTGCTCCCTATGGTCAAGAATCTGGACCGGTTGTTCCTCATAAGATAGGTTCTCTTCCAGCTGAACTACCTCTGGACTCAAAACATGAGATGGATCTGGCATATACTTTCTCAACATTGAAATGTGAAAAACATTGTGTACCTGCGATAAACTCGGAGGTAAAGCCACTCGGTATGCAACTGATCCAACTCTCTCCAGAATTTCGTATGGTCCAATAAACCTTGGACTCAACTTTCCTTTCTTACCAAATCTCATCACACTTTTACAAGGAGAAACCTTGAGAAAAACATGATCACCTACCTCGAAAGATAGATCCTTCCTCCGGTTATCCGCATAACTCTTCTGCCTGCTCTGAGCTGTTCTCATGTGTTTCTGAATCAGCTGAACTTTTTCTGCCATCTCTTCTACCAATTCTGGTCCCATCAACTTCCTTTCACCCACTTCATCCCAGAAAGCTGGAGTTCGACACCGCTTCCCATATAATGCCTGAAATGGTGCCATCTGTATACTGGAATGAAAGCTGTTATTATATGAAAACTCAACCAAAGAAAGATGTTGGTCCCAACTTCCCTGATAATCCATAGAACAAGCTCGTAGCATATCCTCCAATGTCTGAATTATTCGTTCTGACTGCCCATCTGATTGAGGATGAAAAGCTGTACTAAAATTTAATTCAGTACCCAACGACTTCTGAAGGCCTTTCCAAAAGTTAGAAGTAAACCTGGGATCACAATCCGATACAATGGAGAGAGGAACTCCATGTAAACTGACTATCTCTTTAAGATACAAACGGGAAAGTTGATCAAGAGAGAAAGTATCTCGTATAGCAAGGAAATGAGCAGATTTGGTCAAGCGATCAACAATAACCCAGATTGCATTATTACCTCGAGATGTCTTCGGTAATCCAACAACAAAGTCCATGGATATATTCTCCCATTTCCACTCTGGCACTGGTAAAGGCTGAAGCATCCCTTTCGGTAACTGCCGCTCTGCTTTAACCTGCTGACAAGTCAAACACTTCACAGTAAAATCAGCAATATCTATTTTCATTCCATCCCACCAGTAATACTCCCGCAGATCTCTATACATCTTAGTACTGCCCGGATGAACTGAAAACGGAGAACTATGAGCTTCACATAACAACTCTCTCTTCAACTGTGAATCACAAGGCACACACAATCTCTTCCCAAATCTCAAAACGCAATCATTATCAATGTTGAATTCAGGCAACTTACCTTTCTGAACCAGCTATACCTTTTTCTGCAACTCACTATCTTGCTTCTATGCTTGCTTGATTCTATCTGATAGAGATGATCTCACTGATACCTGAAACAAAACAGAAGGAATTCCTACACCAACAACTTCTATGCCAAAGTTCATCAAATCCTTAACCAAAGGATCACGTTCCAAATGCAACATTGTTAATGAAGCATTACTTTTTCGACTCAAAGAATCAGCCACTTTATTTGCTTTTCCCGGATGGTAATGAATTGTACAACCATAATCCTTGATTAATTCTAGCCATCTCCTCTGTCTCATGTTTAACTCTTTCTGAGTGATTATATACTTTAAAATTTTGTGATCGGTATATATTTCACACTTTACTCCATACAAATGATGCCTCCAAATTTTTAAAGCAAAAACTACAGCAGCTAATTCCAAATCATGTGTAGGGTAATTTACCTCATGAGTTTTCAACTGTCGTGAAGCATAAGCAATTACCTGATCATTCTGCATTAGGACGCAACCAAGTCCTTTCAATGAAGCATAACTGTATATAACAAACTCACCATTCCTGGAATGTAGTGCCAAAACTGGAGCATTCACCAATCTTCTTTTCAATTCTTGAAAACAATCATCACATTCTTTTGTCCAGATAAACTTAACACCCTTCCGAGTTAGCTTAGTCATTGGACTAGATAACCGTGAAAAATTTCTAACAAACCTTCGGTAATAGCCCTCTAAACCAAGGAAGCTACGAATCTCGGTTACATTTGTGGGTCTTGGCCATTCTTCCACAACTTTTGTTTTTGCAGGATCAACAGTTATTCCATCTTTAGAAACAATGTGACCAAGGAAAGAAATTTGTTGCAACCAAAACTCACACTTGCTGAATTTCCCATACAGTTTCTTTTCTTTTAAGGTTTGCAAGATTACCCTTAAATGTTTTTCATGCTCCTCTTTGCTTTTAAAAAACACCAAAATATCATCAATGAAAACCACCACAAACTTATCCAAGAACTCATGGAAAATTCTATTCATTAAGTCCATGAATACAGCAGGTGCATTGGTTATCCCAAAAGGCATTACTACAAATTCATAATGGCCATATCTCGTACGGAACGCGGTCTTTGGAATATCTGCCTCCTTTACCTTCAGCTGATGGTACCCCGATCTCAGGTCAATCTTTGAAAAAAACTGAGCTCCCTGGAGCTGATCAAACAAATCATCGATATGAGGCAAAGGATATTTGTTCTTAACAGTGATATTATTCAAGGCTCTATAATCAATGCAAAGTCTCATAGAACCATCTTTCTTTTTAACAAATAAAACAGGAGCACCCCATGGTGATGTGCTAGGTCTAATGAAACCTTTCTCTAACAAATCTTGCAATTGCTCCTTCAACTCTAAAAGTTCAATTTGTTCCATTCGATAAGGGGGTTTTGAAATTGGCTTAGCATCAGGAACTAAGTCAATAGTAAACTAAACTTCCCGATCTGGTATTATTCCAGGCAACTCATCAGGAAAAACATCAGGATACTCATTTACCACTGGCACATCATTAATCTGAACAGTTCCTTTATTTTCAACGATTTGTGCAAGGTAACATTCATTTCCATCTTTTACAAGTTTCTCGGCCTCTTGATATGTTATCAAAAGTAAGGGTTCATTCTTGTAAACAAATTTAAAGTCTTTCTGAAAAGAAACTTCTTTAGCTCTACAGTCAATCTTAGCATGGTAAATAGAGATCCAATCCATCCCCAGGATAACATCACACTCTACTAGAGGTAGAACAATAAGGTTTTCAAGTAGGTTCTTTCCACAGATAAGGATATGAAGATTCTTATAAATTCTTTTTGCCTCAATATTTCCCCCAGGTGTTTTTATCAAAAGTTCAGGAGTCATTTCTTGAGATGGTATTCCCATTTTACTAGAAAAGGTTTCAGAGATGAAAGAATGTGTAGACCCCGAATCAAACAACACACTGGCATAATCTGAAAAAACAAACAAAGTACCTGATACAACTTCATTTGATGGCCCGACATCTGCTGAAGTAGTTGCAAAGGATTTCACCACCCCTTTCTGCTCGTAGTCTAACTGCTTCCCATCACTCAAGCTCCTTGTCGGACACTCGTTTGCATAGTGACCCATCTCATTGCACTTATAACATTTCACTAACTGTAAATCAAATTTGTTCTTACCTTCACCTTGATCCTTTTCAGTGCAATCACGAGCCTTATGTCCCATCTTACCACATCGGTAGCACTTCCCAGAATTCAGAAGACATTCCCCAGCATGCCTTTTGCCACATTTATCACAAACTGGAAACTTAGTTCTCTTACCATCAGACTTTTTTGAAGAATTCTTACCTTTCTCCTGCCACCTCGGTCTCTTCTTCTGCTGGTTGTTATAGAAAACTTGGTCATCGGAAAACTCCATTTCCACCTTCTCAGCACATCGAACAAGATTTTCATAACTTTTAAACTCACGAGAAGCTAATTCCCTTCAATATTTTGGCTTTAATCCTGAGAAAAAACGATTGATTTTACTATCAAGGTCCCGGATAAAATTTGGAGCATACCTTGCCAATCGAGTGAACCTTTCTTCATAGGCAGCCACTGAGTCTTCTTCTTGCCTTAATTCCAAAAATTGATTTTCCATCCTAAGTCGAACAGCCTTAGGAAAATACTTCTCAAGAAACATACCTTTGAATTCATCCCAGTCAAGAACATCAATCTCATCGGCGTCCTGGATATTTTTAACCATAGACCACCACTGATCTGCTTCACCCTCCAAACGGTAAATAACAAGACTAACCTTTTGATTGTCTGAACACCCCATGACATCAAAAATCTTCTCCAGTGCTTTAATCCACCCTTCAGCTAGCACAGGGTCAGATGATCCTCGGAATGACGGTGGATGTTGCCTCATGAAATGTTCCACCCCTGACATGTTCCTCTGCGGTTGATGTGGTGGATCTCGTGCATGGATACCACCGCCATTTATCGCTTGAGTCAACTGCGCCATTACTGCAACAAACTGTTCAGTTCCAATTCCGACCATCTCAGGATGCTGATTCGGAAGGTTATTTCCTTCTGTATGCCTTCCTAGCACTGCTTCCCTGTTTCCTCTGCGGAAAACCATTCTAAACAAACATGTCTTAGATGAAGCAACATGGTAATCTCTAAATGCTATATCATTTCGAAAAAAAATATTTTTGGATAATCATTTAATAGAATTCTAACTCCTAAAGTTATCTAAACCGACCTTTGATACCAACTATAAGGCCCCAGCCTTAAACCTTACTTAATCTTGAGTTATTATAAGATTACACATCGAGGATCTTTTCGGGTTTAGAGTTTTAGAGAATTAGATCATAAAACTTGCATTACATTCCACATATAAACAAAGTGGTTACATAAAGATAGTATTCTTCATTCCCATCAATGGAAACACATTTAAAATAAAACATGGATTATTTCTTGACACATCCTTGACTCTATCATCTTATCATGTACCTTTCCCTTGACCTGTGAAAAAAATTTCAAAAACTTGGGATGAGCATAAAAACTCAGTATGGGTTATATAAAAAAAACATGGAAAGGAAACATGAGTTCATATATACATAAGAATGAAATCATACTTTACCCATAAAACATAGGCACTTTAACATACCTCATAAAATCATGAATAAATCATAGAAATCATAAGACGTAAAGGTAACTTGAGGCATTCATAACATTTTTACGTAGGGAGTAACCCTCTTGGTTACGTTTGGAATACCCATCACAGTATATTCCCTAAATCTCTTCGGAGAAACCTTAACGTTTCACTCCTTCGCGTTACCCAATGCATTGGAGAGCTATAACGGGCTCACCCGCCCTTAGTTTATCACGGAACCACCCGTCTTCATAATAATGCCCAAGAACCATAACATAATCATATCACATAAAACATGCATAAAGGAAACATAAAATTTCCACATTTCAATCACGAGATATCAATACAACAAATTGATATAAAAACATTATGAAAACCATTTTCAATACTAAAATAAAAGAAAAGTAAAACATGGTATTTATTTTTTCTTTTAAAAAGAAGGTATGGCTTGTAGAGGAAGCCGGAACTCAAATAACGGTCACGATGGCGGAGAAGTCATTGTCGCCGCATACGTACGACAAAAACATTCCCTTTTATCATTTAGTAAACGCTTCGTATAAAAAATATTCCTTTTGAATAAACGTAAAAGTCAAAGGGGTTTATACACCGTATAAAAGAAAGTTGTGTATAAAATAAAATATGCCTCAACGAAAGGAGATTGAGACGAAGTCCCATACCTCGTATCCGACTTGACCCGACCGTTCTTTAATCTCCTGAATAACAAACTTGAGTTAATATCTACTTGCTTATGAATCTTTTTCATGTTCATTATTCCTTTTATACCATTTTATGAATATCATGTAATCAGTTAAGTTAATAATGTTCATTTTGTCGGTATTTGGTTCTTAAGTCAAAAATAGACTTCTTACACTTACATGTTGTTAATTTGGTAAAAGGTTCATTATATCCAGAATGGTATTCATGATGTAGATATCATATATGTCATATATATCCAATACATAAATGCATTTATAATATTACATAATCATTTAGAGGTAAGAAATGAAATGCACCGTTCATGGAGACGGTAAGCTGTAAGTACGCATGAACGCTACTTTCATTTCTATTTCGTATTTTATAGAATGGAATCATAATGATATAAAGGTATATTATAATTACAGTATAATATCATATATAATATCATAGTTCCATCCTTTATATGTCCCACATATGGTATTTAACGAATCAAATCACTTTGAGGGGGCGGTAGTCCGCACTTCCTAAAATTAAGATATCGTGTTTACCCATAATAGAAACCATAAAGGTATGCCCAAAATGAAAAAAACAGAAGCTTAAGGAAAACATAAACATATTATATATCATATATAAAAATAGTGACATCATAATGGCCACCTTTGAAGGTGTTAAATGAGTATTGAACAATCATCATTTCGGGAGGCAGAATTTCGCCATCCACAGAAACCGTATGTTCTTTAACCATTTGATGCAGTTTTGTGAGAGTGTAGCTCAAATAAATATTATAACAACATCCTAGTATATTGAAGATACTGGTGTTGTTACAAAATAAGTAAATAAAAAGAGTTTAGGGGGTTGGAGAAGAAAAATAAAACAAATGAACATGAGAGAATGAATTACCTTAAAAAGTGTAACTCCTTTTGATTTGAGCCTAAAGGCTTCCTTTGAAAGGATTCTGCCCAAAGGGAATCCTCTAGGATGAGGAGAGGGATGTGGAGAGAGTAAATGGGCAGGGGTTGGCCGTGCCAAAGGCTTGAGTAGTGTGTGAAATGAGGTAGAGGTGGGGGCCTTTTATAAGAGGAGAGGAGGGGCACTTTTGGAAAGTAAAGAAATATTACATTATTTGAAACTGTGTTTCGGTTTTAAAAGGTCCCACATTAATATAATTCGTGGATAATGTGATAAGGGTTCGAAATCCACTCATCCAATTGGTTTTGGCCATGTGTAGTTCATATATTTTACATTATCTTTCCATTTTATTTAAATCGTCAAATAATGATGCCATCGCTGCATCATGATTATGTCATAAATAATTTAATTTATTTAATGTATAAAAATCATAAAAAAATACTATGATGTAGGAAATCTTTTGATATTTCCAATGACTATTTATAATCAAAATTTGGACTTGTATAACCCCACTTAAAAATTGTTTTCGTAAAACATATTATGTTTGTGTCATTTTCACTTTAACATTAAATAAAAAGTAATTTATGTCATTTCCCAACAAAAGTGGATCCATGGGGTCCCCAAGTTGACCCATGGCATGTCATGGTCGGCCATGACACAACCAATGCGGTTTGGACATGTTTCTAGGTCATTTCATTTTATTAAAGTATTATTTATACCTTAAACTACCCTAATTACCACTAATCGCGATTAAGAACTTAATAAGTTACTATTCACCAAAAAATTATTATAATCTCATTGAACCACATTTTACTTCTTAATGACAACCATGTATGTCGGATTTTCAAAATTCAATACACATTAGTGGTAAACTTTCATTTAACTGAAAAATCAATTTGCTTGATTACCACTTAGTGGTTTCACTATTCATCAAAAATTGATGTTTTTCAGAAAATTACCAAAAATTCACCCTAAGCTATATTTGATATTCTGAATTCAAAAATGAAGTCTATTTTACAAACTTCAAATCATATAAGTCACATTAATTAATTTAATAATTAATTCCCGCTGCCAGAGCAAATAGCGTGTTTTTACGAAACAATAAGTATCAAAAGATTGACACCAGTTTAAGTCTAATTTCAAAGTGAAATTGATTCCAATGACCACCATTGGATAAAATGGTAAAAATATATTATAATTTCACTTCAAAACCAATTCAAAACATAATCTAATCATATAAATAAATTAGATTAAAAATCAGTTTTGATGTAAAATGCAGTATTTTTCACTATTCATTAAAAAATGAACATTGTCAGAAAAATACCAAAAATTCACACAAGGTAAATTTTGATGTCCCAATAATAAAGAATAAGTATATTTTGACAAACATAGTTTATAAAATTGTCAAAATATAGATTCAAAAATGGTTTGCCATCAAAAGGCAGTAAAACAATCTTTTAAGAATATTAGTGTATTCCATGCATAAGATTGTATTTATTTTCATTTTAAGCCTCTATAACACTATCTTAATCATTAATAGACATAGATAAAAATATCTATTATTCATTTACTTACTTGGGATGTTAAAATAAATGTGGAAATAAATCCCACATCATGAATACCTATATATAATAGGAAAAGAAACAAAGATAACCAACTATGATACCAGATGTTGGGTCAGAAGTAGATCAAACCCAAAATAAAACTTTGATTCGCGAAAAATAATTTTTAGAATTACCAATGTAAGCGAAGTAAAAAACAAAATAGAATAATAATAAATGAAGAAACTGATTTTTAATATGGGAAACCCCTCCTTATGAAGGATTAAAAACCATGAGGAAACTTTGAGAAAATTCACTATGAATCATAGTGTGAAAAAATAAAATTAAATCCCACGAATTGAATTAATAATATAGTGTAAAAACCCTAGGTGAAAAACAACACCTTGATACGATTTCATTGCATCTCTATTAATAGTTTGTAATAAGACAACATCCTTCAGTGATCAATATAAAACTCTTGATGTCATTGTAGTACCACGTCGTAGAACCCAATTTGATGATACTCACTACTTCCCACATATAAAAACCATCAATCAAGTATATTCTCTCATTGGATCGCTGCAAAACATAAAATCATATCCTTCCTTGAGTCACTGCCACTCCTTTTATAGTCTCCCATGTTCCACAAATCTTGTTTGAAATAGATATCTAAAAATATACATGAAAAATATATCATGAGATATTACCTGTATCACATGATAGAAGAACACATCTGAAGGATCCAATTTGAATTTCTAGAAAAACATATCATCAAATCTAAAAGATACCACATGCGGGCTGAACCGAATATGCTATTAATGTGGAGATAATGTATGACTGAGACGATCAACAATATAGTTTCCTTAATTTAAAATCCTAAAACATGTGTTTGATAGTCAAAACCAAATAATATGATCGAAAATTGACATGAAATATTATGAATGTCTTCTTTTAATTATTTTTAATGCTTGTAAGCTGATAGTTCAACAATTCAATGATTGATGTGCTAAAAAAAATTTATATGTAATGTTGGTGTATTTTAACATATATATTTAAAATTCTAATTAAATTGTTAATTAGAAGATTCACATCGAATAAACAAATAAAAAATAATTTCAAATAAAAATTTTTCTGTAAATATAAAAAATTAAGAATAATTGACACAACACAATCATTAGTGATTAAAAATGACATTTACACTTCAAAAATTTTAGGCGCATAAAATATAGTGTAAATAATACGTAAATGAAATTTTAATTAATTTTTACAAAAATAATATATATTTTTAAATAATGAAAATGTAGGAAAAATAATAAAAAAATTAATTTACACAAAAAACTTATCTACAAGAAAAGTACAACTACACATATTTTTTGAAACAACAATATACTGTGTAATTAAAAATATTTTTAAATAATCATTTTTATGAAATAATTTTTCTTTTCAATTATTTTGTATTTTTTTGGTCTATAAAATTTCATATTCATTTGATTTATATTTTATAATTTAAATTCATTCAATGTATCCTTTATAAAACATTATAATGTCTCATGTGTGTTACTTTGGAATCCTATAAAATGTAATACATTTGAATAATCATACTGAAATATAAATCATGGATTAATCATATAAAAATTTGTATGAAAAATTATTAAATATAACAATCAAATAATAATATTCCTAATTTTTTTATTCATTAAAAATATAACATATAATCTTTAACAAAATTATGCATATAAAAAATAATATAAATAAAATATATATGATATTAAAAATAGTGACTTAAAAAAATGAAAATAAACACTATGTAAAAATAATAATAAAAAATGTTCATTTTTTACAAAAAATATTTTCGTTAAAAATAATTTATATATACACATGTTATGTTTTGAATAAACAAGGTTTTGGACCATTGAAATTCATTTTCATTGAATTTTTTCTGTGAAATTATTTTTAACTTCATTTATTTTTATATGTTTATTCAACAATTATAATTTCCTTAATATTATATATATAATATATAATATATACATATTCAAACCCACTACAAAAAACTTTTTACATTTCTTTTATGTGAGTGTAAAGAATATAAAATATAATCTATAGGTTCAATAAAAATGAAACTGAAAACATTAATTAAACATATAAAAATTAGTTTAATATAAAAATAATTTAAAAAATATAATAATAAAAAAATAATGTAAATGATTAATGATTTATTGATTAAAAAAAATAAAATTATTCATCGATAAAATTAAGAAAGAAATGTTGTCTATATAAAATTTAAATGAAATTTAAAAAATTGATACTAAATATAAATGTTAATTTAAAATAAAATTAATGTGAAAAAATAAAAAAACAAAAAATTTTAATTTATTTATTGATAAATATTTTTAATTTCATATTTAAAAATAACAATAATAATTTAAAATATTTATAGTAATTAAAAATATATATTCGATGTTTTTTGGTACAATTAAATTTAGACACTTTCACACCACATATGATAGCCATAAAGGTAGATCATATCCCCAAAAATGGATAGTGCACACATTAAGCATTTATTTATTTAGTATATTTCCTGAAGATGGAACCAGATAAGAAAATTACGCTCTATAATACCTGTTCACTAGTACACGAATCGCGTTACCCACAACCTTTTACTACCCCGACCCCCTACAGAAGGAACTCTCCTATTTGCACCACCATTACAACTCTAGAACCACTGTAATAATTTAATGGCTCAGTCTTACATCACCTGAAGGATATCATCATTTCCATAACTCTATTGCACCAGCAGTCTCCCACCTCACAATTGCATTTCGGCAATACTCCTTCACCGCTGAGGCCTCGTATGCTTCACCCACCACCAATTTCCCAACTGTGGACACTTGAGGACAAGCTCCCTCATTATGGTGGTCCACCATTATCTTGCCTCACTAGTGGTGAGGGATGACACATGACAATGATTATAAATTACGATGTAAATAATATAATTTTAAATGCAACTATTAAATTAGTTAATAATATAAATTAAAATAAATAATAAATAAATTTTTAATATAAGAAACAATAATGTTAATAATAATGTTATTATTACCAATATATAATTCCATTATTATTAATCTATTATAAAAAAAATATTAGTTTAATTAATATCATAATCATAATCATATTAATAAATATTTAATACAAATGTTATATATATTATAATTATTTATGTAATTAATAATACTAAATAATAATATAATTACTGATGTTATTAAGTATAAATAATCATTAAGATGAAATTAATATATGAAAATATTTATTACTTCTTAATAATAATATTTAATGTTAATATGATTTTAATTTATCTGACAATAAAAAGAAAATATAAAAAAAATATTTTTAATATTTGATGACAATATTTTTTTTTATTTTAATAGTAATATTTTTTAAAAAATTATAATGAAAATATTTTATTTTATTTTATTTATTTATATATATAATTATTTATTTATAGAGAATGTTTAGTAGAGATATATATATATATATATATATATATTATATATATATTTATAAACAAAAGTTAGCAAAAACACCGAAATAAAAAAAATGAAGAGGGAAGATGATGTGCACAAAAATTCCTTCATTTAAACCTTTGACAAGAAGGAACTATTCAAGAAAATGATTTCTTAAAATTATTTCCAAACAATGGACATCCCATGACATCACCTTTTTTACAATTGTTCTGATGAAGTCCATATTTCATAAAACTCATTTACTTTAATATTATTAACATTGGGGTTTTCAATAAAAATACACCCACTTACCCACATCCCCCCAAGATTCAATGGTGGATTGGGAAGTAGTTTCCCAATCTACCAATATTCCGAAATATTTTATTTATTTTCATTATATGCATAAATTTTCCCAACAACGCAACACCAGCTCATGCATATTGCATTTTTCCTACATCCCTGATCTCATTTAAAGCACTACAATAATAACATCATGATACCAACACCTCCTTCAGTTCAATATAATTCATCTTCTAGTTACAATACAATAGTTGGTAAGGAATTTTATGATATAGATTTCCCATTATATTGGGGAGTTACTGTGATACAGGGTATGTAACTTTACACATGACTAAGAAACATGGAATGTAACCTTACATTGAAGGTGTTATTATTATTACCACGAGTTCTTAATTTTCAATTTCCACTGATATATGTTTACTTCATTAAAATAATAATCCTTTTTATTTAATTGAATTATTTATTTTGGAAAATTATATATTATATTAATAGCCTATGACTTTTTTAACTTACACCATGTTAATATATACCAACCAAACATGGATAAAATGTTAGCATGACTGATAGACCTACAACACAGTTGTTAGGATACATAGTTAGGATACCGACCCTATGTTCAAAGTGAGGATTACAACCTTGATGATATTACTCTACATGGTCAATGCAATACATAGATCATTTTTTATAAAAATATATGTTTTTATTATACACTATTTTAGTGTCATTTTTTAATTATTATTTCTTCCACTTTATCTAAAATGATTTTAATATTTTATTCATTCTTAAAATCAATTATGATTACAATATTTTAGTAATAATTGGATGAATTTAAAATGTTAGTGAAATTCATATGAAAATTTTATTTGTTCATTATTCATTTTATTGTCTGTTTTTTATAACTAAATGATTATTTTAAAGTATGTTTATGGTAAATTTTTTTATTATTTTAATTATTTTAGAAACACTCATTTATTTTATCAAACATATCAGAAATTATATTATTCAATTTAATGAAAAAATCAAAGAGAATCAATTGTATTTTTGATCGTGTGGGAGGTATTAACAAGTAATGATGTGTTTTATTATTTTAAATATTTCTAACCATATAATGGAAGTGTTAATATTAGTAATACACAACAAGAAAAATACATGGAATATAGTTTGAGTTTCATTTTAGAAAAAGAGAACAATTCATACAATGAAAATACCTCTACTTTGAATCATAATGAATTTTTTATTTATAACGAAAAATTCAATCTTTTATATAATGAAAAATGTTATTCTAGGAATTTTTTTCCCTACATAGTTAATTAATCAACATCAACTGTATAATCCAACATTGTTTTTGTGATCATGATCATAAAAAAACACCTTCCTCATTCATTTGATATGATATTGGTATCTTTGTATTTATTACTATTTATCACCTTTTATTTTTTCTTTTTGTAATTGGTCAAGTCTGGTATATTATTTTACTATTCAAATATTGTCTTAGATTATCTAGTTATTCTTTATCCAAAAGTTGGTTTGGGTTGTGACTTGTGATCAAAATTTAGATTGTAATCAAGGTTTAGTCTCCAGTAAAGAGACTCAGTTGTGCCTCCATGTATTTATAAAAGGCATAGTTTGTAGAAGGTTCTCACACATTTAAAATCGATCTTCTTAGTCGGTAATAATATTATCTCGTAGTAGAGAAGGTTGATGAGTGGAATAGGACCTTGGTGATCAGAACCACTATAAATAATTTTTTTTATATATTTTAATTTCAACTACATTTCATTTTAAGAACCCGACACTCAATATAGATCATTATAAAATTATTCATTATTGATATTTAATAAAATACTTAAATTTAAAATTCACCACCCTCTAGTAATTATTTCCACCACTATTAATCCAACAATATGTATGATAGTAGAGGAAATTACTTGAATGATAGTTAGCCTTTCTGATAAATATAATCTAATATCAAATAATTACTATTAGTGGAGATCTAATATAAAAGAATATTTATAGTCTATTATTGGTTATGTTTTTTATTTTTAACATTATGCTATCCTGATATAGTATACATAACAATGTAAGGTATAATAGAAAATGTTTCATTTATGTTGGATTTTGCAAATGAAAATAATGGATGGATTCCATAATAACCACATTCAAATATGGACGTTATTGCGATTGTTAGGTAGATATAATGGAACGCTACAAGAAATAGTTAAGTGTGGATCACTAAAATATCATTGAAAATCCATATGAAATTACCAATTTTGATCAAGGGACACTTGGAGGAGATTAAATTTTAAAATAAATTTTGAATTATTATGTTAATAATATTTTTTATTGTTCTATAAGTATAAGTGTCAACAACCATGTTTCATCTTGTATGAAAACCTATGATATATGGAGAATAATTCATGTAACTTACTATGGAAATTAAAAGATCAATATATAAAATATAGAAATGATTTGAGTATAAAACTAGGATGGAATTATGGGATATGAATAATATTTAAACCATATGTTCCATTAGTTTTCATGAATTAAAATTATATAAAGTATTTTGGTGATGCTTTGGTCAACAATTCTCATGTTGAAAGAGTACAAAGTGCTCTACCAAAAAAGGTATCCATCAATGAGATTCATAATTACAAAGAGTATACCAAAGATGTACTAATAAGATATTTATTGAGTAATTATTTATATTTAAAAAACATGGTTGATGATGAGTCTATAATGATAAAAGATATTTCATTTAAATATAATATTATTGATTCCACAAATTACTATGAATCTCACTTCCATGAAAGTTACAAGGAGACAACTCAATTTAGTAAGAATCAGTCTTGTTCATGAAAAAATGGTGGAATGAACCTATTTAAGTGGATATTTAGAAGGGAATACAATATAGGTAATACTAGTAAAAAAAGGTTGTTTAGAATTAACATGTTATTAGTGTTGGATGAAAGGTATGAAAAGGACTAAATTCCCTAAACTCAATCATCAAAAGAATGAAAAAGTCTAATGAAGATAATAATGGAATGATCATTTGGATGATGTGTCTTCTCATGTAGTTTTAACACCAGAGGTGATTATATAGGTTAATATGAGACAAATAATCTTATAATCTTCACTCACTCTTGGAACTAGAACATGATAGAGTCCCTCCAGACTCAAACACTATGCATATCATGCATAGGTAAATTCAGAGACACGACATAGTTGGGGAATATGTTGAATGATTTGGGAATGGATGGTCCCCCATAGGTTGATGATCATAACCCAATCATGAGTTTTTTCAATGGGGATTCGGTTGAGTGGTACACGCTGGCTGTACCCGTCACTTGCCAATAGACCTGACATAGGCTCGTGTCCTTCTATACTTGGACAATGGTTGTATTATTCACAGTGTGATTCAAACCCATTTCATATATGATGAAAATGTGGAGTTCTCGAGGATTAGATGGCTCCCCTATTGGGAGTGCATCATAACTCATAGACATTTTTCTTCAAAATCAGATGACTAGTATTACGATGTAAAGCTTTTCTACTCAGTAAGGGATTTTAGGGTCATAAAGCATTCGAGCCTTCAATGATTATAATTGGACATTGAGAATCTAGTTCATTAGGTCATGTATGTGTTACCTCTATGACCTATTGAAAACTAATATATCTTTCCTTAATAAAAAATGGGTCATTTCTCCATTCCAATTAAAAAAATTAATGAAAATAATGAATTATGAAATGATTGATTTTTTATAATTGAATATTTTACTAACATAAAATTATAAATGAGATGTTTATTAAAGAAAATGAGAATCTTAAAATGGATTGTGATTCTATAAAACTATATATTTCATGGAATGATAATTCTAATGACAATTATGATTAATTTTTTGTAATTATAAAAGATGAAAATAAAAAATTTAAAACGTTTTTGTTAGTAAATGATGAAGGAAAATAAATAATATAGAATTTATTTTGAGATGATTTAACTAAATTTGATAATTATTGAAAGAAACAAAAGTAGGAAAATAATAAATTATTGAACATGGAATCTAGATAAATTGAAAATGTTTATACATATTTATAAACTATTCAAAAATAGAATATGAATTTGCTACTAATCATTTTTTTTATTTTCAAAAACCAGTTTATGGGTTCCCAGTACCCCACAAAATGATTCCAATTCAACAACTTTCACCAGGACACAAAAACATAATAAACCAACAGAAATGTCCAAGAAACCACGAACTAGGGCACAAGAATATCAGAAATGCTAGCCAAACCTCAGAAAGGGTTACCTTGAACGTCCCCCGGTGTGACCATCGACACCAGCCCAAATCCTCCCATCAGCAAACTCCATTGGAATTCACCCAGATTTCGACTAAAATGAAATGGACATCCAAGAAGAATCAATACACAAAGGAAATCAAAGAAACCATAATAAATTTGACCAAATCCTGACACAATTAACACCCTAATCTGCAGACAACTCCGAAGTTCCACCTTGCCCTTAAAACACAATTCCTCCTTCACCATCATCGCGTAACAATCCCTCACATCCCAACCAGCCAAAATTCCACACAAATACATAAAATTCATCAAAACCTCACATAGAAAATGTATGTTGTGCATCTGATTCATCAATAATTCCTCTGTCAAGGCACCACCGCCAAATCAAAACACACGGGCATAGAAATCCCCATCCCAGAAATCATCCAAAAAAGAAATCTTGGCCAAAACAAACAGCAAGAAAAGAAACAAAACCAAATATCCAGGTGAAATCCTATCCTCAATCATAGATGATTTCCCATCTCTGTAATCCCAAAGATCCACGAAGACCACTCTCAACCACCATCCATCCAGATTTGTAGACGAAGAGTCGTTCTCAAACCGCCGATGCTGCAACTCGAACGCCATACCTTGCCTCCTTGAAACCAAACTCATCCGAGTCGGAGTCATGCAAGAACTAGAGTGACGAGGCAACAAGATCTACCACAACAGAGAACAACCGACTCTATCCTCCGAATAAGGGGGAAGATGGGGAGTTAATCCAGAGTGGATGAAGGAAGCGCGAGAGGAACCCAAGCAACGTTGTGCCCCTTACGGGCTCATCCAAAACTATATCATTGAGTTTTCACTAATAATTAAAAAATAATTTGGAAATAATTGAACTATCATTTCTAGTGACATACATTATAAATATCCCATTAATAAATTCTTTATATCAATTTGGGTTATAAATTATTTGTTACTAATCCAGTTGGCCCCAAGTTATAATGGCTACAAAAAGAATTTTATTTATTGTTTATTTTCATGAAAACATCCATTGAAGTCACAATGAATCATGGTACTTGGACATTAGATTATCATAGTACATGATAGGTGATATATCAATATTTCAATATTTCAATTCATGTGATGGTTTCTTTTCTACATTTTGAGACAACTATAAATGTTAGATAAAGGGATATGGTAAAATTTGGTTTTCAAAAAATTTATTATTTGAAAGTTAATATATATAGATGGTTTAAAATGAAATATTATATGAATATAAATGTTTTTTGAGGATAAATTAAATGTTGTCTTCGAAAGTGATAAACATAATTCTCTTAGAATTAAAAATATTATATTTTATTAAAATAAAAAAAGAATGTCTCAACCCTTAATTTATCAGTTCTAACCTACAAAATGATTAAGTGTTTGAATGTTGTAGAAGAAGATGAAATTATGTGGAATATGAGGATTGAGAATATATATTTTAGACCTTTACACAAACTGTCAAAGAATGAAAAATTTCTTCAAATTCCCATGATAAATTCAAGTATGGACTTTTTACGTGATTCGTATTTAGAATGTATGAAGCACAAAGAAATATTTAAATCTATAAATAATGTTAGTACACATATATGTTTATAACAATTAAATCATGACAATTTTGGACCATATAACCCATTAGTTTTTATGATCAATGTATGTATTTGTAATTTTAGATGATTTCAAAATATTTGTATTTATTTATTTCTTACCATATAAAAATGTATCTTTAACCAAATTTAATGTCTTCTATATGATTAAAAAAAATCAGTCAATCATCTCTATCAGAATTTATATAGGTGGATGTTTTTTAATTTATAAATCAATAATTTCTTTGAAGAAATTGGATTCAAATATTATTTTTCATCCCATAGGACACCACAACATGATGGTGTGGTAGAAATGAATATCATATCTATTCATGAAACAGATTGGTCAATTATAATGAAATTTAGAGTTTGCAAATATTTTTGAACAAAACTGGTTATTTTTTTTCATGTGTTGAATAATGTTTCATTTATACCATGTTTTAAATATAAAACCCAGTGACTTGTTTAAAGAGACTAAACATAGAGATTTGTTTTTTAGGATATTTTATTTTAATGTGTATATATTAAATAGATAAGATAATTTACACAAGTTAGATTCTAAAATTGATGAAGTTATATTTTTATTATATTCAAATTCTAGAAGAGAATATAGAGGTTATAATATGATAAATTTATATGTTGAAGAGGTTGTGAAATTTTTTATTATAGAAAATAATTCTTACAAGCATGATTGTGATTCAAGATGGGATAATAATGAATACATGGAATTTAATTATGGTGAAGATATTGAACAAGATAATAATAATTAACTAGTTTAGGAGGAGAATATCTATTCTCAAACTAAACATAATGAATATAAAATACATAAAGATAATACAATTGAAAAATTAATTCGAAATATCAAATGTTGTATATAATGTAGAAAATAAATTTTATGTTTTTGTGAAAACTCTTATTTTATTGCAGATTAAGTCCATACTAATATTGATAATCATTGAATTGTTTCAAATTTGATTAATGTTATTCATGACTAGTTAAATAAATTTTAATGAAATATAGTGTGGAATTTATTTTAATTACCAAAAGATAAACCTGTAATAAGAAAAAAAAATCATATTTTTTGACATAATCATGTTGAACCAGGAAATATAATTAAATTAAAAAGATAATATTATTTCATGGTTATTCAAAGGAATATGTATTTTTCAATTAGGATTATTTTTAACATGTTCCTAGGATGGAAAGAATTGTGATTTTATTTGATTATGGTTGTTTTGAAAACATAAAATTATTTAATATGGACGTAAAATGTGAGTATCTAAATTGAATATTTTTAGGGGAAGTCTATGTTAGACAAACACATGGATTTTAACATGAATATTTTTCAAATCTGGTATATAAGAATTATAAAGTTTTATATGGTCTTAAGAATGCTCCAAGATCATGGTATGAAAGGAAAAAAAAATATTTTTTTGAATAATGATTTTTCTAAAGGCATGGTTTATGATTCCTTTTTTTAATATAAGAGTTTCAAATGATATACTTATTATAGATACTTGTAATAATGATATAATACTTGGTACATAAAATTATTTAATGTGCGATCATTTATTTAAAAATAAAAAAAATGTTTATTCAGTATGTTCTTAACTGGAGATCTAGAATCTTCCTATATTTAAAAATCAATAAATGAAATGATTTTATTTTCAAAAAAGAAGAAAAGTATGGAAAATAAGTTGTTAAAATGTATGGGAATGATTCTATAAATAAAATGAAAACAAAAATGGGTACCAATTACAAACTAGATTTATATGAGTCGATAAAAATTGTTAATATTACATTTTATAGAGGCATGATAGACATCTTATTATATGAGACAGAATCCAGAACAAGCATAATTTTTACATTCATTTTGTGTTCTAGATTTCACTGGGACTATAATGAAATTCATTTTAAATCCATTAAAATGAAATTTGATATACCATGAGTACTGTTTAGGATGGATTATTTTATTCTTATTAGATTTTTTGATTTACTATCCGAATATGATTCTTATTTAAGAGGATATAGACATGATGGGAAAACAACACTAAGTATGTTTAATTTTTAACATAAATGATTAATTTCTTTTTGTAGTCAGAAACAACTATGAGTTGTTTTATCAATATATAAATCATGTTATGTTGCTGATGTTAGTTGTTTTAAAAAAAATTTATTGAAAAATCATACATCGAATGATTTTCATATTTTTTAGATTAAGGACCAATTATCTATGATAATTAAAGAGCTATTTAAACTTAAATAAATCCTCTATAACACCCTAGAATATGAAAAATTGATGATAGATTTCATTTTTTATGGGATCATGTATATAAATTTATATATTCATATATTTTGTTCTTAATGAAAAACAATTAGATGAAATTTTCACTAAGAAAATACATTCTATAATATTTGAGAAAATTTTGTTTTAATTGGTGATTTTGGAATAATAAAATTTCTGTTTAATATTGTTATTTCCTTTATTAAATTACACTATATTTTACACATGTTCAATAACTAAATGATATTTTATATAAAATATTTTTAATTTGAGTATTCTATTTATTTTATACCATTAATGTGGGAAAATATTATAATAAATATAATTTACTATAATTTTTTATAACTTTAAAAAAGGGAGAGATTATTTATAAAAATTTAATAACTTTTCTGATTTCAATACAATGGATGTGGGATATACCCATGGTTCTACACCAACGGTTTAGAAAAATCATTGTTATAGCCTCCCTTATAACAACGGTTTGGCCTAACCATTATGATTGGATAATTATATGAATCCTATCCCAATAGTTTTATAATATCATTTGGGATAAATTATTATTATTACGTGGGGTTTAAAATCTATTTTCATATATCTTCCACAAATACACAACACGAGCGCCCCTTTGGTCCTCCCATCAAGTTCTAATCCCGAACCATAGTAGTAGAATTGGAATTACAGCTTCCACCCAAGACAAAATTTTATGATCTATCATATCTTCTTGATTTAATTTCACTATTCCCAAATATTTAATTAGAGGGTTAAAATTCATTCAGGTATTCTATTAGCCTTAATTTTCATTTTTTATTTTTGGTCTAAAACACCACAATAGATTATTTTTCAGTTGGAAGTGATTTTATTATTATTGTGATTAATATAGTTTGTCATAGGCTTTGTTACATTCTATTCGTGACTATTTTGGATTGATAAAATCTGTTTTGTTCAGTTTGGGTTCATACAATTCAATTTTATATGGGTTCATTATCTTTTGTTCTACACCATTTTTGTTCAGTTTAGTTCATTTTTGATTAGTCTATCCTCTATATTTCAATTTTAAATTTATACATCTGCAACATTAATAGGTATAGAACATATCCATGAATAATTAAATAATAAAAAATTACTACAAAACCAATATTACGTGCATAAAACATAGATAACATCTTAGTAGAATTTTATTTCATTTTTAGAAAGGATCAAAAATAAATTTTGATATTTAATTCAATTATGAACTTCAAAATCATATTAATATTTAATATCTAGATTCAGCTAATCATTAATTTCATAATTTTAAGATTTATATATTTCCTAACTGTTCATCTTAAATTTATTCTCATTTTTTATAGGTGAAGATACTATGTATCTTTCTTCCATATTATGTCAAAAATCATTTTGTGGAATTAAAAAAACGTGAGAACATATTTTGAATAAATTAAATTGTTATATTCATTGATCACAAATGTTAGTTTATATATATTATTAGTTTTCAAAATACTAGTAAAATAAAATGTTATCATTATATAACTCATCTCTTGTAATCTTCATCCTATCATTGATTAATTAATGTAATAAAAGGAATAATGATATTTTCAACTTTTAATCATGAAATAATAATCATTTTATATGAATTTCAAATCTGGTTAATAAATTTTATATTATTGGTCATTCAACACTATAATTATAACAATTTCATAAAGGGATGATTTAGATGGTATTTTTTAATACTCATATGAAATAGTAAAAAATATGTACACATATTACTAAAATGTAACATTAATGTCCCATATATAGAATTATATCCATCACATGTAGATGACTCATTTTGTCCAATTGTATCATTTAAAGGAACATAATGACATGTAAATTTAGTTAGATGAAACAAATGAATCTACAAAATTATCCACATTTTATCCAATAACATTATCATATATTATAGATTAAAACTAAAACAACCTAATC
The DNA here is from genome assembly GCA_963277665.1 of Viscum album. Classification (NCBI taxonomy): domain Eukaryota; kingdom Viridiplantae; phylum Streptophyta; class Magnoliopsida; order Santalales; family Viscaceae; genus Viscum; species Viscum album. Next base: position 1,689,188,349 of record OY728120.1, read on the forward strand.
AACATAACTATGCAATAAATATTTTAACTAAAAAACTCCAAAACATCCTAACATGAATAGAATGAAGTGGCACCAAATTGAACAGAAAAATGTCCAAAAACACCACACCAACCCTAATTTAACTTATTGGAACCAAACCAAATTGAAATTATTTGAATGAAAAAATATAACGGCCATGATACAAACTATACCACTTTGAATTAAACAATCCCAAATTGAATCAATTGAAATTGAACCAAACCATATGCACTTAAAATATAGATTCACAACCCTAAATAAATGAAACTAAACCAAATCCATAATAACTAACAACACAAAACATGACTACAACTGTATTTATGTAATCCAAATTAAATATAAACAAACAAAACAAAACTAATCTGATTCATATTAACCTGAACCATACCAAATGATATGGGAGAGTCTCTAAGGAACCAATATGAAGTTCCTTTATTCCTCATCAATATATTCCATCAATTATATATCATTTAAATTAAAACCCTCTATATTCATATTCGATAAGATGTAATATCATAATTAAATCCAAAACGCTATATGTATTTGGCACAATATTCTATTGAAAACCATGCATATCATCATAAAATATATTATTCATTAATTTTAACAAGGGTTAGTTTCACAATGTGAAGAAAACACACATATAATAGTCAATATAAATAAATATATAATACTAAGGGGGTTTGTCTAGAGGATTACTTATTTTATAAGAGAAGGAATCCCTCTTCAAGCTCCACATGGTCATTTACATGTAGTCTTGTCCCAAAGTACTAGTTATTTACCTCACACATGGAGACCTATCTCATGCTCCGAACTACTAAAATTATAATCAGAACATTTATAATTACTAATAAAAAAATTTTAAATTGTTTTCAATACTAATTAAGTCACCATGAAACATACCTATATATATGATGGTAACCTAGAATTAGTAATCTTTTATACATGAATTTATATAATATGGAAAAAATTAGTTAAAAATTGAATATATAAGAGAATGAATAAAAAGAGAAATTATTAACCTAATTTTTTAAAGTATTATCTATAGTTGTCACTCATTGTTATAATTGAATTAAATATCATGGTTTTATATTTAATGTAATTATATATATATAGTATTTTTTCATTTATATAATGATTCTTATATAGAATACTTTTTAAATTATTATTTCATATAAGATGGAAAATTATCATTTCCTTAAATATATTTTTGATTTAATTTCAGACTTATTTCATTCATTTTATGACAGGAAATATAAATTTTTTAAAGAATGGATTGAAGTTAGATGTATAAAACTGATCAGATATGAAGCTATTCTCAATACAATTTGGAGTGATTTTTATATGTTTAATTTAATAATGCTTTAGATTGTCGTCACAAACAAAACCCATGTTATAAATGTGTTGGAAGACCATGGTTGAGTCATGAATATAATAGCTACCATAAAACAAAATATGATTTTCCAACAAAATATTATGTGTCTTATCAAAATGGGGAGAAAATTAAATCTCAAAATGATCAAGATCCAAATGAGAGTACTGGATTGTATAATTTATTAAATGAAAAAAAAATTATTCATTATAATGCGATGTAAGGGATGTGGACATAATAAGACTTCAATACGAAAGACCCATGATTCATGTAATGAAATTTATTATGTTGATAGGGTTAAAATTGAATGATTCTTCCACAATACAAGTATATCGAAAATGTGGTAAACTGAAAAATTTATCAATTTTACTTAAACTCCTTCAAGGGAAATCCATGTAAGGGATTTCTAATACTACCTTCAATTAAATTATTATATTTTTTATGTAATTACTTTAATATGATGTAATATTCCATTAATCCATTATATGGAATGTATGTTTTTTAGGAACATGTATTTTAAAAAATTAAAACAAAATTTTTTCTTTCTTGAGAGATTGTAGGTTTTTATTGGAGGAAACTGATTAATGAAAAGAATGTTTAAAATTTGGAACATCCCAATGGATGAAAATTGGTGATCGAACACCATATCTTATGATAATGAAAATAATGTGTGACTTTAGTTTGATACCAAAACTCTAGAATATTTTCATCTCCCATGAAATATCAATTAAAATGTGATGGCATGATACCAATAGAAATAAAGAAAATGATGTGTTGGTTCATCCTAATGATGGACTTCCATTTAAGATATTTTTTCTCAATGTCTTAATTTCATGGATAATGTTTTTAATGTATGGTTGAGTCTTCCATGTGATGGTTTTAATCCATTTTAGTAGATTCTTACTTCACACAACACAACACCATTTTTCAAAGACACAATTAACCTTCCTCCAAGAATGTGTATGTAGAAACCATTCATTCTAGTGATTATATACATATATGGAACTACCAATGTTATAAATGATATATATATATACACAATAATACATTAATAAAAGAGTTGAATAATTTTTAGAATATGGATGTGCGCACATACAATGCATTCTAAAAGGATATATTTATGGTGCGAGTTGCACTTATGTAGGTGATAAATTATTTTCCTTCATTTAAATTTATTTTGGGATTAAGCAAAATGAGAAAAAATAAATTTCCTATTTTTATGAAGAATGCATGATCTAGAAGTCTTAAATACCTCCGTAGTTTTAGTTTTATTGTACATCAATGATTATTTACCATAGAAATTTTTTATAAGAATAATGATTGAATGTTTGAAAATACAATGAAGACTATGAATCCACCTCAGCATTGGTCTAAAACTGTTGTTCATAATGAATTTCAAGATTTCAATTTTTTATTTTGGAAGGGTCAAATGATATCTATAAATAGGAAGAACTTTCCCACAGAAAAATATTTCAATTGAAAGATGAAATGTATCTTCAATGAGTCGCCTTATTGGTTAACAAATTTGTTATGTAAGTTACTATATTTAATGAATATTGAAAATAATATATGTGAAATTGTGCTTTCAATTTTTCTAAATATCAATGGAATTAAAAAATAACATTTACAATCTTGGTGTGGCTTTGTGGATTAGTATATTAGTCGATAATTGCATCATTTTTTTATAAAATAAAATAAATTCACTATTCCATGTGATTTATATGTGATAACACCCATATAAAAAATAATTTTTATAATGTACAAAAAACTATTAATGTTCCTGATGATTATTCAAGAAACATATCAAAACAGGTCAAAATATAGAGTTTATGTTGACATCTTGAATACCTTTAATTATTGAATCCTTCTTCATGAGTTCTATCCAATAACAATCTATTATCCACCATCAAATAATTTAATGACATAATTAATTTCGTTGTACCATATATATATATATATATATATATATCTTTTTTCTAAATAAATTTTCCATGTTCTTATTGTAATAATGTTTGGTAGAGGTACCATTAATTTTTTTTGTTAGGGAATAAAATTTCCCCATCATTTTTCACATGTGTGCTACAACTAAATATCTATTTTCAAACTAGAATATATTTTATAAGTTTTATATCTTTTAATTGGAAGTGTAGAAATGAAAAATAAATGTATAAAAGGAATTATTTTTTTAGTAATAGGAATCATCTTAAAAATTCTACCATGAATTGTTACATCTCTCATAAATGTAGGGATTTCTGTTGAATGTATTTGTTTGATGTGAATATGAGTCGAAACAGACCAATGATAATTGAAGAAGAACAGAATGAGAAAATTTATCCGAATGTGCCTTCACCTCCCCAAATAGGGGGAGTTCCGAAATCAAATACATTGACCAAATTAAGCCTTGAAGAGAGGGGGATGTCACTTCACACAATTTTTTACTATGATTTTTTCAATGAATACATCATGTAAGTATATTGAACAAGTATATCATATATATTCTCATGTAATAGAACATTTATTATGAACTATTTCAATTTTTTTATAGGGGATATAAGAAAATAATAAATACAAAGAATCATTCTTTAACAATGAAAAATGAGATACTTTTCATATAGACGAGTTTTATTCTACATTTAAATTGATACTTGATGTATTAATACAATAAATTATTAAAATCACTTTCTAATAATTTCATATTCATTAATATTTCAGGAATTGAATCTGCCTTCTCGCTCTGTATCTGAGGAAATAATAGCTTTTGAATTTTTTCTAATTTCTGTGGATAGTGAGTGTAAATCAATTTTAATCAGTGTGTATAGAATTATTATCACTGAAAAATTAATGACCATGATAAAACAACATGATGGGTTTATGTAAACTACCAAAAGAGACTATTAATGTAGTGCATCATATAGTTAACCTCAATTTAAAAATGAATATTATTACTGATTCATTTAGAAAATACTAATATTTGATTTTTATTCACATGGACGAGTCAGTCTAATTAAATTCATGTGGATTGATTTTATGATTATTTGGGGCACATTTGTTGATGATTTTGGATTTTGAGTTATTGACATTACATTCACTCCTTATACCAATGATTTAAATATTTTGGTATCAATGGCGAAAGAATATTTTTATCTAAAGAATCATCTGCAACTTGAACATGGGGTCATTTTTAAGGTAATTCCAAGGTAAATTATTGATAATAGTGATGATGGAACTGAAACCATACCTGATCCCATTATCCCCAATCAATTTATTACTAATGATTACTAAAATAGTCTAGTTTTCAGAGTTTATTGTGAACTTGATGTTGTGGTGAGAAATATATAATCATCCATATTTATTCTTAGATCTTTTGGTTTAGGTCGACTTGGTTTGTTAAGGATGGTGATCATCAAATTGATTTACTATTGATTAAAAATATTATGTATCTAACTTGAAATTTGTATGAATTCATAATATGTAATGGTTCCAGTTTTCTTTTATTTTCTTTTTCTAATATTAAATTGACCAATATTTGAACCTACCAAATAATTAGAAAACTGAAACTATTAAATTGGAACAAGAAACAAGATGAATTGAACTAAATAATTTTAAGCTAATTAAATCGAATATAAAAATTAACTTGACTAAAAATTTGTAAAATTGAACTAAACCAAAATATAAACAAAACGACCAATGAAAAATAAATATTAACAAAAGAACTAATAAATTTACCAAAATTAACCAACTGAACCAACTAAATTTTAATTGGATCAAATTGAAAATAGACAAAAAATATATACTACCCTTGCTATACATGTCAATTAGAATGCATTGATTTTTCCATGACATGAATTTTATGTTTTGATATTCATCCAAATAAATATAATGTGATTTTTTATATAATAGATATCTTTTATGTTTAATGAAAATGGGTATTCAATATTTAATTCAAGTATTATTTTCTTTCATATTGGGATTACACATTAGTTATAGATTTAAAATTAATTCTGTATTTTTTTTGAATGAAGGAAATGAAAAACATTGAAGAGACCCAAAGGAAAATGATGAAATGTAATATTATTTTCATGGAAATGATGGTCATCCCATCCATATTATGTATTTTCATATACCTCTATGCCATATTATATACCTTTTACATAATTATTCATTATATTCTATAATTTATCTCCACCGACATGTACTACGCCACATTTTAAGATTTCGTATATGAGATTGGGTCCCATTACATCCATATAGGTATACATTTCTTCAAAGAATTGGGATATAACTACACCAATTGATATGGTTACATCATGTATATTTAAAGAAAAATAATAAATGTATTTACCATAATTTATTTTCATTTGATGATGTAATAATAAAATATTTGTTTTTTCATAAACCGCTTGATCTTTCAAGAGGAGGAATGTGTGTACTTGCATGTATGTGGTGTGGATCTTCCATACGCAGCTGATGATGGAGTTCAATGTGGAAAATCAAATGATTGGAAAAATAAGGGAACAATTTAAATTTTTTATCATGATGCTGTCCATATACACTATCATCATCCATGTCCTGACACTCTCATAAAAAGACCTTCCAAATGAAGTAATGGATAATTCTAGGGCACAAATATGGGTAAGAAAATTCATGGGATTGAATGTTATATTATTACTGCATTTATATGAATTAATATTTGGTTGGAGATTCTTTATAAATTTCCCAATGGCGAGGCAATGAGGATAACACATCTAATGGAATTTTGTGAGATATAGAGAAAATATAATCTTGAGTTTCATAATGGTTGTCGCGATATAGTTGGTATGGATTAATAGGCCATAAGATGTTGTGAATCACTATCCTGTAGATTATTATTAGGAAATTATTTCTCATAGGATGGGTACCAAGTTAAATTATTAATCATAATTTGATGTTATATAATGAAACATACCATCATTTTCATCAATTTATTTTTTTTGTATTATTGAAAACATTATTTTAGGAAGTGTCTCGATGAAATAAAAAAATGATTACCTGAAATACATCCAACAATTTTGGTGGACTATGATGCTAGATCATGAGTGGAAATAGGTATGATAGTCATTTATAATTTTTCATTTGGTCTTCCAATGTCTTTTATTTAAAAAATAATTCATTCCACTTCAAATTGGGTAAATATATGATCATGTATTATTTAGTTTATTATTGAATGTATTCAGTGCGTACTAAACCTTCATGATTAGTATTTTTATGTTAGTTATAATGTCTTGAAAAAAAATATCACCACAGATAAAATTATTCATTGTACATAATATGATTTTGGAATATAACTATTATGGTTGTTGGAATAATCATATGTCTTTATAGATATCATGTTGACTTCTATAGAGGTATTCAACCCATGTGACTTATGCATGGAATGATTTATTTCATATGATAAACATAAATTAAAGTGATTAATTAAAATAACATGATATGAGATAAGAAGAATAAATTATAGCAGAAATAAGATCATCATTGCATCAAACCAATTTAACTAAACAATTATAAAACTTATAAGGTTAACATAAAAAAATAGATAATGATATTCAACACTAGATAAAAAATTATTGTTTTATTTTCCCTCAAAATCCAAAAAAAAACTTTTCTATAAAGGGAGATAAATAATTATAAGGTATAGGAAAAAATGTAAATAAATGATGAAAGTAAAAAATAAACACTTCTATTATATAAAAATTCATGAAACAGATGAAAATAGAAAATAAGAAATCATAATTTAAAATTTTCTTTACCTAAATAACAATGATGTATAATTTAAATAGGTATTTGTGGCTTAATTAGGCTTTAGTGAAATTTCATTGGTGAATGGGATTCCTCCACTCTAGCATAATAAACATCCATTTTTTCCAATGTGGAAGTAATCATCCATAATTGTATCTTATTATTATGTCTCTAAAATATTCATTTAATCCCCAGTTGACATCCCTTAAATTTTAGTTGATATTCTTTCATTCTGTTTGGTTAAAAAATATATCGAGGAAATTTTCAATGTCTAATAATGTCAGGATACAAGACATGATATACAATTTCTTTAATTATATCATGTTTTAAAGGGGTTATATTCAAGATATAGACCATTATTGTTTATGTGTCACTTGAATTATCATTCCCTTCTCAACTAGACTACCATTTCCATAACATGATCATTATGTTGAATATTCATTTATTAAATAAAATTTCATCATCAATCTATTAATATCTTGAAATGTATCCTCTTATAGTTTTATAGGTATCCGTGTATTGTTTTAATAGTATCCTCAAAAAGTTTGATATATATTTTTACTTAACTGAATATATTATCTAAAAAAATAGAGATTCTTGATCATAAGTCTATTATAAATGGATATACAGTTATTGAACACGTAATTCAAAGTATATAATTTATATATGGTTTTTTATTGGGTCATGTAATTTTATGGATTCTTATTTCTATATCATTTTATAATAAATTTTCATACATTCACTATGTTTTGGACACTGACACAGTAGATAATGATATAGAATTTATTAAGGGAAAATAGTTTTTAAATAGATGATTTAATAATTCCAATGTATTTCAATGTAAAATGGATGTGGTTTATTTGTCATGAAATGTTTCTAATTACATGAATTAATTATATAAGGAGAACATGTATTAGTGGATAACTATGACATAATGGTATTTGAGCATTCTAAAGGTGGTAACATTTCCACTACATATGAAATATCCTAAAGTATTTCTGAAATTTTTATTTCATACCATTTATATATATATTGATATTTGGGTATGGTTTATACATAACATTTTGGATAGTATCACTAAACATGATATTTAATGTTATACCAATGGTGATGATGTTTTCTTTATTTTTATATAGACATCAAATATATTGATCTATAATTACGATGTCGATGTATATATAAATATGAAAAATTATAAATGATTAAATTGTATGAAAAATAATAAAACCCATATCCACATGCATAGAGAATCTTATTCGATGATTTGATGAATCCCTCAATGGATATTCCTAAAAAAATTCTGTGGAATTAAAATTATACACTACATATGGGGGTCAAATATTGAATATGGACAACGAAAACATATTGGAATTATTTATCAAGAGTTATAATATATTCCTCCCCACAAAAAAGATATTCATTGGTAGTTAAGGTAAAAATATTTTTTCCAGTAAAATTGTCAAAGACATGATATATATTAATATTTTTATAATTTTAGAATGATATATTTTTGTGTTTAATATATAATAAATTATGTTTTAAATTGTCACTTTAATACATATACCATGTCTTATACTTTTAAGAATTAATCAGAATTAATATATATGTTATTTAAATTAAAAAGTAATTATTAATAACCTATTTTCAATTATGGTGTTCCACATTCTATGTCATTTCATAGAGTCATTTTGAATATTGAAACATTTGTTCCTTGAGAAAAATTAGTTTGCTAAATAGAAACAAAAAATATGGAAGCATGGTTAATATAATAGAAATAGTAGTAGATTTAACGTTTTACATTTTCTATGTGAAATTTTAATATACATTTTGTAACTTAATATTCCATTTATATTGTAACAGTTTTCAAATTTACATCAAACCAGTGACACCATATTCCATCACCTATGTGACAACTGTGATACTAGTTCCAAAATTCATTTTCTCTATTCGACTACACAGACATCACAACACTAGATCATTCATATAATGTACATCATAATGCATTATTCTCATTTCAAGTGAAACAATAGAATCACGATAAGAGTAACTCCTTCGGTAAACTATCATTCAACTACTGGATAACACACATTAGGTGATAAGGAATGTTTCCATATAGCTGTGATCTTACAATGTGGAGTAATTATGAAACACATTAGGTCACCATACTGCGAGTAGAATTATTGAGAAACATGAAAATCTATATTACAGTGAGGTTGGTATTTATATTACCATGTGTTCATAATTACTAGTTTAACATAAATATTTTCTTACTACTCAAAAAATAAAATAATTTACATTTAGTTGATTTTTCAGACCCTTATATTTTATATTATCTTCATAAATTTTTTTAAATGAAATATTATGCACTTATAATAACCAAACCATGAAATAATATTATTATGATGAGAAGAGCTACCACATGACTAGTTGGGTTACGTGGTCATCAAACATACTGTGTATGTAAGGTAATTATAACTACTTCACACGGGTAGACAATGAGAAAAACAACTACGAGGATTTTGATTCAAAATGTTAGTATAATAATTAGATCACTTTTTTGGTAAAATATATGTATTTACGATCCTCTATTTTAGTTTTTTGCTCTAAAAATGTTTATTTATACATTATTCAAAATGTTTCAACTATTCTGTTGATTTGTGAAATCAATAATTTTTATAATAAAATTTTTATAATCCAAAAAATTAAAATTAAAATGTATTTTTTTTAGAAAATTAACTTATTAATGGTACTCATTTTAGGATCTATTTTTATTATACATTATTTATTCTTTTACTAAGGGTTTATAGAATAAATATTTATTATTTTAATTACTTGAATACTCTAATTTATTTTATCAAATATATTATAATTTTTTTATTCTGATTAATGAAAAATGAAAGCAAGAGAATATTATTAATGATCATGCATGAGGTATTAAAAGGTAATTCTGTGTTTTTTTATTTTCAACATTTCAATCTATTGTATGGTTGTGAGAGGCTTAGGATGACCAATCATAAAGAAAAAATGACCCTTTTTGTTTCCTTTACAAAATGATATCAAGGCATAAAATGAAAATAATTCTTCATGGAATTTAAAATATTTTTTGAATTTTAAAAATAAGAATGATCTTCATGATATGAAAAATATTTCATCTATGACTATTGATTTAACTATTGAGATTATAAAGAAACATCAATTTTATAATCCTTTTATATTATTGCGATTAAGATCATTGAACTAAATTGATCCCAATCAAATGTTAGTCCAAACACTAGGTTTATTTTCTTGTAAAAGGAATATGTTATGTCTCTAGGTATTTTCAAATAGAAGAGTATATAATAGGTTTTAAGAACATTAAAAGTGAAGTTATTTGTGGGTACCAATATTTTTAAAGAGTAAATAAGGTAGATGAGTGTACTGGGATTTTGGTGATCTGAACTACTATAAATATTTATGTTCAATAATTTTATTTCTTCTACATTTCATTTTTAGAAATACAACACTCAATGAAGATATTTATTTTATAAACTCTATTATATTTCTAATAAATGTTTTTAATCCACTATATGGACCCCATTATACATTATTCTCATCACTGCCAACCCAATAACACTATGTGTTTCCATTGATCACAATAAAATTCTATTTAAATTTAAATAATTTAATAATTATTATTCTTAAGATAGAGGAATTATTTTCTACAAGTTTTATCGATCTTAAATATTTATTTATGAATGATATATTTAATTAAAATATTTTTTTATTGAATTAATTTCTAGGAGTTCAAATGGACCAAAGCGGTTTGCAGTATATAAAATTAGTTTACAAGACTATTAAATAATATATGTTTTTGCACAAGTTTGTGTTCATTAAAATAAATAATTTTAATATCATTACTATATTTTTCATTTTTCTTAATAAAAATTATTATATTATTTAATAAATGGTATGAAATAAATAATATTTTTATATAAAATCTAGATCTTTAAATAGATGGTTGTGTCCATTGTTTAGGGAGAAAAGTTAATCAAGAAATTTATAATACAGAATCATTGTGCACAACTGATTTCTATCCTGAATCATTTTACTCTATACCTATAATGATGAAGAAGATCTAGAGCAAATTCATTAATCCTAAAGGATGTTTGATCAATACAAGAAATGAATGATAATTGATTTTATACAATAGGACTTAGAAATCAATCAGTTTCATTTGGATATTAATGGATAACATTTGGATCACTACTATAGGGATTCTAAACATGGATCCCCATTATGAAATGGAGGTAATCCAAGAGGGGTTTTTCAAATGATCAACAAAACCATCCAGGAAAGTTACAAAAACGAGTTAAACATTTTCTCCCATTTTAGATAATTTAAATATCAAGATGACATGTAATGATCCTCTCCAAGATCTAGGTTTTTCTGAAGTAAATATATAAATGGAAATTTTTTCATTGTATGTGGTGTTTATGTCACTAAAATTATTTTGAATGGTTCATTAGATCAAATAAAACCATTTGTTTTATCACCAACCAATCACTAATCCACTACACCTAAAACCATAAAGTTCTATTAGAGGGGAAAAATTTAAAATTTAATATAATTTATTTTATTTTTGACCTATATGAAATATAGTAGTTTTAATTTCATTTAATTTATATTTGTTATTTAATAATATTTTTATTAATATTTTTTGAATGTAGGAACTATATCCTTTTAGTGTTTCATATTCCTAATGGTCTAATAAAAATACAGTGAGTGGACAAAGATGTTATTGGGGTGTGTTGAAGATTCTAGCCAGGTATCTTTAGAATACACATTGTGTAACTAGAGTAAATGACATGTACCTAAGTCCACTACACATGACGATGTCATAGGATACAAAAAACATCAAGAAAAAACTGAATGTTTTGCATTTATTGGACACAACATGTAGAATGGGTTAACCTAGAATATATCATGTCTGACTATATGGTGTATAACTATTTTATAATTTGTTAAGTCTACATAGCATTCCATTGAAATTCATTTAATACATGTGGTGATATGAACTTTAAAATATCATGAGACTGAAAACCTAGATAAATAATGAAATAAATAATTTTTAGTTGATGTACACGGTAATTATTTCATCAATTACCACATCAAACATACAAACTGATCCATTTTGGGAGACAAGGGAACACACGATGTGTAGATGTCCATTAGACATCATGTTTTCAGACATTTGATGAACATATTGAGTCCTTAATTATGTTGAAAGACATTAGATATGTGATACACATAGTGTGTTGCTAATTTGGTCATAGTGTGTATTCATGTATTCGAAGAACAGACTAATTATTTCATTTGGTTTCATGAACCCAAAACATTCAAATCACATGGCATGTAACTCTTCAGTACAAACCATGTAATCTGAAAAGATACATATTTAAGACCTAGAAATATATCTTTGGATCTTGTTGATAGAGAGATACCCAATGTGAATCTTCATAGTAAATGATTTGATGTTCATTTTAGGAACATGATGAAGTCCCAAGCATGTAACCATAGTAAATGAAAAATGAGATACATGGCATGTATCTCAATAGTACATCCCATGTAGTTTCCCAATAACTAGTATAATTAAATTACATTAAATTTACAATTACATCATTAAATAATTATTATATATATTAGAACCTACAGTGTTTGAAAATTTAAAAATGGGTATAAAGAGTTTTTAAATTCTCAATTGATATATTCTAATAATGTGACCATATTGGTTCCAATCGTTTATTTTATATGATGGAATTTATAATGTATATATCCAATATAATCTAATGTTTCATTAAGATAAAATGGAATTAATTAATTAATTAATCAACTAATTAACTAATTAATAAAAGTGAGTTTATAATAATAACATTGAATGAATAGAAATGAATTTTAGTTAGTGTACTTTCGTGTATTACTTACCGGTGTATTACCAGTTTGAAGAATGAACAAGAATAGTGTTCACGTTGGTTTAATTTAATTTAATGTATTTCATGGGGTCTAAATTATATATAAGTAGATTAAAATGATGGTTTATGTGTCATTCCTCCGACCAATATTAAGTAGGACCTATGTGTCCATGTTTATTTATTTAATCCACATTAAGAAATACACCGGTTCCCATCACCCGTGTGTGGGTTTTAAATAAATATAATAAATTGGGTATACATAGGTTCATGGAGGATATTTAAGAAGAAACATATATGATTCCAATAGAGTTGATACATAGGGGGCAAAGTGGAATGCTTTAAATTTTTCAAAGAACTTCACAATGATTTATTTCCCCTATGTCGAATGTTAATTTATTTTTTTGATTATAAATCTATTGGAAGATAAGATTATTAATGGTTAATTTATTAATTAAATATATTTTATCTTATAAATTATCTATTTCATTATTGAAGGACTACTATAACATAAAAACACAAATTAATTTGAAATTATAGAATTTAAATAAATGGATTAAGCGTAACATTATTTTCCTATGTGGTAAATCAATTATATTAAATTGAAATAATATAAATGATATATATAAAAGAAAAAATAAGTAAATATTATGAATAATATAATAAAATACCTCAAGTTAATTCTAATTCATTATGTATTCTAATACTTTATTGGGTATAAAACTACTTAATAAGTTCTAATATGGAAAATTTCAGAACAAATTATTTTATCTAGGAGTTCTAATCTGGGTCTTATATTGAAAGAGAGAAAGTAATATTGAGTTTATCTATCGAATTCTAGCCATAAAAATTTGAAGGCTTGAGCTGAGGGAAATCATGTCATAATTTTTGGGTTAGCGAGTCCACTTAATGAATTAAGGAGATGAACACCTCTAGTTTGGAAGACAACCTACCTAAAAAATTTCTTATGAATTTGAAGTCCATATTCTAGTTCATTAAGATGGGAGAAAGGATCAATTACAGTAAAATTTCCTACACATTATAAATTATGAGTTCAATATTGTTGGATATTTGGAAATGATTAAATATTCAAATAGTTAATTAAATTAGTCATTAAATCTCATATAATTTTTAAAAACAATATGTACTATTATTTTCTCTTATAAATTGTATAATAAATGGAAATATATTAGGAAAACTATACTAATGATTTATATTAGATAAATGAAATTACACCACTATGTGTATCATATGGAAATTGTATATATGTGATTGGGTTTTGTTTCATGATGAATAGAAATCATACGTGCTAGAATATGAAATTCATGATCTGCCTTGTAAAGGGGTGAGTGATAAAGTGTTACTTTTCTATGAGAATCAATTGAGTGAAGTGATAAATATTCTATGATTGATGTTGTCATCTCTATAATGTGAAATCACTAGGTCTCAAAATGTCATATATGCTTATATCTTACTTGAGTATCTCTGTGTTTTGTACGAGGAGAGAGCTAGAAAAGAATGATTTTAGATATCAAATTCTATTTTCTTGTGTAATCTTATAGAGGCTGCACCATCTAGGAAACATGTGGTTAATATCATTGAATACATTGAGTGACTAAAACTTCTAGAGATTCAACACCTCAATGAATTGTGCACTGATATAATAAATGTATCACTCCCTCTGAGCTTATTCAATATTGTTAAAAATTTTAATACGAAAAACATTGAGATGTATCTCTATGATTTTCATTCTCTTCTTCACCAGGTAGATAAGAAGATGATGTTGGGAATTTTTTTCTTAAAAAGAACCAACTGATATTCCATGTGAAGTGATCTATCCCTAGGTTTCATTACAACTACATAACAATAAGAAGCATATCAATGGGAAAAATTGGGCTGATGATGTTTTTTGTCTTGCATGTGGGAAGAAGATAACCTATAAGAAAATATACTCCCATACAAACAAGATTGGGGAAGCTTCCTGTGTGTTTTTTATCAATTGAAATCTGTATTTTTTATATATTGTGTATTAGATATAGATGTCTGGGCTCACATATATATTAATATTCAAAAAAACAATTTTATTTAGAATGATTTATTAGGGGAGGTAGATCTACAATTTTCCAAAAGTGAAAGACTTTCGAACATAGCTATTTGAAACTACCACCTCAAATTGCCAACTAGAAAGATCTTAGTGTCAAAATAGTATTATTATGTTCCATGTTTAAAAAAAATAATTTTTTGTATATCTATACATGATAAGGATGGATTTATATTCAAAATTTTAAACAAATGTTGACTCCTTTATAATGAAAGGGTTTATTACGGTAAAGAAAATTTAAATAAAGGACATTATGTGTTGGAATACAAAAAATATAGTAATGAAAATTGATAATGAATCTACATTACATGACATATACCACACCCAAAATTTTGAATATTGTTTAGGTATTGTAAATGGGAATCAGTTTAAAGAAATAAAAATAGATATATATTTAGATTCATTTGATCTAAAACAACTAAGTGTATGTCAAACATGTTTATACGGATAAATAACCACTTCCCCATTTAGTGGAATAGGGCAGAGGACCAAATTTCTTCTTGAATTATTTCATACTGATGGGTGTGGACCATTTCTTATCAAACAATGAGGTTGGTAATCATACATCATAATTTATGAAAATGATTTTAGTACATATGGAAATGTTTACTTGATAATGTATAAGTCATATTCCTTTGAGATTTTTTGGGAATAAAATAACGAGGATGAGAAATATATTTCTTCTATGAATAAGAAAATCATCAGACACTATAGTGGAGAATATCTTAATCAGTACTCTATTTATAATTTACAAGTCTTTGTAATTATATCTCAACTCAGTCACCCTTATATACCTCGGTCAAATGGTGTAAGAGAAATTATGAAATATACCTTATAAGACATGGTGGGATTAATGATTCATTATGTGATTCATCCAATATCCTTTTGGGGTAACGTGATTCAAATAGTATATTTAACAAAAAACATGTTACAACTAATGTAGAAGAAAATATTACTTACTAATTATGCAATAGAGTGAAACCCAAGTTTTCATATTTACATTTTTGGTGTTGTGAATGATTTTAAGGCCTCTTCATGTAACAAAATTACACCCTTCGAAAAAATGAGCATCATTAAAAGATATCCCAAGGGGAAAATGGGAATTTACTGTACACATATTCAGATAAAAGGTTATACAAGAACAAAATAAAAAATTCATGATAAAGATCATATCTCCAAAAAAGATTTTTTGAGTGAGATAGACTTCAAAAAAGACCAAGATCAAGATATACAAGAGTTTTCATAGGAACAAATCCCATAAATCCTCTGGGATGAAAATTTTTTCCAGAGACAAAATTATTATATAAGAGTAAAATATAGGTTAGAGAACTAAAAAAATATGATTTTATATTCATTGATGTTGGTGACCCATTTTTTTTAATAATATTGATCCTCTAACATACAAGGAAGTAGTACAAGGCATGTATGTTTCAAAGTGACAAGAAGCTCTAAATTCTGAAATGCATTCCATTTATCAAAAAAGATTCTAAATTTTTGTGGATCCTCTAGTTTATGTAAATCCCATTTTTTTAAATGGATATTCTTGAAAATTATAGACATGTATGAGAATTTCAGTACCCATATGGAAGGTTTGGTTTCAAAAGTTTTTAAACAGCATAAAAGCATTGACAATGACGAAACCTTTTTAACCAATTTCAATAATGAAACCCATTAGAATTATACATTCAATTTTGACCATCCATGATTAAAATATTTGGTAGATGGATGTCATAATAGACCTCCATAATGGGAACCTTCAAGAAGAAGACTGTATGAGACAACCTTAAGGGGTTGTGCACCAAAGGATACCAAGAAGTTCTACAAATTGTAGAACTCCATTATAGATTAAAACAAGCATCCAGGTACTGGAATGATCTTATTTATGTGGCCATAATTTGTTTTGGTTTCATAAATAATGAATGTGACCATTGTTTGAATATATATATTATTAGGAGTCTTTTCATTTTATTTATAATATATATAGATGATATATTAATGAATTGAAATTATAATCATGTATTTTAGACTATTATATCCTAGTCGAATAAATTCTTCCCAATGAAGGATATAGGTGTGGAAACTTATATTTTTGGGATTAAGATCCATTCCAATAGAACCATGAGACTTCTCTACCAATGTCATGGTACACATATTGAACAAATTCTAAATAAGTTCTGTATGGAACAATCCATGATGGGATTGTTTCTAAAGACCCATGGTATTCATCATTCTTAGAAAATGTGTCATTATAAACATAAAGGTAAAAAACTAAGGAAATGATTCCATATCCATTGGTGATCAGGTCATTCATGTATTCTTTGTAGTGTACTAGTCTATATTAGTCATATACATTACATTTGGTAGATATATATCATGATTATCTTTGATACTACAATTGTATAGATGTTAAGATTATCAATATGTATCTTAGGAATAATAAGAATATGTTCTTTATCTATGAAGGAGATGAGTAATTTGTCATTAGATGATATTAAGATTCTTATTTTTAGACATATCATGAAGATATGAAATAAAAAATGTGATACATCGTTACTAAAAATATAGGTGATGGGAGATGGAATAAATCAATGTAAGATGTGGTCATAGATTATATAGAACATTATGACTATATTGTTGAATTTATGGAAGCTAAATAAGAAGTATGGATATGAATCTTCGTCCAATATTTCAAAAAGACACATTTTATTAAGGATCCAAAGAAATACTATGGTGATACAATTCCAGTAGTAGTCCTTTAAAAGGATACATGGACACATTATTGGATAAAGAATATATTTTGAAAGTATCATTTCATGAGACATTTTTAACAGATATTTTATGATAAATTGAGTATTATTTACATCGAATAAAATAATTATGTCCCCTTTACTAAATCCTTAAATTAATAGAAGCATGATTATCTTTTATAGTCTGGAAGATTGAATGAAATAGGAAGTTGTCTCTAGTAAAAGATAGTGGTTGTTAGAGTAGGTGACCTAGGAAAAATAGTTTTTATGTTTATTACATGTATAATCGAAAATTTGAATATTTATAAAATATCATGTTACATATTTTCCATTGTTCATTATGACGTTGGTTTAATAATTTTTAGAGTATCTATCTAATTTACAAGGTTGTAGTAGTTCCTCATAATGACAAGTACCAGGAAATGATATGAATATATTTTTCAAATTAGTTATATAGTTAGATAATTTACTATTATGTACAACATATTATATATACTGTCTAGTGGGAGTAATCATAAGAAGATGAGACTTCTTCTCAAGAAGATATAACATGGAAATCTCGACGAAAGTAGATTATGGGAATAGGAAATCTAATAGTAATTTCACATGTTTTGGTGTCGTCAGATATTTCTATCATTATTTTGTGTGATTATCCATAGACATTATGACTATTAATATTACACATTAAAAGTCATCCCCATAGATATGTAGGATCAAAATAATTATGTAGATTCTCAATATACATGAGGGGGGGTGAATTGTACACTTTAAAAATTCCTTTAAAACCTTTAAAGTTGTTTACAGAAAACTATGTTAATAAAAGTTAAAAAATGTAAATTCAAAAGACCTATATTCTCTATAACTTGCTAGGTTCTGGAAATATGGATCCGGAAATAAAACATAACAAATGTTTACAAGCCAAAGTTTCTACCTTAAATCATATAGAATCTTTCTAATCAGAGTGTACAAAAGTACAAGGAAGTATAATATAGTTATAATTTCCTTAACATTCAAAATGCAGCAGAAAAACAAACTTGAAACAAAACATGTAACACGTATGAAATCTTTTAACCCAAAAAGTAGGGTATCCAACAACCTTGGATAAAGGTCCCTGGATTTATACTTTCAAGAAATTCTGTCTTACCCACACCAAGGTAAGGCCTCAATAGGAATATCAGAATCTGTCTTGCTATCCCCACAAGACCTTTACTTGAAGTTAGTTGGCACCTCTGTCTTCCTCATCAAGGAAGCCCTCAACCTTTAAGGTAGTCGACAAATCTATCTTCCTATCCCTGGAAGCCCTCGAATGTACTCAGAAACATTTAGAGTCGCATAAAGAAATCTGAACAAGATGTTCAGTACACACTAAGCATGAGAGTCTCTCTCTCTAGAAATCACATCAGATCAAAAGTTTTCCAAAAGTTGTGAGCTCATTCAAATGCGCTCTTATTTATAGGCACGTCTCTAACTGCCGGCTCCCTCCTCCAACGGTCATATTTTTCCTTGAATCTCGGAGGGACTTGTAAACATGTCACCCAAACAATTTTTGGTTAGAAAAAGAAAGTCACGACATCATTTCATAACTATAACAAGGATAGATAATATATGGTTACTTAACCAAAACCAATTTTTCAGAGTCTAAGGAAAAGGTTCGGAGTCTAAGAAAAATAATATTCGGAGTCTATAGCATATGAATATTCCGATTATGTTTATAATGGAACATGGAGTTAGAATTATATAGACTTCAGGGTCTAAACTCATAAGAATTCGTAAACTGAATTCGGATTCTCAATTCATAAGAATTCGTATCCTGAATTCAGAGTCTGAGTTCATAATAGTTCAGATTCAGAACTTAGAAGAATTCATAACCTAAATTCGGAGTCGAGATTTGTAAAAGTTATTAATCAGAATTTAGTGTCGAACTTCACAAAATTTGATAACCAAAATTCGGAGTTGATCTTTATAAAAGTCCGTAACCTGAATTTAGAGTTCAGATTTATAAATGTTCATAATCAGAATTCAGAGTCGAGCTTTATAAAAGTTCATAACCTGATTTCAGAGTCGAGCTTTATAAAAGTTCATAATCGGAATTCAGAGTTGAACTTTATAAAAGTTCATAACCTAAATTTGGAGTCGATCTTTATAAAAGTTTGTAATCAGAATTTAGAGTCGAGCTTTTTAAAAGTTAGTAACCTGAATCACAGTCGAGCTTTATAAAAACTTTTATTCAGAATTCAGAGTTGAACTTTATAAAAGTTTGTAATCAGAATTCGGATCCTAAAATAGAATGCTTCATATTTATGTATTATAGGATTTCGAGATATTGGAATATGAAACCAATTTTTACACTAAGAAATAAAATGAGTTACAATTAGGAGAACTGAAATATGAACAATGAAAATATGCTAAGGATAAATTTTCCTTGGGGAAGGAATATTTTCCTTATATAAGGAAAACAAAGGAGAAAAGAAATTTTCCTTAAGATTAGGTTTTTTGAGAATTTAGAGTGTTTGTGATTTTAAAAGCATGAAGGAATAGAAAATTCATAAGGAAACCTTATTGACTCAACAATCTCCCCCTTTTTGGAAAGCACAACCGTCCTTACGAAAAATAATATAAGAACATAGAAATTTTATGAACTTGAAAATAAAGGCTTATCTCCCTTTACTAATGGATTAGTATGAATACGACTAACTCCCCCTTAAGCTTTGTAACCACTAAGGATCGTATTCAGTTTTCTAGAATGATATTTTACATTATCTTTCATACAAAAAACTTCATAAAGAAAAACCCCCCTTTGATAAACTCCCCCTGACATAGGTAAATTTCATATACTCTTGGTATTTTTTATTTATTACATTCCTTCTCCCCCTTTGTGATTTTCAAAAAGAAATTTTGGGAATGGAAAAGAAATTATGGTACCAGAATGATTTGTAATAGACAACAGAAGATGAAAGTAACCAAAAATTTCATTAATATTGGAAGAATTTGTACAATAATGAAAATACAAAAAATATCGGATAGGCAGGATCATCCTTCTACTTCGGCATGAGATTCTTTACTATAGTTTTGCGCTTTTTGGGATCCTTGTGATCTTCCTCTGATTGCTTAACAAACTGATCCTGATCCTCTGCTTTCTTTTTAAAAGCATTAATTTCATCTTGCCGAGCTTTGAGAATTTCATCCTAATCCTTCAGGACTTCTTCTTACATCACTAGATTCTCTTCCATCTCAATCTTGAGATCTCTTTCTCTTTTCCAATTTTGAGAAACATATTATAACTTCCCATTCAGGCCTTTCACCTCTTGAATTCGAAAATTCTGCTCAAGAGATAGCTTCTCCTCAAATCTATTAGTCAAATCCGTGATCTTTCTATCTTCGGTTTCAAAGGCATCCTTAACATTATCTTAGAATTCATCAATTTTTTGCATATCTAGAACAATTTTATTTTGTAAAGACCCGCAAACTTCAAGGAAGTTTTTTTCTTAATTTTCTTTTGAATTTTACAAGAATGTAGTTTCTGACGGCACATGATTCCAAGGCCCGGTGTGCCCGGAATCATTTTCTGGAGTTTCGCTCGAGTACGTTCAGTGAATGAATGAGCGGGTTTTTCTAACTTTTGAACCAGTGCTCGGAATTGAATTCCGAGGTCACCGATAGATTCTCAGTGCCGGTATTTGTTTAGAAACGCCTCTTTCGGAGTTGCATTTGCTAGGGTGTGGTTTTTAATTGTTGGGGTTAAGTGAAGAAAATAAAATAATGTGGTGTGACAACTTTATTTTATTTCACATAAAGCCACTTAAAGCCACTTAAATCCACTTAAAGCTACTTAAGCTGAGTTGAAGCGGATAGGGTGGAACCCAAAATATCCTACCCTCTTGGTAGGATATTTGTGAGGTGGGGCCCGCACGAGCCCCACCGTTTCTTTTCCTCTAAGTAACGCACCCGCGAAAACTCCTCATTAATGAAAGTCAACTGGTGCGTTTTCTAAAACTATTAACGCTCCTATTAAATGGACTGTTAAGTCGTTACCATTAAATCAACAAATTAATGGTTCGTTTCCTAACATGTTTTTCAAACTGTTAGCATAATAATAAAATAAGACCAACACCCCTTTTTTTTGTTGGCGGGTTACTCATTTAGAGTTCGAAGAAAGGCGACGAAGAACGCCGAACCCTCAGAGATTGACGACGCGACGCCGTGTACCGAGACACCGATGATTCTCCTCCCATGACAAATCTTTGATGAACTGATTTAGATCGTCGACACAACAACATATACCCCGACGATGCGACGCCCTTTCGCGACGCGACGATCATCTTCTTCCGCGACGGTCAATTCCACGAAGAACTCGTCCGACGACTATGACGAGGTAGGGGTTTGATTCTTTTAAATCTTTGTGATTTATATCTGCGGCTTGTGATTAAAGGATTGTTGTGAGACTTTTTAAACTGCTAACGCGGTGGGTGCGGACCAACGAACAAGTCCGAACCCACAGCCCTTTCTTTCTTGGTGTGCGGACGACAGATGATGAAAAAACAAGTCGCTCGTGTGTTTTAAAGGCTTTGCAGTGAAGGTCGGGTCTTGAGACGATCACTCGTGAAGACCAGAGGCAAATCGAACGACCGGAGCACGTCCGATGGTCTGCGGAAGACCCTGTCGGCGCGCCACGCCGGCACGGCGGCGCCAGGCACGCCGCCGAAAAGAATCCTCCGCGGCAGCGAGCTGGGGTCCCGCGGCCGCGCGGGGGGCCGCAGCTCCCATCAGTGCAGCCACTCGGCTAGCGCCGAGCCACCCAGGCCGAGCCGGGCCGCCCAGGCCGCGCCGGGCTGCGCTAGCTGGGCCGGGCCGCGCCCTGCCGGGTCGGTCCGGGCCCATACCCCACGTTTTCGGACCCCTCACGGTCTTTTGCCCATATCCACGGTTTTGGACCTCCGATCAATGCACCGTCAGTGGAAATGAGATCCTTGGATTGAGATGGTAATTTTGGTATATCGCACTCAAGGTTTCAGAGTACTTTGGGTTCAGCCGGGTTTGTTCGTACATGAAACCAACCGGGCCCTCGGAGCGGAAACACTCATATCTTTAGCTACGGACGTCCGATTGATGTGCTGTTGACTTTGTTGGATTTCTCTAAGTGAGACAAATATTTTCGATTACGCCTCCCGAGGTTTGGACGTAGGTGGAGTACGATCGGGTTGGTTTTTCCTTAAAAACCAACCGGGCCCCTGGGACAGAAGGCCAATAACTCTCAGACCGGGCGTCCGATTGACGCGTCGTCTTCGACGTTGAGTTCCTGTTGGTGATACGGAACTTTGGATACATCAACTCCGGACTATGTGTCAGTTGATGTATCAAACTCTCAGCTCATGGAGCGAACCCTCCCGAACGAGCTTGCTGTGTGCGGGAACCCTAGAGCTGGCTGCGACTGACGATGAAGAATATCGTACTGGAATCCTATGTGGGTTCAACGATGAAGACTATCGTACTGGAATCCTATGTGGGTTCGACGATGAAGACTATCGTACTGGAATCCTATGTGGGTTCGACGATGAAGACTATCGTACAGGAATCCTATGTGGGTTCGACCATGAAGACTATCGTACTGGAATCCTATGTGGGTTCGACGATGAAGACAATCGTACTGGAATCCTATGTGGGTTCGAGGATGAAGACTATCGTAAGAGAATCCTATGTGGGTTTGGCGATGAAGACAATTGTACCAGAATCCTCTGTGGGTTCGACGACGCATACTACAGTGCTTGTATCCTACGTGGGTCCCAGAAAGATGAATCAGTGACTACATCTGATCATCTCTCTTACTTTACAAATGATGTATTCCTGTGTGAGATGAATCCTGTTTTTCTTTCCTATGGGGATTGTGTGGTGCTATCCTATGTGGATTTACGTTTTTCTTTCCTGTGTGGACTGGGTTGTACTTAGGCTCGGATGATAGAGCCGAACGAGAATAGATGAGTTAGGTATATGTATGGGAATATACCTAAGCAGTGTCAGATGTTACTTAGTGATTGTATCTTTCCTTTGTGGATTATCCTTTGTGGATTCTGGGAGACCTTCAAGGTCTTGGGGTCCCTACTGAGTAGCTTATACTCACCCCTGCACGGGCTATGCCCGCACTATGTTGTGTTGGTTGCATACGACAGACAACGTTGATCGTGGTGGAGGCTTGCGGAGCAGGACAGTACCTGGAGGTGGACCACTAGGCGGGACATACTCGGAGCGGTCAGCTAGATCCGAGGAGCAGTGGAGGCTATCTGTACCCACCCTTCAGGTGGGATTTCCAGTGGACAGCTCGACGTTGTGGCTTTACTTTTCAGTTTCTATTTTCCTTTCCAGTTGTACACTACTTTCAGTTTGGGTTTGTATACTGGCCCACTTACTTTTCCGCACTTACTGTTGTACCCGTTTTTACTCAGTGTTTACTTCCGCCTACTTGATCTATTGTGTTTGTGGTTTACTTTACAAAGGCAATGCCTTCCCTTTTACTGGGATTTATTCCTTGGTGCCAGTGGCCAGCCCCTGGCCTATGGAAGGCGGGCTTGGGGTAGTCACGGCACGGGCCCCGAGGACGGGTCGTGACAAATTGGTATTAGAGGAGTTCGGTTCTACCGCAGAACTTGGGACTCTGATCTTTTTCTATGTAAAGCAATAGTGTTAAGAGTATTGAGTGTGGTTATCAGTCTAGGGAGTCCAGTGTTGGTGTGGCAGCCGACGTATCCGTACACCAGGACCCTTACTTCTGATTTCCGACTTAATGCACGAAAACAATGATTGCATGTCTGTTTCAAGTTTTCTTTGTGATTACTTTGTGTCAGCTCACCAGGTATACTGTTCTGACCATGGCGCACCTGTCTCTTTTCAGGATGGACCCACGACGGCAGCCAGCTAGGGTTCCGAGTGTTGTGCATGGTGAGAGCCCACCGAGGGACGAGGCCTCGGTACAGGGCCCTTTGACAGCTGAGGCACTGGCGGTACCTCTACCCGCCGAGCCACAAATGCTTCCAGCCCCATCCACTAACAATGCACGTCGACTTAGTGCACTGCATGAGTTCCACCGCTAGCGACCGCCCAGGTTCCACGGGGAGACGGACCCCCAGGCAGCCGAGGACTGTCTGGAGGAAGTTGTATGAGTTTTCAGGTTAGTGAGGACACCAGCAGACCTCATGGTGATCCTCGCATCGAGCCTCATGCACGCGACAACAGGTAGATGGTGGAGCTTGATGCTCCAGGTGCACGATGAGTCATCTATCCTCTAGACGGACATTGAGAGAATCTTCCGCTCGGAGTTCGTCCCAGCTACCCTCTGTGCGGTGCACATCCAGGAGCTACTACAGCTTTGGCAGGGCAGCATGATGGTTGCCCAGTACTCGGTGAGATTTACTAATCTCTCGCACTACTCCACCAATATGGTACATGATCCGTTCTTCCAGGCCCAGACCTTCGACCAGGGACTGAGGCATGAGATCAGGGCCTCGATGATCTCTCTCAACATTCCGACGCAGGTAGAGGTGTTGGAGAGAGCCCTTTTAGTGGAGAGTTTCCTCGCCGAGCAGGCACCAGCGGCTGGACCCTCTGCAGGACGACCCGTAGCGGAGTCTTCTGCAGCTGGTAGTCGATAGGTGATGCAGAGGTCCAAGTGGGCCAGACCTTCAGATGGGCAATCTCTGGGTGATGATTCGGTTGTGCGGAGCACACGAAGGAGAGCCAGCTACTCGAGGAGCAGGAAATGCTACGCATGCGGAGGGCAAGGTCACACGGCTCGAGCCTGCCCGAATAATCTTGCTGATGAACAACAGGCGGTAGAGGGACCTCCTAGGCAGAGGTTCGACCATGACGGTCTACAGGGAGCAGGCGGGCGAGGCAGAGGAGCTGGCCGAGCAGCGGGTGGTGGACGACGCTTTGAGGCCTTACCACCACCACCACCTAGGAGACCACCCCGACCGCAGGGAGCAGATGGATACGACCGGGACTAGCTCTAGACCTGGAGACTTTTGTTCAAGTTGCTTCTAGGTCTGTTGATGTTTTTTTGATGTTTCTTTGTGTCTTGTACTTCGAGCTGCAGTAATAAAAGACACCTTTTTTTTGGCGTTTACCTTACTATCCTCTCTTTGTGTTGTTACTAAGAGGTTCCAGTTTAAAAATCTGTTGACTTGACCCTCACTTTGAGAAACCTACAGGAGGAGACCCAGTGACCACACACTGATGCCGACAGTGTGACTCAACCCTTGGAGGAGAAAGTAAAAATTGGATCTCTTGGTAGTAGCATTGAGGCCTTACGATGTCATCCTTGGTATGGAATAGTATCATCCATGTGAGGATTGACTGTATTAGGTGAAGAACGTTGTTCATCCAGGGGATGAGACCAGATTTCTCTTATCGGCAAAGAAGAAATCACAACAGCTCTTGTAGGACCAGAGAGGTCCAAGTCATCCAGGAGCGGAAGAGGACAGCTTAGAGCCGGCAGAAGTCTTTTGCTGACAGGAGGCATAGGCCACTAGAGTTCGAGGATGGCAACCACGTTTTCTTTCATGTCTCACCTCGACGTGGTTTGCAGAGATTTGGAGAGGTGGCCTATCACCTGGCTCTACCACCTCAGTTGCACCGGGTGCACGACGTCTTCCATGTATCTCAGCTGAGGAGATACGTGCACGTCTCGATGCATATCTTTGACCATGGGGAGCTGGGCGTTGGTGATGGGGAAACTTTTACGGAGGTCCCAGTGGAGATCGAGGATCGACGGGAGTGGGTCCTACATGGACGGTCGATTCCTCTTGTGCGCATCAAATGGCAGCATTGGAACATCCAGGAGAGCACTTGGGAGCGGGAGGCTTAGATGCGTTCTCAGTACCCACTTTTGGTTCCCTAGTTTATGATGTATCTTTACGGGGATGTAAATCCCTATGGTGGTAGTGTTGTAAAGACCCGTAAATTTCAAGGAAATTTTTTTCTTAATTTTCTTTGGAATTTTTCAAGAACGCAGTTTCTAACGGCACATGATTATGAGGCCCGGTGTGCCCGGAATAATTTTCCGAAGTTTGGCTAGGGAACATTCAGTGAACGAACGAGCGGGTTTTTCTAACTTTTGAACCGGTGATCAGAATCGAATTCCGAGGGCACCGATAGATTCACAGCACCGATACTTGCTTAGAAACGCCTCTTCCAGAGTTGCATTTTCTCGGGTGTGGTTTTTAATTTTTTGGGGTTAAGTGAAGAAAATAAAATAAATTGGTGCGGCAAACTTTATTTTATTTCACTTAAAGACACTTAAATCCACTTAAAGCTGCTTAAGATGAATAGAAGCGGATAGGGTGGAACCCAAAATATCCTACCCTCTTGGTTGGATATTTGTGAGGTGGGGCCCGCACGAGCCCCACCATTTCTTTTCCTCTAAGTAACGCTCCCGCAAGAACTACTCATTAATGAAAGTCAACTGGTGCATTTTCTAAAACTCTTAATGCTCCAATTAAATGGACTGTTAAGTCATTACCATTAATTCACCAAATTAATGGTTCGTTTCTTAACCTATTTTTCAAACTGTTGGCATAATAATAAAATAAGACCAACACCCCTTTTTTTTGTTGACGGGTTACTTGTTAAGAGGATTTGGAGAATTGTATCTTCATCCTCCTTCGTGAAGAACGTGAAGAACGCGAAGAATGCTGACCTCCGACAAAAGGCGATGAAGAACGCCAAACCCTCGGAGATCGACGACGCGACACCATGTACTGCGACGCTAACGATTCTCCTCCTGCGACAAAGCTTTGATCAACTGCTTGAGATCGTCGGCGCGATGCCTTATACCATGATGACGCGACACCCTTCCGCGACGCGACGATCATCTTCTTCCACAACGGTCAATTCCGTGAAGAACTCGTCCGACGACTACGACGAGGTAGGGGTTTGATTCTTTTAAATTTTTGTGATTTATATCCGCGGCTTGTGATTAAATGATTGTTGTGAGACTTTTTTAACCGGTAACGCGGTGGGTGCGGACCAACGAACAAGTCCGAACCAACCGCCCTTTCGTTCTTGGTGTATGGATGGCAGACGATGACAAAATAAGCCACTCGGGCGTTTTGACGGCTTTACAGCGAAGGTCGGGTCCCGAGATGATCACTAGCGAAGACCGCTGGCGAATTGGACCACCGGAGCGCGTCCGGTGGTCCGCGGAAGTCCCCGCCGGTGCGCCACGCCGGCACGGCGGTGCCGGCGGTCAGAGCCGGCAGCCAGACACTAGGAGCTGGCACCGCCAGGCGCGCTGCCGGAAAGAATCTGCCGCGGGTGAAGCCGCGACGGTGAGCTGGGGTCCCGCGACTGTGCGAGACCAAAGGAGGGACGCGGCTTAAGCCGCGTTCGTTGACATGGAGCAGCCCCCGCGCGGGGGGCCGCGACTCCCTTCGGCATGGCCGCTCGGCCAGCGTCGAGCCGCCCAGGCCGGGCCGGGCCGCGCCCAGCCGGGTCGGACCCAGACCCGGGTCGGGTTGACTCGGTTCGGGTCGACCTTGGGGGGTTGGGCCGGGTCGGTCCGGGCCCAGACCCCACATTTTCAGACCCATCACGGTCTTTTTCCCATATCATTGGCTGTGGACCTCCGATCAACGTTCCGTTAGCAGAAATGCGATCCTTGGATCGATATGGTTGTTTCGGTATATCGTACTCAAGGTTTCAAAGTACTTTGGGTTCGGCCGGGTTGCTTCGTACACGAAACCAACCGGGCCCTCAAAGCGGAAACACTCATATCTTGAGCTACGGACGTCTGATTGACATGCCATCAACTTTGATGGATTTTCTAAGTGAGACGGATCTTTTGGCTTACTCCGCCCAAGGTTTGGATGCAGGTGGAGTACGGTCGTGTTGGTTTTGTCTTAAAAACCAACCGAGCCCCTGGGACAAAAAGGCCAATAACTCTCAGACCGGGCGTCCGATTGACGCGCCGTCTACGACGTTGAGTTCCTGTTGGTGATACATAACTTTTGGATACATCAACTCCAGACTATGTTTCAGTTGATGTATCAGACTCTCGGCTCATGGAGCGGACTCTCCCGAACGATCTTGCTATGTGTGGGAACCCTAGAGGTGGCTGAGACGGACAATGAAGACTATCGTACGAGAATCCTATGTGGGTTCGACGATGAAGACTATCGTACTGGAATCCTATGTGGGTTCGACGATGAAGACTATCGTACTGGAATCCAATGTGGGTTCGACGATGAAGACTATCGTATTGGAATCCTATGTGTGTTCGACGAGGAAGACTATCGTACTGGAATCCTATGTTGGTTCGACGATGAAGACTCTCATACTGGAATCCTATGTGGGTTCGACGACGATGACTACAGTGCTTGTATCCAATGTGGGTCTCAGTAAGGTAAATCAGTGACTACATCTAATCATCTCTCTTACTTTACAAATGATGTATTCCTGTGTGAGATGAATCCAGTTTTGCTTTCCTATGTGGACTGTGTGGTGCTATCCTGTGTGGATTTACGTTTTGCTTTCCTGTGTGGACTGGGTTGTACTTGGGCTCAGATGTTGGATTATCCTTTGTGGATTCTGGGAGACCTTCTAGGTCTCAGGGTCCCTACTGAGTAGCTTATACTCACCCCTGCACGTGCTATGCCCGCAATACATTGTGTTGGATGCAGATGACAGACAACGCTGATCGTGGTGGAGACTTGTGGAGCAGGACGGTACCTGGAGGTGGACCACTGGGCGGGACGTACTCGGAGCGGTCGGCTGGACCCGAGGAGCAGTGGAGGCTATCTGTACCCACCCTTCAGGTGGGATTTCCAGTGGACAGCTTGACGTTGTGGCTTTACTTTTCAGTTGCAGTTTTTCCTTTCCAGTTGTACTCTACTTTCAGTTTGGGTTTGTATACTGGCCCACTTACTTTTCGGCACTTATTGTTGTACCAGTTTTTACTCAGTGTTTACTTCCGCCTGCTTACTCTATGGTGTTTGTGGTTTACTTTACAAAGTAAATGCCTTCCCTTTTACCGGGATTTACGCCTTAGTGCTAGTCGCCAGCCCCTGGCCTATGGAAGGCGGGCTTGGGGTAGTCACGGCACGGGCCCCGAGGACGGGTCGTGACATATTTGACCAGCTTGTTATTTTTTTGCAAGATCTCTTGTGAGATTCATAATTGATAAGGAATGATTTGAAGTCTGACTCCATCTTGACACACTTTTCCATCAACATGGACACTGAATCTTCTTTCTGGTTTAGGGTATGTTGAATCATCTTACATCTGGAATCAATACTGGGAAACATCAGATTGGTGCCAACAAGCCTCTTCAAGGATTTCACTACAAAATCATCTCCTAGAGAGGATGATTTCGAATAAAAAACTTTTCTTGGTGAGGCTTCCTTCTCTAACTCAACAAGCTTCATCTTTGAAGATCCACAAGCTTCCTTCTTATTTTCAAAAACTTTGGTATGTGTATCAACAATCACTTATTTACCCTTATCTGATTTCAGAATGACTTTCTCATATAGAGATTGATGTTCACTTTCAGACAACTGATCAATCTCTTCTTCATCAATCTTTTCTTTCTCAGCCTGTTCGTTAGCATCTTCTGGATGCATGAAGTCATGATTTACACTTTCCTCTTCATACAAATTATTGACCTCTTCACTCTTCTAATAATTCTTTAGTGTTGCATGCTTTGAAGACTCTGCATATGATGTTCGGATTGACAACTTCTCGGATGGAGTTTCCTTGTCATGGAAATCATCATCTTGCTTGATTAAGTCTCTTGTGTCATCACTGCCTCCTCCTCCTCCTTCTACAACCTTTTCTTCTTTCTAAACATATTCTTCAACCAGCCTTTCTTCTTCATTTTTTGGAGTCATGAATTTATTTCCCATTGTCTCGGGTAAGGGTTCTACCAAAATGGATTTTTCTACAAGAATATTTTCGGATTCTATCTCAGTAGCCTTCAAAAGGGATTAGACAATCTCAGTCATAGTCATCTTTTTCTCCTGCTTCTTCTTCTTTTCTTGCTTCTCAAGTTATTCCGCAGTCTTCTCCTTCAAAGACTTTTCTTAAGCAGGGTCCTAGCCAGACATAGGCTCCCCTTATTTTCTTTTCTCTTTTCCCTCACTTCACTTGTCTATGACCTCATCCCGATAGCATTTTTGTTTCATGGGATTTGGAGGTTTGGATTGGAATTCCTTATCTTTAGGGGCGTTTTCTTCTTCTTGAACTTCGTTAAACATCCTCTTCCTACAAGCCTTCTTGGATGGTTTCGCTACTACTTGTAATTTCAGAATAACATCAGCTTCTTCCTCATGAAGATCATAAAACTCTCCGAAGTCTTTGGAGAATGAAACATTCATCCTTTTCAATGTGTCATGACTGACCAGCATAACTTTTCAATTTCTAGGTTTTGAGCTACAAGGGATTTTGGAAGAATCAGGACACCAAAAAATCAACTTAGAAAGAATAGCTGGGTACATTATAATCTGAGCCTTAAAATTTCCATTTTTGATATTCTCAATCGTAATCAGAATATGCTTCATAAATTTTATCTTTCTCAGATTCACCAAAAAAAAATCCATGATGTACATATCACTCTTCTTCAATGTATCTTTGTCACACTTTCTCAGAATGATAAAACCTTGAACCCATAATTCAAGGATCCGATTATTTGTAGAGAGACGGACAATATTCGGATTCTAGACATCTAAATGTCCATGACATTCCATATCCTTTAGCTTATTGAAACTTCCTATATCTTCTGGAAACTTGTGGGAATAGAACTCGAATTCCCCTTCATAAGATAAACCAACTAAGCTAGTAGCCTTAGTGAATGAAAGTGAAAAGGTCTTTCCATAGCATTTGAACAAAAATTTCTCTCTAACTTCTTCCTTGAAAAAATAGGATGATTCATAAAAATAAATAACCATGTCTGGATATACATCATCTTGATCACTTGGCATTGAAATAAAAAACCATTCCCATCTAATCAATCTGATGTTCTTGGATATTATAGAATCATACTTTTTGTAGAAGTTCGGATGCACCAGCCTTTCTCTATACACCAACCACTCCGAAATTGGCTTGGCAATAGACATATCTTGAGAAGGAACTTCAATAGACATTTGGATTTGAGAAGACATTGAAAAGATCAGAACATGATTTTAAAATAGGGGAAGAGCTTTAGCATGAGAGAGCTTTAAAACTGATGTGGGGTAACCCTTTGGGGGTTCTTTATATAGGCATTTGAAACAATAGTTGAACATCCAAAAATAATCAAACAGTTGAGAAAACTTGTTATCAGATATAACAGTTGAAATGATAGCCACAAGAAATAATTTGGTAGGATCCGATCTTTTGAGGTTTGAAAAACATTCATATTTAATAGAAAAAAATCCAAAGATTTTAAAAGAAAAGTAAATACCAACATGTATAATTGATTACGAGAAGTAACGAAAGAGAATCATACCACTCGTATTTCTAAGAAGACTATTCGTAATGGGGAAAATTTTTCTTAGAGATTTTTAGACTGAACATTTTTGACAACGAAAATTCTAAGAACAAATTTCCTTTACGAAATTATTTATTACAAAAATATCATTACAAAATTTTTGAGAACTAAAAACATCATTACAAAAATTCCATTACAAAAATTTTAAGAACTAAAAACATCATTAAGAAATTTGTATTATGAAAATTTTAAGAACAAAAATCTTCATTATGAAAATTCCATTATAAAAATTTTAAAAAACTAAAAACATCATTATGAGAATTCTATTACAAAATATTTAAGAATTAAAATCGTCATTATGAAAATTTTGAAAAACTAACTACTTAAATTTTTATTTCAATTTTTTTTGAAAAACTGACTAAGAAAATTTTCATTACTAAAGTTTTTGGAAAACTAACTACAAAAATTTTCATTACGAAATTTTATGAAAAAATAACTATGAAAATTTTTATTACGATTGTTTTTTGAAAAAAACTAACTACTAAAATTTTTATTATGATTTTTTTTGAAAAACTAACTACCAAAATTTTCATTACGAAATTTTTTGAAAAACTAACAATGAAAATTTTCATTACGAAAAGTTTCAAAAAACTATCTAAGATAATTTTCATTAAGAATTTTTTTGAAAAAACTAACTATGAAAATTTTAATTATGATTTTTTTTGAAAAAAACTATATACGAAAATTTTCATTAATCTAAGAGACAAAATGTACTCCCCATATGAAAAGGAATTTCTTACTGTTAGAAGATAGGTTTCAATAAGAAATTATTAAAGAATATACCAATAAAGTTATCATTACTAATTTTTGTTTAATATATTAAAATCTATCAGATGGTAAAGATTTTGTGAAAATATCAGCAGGTTGATCTCCCGCTCCGATAAATTGAAGAATGATATCTCAATTTTGTGTGTGATCCCTAAGAAAGTGATGCCTAATATCTATGTGTTTTTCAAGGGATGGATGTGCATGGTTTTTACTAAGGGAAATAGAACTAGTGTTATCACAAAAAAGTTGTGTTTTGGTAAAACTCATTCCAAAGTCTGTGAGTGTGTGTTGCATCCACAACACTTGATCACAACAACTTCCAGCTGCTATATATTCAGTTTCAGCTGTGGAAAGTTCTACTGAGTGTTGTTTTTTGGACAACCAAGAAATTAATGAATCTCCTAATAAATTAAAAGATCCAGATGTACTCTTTCTATCCATTATACATCAACAAAAGTCAACATCAGAAAAACTTTAAAAAAAAATCATTTCCAGAAGAATAAAATAGTCCAAGATCTATGGTTCCCTTTAAGTAGTGAAAAATTATTTTCACAACCTTTAAATGGGATTTCCTAGGATTGGATTGATATCTAGAACATAAGAATACCGAAAAAAATTATGTCTATATGACTAGCTGTCAAGTATATTAATCTTTCTATAATACCTCTAAAAATATTTGATCTACTGGTTTCCCAACTTCATTGAGATCAAGTGAATTTGAGGTACTGATGGGAGTACTGACACTTTTAGTGTTGTCAAATCCATACTTTTTAAGAAGATATTTAATATACTTATTTTGAGATATATAGGTTCCTTCTAGTTTTTTCTAAATTTGAAAACCAATAAAGAATTTTAACACACCCATCATACTCATTTCAAACTCATATTTCATTAAATCCCCAAAGGAATTGGTTAAAGATTTCTGAGTTGAACCAAATATAATGTAATCAACATAAATTAGAAAAATCAAAACGTTTTTTAAATACTTCTTTATAAAAAGGGTTGGATCTTCATTTCCATTAACACAATTATTTATAAGCAAAAATCCAATAAGTTTATCATACCAGGCTCTTAAAGCTTTCTTAAGTGTATTCAATGCATTGGTAAGTTTAAAAACATGATTATGATGTTTTGTATCTTCAAAATTAGGAGGTTATTCAAAAAAAATTCCTCTTGAACATAAACATTATGGAAATTAAATTTCACATCCATTTGAAAATGTTTGAAATTTAAGAATGCAAAAAATACAAGTAAAATATGAATAGATTAAATTCTAGCTACTGAAGCATAGGTTTCTTAATAGACTATTCATTTTTTTGGATTATAGACTTTAGCAACTAATCCATCCTTATTTAATAATATGATTCCATTTTCGTCACACTTATTTTTGAAGACCCATTTTAATACAATAACAGAAGATTCCTTAGGTCTTTCATCTAAGGTCCAAAATTTATTCCTTTTGATTTCATTTAGTCCATCTTGCATGGATTTTATCCAATCATCATCACCTAAAGCTTCAGCAGTGCTTTCTGGTTCTATTTGGTAAAGAAATGCTAGATGTTCTACATCATTTCTTAAGGTACTTCTATTCCTTACATGCTTATTTACATCATCAATGATACTATCACCAAAATGATTCTTCAGAAACAACTGAGTTGGGTTTTGTAAAACATGTTCATCAATATATGGTAGGAAATATTCTGGGGTAAATGTCTCAGAAATATTTTCCTTAACATTTTCCTTATCAAAAGGGTCTTCTATAAAAGGTTGAAAATCAGTTTTTGAAAACACATCTGAAGATGTTGGTTGGGGTTGTTTAGAAACAAAAGGATCAGTATCATCAAATTTGACATGCACTGTTTCTTCAACAGTACATGTATTTTTTTTTAAAACCCTATAGACCTTATAAGTTGAGGAGTAGCCGAAGAATATTACTTCATCACATTTTGGTGCTAGTTTATGTAAACTATCTTTTGTATTTAAAATGAATACTTTTCAACCAAAAACATTAAAATAGGAAAGTCTAGGTTTTCTACCATTCCATAATTCATATGGTGTTTTATTAAGAAAATGTCTAACCAAAACAATAATTATAGTATAAAAAAAAGTACTTACAGATTTAGCCCAAAAATGTTTTATAATATAATATTCACTCAGCATGGTTCTTGTTATCTGTTGAAGAATTCTGTTTCTTCTTTCAAAAACACCATTCTGTTGAGGAGTTCTTGGTGCTGAGATGTTATGAGTAATGCCTTTTCTACTACAAAAAGATTCAAAATTAGAAATTTTAAATTCTCCACCATGATCACTATGAAAAGTTATCAATTGAAGATTTTTCTCATTTTTAACTTGGGCTCTAATACTTTTGAAATATGAAAAAGCTTCAGACTTCTTTGCTAGAAAATAGACCCACATAAATTTTGTGTAATCATCAACTATGCAAAATACTTAATATATTCCACCAATTCTTCTTGTTTGTGGTGGGCAAAAAATATCAATATGCACCAACTGTAATGAATCGGTTTTTGAGACTTTACCAACAGATTTTAAACTTTATTTATGTTTCTTTCCATATTGACAAGGATCACAATCTTTTAATGAATCAAATCTATGTTCTGGTAGACCCTTAACTTGACTTTTCTTAGAAAGCATACATAGGTTCCTAAGGATACATTGTCCTAACCTTCTATTACATAACCAATAATGATCTTCTATTGAACTAAGACAAGGTAGATCTTGGCTCCTAAGGTCTTCTATGTTTAGTGTGTGTACATTCTCTTGCCTATTGGAAGAAAGAATAAACTCATCCTTGGAATTGTGTACTAAGCATTTATTATTCCTAAAATTCACAAGGTAACCTTCATCACAGAATTGGATTATGCTAATGAGGTTGTGCTTATGACCTTTAACAAATAAAACATTTGAAATCAAGGTTTTTCAAATAAGAAAAATATTACCTATACCAATAATTTCTCCAAGATCATTATATTTGAATGTTACTTTTCCTCCTTTCATCTTGATAATATTTTCAAAGTGGTTTTTATTACCAGTCATATGCCAGGAACATCCACTATCCATGTACCAACTTGCTATTAGTAATTTCCTTAATTTCTTGAAAATAAGATTGTTAGGCTTTTGGAATCCAAACATTCTTGGATCCAGAAATTTTTGAAAGAAAAATTTTAGGTACCCACATTTCCTTGGAAAATTAAGCATTTTCAAAATCTAAAGATTGGATTTATTTAAGGAAATTTTTTTCCCAGTGGCCATCACATTGACATTTGGTGTAGATTGGAGCACTTTGAGGAACAAAGTGGTTGCTACTAAAACTAGGTTTAGCATGGGAATAACCAAATCAAGAATTATTTCTTATAGGTTGTATTTGAGAATACATCTTATCAAAATTTTCTTTAGCTAAGGTAATGTTTGAAAAACACTTTCTTAAAAAAAATTCCGGACATGAGATTGATATCCAAGTATTTATCTTCAAATTAATTTAATTTGGAACGATAAAAATCCTCTAAAACATTTTTCTTACAAATTAATATTTCTAGATCCATAGAAATTTTATCCTTCTCAAAATTTACTTCCTCAAGATTTTTTGAAATACTTTCAAAATCATGAATTTTCTTATCATGATCTTTAGAATGATTTGATATTTCCTGTGTAAGAATAGTATATCTATAATTTTACTTATCAAGATTTTTCATGAGTTTTGAATTCTCATTTTCAAGAAGCTTATAAAATCTAGAAACCTCCTCATAAGTAGGAAATGTATTATCTTAAGAAGATGAAGATTCTTCATCAGAAGAGTTATAATATTTATCACTATGATTAGCATTCAAGTAAAAATTAGTCATAGATTCCGCATTATGTACCTTAGCAATCAGAAAATGATTTTCAATAGGTAGTTTGGCTATTAAACCAAGATTCTTCTGACCAGAAGATTCATATTCTGAGGATTCATCAGAAGAGTCACCACAATCAGCATTCCAGGTGTCATTGGCTTTCAAAACATTCTTATCTTTATCCTTATAGTACTTCTTTCTATTCCTTTCATAATGATTTTCCTTTCTAACCTTTGTCTTAAGCATTGGACAATCTGGCCTTATATGACCTTCCCTTTTACTTTCATAGCATGTAACTTCAGAGACTTTTCTATCTTTCCTTTCTTTCTTCTTGTGTCTATATTAAAAGTTCTTCTATCCAAGAATCTTGTTCATCCTTTGAGCAGGGTTGGATAATTCATTTTTCAAAGATTCACTTCCACAAGATTCAGATTGAATAACATTCTTCTTAGACTTGGATCTGGTAACTCTCTCAGGAGTCCTGGCTTTCATATGATTTGAAGTAGTTGTAAATGAAACACTGCCATTTCCATTATTCTTCTTAATATTATCAACATCTCTCTTCATCATGGTTTCATGTTGAAGAAGAGTTCCGAATAGTTCATCAAGAGAAATATGAGTAACCTTCATATT
The DNA here is from genome assembly GCA_963277665.1 of Viscum album. Taxonomy (NCBI): domain Eukaryota; kingdom Viridiplantae; phylum Streptophyta; class Magnoliopsida; order Santalales; family Viscaceae; genus Viscum; species Viscum album. The sequence continues at coordinate 1,689,226,065 of OY728120.1, forward strand.
CTAATCTATAGCTGTTCTCTTGGATTCACACTCATTGGTAATGATGTCTATGATATTGTCCACAAGAGCTTCATCATCTAATCCTTTCTCACCCTTTGATTGTAATATATTAACAATAGTCATGAATCATTATTTTACATTACATATGGGTTCTCCATAAGGAAAGTTGAAACCATGATACTCAGCTCTGAGCATGGCTCTTCTAGTTTCAATTACTTTAGATGTACCAAAGTGAGTAACCTCAGACTTCTTCCAGATATAATTTGATGCTTCACAAGATGAAATTTGGCTATATAAATTTCTAGTCCCAGAACACAAAAAAGTATTTCGTACCTTATAATTCAGTTGATATTCGTGATTTTCTTGATTGGTGAAAGTACTAACTTCATTGTCAGGGATTTGGTAACCTCCAGTAAGCATGCCAAAATTGACTACTCCAGTATTGATAAAAAAAGTCTTTATATGATCCCTCCATATTCGTAATCATTCCCATAAAAAAGATAGTCTTGTAGGATTTAGGTTGTCAATAGATCTAACATTCATTCATCCCATCTTAAGGAAAAATATCTTTCCACACAAACCTTTTTAATATAAAATGTTTGTAATCAAGGAAACAATTCCTAAGAAAGGCAAATATAGAACATTGAAAACTTGAGCAAGGAAAACATATATGTGAATATAAGTATTTTAGAAACTTCCTTTGATACCAATTGTACGATAGAAATAATGATATAGATGCTCAATATACAAGAGGGGGGGGGGGTGAATTGTACACTTTAAAAATTATTTTGGAACCTTTAACGTTGGTTACGGAATTTTTTTTAACAAAGTAAAATGATGTAAATTCACAAGACCTATAAGCTCTATAACTTTCTATGTTCCCGAAATATGGATATGGAAATTGAACTTGACAAAAGTTTACAAGTAAAATATTCCACCTTAAAGTGTATAGAATCTTGCTACTTAGAGTTTACAAAAGTACAAGGAACTATAAGATAGTTATAGTTTCCTTACCATTCAAAATGCAGCGGGGAAAAAAACATGAAACAAAACAAGTAACGAGTATGAAATCTTTTAACCAAAAGAGTAGGGTAACCAACATCCTTGTATAATGGTCCTTTGATTTATAATTTTAAGAAAATCTATATTACCCACAAGAGGGTAAGCCCTCGATAAGAATATCAGAATCTATCTTTCTATCCCTGCAAGCCCTCAACTTGAAGGTAGTTGGCACCTCTTTCTTCCTCAGCAAGGAAGTCCTCGATCTTTGAGGTAGTCGAAACCTCTGTCTTATTGTCCCCAGAAGCCCTTGAATGTACTCAACAACATTCGGAGTCGCACGAAGCAATCCGAACAAGAAGTTGAGTACGCACTAACCATGAGAGTATCTCTCTCTAGAAATCACTTCAGATCAAAATTTGTCCAAAAGTTGTGATCTAATTCCAATAAGCACCTATTTATAGGAACGTCCCTAATGGTCAGCGCCCTCCTCTAATGGTCATATTATTCCTCGAATCTTGGAGGGACCTGTACACGTGTCACTCAAACAACGATTGGTTAATAAAAAAATGTACGACATCATTTCACAACTATAAAAATGATAGACAATATATAGTTGCTTAACCAAAACCAATTTTTTAGAGTCTAAGGAAACGGTTCGAAGTGAATAACATATGAATATTCAGATTCAGTTTATAAAGGAACGTGGAGTTAGAATTCTATAGACTTAGGGGTCTGAACTCATAAGAATTCGTAACCTTAATTCGGAGTCTCAATTCGTAAGAATTTTTATCCTGAATTCAGAGTCTGATTTCATAAGAGTTCAGAGTCAGAACTTAGAAGAATTATTAACCTGAATTCGGAGTCGAGCTTTGTAAAAGTTCGTAACCAGAATTCAGATTTAAACTTGACAAATTTTCATAAACATAATTTAGAGTCGAACTTTATAAAAGTTCGTAACCTGAATTCACTGTTGAGCTTTATAAAAGTTCGTAATCATAATTCAGATTCAAGCTTTATAAAATTTAGTGACCTGAATTAAGAGTCGAGCTTTATAAAAGTTTGTAATCAGAATTCAGATTTGAACTTTATAAATGTTTGTAACCTGAATTCAGAGTCGAGTTTTATAAAAGTTCGTATTCAGAAGTTAGAGTCGAGCTTTATACAAGTTTGTAACCTGAATTCAGAGTCATGATTTATAAAAACTCATAATCAGAATTCAGAGTCGTAATTTATAAAAGTTTGTAATCAGAATTTGGATCTTAAAATAGAATGCTTCATATCTAAGTATTATAGTATTCTGAGATATTGGAATATGAAACCAATTTTTACACTTAGCAATAAAATGAATTAGACATAGAAAAACAAAAATATGAACAATGAAAATACGGTAGGGATAAATTTTCCATGGGGAAGGAAAATTTTCCTTAGACAAGGAAAACGAAGGAGAAATTTTTTTTCCATATGATTAGGTTTTTGAGAATTTAGAGTGTCTGTGATTTTCAAAACATGAAGGAAAGGAAAATTCATAAGGAAACCTTATTGACTCAACATGATATATTTTGTAAACCATGATAATATAGTTCATGGAGAAGTTGGTTAAAATTGGTTTGTCACATGTTTGGTGTTATTAATGAATAATTCGAGGAAGGCTTTTCCTCTTCCATATGTCTGGATATTGATATATCATCCCTTTGATTGTAATATTAACAACACATTAAATTCCATGGGCACATTATTATTACGTGTTTATTTTAGATAGTAAATGAATGATGTACTGAGAATTTCGGTTAATAACATGAATGTGAAACCTTATTGAAGAGATATTCTGCAAAAAGGGATTATATAAAAATTGATCATTCATAAGTTGTTTTCAGCTTTAAAACATTATGATCTTTCCCTTGATTTTGATTACCAATTTCTATATAGAGATCGTGGACATTAAAAAAGCCTGCATAATTCTAATGAGAATAAATACTATAGGGACACACACTATGTGTTTCCGTTGTTCACAATTAAATTATATTTAATATTAATTAACGGAATAAATATTATTTTTAATATTTAGGAATAATTTTATAAATTATTAATTTATATTAAATATTTTTTGATGAATAAATATTTTAACATAAATATTATTTGGGGTATTCAATAAAGGAAGAAGAGTTAAAATGAGAATGACCATGTCTGAAAGAAAAAATTAATTTTCATTCTAGTTAAATAATATTTTTTATTTTTAAATATAGTGTGTTTACAATAAAATAATAATAATAACATTATATTTATTGGTATGAGATTTAAAAAATTTTAATATATTTTTTATTAGTATTAATGAAATTAGATTATATTTTAACCTAAACTCTATCGATATAATTAGTATTTTTATATATATTATATCAGATAACCATTAATCATGAAGTGAGGAATAAATAATCAATGTGCATAATGTATTTCTTGCAAAAATCTTCTTTCTATATACATCTCATGAATGAGATTATCTAGAGAGAATCCTTCAAGAGTGAAGGATGAGTGATTACAGATAATAATGAGAGATGATTTATTATTCTTATTAGAACCCAAAAATAAATCCTCATCATTTGGGGATCAATGAAGCATGTGTGGATTACCCCTGGAGAAGTTCAACATTTGGATCCTACTAACACAATGATGGTTATCTAAGGTTGGTTATTCAAATGATCAAGATCATCATTAGAGAAATTTACTAAGACGTGGTAACCTTTTTCCTGAACTAAATAAATAATTATAAATTTAACATGAAAGGATCCTCTCTAGGTTTTATTTTTATCTTATGTCAATATATGACTAGATAAAATTTAATTGGTCATAGAATTTTGGCCAATATTGTTTTTTCAATTGATCTTTCATTTCAAATTAAACCATTTGGGTTTTCACCAAGTGACAGTGCTTCTTATACTCCTTAAAATTTACAACTATGAAAATTAATTCCTTCTGATACCCTCATAATTATTTTTCCAAGTGTAGAAATGCATAGGATTTATGTTCAGCACATACAATTAGTGGAAATTATCATGTTGTAATGGAATGAGTGATGTATGAAAATTTAGAATATTTTGAAGATGAAATAGAGTATTATAGGTGGTGATTTATGTGTGAATGTGTTGCAAGAATTGTGAACCCAATGTCCAGTTGACTCAGTGATTACCCTTGACCGAACAAACGATGTCCCACAAATACCACATGGTAGTGGAATTTATACCATGATGATTGATGGGGTTTGAGGAATTAATAACCAACAATTTTATACTATAAATAGTATAGAATAAACATTATATATTAATTCAACACATCCATCATACATCAGATGGGTTAACATTGAGATAGATACTGATGGGAAAAAGCTATATCACCGAAGCTCATATAGGAGTTGGTGTCCATGAACCAACATTCTATTCATTAGATTTCATGCATGTTAGAATAATTGAATACTTAAAAATATTAATACATATCATTCATGGTTATATATGAAATTAGTGTAACAATTTCATAATTTATCTATCACATTTAAAAGGTCATTGTTGTTCCCTTTTATGATGGGAACCATGAAATTCCATAGTGATATTCTTAAACCAGGTTATTTTGTAAAATAAAATTATATGATGTAGTATATTGTATTATTCCAATCTCGTGTGAGTACTCATAAGTATATGATACTTTTTCTCTTGATTTTCACACTTGGTAATATTTAATACATGGGATTATTTAGCTAAAAGAAAAATTAGGATCTCTACATTTTCATTTTAATCAAATATTCCTATTCTTGAGTGTCTGCAATTGTCTTTGTACATTTTTATTATTATTATTTCATATCATGATTTAAATAATTCTATATACATACCAAAAAGTTTTATTCATATTCTTGATGGAAGTTTGATATTTTAGGTGTGTCTTTATTGACACATTATTAATGGATAAATTGTAAAAGGTTTTCCCCCATCATATTAATGTAAATTGATTTCATATTCTTTCTTTGAAATTGAATATTCAAATTAAATTTTATGAAAATTGTTTATTGATATGTTTTCTATCTGAATTCTAAATTATGATGCATCAATCATAAATGCTAATGAAATTGGTGTGAATCATTCTTGATGAGATATCATGAAAATGGGATTATATTACACAATAAGAAAACTTTTTTGGTTACAGACATTTAAAAATTAAATTCTTCATCTTGTGAGCCTTGAACCGTTTCTAAATAGTACTTATAAACTTTAGTTAGGCCCAAATATTTTAAATTTTAGTGAAGCCAATAAGTTCACATACATAAAGTGTTTCTATTGATCTCAATTCAATTATATTTTAATATATATAATTATAATACATATTATTTTCATGTTTAAGGAATAATTTTTTAGGATTTTTTGATCTCATAAATAATGTTAATATTTATCTTTAAGGTAATTAATTATTTCATATATAATTTTATTATATTTATAAATGTTGATGAGGATTAGTAGATACAAATTTTGTGTAGTGAAAAATATTAATTTGGAGGATAATAAAATAATATCCGTCCTTATAAAAGTTAGCACACTCCATGTGAAAAAAATTATATTGCTATTATAAAAATCCATGATGTCATATAAGGTTTATTATATTATTTAATGGGCCTTGTCTAATTAAATATTATTTTAACCCTAATCATGTAAATATTAATATACTGTTATGACAATTATTTAGAGATTGACAAAAATTGAAATTTTTGTGCACAATAAATTTTTTAGCTCCCTCTAAAGAATAAAGAGTTGTCTTGGGATTATCCTTTCTCAACCACCATATTAAGATTGAGATTATAAGGAAAATTCCTGAATACCAGATGAATTATCAAAGTGATCAATATGAACACTATAAGATGATTTATCCACCGTGATAGGACCCGAGAATCATTCAGTTTTATTTGGAGATCAAAAGACCATGTGTCTAAAACTGGTAGAGGGATTCTACAATTTTATACAGAAAAATAACAATGGTTAACCAAAAATGGAATCCTATGAGTAACACTTTCATCTAATAAATATATCCAGACTAAGGTATTATTTTTTCTGATATATATAAATTAAATATAAATTTTATGTGAAAATATCTCATCCTTGTTCTGATTACGTTTATTGATAATATTCATTGTAAATATCCCATTGGTCGTGAAGTTTATGTCTTGTACAATATGGGAACAAACCATTGAATATGAACATTACAGAGTTTGGATGAACCTCAATAAGTGCTTCCACTTCACCAAGAATAATCAATTGTTATTATATGGGACACATTAAAATTTATAAATATTTATTTCATTATTGTTAAGTATAAATTTAAATGTTAAATATCATTTCGTTATAATTCATTGTAGATCCTTCCTTGAAATATCGTATTCCTCCCTACATTTGTCCCATGTATAATAGATATCTGTTAATAATTAAGGAATAATTCATATGAAAAACCCATATAGATATTCCACGAATTATGATGAGAGTATACAAGGTTACATGACATGTACTCCTTTTTACACACTATGTACCCTTATTTATTGCACCATGACACCCATGTGGTTTTTTTGTCATTGTGTAATTAATACACTGAGTGTGAATTAAATTCATATCATTTTGGCTGGCCACGGAGGCCCATTTATTTGATTAAATATAATGGGGGCGAGTTCCACATCTGGGATGGGGGCTAGAGTTGATTTTTGAGGGAGGGAGGGGGTATAGGGGAAAGAGAAAAGTACATATTTAAGTTGAAAAAAATATTTCATATTTTTATCATCCATTTATAGAAATGATAAATTCTCCCTTCATCAATAATAAAAATGTTTCAGAAAGTTATACATTATCAGTGATGATGAAGAGTTTCTTAATCATCACATTTTTAGCACAAAACGAAGCTACTGGATTGTTAGGATAGCTAAATCATAAGTACTATATTACTGATGAATGAATTAATTTATAATTCATGGGTTTCAGTTGGAGTGAGTGTGGGTGTGAATATACCCATCGGTGTGTGGGGATAAGGGGATGTGTGGGTGCACATTCATATGGGAATGGGTGTTTGTGGGAGTGTAAGTTTATGGGTGTGATGGTGGGTATGGGTGACTGTAATGCCCCATCCAAAGGGTTCCAGAACCATGAATAAAAAATTAAAAATACATGACCTTAGGAATACCTCTCAATTACCTAGAAACTATTAGTGAGTTTTTAGAGTCAATAACCAACATGGATAGGTTGTACTCTTAGTATCACCTCATGAAATAAAAAATAACAAATTAATCCATTAAACAATATAAGGGAAATCATATGGAATTTCAAGGAAAGGATTTCCATTAAGGACAAATAAAAGTCAACGTGTTAGAGAAATAAGTGTCTAAATTGAATATGTTTATATACATCACAAATATCACACAATATATCAATCAATAAAAAAAGGAATATAAATCAAACATATAAGTGGTGATATAACCCTAAAATTAGAGTCACTCTTCAACCATATATCTCCACCTCATCCCAGCAATCCATCCAGATATCATGTATTACATGTCACCTAAAAACTATTCAAAATTTCATTAATGTACAACAAGTTACTGATGACATGTGTGAGCATATAACTAAGTAGGTAACCCATAATAATTTCACTTATATACACCAACATATTTGTCTATGTATACAAAAAAAATCAATAATGAATTAATATATAAAATGATGACAATCACGCTAGGTCATCACGTGATATGCATTAAAAAATGACCCATGACATCAACCACCCACATTTACCATTGATAATGTAAATCATCGATCACAACTCAACTGGAAAAAATTGACATAATATCAACCAAGGAATGCAATCGATAAAAACAATGGGGATTAATTATAAATGGAATTCTAGGATCATTGTCTATATAACCATATACAATAAAATTTCAGATGTATTCCCAGTATCTATGTGGGAGTCACCATGGGTGGTAAATATAAAATGTCATCCCATGATCCCCACAACATTGATAATGAGAACAAAATACCAGATGGTGTCTCCAACTCTTTGTTGATTAGTTCATGGGAAGTAAATGTGATAAGGTGTCCTGATTTTCATTAGGTCTAACCATAGTTTCTATACCCTAGATAGTATCAATGACCTCTTCTAGATTGACCATGGGTGGTAAATGATGGGTTTTGATGTTAAAATTATTTTTTGGTCAAATACCTGGACATGGTGTTCAAGAGGTAGGTTCTATTTTAGGAAAGTCAAAAAAGAGATATTGAGCTTGTTAGTTGATGACAGCAGCATGAAAACTGGTCTATTATAGAGGTTGTGATAATGTGATTATATTACATGGTAAGAATTCATATAAGGTGGTATTTTTTATGACACTAACTACATTCTCTATGGGTGACTTGGTGAAATTTTAGAATCTAACCTTGTACTTTATCTTAATTCACCTAATGATTTTGAGAAGGAGACATACTGGGTCACACGTTAAGTTTATCGAAGTTGTTAGTTAAATAATATACTATGATTTATTATTTTTGAATGTTGAATAAATATTATTCTCTTAAGTGGTTTAATAATAATTCATGTATGATTGATTATATTTATTCTATCCCTAGTTATTCGAGAAAAAAAATTGAATGGAAAATTTAATAAATATTTATTTTCTATTTAGTAAATATAATATTTTTTTATTTTTCAGTGAATAATGTGATGATATTTATTTGTTAAATAAATATTCATTATTTATGACTCAATAAATATTTTTATGAAATGGATGACTGACATAAATAGTCTGGTGGGAAATAATAAATAATAATAATTATTTATTTAAATAATATTTAATTATAATTCACACATTAAGAACATGTAATGGAATAATAATATTACTATTATAATTTGACATGGGGTCTAGATACATATTAAATAAATAATAAGGGAACTATTGAAATAGTTTTATATTAACCTTTGAAATATAAATACCATATTATGTTATTTTATAACTATCCAATTCAGTTTTACACAACAAATCATGGAGAATTATATCTAGCATAGAGAGAACCCTTCTCAATGAACACTCCCATGAAAGACAAGAAATTATTCTCCCCCTAATCAAGGGGAATTCATTGGATGTGATTATTGAGGTCATCATGGATGATGACACAAGCTAAGGATCATCCATGATTTCACTGAGAGACTCATTCGTTGATGTCTGAAGATTCCTTGAATACATATGGAATACTGCTAAAGGAAATCTACAACTATATTGTATGATACAATGATGATGCACCTCAGATTTCACGCTAGATTCATCAACAAAAAATAATTACATATAGTTAATTCTTTATGTAATTAAATTAATTATAAACAATATGTGTTGATCTCCTCACTATATGATCCAGCACAATTCTTGTTTGTTTATTTATTTAACTAAATTATCTGGATCATGGAACTCATCATCGTATAGTTCATTGATTATATAATGAAAGTTGGGTACCTTCTATGCTTCTGCTTCCCTAAGAACCTAAATGAATGTGTTGTGTACATTGTTTAATAAATGGTACATTTGAGGTGGTGATTCCCCTTGATATAGCAGTTGAATTCATACAATGATCCTAGGGTGGTGGAATTTATATCACGAATACATTTCAGTGCTTTTTACAGGATGAAATTATATTTTCCACTATAAATTGTTGAGCATCAATACGGTTGAGGAATTGCTAGAATCAATCTTTCAATAGATGATAGAACACTGAGTTAGCGATCTATGGTCCGAATTCACTACCATTGAAGATTTTAATGGGGTTGGTGTCCTAGAACAAATTGTTTGTACTTTGGATTTAATGAATATTATAGTAAGTGAATAATTAATGCATCATATTATATATCAGTCATATTCATGTGTGAAATTAATTTAATAATTTAGTAATCTCTCTATAACATTGAAAAGGTCATTGCATTTCCCTGTTATAATGAGAACCTTGTAATTGCATAATAATATTCTTAATCATAAATTTCAGGTTAGATTAATCGTAAGATGATGAGACTTCATCTCACGAAGTTGACACACGGTAATTCCTAGGATAATAGATTATGAGAAGAGACTCACCAGATGGAATTATACATGTTTAATGTCATAATATATTCCTATCTACGAGTGTGTGTAATGGTACAGATAATATACAATTTTTATTTGTTTGTTTCATGGATCACATACATTGATATGCTGACCAAAACCATATTTCCACTTTTTGTGTAATGTGGGGTTAATTGGATGCATCATGAATAAAATTTCATTAATGACTATGCCAAGAATTGATTTTTCCCTTTCATATTAATAGATGTTAATATTTAAAAACATTGACCAAAATGGAATTGACACATTAAATTTCATTACCATGGTGTAATGAAATGCATATTTGAGATATTTATGTAATGATTAATCAAACATATATGTGGATGATATATGAGTGAAACATTCTTGATATGATATTATGAAAAATGGATTACATTAAAAAAAGCCACATGGGTGGTTATCTATGCGACGATGTTAAATTAGTTCTTTTTGGTTTCTTGTCCCATTTCTAGAAAGTAATCAAAGACATTAGGCATGAACATCTACATATAATGATATATAATCCTATAGGGTCACACAGTAAGTGCATTTATTGATCTCATAAAAATTCTATTTGAATTTAAATAACTAGAATAAAAATTATTTTCAAGTCCATGTAATAACATTATTTTCAATTTATTGATCTCATAAATTAAATAAATATTTTTTCTCAGGTAATTAATTTATATATATATAAGTAAAATTTATTTATAAATGTAAAGGAGGATTAGTGAAAAATTAATATGTTGGAAAATAAATATTATTTTTCAAGCTTGTAAAATTATATTTATCATGGGGAAAGTTAGCACAATCCATGTTAAAAAAATAATAATATTTTTATTACCTAGAATAAGGTCATAGAAGTTTTAACATATTATTTATGGGATATTGTGAAATTAAATAATATTTTAACCCTATCTATATCTCTAAAAATAGAATATTATGTAAATTGTTTAGAGATCGATCAAAATTGATAATCATTTTGTACAATGATATCTAGACCTCTCTCTCAAGGCTAAATAACACTCTTTGAATTATATTTTCCCATAAATCATCTTAACAAATATATTGTAGGGTTGATACTCCTAGACTAAAAGAATCACCACATCAGTCAAGACGAACACCAAATCATGGTTGATCCACTATTCCAACATCCATCAATACATCAATATTGGTTTGAGATTAAATCATCATGTTTTGGATTACTAGAATATTTTTTGTGTACTTTAATCCTATAAACATAACAATGGTCAACTGATAAAGGTTCCATAGGATCCAAATTTCATTGAATTAATATCGAAATACTGATTTATTCTATCGTTAGATCTATTTAAATTAATTATAAATTTAATGTGAAAATATATCCACTTTGTTCGAATTTCATTCTTTGTAAAAAATATTTTTGGACATATTTTTTTGTTCATGATATTTAACACTTGTACAATATGAAAACGAACAAAAAAAATTACAAAAATAATGATTTATGATCACCCTTGATAATATTTTCCTCTATTTGAAGAACCAATAATTAATATCCGAGCATCCACATTCAAATTTAAAATTATTTCATTATTTTTTATCTTTATTATTTTAAAATTTAAATTTTATTTCAATTTTTAATTCAGTCATGATACTACACTAATAACACATTTCCCCCTTTTTCTTTCATTCTTGTATTACAATGATCTTTGAATAATATATTAATAATTAATATTAGTAACCCATAAAAATATTCCAAGAGTTTTAACCTGACAATGAAAGAGTACATGACATGTAATTACTCGTCCCATACTATGTACCCGTGTTGATTACACCAGGACACCCATGTTAATTTTAGGTCATCATATAATTAATACACATTTTGTGAGTTAAATTAACATCCTGTTGACCGGGTAGAGTTGAAAAAGGATTTTTTAGACTATAGAGGGAGTGAGTGATGCATGTGAGATGGGGGGATATGGGTTGTGTGTTGATGGTGTGATGGGGGATTATAAAAGGCTTGAGAACAATACCTAAATAAATAGAAAAAAATATTTCTCTATATTTATCTGAACACTATATCAATGATAAATAAACCATTTATTAATGAAAAATAATTCTTTAATCAGGCTATATTTTATCATTTACGATGAAGTGTCTCCTTATCAGTGCTGGAAAAGCTACCTACTATTAATGACTCATAAACCATTAGTGTTGTTCTAGAAATATGAAAAAAAAATTTCTAATGGATGGATTACATGGGTATTGAGTGTGAGTGTGTAATTATGAATGGGATTGGGTGGAGTGTGGGTGCACTTGAATATGGGTATTGGATTGTTTGGGTTTGTTAGTGTGTGCCTGTGGGTGTGGGAATCAGTTAGTGTAATAGTCTATCCCAAGGCTGTAGGATCTGAAACCATCCCATTCCTAATAAATTACCCTAGACATACCTCCCTATACACTATATACTATTGATGAGTGTATCTAGATCTCATATAAATCTTGTTACATAAAACCAAGACATAAGGTTATACATGTGCACCCAGATACTACTCAAATTTGTGAGAATAAAACACAATATGGAACCCCAAATTTTTTTCATTATTTATGATATTATATTTTTGTATGTATTCAAAAAATAAATCTTATGTAATTTACACCCTAAACGGAATCATGTTAGTTAATCATGTGCTAACTAGAGAACCATGAAAAAATTTCCCCACTAAACATGGATAAAGATGATTAACCACTTCTATAATCCCTGAAAAGGATATCATGAATAGAATAGAAACTTAGGCATGTATCTAGTCAAACCATTGGTGGAAAATTCCAAATAGAATCCAACGATAATTATCGATCTTACTATATTCATTAAAATTTGAGATGGTGTCTCTATCTCTCCATTGAATTTTATTGTGAATAGTATATTGACCAAAGTGTGATTAGAGATAACTGATCAATGATATAGGTGATGTTATAAATTCATTGTTCATTACATGTTTCTAATCATGATGAAATGTCAATTTTAGTATAATTGAGTGAGGTTTTATTTTTTTAGAGAGATAATTGGAGAGATTAAATAGAATTATGATTTAATATGAAATATGAGGTGATATCAATATACAATCCAAATCATTCCAAAAAATTTAAAATCAGACAACGAAAATATTTGATATATCACACATAAGAAATTAAAAAAATATAATAACACACCCAAAACCTTCTCTTCTATGGAGACAACATCATTCCCACTACTACTACACTAATTTAGGTTAACTCGTCATTTGTTAATTTACACATCACAAGGTTAGATCTTTTAACATGTAATTTATAATTAAGAAAATATGATATGACTATTGATCATGAATTTATGTTCTATAATGAATCCTCAGAAGGTCATGCAATCATTATCACCCACCATTTCATTAAAATAAAATGTAATCCTTTATTGAAGACTGATATGATGAAAAAGTAAATGATGGATAATATTAATGTGGTTGTTAATTTAAAATAAATATTTCACTTGAAATACTTAAATATATCCACAAATATGAATCCTAGTATTGTTTTGGGACATTGATAATCATGGAGAGATAAGTATTTTAATGTACAATTTCAATGTATTTATAATGAATTAGCTAATAGAAAATACATTAATGGAGGTGGGTTGTTGATATCCACAAATTGTAGTGAACATTTCAGTAAAAGTGAAACATAAGCTCTTCCCATGGTATTTAAAAGAACCCGGGTTTTTTGAACAGGTCAAAATCCCAACCATGTTTAAATATTTGACTTGTTTTTGAGAAAACTGGGGAAATATGGGATGTTCTAGATATTTCCAGACTATCCACCATGTACTCTAAAGTACACGCCGTGTATGGGTTAGGAATATACCAGCAGTGTTCTCTCTGAGTACATGTTTTTTAATGGCTGTGTAGGAATTTCCTACTACGAAACGTGTAGTGTTTCTCGACACACAGTGTATTCTCCATTCCATATACAAACTGAGTTCTCACTGTGTGTCGACCCATGTGGTGTGCCAAAGATGTGTGGCTACCTCGGCTTAAGTTGTAGTATGGACAAGGCGACTACATAGTGTGTAGTCCATTTATACACTCCATGTAGTGTTATTTTTATTCTCTTAAATTTATGAGAGTCACGTCTTATTCCATAAAATACCTTCTTCTTCCGTATTTATGGACCTTGATGATCCAGGAGGCTGAAAATGTTCCTTCTCCAAGATTCTTCATCTGATATCTATTATTCAATCCTTCGGTGGATACAAGATCATATATGCAAGCCTAATCCCACGCAACATGTTCCATTTTTATCCTTTTCCTCACACATCGCAGTTTCCATCTGGGTATAATTGCTGATATTTGATGGAAATGTAGATCTATGAAGATCAACTTCAAATTAGAGCATGATATTGGACTTGTGCACATCTATGAGTCTCAGTTAGGTGGTGCATACCTCTTTTTTTGTTTTCGTAGTCAATTTGGTGGCACACCCTTTAGCATGTATTTGGGAATTATGAGCGTGGCCCTATTTTACCTATTATTGCATAGTAAATTGTTTATTTAACCTATGATATGACTTTTGGTATGACCTATTTAATATTTTTCTTGAGCAGGGTCGGGCGAGTGGGATTTTCACATTTATGGATTTTTGGCCATGGGTGCCAAGATGGTAGGAATTTTTTTGTTTGATTAGACTCCTGATTTTAATTTGTTATGTGATGATATGAATTGTTAGAGGCTTCAAAGACCTTGTTACTAGTATGGGAAATGACATAGCTTGTGAAATTCAACTGTTTAGTTTTTTTCCTATTTAAGTATTTCATTTGATTATATATATGTGATGTGTGATATTGTATATGCTGGAACCTTCAGGTTGTGAATGGCATGGCTTGGGTGTTGTTGAGTGATGTTGATCACAGGTTGGGCTTGGCATAGGTTACATTGGGTGGTTCTGACCATGGGAGGAATCATGAACGTTGGCTTGAGGTAGTGTGACTATTAGGTTGGGTATGACCTGGGTTACTTGGATGTCAAGGCCATCAGACTTGAGCAACATGGTCGCAGGGGCCCGACGTGTCAGAGATGATGTGGCTGGGGTACTATTTTAGTGATTAACACTCACCCAGAATGTTGAGTAGTGTGCACACAGAGAGGATCTGTGATGAGGTGGTTGTGACCACTCGTGTGGGTATAGGTCCCCATTAGTTGTAGTTTATGTACTACTTGTTTGGGGTTCATTCTATAGAAATCCATGTGGATGGTGATGAGCCTTTAGGGCATTCTGTTGTGGCTATCGAGTTTGGGGGAGAGGCTCACTGTGGTTTGAGGTCAGGCATCGTTATCCCTATGGTTACTTATTTGAGGATAGGCATCGCTGCTCCTCCGAGATACTAATTTGTGGGCGTGCCATCAGGATGTCGGTACTTGAGACACGCAGTTTCAGGGGGCACATGGTGCCGAGTTACATGATAGAGATTCTAGCACTGTCCTAAGGAGGTGACACTCCTTGGTGGCTGCTGAGCACTAGTGGAGTTTGTGTATGTTTGTGCATTGTATAATTTACTATTAAATTCATTCATGGTTAAAAACATATATTAGTTATGCACCGTTGGGTGGTATCCTACTGATATTAATTTCACACCCTGAATAGGCCCTTCAGGATATGTGTAAACTTTACTATCGCATGGGGATGGAATGGACCTTGAGGTCATGCCTAGATGGGGATCACTGTGTTTTCCTTTCATTATTGTATCAACATGATTACTTGTTTTGTATCTACCATTGGTTAGACATTGTCTCCCTTTATATATGGATATGTATGACCTGGTCTAGATGCATGTTTTTTTGTTCAGTAGTAGTTACAAGTGATACTCAGTATGCTATTCTTTTTACCATCCATTGTTGTTGTTTATATATTGCTTCCACTGTTTACTGTTATTGATTTTTCTTCTTCTCTACGGTTCTCATTCGAGTTTGATGAGTTGTTTATTTCCACTGCACATTTATTATTATACTCATACCAGAAGAATTTTATTTCTCCATGAGGGTATAGCCTCCTCTCTATACCTGTTTACACCCTTGCAGCTAGTTATCAGCCTTTGGAAATTGGGAAGGTGCACCTAAGGTAGTAACATCCGACCCGTTTAGCACTCTCCGGGTGGTCATTTGGGTCCAGAACATTTAAAAGAAATATCATAGGAGTTCTAAAATTAATTTAGTATCATTGGGTTGCTGGATACTAATGAGATTAAGACTTCTCTTATTATTTTTTCTAGTTTACTATTTGGGATATGGTAGACTGGAGATAGGTTATTCTTGGAACTGGGCTTCTAGATCATTCTTCGGTGCCTCCATCCTCAGGTATGAGGGATGGACCGTGTTTCCTTGGGTGGAATTTGCTGTTTTTAATTTTCTCAGATTATAGTTTATATGATTTAAATCTCGGTGGCTCACTTGGTGTGTGATGTTATTGATTGTGATATGAAACCCTTGACCAGGTGCGGTAAAGGAGAATTAGAAATTTCCCGGATTGGGTGTGGTGAGTTTCCTTGGATTTTGATAGGCTCATTTTTAGGGTATTTCAATTTCATATCTGTAAATATGATCTGTGAAATGAAATTTCCAATTGAGTAATGTCAATTTCCATTATTTGTATTCTTTTGAAATGCGAATAGGTGAAATTCCTGATAGAAATTCTTACTTATTACAATGTGTATGCCATACATTATATTTTGTAGTATTGCCTATGGTAGGGTATTTGGGTCTAGATCTTTTAAGAGCAAGAAGGTAATATGGTTGAGGAGATTTTGATCACCAGGATTGGGTGACTCAGACTTAGATTTGAGGCTACATTGGTTGTCGGGATGGGCATGGCCCGAGGTACTTTTGATACTTGGCTCTGTTGAGGGTGGGCAAGGAGGCCATGAGGCCAGGATTCCATGGGCATGGGTTGTGCTCGGGGAGACTAAGGGTAGTTATTTTATGATGCCTGTTTAAAAAGTTTTTTATCTGCATTGAATATAAATATTTCTATATATATATGGGTTTTCTTTCCAGTTATGGTATTCAGCGGGTCCCTTTTTGTCGACTAAGATGGAGCATCAAGCGGGAGTTGGTGTAGTGCCACAGGAGCAGGACCAGGTTTAGGATCTGGTTCGGGCATATCAGGAACTACAATATAGGCTTAGGGACAGGATCAGGTTCAGGATCCATGGAAGGTAGGACAACAACTAGGTTTGACAGCATTTGGGCACTGGCTCGAAGAACAGATCCAAACTATCGGGGTATGTGTGTTGTAGGGGATCGATAGAGCTGAGAAGGGTACAAAGCCATCTATGGAATATCTGATGCGGGAGTTCAAGTCACATCACCCACCGATTTTTCAGGGTGATGGTGGTACACGTGTAGCTGAGAACTGGATAGAGAGAATGCATAATATCTTTGAGGAGCTCGAGATGCCTCTAGGGAGGAGGGTCAAGCTGGCGACTAACATGATGAGTAGACTGACAAAGCGTTAGTGGGATGTACAGCTGTAGGCTCGCAAGCAAGAAGGGCTACCATGAAAGTACTTAGAGGATAGGTTTGAGAGCACTATTACCCAGATACATTGTGTAAAGAGAGTGCATGGTAGTTCTTAAGCTTTCATCAGGGGGACATGTCTTTCATGGACTATGCAGCTACTTTCATTGAGCTGTCTCATTTTTCACCTGGTATTGTTAGCGATGACATGAAAAGGGTGTGGGACAGTGAAGATGGCTTAAGACACACCATTAAGATCTAGGTGAATATCTTCAGTCCAGGTTCAATATTAGAGGTGGTGAATCAGGAACTCATAGTAGAGGGAAACCAAAGGGATATTCCCCAGGTTCGTCGGGCGATGACTTTATGTGATGGTTCAGACAGCAGGAAGCGAGGAAAGGATGAGTTTCAGAAGTTCATTCAGGACAAGGACTCATCTAGAACACCTCGTATATGTTCTTTGGTGGGTTTCATTCAGTGTGGACAACCTAGAAATATTCAGACTCAGTGCGATAGGCCTCTAAAGGAGTGCTGGGCATGTGGACAGGTCAGGAGTATTGAGAGGTTCTGTAGGGAACATTATTAGATAGCCGGAAGGCAGGGACCAGGGTTAATATTGGAATCTGGAGTTGGTTCATGTTTGGTACCTGGAGAGGGTATCCATGGTTCAGCGGCTCGTGGAGGACATAGTAGAAATAGTGGGCCCAGCTGAGGGGTCAGTGGCTAGAATATGGAGTAGCACCGCAGGGAGGTCAGGTAGCCGGAAGATAAATATTAGGCCAGGTACATGCCGTGGAGATGCCCTGGGATGAGCAGGCTAGTGAGATAATGATTTTTAGAGGTACATCAGAAGAGTGGTCATGACATCTTTGTTTTATTTTTGGAATGACCCATTAAAGCATGCCCGTTTTGAGTGCACGAGGTGCATAGGATTTGTGTGGACTGACTAGATGCTAGTTAGTGGGATTGGCACCATATCGGGTGTGTGAGATATTTATATATATGTATGAGATACCTGACATCACGGAATTGAGGATGCGAGTTACTCTAGTTGATGTGGGCATCAGGGCATTGAGGATGCAGGTTACTAGGGGTGCATTGGGCATCAGGGAATTGGTGATGTGGGTTACTTGAGGTACATGGCACTAGGTTTATCTTTGAGCATCTATGCGATGATGGACCACATAGAGGAGGACACCGATGCGATGCAGGATGCGTTTGGGTGTCAGACATGACACATGATCACCAATGAGGCTCAGGGGTGACGATGCATTATGAGAAGACCATGACTCCCGAAAGTGGTCAGCAAAACTTTACGTGTTTTTTGTTTTGTAGGGTTGAGACTGAGTTAGGAAATTATAAAGGTGGGGATCCCCTTGAAGAATTTATCTAGAACCAATGAGATCATTGGTGTTTGGGTTATTTTTATCGGGGTGGTATGTTCGGTTCCATCTCTGGGTTTCGTTTGATAGCATGGGGAAGAGATATGTTAAGGAGGGGTGATTGTAAGAACATGAGTTTTTGGAATGGGTCAAAATCACAACCCTATTTGAATTTTAGACTTGTTTCTGAGAAAATTGGAAAAATCTGGGATGTTCTGGAAATTTCTAGACTACACACAATGTATGGGTTATGCATGTATCGGTCGTGTGCTAACCGATTACACGCCGTGTGATTACCATGTAGTAATTTTCTACTTCACGGCATGTAGTGTTTCTTCACACATTTTCTATTCTCCTTTTTTCATACTGGCTGAGTTCTAGCCATTTGTCGACCTGTGTGGCGTGTCCAAGCCATTGCGCTACCACCTCTCAAGTCAGAGTTCATACTAGGCTACTACATGGCATGTAGTCCTTTATACACGGTGTAGGTTTATTTTTATTCTCTTAAATTAATGTGTGTTTCCTCTTATTACATAAAATACATTCTTCTTCACCATTTTCAGACAGTGACACTACGAGAGGCCAAAAATGTTTCTTCTCCAAGATTCCTCATCCGACGTCTATTATTCAATCCGTCGGTGGTTGTAGGATCCCATTTGTGAGGCTAAACCAACGAAACCTATTCCATTCTTGACCATTTTACTCACATTTCCCAATTTTCATATGTGTTGAATTTCCAGGATTTGATAGAAAGGTAGATCTAAGAAGACCAACTTCAAATTGGAGCTCAATATTACATGTGCCTACGACTACGAGTCTATGGTAGGTGGTGCATACCTCTTTTTGTGTTTTTGTATTCATTTGGGTGGTGCAACCTTTAGTGTGTATTTGAGTATCTTGAGTGTGACCCTATTTTACTTGTCATTTCATATTAAATTGTTTATTTGACTTGTGGGATGCATTTGGGTATTCCCTATTTACTATTTTTCTTAACCAGTGATGGACAAGGGGACACTACTCAATTGGGGAATTTTGGTTGGGGGTTCCAAAATGAAATAAGTTGTTTTTTTAATAGACCACTGGATTTAATTTCTTCAATGATGATATGAATTGTTATAGGCTTCTAAGACCATGGTGCTGGTATGGGACAACACATAGCTAGTGAGATTCCACTATTTAGTTTGTTTTTCATTTTTAAGTATTTAGATTGATTATATATATGTGATGAGTTATATTTCATATGCTGGAACCTTCAGGTTGTGATGGGCATGGCCTGGGTGTTGTTGGGTGATGTTGATCAGAGGTTGGGCTTGGACCGGGTTACATTGGGTGGTTCTGACAATAGGATTGGGCGTCATGGACGTCGTCTTGAGGTAGTGTGATTGTCAGGTTGGGCCTGACCTAGGTTACATAAGTGGTAAGGCCATCGGACTTGAGCGACATGGTCACAAGGTCACGAGGTTTCATAGATGATTGGTCTTGGTTCTATTTTAGTAATTACCCCTCATCCAAAACTTTGAGTTGTGTGCACAGAGACAGACTCTGTGATGTGGTGGTTTTGACCACTCATTTTGGTACAAGACCCCATTAGTTGCAATTTAGGTACTATTTGTTTGGGGGTGTGTTCAGTAGGAAGTCACATGGAAGGTGAGGAGCATTAATGGGATAGTGTTGAGGATATTGGGTTGGGGGAAGAGGCTCTTCTTGGTTTAAGGGAAGACTTCGATGTCGGGTTACATGATAAAGATTTCATCATTGTCCGAAGCAGGTGAGACTCCATGGTGGTTGCTGAGAACTAGTGGAGTTTGTGTTTGTTTGTGCATCGTACTGTTAACTGTTAAATTCATGCCTTCTTAAAAAATTATATTAGGTATTCAATGTTTGGTGGTATCGTACTGAGATTCTTCTCACACTATTCACGGGCCCTTTGGGCTACATCTAGACTTTATGGATTTATGTGCAGGAAAGAGATCAGCTTCAAGAGATGGACTATTTTAGCTGTCACATATGGATGGTATAGACCTTGAGGTCTTTCCTAGATGGAGTTTAATTTGGTTTTCTTTTTTTCCTCTATCAGTATGATTACTTTTTTGTTAGCTAAAGTTGGTTAGAAATTTACGCCCATTATATATGTATATGTATGACCTGATTTTCATTCTTGTTTCGTTGTTCAATAGTATTTACAAGTGATACTCAATATGATGTTCTATTTACCTTAGGATGTAGTTGGTTATATATTTCTTCCCCAATTTATTTGTTATTGATTGGGCTTCCTCTCTATGGGTCTAATTTGAGTCTCAGAAGTGGTTTATTTCTAATGTATATTTATTTATTTTACATTGAACACTATCATTGTATTCATCTAAGTGGTTATAGCCTCCCCGCTATATCTATTTACACCCTCGATCCTAGTCTATAGCCTTTGGTGTTTGGGGAGGTGTGCCTTAGGTAGTAGCACCCGACCTTTTTAGCACTGTTTGGGTGGCTATTCAGGTCCAAAACATTACAATATTATGGTAATTCATTTGGGGTGAGTTTTTATTTTTGTAAAATGTTTGGATAATAGTGTTTATATCAATATATATAGAGGTCAATTTTGATTTTCAATGAATTAGATAATATGGATGTATGATCCCATGAAACCCATGGATACTCATGGAACAAACAAATCAAGTGTGAGTATTTTTTGTCCAACAATTAATAGTGTAGTGTTTTCATTAATAGTGTGTGTGAGGATTCATGTAATAATGATGTTGCTAATTTAGATGTATGATCGAACTAGACATAAGACTTCAATGAACTTATAAAAAAATCATTAATATCTTCTAAAACTAAACCATAGAGTTTAATAGTGAATGAAAAAAAATAAAAAATAAAAACTTTTAGATTTAGTTTAATACAAATTTTAAGGACTGAGCTAATGGGATATTAACTATGGAATGTCCACAGTAATCATTGTTATCCAGAACATGGTTGACAAAATGAAAATTCATAAAAAGATAATATCATCCTTAATGAGGACCAACAATGAATTTAAAGTAAATTTACAAAAATATTGATCGAAATATTTTTTATAATGACTAGTGAGATGATATTAACAAAATAACCAACTTAATGAAATATAGATATCAAATTAAATGAAATCCATTTTATGCTAACATAATTGGATTGACTGAGAGGTTATAGAGTTGTAATTTATGGAAAAAATGATATGATTTTTTGGTTTTTGAAAATAGAATAGGGTATTTCAACTATGTTAAATAATTATTCAAAAATTTCATTGATGAAAATTTTAATGGTTTAAAAAATTATATTATTTTTCAGTTCCATTTGAAAATTATTTCATGGGTGTTTCATAGTCCTGATAATCAAGAGGGATAGTAGTTAAGATAAATGAATGGATATTAATGAAAAATTAAATGATCACATGGATTATTTATTCAATAAAATCTAGAAATTAGTCGTCAGAAATATTCATAGAGGGGTACAAAGAGTGGACAGAATGGATAACTGGAATGCATAAGAGAAGAAATATTCATAAATAACAAGGATAATGACATACACCACAACTCTTTGTATGTGAAAAGGATAAATTCACACACAATTAATATAAGTTGTTATTTAGAGATACCCTTTTCCGCTTATCTATCTCCCTGGATAAAAAAAACACGAACTATAACCAACATGATAAGAATTCCACAAATTATAGTTTTTTAGGTAGATACTTCCCACACAAGAACACACAGGGTTTAGATTCTTTCTAGGACTCACCTCACTTGAGTCCATAACCATAAAGTCCTTAGTTGGTAAATACATTATGCACACATATTCGGTTAGTGGTGGATCTAAAAGCATATGGGTTTTTTCCATGGAGGTAGAAAAGTAGGCATCATCTAGATCTTGTAGAGAGTGATAAGCTTCCCCAGAGTCGTATATATCTTAAATCTTCTAGCATTGATCTGGGAACATGAATAATGATGCCAAAATGTAATGTATAATTTACTATTATACAATTTTCACTAATACATTACAAACACACATGAAATATATGCGAATTGTGGTATTCAATGTTTTTCATATTGAAATTACAATTTCATTATTTTTCAATTTATGTTGTTTGTATTAGATTTAGGAACTATTATTATAATTATAATTATTTGTTAGCATCTAAAAATTAATTTTCATGGCATTTTTTGGATGTGGGTGCACCAAACATGGAATGTTCTTCGACTTCTACATGGGGCATGATCACTATTCTCATTCTAGTGTGGAAAACCCTATTATCTTTAATATTTTCCATTGATATGTTCTTCCACCTGATTCATCCTCACTACCCCAATGGTTAGGTACATTAATATGTACCATATAGTTTTTATTTAGCTTAATGTAATGGAACACAGGGAAAGAAATTTCTATTTTGTGGCACTCTTAGTGGAATGTGGAATTGATCACCCGCCAACCCCCTCATCTCATTGGATTTCAATTACGGACTATCCTCTCAAATATGTGTTATGATATCTACCCAATTCATAGATCTCAAACCCTATCAAAGTGCATCTGGTTCCATAGGGGAATGCTTATGTGTTAACCATTTTCCACGGTACACTTATTGTTTACAGATTAATGTTGATATTCGATGAAAACGACTTTTGATCAAGAAGATTATAGGTGGAGTACCCATGTAGAAATTTATCTAGTCTAGGTGAGTACCTCTGTGAGAACATGGAGCCACTATGAGTATGATGTTTTGATATAGTTCTTTGATTAAGACATGAAAAGACAATGATATCCAACCCTCATCGCATCTGAAACTATAATTTCATCATAATATTTTATTCTCATTTTACTATATTAGCATATGTATGCTTCTATTGATGTTTCTTCCCTCTTGAATGCTATAAATAATTTTCATAATTTTTATCATTAATAGAAAAAAAGAATAGGATATGAGCTTTCCAAGAACATATGTACCAGTATGATCGAATCAGATGAATTTTGTTTCTAATTGTTATTTCTTTAATTATCGCATCATGTATGTTCGATTCCATTGATTGTTACTTCTAAGAGAAAAATACCCAGCTTGGGCATTTTGCTTTTGTGTGTTTTGTCCCAATTTGTGAACCATTATTCTTCACAATGAGGTATTAAAGCCTCATAGTTTTCCTTTTTATATTAAATGATTTAAATTCTTTTGATATTTTTTCTTATATAATGTTTGGATTTGGAACTCTTCTTAAATCACTTATTTTATCTATTTTATGTGTTTTTATCCACTTTATCCTCACATAATTCCACTTAATTTTAAATATTGTTGGATAATAATCATTTACCTTGATATTGGTTAGTTTTAGGGGTTACACATAAAATGTTTTGTATGAACTCTACATCTATTCATTTGGGTAAATATGTCAACAACATGGTTTGAAATTACTAAATTTTATTGAGGCAATTCCATTAATATTTTATGAAATAAGATGATATCCATGATGGATCAAAAATGATAATTTGAATCCCTATGCGGTCCTCTGAAATTGATTCTATAAATAAATTAAATTATAAGAACTATCACTAAATATCAATATGGTCTCCCTATGTTTTATTTAATGAACATATTTCATTACTACTGTCATTAGTAGAGAATGTTTGTAAGGAAGTTTCCTATGAATCTACTACTACTGGTATATGTATTAAATCTGATAAAACGATACTAGAATGCTTCTTTAGTTTGTACTATTTATAAATAATACTGAATGTTCCCATTTAAAAGTAAATTGGTAGTTCAATTATATCCCATTTATATGAATTTTAAAAAGTAATGTCAGATTTATCCAATATAAATGTAACTATTAAGGATGAATATAAAGAAAATATCCTTCAAATTTATATTAATAATTATATTCATTCATATTGGAGGACATGGTGTACTGTTTTGAATCATTGACCATTGAAAAGGACATGTCTAACCTTCTCTCCAAATAATTACATTTTAATTTATGGATAACAGGTGACGAAGAGTGCCTATTTAGTAGCGGTACATCATACTATAAAGGCAAATTGAAAGAGTATAATAAACATAAATTAAATAAGAATATTCAACCAAACCCAATGCATAATTCAAGGGAAGGAGAATTTTCCTTCCTTCACTGTGGTATTATCCAAAACACTATCCCCGAGTGTTGGATGATGAAACAAGAACAAGAAAATAAACAGCCCACTAACCAGTCTATTTTAGTGGACATTGATTATGCCATAGATGAAGTGTTATATTTTTAAAGGCATGATTTCAATCATGAGTGAAACCATGAATTAGGCTGCACTTCTCACATGTCTACCATAAGAGATTAATTCCTTGAATAGATAGAGAAAGTAGAAGGAGATTTCCTATTTGGAAATAATTAGTTGTGTAAGTAGAGGGAAAGTCAAAAATATTAATAAAACTAAATGAATATTCCTTGATCAATTTTCATGATGTTAGGTTGGTTCCCTACCTTAATATAACTCCAATTTCATTAGTGGTTCAAGACCAAAATGGGTTCACTATTAGGTCATAAATACGATGGTTAAAATTCCAAAAAGTCTATAGAGATGTCATTAAATGTACTCTCATTAATGTGATATATGTTTTGAATAGAATAAAAAATTAATGAATTTTTGGTAGTTTCTATACCACTAATGATGATAATAATTTTCTATGGTGATGGAGTTTATGGTATGTAAGCTCCACAGGTTTAGGAGAACTCAATATGAATGTTAGTTGAGTGATATCACCCAACGAAAACTTCTAATTTTTGAAACTTCTACTATAGAAAAGGCCAAGATAGTCACCTATAATTAGTTTAATATTAATTCTACATGACCCATTGAAAACATACATTAAAACATATGTAACCAACTAAGAATACTTCCCTTGGTACATGTTTTATTTTTTTACATTAATAGAGGAATTCTCATGAAAAATATAGATTTATATTTTGAGAAATAAAAATGATATTTTCCTTTCCTTTAAATACAGTTTTTTTTAAATCGGGTTTGGAGGAAATTTAAAAAAATGAGAATATATAATGGATTATAGAACAACTCCCATGATTTTATTCAGTTATATGATTTTAATGTTATTATAAGTCACCAAAATTCTTGGGAAACTCCTCAAAAAGATGGTATTTAGGAATGAATGAATTGAACTATATCTGAAATAGCCTAAATCATTCTTAAATGCCCAGGTCTGCCAAAATTATTTTGGGAAGAGGCTTCCATCATGGAAGACTACATTATATATAAGTTCCATTCTTCATTGAAATAGTCTAGAACACCATACTAATTATGGAATTATAATTCACCTTATTAATGATACATAGAAGTCTTTATCTGCACTACTTAATCCCATGTTACGACTAATATACTGGAATATATATCCCTTCAATTAGTTATTTTACATTATCCCGAGGGATTTCATGTTTACAAACAATGAGATGATTAAACCAGTTACAAAAATGCTTCATTAGAAGGTATGTGGAGTTCCATGAGTAATATTCTATGATATTCATGTATTTCACACCTAATAGTAGTTATCTAGCATTAGAACAGGCTAACAAAACTGAGCCTCCATCCATTTTTGGGGATAGTATCCATCCAACTCCACCTAATCCTCAACAAACTACTCAAGATGATTCTGAATCTAGTTCATGTTTAGATTATGAAATAGTACCTTGTTCTATTATTAGAGACTATCAATTGACCCAATATAGAGTTATTATAGTTCATCGACATCCTACTAAGTTTATCCAATATGATATGTCTTCTTATTCCATTCATGTAATCGAATATCCAGTCGATGATGATCCTCAAATATCTATGAATACCTTTAATCAAAATGAATCTAAATAGATGGTCTTTTCCATGAAAGAAAAAATTAATTCCTTAATAAGATATAACACATAGTCCATTTTTAATAAACAATCCAACGTTAATGTAATTGAATCTAAGTGTATTTATAAAAAGAATAAAAGATGAAACTATTGAAAATTTTGTTATGTTCAATGAAAGAGTTGTTTCAACAAGATTCCAAAATTAAAATGATTTTAATTTTATGAAAATTGTTTTCTTTTTCTAATGAATTTATTAAATTATGTTGTTTCTTTCTTTATTATCTTATAATGAAATTTATATTTAACAAAATTATGTTAAAAACTATTTTTTACTTGGTGATTTATATAAGAAACATTTAATGAGGCCTCCTTATAGTTACTAAATTTAATTAATATCATACCAAGTTTTCCTTTTTAATGAATATTTATATGATTTAAAATAGGATTTTAGGTAATGGTACAAAAATATTTATTATTCTATTCGTGATATCCAATTTACAGGAGTTAATTCGATGTGGGCATTTATTTCAAATAAATTAAATGTTGATTTTATTATTTGAATTTTATGTTGATTATTTGATCATTATCTAATAAAAATGTGTCTTATTAGTGGTATAAAATATAAATAAGAATTCTTGTTTGAAAATAAAGACTTAGGGGAACCTCATTATAATCTTGGTGTTGAAATAATTAGGGAAAACCCTAATAAATGGATTTATTTTTTTAAATGAGATATTATTTTAAATATTATCAAGGAATAACTATTTAAGTCTCTCAAAAACTATTAGTGGTTCTTTTCAAATACAGTTAATATTTTTATTGACTGAAGAAACCACTACTATTGATGATATTCAATTTATGTATAAAATCGATTATTCTAATATAGTGGGTAGTATCAAGAATTCCATGATCTGCACTAGGACAAGAATTTCCATTGAAATCGACAACCTTAGAATGTTTTTGGACACTCCATGAAAGCCACATTTGTATGCTGTGAAATTGATTCATCAATAATTTTCATATAGTTATAATATGTCATTATGTTGTGGTAAAAATGTGGATACTTACGATTTTTTATTTGGATATGAAAATGCTAAGCATACAACATATATTCTAACTTGAAAATTCTTGATCGATTATGTATTTATTGATTTTTGATGCCCTATTTCTATGATCTGTAACATGAAATCTATGGTTTCCCTTTCAACCACAAAATCTGAGTACATAGCCTTGAAAAATTCTACTAATTATGTGTTACAGATTAAAGTCATGACTTAAAAACATAACCATAATAATTCTATTGATGATGTCTATAATTATAGTCAATACTCCTTACAATTATCCAATAATTTAGTATACCATGTTAAATAAAAACACAAAGACAATATGAAACATCTTATTTGAGATATTATGGTATTTGGAACATTGTGTTTCAAAAAACAGACATTCATGATATCCTGACATAGAGTTTGACTAAATTCATGGTATTGGCTATATTCACATTTTACATAGACAAAATAGACATGGTTCAATTTTAATAACCGTTAGTAAAATAACATATCCAATTCAACATGAAAACGTTTGTCATTTCTGAATTATAATATTCAATTATTTTCATACTGAAATTCCAATTTCATTTATAATCGATTAATATTTTTAGTTATACATGCATGAAAATATAATGGTGATTATAATTAATGTTTATTCTCTAAAATTTAATTTTTCATGTAATGTTTGGTGAAAGTGCCTCCCACGTGGCCATGTACATATAACTGTACATGTATTTGATATATTCTATCACTTAAGGAATCCATATTGTACACCTATTTATGTGAATTCATTCATTACATTTTGTTTTTGTTCAGATCATCATCATGGCCCTCGAGGATAAGCCTTGGTCATTCAAGGAACATCAGTTTTTAGGAAGAATTCATCACCTGATTCTACCTCATCTCTTTGGTATTTGTTTTCATCTAATAGTATCATAGTTTTGGTATTCCCTCATGCCCATTTTTTTCTCTTTAACCCTTACCCATTGATTCCAGTTTCTCAGTGCTATGTCTCAATGCTTGCCATTCATTGCAGCATATAGCTTGTATGCCGCTTCTGGTTCATCTTTGATGACAATGACCTTTGATCAAGAAGATGATAGTCCAAGTACCCAATTTCAATTCAATCTAGTCTAGAAATGTTCCTATATGATCACTTGGATACTTTTTGAGTATGAATATTTCAAACAACCCTCCAATGAAAACATCATGAGATATGTAGATTAAGTCATTCCTGGATCCGACAGTATATGTTCATTTTTTCTTTATTCCAATTTTATTTGTAGTATCGATATTCTTATATTTATATTAATTAACTCTTTTATGTTTCAATTTTTTTATTTTTATAACTTAATGAACACATGTGTGGGTTCTATTACTACAATATATGTAGGTCCAATGGGACTAAACAATTTTTTTTCTTTATTCTTTATTTAATTATTTCATCATGTATTCTATATTCTCAAGATTTTTTTCTTTTGTGAGAAATATCCCCAATTCGATGCATTTGGGATTGGTGTTCTTTTATCATTTCTTCATAACCCTAATAATATCAACAATTTGAATTTAATATTGTGTATCTCGATAGCATGGCATTAATGGTTCAACAAAAAATTGGGTGAATGAAAATACTAGGGGGCAATGATATGTAGTTTTGAAACCTTCCTGTTACCATCAAAATCTTAAAATAAATAGATCCTAGAAAATATATTATTGAAAATTATCCAAATATATACTAATGATTATATTACATATTTTAAATAATATTTTACCCATTTATTATCAATATTCTGAAATATTTGATTAACATGCTTATTTAAATTATGACCCATGAATCAAAAATTATTATTTGAAGAACTTGTTGACTCATTCGGTGAAACTTATTCAATGTAATCAATGCTCTATGACATAGGTGATGGACATAAAAAATATTTCTTACCACCACTAAATTTATTTCAAATATTGATAGTTGAACATGTATCTTTGAAACAATTATCTCAAACCATCATCCTCAATATCGGAAAGGCTTCGACAGTAGCCCCCTATCATAAGACATCTGATCGGATGGACAATTCACCATATCTCAAAAAAATTTGGGAACTCAGAACATATGATTTTGAAATATCAATTCTCCACCAAGAACATCCACATTTGAATGGATGAGAATAATTTCTATGAATTTATATCAACTGCACCCACCTTCAACACTTTTGACTCCAATGACATCAGAAACCTTGCATAAGGTTCGATAATAAAACTATTATGATCATCCAATTCCACAACTAGAAAAATGGATGAATTTTACTTCCTATGATTATCCTAAAATGTCATAGTAACTCTTAGAAAAACCTCATTCAACATATCATTGGAGAAAGATGTCTAATATTCATATTCTACAAGATAATTCATTGAATGGAAAGCACCAGTGATGGTGTTGAGCCTGATGTCACACGTCCAAGGAATCCCAAAAAACCTTTAAATTCACCCAATGTATTTTTCCACCAAAAGTAATTTTACAAATCACTCGAAGAAATATTACAATACCCTTGATGAATTTTTCTCTAAAAATGTATATGTACAATTCCCTCACCTTATGTCATATTTTACCCACATATGGTCATACCATTTTGTTATACAACCAATTATCAAAACTGTGACACATAACATGATCTCTACAACCAAGATGAATTTTTATATGTTGATATTCATCATTGATATCCTCACAAGTCGTCGTCGAAAATTCTTTGACCATTGTCACATGTCGTTTTCTTTACCTATCTTCATAGTCCTTTTTCAGATATTGTAAAACTAAAAATGTTGAACCCCATTACTTCCATCTCCATGATGATACATCATTCCATACCTCAACATATAATTATTTCCTTCAGCCTTTCTTTTGATGAAGGTTTAAGGCTTCGAATATTTTTAAAATAGAATGTTAGGATTCCAAAACACAATATTTTTTCATTTTTCTCAGTCAATAGAAAAAATATCTGATTTAATTCAACTATTAGATTCAATCCCAAAAATCTCTACCATGATTTATAATTTTAATTTTCAATTATCATTTTTCTCAGAATCATCCATATGATTGTTGGATCATCCCTAATTGACTTCCTCGTGAACAAATAATCAATATAAACTCCAAAATTATTGGATCCCCAAATTTATTGGATCATCCATGTTAACACTAGAATGATTCATCAAATCCATTAATTGTATCTTCTTTTAGGATCCCTAAAATCTCACCAAATGGATGTTTTTATCAAAATTTATTTTTCTCATAACAAAAAGGAATATTAAAATGCAACTAAATTATTATTATCTCAAAACTCATAGGAATTTTTCTCACTCCTGAATTTATTTTTCAACCACACATGGACATAACATTTTTTTCTACACAAATTATTCAAAAGTGAGACCTGAAAATTTATCTGTACAAAAGGGATGAATTTCAAATCATGGATTTCTATCATGAAATTTTTCACATACCATGTTTGACAATTATATCTCCATTAGAGAACATTATTGTCATCAAATCACATTGTACACCTTTTTTGACTATTGGGGAGTGAAATAGTGGAAAAGACTTCATTCCCACCCAATGAAGCTCCATGATTCTAACCCTAAAACATTTTTATTTCCATCCACATTAATTTTATAGATGTTTTTATACTAACCCATTCTTTAAAAAATTACACTGGTTTTTTCAAAACTCCCTATTTTTTTTGTCACTCGGTGAAAAAAATATCATGTAATTCATTTTTAAAAATCACTTCCAATATCCATAATAAAATCATTAATGGGAAACCAATAGGAATTCTGAAAGAGGATTATTTATTGAGTATATAATAACTTTATTCATAGCCTATGGGGTGGTTGGGTCAATCAAATATATTGTAATGGAAGGAACCACCATTAAGAATGTGTGGTGAAGAGTGAATCATACAATACATGAAATTATGGTTTTGATGACAATGCACTATATTTTGTTGATATGATGGATGGTGTTGACACCAAGAACCTATGCATGCTACTCATAAAGTTTAATTATAGATTATTTGTATAAAGAGATGGGTTTTAAAATTTGTTAATGTTGGGTTTGAAATTAAGGAATTTATTTTGAATAAAATCCTTTGAATTGTGATTTGAGAATCCATAAAACTGATTTATGAATACAAACATCATAATCTATATTTTTAGACACCCATTGGATAGGGATTATAACCCTTCCCATGGATCCCTAATTAAACACATGCACCAAGCTAAAGAAACAATATTTTTTAGAAAAAGGATACTAGTATAATCCTATTAAAATATTGAAATTAAAACCATGTAAAATATATGAAACAATTAAAATAGATATTCTGGAGGTATTGTTGGGAATATTGTTTATACTAACAAAATTTGAAATCTATTTTTGAAAATATGGTTTTTGGGAACCTATTACCATGGTACCAATGAAACTGCGGGATTTCAAGTAGAATAGTGGCCATTGTTAAAAAACCCTCTTTAAATGATTTATGAAGATGCAACTACCTGAGAAAATGCCTTCTTAATGATAGTGTTGAAGA
Source organism: Viscum album (assembly GCA_963277665.1). NCBI lineage: Eukaryota > Viridiplantae > Streptophyta > Magnoliopsida > Santalales > Viscaceae > Viscum > Viscum album. The sequence goes on from OY728120.1 coordinate 1,689,258,581, forward strand.
TGGGAATGTCGCAGATAACACTATCTTCAAAACAATTTTACAGAACGAATTTTCTTAGAATGTGCCTTATTCATAATGGTTTTTTAAGACTATGAAGATTCAAACAAAACCTCCCCAATATTTTTGTTATTTATTTGTTTATATATATATAATATAACAAATTTCAAATAAATAATAATAAAGATAATAATATTTATGATGTCTACAAATAAAATAATATAAATTAAATATTAATAATATTATAAGTAAATATGTAATTTTTTTATTAAAATTAATTTTGTTATTATTAAATAAAAAATAATAATTTTTTATTTATTAAAATTAATAATATTTTCTTTTTATAATCAAATAAATTACTATAATATTATCATTAAATAATATTATTATAAATAAAATTTAGAGAATATAATCATTTCGACTAAATGATAATTTATAATTCATTACATTATTAATTATATTATTATTTAGTGTTATTAAATATTTAACTTATTGGATTGTATATAATATTGAAATTTTTTTATTACAATATTAAATATACTTCTAATAGGGTTAGAATAAATGATTAATAATTTTATTACAAATTATTAATTATATCATTATTATGAAAAATGAAATAATATATATTAACAATTTAATTAATTTTAATTTTAATTAAAACTATTAACTAATTTATTAGTTACATTAATAATTAAATTGTTTACATCATTCATAATTATTAGGGTTCTAATTTGGGATTTTTTTTTAAATGTAATAATTATTTATTAATAAAATAATTCACAATATTTAACAATAATAAAATAATAAATATTTATTATTTATTATTTAATTAAGATTCCTTTTATTTTTAATTATTTTTTATTTCTCACTCAATGTTCTGAATTCAATATATATTGTATTTTTACTATATTTTATGTGCATAAAGTTTTCTAAATGTAAATGTAATTTTTTTAATCAATAATGTCATTCACATGTATTTTATTTTCAATTTGATATATTTATTAATAAAATACATGTTTTATGTTTCATTTATAATGGAATTATAATTTATAATCTATTGGATTACAAATTAACATACATGAAACATAATCATATTTCAAGTAAGTGACTTTCAAGGAAATTAAAATATTATTTATAAGAAAAATCATAATGAAACTAAAAAAATGAATAAAAATATGAGAAATAGATGAAAAAATTAAAATGTAAAAAATGTTGATTAAACTTATATTCAATGGAAACAAATATTAATGTTATGAAAAAAACAATTGTACCTATTAATTATTTTTACAACAATAATTTTTCTATATGTTTAAACATTATGTTTTATAATTTTTTGACATTCCATTTATTTTTAATAAGTATTATTTTCTAAATAAGTTATTTCAATTTTATATATATTTTATTTAAAAATTATCTTATTGGAGAAAATCACTACTGGAAAATGGGTCTATACCAACTCATCTATATGAACGGTTTAAAAAACTATGGGTATAGAGGGTATATTTTGACCTATCCTGATTTTTTTGTTTAAATCGTGGATAAACTAACCCCAATTTGATGTTTTTATCAGTTCCCCCTCCTAATTTTTCATTTTATCTACCTCTTATCCCATAATACCTAGCCTATCCACCCTCTCCTCTCCTCCCTGAACTCGACCTCCCACCCTCTCCTCTACCTCCTATTCCCCGACTCCAACCCTCTATCATCTTGCCTCCACCTCCTCATCCACAAAACCCCCCCACCCTCTGCCTCTCGGTCCCCATCTCTACCTCCAGGCCCTCCCCTCCGTATTTGCAACCTCCCGAACTCTACCTCCTAGCCCCCCACTACCAAGACTCAAAATGTTTTCCTATGATAATCACCTCTTCCTTTTTAATTTTCTTTTAATCCCTCTTGTGGAATTAAATAATTTAAGTTGGATTCCTCCTTAGCATGGGAGAATTCATCTTTGATCAAGGGGATGACTATTATATTTTATAAAGGAGTCTATTGTGGTTATACATCAAACCATTTCCCCCTATTTTCATGGAAGGGATCCAAGGTATGTTTTGTCTTAGGGTTTCCTAGATTTTAGGGTGGTATTTTGGGACTCTCTATTGTAGTTATTTGGTACGATTAGCTTGTCGAATTTGGGGTTGTTTTTTGAAATTAATTTCATTGGTTTCTCTTAGGTATTAGTTATTCATTGATTGTAGATATTGTATAATTGATTGTAGTTATTCTCTATATTATCCTACGTTCCATATGTTTGTAACTTTTGGATTATTTCAACTGAATTAGAATCACATTCTTACATCAGATAAGTACTGAAACATTTTTTCCCAATTTTTCATTCTAATATATATATATATATATATATAATATGAAGTGAAAATTTCAGACGTTTTTAATGGTACTTATTTCTAATATTAAATTACCATCCATTTTAGTTATAAATTTTATTTTTAGTTACGACAGTACATAATGGGAAGTAGAGGGTGGTCAATAAGAAATGAAATAGAAAAAATAGTAATAAGAAATATCATCAAATGAATTAAATAAGTATAGGGATGATATAATTACAAAATATTTTATCAGCCATTCCAACTGTGAATGTAGATCAAACAATGGTGTTTATTTCATTAAAATGGATGAGGACCACTATCTTGAGTTTATATAAGACCTAAATATTGTACCAATTAATTTAGTAATATAAATCTTCTGATCCATAAAGGGAATTTAGAAGGAAAGAAATAGTAGTAAATGAGATTTGTGAAATGGTAAAAAGAATTATAAAAGAAGACGTGTTCCAAAAATAATACAAAAAATTTAGTAAAATATATAGAAGAATCATTCCTACAATAACATTAAATTTTGTACTCAGATAATAAGTAATTGTAATGATATGTATTTTGGAATTTGTTTAAGAATTATGTGGAGGTGTTAGTCTATTAATTTGTGAAACTCTACATAGTCTCTATAGATGTGAATAAATCCATAAAATATGTTAAATAAAATTACTGAAAGGGTAGGATAATTCTTTAAAAGATTAAAATCAAATCTATGAGGGTTAAACATTTTTTTTGAAGAATGATTGGGATCAAATGTTGATATCAATTGAATAATTGATTAACACTCTCAACCAGAAATGAATAAAACTAAAAAATCAACTGCAAAATATGGAACAGACAATATATGTACAATACTAAAAAGATACGAGTAATATTATTTCAACTCAAACAACAAAAGTGATTTACTAAACCTTTGGACAAAACATTTTATGATATTTGTGGAATGGAATTGAATCTCCCTTAACATTAATAAATTTTTTGTTATAATCATTAAGGGGGAGTGTTAATCTATTTATTCAGTCACATAACACACTTTCACTTGAAAACTATTATGTGTCGATTAAGCTTTGGATATGACCGCATGATTTTTTTCAATTATATTTATTATATTTCCTAAGAAAAAATTATTTTAATGGGTATAACATAGTTGGTATTAATACATTTTCTAATCCTAATCTCTATATTTCACTATAAAATGGGGTGTATTGATTTGAGTGGCATTCCTGCTATATAAAATGTGGAACATCATTAATAAAAGAAGATAAATTAAGAGAGTATCCATCCAATATATATAAAAGTAGTTTCTCTTGCATTATGTTTAATGGTGATTGGATTTAGTTTTCCATGTATACATAGATTGAAATATTCAAGTGGGAATTCAATAGTATTAAACTATATAGATAATTATTTCAATTTTTTTGACAAAAACTAAAATGGATTAGTGTATATCGAAAAAGATAGAGAAGTATAGAAATTGGATGAAAATGGTATATATGGATGGAGTTTAGAACTATTTGAATAATTATAATTATCACTTGAAGATGTTTTGAGATGATTTTGAGAAGTTGGAGAATCCCAAGAGGCAATTATATTCAATTTTATAGTTTCCATCGAAAATATTGTTTATGGAGTTATTGAAAAAATGACTATCTTTAACGAATAAATCACTACCTTCCCCTCATAATTATTTATGTCAATCATAATACATATTGTGATGGAGTTCATTATTTTTCAATCAGAAGGTATCATCATATCCATTTAAGTCAGAATAAAATTTATAATGGAATTGATGGAAATACTTCACTAATGTTGACTTTTCCATTGGAATACTGCGTGTTAGTCTCCATCATATGACTTTGTTAATGTAAGGATCCAAATTTCCTAGTTTCATGGATTAGATGAGGGAAAATATTTTTTACCCATCAAGATTTTCATAATGTTTTTATATTAATATAAGTGCATGGAGGTGAAATTAAAGCCATATCATAAGTAATTGGGAATTAAAGTCATTGAAGCATCCAAGATTAGTCATCAATAAATAGGAAAATTTTCATGATCTCCTAGAGAGAGAAAATGAGTTTCCAGATTCCAAATATTATGATGAGGATGGTATTTAATTAGTATGATTCTGAATTTGTTCTCAAGTGACCTAAACATATTAAATCCAAGGTTATCCATGTTTCAATAGTGTTTAATGAATTTATATGTTATATGGGAATGCATTTTAATGTTCATAAATGTGAAAAATGAATTTATCAGGTTTCTATGAATATTCTAGACATTATTCCATCGATGATTTATATGTATATCAGAGTTTAAATTTTTTTAATCCACCAAAACACATCGATTTTTATGATTTTTTACTAAGATACAATAGGTTGAAGGAAAAGAATTCTCCAATTCATGGAATTTGAGGAGAATTAATGAATTAATGAATTTTGGAATGAAAATAAGTAACTATGTTTTATTATTATGATCCTAAATCACGTAATAATGTAGTAGAAATATATTTTGAGTTGTTGATATTAGTTTTAAAAAGATATGTTGAGATAAAAATACCTTCCAGAAATACTATATTCATGTAAATACTATCTTAATGCAATTGTTTCATGCTAAAATAGTAATTTTCCACTCTATAGAACTGATATTTTTTCCCATATTTTTATACTTTGTGATAAATTTAATCACTGGGTTTAAGGGGAATTATTTTAGTAAGAATAATTTCTTCTTATTTTTGATATCTTATAAAGGTATTTTGGGCATAGATTCAAAAGGAAAAACATAAAAACATGTTATTCTTGACATTTCACCTAAGTAGAAAAAAGAGCGCATGGATTAATAGTGGAACTCTTAATGGGTATTTTATGACATTTATTTATAGATGGAATTGATAATATACCTATAATATTCCATTTAAGAATGATAATTGTGATGAGATCCATTAAATTATATTCACATATGAAACTAATTCATGTGAGAGGTTAATAATATCATAGAGGAAGATAAAAAATCAACAAGAACCTGATGGCACTGGATGTGTGAATTTTTGAGTATTTGAGAGGTGAGAATCATAGATATCAAAAATATGAAAGACCTTTTACAAGTTTTAGATAATAATAAGAGGAATGTAATATAATTATAGTGTCTTAGATTCTTTTAAGTTCAAAGTTGAATGATTTGAGAGATGAATTTGGGTTTCCATATGAGAACATTTGATAAAAAAAACTTGGATATTGAGCTGAGTAGAGTTAGGGACGTATGTAATTTTATTAAGGAGCATGGATTTGAAGACACTAATGTGAGAGGATTGAGATATAATATTGTCTATTATGTAAAATAATATAACCTTATGAATTTATTTTATATAATTAAAATTTATTTTATAAGACTTAATATGAGTGATGTTTTATTTAAAAACCATATTTTGTAATTTGATCTTTTTGAGATCACATTACAAGTTAAAAAACTTACTTTATTTAGATGTTTTAAGAAAATATGTTTGCAAAATTACTCACTACATTTCCCTTCTTACCTTTTATTTTTTATCTTCTGTACAAATTTATTCTAAATTATGAGTTGTAACTCTTTATTAAAATAGTTATTGAGGAAGCTGGTTTCCAAACATCCTTTAGGTTATGGGTGCTTCTAACATAAAAAATAATTTACCTACATAGTCTATAGGTGATAAATTTTTTCTGTAATTTTGTTGTCCAAAATTAAAGAAGTGGTTATGAAAAATATATTACTCAAGATTAACATTTATTACCCACCTATTTCTTATTAATAAAAACTTACACCCATGTACTTTTTATTATTGACAGTGTTTGGACACTTTATTACAATAACGATAGATAGTTTCTCGTTTATGTGTCGTTTGTGTTATCTATACCATGTGTGATATTTTTTTTCATGACATGACTATAACATCATTTTAAATCTCCCTAGTTTGCCTTAATGATTTAAAATGGAATACTCATTCTTCATTTGGATTGAGATTATCATGATTTATTGTAGTATTATTATATTTTATTTATTTATAGATTAATAGATTTATCATGTGTAAACATCATGGTTATTATTATCACTCAATAATGGTTTTATAATAGTGTATACTAAGCATGTTAAATATGATTTATGTTTATTTTCATTGGCATGGACCAAGTATACTATTTTCACATAGGATATGTTTACATCTTTGACATAGAACACGTCTATGTTTATAATGTGATGAATTTATTTTGTTTTATATAAAGGAAATTTTTGGGGATTTCTCTAGGATAATTCTTGATGTTTAGGTATGTTGGGTATGATTAGACATTATATGAAACTTGTTTCATGTTTAGTCACAATATCCTCTTGAAACATCGATCGATTTCCCCATTTCTTGGAGGAACACGATTAGACCCATGGGGCATTCTGGTCCTTATCTGTTGGGTGGTGGATTGTTTAATCACAAGAAACATTTATGTTATATTTTAGATATTATTTTATACTCATTATCACATCATCCACATAGGAATTTTACTTATTTATCCAGATAGAGGATACTTATATTCTTAGAAAGGGTCTATAATGGCCTTGAAGGCTACTACATAGTTTTCATTGCAAGGGTGGGAGATTGGGGTAGTTGAGAGATTAATAGTGTGTTTAATTTTTTTTTTCTAGTTTTACTTTGTTTCCTATATTTATTTTCTTTTCCTTCACCATTGACATCTGAAATAAGGATATGTAATTCATAAATTTCCTTCATTTTATGTGGTTGTTTATCTAATTATTTGTTGGAGAAGTCCTTCCTATGTGGGGTTTCCAAAAGAGGAGGTCATTTTATTTTTCAAAAGAAAACTTACCATGATTGATAAACACATCAAAAAAATTATCAAGTAGAAACCACTACACCCAAAAAGATTTAATGGGTATAAAAATAAACATTATATCGAAAAAACCAATGAAGAAAAATATAATTTTACACTATATCTTTATGAGGGATGGGGCTCACATGAAACAACATGAGACCTAGAACCAAATGTGGTCATGTAACCAAAATACCACCATGTTTTCCCTTCAAAAGGGACAAGGAGAAATTGTTTACTAAAAAAGTCATGTTTTTATAAAATACACATTTTTTGAAATTAAAGAACCAGATAAATGTAGCCTCCATTCATCCAAAACCAAATGGAAATCATTTGACAATTCAAATCATATGACCTTACATGATATGGTTATTTTAAAATGTCTCTAAATATGATTAAAAAATAGACACCACTTTTTTTAAAACCAAAATATTATTACGTATATCATAATTTGTAAAACACTTCTCTTTTTAATTTTTTTTTTTCAAAACATTTACCCTATTGAAATAAATTAACCAACGGTAAAACCCCAAACACACTACAAAATTAAATTTCTAATTACCTCATTTAAATTAATATAACAGAACAATAGTAAATTATTTTTATTATAGGGAAAATATATTAAAAAAGCATTAGGGGTACTACAGGAATATGGAATGAAATAATCACCAATCCCAAACTCTATAGTCCAAGGGTGGACAGAACCACCTCGATCAAACTCCTTGAATGGATCCTTCTAAAAGCCTTTTTTGACAAAAAATCATCTACTAAGTCAGTCTCCTCTATGGTCATATTGGGGGGGGGGATAACCCCCCTACTATATGAGTTTGTAAGCGACATATGTATCACATCAATATTTGGAGGACTCATCACTTAAATCATGTGTGACTAGAGGTTAGATCACCGAAAATGGGTAAGTACATCCCTTATTTAAATATGAGATAATTTTATCGATGATGGAATATACAAAATAAAAAGATGAACCCATGGTCATTCATGATCATATAAAATAGATAAATCACAAAAATATTAAATGAATACAAAATATTTTGTGTATTAATTGCATTTATTATCCCAATCAATTATGAAAATTATGCCTTTTGGTTTTGAGTTGACTAAAATTTTAATAGATTCATTGTGTATGATATGTGAAAATCAAAAACCATTGAATGATTTCTTTGGTATGTTTACTAAAATCTAAACCTGATAACGTGTCTTCCTTATGTATCCCAAAACAATATTTGAAAAATTGCTAACTCCAAACACTATCTATTAGATTCAATATTATTTGGCATCAAAATAACATGACCCAACCTACTGGGACCATGCATGGGATAGATGTAATTAGATGTGAATGAGCTATAGAGGGTGTGATGGGGATGTAAGGGGGTTAAGAAGGGGTTTTAGGGGGTATGAATGGGGATGCAGAGGGGGTATGAAGGGGAATTATGGGGGTGTGAAGGGGGTAGTATTGGGGATGTGATGGAGATGATTGGGGGATATTCAGAGCTAGTATGGGGCTATGATGCGGGATGTGAAGGGGATGAATAGGGGACTATGAAGGGGGTAAGAGGGGCTAGAATGGGCTACAAGGGGGTTGTGAAAGGGGATGTAGGGGGCTGTGAAGAGGGAATGAGACCTAAACCCATTATTTAGAGAACTGTTTGAATATGCTATATGTTATTTTAATGTTATACATCTATACTCATGGCTCTAAAGACCATGGGTATAGAATAATTTTAAGGGTCTATAACCACTGTTTGTTAAAAACTATGGTAATGGCCTTTACCCCCGGTTTCAAACCTTCGATATAGGTTAGATTTCCAGTAGTGATTTACCATAAAAGGAAAATATTTAAATAGCAGGTAACACTAAAATCTAATTAAATATGAATTTTAATATGGTTTTAAATAAAATTTATGGGTTACACTCTGAGGACACATCAATATGACATGTGACATGATCGAACACACTAAATAAAGAGTTTAGTGAAAGTGATGGTCATTTAAAACTTATGTCACTGTGTGAATAATGTTCAAATGACCTGGGATTGTAAGGGGATAACATGAAAATAAATTTATATTAATTTTTGAATTATAGGTACTAACATCACTTATACCGAATGTATTTTTTACTTGATATGTATGAAAACACAGTATTAGAAATTTAAAATTGTAGAACATGAATTTTATGGAAAAAACAATAGGAAATGATCACTAATTGACATGAAACCTTATGAAAGATATCATATAATTATTTTTTACGTGTTCTAGAAGACAACATGTAAATATAAAATCTAATGTCCTCTAATGGACTATAAAAGGAGTTATAAGAAAATGATGGTGTTTAAAATTGTGAAACACTAAGTGTAAACTAGAAAAACGAGATTAGATTGTTGTGAAATAAAATGAAAAAACTATTCATTGATTATTAAATCAAATGAGATGACAATGTGTCTAACTAAGGGGTTGTTTTCTTGAGATGACCGAAAATGTACATTCCTTAATTTAAAATTGAAGAAAAGGAATCTAACGGTTAAAGCAATAAAATAAAATCTCCAATTTCTGTTAAATATTATGATATATGTCTTAGAATTATTTTTTATTTTTGTTATCAAAATAATCATCAATAAAACATTAGATGTTCTAAACATGCTAAATAGACAGTTCTTATAAAACGAAAGCCTTTAAAAACTTGTCCCCCCAAATGAGAACGAAAAAAATAATCTCAAATTTCTCTCAAATCCACAAAGAAAGAAATATATTTATTTATGAATTATATGAACTGAAAATATGTCAAATAGAGGTGTCATTTTCCATATATGACTGAAAAACTAGTTTCAGTAATTTAAATTGTAAAAATGTGTGTTTGATATTTGAAACCATATAATAAGATCTTCATTTTACATGGTATCTTTTGAAATTTGTCTTAGAATTATTTTGGAAGTGATCGAGTAGTGGTCATGTCAAATCTATCATGTAATGTTCTTGAACCAACTACATAAGAAACACTATAAAAATGGTGGTCTTTGTAAAAGTGCACCACACAATTTAAGATATTCAAATGTCTATATATTTTTATGAAATCAAATGAATACATGTATAGAAATATTTTTTATTAATTAGATCAAAAGAAATATTAAATAAAGGTTTGATTTCTCATATATGACTAAAAACATTGGTTTTGTAATTTAAAATTCTAAAATGTTTGGTTGGTAGTTAAAACTATAGAAAACGACCATTAAAATATGTGAAAGAATATAAAATCTCTCTTAGAATTATTAATGATGCTTGAGATTGGAAAAAAAATTAATACTACATGGGATGTTCTGAAAGGATGTATATAATTATATTTTACAAAATGATGGCCTTTAAAAACATGCCCCCTAGAGTGAATGCCTACCAAATGAGCTTATATTTATAAGAAATCACAGGAAAAATAACAGTAGATTTAATTTTATGTTTTAGAAACCAATAGTGTGTCAATATGAGGGTTTTTTTTCGCAAGATGATCAAAAACTTAGTTACAACAATTTAAAATGCTAAAACATGCATTTAATGGATAGAACTATAGAAAGAAATGTCTTATTATTGTGAAATGATATGAATGAAATACTATAGTTATACTATAATCTTATGATTAAAAGGAATTTCAATCCAAACTGCTATGTCATAGAATCGACTAAGAAAAGTGTTTTTTTACATTTAAAGGTCTTTAACAACGTACACTAAAGAGTAAAAGCTACCCAAATGAGTTTGGATTATAGTGAAATCATAAGAAAACTATCTAAATGAAATATTTCATAGTGAGTAAATATATAAAAAAATTTAAGCGATTTTTTTTATAAATATAGGAAAAAATAAAATTTAAATATTTAATTGTTTTAAAATGTAACATATGTACATACAATTTTATTATAGAAAATATTTTATGCTTAAAAAAATAAATAAATAACGGTGAAAAAAAAATTCAGTGTAAAAAATTACTATAGTTTCAAACCTAACATTTGTACATAAACATTTTCTTTAAATCTTACATTTTTTGTTTAATTTAATTTTTTTGTTTATTAATTTTTAATATCCATTTAATTTTCAAGTAATTTTTATTTATATATTTAGTGTTTTAATTTACATTGAGATTTTATTTATAAATAATTTATTGACGATAATTTTTATGTGTAAGTTATATTTTTTTACTCAGTAATTCTTATACAATTTAAATTAATTTTGATGAAATATATTACTAATTTTTTTATTATCAAATTTTTTTATATTATTATTCAATTTATTGATTATTAAATATATATTACTTATTGTTCATATTTTATAGGGATCCAAATTTACCAAATTGAAATATTAAAACATTTTTTTTGTGTTTTATGAAGGTAAAATTGAAAATTTTAAAAGTTACTATAAATATAATCAAAAAGAAATTTTGGATAAATACATAAAATAAAATTATAAATAATTTTTTATATAGACTATAATAAACTAATATTAATATATATGATTCAGAAAAATTATTTCAAAACACAACATTTGTACATTGAATATAATTAAGTAACTCTAAAATATTAGAAAAAATAAATTATCAATATTTTTTGTTGACTAATTTGTGGTCCAACTTTCATTTATTTTGTATTTATAAATTATAATATAAAGACATCAAATTCACATATGCGTATCATTATTATATTTTATGTAGGTTATTTTAAAAGTGTAGAAATTAAGAATTAAAAATAAAAACAAAATGGAATTTGACACACTCACTAAACATATAAAAATTTATCGATATTAAAGGAACATTCAAAAACTACTAAAAAAATGATTTACATGACCTAAAAATTATTTCATAAAATAATAACATTTATATTTAGAAAATTTATTTTCATAATTATACTAATACATATTAACATATTTTATAATAAAATATATTATTAAATATATGAAAAATTTCCATTTAAAAAAACTATTAACGAAGGGTGTCCACTTCATCAGAGAGCTCCATCTTCAATGGACTTAATAATATGTCACATTATAATAATTCACCTTCTGAATACATTTATTCTAGATGGTAATTGATGATAAATCATCTTGTATGATGATAAAGAAATTAATGTTATTTATAATTAAGCTACTACTTTTAATTCTCCGTGAAGAAGTTTCTATTTGTCCTGACACTCAATCCAACATCAAAATTCCACCCCAACAGTACCATAGATTGGGAAAATATTTTCCAAAAATCATATATATTGAATTTTTTTCTTATTTTTCACTATGATAGAAAACTAAACTGGATTTAGCTAAGGATCTAGATGATTAGTGATATATCAGATCTTCTGGATTGATAAATACTGATTGAAAGAACTCGAGATGCCAGTGATAGAGAAAAATGACAGACTATAGAAGTGTCATAGAAGAAACAAGAATGTAACGACTGATGTAGCACCACACCCCTCTTTTCCTCACACAAAAATTCAATTATATCTCTGATTTCCTCTCATCTATGAATAGAATATTTCTTATTATTCTTATTTTTCAAATTATTATTATTTAATTAATTTTCTATAATTAAATTTATTTTGGCCATGTGAGTTAGTAATTAACATAGGTTCATATTAAGTATGTTGAACCCTTTATATAATTTATTCTTAATTAATACGATAGACTACACTTAAAAAAATAATTCACTCATCAATATGGGATTGGAAACTCAATAATTTCACTTTGTATGTTTTTTCACCAAATTCATTTGTCACTACTATATAATATTGTTTATACTAGGTGATGTTTTTATAATTTCTAGATAATAATATAGATTAATTGTGCATTTATCATCACAAAAACACATTGATAAAATGTTACATTTATAGGCACCATTTTTAAGGATAAAAAAGGTCTCCTGTTATCATATTTTTTGTGTGCTGATAATGAAAACTTTTTATTAGTGTTTTTAGTGATAATAAATATTGTAATTTATCATCTATTTTCTATGTGATGAAAAATAAAACAATTAAATATTAATAAAAAATAACTGGTAATGTAAAAATATTATTCTATTATATATATATATTACTTGATTAAATATTATTTATATAGTAACAAAAGGTTTTTATTGTTAATATAAAACATATTCTATTAAAAATGGTTCATAATATAATAAAATATTAACATTAATTAATAAAGTTGTAATCAATATAGATTAATAATAATTCAACAACAAACTATTGATAGAAAAAATCAATAAAATAATTATGTTCATATGAAAAGTAAAAAAAACATTCCTTTGAATGACCATAGCTGTAACACCCTAGGTAAATAAAGAATATGACATTTTCATATTTATCCATATTTGTGAATAAAATATTAATATGAATTTAAAGGGGACGCTATGCTCGATGGCGTACCCAACACGCAACAACGAGTTTCTTGGGAATATTACGTTGCAATCTAATAATAAAATAATATTATTTTAAATGGTAGTTAACATGTAGCCGTTGTATTGGCGGGAATGGATAAAAATGATTTTTTGGTGAATAGTAACTTATTAAGTTTTTAATCGCGATTAGAGGTAATTAGTGTAATTTATGGTAAGAATAATGTTTTAATAAAATGAAATGACCTTGACACATGTCCTAACCTCATTGGATGTGTCATGTCCATCCAAGAAAATCCATGGGTCAACTTGGGGACCCCATGGAGCCACTTTGGTTTGAAAATGACATAAATATCTTTTTATTTAATGTTAAAGTAAAAATGACACAAACATGAGATGTTTTACTAAAACAATTTTTACATGGGGTTATACAAGTCATATTTTTTACTATAAATAGTCATTGGAAATATAAAAATATTTACTACATCATAGTAGTTTTTTATAATTTTTAGACATTAAATAAATTAAATTATTTATGACATCATGATGATGCAGCGATGACCTCATTATTTAACGATTTAAATAAAATGGAAAGATAATGTAATATCTAAGACATAAACATGTCCAAAACCTATTGGATGAGTGGATTTCGAACCCTTATCACATTATCCTAGAAATAAATCAATTTGGGACCTTTAAAATCCGAAACTCTTTTGAAAATAAAGTAACATTTTGTAACTTTAGAAGAGTGCCCCTCCTATCCTCTTATAAAAGGCCCCCACCTCTACCTCCTTACCCACACTCCCAAAGCCTTTGATTCGGCCAAACCCTACCCATTTTGTCTCTCCACTTCCCTCTATTACTCCTTGAAGCCTCACTTTGGGCAGAAGACTTCCCAAGGAAGCCTTTGAGCTCAAACCAAATGGAGTTACCCGATTTTAAGGTAATGTCTTCACTTGTGTCCTTTTGTTTTATTTTTCTTCTCCAACCCCCTAAACTCTTTTTATTAATTAATTTTGTAACCTATATAGCATCTTAAATATACTAGGATGTTGTTATAAGAAGGATTCGAGCTACACACACACACACCTACATCTAATGGTTAAAGAACATACTATTTTTTCCATGGATGGAGAATTTCTGCATCCCGAAACAATGATTGTTCAACATTCTTATAACACCTTCAAAGGTGGCCATTAAGATGACACTATATTTATATATGATATCTAATATGTTTATGTTTTACTTAAGCTTCTTTATTATTCATTTATGGAGTACCTTTATGGTTTCCATTATGGGTAAACGCGATATCTTCATTTAAGGAAGTGCGGACTACCGCCCCTCAAAGTGATTTGATTCGTTAATACCATATGTGGTACGTATAAAGGATATATTTAATGATATTATATACGATACCATACTGGAATTAAAATAATATTATGTATCATTATGTTTTAAATCCATTAAATATGAAATAGAAATGGAAGTAGCATTCATGCGTACGTACGGCTTACCGTCTCCATGAACGGTACATTTCATTTCTTATCTCAAAATGTTATGTAATATTATAAGTACATATATATAATGGATATATATGTAATATATTACATCTAAATTATGGATATCATTCTGGAATTATAACATATATATATCTCTCTCATTTTGTTTCAATTCAATTAATATGACAAAAAATGAAAGTAGCGTTCATGCGTACGTACGGCCTACCGTCTTCATGAACGGTACTTTTCGTTTTTCATCTCAAAATGATATGGAATTGTATAAAATGAATATTTAATGGATATATATATGATATTTTAATCATTAATAATATTCTGGAAATTTTTTACTTATAACTACATGGGCAATATTTTTTCAAACAAGTTCATTTTTGACTCATGTACCAAAAAATCGGAAAAAACTTCTAATATGAACTAACATTATTAATTTTTTTTATAACATTATAATATGTGATATGAACTGAATAATAATCTCTAAAGGAGGTACTTGGGCACTTATTAATTAACCAATGTTTATTATTCATGAATATAAAGAAACGAACAAGACAAGTTGGACTTGAGGTAAGGGATCCTACTCCACTCTTTCTTCTTAATTACACTCTTTTATGTCATTCCTTTTAAAGCTCATCTTTCTTGTTATTGGGATGTTATTTTATATTAATCTTGCTGTAATTTTTATGTTCATGTGATGAGAGACCATATTCTCTCTCATCAAGCCATTTTGGACGTTTTGAGTGGCGCCGTAAGGCTGCCAAATTTTCGTAAGAGATCCAACCTCTCTCTTTATTTTTAAGTACTCTCCTTTATGTCACTTATTTTAAGCTCCTATTTTTTATGTTGGGGGATGTTATTTTATATTCCCCTTTCTATAAAATTTATGTTAATATGATGAGATAACCTATTTGATCTCATCAATCCATTTTTTTAAGTTTTATGTGGCCTCGTTAGGCTACCGATTTTTCGTAAGGGATTTTTCATCTCACTTTTATTACCGTGAGATTTATGCTACATTTGACATAATTTACTTTGAGTGGTGTATGTACTGCCCATTATTTTACTCATTGTGTAATATAATTTTTTTTATGAGTATTTACATCAATGTTGTATTGTCCTTCTTTCACGAGGTGTATGTTTCGAAAGATACCCATGTCGGTAAGGGAACCTTTCACCCTCCTCTTTTTAAAAGACTTATTTTGTTGGGTCTTTTAATTTACATATTATTATGTTGTGATATGTTCTAATAAATCCTTATTGATGTAAATTGTATGCCCAGGTGATGAGATACCTTTTTTTATCTCTCATTAACTCATTTTGATGTGACGCCATTAGGCTGTCAAGGGAACTTCTTAACCCAATTTCGATTTCTTTGGGTTCAACATGTAGTTATTGAATATGTCATCCTTTGAATATGTGTGAATGACGTTTGATTATTTTACACTTAATATCCACTTATATTTGATTTATTCGTTTGTCACACATAATTATATAATTGATTTATCCTTAAACCAAGGATACCGTCTTTGTAAGGGACTTCGTCTCAATCTCCTATCATTGAGGCATATTCTGTTTTGTACACAACCTTCTTTTATACGATGTATAAACCCCTTTGACTTTTACATTTATTCAAAAGGAATCTTTTTTAGATGAAGTGTTTATTAAATGACAAAAGGGAATGTTTTTGTCGTACATATGCGGCAACAACGACTTCTCCACCGTCATGACCATTATTTGAGTTTCGGCATCCTCTACAAGCCATACCTTCTTTTTAAAAGAAAAATAAATACCATGTTTTTCTTTTCTTTTATTTTGGTATTGAAAATGGTTTTCATAATGTTTTTATATCAATGTTTTGTATTGATATCTTGTGATTGAAAGGTGGAAATGTTATGTTTCCTTTATGCATGTTTTATGTGATACGATTATGTTGAGGTTCTTGGGCATTATTCTGAATACGGGTGGTTCCGTGATAAACTAAGGGCGAGTGAGCCTGATATAGCTCTCCAATGCATTGGGTAATGCGAAGGAGTGAAACGTTAAGGTTTCTCTGAAGAGATTTAGGGAATATAATGTGGTGGGTATTCCAAATGTAACCAAGAGGGTTACTCCCTACGTAAGAATGTTATGAATGCCTCAAGTTACCTTTTATGTCATATGATTTCTATGATTTATTCATGATTTGAGGAGGTATGTTAAAGTGCCTATGTTTTGTGGGTAAAGTATGATTTCATTCTTATGTATATATGAACTCAGGTTTCCTTTCCATATTTTTATAACCCTTACTGAGCTTTTTATGCTCATCCCATGTTTTTGAAATGTTTTTCACAGGTCATGGGAAAGGTACATGATGGGATGATAGTGTCAAGGATGTGTCAAGAAAGAATACATGTTTTATTTTAAATATGTTTCCGTTGATGGGAAGAATGAATACTATCTTTTATGTAACCACTTTGTTTAAATGTGGAATGTAATGCAAGTTTCATGATCTAATTTTCTAAAACTCTAAACCTGAAAATATCCTCAATGTGTAATCTTGTAATAACTCAAGATTAAGTAAGGTTTAAGGCTGGGGCCTTATAATAGCATTTGATCATGGTGTTTTTTTGATCTCAATGAGATATTATAATGACACTTATAATGATATCTATGCCATTTTAACCAATGATGACTTTATTTTTATATATTATCAATAATAAAAGGTTCAAATTACTTCCAAAACTGTTTTCTAAAAATGAGATATATAGATTTTTGACCATTTGAGGGAATTTATGATTTATTTAAGGGGGTATTATTGTTTTTCAATCACAGATAAATTTAATCTTCAAAATAATATTCACATAGGTATTGTGGTGTTGATGATTTAATTCTTTTCATTTTTTTGGTAAATTAAAATATCAATATACAATCATATTCTTATATATCTACATGGTAAAATGTTGTTATAGAAATACATATTTAGGCATTTTGGAATCTAAAATACATCTTTGAACATATAATCCATATAGTAATAATAATTTATTTTCTAGATTAATTAAAATAAAACATTATCTATTTTATGAACATTATAATAATGAATGAATATATTTATATATAATTATTTAGATATCAGTATAATGTTTATATATTAATATATGTGCGCATATTAACAGATAGATATATATTCATACATATATTTTAATATGTGTAAATGCTTATATATTTATGTATTATAAACATACAAAAAAATACGTGTGTGTGTATAAAAAGTCACACATACACATATTCACACACAAACACACATACAAAACATATATTTTAAAAAATTATTTTAGAATAATTATATTAATATATAAATAAATGAAAAAATTAATGATAAAATAGATTCATTTAAATATATATAAATAAACATAAATCTATATGATAAAATATACCAGGAAACAATATAATGTACTGGTAAAAGTGTTCAATTTCCTCATTATGGTCCCTTGTTCAAATACATGTATGCACAATTTAGCAAGGAAGGTGGCAGCGAAGAGGGGTGTGATGAAAAATGGGGTGAGGGACTTTTGTGAGTAAGAGGGCGGGGGTGGGGGATAAGGGAATGTTCTAACTGAGGAGGATGTGGGGGGGGGGGGGGTGAATACAGGGCATGAGAATAATACCATAATAAGTAGAAAGTTAATATTTTTCTAGTTTAGTAAATTTTTCACTACTCATATTGTCCCCATTTATCAATACTTAAAAATAATATATGAAGGTATATTTTTAAAATGAAGAAGGAGACTGTCTTTATCTATGCTTTTTTATCATAGATAGAGGGGAGGTTTGTGGAGGCTCTGATACATGGAATTAGCTTTGTACCTAACCAAGTAACAAAATCTACAGTTAATATGTGTTGTTTAGTTTTTATAGAGACACCTTTTATAAAGAGTAAAATAAATTGAAGAATAATTCTTATTTTACCAATGATGATGAAGAGTTAATTTATCATGGATTTCATAACACTGTAAAAATATTACATAAAAAGTGGGCATTGTGGATTGTGAAATCAAGAGACTTCCAAATGACGATCGCTATTGACCCTATTATAGATCGAAAAATGGTGGTAACATGTATTTTTTATCTCCCACACTCGTTTTACCTATTCTTAATTCCCCCCCACACTTTCACCTGGCCTTTTCCCTCGACGAGCCCTCTCCCCTCTCCCCCCTCCTCGCAACCATACACCATTGAGCCACAAAATTTCACCTCACCCACCTCCCAAAGTAGCTGCTACCATAATCCATTGATCCCCCTTGCTACAGCATGCCACTTCTCCGAGCTATGAAATCCATCCACCATCAAGATAACATGTTCCACCATGTCGCTTCACCTAGTCAAAAATCCCCCTTCCCTCTCTTCCACTCCTTACTTTCATTCCCCCTTCCCACCTCCTTCCTACATTGTGAAGCCTCCCCCATCTACAAATCCCCCATATCCTCCCCATCATTGATCCACCATCCCTCCACTGACATTTACATCCCATCATGCCCCCTCCCTAGAAATTGAGCCCCCCTACTCTCCCCAAAAGTTGAAGAAATATCCACTTTAGGGTATTTGTTTCCCACCATTCAAACAACATCGACAACTGTTAACCCAATTAGTTCAGTTTCATTATAATTTTTCATGTTCGATTCGTTTTCAATATATTTTATTTAGATGAATGTTTTCTTAAAATTTGATATACATCCATCTTTCCTTGAAATTGAATTGGTGTGATTACCAAATTGAATACAAATAAATTTATTCCCATTCAAATCATGTTTATGAATTGAATATTCTATATATGAGATCAAATTCATTTTACTTTTTTGTTTCATTAATGTTGATATGTTTTTAACCTTATAAAATAATTTGTGTTCAATTACCCCTATCTCTCATTAAAATATTTTATTATTATTATTAACAAAATTTGTAAATACAATAATGAATTATTTAGTGAATCTCACTACTAGAAATTTTAGCTTTAACAAGAATTTAAAACAGCTGGTAAAATATGGAAAACCATTGGTATAAACTACACCAAAGGTTGTCAAAACCGTTTCGCCTTGAGTAGTAGGGATAGACATATCACAATAGTTCTATGAGAACATTTGGGATATGTTTGAACAATTTAGTATATACCAACAATTTCAGTAAACCATTGGTATAAATGTTTAACAATAGTTTTAAACTATAGGTAATAGCTATAATTCTATCTATACCAATGGTTTACAAAACCGTTGTTATAGACTTTTACCAATGGTTTCACACAAGCCGTTGGTAATTATGAAGTAAAATTATCTATCCCAACAGTTTTCAAACCAATGGAATTTACTTATGCCAATAGTTTACATAAAACCATTGGTATATGTTATGCTTTTACACATATTCCAATGGTTGAAAACTATTTTTATATCCTTTTTGTACCGGAAGCAGCAACCGGCTTGCTGGCCTCCCCCTGTGCAGTTGTAGAAATTCCACTAGTAGGACTGCAAAATTCTAAAACAATAGAATCACCACATAATACATAAACATACAATAAGTAACAAAATACACCATAATAAGTAACACAATACACCATTAACAATTATACAAGAATAATACATACATAATTCTTTATGAATTCATGCTGAATTCACCCAACACATAATTCATACATAAATTTGAATACCTCCAATTCTATATTTAACTACCCTCTACACATATACAGAATTAACACATAATTCATAAGGTAATTACACCAAGTATACACATACAAAAGTATACCCATACACCATTAACACATAAGTCATATGTTGATTAAATACAAAAAGAATACAATTCATAATTCAGGGGGTTGGGGGGATGTTTAGGAGTTTGGGGTGGCTCGCCAAGGGGGGTGGGGGGTGTCCACGGGGGTGGGGGTGTCCGGGGGGTGGGGGTGTTCGAGAGGCTGGGGTTGTATGCGCAGTGGGGTGGCTATCTAGGGTGTTGGGGGGGGGGGGGAGGGGTTTCCTAGGGTTGGGGTGTCTAAGGGGTAGGGCATGTCCAGGGGGTGGGGGGTGTTTAGGGGGTGTGGGTGTCCATGGGATGAGGGTTTCCAGGGGTGGGGGTGTCGAGGGGGTGGGGACGGTCTAGGGGGTTGGGGGATGTACAAGGGTGGTGGGGTGGTGTATAGGGGGTGGGGGTGGATGTCCATGGGGGTGAGGGTGTCCAGGGGGTGGGGGTGTCCAGGTGGTGGTGTGGTGTCCAGGGGGTGGGTGGTGTCTAGGGGAGGGGGGATTTCTAGGGGTGGGGGTGTCCATGGGGTGGGGTGGTATCCAGGGGTGGGGTGGTCCAGGGGTTGGGGGCTGTCCCAAGGGGGGTGGGTGGTGTAAAGGGGGTGGGGGTGGTTTTCCATGGTGTTGGGGGTGTCCAGGGGTGGGGGTGTCCAGGTGGTGGGGTGGTGTCTAGGAGGGGTGGGGGTCAGCTAGTGGGTGGGGGTGTCTTGGGGTTGGGGGGTGTACAAGGTAGTGGTGGTGGGGGGGGGGTGTCCATGGGGGTGTCCAGGGGGTGGGGTGGTGTCCATGGGGTGGGGTACATTAATGGTTTTAATGGATTGAATTTCATGGACTTTAAGATCATTGTTATTTTTAAAATGGTTTTGGAATAGTATTTATTTCAATAGTTTGTGTTTCATTAGGAAAAAATGAATGGTTTTGGTGTGTATGGTAGGAAGGGGGATTTTGTTATTAGGAAATGGATTAAATTTTTATTATGGTACAATAATACTATATGATTTTTGAAATGGAACATTAAAAGGGATTTTTATAAACCATTGGGGAGTTTTATATAGAAATAATTCTCTATTATGTGATTTTTGAATGGTTTTATGAAGAATTATTTATAATTCATCTTTATGGGAATTTTGATTTTTTTCCCTTGTTTTAGAACATTAGATTATTGTAGTAAAGGTTTTTTTAAATAATTCTTTAGAATTTTACCACTACAAATGAATCAAAAAGTCCATAAAGGGATATCTCAGGTAGTAATTCTTGTGATCCATCTATTGTTTTCCTATTCTTGGCCTCTACCCAAACTGTTGTGGTAGTGGAATAGACATGTTCTTCTTGGATCATTTATTATGCATGATAGTTTCTAAAATAACATTCACTATATTTTATTGGTGATCAAGGATCCCAAGGGGAAAAAAGTAGGTATTAACGATTAATGGGATCTTCCAGTTGTTAGAAACCCTTTAATCCACGGGGACGGTGGGTGTCCTGGGGGGCTTTCCAGGGGTGTCAGGATAGTCCATGAGGTGGGAGGGGCTTTCCAAGGGGTTGGGGGTCTGTCCAGGGGGTCAGGGGTGTCCAGGGGGTGGGCATGGCGTTCCTGGGGGTACAAGGTGTCCAGGGGGGTGGGCTGGTTGTCCACGGGGGTGGCCGAGCTATCCATGGGGTTGGGGGTGTCCAGGTGGGTAGGAGGGATATCCATGGGGGTATGGGTGTCTAGGGGGTCTGATGTATATCCATTGGGGTGGGGGCTACCCATGGTGGAGGGGTGTCTAGGGGGGTGGGTGGGCTCTCCACACGGGTGGCAAGGCTGTCTAAGGGGGTGGGGTTGTCCTGGGGTGTGGGCGGGCTGTCCACAATGGTAGGTGGGTTATCCATGGGGGTGGGTGGTCTATGGGGTACAGGGTGTCCAGTGGGGTTATTGGGATGTCCACATGGGTTGCGGGGCTGTTCAAGGGGTACATGGAGTCCAAGGGGGTGGGCAGGCTGTCCACGGGTGTGGGCAGGCTGGCCACGGGGGTGGGTGGGCTACCCACGGGGGTGGGGGGGGGGGTCCAGGGGTGGTGGGGTAGTCAAATGGTTGGGTGGGGTTTTATAGGGGGTACGTGGTGTCCATGGGGGGAAGGGATGTCCAGGGGGTTGGCAGGCTGTCCATGGGGGTCGGCGGGCCTTTTCGGGGGGGGGGGTATCGAGGGGGGTAAGGGCTGTCCAGGGGGTGGGCGTGGCTGTCTAGGGGGTATGAGGTGTTCAGGGGTCGGGAGAGATATCCAAATGGGCAGTGTTACCATAGGGGTGGGTGGGATGTCCACTGGGGTGGGGGGATTTCCGCATGGGGAGGTGTTATCCACGTGGGTGGTGGGCTGTCCACGGGGGTGGGGGATATCCATGGGGGTGGCGGGGCTATACAAGGGTGTGGAAGGGCTGTCCATGGGGGTGGGGCTGTCCATTGGGGTTGGGGGTGTCCAGGGGGTGGGTGGGGCTATCCAGGGTGTTGGCGGGATATCCACGTGGGTAGGGGTGTCTAGGGTGTGGGCGGGCTATCCACGAGGGTGGGGGATGTCCTCAGGGGGAGGGGGTGTCCATGGGGTGTGTGGGCTGTCCATAGGGGTGGCAGGGCTGTCCAGGGGGTTGGGGTGTCCAGGGGGTGGGCGACTATCCATGGGGGTGGTTGGGCAATCCACGGGGGTGTGGGTGTCTAGGGAGTACAGGGTGTCCAATGGGGTTCTTGGACTGTCCACAAGGTTTGTGGGGTTATCCAGGGGTACGAGGTGTCCAATGGGGCGGGCGGGCTGTCCACGGGGGTGGGAGGACTGTCCACAAGGGTGGGGGTGTCCTGGGTGGTCGGGCTATCCAGGGGGTGGGCGACTCTATACAGGGGGTACTGGGTTACCATGGGGGGAGGGGCTGTCCTGGGGGTGGGCGAGATATCCAGGGGGTGTGTGGGGCTATCAGGGGGTGCTATCGAGGGGGGTAAGGGGTGTTCTGGGGGTGGGAGTGTGTTTCTAGGGGGTACAAGGTGTTCAGTGGCATGAGAGGGTTGTCCACGAGGGCGGGCTCTCAACGGGGGTGGGTGGTATGTCCATGGGGGTGGGGGACTTTCCACATGGGGAGGGGATGTCTATGTGGGTGGGGGGATGTCCACGGGGATGGGGGATTCCCATGGGTGGTGAGGCTGTCCAGGGGGTGGGTGAGGGTGTCTAGGGGGTACACGGTGTCCATGGGGGGAGAGGCTATCTAGGGGGTGGGTGGGGCTGTCCAAGGGGGTGGGCGGGGCTATCTGGGGGGTATGTGGTGTCTAGGGGGTGGGTGTGGCTGTCCAAGGGGTACGAGTTGTCTAGGGGGTGGGAGGGTTGTCCAAGAGGGTGTGGGTGTAGGGGGGCTGCCCATAAGGGGAGGGGCTTCCCATGTGGGTGGGGGCTGTGCATGGGGGGAGGGGCTATCCTGGGGGAGGGAGGGCTGTCCACGGGGGTGGGGGTATCCGTAGGGGAGGGGCTTTCCAGGGGGGTTGTAGGGCTTTCCACGGGGGTGGAAGGGCAGTCCAGGGGGGGTACACAGTGTCCAGGGGGGTGGGCGGGCAGCCCACGGGGTTGGGGTGGGGGTGTCTAGGGGAGGGGTGAATTAGTCACATCAAATCATCAAGTCTAGTTTTATTATTTATAGATAAAAAAATAAATATAATTTGACCTACCTAATCACACATATATTCAGGCACACCAAATCAATAAGCATCAAAGGTCAGCAATTCCAGTAAGAAATGTAATAGATCAATCTGTCCCTCATCACCATCTCTATCATCACCGTCATCATCAGCCTCACACTCATCCTCAATGTCGTCCTCATCATCATCCACACCCTCCTCAACACCCTCCTACTCACCCTTGTACTCAGCCTCGGCCTCCTCATCGCCCTCCTCCTCCGCCTCGCCCTCCACCTCTCCCTCCTGCTCCGCCACGGCCTCCTCCTCTGCCTCCTCCTCGGCCTCCTCCTCCTCCTCCTCAGCCTCCTCCTCACCATCATCTTGAACTCCACTAGAACTACCACCTGGTGACCATATATAGAACACATCATCGAAATATATTCATCACAAGATGTGCTGGCCTATGGTGGAAGTGTTGGACGTAAAACATCCATCAGTTTCATAAATGTAGTATTTTCCCTAAAAGTCTGTTTTACTATCTCTGTGGCCCTTTTTTCAGCCTGTTCTACATGAACCTTAGCCTGATGGAACTCATTGGAACTACAAATCATACCTGAGGAGGGCCAATACCCAATTGGAACTATACACATCCAAGGTCGGCAGCATACCCTACTAGGGTGATCATCTCCCAATACCTAATGTAAGTGAATGTTTGGCCCAACATTGGGAGGTTCTTGGGAATCAAGGGCCTCTAATGCAGAATGTTTCAAATATAAATATATTATTATGTTACAAAATATAGATTAAAATTTTAAATCTCCAAATTAAAACCTACAATCTACTGCTGAGTCCAGTCATTAACCGCACTTTTATCTTTCTTCCTTCTACTCGACCAAAACTGTTTTGCTTGAGGCACACATCCTTCTATGTTCAATTATGACTGTAAAATGAAATTGAAGGTAGGGATAATTAATTAAAAATAGGATACCAATAATTTAATTCATAACTAAAATTATATAACAACTTTAGAAATTGAATAAATTATGGAGGTAGCAATAGAATGTCCAATTCGTAAGGAAAAATTATAAATTGCCATACCTGCTACCTATCATGATCAGGCATCATAGTATGTCCCAATGTGTGGATGTATTTTTTAGCATCAATAATATTTTTTATTTCTTACAGATGAATCCTAAATAAAATTCAATAATTATTATTAATGGAAAACTTGAAAATTTTCTTTTCAATACCTCTAATGTGATTAATACCTTAAATTGGCTAGTCGTCCAATGAGTAATCATTTTTCGGTACTGTTCCAATGAATAATAATCAATGACAGGGACAACCTATAACCCTATGACCCCTCTATCACACCATCCAATGTACATATCATGCTTACAAGCTCTCAAAAGCACACCTAATTCTTTTAGATGTTCTGGTCGTGTTCTCTCACCATCGGGGAAATTAAACCATAGCTGACACCAAAAAAATATTTCATATAAATACAGAAAATAATATATTGCATTAAATAAAATAGATTTTTTAACCATATCTCTTCCCAATCTTTATCCTTGACATTATTTGGTAGTTGTGTCCATGAGGGAATGCTGACTTGAATGGCGTTGGTGTATTTGGAATGCATTGTCAAAAAACTTCTTCATTGCTGCCCTGATTTTTCAATAATTTGAATATCTTCATTGTAGTCCACCATCAACTGAATACGGCGGTTCCACACCACATGCATGGGTGTATGCGCCCAACCCTGCCTATTATTAGAAGATGTATATGTTGTGAAAGAAAAAAAATATTTTATCAATACTTGTTATAATGAAAATAAATAATGGTGTAATATTTTTTATACTTGCTGAAGTCTGATCAATGGGTGCTGCTGGATCTGAAAAAACTGAAGGAACACCCTGAATAGATGGAGTGGGTCCCAATGTATGATCCGTAGGGACAGACTCTGCTGGAGAAAGAGTAAAAGAATATGGAATATAAAATAATGGAGAGAAGGAACCATAAGTAAAATAAGATGAAAGGGATGACTGGAAAAATGCTGGATGGGGAGTGGGAATCATCATCGGATATGGTACAGATGGGTGAGGAGGCTCAGATATAAAGGGTGGTGAAAACATGGGAGGCCTAAATATCCCATGTTTCCCAAACGACTCACCAGGATCAAATGGTGGGATGGATAGTACATCAATGAGAAGGGCATGGTCTAATTGGGTACGCCGACTAGATCGACTAGCTCTCGTACTGCACCCTCTTACGAACACTCTGAGTAATGGGACCACAACTAGGATACTCGTCAAATAATTTTTTCCTGATCGACGGATCCTTAAATATTTTAACTTTTTTTCACATGACATTATAAATTATTTAAATAAATATATTTTAAATAAAATACTCACTACATGCATTGGTGGTGGAATTCCCAGCTCAGTCATCCAATGATTATTGTCCATAATCGGTTTTCATCACCACTCTTCAATTGGTTTCATTTCCAACATTTGAAAACAAATATTGAAGTAAATAGAATGGATGACGAATGTGTAACTAAAAAAATGAAATAAATGAGAGGGAAAAGGGGGATTCATGGATAATTTAAATATAAATTGTTTTTGGTGAGCTTTATCATATATATAATGAAGTTAATAAATCGTACAAGATGTAATAAAGGAATTTAATTTGTTATAGGATTATTATTTACTAAGTGTCATCAGTCTATGAAAATCATGGATCATTGATTCTGCTGGATCCATAAGGGGTAAAGCAGTTGTCAATACTAAGGAAAAATTTAATTTCATTAGCCCAGGTAGATGATGCAGGTTTCAAAACATGTTTTATAGAAGAATACAAACCATCAAGTTCATTACCTAGTAAAATGTTAAAGAGAGATCTTAGATTTTTACAAATTTTATACAAATCACAGTTGAAGCATTGAAATGTTTACCAAGTTAGAAATGTTGGTTTTTTAGGTTTCAATACAATTCAATAAAAAATTAGAAAAATCAATTCAAATAAAATTGTAACCAATAATCATTGAAAATTCATACAACATTCTATTTGGATACAACATATTTATAATCAATATTAAATCAATTTGAACAGTAAAAACCTTTAAATACCAAGTCGAGATAAACAAAAAGAATTGAGAACATGAATGGATGATTTTATATATTTCCCACCACAACTTCGTTTTCATAAAAAACTCTATAAATTGAGCTATCAGAGTCATAAAAAGTTATGAAGGGATAATTTCCAATGGAATTAGGGACGGTGACAATTACATCATCACCATCATTAAAAATATGTCTTGGAATTACTTCAATAATGACACAAAATTCTGGTCGAAGATGGTCTTTGACATAAAAAACTTGTTTCACAATTGATTCCCATACTTATGGTTCATTGGTAGAAAGAGTTTGAGTCATATCAATTACTCTAAATACAAATCATCAATAAATGTGCCATTCTATATCATCGAATCAAACCACTAGAATTTAATCATCGATACTCATCCATGAGAATAATAATCCAATGTTATTATTTTTTAAACGACTCCATAATAACATAAATTTTCAAATCATAGTCTACTATATGATACGCTAGAATAACCTTATGTTGTGGTAGTAACCATAACACCATTATGTCATGTTCTCATATTCTTTTCTTTTTTAGTGATAATAAATATATACCCATTGATAACAATTGATTTACAGTCACGAACCACTATATTAGGACCAAAATCCAAAACTCTTACTTCCTCTGAGATAGAGTCTGAAGGAAAATTCCATACCTAAAATATAAATGATCATTAAACTTAATTAAATATTTTTTTAATTATTTTAAATAGTAATATTATCACCTTTAATTTTAACCAAGCAGAAAACTTTTTTCTATGCAAATTCTCCCTCCTTCTCAAAGATAAATAATGATGATTCATAATTATCATATCTTTATATTACTTGTAGATAAAAATAGGAATAGATTAACAGATATATATATATATATATATATAAGATATAAATATTGAATTCACTTACACGATGTAGTCATAGAACAAATCAATGTTGAACAAAACTGTGCGATGTGCCATCTCCCACTCTTCAAGGCTTAATGTCATCAATGTATATGATCCAAGAATTTCTGTTATTTGGGGAAGTGATAGACAACTATGTTCAATTTTCTCATACAATTCTTCTTCATTTCTCATTGCTCTATTCATTCTTGTGGTAAGATCAGACAAATACATAGAGCAGAAATCCATACATTCTAGAGCCAAGTAACAGTTCACAATAGAACCTTCTAGATGATTCCTATTATGGACATAAGAACTTAATGTGTACATATTTATTTCAGTTGGATACATCCAATAAAAATAAATAGGTCCTCTGAGAATTATTTCATATGGAATGTGTGTAGTCAGATACATCATGATTGTGAAAAATGATAGAGGAAATATTTTCTCTAACTCATGAAAAATTCATGGGGCATCTGCCAACATTTTTTACAAGAAATACTTGGAAATTTTTTTAACACAAAGATCTCTAAAAAATGGAACAAATGAATAAATACCACCCTTACATTATTAGAAAAAATGATGAATTTCTATTGTAATCAAATCATGAATAGAATGTGATAATTATGAGTCTTCAAAGATTTTATCTTCAACTCTCTTATATTGACCTATTTGTGTATGTTTATTGAATAGCCATTAGGAACATTAATAGTCTCTAGTACTTCCAAAAATTGATTTTCTTCTATAGGTTTTATCAATAAGAAGCACATGGAAGTTTCCATTTATTTTCACTGATATGCACAAGATGCAATTCTGGTCTGCTCCCCCAATACACCAAGTCATGCCGAGACCATAAATCATCATTTTTTCCTTCCCTTAAAATTTCGAAGAATCGAAAGAGACATTTCACATATTTTTTTCAATGTTCATTACATCTAAGCAATGATGTAACAAATTTGTTGACAAATAATGAAAATCAAAGAAGATATTTCTATTGTTACAATTGTAACAGGTTTTAGTGGAAGCATACTTTCTCTTTCCAAATTTCCTTTAACCCTTCCCGAATGAAAAAATAAAATTTTTCAATTCATTAAGCACATCAGTTCCAGAAATCGGATGAGGTGGATCATCTGTCTCTATGGTATTGTCAAATATTCGATGATTAATTCTATATGGATGGTCCATTACCGAGAATCGTCGATGTCCCGAAAAAATGAAACAACAATGATGTTCCAGTCTTCTAGATTGTGTATTTTTCAAACAAATAGTACATGATAGTTTTCCCTTCGTGCTCAATCCAGAAATCATTACATAAGCATGAAAATCATTGGTAATCCACATAATTTCAACACACCTCTGAAATATGTATGTTGAACATGCATCTTATGTGCGCACACCCACATCCCAGAGAAGTTTCAACTCTTTTATTAAAGGTTTCACATATAGGTCTATATCATTGCTGGGATCAGAAGGGCCAGATATGAGTATACTCATGAAAGTGAAAGGTTTTTTCAAACACAAACATGGGGGAAGATTATAAATTTGTATAAAAATTAGCCATTTGTTGTGCGACATAAGCATGTTCCCAAACAGATTAAAACCATCACACAGAAGACCTATCCTCACATTATGCACGTCAGCTGAAAAATCAAAATATCAACCATCAAATAACTTCCATGAAAATTCATTTACATGGTGAAAGAACTCATCATTAGTCTTCAATCTCTCGGTATCATTCCATCAAATTTTTATTGATATTTCATTAGACATAAAAATATTCTAGAGTCTGCGGATCGATTGAAAGTTCCACATTACATTCTATGGCACACGGGATGGTGTTCCATCAACTTTTAGCTTCCAGTAGGATGTAGCACATTTTATAAAATCATTTCATTCAGCATTTTCCTCCCATAATAAACTGCAATCTTTTGGGAAAGCCTGAATTTTGTTCTTTAAAATCCAAGTTCCTCAACTAACTTCCATTCTATATAGTGGTTTAAGTGAATATCTGCATCATCTGGATGTAAGTCCTTCTATAAGGTAAGAATGTAATCGATGGAGGTATTAGAAATCCAATACATTGTTTTCCAATGAAACAATAAGATTATATATTCTAGATTTTTCATTTTACCGCATTGTCAATAGACTAGGGTCATGGAAACATCATTCAATTTTTTCACCCTAACAACATTATCATTTTCATTAGACACATCATGTTTTCTCATATCGAAATATTCTTAGGTAGTAATCCTTTCTTTTTCATGATGTTGAATAAATGGAAACTAGTCATATGGAAAATTATCCAATCTATTCCTCTCATTTGGATCATCAGTAATTTGAGACATCATTTTCTCCCCATTGTGATACCACACAGAGTAGTTTTCATGAAAACCATATTTGGTTATGTGGTAGCTGAAATCTTCACGTCTCAACCAAAGTCTTCCAACATAATTGTAACAGGGGAAGTGTGAGTGTAGACTATCTGAAGTATTTTGAAATGAAAAATATAAAAATCTCTCCAAATTGTTTTGAAAATTACTTGACATCCCGATCGGTTTCATACATCCAAATTCCATCTATTCTGTAATTTTTTTTGTTATAAGTCATTTCTTCTAAAGAAATTGAATAATATAGATGTTTCATCGAAAATATATTTATTTAAACAAGAATTGTTCATGTTATATGAAACCATAACTGACACACTAATCTATATGATAATGATAGTATAAAATAAAAAAAAATACAATATTTATAACAAAATATATTTGAATAACTATACATGAGTGTACAAGATCATGGAAACTTGTGTAGGAGAATTGTTAACAATTTGATTAAATTTTAGATCGAAGAAATTTAATATTTTATTAGATTATTTGAGTGATCACATACATTTCCGAAGGGGCTGGGGGTGTCTAGGGGTGCAGGGTGTCCAGGAGGTGGCAGGGCTGTCCAGGGGGGTCGAAGGTGTCCAGGGGGTGGGGGGCTGTCTAGGGGGTCATGGTGTCCAGGTGGGTGTGCCATCCACGGGGGTGGGGGCTATCTAGGGGGGTTTGGGGTGTCTAGGAGGGTGGTAAGGATATCCACGGGGGTGGTAGGGATATCCAGGTGGGAGGGGTGTCCAGGTGGGTAGGGTCTTTCCAGGGGGATTTAAAGGGGGTACAAGGTGTCCCGGGGGGGGGGGGGGGTGTTGTGAGCGGGGTGTCCAGGGTGTGGGAGGGGTTTTCCATGGGGTGTGAGGGTTGTACATGGGGGTGGTGGGGCTTTCCAGTGGGTAAGGGGTGTCCAAGGGGTGGATGGGAAGTCCACGGGGGTGGACGGGCTCTCCACGGGGGTGGAGGGGTTGTTTATTGGGGTCGAGGGTGTCTGGGGTGGGGGGGGGGATTTCCTTGGTTGTATGGTGGGATGAGGGTGTCTAGGGGGTGGTGGGTGGGTGTATAAGGGGGTGGGTGTGTTTTCCACAAGGGTGTGGGCTGTCTAGGGGATACGGGGTGTCAAGGGTGGTGGGAGGGCCGTCCACGGGGGTGGTACGACGGTATAGGGTGGTCGTGGTTGTCCGGGGGTGGGGGGGGGGGGGCTTTCCATGGGGTGGGGGCTGTCCAGGGGGTATGAGGTGTCCAAGGGGGTGGGCGGGGTGTTTAGAGGTGGTGAGGGTGGAAGGGCTGTCCAGGGGGGTATAGGGTGTCCAGGGGTGTGGGCGGGCTATCCAAGGGGGGTGGTCGGGCTGTCCATGGGGGTGGCAAGGCTATCCAGTGTGGTCGGGGGTGTCTTGGGGGGGGGGGGGCTTTCTAGGGGGTGGGGTGTGTGGGGGGATGGGGGTGTCTAGGGGGGGTGGTGGGCGGGTGTCCAGGGGGGTGGGCAGGCTGTCCGAGTGGGTGGCAATCCAGGGGTACGTGGGGTCCAGGGTGGTGGGAGGGTTGTCCCTGGTGGTGGTGGGGATGTCCAAGGGTTCGAGGGTGTCCAGGGGGTGGGGGAGGGGCTTTATATGGGTGGAGGGGCTATACAGAGGGTATGAGGTGTCCAGTGGGGTGGGCAAGCTGTCCAGGGGGTGGCGTGGCTGTCTAGGGGGTAGGGGTGGGTCAGCGGCTGTCCACAGGGGTGGTCGGGTTTTCCATGAGGGTATGGGGTTTCCGGGGGTGGGAGGGCTGTCCGTGGGGGTGGAAGGGCTATTCAAGGCGGTCGGGGGAGTCTAGGGGAGGTTCAGGGTTGGGGGACGGGGTTGTCTAGGGGGTACATTGTGTCCAGGGGGGTGGGCAGGGTGTCCAGGGGGTGGATGGGATATCCAGGGGGAACATGGTCGGTGGGTGGGATTTCCCCGGGGGTGGAGGGGCTGTTAAAGGGGTATGGGTTGTCCAGAGGGGGATGTCCACCGGAATGGAGTGTGGGCGGGCTGTCCACGGGGGTGGCATAGATTTCCACTGGTGTGACAGGGCTCTCCAAGGGGCTCTCCAGGGGGTCGGGGGGGGGGGGGGGGGTTCCTAGGGGAGGGGTGCTTTCTAGGGGTAAGAAGTGTCCAGGGGGTGGGTGGGATGTCCAGGGGTGGCAGGGATATCCATTGGGTACGGGGTGGGTGGCCGGGCTGTCCACATTTGTGGGGGCCTGTCCAGTGGGGTACGAGGTATCCAGGGGGTTGGCGAGCTGTCTACGGGAGGTGGGCGGGCTGTCCACGGGGGGTGGAAGGGCTGTCCAAGGTGGTGGGGGCTGTCTAAGGGGGTGGGGGAGTCCACCCTTAAACTAGGGTCGTAAAATCCAATCTTTATCCTATTTTAGCATGATTTCAAGCCTATTATAGGTAACATAGAAGAATTTTGGTGTAAACCATGAGTATCATACACATAAATCACAACACACCCAATTGTAAACACACCACCAAATATCATAGGTGGATCAGATATTATGAGCTATGTTTCGATTGGACAGTAATCATATGAGTATAATCCTTATTATATCATTAACTGATACAGAGTTGTAAAAATTTTAAATTTGTATGAGATTAATATGGATATTTGATAAGAACCTGAGTGATATTTCCTTGTAGATATCACTTCTTCTTGAAGGGTAAGAGTGAGTACTGGTATGGAACTTCAAGAAATGTCTTAACATGTGAAAGAAACTATACATTGGTTATATTTGATTCATATTTTTTTTGTAGTTTATCGGAGTGTAAAACCCACCCCCTCCATAGACAGCCCACACCCCCACCCCTGGATCCCCTACCCCCTGCACCCCCACTCATATAGCCCCCCCACCCCACTTGGACACACCCACCACACATGAATAGCCCACCCCCTCCTCCATGGACAACCAACACCCCCTCCACCCCCTCCACCACCTGTACAACCCACCCCCACCACACCTAGGACATCCCACCCCCTTGATATCCCACACCACTCCCCACCTGGATAGCCCACCCACCACCACCCTTGGACATCCCACCCCCTCCCAGGATAGCCCACACCCCTCGCCTACAACCCCCCGACAACCCCCTTGAAATCCCCCCTCTACCCCACTGGACAGAATCCCCCCCTTGGATAGCCCATACCCCATCACCACCTGAATAGCCCGCCATGACAACCCACCCCATCCCTAGATATCCCACAACCACTCCGCTACAAGCCCCCCACATGGTCATCACACCCCTTACTTCCACCACTTAAACATCCCCCCACACCCCACCTAGAAAACCCACCCTCGCCACCCCCACCTGAATATCCCCCCACCTAGACAGCCCCCCACCCCCCACCTAGACACCCCACCCCGACCCCCCTTGAAAAACCACACCCCTCCTCCGATAGCCCATACCCCCTCCCCCAGACCCCTATAGCCCCCCTACACCTGGAAATCCCCCTACCCCTTCTGCATCCCCCTTAGGATAATTTTATATAAAATATTTTTATACATTAAGAAAGGAAAACCATCATGCATTAGCCATTTCCATCCAAACATCCCATTCAATTTATAAATACATGAAAAATTCAATCTATCAAAACATGAAAAATTCAATTTATCAAAACACGACCACTTAAATTTATAATGATCTATGGGTCACATAAGGAATGTCATTGGGGAAAGAGGAAATCAACTACATTGTTAATTCTAATTTAAAAATTGTGTCAAACACTTAGGAGGTGTGGTGGTGTTATGGGGGGTATCTAAAAGGGTGGGTGGGGGGGTGTCCATGGGGGTGTAGGGTGTCCAGGGGGTGGGGGTGTCTAGGGGTGGTGGAGGTGGTGGGGGTGGGGTGGGGGGGGGGGGTGGAGCTCCATTGGGGGTGAGGGGTGTCCAGGGAGGTTGGGGGTGGGGGTATCCAAGGGGGTGGGGGTGTCTAGGGGGTTGGGGGGAGGGGCTGTCCAAAGGTTGGGGGTGTCCAAGGGGTGGGTGTGTGGGTGGGGGGGGGGGGTTGTCCAAGGGGGTAGGAATGTGGGATGTCTGGGGGGCTGTGGAAGGTGAGTGGTGTCTAGGGTGGGTGGGGGTGGGGTGTCCAGGGGGGTGGGGTCTGTCCAATGGGGGGTGACACAGGGGGGGGGGCTGTCCAGTGCTGTGGGAGGTGTCTAGGGGGGTGGGGGTGCGGGAGTTCACAATTCCAATCCATCTCCCAGCCAACACCAATTCATCCTCAATATCAATACACTTCCCATTATTCCTTGAAAAAAAAAAAAAATACAAAATCCAACTCCAATTTTAAACTAAACTAAAGTGAAAAGAAAGTACCATATCACCCCACTAAACAAACCCTTTACCATGTTTGAACTGTAGAACAAAAAACATAAAACAAATCATAGGATTCAGTACTGCACAGATAGCAGGAACTATAATTTATCCGAAATCAAAAAAGCATACATAAAAAAAGAGGAAGAATATTAAAACTAAGGATAATCTTACTAATTTGAAATTTATAAATACCAATTTGTTTTATTGAATATGTATCAATGGATGGAAGGTGTTTCGAGGCCTATAAAACATTAGGAGGATCTCTAGATTAGGGTCTGAAATCGAGCCGATTGAGAGCTGGGGTGTTGGGTATTTGGTGGAAAACATTCCCAACTATTTTTAAAAACCATTGGGAAAGCCTCTCTTTACCAACATTTTATGAAAACCGTTGGTATAACTAGAGAGACTAAATATTTCCCAACGGTTTTGTCAAACCGTTGGTAAATATTAAGTATATTTACACATTACCAATGGTTTGAAAAAACTATTGGAAAATATTTACTTCTATTTCTGTATAACAACAAATTGATGAAACCATTATTATATGTCATTTGGGAAAACATCAGATTACAGTAGTGTCTCAAGATAAATCCCCTATTTTTGGAATAAAATACATTTATGTTTCAGGTACCAACTATATTTCATCAGTATCCCTACATTACCTGTAAATGAATAATAGTGGTACAGAGATAATTATTTAGATTTTCTGTAGATCATTTTGGGATTCCTCTATCTAAGTTATCTAATTTAGAGTCATAATATTCATAGGGGCTTAAAACTACTTATTCCCTAGTGCATGGGGTTTATTTATTTTGTGGATGTACTTTTAAAATTCATGGATTTATTCATGTTGAAATTCTCAAAGGGGTTCCTTTTATATTGATATTTTATATTTAATTTTTCAAATGTAAATAATGTAGACTCTTTGTATTCATTCACATATTCATACATCCAAATAATTTTGTTTCAAATAGGTTTTATGAAAAGATTGAAAGGTTTTATGTTAATCATCCATAACTCAAACACACTGTGAAAAAAAAAATGGTTTCTACCTCTAATAAACCACTAGAATTGGAATAATTTATAAAGGGTCATAGAGTTTATGTAAAAAGATGCTTAATGTAATTTTTTTAAAAAAATGTCTATAATCCGAAATTTTAATCTATGGTTTTACACAGTATATTATTTTAATTTTTGCAATATTTTTTAAAATTATAGAGAATATTTTTAAATTGATTTACAAATATTTTTTATTTTTTATCATGAGTTTGTTAAATCGGATTTTAAATCTACATTGTGTTCATGTATTTTTCAGGTTTATTCAAAATAAATTATTTTATCATGTTCATGTGTATCACAATTTTCTTATTTTATTTCTATTTTATGTTAACTCTTTTTTACCATATCTATTTTTCGACAATTTGTACATAGAAAAATCACATAAATTTTTATCAGAATTATTTACATTTAAAAAAATTACAATATTGAATGTCTTATTTCCAGTCTGCTCCAAATTTCCTACGTTTATATCGAATCAATTTTGAGATTCAATATTTCTATTATTATCCATAAGTAATAACTCTCTCTTCTTTTCAAAATCCCAATCAAATTTATCTACATAAATATATTTTTTTAAATAATTGTTATTCTAGTCTTATACATAAGAACTAAATTTCTCATCATTTCTATCAATGTCATTTTAATAATTATACAAACTTTATTAGTGATTCTCAATATCTTCTTGAGTCTACCAATTACATAATATTTTAGAGTAGATTCCACATCCATCTGGGGCCATATAATTCTCATTAACTAAAATCCTATGGTAAATTTTCACCCAATACTGTAGTTTTTGTATAATTATTCATATTTCAATTTTTACTAAATTTGAATTGACATAAATATTTATAAAATTTTATGAAACTCTATCCATCCTAGTAATTGTTCTCGAAGAATTACCATATCAAATATGGGTTATTTTATTCCCATTAAAATAAAAAATATTTGTGGAGTGATATTTATATGAGGTCCAATTAATTTTACATTTTACCTCATTATTGTCCAGATAGTTCTCCATAAATCGTTTCTGTTCTATAAACCGACTATCATTCAATCGATATATTATTTTTCATATAATTTCTAATTTTAGTGTTGAATTATTTAGGGAATAAAATTCCAGAGAACTCATACTTTGTGACAACTGCATCTAAATTTTAGGAAGGAATTATATTTCTTTTTTATCCCAAGATTCTATATTAACCAATGTTTGTGGGTTAGATAGTCTAATTTGGAATTACATATGGTTATTTTTGCGCATTATGTTTCTAAGTCACTTAATTCGAATACATAACTTTAATGGGATCTTATATTTTTTTATTAACCAGTTTTTTGTTTTTTATATTTTTGTTTTTCTATATGTATTGAATATATATTATTTTGTGGGAAATTTATTATGGGGTTCCTATTATTTCAGATTTAAAATTTTATTTTTTAAATAACAATAAAAAATATTATTTGGATTACTTATTCTTTTGATACTTTCCCATATTATTATTTTTATAAGAGATGCACCTTTCTTGAATGTGTTGATATAAAATATCATAGGAACTAAGAGACTATGAAATTCATCAATAGTTGTTTCAAATCCTATGGGTCATAGGTTCCCTTAAGTCATTATCCCATGAGAACATCTATAACAGAGGTTCATCAATTCTCTTTTAATATAATTTGATTTTTAGGGGTTAGTACCTCTAAGGGTGATTCATTATGAGGCCATGAAAGGCATGGTCCCATAATAACTCTTCCAATGGTTTTCATGCATTGGATATGATCACCATATTATATGTGATAACCATTTTGGTATCCCATAATTAGATAAAATTGATGAAAACTTTACTTTCCCTTTGTAAGCTAGGGACACACAAATTTTTCTGTGTAATACGATAATGGGTGAATAAACTATGAAGGACCCCAACATAAAACACTATTGAATATTATTTTATTTCATAAATAGTATGTAAGTTGATCCATATCACCCCATATCATCATGAAATTGTTCTAATTGTGAGATTACAACATTAGGGGTAGAGAAAAATTACATATTAATAGGAAACACTCCAATATATTTTATTTCCCCTCCCCCCATAGATTCATCCCCTTTAATCTTACCTAAAACACAAGGAATGTTCTTCTACCTATAAGGATTGATAACCTATCCACCCACAGGTGAATTTTGATAACTCTCATGGAAACTAGAACTATCACTAGTAGTCAGGGAGTTCCTACCCATAATTAATAACCATACTTAAGTGGTATGAAATAAGATACCATTTGACATTGAAATTATATGCATGTTGGAACAGTTCATCACCATGATTGGTTTCCACATGGTTTAGTGATTTCCAAATATTTTGGAGTTATTCCATGAGAGTACAAAAATAATTTATACACTATGGATCCACATAAATATTAGAATAACATTCATGGGAAACTTCCATGCATACATAAATGTAATAATAGGGTAGCCAGTGATAGATCATGAATAATCATTAAAGAAAATAGAATTTTGAGTACATTAAAGTGATAAATTCTATCCTCTCCTAAAATTACCAGGGTAATGCTCTAGTGAATTGAGGATGAAAATTAATGAGGCTAGTATACTTATTACCCCAAGGATCATTAAAAAATATAGCTATTTTATGAATTTCATGAATTATTTATTGGTGTATTCCATGTAAACACCCTAGGAATTTTCACCATCCCTTTTCTACACATATACATTGGAGGGATAAGAAATTTCACAATCCAAATATGTTCTATTTTTTATGTAGAAACAATTCATTCATCCAAAAGTTCAAAAAACTCCTCCTCAACTGGAGTATAATGATTCCCCACATACATTAGAATGTTTTTGAAATTTGAACCAAATCAACAGAAAATATATTTTGGAAGCAATAGAGTGTCTTAACAAATCATTATTCTACTCATATATGTTCTGATAGAGAGATATTTCTCCATCCCTATTAAATCTTACAATTAATTCTACAATTTTGAATAATGGTTCTCCTCAGATTAAGATAAATATGAGAGATAATTCACATGGGATTCCCTAGACACTGGACAACACCTACTTCAGTTATTACTGCATACATCCATATATTTTTATATTTCATAATTTCTAAATGAATATAATTTAGAAAACCACTATATGAATCAATTGATAATGGTCAAATACCAACATGTGAATCATCTATCCTATCAATGAATATCTATGAACCTTCATACCCCTGGAATGTAGTAAACAAATATTTATCTTATATCCTTTTATGTAAAATAATATCCTTACTATGGGGGATACCACTAAGTATTCTAGTGTGTGTCCACTTAATGACTCTCATTGTAGCACTAAATTTTTAAAGAGGTATCTACAAAAAAAATAAAATGTTCGAAGAAATATGCCTCACTGCTTTTCTTTACCCTCTTATAGTAATGTGTGATTTCTCAATCCTTTCCACCCTATGATGGTTGTGAATCACTACCGCTAACCACATATATAGTGGATGTAATTTGAGTAAATCCACCTAAATATCAAGTTGCATACATTATTAATGAGGAATTTTATGATTATCTTCCCTAACATGATAAAAATTGGAATATAAACTACCCTGCACGGGTTTAAACTAGTCAACTAGTGTAGTGTAATAAAACCCCAAAACCTAAATTTAACCATTAGATGTATATAAAACAAAATCGTAATGAATTGAAATCATAGTAAAACAAATTTCATGGCTTGTATGAGTATTTGAATCATAAATTGGATGAGTGGTCTACCCGAAATGACCGAATATGCATTTTTTAAGGATTGACACCCTTTAAAAATGCACGTATATGGGTCAAAACTGATTGAACATCATCCAAATTCCATGAGACTATATGATAAACATATTAGTGTGAATTATTTTTTTGTTAAAGTACATGGAACACAAATATTTGATGGGGGTTTCTAAGGGGATAAGAAAATCACATTCAGTGTCATAAAACCCCAAAACATGCATTTAATGGTTAGATCAATAGAGAACAAAATCATAATAAAATACAACCATTGTAAAATAATTTAATTATTATTTGTGACATATACCTTGAGATAACATGTCAATTTGACATGAGTACTTCCTCGAATTACTGAACAAGTTGTTTTTAAAGGATTGAGCACTTTAAAAACACATGGGGGTAAAAACAAACTAAATGACCTCCAAATTACATGATATCTGTTGAAAATACATTAAAGTGAATTTTGAAATTCTTGAATAGATGGTATGTCAATAAGAGGATCTATTTTTTCATTATGATAGAAAACATACTTTTACTATTATAAAAAACAAATGATGTATTCAATGGTTAGATCAATAACAAATGACCTCATAAGGTGTTCAAATAAAATAAATTTTTTGTGATTATTATTTTCGATTTCTATGAGAAGAGGGTGAGTAAATGAGATCAGAAGTCTACTCAGAATGACAAAATATTTTGTTTTTAATTGTTTTTTATCATTTTAAAATGTACATCAGGGAGTGAAAACTTACTGAATGATATCAAAATTCTATTAAATCATACCAAAACAACCTTACAGTTAATTTTTAAAATTTTGAGAATAAAAATTGTCAATCCAAGATAGAATTTTTTTAGCAATACCAAAAACACACTTGTAGTGTTATAAACCACAAAAAATATCATTCAATGGTGATATCCATAGAAAATGATGGAAAAATATTGTAAAAACTTAAGAAACCCATCTTATTATTAATTTCATCATGCATTAGGAGTCAAAATGCAAATGTGATGTCTGTTCTTAAAAAAATGGCCAATTATGTGGTTTTAATGGTTTGAAACCCTTTAAAACATGCAGGTGATCAAAACCATACAATAGGCCTCTGAATACGTCGAAATCAGAAAAACAATAGTGTGAATTTTAATTTTTTTGAGTAGATGATATGTCGATCTAAGGTATTTTTTTTCCTGAGATGATATAAATCACACATTCAGTTTCATAAATCACCAAATCATGTGTTTAACACTCTAATATACATCATATGACCATTGAATAACTTCACATAAAATTAGAACCATCTTATTATTATTTCTGATATTTATATGTAGATGGCATGTTAATTAGATGAGTGGTATTTCTCGAACGATTGAATATGAAATTTTTGATGGGTTGACTCTCTTTACAAGGGTGCATCTGACAGTCAATAAAAGACAAGAAAACATATAAATTCCTCGAAATTATAAATAAAACAAATGTATAGTGAAGTATGAAATGTCCAAGTAGTATGAATGTCAATATGAGTTGGCGGTTTTCCGAGAGGACCAAAAACACAATTTTTTTAATCAGAATACACTAAAACATGTGTTTAATAGTTATATCCATATCAAACAACCTTAAAATGAAACAAAATAATAAGAAAAGATTTTATTTATTATTTATTATTTTTATGGGTATATGAAACATAAATTGGGCATGTGGTATGCATAGAACAATGAAAAATTTCGGTGTTAATGGTTTGGTTACCTTTATGAATTTAGAGGGAGGTGGATAAAAGCTGACCGAATACCATGAAATTAGATGGAAATAATTTTCATGTGAATTGTGAAATAGTTAGGGAGAAAATACACCCATCAAAGTAGAATTTTCTCTAGGATGATCAAAAATACACTTTTATTGTCATAAAACACAAAAAAACATGTGTTTAATGGTCAGATATATAGAGAAAAACCTCCGAATGACTTTAAAATTTAGAATATACTCTTATTATTACTATTAACACGAACAAGAAGCTCGGCTTGTCCAGAATGATCGAATATGAAGTACTTAAAAGTTTAGTGACATTTTAAAAGGTTATTTTTGGGGGTCAATACCAACCAAATGAAATCCAATTTTTAGGAAATTATATTGAAATTATTGTAGAGTTAATTTGAATATAGTTTAGTAGACATAACATCAATATGATATGGATTTTTTTGGATGGACAAGAAAACACACTTTTATTGTCACAAAAACAAAATGCATGTAAAATTATCATATCGACGGAAGACAACCTCTAAATGAATTGATATTACAGTTAAATATTCGTAATTCTATTTTTTACATGTATAGGGATATGGAACATTAAAAAGACATGAGGTCTACATAGAACGGCATAATATGCTATTTTCAGAGGTTTAACGCCCTTTAAAATCACTCAGGGGAATCAAAAACAAGAAAATGAAATTCAAACACCTTGAATTCAAATGAAAACATCAATAGCGGGAATTGTGAAATGGTTTAGTAGATAGTATGTCAATCAATAGATCATTTTTCATGGGAATATGGAATAAACAATTTTAGTTTCACAATACTCCAAAATTTTCATTTGACAATCATATGTATATCAAATGACCATAGAATGGATATAAATCATTAGAAAATATTCTTATTTTTATTTATGATTTGTAAGATTAGATGAAATGACATCCAGATGAACAACCATCCATGAATGGAAAAGTATGTGGTTTTTAAATGTATGAAACCTTTTAAAAAGGTTCACATGGGGGACAAACCCAAACAAAACACCTATAAATTCCATGAAATTAGATGAAAATAAATATTTGAGTGAATTGTGAAATGATCAAATAAAAGGAATACCAATCTGAAATGGTGTTTTACTTAGAGGAAAATAAATTAACTTTTATCATAAAAAATATCCATAATTAATGATGAACTATCAAATCCATTGAAAATAGCCTCTAAATAACATAAAATCTTTATAAATTGCTATTTACGATATTTTTTATGTGAATGAAGAGGTAAAATAGAAATCAGACAAGTGGTCTACTCATAATGACATAAAATATATCATTAAAAAGAA
Organism: Viscum album; assembly: GCA_963277665.1. NCBI lineage: Eukaryota > Viridiplantae > Streptophyta > Magnoliopsida > Santalales > Viscaceae > Viscum > Viscum album. Next base: position 1,689,301,676 of record OY728120.1, read on the forward strand.
TAACTCCCTTTAAAAACACACAAGGGTTCAAAACAATCACAACAACCACTAAATTCCATCAAATTCGATGAAAATAACCAAAGAGTTAATTTTAAAATGGTATTTTAGAAATCATGATGGTAAAAATATTTTATTTCCTAGGGTATGTTAAAACTAATTTATATTATCACTAAACAAAAAATGGTTGTTTAATGGTCCGGACTAAATAAAATGACATTAGAAAAATAGGAAATTAGAAGAAAATAATTATATTTCTATAAAATATCTCTATGAGATGACAGAATATAAATGAGATGATAAGTATGTATGGAATGATTGAATATGTGGTTTTTAATGGTTTGTAGCCCTTTAAAATGTGTTTTCGATGGTCAAAACCAGCCAAACATTTTCTAAATGAAGAGCAATCTACCTAATAACCAAAATTTAAATTCGGAAATTTTAAAGTCAAAATAACATCACATAGAGCTAGTGGTTTAATGGAAGACCTAAAACATACATTTAGTGTAATAAAACACTAAAAATCAAGATTAATGGTATTATCCATATCATTAAACCTCAAAATGACATTATATACAATACAACTTATCTTAAAATTATTTTTTATATGAATGAGGTTCCAACATGTCAATAAAGAATGTGGTATTCAAGGAATGACTGAATATGATATTAGAAATTCTATGATGCCCTTTAGAAACACACAGGGAGTCAAAACAAACCTAATGTCCTTCAAATGCAAAGAAATTTGATGAAATAAATTTTATGGTTAATTTTAAAATCTTATAGTAGAAGGTACGCCAATTGGAGGTTCTGTGCGACATGTATGATGGAAAATAATCATTTAGAGTCCTAAAACACTAAAACATGCATTTAACTACCATATATAATCCAAAAACTCATAACTAATTCCAATCATTTAAAAAACATATTTCTATTGTTTTTCATGTGTATGAGAAGTTGAAATATCAATAAAATTCACGGTCATCCCAGAACAACTGAATATACAGTTCTTAAAGGTTTTATGCCCTTTAAAAAGATGTGTACCCTGGTCAAAAAAACCAAAATACAACAGAATATCATGAAATAATATGACAACTACCATTGAGTGAATTTTGAAATAGTCAGGTAGACAAAACATCATTTTGACCCGTCATTTGTCAGAGAGTTCTGAAAAGGGGTTTTTTTCTTAAATCACCAAAACATGTGTTTAAAAGTCAGATCGATAGATAAAGTATTATAAATGTCTTAAAATCATAGTAAAACTGTTTTGTTATTATTTTTTATGTTTAAGGGGTGATGAAATCTCAATCAGACAAGCAGTCTTCCTATAATGATTGAATATAATTTTTTTAAATGTTTGACACCCTTTAAATATACACAGGGGTATAGATCAAACCCAATGACCTCTCATTGTTGTGAAATTAGAAAAAACCACTATTGAGTGAACTATAAATGTTCCATGAAGATAATATTTCAATCAGAAGTTCCAATTTCAGAAGAATAATGAAAAAGCACATTTAGTGTCATAAAACAAAAAATGTGAATTAAATCATAAAAACTAAACCTAATTACCTTAGAATGACATCAAATCATTGAAAAGTTTTCTTAATAGAATTTATGACTTCTACAAGATGATGAAATGTTAGTTGGACGACTTGTCTACCCAAAAAAATCGAATATGATGTTTTAAAGGGTTGTCACCCTTGGAAAAGGGGAATCCATGGGTCAAATCCAACATGAAAACATCTGAATTCCATGAAATTAGATGAAAATAATTATAGACAATTGTGAAGTGGTCGATAAGATTGAACATGAATCCAAGACAACGTTTGTCTGTGGGGATCAAAAATTCACTTTTACTATCATAAAAGACCCAAATGATTTTTTAATGGAAAAATATATACAAAACTTCCTCATAATGACATGAAATCATTTAAAACTCATATTATTATTATTTAAATGTGTAAGAAGAGTTGAAATGTCATTTTGATGTGTGGTCTTACCAAAAAAACTTTATAATATAGTTTTAATGGTTTGATGGACTTTAAAAATATTATGGTGTCGACATCAACCAAACAACCTATCAATGCTGTTAAATCTATAAAAACAACTGTAAAATGGATTTCTAAAAATTCGGGTAGATGGAACATCTTTATGAGGATCCATTTTTTCATGATGAATAAAAAATCTCTTTTAGTGTTATAATACATCAAGATGTGTGTTTAATGGTAATATATATATAAAACAACCAAATAATGAAATGAAATCATATTTAATTTTTTTTATTATTCTTGATGTGTGTGAGATGATGATACTTCAATCAGATGATCCGTTTGTCAAGAACGACTGACTATACAGTTTTTAATGTTTTGGAGACCTTTAGAAAAGTTCATCGATGGGTAAAAACAAAGACAAAAAAAAATAAATGTTCCATTAAATCATGAAAAAATATTCATAGAGTGAATTGTGAAATGGTCTTGTAGATAGAACATCAATCTGAGTTGGTGTTTCTCTATGAGGACTAAAAATGTATATTTATGGCCAAAAAACACCAAAATTCACATTTAATAGTTATATTCATAGAAAAAAAATCTTTTGAAAACATGAAATCATAAAATATCCATCAAATTATTTTTTTAACATGTATTTGGAGACTACACATCATTCAAATGTGAGGTCTTCCTACAATGACCTATTGTTCTATTTTTAATAGTTTTATGAAAATTAAAAATATGTCAGGGTGGGGGGCACCATATGAATTACCAAAAAATGATTCAATATAAAAATACAATAACCATTGTGTGATTTATGAAATTGTTGAGTAGGTGGTATGTTAATTTGAAGTGATGTCTCTTCATAAATAAAGAAAATGATCTTTTAGTTACATAAAATACCAAAACATGAATTTATCATTATGATATGTAGAAATTGGAATTGTAATGACATAAAACAATAGTGAAACCATCTTATTAATATTAATAATGAATTTAAGTGGACAAAAAATCAATCTGATCTGAATTCTCTTTGTAATGATAGAATATGTTGTTTTTAATGATTAATTCCCTTTAAATTGTGTGTCTCGGGGGAAGAACCAACCAAAATATATCAAAATTTCATGAAATTATAAAAAAAACCATAGAGTGACATTTGAAATGTTCAAGAAGATGGAATTAAAATTTACTATTTTTTTCAGAGGGACAAGAAACAGACTAATATTGTAATAAAACACCAAAAGGTGTGTTTAACAGTCAGATCCATATAAAAAGACCCATGAATAACTTGAAATAATAGGAATCCCATATTGTTTTTTATGATATGTATGAGTATATAACATGTCAATCATACATGCGGTCTAATCCAAATGTACGAATATTGTGTTTTAATTGTATAACATAAAATAAAAACACATAGGGTGTCAGAACCAACCAAACAACCTCTAAATGCAGTGAAATTAGACAAATGAAATTGTCTATTGAATTTTTAAATGGTTTAGAAGATGGTATCTCAATCGAAGTTTATATTTAGTTGTGGTGATAGAAAACAGATGTTTTTTGTGATAAAACACAAAAACATGTGTCAAATGGTCCAATATATAGTAAATGATTTGAAAATGACTTGAAATTGCAAAAAAACTATATTATAAATATTTGGGACATATATGATTAGAGGAAACATAAATTAGATGCATGTTTTGTTTAAAATGATAAAATATGTTTCTTAGACTTTTTAAAAAAATGACTATAAATTATTTATATATTTTCAAATTTAGAAAACATTTGTCAGTTGAAGTATGTTTTATATGATTTTTTTCATTTCAATTATTAGTTGGGATATTTTTTACTCTACTAATTATTTTATTAAATTTTTTCTTGATGTTTTATTCGATGTTGGGTGTAGAGCATGGAATGTGGTGATGAATGGATATTTATGAGACCTTTGTTCTATATATTTTTGAAAAATTTATTCCATTTTTCAAATTTTGGTTCTTTTTGTAATACTTGAATGATTTTTAATGAATTTTGTTTTTAAAAAAATTTCACGTCCATTTAGAGGTTGCTATAGGTTAGACAATGTGAACCTATAGTGGTGAAATATGGTAGTGAATATAGGGTAGGACATATTATTCTATATTGACCATAATTTTATAGACATTAAAGGTGAAATCTAGCATGGATATTGGGACTTCCAAATAGTGATCGCTATAGATAATCCCAACATGGTCTATAGCGATAATCATTTGGTGGAAACTGCAGATGACCTCAAAAACATCTATATCATCCATAAAATGTTGGAGGCTATAGAAAACAATGATTTGCCTATTTTATCTATCATTTGAAATTTGTTGGGATGCCACTAAAGGCCTTTAGAGATGGTTCTTGGTTGTTTCAGAAGGAATTTTTTCTACTGCTAACTTTTTTAGGCTTTTGAAGATGCACATAACATTATCACACTTTTTTCAATGAAAAAATAAGTTTCTAACACATGAGATAGAGGGTTAATGTGGCTGCACAAGTGAACATCTATTTGTGGGTATTTCATGCGGGTACACAGATATGTGGGTGGGGGTGTATTAGTGTGTTTGTACGAGTCTAGGTATGGTTGGGGTGATGATAGGGGGTGTGTGCACAATATCTAAACAAGATGAATTTTTATTCTTCTATATTTATCAATCATTTTATCATTAATAAATTTACCTTTCATCATATGATAGAAAAGTGTAGATGGATGTATAATCTATAGGCGATGATGAAATGTTTTATTATAATTACTTTTTTTTCTCATTTAATAAAGTTATTGGCTATTAATGATACATATTTCATTAACATTTTTTAAAGATTAATAAATATATTTTAACGAATATGTTTGGGGAATGGAGTACGTGTGGGTGTGAAAGATCACATAGGTGTGTGGGAGTGAGTGTGGGTGAATGTGCATGTGTGTGTGGGTGATCGAGTGAGTGTGTATGTGTGTGGGTATGGGTGTGTGACACACCGTAGACTGAGGAAGCCTAAACCATGACTGATCTAGTGTAAAATATTTCCCTTATGCATGACTCCATATACCCTAGAGACTGTTGGTGAGTTCTAAGAAAATACAATAATCATAGAAAGACTATACAATCAGTATCATCACATTAAATCATAGATAAATAATCAATCCATCATAAAACATCATAGTAATCATAAGGAATTACAAACCAATGGTGACCATCCATGATAAATAAACATCAACATGATCTAAAAATAATGGTCCCATGTGGAACATGTATACATACATCATAAATTTGACCCACTAGTTAGATTAATGGAAAAATTGACGTAAAATAACATATAGGTGTAGAAATCAACATAACAATATGAATCCCTCCTCAGTCCTATCTCTCAACATCATCCATCCAACCCATCCAGATCACATGTATAACTTGTTACATGAATAGTAAATATAGGGTTCTACACACACACCACAGTACTCATACCACGTGTGAGTATAAAACTCCAACATGGAACCTATCTGAGTTTGTTCCATAGGACCAACTGTATGCACTTTAAATAAATGAATTTTCATTTTATTGAATTTTAAAAAAACTACATATTACATATTTTTTTGTTATTCTAAATTTTTATAATCTAAAAATTTCCTAGAGTATACACCACATTGATAAGGCCATAACAGTTCCAATCTCTGTTGAGAACCCAGATATTCTATGATGATAATAGTAAATAATGTTATTTGGTTGGGATTCCTACTATAATGGGGCATATAATACATAGACTGTCAAGTGCAAGTACATGTAAGGAGATGATGCTTCCTCCCATGAAGTTCATGCTTGGTAATTTCCAATTTTAGAGATTATGTGATCCTACCCCCAAGTATGAATTATACAAATTGTGGTGTTATTGGATATTCCAATCTATGAGCCTTTACGCTGGTCTATATACTTTATGATCATTATTAATTAATTTTACAATTCGGTTATGCTGAATTATTCAACAACCCATGACAATAATATTTCAGGGAGCAGTTTCGTATGTTGGATGGATCACGGGTGACATGTTATTAATGAATAATTTGAGAAATGATTTTTCCCAAACATGTTTATGGAAGCTAATATCTCTAAGCATTGATTATAATTCAACTATTTCATTAAATTCAAAGGACATTCTCTAACAACTGGTTTATTTTTTATAGCAAAAGAATGACATATCGATCATGTAGGTTGGAAACACTGATGTGAAACCTTCATGATGAAATATTGTAACAAATGTCCTATTATACATTGTGAGAATTCATATGTTGTTCTGAACATTGTGACAATTATTTCATTCTTTTGGGTTCATTTATCCATTTCTTGATAGTATTCTTGGATATTTAACAGTCCTACTTAGTTTCAATGAGAAACAATCCTAGATTTTCGCAAAATAAGTGTTTTCATTTATCTTGATAATATTATATATCAGTTTCATTAATGGAATAAATATTATTCTATTGTTTGGGGAATTTTATTTTTCATGTTATATTTATAACATAAATTAAATGAATATTTATTCATTTTATCATGAATAAAAAATTATTATTTTTTGAATATTCTGATGAGTATTTATTCTCTAGAGAGTGAATGAAGAATTTATTTATAAGAAAGTATTTTTTTCGGTTTTCTATAAATTCATGAGAAGTTTGAATGGTCTATGACCATGTCTGATGAAAAATATTAATAAACTAGACCATTACATGACATTTATTGTAGGAAAAGACTGTGTGTGCCCCAAAATAATAATAATATAATTATTGTTTTGTGACATGTGGTTTTTATGGTAATAAATGTTATTTAATGTATAGTATGCCATAAAATAATATTATATCTTAAATCCACAATCTATAAAAAATACCTATGTCATTGGGGGTAGATTGTTCCAGAAGTATGAGTAGATAATTATTGGGAACTATGGATTCTCTCTATAATACATCTTCTCTTCCCCAATTAAAAATGAGAACCCTAATAGATATTACATTATGACTATAGAATGAGTGATCATGAATGGACAATGAATGACATTTAATTCTTTGTACTAGAACCCGGTGATATAGTGGTGTTGCTCCGAGATCAATAGGGCACATGTGGATCACCATTATATGGAGTTTTCCTTGGATACTTATACCCCAAAAATGGAAACAGGAAAGGGAATTTTTCAGACGATCATAAATATTCAACAAATAATGTGAAAAATACAATGTATTAATTTATTTATATTATTAATAAATTAATTAAAAATTTTATGTGCAACTTCCTCTCACAAGGTTTTGGGAAAAAATTAATAATAAAAATTTAAATATATCTCCCACCACCGCACGCTTCTACTACACTCGGAATCATAAAGTGGAACCCGTGGTAGGTAACAATTGAATTTATATTTATTTATATGATTTTTCATCTATGTAAGGTTGTGGTTGGATTTTTATTTTAATGTTATTTATTATTTAATATAGTCTGAATTAATATGCTATTGACATATTATTCATGTTTATTATGAGTTTCATTTTCTTAAGGATTTTCTAATAAATCATGAACCACGAGAGATGCCATCGAGAAGTTACAATTCGTTGGATGGTAAAATTGGGTTATGTGGCATTCTTCTAAAGCACACACCATACACCCCTGGGAATATTATTAAGATGTACCATGAAATTAATTATTTGTGGTGCTTTTATTGAACACTACATGTGGACAAGGCCAACTTGGAACACAAAAAGTGGATACGAGGCATGTAACATGTATACGCATTAAGTGTAGTCCATCAAATTTAACTCACTGAATCCATAGGTGTGTGACTTTGGTAGATGAAAAGTAAGGTACATGTAATTTAGATAGATATACAAACCCGGTAGTCTCCCATTAAGAGAAAAAAATTAAAATTAAAATAATTTTTATAATTACATAATTAAAACCTTATTTTATTAATTGGGACATCGTTCTGTGTTTGAAAATTTAATAATGGTTGTAATGAATTTTAAATTCTCAATTAATTTATTGTAATTAATTTTTTATTATTGGGTTTTCTAATTATTTTCCACCAATTCCACAAATGATGTGTATCTCTAATTGAAATTTGTCAATCATTAAGAAGATAGACAATTAGATAATTAATTAAATTATTTATTAATTCAAGAACGTATATCATAATAATAGATGAACGCAAAAGGAAATAAATTCTAGTGGGTTACTTATTCATATTCATGGTATGTCTGGTTGAACATGATCATAACCAAGACCTAAGTAAGTTTTGGAATTTATTTAATTTAATTTATTTAATTAGTGTATACTTTTTTAATATTAAATTAAATCTTCCACTGTGCATCATCTGAACCTTCATTATTATATAAGTAATTTTTATCCAATGGTATTTATGAAATCCTCTTTGACCAATCCTTTAGTTCACCTCATTTTGGTGTGAGTAATAAATACATTTAATTAATGGAGAATAAAAAGGTGCGTAGAGGCGGTTCATGTTATAACCATGATGATTCCAATATAATCATTGATCGATATACATGTGGAATTCTTTATCACATGTTGTGACCGACAAATGAACTTATTACCAAGTGTCATAGGTTGATTTAATTTCATCTCATTAAATAAAATATTATATAAGATCATGATCTGGTTATTTAAATTATTTATTTATTTCTATCTATGTATTATTTATTTTATGTATGAATGATTTTAGTCACATAAATGAATGAATTAATATTCAATGACAAGAAAAAAAATAATTAAATTTTTTGTAAATGTTTTATCCAACCCAGTTAATTAATAAAGAAACATTTATCTAATATAAAAAATTACATTAAACGTATATAATAAGATAATTATTTTGAATAAATTAATTAAAAACCACCAATTAAGTTTTATGTTAGAAAAAGTCTTCCATTACTTGATTGAAAATGAAATCGAAGAACTATGTATAGTAAATGTCCAATGTCTGGACACATTCTTATATGAAAGAGTTATTATAAGTGTTTTGGGTTAACATAGTGGATTTTTTTTTGTATTCAACGTGGAATGTTTGATCAGAAAACATTTCGAGGAAACTATTAAGGAAATATAGTTTTGGATTTTGGGATAGGGGAATATTCTCAATAAATAAAGGAGATAAAATTCCATAGTTGGAAAGACTGCCTACCTGATTACCATATAATGGTTATCATGTCCAACATCATGATAATTTAGAAATTTAATAGGTTCCCTTTCTACTAGAATGTTACATTGTTTATAAATTCCTAGTTCAATGTTGATGGTTATTGGGGATTGATAAAATTGAATGATATTTTATTAAAACATTTAATTTTTTATATGTCTCATAATTCTTAATCAAGAAATATAATAATAATATTCTCTTTTATAATTATAGAATAAAATGAAAACATTACCATCCACACTATCCTCACATTGAATATTGGAGAAAAAAATCCAAACTCACACTGACAACCATGATTATTTTAGACACCTTTTGGTTTTCAGACACCCTGAATGCAAGTCCTATATGATTTATTCCTCAATGCCTAATCTTCCTGCTAAACAGGCATGTGGTGAAGAGTTCATTGTGCATGGAGAAAATTTGAGAAAAGAGGTATGTGGTCAACGTGTTTTGATATCATCACTGTCTAGTGACCTAATAGAATCTCAAAAAAAAATCATTGATTCATATAACTTGATTGATCACCATAATGGTATTTAACATGAGAGATATAAACAAGAACAATTTGAGATTTACAAGGCAATATTTTATTGTATTCTTAGAGAGTGTTCCGTATATGGGCCTCAATATCCATTTTCATTGCATACATTAGGTGCTTATAGGTGTTAAGGTATAAACTCCCTAATGAAATATGATCTTACCTCATTATGGAATCAAAATCTTAGATATTATCTAGAGTTGTTGTTCATTTTAATATAAAAAAATATGAGAAGTATCTTGTTGTTATTCTTTCTCTTGTTCTCAATTTAGATAAAGTTATGATGTAGGAAATACTTTAAGTCCTTATAATTCTTTATTAAAAAGTTCACAAGATGAAAAATTATGAAAATATATTATTTACACCCTTCTAAGAATAGGGGGATCAAAGGAAATGAATGAGAAATGATGTTTCCTATTTCTCATGTGGCATGAAGGGCCACTGGAAGGAAAACTACACCCAACTAAAGAAGAAAGGGAATCCCTCTTGTGATTTTCTTATCATGTTCAATATATCTATTTGTAAATATTGTGAATTAGATATAACCTCTGGTGCTATCATAGGAACTCATACTCTAGAACCATGTAGATTAAGAAATATTGGGTAAGGTGAGGTAGATGTACGAGAATACAACAGAGCTAAAATTATTGTTATAGCTATCTGAGACTACGATGTCACATTGCTAATTGGAATGATGCTATTTTTAAAGGATTTTATTATGTTATTTTAGTTACCCAAAGCATTATTTTAGTATGAATACTAGATACAGATGGATTTAATTTAAAATTTGGAAACCAATGTTTCTTCTTTTACAATTTTTCATTTTATATTGTGAGGAATATTAAAATAATGTTCTTTATGTGGTGTATTATACAATCCATTTAAAAGAAATCGATAAATATGCTACTTCACATGACTCATACAAAACCCAACATTGGCACAAACGGTAAGTTATTGTAAATAAAAAGTGCTTAACAAAATTCCATACAAATATATATTTAGATTATTTTTAAATAAAACCACTTAGTATATTCCACACATGTTTTTGTGGGAAAATGACCAAAACCCCATTTAGTGGGGAAGGTGAAAGGGGTGAAGATATTAATGAATTTTTTTATACTGATGTGGTTAGGCCATTTCATATTAAATCAAGATGTGGTTACTCATACTTCATAACTATTATAGAATATTTTATTAGATATGTATATATCAACTTAATGATCTATAAGTCAGATTCTTTTGATAATTTCAACTAAAATAAGAATTAATTTGAGAACTATCTTTGTAATAAGATTATGAAACTTTACTCATACCATAGTGGGTATGATCTTAAGTAAAACTTCATTGATTATTTACGGGAGTTCAGGATATTATCTAAAATCAATCAAACTTATAAGCCAAGTTAGAATGGTTTAAGGGAATGGAGGAAGAAAAAATTATTTTAAATAGTGTTATCAATTATGAGTCATGTGACTCGTCAATTATCTATGAGGGTATATGTGTTTAAAAAGTTTCATTCATATTAAACCAGTTTTTGACTAAACCAATAGACTGTATAACATTCAAATTATGGAATAAGAAGAAACCTATGTGGTATCACTTATATTTATTGGGTGGAAAATCATTTTTTATTGACACTTTATGTAGTAAGATTACTCTTCGAGGCACAAAGTGTATCTTTATAGGATATCCCAATGAAATGAATGTATACTTCTTATAAAATCCTCCAGAGAAAAATTTTGTATTAGAAAAAAAACCATCAAGTATTGAGGTGTATATTATCTATAAAAGATATATTATGAGTGAAATATACATCAATCGTTTCCAAGATCAATATGCACAAGATTTGGAACAAGAAAAAATTCTACAAACCCCATGGAAGAATAGAATTTTCCAGAGAAATAGTTACTATATAAGAGTAGTAGAGTTTTTAGAGAACCATAACATAATGGTTTTTACCCAATGTTGGAGAATCATTATTAGTTTAAATGAATGATCCACTAACATACATGGGACTAGTTTGTGGAATTTATATTTCTAAGTGTAAAGATTACATTAATTCAAAAATTGAGACAATGTACCAAAACCAAATATAATTTTTAGTATACACTCCAATAGATGTAAATCCAAATGGATTCAAATGGGATATTGATGAAACAATTTGTAACAAAAGAACATGCCAATACCTATAAGATGTGAATGGTATCAACAGGGTTTGTAAAGCATCCTTGCATTGACTTTGATGAAATATTTTCACCAGTTACAACGCTGAAATCCATCCAAATTGAAATTTACATTGGGCCAATCCATGATTATTAGAATTGGAAAATGGATTTCAATATAGCCTTCATTAATGGGAACTATTGGGATTATTTCTATATTCTAAAACCCAAAGGGTTTGTGACTCAAAAGGATTCTACTAGGGTATGAATGTTTCAAAGATCCATTTATTTAATAAATAAATCAAAAAGTTCATGGAATATTAATTTTAATTAAGTCATAAAAGAATTTTTTTTATAAATAATTAATCAAATATGTCTGTATATAAATGGTTTGGTGGGATTGTAAAAGTTTTTCTAATATTATATGTTTTTGAAAAATTACTCGTTGGAAATGAAATACAACTATTATATTTGATTAAGGAATGGTTGAATAAATAATTATCTCTTAAGCACCTAAGTGTAGAATCATATATCATTGGAATCATGATCCATCATGTTAGATCCAATAAGTTTCTTATCTAATGTAAAAGAACGTACATTGATATTATAAAAAATTTATCAAAGTGGAATTATCTAATAGGTTATTTTTTTGAACACCACATGGAATTCATATTTCATAGAATATGATCCCTTAAGAACTTGATGAAACAGATAGACTGAAAAAATTGAATTTTCATCAATGATTGGGTCGGTCATGTATGTAACATTATGTAATAAGCTATATATCACCGACGCTTTATGTGCAGTAGGAATACATGAAGATGTTCAAGGTTACCACTATTAAATGGAAGTAAAGATAGTCCTATTGTATCTGAGGTTTATTAAGGATATGTTCATGGATTATATAGTATATTTGGAAAAAGTCATTAGAAGATATATAGATTCTAATTTCCAGACTGATCATGATGACATTACATCACAAATGTGATTCATGTTCACATTTACTTGGATTGTTGTGAGCTAGAAAAGCTCGAAGAAGGAAATGATTGATGATTCAATAGTATATTCCAATTATATTGTATATTTTGGGGTATATGATGGAGTATGGATGTGAAAAATTATACATGATCATTACATGGTAACTAGTAGTAAAGATCCTATCACACTCTATTGTGATAACACTACAGTAGTGGCTCTCGCAAAAGATCCATGGCCCCATCAATAGATGAATCTAATACTTGGGAATCATCATCTATTTAGGGATTTTTCTCAGGGATCTGATGTTGTAGTGAGTAATATTTTTATGGTAGTCAACATGGATAACCCCTTAACAAATGACTTGACTCAGCAAAAACAATATTATTAAGGGAGGTCTTGCAGATTGAAGGTCATATGTAGTTGGCTCTAGTCCATGTTGGACTCTATTTGAGTTTGTATCATAGGACTAACTGTTTTTACATTCATTACATGTATATTAAATGTATTGAGAACTAATAAAACTACTTATTCCTTATTGTTATTTGTTTTTCATGACTCTAGTGTAACAATTTGATATAGTGTACATTTCATTGATATGGTAATAATATTTATCTTCTATAAATAGAACCTTGTTATGATATTCTGATATTCAAAAATATTGTTATGTGGATGGATAATGTACTAATATGGGACACCTTGTGCGTATATTTTTAGGTGCAAGTACCCATAAGAAGATGAGGATTATTCTCACAAAGATCACAGTTGGTAATATTCCTGATGGGAGATAATGGGAATAGATCCACCAATAGGAATAACATATGTTCTGGTGCCATTGGATATTCCTATGTACGGGAGTGTCTGGCGGTAAATAGACTATATGATTATTATCAATTCTTGTTAAAAATCATGAATATTGATGTACTTTTTAATCTATGATGATAAATAAAAGTTCCAAGTAAGTGTAATTGTTCCACTAAGTGGGAGAGGAGTGAATAAAATATTCTTTTTTCATTTTTTTCTTTGAAATATAAAAAAAACCACCTCCTGTTAAATATATCAATTCCATGCTAAAAAAAATCAAACATACATCTAAAATATCCCATGTATTTACAATGTTAACTATTAAATAAGAATAACTATGTCCTTAGTAAGGTTTTGAACTGATCCAATATAAAAAAAATCGATATGAAAAAAAATCCCTAGATTACAACGAGTAGGATATACCCTTTCACTCGTGTTGCACTATAAAAACAATTCAATAGTGTGTGTGCACCCTCTTATAAAAAATATGGTAATAAAAGGTCTTTGTAGAAATCAATTTTACATGTGCTTCTTTTCAAATTCAAAATTGTATTTCATTTAATTTTTTTTACTTTTTTACCCATAAGATGGTATAATCTTCCACGACATTGTTATGAAAAACTATGTCTAATTTTCCCAGTCCGATTTCTCGAATTACATTTCTCCAAATACAATTCTTCCCAGTCCATTTCTTCCTAGTACGATTCTCCCCAGTACGATACATCCAAGTGTGGAAAATATATAATTTTTTCAGAGTAGGATATAGACAAATTGTCACCACTTTAATTATGAGTACGAAAAACTCTATAATATTCTTCCATGTCCAGAAATCTAGTAGTAAAAATCTCAATCCAATTATAAACTCAATAGAGTGATCAAATGAATATGGTTTCATTATATTTTCTCTTATCCTTTCACTTCTCCATAAAATATCTTAAATTTAAACCCCAATATAGTCACTAAATTTTTTATTAGAAGAAATGGATCTTCTCTCTCTTCTGTAGTCAATTATACATACATTATAAAGTAAAATGTGAATTCACCTTTGTAGTTCAACCTTGATTGGTTTTGACAGGAATCCAAAAAATATTCCCCCTCATACAAAATCACCGAAATATCAATTTCCCCTATAACAAAAGGTTCATTTTTTGACTTCATCATATCTTTTCTAATCTTCTTGAATCAAATTCAACATGTCTCTTCATTAGACATTCATTTAAATATGTATTATGATTTCAATTCCTGAGTCTATTTTTCTTCAATACAAATTATTCAATACAATTATTTTTACCAATGGATGAAAAAACAATAGATTAATTTAAAAACTACTCCTCAACAATGCCTCTATTTATATCTATCAGTAATTATCATGATTCATTTGAAAAGAGACCAAAGTAATTCAACTCTGATATGATCTATTGTGACCCTATTGAATAAATATAACATTTTCAAAAAAAGTTTGAGTTCATAATTCACTATCATCATCAAATTCCAAATCCTTCCATTGAAAATTAATTCATCCATTTCAAGTGGTTGACTATATTGTTGATTGGTATCTATCATTATGATTATCGATGACATTAGCTCAATTCCATTTTCATCCAACATGGTTGGATCCCATTATGCGTAGGTATGATGATTTGTAAAATATTATACAATTATGTAAACAACAAACAACATAAAAAACCTTATTTTTTCCCCAACAATACTATGTATGATTGCATAGAGTAAGATATTTTAGAGTATGATTTACCTATATATGATCATCCTAAAAATGATCACCCTAGATATGATCATTTTGGGTACTGTCATCCTGATTATGATTATTCTAGTTATGACATTTTCTTCCAAAAAATTATAATGATTTTTTAGAATTCATTTGGCATGAATACCATCACAAGTACCCAATCCATTTCATTCGAATATGATCAATCTAAATACGATCAATATCATCTTTTTCATTCCCCTTTAATTCATCAAGCGTGCATTTTATGTTTTAAAAGTTACTTATGAGTTATATGAAATACAAATTAGAAGATAATAATCACATTTATATTAGATCTATGATAAATCTAATTGCAGTCAATACATCATTATGATCTTCTCCCATATCGAACCCAAGGTGAATCTGTTAAAAAAATTCATCCAAACTTCTTCTTCTTAATATAATGGAATTTTGTAAACAATGTTGGTGTGATTTTTTTGAAAAGATTTTTTGATTCAGTTTCCTTTGAATATAATGCCCAGTCAAAATATTTCAAATTTAAAAGTTATTTAGATATACTTTCATTTTTCCATGAAAACCAATCCAGAAAAAATATTTTCTTGATTACAACGAGGAATTAAATTCCCAATATCTTCTTACTTTTTATAATTATCCCAATCTGATGGATCATATTTACTCTTCTAGATTTCTTAAATCCAATTGAAAACATACATCAATCTAGATTCTCATCCATCACCATGTTCAGTATTCTTTTTTTCTTCAACATAATGATCGATTGATAACAAATAATACCAATACAATGCATGGGCCTCAAAATCTACCCCTTTGTATTTATTTTCAATACCATATTAAACTACTTCATCCACGTGATAATAGTATGTGATATTTTTTTTATTTTTTCAATATTTTTTATCTATTCTATTCTTTCTCCCCTTATATCAATCATATATCCCCTATATCATATTTGTCCACCTTGTTGACAAAAAAATTCATTGGATCCATCAGTACATGTTTCTCCCAAATGATCTCATTTCTAGGATTTGTAACTTTTCTTATCAAATTCTTGAAACTTCACTTCAACATAGGCATCACATGAATTACATAACAAATAGACAATAACTAAATGACTCTATGTGTACGTGGAAAAACCCAATATAGAAAATAAGAGTTTATAATCAAGTGGATCAATGATTTTCATAACAAAAATTCCATGTTATAACCTTTTCATGTTTATTCAATAATTCTCATGGTTAGAGGATATCCATGGAATAATTTTTTTATGATAAAAGTAAGCTGCACCCCTCTCGAATATCATATCAAAAAGTTTATATGTAAAAAACAGATCTTATTTTTCATACCTTTATTAAATTATTTTTCAAAAATAGTAATAGACTCATAAATTATAGATTACTTATTACCAATACTTCAATTACCTATATGTTTGGACACATATAAAATGATTTTTTTTAATTTGAAGGAATCATGATTGTTCCATAGAAAAAATTAGGTTGAGTTACCTCTTTTAGTCTTTAAATATTCTTATTTTTCTTGTGTTTTTCATTGAACATGATTTCATTCCTCTATTCATCCTTTCGAGATTTTGTAACAACATTATTCTTGTCTATAGAAAATTATAATGAGGATGACATATTTTCCATATCATTATAAATTTTTTGTTATAATCAGTTAGTACCATGTTTTCCATTCCTATATTTTGTTCTAGAATGATAGTTCAACAAATTTTGATATCATTCCCTTTTGGATCATATCAATAATATATTGATATCCTTTTTTCAACATTTGTTATATATTTAGATTTATATTTATTTCTCCTTTATATCAATAATTTTTTTCTTCATCTACTTTCTAATCCATGTAAATGTGTTTTTTATAGATAACTAAGAATTATTTATTTTTCTAACTCATCAGATCTGTTTCTCTATCATCCAATATATATGGCTTCTAAGATTTTTTAGAAACATTTCGATGTGCTGGTAACAAAACAGGACATCAATCTGAATTTTTTCCATATTATTAACACCTTTCACAAAAAAATTGTAGGGGTTGTAATATATTTTCAATCATCACTGCAACCTCATCAAGTTTCCTCATAAAACATTCTTGAAATTCATACTTTGAGTAGATTTAATCCCCATAAACCTATTACATCCATAATATTTTGGATAATGGATTTTTTTGGATGAAAGAACACATTTTTTTAATAACTACACCCCCCAAATATGATTAATAGACATTCAATGATTATTTAATTATGAATCATGTGTATTGATTTGAATTGTGAATATGTTTCTCAACAACTATTTTCATTTTTTCTTAGTCACCATCCTTTCTATTAGCAATCAGTTTTTCCGTCCACATTTATCATCTATTTAATTTATAATTATTTTTTAATTTTCTAGATTTATAATGTATATAATTGTTTCTAGAGTCATTGAATTTTATAACTTATGCATTCCCATCATTTTGGGTTTTTTAACATACAAAAATTTCCTTGTTTTATTCCTTTATGAAACAATTCTATCTTTATTCATACTCTTTAAAGGAATCTTGTGTGGAACTTTACTTGGTTTCCCATTGTGATATCTTTATCAAACATCAGTGATAGAGTTTGCCAAAATTTTACTCCACAATTCTAGTTTAAACAACTTTTGTTGGAAAAGTTCCAACTATTCTTCCTTTTCTTTCAAATACACCTATAGATGATCATTATGATTCTATTATTTCTCATTTCATTTATTCAAATAATATGTTAGTTTCTATAGAATTACCATATCATCATAAAAAACATTCTTGATATATTTTTGAGGAACATTTATCTTCCAAACTTTTTTTTCTTTTCAATCCTTCTAATTAGTCTCAATATTTCTTGAAAATCATCCTTCAAATGCATTTCAAGTTACATTTATTCATCATCATAACTACTACTTACAATTTAATCACAATTTATGTTGTTAATAATAGTATTTCTTCATCATTATCAATTGATTATTTTGATTCATCTTCACATTCTTCTTATTTAAAACAATGACATTCAATATTATAAGAGTTTTCTTCATTAACTATATAAAAAAATGTGTTATATTGATCCTAATTTGTAAAATCCTATCTATAATATTCATTAAACAAAATGATTAATATTTTTGATTTTATGATCTTATAATATTCCCTCACCGAATAGATTTTTTCATTTTCACCCTTTTTCTCCCATGATCTGTATGGCCTACTTTCTTTTTCTTCAGTTTCTTCTTCATATCATTATTCTTCATTATCTTTTGGAGGAAAATTGGAATCAAAATGTAAAATTTATCCAAATCCAAAATATTTTTGGGGAAGTCTCCATTTATACCATAATGTTCTTATTTTTACCTTTTTAGAAATCATGGATAAAATTTTATCATGATTTTTACATACATTATTTTCAGAAACATAGTCTCCCACTTCTTCTTATTTCTTAAGGATATTTTTCGACTTTTACTTTATGAAAGCCTTGAACAAAATTTTTCTATGTAAATTGGTTTTTAATTTCATAGAATTATCTCTTCCCATTTCATAAGAATTTATAGAACTATGTAAATAATTTAGAGACAATATTATTGGATAATTATCATCCAATGAAGAAACCATGGCATCATCTTTATTAGGAATAAATCTCAAGATCCATTCAATAATAGTATAAAATTTTAAAATTTTTCCATGTCATATAATATTGTTCACAAGGTCATTTAACCAGGTAAATAAGTTATCAATATATTAATGAACAACCATATTGAGATCTTCATACTTTAATATCTATTTTTTATCTTTTAATACATCATTTTTCCATTGCCTTTATAATTTTTATTCAACATATCCAAGATTCCTCCCAAGTGGAAGATCTTTTTACTCCAAAAATATATCTTTTAGAAACTTATGAGAGTAAAGAATTATTTTCATCTCTATTATTCAAAAAATTTTCTTTTTCAATGTTATATAGAGGAGTATTATCAGTAGGAGGAGGGAAACCATCTGTTACACCTAGTGATACACCATACCCAATAGACAGAAGATATAGACGCATTCACCCTTTCTAGATTTTTATAATTAA
The DNA here is from genome assembly GCA_963277665.1 of Viscum album. Lineage (NCBI taxonomy): Eukaryota > Viridiplantae > Streptophyta > Magnoliopsida > Santalales > Viscaceae > Viscum > Viscum album. Next base: position 1,689,321,177 of record OY728120.1, read on the forward strand.
AATCATTAATGATTTTAATAACTTTACTATTCACACAATTTATATTCTCTATAATATTATCTTCAGTCCTTCATCAATTTTTTTTGAAGGGAACCATCAACTCTAATAACAATTCAAAGTGCCTGGTAAGTGTAATTGTATCAATGAGAGGGGGAGGGGTTAATCAATGATAATTTTTTTTGTTTTATGATTCTTTGAAATTGGAAAAAACTTCTCCTCCTATTAATGATTTCAATTTACTAACAAAACAATCAAAAACACATTGACATGAATAATTGTATTTACATTGTTCATTATTCAATAAGAATAGCTACGTCCTTAGTGTGGTTATGAAATGATAAAATACCAAAAAGTACATTAGAAAAAAATCCATGGATTACAATGACTAGGATATAACCTTTCACCCATGCGTCACATTTTAAACAATCCAATAGTGTGTGTACACCCTCTTATCACAAATATTATAATACAAATTTGGGGTAACAACTCATGTTACCTGTGATTTTCTTCAATTTCAAAAATTTATTCCATTTAAAAAAATATTCAATTTCTTACATAGAATAGGGTCTGAACTTCCTAGAATTTATGAAGAATTACTATGTCCAATTTTTCTAGTTTGATTCCTCTGAGTATGATTCTCCCAAAACGATTCTTCAAAGTCCAATTATTCCTACAATTATTATCCCCTACATAACACATCCATATATGGAAGATATAAAACATTTTTATAGTATGATAGAGATTAATTGGAACCACTTCAATTATAAGTATGAAAAAAATTAGTGTGATTCTTCCATGTCCATAATTTTTTGTATGAAAATCCCAATCATTTTATCTGCTCGATACAATGATAAACTAAATACTACTTTTTGATATTGTCACTTCTCCTTTCACATATCCATCAAAAATTATTCAATTAAAAATTCAATACATTCACTTCTTCTTCCCTCTAAAAACGTGGATCTTATATGTCTTATACATTAAACATTACATCAGTTAGAGATTAAAATGTACATTTGTCTATTATATGTGACCCTTGAGAGGTTATGGAGGGAATCCCAGTAATATTCCAGCTAAAAAAATTCAACCAAATCACAATTTTCCCTAAAATCTCAGTTTAATTTTTGACTTTGTAATATCTTCTTAAATTATCTCAGATATTCTTCAACCATCAAATCTTCTTTAGAAAATAATTATAGTCCAAAGTGAGAATTCAATTCCAGAGTTTTATATTTATCAATATAGTTTCTTTGATATAATGATATGCACATATTTAATAAAAACAAAACACCCGTTGAATTTCAAAACCCCCCTTGACAATGCATGAATTTTTTTCATCAAATCTCTTGGATCATTTGAAATGATAAAATAGAAATTCAAGTTTTGTATAATGGATATTTTCCCTATTGAACAAATAACAGTTTATCAAAAAAATATGGAGTTCATAATTCTCCATCATATTAAAATTCCAGATCCTTTATCCAATAATTCATTAGAGTATCTCTAATGGTTGAATATATTGTCGATCAATATCTCTCATTAAAAATTTCATTATATATTTTTCATTTCAATTTTCATAATTCTTCGTGGAATAAAATTCATCCTCGGTATGATGAAATGATAAATACAATGAACTGGTGTCAACAACTTTCAACTTCAACAACCTTTTTTCATTCCAACTTAGCCTGAGTGCAATTTCCCATAGTATGATCTTTTTGAGTATGATTGGCTTGTACATGAATATCCTGGTAACTGTCATCATAGTTATAATCATTATTGGTACTATCATTATGAGTATGATTATTATGGGTGCAATATTTTTCTTTGTTAGCCTATGTTCCATCTCTCATAATTTATTTGGTCACCATACTATCACCAACACCATTTCCTTTTCATTCATATCCGACCAATCTGAATATGAGAATAATCACCCTTTTCATTCCCCCTGTCAATCATCAATCTTGAATCATATTTTTTACCACTTACTTATGATTTATATGAAATAAATATTATCAATTATTCATCACATTTATATCAGATCAATTATTAATCCAATTAATGTCAATAACTTATTACGATCTTCTACCATTTCGGACCCATGGTGAGTCGGATCAAATACGTGTATTCCAAAATACTGCTTTTCGATACAATTGAATTTATTAAATAATGTGAGTCTGATTTCTCTGAAAGAAATTTGTGAGTATGATTATTTTGAATACAACAGCCAGTTGGAATTTTTCAAAATATAGAGTGATTCATAATTACATTCTTATTTTCATGGGAAAATGATCACCAACAAACTTCTTCCTGATTATAATATGGAATTCACTTTCCAATAGCTAATGAATATTTATCTAGATCTTAATCTGATGGATCATATTAACTCTACAAAATTTACAAAATCAAATTCAAGACACTCTTCAATCTAGATTCCTATCTATCATCTTTCTAATCATACTTTCCTTCATCAACATAATAATCGATTGACAACAAATACAACCAAAAAACAACATTGTCCTAACTATAACTATTCATAGTGAAGTTGGGTATATTGGTTGTGGAATGAGTGTTTTGTATTTTGTTGTGGACGTTGTGACATTATGTTCTTTCTCATGGCTTTCTTAACCAATTTCAAAACATTAATCTTGGATTTTATGAAATCACAGCTAATTAAAATAATAATGAATCCTATAGGGTCACAACATATGTGTTTACTTCAATCAAAATTAAATTTTATTTTATATTAGTTAAATAAATATATATTATTCTCATGTCTAAGGAATAATTTCATCCATATTATATTGATAACATAAAATAAATAAATATTTATTCATCGGATTGTGAATGAAAGATTTTTTATTGAATATTTTAATAAATTATTATTCTCAATATTGTGAAAAAAATATTTACTTATCAATAAAATATTTATTTATTTGATCAATAAATGTTATTAGAGTTCGAAATGACCAAGACTGATTTTTTTGGAAAATAATAATTAATAAGCCAGTTGAATAATATTTGTTAATGGGCATGATGGTGTGAGGCACAAAATAATAATAATATAATAATCATTCTGTGTTATGGGGTTTATTAAAAGTAATAAATTCTATTTAATGTTCAATAAAAATTTAAACAACATTTTAAAATAAATCTTATCTCTATAAATATACAGATATGTCTATTGTGTAGAGTCTCAAAAAATTAAAAATATGTAATTTTTGTTCATATTGAATTCTCTCTTGACTAGTACTTCAATCATTCTCTCAATAATTAGAAGAAAATGATATATTTATTCAATACCATATAACAGGCTATCAATAACGAAAAGGTCTTGACATTCTATTCATCGCACTAGAACCCAATGATCGAGTGGTGTTTCTTAGAGATCATTTGAGCATGTGTAGATCATCTATAGAGGGATTTTATCCATTGTTAATTACAACACAATGAATTAAAACAAAAAGGTTCTTTTTCGAATGAACAACAATCATCAGGTAAGAAACATCCTATGAAAATGTATTCATTTATTCAAATATTAAATAAATAAATTAAAAATTTTATTTGAATGATCTTAGCTCATGGATCCATGAAATGATTATTAAAATAAAATTTTATATATTTTCAACCACTACATGATAACACTATGCTCAGATCCATCTCAACAAGCAATGTTTTCGCTTGTATAAATCATCATATCTATGAATGTATAAAAAAATAAATTGTTCTTTCATTTGAAAAAAGTAAATCACTTTTGGTTTTTCTATTAATACCATGAAGCCACAACACCTAACACCAATATCTTTGGCCAATGATGATGTACATTTTCCATCATCTTATGGAAGGATGAAATCTCAATCATGTGGTCGGTAAAAAAATTTGACATAATTATAAAAGGCATAGTGGGATCAGTACTAGTCTTAAAATTGGCGATAAAATTATATATGGAATATATATCTATATACGGGCTTGGCTATGGGTGGTAAATTATAAAAAGAAACCCTACAACTCTACTTGACCGATCATGGTTGAGAAATGTCAAATTATGTATCTGGATATCTGTTTGTTAGGCCGTTGGTGGGAAATTTCAGATGGAATCAGGACTCTCCGTCAGTCTGACCATGGGTTATATGTCCCAGATGGTGTCTCGGAATATCTCTAGCCTTACCATGGGTCATAAATGTTGGATTTTTGTGTTAATTTTAATATTCAATGAATTGAAAACTCCATATAATAATTATCTTATACTTACAATTATAGAATGGATATATATTCATCAAAACCATGATAATTCTGTATTATGGATGTGGATTTAGTAAAAATAGACACATATGAACATAAAATGTTTAGCAGATGAAGTGTTAATAATCTCAACAAAATATTATGGTGTATTAGAGTAGAGGAATACTCAGTGGTAATAGAATAATGGTGAAATCATGTATAGGAGTGTGGAGTAGGTTAATTTGATACGTAGACTTTGTGTAAACTATCATGTTTTAGAGGAATGAGTGATGACGATAAAATATGAAAAATCTATATGTGGCATGGTGTATTGATGGTGGCGATATAAGTGTGCATGTGGTGTGTCTATTTTTCAACTAAAGGTACAGTAGAGGTAATGATTACCCATGACTGACTGGATAATTTCCCACAAAGTTTATATTTTGCTGGAATTCATACTAGGATGATTTGTTAATTTTGAGTACACGATGTACTGTTACGTTTCACTATAAATATAGGATCTTTAACACATTTGATGTATTATTAAAATCCATCCTACATCAAATGATGGAACATTGAGTTATTTATCAATTGGCCTGTGGCCTTAGAATTGAAGGCCATATTGGAGTTAGCATCCTAGAACTGACTTTGCGTACTTTGGCATACATGTATATTCAATGATATGATAAATTAAAACATATTATTTCATATCATTCAAAGTTCTTCATGACATTATGTTAATAATTTAATCATTTTGTTAGAGTATAACAAAAAAATTTCATAACATGAAAATTCATTTAGAATCACTTTTCTAAGAATCATCATGATGGATAATATGAAATATGTGATAATAATTGGATTGATGAACTATTATAAATATGGTGTACCTTATAAAGTATAAAAGTTTCATCATCTTAATGTTCCATAAAATGTGTTCCAAAGAGATCATTATGTTCCAAATAATTAATTACATCGATATAGTGTATCCCTAGGATATGGCCAAATCATATGATGTTTTGATAAAATCCATATTCTCCACATGGTATGATAGTACATCAAATGAAACACATGATTTTAAATTAGTGTTTTTTGTACTGGGAGGTTCGGAAAAATATAATTACCTATATATACTTCCATCGCATGGAAGTCAATTACATAATAAATATTCGATAATCCTAAATTGAAGCACCATTTATTCATGTTTATTATAGAGGAATAAATGAATTGGCTGAAATACATTTATCTTATGAATCTTTCACCTCCAATACATTTCATCTCGTGAAACAATACAAATGATAACCAATATGGGAAATAATAAATGTTATCCATTTATAGTTAAATTTTAATGGAATGATATTCCAATAATGAAAATGTAATGGAGAAGATCATATTTAATATCTTCCACCAATATCTCTAAAACACAAACACACCCAAATCTCAATAGTTTTAATATATAAATCTGTTACTCCATAGTATATCAAGGATGGTGAAGTGTAAAATTGAGTGTTAGACAATACCAGGGGGATAGGATTTCCACATATGTAACTATCTCCATCACTATAAACATATTGTTTCATAGAGTTTGTAGAGATTGTATTAGAATCTAGGATTTTATTATTTTCATCAGAATACAATCCATCCTTAAGTGTGATGTTTACTCATCCATTATCTTGCATTAAAATCATTTGATTTATTGTATTATTATATGTATGATCCAAGAAACATGAAACATTATATTTATAAGGTCGTGAATTTTTCTTCATAGGATTATCCTATAGAGTCTGAACAAATTTCAGGGAAAAATCATTCACCATCTATTTGGAGAAATGTAATCCAATTATCAGACTCTACAAGATCCTTCAAAGAAATTGTTGCACATAAATAGATTCTTTATTGGGAACCCAACATGAAATCTGGAAGTGGATTATATAATTAGTGTATAATATCTCTCTTCTTACCCAATGGGTGGTTGGCTCAATACAATATCATGAAATTACTGGAACCACATTTGACCATGGATGGATAATATATATTGATCCTGTACTTTAGGAAAAGAATTTTTTAATACAATACCACTTGTTTAGACCATTTAAAATACTCAAGGAACCACCATACATAATTCAAGAAACAATTAAATTATAAATTGGATGGTCCAAACAATTCATATCATCATGTTCTATTCCAATAATTTTTCATTGAATTTAAATAAATGTAAATAAAATAATTATATTCCAATAGGTGGGATTTAATAATGGTTTATTTCTTGATATTTATTGATTTTTTTTACATTTGGGATTTATTTTCTAATTTCTGATATTTAATGTATTTTCAAATATCATATATGATAAGAATTTTTTTTAGAAATATTATTTTTAATATGATTTTATATTTAAATCTACATTTTTCATTTTGAAATTTTAATTTTTCATTGAAAAAATTTTCATTTCTTCTGAATAATTTTATATTCGTTACTTCAGTTTTGTTTACATCCCTCAAGTGAAGTATATAATTCACCATTGATTCCTGTCCTTGATTACAACAATGTATTCTTATTCCACTTTATGTAAATAAATTTAGTTTAATTTTTTTGTGACACAATGTTTTTATTAATGGTGGGTTGGTATCCCTAATATAATAGTTGTGATTTAAATAAATTAATATTTGTTTTCAGAAATTTTCATTGATTAATATTATTTAATTTTTATGTATATTTATGATTATTAATTAATATTTAGTATGATTTATTAATATCTATTATTATTTATTTACATTTAATTGATATTTTGTAACATTTATTAATATTTATTAATATTTAGTAATATTTATTAACATTTACTAATATTTATTAACAATTATAATTATTTGAAAACATTTATTTAAAATTTGGAAGCCTTGATGAATATTTATGACTATTTATAGAATTTATGAATATTTAATTAATATAAATGAAAATATAAGAAATATTTATTAAAAATTTATTATATTTTAATAATTAATTATTTGGAAATATTAAACAGATATTCATAAATTATCATAAATTATCATAAATAGTCATAAATATTCATAATTAATCATAAATAAATAATTGTTAATATCATTAGTATTTAATAAATATTTATTAACATTCATTAATATTTATTTATATTCATTAATATTTATAAATATTCATTAATATTTATAAATATTCATTAATATTCATTCATATTTATTCATATTTGGATTAATTTTATTAATTTATATGAATTTTTATTAATTATTTAACAAGTATCAATTTATATTTCCAATCTCATAGTAATAGTGAATCACGCTCACTCTTGACAAATTCTATATAGGAAGAATGAACCATGTTCACTATTCATGGTGAATGGAGAATGCATCAACATGGTTCACCCTTATTCAAACCAATTTTTTAATATATTCAAAAACTTATCACAATGATTATTTTTTAGAAAATTAAAACAAATTTAAATGAACTCCTCATTTATGCAGAAAAAATATTTTGTATTTATATATAAAATTAATTATGTACATATATATGAATATAAGAATAAATAATTCATTTTTTTTGTAAATATAAAAAATGAAATCATAAAATTTTGATCAAAATAATAGTCTAGTGGTAAGAGGGTTCATTTTATACCATGTGTTCTCATGTTCGAATCAATGGATGACTGACTAAGATAGGAGGGTGACTATGATGCTTAGGGCTAGGGGGAGAACTGACAAAGGTGGTCAGCAGAATATGTAAAGAGGAGGTGTTGCGTACTAGGGGTAGTGCTAAATGAGGGGGTGCTGATAGGGGGTGTGATATTAGGGCATAAATAATGTAAAAAATAAAATAAAATTATATATCCGTGCTTTTTATCACTAAAAAGACTCACTTGAACTTTGAAAAATAAAGAGTAGTTGGAGGTATATTTCACAACCCCTTCTTCCTAAGATAACGTAATGAGGGAAGATATATAATTCCCCCCAAGAGTCCTTCCTAAAGTAGGCCCAAGGTTAGTGCCTATCAGAGAGGGTATAAAAATATCATAATAGGGGAGACGTTACCCTATATGATAATATAAATTTGGGGGATAAGATAAATCATGCACAAGAAAATCCATGACATAAAAACAAAATTAAAACCTGCCGACAATGTATTTATAAATAAAAAAAATACACATTAAAGTATCAAAGTTAAAATTCCCAAATGTAAAGATAACATATAGACACAGTAGCTATCTGAGGGCTGAGCTTGTAATGTCCAACATGGTCCATGAAATTTTTCCTAGAAAACAAAAAAAATTATATATCTAGGATAAGCATACAAGTATACTCAGAAGGAAACTAATGGCCATCATAAACATGAGAAAGAAGCATTATAATATAGCCTTGACAAAACAAATGAACAAATAACACCAAAATAGCTCAACTATACAACACAACGTCACCAATGCATACTCACCGAATAACCCCATCCAAGTAAGATAACATAATAAGAAGCATATTGATGATGATTACCCGATAGTACATTCCAATAGGTATACCACTCTCCCAAACCTTCTTTTTATGTCCTGGTGCTCCCATATCCTTCATAAAACCACACAAAACCATAATCATTGTCACATCACATCATGTTTGCGGACACCTGGGCTCACCTCCATACATGCATGACCACATCACATCTCACCTACAGACATAAAGCCCATCACTACACAACCACTACCATAACCAATGTTATAAGTTATCATGAACATGTTGGAAATTAATCTCATTCCCTCCTCCGACCATGCATGACCCCCACCATAAGCTACCCATAAGCATTGTCACAACATATCTTACATGAAAAAACTTAGGCCACCACCTCATAAGAACAATAACATCTCACTGAAAAACACCAGGGATATGAAAACAAACATTTAATGTAATAACAGTCCACCAACCATCATAGGATATAAAAAAACTACATTTAATATAAGTGTCAACATTAAAGTGTGGGTCCCCATCTATATATCCTCCTCCCTAGATGTCAATACAATCACCCCAACCCTCGTGGATATGTGAGTTTCAGCACATAGTTCTCAACATGGGTGGAGTGCCTATATAAATATCAATTAATATACAAGTATATACAAATAGGTACACTCACAAATAACCAACCACTTTGTTATCAACCTAACACTGACAAACTCACATCATTGTAACTTTCTCTACAACGTCTAAATTTAGAAAAACACAGAAGCCACACCCACATGTCCCATCAACAAAAAATTCAATTTAATCATCCCAATATTTTAAATATTTATCAACAATTGTATTTTTTCACCAAACCAACTATTTATATATTGATCATACATTTCATACCCATTATGCAAACCAACCAATTTTATTTCAAACATTATTGAACAATATATTTGTTGAATCCATACCAGGGAATCAAGCATAAAAAAACCACATATCAAAATAAGGTCATCATCCCCATCACACCGCTCCCTTTCCACCCCAAAATCATTGATAACAAACCACATTTCCACCCAAAAAGAATATCCAACAAACTACCTATCCTCCCCAAGGGCATGAACAAAAAACCTCATCACTTTCCAAAAATCATAACCAAACAACAACCACATCGTTTCCCCCCAATTAACAACAAAACCATCATAAATCACACCTCACCCAATCAAAAATCACAACATTACCTCAGAAGCATGACCAAATATCAAATCACATTAATTTTCGTTTTATTTTTTATCAAAGGTATTTTATATCATTTCTAATTATTTTATTATTGAAATCCATAAATTAGGGGGAAACCATTTCATTATCAAAATATAACTTGTTATACAATCCATCCCATAATTGAGATGATATATGTTCAGGTCAATGGGAGATACATGAATGTTTGAAAATAGAAGCAGATCCTCAATACATAGCTTGTATTCTGAGGCTATATAAAAACTGATAAGAAAAATTATATATACAAATCTCTAACGCCTCCCCGACAGGTGATCATTGGATATCAACAATCAGAAAAAATATATTCTACCTGATAATTAATGAAAATGTAGTTAATTAAAAAAATTTAAAAAATATATATATTATTTAGTATTATAAAATACAATAGTCCAACATATAATGACAAAAGGCAGTGGGATCATGGTCCCATGGAAACCATGGATGAGATAAATAATTTCTTTTAATCACATCATCCTTCCAGCTAGCTAAATGGAAAAACATGCAAGTAAAAAAAATTAATAAAATTATTCTTACAAAAATAAATACATAAAATTCATATTGATTAAATATATTAAATAATAAAACATAAATTTATAAATTAGAATCAAAATTAATAAATGTGAATATATCTAGAACTGGGGTTGGAAACCAAAATTTAACAATACTGTGCCCCCTCCTAATAAGTGTAGAATCCTACAGATTAATATAATTGGGCTCATGAGGAGGATGTCTAGTATTATTGAGAGAGAAAAATATATCATTGGGAACATCTCCAATAACCTGAAATAAATATTCCTACCAGTGAGAAATTTATAATATAGACATTAAATATAGAAAAATTAACTACGCTAATATAAAAATTTTACCTATAAATATATATCAATACATATATCAGATGAAAAACAAATAGATACCATAATATAATAATTATTTTTTAATAAATACCTAAACATAATAATATATTTCGAAAATATATTTTAATAGTGAAATGAATTACTAGAAACCAATAAATTTCATGCATAATATAACATTATTAATTATCAATAATAGTTAATGTAGATACCAATTATTTTTAAAAATAATTACTAACATCAGTGATGGGACTAAAAGATGGATGTCTCCATCCATCTCAAATAAAAAAATACTATATATAAATAATTGTAAAAACAAATTAAAAATGTAGTAAAAATAATAAATAACTACTTATTATAAATTATTCATCAAATTATAATTCATCTTATTCCTGGAAAAATAATTCTTTATCATTTTTAGATTCTTAAATATCTCAAATACTTGTAGATTCATCATACCTTATCACTTCTTCAACATTATCAATATCATATTCCTTTAACTTGGGGGGGGGTGGTTCATCATCAATATTCATATCTAATCTCGTATGAGGTGTATTTGGGGATGTTTATTTAAAAAATTCAATATCTTTATATTTCCTATAACAATTTTAATATTCATGAATCTTTTTTTACAAGATTTCATTTTTATTACACTCCTCCAGTATTTAAAATCCTCTAAAACATCATACTAATTTTCTAAAAATTGTGATGTTCTTGATGTGGTAAAATAAATGGTTCATTTCATACTGGAATAATATTAAATTTAATTTCAATGACTCCATTTCACGGATGAAATAACACCCCTCAATCAGTATGAAACCACTATCATTTATACATCATTACATACTTTGATCCTAGGTAACATAACAGAATTATATAATCCATCTTGAATAAAATTCAGCATCACTTATAATGTGATGGTATCCTATTAAACAATCACAACTATTCATTGATTTCTTTGATTAACCATTTAACTGTTTATGGAATAGAAATCCATTAACTAGATAACCATTATATGATTTTACTATTTTCAATGGAGGGGTTTTGAGAATAGATAGACAATTACCAATTTTACTTTCATGTTATTTTTCATGGAAACAAATTATTAACATCACACATGATCACAAATTTATATAATTTTCAATAGAAAATAACATAACTTACGAGTCATTAAAACTGATATGAAAATTTATTTCTATGATGATCCTCAATAGAGGAAGTTTTCATCCTTATAAATTATTTTTTATGGTCATAATATCATCTAAAAAATAAAAAATTATAAAAAATTATATATTATAAAAAATTATAATAATTATAATAATACGTAATACCTACTTCACGTATCCTATCTTTCGTCACAATTAAACAAAACATACTTCTGATCTCTATTATGTTCTTATGCTCAATGCCATAGTTCATGATAATAACCAAAACTAAGCTCATACAGATTAAAAACTAAAAAAAGGAAGGACTATGGAAGTATCAACATTTTTCTTATTATGACCCCAATGATTTTTTTGACTGTTATTTGTATTGAAAATAATACAAGTAATATTTGAAATTTCCACTTATAAGCATGATTATAAAATAAAACTGTCAACTGATCTGTTTAACATACATTCTTATTTAATTTTTTCAAAAGCTTATTATACAGATACATCCTTCAAAATTTTACCACCCCTCCACATTAAGTTTCATACATAAAATTTTATAATTAATGTTTCATTGAGTCAGTGAATGCCGTGGTGAATATTTCATCAAAATTACGTAAAATTAGAACAACATATTTTCTAGTATACTCAATGAATTGTAATATGATCTTTTCAAACCAATATACCAGAATAAATATTTTATTTCTGTCAACTCATTTCAAACTGAAGCATTCAAAAACAGACTAACAATAATTGGAAGTCATCATACCATTACCACATGGATGTACTGAATTTTTACCACATTAATATGTCCGTTTATGATGAAAAAAGTCTTATTAAAAGCATAACCATTTGGTAATCTCAAAAATATAATCCATTGGGAGAATATAAAACATCATTCACTAGAATGTGTTTAATATTATTTTGGATTCATTAAATTGTGTAATTTTTCATCATTAAATAATTTTTTTCATGAATTTTCAAATATGGGAATGATCTAACCATGAATTCACATTACCCATGGTATTTCTAGGTGTCTCTAACATTGTATAAAATATGTTTTGAAAAATATTATTCACAATTTTCATAACATTTATCACATGAAAAACCGAAGCATTCGATCAATATAGATGTTACCAAAATGTACCCTACTTTATCCATGTATTACCTCTCCCAAAACTATTTATTTTTTCTTTATGGTTGGTCCAAAATTAATAAGTGGAAAAGCATAAAAATATATTTTACATGAATATTGGATAACACAACTATAAGTCCATATCTTTCGACAATACCTTTTATAAAATAATTTCTACTCATTCATAAAGGGATATTCATAGAAAAAAATCTCTAATGACAGTAAAAAAAATCTCTGTCTCCCATTTCCAAGCACATCTGAATTTTAAAAAAAATTTAGTACGAACATGATTTTAGACCTTATATACTCCATCATGATAAAATTATATACTTTACAAAGTCCTTGATCATCAACATCAATCGAGCATTCATAGTAAAATTTTGATACATAACTATATAAAATTTAGTGAAACCGTTATTCCATAATGAGATTAACTCATCCATTAGTTGCTTCAAATAGTAATCAATATTCTTTTATATATGAACTAGAATTAATAGATACAAATATATATTGTTCCTTTACAAACAAAAAATGAGGGAAGTTGTACGGAACCAAAAATAGGCCAATAAATATATTGAAATTTGTATGAAATAAAAGGAAAGAAACCATATGTAGAAATACCCAAAAACATGTTATAATGATTTTAAGAAAAATAAGGATTCATATAATAAATGTTATTTCATGAATCACCATCAAATGGATGATTTCATATTTTATTATGGGAAATATTTATTTGTTCCATATCATTAATGTAGTTGTTTTTTCGAGGCTTAAATAAACATTGTCAGCAGGTTATAATTGGAAAATAAATCAATTATTTCATAGGAAATATGGGCATTCCTTGTTGTGTTTCATTATACATGAATTATCAAAATATTTTTCAATTAAGTTTGAATTCATAAATTACATAAATTAAGATAAAGGAATTTTAAAATTCGTTAATCCTCTAAAAACTATTACACAAATTATTGACCAACCTCTTAAATTCATATAAAAATGCATGTGATATATTTTTATTAAGGAATAAATCATTTGACCAAAGATAAAATTTGGTCACATACACTAGTTAGCATTCCAAAATCAGATTTAATTTCTATAAATTCTATACAAGCGGTATGTTTTCAAATCTGGAATCTCATATATATGGATTCCTTATCATATTTAATATAAATATATAATTGAGAAGGTTCAGATTCAGTAATATGTATATTATTTTGATTTCAAGATTCCTGAATATATGGGACAACTTTCACACGTACTATATTTGGAAATGTTGGATCCAAAACTAATAAAAATGTATTCTCTATTGAATATTTATCATCATGTTTATACCTAAAAATATAATCATTCCAGAAACCAACACACTGTAGATAATGTCCAAAAACGTCAAATGTTTTGAATAACCTAATATCACAATTCTTACATGGATATTTATTTGTTCCTTTAGAAATAAATTCTTAATTTGACAATTCAAGTGATATAAATGTTTCAACACCATCAATGTAGACAAGATTTATACTAGATCTTTTTGGTTTTTTTGATAAATTTTCCAATCACGATTGGGTAGTAGATAATGTTGTGTGCATCCCGGGTCCATGGTTATCAGAGAAAATAGAAATAAGAATAATTATTCAATATTGTGACTAATTTAAAATTATTATTTTATTTTTGACCCTTGTAATACTAAATATAATTTGATCTAAGTGAGGAACTGGGTTTTCAATGTATTTCAGTTCTTATAGAGGCACTGTGTACATAGAATAAAAATATTAAATATATTATCTCACATGAAAGCATTTTTCAAAATAAAATAATGGAATATATCTTGAAGGGTTTCCCATATAGTAAATCTGAAACAATCATTAGTCCAGAGATATGAGTTCTAATATAGACGTAACATAATATTTCTATTCATTGGGTGGTTTGTTACATGGCACACAGGGGTTAATCATTCAATATTGTATGTTTTTTTTAAAAATATGTTCCCCAAAAATTATTTATCATAAGAAAAATTAGAGACCATCATTAGTTATTAGATGTTGGGTTTACCCTAGACATGACACCACTATTGTGCGCATTTTGAATTTGGAAACATCACCCAAGATGGTAATTCATTTAATATTTTTATTATATTTTTTTACAAAAAATTGATATATCTTTATAACAGTGTATCTTATGACAAATTTTATAACATAGTTAGGTCGGAGATGCAGGGTTTACCCTAGAAAAGACATAACAATTGTGTTAATCGATTGTTTAGTAAAACCCAGGCAACAATATATTTTTTAATATGTTATAAATATTATTTTTATATAAAATATATATTAAATTGTTCATAAAAATTATTTTATAAATTACTTAAAATAATAAATAGTTTAAATGATTTATTTTTCATTTCAAATAGTTTTTATTGCCAATTATATTTTTTGTCATAGTATGAAAAAAATATTGTATATATTGGAAAATATTTTTTAGTTTTCAGGAATTGATAAAATTATTTTTTATGTAATACTAATTATTTATCATATATTATAAAAATGATAAAAAAATATTACTAATTATTAACTATTACAAGTATTTCATATTTTTTCTTTTAAATTTATTACAAATTATCACAATTTTCTAAAATTTTTAATTTATTAACCATATTTTGTAATTAAAACTAATATTTTCTATTTATTACTAATATTGATTGAATAAATTATAATTATTGTAAATTATTCAATGATTTTTACCTATTACTTATATTATTTTTAAATTTTTAATAATTTGAAACTATATTTCACGATTCTTTATTTAATATATATACATAAAAAATATTCATACACTTTTTTAATAAAATATTCATATCAAATTAATATAAACATATATATATATATATATATATATACTAAACCATTCATATTATATAAAAATTTATATTTATATATTAAGATGTTAATATATATAAATATATAAATATTAACATTTCTCAGTTCTTTAGTCAAATAAATTTTTACATGTCTTTTGAAACTAATATACTTATCTAATAAAAACCTATATATATATATATATATAAATATATCAAAAACCATATAATTTTTTCTAAAATGATTATATATATATAGTCACATGTTAATATATATATATATCTATATTAATAATGGGGTTTTAATTATTAATATATGTATATTGACACATTAATACACACACACACACACATAAATATATATATATATATATTAAAACCCTCACACGTTATATATATATATATAACCTTACATGTTTTTTAAAAACATTTATATATGTATATTCATAAGGTTACATATATATATATATATTACAATATTTCTTAATTAACCTAAATACATCAAATAAATTATGAAACTTTTAAAAAAAATTATACATATCAAATCTACACATACAAACAATTACATATACATACATACAAACAAACACACATATATACATATGTACATTTGCATATATATATATATATATATATATATATCAAAAATCATACATGATTTTTAACACTTGTACATATTTGATTGTATGTTAAAATATACAGTCATACATATATAAAAATGCTTAAAAAATATTAATCCTGTGAATTTAAAAAATTAAAATCAATCATAAAATAAAAATGAAACAACATTGGAAAAATTTTCCTAAAACTAATGTATTATCAAAATTCCTCAAAAAATCATATCCCCATAACCATGGAATATAATTAAACAATTAAATATATTTATATAAACTCTTTCAATATTAGATATCCATAATAAATTTTCATCATAAACGTATTTATTATAACAACATAGAATAATATAGGTGCAATGACTTAAAATAACAAATAGAAAATTCTGTTAAATCATAAAATTAAACATTGTAAAAAATACTAATAACAAATTGAAATTACTCTTATGACCTAGATGGACATGAAAATACAAAATAATTAATTTAATTCACCCATAAATATAAAATAAAACATGAAAATATGATAAATTTCACAACCTAGTGTTTTCTCAATATAATTCATCTATGTGAATAATGAAAAAATTGGGAAAATAAAAAAATAAAGAAGACACAATAGGAATCCATACAAAGATGACTCGAACATGGATCAGTCAAATTCCTTGGCAACAGAGTATATTGATGGGGAGGGGGTGGCAATATTTCATGCGTTGTGGATGGTTTGGGAGAATAAACACAAGGGAGTGGAAGAAGGGAAAAAGATGTTTTCAATTTAATATTAATTAAGATATATTAATTATGATGGAAGTTATTTCATGAAAAAATATTTGACAAATGTCTTTGTAACATACATTATTAACCATCTAAAAAAGTTCAAGTGGAATGATTATAGAGACATAAATCTATATCTATAGATATTAGGAGGCACAAAAAATTTCAAGTTGGGAGGAACAAATTATATCCCAATGTATTTGCAACGAAACATTTATTTCATTGATAATGATAACTTTTTAAAATATAAACCATGTTCAATCTCAAATAATTCCTTTTGCAGTACTATTTTCAATGGGCACAGTGCCCATTAGAATTAACCCATAAAAAGTATCCTATTTAATTAAAGTGAATGTTTATAACTGAGATATACAATCACATTGGATGTATGAATTTGGTCAACTAATAAAAAAATAGATTCTTCAAATAAACCATTATTTCAATTAACTGATGCTAGAATTTATCAATAATAAAAGCATATGAATATTATTTTAAAAAATTTAAATAATTATGTTAATGGGATATTATGTATGAATTTTCCGAAGTATTATTTGTATGAAAGAACATGGCCTTGAAACATGGTAATTTTACCAAAATCTGACACTAACTATAATGAGGTTCAATCTATGAAAATCAGGTGAATTTTTTAAACAGTTGGTTGTACTGTTTTTCACAACAACTAATGAGGTGATATTAAATGAATAACAAAAAAACGAAATAAAGACATAAAAATAAAAGAAATCCATTTTAAGAAAACATAATTGCATTAAATCAGTGGTTAAAGAATATTATGTTTGAAGAAACATTGATTAGGTTTTTCTTAGTAGATTGTATAATCGATTATTTCATCCAAAAATAATAATGATTCAAACATTTCATTGAAGTACTCATCAAAGGATTGAAGAAGTCTGAATTTTATTAGTTCCATTTGAAAATTCTATCATGGGTGTGTTTTTTGTTGTGATGATGAAAAATAATAGTAGAAGACAAAATAAATAGACTGAGCATAATGAAACCACCAACTATCAAAAGGATTATTGTTTCCATTAAATACAAAAAAAATTCTAAAAAGTTCATGATGGAGAGGGAAATGAGAGAAGGGAAAACTGGTATTTATAATAAATGAAATATTTCATTAGTAACATTGAAACATACATTAATACCAACTCTTAGAAAGTAAAAAAATCCATACTATGAGGATGAAATGTTATCTGAAATGACAACTCATGCCAAAATATATATAGAAATTAGATATTTTCATGGGATTGAAAAAAATCATAGAAATATTTTAACATAATACATGAAATGAATTATTACTATAATAATAGAATAAAAAACAAATATTTTACCTGCTTTTATCCCATGGGTACCGTTGCACATGGAAAGTACATCATCACCCATGAACATGTTTTATTAATGTTCATGAAATAAAAATATATTAACAATTTACATAAATGAAGAAATAACAACAAAATAACAGAAGATACAGTTTATTTCAATCAATCATAAGGAACTTATAGTGTCAATCCCTAATGGTTCTAGAATTCCTAACGCCATCAACATTTTCTCCTGTATATCCCAAAACGTGGAAGCTTGTTGAAGATCGAACAGATCACAAACCTCCATGTTCTAGATCATCTTCCTTGTGTACTCGACTTGACATAAGTGTGATATCATTGAAGATCCACTAGGGGAAGTACAGAATAATTGTACAAAATAGTTCGGTAGGAAAAAAGGTTCACAACACGAGATTAAAATAAATCCACATATGGTTTTGTTTACCAGAGAAGGGGGAACTAGATAACCCTTGGGGATGATGAAATCTAATGAATACCAAAAAGGAAACTGGTTTAGGGGATATATATTCCCCTAAAACTATCCAGTTCCTCAAGAAAAAACTCCAACCAATTCTTAGTGTGCACAAGTTCCTAACGAATGAATACACAAATCAATTACCTATCAAGATATATGGATTGTGACAATAATGTTGGTAGAGGGGATAATAATAATCCAAAAATTAAAACTAGTAGATAACCACAGAGTCACATTAACATGTGGGAAACAAGCCAACCAAAGTCTAAGGAATGATGTAGGTATCCCCTGTATGATATGGGCATCTGAAACACAAATTATCAAACATAACAAATTGAGAATTTGAAACAATTTCCAATCATTTTTTTAAATAATATAGACTAATCTATAATTTTAGAAAACATTGAATAATTTAAATATGAAGACATATACAATTGAAAAAACATAATTAAAAAATGTACACAATTTCAAATTGAAATTGGAGATTTGATTTCACCTATGTTTATGAACTCGAAAAAAAGTCAGTATATGTAAAAAAACATGAATATAGACAACACCACATCTTTATCCAAACTATCAGTCGGGTTGATGTCTACCAGTTTCATCATAAAACACATGACTCTTAATTCCAAAACCTCCCAAAATAAAATATATGATATTATATATGTTCATAGATATACAATGTCATACAAAATTTATGTAAATGTGAATTTGATATTGATCTAATTATACCCCATGATTATAGAATTATAATTTCCATGTTTATAAGATGCAACATTTATCCACAAAGCATCATTAACAACCTTTTTAATGAAATATACTTGTATTATATGGTTTATTGTCAAACCATGGCTTACATGTTTCATTTCCATGAAATAGGGGCACCATAAGTAGTATATAAATAACCATTTAAAGACTTACAATTATAAAATTTTTATGCATAGTCACCATTGACATAAGCACAAAATATTTCATCATTATCTTGGTTTCTCCCATAACATAATGCAATGTTATAGGTACTTGATAGGTATCATAAAATGCAATTAATTTCATGATAATATGTCTCCCAAAGAGTTTCCATGAATCAACATAAAGTACAGAATGCAAGAGAAATATTTGGGTGAGGGAAAATAATTAAATATGTGATTGTTCCCATAATATTAGCATAAGGTATGTAAGACATAATGTGTAAATCCTGAGTATATGTGGGTACCTTTATTAAAGACTATTTAAAATACTACCCAAGAGGTATACATAATGGTCTCATACTTTCAAACATGTATCTCTTGAGTATCTTTAATACATAATAATGTTGAGATAAATAATGCACATTTTTCGATATGTACCTAATTATCTCAAAACCTATGATTTTATTTTCTGCACCTATATCTTTAATTTCAAAATTTCTTTTTGAATTTCATTTAAATCATGAATGAGATTCATATTTTCTCAAATTCTAATCATGTAAGAAACATTCAACATCAGATAAAGTATGCAGTTTTTGGTTGATTTAAAATAAACACTAGCTTCATATTGACTCCTAATAAACTTGATAGAAATCATGAATGAATAGAAATTCATCTAAAACATCCAAGAGGGGGGTTTCTTTCCATACAATTATTTATTTAAATGTATGTAATGATTCAATTTGAATTGTTTAGGATAACCATCAAGGGGTCTCATATAAATTTTATCATTTAAACGACCATGTAAAAAAACATTTATTATCTAATTGATTAATATGTTGAGTGTTATTAGTATGAAAATATAATAAGAGAAAATGTAAGAATTCTTAACATTAGGGAAAAATATCTTAGTTTATTAAATTCTATCTATTTGAAGGGAACACTTCTTAACTAGCCATACTTTATACATGATTTTATTTCCATTGGTGTTGTATTCTTTTATTCTAACATTACATTAATATCCAATTATTTTATAATTACATTATCTGATTAAAATGGTCTAAGTATGGTTCATTAAAAAAAGTGAATTTATTCATTCCTTGAAAATACCAACTACAATTATTCTTTTTCATTTATGGCATGCATATTGGTGTGAGGTTATTCATGTATAATATCCTAGGGTATATTAAAGAGATAATATGCCATATCATGCTGACTAAACTAAGAAGATGGTCTTGGAACCCTTATTTCCCTATCATGGGTCAATTGGAATTCCCTATTAAAGGCTGGGGGTTCTGATTGAGAATCTAAATTAGATGAATAATTAGTAGAAGAATCAACCTTTGATGTAGGATATTCATAATGTGGAGAAGAATGGAGAAGATCCTCCAACTAGGATGGAATCTCAGCTTCAACATATTATTCAATGAATGGATCACTACTTCCTGATATGGAAGAAATTGTTTTAGGAGTGGTGGAATCGTGAGAAGAAGAATCTCTACTTATGATTCAATTTTTATAACCATTTTTCTATTCCTAGTGATTATACCTCTTAACAACCTTGAGATACACAAAAAAAATGATTTTTGGGGATCTTGGTTCTCACATGTCAGTCTTAATATGAGCATAAGATGTATAACTGAAGACTCTTAGGTAGGAATAGAATGTGAATTTTCAATTCCATAATTCATCATGTATTTTCAAATGATTAGTAGAAGAGAAACACAAATTAATTAGGTACACATTTGTGCTAGTATCTTATCTCCAAAAGGATTTGGAGAGGCTTAAGAATGCATGATTTCACTAGACTCTTTCTAGAATAGTCTTATTCATTATTTCAACTAATAAAATTTTTTGTGGGAGTTTCCCAAAAAACATTATGTAATTTAACACCGTTATATTAAGAAACTATATGGAATTAGTTGATATGTATTCAAGTACAATTTTCATTCGTAGAATTTTGACATTCAATCGAATTTGGTTTTCAACTAAAATTTCCGAAGTTTTAATTGTTTGGAAGACATCATATTTGTTTTTAATAATTTAAATCCCAGAATTCTTAGAGAATTAATATATTAATGTAACAAAGTATAAGCTTGTGCCATGATAATAAGTCCTTGATGGACCCATAGATCACATTGGACATTTTATAAGGGGTTAGTGGCCTTGAAATTTGACAGGCCTAAAATGACAATCTTGGCCTTTACCATTACAAAATCATCACAAAATAGAAGATTTATTGGTGTGATTTGACTCGACATCCCTTGGTTGTTTATTTTTTAAGACCTATAGAGCTTACATGAGCCATTTTTTTATTCCAAATATTTTTATTTTTATTTTTTCTAGAAGAGACTCTTTATAACTAATGAGACTTTCTATTCATAAAATAAAACCTATTGAATAATGATTCTGTAATTATTGTTTTAGAGCATTTATAGATTTTAAGGAAAATGATTTCATAAATAAATGTAAATCCCATTCAGTATAGGACCCCTAAGGAAACAAGGTTTCTGTGAATATTCAGAACACACATCACATCATGTAATGTAAAGAGAGTGTGGTCATCATGTTCCAACAAAACCAACCATCTACCAATAACCATACACCATCTTTAATTACCTTAGAGGACATATCATTCTAACCTATTACCCAATTCAATAATGGATTCTATAAAAGGACTCCTACAAAAGGAGAAACCTAAATCAAGGAACCAATATTGATTGAGTGTATAGGTAGTCACATAAAGGACCTCATAATTGTCACAATAAAAGTATACATGAAGAGATTGATTAGTGTGTTGTTTAGACTCTAGATAATGCTTGAGTATTCTATACTCAGGATTAACTTTCTATTGTTTTACACAACAAAAAAATGTGACATTTCTATCAACAAAACTATATATAGGATTGGATTGTTTATTTCATTTTCTATTATCATTATTAACTATATTTTTCATAGTTTTAGATTTAAATATACCCCAATAGAATATGATCTCAACCTCATCTTTGATTCTAGGTTTAGAAAGTATTTCTTTATAAATAATGGTCGATTTTTCCTCATCTACGGTTATAGAGCCTCATCTATATATCATGGTCCCATCAAGGGTGTTTTGGGAATTATATGAAAAGATTAAGAGGTGAATTTATAAAACATCAGAATCAATATAAATATTAGTTTTTTGATAAATCTAACATGAATTTATTGAACTCATATACATGGGTATTAGTAGAACTTCTAGGATTCATTTTGAAGGTACATATATATTTTTTTTATAAATTCTACCTACAATTAATGCTACCGTGTAATGTTTCTCAAGGTTGAACCAAATTCTAGCAATAATATAATCATAAGATACTTCTCTAAGGACATTATAATATTAGGAATGAAAAAGGGTTATGTTTACTTCAACTATCACATCAGGGGAAACATCCATGTACTCAGTAGTAAAATGTCCATTATTATTTATAGTAATAATGTGGTTTTAGGCCCACATAGGAGATCAATTAGGAACTATTTTAAAAGTAAGGCTATCATATTATTTATTTTTAAGTTACAAGCAATATAAATATAAAATTTCTCTATTTCAAGTCTAATTGTTGATATTTTTACCCATATATAGATGATAATTTATTGTGGTCAAAATTAGGCACACACTCCCTACAACTGAACATTCTCTTGGTTAATAAACGGTGTTACCCAAGAGATTCAAAATGAATGGAAATATGGACATTATATTGGAATTTGAAAATTGATATGATGAAATACTATGTTGATTTATGAATGAAAACATGGTGAATAAATAAAATAGGAAAGAAGAACAGTAAATAAATCATGTATGAAACAAAAACTGAATTCGACAGAAAATGAAATCAAATGAGGCTCTAATAAAATATTTGGAGGCTCTATGGTGATCTGAACTTTGTAAGAATACAAAAAAAAAATTGGGACGATATATATATTTTCAATTAAAATATGAACATAATAGATCCATTTGAATAGAATACATGAAATGATATATTACATGAAAAATAATAACGATCATAAAGATTTTACATGTTACAATCCAGTGGGGACCCACATGAATGTAGAGAACAAGATAAACCCTTCAAACATTTTATTAATGCTCAGGAAATCAAAATAGTTTTACAGTATAAAAAATTAATGAACCAAAAACTAAAGAATAAATGATAATTCTACTATAATCAAATCAAAAAAACCGTATAGTGCCAAATGATAATGGGTCTAACCATATTGACATATTCTACATTTTCAGCTATTTTTCATGAAATGTGAAAGCTCAAGAACAATCCAAAAGGACTAAATAATCCATTTACAAGATTTTCACCCTCAAATACTCTTTTTTACACAAGGGAATTTTCATCAAAGCTGCACCAAGAGTGATACACCAATTGTGTAACACAGGGTTTGGATGTCATGGAGGTTCACCAACGGATATCAGAACACATCTCACTTGGTTTTTGGGAACCATATATGGGGTCACCAGAAAATTGGTGGATAAAAAACTAGATTGAATACCGACTGGGTGATGTGGTGATCAATGCTCATAAAAGAAGCGATTTCCTCAAAACCGAACAACCAATAAATTCCTGGTCAAATAAAAATAATTATATTACATGTGTTGTAATTTAATTACACTTTACTTCATGGTATTGATTGTATTTTTTAAAAAAATTATATTTTTTATTAAATTGAATGCAATTTAATATCAGATCTGTTAGGATAATTTTATTTGTTTTAAATTTCATTCTATTATTTAATTTGATATTTGAAAATTTTTATCTTCAAATTTATTAATTTCATTGAAATTAATTTTCATTTTTTCTATGTTTATTTTTAGTTGTTTATATCAATTTTGTGGAAACCAATCCTAATATATTTGAAATTTTCATTATTATATCCACTACATGATTCCTGATAAATATCATAATTCTAATTACTGTTATTAAATTTATTTTTAAACTTTTTTGTAACATCCCTAGATCCAGAACACTCTAATGTGTTTGAAATGGGTTGGTTACGAGACCACAATCATGATACCTGACATGCTAGATGATGTCTATTAGAATGATGGTTTGATAAGCATAATAGAAAGACTTTACCTCCCGGTCATAGAGACTCAACACAATTGAAATATGAAATAAAATAAAATTAATAATATATTATAGTACAAAAGTAATTGAATGATTATAATACTCCATAAAACCAAAAAGAAAATCCAACTGAATTATCCAATAATTAGAAAAGGGATAATGTAATGATAATATTTAATGTTACAAAATGTAATTCCAGAATAAATTAATGTAAAAGAATATTATAATGAAATAAATACTCAATAGTAACAGGTCCTGAACCCCATGTTGGTCCCATCAAGAAAATAGTATCTCATCTAATAAGAATTAAATCAATAACAAGGATATTTTCCTTTGTCCAAACCTCAACCCATGTAAGCTTCTTAGGTACAATAAGAAATCCAGAATAAGCTGTGAATATGACATAGTGGGTCAACAACACAATGTCTAAAAATAAACAGCCTAATAATATTGTATTTAATAATATTGTAAACAAGAGTGTTGGTGAATTTAAAGAATTGAATTAATACCACATCAACCTACTTCACCACCATGTTAGAATGTCTTTTCGAATGTCTCAAAACCAAGAAATCCATACCCATATAAGAATGGTATAAATCAGAAAAATATGGATCAAAACCATCAATGTATGAATATCAGAAAATAATCAAGTCCGGTCATGGTATGTAATCATTTCAGCATGTGTCTCAGTGCTATTCCTGGTATAAAATCATTTCAGTATGTGTCTAATGTAAAATCCTAGTATATATGAATTTCAGTATGTGTCATATGGAATAGCCAATAATATAATCATCTATGTATCTATATCAAGGATTAACTCGTTATATAATCATTTCAACTTTTGTCTCAGGTCATATACTCGTATTTCATAATTTCAGTAGGTAAATCACAACACATGTCCCAACACCAAAGATGTATTGATATCACAATATTAGGATCAATGGTTAATTAAGAAAATTAACAATTTCCTTCTAATTATACTTTTTATTTATCCTTTTTTATAACAAATAACATGTTATTTGAAAATATAATCAATCGAATCCATGTTGTATATGTATCATGGAATCACCCACATCAATGTCTTTTTAAATACACATCGATCCATTAATGCGTTCCTTTATAAACACCGGTCCACACACCATAATGGTAGCCATAATCATAGAAAAAACCAAATGGATTCAATGGGACTCCACGAAATAATCTAGTTCATCAATTATTTTAATCTGGTGCACGCTATGTTGGTGTAATTTAAATATTGCACATACAAGGTAATTATTAATCGATGTGGTTACTGTTTAGACCCACTACCATTAAATGAAGATAAACCAATGCCTATAATAGGATTCTCAAAAAATAACATAGGCTTAGATGATCGTAATAAGGTTCCTAGATCATGGCTGATCAAGGTCAAACCCAACAAAGAAAAAAAATCATAGTTTACACCATACAGATAAGAGAATGAAATGTGAAAAGTCATATTGAAAAATAGAGATACCAGGGATAATATGTGTGATTGGGTTATCCTAATGGGAGTAAATGCATCAAAAATTGCCTAGATGGTCACCCATGGTTGAGACGGAGAAGATGCAAAAATGTTGGTAAGAAAATTAAACTGCATGAGACACCTTAAAGCGTCATGTTGGGGAATTACTAGACATGTAATATTTTTACACATAATAAAATTATTTTTAGGGGGATATTTAAAAAAATTCCATCTCCATGGCTTCATATTAAATTATTCTGAATATTACATGATGTGTAATAAATTTACAAGTCCTGTAAATGTTCTGGAGAAGGTTATTCAAGCCATTCTACTTATGAAAACTACCTGAACCCCATTTTAGTTTTATTAACATTACATGATCCTTTAGAAACTCAAGAACGATTTTGAACTATACTCCATTAGATCTAAAAATCATATATCCTATAACAATTGGTCATTTTATTTCATAAAATGTCTTTATATCAATTAACAAGACTCATCCACCGAGGCCCAAATGAAAAAAAATCAAGAGGGACATACTTTAAGAAAGACAGGATCTTACATTTTGTTGACTAAATTTATTTTTTTCATGGGTGTTTTCAATTAACATTGGCATATAAGAATTTTCTTGAACCCTTTTTATAATTAATTCCTAATTAATATGATCAAATCCACTGTATAAAATGGTCCGATCATCGATATAGAAATTTAATCTCAATAAATTTGGTTTGTAAGTGTTGTCCCAAAATATTTTGGTCACTACTACACAATCATTTTTATTCAACATGATGAATTTATCATCACTACCTAAACGAACAGATAAATGGTACAATTATCATCTCTAAAAAATAAATATAAAATGTCTCATTTATCCATGCATTTTTTATTAACGATCAAGGATGCCGATTTTATTATGTGACAATAAGGATCAAACATTATAATTTTAGTGATATTACGGATCATCATTAATCATCGATTTTTCTTAGTGATGATAAAATAGAAAATTATATATTATTTAAAAACATATTTTAATATAAAAATAAACATCTATTGTAATTTATATAAATATATAGATTTAGATTTATATATATATATAATATTTGAAAAAATATGATTTATTTAGGACTAAATATATATTTAGAAATTACATATAGTATATTTTGTGAAAATATAATATAGGAAAATTAAAATAATATATTTATAAATAATTTCATTATTAACATCGAATAATAGACAGTCAACTGTAATTTCATGATAAAATAAATAAATAAATAAATTATAACAATATGACATGTTAAAAAACTTATTGAAGAATGAACGACAATAATGATTGATTTGTGTTTCCATTGGATCCCAACTGTAAATCATTTTTGTCAATATAAGATATCTATGCATTGTGAATCAGGTGGGGGGAGGCTTGGCCCTTATTATTTCTAAACCACAAATTCATTGAATGACCTCCAAAAATATGTTTTTTATTTGAGATACATATATTTTTGGAACATTAAATGTAATTTCACCAATTTTTAAGAGGTTATTCTTCTTTTTTTGGTCAATATTGAAATTAGTCTTCAGGATTTTATTTATATAGATATTATGGTGTTGAAATTTTAACTATTTCCATAATTTAGTATTATTATTAATTTATAATACATATATATATATATACTTACAAACTAGTATATATGATCACATAAAAAGTTAATTGTAGAAATAAATATTTAATAATTTTACTAGTATAATATATTTTTATATATATAATCCATATGAAATAAAGAATTTATTATGTACTTTTTTATTAAATATTTTTATAACTGTTATTATGCTTATAAAAATGCATGACTATATTTATAATTATACAATTTTATATATAATGTTTATATGTTAATGTTTTTAAAAGTACTAAGAGAAAAGTATATATTTGTCCCTATATTGACATCTCTGTAACTGATAATAGATATAAATATATATATTACATACAAACAAAAACATGTGTGTGTATAAAAAAACACAGGCAGACACACAAAAACGTAGAGAAAAAAATGTTTTTATAATTGTATTTAAAATTTATTTTAAAATATATAAATATATGAAAAAATAAATAATAAAAAATATGTATTTAAATATATTTAAATATGTAGATATATAAAAAATCTATATGAAAAATATAGAGAGGAGTGGTAATAGAATTACTTATGCACATGAAGGTCTCATGATCAAATCTAAGGTTGCACAGTTGAGCTGAGAGGGTTTTGGAACTAAGCGCGGGTGATGAAAACTCTGGTGAGACCCACATAGTAGATGTATGGTGGGCTAGGGGTGCATTCTGGTGAAGGGGAATGTGGGTGGGGGATGAGAAATTACATGAGCATAGTACCTAATGATGTTGGAAAAAATAATTTTCTTTTTTTGAAAGTGTTATTTTAGTATTGACAATGACACCATTTATCAATGTTAAATAATTGAAGATGAATTTTTATTTTATAGATGATGGTAAATAGTGTCTTTATCATATACTTTTTAGGAATAACCAAAGTTATGACCTTTTAAATAAGCCAAAATCATTATATATTTTTTAGCGATAAAAATTGATATTTCTAACACATGAGTGGGGGTGAGTATGGAATCTACCGAACATATGGGTGGGGAGGGGAACTCAGTGTGAGTCCTCATGCATGTGTGTGTGGGTGTGTTAATGTGTGCATATGTGTATGGGTATTTCTTGGGGGCCTGATATGGGGCACGAGCGTTGTACCTATACAAACTGAAATGTTATTCAATTATTATTGTCCATATTTTCTAGTGTTGATGAGTTCACCTTTCATATAATTCTAATAAAAGTGAAAATTAAGGTATAAATTTCCCGTACTGATGTTGAGTGTCCTTATAATTGCTTTTTTAGCATTCAAATAAGCTATTGAATTTTAAATATTCCTAAATAAGTTTCAATTTTGTAGTGTTGGAAAAAAATTAAAAAACATGAATGTAGGGGGTGAGTGTGGGTGTGAATGTAGACATGGGTATGGGGGAGTGAGTGTGGGTGCATGAAAATGTTGGTGGGGGTGTCTTTGGGTGTGTTAGTGTGGCCATAATTGTGTGGGTATTGGGCTGTGTAGTGCACCAACCCAAGATTACTCAAACCATGATCAAGCTAGTGCATGTATGTGACCCTAGGTATGCCACTATGTACCCTATTTCCTATTACTAAGAACCTTGAGTATATAAACAATGTATAGATAATTTAATCTTAGTTTAATGACATTAAATAATAGGTAATTAATAAAACCATCATATAATGGTCCCATGATTAACACATTTACACACATCATAAAGATATCCTACTAGGTCGATCAGGGACATTTGAAAACTAAAATAATAATATATGTTGAGAAATTTTCAAAAAAATTGACTCCCTCGTCAGTCCTTCAAATCATCCTAATCCATCATATCTTACTAGATCTCATGTATAACAGATTACTCCAATGCTAAAAATAAGATTCAACTTGTGCATCACGAAACTCGTGAAACATGATAGAATAAAACATAGTAAGAAACCATCAATTATGTCCTTTATATAAACCTCCATATTTGTGTATTTATATAAAAAATATAAATAATTTTGTAATATGTTTCATGTAGTCAATCACATCAGGTCATCATGGGATAACCAGATAATAATGACACATGACAGCACCTACATTGGCCAATGCTAATGTACATTGTCCATCATTTTTAAAAAAGATTGTTTGACCCCCATAATGTCCCAAGCACACAATTTGTCAATCCATTGTCTCTAAAGGATAAATTGAATTATTGGATCACCATTGGTCTGACCATAGGTTGTATAATGATATATGGCTTCTGGTATCTCTACGTGTTTGACCATGGGTGCTAAATTTCAAAAGGCATCCCATGCTCTCTAACAATTTGACCGTGGGAGGGAAATTTCTGATGGTGTTTCTAACTCTAGAATTATTATTACATGGAATATAATTATCAAATTGCATCCTGAATCTCTGTCGGTCTAACCATGGG
Source organism: Viscum album (assembly GCA_963277665.1). Classification (NCBI taxonomy): domain Eukaryota; kingdom Viridiplantae; phylum Streptophyta; class Magnoliopsida; order Santalales; family Viscaceae; genus Viscum; species Viscum album. The sequence goes on from OY728120.1 coordinate 1,689,351,826, forward strand.
AAGAAAATTATAGATAGTGACTTAGTACACTACTAGAATGTCCACAGGTGATATATATTTGGTTTTTGTGAGAAATTGGATTTTTGGTCAATGTATTGGAAACTAAATATCAAAAATATATGAGAGTTAAACATGTTAGATGTATAAAATTCATCAACACAATGGGAAGTCCTAATTCTGGCTTCCCAACATTGTTCCCCAAACACAACTAGACATAAATTGTTTTTTGCATGCAGTTTCCTCCAACTCAGTGGTATGTTGATGGTGCAACAGAGTATATAACTATTTTTCACAACAAAAATAATGTTTTACCTAATTGTGTGTGTTAAGAGGAGGTTAAATAAACACATATACATGGGGAAAATGGTCATGTTGAAGAGGAATGAGTTATTCATATGGAAGGGTAAACTTCTAGATGTGTCATAATGTTTTGAATGTGGTGATGGAAGTGTGAATGTGGTGCATGTATTGTTTACAATAGGGTCCAATTATGTGACAGATTTCCCTTGAAAAAATTGATGATGTCCCACAATGAATAAAGAATGATTTTATTCATATTGAGATTATCATTTAGTTGTGATTAGTAAATAATCTATTTAGTTCCACCATAAATAATGGAGCTGGTACACTATATAGAAATTATTGATATCAATCATCCATCAGATGATGTAAAACATAGTTACTGATCCCTGGTCGAGAGGCCTTAAAATCTAATGTCAAGTAAAATATGGCATCCTATAACCATCTATATGTACTTTATATTCCATGAATATTTAATGATGTGATTAATTGAAACATTTTATAACGTATCATTCATTGTTCAGTGTGAAATTATAGTAATAAATAATGATTTTATATAGTGTCTAATGAAATTTATCAGAATAATAAAAAGAAATTTAAAATCAGTAATTAAGAATCTCTAGGAAAGATAATATAAAATTTATGATAAAAACTGAATTGATGAACTACTATAAAACATTCATATAATACACAAAATAATAACTAGATCATCTTCATAAACCATCATGTGAGTTTGACCGAGACCAATAATTGGAAAAAAAGAATCCCACATCTAATGTGCATCCCATGGCTACTTATGAATTATTCAATGTTCAGATGTGATCCATATTTTCTCCACGATATTCTAGTAGCTATTATTCAAAGGGGGGGATGAAATATCGTTTCTGGGTAGAGTTAGGTTTGGAAAACGATAGTAATATTTACCCACTACTATCCCATTGAAGTCAATTATATAGGAGATTAATGACAAAAAATAATTACATCTACATTTATTGATGTGATATTATTTATTATGAAATACTTTGGCCAGTGTACATTAATGAAATAAATACTTCGACTCCATTAAATTTCATCTCCTAAAATGGTATAATAAATGACATCCAATATGGGAAAATAACAAATGATAATAGTTTATCATTGAATATTTGTTGAACAATATACCATGAATGAAAATATAATGCTGAAGATCTTATTAAATAACTTTCACAAATACATCAGAAACACAATAAAAATTTCAGCACTTTTCTTTTAGGCATGTATTAATTCATATTATAATATTAATGGATAAATTAAAAGGTGAAAGAAATAAAATACACAGGGTCATGGATTTATAGATCTCAAAACAGAAAATCCATTAAAATTGGAAAAGCCATTGAAATGGAAAATCCATTGAAAATACTGATGAAAAACCAATGACTTATTTGGAATCTATTAAATAAAAAATTTGGTAGGCACTACTTTTTGTCACATTGTCTTTCATTTTGACCTATATTCTATGAAAAAAAATCAACAAACAATTTCTTACATACGAAAATTATTCATCAAAAAATTCAATGGTTTTTATTGATTAAAATTAATAATTTATTATATATATTAATTAATTGTTAATGTATAATATTTCTTTTATTGGAACTCATTTACTTTTCTTTAATTCTCTCTTATAAAATCATAGAATATATTAATATTGATTTTATTTTTCACCCACCTTTTTTATCAACCAAAAATATAAATTAATTTAATTTTTTCTTAGTCATAATGAAATTATTCACAAGTCCTACATTTTCTATCATATTTAACCATATTTTTTTATTTGACTAAATAATATTAAATATATAAATTCATCCATATATTTTCCAGAAAAAAATATTTCTTTTATTATTAATTTTTTACATTATAACATTTATCTAAAATAACATTTAATACATATTGATATGAAGATATTGAATATAAATGAATGATATATAATTAAACATATTCATATTTGAGGAAATTAATGATGGTTAATTTCTTTAGATTGATTGAATTTTTAATACATTTATGATTTATTTCTAATATTATAAGTTTAACATAATTTCAAGATCATATCTATTAGGATTAATTTTTAGATATGATGTGCTTAGTATTATTTAATTTTGAAAATAAAATTTTTTTTTCAAAATTTATAGTTCTCAATGAAATTAATTTCCATTTTTTTAAAGAGTATTTTCTTGTGGTTTCCATTTGTTCTGTTTACTTCCCTCCCATAAATCTATAATTTTCACATTGATTTCCTCACCCTAATGCCTTCAAAATTTTCAAATATTTTTGTAATTATAATTATTTTAAATTTTTATCACTATTTTCATAGGGAACCATGACTAATATTTATGGATATTACATAACTTTTGATGAATATCCAGTACATTAGAAATATAAATTTCTGAGGGTCGTAATAGTTTCGTGTCTTTGGAATCACAAAAACAAAATCGTCTATCCTGGTGAAGGAACATAAATATCTCCCATAAATATCTCCACCTTTAATAATTCTACCTAAATGAATTATATGTATTCTAGTGAAATGATACAAAATAATGTTGTGAGATCAGATGCTCAGTAATGGTATATAATGGAAATGTGTAAGAATAAGATAAAAAAGGGTGTGAAATGTGGACATAACATTTGAAGACCATAACGAGCATGTTAGAGATCATAATAAAGATTGGATGTTTACAAGAAATAAATCATAATAGAATATTGTGTTGGAGTTTGTGACCTAGAACAAACTACATTTTACTTTATTCATTAATAAGTACATTATCACATCTTAATTGTTCTTCTGCATGACAATGCACATGATAATGTCCTAAGGAAAGTTGTTGCATTAAAGGGTAATAACGGATTCCTGCTATGATGAGAACATGAAAATTCAATTAAACGATTCTTAAATTTATGTTCTATGGATGGATGAAGTTATTTGAGGGAAACAAATAGTACAAAACATTAAGGGTGAGGACTCATAATAAATTGATGATCCTTCTCATGGTGTGCACCCTTGGTAATATCTAGGAGGATATTTTGAGAACTAGACCCACCAGTAGGAAATAAACATTACATAGTGTCATTGGATGCTTCTATTTGTGGAGGTGTGTATTGGCCCTTAGACTTTATGATTATTATTAATGGGTATTACAACTCGCGCACATGGATGTATTAACGAAAACTGTGATGACACACTATTCACAGTGAGGTATGATATGTTGGGTGTGTCACGAGTAATACCCCATTAATAGATAATTCGAGAAGGATTTTTCCCTTATGTTACATACTGTAAGTAGATATCTCAGGCCCTTTAATGGAATTGATATATCCTAAATAAATCAATGGAAATGGTGAGGAATGTGCGAGTTCAATTTCATGATGTCAAAGAAAAAATAATTGAGCACATGGGTTGATGGAACCAACATGAAACCTACTTGATTGGAGATATCGAGGAAAATAGATTACATTACACGGTAAGTGTTCGTAGGAGGTGACACATCATTGTGGTGTTAACTTATTTCTCTATGGGTTTATTGGTTTGTTTCTACACACTAACCTTGGACTTTAGGAAGGTTACGCCTAATTACACTGATAAAGTGGCCTAGAGGGTCACACAATAAGTGTGTTCATGTATCTGAGTTAAATATTAATTTAACATGTTGAAGAATGATTATTCCTGACTGTGGATAAATAATTATTCAAGGATAACTTATTAAATTTATTTTGACACTAGTTATATGAGAGAATATATTGTGGGTGAAATAATAAATATATTAGTTAGTGACGAAGTGATACTTATTTGAGAAATAAATATACATTATTAAAGGTCTAATAAATTTGGTTTAAGAATTAAATATAATAGAAAACTTAAAGTACACAACTAGTATTTATCTGGGAGATTATGAGAAATAATATTATTTTTCTAATTAAATAATATTATGTGTAATTAGCTGGGTGCAGGTCAAGTAATAATGATAATCAAATTTTATTATTCGACAAGGGGTATTAATATTAATGAAATGGAATAAATAAAAGATTTCAGGTAATTAATTAATTTTATTATTCTATGTAATTAAAATACCAATTATATATTTCTCATTAGCCTTTCCATTTTTTGGGGGCTGTTGACAAAGGATCTAGATAAAGCACTCATTCCAAGAGAGAATTATTTTCTTCCATGCATGATCTCATGCTATGAGAGAGAGATCCTCCTCCACAGGATCAAGGTGATCGAAGGTGGACATCGGAAGTGAATGCTCTTCCGCACTATAACCCAGATATCCCTTTGGCGACGTCCTGATATACATGGAGCACGTGTGGATCACCTCTAGAAAAATCTTACACTAGGATTCTATGACGCAAAGATGGTTCACATCAGATCGTGACTGGAAACATCAACACAGAGAGAATTCCATCAAGGATATTATTTAATTTTATTTATGTTATTTATAAACAAATATGATGATCCTCTCTATGTTTCTGGGACTACCTTCATTTTCTTTTTTTCTTTGTTCTTTTCCAGAGATCTGGCATTTTATTATCATGAATGTTCTTAGATTGATCATTTTTAATGGAAAAATTAAATTTGGGTACACCAACCAATGCACTTCATCTGCACCCGGAACCTATATGTGGTGTTAGAGGGGTTATATCATTGATTATAATTATTTATTTTTTAATTTATGATTTACGCATTTAATAATTTAGTTGTTTCAATTTTAGGTTAATCATTCTGCAAATATGAATCTTGAGATCTGTTCCTCCTCTCTCGTTTCTCGTTCACCTTAAATAAATCAATTCTTCATTTAATTTTTGATTAAAATAAAATAGTGGATCTCATCCGGTGGTTCCAAACATTCCTAAATATACAACACCAGAATACACGGGGTATATTCAGCAATACACACAGTGTAATATAGGTACAATGCATTAGACTAGTCCACCAAATAAGGCCATGTAAATGGATTCTATATAAGTCTTTTTGACTCTGTGTGTTGACCAGGAATCGGTGGAACACGTTTTCAATATTACACATCATGTAGACCATCGATCACGAGGTTTAGTCCCTTCGGGTTAGGGTTGGACTGTGTAACCCATACACAGATTTCCCAACTTAAAACCATGTAACGCAGATACTACACGATGTGTGTCCCACTGAACATGTCGTTTACTCTGAATATTTCTGAAGTACATTTACAGGCCAAGTCCCCGTGCATGTACTTCAGATGGAAGGTGAAAAAAAGTACACGACATGTAGTTGTAACTACACGCCATGTATTCATCCAAATTATGTATATTTCTTAAAATGTATTATTATATTAAACAAACCCTTAATACGTGTCCCATAATATAGGTGCAAAGGTAAGGCACACCATGTGAATGGTTTTTTTATATAAATGTGATTAATTTAACATCTATGTAATGTTCATTTCCACTCAATGGGTAGTTAGGAATGAGAATTCAATGGTTTTCCTCCAGGGTAAAACATACATACAAAGATAATTTTAAATGAATTTATTTGGATAAAATTATGATGGATGATAATCTCAAGGAAATTCAGAAAAGGGTTTAAGATAAAATGATTAATTAATTAATGATAATTAATTTATTCGAGCATGATTTATCATAAAAAACGATTAAAAAATTTAACGGTAGTTTTATTTATACATAAATATCATTTCATGTATGGATGATCGTGAGATAGACCATGACCTTTGTGTGTGAATTGTTTATTTTATTTTATTTATTTAAATTAAATTTGTTGGCATGCAGGCCTTCTCTTCATTAATATTGAAGGCCTGCGTGCCCAAGGATTCTTTTAGGTAAAAACACCCTTTACCCCTCACCTACGTGTGAGATAAATGAATATGTAATTGATTGAGCTTCTAAGCTATTGGAGGTGGCTCAAGTCATAAGCCAAGGTGAATCCAATACAAGGGGATACAGAGGTGGGCATGTGGAAAGCTATAACATGAACCTGAAAGGTTCAAGGTGTTTCTGCCCTAGGTCTTGTGTTATTTTATCAACCTCTAGGTAAACTAATCAATAGAACAATCTCATGATTATAATTTTTTTTATATCTGTCAGTTGCATGGTTTATTTTTTGGGTGCGTTTTTACGATAACACAATTAATTATTTAAACCAGATTGCATAATGGAATTAAAATAAGACCGAATTATGCGTAATTATTTTCTAAGACATGGTTAATCACTTATGTATATCCCAGATAATATTAACAATCATGTAATCAAATATAATAAATTGGAAATTTTTGTATAAGGATAAAATCCATCAACGAAATATGAAGTCATTATAGACGTCCATAATCTTGGTTTGAATCGAACCATGGTTCAACGTTCTTGATCAACCTTTGTTAGGGTGCTTTCAATTATCCGGAAATTAAATTTCAAGTTTTTGGGTTTAATTTACTTGGTTAGATTCATGGGTTGACTGCCACAGTAGGACTTGGTGTGTCCAATAAGCCATGGTTGAGGAAATCCATAATAAAAGGGTTTTAGGAATGGGGAGTCCACTCAGTGGATCACAGAGCTACGAGTTAATGAAGTTGAAATTTTGAATGCCTACCTAAAACCCTTAATGTTTCTTAACCAGCACTACTTGGGTTTTTTAGAAGGTAAATATGGATCCTTACCACTAGAATATTCAGGAAATAGAATATTTTGATGTCAATCTTTTGGGATATTGGATTTCGACTAAATATTGGGAGACTAATAAGTATTAATTTATTTATTTGTCTTAATTTTATCCTAATAACGTACTAATCCTTTTTATATCTTAATTTTTAAAAACATCAAGAAAAATTACTTCAATCTTATCATTATAAACCTTATTCTAGAAAACAAAACATCTCACCGGAAGCAATTTTCTGGAATGGTAGAGGCGTTTAAGAATCATCCTTAGCCACGAGAAGAAATTGTATGTGCTGGAAGAGCCTATTCCAGTTTCACATAAAAAAGAGGTCAGTGATGAGGAACTATCTCTCTATATGAATCACATGGATGATTCCGTAGATGTCCATTGTTTCATGCTATCAGACATGTCTAATGAGCTCTTGAAGCAACATGAAAAAATAGATGCGTATATCATGATGTCTCATCTTAAGTATCTATATCAAAACAAGGTGAGACAAGAGAGATAGGAGATCCACAATTATTTGTTTAAAACCAAGCATGGAGATTCTGCACCAGTTGGGCCTTATGCAGTCACTATTATTGGCAACATTGAACACCACAACATCTTAGGGATTATGTTCCCGGATGAGTTGTGTATAGATCTTGCCCTATCATCACTACCCAAGACCTTCTCTATATTTATTTTAAATTATAACATGAGAGAAAATGAGAAGAGTCTATCAGAACTTCTGACCTTAATTATCCAGGTAGATAAGGACATAGTGGATGACAAAACTGCAGTCTTTATGGTGAATTAGAAAAGGAAGGACAAGGAAAAGGGTCCAAAGTCATATAAATGGTCTGAATACCCTGAGCATCGTCCCACTACGATGGAGAAGATCCATAGGCAAGGAAAGGAACGAGAGGTAGTATGATTTTCATGTGGCACATAAGGACACTAGAAGAGGAAATGCACCCAGAAGCATGGGGACTCTAAATCTGTGTTTGTTATTTAGTTTAATCTTTTCATTTATACACATTGGTTGTTAGATATATCTTTTGGGGCTCAAATATATATTCAAATGCAGGAACCAAGTAGATTTATAATGATTTATAGAGGAGGGGTAGATATTCTAGATGCCAATGGTGCTAGGCTGGCAGCATTGGCATTGGCGATTACAACCTCTGGTTTCCAACTGAGATGATTTTGGTTTTACATAACTGTTATTATGTGACTAGTTTTACCAAAAACATAATTTCTATATCATGTTTGGATATGGAAGGATTTATTTTCATTTTGGGAAATAAGGGTTTCTTATTTTATAATAACAACATATGTTATGGTATGTAACATTTAAATAATGGTTTGTATGTATTAAATTACAAAAACAAAGTGTTGGAAATCGATAATGAAACAAACTCACATGACTCATACATCACTCAATTGGGGAATCACCATATTGGTCATGTAAATGAGAAGAGCTGGAAAAAGCTCTGCCAAGATGGCTATTTAGAAATTACTATGCTAAAACCACATGATAGATGTCACACTTGTTTACAGTGTAAAATGGCCAAACAGCCTTTCGGTGGATAGGGTGAAATGGCCACATTTCCTCTAGGATTGGTTCACATGAATGTGTGTGGACCATTTCCAGTAGAATCAAGAGGTATATATTATTACTTAATTACTTTTAATGATGACTTGACTAGATATGGATATGTCTACTTAATGAGGTATAAGTCAGAGTCCTTAGAGAAATGTAAGGAATTCAATAATGAAGTAGAGAATCTGCTTGGTAAGAAGATAAAGAAGCTATGATCAGATTGAGGTGAAGAATTTATGATCCAAGAGTTCATTGATCTTCTACAAGAGTCTAAGATTCTATCTCATCTCACACCTCCTAATACACCAAAGTGGAATTTTATTACTGAATGGAAGAACCGCACCTTTTCAGACATGGACAGGTTGATGATGAGTCATGCATATCTTCCATTATCATTTTGGGGATATGAATTACAAACTGCAGCATACACATGAAACTGAGTACCAAAAAATGCGGGAAATGGAATTCAATATGAGTTATGGTATGTAAATAAACCTATTTTTTGCACACACGTGTATTGGGATGTGAGGTATTTGTTAAGTCCTTCTCGGTCAAAAACTAGAACCCCGAGGCATGAGGTGTATATTTATAGGATATCCCTAGGAAAAGAAAGGATATTACCTATATAACCATTCAGACAATGACTGTTACTATCGCCAGAGAAGACCTCTTTCTTGAGAGGGAGAAAATCAACAAAAAGGATAGTGGGAGAAAGATGGATTTTTCGAAGTTGATTCTCACGATACACAAGATTTGGTGCAGGACCAAGCTCCACAGGTCCTCGTGGAAGAGGATCCTGCAACACAAGTACTATGTAGGATCTCAAGAGAGGTAAGGTAACCAGATTGATTTTGTTACCTAGTAACAGAGGATAGTGAATCACTATTGTCGGACAAGGATGAACCTCTCTTCCTCAAGGAATCAATTGAAAGCTCAGAAGTTTCACGATGTCCAGAAGCTATCAATTATGAGATGGATTCCATGCATCAGAACCAAGTTTGTGTTCTGGTTGATGATCCAATTTATGTCAATCATGTTTGATGAAAATGGGTATTCAAGAGAATGTTGAACATGGAAGGTCATGTTGGCACCTATAATGAAATGCTAGTGGATAAAGTATTAAGACAACTTTAAGGAATTTACTATGATGAAACCTTCATTCCAGTTTCCATGTTTAAATCCATAAGATTCATACGTACCATAACAGCTTACCATGACTAAGAGATTTGGAAGATGGATGTCAAAACAGAGTTCCATAATGGGAAACTTCAAGAAGATGTCTATATGACACAACCAAAAGGGTTTGTGACACTAGATGAAGCCAAACAGGTTTATAATTACCAGAAATCCATTTATGGAGTAAAGAAAGCTTCTAAGTCCTGGAACATTCGATTTGATGAAGACCTAAAGGAAGTTGGTTTCATTAAGAATGAATATGATCCATGTGTTTATTAGTGGTTTAATGGAAATGAAATTGTTATCCTAGTAGTATATGTGGATGACATATTGCATATTTGAAATGATTTACTAGTATTACTGTCATTTAAGGACTGGTTGAACAAGTGTTTCTCCATGAAGGACTTGGGTGAAGAAGCCTACATTATAGGGATTAAGATCATTCGTGATAGATCCAAGAGGATGCTTGGACTGTGTCAGGGAACACAAATTGACTAGATACTAAGGATATTTAGTATAGAACAATCCAAGAGGGGATTGGTTCCTGTATCACATGTCCTACATCTTTCTAAGAAAATGTGTTCTCGGACACAACAAGAGAAAGATAGAATGATTAACATCCATACACTTTGGCTATAGGATCCATTATGTATGCCATGTTATGTACCAGGCTTGATGTGGCCTATGCACTAAAAATGGTAGGAAGATATCAAGAAGATCTAGGAGAACAACATAATACTACTGTTAAGACTATCCTTTAGTATCTGAGAAGAACTAAGGATATGTTCTTGTTGTATGGAGGAGATGAGTAGCTTTTCAACTGAAGGTGTGATGATGCTGGTTTTCAAACATATCAGAACAATCTGAAGTCACAATATAGATATGTTTTTGGTCTCAATAGAGGAGCTATGAGCTGGAAGAGTTAAAAGAAACAAGTTTTCACTGATTCTACAGTGGAGTCAGAATATATTGCGGCTTTTGATGCAGCCAAGGAATCCGTCTGGATTCTAAACATTTGGCAGAAGCTTGATGTGGTGCCCAGTAGTAAAGATCCTATCACATTGTATTGTGACAATACTACAACAATGGATCTTGCAAAAGAACCAAGGTCTCATCCACAGAAAAATCACATACTCTAGATGTATCACCTCTTGAGGGATTTCTATCAAAGGGGTGTAGATGCTGTAAGGAAAGTGTCCACATAAGAAAACATGGTAGAACCCATGAATAAAGGCCTATCCCAACAGAATCATGAATATCATGTGAGAGATAGCAGGTTAATAGTTGATAGTAGTTGGGTCTAGTCCATGTGAGAGTCTGTTAGAGTTGGTGGCCTAGAACCAACAACTTTGTACTTTATTCATTAATAAATACCTTATCACATATTGATTTTTCTTCTGCATGACAATGCATGTGATAATGTCCTAAGTGTATATGTTTCATTAAAGGGACATAGATGATCCATGCTATGGTGAGAAACCAGAAATTCCATAAAACTTTATATATATATATGTTCTATGGAAGGATGATTTTATTTATGGGCCACAAATAATACATGTCATTAGGGGTTAGGACACATAAAAATTTGAGGAACCTTCTCATGGGGTGTGCCGTTGGTAATATCTAGGCGGATATTATGAGAAAGAGACCAGCCAGTGGGAAATCCACATTTCATAGTGTCATTGGATGTTCCTATATGTGGAAGTGTGTATTGGTCCATAGAAATTATTATTATTATTAATGGATATTACAACTAGTGCACTTAGATGTATTGACAATAACTATGATGAGACACTGTACGCAGTGAGGTACGATATGTTGGGTGCGTCACGAGTAATGCCACGTTAATAGATAATGCAAAAAAGGATTTGTCCCTTCAGTTACATAACAGATGTAGATATATTAGGCCCATTTATGGAATTGATATAACCTTAATAAATCCATGGACTTTGTGAGGAATGGGTGAGTTCAATTCTGGGAAGTCAAAGAAAGAATAATCGATCACATTGGTAGATGGCACCAGCATGAAACCTTTTTAATTAGAGATATCGAGACAAGTGGATTACATTACACAGTAAGTGTTCATTGGAGGTGGCCTATCATTTCAGCATTAAATTATTTCTCTATGGGTGACATGGCGTTTTGGTAGACGCTAACCTTGGACTTTAGGCAGGAACTTCCTAATGCCACTGAGAAAGATGCCAAAAGGGACATCCACTATGTAACACCCCAGGTAAATAAAGAATATGAAATTTTCATATTTATCCATATTTGTGAACAAAGTATTAATAGTACTTTAAAGGTAACACTATGCTCGATGGCGTACCCAATACGCAACAACGAGTTTCTTTGAAATCTTACGTTGCACTCTAATAATAAAATAATATTATTTTAAATGGTAGTTAACGCCTAGCCATTGTAATGGCAGGAATGAACAGAACTGACTACAAAATGATTTTATATGTTTTTCAAATATATTTTACTTTTATCCAATAAATGTTAGATGCTTAAAATGCAAATGAATCCAATTTTAAGCATAAATCATCTAATATTCTTTAAAAGGACGATTAACCGCCTTTTGATGGAGAAACCTTTTGAAATATACATTCCAGGATTTTATATGTTTTATTTGACAAAATAAAATCCTTCTTTAGAATCTGGACATCAAAATTTACTTTGTGTATATTTTTGTTATTTTTCCAATAAAGATCATTTTTATTGAAAAGGTTTCATTTTAATTCAAAACCTCATTTTAATCTAATTTATTTATATGGATATATTATAATTTTCATTGAGATTAAAGTGTATTTAGAATATATTTTTACCATTTAATCCAATGGTGGTCATTGGAATTAATTTCACTTTGAAACCGGACTTAAACTAGTGTCAATATTTTAATAGATATTGTTTCTTAAAGACACGCTATATGTTTTGATAGCAGGAATTAATTATTAAATTAATTAATGAAACTTATATGTTTTGAATTTTTTAAAATAGACATCATTTTGGAATTCAGAATATCAAATATAGCTTAGGGTGAATTTTTTGTATTTTTCTGAAAAACTTCAATTTTTGATGAATAGTGAAACCTCTAAGTGGTAGTTAAAGAAACAGATTTTTTGTTTAAATGAAACATTGCCACTTATGTGATTTGATTTTCAAAAATCCAACATACATGGTTTTCATTAAGAAGTAACATGTGCTTCAATGAGATTAAAATAATTTTTGGTGAATAGTAACGTTTAAGTTTTATTAATCATGATTAAAGGTAATTAGTGTAGTTTAAGGTAAAAATAATGTTTTAATAATATGAAATGACCTAGAAACATGTCCTACCCTCATTTTATGTGTCATGGGCGACCAAGAAAATCCATGGGTCAACTTGGGGACCTCATTCATCCAGTTTGGTAGGAAAATGACATAAGTAACTTTTTATTTAATGTTAAAATAAAAATTTCACAAACATGAGTTCTTTTAATAAAACAATTTTTAAATGGGGTTATACAAGTCATATTTTTGACTATAAATATTCATTAGAAAGAAAAAAGGATTTCCTACATTATGAATTTTTTTTTATAATTTTTATACATTAAATAAATTAAATTATTTACGACACAATGATGATTCAGTGATTACCTCATTATTTAACGATTTAAATAAAATGAAAAGATAATGTAAAATCTAAGATATAAACATTTCAAAAACCTATTGTATCTGTAAATTTATAACTCTTATCACCTTATACTCTAAATATATAATTTTGGGACCTTTAAAATCTGAAATCATTTTATAATAAAGAAACCTTTTATAACTTTCCAAGAGTACCGCTCCTCTCCTCTTATAAAAGCCCCCCACCTCTACCCCCTTACCCACACCTCTCAAGACTTTGGCTCGACCAAACCCTGTCCATTCTGTCTCTACACATACCTCTATTACTCCTAGAATCCTCACATTGGGAAGAAGACTTCCCAAGGAAGCCTTTGAGCTCTAATCAAAAAGCGTTACCCATTTTAAAGGTAATGTCCTCCCTAGTGTTATTTTTTTTATTTTGCTTCTCCAACCCCCTAAACACTTTTTATTTATTTATTTTGTAACAAAAATAGTATCTTCAATATACTAGGATGTTGTTATGAGGATTATTTTAGCTACACTAACACACACCTCTGTCTAATGGTTAATGAACATTCTGTTTCTGTGGATGACGAATTACTGCCTCACGAAACGATGATTGTTCTATCTTCTCATACCACCTCTCATGGTGGCCATTATGATGGAACTATATTTATTTATGATATATATTATATTTATTTCTTATCTATTCTTCTGTATTTTATATTTAATACATACATTTATGCTTTTCATGTTGTGAAAATGCGATAATTTCATTTGAGGAAGTGTGGACTACCGCCTCCTCAAGTGATGTGACTTGTTCATGCAATACATGGAAAGTATAAAGAATGAAATTGATGAACTTATGTGATATATATAACATATATATTATACTGTAATTATAATATATATATATATATATCACATCTAGTTTTAATTCCATTAGTGTGCCAAAGAAATGAAAGTAGCATTCGTGCGTACGTACGGCTTACCATCTCAATGAACGGTACATTTCATTTCTTATCTCCAAATGTTATTTACTATTATAAGTACATATATATAATTGATATATATTTCATATATTACATATAAATTATGGATATAATTCTTTAATTATGATATATATATCTCTCTTTTAACTTTAATCCCATTAATATGAGAAAAAAATGAAAGTAGTGTTCATGCGTACGTACGGCCTACCGTCTCCATAAACGGTGCTTTTAATTTTTATTTATCTCCAAATGATATGGAATAGTAAAAAATTAATATATACTGGATATATATGATATTTAAAACATTAATACTATTCTGGAGATGATGTACCTATAACTACATGGAAAATTCATTTCCAACAAGTTCAATTTTTACTCATGTACCGAACATCGACAAAAACGTCTGATATGAACTCAATTTATTAACCAATTATTATAACAATATAATATGTGATATGAACTGAATAATAATATTTAAATTAGGTCCTTGGGAAATTATAAATTGACCAAAATTTATTATTTAGGAGATTAAAGAACGATCGAGTCATGTCAGACACGAGGTAAGGGATCCAACCTCTCTCATTCTTTTTAGTACTCTCTTTTATGTCATTTCTTATAAGATCATAATTATTATGTTTTGGGAAGTTCTTTTATATTCATAATAATGTTATTTTTTTGTTCATATTATTAGAGACCCTATTTGATCTCATAAATCCATTTTTTGATGTTTTAAGTGGCGTCGTTAGGCTGCCGAGTTTTCGTAAGGGATTTTTCATTTCACTTTTATTCCTGTGAGATTTATGCTACATTTTCCACCATTTTACTTTAAGTGGTGTATGTACAGCTCATTATTCTGTTCTTGGTTTAATATACTTTAGTTTATGGGAATTTATATCAATGTTGTATAGTCTTTCTTTCATGGGGTGTACGTTTTGGAAGTTACCCAATTCGGTAAGGGAACCATTCACCCTCCTCATTTTAAAAGACATATTTTTTCGGTATTTTAATCATATTATGATGTTATAAGTTATTATATATCCTTATTGCTATAAAATTTATGTCCAAGTGATCAGATACCCCTTTTTATCTCTCATCAACTCATTTTTATAAATTTTTAAGTGACGCCGTTAGGCTCTCAATTTTTTCCAACGGAACTTCTTAACCTAATTTTGATTCTTTGGGGTAAACTTGTACTCCTTGAATATGTCATTCTATGAATATGTGTGAATAAACTCTGATTGTTTTACATTGAATGTCTACTTATATTTGGTGTATTCATTTGTCACACATAATTATGTAATTAATTTATCCTTAATCCAAGGATATCGTCTTTGTAAGGGACTTCATCTCGATCTCCTTTCATTAAGGAATATTTTTGTTCTAATACAAGGATTTCTTTTATATAGAGTATAAACCCTTTTAATAATACTTTTATTCAAAAGTAATATTTTCTATACGAAGCGTTTTACTAAACGGCAAAAAGTATGTTTCTTTTTAATATACGTGGTGACAATGACCTTTCCGCCGCCATGAGTATTATTTGATCTTTGGCTTCCTCAACAAGTCGTTATATTTCTAAATGTACATAAATACCATATACTCTTTTTTGGTGTTGAAAATGGTTTTGATAATGGATTTGTTATGTCAATATATTTAAGTGATATATTGTGCTTGAAATGTGGAAATGTTTTCTTTCCTTTATAATTGTTTTATGTGTTATGATTTTATAATGGTACTTGGACATTTGACGGGTGGTTACATGATAAACCATATGATGGGTGGTACCATGAATACAAGGATGGGTGGTTACATTATAACCTACAATGAATTGGGTATGGAAGTCGGCCGTATGGCTATTCCATTAATTGATATGTGTGGAAGTCGACCAGATGGTTATTCCATTTAAGTATGTCCATGTCCCAAGTTACCTTTATATGTTATGTGTTCTTTATACGGGTTTTTTGGTAATCTTTTGGTTACAAAAGGGTAAGTAATGGTCTTTTATTCAGTAAAGAGTTTTTAATACTTCATGAAGGTGAAAAGTATTACTTTGGTAAAGTATTCATGGTTTACTTGTTGTTTTTTATAAACTAACAGTTTTCCTTCTTTGTGTGTCCTTTACTGGGCTTTTTATGCTCATCCCATGTTTTTAAAATGTTTTCCATAGGACTTAAAGATGAATAGGGTCAAGGATAGGATCAAGGAAATACATTCTATCTAAAACATGGAACTAAACATGTTTCTTTTTAAGGGTTTTTATTATTTTATGGAAACTTAGTAGAAGTTTATACTATGTAATATTCTGAGATGTAATAGTTATGACCTAATTCTCTAAAACTCTAAACATGAAAAGTTCCTCCATTTGAATTATTCATTTTATTCAATAATAAGTAATGTTTAAGGCTGGGGCCTTATAGTTGGTATCAGAGGTCGGTTTAGATAACTTTAGAGGTTAGGATATTCTCTAAGAAAAAGTGACATTACCATAATGGTTAGGATTTAAGAAAGAGTCCTAGTTTTAGATAAAGTGAATGAGTAAGTTTATCTTAGTTTTTATCTTCATCATTAGTACATGATGGTTTTGTTGAAATACTCACACTGACCTTTTTGGTTTTAGTAAATGGATGGATCTAGAAGGCACCAAAGTGACAAAGGTTTTGAAGGAAACTTTGGTGGTTCTCTGATTAAGTTACTGGATGAAATGGGGCATTCAATGAGAAATCTCGTGGTTATTCTAAACCAACAATCAGTAGTGGTTATTCTAAACCAACTATCAGGAGTCATGATCAACCACTTGAACCTTGGTGAGTTCTCTAATGCATCATGTATGAGAGAACAAACTCAACATGGATGTTCAGGTAATAATTATAAAGGTAACCATTAGAAAATATATGATCCTTACTATTGAGGTAATTATGGGTTACTATACTTTATGATGGAATATGAATGACATGAGATAAAATTGAGGTTAAATTATGTTATGGTTATATTTGAAGATTTTATCTCCTTTTGGTGAATGTTTTAAGAATTATATAGTATTTGAAAAAGGACAACATGTAGACCGTGTGACAACTCGTCGTGTCGGACAAAGCTGTGGGAATCGAACCCGCAACCAAAGTGCGACTGGTATTTATCGCCTACCACTGAACTATGTGAAGTACCTGGTTAGTATGACTTATTCTTTTTAGTTAGACGATTTTATGAATTAATAATAAGTTTATTTTGGGTTATCTATTGAAATTATTAACCTATCATGGAGGATATGTGATTAGGTTAATTAATTTTCAATATGATACTTTTAGAGCAACTGATGTTATTTGGAGATAACTTTTAATTTGTACCTTGGAAGACTATGTGATTAAATTCTTCAAATATTTGGGTTTCAGTCTTAGTTTTTATTACTTTGAATAATTTTATGGATATATGTTTATTGGATGATCTTTGCTGGACTTTGAGTATTATTTGACAAATTTTGGAGATTAAGAATAGATTTTTTTATAAAGGATTATCCTTTTTGGGTATTATCTGATCTCATACTAAAAATTTTTGTTTGGTTTTGGTTGATATGTAAAGACATGAGAAATATATAGTTCTCTTTTGTGAATTAGGTGATTCTCAAGAAGTTGATTATCGTTCTATTAATGCGAACAAGTATTCCTAAAAACACGTCTTTTGGAGAAAATATGAGTTTCATTAAGGAATCTAGTGAAATTTGAAAGTCTACATGACAAGTAAGTATGTTTCATTATGATTTAGTTAAGCCCAAAAATAAATTCTTCAATTAAGAGTAACTTAAATAAAAATGTTTTCTGTTAACTTTTCCTATTGGGGAATCGAATACAGTTTAACCCATCACAACTTTGTGACTTTCTTGTTGTTAACTTTCTCCTAGACATGTTTACTATCACTCTCCATCAGAACATGACCTTTTGTTTTTTCCTCCATATCCATATTTTCATACTTGGAATCCTAGTATGGGTTAACTCGGGTGACCTTTGTACTTCTCTCCCATTCTTTTAATGTGATAGTTTTACTGATTCTTGTTCCGATGTTGGATTTTCAGTGATGTTTCCAAGCCCAATTTTAATATTGCGAGGACGTAATTCCCAAAAGGGGGGAATGATGTAACACCCCAGGTAAATAAAGAATTTGAAATTTTCATATTTATCCATATTTGTGAATAAAGTATTTATATTACTTTAAAGGGAACGCTATGCTCGATGGCGTACCCAATACGCAACAACGAGTTTATTTGAAATCTTACGTTGCACTCTAATAATAAAATAATATTATTTTAAATGGTAGTTAACCCCTAGCCATTGTAATGGCAGGAATGAACGAAAATAACTAAAAAATGATTATATATGTTTTTCCAATATTTTTTACTTTTATCTAATAAATGTTAGAGGCTTAAAATGCAATTGAATCCAATTTTAAGCATAAATCTTCTAATATTCCGTAAAAGGTCGATTAACCGCCTTTTGATGGAGAACCCATTTTAAATATACTTTTGAAAATTTTATATATTTTATTTGATAAAATAAAATCTTTCTTTAGAATCTGGACATCAAAATTTACTTTGTGTCAATTTTTGTTATTTTTCCGATAAAGATCATTTTTATTGAAAATGTTGCATTTTAATTCAAACCCTCCTTTTAATATGATTTATTTATATGGATATATTATATTTTTAATTGAGATTAAAGTATATTTAGAATATATTTTTTCCATTTAATCCAATGGTGGTCATTGGAATTAATTTCACTTTGAAATCAGACTTAAACTAGTGTCAATCTTTTAATAGATATTGTTTCTTAAAATCACTCTATTTGTTTTGACAGTGGGAATTAATTATTAAATTAATTAATGCAACTTATATGTTTTTAATTTTTTAAAATAGACATCATTTTTGAATTCGGATTATCAAATATAGCTTAGGGTGAATTTTTTGTATTTTTCTGAAAAACATCAATTATTGATGAATGGTGAAACCACTAAGTGGTAGTTAAAGAAACTAATTTTTTGTTTAAATGAAACTTTGCCACTTCTGTGATTTTATTTTCAATAATCCAACATATATGGTCTTCATTAAAAAATAAAATGTGGTTCAATGAGATTAAAATAATTTTTGGTGAAGAGTAACTTTTATGTTTTATTAATCGCGATTAAATGAAATTAGTGTAATTTAAGGTAAAAATAATGTTTTAATAATATGAAATGACCTATAAACATGTCCTACCCTCATTGGATGTGTCATGTATGAACAAGAAAATCCATGGGTCAACTTGGGGAACCCATGGAGCCAGTTTGGTAGGAAAATGACATAAATAACTTTTTATTTATTGTTAAAATAAAAATGTCACAAGCATGAGTTGTTTTACTAAAACAATTTTAAAATGGGGTTATAAAATTCATATTTTTGAATATTAATATTAATTAAAAATATAAAAATATTTACTACATTATGATATTTTTTTTATAATTTTTATATATTAAACAAATTAAATTATTTATGACACGATGATGATGCAGTGATTACTTCATTATTTAACGATTTAAATAAAATGAAAAGATAATGTAAAATCTAAGAAAAAAACATGTCAAAAACCTATTGGATGGGTGGATTTTAAAATCATATCACCTTATACTCGAAATATATAATTTTGGGCCCTTTAAAATCCGAAAATAATTTTATAATAAAGTAGCCTTTTATAACTTTCCAAGAGTGCCCCTCCTCTCCTATTATAAAAGGCCCCCACCTCTACCCCCTTACCCACACCTCTCAAGCCTTTGTCTCGGCCAAAACCTGCCCATTTTGTCTCTCCACATCCCTCTCTTACTCCAAGAATCCTCACTTTTGTCAGAAGTCTTCCCAAAGGAATCCTTTGAGCTCAAATAAAAAAGAGTTACCCATTTTAAAGGTAATGTTGTCCCTAGTGTTCTTTTGTTTTATTTTGCTTCTCTAACCCCCAAAAATCATTTTATATATTTATTTTGTAACAAAACCAGTATCTTAAATATACTAGGATGTTTTTATGAGGATTATTTGATCTACACTAACACACACCTCCGTCTAATGGTTAAAGAACATATTGTTTATGTGGATGGAGAATTACTGCCTCACGAAACGATGATTGTTCTATCTTCTCATACCACCTATCATAGTGTCCATTATGATGGAACTATATTTATTTATGATATATATTATATTTATTTCCTCTCTATGCTTATGTATTTTATATTTAATACATACCTTTATGCTTTTCATGTTGTGCAAATGTGATAATTTCATTTGAGGAAGTGTGGACTACCGCCCCCTCAAGTGATGTGACTCGTTCATGCAATACATGGAATGTATAAAGAATGAAATTGATGAAAATATGTGATATATATATCATATATATTATACTGGAATTATAATATATATATATATATATATCTCATCTAGTTTTAATTCCATTAATGTGCCAAATAAATGAAAGTAGCATTCATGCGTACGTACGGCTTACCGTCTCCATGAACGGTACATTTCATTTCTTATCTCTAAATGTTATGTAATATTATAAGTACATATATATAATGGATATATATGTCATATATTACATATAAATGATGGATATCATTTTGTAATTATAATATATATATCTCTATTTTAACTTTAATCCCATTAATATGACAAAAAAATGAAAGTAGCCTTCATGCGTACGTATGGCCTACCGTCTCCATGAATGGTGCTTTTAATTTTTTTATCTCCAAATGTTATGGAATAGTAAAAAATGAATATATACTGGATATATATGATATTTAAACCATTAATAATATTCTGGAGTTGATGTACCTATAACTACATGGAAAAATCTTTTCCAACAAGTTCAATTTTTACTCATGTACCGAACATCGACAAAAACGTCTGATATGAACTCACTTTATTAACCAATTATTATAACATTATAATATGTGATATGAATAGAATAATAATATTTAAAGGAGGTCCTTGAGAAATTATAAATTGACGAAATTATATTATTCAGGAGATTAAAGAACGATCGAGTCATGCCAGACACGAGGTAAGGGGTCCAACCTCTCTTGTTCTTTTTAAGTACTTTATTTTATGTCATTTATTATAAGCTCATAATTCTTATGTTTGGGGATGTTATTTTATATTCATCATACTGTAATTTGTTTGTTTATATTATGAAAGACCCTATTTTATCTCATAAATCAATTTTTTGAAGTTTTAATTGGCGTCGTTAGGCTGCTGAGTTTTCGTAAGTGATTTTTCATCTCAATTTTATTCCTGTGAGATTTATGATACATTTTCCACCATTTTCCTTTGAGTGGTTTATGTAATACCCATTATTCTCCTCTTGGTTTAATATAATTTTTTATGGGTATTTACATCAATGTTGTATAGTCCCTCTTTCATGGGGTGTACATTTCGGAAGATTCCCAATTCGGTAAGGGAACCTTTCACCCTCCTCATTTTAAAAGACATCTTTTTAGGTATTTTAATCATATTATGATGGTATATGTTCTTATATATCATTATTTCTATAAATGTTATGTCCATGTGATGAGATACAACTTTTTATCTCTCATCAACTCATTTTCTGAATTTTGAAGTGACGCCGTTAGGCTGTCAAATTTTTGCAAGGGAACTTCTTAACCTAATTTTGATTATTTGGGATAAACTTGTACTCCTTGAATATGTCGTTCTATGAATATGTGTGAATAAACTATGATGGTTTTACACTTAATATCCACTTATTTTTGGTGTATTCATTTGTCACACATAATTATGTAATTGATTTATCCTTAGTCCAAGTATACCGTCATTGTAAGGGACTTCGTCTTGATCTCCTTTCAATAAGGCATATTTTTGTTCTAATACAAGGCTTTCTTTTATACGGTGTATAAACCCCTATGACTTATACTTTTATTCGAAATGAATCTTTTCTATATGAAGTGTTTTACTAAACAACAAAAAGTATGTTTCTTTTTAACGTAAGCGGTGACAATGACCATTCCGCCGCCACATGTATTATTTGATCTCTGGCTTCGTCAACAAGTTGTTATATTTTTAAAAGTAAATAAATACCATATACTCATTTTTGGTATTCAAAATGGTTTTGATAATAGATTTGTTATGTCAATATATTTAAGTGATATATTGTGCTTGAAATGTGGAAATGTTTTCTTTCCTTTATAATTTTTTTATGTGTTATGATTTTATAATGGTACTTGGAAATTTGACAGGTGGTTACGTGATATACCATATGAAGGGTGGTGCCGTGAATACCAGGATGGGTGGTTACGTTATAACCTCCAATGCATTGGGTATGGAAGTCATCCGTATGGCTATTCCATTAACTGATATGTGTGGAAGTCGACCACATGGTTATTCAATTTAAGTATGTTTATGTCCCAAGTTACCTTTATATGTTATGTGTTCTTTATATGGGTTTTATGATAATATTTTGGTTACAAAAGGGTAAGTAATGGTATTTTATTTAGTGAAGATTTTTTACTACCTCATAATGGTGAAAAGTATTACTTTTGTAAAGTACTCATCGTTTACTTGTTGTTTTTGATAAACTAACAGTTTTCCTTCTTTGTGTATCCTTTACTAGGCTTTTTATGCTCATCCCAAGTTTTTGAAATGTTTTCCACAGGACTTAAATATGAATAAGGTCAAGGATGGGATCAAGGAAAGACATTCTATCTAAAACATGGAACTAGAAAAGTTTCATTCTAAGTGTTTTTTTTATTTTATGGAAACTTAGTAGAAGTTTGTACTATGTAATCTTTTGAGATGTAATAGTTATGACCTAATTCTATAAAACTATAAACCTAAAAATATCCACAATGTGAATTATTCATTTTATTCAATAATAAGTAATTTTTAAGGGTGGGGCCTTATACACTAAGTGTGTCTAAGTATCTCAATTAAATATTAATTTAACAAGTTAAATAAATATTATTCCTGATTGTGGTTTAATAATTATTCCAGGATTCCTTATCACATTTATATAGATACAAGTTATTTGAGAGAATATATTGGGGGGGAAATAATAAATTTATTAGTGAGTGATGCAGTGATATTTTTTTGAGAAATAAATAAACATTATTCAAGGTATAGTAAATGTGGTGGAGGAAATAAAGAGAATGGACAAATAAAATTACACACCATGTATATTAATATATACACACCATGTATTTTTTTTTAAATTTATGATAAATAATATTAGGTGTAATTCGCTGGGCGGATGTCAGGTAATAATAAAAGTCAACTGTTATTACTAGACATGGGGTATTACGAAGAATTAAATGAAATGAATAGATGCTTTCAGGTAATTAATTCGTTTTATTATTCTATGTAATTAAAATCCCAATTATATATTTCTTATTATGCTACCCATTTTTGTGGGTTGTGCACAATGGATCTAGAAAATTCCCTCAAGCCAAGAGAGAATTATTTTCTTCTGAGAATGCTCTCAAGCTATGAGAGAGAGATCCCCCTCCACCAGATCAAGGCGATCGAAGGTGGACGTTGCAAGCGAAGGATATATTGCGCTACCACCCAGAGATTGATTTTGTGACATCCAGAGATATGTGGAGCATGTGTGGATCACCTCTAGAAGAATCCTATACTTGGATTCTATGACACAATGATGGTTCAGATCGGACCGTGACCGGAAACATAAACAGAGAGATAATTCCATCAAGGTAAATATTTTCTTTCAATTAAATTAAATATAACCAAAATATGATGATCCTCTCTATGGTTCTAGGAATCCATTCCCCTTATTTAATTCATCGTTATATTCTGATGATCTGGTTGTTTGTTATCATGATAGATCTAGGATTGATCATTGTTAATGGAAAATATAATGTTGGGTACACCCACAAACATGCATCCACTGTGCCCGGATCCTACATAATAATCATAATTCATGAAAGAATAATATATTAATAAGACAAGGAATTTGTTTCATGAAAATTGGTTTATAACATTATGAGCAATTAAAAGTAGAAACAAGTTCAATTATTTAGTTATGGACATGAAAGCATACCCCAACATCAACATGTGGACATGAAAACTGGTCCATCCATAACATTGGGAATGTGTGATCATGTTCATGCATAACCTTATAGACATGAATCCATGTCCATGAATTACATTGTGAATGTGTAATCAAGTAAACATATAACATTATGGACATGAAACCAGGTCCATGCATAACATTTTGAACATGTAATTAGGTTCATGCATAACATTGTGAACATGTAATCAGGTTTGCACATAAACTTATTGGCATGAATCCAAGTCCATTCATAACCTTTTGAAAATATAATAATGTTCTCTCATATTATTCATGGAATTTAATCTAAGGCCATCGTGGTAATAGGCGTTCACTCTCTATACCATATTAGTAGTAATGGTTCACTCCCACGACCATCTTAGTAGTATGAATTCACCCCACATACCATCGTAGTAGTCATCGTTCACTATTATGGTTGTCTTATCCGTCAAGTTTCACTACCAATACGATCATAGAATATATCAGTATTTATCATTCTTTACCCAAAGGATTTGAGTTTCATATAGGTCCTAACAGTCTCTTAGTGAAATCATGCATACATGTGACACAAGATAAAAAAACACATCACGTCATGACGTAGAAGAAGAAATAGGTATTATAAAAATCAAATAATAACCTCTAAAATGAAGTTGGAATAATTAAAATTTTATAACATCTTAACTTATTAAAATAGTAATGTTTCACAATCAATTCAAAAATAATATCCCGTGAAGAGAAGTTGTTTTAATAAGAATATTACCCATGGAAGTGAAATGGGTTTCATAAACATCTAATCATAATCCATTCATACAAATAATATGAATGGAAACATTATATACTTTACTTGAGAGACATGAGTAACATCAACACAAGTCATCATATATGGAAAATAACATTTAAATATCATTTGAAAACATCTCTTGAGGAAATTATCCTTTTTTATTTGATAAATTTTTATTAATACATAAAATAATTGGAAAATAATATTGTTAGAGACTACCATGAAATATTATAAATAAGACCTGAAATAAATTTTAAACACCTTTTCCAGGTAATCATATAAATATATTATTCAAAATAGTACATAAAACATTATATTTGAAATCAAATTTGATAACTTCTAATGAAATCTTGAAATCATTTTGAAAAAAATTTCAATTAAAACAATTTGAAAACCTATAAATAGATCCTAAAAATGAATTGAAAACCATTTCTCAAGAAAAAATTAATTCGTATAAATATCGAATGAAATTTTTTTTAAATAATTTCATTGAAAATACATTGAAAACATACTAACTAAACATCAAAGCGTTTATAAATCCATTTCTTGGAAAATATGTCAAAACATATAAATGGATCTTAAAAACAATTGGAAAACTGTTATCCATGTAAACGTATAATCGGGGGATGAAATATAGTGACCATAGCCATTACACATAACATTACATGATCTTAGGAATAATTATACAATAGAGTACATGCCATGGATCGTGAAGTCTAGTTTCATTGAAGACCAGGTACATAAAACTAAACACATTAATCAAAATAACTTCTTTATTTAATATTCATAAAGAGATATTGACATAAATTGAGCCCTTAAATCATTATAGGGTACCATAGGGATCACGTGAACAAATGGATGAGATGAAAGCCCATTAAGGGAGTAAACATAAGAATAAGGCATTAACATAATGGAAATATATCAAGACATAATTATATAAATTTCCATATAGAATCACAACATATAATCATCCGAAAATATAAACATGAATTCATAATAATGTGGCAGAAACACAAATCATGATTGTAGCATGAGTAAAGGCTCGTTTCACATAGAGGAGCCCAAGTAAATGTAAACCACCAAAACTATTTCACATGGTAGCACAAGTCAAGGATAGCCGCCAAAACCGTTGCACATAACGTCTCATGAGACTAAACATTATCAAATGAATTGAAGCACTACTTGGGAAAACCCGCATTAACATGTTCATCAATATTAATTCCACATATATAATCCTACATAATCAATCATACATAATCATAAGGGAACCCATGGTGAGAAATGAGAATCACTTTCTTCTCATAAAGCATAATGAGTAGGTGAATCATAAATGTGTCCATGAGAAAAAGGAATTAAAGCATACATGTACATTAATAATTTAAAATAGACAAATATAATGGTATGTGGTTTGAAACACCTGTTACAGCGTGTAATAATAGTATTTAATAAATTCTTAACAATTAGACATTTTAGTGCGGTTTTTTGGAAATTACAAAAGAGAATTTAAAATCAAAAAAATAATAATGTTTTATTTAAAACCAAAAGTGAAATAAGAAGGTTTTAAAAACAAAAACAATAAATTTATTAAGATAATGGTGTCTTAAAACAAATGTTAGAGTGTAGTTGAAATTGGGTAAAATTTGGGATGTTCCCTTAAAATGAGTTTTCTTATTGGGTAGCATCGAGGAGGGAATGACATAAAACCATGTATATCACCGAAAGGGAATGAGGGGTAGATCCTGAAACATGATTTTAGACCATTCACACAGTGTGTATATGTTTTACTTAAAAAAGAATAAAAATTCATTTGGGTAAAAAGAATGATAGAGAAACCCAAAGGAAAACGACGATTTGGGTAGAATCTTGTACAAAATATCGACATGGTATCAGGTGTACATAAGAATTATTAATGAGAGATAATGGGAATTCTAATTTTTTATAAATCATGTGGGAATTATTTATAATGTGATAATTAATACCCCATTATTAGGAATAATGCGTAAAAAGGGAATAATATATAAGAGACTCTTCAGTATATGTGAGAAAAAGAGGATCGCATACCATAAGCCCGATAGTGTTATCCACATGATATGAATGACCTAAATAATCAAATTAAGTTCATTAAATACTAATTAATAAACCTATTATAGATGTAAAATATTTATTATAACCCTTTTATGTTCATTTATAACCATTCTAATCGGTTATTAGTTTCAATTTTATTCTTTGGGACAGTTTACTTCCTTGGTTTTAATGATCGGTTTACATATTTTCATGCACATAGAATCATGTGTAATGGGGATGGTTGTCTAGAATTGGATTTAATTTTATTATTGAACATCCCAATGGTTACATGGTTTTAAATTTAATTTGGTCACATAGATTGAAGTTGAATCATAATGTAAAACATTAATGATAAATGCTTGAATTAATTTGGAAATTTGCCTCATTCATAACTTGTTTTATATTATTATTTAACATAATGTGTAAAAAAGGATTTTAGAATAACACATAAGATAAAATAACTACTTAATAGTCGTTTTAAACAATAAAAATGGTTTTATTTCCAGAATTGGGGATGGTAATTATAAGGCCCCAGCCTTAAACCTTACTTAAACTTGAGTTATTACAAGATTACACATTGAGGATCTTTTGAGGTTTAGAGTTTTAGAGAATTAGATCATGAAACTTGCATTACATTCCACATTTAAACAAGGTGGTTACATAAAAGACAATATTCATTCTTCCCATCAATGGAACCCTATTTAAAATAAAACACGGATTCTTTCTTGACACATCCTTGACACTATCCTCACATCATGTACCTTTCCCTTGACCTGTGAAAAGCATTTCAAAAACATGGGATGAGCATAAAAAGCTCAGTAAGGGTTATAGAAATATGGAAAGGAAACATGAGTTCATATATACATAAGAATGAAATCATACTTTACCCATAAAACATAGGCATATCAAATCATGAATAAATCATAGAAAACATAAGACATAAAGGTAACTTGAGGAATTCATAACATTCTTACGTAGGGAGTAATCCTCTTGGTTACATTTGGAATAACCATCACAGTATATTCCCTAAATCTCTTCGGAGAAACCTTAACGTTTCACTCCTTCGCGTTACCCAATGCATTGGAGAGCTATATCGGGCTCACCCGCCCTTAGTTTATCACGGAACCACCCGTTCTTCATAACAATGCCCAAGAACCATAACATAATCGTATCACATAAACATGAATAAAGGAAACATAACATTTCCACATTTCATTCACAATATAACATTTTAGGATATTGAAATAATGAATCCATTCAAAAAGAAACCATTTCCAAAACCATTTAAAACATTTAATAAAGAGATTTTTGAATCAAAGTGTCCCATACCACCTTGAAGCTTTTAACATTTTAAACCATTAATATCCATATAAATAAATCTTTAAAAACATTTTGAAAACATGGATATGAATAAGAACAAATAATTAAAACATTTAAAACGAAATTTTGGTTAAAGGGGTTTTACCAAAATTAGAGACACTTGAATACAATAATCGAGGAATAACATTTAGTCAGAAATTTATGATATCATGAGAATAAAAGGATTCATGATATAATACTCCAAAGGACAGTATATACACCATATAAGAGTGAATTGGTGCATAACAACAATGAACCCTCAATAGAAATGTCAAATGTGATGAAATCCCTTATAAAAAAGGTATCCTTAAATTAAGGACAAATCAATCTCAAAAATATGTGTGAAAAATGTAAATACACCCAATATAAGTGGATATTAAGTGTAAAACAATAAAAGGTCATTCACACATATTCAATGGATGACATATTCAGTGACTACATGTTGAACCCAAAGAAATCGAAATTGGGTTAAAAAGTTCCCTTGACAGCCTAACGGCATCACATCAAAATGAGTTGATGAGAGATAAAAAGTGTATCTCATCACCTGGACATTAAATTTACATCAATAAGGATATATGAGAACATATCCCAACATAACAATATGTAAATTAAAATACCCAACAAAAGAAGTCTTTTAAAAAAGAGGAGGGTGAAAGGTTCCCTTACCGACTTGGGTATCTTTCAAAACATACACCCCATGAAAGAAGGACAATAGATCATTGATGTAAATACTCATAAACAAAAGTATATTACACAAGGAGTAGAATAATGGGCAGTACATACACCACTCAATGGAATTTGTGGCAAATGTAGCATAAATCTCACGGGAATAAAAGTGAGATGAAAAATCCCTTACGAAAACTCAGCAGCCTAACGGCGCCACATAAAACTTCCGAATATGGATTGATGAGATCAAATAGGGTATCTCATCACATTAAAATAAAATGTACAGAAATAGGAATATAAAAGAACATCCCCCAACATTACAAATAGGAGCTAAAAAGAAGTGACGTGAAGGAGAGTACTTAAAAATAAAGAGAGAGGTTAGATCTCTTACGAAAGTTCGGCAGCCTAACGGCGCCACTCAAAACTTCCAAAATGGATTGATGAGAGAGAATAGGGTCTCTCATCACATGAACATAATAATTACAGTATGTTTAATATAAAATATCATCCCAATAACAAGAAAGATGAGCTTTAAAATGAATGACATAAAAGTGTGTACTTAAAAAGAAAGAGAGGAGTAGGATCCCTTACCTCGGGTTCGACTTGACTCGATCGTTCTTTAATCTCCTAAATAATAAACTTGAGTTAATTTCTTATTCCTTAAGAACCTTTTTCAAGTTCATTATTACTTTTATACCACTTATTACCATGTCATAAACATTATGTAATCATTTAAGTTAATAATATTTGTTTTGCCGATATTTGGTTCTTAAGTCGAAAGTGGACTTCTTACAATTACATGTTGCTCGTGTGGCCAAATGTTTATTATATCCAGAATTGTATTCATTATGTAGATATCATATATGTCATATATATCCAGTACATTCATGCATTTATAACCTTACATAATCATTTAGAGGTAAGAAATGAAATGCACCGTTCATGGAGACGGTAAGCCGTACGTACGCATGAACGCTACTTTCATTTCTATTTCGTATTTTATAGAATGGAATAATAATGATATAAAGGTATATTATAATTCCAGTATAATATAATATATAATATCATATTTCCATCCTTTATACATCCAACATATGGTATTTAACGAATCAAATCACTTTGAGGGGGCGGTAGTCCGCACTTCCTTAAATGAAGATATCGCGTATACCCATAATGGAAGCCATAAAGGTAAGAAAAAAATGAAAAATACAGAAGCATAAATAAAACATAAACATATTATATATCATATGTAAAAATAGTGACATCATAATGGCCACCTTTGAAGGTGTTAAATGAGTATTGAACAATCATCGTTTCGGGAGGCAGAATTTCACCATCCACGGAAACCGTATGTTCTTTAACCATTTGCTGTAGTTGTGTGAGAGTGTAGCTCGAATAAATCTTATAAAAACATCCTAGTATATTGAAGATACTGGTGTTGTTACAAAAGAAGTAAATAAAAAGAGTTTAGGGGGTTGGAGAAGCAAAATAAAACAAATGAACATGAGAGAATGAATTACCTTTAAAAGTGTAACTCCTTTTGATTTGAGCCTAAAGGCTTCCTTTGAAAGGATTATGCCCAAATGGAATCCTCTAGGATGAGGAGAGGGATGTGGAGAGATTAAATGGTCAGGGGTTGGCCGAGCCAAAGGCTTGAGGAGTGTGTTAAATGAGGTAGAGGTGGGGGCCTTTTATAAGAGGAGAGGAGGGGCACTTTTGGAAAGTAAAGAAATATTACTTTATTTGAAAATGTGTTTCGGTTTCAAAAGGTCCCACATTGATATAATTCGTGGATAAGGTGATAAGGCTTCAAACTCCACTCATACAATAAGTTTTGGACATGTTTAGTTCATAGATTTTACATTATCTTTCAATTTTATTTAAATCGTCAAATAATGATGTCATCGCTGCATCATTATTATGTCATAAATAATTTAATTTATTTAATGTCTAAAAATTAAAAAAAAAATACTATGATGTAGGAAATATTTTTATCTTTACAATTAATATTTATAATAAAAAATATGACTTGTATAAATCCACTTAAATATTGTTTTAGTAAAACATATCATGTTTGTGTCAATTTTACTTTTACATTAAATAAAATGTTATTTATGTCATTTCCAAACCAAAGTGGATCCATGGGGTCCCCAAGTTGACCCATGGCTTGTCTTGGTCGGCCATGATACAAAAAATGAGGGTAAGACATGTGTCAAGCTCATCTCATTTTATTAAAGCATTATTTTTACCTTAAACTACACTAATTACCACTAATCGCGATTAAAAACTTAATAAGTTACTATTCACCAAAAAATTATTTTAATCTCATTGAACCACATTTTACTTCTTAATGACAACCATGTATGTCGGATTTTTGAAAATCAAAACACAATGATGGCAAAATTTCATTTAAACGGAAAAATCAGTTTTTATAAGTACCACTTAGTGATTTCACTATTCATCAAAAATTGAAGTTTTTCAGAAAAATCCCAAAAATTCACCCTAAGCTATATTTGATATTATGAATTCAAAAATGAAGTCTGTTTTAAAAAATTCAAAACATATAAGTAACATTAATTAATTTAATAATTAATTCCCGCTATCATGACAAATAGCGTGTTTTATGAAACAATAAGTATCAAAAGATTGACACTAGTTTAAGTCTGATTTCAAAGTGAAATTGATTCCAACGACCACTATTGGATTTAATGGTAAAAATATTTTCTAATTTCACTTTAAAACCAATTCAAAATATAATCTAATCATATAAATAAATTAGATTAAAAAGTGGTTTTGAATTAAAATACAACATTTTACACTATTCATTAAAAAAATGAACTTTATCGGAAAGATACCAAAAATTTACACAAAGTAAATTTTGATGTCACGATTCTTAATAAGAGTTTTATTTGGTCCAAAAGAATGTTTAAGAGTGAAAAAAGCTATATTTAATGACGGTTCTCCATCAAAAGGTGATAAGTGAACCTTTAGTGAAAACTAGGGCATATACGCCTAAAATTGAATTCTTTCCGTATTTTAAGCCTTTATCTTTTATTTTATAAATGTAAAAATATTTAAGAACATATATAATCATATTTTAGTTATTTCTATCCATTCCCTCCATTGCAACGGCTACATGTTAACTACCATTTAAAATAACATTATTTTATTATTAGAGTGCAACGTAAGATTCCCAAGAAACTCGTTGTTGCGTGTTGGGTACGCCATCGAGCATAGCGTCTCCTTTAAAGTCATATTAATATTTTATTCACAAATATGGATAAATATGAAAATTTCATATTCCTTATTTACCTGGGGTGTTACATCCTTTCCCCCTTTTGGGAATTGCGTCCTCGCAATTTTAAAATTGCGCTTGGAAACATCCTTGAACGTCCCACATCGGAACAAGAGTCGGTAAAACAATCACTTTAAAATAAAGAAATATAAGCACAGAGGTCACCCGAGTTAACCCATACTAGGATTCTAAGTATGAAAATATGGACATAGAGGAGAAAACATAGGGTCATGTTCCGATGGAGAGTGATAGAAAACATGTTTAGGAGAAAGTTAACAATAAGAAAATCACAAACTTGTGATGGGTTAAACGGTGTTGGGTTCCCCAGTAGGAAAAGTTAATAGACAACATTTTTGTTTTAAGTTACTTTTTATTGAGGAATTTATTCATAAGGAAGCATAATCACTTATCATGTTGACTTTCAACTTTTACTAGATTCCTTAGTCAAACTCATATTTTTTCCAAAAGACTAGTATTTAGGGAGACTTGTTCGCATTAAGAGTACTATAATCAACTTCTAGAGAATCACCTAATCCCCAAAAGATAACTATATACATCCCATGTATTTAGGCTTTAACCAAAACCAAAACCAAAAAGGTTAGAACAAGATCAGATAATCCAGAAAAGGATAACCCCTTATAAAAAGAAAATCTATTCTTAATCTCCAAAATTTGTCCAACAAAACCCAAAGTTCAATGAGGACCATCCGATAATCAATTTGTCCATAAAATTCTTCAAAGTAAACCAATATAAGATTGAAACCCAAATATTTGAAGGATTTAGTCACATAGTCTTCCAAGTTAAATCGTAATATTTATCTCCAAACAACATCAGTTGCTCCTAAAGTCTCACATTGAAAAGTAATTATCCTAATCACATATCCCCCAAAATCAAATTACTCTTAATTCATAAAATCATATAACTAAAAAGAATCAGTCAAACTAACCAGGGACTTCACGTAGTCCAGTGGTAGGTGATAAATACCAGTCGCACTTCGGTTGTGGGTTCGATTCCCGCAGCATTGTCCGACGCGACGGGTTGTCACACGGTCTGCGTGTTGTCCTTTTTCCAAAACTATATAATTCTCAAATCATTACCCAAAAAGGGATAAAATCATCAAAAATAACCATAACATAATTTAACCTCAATTTTATCTCATACCTTTCACTTCAATCATAACATATGGTAACCCATAATTACCTCAAAAGTAAGGATCATATAAACCCAAATGGTTCTTTATAACTATGTCCACAAAAGAAAAGATAACTATTACTTGAATAAAATTTGCCTGTATTAAACATCAGGGTTACACATAATATAAAAAGTCTTCTAATGTAACCCCATCATCAAAAGAGACTTAATACTCTTAAGAATTTCACCCTAACTCTTGAAGCCCTTATATGTTGACATCTTACTCATTCAACATTCTTCATGATCCATTATCCATTCCTTTCCAACTTATTCCGAAATACCTCTTTCCTACAAACAAAATCATGAATCATATCCTAAGATTCCAAAATAAGAAAACAATAGTCATGAAATAGAACATACCTTTGATTGGTCATTGTCAGTTTCTTCATCCTCAATCGGAATGGCATTAGGTATTGGTAAACGAATATTGGTACGCTCTTGGTGACCCCATTCACGAAACTTCTTCATAGGACATGTGTTTGCATAATGACCATGCACACCACATTTGAAACATTCAATTGATCCCTCAGAAAGAACTTCTTTCCCTTTCCTCGAGTCAACTGGATGCTTCCTTTTTCCATGGCAGGTTCTTGCTTTATGACCTTCATTTCCACATCTATAGCATATTTCTGTCCCTTTGAAACATTTTCCTAGGTGTTTCTTTCCACATCTTTGACACATAGGTTTTTGAACACACTTACCTTTATGATTATTACCTGTACTTCCATAGGGATATTTTTCTTGCATATATGATGCCTTAGAGAAATCTCCAAGGTTTAGGTGGTCAATCATGACTCCAGATAGTTGGTTGAGGATAATCAAAAGAGTTCTCATTGCAGCTCCATATCATTCAGTTGCTTGCTCAAAAAACTGTCACAGTTTCCTTCACATCCACTGTTACTTTGGTGCCTGCTAGATCCAGCCATTTACTAAAACAAAAAAGGTCAGTGTGAGTATATCAACAAAACCATCATGTACTAATGAGTAAGATAGACAATAAGATATACTTACTCATTCACTTTATCTAAAACTAAGACTCTTTCTGAAATCCTAACCATTATGGTAATTGTCAATTATGCTTAAAGAATACCCTAACCTC
The DNA here is from genome assembly GCA_963277665.1 of Viscum album. Taxonomy (NCBI): domain Eukaryota; kingdom Viridiplantae; phylum Streptophyta; class Magnoliopsida; order Santalales; family Viscaceae; genus Viscum; species Viscum album. The sequence continues at coordinate 1,689,386,695 of OY728120.1, forward strand.
TAAAGTTATCTAAACCGACCTTTGATACCAACTATAAGGCCCCAGCCTTAAACCTTACTTAAACTTGAGTTATTACAGGATTACACATTGAGGATCTTTTCAGGTTTAGAGTTTTAGAGAATTAGATCATGAAACTTGCATTACATTCCACATTTAAACAAGGTGGTTACATAAAATACAATATTCATTCTTCCCATCAATGGAAACCTATTTAAAATAAAACATGGATTCTTTCTTGACACATCCTTGACACTATCGTCACATCATGTACCTTTCCCTTGACCTGTGAAAAGCATTTCAAAAACTTGGGATGAGCATAAAAAGCACAGTAAGTGTTATAAAAATATGGAAAGGAAACATGAGTTCATATATACATAAGAATGAAATCATACTTTACCCATAAAACATAGGCATATCAAATCATGAATAAATCATAGAAAACATTAGACATAAAGGTAACTTGAGGCATTCATAACATTCTTACGTAGGGAGTAACCCTCTTGGTTACATTTGGAATAACCATCACAGTATATTCCCTAAATCTCTTCGGAGAAACCTTAACGTTTCACTCCTTCGCGTTACCCAATGCATTGGAGAGCCATATCGGGCTCACCCGCCCTTAGTTTATCACGGAACCACCCGTTCTTCATAACAATGCCCAAGAACCATAACATAATCGTATCACATAAACATGAATAAAGGAAACATAACATTTCCACATTTCATTCAAAATATAACATTTTAGGATATTGAAATAATGAATCCATTCAAAAAGAAACCATTTCCAAAACCATTTAAAACATTTAATAAAGAGATTTTTGAATCAAAGTGTCCCATACCACCTTGAAGCTTTTAACATTTTAAACCATTAATATCCATATAAATAAATCTTTAAAACCATTTTGAAAACATGGATATTAATAATAACAAATAATTAAAACATTTAAAACGATATTTTGGTTAAAGGGGTTTTACCGGAATTAGAGACACTTGAATACAATAATCGAGGAATAACATTTAGTCAGAACTTTATGATATCATGAGAATAAAAGGATTCCTGATATAATACTCCAAAGGACAGTATATACACCATATAAGAGTGAATTGGTGCATAACAACAATGAACCCTCAATAGAAATGTCAAATGTGATGAAATCCCTTATAAAGAAGGTATCCTTAAATTAAGGACAAATAAATCTCAAAAATATGTGTGACAAATGTAAATACACCCAATATAAGTGGATATTAAGTGTAAAACAATAAAATTTCATTCACACATATTCAATGGATGACATATTCAATGACTACATGTTGAACCCAAAGAAATCGAAATTGGGTTAAAAAGTTCCCTTGACAGCCTAACGGCATCACATAAAAATGAGTTGATGAGAGATAAAAAGTGTATCTAATCACCTGGACATTAAATTTACATCAATAAGGATATATGATAACATATCCCAACATAACAATATGTAAATTAAAAGACCCAACAAAAGAAGTCTTTTAAAAAAGAGGAGGGTGAAAGGTTCCCTTACCGACTTGGGTATCTTTCAAAACATACACACCATGAAAGAAGGACAATAGATCATTGATGTAAATACTCATAAACGAAAGTATATTACACAAGGAGTAGAATAATGGGCAGTACATACACCACTCAATGGAATTTGTGGAAAATGTAGCATAAATCTCACGGGAATAAAAGTGAGATGAAAAATCCCTTACGAAAACTCGGCAGCCTAACGGTGCCACATAAAACTTCCGAATATGGATTGATGAGATCAAATAGGGTATCTCGTCACATTAAAATAAAATGTAGAGAAATAGGAATATAAAATAACATCCCCCAACATTACAAATAGGAGCTTAAAAGAAGTGACGTGAAGGAGAGTACTTAAAAAGAAAGAGAGAGGTTAGATCTCTTACGAAAGTTCGGCAGCCTAACGGTGCCACTCAAAACTTTCAAAATGGATTGATGAGAGAGAATAGGGTCTATCATCACATGAACATAATAATTACAGTAAGTGTAATCTAAAATATCATCCCAATAACAAGAAAGATGAGCTTTAAAAGGAATGACATAAAAGTGTGTACTTAAAAAGAAAGAGAGGAGTAGGATCCCTTACCTTGGGTCCGACTTGACTCGATCGTTCTTTAATCTCCTGAATAATAAACTTGAGTTAATTTCTAATTCCTTAAGAACCTTTTTCAAGTTCATTATTACTTTTATACCACTTATTACCATGTCATAAACATTATGTAATCATTTAAGTTAATAATATTTGTTTTGCAAATATTTGGTTCTTAAGTCGAAAGTGGACTTCTTACAATTACATGTTGCTCGTGTGGCAAAATGTTTATTATATCCAGAATTGTATTCATTATGTAGATATCATATATGTCATATATATCCAGTACATTCATGCATTTATAACATTACATAATCATTTAGAGGTAAGAAATGAAATGCACCGTTCATGGAGACGGTAAGCCGTACGTACGCATGAACGCTACTTTCATTTCTATTTCGTATTTTATAGAATGGAATAATAATGATATAAAGGTATATTATAATTCCAGTATAATATCATATATAATATCAAATTTCCATCCTTTATACATCCCACATATGGTATTTAACGAATCAAATCACTTTGAGGGGGCGGTAGTCCGCACTTCCTTAAATGAAGATATCGCGTATACCCATAATGGAAGCCATAAAGGTAAGACAAAAATGAAAAATACAGAAGCATAAATACAACATAAACATATTATATATCATATATAAAAATAGTGACATCATAATGGCCACCTTTGAAGGTGTTAAATGAGTATTGAACAATCATCGTTTCGGGAGGCAGAATTTCACCATCCACGGAAACCGTATGTTCTTTAACCATTTGATGTAGTTGTGTGAGAGTGTAGCTCGAATAAATCTTATAAAAACATCCTAGTATATTGAAGATACTGGTGTTGTTACAAAAGAAGTAAATAAAAAGAGTTTAGGGGGTTGGAGAAGCAAAATAAAACAAATTAACCTGAGAGAATGAATTACCTTTAAAAGTGTAACTCCTTTTGATTTGAGCCTAAAGGCTTCCTTTGAAAGGATTCTGCCCAAAGGGAATCCTCTAGGATGAGGAGAGGGATGTGGAGAGAGTAATGGGCAGGGGTTGGCCGAGAAAAAGGCTTGAGGAGTGTGTTAAATGGGGTATAGGTGGGGGCCTTTTATAAGAGGAGAGGAGGGGCACTTTTGGAAAGTAAAGAAATATTACTTTATTTGAAAATCTGTTTCGGTTTCAAAAGGTCCCACATTGATATAATTCGTGGATAAGGTGATAAGGCTTCAAACTCCACTCATACAATAAGTTTTGGACATGTTTAGTTCATAGATTTTACATTATCTTTCAATTTTATTTAAATCGTCAAATAATGATGTCATCGCTGCATCATTATTATGTCATAAATAATTTAATTTATTTAATGTCTAAAAATTAAAAAAAAAATACTATGATGTAGGAAATATTTTTATCTTTACAATTAATATTTATAATAAAAAATATGACTTGTATAAACCCACTTAAATATTGTTTTAGTAAAACATATCATGTTTGTGTCAATTTTACTTTTACATTAAATAAAATGTTATTTATGTCATTTCCAAACCAAAGTGGATCCATGGGGTCCCCAAGTTGACCCATGGCTTGTCTTGGTCGGCCATGATACAAAAAATGAGGGTAAGACATGTGTCAAGCTCATCTCATTTTATTAAAGCATTATTTTTACCTTAAACTACACTAATTACCACTAATCGCGATTAAAAACTTAATAAGTTACTATTCACCAAAAAATTATTTTAATCTCATTGAACCACATTTTACTTCTTAATGACAACCATTTATGTCTGATTTTTGAAAATCAAAACACAATGATGGCAAAATTTCATTTAAATGGATAAATCAGTTTTTATAAGTACCACTTAGTGGTTTCACTATTCATCAAAAATTGAAGTTTTTCAGAAAAATCCCAAAAATTCACCCTAAGCTATATTTGATATTCTGAATTCAAAAATGAAGTCAGTTTTACAAAATTCAAAACATATAAGTCACATTAATTAATTTAATAATTAATTCCCGCTGTCATGACAAATAGCGTGTTTTATGAAACAATAAGTATCAAAAGATTGACACTAGTTTAAGTCTGATTTCAAAGTGAAATTGATTCCAACGACCACTATTGGATTTAATGGTAAAAATATTTTCTAATTTCACTTTAAAACCAATTAAAAATATAATCTAATCATATAAATATATTAGATTAAAAAGTGGTTTTGAATTAAAATACAACATTTTACACTATTCATTAAAAAAATGAACTTTATCGGAAAGATACCAAAAATTTACACAAAGTAAATTTTGATGTCACGATTCTTAATAAGAGTTTTATTTGGTCCAAAAGAATGTTTAAGAGTGAAAAAAAACTATATTTAATGACGGTTCTCCATCAAAAGGTGATAAGTGAACCTTTAGTGAAAACTAGGGCATATACGCCTAAAATTGAATTCTTTCCGTATTTTAAGCCTTTATCTTTTATTGTATAAATGTAAAAATATTTAAGGACATATATAATCATATTTTAGTTATTTCTATCCATTCCCGCCATTGCAACGGCTACATGTTAACTACCATTTAAAATAATATTATTTTATTATTAGAGTGCAACGTAAGATTCCCAACAAACTCGTTGTTGCGTGTTGGGTACGCCATCGAGCATAGCGTCCCCTTTAAAGTCATATTAATATTTTATTCACAAATATGGATAAATATGAAAATGTCATATTCCTTATTTACCTGGGGTGTTACAGTAATAGAAATTAAATACCCCTCGTCCTTGAATGTGGTAAATTAACACATCTTGGATGGTGTCTTTACTATAAGTATAAATGAAGATTATATGAGATATTTTTACAAAATATTCCATTATCATAAAAACATTAATATAAATGAAAGTTACTAGAGTTTTCATAACATTTTTATGAGGAGAGGAAAGGATATAAAAGAAAACAAATGAACTTGAATAGAATGTGAATGAAAAGGAAAGTGGAATTTACCTATTGATTCAATTTTCCATGGGTGCCTCTTAATGGGAGAGGATTTGGCCTTTATAGGAGACCAAGGGCTGACGGAAATGGGGGGAGTATATGAATTGATTTTAAAGAATTTAGGGAAGTAACAAGTCATGAGAGGAGTAAAGAGAAGAGGTATGTACGAGTGGTATTTATAGTTAGGAAATGAGGGTTTTCATAATATTTAATTCCTTATTTTACTAATTTCCCTCAAGACTAGAAATAGTGATCATTCCATGATCAAAAATATTTATAAGTAAATGTGAGTTTGATATTTGGGTTCTTAAGTCACTCATTATGTTAGTAATAGTGTGTTGAAATTATAAAGTATTGATACAGTGAATTATTGTATTTTACTATTCATCCAAAATTCCTGTATTTCAGAAAAAATCCCGCAAAATCACCCTAATTTTCTTTCAATGTGTAGACTTGAAAAATGAACTCAATTTTTAAAATATAATTTCCAATATATGAATAATTTAATTTTTAATTTAAATGACAATTTACTTGAAAAATATATATTTTAAAAATTAACTGATTTTATAATTCATTCAATAAGTATATTATGTATTATAAAATTATCATAAAACCAGAAGGAATAAAAATTTTTGTTTATGAAAAAAATTTAATAAAATATATTTTATTTTAAATTAACTATTCAATTTTAATTATTTATTTATGACATAAAAAAATACCAATACTTTTACTATGATCATATTGTATCATATAATATGCCTAAATCTTATTTATATATTCATGGGTGACGTTACTATTATTTTGGAATATTTACATATTCATAAGGGTCATATTACTATTTATAAAGGTAAGTTAATATTCATAAGAGTATGTCTCTCTTCAAAAGGGTATGTTACTATTCATATGTGTAGGATACTATTCAATAAAATTACCTTTGTTCTATTAGTCTCCAAACATTTTACTGGTTGCAATCATGTGTATCATATTTTCAAAATTCAAATAACAAAAGTATAAAAATCATATATAATGGTCACATTGTACTTATTATTTCATTGTGTTGTGACTTCTTGTGATTATATGGAATATTCACAAGAAAGTATTTTCCATTGATAAAACATTAGGTCATTAAATTATCCCCTGCTTAGGAAATTTTTCCCTCAAAATTTCATTTTACATTCTAAGCCATAAACAAGTGCGGGTATATTTCCTTCCCTGCCTCCTCCAGTTCCCATGTTGCCTTACTGTATTTATGGTTTTTACATAGTACATTGACTAGGTGAGTAGTCTTGTTACATAGAAAATTATCTCTATGATCCAAGATCTTCCCCATATGCTCCTCGTAAGAAATATCACTCTCCAACTATACCACCTCTAAAGAGAGTTCATGTGACTGGTTTGGTATATACATCCATAAGAGGTATAAATGGAAGACATTATGTAATTTTTCCATTATGGGAGGAAGTTCTAGTCGATAGACCACAACTCCAACATGATCGAGAATTTCAAAAGGGCTGCTGTACCTGGGACTTGGGTTTCCTTTTTTCCAAAACCTCATGACCTTCGTCAATTGAGACATGGGATGAAATGGAATGTCCCCAAATTTTAACTCAAGGGCTCATCTATGATTTCTTGCATAAATATTCTATCGATATTGGGATGCCCTGATGTGTTGCTAAATGATTTTCACCTTCTTCACCATTTCATTGACAAATTCAGATCCGAGCAGCTTATGCGCACTAACTTTCTCCCAATATGTCGATGTTCTGCACCTTTTCCCATTATAGGATTCATATGGTTCCAATCAGATTCTTGAGTTGAAACTATTTTTTTAGGATAATTCAACTAGTGGCAGACATTGGTCCCATTCTTCTATGAAGTCCTTTGAAAATGCCCTCAACATATCTTCTAATTTCTGAATAGTTCTCTCAAATTGGCCATCATTTTGAGGATGATAGGCCGTACTAAAGTTTAGTTTAGTGATATGACCATGTTGGAGACTTCTCCAGAACATCGTGGTGAATCAAACTTCTTGATCAGATACAATATATAGTGTTACTCCAATTATTATTACCACTTCTTTGATATATATCCCTGAAAGTTGATCCTGTGAAAATTCCTCTCAAATTGAGATAATGTGACATGTCATTGTATGATGATTCACAATAACCCATATAGCATTTTTTCCTATGGATTTCACTTGAATTCAATTGACAAAGTCTATGGTGATGTTCTCCCACATCCATGTTGGTGTCGGTAGTGATTGTATCATCCCATGAGACTTATGTATTTCATCCTTCACATATTCACATACTAGCCTCATTAATGTATACTCAGAATTCTCCATCATTATATTGTCCCAACAAATGTTCTCTCAGATATCTCAATACCTCTTTGTGCTCCATGGGTGGAGAGAGAATTTTAAGCTATGTGTTTCATTCAGATGCCCCTTCTTTATCTTTGGATTTGATGGTACACATAATTGTGACCCTAATATTGCAACAGCTTCATTATTGATTATGAACTCGGAATATTTACCCCTTTTAAAGGCTTCCACCCTTTTCTAAATTTCCAATTATTTTCTATGATCATGATTTATTTTATCCATGAGGGATGTATGAGAGATCATATGAGAAAATTATTGTTGATGTTCCTCCCATAATGATCCTAATGTCCATACTCTATAAATACATGACGATCATATACTTTTCAATTCTCATTATTGATAAATATGCATGATCCTTTCTATATAGAGCATCTGACGCCTTGTTTGCATTACCAGGATGGAAGTGGAATGCGAAATCATAGTCCTTGATGAGCTCTTTCAATATTTAATGGATAATATTATGATCCTTTTGTGTGAATATATATTTTAGACTCTTGAGTTCTGTATATATCTCACTCTTCTCCCCATAGAGATAATGCCTCCATATCACTAACACAATTATCACTGTCTACAACTTTAGATCATGCGTAGGATTGTTTTTCTCATGCACTTTTATATTCCTTGAGGCTTAGTCAATAAATTTATCATTTTACATCATAACAATACCTAATACCTTATTTAAAGAATCACTTTATACCACAAAGAGTTCAGAACATGTTGGGAGTGTGAGTACTAGCACAGTGATTAGTCCCTTTTTCAATTCCTTAAAACAATCTTCACATTCCGGATTCCAAAAAATCTTTACTCACTTCTCTTTCAGCTTGGTCATTGGGTTTGAAAATCCAGAAATGTTCTTCCGAAATCATCGATAATACCCGGATATACCAAGAAATCTATGCATCTCCATTACATATGTTTTCATAGGCCACTATTCAATTGAATTTGTCTTAGAAGGGTCTACATATTTCCCTTTTTGGTGATAACATGACCGAATAATGATACTTCCACCATCCAGAACTCACATTTTTTGTACATTGCAAACAACTTGTTCATTTTCAATGTATTTAACATAGTATTTAAATTCTCCTCATGTTCTACTTTTCTCGTGATGTATATCATAATTTAATGAATTCATTTTAAAAAAATTCATGGTAATATATAAATAATCTATTCATTAAATCCATGAAAATTAAAAGGGAATTATTGAGATTGAAGGGCATAAAAATTAACTCATAGTTTCTATATCTTGTTCGAAAGGTAGTCTTGGGAATATCTTCATGCCTCACCCTTAATTGGTGATATACTGACCGAAGGTCCATCTTAGTAAAATAACCCCCATGAAAATGAAAGAATAAGTCATCTATCCATGGAAGGGGATACCTGTTCATTATCATGAATTTATTCTGCTCATGATAATCATTTCAGAAGAAAATTGAACCATAATTATTTTTGACAAATAGGACAGGTTCTCCCTACAGTGAAGTGCTTGGGAATATAAAACCCTTCTCCATATTCTCATGTAACTACTTATTCATATATTCCATCTCTATGGTGGAAATTCTATATGGTGTCTATTATATAAGAAAAGATATAACAATAAATTCAATTGAGAAATCAAATTCTCAATTATAAGGAAGACCATACAACTCTTCAGTGAATACATCAGTGTAATCACTCATGATGGGAATATATTCATGAATGATTATCTTATTTGTCAAAATAATATGACCAAGAAATATTTGTTCATAATTAATTAATATACACAATTGTGACAACGATTATAAATGAGATTCATCTTCCTCCTTACAATTTTATAGAATTGTATGATTTTTTGGGATATGAAGAGAGACTTTTCATTTTTCTGACAGTTAATGATTGCTTTGTATAAAGATATAAAATCAATGCCCAAGATAACATCGAAATATACCAAAGGATATATGATGAGATTTACCCAGAGCGTCAATCCACAAACATTAAATGGGGAGGAGTTATAAACCATGGATATAATAATCTCCCAATTCACTATTCTCAAAGATTACACATCCTCAAAATCAAGAGGTGGTTCTTGAATAGTTCGACTAAACATGGGAGATATGAATTAATTTGTATACACAAAATCAAATAGTATATTTTATATTCATGAATTAATAACTAGAGTACATTTCACCACATCTTTTTCTAGCTCCACTTTAGCAGTAGTGATTGCAGAAGCCTTTCCTTATTTCCTTGGAGGTTGTTGTTGATTTCTATGGACATCCCTTAGAATAGGGAAATTGTTTTCATAATGCCCATGTTCATTGGTGTTGGAACACTACACCACTGGCTGAGCGTTTATCTAAACCACCCATTCTTCTTCCACATTATCGAAACTTTTCATATCTCTTTGGTAGTTTTTACCAGATGTCCTATATTTCCACATTTTAAGAAATTCATGGATCCCTTTAAACAGTTATTTGGATGCCTCTTCCCACAATTTTTAAATGCAGGATTATTGAGTTTCTTTTCATCATGGAATTTATTTTTGAGACCACCCACATTAGATTCCATTTTCCTATTCTTATCACTAGGCCCACAATATCACTAAGAGTATCTAATCTCCATTTCATCCTTAAGGGCTCAATGGACAATCTACTAATAATTATCAATGTTCAAAAATGATAATTCTTTTCATAGACTTAGGATTAGTCCTCAAATGAAGTGATCCACCTTGATTTAGGTTTAAAAGAAAAATCTAGAGGTGTACTATGCATGCCTTTTGAGATTTTATTCATATGCCCAGATGGACTCAACTTCCTTATTCATTAGTTATAGGTACACTCTTTATATCTTGAGACAGAGGTTTTGGGGAAATGATTTGTTGAATGACATTCTCTTGAATTCCTCTAAAAACATGGAATCAATTTCCCCTCGAGGCTTCAAAATCTTGATCAGTTCCACCACTAATCATCTTCCCCATCAAAATGATATACATCCATCAAAACTTTCTGTTCTTCGGAGCACTAGAGGACATAGAATATATTTTCAATGGAGTTAATACACTCTTCTAAGATAAGGGGATTAGAAGATCCACTAAATACGGTAGGACTTTTTATATGATGGATTGAACAACAACTTTCTCTTTCCATGGAGGAGTGGGGTGTTCCACATGGATCATGTTATTATTAATAACTTGATCCAGCTGATTAACTACTATCATGATGTTTTGAGAACCTATTCCCATCATATTAGGGATATTATTAGAGAAATCTTCACATTCTATATCACATTGACTGTTGTCATGTGTTCTTCTATTCACCAACCTTAACTTATAAATAGAACATACAATTAGAGGGATTTAATACTTATATATTGAGCATAAAAATCCAAACATTGAACATAAGAGGAAAAATTTGTAAAGGATAAATATATCCTAGCTTTTCATTCACTATGTTTAAATCTAAATTATCCTTAATCTATTTATTAACATAAATTCTTATATGAGTTTGTATTACCTTAATAATGGTTTGTACCATGATTATTAATTTATCAAATCATATCCCTCAAAAGTGTCAAACCAAGTGTGAAGTAAGGCCCGTTTTGGTGCCTTAGTTCTCGTTCAAGTCAATATCAAAGAGGAGTTTTTGGGTTTTACCCCTAGGTACATCTGTGGTAGGGCCACCTCTACCTATTTGTATCCATACATGAATGTATTTTCTTGATAAACTAATTACTCTATACTTAACAAAATTTAGGGTTGTTTTGTTATACTTAGTATCATCTTTATGGTTTTTACTAAAGTACTCTATTCCTAATCTCTAATAAATAACTAGACCATCCTATGATATAAACTATAGAGACCCTATTCTTTTACACATAATATTTAATGATTTAAGAATAATAATACATAAGTGTACAAGTAAAAGATCATGAAGACTAGTGTCTTCTAAGAGTCAATATATAAAACTAAAAACATGGAACTAAAAAAACACATATTTATTTAATATTCATAAAGATCACCTAACATTCTTTGAGAACTTACAGCTCCATAGGGTACCCTTGGGATAACATGATCAGATGGATGACCTAAAAGACTAAAAGAGGAATATACATAAGAATAAGGCTTTAGTACAAGGGTTGGTGATCATGAAATAAAGATATAAATTGTAATAGAATCATAAAATTTAAAAATTGGATCATTTAAACATGAATTAATAGTAATGTGGAAGTAACATAAATCATGACAATAGAACAATTCCAGGATCGTTTCTCATAGAGGAGCACAAGTAAAGGTTAACCACGAAGGTTGTTCCACATGGTTGCATTTGTCAAGGAAAACTGCCAAAACTGTTTCACATAATGTCTTATGAGACTAAAACTTAACCAATTCATTAATGTGCTATCCGGGTGTACCCATATTAACATGTTAATTAATATTATTTCAATACAAATAACCATACATAAGAAAAAGGGAACCCATTGAGAGAAATGGGTATCATATTCTTGTCATAAAGCATAATGAATGGTCGTATCATAAAAATGACCATGAGAGAAAGGAATTAAAAAATACATGGACATTAATAAGGTAAAATAAGAATATATCAAGTTAAGTGATGTAAAATAAAAGTTCCAACATATAGGAAGATTATTTAAGAAATTCATAGCCTTAAAATATTTTAGTACGGTTTTATCAAAAATACTAAAGAATATTTAAAATCAGAAAGGTAATACTAATTTTTAAAAACATTAATTGAAATAAGAAGGCTTTCATAATAAAAAGACTGATTTTATAAAAACCACGGTGGCTTAAAAAATGGAATATTGCACTTGAAATTGGATAAAATTTGAGATGTTTCCCTAGAATGAGTTTACTTATTGGGAAGTATCAAGGATGGAATCACTTAAAAGATTGTATATCCTAGAAATAGAATGAAGGATGGACATTGAAGCTTATGATTAGGGAATAAACAGAGTATGTATAAGCCTTATATAAAAATAAAATAGAAATTCATTTGGATAAAAACAATGTTAGATGAACCTAATCGAATAAAGGCAGTTTGAGTAGAATCCATTATAGAATATAGGCATGGTATTAGGTTTACATAAGAGGAATTAATGAGAGAGAATGGGATTTATAATCTCTCATATATCATGACAGAAGTATGGTACATGTGAGAAATAATACCCCATCAGTTGGAATTTTAATTAAATGGGAATAACAAAGAGGATATTCTTTAATAAATGTGAGAAAGAGAGGATCCATTACCTTAAGAACAATGGTGTTCTCCACATGATATAAATGACCTCAATAACAAAATTAGGTTCATTAATTAATAATTTAATAACCTATATTAAATTTAAAATATTAATTATAACCTTTTTATGTTCATTTATAACTATTTTTATTGGTTATGAGGTTCAATTTTATGGTTCAGGTCCGTTTGCATCCACTGTTTTAATGATCAGATAAAGTATTTTCATGAACAAAGAATCATGTATAATGTGGATGGTTGTCAATAAATGGAGTTATATTTTTTTATTTAAATTACATATGGTTTCATGGTTGTAAATTATATTTGGTTACTTGGATTGATGATTAATCATTATGTAAAACAGTAATGAGAAACTATTAAATTAATTTGTTGATTTTTCTCATACTTAACTTATATTATATTATTATTTTACATCATGTCTAAAAAAGTATTCATGAAAAAAATTATAAAATCAATATTCAATACTCTGGTTCAACCATAAAAATGGTTTAATGACCATCATTTTGGATGTTAATAGAAATTAAATACCCATCATCCTTCAATGTGGAAAATTAACATATCTCAGATGGTGTATTTAATACTAGTTTAAACCAACAATAAAGTAGATAAGATAAAAAATTATTATAATATAATAATAATATTCCTTTGCATGTAAGGTACTGGAGTTTTCATAACAGTTGTATGAGGATAGTTAATGACAAAAAAGAAAAAAAATGAACTTGAAAACAAACTGAATGAAAATAAAATTTGAATTTACATATTGATTCAATCTTCCATGAGAGCATCTTAAGGGGATAGGATTTGGTATTTTGTGGTGACTAATGCATTTTTAAAGTAGGGGAGGAGATTGGGATGTGATTTGGTCAGAATTTAAGGAAGGAACAATGCATGCGATGAGTGATGAGAAGTGTTAAGGAGTGGTGGTATTTATAGAAGAGGAGATGAGGGTTTTAATAATAATAAATTTTTGAGTTTATTAATTTCCATCCAGATGAGAAACAGTGATGATTCCATGACCAAAAATAGTAATAAGTTCATGTGAGTTCGATATTTCTATGCTAACATCAATCATGAGGTCAGTAATAGTGGATTTAAATTATAATTTATTTATATATTAAATTAATGTATTTTACTATTCAAAAATATTCTTGTATTTCATAAAAACATAAAAAATTCTCCCTATCCATTTTCTTACGTTTAGAATCAAAAAATGAACTCATTTTTTCAAAAATAAATTTCTAAATATGATTAATTTAATTTTTAATTGAAATTATAATTTACTTTAAAAACGTAATTTTAAAACTATAACTGATTTTATAATGATTTCAAAAATTAAAATAGGTATTAGAAAATTATAATCAAACTATAAGAAATAAAATTTGTAGTGTACAAACACCATTTAGGAAAATAAATTTTCTTTAAAATTAATTAATTATTTGTAATAAATTATTTATGACTTACACAAATACCAATACTTTTACAATGATCATATTATACATTTTTAGATGCCTAAGTTTTATTTATACATTCATGGGTGAGGTTTCTATTCCATTGGATGATTTACTTATTTATGATGGTCAATGTACTGTTTATAAGGGAAGGTTACTATTCATAAGGGCATGTTACAATTCACTAAAAATTAAGTCTATTACATTAGACTCTAATCCTCTTACTGTTCGCAACTGTGTTTATCATATTTTCAAAATTAAAATCATAGAAGTGTCAAAATTATGTTAAAATGTTAAATAGTACTTAGTAATTCATTGTTTTTTGATTTCATGTTATTATATGACATATTCATAAGAAATTAATTTCCATTGATAAAACATTTGGTCATTACATGAAATCGTTTTGAAATTTTTTTTTTTGAAAATTACATTAAAAAAAAATTTCCTAAAAAATAACCTTTTAAAACTAAAAATGAAGCTTCAGAGAAATGAGGACGGGTAAATAAGTACTTACTGTATGGGGGAAATAAAATATTCTATTTGTATTGTAAAAGGTTAGAGAAATACATTGTTCAGAATGAGTCATAAAGATTCCTTTGAAGTCATTTTCAATTGAAAAAAATGATAAACATTTAATTTAAATATTATAAGAGTATGGAAGATTATTCTTGGAAACCCTTTTAGAAAAAACATATATTTCCAACCAAATATGGGGTAACGTCGAGCTATCCTGAAAACACATTCATATATATCTAGTGTAATAAATAGTAGAAAATTGTAACCAACACATTTATATGTCACGGATAACCAGAGGAGAAGAAATTTAATAAATTTTCATGAGATATGGATCATAATATTTCATTAATTAAGCATAATCCATAAATATCCTAAAAAATAAAGAGACTATTTCAATAAAATATTATCACTAGTTGACTTGGGATCATACTCTCCATGTAAGAGAATGAAATAAAATGAAGCATAAAATACCATAAAAATAATTATATTCATGATATAACATATAAAATGTTATTATATAAACCTTGAAATAGAATTAATGAACATAATGGAAAAAATAGTATCAACGAATGTGAATTGAGATAATACTACCTTACCAATTGTGCATCATTTGAAACATAAACCCCATGAAATTTTTTCATAAAATGGATATGATAATACCCATAAATTTAATTACATGATAAATATAATTCAATCATGGGTTTTACATTAAACACACAAAAGGAAAGAGTTGATAACAGAACATGTATGCCACGAAAATTAAATATGAGATAAAATACCCTTACATTGTGTCTTGAGACTCTTCATACTCATACAAGAATCTTATATAAAAAATATAATATTATTATAAATATTATACAAAATTATATTATTATATATAATACTGTATATGTTTTGATTATAAATTTATATTACCCACATATTAAAGATCCAAGGTTATGGTTTCACTTTTGGTAATACCGCTTTATTTTTTGCTTGTGACATACTTTTTTATATGTTTTGTTCTTAAAATTATATCATGATTATAGAATTTAAACCATGATATTAATATCAATTATATAAATTATATTTATTTAATAATATTCCATATAATATAGATATATGAAATGGAATACACTATTCATTAAGACAATAATACGTTTGTATGAATGAACGTTGAATCGATTTTATTTATGTATTGAATGAAAGAAATAAAATTAGATATAAGAGTATATGATTACAAAAAAATTAAATTATCTTTATAATGTTACATATATCATAGAAGTTCAATTAACCCATCCTTAATATATTCCATGTATTGTGCGATCAAATCAAATCTCTTTGAGGGGGCGATAAACCATACTTCTTTATATGACATTATCGTATTAACACCAAATGAAAAGTAAAAATTTATGTGTAGTAAGAAGGAATAAAAAGATAAATACATAATAATTATTATATATAATATATATAATTATCTGTCTACCAAAATGGACATCATGATAGGTGTTAAATGAAAAAATGATTAATCATGGTTTCATGATGCGCTATTTCACATTACAATGAAAAAATATGTCTGTTACCCATTAGATTTATGATTTATTATGTATAGGTTTATAATTTATCAAAACAAATACTAGCATATTTATTATATCGGTTTTGTTATTCATGTTTGTAAAAAGAATGTGCAGTGGTGGGGAAGGAAAATAAAGGAAAGGACCTGAGAGAAGGCACTACCTCTTAATCAGGTAATGCTTTTTGGTTTGTGCAAAAAGGATTACTGAGTATAATTTATGAGCAAAGAGTGGCTTTAAAGAGGATGGGATGACTATTGGGATGTGAATTGAGTTGGAAATTTATGAACATAATAGGGTTGAGAGTTGTTATTAATGGGTAGAAGTTGTGGATTTTTATAGGGAAAGAAAAGACTTATTGGGAATTTATAGAAACAAGTTAGGTGAACAAATGTTATTACCTTAAACAAGTCATAAAAATCCAATCCGAATAATGGACAGCTTATTACCTAAATATGGACATAAAATGGTTTCTGTAATTGTTTATATGTGATTTGGACCCTTAATTGCATGTTTAGTCCCTAATTTAGCTTAATTTGGCCTTAACTACTATGATTAATTTTATTCACTTTTACTAATTATTTTTGTAAAACATTAACAATTTATTATTAGAAACTAAATATTATAATAAATAAAATGGTGTATATCAGATTTTATAATATATATCCATATAATTAGAAAAATTAAGATCAGTATTAATCCTACAGATGGGACATAATAATGGGTTTTAAAATTAGAAAATTGTCCAAATGTTTGTTAAATTTTATATTCAAAATCAAAGTGAAATTGATTATATTTAACTAAATCATGTTAATGGTATTATAATTTATGTAATGTGTCATTAAAAAATAAAATATTCTTTAACATTAATAATTATTTAAACAAAAAGGATGTTTTCTGTAAAATGCAGTAGTTTTTACTATTAATCCAAAAATTATGTTTCTCAAAAAAATAAAAAAACAATTACTTTTGGATAATTTTGAGGTTATCAATTCCAAAATGAAGTATATTTTTTTAAAATTTAATTTATAAATTTTTCTAAATTTAATTTTATTATTTCCCACCAAAACACATTAAAAGTAGTTTATTTGAGAATACAATATCATTGAACATAAAAGAAATTTACCAAAAATCAAAACATTAGATATCAATATATACTATTTATATAAGAAATTAAAAATAATATTTGAAAAGTAGTTATTAATATTCATATCATGTTTTTTAATGTCCATGTTATAATTATATCATTGAAATAATATAATAGTTTGATTTTTCACAGAAGCTTGGTGTTGCGTGTAACGTAAATAAATGTTTTGTTTCATGTAGTGCAGGCCAAGTCAGTATTTCATATAGTACAATCCATATATGTTCCATATAAAAGTAATGTTTGATTTAGTGTTTCAATATATACACATATATATATAATGAACTATTTCAGTTGTCACATACAATGGAAAATATCAAAAAGATAAATTAATTAAATAAAATTAATTAAAATAAATCTCAGGGTGATACATTCTATCCCAATTAAAATGATTTTCACCCTTGAAATTCATCTGGGTTGTCAATGGATTAATACTTTAATGTTTCATTCATAAAATTCTTCATTATCAAAATAAATACCAAATCACCCCTTAAAAATGGAATGATGGAAGCATAATGGTTATGCAATGTAATATGTAACTCGGTTTCCACATATAATAACGATGGTTGGGAGGAAATATTGAACCTAGAGGAAAAGCATAAATATTTATTGGGAGTGATTTAGGTCATCAATCAAAAACTAGTGGTTAGTCAATGGAATGTTGAGGGACTCAATGTCATAAATCTATGATTATTTAATTGTCATTGGTTCAACATAAACTAATGTATTAGTTCAACACATTTTTTATCATTATCCTATAATTGAGTAATTCATTTTATTGAACAAGAATATAATAAAATGTACATACATGGTGTTGTTATTTTTCATAAACAAAATCCCATTATTTAGATATTCTTTAATGTATTTACACTTCATCACTTACACTATGAAATGAATGTGGATTATTTTATATTTCTGAAGTACTAATAGATCATGAGATCCATGATATTCCATCCCGTCAGACAGAAGTTGTTATCAACACCTCAATTTTTTATAAATTTATACAATATTCATAAATCCTCATGTGGTAATATAATACTTTATTCTTACAAAAATCATCCAATGCTTAACTTAATCTCCACATAAATGGTAAACCATAAAACCCTTATAAAAGATGAAAAAATAAAACATTCGAAAGTGGTCAAAAAATTGTCTTAACATTGCCCTATATATATGAAAAGTATCTCTTGGTTGTCACATTCCAATCATGTAAATACACCGATACGTTTTCACGGATACTGAAACTCTTGTTTGGACCCCCCAACTCCAATGGAATATACTCTTCAAGGGAGTTCTAGAGAAATTTATGTGATGGATTTTCCATCACTCATGCTTGGCTGAGATTGTCCAGTAATGCCTTTGTTTCCCCTTCCTGTTACACACTGTTATGGAGGATGTGGAATGGATAGTTGCCAACACAAGCACTTCTCCAGAAATTGGGAATTAATCTTGCTTCTGTTTGCTATCTTTTCTTGCAGGAGGAAGAATCTGTTAATCACAATTTTATCTTGTGTAGCTTTTCTTGTAGGTTCTGGATGCATCTATAGGATGTGTTCGACATTCATATGGCCATGAATAGTTTGATGATCTGCATAAATATATCTAGGGAACTAAGATGAGTGAGAAAGATGGTTCTATGCACCTCACCACCACTGCTACTACTTTCTCAGTTATATGCCAGGCGTGAAATAGTGCTACATTTGGAGGCCAGTATCCATCGATTCATGTTGGAATGCGTTCTATTTATCGGGATGTTCTTACAGTATCCAAGATGCATCATGGTAAAATGAAAAATGAGTTGTCTAAACTGCTTATCATGATAGCCTTTGGTGTTACAGGGTGTGCCAGGAAACCTCTTGTCCTAAAGTGCATTTGATGGATCCCGCCAATTCCAAGTTGGCTGAATGTAAAAATGGATGGGGCGACATCAGGTGAACCTGGTCCCTCAGGTTGGGGTGGTGTCTTCCAAACTTATCATGGATTTTTTAAGGTATTCTTCTTCCATTACATTGGTCATGGTACATCAATTGAGGGTGAGTTATGGGATATTATTAAAATGACCAGGTATGCCACTCATTATGGCTGGAGAAATATTTGGGTGGAATCTGACTCCACCACTATGGTGCACATCCTCAACTCTCTCTCCATATCTATTTCATGGAAGATCCTCCCTCTCTATATTTAATGTCTTCAGATTATTGAGCACATCCTTCTTGGTGTAACTCATTTCTACATATATGCCAATCAGGTTGATGATTCCATGTCAAAGAGGGCTATTTTGGAGGCCTCCTTAGTGTAACGACCCGAATCTGGAGCCACTCAAATGGTTCCCCGTACCTGGCTCCACACATGACCTCAAGCTTATTTCCCCAAATGCCAGAGACTTCCAACTAGCAGCGAGGGCCTTAGTGGGTCCTTGTGAAAACTATGCCCTGATTTGTTAAAGTATACAACGGAAGGATAAATATAAACAATAGAGGAAGAAGTAAATAGTATACAACAATTGAAACTAAATAGAAGAAGCAATTTATAATATTATAATGATGATAATTATTCAAAAGGTAAATGTATCTATGGAAAGTAGCAAACACAACAACGTGCTGAAATACAACTAAAAACAAAGTACTAAAAGTAATCAACAACTGCAGCAGCATCACAAGCCTAGGCTCGACCCTAGGCTCTCCAGCTCCAACAAGCAATCATGTACGTGAAGTAGAAGGGCCACAATCCCTTTCCACACCTGCAACCATATAACCTATTTGGGCTGAAAAGTAGGACCCAAACAGGGTGTCAGACTAATCCTAGTAGGCAAACACCACAAGATCTATGCCCTACTATCAGTGAGCAATATAGAAAAAGTAATGAAGTAAATACAGTAATGAACTTAGGAGTACACAAGTAAACAATCCTACCAATTACCATTCACTTTCCCTTAAAAATTAATTAATTCATTTTATCAAGCAACCAATGAATCTAGAAAACCACTCTATATTCCCAAGGCATAGCAAGTAACACAACAGGTATCTCAGCAGACTACCTAAAACAACAAGTAGTACAAACCCAAGCTTGTTATTTGGCTTGGTGTACACATCACATCCAACCTAGAATACTCACACTGATGCTCTTGGTGGCTCATACAGGAAGACCCCTCTAGTCATGTAATCATACAAAGGAACAAACACTCTAGGAAGCACTCACCGTCAATTCCCATGTGGTCTTTCAATGGTAGTTATAGACTATCTGAGGAAGAACTAATGTCTAATTCCCCCTATGGTCCCAATACGTAACTAATAACTCTCTTAGGAAGCACAAAGTCCAATTCCTATAGTTCATGAAGATGATAATAATTTATAACTAACTCTCTAGGGAAGCCCTCGACTGTCAATTCCATCTTTAGTCTACCACACCAGGTTCACACAGCCCTGAGTAGTATAGTCATGTGTAAATGACTGGTAGTAGCCCTAAGTAAGTTCAAAAACTACTTGGATAATATCTACAATGCTTAAAAGCAATTTAACAAAAGGAAATAAATAAAATCAATTATATCAAGGAAGGTAATCAATGTAACAAGGTCTACCTCACAGGAAACCTAAGACAAACGGTGATAAACAGCCACAATAAGGGAAACACCCTTGGGGTGATCCTCAAAAATTCTAACAAGCCATCATTATTCATCTAATATCCTCATGCACGCAAGAAATCAAAGGCAGATAATAATAATGTATCAAAACCCTAACCCGAGATACCCGAAACATGGGAATTTGACACTTTTTGCACAAAATCTCCAAGGCATACAATGTAGGGCAATCAAACCACCTACCTTTAGGGTTTCAGTGAAAAATATCCACAATCAACTATATCCACAAGAAGATCCAGCAACCGCTTCATGGAAGAACGCTCTAAAATTCTATCCCTATCATCCAGAAGCCTTCAATAAACATACAAGGAAAACCCCAACCCTAAATATACATGAAAATAATGTAGATATATATAACCTATGGAGAGGGAAGATAATATCTAAAGAAAACCAAGGAGAAACCAAGAGAGAGACTTACCTGAGAAGAATCGCCTACGATGCACCCTGAAAACCCTTCGATTCACCTCCAAATCGAGTGGGAGAGCTCCTTCAACCAATGGGAACCCAAAATCTAGAGTGAGGCTCGAATTGGAGAAGTAATGTTGGAGGAATGAGAAATCTCGAGTGACACGGGTCTAAAAAACCATAATTTTAAGTGGTCGCATGGTTAACCCACACGGTTTGGAAAACCGTGCGCTAACCGTGCGGTTTCCACTATCTTCTCCCGGAACATCGCACGTCCGTTCTGCATAGTTTGACAAACTGTGCGCAGCTCGTGCAGTTTCCCCTGTCTCTTACTTGGACTTCGCATGGCTTGCCTGCACAGATTGACAAACTGTGCACATCCCATGCCGAGCCCACTGTCAAGGGTGTGCAGTTTCCTGGGTTGGCCGCACGGTTTGTTCAAACTGTGCGCCAACCGTGCGCAAACCATGAGCCCCTGCACAACCTCCTGAAAAACCAATTTTTACCATAAAAACTACCAAAAAAGGAAAACATAGCAGAAAAGAGGGTCCGTGTTCTTACAAACTTCCCCCCTTAAAAAAATTTGTCCTTGAATTTACCAAACAAGGTGGTGATAAAGAAACCTCAAACAACTCTGGCCACTATGATCACATATCAGCCTCCCTTTCCCAAGTCGCATCTTATACACAGACTTGCTGCCATAGAACCCTTACCAGAGGAACATATCAACCACAGAGTACCTTTTCACTATGATCAAAAATCATGAGAGGATGCTCCTCGAACGATGCATCTTGCTCCAGCTCAACCTCCTCGGGTTAAAAAACAAGAGACGAGTCTGAGAAATAGAGTCTAAGCTAAGAAACATGGAAGAATTCGTGTTTAGCCTGATACATGTGAGGTAACTACAACATAAAATCAACTACCTGACTATCTCCAGAATCTCAAAAGGCCTGACGTATCTCGATGAAAGCTTTCCCTGTCTCCTGATCCTCTTGTGTCCCAACATTGGGGTAACACATAGGAAAACATGATCACCGAACTTGAAATCCAAAGTTCATCTCTGCTGATCAGCATAAGACTTTTGCTGAGACTGTGAAGGAGCCATCCTTTTCTGAATAAATTCCATCTGTTCTATGGTCTCCTGAACAAGACGAGGTCCCAACATAGCTGCCTCTCCTGCCTCACGCCAACACAAGGGTGATCGACATGACCTACCATACAAAGCCTCATAAGGTGCCATATGAATAGTTTCTTGAAAACTATTATTGCAGGAATACTCCAGAAGAGGTATATGTTTCTCCCAAGAACCTCTAAAATCCAGGATGCATGCTCAGAGCATGTCCTAAAGCACATGAATCATGCACTCTGACCGACCATCTGTCTGGGAATGGTAAGTTGTACTTAGAAGTACTTGTGTACCCAAAGCCCTCTGTAGGCCTTTCCAGAAATGTTACGTAAAGAGGGATTCCCTATCTGAAATGATATTACTCAGAACCCCATGCAAGCAGACAATCTCACGTATGTACAATGGTCCAAGCTCATCAGCATCTGAGGTCTGCTTAATCGGAAAGAGGTGAGAAACATTCATGAGGATGTCAATGACGACCCATATCACATCATTCCCTCAAGGAGACCTCGGAAAACCGGTCATGAAATCCATCATGAAATCATTCCACTTCCACTCAAGAATGGGTATCTGCTGTAAAATCCCTGCTGGTCACTGATGCTCCGTCTTCACCTGCTGGCAGGTGGAACACCTCAGGACAAAACCAGCCACATCCTTCTTCATACCTGGCCACCAATACTGATGACGTAACTCTTGATACATCTTAGTGACGCTAGGATGAACTTCCCAAACCAAGGAATTTATGTCTCGCATCAGCTCCTCATGTATAAATTCTGGAACCCAAATGCATCCCTAGAAGTGCAAGATCACATCCTCACCTATAGTCCATCTGGGAAGAGGGTCCTCTCCTGACATGGTTTCCCATAGGACTAGGCCTTTAGAATCTGATAGCTACCTCATTCGATATCGGTCAAGAGGCATAGAGGTAACAACTACAGAAGCTAAGAAAGTCTTCCCCTGTATGTCATTCACCTTCAGATGCATCTCAGAGAACAGATCCATAAGCTGCCACACACTACTGGCCTCATGAACTACCTGTATCTGAGTCCTCCTACTCAGTGCATCTTCCACTGCATTGCCTTTTCCAGATGTATAAACAAGCTCGATATCAAAAGACTGTAGGTACTCAAACCACCTCTGCTACCTCAGATTCTTGTCACGCTTT
This sequence comes from Viscum album, assembly GCA_963277665.1. Taxonomy (NCBI): domain Eukaryota; kingdom Viridiplantae; phylum Streptophyta; class Magnoliopsida; order Santalales; family Viscaceae; genus Viscum; species Viscum album. The sequence goes on from OY728120.1 coordinate 1,689,410,419, forward strand.
GTGAAGATATACTTGAGGCTCTTTTGGTCAGTATATACAAAACAATTCTCTTCCAGAAGATAATGTCTCCAATAACATAAGGTATGAACAACTGCATCCAACTCCAGGTCGGGGGAAAGATAGTTTCTCTCATGTGGACTCAACATCCGAGATCCATTAGCAACAACACAATCCTCCTGCATAAGAACTTATCCAAGATCGATGCTAGATGCATCACAAAAAACTGTATAACTCTTGCTGGACTCTGGAAAAACTAGAATCAGTGCTGAAGTAAATCTCTCCTTCATCTCCTGAAAGGCTGAATCCCAGGATTCTGAGTAGACATACTTCAAACCCTTCTTAGACAAGCCCATCAATGGCGCTTCTAAGCTTGAGAAGTCCTCTATAAACCTCAAGTAGTAACTAGCCATCTCTAAGAAACATCATTCCTCGAAGACATTTTTCGGCTACTACAAGGTAACTACTGCACTCACCTTCTCTGGGTCTACTAGTACTCATGTCTCTGAGATGAAATGACCCAGGAAGTAAATCTAGTCCATCCAGAAGTGTCACATTGAGAGCTTATCATATAACTCATGCTACCTCAGTGTACTCAAAACGATCTCAAGATGGGTAGCATGGCCGTGTCGAGTGCAAGATTACACCACGATATCATCCAAAAAAACCACCCTGAAAGAATCCATGTAAGGATGGAAAACTATATTCATAAGCGCCATGAAAACTGTTGGGCATTCGTGAGACCGAATGGCATAACCAAATACTCATACAGACCATACCTGCTCCAAAAGGCTGTAAGAGGTATGTCAGATGGTCTGACATGCAACTGGTGATAGCCGGATCTCATGTCGATCTTCGAGAACACTCTGGTTCTTCGAAGATGGTGAAAGAGATCATCTTTCCATGGCAATGGATATCAGTTCTTGACTGTCAACTAGTTTAGATTATGATAATCCACACACAGCCTGAGGGTACTGTGTGCCTTCATTGAAAAAAGGACAGGGGAACCCCAAGGAGAAGTACTGGGTCGGATGAAGCCCTTTTCATGCAACTCCACCAACTACGTCTTGAGCTCCTTCAAGTCATGTGTAGCCATCTTATAAGGAGTAATGGACACCAGTGCCGCTCCAGGAAGAATCTCAATAGAGAAGTCTACCTCTCACTCCAGAGGAAAACCTAAAAATTCTTCTCGAAAGACATCTGGAAAGCGATCAACCACTGATGGAAAATCTATCTGAGAAGTCCCCTGGTCATCTAGATATAAGCTAGAAATCTGGCCCATAACACCACCCAACCCATGATGCTCTGGTCCAGCTCTGCTCGCCTGGACATTCCATTCTCCCTTGTGAAGAAAAGACTCACCCTCTGGTGATGTGAAACTCACCCTACGGCAATAGAAATCAAACAAATCCTAGAAGTGAACTAACCAATCCATCCTAAGAATGAAATCATATCCTTTCATCTCCAAAACATAGAGATTACACAAAAAACAACACCCACCAATCTCAAGGGGACAGTCTAAGCACTGACGCGCGCTAGCAGTTCTAATTCCCAAGGGTGTGTCTAGCATCATCATATCCTCATAAGTAAAAATAGTAATTCAAATTATTTCCACAGTATGCAATGAAATAAAGCTATGAGAAGCTCCTGTATAGAAAAGGGCAGAAGATTAAACCGAGGCTACTAAAATTGTACCTCGAACTGTAGGAGGTCTAGGATCCTGCTCCAGATGAATCCTCTCTACCGAAAAAGCCTGGCCTACTCCGCGACCCTGCGTAACAGCCTGAGATCCCTGAGCTGATCCTCTCTAAGCCTGACCACTGCATCCATGGCCTCTACCCTAGCCTGAACGACCTGAAGAACTCTATCCCCCAGTCTAATATGGAACTGGAAATCCTACTCCTGTACACAGAGTCGAAACAGATCCTCCTTCACTAGCCACTAGAAGGAGAACTTTGTAGAAGCGCTGCAGATGACCCATATTGCCGCAAGATCGGCACTCCAATGGGTCCCTTGGGAACCCAGGCTTCTTATTCCCACCCTTTCCACAATGATAGCACACCACTTGGTTTCCAGAAGGAAGATCCGATCTACCAGAAGAAATACCTCACATACTAGAGTCACCTTGTGTAGACTCTTGGTGGGGCTTCCTGCTATCTAACTGAAATGAATCAGCCCTGGATGCTGAACCACCCTTGTCCAGAGCTCTAGTATCCCTCATATTTCTCTCCATGATATGTTCCTGGTTGACTATCAGAGTAATGGAAGTCAACTGAAAGACATTCTCCTCTAATCTAATGTCCGGTCTAAGGCCTTCCTCAAAATTCCATGCAAAAAACAACTCGTCATTTTCTAGAACAAGAGTGAAACACTGTAAATCTGTGAAGAGATAGGAATACTCTATAACTATGAGAGTAACCTGTTATAGGTTCATTAACTCTCTGGATCTGTCAGCCCTCAGTGTCACAAGGTTGAAGTATTTGTATAATGTATGTTGAAACTCGTCCCAAGCCATAGCATGTTGGCTCCCTGCCTGCAAAACCACATCCCACTATCTCTTGGCGGAATCCTGCAGCATATACATTGCGAGATTCAACCTATTCTCTTGAGGAATCTCTAGGTTCTCGAAGATGGATAGAATGGATTCTACCATGACTCTGCAGCCTTCGGTCCTTCATCCCTTGTGAATGTAGGAGTATGATGCGCCTGAAAAACCCACGTTATCTCTGCCATAGATGGGGAAGGATGGTGATCTCCCTGGACGGTCTACATGAATCTCATGAAACCCAATTTGAACTGAGCTTCGGCTACAGTGTCTGGAATCACTACAAGTTCCATTTCTATTATGATAGGTGGAACTACTGGCAGTCCCTGGTCTACCGTGTCAGGAGTATGTGCACAGCCTGGTTCCAGATGTACAATGGGAGGGCGTCTTCGCAGCATGACTCTGCAAGGTCACAAGCACACCTTCATTAACAATGAACACAGTTGCAACTTAAAAGAGTAAAACAGAACTGGAACTGTCTGGTTACTTCTACATGACTAGGAAAAAGAACTATCCCAGCAGGGAACTAGATGGAATTATTTTCCACTACACGGCGTGTACATGAAAGTTAGTTCTTCCCGAACAGAAGAGAACATGGAATGCGTTCATAAGACCACACGCTTTTTTGTCTGGGTTTCTGGGCAGCAACATACAAGAACCCCCAAAACCACTGAAAAAACACTAAATCAAGCACCGATGTGCAAAATTCTGATACGTGGGGGCCCATACTCCCCGTGAATCAAAGCGTGGAACCATAACAATGAATATAGAAAGTAAATATAAAAACAAACTCAGGATCCACCATATTTCGATCCTAGAGGGCCCATAACACCTCTAAGACATAAGTTTGGTATCCATGATAAGGAAGCTGTAAACAATGATACCCTATCAACATAGCAGGTATTCTATCACAGTAGCTACCACAATAGCATGCATAATCTGTCACAAATTCTATCACAATAGCATGCAATTTCCAATGAAATTTAGATGGAAGGGTAAAATGCATGACATGTGATTTTTTAATAAGTTCCTATATGATTCATGAGATATCATACCCTCATCTCCTCAGGTTGCAACAAAATAAAACCACAATCATATAAAAAGTAACAACACAACACCAGTGCACCACCCAATGGTCATGTCAATTAAACTGTAACATTTTCAAAACTAAAAAATTTCATAATTTGATGTAACCTTGCTTTTTCCCTGTACACGGGTTCTAGAACTCCAGGGCATAGATATTTACCATTTACCTATTCCATCCTATCCCGGTCTAATGTCGCTAAACAGTATGTCAATAGAAAAGAAAATAAACTCCTATGATACCACTTTGTAATGACCCGAATCTGGAGCCACATAACTGTTTCCCCATACCCGGTTCGCCACATGACCTCAATCACGTTTCCACAAATGCCAGAGGCTGCCGACAAGCAGCGAGGGCCTTGGTGGGTTCGTGGGGAAACAATGCCCTAATTTGGTAAAGTATACATCGGATGGATAAATATAAACAATAGCAGAAGCAGTAAACAATATACAAAAACTGAAACTAAATAGAGGAAGAAATGAATAATATCATAAAGATGATAATGATGGAGCAGGTATAAGTATCTAAGGAAAGAAGAAAACACACCAACGTGCTGAAATACAACTGAAAAAAAGTAATAAAAGTAATCAGAAAATCCAGTTGCATCGCAATCCTTGGATCGGTCAAATGCTCTCCATCTCCAACCAGTAATCATTTACTTGAAGTAGAAGGGCCTCAATCCCTATCTACGCCTGCAACTATATATCCTGTTTCGGCCGAAAAGCAGGACCTAAACAAGGTGTGAGACTAATCCTAGTAGGCAAACCACCATAATATTTGTGCCCTACTGTCAGTGAGCAATATATAAAAAGTAATGAAGTAAATGCAGTAATGAACTTAGGGGTACACAAATAAACAATCCTACCAATTACCATTCCCATTCATTTAACAATTAATTCATACATTTAATCATGCAGCCAAGGAATGTAACAAACAACTCTATATTCCCAAGGCATAACAAGTAACACAACAGGTATCTCAGTAGTCTACCTAAAACAATAGGAATTACAAACCCAAGCTTGTTCTTTGGCGTGGTGGACATGTCACATCCAACCAACAATATTTACACTAACTCTCTGGGTGGCTCATACTGGAAAACCCCTCTAGTCAAATAATCATACAAAGTCACATAAACTCTGGGAATCACTCACCGTCAATTCCCCTGTGGTCCTGCAATGATAGCTATAGACTCTCTGAGGAAGCACTTACATCTAATTCCCCATGTGGTCCCAATACGTAACTAAGCACACTCTTAGGAAGTGAAATGTCCAATTAGTGTAGGTCCTGCAGATGATACTAATTTATAAATAACTCTCTAGGGAATCCCTTGATCGTCAATTCCAACTTTATTCTAACACACCAGGTTCACATAGCCCTGAGCAGTCTAGACGTGTGTAAACGACTGGTAGCAGCACTAAGTCAGTTCAACATCTGCTTTTCTAATAGCTACATTGCATCAATGCATATAAATGGTAATCAATACATGAAATCAATTATATCAAGGCAGGTAATCAGCACAACATGGTCTGCCTCACACGCAAACCAAATCCAAACGACGATAAACATCCACAACAAGTGAAACAACCATGGGTGATCCTCAAACATGTTAACAATAAATCATTATTCATCTAATAGCCTCAAGCACAAATGCAATCTAAGGAATATAATAATACAGGATCAAAACCCTAACCTGAGATACCCGAAAAATGGGAATCCGACACTGTTTTCACAAAAGATCCAAGGCATGCAACGTAGGGAAATCAAACCACATACCTTTAGGGTTTTAGTGAAATTGATCAAAATAAACCACACCCACAAGAAGATCTAGCAACTACTTCATGGAATACCACTCTAAAACTCCTTCCCTATCATCCACAAGCCCTAAATCAACATCCAAGAAAAAACACAACACTAGATCTAGAGGAAAATAATATAGATCTAGAAAACCTATGGAGAGGGAAGAGAAGATCCTAATTAAACCAAGGAAAAACAAAGAGAGAGACTTACCCGAGAAGAATCGCCTTCGATCCACTAGGAAAACCCTTCGATTGGCCTCCAAATTGAATGGGAGAGCTCCTTGAACCTATGTGAACCCAAAATCCCGAGTGAGGCTCGAGTGGGAGATGTAATGGTGGAGGAATGAGAAATCCCAAGTGACCTGGGTCCTAAAAACCCTTACATTACGTTGTCTCACGGTTAACCCGCACGGTTTTGAAAACCGTGTGCTAACCGTCCAGTTTCCATAGTATTCTCCTGGAAATTCGTATAGCTTGCCCAAACAGTTTGAAAAAACATACAAAGCCCATGCGTTTTCCCCTTTATCATCCTGGGACTTCGCACAGCTTTCCCACACGGCTTGACAAACCGTGCAGATGCAGTGCGGAGCCCACTGTCAAAGGTGTGCGGTTTCCTGGGCTGGCCCCACGGTTTGTTCAAAACTGTGTGCCAACTGTGCACAAACCGTGATCCCCTACAAAACCTCTAGAAAAACCCATTTTTTTCCTTAAAAACGACGAACAAAGAAAAACATACATGAAAAGATGGTCCGAGTTCTTACACTTAGGCTGGTCTTTTGTTACACCTAACTTTTTATCTTATCTTATTGATTTGTATGCACATGGTTCTTTTTACTCCCATTTGTGTAAACCCCCTGCTCTACCACTCTCTCTGGGTTTTTAATAGATTTTTTTGGGTTGGGATCACTCCGATCATGAACCTGTTTTTAGTATATTCTCTTGAAACATGGTACTAACATAAATTACCATATATACTTTAGAAAACAATGCATGACTCCTTGTTCCCAATGTTACATAATATATTATGTATATCAATGAAGTTGTAAAAATCATCCATGATGATATAATATATTTTTTCAATCAATAAATATTCATATATAGGGTAATCAGTGAAATCCAATTTTCTTTATCCAAATCAATAATCTCTTTATACAAACGAAATATAATTTACTCAAAATATTTATCACATTAATGGTTTTCTTTTCTTAATCAATATACTGATTTTATATGTCTAAATAACCATTAAAATTCTCCTTTTCAATCCATAATGAAATATTATACTGAAAATACTTCTAAATTTCTTGATTCATAACACATAATATTTGAATTTTACAACATAATTACATAATTCATTGAACATTATTCTTAAACCATTACTCAAGATCCATCAAAATATTCCTTAATAAACCTTTCATAGAATATGAAATACGAATCATGTATTATGGTTCCCCAACATCAATGTAATCATGATTCTTATCTTTAATGTAAACAATACAAGAAGAATATCACATAACATTAACGTTTCATTTGCAGTCTCTTTATCAAAACAAGTATAACCAATACTCATATTGCATTCCTGATTTTTTTTTGAGAATTCCACATTGGAAATTAATTTTTATATTTCACATACATTCATCATCAAAAACATTCAATGTTAACTTTTTACCCTATAATTCTGTCCATTGAATAAAACTAGAAATCACAAGGTGAGAACCACATATCATAGAATAAAATCACAAAATAATGAAAAATTATGTATAGGAAGTCCAAATCATGACCCCTAAATTTAATCAATGACAACATAGGGTTAGCCTATTTTATTCATAACCAACATCTATTTAAATACTTCGTGATGGTTCGTGAAGGGTTTTTGAATTCCCAAAGAATTTCCCTAGAGAGTTTCATACTATATGCGTAGCAAGTCCTGTTGTCATTTACTTGATTACCCCTTGTCAGGCCCGAAAAATCTTGTTGGAGGTGATACCCCTTGGTACCTCTGTTCCAGATCCAAATCCACCTGTAGTATCCTGACATAGATGTACTTCTTGAAAACCATTCACCCTATCTTTTAACAAAATTCCATGACATTTTCTTAAATCTGACTTATCCTTATACTTATCCATAAATACATCACTAGATATATCCTTTGAAATTTACCTTGGGATGTCACTAATGTTTTTATATCCTATTTTCCAAATCGTGAATACACATTCCATTTGATTCAATCTATAGTGACTGAGGCTTGACATACATGGATATTATTTCCTTTTATATGAATATTCAGTACAACACAAAAACACATTCTTAAGGACCCAAATATTTTTGTGTCTTTGTAATATTGTAAAAAATATTCTATGATAGTGAAGGATCTTACATATCTCCGTAAATATCCCCAACATTAATACTTATAAGAAAAACCATCATCATATCCTGGGGATATGAAACATAAGTAATTGGGGATATCAGATTCTTATTAAGGGTAAATAATGGAAATTTTTAATCACAACATGAACAAAAAGGGTAGGGAACTTGATCATAACATTTGAGAACAATTTAATTTATATTAGAGATCATAAAAAATATTGGTTATTTATTAGATAATGATCATAAGAGAATTAATATCAGATGGCCCGAAAGCATAACATAGGAATAAGATAAGGAATTTGTGGCATGCACATTGGTTTATTATATTGTGAACATGTAGAATTTGAAATAGGTTCATTCATTAGGTTATGGATATGAAATCATGCCCCAAAACCAATGATTGGACAAGAAACCAGGTCCATGCATAACATTGTGAATGCCTAATAAATATAATACATTACATTATGGACATGAAACTAAGTCAATAAATAAAATTTTGAATATATAATCAATTTAACACAAACCTTATGTACATGAAACTAGGAATGTGAATTTGATCTCACCTCGATTCATGGGGAGGAAACTGAGGCTAGCAGATGGAACCCCAATGCATTGGCAGGAAACCGTAGTGGGAGGATAAGAGAACTCATTGGAGCCCTCTATGAGGGAATGAGGCCATCCTTTTTCCACCACAAATTGCGAATTTTCGACAAATAATATTTAATTTATCATTATTTAATAATTATGTATTTATATTTCATATTGATTAGTATTTTTTATTATTTATGAATATTTATGAATTTATATATAATATTTAATTTACAATTGATCTTATATATTAAATATATATTAATATTGATTATTATTAAATTCTTTTTATGAATATTTGGGAATTTTTAATTAATAAACATGAATATTTAAGTACTATTTATTAATAATTAATTATAATTAATTATTATTTACTTATATTAATTAATATTTATCAAACTTTAATTAATATTTATTAATATTTTTCTAATGTTGATGGATTTTACATAGTTTTAAGAACACAATTGTACTATCTGAAGTTTGGGGGGTAAAAATCCATTGGGATCATGGCACTACTAAAGAACTATAGGGGTACTATAGTAATACTACAGCGACAGTGAAACTATATCACTGATGTCATTATATATCCATTAGGAAATAGAGCAGGAAATTTATTAGTGATGGTATTGTAGTGAGCCCTATAGAAACTCATGTACGGTAGATGTATCTTTCACTAGCGGTGACATTAGGCCAAAATGGGCCTTTGGGCCTCAAATTAGGGATTCTAGGTCCTATGGTCGATGGGAAATTCTGTAATGGGGTTTATTATCATTTGGCATTACGTTCAATGTAATGGTCCACCACTATCTAAAAAAGACCCATTTTTTTAAAATATATGTTTCGACCTCAAATTTCTTAAAAATATTTATATAACAATTATTAATATTTATTCAATATTTATTAATATTAATTTTCATTTGTTAAATATTAATAATATGTATGTAATTTTTTTTAAAAATTTAGTACTGTTCATAAATCATTATATATTTTGAATTACGATTTTTTGATATTTTATTTAATAATGATGAAAATTTCATTAATATTACATAACATTACTTGATATTTAATGACATTTAATTAATATTTATATGATTTATCAATATTTAATTTTTATTTACGAATTTTTATTAATATTTACATAGTATTGAAGTAATAATTATTTAATTTTAAAGTTCAATTTGAAGAGTGAATGATGTTCACACTTATGAAATATTACATAGGAAGTGTGAACCATGTTCACTCATCCAGATGAAGGATGATGTGAAATCAAGGTTTAGGATTCTCTAAATCCATTTTTTATAGTATAAAAACCATTAAAAGTTTTTATTTTTTAAAAACCATAAATCCTTTTTGAAAAACTCCACTCGTGCACACACACATAATGCATATATTTCATAAATTTATTTAATAATAATAAATATAAATATTTATAAAATCATGACTAAATAATCGATAAAAAATATGTTTATATATATATATCATAAAATTTATAAGAAAATATTATAATGCAGTGGTAAGAGCGTTTGTTTTTTCCAATGTGGTATCAGGTTTGAATCAAGGAATGAACGACTAGGCAAGGATGGTTGCATCTATACTAGGGAGTGGGGAGGATATAGTAAGGGATTGAGAGTCTCAAATTTGTAGGAGGGTGTCGGGGGGGGGGGGGGGGCTCGTGGGTGTGAGTATAGTAACTAAATTAGTCGGAAAAAATATTCCTCTATTATTATCATTTTTTAGACGAATCATTTCACCCTTTATCACTGCTAAAAAGTGTTGATGATGGTACACATTATCAGTGATGATGAGTAATGTATTTTTCAGTGTTTTTTACCACTAAAAAGGTATTTACTATAAATACTCCTAAATCATTAGTATGATTTTAGTGATAAAAAGAAATTTCTTATAGATAATTGTGAGGTAGAATGATTGTATATTTGAAAGTATACATTTGTGGGTGGTGAGTTTGTGGGTGCACACATGTGGTTGTTGGTGTTGTGTGGGTGAGTTAGTGTGTTAATATGTATATAGGTATGGGTGTGTTAAATTATCTAACTGGGAGCTGCCAAAACATTGACTGAGCCAATGGAAATAAGTTACACTTGGAATTCCTCCACGGAACCTACACTCTGTTAGTGAGATCTAATATTCCTTAATCATGATATAGAGATTGTACAATTGTTATCATCAAATTAAATAATATATAAGTTATCAAAATATCATTAAACATCTGAGTATGTGTAATTAATTAGATTCTATATTCATCCATCAATGAAAAATAATCATCTAAATATTATAACAATAACGATCCCATTTTGAACATTTATACCCACATCATTATGATCACACACTATCTCAATGAAGAACCGAAGAAAACTAAAAAATATTTAAGAGGATAAGTCTCTATAAAAAATAGAGTCCATATCTAGTCTTTTCTCTAAACCTCATCTAACCCATCCATCCTGATCTCATATAAAACATGTTACTAGAAAGGTAGGAACATGGTCCTAAATCTGCACCATGGTACTCTTGCAATTTTTTTGAACAAAATTAAACATGGGGCACCAATAACATCCCTCATATAAATCATTATAACTATGCTTGTGTACATCCTCTATTGTCCCCCAACAGGATAGTGTGAATGGAATGACGTTCCAGACTTGTAGACAGTCATACCATTTATGAAAAATGAAAAATGGAATCCAATGATCACTGTCAATCAAAAAATAGATGGTAAACTGTCATACGACATCCTGGTCACTCAGGGGGATTCACCGTTGGTGGTAGATGCCAAACTCCATCTCAAGAACACTACTATTTTAAACAAAAGCATCAAATTACATATGGTATCTCTAGCACTGTTTCAATTAGAACAAAGGAATTAATTGTCATATGGAATCCTGATTCATATTTAGTCTGACAAAGGGTTGTAAATGTGAGATATTATCATTGAAATATGTTAGTGTGACCACAAGTGATAAATGTTAGGTTTGGGGGTTAGAAATGTTTTTTGGTCAAAGCATTTCAAACTCATGATCATAAGCCTTTGAGATTTACAATTATTAGAGGGAGAAAATTCATCGTCACTCTGGGATGTTTAGATTGAATCTTGAAGACATAGCACAATAAACACAACTGAAGGGAAACATATTCTCAGATATTGTGTCAGCCAACTCAACGGAAGAGGATTATTGTAGAATGATGGATTTGGTGACCTCAAACCATGTTTTTTTTATTATATGAATATTTAATGATTTTAATACTAATTAATTATAATTTTTTAATTTTTAGTGTTATTACTGACTTTTATGTTATAATTTCCAAAACTATTCGTCTCATTGATATGGTGGTAGAATTTTACCACTATTATGACAAACATGAAATTATATATTGATACTATAAAATATAGTTTTTGTCTGAATAATGTACTATGATAGGGAACATAGTTTAGATATTTTCATGTGTGAGTACTCATAATCATATGATAATTCATCTCAAAATGTTTTAAATTAGTAATTTCCAAGATTGAAGACAATGAGAAAAACTCCACCACGTAGCTTGTGTTTCTTAAAATAATAATATTATTGTTGAAATTTATTTCATTGGGTTTGATGAATGAAAAAAGTAATTTAAATATTTACCTAGATATTCAATAAATGATTAGGAATTTGAATATTACCAAGGCCATGTCTGTTGGAAAATAATAATTTACAATATTGTTAAATAATATTTTTCATCTTGTAAGGTTTCATGTGTTCCATAAAATAAAAATATTATTCATAATATTGGAATGGGGTTTGATAATTATTATTATATTATTTAATGGTTGTTATGAATTTAAAACTATTTTATGTTAAAACCTATCTCTAAAAACAGATAGTTCTGTCTATTGTGTAGGGATAATTATTAATAAAAAACCTGAATAGAGAATAGATGTTCAAAAAAACTCTCTCTCAAATCCTCTTCCTATATTACAATCATGAATAAAAATATCTAATGAGAATCCTTCAAGACTGTAGGATGAGTGATCAATATGAAAAATGGGAGATTATTGATTCATTATTCTAGAACCAAAAAATAATTCAGTGTTGTGCGATGATAAAATGTGAACATGTGGATCACAGCTAGAGGGATTCTACATGGGGATCTTCCAAAAAAAGTAAAGGTAATCCGAGATGGGTTATTAGGAAGATCAACATCATCATTGGTGAATGTTTTTTGAAATGAGGTAAACATTTCCCCCAATATAAATGAATTTATTATAAGTTTCATATTCATGTAACCTCATAGGGATCCTTGTTATTGTTATGTCAATATCAAATTGGGAAATTTTTCATTGGTCATATAGTGTACATCATTGAAATTATTTCAAATTAAGTATCAGATCAACAAAAACCCTTTTCTCTATATCTCACTGTCAGTTTTTCTACCACTCCCAGTACCATCAAGTTGTATTAGAGTGGTCATGTAGCAAACTTATAATAATTAATTTTATTTTTTCTATATTCCACATAGTGTTCTGATTTTCATTTCATGAGTATTCATTATTTATTCTGATATTAATTAATGTGTTTAGAACATATTAATCATCATTATTCAGTTTTTCATTTTATAATGTTCTATGAATAAATAAATAACAACTATAATAGTTGTAGGAACCTATTTCTTCAATTGATGTATGGTTTCTTCTTTCATTTTCTATTCAGTTGTTTTCGAGATAACAATAGAAATTTTGAAAAAATACTAAAATCAAGGGTTACACACCATGTAATCCCAACCACACACCATTTATTATGTCCATGTATGAAGGGAATACATGGCGTGTGGGAATGTCGGCGAGAAAAGGGTGGAAGACCAACTACATGCACTGTACTTCCTAGTACATGATATGTAGTCATGTCAACAGGCCCAAGAAAGTATGTTGGTGAAATTCATCCCTTAAATGTACAGTAAAATCATATACACACTGTGTATACAGACATACATGATGTTTATTTTTTGTTTTCACTTAAAACAACAACATTCTGTCTCTTCAGAAGATTGGATAGTGGGGTCACCAAGAGAACACAAGAGGAGCATCAGATCATCAACCTCTTCCTGGTTGATCATTTGAACTTTTAATCAATCTACATCCATCTCATTTGAAAAAAATCGGTATGCTCTCGATAACTCTTGATAGATTCTTGGTGATTTTTGTGTTTAGATAATTTATTTATGGTTGAGTGAATATCCTTGTTACTTAGATGTATACCATTCTATAATTAATTTTATGTTGTGGCTAGATGAGGAGAGTTATAATATGGCAAGGTATGTGGTATCGTGCTTATTTCACATGTTAGGTTTTTTGTATGTTCCATTGTGCTGAGCACCCATGTATGGGTGGTGATTTGATGAAACATTGACTTCTGTTAATACCTAAGGATGTTTAGGTTATTAATTATATGATATGATGAATTTTGAGACATCTTGATTTTATTAAGGGCTACTCAGTGGGAGAGTTTCCCTTGGATAACTATTGTTGGGATGTTTTGTCTTAGGATAACAATGGTTATGATCTGTTTACCCTATTATCGGATGTTTGAAATAAATTGGATATCTAAATTCTTATTAATGTGAATTGTTTCATTGTTAACCATGTAATAGTATAAATATTTCATGTATTGACTTATGATGAATTTCTTTTATGTTGGGCTTGGCCCTGTTGAATATTCTCCCTATGGGAAGAGATTTTTCATGCTTGTGGGTAATGTATTGTGTGGCTCTGGGATTGGTTTTGTTATCCCTGTGGGAAATGGCTTGTGGGAAAGGATTTATTATGTCTGAGCACTACCTGAGGGCATGGTTTTTAGCAAGTGTTTGGCTGTTGTAATGACTGATGAAGCATCTTCCAAGATAAAGCACAAGGTAGGATAAAATTGTCATTTTACTTTATAGATTTTCTTCTGAGGTATTTGTTGTGTTTTATCGATTAGGGGATTGAATGGCCATGTTTGGATCCAAATTAATTATGACTCAATGAAATTTAATTACATAATGAACAAGAACAGTATAAAATGGAACAATTCTTGTTGTATTGTTTACTTTTGAGTACTTTCTAGTTTAATTATTTCATTATTATACACTACTGCTTCATATACTCACTGACAGATTGGAACAGACCTTTGGTGGTAGCCTATAGGGATTTATTTCTCACACCCTACTTGGGTCATGTTTTTTGGCCCCAACAGTTTATATTTCTACATGTGTCTATTGGGTCAAGGCTCCTTATACATGTACTTTATTATTTTTTAAGATAAGGAAAGAACGGGACCATAACAAGGCTCGCGATGTTTCTTCATTTCATTTTTTATTGTTTCACCCTAAAATTTTATTGTACTTGATAGTAGTGTATCTTTTTTTCACTGATTTCTTAGAACATGTGACATGCTTCATAATTTTGATATGATATGCCATTTGGTTATCTTTACCTTTCATTTATATGTTGTTTACTTTTGTTACATGCTTTTTATTACTTATTATAATGTTATTATTATTTTTTTGTGTTTCACTCTCCCAATGAGGTCATTTTTGCCCGACTATCACACCCTAGGCCCTTTCTACTATTTGGCAGCCTCTCGTGTTTTGGTAAATGCACTTGAGAACATGTGACCAACCATGTACGTGGGACCTTTTAGTGGCATCTAGATCCTGGATGTTACAATGTCATATTAGAGGAGTATCTTTTCTAGTTTTGTTTACTATTTTGTCACTATATAGGGGATATGGAATTTGGAAGTTAGCTGTGCCCAGGAGTAGTTACCCTATCCACAGGGAAAATCCAAATTTCCTAAAATTAAGTTATGCTTTTGGATTTTTAACTGTGACAGATGATTCGATTTCACTATTTAGTGAAAAACTTGTTATATGATATTATTATAGATATTATTGTGGTTATATTATGTTTTAACCTGATTAGATAAGTGTATTCCATCTCATGCATCATATATCCACCAGTTAAAAATCGCATCTCATTCATAGTTTCCATTCCATTTATGGAGAATTACTAATGAATGTTGTGATTATACCCTGATAGGTATGCCTACTGTTGTGATAGGTGTATTGGTAAG
This sequence comes from Viscum album, assembly GCA_963277665.1. Classification (NCBI taxonomy): domain Eukaryota; kingdom Viridiplantae; phylum Streptophyta; class Magnoliopsida; order Santalales; family Viscaceae; genus Viscum; species Viscum album. The sequence goes on from OY728120.1 coordinate 1,689,425,896, forward strand.
TGATATGGTTTGGATTGAATGGGGGGAAAAACATTGGTTCTGGAAGTGTTTGACCCACTAGGACATGGATTTGGTAGATCATAATTCATCCTTTTATATAGAATTGTTCTTTTTAATGTTATGTATGGGTTCCAAACATTGATACGTGGGAAGTATGGGCCCTCACAGATAGGAATTTGTCATATCGTGGCTTTTTTTGAAAAAATAATGGGTTTAGGGAATTTTTTGGCATCTACAATCCAGAAACCTAAACAACACGACATGGGGTTCTATGAACAATTGACATGTGTTATTTTTGTTCAGAAAAAAAAATAATTTTCTTAAAGACACGCAATGTTATTTTTGTACACGGTGTGTAGTATATTGATAGTGTAATGGGACATGTGAGAGGAAGCATGGGCTATTGAGTTTTTATCAGGACACACCGTGTAATTTCATTACACGCAATGAAGCCTACCCAAGCACAACCTGTGTGGACCTACCCTTGTGGGAGTCTATATCTAAGAGGACAGACCTGTGTGCTCACCGTGTGTACATAGAACACACCGTGTGCCTATGGTTGATACACGCCCACACAGGAGGTAGAACAAGACCACATAATAGTGTAAGGGTACATGCCGTGTATTCTTTGTACACACCATGTAGTCCATTTTTTCTAGACCTTGAGGGTCTTTTCAGGTTTTGTTTTGGCACTCATTAATTAAAAAACTTGATGATGATCTTGAACTAAGGCATGTTCTTGACCTTTTAGAGTCATGAAACCGTGATGACCATGATTTTTATGCTAGGAGAGCAGTGGTGAACATACTCTTAAAATGGTAGGCCATGGGATACCAATGGATTCTCCAATTGTGCAACTTGCAGCACCAACTATTATAACCAATGCATGTGAAGATGCACAGATTCGGGAAGGTTTTTTGGGGTTTAGGAAGACCATTTAGGGAGCACTATAGGATACCACATCAATGGCAGAGATGATACATATCATCCAGTAGCAACATATTCTTACATTTAAAGGGGATGGAGAACCAAAGGGTACCGATTTATGGATGGAATCAGTGATGACTATCGTAAAGCATCTGGAAACACATTTCAAGAGGAGGGTAAAGATCATGACATATATGATGTGTGATTCTGCCAAGAGATGGTTACATTTTATCACATAGTCATGGAGTCATCCAGATATGGCATGGGACAAATTTTAGGTGGCCTTATATGATTATTATTTTCCATAGACACTAAGGTCCGACCAAGCTGAGGAGTTCATGCACCTAGAACATGCAACACTATCAGTTATGGAATATTCTACCCAGTCTACTAAGCATTAGTGATTCATAGATATTCTAATGGGTGATGACGAATCGAATGCTAGAAGATTAGTGGATGGTCTTAGGTTCGATATCCAATCATAGGTGAATGCCTTTAGGTTGGCTTTGGTATTTCCTATTTTGAACCAGGATCTTATAACCGAGAAAAATCTGTGGGAAGCTATTAGTGTGAGCCTGGTCAGTTAGACACCAGTTTCTGGTAATGTGTTAACTGGAAAGAGGAATCATCATGTGGAGGTCTCTCGTGGTGAAAGTAGTAGCCAGAACGTTTCCTCTGGTATCTAGGTGGCATGCTAGCAGTGCATAAAAGTTGGTAACAAGATACTTCAGTGCTCAAGGGACCCAGTTCAGTGATGATATTGAGACAGTATGGGCCATTTAAAGTTCTATTGAATTGATTTTACACCCGTGCTAGTGAGAGAGGTTCTGTACATAATCCACGTGTAGGAGCAGGTCCTATAGCTTCTCACCAGTCTAGAAACTGAAATACGTTAGGTTGTTCATGCCAAGGTGGTGGTCTTGGACATGGTAGTCAGACCCTAGGGTCTCAGAAATAGCAGGGCCGACAATCTTAGTGTAGCCATGCATTGTCTCTAGGCTGTGGTGAAGGTCAGACATATACAGTGAAAAAGACATAGCATGACTAGTATCTCAAACCTTTTATTATTATAAGTACTATCCTAGTTGCCTCTATTTTATCTTATACACTTTTTGATACTAGTTCTATGCATAGTTTTATTTATATGGCCTTTGTGGAAATCCATGGCCTCTTTGTTTATACTTATTCTGGTGTTATGACACTAGAAAATATGTTAAGGATTTGAATAGAAGGTGTGCATCTATCCAATGAGTGAACCTTGAGATTGGAGTGTGTCACATTCCATGGAATCTCTATGTCATAGAGATTACATGCTTCCATGTCATTCTAGGAATGGACTGGTTGGTTATTTTTCAATCCTCTGTTGATTACTATCGCCGCAAAGTGGGTTTCACATCACCAGAGGGCGAGTCTTTTCTTTAGAAGGGAGAAAGGGATTTCTAGGAGAGCAGATATTTCCCCGAGCATCGTGGGTTGGGCAAGATGATATACTAGTTTGTGAGTTTATATCTAGATGACAAGGGATCATGTCTAGTAGAATTACCTCCAGTGGTTGATCTTTTCAAGGACATTATCCCGGATGATTATTTAGGATTACCTCTAGTTAGAGAGGTGGAGTTCACTATTGACCTAGTTCTAGGATCTGTACCAGTATCCATTCATCTTTATAGGATTGATACGATGGCATTTAAAGAGATCAATTGGAATTTGTATGATCTGTAAGATAAGGGTTTCATCCGACCATGTACTTTTCCTTAGGGTTCCTCGTTGGTTTTCACAAAAAAGGAAAACAATACCCTTTGGCTATGTGTGGACTTTCAAAAACTGAACCAGTTGATGGTTAAAAATATATATCCACTTCCATGGATAGATGACTTGTTTTATCATGTTTTAGGATCGCAATTGCTCTCAAAGATTGACTTAAGGTCAGAATATCATCAGGTACGTATTCGAACTATAAACATAACTTATACAACCATTGGTAGTAGGTATGGTCTGTATGAGTAAATGGTTAAGTAGTTTTGTCTCACAGATATGTGATAAGTTTTCATGGTTCATATGAACTAATTGTTCCCTCCTTACCTGGATTCTTTTGTGGTGGTTTTCGTGGATAATATCTTGGTGTATTCTCACAATCGACCCAAACATACCAAGCATTTTGAGATCATTTTGAATACACTAAGAGAGCCTCTGTTATATGATATTCTCAAAAAATTACACTTTTTTATGGATCAAATTCACTTCCTTGGTAACATCATCTCAGATACATGAGTATCAGTGGATCTAGAGAAGGTGAGAGAAGTTGATACTTAGGTGAAACCCAATAATTGTTTTGAGGTGCAGAGTTTGTTGGGGATAGCATGTTAATACATGAACTTTATATTCTAATTCTCACGCTTGACAACACCGATAACTGGATAGACTATGAAAGGTGTGAAGTTTGAGTGGTCATATTCATATTATGCAACATTTTAGGAGTTGAAGGGGTATTTGACTTTAGAGCAGAATCTTATATTGCCAGATCTATAAAAGAGTTACAATGTGAACTGGGATGAATCTGGTATAGGTATGGGAGTAGAGATTATGCAAGGGGATCATGTTGTTGTGTATAGGTCACGACATATGAGGACACATGATAGGAATTACCCTAAGAAACAACTCGAGTTAGCAGAAGTTCGTTATGCTTTTTTCTATTGGGGAAATTAATTATTAGGAGATAATTTTTTTGAGTACACAGACCACAAAAGTCTCAAATTGATATTTACTCATTGTGATTTTAATTTGAGACAGAGAAGGCTGGTGGAATACATTCAATCGTAATATTTTGAGCTTTCTTATATTCTTGGAAAAGGCAATGTAGTGGATAACATAATGAGTTGGATGACTCATACACAGGAAGTGCATGGGAACAGTGGTGAGTGGAATATTATGTATTTTTTCCCAAATACGCATTTAGTGGTGCACGACAGAAATGTATAGACTTATATTTCATCTTTTTCTAATACATATTCTGTAATGGAATGAGTGCGGATGAGGAAGATAACATATTTGGAAGTCCTAGTTTAATGTGAGAGTGTGGGAGGTGAGGACCCTCCTCCTGGATGGACGACAGTTGAGGATGATGTTCTATGTATACATGGTAATTTGTGGGTTCCATGGTATATACAAAAAAGAGAGGATGTATGATTTTCTTGCTTTATTTTGGTTAGTGCATACTGGAGTCACTAAGATATAATGTGCCTTGTTTTGTATGTACTGGTGGCTGAGTATGAAGCGAGAAGTAGCTAGTTTTTTTATGAGATGTTCCATCTAGTAGTAGGTGAAGTTGGAACATCATTTCCCGGATGGGCTATTAAAGTATTTACCTATTCATATGTGGAAATGGGATGATGTCACGATGGATTTCATGATGGGGTTACCAAGGAAGAGTAGAGTCAAGGATGCTATGACGGTCATAGTTGATAGGCTTACGAAAGTCTCTCACTTCTTTCTGATTAGGGAGACCTTTTCTGTTGATGACCTTGGAATGATGTATATCCGAGAGGTGGTACGACATCATGGTGTCCCTAATTATATTTTTTGTATAGGGAAGACCACATTACATATCATTTCTGGAATATTTTTCAGTGGGCACTAGGTACACAGGTGCTTTTGAGCATAGCATACCCCCATCATTCTGATGGCCTTTCATATTGTACGATACAGGTTCGAGAGAACATGTTGTGTTCTTGTCTCAAAGAATATGGGGGATCATGGTAGAATAAAATTCCACAGGTCATGTTCTCCTACAATAATATTTTTCAAGAGACAATATAGATGGAATCTTAAAAGGATTAATATAGTAGGCCATTTCCTTCTCCCATGTGCTGGTTTGAGTCTGCTGAGGCATCCTTACTGGGACCATGTCTTGAGTAGGAGTCTTCTGAGAAGGTCCACTTTGTTTTAGATATGGATAGTTAATGTGCAGTCTCAAAAAAAATCTTCCGCTATTCTTCGTAGAAGACCAGTAGAGTTAGAAGTCGGGGATCATGTTTTCTTACTTGTTGAACCGTGGTTGGGACACATGAGAATAAGGAGATATTTTAAGCTTTCAAAAGATATTTTAGAGTGATTTTGATTCTAGATCAAGTCAGGTTGGTTGCCTATCGGTTACAATTACATCATAGTTATAATTCCATGCATTAAATATTTCATGTATCTCATCTATTCCACTATCACTCAGACCCATCTCACATTTTCAAACATGGGAGGTTGAGCTTCAGGATGGTGAATCCTTTGAAGATAATCCAATTCGTATAGTTGACAAGATCACGAAGGTTCTCTAAGGCTGGCCAGTTCCTATTGTATGAGTGATACAACAGCACAGTCAAGTACAAGGTAATACATGGGAGAGGGAGGTTGACATACATGCTTAGTGGATGAAGTTATTCTTAGATATTCCATTAGCACCCTTGGAAGGAAAATTAGGGGAAGAATTGTTTTAAGGGGCATGTTTATAAGAACTCGGTTATTGCATTGAGGTATGGATTCTTGATTTCATTTTTCCATTGAGTTGTTTTTCGAGAGATCAAGGGAAATTTGGATAATGTACTAGAATAAGGGGTTACATTCCTTGTACTCCCAAGCACATGCCATGTAGTATGTCTTTGTATGAGTAGAGTACATGGTGTGTGGGAATGATAGAACAAAAATGTTCTAGAACCAAATACACATCATGTACGTCCTAGTAAATGCCATGTACTCATGTTGGCAGGCCCTAGAATGTAAGTCGGTGAAATACAAACACTAAATTAATAGTAAAATGATCTACATGATATGTATATGGGGTTAAATTCTGTGTATTTTGTGTTTTTAACCTAAAACGGGTAGTAAAAACTCCATTCGATAGATTGGATAGTGGGATTTCTAGGGAAACTCAAGAGGAGCACCAGAACTTCAACATCTTCCTGGTTGATCATTCAAATTCTGAATCAATCATTGTTAGTCACCTTTTGAACCTAATCGATAAGCTCTTGATTACTCAATTATCGTTCTTTGTTATTTTTGTCCTCGAATAATTTATTTAACGTTGATTGAATGTCCTTGTTTCATAGATCTATACCATTATAGCTTGAATTGGAAGTCGAGGTTGGATGAGGAGAGTTATACTATGACGAGGTAGGTAGTCTCATGCCTATTTCATATTGTCAAGTTGTATATATGTGTAATTGTCTCATGCACCCATTTTTGTGGTGTCTCATTGTTTATACTTTGAACCATGTTAACAACTAAGGATGTTTAGTTGATTAAATATTTGAATTAAAGCCTATTGAGACTACTTTTTTTGATTAAGGGCAACCCCGAAGGTGTGTTTCCCATGGATAACTATTACTAGGACGTTATGTCTTAGGATAACTATGGTTATGCATATTTCTTCCTAGTTATAGGTTGTTTGAAATGAATTTTTAAATTAAATTCTTACCAATGTGAATTGTTTCCATGTTAACCATGTAATAGTATAAATATTTCATGTGTCTCCATATGATGAATTGATTAAATATTGGGCTTGGCCTTGTTGAATTATTTTCCCTAATTGAAGAGGATTTTTATACTTGTGGGAAAGGTTTTGTATGCCTGTGGGATATGTTTTGTTATGCCTGTGTGAAATTTCCTATGGGAAGGTATTTGTTATGTATGTGGACTACCTAAGGGAATGGATTTGAACTATAGTTTGATTGTTTTAATGATTTGTGATGTGTATTCTATTCTAAAGAAAAAGAAAGTATTCGATTGTCATTTTACTTGATAGATTTCTAGCTACGGTATCTACAATGTTTTTTCAAATAGGGGATTGACTGGCTGTGGATGGATTCCGAGAATTTTTGATTCATTGTAATTGAATTTCTTAATGAACATGAATTGTATAAAATGGAAAAATACGTATAAGATTGTTTTCTTTTGAGTACTTCCTAGTTTAATGATTTCTTTATTATATGCTACTACTTCATATACTCAATGAAATATTGGAACATACCATTGGTGGTTACCTACTGGGATTTATTTCCCACACCGTGTTTGGGTAATGTTTTTGGGTCAAAAAAGACTATATTGATGTTGGTGTCGATAGGGGAAATGATCCATTAATAGGTACATGATTGCTGCTTAGGAGCATGAAAGCATGGGACCATGCCAAGGCTTGTGGTGCTATAGTTTTTCATTTTGTTTTGTTGTACTTTATTATTGTATTTCACTTTATACAGTGTATCTTATTTTTTCTTCATTTATATAACGTGTGTCATGTTGTATCATTATGATATGATATGACTTATGGTTAGCTTTACCTATCATTATTCCATTGTTTACTTCAGTGGCATGATGTTTACTTCTTCTGCAATTGTTATTATTTATTCCGTTGTATTACACTCTACCAATGAGGGAATTTTTCCCCACCATCACACCCAAGGACCACGCCGGTATTCTAGAGCCTATGGATTTTGGGAAGATGTGCTTGAGGCCATGTGGCCAACTGGGTACGAGGCACCTTTAAGTCGAATCCAGATGTGAGACGTTACATATGTCATCGAGAAGTGTTGAGGATTCATGTTGGATTCCCTAGGACTACATGTCGTGTAGTAAATGGAGATTCCATGGACCAATGTGCACTTCACCAGTCCATATCGTAAGATATATTATAATGTAAATAGAAATTACACATGGTGAATTTAATGCCCACCAAATGTATTATGGGCCCACATTGAAATTGACATGTTATATTAAATGATTTTTAGTTGATTTATATAATGTGTAGTCCACACAATAAAGTGGTGAAATTCATGAAATCATTGGGGTCATGAGCATAGTAAAACAACATGATACTGATTTCATAGATAAATAATGAAATCCAAGATGTGTAGTTGGTTTAGATGGTGTGTATTTAATCATTTATCACTTCTTATGTACAAATATATCCATTCATCCAGACAAGTGGATAACTGACATGAGAGATACATGGTGTGTTATTGGCATTTACATGCAGTGCAGCCACGCATATGATGAACACAATAATATGTTTTGCGGTATTCATGGAACACAAAATGGAAGAAACAAAACGTGTGGAAGGTTTGTATATGGTGTATATTCACAAGTTTGACAAACAAGGAGTGTATTGTTTATGACTAAACAAACACATGACATTTAGACCACTTGTAATGTATCTATTTATTGCACAACATGTAATTCGATGAGATACTCACTGAATACCCATGTGTGTATACTGGGAACATGAAAAGAATGATACATGGAAAGTAGAACGATAGTGTATGTGGTGTTCTCTAGTCTAGGTACATACCAAATCCCCATGCATGTAATTAAATAAAAAAAATGATATATATGACATGTAGCTCTATAGTACATTCCATTGAGTCATAAATAAATAGTTGAATTAAATTAGATTATATTATAAATTTAAACATTTAATCCATATTATATTGATTGAAACCTATTATGTTTGAAATTTTTTAATGTTTTTAATGAATTATTGAATGATAAAAAAATTTATTATAAAAATATATAATTCTTTTTTTATCCATTTATTTTCCTTGAATTTATTTATAATTGACATCTCAACGAGAATTATGAGGGTTATAAAGATAAAATAGAATTAATAAAATAACGGGTAGAAATGAAGAGTAGTCAGTGTTCTATTTCATATTAATTTCATGTGTAAGAACATTCAAGAGAATGACCATTACTAGTGTATGTGTTGGTTATATTTAATTTTAATTTATTGCGTGGTAATGAAATTAAGAATAATTAAATTAATATTATGGTTTATGTGTCATCCAAGATTTTATTATTATGTTGTGCCTACATTTCCATTTTTATTTATGTAGTCCCTATTAACCAATCCCTTCTTTCCCATCACATGCATGTTAGTTATAAATAATTGAAATAAATGTAGTTTACCATGAAACGTGGAGGAGGTTCAATATGGGAACTAGATAATTCTAACCCAAATGATAAAGGGATTATATTCCAAAGGGACTAATAGTATGTGGTCTTCATCATTGTGACATTATGATCTTTCTATTGAGTTCCTTGAATTATAGCTTGATAGTAATATGTGAATACATGAAATATAACCTAATTCCAATGGTGATGAATCGTAGAGGTTCACACATATATCTTTTAGTTGATCTTAATTAAATGATATTTGAATTCAATTATTTTATTAAATATTATTCTTAAGACTGATCAATAATTCTATACATGTTTTATTAATCATATGTATTTATTGAATAATGAAATATTTAATTAGAATACTTTTTTGGATACTCAATAAATGTTGAGAAGTTCGAATGACAATAGATGGTTTCTTGTAATTAATATTAATTTTCATGTTTGAAGATAATATTTTTTCCATGAATGTTTCCAAAACAAACATAATTTATTATTATTATTATTATTATTAAAATAGGGTTTAATAGATATAATTATGTTATTTCAGTGTAGGTATGAAATTAAATAATATTTAAATGTAAAACCTATCATTGTAAATTGATAGTAATTTCTATTTTATTTGAATAATCATTAACCATGGAATCATGAAAATAGAATCATTACACATGATTGATTTTCCTTTTGACTCTTATTCAACTATTCCAATCATGAGTGAGAAGACTCACAGAGAATCCTTTAACCCGAAGGGATGAAATATCAAGAAAAACAATTAATGATTATTGAGTCATCATGAATGAACTCAAAATTCAATCGCTATCATTAAGAGATCAAAGGAGAACAAGTGGATCACTACTAGAAGGATTTGATACATAGAACCACCAAATGCAATGTTGGTTAACAGATAAGGGTTTCTCATATGATCAAAATCATCATCAGAGAATGTTAATAATGTGAGGTGACATTTTCACCCTATCTAGATGAATTCATTATTAAATTAATGTGATAATTTCTTTTTGGGATATGGATTTTTCTAAAGAAAATATCTGATTTGGAAAAAACATTGTCCCGAAATTTACATCACTGAAAATATTTTGAATAATCCCTCAGGTTAACCAAATAATTTTAGTTTATCACCCACTATCGGTACTTCAATCTCACATGTAACATTCAAAACTAAGAAGAACAGTTCATTGAAGAAACATCATAGTGGTGCATCTGTGTGTGGGAAAGTATAAGAGGCTCATTAAATAAATATAATTAGTGGAAATAGTAATGTTCCAGAGGATGGAGTGAAGTAGACAGATTTGGTGGCTTCGATACGTGGAATATAGTTCTAGATGTATCGATGGAAGTGCCAGTGTGATATGAACATTATTGACTAAATGATTTAATTGAGGTTGTTATTTCACATCGATAATTAGAGGATAAATCATAACGATCATACTATAGTGGAGTCCATATCATGATGAAGGGTGAGTTCTGAGGATCAGATGACCTACTCTATTTCACACTATATGGTTGATCTGCATCATTTTTTTGAATTTTGAAACAACATCATGCATCAGACTGTACAACACTGACTCAAAAATCAAGGGATTGGAGGCTTTAGTGACAATGTTTATGTTTCCATTTGTTTCATAGAACCAAATGTGTACAGTTTTGATTTCATGTATATTAATATAAGTGATTAATTTAAACATATTATTACATATCATTTATTGTTCGGTATGGATTGAATTTAATAATTTCATAAAGATTCTTTTACATGGAATAGGCAATAGAGTTTCTCCTTTATGATGACAACCTTGAAATTTCATATTGATATTCTAAAAAATGTTCTATAGTTAAGTACCATTTGATGATAGGGAATATAGCATGTTTATTTTCATGTGATACTTCTCAAAAGTAGATAAAAAATTATATCTTGATGTTCATAATTGGTAATCTCAAATATATGAGATTAGGATAAATGTCTTTCTAGTAGGAATTAAACATGTTTTGTGTAATCGAATATTCCAATCCATGATTGTGAATAATGGGCCATATACATTATTATTATTATTGATTCTTTTCATTACTCACATACATTGATAAAAATATCGAAATTGAGTTTCCATATGTTTTCACGAATTTGGGTAAATTGGGTGTATCTTGAATGGAATGTTATCAATGAATAAATAAGGAAATGGGTTTTCCCTTCCATGTTAATGGATATTTATATCCTTACACATTGATTTAAATAGAACTATCAAATTAAATATAATGACCCTGTTGTTATAAAAGTTTTATTTCATATAGTCAATGAGTTATGTATCATGATTTTACATTGATGATGTTGGTTTGAAACCATCATCATTACATATTATGCTAATTGTCTTATATTTCATGACAAGCACATGTGTCTGGTTGCCAATGTTGTGACGTTATCATCTTTCTATCATGTGGATTGACCGATTATTTGACAGTAACATTATACACAAGATTCACATCTAATTACACTGATATAGAAACCTTGAGGGCCACACACTATGTGATTCCATTAATCTTAATTAAATTTTATTTGAATTTAAATAATTTGAAAAAAAATATTATTTTCAATTATGAACTATAATTTTATTTAGGATATATTGACCATGAAGACTTATTGATGAATAAATCATATAATTAAATATTCACTTAGGTATTCAACAATGGTCATGGAGTTCCAATGGACCAAGACCATTCCTAGTGATAAATATTAATTTACATGATAGTTAAATAATATTTTTTATTTTGTAAGTTAGAGAACACTATAAAATAATAAAAATATATTTATTATATTTTTAATGGTGTTTAATTTAGTGTATTATTTTATTTAAGGGCTGACATGTAATTAAATAATATTTTATCCTAAACCCTTGCTCTATAACTAGATGGTTCTATCTCTTCTATATGGTTAGTCATAAAATATTGAATCATAGAAAAAATAATACTTCCCTCTCGAATTCCTGATTATCAATCCCTCTGAAGAATAATAGACAAAAGAGAGATTCATTCATAAAGGAAATATGAGCAGTCTAGATGAGAAACAGAAGATAATTGATTCACAATTCTAGCAGCTGAAAATCAACTAAAATTTCTCAGAGATGAATGGAGAACATTTGGATCATTACTATAGGGATTCTAACCTTGATTCTTGATAGCACTGTGAAGGCAATCTGATTTGTATTTTTCGAAGTTCAACATTGTCATTGAATAAATGATACTAAGATGAGGTAAACATTTATTCATATTTAGTTAAATAAATTATATATTTAACATGAAATATTCTGTACTGGGTATTCAATATACAATAAATTAAAATATATTTTAATTTTATGCTCACAAAATGTGCTTCTAGTACACCCAAAACGTACATGTTGTATCAGATCTATCACATTTAATATTTAAAAATATTTAATTATTTTATTGTTAGTATATATGAGAAATATTGGATGAAATTTCATTTAAAGAATTATCAATTATTAATATATTTTTTTTAAATTAACATTACATCAAAAATTTAGTTTCATCATAAAAAATTCATAATTTTGTTAGTATATGAATAGATAATTAATAACTAGAGATTCCATGAGTAAGTGTCTTGGAATCAAGCTAGATATCATGGAATTGCACATCCTATAGGCAGTGTATACATAGTGTACCAATGTGAATTATACCTGGATGTGTAGTGGGATACAAAAAATAGAGAAATAATAACATGTGGGTGAATTTATTTCACAACATGTTTTTACAAATCCATACTAGCACAAAAAATTTCATATTTCAAGTTCTATGTTAATAGTATATTTCATCTAGTCTAGATGGATTTGTGGTGAATTGTTTTAAAAATATTTGATAAAATACAAAGTAAAAATAGTGTGAGACTAACAGCCTGGAGCATTAATGATGTACATAATGTTTAGATTTCATACATGGTGTGAATTGAATTAAATCTTGTGCCTTAAATAAATTCCACATTCATCAGTAGGTTATCGATACATATGGATTATATTTCATGGTAGGTGTTTGTAGGAGGTGACATGTCATTATAGTGTTAAATTCTTTCTCAATGGGTGCCTTGGCATGTTTCTAGAGGCTAAGCTTGGTGTTTAGGAAGGCTCCGCCTAATGCCAATGAGAAATTGGCCTAGAGGGTCACACACTAAGTGTATCCATGTATCTCAGGTAAATATTAATTTAACATGTTGAATGAAGATTATTCCCGATTGTGGTTTAATAATAATTCAAATATGCCTAATCTCATTTATTTCAACACTAGTTATTTGAGAGAAAGTATTTTGGGAAAAATAATATATTTATTAGAAACTACTGTAGTGATATTTATTTTAGAAACAAATATCCATTATTCAAGGTCTGAAAAATGTGGTGGAGGAAATAAATAAAAATGGAAAATAAAAGTACATGCCATGTATATTAAATATAGACGACATGTATTTTATTCTGGGAATTTATGAGAAAAAATATTATTTGTTTAATTAAATAATATTATGTGTAATTCTCTAGGTTCATGGCAAGTAATAATAATAAGTAAAATTTTATTATTTTACATGGGGTATTACTAAGAATTTAATGAAATGAATAAATTATTTCAGGTAATTAATTAAATTTTATTATTCTATGTAATTAAAATCACAACTATATATTTCTCATTAGCCTAGCCATTTCTTTTGTGGTGCACAATAGGTTTGGAAAAGCTCTCAAGCCAAGAGAGAATTTATTTTCCACCAAGAACGCTCTGAAGCTACGAGAGAGAGAACCACCACCATCGGATCAAGGAGATCAACGGCGGACATTGAAAGCGAATGTTCTTCTACCCTAGCACCCAGATATCCCTTTGGCGATGTATAGTGATATGCGGAACACATGTGGATCACCACTAGAGGAATCCAACACTTGGATTCTACGACGCAAAGACGAATCACAACAGATCGTGACCGAAACATCAAGGTAGAAAGAATTCCATCAAGGTAGTTCTTTTCAATTAATTAAATTAATTATAACCAACATATGATGACCCTATTTTTGGTTTGTAGATTTCCCTTTTTCTTTTTCGTTCATCTTTATTTTCTTAAGATCCAATGTTTTATTATTGTGATGGATTTTGGATTGATCGTTGTTAACACTAAAATAAATGTTAGGTTTTCCCACCAACACTCTTCCTCTATGGCTAGAAACTAAAACTGGTATCAGAGGGAGGGTATATAGTGGATTATAATTATATAAGTATTTAATTGGTGATTTAGGAATTTAATAATTTAGTTGATTCAATTCATGTTAATCGTTCTTCAAAATCAGAATATCGAGATCTGTTCCTCCTCTCTCATTTCTCATCCACCTTACAGAAACAAATTTTTCTTTTAATCCTGATTAAAATAATATAGAGGATCTCATTTGGATGTTCCAAACATTCATGGCCATACAACACTAGAATACACGACGTGTATTCGGAAGTACACGATGTGTAGTCTAGGTTCAATTCATCAGACTGATCCACCAAATCTAGTCGTGTATTGGAGTATTCCTATGTCATAAATTACACCGTGTGTTGACCAAAAATAGGTGGCACACAGTTTCAAGATTACATGCCATGTAGTCCACTAAATATGTTGTGTGGTCCCTTTGTGTGAGGGGTAGACCGTGTAACCAATAGACGACTTGCCCGGCTGGAAACTGTGTAACACGGATACTACACGACGTGTGTCTCACTAAACAAGTTGTGTAATCCAAAGATTTGTGGAGTACATTAACAAGCCATGTCCCAAGGCATGTACTTCATATGGATGGTTATCAAAATTACACGCCATGTAGTAGGAAATACACGCCGTGTACTCATCCAAATTATAGAGATTTATTGAAATTTATTTTTATATTATAAAAACCATTGAGATGTGTACTATAGTGCATGCTTAGAGCTAAGGAAAAAAAGTTATAGGTGTTTCATATATATGTTTTTTATTTAAATTATGTGTAATGTTCATTTCTACTCATTTGGTAATTATGAATGAGAATTCACTAGGTTTCCTCCAAGGTACAAGTTACGTAAAACATAATTTTAAATGAATTAATTTGTTTAAAATTATAATAGACGAGAATCTCAAGGAAATTCAAAAAAAACTATTTACGATAAAAGGATTGATTAATTAATGATAATTAATTGATTCAAGCATGATTTATCTTAAACAAGAATGATTAAGGAATTTAATGCTTGTCTTATTTATGTGAAAATATCATTATAGGCATGGATGATCATGATCTAGACCAATACCTTTGTATGTGAATGGTTTATTTTAATTTATTTATTTAAATTAAATTTGTTGGTCTATAAGCCTTATCCTCATAAATATGTAGGGCCTGCGCGCCCAAGGTTAATTTTATGTAAAAAACCATTTTTACCCCTCACCTTCCTGTGAGATAAATGAATATGTAATGGATGGAGCTCCCAAGCTAGAGGAGGCAGCTCATGTCAGGAGCCAAGGAGAAACCAATCCAAGGAGATACAAAGGTGGAAAGGTGGAAAGCTGTTAACATGATCCCGAATGGTTCAATGTATTTCTCCCCTAGCTCTTGAGTTAGTTTATCAACCACTAGATAAACTAACTAGTAGAACAAGCTCATGATCATACCATTTATTTTATTTCTATCAGTTTCATGGTTTATTTATTTTGGCTATGTAATCAAAATCACTAAATTAATGAATTAATCAAGCACGCAAGATGAAACTAAAATAAGATCGCCTTATGTGTAAATATTATCTTATAAATGGTTAATCGCTTAAGTATATCCCACTTAATAATAAAAAGCATCTAATTAATGATAATAAGTTGAAAATTTATGCATAAGGATAAAATCCCTCAAATAAATATTAAGTCAGTATAGCCTTCAATGATTATAGATAGAATCAAACCATAGTTCAAAGTGCTTGAACAACCATAGTTGGGGAGCTTTCAATTATCGAGGAATTCTAATTCACGGTTTTGAGTTGACATGACTACTTTAACATCAAGGGTCGACTACCACAACAGGACTAGGTGTGACTAAGAGGAAAATTTTGAGGAAATCCAAAATAAAGGATTTCAGGATTAGGGAGTCCACTCAGTGGATCAACGAGTTGTGAGTTTATGCAGTTGACATTTGGAAAGCCTAACTAAAACCCTTAAATTTTCTTGACAAACCCTAGTTGGGCTAATGTGAAGGTAAATATGGATCCTTTACACTAGAATATTTAAGCAACAAATATTCCAAAGTCATTGGTGAGGGCTATTGGATTTCGATAAAATAGTAGGAGACTAAAAAGTATTAAATTATTTATTTGTCTCAGTTTTATCATGATAAAGTATTAAAAATTTTTGGATCTTAATTTGTAGAAATGGAAAGAAATATTACTTCAAAGATATCATTGCGAAGCATACTCAAGAAGGAAAACCATCTCACCGGAACCAATTTGCAGGAGTGGCAGAGGCGTTTAAGCATCATCATTCTCCACGAGAGGAAATTTTATGTGCTAGAAGAGCATGTTCTAGTTGCGCATGGGAAAGAGTCCAGTGATGAGGAATTATCTCTCTATATGAAACACATGGATGATACCACAAATTTACAGTGTTTTATGCTATCATCCATGTCTAATGACATATTGAAGCAACATGAAAACATTGATGCATATAGCGTGATGTCTCAACATAAGGATATCTACCAAGAGAAGGTGAGATAGGAGAGATATGATATATCCAATGATTTTTTTCAACTAATCATGGAGAGTCTTCTCCAGATGGGCCTCATGTAGTCACGCTTATTGGCTACCTTGAATGCTTGGACATCATAGGGATTAAGTTCCCATATGATTTGTGTACCGATCTCATATTATCAACATTTCCCATGACCTTATCTATCTTTATTGTCAACTATAACATGAGAAATAATGAGAAGATTATATCAGAACTTATGACCTTAATTCTCTAAGTAGATAAGGACATGGGTCATGACATACCCACAGTCCTTATCATGAATAAGAAAAGGAAGGAAAAGACAAAGGGGACAAAGACTTATAAATAGTCTGAAGCCCATGAGAACCGTCCCTCCAATAAGGGGAAGATCCAATGGGTGTGAAAGAAACATGAGTTAGTATTTTTTTAATGTGGCATGAAAGGCCACTAAAGAGGAACGACACCCAGAAGCATGGGGACTCAAAAAATAGCATTCCTTATTGAGTGTAATCATTCTATTTCTACGCATTGGGTATTAAATACATCTTTTGGGGCTCAAATATGTATTAAAATGCAGGAACCAAGTAAATTTAGAAAGATTACTATAGGAGAGTGGGATTTTCGAGATGCCAATGGCCCGAGGATGGCTGCATTAGCCATTGGAGATTAACACCTCTCATTGCCGACTGGGATGATTTTGGTATTACATAACTGTTATTATGTTCCTAGTGTTACCAAGAACATAATTTCTATATCTTTTTTGGATATGGATGGATTTATTTTTATGTTGGGAAATAAGGGTTGCATATTTTATAAGAACAACGTATGTTATGGTATGGATAATTTATGTAATGGTTTGTATGTATTAAATTACGAATACCAAGTGTTGGAAATTGATAATGAAATAGACTCACATGACTCATACATCACCCAGTTATGGCATCACCATCTTGGTCATGGAAACGGGAAGAAATTGAAAAATATCTTCCAAGATGGCAATTTAGAATCTACTAAGCAAAAACCACTTGATAGATGTCACACTTGTTTAAAGGAAAAATGACGAAGCAGCCTTTCGATGGACAAGGTGAAAGGGCCACATAGCATGTTGGATTGGTGCACACAGATGTGTGTTGAACATTTCTAGTAGAAGCTAGAGGTGGATATTATTAGTTCATTACTTTTACTGATTATTTGAGTATATATGGATACGTCTACTTAATGAGTTATAAGTCAGAATCCATAGAGAAATTTTTGTAATTCAAGAATGAAGTAGAGAATCAGCTTGGTAAGAAGATAATGTAGCTTCGATCGAACCGAGGTAGAGAATATCTGAAACAAGATTTCATCGATCATCTAAGGGATTCTAGAATTCTATATCAGATCATTCCTCCTTATACACCATAGTGGAATGGTTTTAGTGAAAGGAGGAGCCAAACCTTATTGGAGATAGTGAGGTCGACGATGAGTCATGAAGATCTTCCATTATCCCTTTGGGGATATGAATTACAAACTAAAACATACACATTAAAATGAGTTCCAACTATGGCGGAAAATGGAATTCTCTCTGAGTTATGGAATGGAAATAAACCCATTTTTTCTCACACATGTGTATGTGGATGCGGAGAATTTTTTAAGGCCTTATTAGGAAATAGACTATAATCTTGGGGCACAAGGTGTATCATTACAGGATATCCCAAGTATATGAAAGGTTATTAACTATATAACCCTTCAGACTAGAAAGTGATTGTCGCAAGACAAGACATATTTCTTGAGAGGGAGCACATCCTCAAAAAGGATAGTGGTAGAAAGATTGACTTTGATAAAGTCAATTATCTAGTTACACAAGAGTTGGTATAAGGACAAGTTCCACATGTCGCCATGGAAGAAGTTCCAGAAACACATGTACTACATTGGACCTCAAGTGATATAAGGGAACCAGAGAGATTTGGATTCCCAGTCACCGAGGATGGTGAGTCATTATTGTTGGACAATGATGAACCTCTCTCATTCAAGGAAGAAGTAGAAAGCTCAAAAGCTGCAATATGTCGAAAAGATATGAATTTTGCGATGGATTCCATGTATCTGAACCATGTCGAGGTTCTGGTCAATGATCCAGTTGATGTAAATACTATTGGATGCAAAGGGTTATTCAAGAGAAAAATGGACATGGAAGTTCAAGTTTGCTCCTATAAAGTAAGGCTAGTGGATAAAGGATTCAGACAGTGTCAAGGAACTGACTATGGTGAAACATTATTTCTAGTTACCATGATTAAATCCATAAGAATCATAGTTTTTATAGTAGTTTACAATGACTCTAGGATTTAGTAGATGGATATCAAAATAGTGTTCCTTAATGGGAACCTTTAGGTAGATGTCTATATGACACAACCAAAAGGGTTTGTGACACCAGGTGAAGCCAAACAGGTTTGCAAGTTGCAGAAATCCAGTTATGGAATAAATCAAGCATACAGGTCATGGAAAATATGAATTGATGAATCTATAAAGGAATATGGGTTCATTAAGAATGAATGTGAGCCATGTTATTATAAGAGGTTTAATGGGAAACTGATTGTTATCCCATCAATATATGTTGATGACATACTGTTTATTGGAAATGATGTACCAGTATTACTGTCCATTAAGGACTAGTTGAACAAGTGTTTCTCCATGAAGGACTTGGGTGAATAAGCCTACATTCTAGGGATCAAGATCTTTTGTGATAGATCTAATATGTAGCTTAGACTCAGTCAACGTACATACATTAACCCGATACTAAAGAGATTTAGTATGGAACATTACAAGAGGGGATTAGTTCCAGTGTCACATGGCCTACATATTTCTAAGAAAATGTGTCGCCAGACACAACAAGAGAAAGATATAATGAGTAATATCCCATATACTTCATATATAGGATCTATCATGTATGCAATGTTATGTACCATGCTTTATTTTTTCTTATGCACTGAGCATCGTAGGAAGATATGAAGACGATATAGGAGAATAACATTGGACTGCTGTTAAGACTCTCCTTAAGTATCTGAGAAGAACTAAGGATATGTTCCTAGTGTATGGAGGAGATGAGAAGAATTTTATCAGAGGGTATGTTGATGTTGGTTTTCAGACAGATCAGAAAGATCTGATGTCGTAATCTGGATATGTTTTTTGTATCAATGGAGGAGTTGTGAGCTGGAAGAGTTCAAAGAATCCAGTTATCACCGATTCTACAGTGGAGTCTGAATATATAGCAGCTTCTGATGTAACCAAGGAATCTATCAGGATTGGGAACTTTGTACAAGAGCTTGATATAGTGCCTAACAGTAAAGATATTGTCACGTTTTATTGTGATAATACTACTGTAGTGGTTGTTGCCAAAGAACCAAGGTCTCATCAACATACAAAGCACATACTTCGAGGGTATCACCTCTTGAGGTATTTCTATCAAAGGGGTGAAGTTGATGTGAGCAGAGTGTCCACGGAAGAGAACACTGTGGACCCCATGACTAAAAGCCTATCTCAGTAGAAGCATGAATATCATGTGAGAGCTAGTGGGTTAATTTTTTTTGAAGTCAGCTCTAGTCCAAGTTGGAGTCTTTTGGAGTTGGAGTCATAAAACTAACTACTTTTTACATTATTCAATAATACATATCTTATCACATGTTGATTATTCTTCTATGTGATAATTCATGTGATAATTTCCTATGTAAATTTATTTTATTAAAGGGTCATAGCAGATCTATTCTATGATGAGAACCCAGATGTTCCCTAACACTGTTCTTGAATATAAGTTCTATGTCCGGATGATGTTATTTGAGGGACACAAAAAATACAGGCCATTAGGGGTGATGACTCATAGAAATTTGAGGCACCTTATCATGGTGAGAACCCTTGGTAATATCCTGGAGGATATTATTAGTACGAGACCCATCGGTAGGAAATCAACAATTTATAGTGTCATTGGATATTTCAATTTGTGGATGTGTGTATTGGTCCTTAGACATTAAGATTATTATTAATTGTTATTACAACTAATGATGTTATATGTATTGATGAAAATTGTGATGACACACTATTTATAGTATGGTAGGATATGTTGGGTGGATCACGAGTAATACAATATTAATAGATAATTCAAGAAAGGATTTTTCCCTTCTGTTCCATAACAGAAGTAGATATCTCAGGACCTTTGATGGAATTGATATAGACATAATAAATCCATGACCATGGTGATTAATGGGCATGTTCAATTCTGGAAAGTCAATGAAATAATTATCGAGCACATGATTTGGTGGCACTAGCATGAAACCCTCTTAATTCAAGATATCAAGACAAATGGATTATATTACATGATAAGTGTTCATAGGAGGTGACATGTCACTGAGGCATTAACTTCTTTCCCTATGGGTGCCTTGGAATGTTGTTAGACAATATCCTTGGACTTTAGGAAGGCTCTGCATAATGCCATTGAGAAAGATGACTAAAGGGTCACACACTAAGTGTATCCAAGTATCATAGGTAAATATTAAATTAACAAGTTGAATAAATATTATTCTTGATTGTGGTTTAATAATTTTTTCAAGGATGCCTAATCGAATTTATTTTGACACTATTTATTCATGAGAATATATTGTGGGAATAATAATAAATTTATTAGTGAGTAATGTAATGATATTTATTTGAGAAATAAATAGTCATTTTTCATGTATTAATAAATGTGGTGGAGGAAATAATGAAAAATGGAAAATAAAAGTACACGCCATGTATATTAAATATACAAACTGTGTATTTTCTTCTAGGAATTTGTGAGAAATAATATTATTTATCTAATTAAATAATATTAGGTGTAATTTTCTTAGGGCATGTCATGGAAAAATAATAAGTAAACTATCATTATTTGACATGGGGTATTACTAAGAAATAAATGAAATGAATAAATTCTTTCAAGTAGTTAATTAAATTTTATTATTTTATGTAACTGAAAATCACAATTATATATTTCTCATTAGCCTAGCCATTTGTGTGGTGGTGAAAAATGGATTTGGAAAAGATATCAAGCAAAGAAATAATTTTTTTCCACCAACAATTCTCTCTAGCAATGAGAGAGAGATCCACCTACACCTAATCAAGGTGATGAAATGTGGACATCACAAGTGAAGGATTTTCTGTTCTAGAACCCAGATATCCCTTTGACCATGTCGAAATATATTTAGAGCATGTGTGGATGATCATGAGAGGAATCATACACTTTGAATCTACAACACAAAGACAGATCAAATCATATCATGTCCAAAACATCAACATAGAAAAAATTCCATCAAGGTAATTCTTGTCAATTAATTATATTAATTATAACCAACATATGATGATCTTATTTCTAGTTCTGGTGTTGTCCTCTTTTTTCATTCATTATTCTATTCCGAAGATCCTGAATTTTATTGTCATGAGGGATCTCGGATTGATCGTTGTTAAAGCTAAAATTAAAGTTGGGTTCTCCCACCAACACGCTTCCGCTGCGCCTGGAACTTATAGTTCTCAGAAAAATATTAACCTCCATATTCTATTAATTTAGATAGTAGGAACCATAGAGTGTATTTTGATGTGGTGAAGTGGATAATATATATATATATATATATATATATATATATCTCAGGTGTCGTTTTCCTATGATATTGGGAAACACACATTTTGTGTCGCAAAAAAACAATAACGGGATTTTAATAGTTAGACCTATATAAAATGGACATGTAAGGACTTGAAATCACCGAGAATCATCAAATTATTTTTCACGATGTGTAATAGTTGACGGAACAACAATAGGAAGAGAGGCCTACATGGAATGACTAAAAATGTGGATTTTAAAGGTTTGATGCCTTTTATTAACGTGTGCCATGGGGTCAAAACCAACCAAACAACATACATGTTCCATTGAAACAGAAAACACCAACCACAGAGTAAATTGTGAAATGTTAAAAAATGGGAAAAGTCAGTTTGAACTTGTGTTTCTCCAGAAGGAGAAAAACACACTTTTAGTGTAATAAGTCACCAAAACACATGTTTAACTATCATATCTATAGAATGGGAACCCATAATGACTTGATATCATTGAAAAAAAACTTAATAATCCTTTTTATGTTAATGAGGTGATGGCACATCAATCATAAATGTAGTCATCCTTAAACAACAAAATATACAATTTTTAAAGGTATGGAGACTTTAAAAACACACTGGGTGAAAAAACCAATTGAAAAACTTTAAAATGTACACATATCAGTTGAAAATAGACATAGTGTGAATTCAAAAATGTTAATGTACAAGTTTCGTCAGACAAAGGTTCTGTTTGGTCATGTATGCTGGAAAATGCACATGCAATATCATAAAACACCAAAACATGCATTTAAGGGTCAAATATAAACCTAAAAATCTCTAAATAACATAAAAACATAGTAAATCCATAATAGTATAACTATTGAATTGTATGAACAGATTAAATGTAAATTAATAGTTTTGTCTACCCAGAACGACTGAATATGCTGTTTTAAAGGCTTGAAGTCCTTTAAAACGGTGCATCTAGGGGTCAAAAATAACCGAATGAGAACTTAATATCATGAAATCTTTTGAAAAAAAAACCATAGATATAATTTTGAAATGGTTGAGTATATAGAATTTAATATCAAGATATTGTGTGTCTCAGAGGAATTAAGTTGATCTTTTACTGTCATAAAACCAAATAAGGATTGTTTGATAATTATATCGATATAAAAATACCTTTATATGACATGAAATAATAGTAAAACTTATAGTGAATTTTTAAATGGCTATGTAGAAGTTGTGTCAATTAGAGGGACCACATTACCGGGATGATTGAAAAATAACGTATAGTGTCAAAAAACATGAAAACATGTGTTTTATGGTAAAATCAATATCATATGACCTTAGAATACATTGAATAATTAGTAAAATGTTATTATTATTATTTATGACTTCTAACTGTATAAGGAATTTAAATTGGATGAGAGGACTACCTAGAACAACCGAATATGTAGTTTTTAATGGTCTGATGCCCTTTAATAAGGGGTATCCAAGGATCAAAATAGCCAAATAAAATTTTGATACCACGAAATCAGATAAAAAATATTACGAGTTTGTTTTTATGTGGCCAAGTAGATAGAATGTGATACAAAAGATGTCATTTTTCTGGGAGGATGAAGACATCCTTTTATTGTCATAAAATAGCGGAAATTGATGTTTAATTCCCAAATCTATAGAAAACAACATTTTAATGTCTTGAAACCATTGTAACAATATAATATTTTTATTTTTGATTTGTTAGTGTTAATGACATGTAAATTGGATGTGAGGTCTTCGCAGAACAACTAAATATGATGATTTTAATAGTCTGACACGCTCTAAAAACACATATGGGTCAAAATGAACCGAACATACACTAAATTATGTGAAATCATACAAAATTAGAAGAATTCAATTTTAAATTTTTGATAGGATGTTACATAAATTAGAGGATTGTTTGTCTTGAAGGATGGATAATACACTTTTAGAGTAATAAATGACAAATATGTTTGATTAATAGTTAGATATATATCAAACAACATTACAATGAGTTCATGACATATGATAGTTATCTTATTATTATTCATGATGTGTATGGTTTGAGGATACATCATTCAGATGATCATTCTTCATAGAATTACTATCAATGTTGTTTTTAATTATTTCATTCCATTTTAAAAAGTGCATTATGGGGATCACAATAAATAATGAAACAAAAGAATGTTTTCAAATCCAAAAAAACTAATGTAAAGTTAATTATCCCATGGTCGAGAAGAAGGAATATCAAACATAGTTGGTGTTTGTCTGATAGGACTGAATGGGCAGATATAATATCATAAAGCTGTAAAAATGCACGTTTAACAGTCAAATTAATTAAAAACAACATTTTAATAAGACTATAATTTCTTAATGCAGATGATATGGGTGATATTGGGTTCACAAGTCCACATGGGAGTGGGGGTTGTGATTGTGGGTGAAATCATATAATGGTGTGGGTGTGTCAATGTGTGTGTATGTGTCTGGGTATGGGTGGTAGATGCACTGAGAGAGGGTGTGATCAATGTATCTGACCATGATGAATTTTTATTCTTATAAATTTATCACTATTTTTAGCGTTGATAATTTCCCCAGTTACCATATTCTAAAAATAGAATAGAGGAATATATAAATTAAAAATTGTGATGATGTGTGTCCTTATAATAACTTGTTTTAAATTCAAAAAATCTACTGGATTTTAAATATACATAAATCATTAGAATTTTTTATGAGTAAAAACATAATTTCAAAATAATGGGTGTGGGAGGGGGCAGTGGGTATGGTTGTGTGTGCCTATGGGTGTGGATATGAGAATATATGTATATGTGTGGGGGTATGGGTGTGTTACTGTGTGATATGTGTGTGGGTGGTGGTGTGTGTAACTCCCTAGCCTGGGTTTGCCCGAAACATTATCAAGCTAGATAAAAAATGATCCCTAATGAATTTATCCATGTACCATATAGAATATTGGTGAGAAATAAGAATATATAATCAATATATATATATTACACTATTGGTGTCATCACATGAAATAATACATAAATAGTTTGAACATCGACCTACATCTATGTAACCGTAAAAAATTACTACCAAAAGTTAACCATTAATGTCAAATAAACACTGACATGTTGTAATGATAATGGTTCCATGATGGATATCTATACATACAATATAATGATTACCCACTAGGATTATCAAATTTCAAGGAAAACTATAATTAAAATACAATTGGAGACATCAATGTAAAAATTCAAATCATTCCATTGTGTAGTTTCAAAAACTCATCTATACAACCCAACCAGATCACATGAATAACTTGTTACCTGAATAAAAATTATATGGGTCTGCATGCACACCATAATACTTATGCGACGTGTGAAGATAAAAACCTATAGGGTACCTATTGGAAATTTTCTCCAATAACCAACTCTTTGTACATTGATTACATGTATATTCAATGTATCAAATATTAATAAGACTACATGTTATGCAATTTTAGTTCATATTCATGTCTCTAATGTAATAATTTCCAAGAGTATATCTCGCATTTAGAATGTTATATTAGTTCCCCAATATGATGAAAACCCTGATTCGATATTTAGATATTCATATATAACCTTCTATGGTTAGATAATGTACTATATGGTACATAGTAAAAGAATGTTAGATTCGAGTACATAAAAGTAGATGACACATCTTCTCATGATGTTCGAACTTAGTAATCTTCATGATGGAGAAATATGAGAATAGACCCACCAATAGATATTCGTCATGCTTTGGGGTTATGAGATATTCCTATATACGAGTGTCTGTGATTTTCCTTAGATTTTATGGTTATTATTAATCCCTTTTACAACTTTCATAATTAAATATTTTACATAAACCTTGACAATAATGGTTCATTGGGATGTTTGATAGGCTGTGGGAGTCACAAGTGACATGTTGTTAATGAAAATGTTGAGGATGGATATTCCCTTCCATATTTATGGATGTTTCTATCTTGGCCATTTTATTGAAATATAACCATTTCATTAAATTCCATGGCCACGGTGTAATGAAATGTTTATTTAATGTTGTAAAAGAAAGTCATATCGAGTATCTTGGTTGGAAATATGAATGTGAAACCTTCATGAAGAAATATTATGATAAATTGATTATATTACACTGTGTTCATTTTTATGTGGTTGTCTAAATTGCGACATTAAATTATGTATCATGGGTTTCATGACTTGTTTTTGGACAGTAATAATGGTCCTTAAGAAAACCCACCCTATAAAAATGAGAAAAATCCAAGAGGGTCACAAACTATGTTTTTTTTATCTCAATTAAATTATATTTGAATTTCATTAAAGGAGTAAATATTATTCTCATGTCTGATGAATAATTTTTTTGATGTTATATTGATTGCAAAAATAAAATAAATATTTAGTCACCGACTTGTGGTTAAAATATTTTTTTTATGAAAATTTGATGAAAAACTGATTCTCTATATTGAAAATAAAATATTTACTACTGAATTAAATATTTTTTTATTTGTCTAATAAATTCTATAGAAATTTGAATGAACCATGACTGGGTCTGGTGAAAAATGTTAATTAACAAGACAATTCCACGATACGTTTTATTATGCATGTTCGTTTGTTCCGTAAAATAATTATAATAATATAATTATTATGTGTCATGGGGTTTACTAAAGGTAATAGATGTTTTGTAATTTCTTGTATGAAAATAACTATTATTCTAACTCAAATCCTAAATTTATAAATAGATAACTATTTATATTGTGTAGAGTATTCAAAAATTAGGAATCCACACTTGTTTTTGAAATCGAATTCTCTCTTGAATCCTTCGATATACCTCTCATGAACACGAATCAGAAGATATATTTCATCAACAATTCAAAAAAGCGATCATGAATGATCAACCCAAGACATCTGATTCACCATGCTACAACCCATTGATCCAGTGGTGTTTATCAGAGATTGTTGGAGCACATGTGGGTCACCGCTAGAGGGATTATATACGTGGATCCCTATAATGAAACAAAGGAAATCTAAAAGGGTGTTTTTAGACGACATACAATCATCAATTAATATTGTTCCAAATCCCAGGTATTTATTTTATTTTATATTAAATAAATTAATTTTAAATTTGACATCCAATATCAAAGCCCATGTTTTAGTGAAATAATAATTAATATAAATTTAAATATATCAACAACCACCACAAACTTCTAATACACATGGAACTATCAGGTGGAATCAGGGGTTGGTTATATTTAAATTTATAATTATTTAGAGGATTTTTATCTATGAAAAATGGTAGGTAAAATTTTCATTTTATGTTATTCCTTCATTTATCTAATTTTAATTAACATGTTGTTCACATGGTAATCATGTTCGTTAATTGCGTCATTTTCATAAAGGGTTAATGAAAAATGATTAATGACTACAAATTTAATCAGTAACTACCAATTATTTTTCCGGTAATGGTGGGTTAGACAGCGTGTAGCATGAGAACATGTCGTATACCATTGTGCATTTTATCTAGATGCACTGATAAATTAATTACATGAATTGATTTCATTACACGCATCATGTTGATCGGGCCAACCTGGTACATGAAAAGTTAATATAGGGAATGTAGCTGGCACATACATGCTTTATAGTACAATTATGTTATCATGCAGAAGCCCTGTCGTGGGACTCAAATAGACAACAACTGAGGTATATGGTGTGTATCTGGATATAAATATCATGTAGTCACCCATTAATTAAAAAAATGTAAATAAATTAAATTTTAAAATTGCATCATTAAAACCATAATTCATTGAGGGACTCACTTTTGTGTGTTTGAAAAATTAATATAGGTAAAAAATAATTTTAAATGATTAATTAATTTATTGTAATTAACATATCACTATTGGTTCTGTCATTTAATTTCCATGAATTTTATAAATTATTGGTGTCTCTGATTAAGATTGGATGATCTATAAGATGAAAAAGAAATAAATATGTAAATAAATAATGTATGTTTATTATATTTATAAAATAAATAATATTGATATTAATTCTTGCCTCATAATTTTTCTTATTCATTTTATGGATGACTGATCAGGATCTTGACCAAGATCAATGTATTTTTAGGAATTATTTTTATTCAATATATTTTATGGGTTTTTAGTTATTTAATATTTAATTAAATGATGTCCTATGAGTAATCCCATGCTCCATTATTAGGTTGGACTTACAAGTCCAATGATATATATTCAATCACCAATAACAAATCCTTTGGTTACCCTCACCTACGTGTGAGTAATAAATAATTTTCATTAATTAAGTGTCTCATGGTTCATGGAAGTGATTCAAGACATAACAATGATTATGTCGAATCAGCAACACAAAGATATTCAGGTGGATTATTGTAGCTCATTCTGTTACCAATAAGTTGAGTTATTCCCCAAAGACATAGGTTAAGATAATGTAGAATCCAAAAATCATCAGTTATATAATATATCGATTAATTCATTTATGTTATTATTTTATTTATATATATGAATTGTTATTTTCTAAGTATGAAAGACCACCGTCATATAAATGAATGAATTAATATGAATAGACAATGATTAAAGAATTTATTTAAGGGTAAATGTTATATAATAATGTTAAATTAATTATGTAACAACCACATAATAATAAAATGAAAATTTAAAGATAAAATAATATAAAACTTATACCAAAATTAATTGAATTACTTCAATTAAATATTAACATAGAATAAGACTTCAATTACATGATTGGGAATGAAACCACGGATCCTATTGTAGTATAGGACCAATGTATGGAAAGATACTTTTATCAGGGAGTTCTGAGGACTATATTGGGTAGAAAAAATAGAATGAGTATTCATTTTAATGGACAAGTTCTTTTCAGAACTAATTGGGTTGAAATTGTTGAGGAAGTATAATTAGGATTTTTTTGGATATGGGAATCCAATCATCAGAACATGGAGATTCAAGTCTACTATTGGATAGATCTCCTACTACATTAATTTACAATTTTTTTCCCGGATAATGTATTGATCAATAAGAAATTTAATAGGGATCTTTTCATCTTTAATGTTAAAAAATCTAGTCGTTATGAGTTCAGTGAAGAGGGATATTTGGACTTAGTTTCATATTTAATTAAAACATTTAATTTTTTATATCTCACTTAATTTGTAATAATGAAATGTAATAATATTATTCCATTTTTAATTATGAATAAAATTTCAATTTCATCATCCACAATATAACTACATTCCATATTAGAGAAAGGCAATCTCATAAATAGAATCAACATCCATGAGTGGTTTACCCACATTGGGTTTGTACCACCCCATGAATAATAATAATACATGATATAATCCTCAATGCATTGTTTTCATTCCAATGAGGTGAGTGATTAATTTTTCATTGTATATGATGTTCTTTTGAGAAATGTGGTCAATGTCCAATGTTTGATGTTTTCATAAAGTTATCGTGATGTAATGAAGTCTCTAAAAAATGGATGTTTATAACTATCTTGAAAACCCTTATGGTCTTTACCTTGAGAGGTACACAGATGAACTAATTGATATTTCCAGGGAACTACCTTAGAGGAAAATTAGAAATGTTACCATAGATAGACCTCCCGAATACATTCTCATTGGATACATTGAGTTCATAGAGGCTTTAGGTTTTAAACTCACATATGAAATGGACAATGACCTCATTCTGGAAACACTCCATCTGAGATTCTCCACCTTTTTTGTTAATTTTTATATGAACAATACTGAGAAGCCTCAGAAAGATCTTCTTGCACTTTTTCTCCAAGTTCATAAGGAGATAAATCATGAAAATATTCCATAATTATGTAAAAAAATTGAAATTCCGATAGAGGATATTTAATCCCAAATCATCTTTACACCATACCTGGAAGCGAATGATCCAGGGGAATGCAAGGGTATCATATTCTTTCTATTTTTCATGTGGAATGATGGGAACATGAATAAAAACTACAAACACTAAAAAAACAAGGGTAATCTTCAAGTGCATTTGTTATCAAGTTAAATTTATCTATTTCTATGAAATTTTTATTAGATGCAAATTTTGGTTCTTACATATTAATTCAAATTCATGAACCATGTAGATTCCTAATGAATGGATGAGGGTACATAGATCTATGAGTATCCAAGATAGATAATCATACTATTTTAGATTTCATGAACTACTATATCACATTGCTGACCAAAATGATCTTGGTTTTAAAGGGATGTTATTATGTTCTTTCAACTACCATACACGTTATATTAATATTCATACATGATAAATTAGGATTTATTTTAAAATATGGTAATAAATTTTTCTTATTTTTTTAATTATATCATTGTTTTAAGGAACATTTAAATAGAGTTATTTATTTTTTTGGTATAAAAAAACAAGTAATGGAAATCGATAATGATATTACATCACATGACTCATTCGACGCATAACTTTTTCAACACTAGTTGGGTCATGTCGATGAAGAGAAGATGACTAAATTACATCAAGAATGATATTTATATTCAGTTGATGTACAACAACTAGGTTTATGACACACACATTTACATGGGAAAATAAACAAATCCCCATTTATTGAGAAATTTTAAATGAATAATGATATTATTGAATTAATTTATACCATTGTTTGTGGACCATTTTATATTGATGCATGGGGTGTGTAGACAGGTTGGTCATTATCCCCTCCACCCCCATCATCATTTCCATATTCCTTTCTAATTTGGTCATCCATTGATTCGTACATGATCCCTATATGTGTAAAATGAACTCTCCTACCATTAATATATTGTTTTATTCGAAATTTTATGATTTATTTGTTTATTTCTATATACTAACAAAAAAAGTGTAGTATGTTTTTCACATATTTATATATATTAGATTTATTATTTTTAAATGAAATTATAAAATATATGTTTTATGTGTGTTTTTTTGTAGTGTTTTAATGGGTATTATTATTTAAAAAAATATAGGTTTTTGAATTTTATAAAAACTGTGTATGGATGAGCATGAACACTATTAAATAATTTTTCTTTCACCATGTATAGTAAACGAGGTTCATGCTTTCTATGTAGAATTTCACAGGGAAGAGTGAACAATGTTAACACGTCCTACCATATTATAAATGTAAATAGATATTAATTATATATTAAATAAATATTAATAAAAATGAATCAAAATCAATTTGAATATTCACAAATTTTAAAATATATTAATCAAAAATCAACTATTAAAAAACAATATTAAATAGAAATTATTGAATATTATTAAAATATCATCAATTATTGAATATGTTGTTATAAATATTAATAATCACTAATAAATATTAGAAAAAATAGTAATATGTTTTTATAAAATCAAATAAATATTAATTAATAATGAATGAATATTCATAGACATTAGATAAATAGTTTTTAATGTTGGGGATGAGGCCTCTATTTTAATTGAATCAAATGAACTAATTTTTTTGGTAGAGGAATCCCATTAAATTACCCTTAGACCTAGAAAGCATTAATTGACTTTATATAATGTCTTGAAGGCCTTGGGGATTAGAGGACCTAATTTTAGGCTTAAAGGGGTACTTTTTTTTCACAAAGGCCCCTACGTTGAATAATAAGTCTACGATACCCAGTCTTCTACAGGTACCACCAATACTTCAATACCTACCACTAATATTGTTTTTCCAGTGCTACATTCATCCACCATTATACATCCAATATTGTGCTACTATTGTAACCTTATCCTAATGGGTTTTGAACCACCATCCTTGATTTAGTATTATGGGGGGCCTACAACAAACCAAACCCTAGGAACATGAGGTAAAAATTCATAAATATAAAATAAATGTTGATAAATATTTATGAAAATAGTTTAATATTAATAATTAGTAATAAATATTACTAAATAGTATTTAAATATTAATAATTTGTTATTAAATGTTCATGTGTATTAATTAGATATTCATAAATATTTTTATATTATAAAAAATAATAAAAAATAATAATAAATGGATATTAAATATTAAATACATTTTCATAAATATTTGTAAATACATAATAATATTAATAAATATGAAATTAATATGAAATTAATATTAATAAATATTAACTAATCATTCTTAAATGTTAATTAAATATTAATAAATATTAATAAATATTTATTATATATTGGAAATATTAATAATTTATTTATTTATGATTAATTAGGAATATTTTTGAATATTTTTGAAAATCAACATAATATTTATGAATATATTATAATTACATTGTAATTTTTTTAATAATTACTCGTTATAATTTCATATAAATTAGTTAAATATTGATAAATAGCCGTAAATTGTCATAAATATTCATAAAGGGTAATCAATATAAAATTATTGTTTTGAAATAATCAACAATATTACTAAATATTAGAAAATTTTAATATATAGGAATAAATATTAGCTAATATTACAATATATCAATTAAATATTGAAGTAGATTAATAAGGTTCATTAAATATTACTAAATTATAATAACTATTCATAAATGTTCAAAAAATTTAATTAATAAACTCATTATAAAAAATATCAATTTCCTCAAAATACATATAGTAGTTTTTGGATATCAACACCGCATATTGAAAAAACATTATCTGACATTAAATTACAATAAATTTAATTACAAAAGTAATAATAGAAATACTTTTACATAATCGAGGATAGAAAATGAAAGTGAAAATCATAGATAATACTATAGGGAAGTCAATGGAACTAAAGTAAAAAATATAGAATGATCATTTTTAAAATGGAAATAAATTTCCATGAAAATTTTAGTTTTAAAATAAAAACTGTTGATTTGAAAATTAAATATATTTAATAACATTAAATATGAAATATAATATAAACATATATGTTTTCAAAATTGAATTATATTTTAAAAATAAAAAAATAATTCATAAAAGTAAAAAAAAATCAATCAATATCCATAAATATGACATTATTAAAATCCACTACATTTAATTTAATTAATATTTTTTTACATTGAGTTATATTCAATCATAAAATATCATAATTTAGGATGAAGAGATGAATAGTTGGGCCTCCCCATTATCTAATTTAATTGATTCTTGTAGTGTCCAGGGTTGTTATTTTGGTCCTTCCAAATGTTTAAACTAGTGACCTTCTTTTAAAAAAATTAGTTTCTTTAAGTACTGGATCATTCGTTGTTCACCATGAATGCTCCAAGGAGGTTCATACTATTGAATGATAAAAGGATGAACCAACCACCATACAGGGTAGGAAGTGAGATATTATACAATCCCTATGTAATTGTCATTTAGTTTCCCTATTGGGTTCTATTTAATTCATTTCTTCATGCACTTCACATTCATTGTGAGCAATTGTGGAGTCTAATAATTATACTTTTTTATCCAATGATATGGTTAATGAGTTTTTCATAAGATTTGATAGGACTTTATAGGATAATCCTAAGTAGAAAAAGTCATCACCTTCTACAAAAATAAGTTTCATGTTGGTTGGATCAATATTTTAATAAGCCTTAAATCAAAATCCTCGGAAGCATGATAATGAATGAGTCAACATCACTCTCAATTATCAATTATCTTCTATGGAATCTAATAAGAGCCTGGTTTCTGATATAATCTCTTAGAACTCTGGGTTGGACGATATTTCAGGTGATGGAGAACGATGGACTAGTAAAACACATATCCACTTGGTATTGCCTATCAAAAACTTTTACACATCACCATCAAGACTATGAAATGAATTAGAACATGATTAAATTAAATGCATTGTAATTTTTTTGGTCTGTGTGGGTGATTTATAGGTGGATGATATTAAATATTATCTATTTCACTACATTTTCATGTATGGTATATCATTACATTGTAATTAAACTATAAATGCTTAGCATTTATTTTTTTCTATATGTGATATCATCTGTATCGTTTTATGAGATGAAATGTATTGGAGGTGAAATAATAATATAATGCATGTATACCATCCAAATCATTTAATATTATATAATATACATGAATAAAAGTTTCCTGAATTTAGGATCATAGATTTGTTCTTAAATAATCATATTAGATACGATGAATGTAGATATAGATAACTATCTTCTTTCTACCACACCACCACACAAGCATGATAACATAACATCATGCCCGCAGACACTGATGCTCACCAAACCAAAAACACAACCACACCACATCTCGAGCGTAGTCACATGGGCCATCAATTCAAAACAACATCCATGACCATAGTTGTATGGTATCATGAACATGATGGAAATAATCCTTTTTTCACACCTCCGATGATACATGACCCCCTCAATAACCTCCCCACAACTACCTTCATAAGAAATATAAGCAGAAAACACATGGGCCACCGCCCCAGAGGAAATGTCACATATCCCCCCAAAAAACATGGGCCATCACAACCACATTCTAAGGCACTAACTGACCTACTCTCTTCACAACCTATCCAATATAGACATTTCCTAGAAGAGAAACTAGAATATGTTGGTACCCATCCATTACTCCAACTCAACAGATGTTGAGAAAAACACCCCCACATAACAATGTTAGAGTTTTCATATAGTTCTATACATTGGTGGGGTTCTTGTAGAAATCACATTGAATATAAAATTATATACATATATCCACACACACACGCGACCAACCTATGTGTTATTAATCGAATACTAACCAACTCAAAACATCATCACTTTTACTACCACCTCTTAATTTAAAAAACTATACAACCCACAACCATAAGTCAAACCAATAATCAATTACATTTAATCATCCAATTATTTTAAATATTTATCTACAACAATTTTTTACCACAATACCAACTATTTTATTATTCATCATCAAATTTTTACCCATTAACAAAACAAACCCATGTCATTTCAAACATTATTAAACAAGTTATTTAATCCATCACAACCTAGGAATCATGCCAAACAAAACCTTCTGTCACAAGAATCTCATCATCCCCATCATACCATCAATTCAATGTACAAAATGAATGGTCCATAAACCATATCTTTTTCCAAAAATCATATCCAACAAACCACCTCATTTCCCCAAGAGTACGGAAAAAAAACCACCTCACTACCCAAGAGCATGACCAAACTACAACATATAACCCCACACCATATTGCAACCACACATCACCACCCCATAATAATAAACATAGATCACAACACATCATGTTTTGTTTTATAGTTTAAATAATGGGATTGTATCACATTTCACAAAATTTAATGGGTGTCAGCCATAAATCATTGGGAAACCATTTCATTGTCCAAATATAAGTGGTTATTCAATTTTTAATTTTAGGGTGATATCAAAACATTTGCAATAGGAATAGATGTCACTATAAATATCAGCCATGGAAATATAATTCCCAAATGTCCACATTTTTTCATGGGGGCATCAAGCCCACATAATAAATCAAATCATAATAAAATAAAATTACTAAATTGAAATGAATAATTTCAATTTTCCCCATTCAATAAAAAATTACCAATACCTTATCATTGATTAAGAAATAACATCTAATACCCATATATAACAAATATCAAAACCCTCATTCATGATACAAGATATAGTAAAATGAATGATTCCCTATGTCAATGAATTATTTCTGTATCTATTCACACCACAAGGAGAAGAGGAAATTCCAAAATAATAGAAATGCATAGAAGAAATCGAAAATCAAACTAAACTACACCGAATGATCATAAAAACAAACCAAAAAAACAAATCCCAAACTAAAAGAAAAGTACTGATTAAAATCCATAAAAGATGAAGGTATGAAAATAAACAAATAATGGTAGGATAACCAAAAATATATTTCAATGGAACAATCACCATAACTAATGAATCAATTCTAGTGGAAGGGGGATTGAAGAACTCCTCCGGGATCTTAGGGATCATTCAAAATGAGAGGGAGAGGGGTACAATATAATGAATGAATATTTTTTCAGAAAAAAACATGAAACACTATATCCCATTATTCACATGTCATGTAACCATAATACGGTGTTTAATACTAAGGTTATATAAAATACCATCTTTAAGAAAAACAGATTACTAGAATGGATTTGACACTAGAATTTATCACATGTCTTGAATCCCAATTACAAGACATGTTCATTTTTCACTGGTAACCTCTTAACCATATAAAATTCATGGACCACCAAGCTACATGGTATAGAACAACCATTACATATCATGTAATATATTTACTAGGTGTTAATTACTAGTAGCAACTCTTCTACACATCTAGCCTCCACATAAAACTCTCGGAACAATCCCCAAACACCGGAAATGCTCAAAACTAACTAGGTGATAGATCAGGAGGGTGTTTACCATTACATTAGATACCAGTCAAATTATTATCTCCCTTGAGAATACAAAACTAATCTTTGAAGGATAGGGCTATGAACAATCACCCCCATAAGATACCTACAAAGGATATTGTCATACATAAAATGATACCACTATCCATACACACCATAATAATGACCACAAGACATCTTCCACCAACACATCACCACCCAGGAAAATCACTACAACCACACTGACATTAAACCATTTAAACCACCATGTAGCTCCAACCAAAAAACACTACAAAATATGAAAAATACCTCCCTGAACAAACTAATTAGGAAATTACATCATATTTGTAAGCATATTATCCACTATAGGAATCACTAAATCACCATAATGGGTTGAATCTCATCAATATTAGTTCTTCATGATTAGTATTCCAGTCCTACACTTTTCATATATCATAATTTTTATCAACCATTTTACATCATAAATAAAGGAAAAAAATATCTCATATTGTAGGGTGATTTAAAAATCACATAAATAGGACACAAATAGATAAAAACTAAAAAATACGATGTTTACTAGGAACACATCTGTGTCTTGATTACCCATGTAATCTACTCCAGGTCACCATGGCTCTACAAAAAATTATCTAATTGAATGGTATGCCCAAACAATTCCTTCACTCGGGGATCCCAGATAACAACTAGCCACTCCAAAAATATAGTTTCATCCTCAATATCCAACTCATAACATTTAATTATGTGGCCATGACTATGAAGATATGGATGAATATGAGATAAATGGAAGAAATTATATATCCTCTACATCCATGGATTAAATTCCAACTGATACATCACCTCTCCAATATTCCCCAACACCTCAAAGGGAACAAAAAAATGGGAGAAAACATACACCCCACAAAAATCCCATCTTCCCACATCAATGGGAAACCATCAAAACATGTTTTCCACAACATCAAACTCCCATGGACTACACTTATATTCAAAATATGTCCTATTCTATTATTTCACTTTTTTAATCCTCTCATAAATATGCTGAAACTTTTCTATCATGCTCTTCACCACATGGGGACCATGAAAAAATTCCTCCACAACCCATGTACAACATAAAAGAGAACAAAATTTTCTCCATTAAAATTCCTTAGATAGATACATACCAATGTAAGAGGGATATCTCTTATTATAATAAATATAGAATAAATAGTATGTGTCATACCCTAGATCAACCAAAGCACAAGACACATTCCTACAACATATCCTTTGCTACATGAATTGTCTGCTCCATCTTCCAATATTTCTAAGGGTGGAAAGTTGTACTGAGATGTAACTGAGTTCCAAAATAATGATGCAATACCATACATTCTAATGAGGTAAAATGTTTTTCCCGATCCTAGAAAATATAAATCAAAACTCAATACAACCGAACCACCTCAACCACATAACTCCAAGAGAAAGCATCCACCAAAACCGACTCATTGATCACTAAAAAGTGTTCCCATTATATCAATGCTTCCCCAATCACCTAGACTCATTCAAAGTCATCTAGAGATACATGTAACTCTCGGAAAACATCCATTGATATTTCTCCCAATTTACACTCAGGAATATCCAAGGGTTGTAATAAATTGCTATGATGATGATGAGTAGACATTGCCTTCTGGAAAACAAAACACATTTCTGCAAACTCCCCCACCACCCATTTCAATAATGGATACCAAAACAAAACCCTATTAGATGGTACATCCTATAAAATCATGTGTGTACAAAAACTGGGGATCTTTTAAACTTTCATTATACCCATTTGTATATTACAGATGGAACTAACATCCTCACAAGATAAAACATCTTGTTCTGAATATCCTATGACCATCTCTATAGAGAATCACCATGGGCCACATGATCAAAAATCTCATATACTTATAAGTATCCCCAATATGACTCCTCCATCCATTTCATCATAGAATACTAAACTATCATCTAATGAAGATAATATCTTCCACCACCCACCCTCACATATATGTACATGGGTGATAACTCCTCTATTACTCTCTAGGCATCCATAGAATCCTGAACAACATCCTTAACCGACTTCCTTCTCAGTGCACTAGATACAAAATTACTATTCCCTAAGGTTTATGGGATCTCAAATCATAATCCTAAATAAAAATCATCCACCTCTGATTCAACATGTTAAGATAAAAATGAGAAATGATATACCTCAAAATTGTGTGATCATTGAAGACCAAAAATCTATCCGGAATGAGGCAATGACACCTCAAGATCAATATGAAAATGAAAAAAACAAAATCCATATAATGTAATGAATAATTTTTATTGTGGGGAGTATCTACATAGAACCATAATAGATCAATTCCCTCTTCTGCCTCAACAATCATCCCATGAAAAGACAGGAAGTGTTAGGAAGCACCTCAAACATCACACCCTACTTAGGAAACTAAAGAATTGGGGAACTAAACAAACCTAAAATTCTAGTAACTAAATTATTCCTATAACTAATAATTCCACACAATATCCTAGAATTCCCTATACAAGGATGTCAATGGAGCTGCCACTTGAGAGAAATTGGGAACATACCTCCAACAATAACATGTAAGACCAAGGGAACTGTGAACCTATACTAAGTTCATGTGTGATTCCTAAGAAACTACTACCTAAAACTACAATTAGAAAACTACTTCTCCATTTTATGACAGAAAAATATAGAGGAAGTGAAAAATTCATGTTAAAATTCTACACTTTTACAACTTTTCATATATGTGGTGTCACTGAAGGACCTGAGAGGTAGTTCTGAGATGATCATCATGCTCCTCCTCTAATATCAAGTAGATCAAGTTACCATCAATGAATATGATGATAATGTTTTTATGGACTAAGAAACATGGATCTCATATTCCCTATGAACATGGACGGTGCATTTTTATCACCAAATGGTATTAATAAAAAATAAAAGTACCCATACATGGATCTGAAGTTAGTCTCTCAAACATTTCTCTACTTCAACATCATCTAGTGATATATAGAATGTAGACAGATCATATGAAATAATCTATCCCCACTATGCAAGTAAAATAGTTCATCTATCCAAAGAAGAGGGTAACGGTTTTTGAAAATCATGAGATTCAACCCCTAGTAGTCTATACACAACCTTAGGATACCATCACCTGTCCTAGTGAACAAAACTAATGGACCACTCAAATGAAACAATGAGATAGATAATACCATTATACATCAGATAATATATCATAATCCAAAAATTCAATGGAATAAAATTTTACAACTAATATGTATCCATCAAATTTAGAGAACCACTAGGCTGCAAGTCTATCCCATACTCGATATCACATTGAGGGGTAACATCATTACCACATCTGGGAAAAAATCAAGGAACTCCCCAATGACCTTGGGAAACTATACCATCCTAGTATATGTTAATTATGTAGACAAATCATCCAACAATGAATGAATGGGGTCCAATGTCTAACTACCCACCTAATAACCTCACTCCCTATCGAAAACCACACACTCTTCATCCATATCTATGAAAATGAATCCCCTTCGAAAGTAGTCAATATTAAGTGAATGGAATATTAATAGTTGATAACAATAATAACATCATATGGATGCATTTCTATCATGAAAATATCCCTATATTACTAATGTGTCACCATCATCAATTGAAATTCCTAGGATAGATCAAACAAGCTGGTTTCGTCTCCTACTAGAATAGTCAAAAACATTAGTTTGGGAATCCTCAATACATATAGTACTAGAGAATGGAATAGAGTGTCTGAAGGAAAGGTATGAATATTTCTTGAATGAAACATGGAATAGAAAAGAGCACTAAGCACACATATCATTCCTCTAACGATCAGTAGATGCTATATAATTTCCACCAAAACTAAATGAAACATAACATGCCTAGCTCCTATACCACTCTATTGAAAACCAAATCCATGATCAAACCTTTTTTAAGGACTCTTAACCTAAGGAAAATCCTAATGTAAGAATCTACTAGATCCATCTCTCATCAGTGAGGGATAACCCTATTACCCCTACAGTTGTAATGGTATCACTAGAATCCACTTCTAAGGTTGGAATAGAACATGTCCACATTCACCAAACTGAGCCCAGGTAACCCATAAAAACTATTTCTGAACATGGTCATCAACCCCACAGCTAAAAAAACTATCAAAATGTACCCTATGAAAATAATAGAAACCACTATCCCCAAAATTTTGGACAAGAAGATAATGATATTGGCTCCCCACAGGTCCAAACCTTGAAGGTTATGGAATCTAGAACCTTCCATTGACAACTCCATTCCTTGAGGAATCATTCTCCATCCCCTCTTAGAATAATCCTCCTCATGAGTGAATCCCCTTGATAAAAAATCCCTTCTTCTAAACCTTGGGATACTTTTTCAATGTAAAATGAGTAATTGCATACATGAAAGAAGGAATGACTGACTCAAAAAGAGGTTTATATGGTGACATATCATCAAGAAATAGATCAGTGGATAATTCAGAAGTATATGGAACTTGATTCCCAACTCCCACACTGAATTAATCCCATGCTAAAGAGAAGGAAGCTCATGCATCTGAACTACCTTCAGGGTCGATGAAAGGGACTCTTATCAGAACTCCTTTTGTATGTCGAACCATGAACCATATAAAAACTTCCATAATTCAAGATAAAACATCCACCACATACAATAAGATCCCTATATCTGACTAATTTCCAGAGAATCCAAGTCATCCAAATGGGCCTGAATCAAACTGAACGTGACCTTGAGCACCTCAATCCATATCGTTATCTCTACATACGGAACATTTAATTTTTAACATACCACATCATGATGCTACAAACCACTCAGCACTCACTATCAATACTAATTCTCCTATATCAGATCAACCCTTTGGCGATCAATCAGATCAGCCTGTTGTACCTCAACTACCTGAACCACATGCAGACGATGAATATGAGCCACATCTAAAAATAAATCAAAAACATCATGGTCATGGTAGTATGTAATTTTATTAAGACTCATTTTAATTCACTTTATTAATTTTTAACTTCCCAAATAACCAAATTTAAACATGGAACGAAGTGATCATGATGAATTTACATGTCACTCATCTCTAGTATGCTTGTTGGTACACATCAGTAGGTAGTTCAATATTCTCCAAGACTGTGCATATGATCACATGAGGCCATAAAATCAGATGTCCTAGGTGGTCTCCCAGGATAATTTAATGCACCAAAGTCAACATGAATTACTTCCATACCAACCCATGAAATCCTCATGTTGTCTAACAACAAACTACATCCAATCACCCATCCACATCCTTCGATACCATTTTTCATGAATTCCTCCATAAAAAGATACCATAATGATGGGATAGAGATAATGACCCCACAACCCTACCTCTAGTAGGCCCCAAGTTGTCAACTATCAGTGAGGTTATAAAAATATCATAATATGTGAGGCATTTCCCTCCATAAAAATATAAGATTGGAAAA
Organism: Viscum album; assembly: GCA_963277665.1. Taxonomy (NCBI): domain Eukaryota; kingdom Viridiplantae; phylum Streptophyta; class Magnoliopsida; order Santalales; family Viscaceae; genus Viscum; species Viscum album. The sequence goes on from OY728120.1 coordinate 1,689,468,089, forward strand.
TTATATGAATAATCCACAAGAAACAACATTACATAATATAAAAAGAAGATAAAACCATCCCTAAATACATGAATTAATTAAATTGGAATATATAAAAATCTACAAGGTTAGACACCCAAATTAATGCTAAACTACTGACAAAACAACTATCTAAGGGTTGTGCTAGTATTGTATAACACATTAGGTGTCTTCCTCCTAGAAACCAAAAAATAAATTATATAAATATAGTGAGAATTCAAGTTTACTCAATAAGAAAATGAATTTCCCTCAAAATTATGTGAAAGAAAAATACTAATGTACCTTTGAAAAAATAGAAATATCAAAAACACCTATCGGGGATAACTATCTATCTTGACTTCAAAATGGAAGACTCACCAAATAACACAAGTCATGTGACATAATTTAATAAGAATCATATTGAGAAAGTGTTCACCCATAATGTTTTTATGATATGATATTATTCTCAAACCCCAACATCATAAAAACTAGCGCCTTCATCTCTTCCATAGACCACACCACCCCAAATGCATGGTCAAACAAAATCATGGCTGAAGACACGTAGGCATTGAACCCCAAAAGAAATCCCACATCAAATATCTCTCATAGACATCTAGGCCATAATATCACAAATACATCTATAACAACAGTAGTAGGATATTTTGAACATGTGGTATATAAACCACATTCCCTCACCCTTGCATTCTTGACCCCTACCATAATCCCCCCCCCCCCACAATAATGGTCATAACACAATTCATCTGAAAACACTAAGTCTATCACCCCACAATCATGGAAAAATATCTCATAAGAACACATGGTATATCACAGACACCATCCATTTCCCTAATTGGCCTCCTTCAATCGCAACTTCTGTAATGCCTACCTCACCTGGATGTTAGAGCATTAAATTGAATGTACCAAACCATCCATCATCCTCAATGGATGTTTAAGGAAACACCAGTGACTATGTGGGTGTCGAATCCTAGTGCTTCATGTGGGTCACATGTTTATAGTAATAACAATGAATATATAAGTACTTACTTATATCCACACACACAATCCCATCCTATGGTTTCATCACAAAACACTGACAAACTGTCAACATCAATACTTTTACAGCCAGCACCAAATGATGAACACCACACAATACCTAACAACATGTCATATCACCATCCAATTACTTTTAATCATCTAATTCTTTTCATCATTCATAAAAAAACATGTTAACACAATGAAAAACATTTAATTATTCATTATCCACATCAAACCAATTAACCAATACAACCCATGTAATTTCTAAAATTAGTAAACAATTTATTTATTCCATCACCTCTATGAAATCTTGAACAAAATAACCATGTATCCGAAGAGGATTATTATCCCTATCACACCATAACCTAACATTACCCGAATCATGGACAACAAACCAAACCTCTCTACCCTAGCATCAAACCAAAAAAAATAGATCACCACCCTAATAGTGTGTCCAATAATCCTCCTTATTTTCCCAATAGAATAGAAAAATGACCACCACCTCACCAACTCAAATGCACAATCAAAAAACATGAAATCTACCAGAAAACAATAAAAACTACACATCGACACCCCAAAAACATGAAACACATAAAATCACATCAAGAATAATTTGATAGATTTAACAATGGGATTTTATAAAATTCCATATAATTTTAGTTCTGTTACCACCGAAGCCAAAAATAATGGGGAAACCATTTCACTAATGAAATATTAGTGGTTTGTAAATTTTAAAATTTTAGGTGATATGAAAATAATAAAATGAGGAAGTGAAGTCACAATACATATCATGAACTATAATAAAATCTACCAACTCCATTAATTTTCAGTTGGAAGTCAATTCTATATAATCAATTATGTCAATATAATATCTTATTAGTAAAAACATGTGAATAAGTCCCCTTACCCCAACATCAATATGAATTAATAAATTATATATAATTGATTATTCCATAACAGCAATAACATATAGTTGAATTAGAATAATCTCATCTCATGTGATACACAATAATTATAAACTAGGGATCCCCTACCTCAAAGATTCATTTCCTACCCATTGTGAACCACATGACTAATAATAAAAACCTGAAAACTATAATTGCACGTAAGAAACCATGGATAATCCTACACAAAATCCATATATTATTAAAATGCATCCCAAAACCCAGTCAGACCATAACAACATCACCTCTATGAATCCCAAGAAGAAGTATCAAAGAAAACCAACCAATAAATGGATGAGAACCTACAAAAAATTTCCAAAAAAAGCACAAGAACAAACATATTATATTAGGGTAATGAGGGATTGAAGAACTCATCACAGATTATAGGACTTATACCAAATTATAGGGATATGGGAATGATTGAATTAAGTAAATTTAGAATCAAAAGGACTTAATAACTTTGATGCATTAGTTTACACATCATGCAACAATTACATGGTGTATAATCCTCGAGTATCAGAAAATTTCAACTTTCTCTATAAAACATGTTTCCCTAAAGTACATAAGACCAGAATTTATTAAATATCATGGATCCTTGTTTTACGATGTGTTCAATTTTCATGATATTCCCCTTGGTTGTATACATGGCCTTAACAATCTATCTATAAAATAAATTCACTACTATTAAAAGTCATGTAATATATTTACACAATGTTTATTTACTCTATTAATTCTACAAAACCTATAGAATCAACCAAAAACTCCCAGAACTACCCGAAAACACCCCCACAATCCAAAACTGGATATGTAGTTTACTATGAGGGAACATACCATTAAATAATACATTATCGACAATGATTAACAACCACATTATCAATTATTCTATAATACTATAAAAATCACTCATCTTTCAATTTTTCATATGACATTAATGACATTTAGTGATGAAATAATAACTTTCTAACACAATGTTGTGTAGGGTGAGTGAGTGTGGGTGTTCTAGTACATATTTTATGTGGGGAGTGAGTGTGGGTGTGAAAACATGTGGGTGTTGGTGTGTGTTGGTTTGTTGGCGTGATATTGTGTTCATGGACATAGGTGTGTGTAACGCCCCAACCTAGGGATACAGAAAGAAATACTTAGCTAGAATAAATACATTTAATTAGGAATGCCTCCCCATACACTAGATAATATTGGTGAGTAATGATAGCCAATAGGAAACATTGAAACCCTATATTATGGGAATCATCAAATGACTTAATATTTAAATAGTCTAGTAATCATACAATAAATCAATATATGTGAGGAATTTTTGAAAAAAGTCAACCATAAATGAAAAAGAAACAATAACGTTATACAAAAATAATTTCCACATGTCTAGCATATATACATACATCATAATGATTACCCACTATGCTGACCAAGAAAAAAATAAAACTAAAACGAAAAGATAAGTTGATACATCATCTTAAAAACCAGATTTCATTGTGATCATATGTCTTAAAAAATCATGAAAATGAAACTAAATATCATATACAACCTATTAAAAAAAAGATACACAGAAGGTCCTGCATGTTCCCTATGGTCCTCATGAAATGTATGAGCATAAATTACAATTGAGAACCCCCATTTATATTCCTTATATTCATCATTATATATTTCTATATATTCCCAAAAAATAACTAAAGACATAATATACAACATGAATTCAATCATGTAATCCCTTTATGTGCTAAATAAGAATCCATGACACCTAACCCCACCAACATTAGAAAATTATTATGCACTTCTTCAATCTGGTCTCAACGGGTTAGTGTAATGGACATAGTATCTAAAGCATATAGAAGGTATAACCATTGATTATAAATTGAAAATGGAATAATGGGATCATTGTTGATCTGACCATGTGGGTTAGAAGTTAATATGGTTTCTCAATCCCTCCATTATTTTTTATCATGAGTAGTGGATAGATGAAAGGGTGATTGGATACATCTCTTTTCCATGATACGTGAGGTTAATTAATTTAGTGATCATTGTATCCAATTATTCAAGATGAAACATCATGATAAGGATAATCAAGAGAGGTATTACTTTGTTAAAGTCATAACACACAATAGTAAACCGAATAATGATGTAATAGGAAATGTGTGTGTATATCCAAGGTTTTGACACATCATTCAAAAAATAAAATTAATTCCAAAGTGCATAAATCATAATTTTCACACATAAAACCCATTAAATAATAGAATAAAACACCAAAACCCTCTCCTCTCTATATAAAACATGAGTCCCACTTATACAACACATAATGGGTTCAAATTCCGTTCTTTGGAATATGAAACATGATTTTGGATCCTTTCACTATTACATAAGATGTATGAAAATATTTATATGAACATCCATCCTGATTTGGAGGTCTGTAGTTAATCCTTTGAAGGATATTTCATTATCATCACCCACCAATTCATTATAATACATAGTGATACATTATTTAAGATTTCAATGACACACATGGAAAGGATGAAAAATATTAAAGATGTAGTTCACGACTAAGGGAGAATCCCTTGGGTAACCTTAAATACCTCTATAAATATAAATCATGTAATGGTTTGTGGAAAACTGAAAATCCTAGAGATACAAGTGATATAAGGTAGAGTTTTCATATATTAATGAATAAATAGCTAAAGAATAATCTATTAGAGGAGGTGAGATTTCATTATCTTCACACAGTATTGAAATTATCATTAGATCTGAAATATAATATCATCTATTAGAATTGTAGTACATCGATGGAGGAAAGTTGATTTGTGTAATAGGTTTAGATTCAAGTGTTAGTAACAATATATGTAGATGTAAATATTAATTTTCACAAAATGATATACGATGGATGGATAGTCCCATGAAACCAATGTATACTCCATGAATAAATAAATCATGTGTATGTGATTTTCAAAAAACATTTTTTATTTTTGTGTTTTCACTGACAATGTGTGTGAGGATTAATGTAACAATTAACACAACTATGGTTTTGTGTTTTAACGAATAATAATTATCGACAAACATTTGTAACAAATATTCATTTGTGATGGGACTCTGTTTTTAATTAGACTTCTTAGAAAAGAAATAGAATTATGTTTATTAGAAAAGGCCCATTGAATGTACTTATTGTTTGTGATGGTGGATAGATCCATTATATATATTTCGAGGATGATTTTTAAAATATTTAATAGTGATGGGTCTATCACAAATACCAATTTTCGATGGATATAGATTTGAATCACAATTACAATTTTTTTTTCAAAAAAAAATTAAGATAAATTATTTTTAGAATGATTGAAAATAACTTCAAAAAAAATTAATGTGACATTAATAAATTATATAACACATAATATAATTATCAAAAAAAAATATAGACCAGTCCTAACAATTCATACAACATCAAATGGTATATGTTGAAGTAGGATCAATCGATGGATCAGGTGGTGGAATGTCCATACCAATGCCACATGAAATCAATCACATATACTCTATTATGTGCTCATAATGTTAATAAAATTTCTTTGGATTCACACCATATATCTCTTTTCTCGATGTATCATTTTATCCTGAGTTCTCAAACTATCCTTATATTATGAAGTGGATGATGTGGATGACTCTCCATTAGCATTACAAGAACTCACTAATAAAACCATTAATGTAACATAACAAATCATTGTAGTTTGTTTAGAACCAATACAAATCACTCAACCTTTCTAAGAACCATTAAATGTATCCTATATAAAATTACCCTTAAATAAAAATAACACACTTGTGGAATATTCATGACTTATAGATCTAACTTATCAGGAATGAGAAGTCACATTCTCACACATTTCACTAATATTTTAATAGAAAATATAATATCAATAAAATTAATATTAGTAACTTTTTAATATAAATTTCAAAAAAATAGTTTGTTCTATTGGTCCCCTACATTTTATTAATGTAGGGATAATAGTGTACATGGATTTATAAACATAAAACTCCACAATATAGGATTCCACAATGACCTGTATAATATAAAAAACATTTTATAGTTAATATAGATAGAAATTAATAAATAATATTACTTACCATATTTCATCAATTTATTCAAAATGTTGGCCTTTAGCCCTATGTGGAACCTACAACCTCCCCCAACACTGACGTATATATAATGAATTCCTCCAAAAAGTCTAACTTGGTTTATAGAATAACAATACATCCCATAAATTTCCTGAGATATAGTCAGTTTTATGGGAGATTCTTGATAGATTCATATTAGTAGCAAAAGCTCCATCCATAGCTTTCTTTTTGTGGTTTTGTAAAAACAATGAAAAAATTCACACATATATGTGTTTCATGGATCCCTCGTAGGATATCATAGGATTAATGAAATCAAATACCATAAATTATGCATAATAACTAAACACAAATTTCATAAATTAAATTAATTATTTTAAAAATATTTTATATAATTGCATACAATAAAATTTTTTGTTGTCATCTGATGAATGGTGATGGGATCCTGGACCCATGAAAAAATGGCTCAAATAAATAATTTCATGGAATTGTACCAGCCTTCCATTCAACTAAATGAATGAAAACTATTCAAAAAAATAATTAATTTAGTATTAAAAAAGTTGGTAAAAAAATTAATATAAAATTAATATTTAAATTAACTAAACATAACTCATTAAACGAGGAACAAAATAATGATATGTATGTCTCTCGAGAATAGGGTCTAGAATCATTAATAGGAAAAAGAGTATTCCCCCTTCTAAAAGGTGTATCGTCCAATGGGTAAAATTAATTGGGCTCATTAGTACGAATTCTGATAATAGTTCAAGAATGAAATATAACCTTGGGAGAATATCCCACCATCCAAAATAAATAATCATACATATGAGAAGTTTTTAATAAAAATACCAATCATTCAAAACCAATAAATACAATGATATAATAATATTATAAGTAATAAATTTTTAATACATATATCAAATATAAAAAACTAATAAATTCCACAATATAATAATTACATGTTAATAAGAACCTAAACATAATAATATAACTCATAAATATTGGTTAATAAAGAAATAAAATATAAAACATAACAGATATCATGTAGCATATAATATTCTCTCTAGTCAATAATTATTATTGTAGATATCATATTTAAAAAAATAATAATCACATGAATCAGTAAAGGACCAAATAGATGGATGAGTCCTACCTTCTGAAATAGACAATCATACTTATAAATATTTTTTTATACAAACATGAAATAACAAAAATAAATAAATTCCTTAACATAATACATCATTCATCATCTTCTTCCTAATATTAATAGAGGGAAATTTCTTCATCATCATTTTCATCATCTTCAATATCCATACAACTATTAGTTTGATCATCCTTTATTAAATAATCTACATTATCATTATCATTTACCCTTAACTAGATGGGTTTCATTAACGATGTTTAAATATGTTCAAGTAAGTGGTATACTAGTGGATGTTCATGAATAATTTCAATATGATACACTTCCACATAACCATTTCAATTTTCACAAAATTAATTTTATCAGGATTTCATTATTCTTACACTCCATCGTTCATTCAAATCTCTCAATACATATATATAATTTTAGTAAATAAACATGAAATTCATGAATTTCTAAAAAATGATTTATTTCATAAAAGAGGGCTATTAAATTTAATTTCAATACCCCCATTTCATGGACAAACTCCCAACCCTAGATTAGGGGCAAACCACTAACATTTAGACATTTTTGCTTATATTTTTCTTAGATAACATAACATAATTATTTAATCCCACATACAATATAATTCAGCATCACTTTAATTATGATGAAAAAATTTCAATCAAATGACACTATAAATTTATTTCATTGATTCACCAAAAATGTTTTTCTGAAATCAAAATCTATTAACCACAAAACCATTGTAACATTTTTTCTTGTTGTAGTAACCAAACCCTAGACTCCTAGATCCAGTGGCTTCTATTAATTAAATTGGCATGATTAAAAGGAATCAAACACCAAATTAATGAAGAGTTTAGTAGTTTCTGTAAACCAGATACAATCATTAATATTTTATCACAAAAGAATAAATAAATTAAAACATAATTCTATTCATATTTCTACATAAATAAATAAAATCTTGGATAACTCTCATAAATGTAGTAAATCCATATATGGAATTCATAGTAAGATTCTAGGATTTTGGGGGAAGGAAACATAATATGGGTGAGCTCAATTTCACAGAAAGGGTAATGTGTTGAAGATGAAATAATGAATTAATTAGAATAATAATTTTGGATTACTAATAATAGAACACACATACCATATAATTAAAAAACCTATAAGTATGTGCACAAATAATATGGAAAAGAAATAAATTGAAACACATTCTATTCCAATAACTAGAAATGGAAAAATCAAAATGGAATGGTTTTAAACCGAATCACATTCCATATAATCAATGAACTAATAATGAAATATATTATTATATATGTCGATGGATGATCTCATGGATGAATAATAACTGAAATAGAATATGGGAAATGCATAATTATTGGACTCGATGTTTTCTAGGTACATGGTACTGTAAAATCCAAGGCCTTTCACAAATTAGATTACAACATTTTAGGGTAAACGTACTCAAAGTAAGCCAGACAAATGACTCGTCCAATGAGGCTTATTGATCCATTGGGGGGAATTTATAACTGGGCTCACCTGTATCATTCCAGTCTATTACTTTCATCATATATCAAATAATTTGTTTAATAATTCTCCATATCCAATATTCTTATGGTGTAAGAGATACATAATTATCAATATTTATGTAAATAATCTAATTATATTAAAATAAAACAACATATAAAAATCATATAGAATTTAGGAAATGAATATATCCATGATAAATGATATGGTAAATTAGAGGGAAATTTAATTATCAATGATCATAGAAAATTGAATATTTCAAGGGGACTAAAAGGAATTAAGTAAGTGAATTTGAATATTATCCTTGACGAAATAAATCATAAATCATCTAGAGGATGATTAAGGATGGTATCGATACAACATATCCCCAATGGACTAAAAATAATGGGTTGTTGTTTTTGAGGAATATGAATACTATAAAACGATCGTTTAAAACATTATTGAGGAAAATATCATCTTTTTATGAAAAAAATTTAGAAGAACGTTTTCCTTGAAAATCACTTTTGAAAATATATTCATTAAAATTTAACCTTTTAATCATGCAATGGAATATTTAATGAAATGTTGGAGGGTAAATCCATTCATTCCATATGAGGAAAAGGGAACATTCATATTTCATGGTTAATGGTTAGAAGAATTCCTTGACAGGAAAAAGACAATATTATTACATTAAAGATATTGGTAAAATAAATAAGGGTAAAAATATCATTAAGAAATCATTTAAAAGACAAATTTGAAAACAATTTAATAAAAAAGGGTTTTTAGAAGAAAACATGTTGTCTGACTATTGAGATAAATGAAGTAGGGTTTTCATAAAAACATTTTCTAAAACACCATGAGTAATAAAGGGTAAGAAATGGTACTTATTCATGAAAATAGTCATGATTAAATAGAGGTGAGGAAAATCACCGGGTTCATTGTACAATGGTCATTTAATTCCCTCGAATGGAAATGAGTAAATAGTAAAATTATTACTGAGGAAAATAATATCTAATAATTTTAAGGAGTCCCATACCACTTTGAAACACTTTAAATCATAATCTTCATGATGGAATAAAATAAAATAAATGTTATAATATCATTAAACTAATTATAATCATGATATATCATTTAAAATGGAATTATATACACCATATAAAAACATTATGTGCATAACAACAAATAAGCCTCAATGGAGTGTATATAGGGAGGAAATCCATTGAAATGTGTTATCATTCGAGTAAAAATCCATTAAAATCCTATATAAAAAACATAAATCAATTTTCAGCATTTTTTGGAACCACTTACATGTTTATCATTGCTTTTATTTCACTTATTACCATAATTTTTACAACTACTTAAATAATCATGTTTATATATTCTGTTTTGAATAAATTTGTTCTCGTATTGAAAAATGTTTTCTGGTAAACTATGGTCAAATGGGTATTTATATAACTTTTTTAGAATAATAATAATTATATAATTATCATATTTATTTATAAAATAATATTTTAAAAATAATCTCTAAATATTGTTATGGAAAATTAATCAATGTTACAATCATGGAGATGGTTGGTCATACATAAACATGAGTAACATTATCAATTTTCAATGATCATTTTTGATTGTAAGTAGAATTATAGAAATATATAATGATTGTTATACATAAAAACCATATAAATTAATCATATATAATTATAAAAAACACTATTGTGATGCAAAAGGAATCACATCTTTTTGAAGAAGCGGTAGACCACAAATCCATGATAGACATTATCTTGTTTTATTGTGAAAATGAATAGTAAATAAAATGATATATATAAATATATAAATATATTTATCGAAAGGTAATTATTTATTGATTATCATATAGATTTTTTATGTCAGAAAATATTAGTTATAACCATCCTTTCAACATTCTGTGGATCTTGGGAAGGGATCACATTGCTTTTTATAGGCGGTAGTCAACACTTCCACAAACGATGTTATCATTTTTACAAAAAAATATAACGTGTTAAGATACATGTTGTAAAAGAATTTAATATGCTTAAAAACATAATAAATATCATCTATAATATATATAAATAGATATTCCATCATAATTAACACCATGAGAGGCGGTAAATGAATAACGTACTATAATAATTTTGTGATACATTAGTTCACCATTCACAAAAACCTAATATTAATTACCCATTAAATGGGGGTATGTGTATGTGTTGGTCCAAAACATTACACAAAAACAGCATACAATAGTTGGGATACATTTTTGATATATTATAATGTAATATGATGATTTTATGTGGTGGATAATGGAAATGATTTAAAGAGATTAAGGTATGATGTTGCCTCATAATCGGTTAACTCCTTTTGGTGTTTACCAAAGGCATCCATAGGTCGATTCATGCTCAAAGAGAGGATTCCCAGTCAAGGGGTGGGATATTTGGAAGCTATATAGGTATATATTTCTAGACCCAATGTGGTTTGAGAGGTGTGAAGAAGGTGGAGAGGTGGTGGCCTTTTATAGGGGAGAAAAAGGACTCACCATGTATATTTGAAATAAAGTTAATTATAAACACGTTTTAACCTAACAAAAGCCTTCAAAAATGAGCCAAATTCAGTAGAGGATGGTGAATGGCCATTTTGTGAATGTATAATGGGTGTTGGAATATTTTCAATGTTATTTGGGCCCTTATGTTAAAGAATAAGTCTTTTGTAAGATTAATTTATCCTTAATAACATGTAATTAATTTTAATTACATTGACTAATATTTTTGGTCCAATAGAAATTTATTTCTTATTAGATATTTTAAATTTTTTGGTTCTAAATATGGAATCAAAATTTCTAAATTATAATAATATAAGTGCTAGAAATTTATTTAAATTTAACCTCATAGGCGGGATGACAATACATTCTTTAATTTAAAAATGTCTGAATGTATGTTATGTTTTTATAGTCAATAATAAAGTGAAATTGATTTCAATGATATATGTTTTTTTAAATGATAAAAATATGAATTAATTAAACATTATAACAAATCTGAAACTAAATTTAACCATATAAATATATTATTTGAAATAGAATTTATGAATTTAATATCAGTATTTGTCACTATTCCTTAAAAAATTGAAATGATTCACAAAAATATCAAATATTCACACTAAAAAATATTTATGTTTCACATTGAAATATTGTATTTATTTTGATATTTTAAATTAATAAATGTTTGACAATACATATATATGTTGGATTATCCATTAAAATGTGCCAAATTTCATTTATAGAAATATAGGTTTTTTATGTGTAAAATTGGGTTTGTTCTTATTTTATTCCACTAAAAACTATTGGATGAATATAAAAAATAATTTATCAAATATATATTATATATATTTAATTTAAATTATTTCATAATTGTAATTAATTATTAATATTATGAAAAATATTATTTGGATGTAAACGAATAATAATAATTCATTTTATATCCAATTAGTTTATATTTTCATTTCTAATTATTTGGTAACCAAAAAATTCATTTTTAAATTATATAAAAAATAAATTTTCATAAATAGAATATAATATTCAAAAAATCTAATATAATTGAAATTTTATATCATTTTATATTAAATAATAATATCTTAATAATAAAGGGTTGTTTGGTGAAACTAGGTATTGTGTATAACATGAGCTATTTAGGAAGGTTACTCTTGTATGTAACGAATGCTATTGTAGAAGGTCTCTCTTCCATGTAAAAAATGCTGACTTGGTGTTTCACCATCACAAGATATATCTTGTATTTATTTTATTTAAAATAATAAATATATAGTAGAGTCTCAATATATTATATTCCCGTATAAGTGTGGTGGTTCATTCCATAAATGATATTCAATAAAAATTTGTAATTTAGAATTTATTGGTGGTATGTTCTCTACTAATTACCTAATTTACATCCTCACAATTTGAAATTGATCTTGGTAATATATTGTTTTATTTTTCCCATGTTTAATTCTTTTATCGTGAGATGGGATCGTGAAAGATCATCTAGTAAAGAGTGAATGGGAATTTCAATGGTCACATAAACTATAATGTAACAATGTCTCTAAGTGGGAGAATATTTGTGGAAAGTGAAACTATGGGAATGGAGGGAAATAAGAAATATTTATAGCGATTGAATGAGTTTATCAATATAAAATAAGCGAATGATCAATAGAAATTCTAGGTTCTAAAATCCATAAAACTGTGCTGATTTGGGAGCTAATCGGTTCAACAAAAACTAAGGTTTTATTATAACATTTAATTTCTAATTAATTCTCCTAAAGATTGGAAACTATTTTTCTAAACAAAAGGTTGTGGAAATATTCATAGATAAAAGGTTTCAATTTTATTTAAACAATTCTTAATTTTGGTTATACTTCAATTAAAATTTAATTCATCCCTATACTCCCAAAAATTAATTACCAATAATAAATTTTTATGGTTCATGCAGTAAAAGATAATTTTAAAGGATCATAGAAACAATATGATCAACAAAATCTTGTTCAGAAAAACAATTTGGATAATAGATCAATATAAAAAACCTAAAAGTGATACTATTGGTCAAATTATTTATCGAAAACTATGAAAAAATAATAAGGACATTATGTAGATCAGTGGTTGGCGTGAAATCCTTACCATCCTTCAGTTATGGGTTCATGACCCATTGCCTTTCCAGGTTTTATTGGTTGTCCACCATCTTATAGAATATCCTTATCTAAAACCAATTGAAAATAAGTTTCGAAATAAATCTAGTGGAAATCCTTGAAATATATTCATTAAATAGGCTCGTAACCATAGGTTTCAATATATCCTCAATGCATAATTATTTCATCCATTTATTATAAAATAGATCTTTATATTGTCTAATGTTAATCCATAATATCATTTTTAGGATATCTAAATCATTGCAACTTATTTTAAATATAATATTCCATAGTGTTAAGATTGATCATTCGTTGTTGTTATCCATTTAAATTCATGATATTGGTTATTATATAAAACATAGATTATCCTAATCATATCCCATGAGAGTGTCAAACTTGGTGAATAGTAAGGCTCGTTATTTTGTACCTCGTTATCCCGATACATGCTCTGAACTCTTTGTTGAGGTTATTAATCATAGGTACATCTATACCCAATCCACATATATTTTTATTATTCAGATAAGGATGTATTTCTAGGAAGGCCCACATAATACCTACCTCACGAAAATTCTAGGGTGTTCATCAATACTAATCCAAAAATTCTTCCTTAAGGATATTTTTTATAACTTATGTGTTCCTAAATCTATTTCAAAAGAATGCTACTAAACATCCTTTGAAAACAACTATTGCAACCCAACCTTAGAAACCACGTTCTGGTATATTCTATTAATTACATTGGAATTATTACACACAATCAAATCCAAATGAACTGAAATGTTTTGTATTAATGGTAAACCAGATACAATCATGAGTATTTTATTATAATGGGATACATTATTTATGTCATAATTTATCTTCTCCTTTTTATGTATATAAATAAAATTAAGGATAACTCTAATATATCTAGTAAATCCCAACATATCTTTAATATTATACATGTCTGATTCATGGTGAATGAAACATACTATTGGTGATCTCAAATTCTCAGAAATAATAAATTATAGTGTAATAAGTATTGAATCAATGACAATAATAATTATGGAATGGTAAATAATAAAACACACATAATATATTATCAACAAACTAATATGTATGTTAATAAAAAAATATGGAATGGTAATTAATTGAAACACATGCCATTTAAATTAATAGATAATGAAAAATCAATATGAAAAATCTATGAAACTGAAAAAAATTCCATTTAATAAATGTAATAAAAATGTAATGTCTCCATAGATATGTAATCTTAGGATCTAATTGATGAATAATAATATAAAATAACTGTGGAAAATATTTAATTATTTTATTCGATGATTCATAGTTACATTGTATCTTTACCATCACTACTATTCACAAGATGGTTTACAAAATAGATGTTAAAAACTAATCTATGGAATCTAGAAAAATTACTCATCCCATGATACTTCTGATGCGTCAATGGGCTATCCATAACCGGTCCCCACCATGTTGTACTAGTCCAAATACATTCCTCATATATCTAATCATTTAACAATATGCCTTATCATATATCTATATAGAGTAAGAGATATTGATTTATCAATATTTACCCAAATAATCAAAAAAAAATTATATAAAATATCGTATGAAAATTATATATGGTTTAGGAAATGATATACTAATGATAAATGATATGGTAAATTAGTGGGAAATTCATTGATCAATGATCCTTGGAAATTGAATATTTCAATTTGAATAAAAAGAATCACTGAAGTGAATGTGAATATTATCATTAGAAAAATTAATCGTAAACCATCTTGAAAAAATATTAATGATAGTATTAACAAAACTTATTCCATGTGGAGTAAAAATAAAAGGCTGTTCTCTTTCATGAATAGAAATAATACATAATTGATCTTTTAAAAAAATTGAGGATAATATAATTTTATTAGGTAAAAACTTTTGAAAAACGTTTTCATTGAAAATTACTTGAGAAAATATTTCCATTAAAATTGAAACTCTTAATAATTCAATGAAAGATTCAACTAAATAATGGAATAAAAATATGTACATGTTGTGTGTTGTAAAATGAATGGTCATTTTGAATGGTTAATTTATAGAAAAATGTCTTGTTCAGAAAGCAACTAGAACAATCATTTGAAAAATTTTGTAAAAGAAAAAATGGTAAAAATTTATTTACCAAATAATTTTAAAAAAAATTTGAATTTTTTTAATAAGACATGTTACTTAGATAAAAATATGTTTTGCAAAAAAAGAGATAAATTATTTCATAATTTATTAAAAACATTTTAAAAAACACCTTGAGTTAAAAATAGTGAATACATTGTACTAATAGTTGAAAAATGTCATTTATAAACATATTATAGGATATTGAAATTGTTCTTTCAATAATTTTCTTATAATTTTTGGGAATGTAAAAGATGTACGAATAAAATAATTCATGTGAGAAATAATCTTTAAACATTCCAATGTGTCCCATACCACATTGAAACATTTTAAATCATAAATGTCATAACAAAATAAAATTACAAGAATATTGTAATATAATTAGAGTACTTATATTCCTGATATATCATAAAAAAGGGTGGTATATGAACTATATAAAAGTATCTAGTTTCATGACAACAAATAATCCTCAATTTAATGTTAATTGACAAGAATTCGCTTACCTTGGGCTTCCTTTCTGATGAAAATTCATTAAATTCGTGTATAATAAACATATTTTGTTTTTATAATTTCTATAGAAACATTTTCTTGTTTATCATATATTTTTTTCACTTATTACAATTTTTTTATAACTACATTATCATCTATGTTTACTTTTGGTGTTTTGACCAAATTGTGTTCATGTTTTAAAAACTACTTTTGTTGGTCAATAATGATCAAAGGGGTCATTATATAACTTCCCCATATAAATAATCATGAAATTATTATCATATTTATATATAAATTATAATTATATTATATTATATTAAATATGGTTATGAAAAATTAATTAGTTTTACACTCATAGAGATGGCAGGCCAAACATAATCATGAGTAATGTTATCAATTTTTAATGATAGTTATGGAAAGAATATAAGAATAATTACATAATTCTATATTTATAATTATATAATAAATACTATATTATTTAACAATATATACTTATATAAATAATTTTTGTGAAGTAAAAGAAATCACATCATGTCACTGGGGTGGTAGTCAACACATCCCCAAACAACATTATCACTTTTTACTATGTTAAATAATTATAAAGAAAATGATATATATATATATATATATATATATGTATTTATAGAAAGTTAATTATTTCATTAATATCATATATATTTTTTATGTAATATATGTTTCATTACTATCATTGTTTATACATTCTGGTGATTGTTTGAATGAATCAAGCCATTTTAGGGGGAATTAGTCCACACATCCACACACGATCTTATTATTATTACACTAAATGTAATGTATAAATATATGAATTGAAAAAGATTTAAATTTTTTCAAATACATAAAAAATTCTATATAACAAATAGGAATAGAGTTTCCATCATAATTACCACCATGAGAGGTGGTAAATGAAGATAAAACAATCATCATTTCATGAGGAGGTAGTTCATCGTTCAAACAAAATGAATGCTGATTACCCATTAGATGTGAGAGTGTGTATTTTTAACTCTAAACCATTACATAAAAACATCCTATATTATTTATAATATTTGTTCATTTATATAATAATGGACTAAAATTATTTTATTTGGTAGATAATTGAAATAAAACTAACGTGACTAATGACAGATGTTACCTCTTAATCAGGTAAATACGTTAGGCTTGTACCAAAAGTCTTATATAGGTGTATTAATACCAAAAGGAATGATTATAAGACTAGGAGAGAGATATTAGAAGCTATATAGTAAGATCACATCCAAACCTAAGTGGATTGAGAGGTGTGAAGAAGGGCGAGAGGTGGTGGCCTTTATAATGGAGGAAAATGACTTATTTGGTATGTTTTAAAAGAAGTTAGGTATAACCACATTCTATCCTAAAAAAATTCATAAAAAATAGACAAAAAATATACTGTAAGGAGAACAGATGATGTATGTACATCCAATGGTTGTGGATCAAGTGGCTAGGTCATTTTGGCCCTTATGTTAAATGTTTAGTCCTTTATTAAGATTAATTTAACCATAACCGCTGTAATTAAATTTTATTACAATCAGTAATATTCAAAAAACAATATTTTTCTTATTTTATATTATTTAATATTTTGATTCAAATAATTAATCGTTTCTTAATATTCCAATCATTTATGTTTTGGAAAATGATTTAAAATCTACCCTGTTGGCGGGATGACAATGCCGATTTTAAGGTTAAAACCCCAGAAATATTATGATGTTTATAAAAACAATTTAAAAGTTAAATTTAATTAAATGGACTAAATATTTTTAATTTATATAAATTTCATTTATCTATACTTTAAATCCAATCTAAATGATATTTTATCTTTATAAATAAATTTTATGAAAAAGAAGTTTTGAAATAAATTTCAGCATTATTCACTATTCCTTAAAAAATGAAATGTTGTAGATGAATATTAAACATCCAACATATTTTTATTTTTATGTTTTCTAAGAAATTATTAATATTATTGTGACATATTAAATTAATAAAATTATCAAAATTCAGATTTAAAATGGGTTCTCTGTTAAATTGGTAAAATTGCATGTATAATAATATAGGTCTTATTTGTGAAATTGGGATTATTCTTATCTTATGGAAATAAAAACTAAATGGAGAATATAAAAAATATTTTATTGAATATATAACATATTTACTTCAATAAAATCATTGAAAAATTATAATTAATTAAGTTTATTGAGTTAAAACTCCTTTGAAATTAATAAATTATAATATCTATTTATATAACCAAATGGTTCATATATTTAGTTCTAATTAATTGTGAACCAATGATTTCATTATATTTATATAAACCATAAATTATCATAAGTTAGTTATTAAAATTCATAACCTCTAATATGAAATCTATGTTATATCATATCATTTTAAATAATAATATTTTAATAATATATTTTTGTTTGGTGAAACTCGGTCTAGTGTATCACGCAAACTATAAAGGAAGTTCACTCATGCATGTTACTCAAGCTACTGGGTAAGGTTCCTATTGAATTATATTCCTACTAACTTATTATGGTGTTCTTTTCATGCTATATCATTTAATGAATTAATTTAATATAGTAAATATATAGTAGATACTGGTGATATTTTATTCAATTACGTACATGGTGATGTCTTTCATACATGATATTTAATATAAAGTTGTACATTTGTATTTTGGGGTGATACAACCAATTTCAATGGATTATTTTTTAGTAAACATAATTGAAAATAAATTTTACTTCAACAATTTTACCTACAATAAATAATAACTATTAACAATATATATATAAATAATTGATTTAGTGTTCCCTAGAAAACAACTTAACGTACAATTCTTTGAAACAAATATGCAATGAAAATTGATGATTTTCTTTAAGGGAAACAGTTTTAATTTTTATAAATTATATATTACATGGTCATTATATACACTATAAAAAAAATAAATTAAAAAAAATCTATTATAAAAGTAATAATATAGTAATAATAAGTAGTACTTAATCAAATAATCGTGTCTTTCTTCCCAATTCAAGAGAACAAATGTCTGATCTCTATGGAGTTCTGCATCAGAAATCTAAAGGTCATGATAACCGCCAAAACAAAGCTTGGGATGATTAAAAATATAAAAAAAATTGTCTATAAAATTATAAACATTTATCTTATTTCAACCCATGTTATTATGTTTTGATTGTTATTCGGGTTGAATAAATTGGAGTATAAATTTGAAATTTCCTCCACTAAGAATGCTAATTCAATAAATTCTTTAACTGATTCATTTTTACAAAATATCATGTTCAATTTTTTCTTACATCTCTCAAAAGGATAAATTTATTGAAATTGTAATAGAACACCACATTTATCTTAATATATAAATGGTAATAATAATTATTTCATTGAGTCAATGAATGGCAACAAGTATACATTCCCCAACTTACATAAAATAAAAAAGGAAACTTATTCAGCCTACTCAATGCAATATATTATAATGTTTTAAAAATAATATCTTTTATTAAATTTTACTTTCAATTAACATATCCCAAATTTATGAATTCAAAACTCCTCTAATAATAATAGGAAATATTATTTCCATTATCACATGGTAGTCATGAATTTTTATCCCAATAATATGCCCATTTCTTATTCAATGTGGAAAATTAGAAGCATTACCATTTGGTAATGTAAAATATACAATCAATTGATATAATTATAAATAAAATCATTTGAATGTGTGTCATATTAATTTGGATTCATTAAATTGTTTGATCAATCATCATTAAAAAATTCAAATTCAGGACATTTACAAATATGGGAATGATCTAACCATGCATTAACATTATCCTTGCCCATACCCGTTGGGTCTAACGTGGTGTAAAATATATTATCAAAAACATTAGTCCTAATATTATATACATTTATCATGTTGTAAAGAAAAAATTATACCAATATAGAATGTACTAAAAAACACTCCCCTTTATCCATGTATGATCTCTCCCAAATCCATTTTTTAAAATTTATGGATGGTACAAACGTAATAGGAGGTATTTAAGAGATTATAGATTTTATATGAATACCATATAGAATAGATAATGGTTCATCTATTTTAAATATAACATTTATGAATTTAATTTTTTCTTTCCGAGAGGTTAATACATCGAAAGAAACCTCTGATGAATGTCTAGATAACTAGTCTTTCATCCATTTTGAAGAAAAAATTATTTTTTACCAGACATGAAGTACATACAGGAATTCATACCATATGTAAACCATCCAAATAACACAACATACATCTAAATTTCATAGATCATCCACATTAGTGCAGCCTTCAATGTAAATGTTTTATCGACAACTATATAAAATATAGTAACACCATTGTTCTATAATTAAATTAACTCATCGATTAGTGATTCCATAAAATAATCAATATTATTTTTCAGATGTGAAGGAATTAACATATTCAAATATATATATTGTTTCTTCATCAACATCAAAGGACGTATGTTTTACTTAGTAATAAAAACGGACAATAGGAATAATTACTATCAGAAGAACTAAATGAAAAAAACATTAGTAAACAGACCCAAATGTATGTTACGAGGATCTAATGAAAAAGGTAGATTCATATGATTTATGTTTTTTAATTAATAACCATGGAATATATAATTTAATATTTTATTGATGGAGAACTTTATTTTTTCCATGTCATCAGTTTAGTTGTGTTGTGAGGGGTAAATAATCATTGTAAATGTGGTCCAATTAGAAAATATCACAACATTTTCAAAGGATCTCTGGAAATTATTTGTTGTGTATTTTTGTACATCAATTCTACACAAATTGGAATATTAAAAAATGATTCATAGCCACCCAATAATATGTTGTAGTCATATAAATATGCATGAATATTATAATAACTAAGATCCAAATTTTGGAGCAACCTATTACAATAATAAAAGTATGGATGTAATTTATTTTGGTAAGGAATCAAAGATATAACCAGTGGGAATTTTTTATCTCATCCCCAGTTAGACATTCCAAAATCTAATTTAGTTTACTTAAATTGTTTAGAATCATCACCTTTTTCTCATTTGGTATCCTAAAGTAATTCCTCCTCAATAGATTTGTAAAGACCCGTAAAATTCAAGGGAAATTTTTTTCTTAATTTTCTTTAGAATTTTACAAGAGCGCGGTTTCAGACGGCACCTGATTCCGAGGCCCGGAGTGCCCGGAATTAATTTTTGAAGTTTGGCTCAGGTACGTTCAGTGAACGAACGAGCGGGTTTTCCTAACTTTTGATTCGGTGCTCGGAATTAAAATCCGAGGGCACCGATGAACTCGCAGCACCGATATTCGCTTAAAGAGACCTTTTCTGAAGTTGCGTTTGTTGCGGGTTGAAAGTTATTTTTGGGGTTTTTAGTTTGAGTTAAATAAAATTTGTGAAGAACAAATTTTTTTATAACTTGATAAAACCTACCAAAGGGAGTTGGAAGTGGGACCCACACCCACTTAAACTCCCTTGAGAGGATTAAGTGTGTTGGGGCCCACACGAACCCCTAAACCTTTCATCTTCTCCCAACTTACTTAACCCCTCATTAAATGACATGAGTTATTTAATTTGGAGTTAATCCTTTTGAATTTCAAACTTTGGAAATTCTTTTGTGTTGATGTGTTAATAAAATAAGATAGTGTCTTATTTTATTTTGGTTAATAGCTTTGGCCACCTTGAGAGCTTTTGGGAGATTTTCTTCTTCTTCTTCAACTCTGACGAAGAACACGAAGAACGCTCAACTTGACGAAGAACGCTCAAGTTCCGACGAAGAACGCCGCTCCGCTCTTCTCCGTCTTCCGTGTCAACGAGAGGGAACGCCGCTTCCTCCTCGGATTCCCTTCGTCGACATAAGAGGTTTCGCCAACGACGTATCACATCGAACACATCTCTTCGTCAACGGAATTGACGAACGACGACCGCGACGCCCGATCTCCGCGACGTTGACTTCCGCGGACATTGTCAAATCTTCGAACCTATACCCGAGGTAGGGGTTGTTGATTATTGTTTAGTTATTATATTCTTGATCATGAATTTAGCAAGTCTAACGTGTGGCTTTGAAATATTTTAAGTTGCGTTATTGCTTAACGTGAGGGGGCCGGACCGCATGAACACGGCCGAACCCCCCTCCATCGTTTTTGTTGAATTGCTTGCGGGTGGATGAATCAAGGTGGTGTGGTGCCGACGCACCACGCGGATATTCTCCCAATCCTTATTGCGCGACGCCGTCGCGCCGCGCCATGGAAGAAACATCAAGAACGCGACTCCGTCGCGCCGCGTTGAAGAAATCATGATGCGGCGGAGGGGCGCGGTGCCGTCGCACCGCGCCGGATGACGAAACCCGCGGCCGGTTCCGGGCCGCGGCGGAAAAGAACACCGGCGGCCGGGCCGCCGGCGTCGGAAGCCGAAGGGGGGACCGGAATTTCCGGTCCCGTTGGAGAAAACCGGCCGGCCAGCTGGCCGGCCGGATGACATTAAACCGGGGGAATTAATCCCCTGGCCATCACATAAAAACCCCCCTCTTTATGAGGGGGGAGCGTTTTCTTGAGGGGGGGGGCAGCCGGCCCCCCGGTTCCGCTCAAACAGGCCCCCCACGTGGGGGGGCGTTTTAAAAAAAAAGGGGGGGTGCGGCATGTAGCCGCCGCCGCCCTTCCCAGGAAGCAGGGGCTTAGCCCCCCGCGTGCAGCCACCGAGCGGCGCCAGGCCGCCGCGGCCGCCGCGCCGCCGCCGCGCTGACCCAGGTGGGGGGGGGGGGGGGTCGGGCCGGGTCGGCCCGGACCCGGACCCCCCGTTTCGAACCAGTTTCGGTCTTTTGGCCATATCTTGAGCCTCGGACCTCCGATTGACGAACCGTCTGCGGCAACGCGATCCTTGGATCGAGACGGTCGTCTCGGTATATCGCACTCAAGGTTTCGGATTTCTTTGAGTTCGGTCGGGTTGGTTCGTTCACGAAACCAACCGGGCCTTCGGAGCGGAAACGCTCATATCTTGAGCTACGGACGTCCGATTGACGTGACGTCAGCCGTGTTGTGTTCCTCTTAGTGAGACAGATCTTTTGGCATACTCCGCTCGAGGTTTGGACGCAGGTGGAGTACGGTCGGGTTGGTTTTTCCTTAAAAACCAACCGGGCCCCGGAGACGAAAATGCCAATAACTCTCAGACCGAGCGTCCGATCGACGCGCCGTCTGTTGCGTTGAGTTCCTGTTGACGATACAGAACTTTTGGATACATCAACTCTGGTCTTCGTGACAGTTGATGTATCAGCCTCTCGGCTCGTGGGGCGGACCCTCCGAACGAGCTTGCTGTGTGCGGGAACCCTAGTGCTGGCTGCGACTGTTACTGTGATTGCTACTGCTACTGCTACTACTGCTACTGTGACTGCGACGACGACAGTACAGAGATCCTGTGTGGATTCGACGACGACGACTACAGCACTCAGCGATCCTACGTGGGTCCGTGCTATAGGTCCTGTGTGGGCCCAATCCTGTGTGGGTCCGATCCTGTGTGGGTCCTTGCGCTCAGCGGTCCTGTGTGAACCAGCGCCTACAGGTCCTGTGTGGGCCCGATCCTGTGTGGGTCTTTGCGGGGGTTAGTTACCTATCGATCCTTCGTGGGTCCGACGACTTAGATGGATCAGTGATCATCTTTATCATCCTTTGAAGAAGTATACCTGTGTGAGCTGAATCTTGTTGCTTTCCTGTGTGGATTGTGTTGTGCTATCCTGTGTGGATTTCGTTTTGCTTTCCTGTGTGGAATACTTTTACTTTCCTGTGTGGACTGAGTTGTACTTGGACTCGGAGGTTGGAGCGTATTTGAATTGATGACTTAGGTATATGTATGGGCATATACCTAAGTAGTGTCGGTTGTTAATTCGTGATTGTACCTTTCTTTGTGGTTTATCCTTTGGGGATTTTTAGAGACCTTCAGGGGTCTCGGGGTCCCTACTGAGTAGCTTATACTCACCCCTGCACGGGCTATGCCCGCACTTCGTTGTGTTGGTTGCAGACAACGGACAGTGTTGATCTTGGCTGAGGCTTGCAGAGCAGGACGGTACCTGGAGGTGGACCACTGGGCGGGACGTGCTCGGAGCGGACGGCGGGACCCGAGGAGCAGTGGAGCTATCTGTACCCACCCTTCAGGTGGGATCTCCAGTGGACAGCTCGGTGTAGCGGCTTTACTTACAGTTGTTGTTTTCCCTTTCGAGTTGTACTTTACTTTCAGTTTGGGTTTGTATACTGGCCCATTTACTTTTCCGCACTTCAGTTGTACTCTGCTTTTGCTTAGTGTTTACTTTCCGCTTGCTTACTCTGTGGTGTTTGTTTACTTTACAAAGGCAATGCCTTCCCTTTTTACCGGGATTTACGCCTTGGTGCTAGTCGCCAGCCCCTGGCCTATGGAAGGCGGGCTTGGGGTAGTCACGGCACGGACCCCGAGGGCGGGTCGTGACAAGATTAAGAAAAATTATAAAACCAGGATGGTTTTGATTCAGGATTTTGAAAAATACATTGAATTTTTACTTCATGAATAGATGGGACAACAACCTCCTGTGCCAAATCGTTTAGTGATGGAACTAAAACCAAAAAATTATATTGTCTGAAAATTTTTTTCACCATGTTTATAAAAAGAATATTTTTATTCCCAAAACAAAAACACATTAGATGAATTCCAATGTTTTCAATCTTTTTAAATCTCCGAAGATAAAATTTATTTATTAGATAGTTAAATATTTCTTTAGAAATAGATTTTTAATTTGATAATGATAATGTTATAAATGTTTCAGCACCCTCAATGTAGACTGGATTTATACCAGATCATTTGGTATTTTTCCGTTATTTATCCAATAATAATTGCATAATTGAAAATGATGTCTCCTTCCCAAGTCCATAGATATATAAAACCAATATAAATGCGAATAACTATTACAAATTTTGTATAATTGAAATTTATTATTAGATTTTAGCATATTGAAATATTCCATGGAATATGATCAAAGTGAGGCATTGAGTTAACTATAGATTCCTGTTTCAGTAGAGGTTCTATGTTGATAGAATGAAAATATTAATTATATTATATCACAGACAACATATATTTCAATAATAATGTAATATATTTGAAACAGTGCCTCATATTGGTTGTCTAATACATATATTATGTCTGAGAAATGGGGTTTTTGAGGTGTGGATTAGCATTTATATTTGTCTAATTTTGGGTTACATTTCATTAAAGGGAAATTCAAATAATATATTTATTTTATTTTTTAAAAATAAAATTTAGAATTTCCCAAATTTTTTATCATATGAAAAATCAGAGACCACAATTAGACCAGGGATATGAGGT
This sequence comes from Viscum album, assembly GCA_963277665.1. Classification (NCBI taxonomy): domain Eukaryota; kingdom Viridiplantae; phylum Streptophyta; class Magnoliopsida; order Santalales; family Viscaceae; genus Viscum; species Viscum album. Next base: position 1,689,493,515 of record OY728120.1, read on the forward strand.
TTACCCTTTACATGAAATAAAATTTTTGTACTTCATGATTTTTGTAACATCATGCTTGATTGTAATTCAATTAATATTTTTATGTTAATTTTTTATAAAAAAATTCATGTATGTTCATAATAGCTAAACTTATCCAAAATCCTCTTACAAAGGTTTTTAGGGATTTCAGGTATTCCTTAGGCATGGAAAATCATTTATGTGCATCTATTATTTGGTAATGATGCATGTGAAGGTAATCTTTTTAATATTTTAAAAATATTATATATATATATATATTTATTACAATATTTATACAAATAATATATAACACTTATTTTAGTCAATATTTCATTTTTATGAATTTCAATGAATTTATAATTGTTGTTATTTTTTTTATTTTTTTTTCAGGGTATGAAGAAAATACAGTATTTGTTAAAAAATATTTTATAATTTTTAATAATTTGAATAAATACTTCTTACGTAAAATAAAAATTTTTAATATACAAAATATTTTAATTAATATTTCTAATTCTAAATAATTACTACTATTTCTATGTTTTTCTTTTACAACATATTCTAAATTCACAAAATTTTATATATGTTTCAAATTAAATCTAATATTTGTTAATTGAAACAAATATTTACTATTTATTAATAATATTAGCTATATAATTATGAATTATAATAAATTATTAAATTTATGGTATTAACTATTTAAATTATTTATACATGTTTAGTAATTTTTATATGTATTTCATGATTTCTTAATTAAATTTCCTTATTGAATGTCTAGAAGGCCTTTGTTTTTATTCATTTTCTGAAAATCCACCTTTTAATCATTTATATATAATTTTTTTGATGTTATTATATATATATATATATATATATATATGTTACATGATTCCTTAATGAAATATATTTGTACATGGCTTTTGTAACAAATATATATATCTAATCAATATATACATAGATACATACATACATATATTTATTTATAAAAAAACCATATATGATTTTTTTATATTATATATATATATATTCACAAGTTAATATATATACATATATACATATAAATGTTTTCACAACTCATCCTTGGGGTCCATGCTATGACTACCCCAAACCCGCCTTCCATAGGCAAGGGGCTGGAAAAAAGCACCAAAGGCGAATTCCCGATAAAAAGGGAATGCATTGACTTTAAACCTGTAACAGACCCAGTATGAACACAAACAGTAGAAGCAACAAGTTCTAATATTGAAAATAATAGAGTGCTGAATGTAAGTGGGCTAGAATACAAACCTAACTGAACAATAAGTACAAGTACATGTAAAAATGGGAAAACAACTCTTGGATCATGCACCGTGGAATCCTACATGAACGGTAGGTACAGATCTTGAATAAATCTTCCCTAAAGTACATCCCATCTAGTCCAGCTCTGAGCAACCTCCCATCTGTCACCCTCAGCCTCGACCACTATTGACTGTCGTCTGCACAGATCACAACAAGGGGCGGGCGAAGCCCGTGCAAGGTTGAGTATAACAATACTCAGAAGGAGACCCCAAGACCCCCGAAGGTCTCCTAGAATCCATTAAGGATAAACCACAATGTAAAATACAATCACAAAGTATCAATCATCCTTACTTAGGTATATGCCCATACATATACCTAAGTTACCTATCACAGTCCGGCTCTGTCATGACCCGCTTTCACCGAAAAGAGGGAAGGGATAGCAGATTTCCAAGCCCTTCTTTATTTAAGTTGAAGGAGAGATAATGACCCCAGAGTATCGCCTCCAGTAGGCCCCGGAGTGGCGACTAGCACCAAGGGTAAAACATTTTCACAATATGGGAGGTATTGCCCTTTTTTTAGTTAAACAATATTGGGAGAAAGAATGAGTCAACACCAAACACAACCATGTATAGAAAGCTCAAGGTAAAAACCAAACTGCATGCATGATTTAATAATAAAACTGAACAAAGTACAAGGACTCGAAAGTACAATACCCAACAGGAAAGGAAAGAGGTTATGCAGAATCCAACAACTAGCAACAACAACTCCAACGTTTAGATTAGTAAGGTCCCGCACAGCCTCCAAATCCCACTTGGAAACCTAAAAGTAAACGTAGGGTGAGCATACTACATATACTCAGTAGGAAACCTAAATCTCTCATGCATAAGTGGGGAGACGTCCTAAATTCCTGTGAGAGGTAGAAGAAAAATCATTTATCCAGGAGTCTATCCATCCCACCACACCGGACACACTCACCAAATAACACAAGAAGTAAGATAATAGTAAAGAACAAAGAATATGGGTACCCCACACCACTATTTCCCACAGTAGCTAGCTACTCATCCCTAACGGAAAATGTCCTATTGCTACCACACTCTTCCTACCTGCACACACATGGGCCTCACCACCATCCACATCCCTAACAGCACACACCTGGGCCTCACAACCACACATCCCTTCCCGCACACACCTGGGCTTCACAACCATCCATCCCTGCCCGCACACACCTGGGCCTCATCCCAAAGACACCTAGGAAAAACAAACCATAACCAGAACCCCTACTCAAAAACACCTGGGCCTTATCCCGAAGATTCATGGGGAAAAAACCTTCCTGAAGAGTCCTCATCAAACAACACAACAAATAAAACCTACATGAAGAGCCTTGGGGGAAAGGTCGCCTCCATCCATCCCAACCTGGGGAAGAGGAAGCAGGAAAGAGAGTAACTATGGGGAAAACCCTTCGCCATGAGAGGGGGTGTCCGACACTAAGTGCCCAATGCGGGTGGGGTATGACTAAACACAAAACATATAGTTACACATATATATACCAACAGATAAACCAACCTATGGATCCTCAATAGTTACAAGATGGTGCCGAAGCACTACTGCCTCAGAAAACGGGCACACAACAAATAGTTCCCCATTTCTCTATTCAAGTTATGATTTCATAATAGTATAGTATGAGTTATTCCCTTCACTACTGGGAAACTAATAGGCACAATCATAGATGAAACAACAATAATGCAGGAAGGAAAACCATCAGGTAATTTAATAATTCACACCCGGTTCTCTTGTAAAGTCACAAAAACTAGGGATCAAGTGAGATCCATCGAAGTACTGCAAACAAAACAACCCCCGAGACATAGCCCCATGTCCCCATAATCCAGGAACCGAAGGTTTCTCAACAATAAAGGATTCCACCCAAATTAGTGTCATAGTAGAGCAACCACACATCCTCAAATTCACAACCAGAAAAATTATTAAAATTGGGGATCCCATCCCTGCCCATATCACCCCCGCTATCTAAGCCCCCATCCAAGAAAACCATATTATCACCCGCAATCGGCTCATGAAAGAAAACAACAAAACCAATACAACCAACAGAAGGAAGTCCCTTGTAGGTATTTTTAGATTTAAAAGATTTAAAACACTCCATGATTTCAATTCCACTGGGATTTAACCTAAGTTATCACAGAAAAGGGTCGATCCTAGTGATTTCAATTTATTTAACAGAGTATACATAATTAACCAATTCCATTATACGTTTAATTAAACATCCAGGAGAATAGAGGTTCATTAGTGCACAGATAAAGACCACCAATGATGATGATTTTCAGTGAACATAGGCCCGTATAATTCACAACACATGTCAACATAAAAGAGTACAACAGAACATCGATCACACCCCCCTTTACTTCTTTAGGGGGTCCATTCATTATCTTCATTAAGTTTGGATTCATCAATTTTCCATAGAGAAAAAAGCATACCCACCCCGCATGATGCACAGAAAGGAGAGACGAAGGAGAAAAATCCCTACTAGATTGATCAAGGATCAACGTTAAGTCCTCACTTGGAAACAGGAAATCAGGAGTAGTAGAAACTCCACAGAACGCAATCAATGAAAACATCGCGGGGTAGAAATCATCCGGAGGAAGGGTATTCCGAGCGCAGTGTGACATAGAAAAAGAAACCTAGGGAGAAGAGAATCCTTTAGGTTATAGAGGCTGAGATATAGCATCCCAGGACAGTTAATATATGGAGAAAAACTCAAAAATGTGGAAGAAGCTAGATCATGGGATGACCACGTGGCTGGGCCACCCCCCATGTCCAACATAAAAGGTCCCCGCCCTTCGAGGTGGTTAAAACTGACACACACCGCCTTAACCAAGGAAGGACTCCTCACTGGATGCGGTAGTGGTGTTTCTGAAAACACGGTTAAAGGCATGAAAAAAACACATGGTTTTCCATTTAAGGAGGGTACCTCGCCAACAATTTAATTAAATACCATTAATGGGCTTTAAAACATGCTTAAGGGGGTCAAAACATGGTTTATAAACCTATTTGCGCAAAAAGAAGGAGCTACTAGAAAACACCTGGAGAGGTCACCGGTAGGCGAGGTCTACCGTTAGACCAAGCTACCGATTGGACGAGGATACCGGTAGGCCGGGGCTACCAGTAGTCAGAGGCCACTGATAGGCCGATCTACCGGTAGGCCGAGCTACCGGTAGGCCGGGGCTTCAGGTACGCCGAGCCCGAGCCACCGGTAGGCCGAGGCTACCAGTAGTCCTAGGCCACCGGTAGGCCGAGCTACTGGTAGGCCGAGATACCAGTAGGCCGAGGGTACCGGTAGGCCGAGGCCGTCGTTAGGAGTGTTAAGCTTCACCCAGAAGCTGGGATGACCTTCCAGACCACCCAGAACACCCCAAACATCAGATTTTCACCAGGTAATGGACCCCAAAACCCCGATCCATTACATCAGATACTTCTCAAACTATTATCATCCATGAGAATATAAGAACAAAATAGAAAGGAGAAAATTGGTGTCCAAACAACCACCCTATAATGATATATCTCCGGGGAAAACCCCATGAGTTGTTCGAAAGCTGGAACAGAACCCCCCTACATCCAGGAATACTACCCCAAGAGTAATCCACCAAAAACATTCACAACAGGCCCATGGATCCCACTATCCAACACCTGGGTCAGGTATTCCCTTTGTACATGTCAGGATATGATCCGCTTTGGGCGACACTAACTTAGCCACACGAGTTTCATCTCATCCACATTAATGTGTCCTGATTAATAGTCATATTTTCCCATCATCACACATTCGGAAACACAAACAACAAGGAATAGATCATCTAATAGCTAAGTAAAAAATCATTTCATATATTAAAGAACAAGGTAAAACATCTGAACAAAACTCAAGACAAAACAACAAGGAATTAAAAATAGCTCTAGGTACTGAACGCGTAACTGGGCCTCCCGCTCCCAAGTGCTCTCCTCCAGGCCACCATGCCTCCATAACACACGAACCAAGGGGATGGTTTTTCCATGAAGCACTTTCTATTTATGATCCTCGATCTTGATCAGTTGTTCTATGAAGGTCGCATCATTTTCGTCATCTAACCCTCCCCCAATCGATGATGTGGGAGTTGTCGTGTAGATATCAACGAAGTAGGGAGACGTGAAAGACGTTGTGAAATTTCTCCAACTAAGGTGGAAACGCCAGCTGATACTCCACCTCACCAACTCGTCCCAACACCTCAAAAGGTCTGATGAACCTAGGGGACATCTTACTACCATTCCCAAACCATCACTACCCACGTCGAGGGGAAACCTTAAAGATCACATGATTTCCAACCTCGAACTCCAAGGGCCTCCTCCTACAATCGACATAAGACTTCTGCCTATCCTGGGCTGCCTTCATCCTCTCACCCACGATCTGAACCTTCTCAGTGGTTCCCTGCACCACTTCTAGCCCATGAACAACTGCTTCCCCAATCTCTGTCCAGCAAATGGGTGAACGACACAACCTTCCATACAAGGCCACAAACGGTGTCATGCCTATAACGACCCATACATTACATACATGGTTAATACTTCAAAATTTAATCATAATTATTACAACATATAACATATTACATAAAAAAAATATATTTCTCATAAAATATCAGGGTGTTACATTCTACCCCCATTAAAATGAATTCTTCCCTCGAAATTCGTCACTTCATAACAAAAAGATGAGGATACCTCTCCCTCAACATATCCTCATGTTCCCATGTATATTATTCTAATTGGTGGTTCCTCCATAAAACATTCACCAAGCGAGTGGCCTTGTTCCGTATGGCTTTTTCACTACGATCCAGAATCTCTATCGATTGCTCTTCATAAGAAAGATCTTGCTCCAGCGGTAAAACTTTTGAGCTAAGTACATGTGAAGGACCAGTTATGTACCTTCTCAGGAGATATACATGGAACACATTGTGAACTTGATAGAGAATCAGTGGAAGCGCCAATCGGTAAGTTACCTTCCCCATAAGATCCAGAATTTCAAAAGGACCGATAAATCTAGGGCTCAACATTCCCTTCTTTCCAAATCTTATTACTCTTTTCCAAGGAGATATTCATAAGAACACTTTATCACCCACTTCAAAACTAGGTCTTTTCTTCGGTTGTCGGCATAAGTTTTTTGTGAACTCTGAGCTTCTCTTATGTCTTGTTGAATAGATCTGACCTTTTCTGCCATCTCATCAACAAGATCAGGTCTTAATAGATTTCTTTCCCCAACTTCATCCAAGAAAGTTGGAGTCCTTGATTTCCTTCCATAGAGAGCTTCATAAGGAGCCATCTGAATACTGGAGTAAAAGCTATTATTATATGAAAATTCCACCAAAGGTAGGTGTTGATCCCAACCACCTTTGAAATCCATAGAGAAAGCTCTCAACATATCTTCTAGAGTTTTAATTTTCCTCTCAGAGTGACCGTCTGTCTGAGGATGATATGCAGTGATGAAACTGAACTCTGTATCCAGAGTATGCTGAAGACTTCGCCAGAAATTTGAGTTAAACCTTGGATCCCGATTAGATATAATGGAAAGTGGTACTCCATGAAATCTTACCACATCCTTTACATATATCCTAGCAAGATGATCAAGAGAAAAATATTCTCTAATAGCAATGAAGTGTGCCGACTTTGTAAGACGATCAGCAATAACCCAGATAGCATTATTGCCTTTGGATGTTTTAGGAAGTCCAGTGAAAAAGTCCATAGTGATGTTTTCCCATTTCCATTTCATTACGAGTAATGGTTGTAACATCCCCTTAGACTTCTGTCTCTCATCTTTAATTTGCTGACAAACCAAGAATTGAGAGACATATTCAGCAACATCTATTTTCATTCCATCCCACCAAAAATACTCTTTCAAGTCTATATACATCTTCGTGCTTCCAGGATGAATAGAGAATGAAGAACTATGAGCCTCATCTAGCAGCTCCTTTAATTTTGGGATGGGAGGAACATGAACCAGATTCCTGAACATTATTATCCCATCACAATCATGGTTGAATTCAGGAACATTTCTCACCTTCTTTTGTAACTTGACATCTTCTTTCTTCACCTCTTTAATCATTACATGTATATATGGTTGAGAATTCATTTCAGAAAGATACAATTTTTCCCATCCAGTATAATTCTAAGATCCATCCTTTGTAAATCCATAAATATTGGATCTTTTGTGATCCTCATCATCGATAAGCTAGCATGGTCTTGTCGACTTAATGTATCTGCCACCTTGTTTGCTTTCCCAGGGTGGTAATGAATTGAGCAGTCGTAATCCTTAATCAGATCCAACCATATTCTTTGACGTATATTAATCTCCTTTTGTGTGAAAATATAATTTAAACCTTTATGATCAGTATAAATGTCACACCTTTCTCCATAATGATAATGCCTCCAAATCTTTAATGCAAAGATTACCATAGCTAACTCCAAATCATGAGTTGGGTAATTTTGCTCATGTATTTTCAACTGTCGTGAGGCATAATCTATCACCATATCATTTTCCATAAGAACACACCCCAATCCCTTCTTAGATGCATAACTGTAAATCACAAACCTTTCTCCACTACAAGGCAGTGTGAGTACAGGTGCACTGGATAACCTTCTTTTCAACTCATTGAAATTCTCTTCACATTCCTCAGTCCAAAGAAACTTAACTCTATTCTGAGTCAACTTGGTGAGTGGATTAGATAATAGTTAAAAATATTTCACAAAACGTCGATAATATCCAGCCAAACCAAGAAAAATTCAGATCTCAGTTACTGTTGTTGGTCTCAACCATCTTTCGATAACCTCTGTTTTTGCTGGATCCACAGTTATCCACTCTTTTGAGATTATGTGACCCAAAAATGAATCTTTTTTATGCCAAAATTCATACTTGGTAAATTTGGAATAAATATTCTCTTTTCTTAGAGTCTTTATTACAATTCACAAGTGATCTTCATGTTCTTCCTTGCTCTTTGAATAGACAAGAATATAATCTATAAAGACTACCACAAACTGATCAAGATAGTCTCTAAAGACTCTATTCATCAGATCCATGAAGATAGTAGGGGAATTAATAAGACCAAATGGATTCACTATAAATTCATAGTGTCCATACCTTGTACCGAAAGCCGTCTTTGGTATATCCTCTCTTTTGAACCTTAATTGATGATACCCTGAATGAAGATCAATCTTGGAAATGTATTGAGCTCTGCGTAGTTGGTCAAATAAGTCATCAATGCATGGGAGAGGATATTTTTTCTTGATAGTGATCTTGTTATGTTCTCGATAATCAATACAGGGTCTCATTGATCCATCTTTCTTCTTAACAAATAGAATAGGTGCTCCCCAAGGTGATGCACTAGGGTGTATGAATCCTTTATCAAGATTCTCTTGGAGTTGCTTCTTCAATTCCTACAAATCAATTGGGTCTATTATACAAAGTTTCTTTGAAATAGGCAAAGCACCCGGTACGAGTTCTATTGAAAACTCAACTTCACGATTTGGTGGAATACCTAACAATTCCTCCAGAAAGACATCAAAAAATTTCTGTACAATGGGAATATTCTTAATCGTGAGTTTCTCACAAACCATTTGAGATAAATAACCTTCATTTAGTGGAATCAAGACACATAAGATAGAAGAAATTTCCACTGGAATGTTATGTTCATCTGTGCATCGATAGACGATCACAGATAGATCTGGAATATGAAATGTGACTTCCCTTATTTGGAAATTGATATGAGATCCATATGAGGAAAGCCAATCCATGCCAAGAATAACATCAAATTCCACTATAGGAAGGATCACAAGATTTGCAGGAAGCCCTTTCCCACAAACATCAATCAGACAAGAATTGTAAACTTTTGATGCGACCGTTGTGACATTAGGGGTTCTCACAGCTAACTCAACATCTAATTGTTGAGGTAAAACGGCGATACCCTTAGAAAATTCTTCAGAAATAAAAGAGTGGGTGGATCCAGAATTAAGTAAAACATTTTCTACTTTAGAGTGGATGGTAAGTGTACCTCTCACCACTTCGTTGTCGTACTCCACATCACCGATAATAATTGCATGCGACCTTCCTTTTTCATTGGCCTTAAGAGTTTGTTGACGTAAATCATCATCATCAGCCATTGGATTTGGGAATTGATTGGCATAATGCCCCATATCCTTGCACTTGAAACATTGAAGTGTAGTAGGTTCATTCTGTGTATCCCTTCCTTTGTTTGCACCATTAGACATCTTCATCCCATTATTTCGACATTCAATTTCCCCATGACCTTCTTTTACACACTTATAACATTTTCTTGTCCCCTTAAGACAATTTCCTCCATGTTTCTTTCCACACTTTGAGCATAAGGAAAAACTCATCTTCTTTTCACTGTGGTCTTTTGATTTTCCTTTGAATTCCATTTTCCTCTTCTTATCAAACCCATGAGACTGATGAGTTACACCAATCTCCATCTCAACCTTGAGAGCACATCAAACAATTTCCTCGTAGCTATTGAAGTCCCTTATGGATAACGACCTTCGAAGAATTGGTTTTAAGCCACTAAAGAATCGATCGATCATACTCTTAGGTTGGAAAATAATTCCGGAATCATACCATGCAAGTCATGTAAAATTTGCTTCGTAGTTACCAACAGATTCATCATCCTTTTGCTTCAGTTCAAGAAACTCCTTCTCCATCTTTGTTCGAAGAATATGAGGGAAATACTTATTGAAAAATAAGTTCTTGAACTCGTCCCATTCCATAGACTCAATTTCATCCCTTTGCCTCGTATTGTTAATATGATTTCACCATTGATCAACATCACCTTCCAAACGATACACTATTAAGATGAATTTATCATGTTAAGAACATTGAAGAACTAGAAATATCTTTTCAGTGGTAATGATCCATTGTTTAGACACTAATGGATCAGAAGACCCACTGAATGAAGGTGGAAGCTGCCTCATGAAGGATTCAATAGAATGTTGCTCTGTCCTTTGCTCATTTGGAAGTCCTGAATGATTCATATCTTGAGAAAGTTATGTGATCATGGCTATAAGATTTTTCATTCCAGCTCCCATAACTTTTGGTTGCTCAGGGGGACAATAATTGCATTTCCCATCACATTCCATATTAACATGGTTCCTTCGGGTTCAAACTATTGACTAAAACCAAGAAGAATAGTGTGAGCAACACTAATTATAAATGGAAAACCACATAATCAAGAACAATATTTTACACTTAAGGTCTTATCATAGGTTGTTCATGGCAATTTCTAAAACACTAAGATTGTGTTCTATGCATAGAATTATCCTTAGGGTTCTTACTAAGGCTTTCTCATCCTAGTTTCCAACGGTTGACTATACCTTTCCTCTGATACCTACTATAACGACCCATACTTTACATACATGGTTAATAATTCAAAATTGATGCATACATATTACAACTTATAACATATTACATAAAAAAATATACTTCTCCTAAAATATCAGCGTGTTACAATGCCAATAGTGGAGAGGAAACTTTTGTTATAAGAAAACTCCACCAGAGGCATGTGTTTTACCCCTGATCCCCCAAAATCCAGAACACATGCCCGCATCATGTCTTCCAATGTCTGGATCATTCGTTCTGTTTTCCCATCTATCTGAGGGTGGAAAGCAGTGCAAAGGCCTTGCTGGGTGCCAAAGGCATGCTGCAATCCCCTCCAGACATTTGAGGTAAACAGAGAGTCTCGTTCGGAGACAATAGATCAAGGAATCCCGTGCAACTGCACCACCTCATCGATGCACCTATGGGCTAAGGTGCTCTCTGGGATCGACTCCTTAGTCTCTAAGAAGTGTGCTGATTTTGCCAACTAATCCACCACTAACTAGATGGCATCATAGCCTCCCAGAGCCCTGGGTAGCCTTATGAAAAAGTCCATTGAGATGTCATACCACTCCCACCCAAGAACATCTAAAGGCTGTAACAACCCTCCAGGAAAATAGTGTCCAGCCTACACTTGCTGACACACCAGGCACTTATCCACAACCTCTTCCACCACCTGCTTTACCCCGGGCCACCAAAACTATCCCCTCAGGCCTTGTTACATCATTCAGACACTAGGATATACCGCTGAATACGAGCCATGGAACTCATAGAGAACACCTTTACACATTATCTCTGGAACAAAAAAACTTCCACGGAATAGCATCTGATGCGGACTATCCTACTACCATCCCTTAGGAGCATTTCCCTGATAAACACGATCTCGCATCACTTCCACCTCTGAGTCCCCCCACATATACTCTTCCACCTACACCACTAAAGAGGAAGCTAAACTCATTTGAAACAGACAGCCTCTTAAACCTTCCACCCTTACATCCAAATGCAAGGCCTCTAACTCTTCCATCACTCTCCAAGCATCTACAGATTCCTAAACTACTTCTTTCTGCAATTTCCTGCTCAGGGCATCAGCCACAAAATTACCCTTTCCCTCAGTATAAGAGATCATGAAGTCATATTCTTGGAGGAACTCAACCCATCTTTGCTGTCGCATGTTCAGATCCCATTGGGAAAATACTTAACACAAGCTCTTGTGATATGAGAAGACCACAAAGCACTCTCTGATGAGATAATGCCACCACAACTTCAATACAAATACCATGGTCACAAGCTCCAGATGATGGGTGTCATAGTTATGTTCATGAGGATGTAACTGCCTAGGACCTATAAGAGAACACTCCTCGCTATGACATTAGCAAACATCCAAACCCTAGGCCAGAAGCATCATAGAACAATTCAAACAACACCCCTTCCTTTGGTAATCTAAGCACTGGAGCACTAACCAGCTTCTCCTTTAGGTAGCCAAAAGCTATCTGGCACTGGTCTCTCCACACGAAGGCCTAGTCCTTCTTAGTCAAAGTTTTCAACGGAGCTGCAAATCAATATAATTCGGGCACAAACCTCCGGTAATAGCCTGCCAAACCCAAGAAACTACAAACTTCCACCACATTCATGGGTGCTTCCCCTGAAACGATTGCCTCAAAATTCGACAGGTCTACTTCTATTCCCTTATGAGACACAATGTGTCCATGGAAATGTACTTCTCACATTATGTACATGCACTTAGACAGTTTCCCATAAAGATGGTGGTGTCGAAGGACTCTAAAAACATCCCTAAGATGCTCAACATGCTCTTCCTCTGATCTTGAGTAGATAAGGATGTCGTCAATGAACACCACATCGAACTGGTCTAGAAACTCATGAAAGACAGAGTTCACGAGGTCTATGAACATAGTCGGTGTGTTTTTAAGGCCAAAAGGCATGACCACAAACTGAAAGAGGCAATATATGCACCTGAGAGCCGTTTTTGGGATATCACCTTCCTTTACTCTCAACTAGTGGTATCCAGACCACAAATCGATCTTAGAGAACCAACATGCTCCCCTCAACTGGTCGAAAAGAGCATCTACCCTCAGGGGGGTAATGATTCTTGACCGTCATCTGATTCAACCTCTGGTAGTCTATGCACAGTCGTAGACTACCATCTACCTTTTTTATGAACAAAACTGGAGAACCCCACGACGACACGCTGGGTCGGACAAAGCCCTTCTCCATCAGATTTTCAATCTGAATCCGAAACTCCCGCAACTCCAAAGGTGCCATCTGATAAGGAGACATCCATATCGGGCATGCACTAGGTTGTAAGTCTATCCCAAACTCAACGTCTCGTTGAGGGGTTAGAGTCACAACCTCATTGGGAAAGACATCAGGGAATTATCTTACGACCACTGGGACATCCATCATTCCTACATCTGCCGACTCCACTGACCCCCCATCCAGCATAGAAAGGATTGGCTCCACGTGTCAACTCCCCACCTGATTACTCTGCTCCCCAAAAAATTCCACATTCCATCCATCCCGATTGAATAATTAAATCTTTCTCTTATAGCAGATGATGATGGCATGCACGGAGAATAACCAGTCGATGCCTAGAATGACAACGTATTGCTGAATTTGAAATGAAAGAAGGTCTCCACTAGACTGATGCGGTCCCAAAATCATTCTACATCCCCAAAAAAAGTATGATACGCTGGTCTGACCCCCAACTGGTGTTCTCAACACTAGGGGCACAAAAAGTCTCTCGGCATCCAGACCTAGAGCATGGGCTAATTTGGGCGTAACAAAGGAGTGCAATGCTCACGAATCAAACACGGCATAAACAAGAGTACTGAATAAACTGGTCATACCTCAAATGAACTTTGGTCCCGCCGAGGCTACTAACTCTGCGGCGTGCAACTGTCCACACCCAGCTCCTCTGCCTTGCTGTTGTCAACCACCTCCCCAACCACGCCCTAGTCGAGGTCCCTGAGGAGCACCCTGGTGTTGGTCTCCTCCCACAAGGTCGTCCCTTGGAGGGCCCAAGGCCTTCTGCTGCTATTGGAAAGGCCTTGCTAGCAACGGATGTTGCTGAGGTGGGTGTTGAAACTGCCCACCTCCACCATGTGGAGTTCGAGTCGGAAACCTGCTCTGGACGTGCCCAAAAACTACACAGAAGAAACAATTTGGTCCCGACCTTGTGGAAAAGGGGCGAGGGCCACGGGCTTGGTACTGGAACTGATGAGGACTAAACCCTGCTTGTTTAAAAATGGAAGGCCCTATCACTGGAGACTTGCTGCTGACTGCCTTCCCCTTTGATGAACTCAGCAGGTTCCATTCTCATGGTGTGCCTCCCTTCGAGTTCATCCTCTTTACAATCTCAGCCTTCTTCTGTACTACTAGTTATGTTGTAAGAGTGAAGGGAGTGACAGAGTACTGAAGATAAGTATGGAGTGCCTCCTCTAATCGTCTTTCCTGAGACTGCTCATCCGGAAATAGATCCGGTGAAAAGCACAAGAGATCTTTGAAATTGATCCCCCGCTCTCTCACTAACACAATTCCCTGCTGGCGGGAGAGAAACTCTTGTCTCTTCTCAGCCTTTGCCGTAGAGGAGTGGAATTCCACACAAAATTCCTTCTTGAAACAGGCTCATGAAACCTCTGCCTCTGTCTTCTCTCCCAGAAAAAGTATCCACCACTAACGCACTGCTCCTCTCAGCTGACTAACGGCCAACGGAACCCAGTACTACATCCAAGAATATATCAAAGAGAAGGTGATGGCTAGATCTTCGAGCCATCCCTCCATTACTAAGTCAAAAACTCTACCCTCGTACTTCTCGAGGGTTTGTTGCTGGAAGGAGCATAGAGTCCTCTGCCACATGTCATCCTCCTCATCTCGGTCAACCCTCTGCTGGTCAACTTCCTCGATCCGCTGGGCCTCAACCGCCCAAGTCGCTCGTAGATAACGTCTGGGTGCCATAGCTCCAAGGTAAACAAAGAATTCCAAATCCTTAGTAGCAAGGGAATTATTATTATTATTATTAAATTTTTATCCCCATGGTGCCCCAAATTAGTTAAAAACAAAATCAGTATGATGCATGTACCTTCCCTAGGGTCTCTACCCTGTAATAAATGTAATATCACTTGGTCATTTGATAGGCTCAGAGTCCTTGCATCGGATCATGGGGGCCTTAAAATCCCATGTCCTAGCCGGTCCTCCGTGGTCTATTTCACGAAACAAGATCACCTAACATTGTTTCTCTACCATCCCATGCAATCCTCATTGTTCCTAACTCTATATTCCATCCTATCCCTCAAACTCACTTATGATATCATTTTTTCATGACCTGCCATCACAGAATAGAGGGAAGGGACATCGGATTGTCAATACCTTCCTTCATTATGTTTAAGGATAGATAATGAAACTTGAGTCCCACATCCAGTAGGCCCTGAAGTGGCGACTAGCACCAAAGGTATAATATTTTCACAATATGGGAGGCATTACTCTTTTTTTAGTAATCCAATATTTGGAGAAATAATGAGTCAACACCAAACACAACCAAGTATAGAAAGCTCAAGGTAAAAACTAGACTACATGCATGCTTTGATAATAAAACAGAACAAAGTACAAGGACTCCAAAGTACAATACCAAACAGAAATGGAGAGAGGATAATTAGAATCCAAAAATGACCAAAAGAAAGTCCAACGTCCAGACTAGTAAGGTCCCGCATGGCCTAAAAAGCCCTCCAAGAAACCTGAATGTAAACGTAGGGTGAGCATTCAAAGTATAATAAGTAGGAAACCTAATGCTCTCAGGGACAAGTAGGGAGACGTCCTAAATTCCCTTTACAAGAAGAAGAAACATCATTTAACAAGGAATATATCCATACCACCTCACCGGCCATGCTCAAAAAATAAAAAAAGCAGTAAGATAATAGAAACGAACAAAGAATATGGGTACCCCGTACCACTATTTCACCCACTAGCTAGCTGCTCATCCCTAACAGCGAATGTCCTGACGCTACCACGATCTTCCTGCCCACACACACCTGGGCCTCACCACCATACACATCCCTACCCATACACACCTGGGCCTCACAAGCACACATCCCTTCTCGCAAACACCTGGTCCTCACAACCATCCATCCCTACACACACACACCTGGGCCTCATCCCAAAGACACCTGGAAAAAAAAACCTTAACCAGAACCCCTGCCCAAAAAGACCTGGGCCTCATCCCGAAGATTCTTGGAAAAACAACCAGCCCTAAGAGTCATGGGCTAAAAACACCCCAAACAAAACCTACCCGATGCGCCTTGGGTTTAAGGTCACCTCCAACCATCGCATCCTAGGGAAGAGGGAGCAGGAATGAGAGTAACTTGGGGGAAACACCCTTCCCCATGAGATGGGGTGTCCGTCACTAAGTGCCCAATGCGGGTGGGGTGCGACTAAATGAAAAAACTATAGTTACACATATATATAACAACACACAACCCAACCTATGGATCCTCAAAAGATACAAGAAGGTGCCCAAGCACTGCTGCCTCTAGAAAACAGGCACACAACAAACAGTTCCTCGTTTCCCTATTCAAGTTATCATTTCATAATATTTCAGTATGAGTTATTCCCTTAACTATTGGGCAACTAACAGGCATAATCAGAGATGAAACAACAATAAAGATAGAAGGAAAACCATCAGGTAATTTAAGCATTCACTCCCGGTTCTCTTGTAATGTCACAAAAACTGGGGATTAACTAGAATCCCTCGAAGTACTAGAATCAAAACAAACCCCGAGATAGAGCCCCATGTACCCAAAATCTAGGAGCGAATGGTTTCTCAACAACAGACAATTCCACATGAATTCATGTCATAGCAGAGCAACCACACAACCTCAGATTCACAACCGGCGAAAGTATAACAAAAGGGGATCCCATCCCCACCCATATCACCCCAGCAATCTAAGCCCCCATCCATGAAAACCATAACGTCACCCGCAATCAGCCCATGAATGAAAACAAAAAAACCACTACCATCAAAATAAATAAGGCCCTTACAGGTATTTTCATATTTGAAAGACTTAACACAATCCATGATTTCAATTCCACTGGGCTTTAACCGGAGATATCATAGAGAAGGGACGATCCTGGTTCATTCAATTTATTTAAATGAGTATACATAATTAACCAATTCCATGTTACGTTTAATTAAACATCCAGGATAACTGATGTTCATTAGTTCATAGAGAAATACAACCAACGAACATGATTTTCAGTGAGCATAGGCCTGTATAAATCACAACACATATCAACATAAAAGAATACAACAGAACATCAATCACACCCCTTTCCTTCTTTAGAGGTCTATTCATTATTTTAAATAAGTTCAGTTTCATCAATTTTCCACAGATAAAAAAGAATACCCACCCACATGATGCACAGAAAGGAGAGACGAAGGCGAAAAATAACTACCAGATTGATCAAGGATCGACGTTATGTCCTCGCGTGGAAACTGGAAATCAGGAGTAGTAGGAACTCCACGGAACGCGATCAAGGAAAACATCGCAAGGTACAACTTGTCCAGAGGAAGGTTATTCTGAGCGCAAGGTGATAGATAAAAATAAACCTAGGTAGAAGAGAAACCATTAGGTTATAATGGCTTAGATACAACATCCTCGGGATGGTTAAGATATGGAGAAAAACTTGAAACTGCGGAAGAAGTAGGATTGTGGGTTGACCATGTGGCTGGGCCACCCCACACGTCCAACTTAAAAGTTCCCCACCCTTCGGGGTGATTAAAACCCACACACACCTCCTTAACCAAGGAAGGACTCCTCACAGGATGCGGTAGAGACATTTCTGAAAACGCGATTAAGGGCATGACCAAAACGCATGGTTTTCCATTTTTAGAGGGTACCTCACCAATCATTTAATTAAATACCATTAATGTGCTTTAAAATAGGCTTAATGGGGGTCAAAACATGGTTTACAAACCTATTAGCGCAAAAAGGAGGCATTACTAGAAGACCTGTGGAGAGGTCATCGGTAGGAAAGGCCTACAGGTAGACCAAGCTACCGATTGGTCGAGGCTACCGAGAGGCCGACCTGCCGGTCGGCCGAGCGACCAGTAGGCCGAGGCCACCGGTAGGCTGAGGCCACTGGTAGGCCGAGCCACCAGTAGGCTGAGGCGACCGGTAGGCTAAGGCCAACGGTTGGCCGAGGCCACCGGTAGGCCGAGCTACCAGTAGGCTGAGGCTACCGGTAAGCCAAGGCCACCGTTAGGAGTCATATGCTTCACCCAGAAGCTGGGATGGCCTTCGCGACCACCCAGAACAGTGAAAAAATCAAATTTTCACCATGTAATGGACCCCAAAACCCTAGGCCATTATAGGCTCCAACACTGGAGCCCAAGCATAATCCATTCCACAAAGGAAGAAAAGTCAATCACCTTCATGATGTCAACTGAAAGAAAAGACTCAGCTTACACAGGTATACAACTAATGAAGAGCAGTAGAGATTATTAGTTGTATCCTATGAATCATCTCTCCTATAGAACCAACGTAGGATCCTAGAAAAATATCAGTGCTATCGATCCCATGTAGGATCTCAGTACAGAAGTCATCACTGTCGAACCCACGGAGGATCCTGGTACAAAATTCATCGTTGTCGAACCCACGGAGGATGCTAGTACAGAATTGTCACTATCGATCCCACGGAGGATCCTAGTACATTATCATTGCTGTTGAATCGATGAAGGATCCAGGTACTATAGTAGGTCAACATAGGATCCTATCATCTCAGTTGCAGCCATCTCTAGGGTTCCCGCACACAGAACGCTCGATTCTAGGAGGGTCCATTCCTCGATCCAAGTGTTGATACATAAACTACCATGATGTCTTGAGTTTATGTATCCATCGTTCCATCTCATCATAAGGAACCCAACGCAAAGACAACACGTCAATCAGACGCCCGGTCTGAGAGTTATTGGTATTTCCGTTCATGGGTCCTGGTTGGTTTTTAGGCTCATACCAACCCGGCCATACCCGAATTGCATCCAAAACTCAAGTTGAGTATTCCAAAATAATCTTCTCACTCCAAAAATTCCATCGCTGTAGGAGGTATGTTAATCAGACACCCGCAACCCTAGATGTCAGCTGATTGGTGTAAACGACCATAGCGGGTTCGGTTTTGGTCCGACCCAGTCTGGCTGACCTGGCCCGACCCTGTCTGAACTGCTGTCTGACCCGGTCTGCCGGACCGACCCGATAAGAGGAAACGACCCGAGGGGATGGCCCAGCATGAGGGCAGCCCGACCAAGGGGCGGCCCGGCCGAAGGTGGCCCGACCGAAGGTGGCCCGGCCATGGCGGCCTGGCCCATGGCGGACCGACCATAGCGGCCTAGCCCGTGGCGGCCTAGCCAGTCATGCGAGGGAGGGGGGTGCCACCCCCCTCCCCGGTTTGTCAAATAGAAGCGACACGCTGCGCCGGTTCAGGGGCCGCATGACCCAGCTGGTTTTTCTCGTCCGGCTCCACTGCTACCGACCCGGCCGGCCGTCACCGCTCCTCCACTATGGCGCGAAGGCACTGCGGTCCTCCTGCTCTCTGTGCGGCGCGATAACGGCGCTCCTCCGCCGCCGCGGCCCGACTGGGCCACGACCTTCAGCCCACCACACGGCGCAACATCGCTATGCCTCCTCCACTGCGGCCCTGTTTGGCCGCATCCCACGGCTCCTCCATGAGGCACGATGGTGCCACACCTTTTTCTGGCAGCCTTGCACTACCGGTTCCCTTTCGGCCGGCTCATTTCCGGACGCTGATGATCCACTGCGATTATCTCTTCTGGTGGCACCGTTGCACCACCGCCGTCATCAACCAATCAAAAACCAATGGAGGGACGCTGGGCCATGTTTGTTAGGCCCGCGCCCTCCACGTTGGGTGATAAAAATTGGCCAACAAATAAACTGAGGATGACTGAAAAAGAACAAGAAAATAATTCAACTCAAACCCCTACCTCATATTTTTTTATTAAACATTGACGAGTCGCGGAAGAGGTGGCGTCAATTCATTGACATGGAGGAGCATCTGAGGAAGAAGCATCACTAGCGTTATTCATGGGAAGTTCCTTCTCTTATAGCTTGGTGAAAGATTGAGGACGGTGTTCATCATTTTACAGAGATGGGGATCGTTCTTTATTGGAGAGTATGCCATTCTTTGTTGGAAGAAGTCGTTTCTCCAAGAACTCCAAAGCTCCACTAAAGAGAATCACCAACCCCTAAATAAAATAACAGCTCTCTATTATTTTATTATTTCCAAGAAATTAAAAAATAATTAAAAAGTTGTTGAAAAGAAAAATCAAATATGCTACCTCACTTGATTAATGGGTGAATTGGCACCATTATGGGGAAGGTGGAGAGTTGGATTTAATAAACAGAAGGGAAGTTTAAGAAACATCCCCCAATTTAATGAGAGATACATGGGGGTTAAAGGGGGTTTATACGTGGGTGGTTCCCGCCTAGTTATATCCTCACAAGGGATGTTTTGCACGGGTGGGCCCCACCTCTAACCTCCCCATGGAGGATCAAACTGCCACCAATAAAAATATGTTGTCAATATTTTTATTTAATTTTATTCAGAATACCCCCAAAAAAATTAACTTCCAATCTCAATAAAACACATATGTGGTAAAGGTCCCCTTAAGAGAATACTGGCACTTCGAGTTCAACGGTGTCCTCAAATTTCACATCCGAGCAAGGGTTCAAAATTTATAAAATCCCGCTTGCACATTTACTGGACATACCCAAACAAAACTTCTAAAATTGATTCCAGGAACACCGGGCCTTAGAATCAAGCACTGTCAGTTTTTGCAGGCTTGTAAAATTTCCATGTATTTATTAAAATAATTTCCACATAAATTCCAAGTATTTAAATAATACCCACATTAGGGCTTTACACCACAGTAAGCTCTATCTCACACTAAGGGAACAAATGAGGGTACATAGCACGCATCTGGACCTCCTGCTCCCATGTACACTCCTAGAGGTTCCCATGCTGTTAGCGAACGTGCACCAGAGGTATGAACCGACAACGTAGGACCCACTCTTGTCGATCCTCAATCTCCACTGTAACCTCCGCAAATTTTCCCCATCATCGATGTCCAGCTCCCCTTGGTCAATGATGTGTGATGTGTCATGCACGTATCTCCTCAGCTGAGATACGTGGAAGACGTTGTTCACCCGGTGCAACTGAGGTGGATGATCCAG
Organism: Viscum album; assembly: GCA_963277665.1. Lineage (NCBI taxonomy): Eukaryota > Viridiplantae > Streptophyta > Magnoliopsida > Santalales > Viscaceae > Viscum > Viscum album. The sequence continues at coordinate 1,689,514,437 of OY728120.1, forward strand.
GAAGTAATCCACCTCTCCTACTCTACTGAGGACCTGGAACGGTCTGATTAATCGCGGAGATAACATGATGCCTTGGCCAAATCTCTGTAGACCTCATCAAGGTGATACCCATAGAAAGACGTTGTCACTAGCCTCAAACTACAGTGGTCTCCATATCCTATCATCATAAGACTTATGCATGCTCTGTGTAGTCTTTATCCTCTCCTGGATGATTTGGACCTTCTCCGTCGTAGCCTACACCATCTCTGGTCCTACAAGTGCTAACTCCCCTAGGTCAGTCCAGCACAGAGGTGATCTGCATGGTTGGCCATACAGCGCCTCGTAAGGTGCCATCTCGATGGTGGAGTGGTAGGAGTTGTTATACTCAATCTCTACCATGCGTAAATGATCCTCCCAGCTGTGACTGAAGTCAAGGATGCATGACTGGGGCATGTCCTTGAGAGTCTGAACAGTCCACTCAGTCTGACCATCCTTCTAAGGATCGAAGGTGGTGCTCATGTGAAGCTGCGTCCCAAAAGCCTCCTATAACCCCTTCCATAGGCATGAAGTGAAATGAGCATCCTGATCAGAGATGATCGTCGATGGCACACCATGAAGCCATATGATCTACTGTACGTAGAGGAGTCCCAAGATCTCTATTGAGCCCTGCTCTCTAATCGGTAAGAAGTGGGATGACTTGGTGAGTTGGTTGACGATCACCCAAATCGAGTCGTGACTCTTGGAAGTATGTGGAATACTCGTCATAAAGTCCATGGATATCCCATCCCACTTCCACTCAAGGACATCTATGGGATGAACAAAGCCTGCTGGTACCTGGTGCTCACACTTTAATTACTGACAAGTGAGGAATTGTAAAATTAACTCTACTACAACCTTCTTCATTCCATACCACCAGTGTTGTCATTAGAGGTATTGATACATCTTAACCATCCTTGATGTACTGCTAGAGGGGATGTGTGAAACTCCCTCAACACATCATCCTGAAGAGAAACTGGTACCGTGGTATATCTTATGAAGGTGATGACGTGCTCCCCACCTTCAGGACAACCATCTTGTGCCTGCCCTGTGCATATATGATCACGTTTCATCTCACAGTCAACATCCCCATGTTGTGGCTCCATGACTCCCCAGAGAAGTGGAGGAGTGACTATGAGAGACTGCAGAAAGGATGATCCATCTCTATCCAAAAAGGATATCTGCAACACGTCCAACTACTCCGTTGCCTATTCTAGTAGTTGAATTCCTAATACCATACTGAGAGCATCAGATACAATGTTCCCCTTACCAGGAGAATAGACTATCTTGAAGTCATAGTCTTCAAGGAACTCAATCCATCACCACTGCCTCAAGTTCTGGAATTTCTGAGAGAAGATATATCTGAGACTCTGGTGGTCAGAGTAGACTGTAAAGCATTTTCCCATAAGATAGTGTCGCTACATATTCAAGGCGAAGACCACGGATGCTAACTCTAGGTTATTCGTAGTGTATTTCTACTCATGTTGTCTTAACTGCCGAGAACCGTACACAATCACTACTCACTCCTGCATCAAGACACACCCAATTCCGGTCTCTGATTCGTCGCATTAAACTACTAACCCAGCGCCTTCCTCTGGAATCCTCAAAATGGGGGCACTAGTTAACCTCTGCCTCAGCTCCTGAAAGCTCTGTTAGCATCTCTCTGACCACACGAAGGGTTTCCCCTTCTTTGTCAATGATGAAATTGACGCTTCAGCTCTGAAGAAGTCTGTCGCAAATCTCTGATAGTACCCATCCATTCCCAGAAAACTCCGTACCTCCATCACACTCCTGGGTGGCGCCCAAGAAAGTAATACCTCGATCTTCACTGGATCCACTGCAACTCTAGCCTCCGAGATGATGTGTACCATGAAGTGTACCTCTCAAATATAGAACTAGCACTTCGAGGGTGTACAATAAAGCTAGTGCTATTGGAGTGTGTCCAGTACTACCCACAAATGGTTGGAATGCTCCTCCTCAATAGTCGAGTAGATCAGTATGTCATCGATGGAGATGACGAAAATGCGGTCGAGGTGAGGCTGGAATATCCTAGTCATGAGACACATGAACACTGATGGAGTGTTGGTTACGCCGAAGGGCATAACCAAGAACTCGTAGTGGTCATCCCAACACCTAAAGGTTGTCTTCTTCACATCCTCATCTCGAACTCTAAGATGGTGATAGCCAGACCTAAGGTCTATATTCGAGAACCATCGTGCTCCCTTGATCAGATAAAATAGGTCATCAATCCTCGTAAGTAGGTACTTTCCCTTCACAGTCACCTGGTTCAGGCACCGATAATCAACACACAGACACAAGATCCCATTCTCCTTTATGGAGAATGACATCGGGGATGCCCAGGGTGAAACATTGGGTCGGATAAATCCCTTCCCCTGCAAGTCCTCCAGCTATACCCGCAGCTCACAAAGCTCGGTGGGAGCCATCCGATATGCTAGAGTAGATATCGGTGCCATCTCGATGTATCAATGTAGATGTCCACCTCTATGTGTGGAGGTAGTCTTGGAACATCATCAGGGAAAACATCCATGTACTGATCCACCTCAAAAGGATGACTCGGACTCCACATATCAACTCCTCCAAGGACGAGACTAGCCAACTAAGGTGTGATCGGGTGCCCCCTCCTCTGGGTAAGTCCATCCTTCACTAAAAAGGCTCCCTTTTCACCAGTGAAGGTAATCCTCATCCCATCCTCATGGATACACCGTACTTTCTACTTAATACAGTCAATCTAAGAATCAATTGTTGATAACCAGTCCATACCCAAGATGATGTCGTAAGGCATCGACACTGCTATGAGGAGATCCCAGCTGAATCTATCACCTCCTATATTAATCTCACACTGTTGGAAGTAGTGTGTAATCATTGAGTCCACTCTCGGAGGAGTATCTATTCATAAGTATGAAGCCAAAGGCTATGTCGGAATCTCCGAGCTCAGAACAAGGGAAGCTGCAATAAAATAATGGCTCGTACCTATGTATATAATTACTGTAGAAAGGGTGGAGTAGACATAGATAGTACCTTAAATGATCGAAGGTGTGCCTTGGTCATAGGCCTCGACTACTTGGAGTTGAGACCTCTCCTGCCTGATAGATCCCTGTGGTCCGGGTGGACCTCATAGTGGTGGTGGTGGTAGGGCCTCAAAACGTCATCCACCACCTACTGCTCGACTAGCTCCACTGCCACATCTGCTTTCTCCAGGAGGACCACCATGATCGAACATCTGCCTCTGTCTGGGAGGTCCCTCTACTGTCTGATGCTCATCTGCATGGTGGGTCAGGCAGTCTCGTGCCATGTGACCCTGTCTGCCGCATGCATATCACTACCTGTTCCTTGAATGGCTAGATCTATCTCATGTTCCCCGCAAAAATGAACCTATATCCTGGGGTCTCCCACCTGATGTCCTAGTCTTCTTGGACCTCTGTGACATCTATCTAATGTCGGCTGTAGAAGACTTCGATATGTGTTTCCCTGTTGTGGGTCTCACTGCTGGTGACTGCTCATCGTGAAAAATATTTACAAGTAGGGATCGCTCCATCACCCCCACCTGCATCGGGATGCGTCGGGATATCATGGAAGCTCTGATCTCATTCCTGAGTCCCTGGTTGAAGGTCTGGGCCTTGAAGTATGGGTCCCATAATATATCCGTGGAATACCACGAGAGGTCAGTGAACCACGCTGAGTATTGAGCTACTGACATGCTACCCTACTGTAGATGCAGTAACTACTGTATCTGCACCACACGAAGGGTGGATGAAACAAAATATGACTGGAAGATACTCTCGAAGTCTGCCCAGAGGAATGATGCCTCATCATTCACCTGGATTATTTTGATCCACCATCTATCTACTGCTGCATGTAGGAGACTCGTGGCATGGATTACCAGGAGGTCGGCCGGTGTCCCTACTAATATGAAAACTCTCACGACAGCCTCCAACCAATCATCTCCTACCAGTGGGTCCATTTATCTCCAAAACCTAAGTGGCCTCTAGTGTGGAACCCGTGCAATTCACTCCAGCTACATGTACTCTCAGTCGTTGGAGCTGGTTGTATCGATGGCCCAATGGGTAGATGTGCCGCTGGTACCTCCGCTGTGATGGGGCCCTACACTGAGGAATTGTCGCTCGGTGGGCTACCATGTCATTCGAATCTCAGAACCCAAAATGGATGCCTTCATGGGGCCATCCTAAAAATAAACAGGTGCACCACGGTCAAAACAGTATACCTGGTGAGATGACACAAAGTAATCACGAATAAAACTTTTCAAAGGAAATAGACACGCAATCAGTGTTTTTGTGCACTGAGTCAAAAAGAAGAAGTCAGAGACCTAGTGTATGGATACGTCTGCCTCCACACCAACACCGGTTTCCCTATGCTGATGACCACACCCAAAACACGTAAGACTATTTCCGTTAAATGAATCGGAGTCTATGTTCTACGGTTGAACAGATGCCTCTGATACCAATTTGTCACAACCAGTCCTCGGGGCCCATGCCATGACTACCCCAAACCTGCCTCCATAGGCCAGGGGCTGGAGACTAGCACCAAAGGCGAATCCCTGATAAAAAGGGGATGCATTGAATTTAATCATTTAACACACATAGTCTGAACACTATCAGTAGAAGAAAAAATGTACTAATATAGAAAAGAAAGGAGTGCTGAAAGTATGTGGGCCATAATACAAACCCAACTAAACAACAAGTACAAATGCAAGTAAAAAGGGAAAAAGATCCTGGATTGTCAACTGGGTAATCCTACCTAAAGCATAGGTACAAATCTCAAATAACTCATCCCTGATGTATGTCCCGTCTAGTCTAGCTCCAAGAAGCCTCTCATCCATCAGACTCAGCCTCGATCACTGCTGACCATTTTCTGCATAGAACACAACAAGGTGTGGGTGAAGCCCGTGAAGGGTTGAGTATAACAATACTCAGTAGGGGACCCTAAGACCACCGAGGGTCTCCTAGAATCCACTAAGGATAAATCAAAAAGTATGATACAATCACGAAGTATCAATCATCCCTACTTAGGTATATTACCATACATATATCTAAGTTAACTGTCACAATCTGTCTCCAACTCTCAAGCCGAAGAACAATCCATCCCACAAAGGAAGCAAAGTTAATCATCTTGATGATATCAACTGAAAGAAAAGACTCAGCTCCCACAGGTATAAAACTCATGAAGAGGGGTAGAGATGATTATATATAGCCTCTGAATCATCTCTTCTTTCGAACCCACATAGGATTTTAGAATAATATCAGCACTGTAAATCCCATGTAGGATCCCAGTACAGAAGTCATTATTGTCGAACCCACAGAGGATCCCGGTATAGAAGTCATCACTGTTGAACCCATAGAGGATCCATGAAAAGTATCATCACTGTCAAAATCTGGGGGGATCCTAGTAAAATATCATCATTGTCGATCCCATGGAGGATCCTTGTACAGTAGAAGGTCCATGTAGGATCCTATCATCTCAGTCGAAGCCAGCTCTAGGGTTCCCGCACAAAGCACGCTCAATTTCGGGAGGGTCTGCTCCTCGATCCAAGTGTTGATACATCAACTACCACAAAGTCTTGAGTTGATATTTCCCGTAGTTTCGTCTCATCATATGGAACCCAACGCAACAGACGACACTTCTATCAGACGCACAGTCTGAGAGTTATTGGCATTTCTGTTCTAGGGGACCGCTTAGTTTTCAGGCTCAAACCAACCACGGTGTACCCAAACTATGTCCAAACCTCTAGTGGATTATGAAAAAATAATCGTCTCACTCAAAAAATTCCATCACCGCAAGCGGTCCGTCAATCAGACACCCATAGCCCTAGATGCGGGCTGAATGGTGTAAACGTCCACAGTGGGTCCGGGTCCGGTCCGACCTAGTCGGACTGACCCGGTACATGGTTCTGACCCGATATGAGAAAACGACCCCAGGGGACGGCCCGAACGAAGGAGGCCTGGCCGAAGGTGGCCTGGCCCCAGGCGGCCCGGCCGACCATATGAGGGAGGAGAGTGTCGCACCCCTCCCCAGTTTTTCGAACAAAACCAGCACGCTGCGCCGGTTCAGGGGCTGCGGGACCCACCTGGTCCCACTTGTCTGGCTCTACGGCTACCAGCCCGACTGACTGCCACCGCTCCTCCACTGTGGAGCGATGGTACCATGGTCCTCCAACTCTCCGCATGGCGTGACGGCACCGTGCCACCACCCTCACAGCCCGACCTGGCCGCGGCCTTCGGCTCCACCGCGCGGCGTGATGGCGCCACGCTTCCTCCTCTGCGGCCCGGTTTGGCCACGGCCCATGGCTCCTCCACGTGGAACGATGGGGCTGTTCCGTTTTCTGGTGGCCTTGCTTTGCTGGTTTCTTCAAGGCCGGCCCATCGCCGGCCGCCGATGCTCCACCACGGTTCTCTCTTCCGGTGGCGCCGTTGCACCACCCCCATCATCAACCAATCAAGAACCAACGGAGGGATGTCGTGATGTGTTTGGTTGGACCATTCCCTCTGCATTAGGTGATAACAATTCGCGAAAAAATAAATCGAGGTTTAATGAAGAAGAACAAGAAAATAATTAAACTCAAACAACTACCTCATATTTGTCATTGAAAGTTGACGAGTTGCAGAAGATGCAGTGTCAATTCGTAGATGACTGGGAGCATCCGAGGAAGAAGTGTCATCAGTGTTCTTCAAGGGTGGCTCCTTCTCTTATAGCTTGGTCAAAGATCGAGGATGGTGTTCTTCCTTCTTCGGAGATGAAGAGCGTTCTTCGTTGGAGGGGATGTTGTTCTTCGTTGGATGAATTTGTTTCTCCAAGAACTCCAAAGCTCCACCAAAAAGAATCACCAACCCAAAAATAAAATAACAGCTCTCTATTATTTTATTATTTCCAAGCATTCCAAAAATAATTCAAAAGCTTTTGAAAAGATAAATAAAATAAGCTACCTCACATCATTAATGGGTTAATTGGCACTATTATGGGGAAGGTGGAGAGTTGGATTTAATAAACTCAAGGGAAGTTTAAGAGGCTTCCCCCAATTTAATGAGAATTACATTGGGGTGAAAGGGGGTTTATACTCGGGTGGGTCCCACGTAGTTATATCCTCCCAAGGGAAGTTATGCGTTGGTGGTTCCCACCTATTACCTCTCCTTGGAGGATTAAACCGCCACAAATAACAATATGTTGTACATATTTTTATTTAATTTTATTTAGAAAACCCCTGAAAAAATTAACTTCCAACGTTGATAAAACAAAACGGTGGTAATGGTCCCCTTAAGTGAATACTGGCGCTGCGAGTTCAACGGTGTCCTCAGATTTCAATTTTGAGCACCGGTTCAAAAGTTATAAAATACTGCTCGAATTTCTACTAAACGTACCCAAACAAAAAATCATAAATTGATTCTGGGCACACCAGGCCTCATAATCAAGCACCGTCAGTTCTCAAAAACTTGTAAAATTTCCTTGTATTTAAGAAAAAAATTTCCACAGAAATTTCAGGTCTTTTCATTCTCCCCACCTCAGGGATTTACATCCTCGTAAGCTACAACTCACACTAAGGGAACAAATGTGTGTACAGAGCACGAATTTTAGACCCCCACTCCCATGTACTCTCCTAGAGGTTCCCGTGCTTCCAGTGAACACACACCAGACGTATCGACCGTGCACATAGGACCCCCTCCTGTCGATACACAATCTCCACTAGAACCTCCGAGAATGTTGCCCCATCATCGATCTTCATCTCCCTTAGTCGATGATGTGGGATGGGTCGTGCACGAATCACCTTTGCTGAGATACGTGGAAGATGTCGTGCATCCTGTGAAACTGAGGTGGAAGAGCCAGGCGGTATGCCAACTCGCCTACTCTGCTGAGGGCCTGGAACAGTCTGATGAATCGTAGAGATAACTTGCTGCCTTGGGCAAATCTCCATAGAACCTGCCGAGGTGAGACCAGTAGAAAGAAGTGGTCACCATCCTCGAACTCCTGTGGTCTCTGTCTCTTATCAACATAGGACTTATGCCTACTCTATGCAGTCTTTCTCCTCTCCAAGATGATCTGAACCTTCTCTGTCATAGCCTGCAACATCTCTGGTCCTATAAGTGCTGACCCCCTAGGTCAGTCCAGCACAGAGGTGATCTACAAGGACGGCTGTATAGTGCCTTGTAAGGTTCCATCCCGATGTTGGAGTGGTTTCTGTTGTTATACACAAACTCTACCAAGGGTAAATGATCCTCCCAGCTGTGATCAAAGTTGAACACGCATGCACGGAGCATGTCCTCGAGATTCTGAAAGGTCCTCATAGTCTGACTATCCTTATGAGGATGGAAGGCGGTGCTCAAGTAAAGCTGCGTCCTGAAAGCCTCCTCCAACCCCTTCCATAGCCGATAAGTCAAAGAAGCATCCCGATTAGAGACGATCGTCGATGGAACACCATTAAGCCGTACAATCTCCTGTATGTAGAGGCATCCCAAGCTCTCTACTAAGCCCTGCTCCCTGATCTATAGGAAGTGGGCTGACTTGGTGAGTCGGTCGACGATCACCCAAATCGGGTCATGACTCATGGATGTACTTGGAAGACCTTTTATGAAGTCTATGGATATCCAATCCCACTTCCACTCTAGGACCTCTAAGGTTTGAACCAAGCCTACTGGTACCTGGTGCTCCGCCTTCACTTGCTGACAAGTGAGGCATCGTGAAATGAACTATGCTATAGCCTTCTTCATTTCTGGCCACCGGTGATGTCTTCAGAGTTCCTGATACATCTTCGCTACTCATGGATGTATCACTAGAGGGGAAGTGTGAAACTCCCTCAACACTTCCTCCTGAAGTGCAACTGGTACCATGGTACATCCTCCGAAGAGGATGACGTGCTCCCCACGTTCAGGAAATCCATCAGCTGCCTTCCCTATGGATTTGTGAGCATGTCACATCTTATAGTAAATGTCCTCATGCAGTGCCTCCCTGACTTGATGGAGAAGTGGAGGAGTGACTATGAGAGACTACAGAAATCCTTCTCCATCTCTATCCACAAAGGATATCTGCAACGCGACCAGCTGCTATGTTGCCTCGCATAGTTGCTGAATTCCTGATCTCCTATTGAGGAAATGACCCGAGCCGAGGGGGAGGGTCTACCCGACGGGTGGCCCGGCCCTAGGGCAGCCCAGCCCAAGGTGGCCCGACCAAGGCGTCCCAGCTGAAGGCGGCCCGACCGAGGCGGCTCAGCCCGTGGTGGCCTGGCCGGCCATGCAGGGGAGGGGGGTACTGTGCCCCTCCCCGGTTTTCCAAACAGAACAGGTGCCAGTCCCGATCGTCTGGCTCCACGGGGGCCGGCCCGGCCAGCCACCACCGCTCCTCCACCATGGCGCGACGATTCTTCACCTCCACCGCTCGGCGCGACGGTGTCACGCCTCCTCTTCCGTGGCCCGGTTTGGCTGCATCCATCGGCTCCTCCGTGGGGCACGATTGTGCTGCACCTTTTTCCGGCAGCCTTACGCTGCCAGTTTCCTCGTAGCTGACCCGTCACCAGATGTGGATGCTCCACTATGATTCTCTCTTCCTGTGGAACCATTGCGCCACCACCGTCGTCAACCAATCAAGAATCAACGAAGGGATATCGGGCCGTGTTTATTCCTCCGGCGCCCTACGTGTTATATCATAAAAATTGGACAAAAAATAAATTGAGGTTGAATGATTAAGAACAAGAAAAGAATTCAACGCAAACCCCTACCTCGTATTTGTCGTTGAACGTTGAAGAGTTGCGGAAGTGGTAGCATCAATTAGTTGATGTCGGGGAGCGTCTGAGGAAGAAGTGCCGCCGGCATTCTTCGCGGGCGGAACCTTCTCTTATAACATGGTCGAAGATCGGGGACGGTTTTCATCATTCTTCAGAGATGAGTTTCACCCTTCATTGGAGAGGATGTCGTTCTTCGTTGGAAGAAGTAGTTTCTCAAGGAACTCAAATACTCCACCAAAGAGAAACCCCAAACCCAAAATAAAATAATAACTCACTATTATTTTATTGTTTCCATGCATTCCAAAAAGAATTCAAAACTTTTTCAAAAGATAAATAAAATAAGATACCTCACATCATTAATGGGTGATTTGGCACCATTATGGGGAAGGTGGAGAGTTGGCTTTAGTAAACTCAAGGGAAGTTTAAGAGACTTCCCCCAATTTAATGACAGTTACATGGGGGTTATGGGGGGTTTATACTTGTGTGGGCCCCACCTAGTTATATCCTCCCAAGGGAGGTTATGCGTGGGTGGGCCCCACCTCTAAAATCCCCTTAGAGGATTAAACCGCCACAAATAAAAATATTTTGTACATATTTTTATTTAATTTTATTTAGAAAACCCCCAAAAAATTAACTTCCAACCTCGATAAAACAAAACTGTGGTAAAGGGCCCCTTAAGCGAATACAGGAGCTATGAGTTCAACGGTGTCTTTGGATTTCAATTCTGAGCATCAGTTCAAAAGTTATAAAATACCACTGGCACGTTTACTGAACGCACCTGAAAAAAACTTCATAAATTTATTCCGTGCACACCGGGCCTTGGAATCAAGCGCCGTCAATTTTTGTAGACTCTTAAAATTCACATGTATTTAAGAAATAATTTTCCAAGGAAATTTTGTGTCTTTAAATATATATATATATATAGATATATATATTTTTATCCATATATGTTTTATTAAAAATGATATATTTGTATAATCAATGATTAATATACATATATATATATATATTTTAAATCATTGACAATTTTTGATATATATATATATATATATATATATATATATATATTAAAATACATACTAGTTTTTTAAAAAAATTATATATTTATATTCACAAGTTAATATATATATATATATATATATATATATTATAATATTTCTTAATTAATATTAATACATCAATTATATTATGACACGTTATTTAAAAAAATACACATATCAAATATATACATACATACAATTATACATATATAAAAATATATATACATCCATTCACATATATATAGGTCAAGAATCATAAATATTTTTGAAATAAATAAATAAATATATATATATATATATTATCATGTTAATATATATATACTCATAAATATATCAAAATGCTTAGAAATAAAAATCCATGTGAATTTTAAAAAATGATAATGGATGATAATATAAAAATCCGTCATTGTGAAACATATTTTTGAAATTATATTATTATCATAATTACTTTAAAATGATATCACCATATGTATAAAATACAATTAAACAATTAAATTTATTTATAAAAACACTTTTTGTATCATATGTCCCTAAATAATTTTCATTATTAACATATTTATAATAATAACATAATATAATATATGTTTAGTGACATAAAATACCAAATAAAAAAGTCTATGAAATCTAAAAAAACAATGAGTAGTATAACTAAAATCATGTGAGATAGGCCATGTTCACCTAATGAAAATGAAAATAGGAAATTATAAATTTATAGAAACCATAAATACCAAATAAATCATTAAAATACATTTTAGTTATTATTATACTGTTTTCATAAAAATATTTATGTATGATAAAATAGAAAAAGAACACAAAGAATGAATGAGGAGAAAGGTGCAATACATATGAAGATGATTTGTACTTGGTACCAAAAAAATTATGACTACAACTGAGTATACCAGTGGGGGGTGGGGGTTGGATTTCATGCACTGTAAAAGTTTATGTAGGAGTAATTCAAGGGAGATAATGAATAGAGTTTTCTGTTTTCAATTTAATATTAATTGTTTTGTGTTAATTTTTATGGAAGTAATTCCTTAAAAAAAATTCTATCAAATGTTTTTGTAAGAAACATAACTACCCATCGCAAAAAAATTCAAGTGTAATAACTAGTGGCAACCAGATTATACATCCATTGACAATTGTCATCACACTAAATTTTCTTATAGAATGGTTCCCATTCTATCCAAATGTAATTATAATAAAACAATTCTTCTATTCAAATTTAAAATTCTTTATGGTAGAAAAAATGTTTGGTAAAAATAATTATTTTTTGGGTATTTTTTGCGACGCACAGAGTTCCCATTACAAATATCCAATTATTATATAGTTTATGTTGGTTATTTATATATTCTATCACATTGGATGTATGAATTCAATACACTAATAAAACTAAGAGATTATGTAAATAATCCATCGATGTGATTAGCAGATTCCTGAATTTGTCTTCTATAAAATCATATATATATATATTAATAAAAATTAAATAATTAAACTCATTCGAAAGTCAATTTCGATTTTCCAAATTATTATTTGTATTAATGAACATGACCATGACGCATTAAAATATTCCAAAAATATAACAACATTTTGAACATGGGATAAACTATGCCATTCAAAAGAATGTTTACAACTTGTGATCATGAGATGTATCATAGAAAAAAAATTGATTATATGAGCCAAAGAACCAACAAAATGAATTATTCCAATGAAAATAATTGAAATCTATATTAAGATAACATAATTGGGTTGATTTATTGGTTAAAGAAGTGTATGTTTGAGAACCACTGATAAGGTATTTGGTATTGGATTATATAGTGGACTATTTTAACCAAGCACAATAATGAATGAGGCATTTCAATGAAGAAATCATTAAAGGTTTAAAAAAATGGAAATTTTATTTTTTTCCAATTGATAATTATGTCAGATGATTGTTTTTAGTTCTAATAATGTCTCAAAATACTAGTAGAAAAAATAATTTTAACGAGCTTAAAGAAAACACCAATGATAAAAAAGAGTATTGTTTTCATTAAATATAAAGATAATAAAATACTATATTTTCTTTATGGAGAGATATAGAAGAGAATGGAAAACATTATTTGTATAGGAAATGAATATTATAGTCAATAACAATAAGACTCACATTCATCCCTTCTCTCAGTACCAGAAAAGTTAAAATCAATACTCTGAGGTTGAAATTTGATCTTAAGAGAGAATGAATACCAAAAACCCATATGTCCTAACTGTATATCTTCCTTGTGTAGATGAAAATCACAGAACCATTTTAATAGAATAAAATAAATGAAGATTACATGAGAAATAGTATATAACACTATGATGAAATTTAAATTTGTCCCACGGGGACATACGTGCACAAAAAGAACACCAGCACCCATAGACATGTGTTTTTAATGCTACAAAAAGGAAAAAAATAAATGGTATAAATAAATGAAGAATCAAAAATTGAATAACAGAATATAAAATTTTTATAAATAAATCATAATGAATTTAATTTGTTCTATGTTAATGGGTTTTACCGTTCTAATCTCTTCATGTTTTTAGTATTTTATGTCACAAATCATGGATGCTCACTAATGTTACCAATGCTATAACACCTCTAGAGACTGGAACATCATCCTTAGGTATGTGATATAGGGAAATAGTGATGTCATCAAAGCTCCACTAGGAGTTGTACACCATTAGTGTAGAACATAGTTTTGTATACCTAGAGGTTCACCACCAAAGATCAAAAGGGACCTGGTTTGTGTTTTCCAGGAATAGGGAAGGGATCACCAGAGAACTAGTGGAGAAGGAATCCCAGAATGAATCTCAGAAAGATAACATGTGATGGGGTGATAAATTCCCTAGAAACCAACCAGTGACTCAAAGTAGAAACGAAAACTGATTCCTTCCATGAACACACTGCCAAAATAATGAAGCAAAAATTCAAATATCTATTGGGGCATATGGATAGTGATAATAAAATTGGACGGGAGGATACTCATTTGACAAGAACAAATAAAACAGGATATCCATAATGACATAGGAGTGTGTAAAAAAATTCATATTGAATGAAAAGGCCTAGTGAAGGAAGAACATAATGGAAATTATTAGCCAAAATATAAATGATCTAGTATAAAAATTAGTTCAATTAAAATAATACAAATCAAATTTAATGCATCAAAATATATCAATCTACAATGGATGAAAAAATATAATAATTTAAATAATAAAACAAGTTAATATGAAAAACACAATTGAAATATATCCACCATTTTCAATTGAAATGGGTGATGTTACTACACTAATGTTTATTAAATCAAAATAAAATTCAATCTCTGTAAAAAACATGAATTTAGACAACACCATGGAATTAGTCAAACTATAAATAAGGTTGATGTCTATCTGTATCATATTGAAACCGAAAGTTCCAAATTACACATCATATCTAATTAAATACAGATTAATATATATGTTCTTATATTTACAATGAAATATTAAATTTCTTGTATAGGTGATTTGCATAATGGATCTCAGAATACACCTCAATAATATAATTATAAAGGCCATGTTCATAACATACACCTTAAATCCAAATGGCATCATTAAATACCTCACTTAAGGAAATATACATGGATTCCCTAGTTAAAAGTAAGACAAGGTAATACATATTTCATTTCTAGTAAATTGGTCAAGCACTTGAAATAAATACATCACAAGTTAAACACATATGAGTTTCATTGCTTCCATCATAGTCTATATCAACATAACTAGAAATTATTTCAACAGTCTCCATGTTTCTACCATAATATAATTCAATAATATTTCGACCTGATAGGTATCTTAATATCCTCCTACGGTCACCCCATTGTGATTTCCTAGGTGTAGCCATGAATATTAATAAAATATATATTTCATAGGAAATATTAAAGAAATTGAAAATCATGATATACATGGAACATCCCAAAATATTTGCATTAGGTGTTGGAGATATTATTTCTACATCTGTTGTAGCTGTGGGTACCTATAATAGTGGCTTTTAAAATTATTTCCAATAAGTATACTTAATGTCTTGGGATAGTCACACATGTATCTCATGAGTATTTTTATGAAATAATAATGATGATTTAAATAAAGAACATTGATTGTTCTGTCCGAAATTATCTCAATACCACAGATTTAATTAGATTCACATACGTATTTCTTTTCAAAATTTCATTTTAATTGTTATTCAATAGTATAAATGAATCTTATATTTTTGAAAATGATAAAAATGTCATCAACATATAGCATCAGATAAATCAATCCATTTTTGGTTTTATTTAAATAGACATATGCATAATACTGACTCCTAATAAAATAGTTTCTTACATGAATGAATCAAATATCATGTACCACTTACTAGAGTCTTGTTTTAGGCCTTAAAATATTTTTTAAAATTAATATTTTATTCAATTTTAATTCATTAGGATAACCATCAGGAGAATTCATAAAATATTTATCATTACAAAGACTTTGTAAAAAAGAGGTTTAAACATTTAACTATTAAATTTGAATATCATTATAGGTAGAATAATATAATATGAGCCTAATGTAAGAATGATTAAGAAAAAGTGAAATTTTTTCATAGTAATAAATTCCCACTATTTGAAGGAAACCAATTGAAACTAACCATTCCTTATATTTGATTTTATTACCCTAGAGGTTTCCATCATTTATTTTAAATATCCACTTAGAACCAGTTATTTTAGTATTAGTCTATTTATTTACAAAATTTCACGTATGGTTCTTTCTTGAAGAGTGTATTTCATCATTTTTGGAAAGGACCCACTACTGTGATGATTTTTAATTTCTAGATAACATATATGCTTTAGGGTCATCATATATAATAAAATGGGCTATATGGAAGGAATAATATTCCATATAATACTAAATAAATCAAGAAGGAGGTGATCGAAACCTCGTTTACTTCTATCAGGTATGTTCATAGTCCCTAAAGAGGGGTGTATGTTCAAATTCATAATCTAAATTACAAATAGAAGAAGAGTCATCCTATGAATAATGGAATTCATATGGGGGAGAAGGATTGATATGATCCCTTAACTAGGATGGAATCTTAGTTTCATTTGCCTAATAATGGTCCAGATCACTACCCCATAATGTGGTGTTATTTATTTTTTAAGAGGAATACTCATGAATGACAACATCCCAAATTATGACTCACTTTTTATTAACCTGGTCATCTATATAAATTTTATACCACTTAACACCCTTGAGAAACCCAAAGATGATTCATTTTTGAGAAATTAGTTTTATCTTGTCAGTCTTAATATGAGAATAGGTTATACAATCAAAGACTATTGGGTTGGAATAGGTTTTTTTCTTACCATTCCTCTACTAGTTATTTGTTTTAAACTAATTAGTATAAGATGGAAACATATTAATTTGATATAAAACTGTGGTAGTATCCTCTATCCAAAAGGATTTGGGGAGTCTTGAGAATGAAATAATGCATTGAAGACTTTCATGGATGGTTCTATTAATTATTTATTGTAATACATTTTTTTGGGTAACTTTACCTAACATTTTTTTTTCTTCCAACACCTTCATGTTCACAAAACAATATGAAATCAGTAGAAAGGTACTCAAAGCCATTTTTTGTTCTTACAGTTTCAAATTTCAACCCTATTTGAATTTCAAAAAAAAATTTATTGGTTTTGTAATTTTGGAATATATAGGGTCTATTTCTAACCATGATAATCCATACATTACAAATGAATTCTTCTATGAAAGAAACAATGCAGGTTCCTCGACCATTGCAGGAAGTCTTAGATTTTCCCAGAGATCAAAGTTGACATTTTCTAATGGGCAAGTGTCGTGGAAATTAGAACATCCAAAACTAATCATTTTAGACTTTCCAATCACACAATACTTATAAAATTGAAAATTTCATGGTGTGATGTAATTCAACAACCATTAATTTTTGAGTTTATTAATCAGTTTAGAGGTAAATTATCCAATATTATTTTCCAATAAATATTATTATCATTATTGGTTTATTAGACTCTAGAAAACCGGATTGATTGGGTCTTTCCATTGAATACCTACATCCCATTTATTAATGATAACTTATGTACCATTCAAGATAATTTTTGGATTTTATGGTAATCAGTTTCATACCTAAAGTTAAAGTGCTTTTGACCTTGTATCCCTAAGGAAACCTATTTCCATTGATAATTGGGAATACACCGTTAATAAACTAATATAATGATAGTGTTGTAATAATTTCCAAAAAAAACTCTACTATAAACTATAAACATTTTATAATTACATAAGAGGTGATATCATTTTACCTTATCAACGATATCTTTCTTTTTTTCTCCAAATGGACACATATTGAATTATACACTTAAATCAAGGACCCACTTTGGAATAATAGTTTTCTTGGAAACATTAATGACCTCAGTAGTGTCATATCTAGAGTCTTCAAGAAGGGAATGATCCTTTTTTTGGAATCTAACTCATGTTTGAGTTTCCTACACTCTAGTTTATGGTTACATGGTTTTACACAATGAAAGTTGGGGACCTTTATATTATTAGAACTAGATAAACTCATGGAATATTTATTTATTTATTTATTATATTTAGAAAACTGTTTCTTTTTAGTTTTAGTTTGAGTTCTACCCCAATATAATGAGATCATAGAATCCCCTTTCTTTCTAGGATATAAATGTAGTTCCATATAAGTAAGGGATTATATAACCACTTATGTTGATAAAATTTCTTGGACGTAAAACAAGGTATTCGCGAGGGTGTTGTATGAACTATGTAATGTGATTAATAGGATTATTTATTTATCATCATCATCAAATGAATAATTACTGTTGAATAAATATAACATGAATTTTTTATCTCATATACGTGGTCTTTAATAGATCTATCTAGATTCATCTTTAATTTAAACATTTAATTATTTTTATTAGTCCTACCTACTAATGATGTATTCATGTAATGTATCTCATGTTTAACCCAAATTATAGTAGTAGTATATTCACAAGTGACATCCTTATGCACCTTAACACTTAATGAAATATATTGGCAGCTATGTTCTTCAACTAACACATCGTGGGATACATCCACTTCATATTAATGATATGGGTAATGGATAAATCAAGATAAATTTAGTCGAAATAAATTTAAATCCCTAAATTAAAAATTATGTTAGAATAATCCTTCCATTACATTATTGATAAAGAAACCATATAACTATGAGTAGTCCATGCATTGTGTATCAACACTTGAATTTATCATGGAGTTCTCATGAGATTTTTGGGTTGAATTTCCCAATATTTTATTGTGTTTAACGGCCAATTTATTTTAAATAATAATTTACAGGCAAGTGTTGAGGAAATAGAAGTTAGGATATTAGGATAGGGTAAACCACTAAATAGATCCTGGAAATCCAAGTCTCCAATTGGAATGAATGGCTACCTAATTACTTTATTATGATTTTCATGGATAAAGTATGGATCCCTAAAAAATGTAATGGGGATATTTTCCACTAAAATGTTAAAACCACTATACATTATGTGTTCAATGATTAGGAATAATGAGATGTGATAAAATAGTGGTTGATTAAATAATTCAATATAGAAAAATATTTAATTTATTATTACTCACTTATTTTGTAATCATGAAATGTAAAAATAATATGCTATTTTTAATTGAATAATTAAATGACAAGATCATGATCCACAATAACCCAATTATTAAAATTTGATAAATATAACATCCTTAAATACAATAACATACATAAGTGGTTTTATCAATTTGGGGATTTTTTATGACATTAATGGATATATTACATGCTAGAAGACTCAATTCCAATACCACCTATTAGAAATTTGAGTGATGAAGAGTTCATTTCCAATGACAAATTTAGAGTGAAATCATCTATATTCAATGTTTTATGCTTTTATCAATGTCTACTCAACTAATGAAGTCCCATAATAAAATGGATATGTATTTCATGCTTGATAACATATATGGTATTTTTAGGAATGAATTATACAAAAACAGTTGGATATTCCCAAGGAATCCTTTCATGGAAATCATGTAGTCAATGCATTTGATGGGCCTCATGTAGTCAAGCTCATTTTCTTCATTGAGCACTTATAGTTTCTAGGGTTTAAGATACAAAATTAATTGGGAACTAACATCTTTTAGGAATAACTCACTCAAAGAATCTTCAGCTTTGTTGTGAATCTCAATATCAACAAAATTGAGGAGAGTTAGCTAGATATTCTTTGACATCATTAACAAGTAGATAAGGATATGAAGTGAGAAGAAACATATGTCGTTATCATGAACAAACGGAATGGGAGATAAAGTATTTTTAATCCAAAATATTTTTCACACCCTTCCATGAAAACATAAAACAACAGTAATGAATGGGAACATGATGTTTTCCATTACACATGTGGAAAAAAGGGACACTAGAATAAAAACTACACCCATCAAAATAATAGTGTTGACTTTTCAGGTGCATTGTTTATCGAGTTCCATTTATTTGATTCTAAAAATTGGGTATTAGATATAACTTGTGGTTATCACTTATGAATTAAAATAAAATAACAACATATATTTAGAATTATTGATTGAGTAGAAGTATATCTTCATGCTTCCAATATAGATAAACATGTTGTGGTATCTATCATGGAATATAACCTTTTGTTTCCAACTAGAATGATCATGGTTTTAAAGGGTTGTTATTTTGTTACATCTCTTACCAAAATCATTATTTATGTATCCATACATGATATGAATGTATTTATTTTAAAATTAGCAAATAAGGGTTTCTTCTTTTATAAACATTGAATTTTTATTGTATGGTCCATTTAAATAACACTATTTATTTATTAGATTACTAGAACCCAATAATGGAAATCAATAATAAGTAACATCACTATACTCAAACCACACCCAACATTGGCATCACCATCTAGGAAATTTAAATGAAAATAACTTGACTAAATTACATCAACATGGATATATAGATTATTTTGAACTAAAAAAACTTGGTTAATGTCACACATGCTTGAAAGGATGAACAACCTAAGCCCTTTTTAGTGGGAAAGGTGAAAGTGCTAATGAGATTTTAGAAAATCTTTATACAAAAATTTGTGGACATGTACCATTTATTCATGGGGTGGGTACTCATACTTCATAACAATAAATGATTATTTTAGTAGATATGAATATATGTACTAAATGGGTTTAGTGTTAGATTATTGTGATAAATACGATGAAAATAATAGTAAAATTTTGAACCATATTGTTAAGAATATTATGAATCTTCACAAAGAGCATGGAGAAAACTATCTTAATCAAGAATTTATTTATTTTCTATTTGAGTTTGTCATTTTATCTCATATCACTAAAACTTATGCATCTCAATGTAATACTATAAGAGAAATCATGAACCACACCTTGTTGTACATGGTCAGATCAATGATGACTCATGATCATCTTCAATTAATCATTTGGGGATATGAGTTAAATATAGATGAAAATGTACTAAAATATGTGACAAATAAAGAAATATATGGTATAAAATACCAATAATGTAATGGAATGAAACATGTGTTGTCTTACATACATGTTTGGTGTTGTGCGGCATCTATTATGAAATATTCAGGTAACATGTTTTCACCATGATGCCCATTATATATCATCAATGGATTTCCCAATTAAATAAATGGATAATACATATAATATCATTCTGAAAATGATAGTGGTTGATAGATGTCTCAAATTTCATGTGGATGGTATTATCTTTAAAAGAGATAGTGGGAGTGATATTGACTTCAATAAAGTATAGGGTCAATATACATAAGGGTTAGAATAAGAACACATTCTATAATGTTCCAAAGATATGGAAATTGTTCCAGAGACACAATTTCTATATAAAAGTACTAGAAAGAATAGAGAACCACAACAGTATGGTTTACTGGTCACTGAGGATAGAAACTCATTATTAGTTAATAAATTAGTAAAATAGATGAAAATGGACATAGAAGGACAAGTTAGTACCTATAAGGTTCCAATGGTTGCAAAATGGTTTCAATAGTGATAAGGCAATGACTATGATGAATCTTTTCCACAAACTCAATGTTGAAATACTTTAGAATTATACATGGAATTATGGTTTTCCATGATTAGGAGAGTTGGAAAATGGATTTCCAAACAATATTATTTTATGGAAAACATAATGAATATGTATATATGATATATCCTGAAGGTTATATGACTTGAAAGGATTCAAACAACGTATAAAACTTTCTAAGATAATTTTATGGATTATTGAAATCATCTAGGTATTGGAGCATTGTTTTTGATGTGTCCATAATGGAATTTTGTTTTGTTAAAATAATTAATATGATATGTGTACCTAAAACCAATTTAGTGGGAGTGTAGTCATTTTCTTAATAGTATATATTGATGATATAATAAACATCATAAATTAAATACCATTCTTACTATCTATTTATGGGCAGTTGAATAAATTTATCACTATAATGGACTTCTAAAAGAAGACATATATTCTTGGGATCAAGATCCATCTCCATATATCTTTGAGATTTCTTGGTTTTGGTAAAACTGTATACATTGACATGAAACTGAAGAGATTCCATGTGGAACAATCTAAGCGGGGATTTTTTCCAACATTTCATGGAATTCATAATTCGAGAAAAATGGTTCCTCGGACACATGAGGACGGAAATATAAGGAGGAGGATTTCATATGCATCTGTGATTGGGTAAATAATGTATGTAATTCTATATAAATTGATAGATGTATCCTATGCATTAATTGGGGTATGAATATGTAAACCTGATCCAATTGACTACCATTGGATATCATACAAGACTATCCTTATGCATCTGAGACATACTAAGGATATTTTACTAGTTTATAGAGGAGATGATGATCTAGTCATCATAGGATTTTCATATTCTATTTTACACATTGATTAAGATGCTATAATGTCACAAATGGGATGAATATTCACTTTTAATAGAGGCGTTGTTAGTTTTAATATATCAATGAATGATATCATTGCAAATTCTATAGTAGAATTTTAGTATATTGTAGTTTCTAAGGTATAAAAATAATAAGTATGGATTTGAAAATTTATCCAAGAGCTTGACGTTGTACCTAGCATGAAAGATATTATGACAATATATTGTGATAATACTACAGTGGTGGCTCTTAAAAAAGATCCATGGTCACACGAACTGGAAAATCACAAACTTTAGAACTATCATCTAGTGAGGTATTTTTCTCTAGGATGTGATTTTTTAGTGAGGATTATTTACATATATGAAAACATGGTGGACTCCTTATCCGGAGAAATGACTCATTAGAAACATGACTACATTGTGGGGTCTAGCAGACTAAAAGACATTGGCAGTTGGCTCTAGTCAAAGTTGGAACATGAGGGAGTCGGTGTCATCAGACCTACTATTTGTACATTGATTACCTGAATATTATATGTATTGAATAATAATATAACATATTTTTTTATCATGAATCTAAATTAATAATATTCTACTATATACATCAATTTTATAAGGTTATAGATGTTCCCTTTTATGATGATAATATTTATCTGCTATGATGATATTCTAATAAAAGTGATGTGGAAGGATAATTTAATTTGATGGGAAAAGTAGAATAAATACTATCAAGTGCGAGTACCCGTAATAAAATGAGGCTTATTCTCATGAATATCACACTTAGAAATCTCTAAGATGAGTGATTATGAGAATATACCAACTAGTAGGGATTTCACATGTCTTGGTATAATTGGATATTCATATCTATACGAATTTCTTATCTTCCTTAGACTTATGATTATTATTAATGTATATTACAATATGAGTACTTATATGTATTTCGTAAAAAACTACTTTAATATTTTATGGAGATGTTGGATACATTGGGTGTATCCGATGTGATATGTCATTGATGAATAATTTGAGGAATTATTTTTCCCTTCCATATTTATGGAATCTTAAATTTCATCCCTTTTATTATAATAGAACAATCACATTAAATTCCATGTACACGGTGAAAATATGTGTTCCTTTATGATACTCAATGAAATAAAAATTGAGCATATAGGTTGGTGTCATAGATGTGCCACCTACTTGATTACAAAATGAGAGTTCATATGTGGTTGTCAGCATTGCAGCGTTATATTATTTCTTATGGGTTCCTTGAACCATTTCCTTATAGTTTTCAAAGACATTAGGGAGCCCTACTTAAGGCCAATGGTAATTAATCCTATAGGGTCACACAAAATGTGTTTCCGAGAATCTCATCTGAATTATATTTGAGATTAATTAATGGAATAATAATTATTCTTATGTTTGAGGAATAATTTTATTCATTTTATATTGATCGCATAAATTAAATTAATATTTTTTTTGGATTACGTATAAAATATTTATTTATTCAAAATTTTAATATATATTTATTCCAAATATTGTGAATGAAATACTTATTTATAAATAAAATATTTATTCTGTTGTTCAAAAAATTCTAGAGGTGTTTGAATGTACCAACACCGAGTGCAATGGAAAATATTAATTAAAATGACTATTTATTAATATTTATTATTATGAAAGTTTTAGTGTTCCAAAAAAATTTAATTTTATATTTATTATTATCCTTATTGTCATTTATGGGAGATAATAAAATTTATTTACAAACTCGTATGAAATTTAATAATACTTTAACTAAAATATCAACTGTGTAAGTGTAATTCTATATCTATTATTTAGATAATATTAAATTGAGAATAAATAATTATTATGCAAGAATAATTCTTTCTCATCCCCTCCTTATCCACCCCTCTTAATAAAGTGAAGTGAAATAGATATTTCATCAAGACTACAAAACAAGTGATCAAGAATGAAAAACACATTACATTCAACACACCGTGATACAACTCAGAGATTGAGTGGTGTCTCTCAGACATCGTAGGAGCATGTGTGGATCAAAAGTCATGGGATTCTATCCATGGATCCCCATAGTTCATAAAAGGTAATCAAAAAGGGGTTTTTATATGATCAATATTCACCATCAATAAATGTTCCTATTCCAAGGTATTTATTTTATGAAATATTAAATAAATTAATTATAAATTTTATGTGAAAGATCATCTCTTTTGTTTTTGAGAAATAAATATTAATTTAATTTTTAATTTGTCACCCACATTTATATGTTTTTGAAGTGGTCTGAACCTATAATAGGATAACACATGCAACAGGTCGCCCAAAAACTAAGGCCATGCAATGGTAGCCCAAGAGGGAATTTATGATCTAAAACACAAATGATATAGTATGATAAATTGACAATATAAAATGATTAAAATAAATTTTTATAGATGAAAATTAATTATTCTTTATTGGTTAAAAATATGGATGAAATTCTAGATTAAAACAAGCTCAATTGAAACAACACAATTCCGAAACAAACTTCAAATTTTAGTGGCAATCGGGAGAAACCCTTCTTCCTCACATCCATCAACCCACAGAATTAACACAAGAACAACAACCGACATGATAAGGAGTCCAAAAATTACTATTTTTTCTGGTACATCCTTCCCAAAACATGATCCTATGGTTTGAGTTTTTATTCCCCATTTGAATGGTTGAGAGGAATTTTTCAATGGAGGAAAGGAGTATATGAGAATTTATCTATATAAATAACTTCACAATCTTCCTCGTAGTTTTCAAGTCATTAAAATTTGATTTGAGGAACTTCATATATGATTTATAGACATAAATATATTTATAAAGATATTCCAACATCCTTTAGAAAAGGATGAGATCCATTCACATTGTTCCCTTTGTAAACATACGAAAGAACTGCCAGACAACCCCACATGACATTCACAAGGTGAAAATTCCCATGTATGATGCATGAAATAGATTTTGAATAATTACTATAATTTCTGTTATAGAAATGCATTTATGGATTTCAATTATTTATTTTATTTTTAGTAAAAATAAAATTATTAATAATGATATAATGAATTTACATTTTACATAATATTTTTTTATTTTAATATTTTGTTTTATTTTTTTCTTATTTATTATTTAAATGTATACATTTACATTTTAATCATTTAAATTAAAAATATAAGTAAAATTATAATTAATAATAGTTACAAATAATATATTGAGTATAACTCAAAGAAATAAAAATTATTATCTTTAGTGTGATTTAATTTAATGATTATTTTCTTCTTGGAATGGATTTATTTTTAATTACATTTATGTTTTTTAATTAATTTTGAAAATTTAATTATTTTTGAAAATCAATTATATTACAATTATTTTTTGGTTTATAATTATTAATACGATTTATTTTTGGAATTAATATTTTTTATTTCATATATAATTTATTTATTCAATTTTATTTCCATATTTTTGAGTTTATTTTAAATTGTGTATAAACACACACACACACCCAAACCGAAACACAAACACAAATATAAAATATCTGTTGTATAAATGAATTTAAATATAATTTTATAAATATATTAATATGTTAATAAAAAATTTATATAAAATATGTATGTATGTATATATCAATTAAAAAATATATCATAAAATAAATAATAAAAAAATAGATAATATAGGTAAATGCGTTCAATTTTCACATGAAGGTCTCATGTTCGAATGTAGGGATGCACAGTTGAGTAGGGAGGGTGGAATCACTAATAGTGGGATTCTAAAAAAGGGATAGATTACCACAATTGGATAAGAGTATAGTCCAGGGGTGAGTGTTGATAGAGGGGAATGTGTGGGGGGGGGGTGACTAAGATAGGATGTGTGTATAGTACATAAACATGTTGAAAAAAATATTTTAATATTTAGTAATTTCTTTTTTAGGATTGAAAAGGACACCTATTATCAAATCTATAAAAGAGAATATGAACGTAATTTTTACAATTGATTCTAAATAATATCATTGTTATCATTATTTGGGACGAAAAACTGTTATGAACTTTTAATGATACCAAATTCATTACTGAATTTTAGTGATGAAAAAATAAATTATAAAAATTTGGGTGGGGATGATTGTGAGTGTTCAAGTAAACATGGGTTGGGGATGATTATGGGGGCACATGCATGTTGGTGTGGGTGTGTCGATTTGTGAAAGTGTGTCTAAGTATGGGTGGGTGGGGTACTGATAGGGGGTGTGAGCATTGTACATATATAAACCAATTTTTTATTATTTTGGTTTCTTTACTGTTTTTTAGTGTTGATATATTAACATTTAATCAAATGATAATAATGTAACAAAAAATGTTTTACATTTCTAGTTGTGGATAATATTTTACTTATCATCAAAGTATTAACATTGACATACGACATACACATTTAACAATTACTAAATCATTGGCACCTTTTTAGAGACAAAAATTATTAAAAACATGAGTTTGAGAGGAGGGTTTGGGTGTTCAAATATTCATAGTTATGGGGGAGTGAGTGTGGGTGAGTGGACATGTGGGTGTGGGTGTGTGTGGGTGTGTCAAAGTGTTCGTATGTGTGTGGGTATGAGTGTGTGACATGCCCCATTCAAGTGTATCTTGAACCATGACTGATCTAGTTGAATAATGTGACTTCTTAGGCATACCTCTATGTACTCTAGAGACTATTGGTGCACATCGAGACTCAATAATAATCATAGAGAGACTTTAATCTCAATATCATCACAAGAAATAATAGATAAATAATAAAACTGTTATACAATGGTTCCATGTTCAACATGTATAAAAACAATAGAAATATCACCAACCAGGTCGATCAAGGACAAATGAATCCTAAAATAATAATATAATTCAAGACATAACCATAAAAACCAAACTCCCTCATCTATCATGTCTCTCGAACTCATCCATTCATTCCAACCATATCTCATGTTTAAATTGCAACTGGAAAGCTAAATATAAGGTTTTTCACCAACACTAAGGTACATACGAAATGTGTGAGAATAAAAATCAGATTATAACCACTACTGATCTCCCTTATATATTCCATCATATAAACATATGTATAAACAAAATATAAATAATACTGGAATATGTGACCTGTAGTAAATCGTGTCTGGTCATCATGGTATTGCAAGGCAATAAGACATCAGAAACAACCTACATCTTCCAATGCTATTGTACATTTTCTATCATCCGTTAATGAGATAGTGCGACTTTCATGACACCCTATAAACAAATTTGGGCCATAAATTACTAATAAATGATAAATGCAATCTGGCTATTACTATTGGTCTCACCATAGGTGTTAAAATGTTTGACGAAATATGGTCTCATTGTGGCTTTGACCATGGATGGTAAATCCCAAAATGATTCATATTTTCTCTACCAATTTTAAAATAGGATATAATTTTAAAATGGTGTCTCCAACTCTCAATTTATTAGGCCATGGGATGTAATTTTCAGATGGCCTCTTAACTCTATGTTTGTCTTACCATGGCTAGTAAATTCTATATGGTGTATCGTTACATTAATATCGTGACCACATGCTATAAGATTTGTGTTTTGGTGTAAAATTGGGTTTCTATTCAAATGATTTGAATCTCCATATCATCAGTTTCTGAGAGTTACACTTATTGAATTGAGTGAATTCATCAACACCATGGGATTTCCATATTCATGTCATTGAGCATTGTACACTGAACACAATTGAACATAAAATTTTTAGAATATTGATTTTGATTCGATTTAGTGGAAGCTGGGTAGTGTAGTCGAGAGAATGTATTCTTGGTAGAAACAACATAATGGTGCAACTAATAATGGGAGTGTGTATTAGGTTTTATTGAAACATTCACATGGTGGAAGCAATAATTCTCTTAAAAAAGGGGTGATTAAGACTGATTGGGAAACACATGAACACGATATAGGGTTTTGGTGGAAATGATGGAAGACTATATGTAGTGTATACATTGTTAAAATGAATTTATTGATGTGGTAGTGATTACCCTTTACAAACTTGATTAAGTACACCAAAGCTCATATCATGGTGGTTTTAATATTATGATGATCGGTATATTGTGAGGACTGGATGACCTGATAAGTTCCACTATAAAGAGTGGAGCCACAACACTATGGCTGAATTCCTAGATACCATCACGCATCAGATGATGGAAATCTTATTCAGTGATACATGTGATGAAGGCCATTCTGTTGATGGTCATGTTGTAGTTGGAATCCTAGAAATAACAGGGTGTGATTTTAATTTATTGTATATTTATACAAATCTATAATTAATACAACTAATTACATATCTTTCGTAGTTTAGTGTGACATTATTGTAATAATTAAAGTGTTCTGACATATTCGAATTAAATTAATTAGAAAAATAATTAGAAATTGATAACCCTTAATTGAGAATTTCAATGAATTATTATATGAAATTTTTGATAAAAACTGAAATGAAGAATAACAATAAAACATGTTTAAATTTCATAGAATAGTCACTAGATCAACTTCAAATGCTATAATGTGAGTTTTTGTGAGATCAAAATGTGTCAAAAATATGCCCCTCGCCTCTAATGTGTACCCAAGGGCTCCACTTGAATCATCTGACATTCATATGTGATACATCTTCTCTCAATGGTATTCTACTACCATAAATGTAGAGTGGGAAGTTGAAGGATAGTTTTTGGGTAGATGGGGGATCATCGAAATGTAATCATATATATTCATTATCATCCCATCTAATTTTATTATAGAAGAAATAAATCAAGATCTGTAATTATAGATGAATGTTTTCATGAATTATTATATATTATGAAATGCTTCAGAAACTATTGACTAATTATATGAATATTTCACATCCAATAGATTTAATCTCATGAACCCATATAATATATGGAAGCCAATATTAGAAAATAATAAATTTTAACAATTTATCATTTATAGAGCATGGAACGATATATTATAAATGGAAATCTAATGTTGAATATCATATTAAATAACATCCACCAATACATTAATCACACACTGAAAATATCAATCCTTTTAATTTGGGCATGTGATAATTCATAATATTACATTAATGGTTAAATGTGAATATTTGTGAAAGACAACATCTAGGGGGAAATGTGTTGCACATTTGTAACATTCTCCATCACCATCAAGATCTTCCTACCTGGTGTGATGAGAGAAACGTCAAGCCAAGAAGATGAGAATTCATGGTAACCTAATGGGAAGTTATAATGAGGAATATAGAGTGAGTGTATAATCTATTTCTTCCCACACTCATTGGTTGTTGGGTCAACCCATATATTCCAATGGATTGAATTACCTTTGAGTATGAATGGAGAGAAATTAAAGTTGTTTTTGAGACTCCATCCCTAGTATTTTTCAGATGCCCTTCATCTCATTTTATAGTATTTAGACCATTATTTATTGATAAAAAACATCCAGTGGTTTAAATATTTACATTCTTCAATGAAATTTGTCAATGTTTTATCTAATTAAAATTACATGTTGATTCAATATATTTTCTAATTTTTAAATTATAATGTTTCTATTATGTGAATTAATTAACTGGTTTCAACTTCTCAAAAAAATATAATATATTAATATAGATTTGATTGGTTACCCCCATTTTAAATTAATGTAAAATATTAATTATTTTATTTATTGTGAGTTATAGTGCAACTATACTCATGACTTACATATTATTTTAGTTTTCACATTATTTTTCATTTTCTAGAAATAATAAAATTTATATTAATATATTCATATATTTAAAAAAAAATTATTTGCTAATTAATTTTTTACATCATAACATATATTAGAAATAACATTTAATAACCATTCAAATAAATATATAAACCATAACTCAATGTAATAAAAATAAATATATTCCTAGTTGAGGAAGTTAATGATGGTTTATTTCATTATATTTTTTTACTTTTGTTACATTTATGATGTAATTTTTTATTTGGAGAATTTAATGTATTTTTATCGTTAGATAAGTTAGGAATAATTTTTAGATTTTATGTTATTATTATGATTTAATTTTGAAATAACGATTTTCTATTTCAAAATTCATTTATTTTATTGAAATTAATTTCCATTCCTCAATGTTAATTTTTAATGGTCTACATAAGTTATGTTGACTTCACACCCATAATATAAAAAAATTTCACTTCTATTTATACTCCCTGATGCATGAAAAATAGTTTTATACATCTCTTTGTATTTAATAATATTTTAATTATCAATCATGAATTTTTTAAAGGTGGGGTAGATTCTATAATATAAAATATATCATTAAAATAAATAGATATTTATTTTCAAAAAATTTTAGAACTGGATATTTAGGATTCTTTATGAATCTTTATCAATATCTAGTATGAATTATGGATATTTATTAACATTTATTTATATTTAATAGATATTTCTTAACATTTTTTTAATATTTTTTAATTTTCACAAATATTTAGTAATATTTATAAAAATTTGAAAATATTTAATAATAATTATTGAATATTTTTTAATATTTATTTAATGATTATAAATATTAAATAAATATTTACTAATATTTAAGACTATTTATGAATATTAATGACTATTTATGAATATTTAAATAATAAATGTCAATATATATTTAATACAAATTTATAATTTATTTTATTTTATTTAATATTTATTGATAATTATTAAATAAATATTCCTAAATATTAAAAAATATTTATAACTAATTGTAAATACAAAATAATCATTAATAATGTTTAATATTTAATTAATATGTTTTAATATTTAATTAACCATCATTTTCTATTTATTTATAATTATTTTATATTGATTAATATTTGTTAATATTTATAAACATTGATGAATATGTACTTAATATTTAATTCACATTTGTTAATATTTATAATTATTTTTCAGTATTTAAGAATTGTGATGAATATTTATGAATACATAATTAAAAAAAATTAATTTTTAGTTAATATTTGTTAATATTTAAGTACAATTTATTTGTATTTATTAATATTTACTTATATTCCTTAATATTTCAAGAATTAGTTAATATTTATTAAACTTTATCTACTGTATTTGGAGTTTGGCTTAGGGTTAAAAACCCATAAATACTACATGAAGGACATGGGTTCAAAACCCAATGGATGTAGGGATCTATAGTTTCACTATACTAGGACTGTAGCAATGGTGGAACTATAGAACTGATGACAGAGTATATGCGGTAGGCACTAAAGTAGGAACTATATCGACGATGGTAATATAACAAGGACTATAAGAGAACATGTACATTAGTAATATTATTCACTGGTCGGGCCTCTATACCAAAAAATGGGCCCTTGGGATTCAAATTAGGGATTCCAAGCCCAAGGGCCTACATGCCATTCGATAATGGCATTTAATTCCATATTGAACTGTCGTACATGTAATGGGTCTCCATTAAGAAAGAAAGAGGCACATTATTTAAAAAAAATCTTTGACCCCATATTGGAAATAATATATTTATATAATATTTTTGGAATATTTATTCAATATAAATTAATATTAATATTTAATTATTAATATTTAATTATATTTATATAATGTTAATTAAAATTATAGATATTTATATAATATTTATAAATATGTAATTATGTGTTATTGATATTTTATTAATATTGATGAATTTATAATTCATAATTTTTAAAATATCTTAATATTTAATGATATTAATTTATTATTTATTATTAATTATGAATATAGAATTCATTTTTGTTAATTTCCCATAATATTTATTTAGTATTGGCGACATAACTATTTATATTTAAATTCCAATATCATGACTGAACGATGTCTACACAAAAGAAATTTTTCATAAAAAGAAAGTAAATTGTTCACTCTTCCCGTCAAAGGAAGTAGTGTAAATATATTTATCTCTTATCGAGACCAACTTTTTATAATGATAAAAAACATATCATTTATTTTTTGTTAAAAAAATCATATAACCCATTTAAATATTTCTCGTGCACAAACACACTTATAAACACACAAATAAAAGATATATTTCACAAATGAATTTAATAATAATCATATATATATATATATAAATTTGTGATTTTATAATGTATAAAAATATGCATGTATATATATACAAATAAATATATCGTAAAATATATAACAAAATAGTGTAATGTAGTGGTAAGAGTATTCGTTTTACACATTCAGTTATTAGGTTTCAATAAAGTGATGAATGACTAGTCAAGGTAGCTAGTAGTGCTACTAGCGTGTGTGTGTGTGGGGGGGGGGACTAATGATGTGGAATCTTCAAATGAGAATAAGGGGGCTTGGGATGAGTGCAGATGTTGGGGGGGGGGGCGATCCGGGGTGGGAGAACAATGATTTAATTAGTAGAAATAAATCTTGATATATCAATTTTTTATAGAACAAATAAATATTTATTATATAATTACTAAAACGTTTATGTTAATTTATGAATAATCATTTATGATTAATAGTGAATTTATTAGTGATTCTTAGCACTAAAAAAATCTATTGACTATTAATGTCCCAAAAATTCGTAGTGTTTTTATTTTAGATGAACAAAATTTATAATGCACAAGTGTGGGAGAGACTGATTGTCTATGTGCAAGTACACATCAGGGTGTGGAGTGAGTGTTGTTGCACACACATGAGTTTGGGAGTGTTGGGTGGGTGTGTTTAGGTGTTCATATTTTCGAGGGTATGGGTATGTGTATTGTCCCGACCATGGGATTCCTAAACAAAGACTGAGAAAATCGAAATATGTGACATTAGGCAGGCATCTTTAGACAATAGAGATTGATAGGGAGCACTGATAGTCCATAAATAAGATGGAGAGACTGTAATCATGGAGTCTAAAAATATGAAATAACAGATAGATAACCAAACAAATATACAACATCTGAGTAAGAATAAGGAATTATCATCAAGAGTCATCCATCATTGAAAAATTAACCTCTACATGTTTTAAAAATAATGGTCTCATTTTGAACATTGATATTGAAATCATTATGATCATCTACTAGTTCCATCATGAAAAAATAAAATTAAATAAAAATATGTAGATACATTTCCATAAAAACCTGAGTCCCTCCTCGGTCCTTCCTCTTAACCTAATCTAACCAGTCCAACCAGATCTCGTATACAACTTGTTACTAGAATTCTATGAACAAGATTCAACATCCACACCATTGTAGACATAAAATGCGTGAGAAAAAAACTAAATAGGAAACTATTAATAAAATCCATTAAATATTTCATCATATCTATGTACATGTACATAAAATATATATAAATCAATAAAATATGACAAGCTATAAATCATGTCAGCTCATCATGTGTTGACCAGGAATCCACAACACCTAATTACACATGCATTGGTCAATGATGGTGTACATACACTATTTTCCCTCAAATATATACTATGTAATTGATGATGTCCCAAACATGTTCCCATTAAATCCATTTGTTCTACAATCCCAATGGAATACAAGTCTCACTATCAATCAGTCCATAAATTGTCAAATTTTAGATGGTGTCTCGGTCTCACTAAGGGTTTCATTATGGGTTGTAAATACCAAATTCTATATTGGTAAGTCAATCAGTTTGAACATGGGAATTAGATTATATATATTATTGCCACATCACTATTGATTAAGAAATAAGTTGTAAATGTTAGATGGAATCCTGATTATCAGGCTGTCCAACCATGGTCGATAAATGCTTGATGGTCTCTAATGAAAATTTTTCATCCTAACCATGGGCTGTAAGTTTTATGTTTTTGGGAAAAATTATTTTTTGGTTAATTTTTAGAAAACCGTTGATCATAATTCATTGAGATTTACAATTTTCATATGGATACACCTCATCTATAGTATGGGATGTCCAAAATCAATCTTATAGACATAGTACACTGGAAAAAAGTTATTAGAAAATGTTTAGAAGATCTATTGTCAATAAACATAGTAGAAGATGGTTGGTGACACCTATTGGTTATTGTTTCCTACAACCATTATTATTTTTGATTACATGTATATTTTATTATTTTAATATTAATAAAAAAACTTCTTATATATTGGTCATTTTTATTAATTACTTTTATGTAATTATTTCCGATAGTGTCTGACTAATTGATTTGTTTTTCATAGTTTCATTCTATGATGAGAACAATGTACCGATATGATGGAATTATTAAATATAATTTTTGGTAGGGAAATGTACTATGAGAGAGAACATTTTAAAATTTTAATTTGATTTCCGTACTCATAATCATAAGAGAATGATTCTATCAATGTTCATAATTGGTAATTTCCATGATGGGAGACTACAAGAACACACCCTCTAGTATATATTCATCACATTTTTGTGTCATTGGTTATTCCTATCTATGACGGTGTGTATCAGTCCTTAGACTAAATGATTATTATTAATTTGAATTTTGACTCTTCCACATATATTAATTTTATAAAAAATAGAAATATATTTCATGATTATGTTGGGTGCATTGAGTGTATCTTGAATGATGTGTTATTAATGAATAATTCAAAGAAGGATATGTCCCTTCAAACATTATGGAAGTTGACATATCGACCCTATGATTGTAATAAAAGAATATCATTAAAACAAAATGATCATGTTTTAATGAAATGTTTATTTCATATTGTAAATTAAATGCATATCGATAATATGGTTTATGATAGGGATATTAAACCTTCATGATAATATATTCTGATGAAGGGATTATATTACATAATAAACATTCATATTTGGTAGTATTTATTGCGACATTATATTAATTTTCTTCCCTTATATAACCTATTTATAGATTGTAAGATATGAATTTCAGAAATTCCTCCTAATGAAAATGAGAAATAATACTAGCTAGTCACATAATAAGTGTTTCTTGTTGGATCTGATTTAATTATATTTAAATTTACATAATGGAATAAATTTTATTCTCATAATTGAGGAATAATATTTTATATATTTATCCCTCGGAATTATTTATTAAAGAATGAAATAAAGAATTTAAATACTTATTCACGTATTAATTGTTATTATTATTGTTAGAATGGGGTTTCATAAATATTATTATATTATTTAAGGGTCGTTATGAAATTAAATAATAATTTAACCTAAACCGTAGCTCTATAAATAGATGGTTATGTTTATTGGGTATTGTTAATTTTAAATCAAAAAATATAGAAAATAGAATCATTACTAAAAAAAATTTCTCTCTCAAGTCGTCTTACCTCCTTCCTCTCATCAACAAAAAAATCTAAAGAGAATTCTTGAAGAATAAAGGATGATTGACCAGGATGGACATTGGAAGATGATTTATTCACCGCACTGGCACCTGGAAATCAATTAGGGTTGTACAAATGTCAAATAAGAACATGTAGATTACTACTATAGGGATTATTCACAAATATACTCCTAACACAATGATGTTATTCATTTAATGGTTCTTTGGAGGGTCAACATAATCATTTTTTGATGTTTCCAAAATTAGGTGACCTTTTCCTCTCAATAAATATAAAATAATTATAAATTTAACATTCAAGGATCCTATCTGGTTTCTTATATTTTCTTATGCTTATATCAGATTGGAAAAAAGTTCAATGGTCTTAGAGTATTCTTCCTTGAATGTACTATAAATGATTATTCAAATCAACTAAAACCTAGTGTTCAATCTCTCACTATCAGTGCATTCACAGAACTCAGAGCCTTCATGTGGTATAAGAGGGGTCATGTTTCAAATTAATAATTATTTATATTATAATTTTCTATATTCCCAATAGTGGTCATATTTTTATATCAATAATA
Source organism: Viscum album (assembly GCA_963277665.1). NCBI lineage: Eukaryota > Viridiplantae > Streptophyta > Magnoliopsida > Santalales > Viscaceae > Viscum > Viscum album. The sequence goes on from OY728120.1 coordinate 1,689,550,165, forward strand.
TTAATTATATAATTAATATGTTTTTAACATATTAATAATTATTATTTGGAATTTAATTTTCATAAAAATCAATGAATAATAAAGAACAACTTGAAAAGTCTTCAGGATGTTTTGAGGATTCTGTTCAGACAGCCTAGTACTATATGTCGTTTTGCTAATGGATACACGTTGTACAAAACTTCAATCCCCTTGGCCATGTCCCAAGATACATGACACACCATGCAATAATTACATGTGGTGTATTTATTACACAGTACATGTATAATGGCATAACATGGAACATGACATGTACGATTATGTGATGTGTTGTAGATGTATATGCTATATAGTATACACAATTTAGTGGATATGTTCATTAAATCCCTGTGTTTATATACATAATAAAACCACATGATGCTGATTTCCTAGAGAAACAATGAAATCATTATGCGTAATCAGTGTATATGTTATTTATTTCATCCTTTAACACTTTTGATGTACCCATATCACCATTCATCAAGACAAGAAGAAATATCACATGAATTATATGTGGTATGTAGTTGTTCTTTACATGACGTGTAGTCACACATAAGATGAACACAATGAGTCCTTTAGCGAGTTTTATAGATAGAAAATATGAATGTCACGAGTCTTGTTGTAGGGTTTTATATGGAGGTTAGTCACATAACTCACGAACATAGAATGTAATGCATCTGGTAGCACAAAAACACAACATTCATGCCACAAAGAGTGTAGTTATTTAGTAAACACATTTCAATCTACCAAGATAAAAACCAAAAAACCATGTGTGTGTATTCATAACATGGTAAGTTAGATACCTGACATGCAACTAGATAGTACATGATGTGTAGTTCATTCGAGGTACACACTGAAGACCCAAGCATGCAGTACAGGTACATGAAAAATGATATACATGACGTGTATATATATCATATAGGCCATATATACTAAAATAAATTCTACAATTAAATTACATTATATTTTCAATAGAAACATTATAACCATGTTGTATTCATTGACACATATTGTGTTGGAAAATTTAGTTATAGTTTTATGTAATTATTAAATGCAAAATTAATTTTATTTAGAAATCATTCATAATTGGATTAGCCATTTATTTTACATGTATCACATTAGAATTGATATTTATAAGATAATTTGTGTTGTCACAAAGATAAAATAGAATAAAATAATGAATAGTTAGAAATTAATGATAGTCAGTTTTCTTTTTCAAATTAATTTCATGTGTATAACCATTCACAAGAATTACCAAGAGTCGTGTGTATTCTATTTTTATTTAATTTTATTTTATTGAATGAGCATGAAATTTTTAATAATGAATTTAAAATCATGTTATTGGATTAATCAATCCCTCCATTATTATGTTGGACCATCATTTCCATGGTTATTAATGTAATTTACTTTAAATAATCCCCGAGTTCCACTCACTAACATGTCAGTTATGAAAAGTTTAAATAAATGGTGTATCCCATGGAATTATGAGGTGGATCAAGAAGGAAGATAAATGATTCCAAATGTGATTATAAATATTTTATATTACACGTTGAGATTTAGTATCTGGTTTTCATCATTGTGACATTAAGTTCATTCTATTGGGTTCTTTGACCTATTTATAAATTGAAAGCATGGCATGTAGGAAAGCCCACCTAATTCCAAGGAATATGAAACCTAGAGGACCACACACTATGTGTCTCAGTTGATATCCATTAAATTATATTTGAATTTAATGAGTGTAATAAATATTATTATCAAGAATAATGAAAAATTTTACACAAGCATAGGGAATCACAGTAATTTAATGATGAATGGAAATTTTAATTAAATTCCATCTTCTCAGATGTTGATTAAATTTTTATGAGTTCAAATGGACCATGATGGTCTCTTGTAATGAATATTAATTTACATGTTTGTAAATAATATTTTGTGTTATAGAAGTGACCACAGTCAGAAGAAATTATTATTATTATTATTATTGGCAATGGGTTTAATAAACTATATTGTATTATTAAAGGTTAGGTATGCAACAATATAATATTTTAATGTAAAATCAATAATTACAAATTTATGGTTATATCTCTTTTTCTAGGATAATTATTATTTATGGAATAATGAAAAAAAAATTGTAGAACACAATATATTTTCCTTTTGAATCTTATTACACACTTTCTCTAAAGAATGGGGCGATCAAGAGAAAATCCTTCAAGACCAAATGATTAGAGATCGTGAAGAACAATGCATGATTATTTATTCACAATTATTTCTTCCAGAAATAAATCGGTGTTATTTGAAGATAAAAGGGGAACATTTGGATCCCCAATAGAGGGATGCTACACTTGGATTATCCTAATGTAATGATGGTAATATGAGAAGTGGTCCTCATAAGATCAACATAATAATTTGATAATGTTCTTAAGATGAAGTAATGATTTTCTCTAAATCTAACTAATTTAATTATATTAATATTTTGAAATGATCCTATATGGTTTCTTGGTTGTACTGAAGAAAACATATGAATGAAAAAATTATTATTCATAAAAACATTTACGTCTTTGAAAATATGATGAATCATTGATTAGATCAACAAAAGAAATTTGGTATTTCACCCACTCTTGGAACTTATACTACACATACAACCTTCAAAACTGATTAGACCACATCTTGGTAGAAAAAACAAAATGATAAAACCATGTGTGGGAAAATAGTGGTTGTTTATTCAACATATACAATTTTAGTAAATAGCAGTGATATATAGGAAAGAGTGACAGATACAAATGGGGGTGGATTCTAGATGTGGAATACAGTTTTGGAGGTAATAACAATTGTGATAATGTGGTATGATCATTATTCACCAACTATTTGAGTTGAGATAGTTTTTAACCATGAATATACAGTGGAATTCCCACAAAGAACATACGTTGTTGGAATCCATACAATGAAGATTTTTTGGCTCTAAGGATCAGATGAAGAAATTTGTTTCACTATAGATATTATAATTGCATTATTATGGAGGAATTCAAAAAAACCATCATTCATCACATAAATAATTACCGACATTGCGATCCATGGGTTGTAGGCCCTAACGCCAAATTTTTGTTCTGGAATTTGTTTTTGAGAAACAACTGTGCGAACTTAATATTTCTTTTATATTAACATAAGTGATCAATTTAAACATATTATTAATCATTGTACATATTTTTTAATTAATGTAATAAAAAAATGAATTAAATTTTCTATTACATATAATAGGTCATTTCTTTTCCCCTTTAGGATGATAAACATGAAATGCCATAATGATAATCATAATCCTAGTTCTATAGTCGTGTTACATTCAATGAGGGGGAAAATGGTATGATTATTTTCATGTTTGAGTAATCATAAGAAGATGATATTTCATATCATGATATTGGCACTTGGTAATCTCGAATATAGGTATTATGATAAATGTCTTAATAGTATGAAGTATTCATGGTTAGTATCATTGAATATTCCTATCTTCGGGTTTGTATAATGGTCTGTATACTATATTATTATTATTATTGATTGATATCATTACTCAAATAAATTTATATACTAATAAACATTTGTTCTCTATATGTTATATGATGTAAAATTATTGCATGTATCCTGAATGAAATGTTATTAATGAATAAATCGAGAAATAGTTATTCACTACCATGTTAATTGATATTGATGTCTCATCAATTTGATTTAAATTGGACTATCATATTTAATTTAATGAAAATGTTTTCATGAAATGTTTATTTAATATATTCATTGAGTAATGTATCATGATTACTCGATTATGACATAGGTTTTCAAACTTCTGGATGAGATATTTTGAAAAGGGGATTATACTATAGAATGAGTGTTCATTTTTTGTAATCAATGTAGTGACATTATCATCTTTATATCACGTTCCTTGACAGGTTTTTAGATAGTAATAATATACATAGACATACCCATCTAATTAAAATATGAATGAATCCTAGAGGGTTGTACACTAATTGATTCTGTTGATCTCAATTATATTATATTTGAATATGTATTTTTTGAATAAATATAATTCTCAATTTAAAAGAATACATTTATTTTGGATTTATTGATCGTACATACTTATTAACAAATGAAATAACTAATTTAATATTTATTTAGGTATTCATGAATTGTCCTGGAATTTGAATAGTCTAAGATGGAATATAATGATAAATTCTAACTTATATGTTGGCTAAATAATATTTTTTATTGGGTATGTTGGAGTGCACTATAAAATAATAATATTATGATTTTTATATTTGGAATGGTGTTTTATTAATAGTATTATATTATTCAATGTCCAACACATAATTTAATAATATTTTTATCTTATAAAAATCTCTATAAATAGATGGGTTTTTCTCAAATTTAGGGATAATCAGAAAATAGGGAATCATTGCAAAAAATATATTTCCCTCACGAACACCAATTTGTCTGTCTCTCTCAGGAACAATAATCACAAGAGGGATTCTTTCCGTATCGACATATGCATGATCCAAATGAGAAAATTAAGACAATTGACTCACCATGATAGCACATAAAAATCAACGAGAATTTCTTCAAGATAAAATTAAAACATACTGATCATCACTCTGGGGATTCTGCCCTTGAATCCTAATAGAACAATGAACGTAATCGGATTGGGTTTTTTTAGAAGAACAACATTATAATAAAACAAATTATAGTAATATTATTTAAAAATATCATCATATCAATATAAATAAATAATAAATTTAACATGTAAGATCCTTTATTGGGGTTTCAGGAAAATATAAACAAAAATATATTTTAATTTAATTCCCACCAAAGATTCATCCACTACACTAGGAACCTACATGTTGAATTATAATAGTCACATCTAAATTTAAAAATATTTATTTATTTAATTTATGATCTATATGAGAAATAGTTATTGAAATTTCATTTAATGAATTATCTATTCATAATATGATTGTTTATATTAATATTCATTAAAATATTTAATGTTATCATCCAAAATTATCAATTTATTATGTCTAAGAATAGATAAATATTTATTGGAGATTCTAATGGGAAATTTCAAGGAAGCTGGTCAGATAGCATGTGACTACACTTCCTGTCGGCAAATTACACATAATGTACCCAATTTTATTTTACATGGAAGTGTTATGGGATACACAACATGAGGATCAATAATAATAGGTGGATCATTTATTTCAGATCATGTGTATACTAGTGCATCCTATAAAAAATCATGTAATTCTATATCATTAATAGCTAGATTACATGTAATCTATTCTATTCAGATTAGAAAAAAATTTGATCAAAGAACGATCTCATATATGAAGTAGAAACTATGAGAGAGTGACATCCTTGTTGATTAATGAAGTACCTGATGTGTATATGGAATACAATATGTGAATTTCATTATGTACCATGTCAAAAATACACGCCACATTCATCACCGAGTAATTTAGGTATGGGGAATGAAATGTACATGGAATGTAGTTGGATTGAACATTCCTTGTAGTTGTGAAAAAATTGAGTATTTCGGTAGGATGTGCAAACACATGGAAAGAAGAACACATTTTGTGAATCTGGCTATTACATGTCATGTAGTCTAGTAAATAAAAACCTTGAAGCCCCATATGATAAGCCGAAATACATGATTATTGATGTATATAAAATCTAGCTAGATATTTCACATCCTCTGGTTTTAGAATATAGGTAACAATTACTATTTCATTAAATTACTAATTATATCATTAAAACCATATTATATTGAATTATTTTTTTGAAAATTTATTTATAATATTAACGAATTTTAATTTATCAATTAATTTATTGAAATATAATTTAATTTTTTTTTCTATAATTTATTTTCCATGAATTCATTTGTAATGTATATATCCAAGATAATTCTGAATGTTATTAAGATGAATAGAAACTAAATAGTTATTTAAATAAATAAAAAAGTAATTAATTAATTAATGTTTATTTATCTTAATAATAATAAAAAAATATTAAATGGATGCTACAAAATTTAACATTTATGTGTTCCATGAATTTGTATGATTGTTCCTATGTGTGACCAAGAAATATATATGTGTCAATAATAATTAATTTAATATATATCATAGGTTTTCAACTGTTAATTTCTAATCTAGAATGATGTCATGAAAGTCATTAGTCACTATATTATTAAATAGGACGAACATGTCCCATGTTATTTATGTAATATCGATTCACCAATCCTTTGGTTCCACTCACCTTCACATTGGTTATAAATACATGTACATATTGAGTAGTCTATGAACTATGGATGCAGTTGAAGATAAAACCATAATGACTATATCCTCACTTACAATATCATTATATAGTAATTCAGATTTCTTCTAGTTTTTCTACAACATGATTAGAAATTGTACATGATAGAATCCTCACTACGTAATCCAGCTTCTATAGATGTATGTGATGAATATTTCCTTGTTTATGAGAAACATTTAAGGGACATAATTTATTTTTAATGTATAATGTTGTCATCTATGTCTACTAAACTCATGAAGTCACCTGAAAACAATGATTCTTATGACATGATCAAGAATCTCTATACTATATATTAAGAGTGGAATATACCAGATTTGTTTGGGATCTCCATGGATCTTTTTAAGAGAATTATTTGAGTGGGTTCCCACACTGGACCTCCTATATTCATTTTATATATTTTTATTATAGAGGTTTTAGGGTTTATGCTCCCAAAATAACTAGAAACCAATATATGATTTTTCAATCCCTATATTTTATGATGGACCTTTATTTGAATGAACATTTTTGTAATCTAATTTAACTAATCTCTTTGTTTCACTCACCCACATGTCAGTTATTAATATTTGAAATAAATATTGTATCCCATGGCGTGTGGATGAGGATAAAGATGCAATCTATATGATTCCAACCAAGATTATAAATATATTATATTACACATTAATAGTTACTATTTGGTCTTCTTCATTGTGACATTATGTTCATTCTGTTGGGTTCCCTGACCTGTTGATAAATAGATTTCGTGGAGTGTAAGCATGACCAGCTAATTACAAAGAGGTTGAATCCTAGAGGGTCACACACTATGTCTTTCAGTTGATTTCTATTAAATTATATTCTAATTTAACGAGTGGAATAAATATTATTCTCAAGAATAATGAATAATTATACACAAGATTTAGGAACAAAAAATATTTAATGATGAATGAATTTTTTAATAAAGTACAATTATTTTTTGAATAATTATCAATTGATGAGGATTTTGAATGGAACAAGATGGTGTATTTTAATGAATATTAATTTAGGCATTTGTAAATAATATTTGGTGTCATAAATGTGACCACACTCAAAAGAAAATTTTGTTATTATTATTTTTGGAAATTGGTTTAATAAAAATTGTTATATTATTAAAGGGTAGGTATGAAATTAAATAATATTTTAATGTGAAATCTATGACAATAAATTTATTGTTATATCTATTTTTTTGGGATAATTATTATACATTAAATCCTGAAAACAAAATTTTAGAACACAATATGTTTTCATATTGACTCTTATTCCACTATTCCACTTTAGAATGCGATAATAATGAGAAAATACTTCAATCCCAAAGGATAAGAGAACATGAATAACAATACATGATTATTTAATCACTATGATTGCACCCATAAATCAATGGGTATCATTTTAAGATCAAAGGGGAACATTTGGATTACCACTAAAGGGAATCTACACTTGGATTATCCAAACGTAATGATGTTAATATATGAAGGGTTCCTCATAAGATCAACATAATCATTTGATAATTTTATTTATTTGAAGTAATGTTTTTCTCTAAATCTAAATATATTATTTATATTTTATATTTTGAAATGATCCAATTTGGTTTCTTGGTTATTATGAAGAAAATATCTAAATGGAAAAAATATTATTGGTAACAACATTTACGCCATTTAAAACTTGTTGAATGATCGATCATATCTACTAAAACCTTTAAATTTTTCACCTACGGTTGGAATTCATACTTCACTTATAACCTCCAAAATTGAGTAGAAATCAACGTGGAATAAAAATAAAAATTATGAATCCATTTGTGGGAGAATAGAGGTGGTTCATTTAATATATACAATTTGAGTAAATATCAATGATCCATATGAAAGAGTGACACATATAAATGGGGTGGATTCTAGATGTGGAATATATTTTTGGTGGAAATAATGGATGTGAGAATTTGGTATGATCATTATTCAGCTAATGTTTTAGTTGAGATAATTTTTACCCTTGAATATATAGTGGATTTCCCACGAAGATCATACGGTGTTGGAATCCATACAGTGAAGATTATTTGCCTCTAAGGATCAGATGACCTAATGTGTTTCACTATAAACGTTATAGTTTCTTCATTATGGAGGAATTCCTAAAAACCATCATGCATCAGATGAAGCAACAACAACATAGCAATCCATTGGATGACGGCTCTAATAACAAATGGTTATTATGAAGTTTGTTTCTGAGAAACAGCTGTGTGATCTAAGGATTTGGCTTATATTAACATAAGATATCAATTTAAACATATTATTACACAATTTTAATAATTATTAAATAATTTAATATAAATGTTTCCAAAATTATCTATTACATTGAATAAGTCGTTGCTTTTACCATTTTGGATGTGAAACATGAAATGCCGTAATGATTTTATTAAACCAAGTTCTATAGTCATGTAACATTAGACGATGGGGAACATGGTATGATTGTTTTCATGTTTGAGTAATCATAAGAAGATGAGACTACATATAATGATGTTGTCACTTGGTAATCTCTAATATAAGGTACTATAAGAAATGTTGTACTAGTAGGAATTATTCAAGGTCAGTGTCATCGAATAATCCTCTCTTTGGGTTTGTATAATGGTTTGTATACTATATTATTTTTTTTGATGCTTATCATGACTCACATAATTTCATATACTAATCAATGTCATGTATATATATATATATGTTTATATGAAGTAAGGTACATTGAATGTATATTGAATAACATGTTATTATTGAATAAATATGGAAATGTTTTGTCCCTTCCGTGTTAATTGATGTTGATTTCTCAAATATTTGATTGAAATTGAACTATCAAAATTAAATTTAACAAAAATATTGTAATGACATATTTATTTCATATATTCAATGAGTGATATAACATAATTATACAATAATTACAAGGGTGTTCAACCATCTTGATGAGATATTGTGATAATGGGATTATATTATAGGACAAGTGCTCGTATGTTTTTTTTCAATATTGAGGTAGTATCATCATTTTATCAGTTTCATTGACTTATTTTAAGATATTGATCATATACATATACATTCCCATCTAATTCAAATATGAAAGAAACCTAGATGTTCAAAATATAATTGATTTCGTTGATCTCAATTAAATTCTGTTTGAATTTATATTTTTTGGAAGAAATATAATTTTCAATTCCAAATAATACATTTATTCTGGATTTACTAATCATAAATACATAATGAAAAATTAAATATGTAATTTAATATTTATTTATGTGTTAAATAATTTTCCTAGAATTTAAATAGTCTAAGATTCCATCCAGTGATAAATTCTAACATATATGTTGGTTAAATTATTTTTGTTATTAGGTATGTTAGAGTGCACTATTAAATAATAATATTATAATTATTATATTTCTAATTGTGTTTAATAAATAGTATTATATTATTCTGGGGCCAATATGTAATTGAATAATATCTTAATATAAAAACTAGCCCTATAAATAGATGGATTTGTCTCTTATGTTGGGTTAATCATGAAATAGGGAATAGTTGAAAAAATGTATTTCCCTCTTGATTTTATATTTTTCTTCCCCTCTCATAAACAATAAACAGAAGAGGTATTCCTTCAAGATCAACATATGAGTGATCCAAATGAGAAATTCAAGGCGATTGACTCACTATGAAAAAACATAAAAATCAATGAGCTTTTCTTGAAGATCAAATTAAAACATTTGGATCATCAATCTAGGGATTCTACCCATGAATCCTTAGAGCAAAATGAATGTAATAAGATTAGATTATTCAGAAGAACAACATTATCATCAAAAGAATTATATTAATATTATATAAAAATATCATCAAATCTATATAAATAAATTATTATTTTAAATTACAATATCCACTATTTGTTTTTCCGGAATCTCTAAATAAATTTAATTTTAATTTAATGCCCACCAAAGGTTCTTCCACTTCACCCAGAACCTATAAGATTAATTAGATCAGTCACATTTATATTTTACTATATTTTTTTATTAGATTGATGATCTATAGGATAAATATTTATAGAAATATCATTAAATGAATTATCTTTTCTTAATATGATTGTTTAAATTAACATTCATTATAATATTTAATTTCATCATTCATAATTATCAATTTGTTTTTTATATGAATATAAAAATAACGATTGGAGATTCCATTGGGAAACTTCATGGAATCTGGCTAAATTGCATGGGATAACACATCTTGTAGGAATAGTACACATAGTATTCCCAATTTAATTTTACATAGATATTTTGTGGGATACAGAACCGGAAAATCCGTAATAATAATTGGATCATTTATTAAACATAATGTGTAGAAAATTCCATCCTAGTATGTATCATGTAATGTTACATGATTTATAGCTGGAGTACATGTCATTTCTGCTATTCGGATTAGAGACAAAATCTGTGCAAAGCATGATCTCAAATATGAAGTGACAACTTTTGGATACTGTCATCCTTGATCTATATTGATGTACCCAATGTGTATATGGCCAAAACTATGTGTATGTCATTAATTAACATCTCAAAAAAACATTTATGTTCATTACCAATTTATGTAGGAATGGTGAATGAAACATATATAATGTGTAGTTTGATTACACATTCCATGTACGTATGAACATGTTGGGTTTTCTGGTAGTATTTGAAGACACATGGAAAGAAGAACATATGTTGTGAATCTGGGTATTACATGTGTGTAGTCTAGTAAAGGAAAACACGGAATATGACAACCGTGATCTTTTATTACACACTTAATCATAATTTATTACATAATCTTCTCTTGATACAACATAGAAGATCGAAAGGTCTAGTGTCTTCGAGGCTTAGTATCATTACATAACAACATAGAACATAAAACATGCAACATCTTTATTGAAAACATCATTTACATGACCACTACAATCCATCATACTTTACATTACATGGGATAACCTAAGGACATGCATTAAAAACGATGAGCTAAAAAGCATATTAAGGGAATCAACATGGAAATATATGAGTATTACAATACATGCTATCCAATAGGAATATCAATAGATAACAAGAGAAGCATGAACATAAAGTCATGATAAATCATGATAATCATAACATGGGAATGTGGCACCAACACCTAATAAGGAATTAGCATGAGCCAAGGCTCATTGAACATGGGGCAAGAGTAAACCCTTATTGAACATGAAGTACGAGTAAACCCTCGTTGAAATTTAATTATAATTATTCAACACCCATTTCACATGACGTATCATGATTCTATACTTTACCCAATGCATTAGAGCGCTATTAGGGCGCACCCTTCTTAAACATTGCATTTCATGCATAAGTGTGCCACATGGATCATAAAACATTGAATCATTCAACATAATCATTTATTCAACGATAAATGAAAGTTTAATACATACATGAAACCCTTTAAATAATAAGAAAATTTTCATAATGGTGAATACCCTTGATAGAGGAATGAGCATGGTATTTAATACACAATGACTTTGGCTTGGAAAAATGCTGTGCAATTTCAGCAGCATAATGGTGTGACATAAGAACTTGTAAAAATGGTTGATGAGAGAGAAAGGGGTGTCTCATCATATTTACATGACATGGACCATAAGGCGGTCATATAGATACACTTCCCAACAAATGTAATTGAATTTAGATTCATGATACAAAAGAATGGCTTGAATTTCAGCATAGTAACGAGTGTACACGGGAGGAATTTAATAAGAGAGGAAGGGGTCTACCATCGTTAAAACCTAAAGAGGTCATTATGGGGGATGTTTGAAACTATACCCCAACATTTATAATTCAAATTAAAAGGGCATGAAAAATTAATGAATGTAAGACAAAAATGAGAAAGGAAGAAAAACCCTTACTTGGAAGTGTGCTTCCAAAGTCTTGAGAGAGGCTTGATAGAGGCTTTATGGGAGCTTGGGGAGCCTTGGGAGGATTCTAGAGAGAGTATGGAAGACGATGGACGAACTCCAAAGGCTTTGAGTGAAGTGGAAGTGGGATCTTGGGTGGGTTTATATAGGAAAGGAGATGGAATTTTTTATTATTTAGGATCGGGACACCTCACATTAAACTAATAAAAAAAACAAACCAGCCCATGGTTTTTTCCAAAGGGGAGTGGAAAAAAATTATTTTATATTTCTGAAGTCCAAACTTCTTAAAATATAATGGTTTATTATGTGGAGGTGAGTTACACTCTAAATGAAAACAATTAAAAAAGATAAAATTCATTATAAGTCGTGGATGGTCCAGTAAGGCATCATAAGATTAATAAAACAAATCTAAATTCACATTATTTTAAAGATAAAACATATATTTTCAGAACATATCATTTATTGTATTTTATTACATCACTATTGGGACATTATGATGTCATAAAACACATTATATATTCAAATAGTATTTCATTTTTACCGAATAATTTGACTGTCTCAGAAAATTATGAAAAATTCACCATTGGATAATTTTGAAGTCCTGATTCCAAAAACAATATTCATTTTATATAAATAATTTTATTAATTTTTGAATTTTTAATTTTAAAATAAATACCGACATTTATCGAATATTCTTGGGTTTTGAAAAAAAAATATCATTGAAACCTTAATAAAAATTCCAACTGCATTCATAAGATTATAAGAACATTTATATTTAATAAAAATTAATTTAATAATAATAATATTTTATTAAAATATTATTTAATTCAAAAATCCATTAATTCATAAAAATATATTCCATAAATGTATATTAACTAGAAATACAATTTTTTATTTAAAAACAATTTATAAAGTAACAATAATAAAATGAAAGTTATTCTTTATTATGTAAAAAATAATGAACATAATCATAGTGCTCGGAATTTGTCACATAACCCGTTAAAAATAGCATAAGACCTTAGGGTAAAGTGCCCGATGGTGACCAACACTTGGGGTGGCTCGGAAAACATTGCACGCGTTGTGATCTCTATTAACTTCCACTTCTCCCGTAGATAGTTTTATTCGATATTAACATGTTGAAGCTCAGCATGGTATTGGTAAAGAGCAAAGCCCAATGACTCCACCTATTTTCTAAGCTATGAAAAACTGGCTTCTTATGGAGAAATTCTACAAGAAGTGGCCATTGATTCCTTTCTCTGTGTAAATTGGATTGTTAAAGCCCTATATTTATACTAATCATGTGTCACTATTAGACGACCATATTAGCAACAGTCACAATTAAAAAACATAAAACCAAGGAAGTGCATATGTTTTAGATAATGATTTTACATAATATAACATTTAGAATACCAAGAGTAACTTCCATTAATGAATGTTTGGGTCGTTATAATCTTCCCCCTTAAGAAATTTCACCCTTGAAATTTACTTTTAACACACAAAAAAGATGAGGGTAACTCTACCTCATCACTTCCTCCGATTCCCATGTTTCTTCTTCAAACTTGTTGTTTCACCACAAAACCTTGACGAGGGGCATTGTCTTATTTCGTATAACTTTTCACTACGATCTATGATCTTCACTGGTTGCTTCTCATAAGAAATATCTTCCTCTAGCTGTATTAAATACGAAGAGAGTACATATGTAAGGTCTAGTATGTACTTCCATAAGAGGGATACATGAAAGACATCATGTAATTTGTCCATAGTAGGTGGAAGTGGTATTCTATATGCCATGACCCCGATACGATCACGAATCTCAAAGGGGCCAATGTTCCTAGGACGTAACTTACCTTTTGTTTCAAAACATCATGACCTTCTTCCTTGGAGATATGTGTAGAAATACCATGTCTCCAACATTAAACTCAAGGTATCATTGACGGTTATCTGTATAACTCTTTTGTCGACTATAGGATGCCTTGATAAGCTGCTGAATAGTTTTCACCCTCTCCACTATTTCATTGATCATTTCTAGTCCTAACAGCTTATGCTCACCAACTTCATCACAACATGTCGATGTTCTGCACCACTTCCCATACAGGGCTTCATAAGACTCCATTTGGATGCTCAAGTGGAAACTATTTTTATAAGAGATCTGAAGCAGAGGAAGACGTTGATCCCATCCTCCTTTAAAGACCATTGAGGATGCCCTCAACATTTCTACAAGTGTTTGGATAGTCCTCTCGGATTGGCCATCAGTTTGAGGATGGTAGGCCGTAATGAAGTTCAATTTAGTATTTAGAGCATGTGGAAGACTCTTCCAAAACATAGAGGTGAATCTTGGATCTTGATTGGACATAATAGATAGTGGTACTCCATGAAGCCTCACCACTTCCCTGAAATATATCTGTGCCATTTGATCCAATGATAAATCCACCCGAATAACAATGATGTGTGCATCCATTATAAGACGATCCACAACAACCCAAATTTTATTGTTGATTGTGGTTGTCTTCAAATGTCCGGTGATAAAGTACATGGTGATTTCCTCCCATTTCCATTCTTGTGTGGGTAAGGGTTGCATCATCCCGTTATACTTCTTCCTCTCTGCCTTCACTTTTTGACACACCAGGCACATTGATGTATATTCAAAAATCTTCTTCTTCATATTATCCTACTAGTAATTCTCTCAGAGATCTTGATACATCCTTATATTTCATGGGTGAATAGAGAAATTTGAACTATGTGCATCATCCAAAAGTTCCTTCTTCAGATCCAGACTGGATGGAACACATAGAATTTTCCCAAATCTCACAATTCTTTCTTCATTAACATTAAACTCAGATGATTTCCAATTTCTGATATCTTCAAATTATTCCTTAATTCCCACATCATACTTTTGAGCATCCTTTAACCTTCCCAAAAGTTATTATTGAACAATCATTTGAGAAAGGATTGATGATTTTCTCATATTTATGATTCCCATGTCCATATTCATAAAATCTAAGAAGATTGGATCCTTTTCCATTCTCATCAATGATAGAATCGTTGGGTCCTTTCTACATAGGGAATCCTCCACCTTGTTCGCTTTCCCATGGTGGTAATGGATTGAGTAGTCAAAGTCTTTGATCAGCTCTGACCATCATAATTGGTGCATGTTCAACTCTTTCTGTGTGAATATATAATTGAGGCTTTTGTGGTCTGTATATATTTCACACTTTTCGAAAAAGAGATAATGCCACCAAATCGTGAAAGTGAAGATCACTGCAGCCAACTCGGGGTCATGTGTTGGATTGTTCTGTTCAATAAATTTCAATTAACTTGAAGCACAGTCAATTACTTTGTCTTTTTTCATCAACACAGATCCCAGGCCCTTCTTCGAATCATCAATTAATACCACAAATAGTTATCCACTTGTGGGTAATGTGAGCACAAACATATTTATAAGCCTCCTTTTGAACTCTTTAAAGATTTTTTATCATTCATCATTACAGGAAAATATTACTCCCTTTTGAGATAGAGTGGTAATAGGCTTGGAAAATCGATAGAAATTTCTCACGAATGCACGATAATATCCAGCTAACCCCAAGAAGCTACAAATATCCATTTCTGATGTTGGCCTTGGCCACACCTCTATTTTAGTTTTCTTTGTGGGATCCACATATATCCCTATTCTTGTGATTATATGGCCCAAGAATGAGACCTCCTTCAACAAGAACTCACACTTTCTAAACTTTGCATAGAGAATCTCTTTTCGCAAGGTCTCTAGCACAGTTCTCAGATTCTCTTCCTGATCCTCCTTAGTTTTGGAGTATATTATAATATCATCTATAAAGACTACCATAAATTTTTCAAGGTAATCTCTAAAGACTCTATTAATCAAGTCCATGAATATTTCTATAGAATTAGTGAGTTTGAAAGGCAATAATATGAATTCATTGTGCCCGTATCTCGTATGAAAAGCAGTATTGGGGAGATATCCATTTTTCACCATTAATTGATAATATCCAAACTGAAAATCTACCTTGGGGAAGTATGGTGCTCCACATAGATCATCAAACAAGTCATCATTCCGTGGAAGATATTACTTGTTCTTTATTGTGATTTTTTATGCTTACGATAATTGAAGCAAAGGCGCATTTACCCATACTTCTTCATGACGAAGAGGACTAGTGCACCCCATGGTAAAGCACTTGGGCGTATAAACCCATTATCCAGATTATCCTGTAGTTGTTTCTTCAGTACTTAAAGCTCCACAACAATATTTCTATATGGAGTCTTGGATATTGGTAATTCCCCAGGTATATGTTCAATTTAGAATTCAACATCTATTCTAGGAGGAAGACAAGGCAATTCATCGGAAAAAACATCAGTTAATTCCCTCACAATAGGAATGTCTTCAGGGATGGTTGGTTCCTCGGACTCAATCATATGATCCAGATACACGTTCTCATAGAGAAGTAATATACATGCTTAAGATGATGGAGCTAAAGATGATCCATCATCTTCCTTGCACTGGTACAGAACCGGGGGTCGATTCTCCACAAGGAGAGTGATTTCCCTCTTACAGTAATTTATGTCGGCTCTATATAAGGAAAGACAATCCATGCCAAGAATTTAATCAAATTTTACTAGGAGTATAAAGTGGTTCTCCAGGAAGTTCAATCCACAGACTATGAGAGGGGATGAGTTATATTCACGGGATGCAATGATTTCCCCATTTGTCATACTCACTAACATCTTCGCTTCCATGATTTGTGGTGGTGTTGGGATTGTTCTACTAATCATTTTGGATATAAAAGAATGCATCGAACTAGAATCAAAAAGTACGTTCGCTATTCTTGAATGAATAACTATAATACCTCTCACCACTTCGTTTTCCTGGTTCACATTGGCAGTAGTGATGAAAAAAGAAATCCCTTGCTGCCTTGGAGGTTGTTGGTTGCCTCCGAAAACCCTTGGCTTAGGGAAATGATTTGAAAGATGCCCTGGTTCTTTGTAGTTGTAGCAATGAATGCCGCGTTGAGGTTCGAACAACACGTTCATCTCCTCTATCGTGGACACATGTATTTCTTTCCAATAGTTAATATCCAGGTGCCCTTCTCTTCCACACCGAAAGCATTTCCTTGTACCCTTCAGGCAATTTCCAGGGTGCTTCTTTCCTCACCTTTTGCAAGTGGGGTGTTGGATCTTCTTAGAACCGTTGGATTTATCCATAGGTCCACCAACAATGAAGTCAATCAAATGATTCTTATCCCGATGATACCCCTGATATTCTTCGATATCTATTTCAACCTTGTGGGCACATCAGACAATTTCCTCATAGGTGTCGAAGTCAAATATCTCCACTGCCTTCCGCAGGCTAGGTTTCAGCACATCGAAGAAGCGGTCAACCTTGCATTCGGGGTTAATAACAAATCCATAACCATAACGTTCAAGCCTGGTGAAGTTTTCGTGATATGATTTGATGGATTTTTCATCATTTTTTCTTGAGGGAAAGGAAGTCCCTTTCCATCTTAAGCTGGAGGGTGCATGGAAAATATTTATCAAAAAAAATCTTCATGAAATCCTTCCATTCCAACACCATGATCTCATCCTCAGGCTTCATATTTTTGATCAACGTCCAACATTAATTATATTCACCCTTCATATGATAATTAGCCAGGAGAACCTTCTCTAGTTCAGAACGTTGATGTATGGAGAAGATATCTTCAATGGGGTTGATCCATTGTTCAGGGATTGAGTGATCAGATGATCCATTATAAGTAGGAGGCCTTTTTCTCATGAAGCTCTCAATAGAGAATTGTTCTTTCTTAGGGGGGGTTGAATGTTCCTCCTGACCCATGTTTTTATTCAATGATTTTGTTAACTGAGAGACAAGCCTGGTGAATTTTGTGATTCCTGCTCCCATTGGATTGGGCATCTCATTAGTACATTCATCACATTGATCTTCACATCAGTTGTTAGCCCCAGTTCTCCTATTACCATCCATTGTCTGGAATAAAATGAATGTTATGTGTATCAAATAAAGGGTAATCCAACGATAAAAATATATTAATTATAAATAACGTTTATTTCCTTAACATATTTATCAATTAGCATCAATCTATGTTATCCATGTTCTATTTTCTAACATATATTCTTTGAGATTTTTTTATTTCCTTTATAATGGTTCATACTAAGCTTTTGAATTAACCAAAGCATATACCCTCGGAGTGTCGTAACTAAGAGTGCAGCAAGGCCCGTTTTCGTGCACCAGTTCCTGTTCGAGTCTAGCTCAATGCGGTGTTTTCGGGTTTTACCCCTAGGATACATCTGTGCCAGAGCTGCCTCTACTTGCTCGTATCCATACAGGGATGTATTTGTTTAATAAACAATTTAATCTAAACTCACCAAATATAGGGATGTTTTTATTATACATAGTCTTCTATTTAAGGCTTAAATAGGGTTTTATAATCCTAATCCAAGAAATAACTAAACCTCCCTCGGATACCAACTATGACAACCCTCATATTTTATTACACACAAAAACATAATTTATTACATAAAATTCATTTGATACAACAAAGAAGATCAAAATTTCTAGTGTATTTGGGGCTTAGAAACATTACATAACAACATAGAACATAAAACATGGAACATCTTTTTTGAAAACATCCATTACATGACCACTACATTCCCTCATACTTAGCATTTCATGGAATAACCTGAGGACATGCATAAAAAAGGATGATCTATAAAGCCCAGTAAGGGAATAAACATGGAATAACATGAGGATTGAAATACATGGTAGACAATATACATATCAATAGAGAACATGAGAAGCATAAACATAAAGGCATGATAAATCATGATAATCATAACATGGAAATGTGGCAACAACTCTTAACATGGAATTAGCATGAGCCAAGGCTCATTGCACATCGAGCCTGAGTAAACCATTATTTCACATCAAGAATAATTAAATCCTCATTGTAATTGAATTATCATGATTCAACACCCATTTCACATGATTTATCATGATACTATACTTTACCCAATGCATTGGAGTGCTATTAGGGCACACCCTTCATAAACATTTCATTTCATGCATAAGTGTGCCACATGGATCATAAAACATTGAATCATTCAACATAATAATTTATTCCCCGAAAAAAGATTTTGGAATACATACATTAAACTCTATAAATAATAATTAAATTTTCATAATGTTTAATACCCTTGATAGAGGAATGAGAATGGTGTTCAATACATAATGACTTTGGCTTGGAAAAACGCTGTGCAATATCGACAGCATAACGACGTGATATAAGAAATCCTAAAAATGGTTGATGAGAGAGAAAGGGGTGTCTCGTATTATTTATATGACATGGATAGTAATGGATTCATATAGATACATTTCCCAACAAATTTAATGGAATTTAGATTCATTATATAAAATAATTGATTTAATTTAAATGGGGAGAGAGAAATTCCTTATAGAATTTCGGTATAGCAACAGGTGTACATGGGAGGCATTTAATGAGAGAGAAAGTGGTCTCCCAACATTCAAACATAAATAGGGCTGTATAGGGGAGGTTAGAAATAATATCCTCAACATTTATAATTGAAATTAAAAGGGCATATCAACTTAAAGAATATAGGAAAAAATGAGAAAAGAAGAAAAACCCTTACTTGGAAGTGTGCATCCAAATGCTTGATAGAGGCTTGAGAGAGGCTTATTGGGAGCTTGAGGTGACTTGGGAGGATTCAAGGGAGAGTATAGAAGTGGTTGGACGAACTCCAAAGGCTTGGAGTAAGGAGGAAGTGGGAGCTTGGGTGGGTTTATATTGGAAAAGAGAGGGAATTGTTTATTATTTTTGTTTCAGACACCTCACATTAAACTAATCAAAAACACAAACCCTACAATAGGTTTTTCCAAATGGGAGTGGAAAACAATATTTTAAAAGTCCAATGTCTGAAAATCTTAAAATAATAGGGTTTCTTATGTGGAGGTGAGTCACACTCAAAAGGGAAAAATTTAAAAAGATAAAATGTTTTATAAGTCATGGAGGGTCCACTAAGGCATCATAAGATTAAAAAAATTACAAAATTCACATTTATATAAGGATAAAACATATATTTTCCTAAAATATCATTTATAGTATTTTATTACATCACTATTGGGTCATTATGATGTCATAAAACACATTATATATTAAAATGGTATTTAATTTTTAACCAAAAATTCGACTGTCTCAGAAAATTATGAAAAATTCACCATAGGATAATTTCCACATCCTAATTCCTACAAAAATATTAATTTTATCTAAATAATTTTATAAATATGTTGAATTTTGACATCTAAAATATATACTGACCTTTAACTAAAATTCATGGGTTTTGACTAAAATTGCTTTCGAACCTTGATAAAAAATAAATTTCATTCATAAAATTATACAATCATTTCTATTTAATAAAAATTAATTTAATAATAATAATATATTATTAAAATATTTTATAATTAAAAAATTCATTAATTCATAAAAATAGATTTCTTAGTTGAATAATAACTATAAAAACCATTTGCACTTTAAAAACAATATATAATGTAAAAATAATAAAATGAAAGTACATTCTTTATTATGTACAATAATAATGTACATAGTAATAGTGCTATGGATTTGTTAGATAACTCTTTAAGACAACCGCATAAGACCTAAGGGTATGGTTTGTGATGGTGACAGACTCTTGGGGTGGCTTAGAAAACATTGCACGCTTGGTGATCTGAATCAACTTCCACTTCTCCCATAGACAGTTTCGTTCCAGCTTAACATGCTAATGTTTGGCTTGGGATTGGTCAAGAGCGAAGCCCAATGACGCCTCCTCTGTTCTGAGCTCTGACAAATGGGCTTCGTATGGAGCAAATCTTTTGGATGAGGCCATCGCTTCCATTGTATGAGTAAATTGGATTGTTAAATCCATATATTAATAATAATCATGTGGTCACTTTTCAACGACCATATTTGCAACTGTCAGAATTCAAAAACATAAAACCTTGTAATTGAATATGTTTAACATAACTATTTTACATAATATGACATTTAAAAATACCAAGGAGAACATATCTTAATGAATGTTTGGGTCATTACAGTGAAGACCTATATTATTAGCCCTAATATATGATTATTACGGTACATAAAATGTAGCTAGATAGTGAAGATCATCTTGTATCGGAATTAAGGTAACAATTAGTATTTCATTAAATTATTAATTATATCATTAAAACGTTATTATATTGAATAATTTTTTAAAAAAAAAAATTAATAATAGTTGTCGATTAATTTTTATTTCACAATTAATTTAATGAAATTTCATTTTATTAGTTTATTTAATATATTATCGATGTATTCATTTGTAATGGATATCTACAAGACAATTCCTAATGTAATTAATTTGAAAGGAAAATAAATACTTAATTAGTTAATTAAGTAATTAATTAATGTGAATTTTTCTTAATTATAATGAAAAAATAATAAATGGATGCTAACCTATTTAACTTTTTTGTATTATATGGATTTGAATGATCATTCATGTATATGACCTAGAACAATGTAAAATTAAATATTTGGTATTTTAATATATTTCATGAGTTTTCACATATTAATAGTTAAACCAAAATGATTTCTTTCGAGACATCAATCGCTCTATTATTATATATGACCAACATGTCCACAATTATTTATTCATTTTCAATTAACCAATACATTTATTTCCCTCACTTTCATGTGAGTTAAAAATACATGTACATATTGAGTAGACAATGCCACATGTATATAGTTTAAGACATAACCATAGTGACTATCTCCTCACTTAAAATATCTTCTTATAGTTGATCAGATTTACTCTAGTTTTTTCTTCTTGTTGAATAGAAAATATACAAGCTAGAATACGCCTACATAATCCACCTTCTATAGATTTATGTGATGAATATTTCCAACTTTATGTCAAACATTTGAGGGACTTAATTGATATCCAATGTTTTATTTTTTCATCTATTTCTGTTGAATTCATGAAGACAATTGAAAACAATGATTCTAATAACATGATCATGCATCTCTATTCTCTATATTCATAGAGGGATATTCCAGTTTTGTTCGAGATCTCCAAGGATCTTTTTTAGAGAATTATATTATAGGGTGCCACAGCTGGGCCTCTTGTAGTCATGGTCATTTTCTATATTGAGATTTTAGAGGTTATTGTGTTTATGCTCCCTACAGAACTGGACACCGGTATAATTATTTCATCACTCCCACCGAGAATCTCCATCTCTACTATACATTTTTATATGAATTAAATTGATAAGTATCTCAATGATCTGATTTATCTTATTTTACAAATAGGCTAGGGTATGAATAATGAAAATCCATTATTCTTTTTTTTTGTGAAACCTGAAAGGTTATGACAAGATCTATTTGACTAAAATCGCATCGCAAAACCTTACTAAGAATTGAAATATCATGTGTTATGATAGGGAGTGGGATAATATTTATTTTTCATGCAGAAATAAGGGCCACTAGAAGAAAAAATACAACCATTCCCCAATAAAAGGGGAAAGGTCATGTTTATTTATTTTTGAGTCTAATTTATCTATTTCTAAAAATATCGTACTAGATATAGCTTCTATTGCTATCAAATTTATTCAAGTACCATAACCAAGAATATTTTTTTGTTTTTGACCAAGGGGATGTAAAATAAAACATCTAATAAAGATAAACTTTTTTTCATGGCTATAGGGGACTACCACAACACATTTCCAATAGGAATGGTATTGATTATAAAAAATTGGTATTTTTTCCATCTCTTAAAAAAAAAATTATACCTATATACATTATTGGTACATATGGTTTTATTTTAATAGTATGGAAAATGTCTTATATTTTATAAAAATAGATTTTTTATTCAAAAAAAATTAAATAATGTTATTTATTTGTTTAATTACAAAAATAATGTTTTGAATATTGATAATTAATCTACATAAAATGACTCAAACCAAACCAAACATTAGTACCCCTAGCTTGGACGTGTGAAGAAAAATTCGTGAGTAAATTACAAAAAATGGATATTTGGGTTCTCTTTATCTAAAACCATGTTCTGTATGACACACATATTTATAAGAAAAAATATCAAAATAAAAATTTATTGTCAGAAGTTAATGGTTCATTGAGCTTCTTGATTTATTTCTTACCGATGTGTGTGGGACATATATTGTAGAATTAAGTGGTGGATACTCATACTTTGTATCTTGAACTGATTATTTTAGTAGATATGGATATTTATACTAGATGAGGTATAATATTTATTCCTTTTATAGATTCATAGAATACACGAATGAATTTGAAACCCGTATTTTTAAAAAGATTAAGAAACTCCTATTATACTATGCTTGATAATATATTAATCATTATTTTATTGAAAAATTTAGTTTTATTTTGGATTCAATCTCAAAAAAATCCTCCATAAAAACCAAAGTGGAACATTATAATTAAACGGAAGAACCATAACATGTTTGGAATATTGAGTTCAATGATTAGTCATGAAAATCAACCATTATACTTTTGTTGAAACATGTTATAAATAGTGTAAGAATAATAAACCAAGTGAAAACTATTTTAGAATATGGAATAACAAAACAATTGTGGAATAGAATCAAAATCTGGTTTCAATAATTACATGTAAGGGGTTGTAAATAATTTTAAGGACACTACAAGTAACAAACATGAATCCAATGGAAAAAGGTATACCTTTATCAGATACTCCAAATAAATAAGGGGTTATGACATATACGACCCCATAGAAAAAATGGTAGTAGTGGAAATACATGCAGTATTCCCTAAGATAAAGTTAATCAATAATATTGATAGAGGGAGAGTGATAGACATTGATGATATTGAGGCTCAAGGTACACAAGAGTGGGAATTGTAAATGATCACACAAATCCTTGTAGAATAAGAGTTTGTTCTAATGAAATATAGACTTCATTGGAGTA
Organism: Viscum album; assembly: GCA_963277665.1. Classification (NCBI taxonomy): domain Eukaryota; kingdom Viridiplantae; phylum Streptophyta; class Magnoliopsida; order Santalales; family Viscaceae; genus Viscum; species Viscum album. Next base: position 1,689,574,475 of record OY728120.1, read on the forward strand.
CAAAAGTTGTTAGAGAAACCGAACGATAATCAATTTTAGTCATTGAGTATTGTGACTCATTTTTAGTTGTAAATAACAATCCATTAATATAAAAGGAAAAATTATGTTGAACAGATGTTTCCAAATTGAAAGAAGCCTTTAATTCTAAAATAGATTCCATATACCAAATATATGTTTAGATTTATATAGATGCTGAAGTGGATTTAGAACTCATTTTTTTAATGTGTGTTGATGATGAAAATTTTCATTCAAGTACAATTCAGTGCCAATAAAGCATGAATGATAGAAAAAGGGTTTAAATAGTTTTATGCAATTGACTACTGATGCGGCCTTTTTTATATCTTATTTTCCCACAATATTTACTATATTTTATTCTCTTTTTATTATAAAAATAATTTATCTTTTATATAAATAATAGTGTTTTTCTTTTTTATATTAATTTGACTAAATTGTGAAATGGTGTAAAAGTAATTTATTTTACTGTTCAATTTTGACATTTTTGAAAATTTTAAATTTCTTAATTAATTCTAGTTTAAATTCTAATTTTTTATTATTTTGTTATTTTTGTAAATTATATTTTTTTATTTTGATTAATTTAGTTATTTTCATTTTTTTCATTATATACATTCAAAAAATAATTTTATTTTTAAAATTCACACCCTCTATTAATTTATTCCTAATTTATTTTTATTTCCATTTTATTAATCTAAGTATGTACGATTTTTTTTATTTAATTATTTTATTTATTTCATTTTTTATATATTCGATTTTTTAATTTTATTATTACATTAAATTAATTTATTAATTATATTATTTACTTATATAAATATTAAAATAAATTATTTAATATAATTGCATATAATTTTAATTTTATAATTATTTAATTTTATAAATTTAATTTTTTTCTGATGCCGCTACCGCTGAAACACATCCACCCCAAGAATCCATTGATGCTTCTACCAGAATGGATCACCCAATGGTGATTCCACCAAGAAAAGTGTATCCAAAATCCATAATTGTAACCTCTATATTTATCACACAATGGTACTTCGACCAAAAATCTATCCACCATTACTCACCACCGAAATGTATCACCCTACTACCATTATCCAGGCCCCCTGTCCATTACCCACAATCACAATCTACTTCTGATAGCCACCCAATGGTGATACCACCAACACCATCTATGCCTTCTACCATTCCTATAAAAATGGGCATTCCACCAGTCAATAGTTCAACTATCCAATGGTGGAATCATCCAATTAACTCACCCGCAAAATCCATCCACTCATCCACCAATAGTAGTATTTTCATCCCCCTATATTATCACATCCATTTGAATCCAATACTTTTTCAATGTTTCTTGCACCAAACAAAAACCTCCAAAAGCACTAGAGATATTCACCGGATTCCATAGTAATAATAAGAACCAAAAAAATACAATTTTACACATCTTTCCAAATACAAACCCACAAAATAATAATTGAACCTTCACCATGTTCTACATTGGTCAAATTATCTTGTTGAAATCAAGCCATAAAACTGAAAACAATACCTCTGTTTGATCCAATAGGCACCACTATGAATGAATACATGAATAAAAAATGATTGATTCATAGGTGGGTGCTGAGTATGCCACCACCAAACCATCAATTCATGGTGCATCCAACAAATCAAAGAAGAATCTCGAAGATCCTTCCATTCTCAAACCAATCCAAATAGATCCTAACCAGATCATCATTCACCATACATTCCCATATTTAATTGAGGGGACCCAAATTAAGAATGGTGGACACTCTGAGAAGGAGGATAGTGAATTTTGAGTATGATGGATAAGTCAAATAGAATAGTAGGTCTTCTTCTTCTAATTTGTATTCATTGTTTAATTTTAACTGATATATTTTAATAAATTTTATGTTTTCTACTACATTTCTATTAATTAATATTTATTTTATAAGGTTGTATTAGATTTATTGAACTACTTTCATTTTTTTGTTATTTTAATATGATTAATCATAGAGGGGTGACATGTACAATCCAGTGATCTTTGCTTTCACTTCTTCATGTTAATTCTGCCACTCTACCTAAATTAAAAAAGGAGAAAGGTTGAGAATATTTTTTTCCATATTTTCCAACACCAAGGTAATAAATTGGAAATGGTTGTTGTAATCTATTCTTTAGGAGGAATAATTATTTTCACGAGTATTATTAAAAATAATTGTTCCTATGATAGATCAATTGTGATGATGTCTTCTATAATGATAGATACACATTAAATCCAATACACACAATCAATAAACCTATATGATTGATTCTATTCTAGGGTTGTGATAGTTTACTTTGTCAATTCTAGTCCAGTTCTCCTAAATCAACATCTGATTTTCTCTTACTTTAAACTTTTTTCTCTTGCACCGTTCCATTTCACCATTATCTTCAACATTTCATTTTCTCCTTTTGTTTTTGTAATTTCTTTATTTCTTAGTTTCTTTTTTTTTATCCACAATTAATAATCATTCAATGTGTTTCTACCCTTATTACCATAATTCTACAGAAAATATTTAAAAAATAATAAATTTTCAACAATTTGATTTCCTCATGGTATTAATACGTAATCATTTTCATGGAAGGCATGTGTTACAATTTTAAAAAAATTATATAACAAAAACTAAAAAATTAGATAATTTTAAATTCTAAAAAACATAACACTATAAAAGAATACTCAAATCCTTTTCCATTATAAAAATATGTTTATTAGATATTTAACATGTAAATCTAATTTAAGATATTAGTAATTATTTTTTTACTCTTAGAGATTAAATGAAAATTGAAATGGTAAAAATAGAAATCATTGAGGTATGAAGAGGTGAAAACCAAAATAAAATAATTCCAAAGCATTTAGATATGACCCTTAGTAACCTATACTTGTGGAGTCTGAAGTTCCAATAGTGTCATAAAACCCATAATTCATAAGATTTTCCCTTAGGTATAGGAACTATTATATCAAATAGTTTCAAATCTATCATATTCAATCATTCAATGTACTATATATAGAGGAATCAATTGAGTTTATAAGTGTCTTTTATGATTATGTATTGAAATTTTCTCTGAGATATCTGATTGAGGAGGTGTTGAGGTTCAGGGTGTTTCTATTATTTCTATAAGGGAGGGTTATGAATTGGTTCAAAAAAATTGATGAATAAATATTTTAAACATGGGTTGAGGTGTTTAATGAATTTTTATCCAAATTATACCCTGTGAGAAACACAATTGAAGTAAGGTACAAGATCATGTTGTTTTTCCATGATGTGGGAGAGTCATTTCATGAATTAAGGGATATTTTTAGATGTCCTTATAGACAGATTATTGATAAACAATTAGCTCCACATATACTCATATATATTTTCTAAAATTTCCATAATCATTTTAACTCGAACATAGTTGACCAATATTCAACGTTTGATGTCTAAAATTCCAAAGTATAAGATCATAAAAAAATATTTGATAAATATGATAAAAAGACTCAATACATGTTCACTACGAAAATAAACATTCAATGAGATGAAGATATCTATCAGACTGATGTTATCAATAAACAAGATCATTGGGATAAGTTCTATCATTTTGGGATGTTTTATCACACATATGAAGCCTGTCCAAATTTTTACCTCCTTGTCCATTATGATCAATGTTAAAAGATTATGCCTTATAGTGTTATAAATTATGGTTCCCATGATCCTTTTAATATTGGTATAATTCAGCATAAGAAAATAAACCCAACATGTTTGGGAAGGCCCAAGGTTTAGTTAAACAACGTGCTTCCCCAAATTATTAATCATAGAATATTCCTTTCAATTGAAATCTATATGGGGATAGATAATAAAATACAAAATTTTATCTTAATGAAATACTACATCAGGTGTTAGGTGAAATTATTTCACTGATAAAAGTTAGTTATTCTTAAATCAATGTTTTTTGAAATTCAAATGATCCAAATGGATTTAAAATTAGGAGGAATATATGTGGGGAAACGTCCTAAGAGAACTGAATCCAAAATAATAGAATATGTTAGAGAAGTATATTATATTTGAAGTCTTAAATTTAATGAAATATTTAGGGAAAAATATAGTTATTACCTATTTAATGATCAAGCTGAAACTAGAACTACAAATATAGAAAAATAATAGTTCAGAAATCTAAACCGATTTGATGTCGATGATAAAAACGATAACTATAAAAATGAAAAATCATAATAACAAAATAAAATTATATTGGAATATAGAAAATGGGGAATTTATAAGGTTAGGTTTGAAAATGTGAAAAATATTTCACTTATATTGAGAACAATCCTATAAACATCCATTTTCCACAATCGTAAAAAGAGAATAGTGAAATGGATTACCTCATGTTTCATCATATGTTTTGGACCAGCACTTTCAACATTACCTTTGTGGTTGAATTAAAAAATAAAATCAATTCATAAAAGCTATTATTTAAAAAGAGTTAGCTAAAAAGGGGTACTATGGTGAGAGGTCATCCGAAAATTTGATTGAGGAGTGAATTAATATATTCATAATGAAAATCCCCAGAAATTTGACATATCATAATAGTTTATTCATATCTAGAATCCTTTAAAAATGATGAGATTAGGGGAATCTGTGATTTTAGTGCTAGAATCAACTTTATAAACTATTCACTATTCTGAATTTTTTGTCTTAGGGAGCTAAAACCATCTTCAGGGACTCTACATATAGATGGAAGGCCAACTAAATACCATTATGGGAGGTTTGTTAATATGATAGTAGATGTAGTGAATAATTCATTTCCCATAGACATCCATATTATAAACATGGTTTATGATAACAATGTTCCAATCATTTTAGGTCATCCCTTCTTAGTCGCAGATGGTGTAGTAATTAATGTCTCAAAAGGGTAAGCATACCATCCATGGTGGTGAGCAACAAGAGTTAATTGATGTTTAGAATGTGTATCCAATTGACGTTCGATATAATTTGATTGATGTTTTTTATGGGGTGTTTAGATATGAGATTATAAATGAATTCATCATCACATTGATAACATTATCAATGAGTATGTAAGTGGAAATTTTGAGGGTATTAATTGATTATAACACTACATAATAGCATAATGGGCTTTGGAAATTTGAGAACCAAATTATGGAGATCATTCCTAAGGGAACATAAGTGGTCTATCATAATCCATTATTTCATGCCAATGATTCTATCAACAATTTTAAATCATATGACCCTCCCTTGTTCCCAAACCTAATGCAACTTCATGTTCTGTCAAAAGTGAAAGAATAAAATCTACAACTGATATATATACTTCAATGATTGAATGTTTTATAGATGAAGGTCATTTTGGTGATAGTTATTTTTATAATGAATTTGATAGTTAGTTTTCTATATCCTTTTTGAGTGAGCAAGATTTGATTTGGAACATTTTCCAATTATGCATATTATAGTTTTCACCTTATTATTTTCACCACCATGATGATAATAATTTGCTTCCATTCATTGGAGAGATTCTTATAAGATCACGATTATTCTACCACTTTAATAGAAAATAATTTTTCTTTTGAAGTAATTTTGTTATTGACAGTGGTCCACTTACAACAATAACTATTTATTTTCTAAAATTTTTGATGTCAACGGTTTGTGAGAGATTGAAGGTGTGTAATTGAAATGGAAAGATAGTCATTCTAATATTTCAACTAAACTATTTTGTTATTTTATTGATCCCTTGACAGAAAATTGATATTTTAAACCATTTAATTGAACGAATGTTATTCCTCACGTGCTATAATTTTTGACATGTCTTCTTCATGGTACTGATTTGCTTGAGGTTTTCTGTGAAAATTCTAAATTTTCAAAAGGAAGTAACGAAGACCCAATAATAATTTATAATTCACATTCAATGATAATCGCTAAAATATTTAGGGGATTGAGCCTTACTGGGGACACTAAATCTCATAATTCATGGAAGAAACCCCATGATTAGTTTTGTTATTTTATTTAAGTTTGTGTTTGAAAAAATGATCGTAGATCAACTATGTATCTCGTTGGATTAGTCGACAACTATTAGAGAAGATTTCATTGACATATTATTTATCTTTTCATATATATTTCTATTTCAAAGTGGCCAGATTATGTTACCATGAGGTTTAGATATGGTGTAGTTGGTAGAGTAACAATGATAAGAGGGTGAAATTTTGAATGATAAGTTATTAATAGTGGTATTCAATTAGAAATTGACTAATAAATGAAGATTCTAGTTAGAGAACACTGGAAAAAAATTTCCACCATTAAAAAGTTGTTAAATTTTAATTGTTAATTTATATAATATTATCTAATTTCAATCTAATAAATTGGTAAGATCATCAAAATTTCGACCTGAATATTGACTCATTGAATTGAGAGATGTTAGATATTTTCTATTAAACATTTTATATATCTTCTAAACACATTGGGTGTATGTGTTTAATTTCATTCTAACTATTTTTTTAAGTGTTGTTGATTTTTTGAAAAAAATATGATTTATGTACATTATTCTATGTTGAATCCTTATGAGCCAGTTTTTATTATTACCATTGAACTATATAATACTTCATCCAACATGCTTTATAATATACATAATTTAAATTCATTTACGAACACTCCTATATCCTGAATTATTTTGGAAATAATAGTCTTTCTTTACATGTCTAGTAGTTGTTGGTAGGGTTTCCATTTGTATAATCTAGCTATGTTTGATTTTTATGTGGAAAAAAGTGTTCAGAAATTACTGTCTCCCATTAATCAAAATATATTCTATGAATCTGTGCTGAGTCATTTTGAATCAAATCAATTTAACTATTTCTCCCACATTCTGATTCTCCATGGGGTAAATTGATGAGTTTTATATTAGGGGGAGGGTTTTAAAATAATATTAATTGTACATTATTGTGACTAATAAAAACCAATCAAATATTTATAAAATCACCTACCTATCAACCTATAAATAAATTATGTGTTTTTAAATAGAAACATAATATAAAAAAACAAAAAAATTAATATAAAAAATTATACCACTACATCATACATACATGAAAATTATATACTAGATTGGGTAATTTTAATGTGTCTAAAATTATTTGGGATGTATGGTTTCTAAGATGTGACACAAACTATTTATATGGATTTTCACATTAAGAACTAGCAAAGTGTATAAGGCCCCACGCCTTAAACCTTACTTAATCTTGAGTTATTACATGATTACACATTGAGGATCTTTTTGGGTTTAGAGTTTTAGGGAATTAGATCATAAAACTTGCATTACATTCCACATATCAACAGAGTGGTTACATAAAGATAGTATTCTTCATTCCCATCAATGGAAACATATTTAAGATAAAACATGGATTCTTTATTGACACTTCCTTGACACTATCATCATATCATGTACCTTTCCCTTGACCTGTGGAAATCATTTAAAAAAAAATGGGATGAGCATAAAAAGCTCAGTATGGGTTATAAAAACATGGAAAGGAAACATGGGTACATATATACATAAGAATGAAGTCATACTTCACCCATAAAACACAATCACTTTAACATACCTCATCAAATCTTGAGTAAATCATAGAAATCATAAGACATAAAGGTAACTTGAGGCATTCATAACATTCTTACGTAGGGAGTAACCCTCTTGGTTACGTTTGGAATACCCATCACAGTATATTCCCTAAATCTCTTCAGAGAAACCTTAACATTTCACTCCTTCACGTTACCCAATGCATTGGAGAGCTATATCGGGCTCACCCGCCCTTATTTTATCACGGAACCACCCGCCTTCATAATAATGCCCAAGAACCTCAACATAATCGTATCACATAAAACATGCATAAAAGAAAACATAAACTTTCCACATTTCCATCACAAGATATCAATCTAACATATTTATATAAAAACATTATAAAAACCATTTTCAATACCAAAATAAAAGAAAAGTAAAACATGGTATTTATTTTTCTTTTAAATAAAGTATGGCTTGTAGAGGAAGCCGAAACTCAAGTAATGGTCACGGCGGCGGAGAAGTCGTTGTCGCCGCATACGTACGACAAAAACATTCCCTTTTGTCGTTTAGTAAACGCTATGTATAAAAATGATTCCTTTTGAATAAATGTAAAAGTAAAAGGGGTTTATACACCGTATAAAAGAAGGTTGTGTATAAAACAAAATATGCCTCAATGAAAGGAGATTGAGATGAAGTCCCATACCTCGTATCCGACTTGACCCGACCGTTATTTAATCTCCTGAATAATAAACTTGAGTTAATCTATACTTGCTTAAGAAAAATTTTCAAGTTCATTATTCCTTTTATACCATGTTATGAACATCATGTAATCATTTAAGTTAATAATTTCCATTTTGTCGGTATTTGGTTCTTAAGTCAAAAATAGACTTCTTACACTTACATGTTGTTAATTTGATCAAAGGTTCGTTATATCCAGAATGATATTAATGATTTGGATAACATATATATCATATATATTCATCATATACATGTATTTATAATATTATTTCACCTTTAGAGGTAAGAAATGAAAAGCACCGTTCATGGAGACGGTAAGCCGTACGTACACATGAACGCTACTTCCATTTCTATTTCGTATTTTCTGGAATGGAATCATAATGATATAAGAGTATATTATAATTCAAGTATAATAACATATATAATATCATTAACTTTATCCTTTAAAAATCCCACATATGGTATTAACGAATCAAATCACATTCAGCGGGCGGTAGTCCGCACTTCCTAAAATGAAGATATCGTGTTTACCCAGAATTGAAACAATAATGGTATGCCATAAATGAAAAATTCAGAATCTTAAGGAAAGAATAAACATATTATATATCATATATAAAAATAGTGACATCATAATGGCCACCTTTGAAGGTGTTAAATGAGTATTGAATAATCATCGTTTCGGGAGGCAGAATTTCGCCATCCACGGAAACCGTATGTTCTTTAACCATTTGAGGTAGTTGTGTGAGAGTGTAGCTCGAATAAATCTTATAACAAAATCCTAGTATATTGAAGATACTGGTGTCGTTACAAAATAAGTAAATAAAAAGAGTTTAGGGGGTTGGAGAAGCAAAATAAAACAAATGAACATGAGAGAATGAATTGCCTTTAAAAGTGTAACTCCTTTTGATTTGATCCTAAAGGATTCCTTTGAAAGGATTCTGCCCAAAGGGAATCCTCTAGGATGAGGAGAGGGATGTGGAGAGAGTAAATGGGCAGGGGATGGCCGAGCCAAAGTCTTGAGGAGTGTGTGAAATGAGGTAGAGGTGGGGGCATTTTATAAGAGGAGAGGCGGGGCACTCTTGGAAAGTAAAGATAAGTTACTTTATTTTAAAATTCATTTCGGATTCAAAAGGTACCACCTTGATATAATTCTAGGATAAGGTGATAAGGTTTCATAATCCACTAATCCAATAGGTTTTGTACTTCTGTAGGTCTTAGATATTACATTATCTTTTCATTTTATTTAAATCGTTAAATAATGAGGTCATCGCTACATTAGCATGATGTCATAAATAATTTAAATTATATAATGTCCAAAAATTATAAAAAAAATACTATGATGTATGAAATCTTTTTAGATTTCTAATGAATATTTATAGTCAAAAATATGACTTGTATAACCCCATATAACAATTGTTTTCATAAAAAATATTATGTTTGTGTCATTATTACTTTTACATTAAATAAAAAGTTATTTATGTAATTTCCCAACCAAAGTGGCTCCATGGGGTCCCCAAGTTGACCCATGGCATTTCATGGTCGGCCATGACACATCCAATAATGTTAGGACTTGTGTATAGGTCATTTCATATTATTAAATCATTATTTTTACATTAAACTACCCTAATTACCACTAATCGCGATTAAAAACTTAATAAGTTACTATTCACCAAAAAATTATTTTAATCTCATTGAACCACATTTTGCTTCTTAATGACAACCATGTATGTTGGATTTTTGAAATTCAAAACACAAAAGTGGAAAAGTTTCATTTAAACGAAAAATCGGTTTCTTTAACTACCACTTAGTGGTTTCACTATTCATCAAAAATTGAAGTTTTTTTAGAAAATTACCAAAAATTCACCCTAAGCTATATTTGATATTCCGAATTCAAAAATGAAGTCTATTTTAAAAAATTCAATACATATAAGTCACATTAATTAATTTAATGAATAATTCCCATTGTTATGACAAAAAGCGTGTTTTTATGAAACAATAAGTATCAAAAGATTGACACCAGTTTAAGTCCAATTTCAAAGGGAAATTGATTCGAATGACCACCATTGGATTAAATGGTAAAAATATATTCTATTTTCACTTCAAAACCAATTCAAAAGATAATTTAATCATATAAATAAATTATATTAAAAAGCAGTTTTGATGTAAAATGCAGTATTTTTCCCTATTCATTAAAAAATGAACATTGTCAGAAATATACCAAAAATTTATCCAATGTAAAATTCAATGTCCCAATCATAAATAATAATTTTATTTTGACAAACATTGCTTATAAAATTGTCAAAATATAGATTTAAAAAGGGTTTTCCATCAATAGGCAGTAAAACAATCTTTTAAGAACGTTAGTGTATTCCATGCATAAGATTGTATTTATTTTCATATTAAGACTCTAAAACACTATCTTAATCATTAATAGACATAGATAAAAATATCTATTATTCATTACTTACTTGGGATGTTACATCCTTCCCCCCTTTAGAAAATTGTGGCCCCGCAATTTATTTACTTATCGAATAAATGGGCGTACTTATCCCTCATTGCATTTTCAGATTTCCATGTTGCCTCTTCAATCATGTGGTTATTCCAAAAAACCTTTACCTGGTGAATCACCTTATTCCGTAACACTTGCTCCCTGTGGTCAAGAATCTGGACCGGTTGTTCCTCATAAGATAGGTTCTCTTCCAGCTGAACTACCTCTGGACTCAAAACATGAGATGGATCTGGAATGTACTTTCTCAATATCAAAACGTGAAAAACATTGTGTACCTGAGATAAACTCAGAGGTAAATCCACTCGGTAAGCAACTGATCCAACTCTCTCCAGAATTTCATATGGTCCAATAAAACTTGGACTTAGCTTTCCTTTCTTACCAAATATCATCACACCTTTCCAAGGAGAAACCTTGAGAAAAACATGATCACCTACCTCGAAAGATAGATCTTTCCTCTGGTTATCCGCATAACTCTTCTGCCTGCTCTAAGCTGTTCTCATGTGCTTCTGAATCAGCTGAACTTTTTCTACCAACTCTTCTACCAATTCTAGTCCAATCAACTTCCTTTCACCCACTTCATCATAAAAAGTTGGAGTTCAACACCGCTTCCCATATAATGCCTGAAATGGTGCCATCTGTATACTGGAATGAAAACTGTTATTATATGAAAATTCAACCAAAGAAAGATGTTGGTCCCAACTTCCCTGATAATCCATCGAACAAGCTCGTAGCATATCCTATAAGGTCTGAATTGTTCGTTCTGACTACCCATCTGATTGAGGATGAAAAGCTGTACTAAAATTTAATTCAGTACCCAACGACTTCTGAAGGCCTTTCCAAAAGTTAGAAGTAAACCTGGGATCACGATCCGATACAATGGAGAGAGGAACTCCATGTAACCTGACTATATATTTTAGAAACAAACGGGAAAGTTGATCAAGAGAGAAAGTATCTTGTACAGCAAGGAAATGAGCATATTTGGTCAAGCGATCAACAATAACCCAGATTGCATTATTACCTCGAGATGTCTTCGGTAATCCCACAACAAAGTCCATGGATATATTCGCCCATTTCCACTCTAGCACTGGTAAAGGCTGAAGCATATCTTTCAGTAACTGCCGCTCTGCTTTAACCTATTGACAAGTTAAACAGTTCACAGTAAAATCAGTAATATCTCTTTTCATTCCATCCCACCAGTAATACTCCCGCAGATCTCTATACATCTTAGTACTGCCCAGATAAACTGAAAATGGAGAACTATGAGCTTCACATAACAAATATCTCTTCAACTGTGAATCACAAGGCACACACAATCTCTTCCCAAATCTAAAAACACTATCATTATCAATGTTGAATTCAGGAAAATTTCCTTTCTGAACCAGCTCTACCTTTTTCTACTACTCACTATCTTGCTTCTGTTCTTTCTTGATTCTGCCTGATAGAGAATATCTCACTGATACATGAAACAAAACAGAAGGACTTCCTGCACCAAAAACTTCTATGCCAAAGTTCATCAAATCTTTAACCAAAGGATCACGTTCCAAACACAACATTGCTAATGAAGCATTACTATTTTGACTCAAAGCATCAGCCACTTTATTTGATTTTCCCGGATGGTAATGATTTGTACAATCATAATCCTTGATTAATTCTAGCCATCTCCTCAGTCTCATTTTTAACTCTTTCTGAGTGAATATATACTTTAAACATTTGTGATCGTTATATATTTCACACTTTACTGCATAAAAATGACACCTCCAAATTTTTAAAGCAAAAACAACAGCAGCTAATTCCAAATCATGTGTAGGGTAATTTACCTCATGAGTTTTCAACTGTCGTGAAGCATAAGCAATTACCTGATCATTCTGCATTAGGACACAACCAAGTCCTTTCAATTAAGCATCACTGTATATAACAAAATCACCATTCCAGGAAGGTAGTGCCAAAACTGGAGCATTCACCAATATTGTTTTCAATTCCTGAAAACAATCATCACATTCTTTTGTCCAGATAAACTTAACACCCTTCTGAGTTAGCTTAGTCATTGGACTAGATAATCGTGAAAAATTTCTAACAAACCTTCGTTAATAGCCTGCCAAACCAAGGAAGCTACGAATCTTGGTTACATTTGTGGGTCTTGGCCATTCTTCCACAACTTTTGTTTTTGCAAGATCAACAGTTATTCCATCTTTAGAAACAATATGACCAAGGAAAGAAATTTGTTGCAACCAAAACTCACACTTGCTGAATTTTCCATACAGTTTCTTTTCATTTAAGGTTTTCAAGATAACCCTTAAATGTCTTTCAAGATCCTATTTACTTTTAGAAAATACCAAAATATCATCAATGAAAAACACCACAAACTTATCCAAGAACTCATGGAAAATTCTATTAATTAAGTCCATGAATACAACAGGTGCATTGGTTAGCCCAAAAGGCATTACTACAAATTCATAATGGCCATATCTCGTACGGAACACGGTTTTCGGAATATCTGCCTCCTTTACCTTTAGCTGATGGTACCCCGATCTCAAGTCAATCTATGAAAAAAACTGAGCTCCCTGGAGCTGATCAAATAAATCATCGATATGAGGCAAAGGATATTTGTTCTTAATAGTGATATTATTCAAGGCTCAATAATCAATGAAAAGTCTCATAGAACCATATTTATTTTTAACAAATAAAACAAGAGCAACCCATGGTGATGTGCTAGGTCGAATGATACCTTTCTTTGATAAATCATGCAATTGTTCCTTCAACTCTAAATGTTCAATTTGAGCCATTCGATAAGGTGGTTTTGAAATTGGCTTAGCATCAGGAACTAAGTCAACAGTAAACTCAACTTCCCGATCTGGTATTATTCCAGGAAACTGATCAGGAAAAACATCAGGATACTCATTTACCACTGGCACATCATTAATCTGAACAGTTCCTTTATTTTCAATGATGTGTGCAAGGTAACATTCATTTCCATCTTTTACAAGTTTCCTGGCCTCTTGATAAGTTATCAACAGTAAGGGTTCATTCTAGTACACAAACTGAAATTCTTTATGAAAAGAAACTTCTTTAGCTGTACAGTCAATCTTAGCATGGTAATAGAGAGCCAATCCATACCCAGGATAACATCAAACTCTACTAGAGGTAAAACAATAAGGTTTTCAAGTAGGTTCTTTCCACAGATAAGGATAGGAAGATTCATATAAATTATTTTTGCCTCAACATTTCCCCCAGGTGTTTTTACCACAAGTTCAGGAGTCATTTCATAAGATGGTATTCCCAATTTACTAGAAAATGTTTCAGAGTTGAAAGAATGTGTAGACCCCGAATCAAACAACACACTGGCATAATCTGAAAAAACAAAAAAAGTACCTGATACAACTTCATTTGATGGCCCGACGTCTGCCGAAGTAGTTGCAAAAGATTTCACCACCCCTTTCTTCTTGTAGTCTAACTTCTTCCCATCACTCAAGATCTTATTCGGACACTCGTTTGCATAGTGACCCATATCGTTGCACTTATAACATTTCACTAACTATAAATAAAATTTGGTCTTACCTTCACCTTCATCCTTTTCAGTGCAATCACGAGCCTTATGTCCCATCTTAACACATCGGTAGCACTTTCTAGAATTTAGAAGACATTCCCCAGCATGCCTTTTGCCACATTTATCACAAACTGGAAACTTAGTTTTCTTACCATCAGACTTTTTTGAATAATTCTTACCTTTCTCCTGCCACCTCAGTCTCTTCTTCTGTTGGTTGTTATAGAACACTTGGTCATCGGAAAACTCCATTTTCACCTTCTCAGCACATTGAACAAGCTTTTCATATCTTTTAAACTCACGAGAAGCAAATTCCCTTCGATATTCTGGCTTTAATCCTGAGTAAAAACGATTGATTTTACTATCAAGGTCTCAGATAAAATTTGGAGCATACCTTGCCAATCGAGTGAACCTTTATTCATAGGTAGCCACTGAGTCTTCCTCTTGCCTCAATTATAAGAATTGCTTTTCCATCTTAAGTCGAACAGCCTTAGGAAAATAATTCTCAAGAAACATACCTTTGAATTCATCATAGTCGAGAGCATCAATCTCATCAGCGTCCCTGATATTTTTAACCATAGACCACCACTGATCTGCTTCACCCTCCAAACGATAAATATCAAGACTAACCTTTTGATTTTCTGAACACCCCATGACATCGAAAATCTTCTCCAGTGCTTTAATCCACCCTTCAGCTAACACAGTGTCAGATGATCCTCTGAATGATGGGGTATGTTGCCTCATGAAATGTTCCACCACTGACATCTTCCTCTGCGGTTGATCTGGCTGATCTCGTGCATGGATACCACCACCATTTATAGCCTGATTCAATTGTGCCATCACTGCAACAAACTGTTCAGTTCCAATTCTGACCATCTCGGGATGCTGATTTGGAAGGTTATTTCCTTCTGTATGCCTTCCTAGCACTACTTCCCTATTCCCAATGCAGAAAACCATTCTAAACAAACATGTCTTAGATGAATCAACATGGTAATCTTCAAATGCTATATCATTTCAAAATAAAAATAAAAATTTTGAATAATCATTTAATATAATTCTAACTCCCAAAGTTATCTAAACCGACCTCTGATACCAACTATAAGGCCACACGCCTTAAACCTTACTTAATCTTGAGTTATTACAAGATTACACATTGAAGATCTTTTTGGGTTTAGTGTTTTATGGAATTAGATCATAAAACTTTCATTACATTCCACATATAAACAGAGTGGTTACATAAAGATAGTATTCTTCATTCCCATCAATGGAAACATATTTTAGATATAACATGGATTCTTTCTTGACACTTCCTTGACACTATCATTATATCATGTACCTTTACCTTGACCTGTGTAAATCATTTCAAAAAACTTGGAATGAGCATAAAAAGCTCAGTATGGGTTATAAAAACATGGAAAGGAAACATGGGTACATATATACATAAGAATGAAATCATACTTTACCCATAAAACATAAGCACTTTAACATACCTCATCAAATCATGAGTAAATCATTGAAATCATAAGACATAAAGGTAACTTGAGGCATTCATAACATTCTTACGTTGGGAGTAACCCTCTTGGTTACGTTTGGAATACCCATCACAGTATATTCCCTAAATCTCTTCATAGAAACCTTAACGTTTCACTCCTTCGCGTTACCCAATGCATTGGAGAGCTATATCGGGATCACCCGCCCTTAGTTTATCACGAAACCACCTGTCTTCATAATAATGGCCAAGAACCTCAACATAATCATATCACATAAAACATGCATAAAAGAAAACATAACATTTAAAACTTTCGATCACAAGATATCAATACAACATATTGATATAAAAACATTATAAAAACCATTTTCAATACCAAAATAAAAGAAAAGTAAAACATGGTATTTATTTTTCTTTTAAAAAAAGTATGGCTTGTAGAGGAAGCCGAAACTCAAATAATGGTCACGGCGGCGGAGAAGTCGTCACCGCATACGTACGACAAAAACATTCCCTTTTGTAGTTTAGTAAACGCTTCGTATAAAATAGATTCCTTTTGAATAAACGTAAAAGTCAAAGGGGTTTATACACCGTATAAAAGAAGTTTGTGTATAAAACAAAATATGCCTCAATGAAAGGAGATTGAGACGAAGTCCCATACCTCGTATCCGACTTGACCTGACCGTTCTTTAATCTCCTGAATAAAAAACATGAGTTAATCTCTACTTGCTTAAGAACCTTTTTCAAGTTCATTATTTCTATTATACCATGTTATGAACATCATGTAATCATTTATGTTAATAATGTTCATTTTGTCTGTATTTGGTTCTTAAGTCAAAAATAGACTTCTTACACTTACATGTTGTTAATTTGGTCAAAGTTTCGTTATATCCAGAATGATATTAATGATTTGGATAACATATATATCATATATATTCAGCATATACATGTATTTATAATATTACATCACCTTTAGAGGTAAGAAATGAAATGCACCATTCATGGAGACGGTAAGCCGTACGTACGCATGAACGCTACTTCCATTTCTATTTCATATTTTCTGGAATGGAATCATAATTATATAAGAGTATATTATAATTCAAGTATAATAACATATATAATATCATTAAATTTATCCTTTACACATCCGACATATGGTATTAACGAATCAAATCACATTCAGGGGGCGGTAGTCCGCACTTCCTAAAATTAAGATATCGTCTTTAACCATAATGGAAACAATAATGGTATGCCATAAATGAAAAATAAATAAGATTAAGGAAAGAATAAACATATTATATATCATATATAAAAATAGTGACATCATAATGGCCACCTTTGAAGGTGTTAAATGAGTATTGAACAATCATCGTTTCGGGAGGCAGAATTTCGCCATCCACGGAAACCGTATGTTCTTTAACCATTTAATGTAGTTTTGGGAGAGTGTAGCTCTAATAAATCATATAACAACATCCTAGTATATTTAAGATACTGGTGTTGTTACAAAAGAAGTAAATAAAAAGAGTTTAGGGGGTTGGAGAAGCAAAATAAAACAAATGAACATGAGAGAATGAATTACCTTTAAAAGTGTAGCTCCTTTTGATTTGAGCCTAAAGGCTTCCTTTGAAAGGATTATGTCCAAAGGTAATCCAATAGGATGAGGAGAGGGATGTGGAGAGAGTAAATGGGCAGGGGATGGCCGAGCCAAAGGCTTGAGGAGTGTGTGAAATGAGTTAGAGGTGGGGGCCTTTTATAAGAGGAGAGGAGGGGCACTTTTGGAATGTAAAGATAAGTTACTTTATTTTAAATGAGTTTCGGATTCAAAAGGTAACACATTGATATAATTCGAGGATAAGGTGATAAGGGTTCTAAATCCACCTATCCAATAGGTTTTGGACATGTTTAGTTCTTAGATATTACATTATCTTTTCATTTTATTTAAATTGTTAAATAATGAGGTCATCGCTACATCAGCATGATGTCATAAATAATTTAATTTATTTAATGTCAAAAAATTATAAAAAAATACTATGATGTCGAAAATCTTTTTAGCTTTCTAATTAATATTTATCGTAAAAAATATGACTTTTATAACCCCATATAAATTTTTCTTTCGTAAAACATATTATGTTTGTGTCATTTTTAATTTTACATTAAATGAAAAGTTATTTATGTCATTTCCCAACCAAAGTGGCTCCATGGGGTCCCCAAGTTGACCCATGGCTTTTATTGGTCGGAAATGACACATCCAATAAGGTTAGGACATGTGTCTAGGTCATTTCATATTATTAAAGCATTATTTTTACCTTAAACTACCCTAATTACCACTAATCGCGATAAAAAACTTAATAAGTTACTATTCACCAAAAAATTATTTTAATCTCATTGAACCACATTTTACTTCTTAATGACAACCATGTATGTCGGATTTTTAAAATTCAAAACACAAAAGTGGCAAAGTTTCATTTAAACGAGAAATTAGTTTCTTTAACTACCACTTAGTGGTTTCACTATTCCGCAAAAATTGATGTTTTTCAGAAAGTTACCAAAAATTCACCCTAAGATATATTTGATATTCCGAATTCAAAAATGAAGTATATTTTAAAAAATTCAATACATATAAGTCAAATTAATTAATTTAATGAATAATTCCAGTTGTTATGACAAAAAGCGTGTTTTTATGAAACAATAAGTATCAAAAGATTGACACCAGTTTAAGTCCAATTTCAAAGTGAAATTGATTCCAATGACCACCATTGGATTAAATGGTAAAAATATATTCTAATTTCACTTCAAAACCAATTCAAAAGATAATCTAATCATATAAATAAATTAGATTAAAAAGCAGTTTTGATGTAAAATGCAGTATTTTTCACTATTCATTAAAAAATGAACATTGTCAGAAAAATACAAAAAATTTATCCAATGTAAAATTCAATGTCTCAATCATAAATAATAATTTTATTTTGACAAGCATAGCTTATAAAATTTTCAAAAGATAGATTTAAAAAGGGTTTTCCATCAAAAGGCAGTAAAACTATCTTTTAAGAATGTTAGTGTATTCCATGCATAAGATTGTATTTATTTTCATATTAAGACTCTAAAACACTATATTAATCATTAATAGACATAGATAAAAATATCTATTATTCATTAATTACTTGGGATGTTACAAAGGGACTTTGATGGGAGAGAAATTTAGGAAATATTGATGTTAAATAGATAAAACTAAAAATTTGAATAGGGATTCATGTAACATGCTCTTTTTGAAAAAACACAACATATATCTAACGTCAATACAAATCATGTATTTCATTTTTAGCTAGAGTAAAATTGGAAAATGTTATTCCACTGTTAATATCTGAGACATTATGCATTGGGTGTTTGATTAATCCCACTCTACATATCAAATAAGTGTTCTTTCACAGTGATCTACACATACATGCCTGGGGAAAAATATTTTGAAAAAAACAAAAATGTTTATAACAATAAAAAATGTATTCATTATGATGAGGGGAATTTTTAACCTAGCTGAATAGATGATCAATTCACATACATAATTGTTTCTCATAAAACTATGATATAATTGAAAAAAATAAAATAAAATAAAGACGAATCATCAATTTGTGGAGGCTAGGGGAGTGTAAAAATTTATCATTTGTCATGTTAAAAAATAAATTTCCCAATAGATAAAAATGTGTTCATTAAAGTAAGGAAGATGTTGAACTGAGATGAAAAATGATCAATTGAATTATACAGTTATCATTTTAGTTGAATCAATGAAGTGAATAAACAGAAAAATAAAATAGAAAAATAGATCTTCAATTTGAAGATTCTAGGGGATTGTAAATATTAAACCTTCTTATTATCTTTAGACTCCAAGAACTAAAAACATTAGGAATTGAAGTAAGATAGTGGTTAAAATTCAAATCGAAAGTGTGATTTTTAATGAACTAGGGATTTTTTATCTCCAATAATTTTAGGTTTTATGGATATTTGGTAGGATTTTACTATCTTTTTAAAATAGTTTTAAATAATCTATGTAGAGACCCAAAGCTTGACGTACATGGACATTACATTACTTGTGCAAAATACATAATACATAACAAAAAATGACGCCCAAATACTGTGTTATTTTAATGTCTTCGTAAACTCGGAAAATAATCTTCTAATCATGGTGAAAGATATTCAACATCTACCATAAATATCTTAACCATTTTTTCTTACCTAAAACCATTATTTATATCCTGGAGAAAAGAAAACATAAAAAAGGTGAGCTCAAATGCTTAGTAAGGGTAAACATGATGGACATAAAACAATCCATAAACATTTTAATGCGAAGACATTAACATAAAACAGGAAAATCATGAGTAATGACATAAATCTTAGTTGTACATAAGGAATAGATCATAAAGTAAAATTAATCATGATAAAAAGCATGGGAACAAAACATGTAATTGTGGAAAACCATTAATCATATGATATTTTTTCCATAGTAGACAAGGCATTTATGCAAAGACCATCATAGTGGACAAAGTCCATTAATAAACCGCATTCACTCCTTGTTCCAGTCCTGTTTCACTGAGCCAGATTAACTTGTCATTATATCCATGTCTATATCATGAGGTATAAATAATTACCCAATGAATTGGATTGAGATATAGGTCCAACCCATCTCATAATGAAACCATTATTATGTGTGCCACAAAATCATAAATCATACATCCTAGAATATCCCATGTAATAAAAATGGGATTCTTAAACATCATGCCATCATAACATAAACCATATAAGATAAAAGAACTTCATAAAAATATTTCCTTCATAATAGAATTAAATAAATGTAATAATAGGGTTAGAAACATAACCCTATATTGTCTTATATGGAAAAATAATTTTGATAAAACACTTGAACTCAGTTCTTGAGGAAAATATCCTTTCTTCTTCAAAATCATTTTCTTTTCTCAAAATGACATGAAATTTTAAAGAAAATGTATTTTTTTGGAAATAATAATGAAATTTTGCATAGGAATATTCATGGAAATATGATTTTATGAAACCAGAAAAATTCATTCATGCCGTATAAGTTAAACATGAACATTCTCCTCGTACTTTTGCCGGAAAAGTCAAAAAGTACATCGTACAGAAAATGAAAAAATATTCCTTTCATATATTTTAATAAAAACTCACCAATAGGTAAAATTGGATTTAGACATTTTTAGGAGGATAGAAATAATATTACATATTGAGGAAACAAGGATGTGGATGATAAATATGACCCCAGTAAAAACTTATGAATAAACAATTTCGGATAGAATGAGATTGGAAAAGTCATCCATTACCTTATGTCCAATTTCTTCCGTATGTGTCTGAGGATCCTATATAGTGGGTTTAGACATATTATTAACATGTAACAGAACAATAATAATATTTATTTTATCATATTTTATTCACTTATTGCTTTATATTACCCATTCATTTGTCAATTACATGATAAAGCCTCGTTTTGGGTAAAATCATTTCAATTGTTGTACGTGTTTTGACTTGAAATTATTCATATGTTTTCTTAGATCATAATTAAAAACTTCCAGAATGTAAAACATGATTTATATAAAATATATATTCATAATATAAGTATATATAATATATCGATAAATGGAACGAAATACACCATTAAGGGAGACGGTAGACCGTACGTACGCATGAACGCTGTTTTAGTTTGCTTATTAAATTGAATCGATGTAAGTAAATAAAATATAAATAAATCAAGTATCATTATTATTTCATGTATCACATTGTTACTCATTATATATGCTTTATAATCATTCTTTAATGGTTAATATGGATAATGAATGTCATCGCGTCGTGGAGACGATAATCCGTACGTACGCACAAGCGATTATATTATTTCCATAATTATTGAATAGAATAGGTGTGGATTATAGAATATCAAAAAATTAGTATAATATGTATAATAATCATATATAGTAATTCTTTACACCATTATACCCATCCAAGTAAGGCAGTGGTGGAAAAACATATTACACCACGACGTGGAGATGATATTCCGTACATACGCACGTGCATTGATTTCATTTTCCGTAGGATGGATATAAAGTGAAATAGGATTTTTCATATTTATAATAACATATATGTATATAATTCATACTGATGATATTACTTTATAATGAAACAAATAAATAAGAGGAAGTATAAGAAGATTGAAACTTGAAAGAATCGGTAGAAGAGATTACCTCTTCCTTGATGTGCCTCTTTTAAACTTCCACTTAGGGCACTAGAGATGGTATTTTGAGAAGACCAGAACCTCTATGATATAACTAGATAGGCTTAGAAGAGAAATTGGTAGGGTTTGGCCATGATTAAAGGCTAAAAACAGTGTGAAGATAAGAGGGAGGAGGTGCCCTTTTATAAAGGAGGAGAATAGCACTTTTTGAATCCTCAAAAATATTAATTTATAATAAATTAAAAACCCACATAAAATCCCCAAAAAATGACTCAATTCGATGATGAGATTATATAGAGTGTTAATCTCATCAACCAATAAAATTTATACATTTAGGGAATTTATTTTAAACCTTATCAACATGATTTATACTTATTTAATCCATTGAATTTTATTTCTGGTAAAAATATTCTAAATTTTAAATTGTTATAAATAATTACTTATGTGTTGTTAATTTCCCATAATTGGATACTTTATCACAGAATCGACCATATAAATTTCAATTTAAAATTTTTAAATATTTTTTTTATTTTTAAACAATTTTATAATATGTTATTTCTATTAAATAACAATAGTGTCAAATTTGACACTATTTATTTATTTTCATTTAAATATAATTCACACAGATAATATAATCGAACCAAAATATTTAATAGATTTCTATAATCTCATATTTTTCTATAAAATTTGTGGAGAACAGTAAATATTTCATATAATATCTATTTTAATATTTTTAAAACCATTTATTTCATATTTCTATTAATAAAAAAATTGCTACATCATTTTGGTATAATTATTTAATACACTTAATATTTGTATAAAAATTAAAAATAAAATACTAGGATGACTATAAATCTAATATATTTCAAATGAATACTTTTAATCGAACTTATCATCTTAAAATCACAACATGTAAATTGTTATATTTATTTAATTATGAAGGTGACGACTTTGACATCATTTAAAATAAAATTATATTAGTGTCATAATTGGTTTTATAAAGCTCCAAATGGTCGAAAATTCGACCATTGGATGGTTATGATTTATATATAAACAAAAAATAAAATTTTCTCAGGTTTTTGGGCCTTTTAATGGGTATTAATATTTTAATAAAAACTATATTTTTGATTTTTCACTAAATAAATAATTTCGGCATCATTAATGTATAAGCTATTAAGGTAATTAAATTTCAATTAAAAATTACAAATAAATAACCATAACAAAGAAAAACATTTTATCATTCAAATGAGTTTTTATAATCGAATTTATATTTTTTATAACCTTATATTAAAAAAAACATGAATTATTAAAGCTTGAGTGAGACATATTTCACTTTCTTTAAAATAAATTAAAGGTCTTAATCACATACAAGTTGGTTCCAATGGATTCTATTTAGGCCCAAATATGCCTTATTATTAAATATAATCATCCAATTATATTAATAAAAGTGTTAGGGTAATTTTATAATATTATATTTACCAAGAATTACTCAATTTACCTCTAACTATGGTAAATAAAATATACCATAGTTTCTATTCAAAGTGCCCAAAAATAAAAGGTAGTATGTTAACATAATTTTAAACTACTGATTCTAAATATGGAATCTATTTTTTTAATTTCAAATCACAGAAGTTGGAGAAATTAATTTTAAAATAATCCTGTTGTTAAGAAAACAATTTTTAAAAGATAAAACATTGTAGAAGATTGAAATGATTTTACATATTAATTCAATGTAAAATCAATTATAATGAAATAAATTTTATTAAATGGTATATATATATTATATTTATAATTTAGAACCATTCAATATTCTAATTTTTCCATATAAATTATTATGATGAAAAAAGTTGTTTTTAATTAAAATATATCGTGGTTTTAGTATTCATTTAAATATGAAAGTTATCTAAATAATATGAAAAATTTATCCAAAGTAAATTTTTATATCCTGATTCAAAATAAGAATTTTATTTTTTCAAATTTATCTTATAAAAATTTCAAAAACTAGATTTAAAGTGGGTGCGCCTTCAAAAGGCGACAAAAAAGCATTTTTTTAAAATACTTATTTTACCCGAAATTAACTCATCACCGGGTTTCCACAGAAGAGAACATAGGTGAAAATATGGATATGGATGAGAAATATAACCATCAACTTCTGATGAAGAGTGGTAGAGGACATGGCTATGAAAAATCCAACAATCACAAATCCATAAATTTGTGATGATCTAAGTTACCATCTGATTTATCAGATATGAGGGCACTGGGAAAACATTTTTTTTGTTTTTCAATATCATTTCCCAAATACTGATGATTTTTTGAATTAAAAGAAATACACACTTTATTCTTGTACAATCTCACCGTTGCTCATGACTTGAACAATTTACACTTCTTGTCTTAAAGAAATGAAGTTGAATTTTTCTTTCATGAAGTGCTAGAAGATCATGCGATATAATTATAGGTCATTCCATCTGTCTCAAACATAAGGTTAGAAAAATTCATATACATAAGTCCATCTATGGTGAGATTAATCGTATATGGTTCCAAAAATGGACTTATACTTTATCTATCATCTTGATTAATAAAATAATACTAGTTTCTACTAAACACTAACTTCCTCTAGGACATTGTTAGGCGATAAAGGC
Organism: Viscum album; assembly: GCA_963277665.1. Classification (NCBI taxonomy): domain Eukaryota; kingdom Viridiplantae; phylum Streptophyta; class Magnoliopsida; order Santalales; family Viscaceae; genus Viscum; species Viscum album. The sequence continues at coordinate 1,689,599,204 of OY728120.1, forward strand.
CTTTCTCACATCTGTTGTGGTTTTGATTCCCGCAACCTTGTCCGACGTGACGGGTTGTCGCCCATCCTGCAGGTTGTCCATTTTATAAAACTATACTATTATAACATTCCATAAAAAAGTTATATCCTTAAACAATACTATCTTATGTCCAACTTAATCCATTCCAATATTTGGGCTTATCCAAAATACTTCTATCCAATCTCATAGTATAATGAAAAAGATTACTAGAGAGGTCATCTATCAATCATGTGAATACCATCATTTATCCCCTATATATCATAAGATATATCTTGTTGGTCACATTCCAAACATGTGAATACCTTAATCATGTATTCTATGGATACCTGAATTACCATAGAACCTTAGTGAAAACATGAATGTTGTCAAAAGTTAGCTCTTTCGACATCCCAAAATCCCAACATTTTGATATACTCAAACCATGATATCACTTTGTACTTATATCAATCATGAGCTCATTAATAATATCAAACATATTATTTTATCCTTACCCTTCATTATGCACATTTCAACTACTTTCCAAAAATATTTCAATCACCTTTCATGGTTACCGGTACCATATTCTTTTGGAAAACCACAATGGATTAATACATAGATATTCAAATATACAATAAACGTACCTCAATAACATTATTCTTCAATTAAAATACCTAACCCCTTTCAATCAATCATCTTCAATGATTTTAATGGAATAAGTCCTTTTTCAATTTAGAAGTAACCTCTTAGGTTAGGGAATTGAGTTGGGTAATGATTGTGTTCTCCATAGATAAGACATTGAACTCCATAATAGTCTATAACAATATGACCCTCTTCCCCACATAGATAACATCTTCCCCTGCATTTTAGGTATTCCTCAAGGTTCTTCTTCCCTTCTTATTGATATGTAGAAAGAATAATCTTTTTTACTCTATGTTCCTCACCATTTGAACATGCACAAAAGTCCATATTCGTCCTTTTTGATGACATAGGAATACAACTAAATTTCACCTTGTTGATCATATATCATGATGAATGGTTTGGCATAATCACAATATCTTTATTTCCAGGCATTGCACAATCTCTTTTAACATAACCACTAATTTTTTTATTGGAATCAATGATACAAAAATTCCTCCTCATTCCCTCCATTGACTAAAACCATAAACCATAGTATAAGAACATTTAAAATGATGAGGAACAACATAATCATAAAAACTCACTTAGGATATTTCTAACTTATCACACATTATATAATACATGACACCTTAGGTTCAACCTAGGATATTCATGATCGTCAACATAATTCTAGGACTACAACCTAAAGTTATAATAATCCTTAGGGACATCCCTAGACATACCATAGAAATATCTCTAGGGATCTCACTAAAGTATTCACATCCTAGTTTCCAAAGGCTAACTAAAACTTCACTATGATACAAACTATAGAGACCCAAATGTTGACGTACATGGACATTACATTACTTTTGCAGAATACTTAATACATAAAAAAACAAATTCCTAAAGACCATGTTAGTTTGTGTCTTTGGAAACTCAGAACATAATATTCTAATCATGGTGAAAGATCTTCAACATCTCCCAAAATGATCTTCACCTTTTTTTTCTTACCTAAAACCTTTATTTATATCATCGGGAGAAGAAAACATAAAAAAGGTTAGCTCAAATTCCCAGTTAGGGTAAACATGAAGGATAGAAAACAATTCATAAACATTTGAACGTAAAGACATTATCATAAAACATCAAAATCTTGTGTAATGACATAAATCGTAGCTGTACATAAGGAATAGATCATAGAGTAACATTAATAATGTTAAAAAGCATGGGAATAAAACACGTAATTATGGAAAACCATTATGAACATGATATGATTTCCATAGTATCCAATGCATTACTGCCAGGACCATCACAGTGGACAAAGTCCATTACTGAACTGAGTTCACTCCTCGTTCTAGCCCTATATCACTAAACCAGATTAACTTGTCATTCCAGCCATGTCTATCTCATGAGATATAAATAATTACCCAATTCATTGTAGGGAGATATAGTTAACACCCATCTCATAATTAAACCATTCTTATGTGTGCAAAAAAATCATAAATCATACATCATAGCATATCCCATGTAATAAAAATGGTATTCTTAAACATCATACCATCATAACATAATCCATATAAAATAAAAGGACTTCATAAAAACAATTCCATCATAACATAATAAAATCAATGAAATAATATGGTTAGAAACATAACCCTATATTGTCTTAGATGGAAAATAATTTTTAGAAAACACTTGAACTCAGTTCTTGAAGAAAATATCCATTCTTCTTCAAAATCATTTTATTTTCTCAAAATGACATGCAATTTTAAAAGAAATGAATTTTGTTGAAAATAATAATGAAATATTTCATATGAATATTCATGGAAATATGGTTTTAGGAAACCGTAAAAATTAATTCATGCCATATAAGTTAAACCAAAACATTCTCCTCGTATTTTGTCCAGAAATCTCAAAAACCACCTCGTACAGAAAATGACAAAAGATTAATTTCATATCTTTTACTAAAAACTCACCAATAGGTAAAATTGGATTCAAAAAATTGTAAGAGTATAGAAATAATATTAAATATTGAGGAAACATGTATGTGGATGATAAATATGACCCCAGAAAATACTTACGAAAAAAAAAATCTATGATAGAATGAGATTGGAAATCTTATCCCTTTCCTTATGTCCAATTTCTACTGTATGTGTCTGAGGATCATGTATAGTGGTTTTAAACATTATTATTAACATGTAACAGAACCATAATAATATCTATTATATCATATATGATTCACTTATGGCTTTATATTACCCGTTCATTTGTCAATTCCATGTTAAAGCATTGTTTTGGGTAAAATCATTTCATTTGTCATACATGTTTTGACTTGTAATTATTCATATGATTACTTAGATAATTATTACTTAAATCCATAATATGAAACATAATTTATATAAAATATATATTCAGAATATAAGTATTTATAATAGATAGATAAATGGAATAAAATACACCGTTCATGGAGACGGTAGACCGTACGTACCTATGAACACTATTTTGGTTTCCTTATTAAATTGATTGGATGTAAGTAAATAACATATAAATAAATCCAGTATCATTATAATCTCATATATCTCATTATTATTCATTATATATACTTTATAATCATTTTTGAATGGTTAATGTGCAAAATTAATGTCATCGCGTTGTGGAGACGGTAATCCATATGTACGCATGAGCGATGATATTATTCCCATAATTATTGAATGGAATTTGTGTGGATGATAAAATATCTCAGAATTAGTATAATTTTTTTAATAATCATATATATTTATTCTTTTGACCATTATTCCCATCCATTTAAGGTGGTGGTGGGAAAAACTATTACACCACGACGTGGAGATAATATTCTGTACGTACGCACGTGTGGTGATTTCGTTTTCTATAGGATGGATTGAAGGTGAAATAAGGTTGTTTAATATTTATAATAACATATAATTATATAATTAATACTTATGTTATTACTTTATAATGATAGAACTAAAGAAGAGGAAGTATAAGAAGAAATAAACTTGAATGAATCGGTAGAAGAGATTACCTCTTCCTCGACATGCATATTATAAACTTACTCTTTGGGCACTAGAGATGGTATTTTGAGATGACCAGATCCTATATGATATAAATATAGAGGTTTAGAAGAGTAATTTTCAGGGTTTGGCCGAGCATGAGGGCTCAAAATGGTGTGAAGTGAAGAGGGAGGAGGTGCCCTTTTATAAGGGAGAAGAGGGGAACTTTTATAAACTTCAAACATATTAATTTATAATAAATTCAAACACGACATAAAACCCTAAAAAATGACTCAATTAGAATTTGAGATGATATAGGGTTGTAATATCATCAACTAATAAAATTTAGACTTGTAGGGAATTTATTTTAAACATTATCAAATTGATTTATCCTTATTTAATCTATTTAATTTTATTTGTGGTAATAATTTTGTATATTTTAATTTGTTATAAATAATTACTTATGTGTTGTTAATTGTCCATAATTGGATACTTTATGACATATTAGACCATATGAATTTCAATATATAATTTTTAAATATTTTTGTGATTTTTAAACTATTTTATAATAAGTTATTTCTATAAAATAAAAATAGTGTCAATTTTGACACTATTTATTTATTTGCATTGAAATAAAATTCAAACTATGAATATAATCGAACAAAAATATTTAATATATTCCTAACATGTCATATATATCTAAAAAATTCCTGGAGCACAATTAATAATTCATATAATACTTATATTTATATTTTTAAAACCTTTTATTTGATATTTCTTATAATAAAACAATTACAACATCATTATTGTATAATTATTTAATATACTTATTAGTTGCAGAAAATTTAAAAATAAAATACTATGATGATTATAAATCTAATATATTTCAGAATAAAACTTTTAATCGAATATATCATCTTAAAACCACAACATTTAAATTGTTATATTTATAAAATTATGAAGGTGACAACTTTGACATCATTTAAAATAAAATAATATAACTGTCATAATCGGTTATATGAAGCTCCAAATGGTCACAAATTAGACCATTAAATGGTTATGGTTTAGATATATATGGGAATTAAGTTTTCGCCATGTTTTTGGTAATTTAATTGGTATTATTATTTTAATAAAAACTATATTATTTATTTTTCACTAAATAAATAATTTCTGCATCATTAATGTATAAGATATTATAGTAATTAAATATCTCTTAAAAATTACAAATAAATAACCTTAAAAAAATTTATCTTTCATATGAGTATTTATAATAGAATTTATATTCTATATAACCTTATATTAAAAATACTTTAATTATTAATGTTTGAGTGAGACATATTTCAGTTTCTTTAAAATAAATTAAAGGTCTTAATCACATCCAAGTGGGTTCCAATGGATTCCATTTTGACCTAAATATTTTTTATAAGGAAATATAATAATCCAATTATATTAAAACAAGTGTTAGGGTAATTTTATAATATTATATTTACCATATTTACGTTTAACTATGGTAATAAAATTTATCGTTGCTACTATTCATAGTGCCCAAAAATAAAAGGTAGCCTATTAACATAATTTTGAAATAATGATTCCAAATATGGAATCCTTTTTTCCAAATTAAAATCATAGAATTTGCAGAAATTAATTTAAAATTAATCCCGTTGTTAAGAAAACGAGTTTTAAAAGTAATAATATTGCAATAGATTAAAATGATTTTACCTATGAATTCAATGTAAAATCAATGATAATGCAATAAATTATATTAAATGGTAAGAATATATTACATTTATACTTTAAAACCATTAAATATTATAATTTATCCATATAAATTATTACGATGAAAAAGTTTTTTTTAATTAAAATATAGCATGATTTTACTATTCATTAAAATATGAAAGTTATGTGAATAATATGAAAATTTTATCCAAAGTAAATTTTTATATCCTGATTCCAAAGAAAAATTTTATTTTGTCAAATTGAACTTATATACATGTCAAAAACTAGATTTAATGTTGGTACTCCATCAAAAGGCGGAAAAACTGCATTTTTTGAAAAATATTTATTTTACCCAAAAAATTTAATTTTTTCTCATAACATGTTCTAGAAAATGTGTAAGATGAATAATAATGTTATAAAATTCAAAATTTTTATAAAAATATTCATAACGGAGAGTTCATAATAATATTATAGCAATATATCGTTGTTTAGTGAATCCCGGTATTGCATACTACACACGCTATCGAAGATGGTCGTGATTGTGTGTAATGCAAGCCAAGTCAGGGCTGCGTGTAGTGAATGATTACTTTGGTGTTCCGTATAAATTAATCAACGCTTATTTCATTTATACATTAAACAAAATCTTTACTTAATGATTCATAGAATAATTTCTACAAAATGAACATGAAATTGTGTGTAACACGAGCCAATAATAGTGTTCTGTATACTGCAAGCTAATACGGAGTTGCATATAGTACGAGCTAATTTTGGTGTATTGTAAAATTGAAGAAATCAATGAAATTAAAACGAATATATATCATAAAATCTCAGTGTGTTACAATCTAGACACATCAAATTCCCCAGAAGTGAAATTAATTAAATGTGGTAGAGTTTGATATGTCCTTTTTTATCCCTTATTTTTTCAAACCATTTAAAATATTTTATTTTTATTAAATATAAAAAAAATCTATTGTATAACTGATAGTGTTTTTCAATTTATATATTAAAATTTTAAAAATGTGATTTTTTATTAAAATATTGTATTCTATTTTTTAAATTTGTCGCATAGAATAATTTTAAATTAATTAATTAATGCATTTTTAACATTAAATTTTCAACCTTATTTGTTTAAATTATGTTTTTTCTATTTGGTTGAATTAATTATATCATTATTTAATTTAATTATTTAAAAAATAATAATTACGTTTTTTATAATTTACTCTTTTATTTGATTAATTAATTTTTTTTTAATTTTATATTCCATGAATAAATAAAAATCATTTGACTTTTTATTTTCATTTAATTACTCGATTTATATAAATAATACTTTTAATTTTTACATTTTTATTTCTTCTTTAGTTAAATTACTTAATAAAATTATTTCATTAACGTAATATGATAATATATAATTTAACATAATTTGGATGATATTTTAATGTGTTTTATTTTATTTTATATTTCTATTTTAATTTTTTTTTATTCAAATGATGATGTTGTTGACCCACATATGGTACTTTCCGCTCATCAACCTATAGTACCAAAAAATGATTCCACTAGAACATATCACCCAATGATGCTTCAACCAAGATCAATTCATCCATGGTCCACCATTACAACCTCCATCAAGATAACTAAACGGTTCTCCAACCACACATCCATACAATATTTCCCTCCGCCAAATGATGGAACTCTACTACCATTTACCAGCCCCAATCCCCTATCCACCGTCACATTGTCCTTCCTCCTACAACCCAATTGGGGTATTTTAAGGACCTTTACATCCTTCAACCAATCTTATACAAACTAGACATCCATCCTTTGATGGTGCAACTATCCAATGGTTGATCCCTAGAATCAATTAACTAATACAACATCAGTAGTCCCAGAATCCATCTTCTACACCATATCCACAATCTTTTGAGCCACCATTGGATTCTCTCATAAAAAATTTGAATATCCACAAAGTCCAAATACAATCACCAACATCTATAAAAGAATAATATATATATATATATATTCAAGAAGTGAGAAAATTTAAACCCACTAAATTATAACCGAACCGTTATCATACACTACTTTGGATGAATAAAATTTAAGAAATAATTTCTGGTAAAATGAATCTAGAAGCACTATTTCAACCATTGAGTGAAGTTCTCAATGAATTCATGATGAAAAAGGGAAGGCTAGATCCACCCCAGGGTTCCAAGTTCACCGTAACTGATACTAAACTACACTAAACCACATTCATCCCTGATCCACCACACCAATTAAAAAAAAATCCACTCATGATCCTATTTCTTTCACATATTTTAGCCATAACCACAACATGCTTCCACTAGAGATGAAGACTAACCTCCATGAGATGTCATGCCACTATCTTCAACGTGTTGGAGGCCGAGCCCCCTCTCCCTGCATGAAGAGGAATCCACCCTCCCCTTTATCATTTCTTCTTATACTTATGTAATATATAATAATATATAATATAAATACATAAATATTATAATTACAATATTAATATATAATAACAATAATAATATTATTAACACTTTTTTTAATTAAAATAAATATAATAGTAATATATATATATCAAAAATTGTAAATGTACATATATGTTTATTAATATTTATATATAATAATGATAAAAAAATTTAATAATTATAACTATATATATATATATATCCCTTTATAATGTTGATATATATTAACTCTTTAATTTAAAATATAAATATAAAATTTAATATGCCCAAAAAATGTTTGGAATTGTGCATGGGGTTTAATTTCTTTTTCCCAATTCTCAGATTGTGATTACTGAATTTTTCATATTGTATGTATCATTCAGTGACTCGTAGTGCATACAAACAGTCACTTGGAGCATAACAGCTTTCCCCAGTTTTGTAAACATGTTTGACATAGCTTGGTTATAGTTTCTAGAAGAAGATCATGAAAAATTATAGAAATTTCATATTAAAGAAAGAGAGGTTAGTTTTCAACATGCTAGGATGAGTGTGCACTTGGGAGTAGCGTCAGTTATCTATTAGGAAAAAAAGAGAGTATCCATTACAATAAGTATCTAGTGAATTCCAAAACCAAATCCCCAACCCATCCATTCCTGATTTAATCCAGACAGATCCATTCAAGAACCAAAAGATTCATCGCTATGCTTTATCATAGAACATAGAGGGTAGCATGATCGAATAGGGAGTGTACTCAAAGAAAGAGGATAGTGGAATTTCTAATGGGGGAAGAAAAAGATCAGATTAGGTGGGATTATTCTTACTATTTCTTATTCAATGTTCTTTTATACTGATATATTTTTAATTATTTTTATATTTTTTACTACATATATTATGAATAACTATGTAGTTTATAGTGGTGGAATAGGATGGATTGATCTACGTTTATTTATTCTATTCTTTTAAACGGAATAATCATAATGGGGTTATGTGAATGCTATAGTGATTTCCTATTTCAATTCCTCTTGAGTATTCTTTCACTCCATCTAATGTATCAAGAGGTTAGGGGTAGAGTATTCATTTTCCATTGAGGTATTAGCTAATATCCTAAACCTTAAAATCTTCTAGTAATACCCTCTACCCGAGGAAGCATTATATTATTATGTGCTATTAGAAATAATTATACCCAAAAGTGTTCATTGAATATTACGACTTATCTAGAGACAGTTAGAAATTTCAATCCTCTGCAAACAACATCATTTCCAATATGTTTGGATCCATTAATTAGAATTGACATTTTAAACATTGTATTTCCTTCTATTTCTCCTAACTCCACATCTAAATATCTATTAAATATAACTTGTTTCTACTAGGACATTCCATTTTTTCATCTTATTCACCATTTCACTATTCAAATTTAGTTTCTATTTTTTTTATCTCATATTGGTTTGTACAATAATTATGAAATATTAGTGGTTAAACCCTTCTTATCACATTACTCTATTATGTAGGTAAAAAATAAAAAACAATTGTGAGTTCAATGAAATCACGATCAACTATGAGGAATCCTTTTCACTAGTTACAATGTAGGAATCCATCATAATTATTCATTCCATTACAGCATTCCATGACTATGAGATTGGGAAAATGGATTTGAAAATAGGATTACATAAAGGGAAAATTTAGGATGATGTGTCTATGAAACAATCTGAAGGGTTTGTGACTCCAAATGATGCCCACAAGATATAAACATTTTAAAAAAATCAATAAATGGATTAAATAAAGAATCTAGGTCATAAAATATATGATTTTAATAATCAATAATGTAATTTTGTTTCATAAATAATTAATTTTAAATATGTATCTATAAGTTGTTTTGAGGGTGTGATGTTGTTTTCTTGATAGTATATGTTGATGACATATTACTTATTTTAAATCAGATACAAATTTTATATTATTTATGGCCTTTTTGAAAAGTTTGTTATCTATAATATTCTTATGCAAGGAAAAAATATTCTTGGGACCATGATCCATCATGATAGATCCAATATGATGACTGGGCACTTTCAAATTTAATATACTGGTAAGATAAAAAAAGAGGATCACTATAGAAGATTCCAATAATATATTATTTCATGTGTCACCTAGTAGTAATCATTCCAGGAAAAGGTTTCCTAAAACACATAAAGAATGAAATTTCCTGGAAAGGATTCCTTATGTATCTGTGACTTGGTATGTCATGTATGCTATTGTATTTACTAAGCGATATTTTGTGTGTTCATTAATTGAGCTTGGATGATATCAAGAAAACCAAGGTTAACTCCATGTGATATCAATCCAGACAATCCTTATGTACTTGATTTATAATAAAGATATGTTCCTTGAAAATAGAGGGTATTAGGATATATTCATCAGAAGATATAAAGACATTAGTCTCTAACTAGATGAATGTGACATGAAATCCAAAATGGGATACCTGTTCAATTTAAATAGAGGTGTTATGAGATATAAGATATTATAGATGGATGTGGTCATAGATTATCAAATAGTGTCCATATATATTAGTGAATCGGTGGTATTTAAACAAGTAGTATGAATATAAAAATTAATCATGTATCTTGATATTTTATATATTAGTAAATATCCTATCATAATATTTTGTTATAATAATACAACATTTCCCCCTTCCATGGAGTAAAGGTAAAATTAGTTGATGTAGCATATACTTCTGAAGTATCACCTCTTGAGGTATTTTTCCCATGTAGTCGAGGAAAGAGTGAATAGTATTTTCAGGGAACAAAATGTAGTGGACCCTTTGACCAACGCCCTGACTCACAATAAACATGATTATTATGTGAGTTCTGGTGGACTAACTTTCATAAGATGTTGGCTCCAGTCCAAGTGGGATTTTGTTGGAGTTTCTGTCCTAGGACCAAATTTTTGAACATTTATTAGATATATATTCTATGATTTGAATAGTTTAATATATCTTATTACATGTAATTAATTTTTCTATATGACATTAATGTAATTATTCCCTATATTATCTAACACATTGATTAGGTGGTTGAAGTTCCCCGCAATGATGTGAACCTTGAAATGCCACTATGATATTCTTATATATAGTTCTACAATAAGATAATATATATGATAAGGAATATGAAACTTGACCAATATGTGAAATTAATTATTATTCAAGGATTCTTATTCTCATGAATCTCACACATTTTAATATCAATGCTGGGTGTTTATTATAACACACATGATAGTAGAAATTCTACATGATTTACTATTATTAGATATTTTTATATGTGAGCATGTTTAATCACCCTTAAAATTTAATATCCCCATGGAATCATTCAATGACTCATGCACATATATTTATAATGAAAAACTAACATATAATTTGTTGGCATGAATAAGGGTGTGTTGGGTGCATGATGAATGACATGCTATTAATTGATGTTTCATTAAAGGATTTGTCACTTAATTTTTAATGGAAGCTTATATCTTGGTCATGTGATTGGAAAATAACAGTCATGTTAAATTCAATTTCCGCGATGTATTTACCATTTTTTTAGATTGTCAATGAATGATGTATCATTAATATATGTTTGGGATATGAATTTAATACTTTCTCTTTGACATATTGTGATAAAGGGATTATATTATACAATGATAATTGTTTTGTGGTTGTCAATATTACAACATTATGTTAATGATCTTGGGTTCCTTGAACTGTTTCTATATAATATTATTTATGTTTTGGAAATCCATCCTAATTTAAATGAGAAGGAATCTTGGAGGGTCTCAAACATAATGTTTCTATTGATCTAGATTAAATTATATTCGAATATAGTTATTAGAATAATTATTATTCTCAAATCCAAGGAATAATTTAATTAATATTTTGTTGATCAAAAATATTTTATTATTAATGAAATAAATAATTATATATTCATTTTGGTATTCAATAAATACTAAGGATTTCAAATTGTTTAAGACAATGTTCATTGAAAAATATTAATTCACAATTTAGTTAAAAAATATTTATTATTGTGAATGTTAGTGTGTACAGTACAAAGTAATAATAATATTATAAATTGTAACCTGGGGAATAATAATGATTATTATATTTTTTTTGTTCCAAAATAAAATTAAATAGAATTTTAACTTAAACCCAAGAAGTATAAATAGATTGATATGTATAGTATGTAGCGTTAAAAAAGATATAGAGAATCATCGCAGAAAAATAATTTTACTCTCAAATTAATCCTTATATCTCAAACTAATGGATGAGAAGTACAAGGGAGATTCTTTCAAGATTGAAGGACAAGAAATCAACCCAAACAATGAATGATAATTTCTTCTATAATATAACACCCTAAAAATTAACTAGCATTTCTCATAGATCAATGGAGAATGTGTGGAACACTAATAGAGGGAATATACACTAGAATCCTTAGAGAGCAATAAATGTAACCCTATGAGAAAAACGATTTTTTTTTTCAATGGTCATTTCAACAATTCCCTATTCCCTTTGAAAATATCTGATTGTAAATATGTATTTCTAATGGTGACATATTAACAACCACAAAAGGTTTGGTGCGTGGGAAGGCTATTTGTGATTGGAGTTTACATGAATCACAAATGGTATCTGTGGTTTTTAATTATCTCTAACGGGAGGATGCTTACGTCACAAATAGTATATCAGCATGAATATATTTGTGGGGGGGGGGGGGTACCCACCACAAATTCATTCATTTTCCTGCCGACACAATTAATACATGGGAAACATTTGATATAGGTCCAATAAAAATGGATCTAACCTGTACATATACCCCCTCCGATGTTTTCCATTTTTCTCTTCTATAACATCTACATTCATTATGTAGTTCAAAATTTTTCTCTTTTTTTTCAATGTATTAGTATTTTCATCAGGGAAATATACAAGGTTTGCATCTAGTGAATGAATCAGTTTTATTGTATTTATTCTCTTTATTTATTAGTTTATTTAATTATTTATATTATTATTAAAATTTATAATTAAAAATTAATAGTAATAACTATTAATCATTTTTTATGATTAGTAAAAGATAATAGTATTTATTAATAGTTATTAATAATTATTAAAAAATAGTAATAATTGTTAATAAATTATAGTAAATATTAATAATTAACAGAAATTAGTAATAATCAGTAGTAACTAGTAATTAATTTTAGTAATTAGTTATAAATAGTTCTAAACAGTACTGATTACTAATAATTAGTAAAAACTTGTAATTATTTGTAATAAATAGAAATAAAATGCATTGAATAGGGCTAATTAATAATAAATAGTAAAAAATTAGTAAAAATTAGTAAAAATTAGTAATAATTATTCATAGTATGTAATAATTAGTACTGAGTAGTTATAATTAATAATAAATAGAAATAAATATTAATAATTAGGAATAATAAGTTAAAATTTGAAAAATTTAGTAATAATTTGTAATAATTAGTTGTATTTATTAATAAAATGTTGTATTTATTAATAATTAACCGTAATTAGTAAAAATTAGTATTAATTAGTAATACATAGTAGTAATTAGTAAAAACTATTAGTAAATAGTAGTAATTGGTAATTAGTGATAATTAGTAATAATTAGTTGTAAGTAGTAATAATTAGAGATAAATCACAATAAATAGTAATAAATAGTTGTAATTAGTAGAAAATAGTAATAAATAGTAATAAATAGTAATAATTAATAAGAAATAGTAATAAACAGTAATAAATTTGAATAGATAGTAATAACTAGTAATAACTAGTAATAATTCGTAATAATTAGTAATAATTAGTTACAATTAGTATTAATTTGTAATAATTTGTAATAGTTAGTAATAATTATTAACAATTAGAATAAATTAAAAAAAATCTTAAAATTTTGTAATAACAGTTAATAAATAGTATTACTTATTAATAATTACTAGTAATTATTAATAATCAGTAGTAATTATTAATAGATAGTAGTAATTAGTTTTAGATAATAGTAAATAGCAATAACGATTAGTTATTAATAAATTGTAATAATTAATAATAATATAGAATAATTTGTAATAAATATTTATAAATTGTAATAATTTTTAATAATTTTTAATAATTTTTAATAATTGGATTTTTTTTAAATAATTAGTATTATACCGTAATAAATAGTGATAAATAGTAATTATAAAAGATAATTTGAAATAATAAGTAATAATTCACAATGATTTGAAAAAATTATTAAAAATTAGATAAAATTAGTAATAAATAGTAATAAATATAAATTAACAGTAATAAATAGTAATAAATTTTAAAATTAGTAATAATTATAAATAATAAGTAATAAATTAGTAATAAATAGTAATAAATAGTAATAAATAGTAATAATAATTAATAATTAGTAGTAGTTAGTAATTAAAAGTAATAATTATTAATAATTAGTGATATTTAGTAATAACAACTAATAAATAGTAATAAATAGTGATAAATAGTAATAAATAAAAATATTAAGTATTTAATATTAATTATTAGTAAAAAATAGAAATAAAAAACTAATAAACTGTTGAAAATTGTAGTAATTATTAATAATTAGTAATAATTAGTAATAAATATTACTAAATAGCTGTAATTATCTATAATTATCCTTAATTTTTCTTAATTAACCTTAAATATCTGTAATTAGATTAAATTATAAGTTAATTCTTATTTTTTTAGTTTTAAGGTGTTTTGATGGAACATGTTTTTTTTATTTAAAACTAATTCTAAAAAATTATTTATTTTATATTTTTAGATAACAATATAAAATGAAGTTGAAAATAGTATTCATTATATGATAATTATTGGATAGATCATCACACTAATCCAAATGGTTTTGGTACAAATCTTGTATATATAGATGTTGATGAATATTTTTTTATCAATTTCATTATCAAATCCATAATTCATTCATAATGGAAAATTAACTATCCATGTATGAAATATTATATAAGGTTGATTAACACATTTCAAAACATTGTGGGTTATATATTTCTTTTTTTTATTGGAAATGTTTTGTGTGTTGGAATAAACACGATGAACAGTGTTTTGGAGAAGATACTAATAATTTTTAAGGATCAATTCTGGTTTCAATATTTAGTACATGATGTGACAGTAAAATATTTTCAAAAAAATGAAACTTAGGATGATATTGATTTAACACATGAGTTGCAACAATCCAAATTTGAGGATTTGTAATGTCTATTGAGTATGCCTTATATCCTGTTTGAAAAATAAAAAATTTGAAGCGGATTAAAAATTTATGGCCATTAAATACGATATTGAAATGTCAAATAGAAATTTTGTTGAGATACTCTCTGTGGTTAATGAACTGTTACTTGAACGAACTGTGTTACCTACAAATTTATTGGACATTAGAAGGATTGTTCACAATTTGGGTCTTGGTTATAAGAATATTCAAAATGTTCAAAGGATTGCATCTTTTATTATGATGAAATTGATTATTCAGATAGTTTTTTGACATGTAGGAAATCAAGGTAAAAAGAGGATAAAAAAGGGATGTTTGGATTTATTCTTGTAGAATAATAGGGTTATTTCCCAATTACAACCAGATTGTAGAGATTATTTTTGTCTCAAAACAAAATATCATTTATATCATGGAAAAAACTAATATTTCATCATATTGTGGCTTAAACCATTCAAATGATGATGATACAGGGAAATATTTTGACCATGTAAATCAATATTTATCTTTATAATCTCAAAATGTGAGATTGGATATTTTGGTTATAGTTTTTTTCCATTTGGTTTATATGATAGTCGATATTCTTGTTGCCTTATATTTAGAGATCCATAGAAATTAATGACATGGATATTAATGAATGATTCATATATAATTTTGATCTTATAAATTATTGGAAATATGAAAAAATATATTAATCATTATTTGAATCCATTGATAAATGATTTAAATTTATTAAGGATTAATGTTGTCAGGTCATAGGATGTTTTTTCAAAAAAAAATCTTGATGAAAGCTGCATTAATGTGGAAAATTAGTGACTTCAAAACATATTACATGATATCAGGCTACTGTTCACAAGGTCTAAAATCATGTATGTACTATATGAGAGACAAAGAAGTTTTTATGCTCATCAATGGAACAAAATCTTGTTTATTTTACTATCATATATGATTTCATCCAACTGGTCATCCTTTTCAGAGGATAAAATATCATTTTATAAAATGTAAAAATGATATAGTTGTATGTCCAACAAAATATCATGTATTTAGTTAAAATCCATTATCTCTCCATTAACATTCATTAACTTATGACTGAAATTAAACCAAAAAATAATAGATGGATTTGGTAAGGAACACAATTTGATTAAATGATTTTTTTGGATATAATATATCGAAATGATTTGTTGAACAATTCCATGTTGGATTTCATGCATTTTGAGAATAAATATTTTGATAGTATATTCTGTATTGTTTTGTACACACCTGGTAATACTAAAGTTAATTAAAATGAAGGATTAGATATTTCCCAAATTTTCAAGTGACTAGAACATGAACTATTTGAAAATGACATATCAATGAAGTTATGAAATACAGGATTACATTATAATACTTCGAAAGAAAATAATTTATTATTTTGATAGTGGTTTGTAGTTTTGATCCGTCTGGATTGTTATGTTTCCATTATTTCAAGATTTGTAAAAAATTGTCATATTATGCGATTAAAAAGTCCAAACTATCATGTTATAATTGAAAGACGTATACCGATTGGATTTAGTGTTTTTGTAATGTCTTTGATTAGGGATACAATAATTGAAATATCATAAATTTTTTTGAGACATTTTTGTGGTTATAGTAGACTGTGATGCACTATGTAGAATACAAGAATAATTTTTTTAATTTAACATAAACTCGAAAACAGCATCATGTCAGCTATATTTTATTAAATGGAACATTTGATATTACATTTTTTCATGATGAAAAATGTGTCGGTCTAGTGTATTGTCAAAGGATGTACCCCTTCGAGAGATGCTTGCAGAAACTGATAAAAAGGTCGGCAACAAAGAATTAGTTAAACGATCACTTGAACAAACTTATTTTTAGGAGGAAATATCTTATTTATTCTCTCAGTATTTTCAATATTAATATCCCTCAAAATAAGAACCTATTAGGACATAATGTGGGAAATGTTGATGATGAAATGAATACTAAGTTATCAGTTTTAATAAACCCAAACAAGGCTTTGGGGGAGTTCATGAAAGATGGATTTTAGAAAATGAACATCACATGGATCATATATATGTTCTACTCAACTAGGATGAAATGAAACCATTTCTATAGTGAGTTCTCATATCACTTATTCTATAATCTTTGTTACAGTAAGATAATATTATTTTATTTTTATATTATACAAAAATCATATCAAGAAATAGTTTCCACAAATTATTTTAGCTTCTCTTGAAGAACGTTGACAAAATAAATTTCAAAATGGTTTCAAAAACTAGTAAAATAAAATTTTTATGGTTTAAAATTTAAAATATATTTATTACATTTTATATTGATAGTTTTTTAACAAAATTTCATGTATCTCAACTAGGCGATTAAATTTTTTATTTATTGTTTTTATTGAGTTGCGCACCATCAAAA
This sequence comes from Viscum album, assembly GCA_963277665.1. Lineage (NCBI taxonomy): Eukaryota > Viridiplantae > Streptophyta > Magnoliopsida > Santalales > Viscaceae > Viscum > Viscum album. Next base: position 1,689,616,676 of record OY728120.1, read on the forward strand.
TTGGTTTATTATTATAATTCATATGTGGTAATTGGTTTTTTTTCTTACACATGCATATGGGGAATCATAAAAAAATAATGAATAGTGGTGTTTTATTGAGTGGATCTCAACATAGAGAAATTGAAATTGAATTTTAATGGATGCTAGAATAGATAATTTAATTATGTTATCTGGTATAGAATTATGAAAAAATGTTTAATTGTTAATGGTATGATATTGATATAGGATTTATTGTTCATAAGATCCATAAAATCATTTTTATTAAATTTTAAATCCGTCTTTCTATAAATGAAAATTTTCTATTGGCTCATTAGGAACATAAAATTTTTTATTTGAACTATTGTGAAACTTTTAGAGTGTTATGTGATTTGTGGAGAATAATATAAATGACATCATATCAAAATCAGTTTATACAACGTGAATGACGTTCTACTAATGTCAGGGAATTCAACGTTTTAAAGATACTAAATGAAATCCCTCTTTTGCATGAAGTGACAAGAATATAATTACTGACACCCCATCATTAAGGGTCAATGGTGACAATGATGATATTGATGTGACAAAAGAATTTGAAATAGATAGATATGATGAAACTAAAACTCCAACAAAAATTGATGATATAGAGGAGGACTATGAAATTGTTGACCCCATCATATACAATGATGTATATGGAGATGAATATTAACATAGATTAATGATGTATATAATCTTATATATTATATATTGATATATAATAGTTTTCTTAAGCTATTTTCTAATAATAGTAATTTCATGTTTCATAAGGAATCAGATATGTTTATTGAGTTATAGGAGGCTAATATACCTCGTGATGGGCAAGATGTTTCATCAATTGTCCCTTAGATTGATATTAGTTCATCAAGGACTCATCAGGGGTGTGGTATTGTATGATTGACGATGCCTAAATATACCCCTGAGTGATGTCCACATCTTGATATAGATCCACACATGTGGAGGTTGTTTAATTGTGTATTTTAGTTAGTTTTAATCAACTTTCATTAATTTATCTAGTTACTAATTATTTGATTCTTTGTTGACTACATAAACAGCTTTTCTCATATATCTCTTCCTTCGAAGAGTGATATATTTCGAAATTATTTTTATGGGGCATTGGTTACGTGGGATCTCATTCACATTGATGTCTAGAACAACATGTTCAATCATTTGATTGTACATAAATAAATATTATTTAGTTATAAATTTATTTAATCGTTAACTGTAGAATATTAATTATTTTTAGGGATTATTCAATCCTATCATAGATAGCATGTGTGTGCCTATTAGGGAGGGATGGGAAGTTTTTATGCATCAGAGATTCCACCAGTTTTATCACAATTTAATGAGGAAATCAATGCTGATAGTGGATGTTAAAATTTTTGATTAGTATTGTTATTCCCACCAACCTGATTACATTTCATCTTAGGTTTTAGTTGTATATTTTTCACTCTATATGGGTGATTGTTTCCAGAGGATACAATCATTTGGTTTAAAAACTGATTGAGAATATAGGTTACGTATCAATCTGGTAGTCATACAATCAGTATGCATAGGAAAAATTTGTTATGTACCTTTTTATTAATTTATAAATCATTAAATGTAATCTATTTATTTTATTTTTAAATACACTATTGAAAAACCTGATATTATAGATTTTTACATTTTTAGGAAGATATATATAGATCATATCACTGGAGAGATTATCGGTGATCTCCATTATCATAATTTGTTCAATATAACATTCAGTTTCAAAAATAACTGAATATTATTTTTTTATATTTTAAATTTAAATTTCAATTGAATGATTCAATTGATGCCTCGGTGTCTTAGACATAGGCTGAGAGTGTGGATGAGACAAAGTATAAGAGAAGTGAAACAATATTTGATGATGTAACATTGATTCTTGTAACCCAGTATGCCTTTGAGAAAGGATGAGTTGTTGGTATCATCTCTCTATTGATGACATGAAGTAATTATAGTAATGTTTATAAGTCTTCATGCAGCCCAAGAGAAGCTCATGTCAAATGAGAAAACCAATTATTGATGAAGGATTCAAGAACACATGAAATTAATCTAATGTCTGTGATTTTTCCATGTATTATATTTAAATATTATATGGAATAAATTAATGACCAAGAACTAAGATGATATGCTATTTTGAGGTCCGGTGTGCCTAGAATAAATGGTTGAAATATATTAAATATATTAAATAGCACATGGAAATACTTTTACTGAAAAATGGAATAACATATTCATGGTTTCCCAGATAAAAAATATGAGGGCACAGTTGTGTTCAAAAGAGTAACATTACCCTAGGAAAGGACTAACACCGACCGTCTTTGGTGAGATACAAATATTAATTTTTGGTCGTTTTGATGGATAAAACAAATTAAGAATTTATTTTATTTAAAATTTTATGTAGAGATATGGAGAAAATTTTTCTATTTTTATAATAAGGATCCCATGGTTATGATCATAACCCTAAACCATTATGGATTATCTAGAGAAAATCTGGAGAATTCTCTCGAAGGAAAACGATGAAAAATCTTAGATTAGAGATCGATGGACGTCGTTGTTGAAGAATCTCACCAACCATGATGCGGCAATAATTGAACCAGTTTACTGAATGATCCATCGCTGAGGTAGGCCATTGTATTCCAATTCCTTTTTTACAGTATTATACTTAATGAAAAGCAGAGAGCAATCCATGAATGGGTTGGCCAACAGTTTGATCATAAATATGGGACAGTATGATTATGGGGATTTGGAGGTGATTATCCTATTTTAGTATCATGAAAATTATTAAGGAATCTATCGAGGCATGAAAGAACAATGATTCAGGATCATTCATTGGGTTATTTATTGTGATTTTATCCCCCCGATGATATCTGTGTTATTTGCATTCTTCAAAGGATATGAATGGATGACTGTTTGACCATATTTTCATGGTGCAACACACTGAAATCATAGATCCAAACTTTTTACGACCATGAAGAGGTTAGACGTTGATTTCAGTGTATGAATTGAAGTATTTAATATGATATTTTTCATTAGTCTACTTTCGTGCAGATGATTCGATTCGGTTTTCAAACACGATTATCGGCCCAAAACCAACCGATTCAGGGTTACAATGGAGAGATAACCTCATATCATCATTTTCAAGGTGAATTAATCATCAAATCAAAAACCATAGGATTGATCAAGGTGCAATGAGGATGAATGATCATTTTAGAAAATCCTGATGAACACAAGATTTATATAAAAATACATAATGTATGACCTCCACTAAATGGTTGCTAGAGTTTTGGGAGATATTCAAGTGTTACAAGGCTTGTGACCCCTATCAAACGGCGTGTTGACCTTCCTTGAGACTCGACGTATACTTCAGGAGTACAAAGACATGGGGTTTATCCTACGACTTTCCAAAAAAACGTGTAACCCACCACACTACTTTCCCATAATCGGTCACATAGACTACTCTATGAATTGGTACACAAACATGAGTACACATATTTAAGTTATGTACTAGAAAAAAACCATCATACATAGAGTGGAACCCAAAATTTAGGACATGACATGTTCTCATTATATATGGAATTAAGATCTTGTACACCATATCATGGAAAAATTTCACTAGGGTTGGTTCCCTCACTGATTACCATACTATTTTGTTGGTATCGTTTCCTATTCATAGGAGTATGATCCCTTCAGTTCCACATTATGGATAGAGTCCATAATCCCCTTCGAGAGGCACATAGCAATAACCTCTGTCGAATATTCTTACCTACGTAGAGTCTTGTTATCATAATGACTTATCCTACTAGACATCAATTATCATTATATTAGGTGAATCCAGATAAGTTTTGGTATCAACACTTGACCATAGATGTGATCCTCATCCATGTATCTTGTTCTTCCACACTCATGGACCGAGTTCTCTGAATACAAGTGTACCATATTCTATCAATAGATCTATCAATGTATATATCTCATGATGGTTCCCAAAAAATATTACATCATGGGTAGAACTAATCAGTGATATCAGATTTAGGATCATGTTCTCCTAGGTTTGTCCTTTGTGGAATGTTTACACTGAATTCCTAGTGATGGTATGTAGAAGTTGTTAATTTACTCTATACAACGAGTTTGGGTTTTAGTATAGCTATATATTATTTTTATATGTTTTGTAGTCATATACATTGTACAGTTAACTGTATCTTCCATTATGTATTTCTTTATTTTTTTGGGGTGTCCTATTGAGTATTTTTATATTCACCGCTTCATGAGCTTTTCATGCACGTGTCGTGTATTGTGTATACGAGAAACGTTTTTGATGGAGTCCACGGTTGACTAGAACCAAATATTTATTTGTGATTTTAGATAGGTTGAGTTTTTTTATGGCTATGAGCAGCAGTCCCAATACCTATTTTGTTTTTAGGTTTGACTTATTAGTTTAGAGACTCTTTCATTTAATGGTATTGTATTGTTTCATAGTTTACAATACTACACATTAAATTCATGTCATATTCTTTTGGCTGGGATTAGTGGTATGTATGAATTTTTATTCTTAATGGGTTTTACATTTTAGAAATTGTGGTTTGGAAATGTGTCTGTGTGTATGGGTACATAATAAATGGAACCCATGTTAGTGATATGCCTACTAAGTGTTAGTAACTATCCCATGGCCTATTGGATCAGGATTGGTATAAAATCCCAAGTATGTAATGAATAATAGATATTTTTATCTATATCTATTAATGATTAAGATAGTGTTTTAGAGGCTTAAAATGAAAATAAATACAATCTTATGCATGGAATACACTAATATTCTTAAAAGATTGTTTTAATGCCTTTTGATGGAAAACCATTTTTAAATCTATCTTTTGAAAATTTTATAAGCTGTGTTTGTCAAAATAAACTTATAGTTTATTATTGGGACATCAAAATTTACTTTGTGTGAATTTTTGGTATTTTTCAGACAATGTTCATTTTTTAATGAATAGTGGAAAATATTGCATTTTACCTCAAAACTACTTTTTAATCTAATTTATTTATATGATTAGATTATCTTTTGAATTGGTTTTGAAGTGAAATTAGAATATATTTTTACCATTTAATCCAATGGTGGTCATTTGAATCAATTTCACTTTGAAATTAGACTTAAACTGGTATCAATCTTTTGATACTTATTGTTTCATAAAAACACGCTATTTGTCATGACAGCGGGAATTAATTATTAACTCAATTAATGGGACTTATATGTTTTTAATTTTGTAAAATAGACATCATTTTTCAATTCGGAGTATCAAATATAGCTTAGGGTGAATTTTTGGTAATTTTCTCAAAAACTTCAATTTTTGATGAATAGTGAAACCACTAAGTGGTACTTATAAAAACTGATTTTTCATTTAAATGAAATTTTGCCATCTTTGTGTTTGGAATTTCAAAAATCCGACATACATGGTTGTCATTAACAATTAAAATGTGGTGCAATGAGATTGTAATAATTTTTTGGTGAATAGTAACTTATTAAGTTTCTAACCGCGATTAGAGGTAATTAGTGCAGTTTAAGGTAAAAATAATGCTTTAATAAAATAAGATGAGCTAGACACATGTACTACCCTTATTGGATGTTTCAAGGCCTACCATGGAAAGCCATGGGTCAACTTGGGGACCCCATGGAGCCACTTTGGTTGGGAAATGACATAAATAACTTTTTATTTAATGTTAAAGTAAAAATGACACAAACATGAGTTATTTTACTAAAAAAAATTTACATGGGGTTATACAAGTCAGATGTTTGACTATAAATATTCATTTGAAATATAAAATGATTTCCTACATCATAGTATTTTTTTATAATTTTTAGAAATTATATAAATAAAATTATTTATGACATCATGATGAAGCAGCGATGACCTCATTATTTAACAATTTAAATAAAATGAAAAGATAATGTAAAATCTATGCCATAAACATGTCCAAAACCTATTGGATGGGTGGATTTCGAACCCTTATCACCTTATCCTCGAAATATATCAATGTGGGACCTTATAAATACGAAACTCATTTTCAAATAAAGTAATATTTCTTTACTTTTCCAAGAGTGCCCCTCCTCTCCACTTATAAAAGGCCCCGACCTCTTGCTCCTTACCCACACTTCCAAAGCCTTTGGCTCGGCCAACCCCTGCCCATTTTGTCTCTCCACTTCCCTATAATATTCATTGAAGCCTCACTTTGGGCAGAAGTCTTCCCAAAGAAGCCTTTGAGCTCAAAGCAAATGGAGTTACCCGATTTTATGGTAATGTCTTCTTTTGAGTCCTTTTGTTTTATTTTGCTTCTCCAACCCCCTAAACTCTTTTTATTCTTTTCTTTTGTAACAACTCAAGTGTCCTCAATATACTATGATGTTGTTATAATAAGGATTCGAGCTACACTTACACACACCTACATCTAATGGTTAACGAACATACTGTTTCCGTGGATGGTGAATTTATGCCTCCCGAAACGATGATTGTTCAACATTCTTTTGACACCTTCAAAGGTGGCCGTTAAGATGTCACTATATTTATATATGATATATAATATTTTTATGTTTTCCTTAAGCTTCTATATTTTTCATTTTGGGTATACCTTTATGGTTTCCACTATGGGTAAACGCGATATCTTCATTTAAGGAAGTGCGGACTACCGCCCCCTCAAAGTGAGTTGATTCGTTAAATAACATATGTGGGACATATAAAGGATGTAACTATGATATTATATATGATATTATACTGGAATTATAATATACCTTTATATCATTATGATTCCATTCTATAAAATACGAAATAGAAATGAAAGTAGCGTTCATGCGTACGTACGGCTTACCGTCTCCATGAACTGTGCATTTCATTTCTTACCTCTAAATGATTATGTAATATTATAAATGCATGCATTTACTGGATATATATGAAATATATGATATCTACATCATGAATACCATTCTGGATATAATGGATACATGAACAAATTGTAATTATAAACGGTTTATTTTTGACTCAAGTACCAATGATCGTTAAAATGACCATTATTAACTTAAATAATTACATAGTGTTCATGAAATGGTAATAAGTGATATAAAAGGAATAATGAATTTGAAAAAGGATCTTAAGCAAGTAGAAATTAACTCAAGTTTATTATTCAGGACATTAAAGAATGATCGAGTCAAGTCGAACCCGAGGTATGGGACTTCGTCTCAATCTCCTTTCATTGAGGCATATTTTGTTTTATACACAACCTTATTTTATACGGTTTATAAACACCTTTGACTTTTATGTTTATCCAAAAGGAATATTTTTTATATGAAGTGTTTTACTAAACGAAAAAAGGGAATGTTTTTGTTGTACATATGCGGTGACAACGACTTCTCCGCCGCCGTGACCATTATTTGAGTTTCGACTTCCTCAACAAGCCATACATTTTATTTTAAAGAAAAATAAATACCATGTTTTACTTTTCTTTTATTTTGGTATTGGAAATGGTTTTCATAATGTTTTTATATCAATGTGTTGTATTGATATATTGTGATTGAAAGGTGGAAATGTTATGTTTCCTTTATTCATGTTTTATGTGATACGATTATGTTGAGGTTCTTGGGCATTATTATGAAGATGGGTGGTTCCGTGATAAACTAAGGGCGGGTGAGCCCGATATATCTCTCCAATGCATTGGGTAACGCGAAGGAGTGAAACGTTAAGGTTTCTCTGAAGAGATTTAGGGAATATACTGTGATGGGTATTCCAAACGTAACCAAGAGGGTTACTCCATACGTAAGAATGTTATGAATGTCTCAAGTTACCTTTATGTCTTATGATTTCTATGATTTATTCATGATTTTATGAGGTATGTTAAAGTGCTTATGTTTTATGGGTAAAGTATGATCTCATTCTTATGTATATATGTACCCATGTTTCCTTTCCATATTTTTATATCCCTTAGTGAGCTTTTTATGCTCATCCCATGTTTTTTGAAATGTTTTTCACAGGTCAAGGGAAAGGTACATGATATGATGATAGTGTCAAGGAAGTGTCAAGAAAGATTAAATGTTTTATTTTAAATATGTTTGCATTGATGGGAATGAAGAATACTATCTTCATGTAACCACTTTGTTTATATGTGGAATGTAATGCAAGTTTTATGATCTAATTCTCTAAAACTCTAAACCCGAAAAGATCCTCAATGTGTAATCTCGTAATAACTCAAGATTAATTAAGGTTTAAGGCTGGGGCCTTATAGTTGGTATCAAAGGTCGGTTTAGATAACTTTAAGAGTTAGAATTATATTAAATGATTATCCAAAAATATTTTTTTATGGTAAAATTGAAGTGATATAGCATTTGAAGATTACCATGTTGCTTCATCTAAGACATGTTTGTTCAGAATGGTTTTCCGCAGAGGAAACAGGGAAGCAGTTCTAGTAAGGCATGCAGAAGGAAATAACATTCCGAATCAGCATCCTGAGATGGTCGGAATTGGAACTGAATAGTTTGGTGCAGTAATGGCGCAATTGACTCAAGCGATAAATGGTGGTGGTATCAATGCACAAGATCAGCCAGATCAACATCAGAGGAACATGTCAGTGTGGAACATTTCATGAGGCAACATCCCCCATAATTCAGAGGATCATCTGACCCTGTGTTAGCTGAAGGGTGGATAAATGTAATGGAGAAGATTTTCGATGTCATGGGGTGTTCAGACAATCAAAAAGTTATTCTTGCTATTTACCATTTGGAGGGTGAAGCAGATCAGTGGTGGTCGATGGTTAAAAATATCAGGGACGCTGATGAGATTGATGCTCTCGACTGGGATGAATTCAAAGGTATATTTCTTGAGAAGTATTTTCATAAGGCTGTTCGACTTAGGATGGAAAATCAATTCTTGGAATTGAGGCAAGAGGAAGACTCAGTGGCTACCTATGAATAAAGGTTCACTCGATTGGCAAGGTATGCTCCAAATTTTACCCAAGACCTTGATAGTAAAATCAATCGTTTGTACTCAGGATTAAATCCAAAATATCGAAGGGCATTAGCTTCTCGTGAGTTAAAAAGTTATGAAAAGCTAGTTCGATGTGCTGAGAAGGTGGAAATGGAGTTTTCCGATGACCAAGTGTTCTATAATAACCATCAGAAGAAGAGACCGAGGTGGCAGGAGAAAGGTAATAATTCTTCAAAAAAGTCTGATGGTAAGAAAACTAAGTTTCCAGTTTGTGATAAATGAGGAAAAAGGCATGCGTGGGAATGTCTTATGAATTCTGGAAAGTGCTACCGATGTGGTAATATGGGACATAAGGCTCGTGATTGCACTGAAAAAGATCAGGGTGATGGTAAGACCAAATTTGATTTACAGTTAGTGAAATGTTATAAGTGCAATGAGATGGGTCACTATGCAAACGAGTGTCTGAGAAAGAGCTTGAGTGATGGGAAGCAGTTAGACTACAAGCAGAAAGGGGTGGTGAAATCCTTTGCAACTATTTCAGCAGATGTCGGGCCATCAAATGAAGTTGTATCAGGTACTTTGTTTGTTTTTTCAGATTATGCCAGTGTGTTTTTTGATTCGGGGTCTACACATTTATTCATCTCTGAAAACTTTTCTAGTAAAATGGGAATACCATCTCAAGAAATGACTCCTGAAATTTTGGTAAAAACACCTGGGGGAAATGTTGAGGCAAAAATAATTTATAAGAATCTTCCTATCCTTATCTGTGGAAAGAACCTACTTGCAAACCTTATTGTTTGCCTCTAGTAGAGTTTGATGTTATCCTGGGTATGGATTGACTCTCTATTTACCATGCTAAGATTGACTATAGAGCTAAAGAAGTTTCTTTTCAGAAAGACTTTCAGTTTGTGTACAAGAATGAACCCTTACTATTGATAACTTATCAAGAGGCCGAGAAACTTGTAAAATAAGGAAATGAATGTTACCTTGCACACATAGTTGAAAATAAAGGAACTGTTCAGATTAATGATGTGCCAGTGGTAAATGAGTATCCTAATGTTTTTCCTAATGAGTTGCCTGGAATAATACCAGATCGGGAAGTTGAGTTTACTGTTGACTTAGTTACTGATGCTGAGCCAATTTCAAAACTGCCTTATCGAATGGCTCAAATTGAACTTTTAGAGTTGATGGAGCAATTGCAAGATTTATTAGAGAATGGTTTCATTCGACCTAGCACATCAACTTGGGGTGCTCCTATTTTATTTGTTAAAATGAAAGATGGTTCTATGAGACTTTGCATTGATTATAGAGCCTTGAATAACATCACTGTTATGAACAAATATCCTTTTCCTCATATCAATGATTTGTTTGATCAGCTCCAGGGAGCTCAGTTTTTTTCAAAGATTGACCTGAGATCGGGGTACCATCAGCTGAAGGTAAAGGAGGCAGATATTCTAAAGACCGCGTTCCGTACAAAATATGTCTATTATGAATTTGTAGTAATTCTTTTTGGGCTAACCAATTCACCTGCTATATTCATGGACTTAATGAATAGAATTTTCCATGAGTTCTTGGATAAGTTTGTGGTGGTTTTAATTGATGATATTTTGGTGTTATCTAAAAGTAAAGAGGAGCATTAAAGACATTTAAGGGTTATCTTGCAAACCTTAAATGAAAATAATATGTATGGAAAATTCAGCAAGTGTGAGATTTGGTTGCAACAAATTTATTTCCTTGGTCATATTGTTTCTAAAGATGGAATAACTGTTGATCCTGCAAAAACAAAAGTTGTGGAAGACTGGCCAAGACCCACAAATGTAACCGAGATTCGTAGCTTCCTTGGTTTGGCAGGCTATTTCCGAAGGTTTGTTATAAATTTTTCACAGTTATCTAGTCCAATGACTAAGCTACCTTGGAAGGGTGTTAATTTTATCTGGACAAAAGAATGTAATGATTGTTTTCAGGAATTGAAAATAATATTGGTGAATGCTCCAGTTTTGGCACTACCTTCCAGGAATGGTGAGTTTGTTATATATAGTGATGCTTCATTGAAAGGACTTGGTTGCGTCCTAATGCAGAATGATCAGGTAATTTCTTATGCTTCACGACAGTTGAAAACTCATGAGGTAAATTACCCTACACATGATTTGGAATTAGCTGCTGTTGTTTTTGCTTTCAAAATTTGGAGGCATCATTTGTATGGAGTAAAGTGTGAAATATATACTGATCACAAAATTTTAAAGTATATATTCACTCAGAAAGAATTGAACATGAGACAAAGGAGATGGCTAGAATTAATCAAGGATTATGATTGTACAATTCATTACCATCTGGGAAAAGCAAATAAAGTAGCTGATGCTTTGAGTCGAAAAAGTAATGATTCATTAGCAATGTTGTGTTTGGAACGTGATCTTTTGGTTAAGGATTTGATGAACTTTGGCATAGAAGTTGTTGGTGCAGGAAGTTCTTCTGTTTTGTTTCTGGTATCAGTGAGATCATCTCTATCATATAGAATCAAGCAAGCACAGAAGCAAGACAGTGAGTTTCAGAAGAGGGTAGAGCTGGTTCAAAAAGGTAAGTTGCCTGAATTCAACATTGATAATGATTGTGTTTTGAGATTTGGGAAGAGATTGTGTGTGCCTTGTGATTCACAGTTGGAGAGAGAGTTGTTATGTGAAGTTCATAGTTCTCCGTTTTCAGTTCATCCTGGAAGTACTAAGATGTACAGAGATCTTCGGGAGTATTACTGGTGGGATGGAATGAAAAGAGATATTGCTGATTTTACTGTGAAGTGTTTGACATGTCAACAGGTTAAAGCAGAGTGGCAGTTACCGAAAGGGATGCTTCAGCCATTACCAGTGCCAGAGTGGAAATGGGAGAATATATCCATTGACTTTGTTGTGGGATTACCGAAGACATCTCGAGGTAATAATGCAATCTGGGTTATTGTTGATCGCTTGACCAAGTCTGTTCATTTCCTTGCTATACGAGATACTTTTTCCCTGGATCAACTTTCCCGTTTGTATCTTAAAGAGGTAGTCAGGTTACATGGAGTTCCTCTCTCCATTCTATCTGACCGTGATTCCCGGTTCAATTCTAACTTTTGGAAAGGCCTTCAGAAGTCGTTGGGTACTGAATTAAATTTTAGTACATATTTTCATCCTCAATCAGATGGGCAGTCAGAATGAACAATTCAGAACTTGGAGGATATGCTGCGAGCTTGTTCGATGGATTATCAGGGAAGTTGGGACTAACATCTTTCTTTGGTTTAATTTTCATATAATAATAGTTTTCATTCCAGTATGCAGATGGCACCATTTGAGGCGTTATATGGGAAGCGGTGTCGAACTCCAGCTTTCTAGGATAAAGTGGGTGAAAGGAAGTTGATGGGACCAAAATTGGTAGAAGAGTTGGTAGAAAATGTTCAGCTGATTGAGAAGCACATGGGAACAGCTCAGAGTAGGCAGAAGAGTTATGCAGACAATAGGAGGAAGGATCTATCTTTTGAGGTAGGTGATCATGTTTTCCTCAAAGTATCACCATGGAAAATTGTGATGCGATTTGGTAAGAAAGGAAAGCTAAGTCCAAGGTTCATTGGACCATATGAAATTCTGGAGAGAGTTGGATCAGTTGCTTACCGAGTGGCTTTACCTCCGAGTTTATCTCAGGTACACAATGTTTTTCACGTTTCAATGTTAAGGAAGTACATGCCAGATCCATCTCATGTTTTGAGTCCAGAGGTAGTTCAGCTGGAAGAGAAGCTATCCTATGAGGAACAACCAGTCCAGATTCTTGACCATAGGGAGCAAGTGTTACGGAATAAGGTGATTCACCAGGTAAATGTTTTGTGGAAAAACCACATGATTGAATAGGCAACATGGGAATCTGAAAATGCAATGAGGGATAATTACCCCCATTTATTCGATAATTAAATAAATTGCGGGGACACAATTTTCCAAAGGGGGAAAGGATGTAACATCCCAAGTAAGTAATTAATAATAAATATTTTTATCTATGTCTATTAATGATTAAGATAGTGTTTTAGAGGCTTAAAATGAAAATAAATACAATCTTAGGCATGTAATACACTAATATTCTTAAAAGATTGTTTTACTGCCTTTTGATGGAAAACCATTTTTAAATCTAACTTTTGAAAATTTTATAAGCTATTTTTGTCAAAATAAACTTATTTTATATGATTGGGACATCAAAATTTACTTTGTGTGAATTTTTGGTATTTTTCAGATAATGTTCATTTTTTAATGAATAGTGGAAAATACTGCATTTTACATCAAAACTTCTTTTTAAGATAATTTATTTATATGATTAGATTATATTTTGAATTGATTTTTAAGTGAAATTAGAATATATTTTTACCATTTAATCCAATGGTTGTCATTTGAATCAATTTCACTTTGAAATTAGACTTAAACTGGTATCAATCTTTTGATACTTATTGTTTCATAAAAACACGATATTTGTCATGACAATGGGAATTAATTATTAAATTAATTAATGGGACTTATATGTTTTGAATTTTTTAAAATAGACAACATTTTTTAATTCGGAGTATCAAATATTTCTTAGGGTGAATTTTTGGTAATTTTCTGAAAAACTTAAATTTTTGATGAATAGTGAAACCACTAAGTGGTACTTATAAAAACTTATTTTTCGTTTAAAAGAAATTTTTCCATCTTTGTGATATGAATTTCAGAAATCCGACATACATGGTTGTCATTAAGAAGTAAAATGTGGTGCAATGAGATTATAATATTTTTTTGGTGAATAGTAACTTATTAAGTTTTTAATCGCGATTAGAGGTAATTAGTGTAGTTTAAGGTAAAAATAATGCTTTATTAAAATGAGATGAGCTAGACACATGTCCTACCCTTATTGGATGTGTCATTTCCGACCAAGACAAGCCATGGTTCAACTTGGGGACCCCATGGAGCCACTTTGGTAGGGAAATGACATAAATAACTTTTTATTTAATGTTAAAGTAAAAATGACACAAACATGAGTTATTTTACTAAAACAATTTTTACATGGGGTTATACAAGTCAGATTTTTGACTATAAATATTCATTAGAAATATAAAAAGATTTCTTACATCATAGTACTTTTTTATAAATTTTAGACCTTAAATAAATTAAATTATTTATGACATCATGATGATGCAGCGTTGACCTCATTATTTAACAACTTAAATAAAATGAAAAGATAATGTAAAATCTATGCCCTAAACATGTCCAAAACCTATTGGATGGGTGGATTTCGAACCCTTATCAGCTTATCCTAGAAATATATCAATGTGGGACCTTTTAAATCCGAAACGCATTTTCAAATAAAGTTATATTTCTTTACTTTCAATGAGTGCCCCTCCTCTCCTATTGTAAAAGGCCCCCACCTCTACCTCCTTACCCACACCTCCAAAGCCTTTGGCTCGGCCAAACCCTACCCATTTTGTCTCTCCACTTCCCTCTCTTACTCCTTGAAGCCTCACTTTAGGACGAAGTCTTCCCAAGGATTCCTTTGAGCTCAAACCAAAGGGAGTTACCCGATTTTAAGGTAATGTCTTCTTTTGAGTCTTTTTGATTTTTTTTCTTCTCCAACCCCCTAAACTCTTTTTATTCTTTTCTTTTGTAACAAATCCAGTATCTTAAATATAATAGGATGTTGTTATAATAAGGATTCGAGCTACACTTACACAAACCAACATCTAATGGTTAACGAACATACTGTTTCTGTGGATGGTGAATTTATGCATCCCGGAACGATGATAATTCAACATTCTTTTAATACCTTCAAAGGTGGCCATTAATATGTAACTATATTTATATATGATATATAAAATGTTTATGTTTTCCTTAAGATTCTTTATTTTTCATTTTGGGTATACCTTTATGGTTTCCATTATGGGTAAATGCGATATCTTAATTTAAGGAAGTGCGGATTACCGCCCCCTCAAAGTGAGTTGATTCGTTAAATACCATATATGGGGCGTATAAAGGATGGAACTATGATATTATATATGATATTATACTGTAATTATAATATAACTTTATATCATTATGATTCCATTCTATAAAATACGAAATAGAAATTAAAGTAGCGTTCATGCGTACGTACGGCTTACCGTCTCCATGAACAGTGCATTTCATTTCTTACCTCTAAATGATTATGTAATATTATAAATTCATAAATTTACTGGATATATATAACATATATGATATCTACATCATGAATACCATTCTGGATATAATGGATACATGAACAACTTGTAATTATAAAGGGTTTATTTTTGACTCAAGTACCAATGATCGTTAAAATGACCGTTATTAACTTAAATAATTACATAGTGTTCATGACATGGTAATAAGTGATATAAAAGGAATAATGAACTTGAAAAAGGTTCATAAGCAAGTAGAAATTAACTCATGTTTATTATTCAGGACATTAAAGAATGATCAAGTCAAGTCGGACCTGAGGTATGGGACATCGTCTCAATCTCCTTTCATTGAGGCATATTTTGTTTTATACACAACCTTATTTTATACGGTGTATAAACCCCTTTGACTTTTATGTTTATCCAAAAGGAATCTTTTTTATACGAAGCGTTTTACTAAACGAAAAAAGGGAATGATTTTGTCGTACGTATGCAACGACAATGACTTCTCCGCCGCCGTGACCATTATTTGACTTTCAGCTTCCTCTATAAGCCATACCTTTTATTTTAAAGAAAAATAAATACCATGTTTTACTTTTCTTTTATTTTGGTATTGGAAATGGTTTTCATAATGTTTTTTTATCAATGTGTTGTATTGATATCTTGTGATTGAAATGTGGAAATGTTATGTTTCCTTTATGAATGTTTTATGTGATACGATTATGTTGAGGTTCTTGGGCATTATTATGAAGATGGGTGGTTCCGTGATAAACTAAGGGCGGTGAGCCCGATATAGCTCTCCAATTCATTGGGTAACGCGAAGGAGTGAAATGTTAAGGTTTCTCCGAAGAGATTTAGGGAATATACTATGATGAGTATTCCAAATGTAACCAAGGGGGTTACTCCCTGCGTAAGAATGTTATGAATGCCTCAAGTTACATTTATGTATTATGATTTCTATGATTTATTCATGATTTGATGAGGTATGTTAAAGTGCTTATGTTTTATGGGTAATGTATGATCTCATTCTTATGTAAATATGTACCCATGTTTCCTTTCCATATTTTTATATCCCTTATTTAGATTTTTATGCTCATCCCAAGTTTTTTGAAATGTTTTTCACAGGTCAAGGGAAAGGTACATGATATGATGATAGTGTCAAGGAAGTGTCAAGAAAGAATCCATGTTTTATTTTAAATATGTTTGCATTGATGGGAATTAAGAATAATATCTTTATGTAACCACTTTGTTTATATGTGGAATGTAATGCAAGTGTTATGATCTAATTCTCTAAAACTCGAAAACCGAAAAGATCCTCAATGTGTAATCTTGTAATAACTCAAGATTAAGTAAGGTTTAAGGTTGGGGCCTTATAATTGGGGAGTCTCAACATGGGACCCACTAGGAGGGGTCATGATAGTGCTGTATAAGAGGTGGTAGGTTCAACCTTATGACTTCTAATATATGAAATTGCTTTGGGGACATAGATTTATGTGTTTTGATTTATAATTTTAGGATAGGGACTCCAGTGTTGGTTTGGGTGGAAGACATATCTATAAAACATGACTCTGATAATCTTCTTTTCGACACTGTATATGAGTACACTAGTTGTAGGGAATAAATATTGGTACATGCATCTTATAGGAATGGGATGTGGATTCAATGTCCTTCTTGTGTCATCTCTACATATATACTCATCACCCTTGTTACATCTTTTTTTCATATAGGATGACTCTACAATGAAAACAATTTTTGATTTATATGATCTATCATTAGGATAAACACTTTAGTGATGATGCTTCAATAAAGGGGCCACCTCCCTAGATGTCACCTCCAGGTGGTGAACCAGCTATACGTCCTCCAACCGAGCAACTAGTGGTACCAATAGAATCAATAGATGATGACAATAGGATGAGTGCATCCAAATGTTTTATGGACATAGACACCCTGGGTTCTGAGGAAAGCCAAACCCACAGGTGACTAAGGAGAAGATTGAGGAGGTGACTAGAGTTTATCATCTAGTCGGGATATCAGTGGACCACATAGTGATTCTAGAAGTAGGACATATTCAGGGTTCGATGAGATGATGGTGGAGTTTTACCACACATAATCATGAAGCAGTGAATCTATCATGGATGGAGTTCGAGTGTCTCATTATAGAAGAGTTCTATCCAGTTACACTGATATCAGTGCATATACAGAAGCATCATCAGCTCTAGTAGGGTATCTAGAAAGTGTAAAACTATTCATATGGGTTCATCAAACTCTCCAGGTACTCGATAGATATGTTCAAGGATTAGTATATTAGGATTAGACTTTCATGTGAGGTCTACATCTACACTTTCAAGTTAGCATTTTACCTCTATGAATTTTGACTTATACTAGACTGATTGAGTGATATTTTAGGTTAAATATCTTCTTGTATAAGAATATGTATCTAGTGATAATAAGAAGTAATAAGATAGTTGTTGAAACCTTGATAGTAGGGGGGCGATGTCAGAAAAATGGATATGGTCATGGGAATCATTATTTGACGTCCCCTGACAAGGGATCAATGGTTTCGTGCTCTCAGGATCGATCGAGTCGGCCTAGGGAGAGGTGATGATTCACATGATATGGCATGGGACATCTCACTCGAGTTTTCCCAACCTTTCAAGCTATTTACAGGGTTAAAATGGTTGGACCTTTGAGGAAGACATAATGGCAGGATTAGGAAAATCCAACAGGTGATGTACGTGTAAGATTAGAAGGGAGAGCTGTAGGAGGTGGCTGAAATTTAGACATATTACCAACAATTCCACCCCTAGAAGTTCAACACTAGGCTTAGGAGATAGAGGATAGGTGTGGGGATAGCTTCAATTGGTCAAGTTATATGACCTAAGGAATTCATGGATGATCTAAGGTATGATCTGTGTCATTCCTACCATATCTTCTGTACTAATAAACACATGTTCTAGTCATTCCTTTTATTAGAACATACCTTGTACGAGACCATGAGATTCTGGTAGAGTCATTAAATTTTCCCCTACTATAGGACACACCTACAGCTGTAGACACCATGATCACACACATTTACCAATAGTGAGACCTCAACTATGGAGGTGATAGTTTTGTTCAGAACCTCATAGTGGAAACATTGAGGCCTTATGACATTAATCATAGAATGGATTTGTTTTCTTCGGTCCATGCCAATATTGAATGTTTTATGGGAAGGGTATTGTTTTTATGTAATAATGGAACAAGGATTTAATTTATTGGTTAATGGAAAAACCTGGAAGCATAGTATGGACTCCTTTATAGGATGGTGCATCGAATTAATCATGAGTTTCCTAGAGTTTCCCTTCAGAGCATCAGATGTTATGAGGTTTTTGTTTCCATCAGTAGTGGAAGAGTACAAGTGTGTCCTTCCAAAAGATGTTCCAAGATTTCATGTATATTTGGAGATCAAATTATACATTGTTTTACACCCTAGTCTATCACCAATATCAGCACTATCATATCAGATGGATCCCATAACTATTCACGAGCTAGGGGTGTAGTTTGAGGACTTATAGATAAAGGGCTTGATTATACATTTGGTACCACCCTGGGCACCCCTAGGTTTGATTTTAAAAATGGTATACTAGAGCTTGAGGTTGTGTGTGGATCACCATGCTTGAAATTGGGGACCATAAAGAATATTTATCCACTTCCACGGATTGATAAAATCTTAAATAAGTTGAGAGGGGCATGAGGGTCCATAAAGGTTGACCATTGATCATGATATCACCATCTGTGAGTGCAGGATGAGGATATACCATATATTGCTTTTATATGCCTCAATGGTTACTAGGAGTAATTGTTGATTCCATTTGGAATGAAGTACGCCCCAAATGTGTTCAGGGTAATTATGAATCAGATCTTCCATTAGTACTAATATAAGATTTTGGGAGTCATCATCGACATTATCCTTTTATACATGGCATCCAAGGTGGAGAATGTGAGATGACATAGGATGGTTCTAGACATACTATGATAGCCCTAGGTTATTGGAAATGTCTTGATGTTCTTGTTCAGAAATCAGGTGGTCCACATTCTAGAATATGCTATATCTGTAGATGGTGTGACTATGGACATGACATTGGATGAGGCAGTGTTTGCATGGGAGCCACCTAGAAACATGACTGAGGTGTGATGCTTCCTTGGGCTAGAAGTATATTACCTAATATTGATTCTTAACTTCTCTAGGATATCATATCCTATGAAATATTTTAATAAAAAGTGTAATACAATCATATGGACAGAGAATCGACAAAAGGATTTTCTATAGTTGAGACAGAGTTTGACGAGCACACAGATATTGAGATTGTGGGAGTAGGGTGTCGAGTATGATGAGTTATTTGATGAATTAGGTACCATAAATTTTTTTTATTGATGTAGAGTAAATTGGTGATTTACTATCGTTCAAACAAGTTGTGACCACACGAGCAAAAATATGTGACCCATGATCTTGAGTTAGCATCCGTAGTCTTCACGTTGGAGATGTGGTCACATTAAATGATGGGTAAGAAGATTATTGTATACTCAATCCACACGATACATAAGAATGTATTCTCTAGGGAGGATCTAAACATGAGACCAAGGAGATCACTAGTGTTCCTACAAGATTATTAAATATAGATTTTCTATACTCATGGGAATGGGAGCATTGTCGAAGATGCTCTTTATAAGAGTTCTAGTTTGCAGTTGCGGAAAATATCACTAGAGTAGTTAGACTCATTAATGTTATTCTTCAAGGATGGAGATGGAGAAGGTTATCTCCAGTTGATGGATTTTACCCCATTACTCTTACAGTGAGTTAGTGTTACATAGCATGGGGATGTCCACTGTGAGACCCTACGTTCTCATATGTCTACAAGTCATGCACGCGATGGATATGAACATAGTTGGTTTCACATAGTACTATTCAGAGGACTTATTTTTGTTTTATAGTTGTTTCCAGAGGTGTTTTTGAGGGAGTTTAAAACATAGACTTTTTTGTACAACCTGGTGTGGGGAAGATGTACTAGGACCTCCAATGTCAGTTTTGGTAGATAGCATTGAATAAGGCATATGAAGATGTAGTTTCCTGATGCATTATAAGATAACATGTAAAGGATGAGAACAAGGTTCCAATGAGATTGGATAAAAAACATGCAGTGGTTTAGTGGTTGTAATATGTGATATCAACAAACATCATAACGATTTTACCATGTATGTCACGAGAACATGATTTCATCTACGTGATTATTGATACACTAACCATGTCATCCAAGTTGTAAGATATCTGAGGGAAGATTTAAATAGAGAGTTTAGGAATCCTCTACATGTATTATATAATTATACACCATTGATTCCAATTGATTATAGTTTTTGATCATTATTGTTATATTATGATGTAGTTGTGGAAGGGATAACAAGAGGCGTTAGGGACGCATTTACTTTTTAGCATAACAATTGACCTAAATTCAAATAGCCATACAGATGGGACCATCCAGGTCATGGGGGACATTCTACAGGATTTTATGTTAGTCATCGGCCATAGTTGGTTGGATCACCAACCTCTAGTGGAGTTCTTGTACAAAAAAATATATCATTCCACATTTGATATGGAACTATTTGAGTATTTATACAACCTACCATTTCTATCACCTCATTATTGGACTATCCCAGGAGAGTCATCACTCATGGGCTTGGAGTTGGGAGGGGATACTAATGAGAAGGTGCAGATCATCCGGGAGTTGATTAATACTACACATAACCTTGAAAATTAATATACTAATAGATGGAAGAGACCATGAGAGTTCAAGGAAGAATACCATGTCTTCCTTCATGTCCCACTTTGATAAGGGTTACTGTGATTTCTTCAGGATGGAAAGTTATTTTCATGGTTTATCTTCCCATTACAGATACATTATAGAGTTGGTGAGGTGGCATATTCCTTTAATCAACCCCCGCAGTTAGACCACATACACGATGTCTTCCATGATTCACAGATAAGGAGGTATGTGCATGAACAATTGAACATCATAAACTGGAGTGAGATGGAAATTGATGATAGACAAACAATTACATAGTACCTAGTGGGGATTGACGATCAGAATGAGAAGATTAAATGTGGAATAGTGATTCACATGGTGTTTGTTTGGTGGCAGCATGAGATTATCTAGGAGATCACATTAGAGAAGGAGGCTCAGATTCATGTGTAGAACCCACTTCATTTTGTGTATACATTTTTTTATTTTCATGGATGTAAATCCACAAGTTGGGGAGAATGTGCTATCCAAGATTTTTTCATGTATTACATTTAAAGAATATATGAAAATAATTCAAGAACAAGCACTAATAAAACATGCAATTCTGAGGCTTGGTGTTCCATGAATAAATGATTGAAATATATTAAATATATTAAATATGAAATGACCACTGTTTTCTTGAAAGGTGTAATACCTTCTAAAAGGGTTACCATTTCAGAAATCTGAGGGCACTGTTTCATTCAGAGTAGAAAATTTAACATTGGAGAGGCCTCACATTGGTCAGAGCAGGTCAACTAGAAAAGTTATTTTTTGGATGTTTTAAATGATAAAATAAATTCAGAATTTATTTTATTTTTATCATTACATAGCGCTTATTTTTTTATAAGAAGGAATCCAAGGTTAGGCTCATAACATCAGATCTTCCTAGAGGATTTGGAAAGAATCTGTAGAATTATCTCGATGGAAACGATGAAATATCATGGATAAAATATCAAAAGATGTCGTTCTTGATGTATTATACCAATGGCTATGACATTGTGGTAAAACCACATCATAGAATGGTCTAAACGTGATGTATGAAATTTTATTTTAAATCATTGATTCCCTATTCATAGAATTAATGATGAATGTGGATACAACCATGAAGAGGTTGAACAGCGGTTCAATGGTTCTTATGTGTGGGACTGGTTGTGGGAATTTGCAGATGATTATACAATCCTGTAATCATTTTCATTATTATAGAATTGACCGAGGCTGGAATGAACAATGGATGATGTTCATTTTTTGCGATCATCATTTTACATTTCTCCCAAGATGGTCATCGTGTTCTTCACATTCTTTTATATATATGAACAGATGATCATTACACCTCCGTTTCATGATGAAATGATCTGAAATCAATGAAAAAACCTTTTCATGACCTAGTGGAGGTGCAAAAATGATGGCCGAAGAAATATCATAGTATTTCGAGAGATATCGTTCTTTGGGATACATTCATGTGGATGATTGGAATCAGTTTTCGGAGCGGATCGATGGCCCCAAACCCACTGATTCTGTATTTCAATGGTGAGACGACATCTTATTATTAGTTATGAGGTGAACATATCATTGTATCGAACACTTGAGTATTTAATGAGTCACAAAAAATAATATTGATAATTCTAGATCATCCTGAAGAACAAAGAATGTTTCTAGAATACACGTTGTGGGTCCCCCTCCGAGCATTGTCTAGGATTTTAGGAGGCAGTCATGCATCAGACGACATGTTACCCATATCACACAGACATTGTGAACATACCACAGACTCAAAGTGTTTTATAATATTACACATAAATGGGCTAGATTACACATCTTTACTACACATTGTATACCGCACCACACAACATTGCCAAAACCGGTGACTTGGACTACTCTTTGTGTTGGTACGTGAACCATTATACATATGTTGATGTTTTGTACTAGAATATGGACACCATTCATGATGTGGACCTTAGATAGTTGGCCATGATGTGTGACACTTCGTACCAAATTATATACATTTTTCTACGTGACATGTTTTGATTACACATGTCATTGGACATGGGTAGTATCCGAGGTCAAGGGACACAATGTGTGACCCTACTGCAAAGTATGTTCTCCTTTGTACATGGAATGAATCAATTTTAGACTATATCTTGGACTTGTTCCATTAGTTTTGGATCCGTTACACATTTACAGGGAGGTTAGTTATTATCGTTTCCAATTCACATATGTATGATCCCTTCAGCATGACATTCTTGATAAATTATGGAATCCCATTCAAGAGGACTAGAGCAAGATCATCCATCAATTATTGTACCCTATGTTGAGTCTTTTTATCGACATGACCAATCCTACCATATTTAAATCCTCTAATTAGGAAGTTATTTTAAATGAGTTGTAGTGTCACCCCATAGACATGGAAGTGATCCTGATCCATGTATTTTGATATTCCCCTGTTGTGGAGTGAGTCCTCAAGAAAAGATTATATCATATTTACTCTTCAGATCTATCAGTTTGTACCTCCCATGGTGGTTCATGACAGACATTACTTATCAAGAAGACGTCATCAGTGCTTCCGGACACTGGAGTGTGTTCTACCAGATAATTTCTTTTTGGAATCTTTGGAATGAATCTGTAGTGATGGAATGGGGTAATTATGACATACGTCTAGACTATGGGGCTTGGTTTTGATTATATCTAGATATTATTGTTATTTGTGTAGTAAAAATATAATGTATAGAGATGACGATATATTACTTTGGGTATTTCAATATGTTTTTAGGATGTCCTACTGACTATTTTTGTACGCACCCATGCAAGGTCTTTTCCCACACGTGTCATGTCTTTTTTCATACAAGATACCATTTGATGAAGTCTATGGAGGACCGTGACGTGATAGTGATTTGTGAGTTTATACAAGCCAAGTTGTTCCTACAATATTGAGTGGTAGTCCCAATACCTATATTGATTACATGTTGGACTTTGTAGTTATTCAAACTTTTTTTTTCAAAGGCATGTATTCTGGACCAATTTACAGAACTTCACTTTACATTCTTGTCATACTCTGTTGGTTTAGTTTAGTGGTATGCAAGTATTTTGTTCCATAGTGGTTTTTACATTTCATCATTTTTTATTTGGAGATGAGTGAATTTGTATAGGTACATATTAAATGCGTCCTAGGTTAGTGATATGCCTACTCAGTGCTAGTCAACATCCCCTAGCCTATTGGAGGCATGCATGATGATTCACGACACAAGCCCCACTAGGAATGGTCATGATATTATTTTACCAAATCATGTGTATATCATTATCACACACCATACAATATAGTAATATATACAAAAAATAACTTGAAGTGTAATAAATGAAAATTGAAAGAGGGATACATATAATTTATCAAGATAATATACACAATGTGTAGTCCATCATATAAACCTACTAAATCCCCAATAATGTAACTTGGGATTATAGAAAACAATAATAAAAATGTGTATATCAATAGTACATACTATATAGTATGATATAAAATTTATAAATTAAATTACATTAAATATTCATTTTCATTATTAAAACATTTTTATTTCAATTGATGCTTGTTGTGTTTCACAATTTAATAATAGTTTTAAAGAATATTTGTAGTAAAAATTAATATATAGTGATAATCTTTCATTATTTTTTCAGTAGATTATTATCCAATATTCCTTTATGATTTATATATCTAAGATAATTCAGATGAACATTAAGATAAAATGGAATTGATTAATAAATTAATTAATGTGTGATTTTCTAAATAATAAATATCGAATATAAATGAATGTTATTCAGTGTAATTTTACATATTCATTGTATGTGTATGACCATTCACGAGTTTCAACAAGACTAGTATATCTGTTTGTTTTAATTAATTATTTTCTAACATGGATTTTAAAATATTAATAATTAAATTTAAATGATGACAAGTGTTTCATCCCCCACCCCATTATTATGAAGAACCCTATTTTAAAATTTTATATATGTAATCCGCTTTAAAAAATCTTTCTAATCCCCTCACCCATGTGTGAGTTATAAATACATGTAATAAATTTATTATCCCACGGTGTTTGGAAATAGTTCAATATAGAACCCAGATTATTCCAACCCATATAATACATAGGTGGAGAGGTGGAATGATTCAACTCATTCCAAACATACATATTGAGTTATTTCTCTTAAGTCAAATGACGATTTATTGTATCTTTAATAAATAAACCATTATATTACGTCATGAATGGTTTATTTATATATTTATTTATTTTCATCTTATTCATTATTTATTTTATGGATTCAGGACCATAATCAAATAAATAAATGAATTAATATGTAAATATGGAATTAAAATTAATGAATTATGTGTAACTGTTTTACCCAACATCAAAAATCACATATTAAAATCCACTTAATATTAACAGTACATGTAGAATATAAAATAAGAAAAGTGTATACATAATAAAACAAAATCAAACATTTTATATTCATTAATTTTGAATTCCATGGCATGATTTGGAATGAAACCTTGGAACTATGTGTTTAAATGGACATAGACCAGATTCATTCTTTTATCGAGGAGTTATCATGATGTTTTTGGGATGAATTAACTTAACATATATTGTGTTTACTACATAATGTCTATTCAATAAAAATTTGGAGGAAAGTGTTGAGGAAATTCCAGTCCAAATTTATTGATCTGGGATTTCGCTAAATTTATTATGGAGCTACAATAATTTGGTTTACAAGAATTCATGACTAAATACATTTATACGATTTTCACTCCCAAATTCAAGATCATTATGAATATATATTTTAATACTTTACACAAGAAAATCCTAGAATCTAGACATTATTATTTTAATGGTGGCGCCTATTATGACTTAATATAATTATTAGAAAATTAAAAAAAATTAATATTATTTTGTAGATAATTTGTAATCAAATATTATTTATAATAATCAACTATTTTAAATTGATGAATAGATGTAATGTTCAAAATCCACACCATCCCTATGATCTATATTGGATAAATAACATCCCCTTAATTTATGTAACTTCCAAGAATGGTTTAGATATATATAGGTCATGTTTTTCCAGAACATAAATATTATGTTCTAGAATCCTCATTTCATGATTATCCTACTAAGGCGGTGAATGATGAAGAGTTAGTAACCTATGAATTAAATTTTTTCAACTTTTTTGATGTTCAATATTTAATAATATCAACTATGTATAGTGAACTAATGACGTATCATGAAAAATTGGATTATTATAGCACACTTGATAATCACAATGGTTTGTACTAGGAGAGATATTAGAACGAAGGGTTTGAAGTCACTTAGGTTATTTTTTGTTATATTATTAGTGAGGATCCACTAGATGGGCCTCATATATTTAATCTCATTGGAATCATTGATCGCCTAGAGGATCTAGGGTTTAAAGTCATTGATAAACTGTGAACCAATTACATAAATAAATAAAACCCTTATAGAATCCCTATAATTATTGTAAATTTAGATTTTACTAACATTGATAAGTCTCTCCCAAATATCTATAATCTTAATTTCAATGTAGATGTGGAGATGAAGATAAATATTTTTTAGCGATTATGGTGAAAAACTGAAAGGCTTTGTAAATAACTGTAAGACCAAGACATCATCACAATTCTATTTCAAGAAGTTGATGAATAAGGGGAAATATATTTAACAAGACGTTTTTTATTTCACATGTGTCAATAAATGAAATACTATGAAAACTAGACACATCCATAGTTGTATTTGGAAGTTTCAAGAGTGTTTTTTATCTTGTGAAATTTATCTGTTTCTATTAACAGGTTTTAGATACATCTTGTTATTCTCAAATTTCTATAGAAGTATAAAAAATATTTAATTTAGAAGGAATGACTGAGGTTTGGTAGATATATTTTAATCCAATCATTGTAAAATTTTAATTGTGGCTATTATAATCTACCAAAACACATTTTTATAAGAAATATCATTATTTTGATATATTTCTACTTTGTGCTATCTATTTCCAAAAAAATATTATTTAATTATCGAAATATGATATATGTTGTTTTATATTTATATTTTGGATTAATTTTTTATAATGATGTAATTTTTTTATGGAAATCAACATTTAAATAATGTACTTTATTTCTTGTACTACAAAAACCATGTAATTGAAAATGACAATGAAACTATTTCACATGAATCATAGGACACCCAAAATGGACATCACCATATAGGTCATGTGAAAACAATCATTTAAATAAATTAACTAGTGATTTATTATATATATATTTGAACTAAATCAATCTGGTTCATGTCAAGCTTGTTTATAAAGAAAAATGGACAAATACCCATTTAATAGAGAATGTGAAAGGGAAATATTTATTCTTAATGTAGTTTGTACGAATGTGTGTGGATGATTTCTAGTTAATGAAACGGGTTGGTACTTATGCCTCATAAATTTGACAACTTATTTTAGTATATATGGATATGTACACATGATGATGTATAAGTCTGATTATTTTTAGAGATTTAAATAATAAAAGAATGAAGCTGGGAACCTTCTCTGTAGGAATATTGAGAAAATATTCATAGACTGTAGTGGAGAATAAGATAATAAATATGACATTGAATATTTTTAGGAGTTTTGGATTCAATCAAAACTCACTCATCCAAATACACCTATGTTAAATGGTTTAAGAGAAAGGATAAACTAAAATTTTTTGGACATAGTTAGATCAATTTTCAGTCATGAAAATCTTCCATTATCCTATTGGGGATTGCATTACAAAAATAATTGTACATAACAAATAATGTTCCAATATATGAGTAAGATGGTAAAACATACCAATTGTGGAATGGAAAGAGACATGTGTGGTCATATTTACATTTGTGGGGTTGATAAGTGGTTTTTAGGGACTCTTTAGGTAACATGTTTGAAAATTAAGGAAAAAATTTATCTTTATAGGATATTAGATTGAAAAAATGGGATATGACATATACTATATTTGTGATAAAATTTCTATGGTTAATATATATCCCACATTCCATAAGAAGGGTCATATATAAAAAAGAGATTTTGGGGTTGAGATACACTTTGATGAAGTATGGTATTATGATATATAAATTTTGGAAAAGGGACAAATTACAAATAGGCCAATGGAGTAAGAAGATATTCCAATGATAGAAGAACCACATTTGAGTACAAGTTTATAGATAGAAAAAGAATGGTATGGTGTTCTTGTAATTATGAATGGTGAGTCATAATTAGTTTATAACTATGATTCTATTACCTAAATAAAATCATTATGTTTCACAGAAGTTGCAGTTTCAAAAATAATTGAATTTTCAAATGGATTTAATTTTCAAAAACAAAGTATAATTTTTTCATATCCTCTTATTGATATAAATCCCACTATTTTAAATGGTTAATCAAGGTGAAACTGGACATGGATGGGAAATCCAGTACCTATAAATAATGTATTGGTTCAAAATGGTTTAAAAATCATCACAAAATTAACAACAAGAATCCATTTCCCTAGTTTCAATACTAATATTAATTATAATTCTAAATTCCATTGTGTACATCCCTGACAATGAGATTTTGTTGATGTAATTCATAATAGTCTTCTTAATTATAACGTTTTGGAGGATTTATATATAGAAAAACATATGGAGTTTGTGACTCCAAAAGATCCAATAGTGATTAAAAATTGTAGAAATCTATTTATGGAATAATTAATATTCTTGGACATGATAATTTCTTTTTGATGAGGCCATAATATAATTTGTTTTAATAAAAAATGAATTTGATCCTTCTTTATATAAGTTGATTTGTGGGACAACTATGTTTTCATAATAGTAAATAATAATGAAATATTACTTATTATAAATGAGAAACCATTCTTATATCCTATTATTATTTGGTTGAATACATTCTTCTATATGAAGGACATAGGAAAGGTATCACAAATTATTGGGTTTAAGATAAATTGTGATAGATCCAAGTGGTTTCTTAGCCTATGTCTATGTGAATATTTTATAAAAATAATATTGAGTTTATATATGGAACAATCTAATAGGGGATTTTTTCACATGTCATATGGTATTAATCATTTTTGGATAAATTATAAATATAAACATGAAGAATGAAACTAAAATGGATGGTCTCTATACACATAGAATATTTGGTCAGTCATGTATGATATGATATGTACTACGATTGATCTTTCCTACACTTGGAGTGTAGTGGGTAGATATCAACATGATCTAAGACATCTCCATTAGATGGATGTCATGATTATCCTTATGTATATGAGGCAAACCATAGATATTATTGTGTTCAATTTTGGATATTAGAACATAGTCATCAGAGGATATTTAGATTCTTGTTTCCAAATATATCAACATAATATGAAATTAAAAAATAAGATTCTTATTCACTTTAAAAAGAGGTGTTGTCAGCTACAGAGCATAATGAAATCTATGTTAGAATATTATATAGATTTTTTCTGAAATTATTATGGATTTATAGGTATCTACTTTCATATCATTGATAAAAAATTCTTATATGTTATTTATGTGATACATTGTAGTAAAGATTCTATCACACCATGTTGTGGAAATATTGTAGTGATGACCCTTTCAAATTAGTCAAGTTCCCATCAGAAGACAATGGATAAACATTGGAAGTGCCATATCATGAGGTATTTTTCTAAAAGAGTTGTTGTTACAATGATAAGTATTCCCATGGAAGTTAATGTGGGAGATCCCATGACTGAGTCCTTAAATCAACACAAA
This sequence comes from Viscum album, assembly GCA_963277665.1. Classification (NCBI taxonomy): domain Eukaryota; kingdom Viridiplantae; phylum Streptophyta; class Magnoliopsida; order Santalales; family Viscaceae; genus Viscum; species Viscum album. Next base: position 1,689,646,464 of record OY728120.1, read on the forward strand.
CATGATTATCATGTGTGTTCTTGCATACTAAAATTCATACGCAATTTTATCTAATCCATATAGGAGTTTTATTGTTGGTCTCTAACAAACAATTTCTTGTTCACTGAATATATTTATATTTTATTATTTTTATATTAATAAAATTTCTTATTAAAATTTTCTCATTTTTCTTCTTGAAATATATTTAATAACATCCTATAGCATCTATTGAATTGATAAGGTCATTGATGCATCCTACAATGATAATAACCTAAAAATGATATGATGATATTATTATTAAATATAGTTATATTATTGGATAATGTACTATTATGGGGAACATATTATATAGACTATTTGGTGATAGTACTCATATGATGACGAGACTTCCTCTCAAGAGGTTGACACATGGTAATATACCAGATGGGTGATTATGAGAACATACCCACCAATAGGAATTCTGCATGTTATGATGTAATCATATATTCTTATCTACATGTGTTTTTAATGGTCCACACACAATTAGAATATTGTTAAATCATGTTACAACTCATGAACATAGATGGATTTGAAATAGCATCACAACAATATTCACAGAGATATTGGAAATGAAAAGTTCATGTTGAGGGACATGTTATTAATGAATATGTCGAGGATGGCTTTTTTGATTCCATATTTATGGATGTTGAAATCTCATTTGTTTTATTATAATATAAATATCACATAAAATTCCATGGTCATTGTGTAATGATGTTTTATTTGAGATAGTCAATGAAAAGAGTATCGAGTATATTTGATGATGATATAGACATATGACATACTTAATGAGATATTTTGGAAAAGTATTATATTTTATAGTGAGTATTAATATGTGGTAGTCATGACATAAAACATATTTTCTTTCACTAGGATTTCTTAACCCATTGCTAAACCAAAGTCCTAGAATTTATGAAATCATGCCTAAAAAGGAGAATGAATCCTAGATGATCCCACAATTAGTGTTTCCTCTATTATAGATTAAATTATATTTGAATATAATTAGTATAATAAATATTATTATCAATATAGAGGAAAAATATTATCATATTTCCAAAAAAATTATTAATTTACTTGTCAGTTAGGAAAAATTGATATTGTGAATGTCAGAAAACATATAAAAAAAATAAAAACATTATTATTTATTTCATTGGTTTTAATAAATTTTATTATATTATTTATGTTTTGTTATGAAAATCATTTACATCCTGACTCTTATTCATAGATTTATCTCATGAACAAGATGATCGAGAGAGAGTCCTTAAATACCAAATGAAGAGTGATCAGAACGATCAACTAAAGATGATTGATTCACCTCACTAGAAACCAGAAATCAATCCGCATTGTTTGGAGATCAGTGGAGAACATTTGGATCATTGTTAGATGGATTCTAGACTTGTATTAATCTAATGAAATGAATGAAATCAGAGAAGAAATTTTCATAAGATCGACATAATCCACCGAGAATGTTTATAAGATGATGTTACCCATTAATAAAAATATAAATAAATTACTAATAAAATTAATGTGAAAATAACCTCTTCATGTATCATTTTTTTCATATGTTAATATCTTATTGGAAAACAATTCCCTAGAAAAGAATTTTTTATCATGGAAAATATTCTGAATGATCAATTGGATAAAATAAAACCTTTTGTTTTATTTCCCATGATCAATTATTCTTCTACACTCAAAACCTACAGAATTGAGAAAAATAATTCTTAGTAGAAGGAACAAAATGGTTCCACCTGGTATGGGACTGAGTAGGAGGTTCGCTAAACACATACACATAGTGGAGAAAATAATGTTCCATTTAGAGGAGTGATGAAGAATGTTGTGGAGGCCTCTAGAAGTTGTATAGGATTTTATAGTAAGATATGGAAGTCTGAAGGCAGAGTGTGCATTGTTCAATAAAATTTATTGTTGAGGTTGTGATTCCCCTCTAACAACAATATGAAGTGGAGAAATGATCATAGTGTGGTGGATTTCATATAGCCTAGTAAGTTTAGTTGTGAGGGTCGTATGACCAACTATGTTCCATTATAAATAGTGGAGGATCAATATTGGTGAGTAATTCCCAGAATACATCATGCATTAGAAAATGGAATAGTGAGTCAGTTTTATATGGTCATGATTATTTATATTCGATGGTAACATTGGGGTTGGTTTCCTAGAACCAATTGTGTGTAAATTGGATTTTAAGTATATTAAATAAATTGAATAATTAAAAAAATAATATTTAATATAATTTATAAATATTTTTGGGGATTTAATTGACTAATGTATTAATGTACCTATCACTTCGAAATGTTCATAGTAGTTTCCTATTATGATGTGAAATCTATTATTCTATAATGATATTCATAAACCTATTTCTATGGCAAGATAAAATTATATAATGGGGAACAAAGTATGTTTTATTTTAGGTGTGAGTAATCATAAGCTGATGAGACTTATTCTCATGATGTAATCAAATGTTATTCTACATGATAAGGTATTATGAGAGGAGGCCTTCTATTAGGAATTTGACATGTTTAGATTCATCAGATATTCATATCTATGAGTATGTGTAATGTTACTTAGACTTTATGATTACTATTGGCACAAATAATTTCTCATATACATTGATATACTGATAAATGAAATTTTAAAAATGTTTTTTGGATGCAGTGTCTATTGGGTATGTCATGAATGACATGTTTTTGGTGAATATGTAGAGAAATAATTTTTTCCTTTCATATTATTGGAACATAAAATTTATAAAAAGTGATTGTAATGGAACTGTAAAACTGAAATTCATGACCATGGTGTAATGAATTTTTTTGAGATATTTATGTATTGATTCATTCAAAATATATGTTGAAGACATAGGAGTGAAACCCTATTTGATGTGATATTTCAATAAAAGGATTTTACTGCACAAAAAGTGATGGTGTGTGGTTATCAATATTGCAACATTAAATTAATTACATTGGGTTCCCTAATCCATTTCAATACCATAATCCCATAATTTAGAACACTCTTTCTAATTCTAATGAGATTTAATCATAGAGAATCGCACATTATGTGATTTTGCTGAAGTCAATAAAATTCTACATGAATTTAAATAACTGGAATAAATATCATTCTCAAATACAAGGAATACAATTATTTTTGATTTAATGATCTCATAAATGAAATAAATCTTTATATTAAAGGTAATTAATTGTTATGTAGATTGGTATTATTTTTATTATAATTTTCATGCAGTATTAGTTGATCAATATTGTCTCTGAAAGTATATATTTTTTTCGGGCATGTAAAATAATTATTATCATAGTGCTAGTTTTAAAACTCCATGAGAAAATAATAAAGTAAATATTATTACCTACCATTAGGTTATATAATCTTTATTATATTATTTATAATTTTTTGAAATTATATAATTTTTAATCCCCATCCTTATCTCTAAAAAATAGATGATTATATATTTTTTGTAAAGATAGAATAAAATTGAGAATAATGATGCACAATGAAATCTAGAAGTATCTCAAAAGGATAAATAAAACATAATGGATTCTCCTTTAATCAAATTTATCATATGAATAAGATTGAGGGGATAATTATTCAAGACATAAAGAATCACAACATATGTCAAGTCAAACACCACAAGTCGACTGATCCACTATGCTAGAAGCCAACAATCCATCAATATTGTTTTTAGATTATATGAGAATTTTTTTATCATTGTTCTATGTTTTGTATTCATGTATCCTACAAACCGAAAAAAGGTTAAACGAAAAGTGTTTAATATGATAAGCCTTATCATTGAATAAATATAAGAATACTAATATATTATTTCTTTTGATCAAATTAAATTAATTACAAATTTTATGTTGAAATATCTCTTCTTGGTTTTTATGACATTCTGTTCAAATATCCATTGGAAATATTTTGAGGTAATGGTGTTTTTCTATTACAATTGGTTAAGAAACCATAAAATCAAAATGTTACTAAGTTACGAGTGTACATGATAAGCATGTATGCTAGGCCCAAAGACATCTGTTTATATCAATGGAGATACATCCTAATTTATAGTTATGTATTTCATTTTATGTCATTATTTTTTAAATAATAAATTACATTTCACATTTTAATTCAATATTAATCGGTAATTAAAATATCATTTTCCACATCTTTGATTATTTCTTGTATAACCAAGATAATTTAATAATAAATGAATCATGAATATGATTAACCCGTCTAGATATTCCAATCGTTCGAACTAGATAATAACGGGTTACATGAAATGTAAACCTCCCCCTGATTCTATGTACCCAAATTCAATACATAAGGACACCCATGTGGATTTTGAGTCCTTATTTAATTAAAAAACATATTGTGAGTTAAATGAAACCGTTTCTTACTGGATGTAGTGGAAAATAGAATTTTTAGACTACAACGGTGGTTTGTGTGGCACGTGAGTAATTTGTCTTGGGTGAGTACTGATGGGGTGAGTGGGAGGATAATGGGAATGATTGTTGTACCTACATAAGTAGATAAAGAATTATATTTCTACTTTTTTGATTACCTTTTTTGGAAATGATAAATAGACCCTTTATTAATGATAGGTAATTTTTTGATAATTTTATACATTTTCAGTGTTGATGAAGAGACTCTTTATCCGTTCTAACAAAAGCTATTAGCTTTTAAAGACTCCTAAATCATTAGTTCGATTATATCAAAGAGAAAATAAATTTACAACTCATGGTTTTCAGGGGAAGTTACTGTGGGTCTGTATGTATTCATATTCTTATTAGATTGTGTGTTCACTTGAATATGGGTCTCGGTGTCTTTGTGTGTGTTAGTATGTTCTTGTATGGGTGGGTATTGGTGATTATAACACCATGGATCGATACGGTAGGAACCATGACCTCAACATTAGTAATACATAACTTTAGGCATGCCACCCAGTACCGTAGAGACTATTATTGAGTGATGAGATTCCATAAGAATCTTAAAGAGACCATACTCTCTGTATCATCAAATGAAATAAATTTTAAATAAATGAACCATCATACCCCATAAGAGTAATAATGTAAAATTACTACTATGTTTCGGCCATCAATGAAAACTAATAATGGACATGAAAAAACAATAAGGGTTCCATGTTTAACATGTATATACAGATCAAAAGGATCACCCATTTTCTCAATAAATAAATAAAAACTAATAAAATATAATTGGAGACATCTCCATAAAACATGATTCCCTCCTCGGTCCAATATCTCAACCCCATCCATCAATTCCAATTAAATATCATGTAAAACATGTTACCTAATACCAACACATATGGATCTACATGTTCACCGTGATACTCCAAAAATGTGTAAGCATAAAAATACATAAGGATCCCCAAATGATGTTCTTTATATACTCAATCATATTTTTGTATGTTTTAAAAAATGAAATAATATACAACATGCAATGAATCATTTTTTTCCTCACGTCCTAACTAGGAATCTTAGAAAACTAACCCCACAAACATTGGATGATGATGATTTACATCATCTCTCATATGAAAAAGGATATTTTGAACTACATAGAATCCTAGGAATGAGGTCAGGTTATCCATTGGTGCTGAATAAAAAATTGAATCCTAATCACTTTATCGATTTGACCATTAGAGGTAAAATTTAATATGACGTATCGATCTCTCCATTACATTTGACCATGAGTAGTGGAATGACCAAAGCATGATTTTATACTTATGATCCCTAAGATAAGTGAATATAGAGGATGCATTGATCATTACATCCCCTAATCAATATTTTCCTCCCAATTTAGGATAATCGAGTGTTGTTTCACTTAGTCAAAGGGGGAAGATGATAGATTATATATAATAATGATTTAACAGGAAAGGAGAGGGGATATACATGGTTAGTTATCCTTTATCAAAATATAAATTGAATACCAATCAACATAAATATTTATTCTATCACATAACTCCCATTAAAAATATAACAACACCCCCAAAACGTATTCCTCTCTAGATTCAACATATGTCCCCCTATTAATTATCTAATACAGGTTAATATTTTATTTATAAAGGTATAAAACACATTGTTAGATCATATCACAATTTATTCATAAGAAAATAAACGTTTTATGCCCATTGATCCGGATTTTTTGTTCTCTAATGAGTCCTTGGAATGTCATGTGGTCGTCACCAACAACCAATGCATTATAAGAAAATTTATCATTTATTGAAGAAAAAGATGATCAGTAGTCAATATTGAATAATATTAATGAGATTCTTCATGGCCAATAAAACTTCCATTTGGAATCCCATAATACATCCATGAAGAAGAATCATTGAATTTGTTATGAAACCATAATAATAATGGATAGATAATTAACAGAAGTTATAATTTTCTTAAAGATACAAAAAAACGAGCAACAGAAAAATATATTATTGGAGTTAGGTAGTCTTGATGTATAAATAGTAGTGAAGATATCATTACAATTGATGCATAATATCTTCTCTCAGTATTTTTTGCAACTCAGTTACTAATTGAATTGATTTTGGTAGGAGGTATGGATTCATGTGCTTGTAACAATCAAGATATATATCAATATTTATTTTCAATGAACAAAATAATATTGGTCAATGTTTCTATGAAACCTATGGAAACTCTTGGAAAAAAATAAAGCATGTGTAATATTTCTCATCCATGATTTAACAGCGTAGTGTTTTAATTAATAGTGTTTGCAAGGAAGCATGTTATATTGGTGTTCTTAATTTAGATGTGCTATCATACATATGAAAGGATTCAATACACTAATAAAACAATATTTATAAGCTATTTAATTAATCCATTAATGTGATTACTGGATGCATACATTTTTCAAAATAAAATCTAGTAGATTTAGTTTAAATAGGTTATACTGATTAATCCATTGGGCTATTAAATACAGAATGTCTATAGTAATATTATTTTGAATGAACATGTCCATGAAACATTGGTATTTCATAAAATGTTGAAATAATCTAGAAAGAGGGACTAACTCATCCTTTCTTTTGAATTTTTATGACTGTTGATCAAATGATGTTTCATAACACCTATAGAGTTGATATTCATGAATGAATCAACATAATGAATTAGAGCAATCAAATTAAATGAAATCCATTTTATGCTGAAAAAATTTATTTTACTCAGATTTTAGAAAATAGTTTGTTTGAGAAAAAATTATATGATTTTTGGTAGTGGAAAATATAATTCTATATTTTAACTTAGTGTAATAAAAATTCAAAAATTTCTTTGATGAAATTTTTGATGGTTCAGAAAAATCTATTGTTTTCTAGTTCCATTTAAAAATTCAATCATTGGTGTTTTTCTGTAATGATTATGAAGGGGTGTATGATCTAAAATAAATGTAAATAGATTAATGATAACAAAAATGATCACATGTATTTAAGTTTTCCATAAAATCTTGAAAATAAAAATTCTAAAATATTTATAATGGAGATAGAGTGGAGATAAATAAAAAATAGAATGCATAAGAGAATGGAATTTTTCATCAATAAAAATGAAACTAACATGAATCCTTGATCATTATATTCAACAGTGACCCAAAAAACTTGTGACCCTAACTATAGGGTCCTTAGTAGGTATATAACTTCAGGACACCTATTGGGTTAGTGGGGGATCTATAAGACTATGTGTTACTGCCTCAGAGGATGATGTGTAGGTATCATCTGGTTTTACTAGGAAGAGAATGAGACTCATCATAGTTGTATATATCATAAATCTACTATAAATGATCTAGGAACATGACCAATGATTGAAAAATGTAATGAAGAAGATTTTATGAAATACTTTCCACCAATATATCACACACACATACACATAAGAAATAAATTTGAATTATGGTAGTCAATTTTGTTTTCATATTGAAATTACAATAGTATTATTCTTCAATTTATTTTTTTTCTACTAGATTATAGAAAAACTCTTGTTAAAATTTAATTTATTAGAGAGTAAAATTTTAGTTTTTTTGGGAAAATATTTGGACTAGGGCTTCTCGCCAGGTCATATCCTTGGGAATGTACATGTTCTATATGCTTCCACTTCATTCTAATGGGGAAATGGTTTGGACAGTATAATTTTTTTGTTGTTATGTTCTTCCACCCAATTCAACCTAACTATCCACTTATTTAGTTTAATTCATTCACACCGTAAAATTTCAATTCATCTCTATTTCGTGGCACTCTAGGATTTGTTATCCTTTTTCAAGGCACTACCAGTTTCATGGAGAATTGACCACCCCCCTACACCGATGTATATTTGGAATTTTTTTCTATCCCAAAATCTCATTGCTTTTTTATTCTCTAACTCTCATTTTAGAAACCCAAATACTATCCTAGTTCTTCTGGTACAATATTGGTTTTTCTCTTTTCTGAAAATTCTCTATAGTACACTGCTCGTTTTATGCTTCATATGGATCATCAAAGACATCATCCATTGATCAAGATGATTCTTGGTGGAGTAACATAGTGGAAATTGATATAGTCCATGTGAGTTCCCTTATGAGAACATGGAACACCAGAAAGTACGATGTTTTGGAATAGTTCACATCTGTTGAATTGAAGAGACAATGAAAACTATACATCATTGAATCTGACACTAAAATTTCATCAAATTTTATAATTCAAAATTTATATTACCTACATATATATGATTGTGATGATGTTACATCACTGTTGAATTGTATATATCCATTTATTCTTTTCATATTGAATTAAATGCATGTGTGGGTGGGGATGTATCTAAGAGCATAGGTCCCCATTGGACCGATGTAAGTGAATGATTTTGTTATTTGTTCATTAATTAATTACAGAATATTGTATATTATATTGTAATGGTTTTCAATTGTAAGAGAAAAATACCTCTTCCAATTTGTTTGGTTTTGTGTTTCTTATCCCGATCAGTGCCCCATTACCCCATACAATGTGATATCAGAGATTCAACAGTTCCCTATTTCTATAAAAATTGATTAGTTCATTCAATATTGGATTGTCATTTGGTTTATACATTTTGATCAGTTCTAAAATAAAATATTTGATCTAATTATTTTTATTTACATCCATTTTCACTAGACATAATTCCTTTTAATTAAAATATATTTGGATAATAATAATTCACCCATGAAATTAGTTAGTAACTAGGGGCTTAATTTTATCATTGTTTCAAAGAACACGAAATATACTAATTTGGGTAAATATGCCAACAACATGGGTTTAAATCAATAAATCTGTTGTAAAAAAATAATTCAATATTGGGAGAAAAAATATGAGGTCCATGCTAGTTCAATATTGATTAATTGATTCCCTATGAGGCCCTTTGAAACTAATTGTAAGTATAATTTAAATTGGACATAATATCACTAAATATTATGATGAATCCAATGATGTTTTATTTGAAGAACATAGTTCTATTCTGCATTCATTAGGAGATAATGTTCTTAGGGATGTTTCCAATGAGTCTACTACTACTGGTATATGGTTTATTCTTGAAAAAAATATACATTATATAATATTTAGTTGGATGAATTTATAACAAATCATAATGTTCACCGTTAAAAACAATCCCCCTTGTTCAATTGAGGCCCGTTTATATAAATTCTAAAAAGTTATGTCTGATTTAGCTATGATTAATGTAACTATTGATGATGAAGATCATCGAATAATCCTTTTATTATCTTTTGGAAATTCATCTATCAACTTATTAGAAACCATGATATATTGTAATTACTCATTAACCTATGAAGAGGTTATGTATTACCTTCTCTTTAATTAATTACAATTAAAGCCTAGAATGAATGGTGATTCAAAGGTACTATTTACTAGAGTTAAACCAAAGTATAAAGGTAGTGAGAATGAGTTTAATAAACATTAACTCTAGAAGAATATGAAACCCTACCCTATGTCTAATTTTTGAGAAATAATATTTTCATTCAATCATTGTGGAAATCCACGACACACAATGTCATCATTTTTAGATCCCTAATAAATAACATCAAAATAAATATCCCACAGACCAGTTCCATTCAGTGGAATCTGATTCTGACACAACACAAGTGTCGCCATTTTCTATTCTTGCTATCAATAATTAGATCATGCTTGACTTAGGATGATATTTTGAAATGTGTAACATTAAAGATTCATGCTTAGAATTTATATATATAGTATTTTTAGAAGTCCACATATGAAATTATAAACTGTTTTATGTATAGGGAAGGGTTTCTAATTTAATATAACTAAATTACCATTTAATAATAACATTTCTTGATGTTAGTTGGTTCCAAACAACCTTAGAATTTATATTTTATTTATGGGTTCTAGACAAAATGGTATCAATTTTATCTCTTAAATGTGTGGTCTAAACATATTCAATGGATATAGAACTATCATTAATGTTACTATAATTAATGGGAACTATGTTTTAAATGCAATGACACGTTCATGTCAGTTATGTAGTGTCTTTACCACTAATATAGACAATACATTTCTATGGAATTGGAGTTGAGGGTATGTAATATCCATGGGTCTGGAATAACTAAATATTATTGGGCAGATGAGTGACATCACACTAAGAAATAATCCATTTTTTTATGATTCTGTAATTTGAATGACCAAGAGTGTCAACTTTAATATATACAATTTTAAAGTTGCCTACCCCTTAGAATATATTCATTCTACTGATGGAACCATTCTTGGAATATCTCCCATGGTGGAGGTTTTTACTATTTTAACATTTAGAGATGAATTCTCAAGAAAATTCATGATTTTTATCTTGAGAAAAAAATATGTTGTTTTTAGTCCATTAAATCCTTCAAAATTTTAGTTAAAAATTGGGCAGAGAGAAAATTTAAAACCATGAGGAGATATAAAGACAAAGAGTAATTATTTAATGAGTTTATTCATTTATATTAATTTTAGGATATGAAAATACACCAACATATTAGGGAACCCTAAAAAATTGACTTCAATAATTAATGAATAAAACAATTTTTGAAAGAGTATGAAATGTGATTTCATTCTTAGGTCAACCTAAATATTTTTGAGAAAAGGCTGCCAGCATGGAAGTATACCTTATAAAAAATCCACCTTATTTTTCCAATAACTTTAGATTCCATAATTAATTAATTATTGTTAAGAAAAATTATTATACCTACTTATGTGTCTTTATCATCAATGATTATTCCCATGTTAAGACAAATTAACATGAACCTTGAGCCTTTAATGCATCATTGAAATGTATTAATAGTGTTATTAAAGTTACCAATATTGAAATAATAAATCCAATTTTGAAAATTTGAATCATTAAGAGGGATGTGGAGTTCCATGAGTCATATTATCCAGAATTCATTTATTTCACACATGATAGTCATGATTTAACCTTAGAACATGGTGATGAAACCAAGCTTCCATCCCAGTTGGTGTCTAGTATCTATCTGACTCCACCTGATCCCTAGCATACAAACCGAGATGATTTTGACTCTAATTCTACATCAAATTCTGAAATAGATTCTCTTACCAACAATAGAGACTTTCAAATGATTGAAGATAGAGTTACGGTAGTTCCCAGATCACCAAATCAGTTTAGCCAATATGATGTGGCTTCTTCTTCTATTCACCTTACACATGATCTTTCTAATTATAATTCACTTACTTATTAACATGAACTTAATGAAAAAAATATAAATAATGGTTCCTTTCAACTAATTATAAACTCATTCCTTATGAAGAAAATCAAACTGGGTATATTGTGAATCAACAACCTATTGTTAATGTCATTGATTCTAAGTGTAGTATTTAAAGGAAACAAAATAACACTGCTAGATATAGTATAAAGTTAAAATAAATATTTGTCTCTAAAGGATCACATTAATGAAAATGATATGACTATGGTGAATTTTTTCCACTTATTGTTAATAAATTTTTCAATTAGGATGCTACTTGATTTTTTATAATTTAAATATACTTATATTTAATGACGTGATGTTAAATCTATCTTTATACATGGTTATATAAATGAGAAATTTTACATGAGGCCTCCAAATGGATACTAATGAGATTTCAAATCTTAAAATGTTTTTCTTTTAATAAATCCATATGTTGTTTTAAATATAATTAATGTAAATGGTTCAAAAAATAGTTTTATTTTATTCATTATATCCAATTTACAATGAGTTATTATGATTATAGTGTTTATTTCAAATAAATAAAATTATGAATACATTAATTTTTTAATGTTTATTTTATACCCCTTATATAAAAAATACGTGTATCCTTACTGTTATAAAATATAAATTGAAATTCAAGTTTCAAATGGTAGACATAGGTTCACCTATGAAAAATATGGGTGTTGAAATAAACAAAGACATACCAAATAAAAAAATTTAAATTTGAAATCAAAAAAATATTTGAAATATTATCAAGAGAACCCTATTTAATTTCTCTAAAATATTAGTGTACCTCTTGGACAACACATTATATTTTCCTTGAAATAATAAACCCCTACTACTCATGATAATATATTTATGAATAAATACATGATATTAATATAATGGTTAATATCTTTTACTACATGATCAGCAATAGGACTGAATTTTCCATTGTAATATGCACACAAAGAATGATTGTGGATACTCCTTGAAATACAAATTTTCTCTCTCTGAAATGGTTTCATATGTATGTTTCATATATCTCTAATACATCATTATGTTATGATAAAAATGTGGATACTTTTGAAATTATTGTTGGATATTTAAATATTGACAAAACACATAATATTGTTACTATAAAATCCTTGAATGGTTATGTATACATTTATTTTGAAGGCCCTATTTCTAGGAAGTGTAACATTAAGTCAATGGTTTCTCTTTCAAACACAAAATTTGAGTACATATCCTTGATAGACTCTATTAAGGAGGGTTTATAACATAAAGGATTGTATTCTAAACTCATCCATTATAATTATATTGTTATAGATTATAATGATACTAAATTTTCATTAAATCTATCAATGAATTTAGTATTCTATGGTAAATCCAAACACATATACCTTATCATATATTTTATTATATATATTATAGATTATAAAAGTATGTGTTTCAATATGACATGCACTAATGATAAGGTGAGTGATAATTAGACTAATGCTATGGTATTTTCTAAATTCATGTTTTTATATAGAATGGATTTTGTTCTATTTATATATCCACAGGTGCAAGAACATAAAAAATTAAAATTAATTTTAGTGTCGATTTTTTAATTATGGTATTCATTTTTTTAATATTCAAATTATTAGGTCATTATTCGTCTATTTATGTTGTTAGTTCTACATGCATGCAATATTCTGGTCATTAGAACTATTTTTTATCTGCTAAAATTATATTTTTTTGTCCAATGTTTGGTTCTTGGGTATCCCCTGTAGAAATAAACATAGACATGAAAATGAATTTGATATGTTATTACTCTAGTCACATCCAAGCCATTATCCTAGTTAGGAGAAAACATTCAAATCACATGGTTTCTATTCAGCTATATGTCATGGACCTGCGGGATCATCCTTGCTCGTTCTAGGTGAATTTTGTTTTAAATTGGATTGATCACATCATCTCCCGTGTATCATGGTTATTAATTTGTTTCACATTATCTCACAAATGTGGAATGATTTAAATCCCATTTCTATCTCTTGAACCATAACATGGTGATATTGGATCATCAATGGAATGTTTTGCTGTGGTCCATTCTACATGGTACACTACTGATGTATCACTTCTGGTTGAGCTTCAATTACAATTTCCCTTGGTCAATAAGATGATATGATAACTAACCATAATGTAGTTGATCCTATCCAACTATGTAAATATGTGAGAACATATATCATTAGGGAGTATAATGTTTTGGTATAACCCTCCAATGAAGTCATCATGAAATCTAGAGAGTCAAACATCTAAGCATTTGACAATATAAGATAATTATTTTTTTCACAATTCTCATTTTATATGTTGTATATTTATTACTTTTTCATATGTCATCACTATAATATGATTTAAATTATTTTCTTTGTTTGAACATTTATAAATTTTATCTTTGGGTTCTTTTCATACAATGAAAATTGGTCCTAGTGAGATTAAAACCCAATAATCATTGTCTTATTTATTCTTTTATAATGTCTTGCATGTTTTTATTTAAGATTCAATTTATTCTTTAATTATATGAGAAAAATATAAAAGTAATTCCTTTTGGGTTTGGTGTTTTGTATCAAACATTTCACCCTTACACTCACAATTTCAAAACTCTAGGTAAAATATAGTGTTACTCTATAACATCTACTTAATTGTGAAATGAAAAAGTTTTGTGAAATAATATACCAGGGGAAAGAATATAAGGATTTGTTATGTTCTCTATCACTATAAAAATATTCCTTCCTAGTGTTTTCTAATAATTCATCAGAAACAAGCCTTCCAATAGATAATAAATAATATAATTCATCTTTAGAGAAAATGATTTTATTAAATTTTCATTTTTACATAAAATTTCATTCCGTAGCTTATTTAAATTACAAACCATGAAATAGAAAACTGGATTTTCAGAATGTGGTGACTTAGTAGATGAATCATACTCCGAGAAATCTAGGATCTGTGACATGAGTGATGGAAAATAAGAATATCAATTCTCACCAATCCATCGATTTCTCCATAACATTATAGAACTTGTATATTTGAAACCATTCTCTCAAACCGTCTTCCTCCCAATTCGGAAGGCTTCAAAAGTATACCCCCAACATAATACATTATATGAGATGGAAAATTATACATCACTGTATCAATTTTTGGGATTTTATAAGAGATGATCTTGGGATCTATATTTTCCACCATGAACATCACCATGTAAATGGTTGATAGATGTTTCTGAGAAAATCTCTAAATGAAACATACATTGATCATTTTCAATCTAGATGAAATCAAAAACCTTGAATAATGTTTTATAATAAAACTATTATAATCATCAAATTACATAATAAATCCAATAGATGAATTCGAATACTTAGGATTAATATAGAAAGTCATATTATCTCTTAAGAAAACCACATTTAACATCTCATTAGAGGAAAAAGGTAAAATTATCCTTGTCTATAATAGAAGTCAAAAAAAAGGGAAGTAACTGTTTTGGTGTGGAGCCTACCATTTCTCGTTGATGTGGTCTCAAAATTCTAAAAAACTCACCCGAATTATTTTTCCACCAAAAGTAACTTTACACAATACTCGATGGAAAATTACAATAAACACGAAGGATTAATCTATCAACACATTGAGGAAATGCTTTCTCATATGAAGGTATTTTTTAACCAAACATGGTCTTATTACTTTTTTGTTCCGGTAATCATCAAAAATGGGACACACTACATGATATCCACAACCAAGATGAATGTTCATATGTGGCTCTCTATTATAGATCTATTAACAAGTTTTCGTGAAACATTCTCTAACACTTTTCACATGTCGATGTCTTCACCTTGCTCTGTACACTATTGTCGACAATTGGGAAACCATAATAGAGGCACCCCCCATTATTCCCTCTCAATTAATAAACATCTTTCCAGACATGAAGCTATAAATTTCACCATCCAACTTCCTTTTATAGAAGGATTCATTGTTCCTCATTTTTCGGAAAATAATGTTGGGTTTTTCAACCCATTAATTTTTTTTGTGACCTGGTCAAATAAAAAATAAATTAATCATCATTTAAAATCAATACAAAAAATATCTACCATTATTTAATGTTTTAATATTCCATCATAATCTTCCCCACCGTCATCAATTTTATTGTTAGATTCACCATCATTGACTCATTCATTATCAAAACAGTCTCATTAACTATATAATTTTTGGATATCCATCTGCATAGGATCATCTATTTAAACAATAAAATCATTCACTGTTACCATTATATTTATTATCTTTGATGATACCTAAATAACTAATCAATGTGACCTCATTTCTAAATCTTTATTTTCTCAGTACCGAACTAGGAACCTCTTTCGACAATAGTTGCTGAGATGGAGCCCGAAGATTCAATAAAAGTCTTCCAATGACACTAAAAAATTATAACAAAGCATTTTTCCCCACTGTTAATTTGACTCATCACAGGGAAGAAATTTGTAACTCATCCAAATGATTATAATCTCAACCCTCAGTGGAATTTTTCTATTACCAGATGTCATTTTTAACCCATATATGGAAATAAATTTCTTTTGTGCAACCAATCATCACAACTGAGAAATATAGATTTATCTATACATACAAGACAACATTCACTACATGGATCACCGTCATGGATATCTTCACATGCAATTGTAAAAAATTAGTTTTCCATCATCACACGTTGTTCTCTTCAACTCACATTTTAACCCTTTTTTGGTAGCTAGGAACTATGAATCTAGAAATCCCTTCATTCCCGCTCAAAGCGGCTACAAGATTCCAGCACTCATGCTATCATTGATTCATTAAACCTCCCATTTATAAAAGGATTTATATTTTCCAATTTTCAATAAAGTCACATGAGCTTTTTCAAAACTCCCAATATTTTTTTCTTTCGCTCGGTTAAAAAAATATCTCAAGTAATTCGGTTTTTAATATCTATCTCTACTGCCATATGAAAACCTTTCATGTGAACCCAATAGGAAATAGGATAGAGGCCTATGAACTAATTTTTTATTCTATATATTCTGACCTTATTGGGTTGTTAGGTCCATGGCATATCATGGACTGGTAGGAACAACCATTATAAATGTTGGGTGAAGGTAATATGATCCAGTAATGAAACTCATGGGTTTGATGATAATTTATAGGAAGTTGTTGATATGGGGTATGATGTTGAAACCATGAACCCAAGAAATATCCTCACAGAGTGGGATAGAGGATTCTCTGGATGAAGATAAATTTTATATGGCCTATGAATGACGGGAATGAAACTGAGGAATGTCGCTGGAACCCATGTTTTGATGTGGGATTCGAGAAACCTCATAGCTGATTAATGGATATCAACAACATTGTCTAGATTTTTTGACACCCTTTTGGACGTTTTGAGATCCCTTCCCTTAGATCCCTCAGTAACAAGAAAAAGCAGGTTGAAGTAACCTATTTTTTAAAAAATAAGGTCACTAGTACAAACAATTTAAAAGAATGAAAAAAATACAAAATAAGATACATGAATATATTAAATGATAGATCAGGTTGGATTTTCTTGAAAAATTAGGCATAAATGGTAATTTGAAGACTATTTCAAAAATTTAGTTTTAGGATATATATTATAAAAGTACAAATAAACCTATGGGGTATCAGGTTTAAGCTTGGGCATTATTTGAAACAACACCATCTTTATAACATTTCTAATGAAGCTGTTTTCGCTAGTAATGCCATCTTCACAATTATTCTAAAGAAGGATTCTTCGTAGACACCACCATATTCATAACATTATTATAGAGGGTTGTTTCTCAGAAAATACCTTATTCATTACGTTATTTAATTCTTTTATGGGTCAAATAGTTCCCTCCCCTATATTTTTTTGATATTTGTTTTAATTTTTCATTGTAATTATATATATATATATATATAATATAAAACATGTAAATATTTATTATTAATGATTCTAATAATGATGATGTATATAACTAAAATAATATAAATAATATAATAATTTTATGAAGGTTAAATATTTAAAATTATTATGTAAGTAAATGAAATAAATTAATATTTAATATATGAAATTATTTTATATTTTTTAGAATAATTAATATGTTCTTTTTATTATCAACTAATTTGAAATCATATTATCATTTAATATTATTCTTATTAAATAATAATTATTCACATATATTCATTTTTAATGAATGATTATTTATACGTAATAACATTATTAATTATATTATTATTTAGTAATAATAGAAATATATATATAATTAATTTACATATAATATTTAAAAAAATCATTTATATTTTGTTAAAATATAAAATACATTTATGTTATGGTTATTATAAATTAGGAATTTTTTTTACAAGTTGTTAATAAAAATAATATTTGGAAAACAATAACGTCTATATTAAAATTTTAAATAATGTTTATTTAACATAAAATTATTAATATATTTATCAGTTGAAATAATAATTATATTATTTACATCATTATTTATTATTACTGTTATAATTAATTTAAATATTATAAAAATTTTACTATTACTTATTAAAACTACAATTTTAAATATTTAAAAATTATAATATAATTAATTTTTATTATTTATTATTATATTGAGATTCTTTTCATATTAAATTAATTATTATTTACACATTTAGTGCTTTAAATTTCATATAGATTTTATTGATACAATATTAAATGAAAATATTTTTTTTGAAAAGTAAATGTAAATTTTTCTAATAAATAATGTTTGGGTCATTATTATGTTTAATTTTTTAATTTATTAATTTTTTTATATTTTCAAATATTTCTTATATGTTTGAACAAGGTTTCATGTTTATTTTATATTGGTATTATAATATATATTTTATAGGCCTCTAAAGTAACCTATTTGAAATGTATTAATGTCTCAAATAGGGGGCATTTAATGCCTATGAAATATAAACAATAAAAAAATCTAAATGAAATGTGCAACATGGATTACCCATTTAAGAAATAGTTTAAAACAAAAAAATAATAAAAAATTGTGATTACAATTAATTTCAACAGTACAAAATATTATTGTTTCAAATCATTAGATCTCTACATAACAATTATATTTTCAACGTTATTTTATTCGGTTAACTATTATTTTTTATTTATATTTTTATATTGGTTTTGATTTCAAATAATTTAAATTTTTACAAACAATATTTTATATTTCACACAGATTTTATTAACACTAAAATTTATGTACATAAAATATATTTATGCCTAAATGTTTTGTCTTAAATCAACCAAATTGTGTCTAATAAATTACTTTTGGGTTTTTATATTAATTATTTTGTCAACTATTTATTAAATGTTGAATCCATGGTTTATGATTCATTTAGACTATACTTATAATTTATAATTTATAGGTTTCCAATGTAACATGAATTAAAAGAAATAGTTTTTCAAGTGTGTGACATTGAAATCCTGAAAAATATAAACTATAAGTCTAATATAAATGAAATATAAAATAGGTTTTAAAAATATATGAAATAGTAGAAAATAAAAATGAAAAAAAATGTTGATGAAAAATATATACAATAGAAAATAATATTATTGTCTCAAAATGAAATAGGTGTACTTAATATATATTACTACAACAATTTTTGTCCATAAATTAATATTTTCTATTTATTATTTTTTGATATTATTTTATTTTTAATTATAATTTATTTTCACATTCACTGTTTTAAATTTCTTACATACATTATTTATACTTTATTTGATGGTCTAATATTCCCATATAATGAAAATTTAAAATTAGTAGGAAACTCTAAGATCATATATAATATAAAGAATAATTCGTTTTAAAATAAAATTTAAGACAAACATTCAGATGGTGTGTACAAGGTATGTGCTCAAACTGACTAAATATGGGGTTCATAGAAAATGATGGGCTTTAAAAATGTTTAGTAATTGGTTAAAATAGGGTAAATTGGATTTAATTGTGGTGAAATCAAATGAAAACAACCTTACATTAATTTCTTAATAATCATAATTAATGTCATTCCAATACACAGTGTCATTTTCTTAAGATGATCGAAAACACAGGTTCTGTAATTTAAAATGATAAAAACATGAATTTGATGTTTATAAAAATAGAAAGTGATCTCCAATTCAAATTAAATCCTATAAAAGATATCATTAATTTTGACATGGGTGAGCATACAACATATCAATCCGACAAGTGATGTCTTCTAACTGATGAAAAATAATTTCTCATTAAATCATAGTTTTTAAAAACATGCATCACTGTGTGCGAACCAGAAAAATGTGCTCATATTTTTGTAAAATAAAAAAAATACACTGTTGATTGAATTTTTCATTATAGGATCTGATATTGTATTAAACTGGGATTTCATTTTACCTAGATGATATAACAAGAAGTTTCGGTAATTCAAAATGCTATATTGCATATTTGATGGATAAAAACTTATAATAAAAGTCTATTTTTTTGAAATGTTTTGATTTATTTATTATAAATATTTTTTAATTTTGAAAGAAGACGACATATCAATATCACATACGATGTGCTCGAACGAACTAAATAATTAGGTCTTAGAAAAATAATGTTGTTAAAAATGTGAACCAGTGCATTCGAATAATAAAAATGAGTTCATATTTACATGAAATGACCTAAAAGAAATTATAGAATAATTATCTAAATTATATGATAAAACAGTGTGTCAAACCAATTTATCGTTTTCCCAAATGGGTGAAAAACCATGTTTTAGTTTTTTAACATCATAAAAAATGCATTTGATGGATAAAACCAAAAAAAATGACATCCAATTGACATGATATCTTATTAATGTTTTATTATATTTAATTTTGACATGTCATTGTAGATTATACATCAATCCGACATGTGAAGTGCTAGAACTTATTAAATGTGGAGTTCTTGAAAAATAACTATGATTAAAAATGTGTACTACAGAGTCAAGGCTGGCCAAATGAGTTCAGATTTATATTAAATCACAAGAAGACAACAATATAATTATTTTTGAATTGTAGTTACTGATTTAACAGTAAATTTAGGTGTCATTTTCCAAATATGATTGAAAACATTATTTCAGAAATATAAAATGATAAAAGTATGTTATATGGTCATAACCATAGAAAAAATATATAATTGACATTAAATTTTATGAAATATATATTATAATAATTTTTTTATGTGTGGGTAGACTAACTGTTAATCCTATAATGAATTATCACAAAGACTAAATAATGATTTTCAGAAAATAATTGTCTTTAAAAACATACACAAACATGTTTATTCCATCCAAATTAACTAAGGATTCTGTAAATCACTAGACACTAATTTAGATTTTATTTTGAATTTATTGACTTATTTCATGTCAAATCAAGGTGTTTTTTCCAAAAATTATCCAAAACACAGTTACATTAATTTAAAATGCTAAAATGATCATGTTTAAGGCCATAGAAAATGTTCTCCAATTGATGTTAAATCATATAATCATGTCTCGTAATTATTTTTGGATTGTTATTATAAGGACTCGGCCTTAAACATTACTTATTATTGAATTAAATGAATAATTCAAATTGAGGATATTTTCAATTTTAGAGTTTTAGAGAATTAGTACATAACTATTACATCTCAAAAGTTACAAAGTAGGCACATCTACTCAGCTTCCATTTTTTCACAAAAATAAAGAAAAACTCTTGAATAAAAGATTCATGTCTAGTTCCTTGTTTTAGACAGCCTTCCATTTCTTTGATCCCATCCATGACCCTATTCAACTTATGTCCTATGAAAAACATTAAAAAAACATGGGATGAGCATAAAAAGCTCAGTAAGGGTTGTAAAAATGCCGAAATAAAACATTATTCCATGTATACATATGAATCCATGAAATCATACTTTACTCATAAAGAATAAGGAATTTAACATACCTCATGAAATCATAAGATTTACGAATAACTCATAGAAATCATAAGACATAAAGGTAACTTAAGGCATTCATAACATTATTACGTAGGGATTAACCCCCATGGTTACATTTGGAATACCCATCATAGTATATTCCCTTAATCTCTTCGGAGAAACCTTAATGATTAACTCCATCGTGTTACCCAATGCATTGGAGAGCTATATCGGGCTCACCCGCCCATAGTTTATCACGAAACCACCCGTCCTCATATAAAATGCCCAAGAACCATAAAATAATAATATCACATAACTTAATCATAATGGAAAGATAACATTCCCAACACAATAACCGTATAACATTTTATGATATTGAAAATAATGAATCCTTTCTAAAACCATTTTCAAAACCATTTAAAACATTTAATAAAGTGATTTTTGAATCAAAGTGTCCCATACCACCTTGAAGCTTTTAACATTTTATAACATCAATATCCATATAAATAAATCCTTAAAAACTTTTTGAAAACATAAATATTAATAAGAAATATTTATAAGAAAAAATCATTAAAACAATTAAATCAATATTTTAGTTAAAATGTTTTTATCAAAATTTGAGACACTTGAATACAATAATTGAGGAATAAAATTTAATCAGAACTTTATAATATCATGAGAATAAATGGATTCAAGATATAATATTCCAAAGGATAGTATATACACCATATAAGAGTGAGTTGGTGCATAACAACAATGAAGTCTCAATAGAAATGTAAAATGAGATGAAATAACTTATAAAGGAGGTATCCTTAAATTAAAGATAAATCAAGTTCATAATTATGTGTGACAAATATAAATACACAAAATATAAGTGCATATTAAGTGTAAAACCATCAAAGGTCATTCACACATATTTAAAGGATGACAAATTCAATGTTTAACCCAAAGAAATTGAAATCAGGTTAAAAAATTCCCTTGATAAAATTCGACAGCGTAAAGGCGTCACTTTAAAATTCATAAAATTAGTTGATGAGAGAGAAAATGGTATCTCATCAATTGGACATAAAATTTACATAAATAAAGATATAATTACATATCCCAAAATAAAAATATATAAATTAAAATCCATAACAAAATAAGTCTTTTAAAAGAGGAGTGTGAAAGGTTCCCCTTACTGATTTGGGAAACTTTCGAAATGTACACCCCATGAAAGAAGGGTCATACAATGAAGATGTAACTACCCATAAATGAGAGTATATTATACAAATAGTAAAATAATGGGTAGTACATACACCCCACAAAATGAAATAGTGGCAAATGTAGCATGAATCTCACGGGAATAATAAGTGAGATGAAAATCCCCTTATGAAAATTCGGCAGCCTAACGGCGCCACAAAAAAATTCCAAAATTGGATTGATGAGAAAAAATAGGTTCTCTCATCATGTTAACATAAACTTTACAGAAAGAGTAATATAAAATAACATCCCCCAACATAATAAAGAGGATATTATAGTACGTTACATAAAAAGAGTACTTAAAAATAAAGAAAGAGGTAGGATCCCTTACCTCATGTCCGACATGACTCGATCATTATTTAATCTCCTGAATAATAAAATTTGGTCAATTTAGAATTTCTCAAGAACCTCTTTTAAATATTATTATTCAGTTCATATCATATATTATAATTTTATAATAATTGGTAAATAAAGTGAGTTCATATCATCCTTTTTTGTCGATGTTCCGTACATGAGTAAAAATTGAACTTGTTGGAAAAGAATTTTCCATGTAGTTATTGGCACATCATCTCCAGAATAGTATTTATGTTTTAAATATCATATATATCCAGTATATATTCATTTTTACTATTCCATAACATTTTGTGATAAAAAAAATTAAAAAAACCGTTCATGGAGACGGTAGACCGTACGTACGCATGAACACTACTTTCATTTTTTGTCATATTAATGGAATTAAAGTTAAAAGAGAGATATATATATTATAATTCCAGAATGATATCCATAATTTATATGTAATATATGACATATATATCCATTATATATATGTACTTATAATAGTACAGAACATGAAACATCCCAAGTAAGTAATGAATAATAGATATTTTCATCTATGTCTATTAATGAATTAGATAGTGTTTTAGAGGCTTAAAATGAAAATAAATCCAATCTTAAGTATGACATATACTAATATTCATAAACGATTGTTTTACTACCTTTTGATGGAAAACCCTTTTTAAATCAAACTTTTGACAATTTTATAATCTATATTTGTCAAAATAAACATATTCATTATGATTTTGACATTGAAATTTAAATTGGATAAATTTTTGGTATTTTTCTGACAATGTTCATTTTTTTTAATGAATAGTGAAAAATACTGCATTTTACATCAAAAATGCGTTTTAATTTAATTCAATTATATGGTTAGATTATATTTTTAATTGGTCTTAAAGTGTAATCTGAATATAGTTTTAACATTTAATCCGATGGTGGTCATTATTATTAATTTCACTTTGGAATTGGTCATAAACTAATGCCAAACTTTTCATAAATATTGTTTCTAAAAAACCCGCTATTTGTTTTGACAACGGGAAGTTTTTTTAAATTAATTATTTCAATTTATGTGTTTGGAGTTTGGTAAAATGGATTACATATTTGGAATCAGAAGGTCCAAAATATGTAATTAAGACTCTTTTGTTTTTGGACATTATGAATAGTAACAACGGTAATTATCTTTAATTATCTTGATTAATGAGTAATCGGTTAGTTAAGGATAATAAAATGATATCATAATAATACAAAAAGACCACAAAATGTGTCCTAAGGCTACTGGTTGTCCCATGGCTGACCATGGGATGCCCTGTGCCAAACTTGGGGGCCCCATGGAATCACTTTTGTGAGAAAGTGACTTTTTATCATTTTATTTTTAAAGAATGTTAAATGTGACAAATAATGTATCACCTAAGTAAAATATTTTTAATTTTGTCTACATAAATGATATCTTGGACTATAAATTGTAATTGGAAATCTAAAAAGAGTTTCTAAATCATAGTATTTTTTTTATAATTTTTAGACATTAAATAAATTAAATTTTTTATGACATCATAATGATGCAGCAATGACCTCATTATTTGACGATTTAAATAAAATGGAAAGATAATATAAAATCTAAGACCTAAACATGTCCAAAACCTACTGGGTTGGTATATTTAGAACCCCTATCACCTTAGCCTCGAATTATATCAATTTAGGACCTTTAAAATACGAATCCCATTAGAAAATAAATTAAAATTTCTTTACTTTCCAAGAGTGCCCCTCCTCTCCTCTTATAAAAGGCCTCCACCTCTACCACCTTACCCACACTTCCAAAGCCTTTGGCTCGGCCAACCCCTACCCATTTTGTCTCTCCCATTCCCTCTCTTACTCCTTTAATCCTCTCTTTGGGCATAAGTCTTCCCAAGGAAGCCTTTGAGCTCAAACCAAAGGGAGTTACCCGATTTTAAGGTAATGTATTCACTTGAGTCCATTTGTTTTATTTTGCTTCTCCAACCCCCTAAACTCTTTTTATTATTTTTTCTTTTGTAACAACTCTAGTATCTTCAATATACTAGGATGTTGTTATAAGAAGGATTCGAGCTACACTTACACATACCTACGTCTAATGGTTAAAGGACATACTGTTTCCGTGGATGGTGAATTTATGCCTTCCGAAACGATGATTGTTCAAAATTATTTTAACACCTTCAAAGGTGGCCATTAAGATGACACTATATTTATATATGATATATAATATGTTTATGTTTTCCTTAAGCTTTTGTATTTTAAATTTTGGTCATATCTTTATGGTTTCTATTATGGGTAAACGCGATATCTTCATTTAAGGAAGTGCGGACTACCGCCCCCTCATAGTGATTTGATTCGTTAATACCATATGTGGGACGTATAAAGGATGGAGTTATGATATTATATGTGATATTAAACTATAATTATAATATACCTTTATATCATTATGATTCCATTCTATAAAATACGAAATAGAAATGAATGTAGCGTTCATGCGTACGTATGGCTTACTGTCTCCATGAACGGTGCATTTAATTTCATACCTCTAAATGACTATGTAATATTATAAATACATGCATGTACTGGATATATATGAAATATATGATATCTACATCAGGAATACCATTCTGGATATAATGGATACATGAACAACTTGTAATTATAAAGGGTTTATTTTTTACTCAAGTACCAATGATCGTTAAAACGACCGTTATTAACTTAAATAATTACATAGTGTTCATGACATGGAAATAAGTGATATAAAAGGAATAATGAACTTGAAAAAGGGATCTTAAACAGGTAGAAATTAACTCATGTTTATTATTCAGGAGATTATAGAACGACCGAGTCATGTCGGACCCGAGGTATGGGACTTCGTCTCAATCTTATTTCATTGAGGCATATTTTGTTTTATACACAACCTTATTTTATATGGTTTATAAACCCCTTTTACTTTTATGTTTATCCAAAAGGAATCTTTTTTATACGAAGCATTTTAGTAAACAACAAAAGGGAATGTTTTGTCATACGTATGCGGCGACAACGACTTCTCCGCCGCCGTGACCATTATTTGAGTTTCAGCTTCCTCTACAAGCCATACCTTCTTTTTAAAAGAAAAATAAATACCATGTTTTACTTTTATTTTATTTTGGTATTGAAAATCGTTCTCATAATGTTTTTATATCAATGTGTTGTATTGATATCTTGTGAATGAAAGGTGGAAATGTTATGTTTCCATTATACATTTTTTATGTGATACGATTATGTTGAGGTTCTTGGGAATTATTATGAAGATGAGTGGTTCCGTGATAAAATAAGGGCAGGTGAGCCCGATATAGCTCTCCAATGCATTGGGTAACGTGAAGGAGTAAAATGTTAAGGTTTCTCCGAAGAGATTTAGGGAATATACTGTGATGGGTATTCCATACGTAACCAAGAGGGTTACTCCCTACGTATGAATTTTATGAATGCCTCAAGTTACCTTTATGTCTTATGATTTCTATGATTCATTCAATATTTGATGAGGTATGTTAATGTGCTTATGTTTTATGGGTAATGTATGATTTCATTGTTATGTATATATGATCTCATGTTTCCTTT
The DNA here is from genome assembly GCA_963277665.1 of Viscum album. Classification (NCBI taxonomy): domain Eukaryota; kingdom Viridiplantae; phylum Streptophyta; class Magnoliopsida; order Santalales; family Viscaceae; genus Viscum; species Viscum album. The sequence continues at coordinate 1,689,673,328 of OY728120.1, forward strand.
CCATTTTTTTTATATAACCCATACTGAGATTTTTATGCTCATCCCATGTCTTTTTTGAAATGTTTTTCACAGGTCAAGGGAAAGGTACATGATATGATGAAAGTTTCAAGGAACTGTCAAGAAAGAATCCATGTTTTATTTTTAATATGTTTCCATTGATGGGAAAGAAGAATACTATCTTTATGTAACCACTTTGTTTATATGTGGAATGTAATGCAAGTTTTATGATCTAATTCTCTAAAACTCTAAACCTGAAAAGATCCTCAATGTGTAATCTTGTAATAACTCAAGATTAAGTAAGGTTTAAGGATGGGGCCTTATAGTTGGTATCAATGGTTGGTTTAGATAACTTTAGGAGTTAGAATTCTATTAAATGATTATCCAAAAATATTTTTTTTGAAATGATATAGTATTTGAAGATTACCATGTTGCTTCATCTTAGACATGTTTGTTCAGAATGGTTTTCTACAGAGGAAATAGGGAAGTAGTTCTAGGAAGGCATGCAGAAATTAATAACCTTCCGAATCAGCATCCTGAGATGGTCGGAATTGGAGATGAATAACTTGTTGCAGTAATGGTGTAGTTGACTCAAGCGATAAATGGTGGTGGTATCCATGCACGAGATCAGCCAGATCAACTGAAGAGGAACATGTCAGTGGTGGAACATTTCATGAGGCAACATCCCCCATCATTCTGAGGATCATCTGACCCTGTGTTAGCAGAAGGGTGTATTAAAGCACTGGATAAGATTTTCGATGTCATGGGGTGTTCAGACAATCAAAAGGTTAGTCTTTCTATTTACCATTTGGAGGGTGAGGCAGATCAGTGGTGGTATATGGTTAAAAATATCAGGGACACCGATGAGATTAATGCTCGTGACTGGGATGAATTCAAAGGTATGTTTCTTGAGAAGTATTTTCCAAAGTCTGTTCGACTTAGGATGGAAAATCAATTCTTGGAATTGAGGCAAGAGGAAGACTCAGTGGCTACCTATGAGGAAAGGTTCACTCGATTGGCAAGGTATGCTCCAAATTTTATCCGAGACCTTGATAGTAAAATCAATCATTTTTACTCAGGATTAAAGCCAAAATATTGAAGGGCATTAGCTTCTCGTGAGTTTAAAAGTCATTAAAAGCTTGTTCGATGTGATGAGAAGGTGGAAATGGAGTTTGCCGATGATCAAGTGTTCAATAACAACCAACAGAAGAAGAGACCGAGGTGGCAGGAGAAAGGTAAGAATTACTCAAAAAAGTCTGATGGTAATAAAACTAAGTTTCTAGTTTGTGATAAATGTTGCAAAAGGCATGCTGGGGAATGTCTTCTGAATTTTGGAAAGTGCTACCGATGTGGTAAGATGGGACATAAGGCACGTGATTGCACTAAAAAAGGTCAGGGTGAAGGTAAGAACAAATTTTATTTACAGTTAGTGAAATGTTTTAAGGGAAATGAGATGGGTCACTATACAAACGAATGTCCGACAAAGATCATGAGTGATGGGAAGCAGTTAGTCTACAAGCAGAAAAAGGTGGTGAAATCCTTTGCAACTACTTCAGCAGATGTTAGGCCATCAAATGAAGTTGTATCGGGTACTTTGTTTGTTTGTTTAGATTATTCCAGTGTGTTGTTTGATTCGGGCTCCACAAATTCATTCATCTCTGAAACCTTTTCTAGTAAAATGGGAATACCTTCTCAAGAAATGACTCCTGAACTTGTGGTAAAAACACCTGCAGGAAATTTTGAGGCCCAAAAAATTTATAATAATCTTCCTATCCTTATCTGTGGAAAGAACCTACTTGAAAACCTTATTGTTCTACCTCTAGTAGAGTTTGATGTTATCCTGGGTATGGATTGGATCTCTATTTACCATGCTAAGATTGACTATAGAGATAAAGAAGTTTCATTTCAGAAAGCCTTTCAGTTTGTGTACAAGAATGAACCCTTACTGTTGATAAATTATCAAGAGGCCAAGAAACTTATAAAATATAGAAATGAATGTTATCTTGCACACATTGTTGAAAATAAAGGAATTGTTCAGATTAATGATGTGCCAGTGGTAAATGAGTATCCTTACGTTTTTCCTGATAAGTTTCCTGAAATAATACCAGATCGGGAAGTTGAGTTTACTGTTGACTTAGTTCCTGATTCTAAGCCAATTTCAAAACCCCCTTATCGAATGGCTCAAATTGAACTTTTAGAGTTGAAGGAGAAATTGCAAGATTTATTAGAGAAAGGTTTCATTCGACCTAGAACATCACCATGGGGTGCTCCTGTTTTATTTGTAAAAATGAAAGATAGTTCAATGAGACATTGCATTGATTATAGAACCTTGAATAATATCACTGTTAAGATCAAATATCCTTTGCCTCATATCGATGATTTGTTTGATCAGATCCACGGAACTTAGTATTTTTCAAATATTGACCTGAGATCGGGGTACCATCAGCTGAAGGTAAAGGAAGCAGATGTCTCGAAGACAGCGTTTCGTACAAGATATGGCCATTATGAATTTGTAGTAATTCCTTTTGGGCTAAGCAATGCACCTGCTGTATTCATGGACTTAATGAATAGAATTTTCCTTGAGTTCTTGGATAAGTTTGTGGTGGTTTTCATTGATGATATTTTGGTGTTTTATAAAAGTAAAGAGGAGCATGAAAGACATTTACGGGTTATCTTGCAAACCTTAAAAGAAAAGAAACTGTACGGAAAATTCATCAAGTGCGAGTTTTTGTTGCGACAAATTTCTTTCCTTGGTTACATTGTTTCTAAAGATGGGATAACCTTTGATCCTGAAAAATCAGTGGTTGTTGAAGAATGGCCAAGACCCAGAAATTTAACAGAGATTCGTAGTTTCCATGGTTTGGCAGGCTATTACCAAAGGGTTGTTAGAAATTTTTCATGGTTCTCTAGTAAAATGACTAAGCTAACTCGGAAGGGTGTTAAGTTTATCTGGAAAAAAGAATGTGATGATTGTTTTCAGGAATTGAAAAGAAGATTGGTGAATGATCCAGTTTTGGCACTACCTTCCAGGAATGGTGAGTTTGTTATATACAGTGATGCTTCATTGAAAGGACTTGGTTGTGTCCTAATGCAGAATGATCAGGTAATTTCTTATGCTTCAAGTCAGTTGAAAACTCATGAGGTAAATTACCCTACACATGATTTGGAATTAGCTGCTGTTGTTTTTGCTTTAAAAATTTGGAGGCATCATTTGTATGGAGTAATGTGTGAAATATATACCGATCACAAAATTTTAAAGAATATATTCACTCAGAAAGAATTGAACATGAGACAAAGGATATGGCTTGATTTAATCAAGGATTATGATTTTACAATTCATTACTTTCCAGGAAAAGAAAATAAAGTGGCTGATGCGTTGAGTCGAAAAAGTAATGCTTCATTAGAAATGTTGCATTTGGAACGTGATCCTTTGGTTAAGGATTTGATGAACATTGGCATAGAAGTTGTTGGTGCAGGAATTTCTTTTGTTTTGTTTCAGGTATCAGTGAGATCATCTCTATCAGACAGAATCAAGCAAGCACAGAAGGAAGACAGTGAGTTGCAGAAAAAGGTAGAGCTGGTTCAGAAGGGTAAGTTTCCTGAATTCAACATTGATAATGATTGTATTTTGAGATTTGGGAAGAGATTGTGTGTGCCTTGTGATTCACAATTGAAGAGAGAGTTGTTATGTGAAGCTCATAGTTCTCCGTTTTCAGTTAATCCAGGCAGTTCTAAGATGTATAGAGATCTTTGGGAGTATTACTGGTGGGATGGAATGAAAAGAGATATTGTGGATTTTACTTTGAAGTGTTTGACTTGTCAACAGGTTAAAGCAGAGCGGCAGTTACCGAAAGGGATACTTCAGCTTTTACCAGTCCCAGAGTTGAAATGGGAGAATATATCCATGGACTTTGTTGTGGGATTACTGAAGACATCTCGAGGTAATAATGCAATATGGGTTATTGTGGATCGCTTGACCAAATATGCTCATTTCCTTTCTATACGAGATACTCTTTCCCTAGATCAACTTTCCCATTTGTATCTTAATGAGATAGTCACATGGAGGTACCCTCTCCATTTTATCTGATCGTGATCCCAGGTTCACTTCTAACTTTTGGAAAGACCTTCAGAAGTCGTTGGGTACTGAATTAAATTTTAGTACAGCTTTTCATCATCAATCAGATGGGCAGTCAGAACGAACAATTAATACCTTGGAGGATATGCTACGATCTTGTTCGATGGATTGTCAGGGAAGTTGGGACCAACATCTTTCTTTGGTTTAATTTTCATATAATAACAGTTTTCATTCTAGTATACAGATGGCACCATTTCAGACATTATATGGGAAGCGGTGTCGAACTCCAGCTTTCTGGGATGAAGTGGGTGAAAGGATGTTGATGGGACCAGAATTGGTAGAAGAGTTGGCAGAAAAAGTTCAGCTGATACAGAAACACATGAGAATAGCTCATAGTAGGCAGAAGAGTTATGCAGAAAACAGGAGGAAGGATCTATCTTTTGAGGTAGGTGATCATGTTTTTCTCAAAGTCTCACCATGGAAAAGTGTGATGTGATTTGTTAAGAAAGGAAAGATGAGTCCAAGGTTCATTGGACCATATGAAATTCTGGAGAGAGTTGTATCAGTTGCATACCGGGTGGCTTTACCTCCGAGTTTATCTCAGGTACACAATGTTTTTCATGTTTTGATGCTGTGAAAGTACATGCCAGATCCATCTCTTGTTTTGAGTCGAGAGGTAGTTCAGCTGGAAGAGAACCTATCATATGAGTACCAACCGGTCCAGATTCTTGACCATAGGTATAAAGTGTTACGGAATAAGGTGATTAATCAGGTAAAGGTTGTGTGGAAAAACCACATGATTGAAGAGGCAACATGAGAATCTGAAAATGCAATGAGGGATAAGTACCCCCATTTATTTGATAAGTAAATAAAATTTGGGGACGTAATTTTCTAAAGGGGGGAAGGATGTAACATCCCAAGTAAGTAATGAATAATATATATTTTTATCTATGTCTATTAATGAATTAGATTGTGTTTTAGAGTCTTAAAATGAAAATAAATCCAATCTTAAGCATGAAATACACTAATATTCTTAAAAGATTGTTTTACTGCCTTTTGATGGAAAACCCTTTTTAAATCAAACTTTTGACAATTTTATAATCTATATTTGTCAAAATAAACATATTCATTATGATTGGGACATTGAAATTTACATTGGATAAATTTTTGGTATTTTTCTGACAATGTTTATTTTTTAATTAATAGTGAAAAATACTGCATTTTACATCAAAACTGCTTTTTCATTTAATTTAATTATATTTTTAGATTATATTTTTAATTGGTATTAAAGTGTAATCTGAATTTATTTTTACCATTTAATCTGATGGTGGTCATTAGGATTAATTTCACATTGGAATTGGTCATAAAATAATGCCAAACATTTCATAAATATTGTTTCTAAAAAACCCGCTATTTATTTTGACAACGAAAAGTTTTTTTAAATTAATTATTGCAATTTATGTGTTTGGAATTTGGTAAAATGGATTATATATTTGGAATCAGAAGGTCCAAATTATTTAATTAATAATCTTTTGTTTTTGAACATTATGAATAGTAACGACAGTAATTATCTTTAATTATCATGATTAATGAGTAATCGGGTAGTTAAGGATAATAAAATGATATCATAATAATACAAAAAGACCACAACATGTGTCCTAAGGCTACTGGTTGTCTCATGGCCGAACATGGGATGCCTTGTGCCAAACATGGGGGCCCCATGGAATCACTTTTGTGAGAAAGTGATTTTTTATCTTTTTATTTTTAAAGAATGTTAAATGTGACAAAGAATGTATCACCTAAGTAAAATATTTTTAATATTGTCTACATAAATGATCACTTGGACTATAAATACTCATTGGACATCTAAAAAGATTTTATACATCATAGTATTTTTTTATAATTTTTATACATTAAATAAATTAAATTATTTATGACATCATAATGATGCAACGATGACCTCATTATTTGACGATTTAAATAAAATGGCATGATAATGTAAAATCTAAGACCTAAAAATGTCCAAAACCTATTGGGTGGGTATATTTCGAACCCTTATCACCTTATACTGCAATTATATCAATGTGGGACCTTTAAAATCCGAAACCCATTTGAAAATAAAGTAACATTTCATTACTTTCCAAGAGTGCCCCTCCTCTCCTCTTATAAAAGGCCCCCACCTCTACCACCTTACCCACACTTCCAAAGCCTTTGGCTCGGCCAAACCCTACCCATTTTGTCTCTCCGCTTCCCTCTCTTACTTCTTGAAGCCTCACATTCGGTAGAAGTCTTCCCAAGGAAGCCTTTAATCTCAAACCAAAGGGAGTTACCCGATTTTAAGGTAATGTCTTCACTTGAGTCCTTTTGTTTTATTTTTCTTCTCCAACCCCCTAAACTATTTTTATTCTTTTATTTTGTAACAAATCCTGTATCTTCAATATACTAGGATGTTGTTATAAGAAGTATTCAAGCTACACTTACACACACCAACATCTATTGGTTAAAGGACATACTGATTCTGTGGATGGTGAATTTATGCCTCCTGAAACGATGATTGTTCAACATTATTTTAACACCGTAAAAGGTGGCCATTAAGATGACAATATATTTATATATGATATATAATATGTTTATGTTTTCATTAAGCTTATGTATTTTTCATTTTGGTCATACCTTTATGGTTTCCATTATGGGTAAACGTGATATCTTCATTTAAGGAAGTGCAGACTACCGCCCCCTCATAGTGATTTGATTCGTTAATACCATATGTGGGATGTATAAAGGATGGAGTTATGATATTATATATGATATTACACTGGAATTATAATATACCTTTATATCATTATGATTCCATTCTATAAAATACGAAATAAAAATGAAAGTAGAGTTCATGCGTACATACGGCTTACCGTCTCCATAAACGGTGCATATCATTTCTTACCTATAAATGATTATGTAATATTATCAATATATGCATGTACTAGATATATATGACATATATGATATATACATCATGAATACCATTCTGGATATAATGGATACATGAACAAATTGTAATTATAAAGGGTTTATTTTTGACTCAAGTACCAATGATCGTTAAAATGACCGTTACTAACTTAAATAATTACATAGTGTTCATGACATGGAAATAAGTGATATAAAAAAAATAATGAACTTGAAAAGGGTTCTTAAAAAAGTAGAAATTAAATCAAGTTTATTATTCAGGAGATTAAAGAACGACCGAGTCAAGTCGGACTTGAGGTATGGGACTTCGTCTCAATCTTCTTTCATTGAGGCATATTTTGTTTTATACACAACCTTCTTTTATATGGTGTATAAACCCCTTTGACTTTTACGTTTATCCAAAAGGAATATTTTTTATATGAACCGTTTTACTAAATGACAAAGGGGAATGTTTTGTCTTACGTGTGTGGCGACAACGACTTCTCCTCCGCCATGACCATTATTTGATTTTTGGCTTCCTCTACAATCCATACCTTCTTTTTAAAAGAAAAATAATACCATATTTTACTTTTCTTTTATTTTGGTATTGAAAATGGTTCTCATAATGTTTTTATATCAATGTGTTGTATTGATATCTTGTGATTAAAAGGTGGAAATGTTATGTTTCCTTTATACATGTTAAATGTGATACGATTATTTTGAGGTTCTTGGGCATTATTATGAAGATGGGTGGTTCCATGATAAACTAAGGGCAGGTGAGCCCGATATAGCTCTCCAATGCATTGGGTAACGCGATGGGGTGAAACGTTAAGGTTTCTCCAATGAGATTTAGGGAATATACTGTGATGGGTATTCAAAATGTAACCAAGAGGGTTACTCCCTATGTAAGAATGTTATGAATGCCTCAAGTTACCTTTATGTCTTATGATTTCTATTATTTATTCATGATTTGATGAGGTATGTTAAAGTGATTATGTTTTATGGGTAAAGTATGATTTCATTCTTATGTATATATGAACCCATGTTTCCTTTCCATATTTTTTTTATATAACCCATACTGAGCTTTTTATGCTCATCCCATGTCTTTTTTGAAATGTTTTTCACAGGTTAAGGGAAAGGTACATGATATGATGATAGTGTCAATTAGGTGTTAAGAAATAATCCATATTTTATTTTAAATGTGTTTCCATTGATGGGAACGTAGAATACTATCATTATGTAACCACTTTGTTTATATGTGGAATGTAATGCAAGTTTTATGATCTAATTCTCTAAAACTCTAAACCCGAAAAGATCCTCAATGTGTAATCTTGTAAAAACTCAAGATTAAGTAAGGTTTAAGGCTAGGTCCTTATATAACATTTGGATATAAGAAATGAAATGTACCGTTCATGGAGATGGTAAGCCGTTCGTATGCATGAACGCTACTTTCATTTCATGGGCACATTAATGGAATTAAAAATAGATGAGATATATATATATATTATAATTACAGTATAATATATATGATATATATATCATATAAGTTCATCAATTTCATTCTTTATACATTCCATGTATTGCATGAACGAGTCACATCACTTGAGGGGGCGGTAGTCCACACTTCCTCAAACGAAATTATCGCATTTTCACTACATGCAAAGCATAAAGGTATTTATTAAATATAAAATACAGAAGCATATAGAGGAAATAAATATAATATATATATTAAATAAATATAGTTCCATCATAATGGACACCATGATAGGTGGTATGAGAAGATAGACCCATCATCGCTTTGTGAGTCAGTAATTCTCCATCCACAGAAACAGTATGTTCTTTATCAATAGATGGAGGTGTGTGTTAGTGTATCTAGAATACACCTCATAAAAACATCATATTATATTGATTATAATGGTGTTTTTACAAAAGAAATAAATAAAAAAAATTTAGGGGGTTGGTGAAGCAAAATAAAACAAAAGAACACTAGGGAATACATTACCTTTAAAACAGGTAACTCTTTTTGATTTGAGCTCAAAGGATTCATTGGGAAGACTTCTGCCCAATGTGAGGATTATAGGAGTAAGAGAGTTATGTGTAGAGACATAATGGTCAGGAGTTGGCTGATCCAAAGGCTTGAGATGTGTGGGTAAGCGGGTAGAGGTGGGGGCCTTTATATGAGGAGAGGAGGGGCACTCTTGGAAAGTTATAAAAGGTTACTTTATTATAAAATGATTTTCGGATTTTAAAGGTCCCAAAATTATATATTTCGAGTATAAGGTGATTAGAGATTGAAATACACCAATACAATAGGTTTATGACATGTGTAGGTCTTAGATTTTACATTATCTTTTCATTTTATTAAAATCGTTAAATAAGGAGGTAATCGCTGCATCATCATGATGTCATAAATAATATAATTTATTTAATGAATATAATTTATAAATAAATATCATAATGTAGGAAATCTTTTTATATTTCTAATGAATTTTTATAGTGAAAAATATGACTTGTATAACCCCATTTAATATTTTTTAGTAAAACAACTCATGTTTATGACATTTTTATTTTAACTTTAAATAAAAAGTTATTTATGTCATTTTCCTACCAATGTGGCTCCATGGGGTCCCCATGTTGACCCATGGATTGTCCTGGTCGGACATGACACATCCAATGAGGGTAGGACATCTGTCTTGGTCATTTCATATAATTGAAACATAATTTTTACCTTAAATTACACTAATTACCTTTAATCGCGATTAATAAAACTTAAAAGTTACAATTCACCAAAAATTATTTTAATCTCATTGAACCAAATTTTACATATTAATGACAACCATGTATGTAGGATTTTTGAAAATCAAATCATAGAAGTGGAAATGTTTCATTTAAACGAAAAATCAGTTTCTTTAACTACCACTTAGTGGTTTCACTATTCATCAAAAATTGATGTTTTTCAGGAAAATACAAAAAATTCACCCTAAGATATATTTGATATTCCGAATTCAAAAATTATGTCTATTTTAAAAAATTAAAAACATATAAGTTTCATTAATTAATTTAATAATTAATTCATGCTGTCAAAACTAATAGCGTGTTTTTGAGAAACAATATCTATTAAAAGATTGACACTAGTTTAAGTCCGATTTCAAAGTGAAATTAATTCCAATGACCACCATTGGATTAAATGGTAAAAATATATTCTAAATACACTTTAATCTAAATTAAAAATATAATCTATCCATATAAATAATCCAGATTAAAAGGAGGTTTTGAATTAAAATGCAAAATTTTCAATAAAAATGATCTTTATCGGAAAAAAAACAATAATTTTCACAAAGTAAATTTTGATGTCCAGATTCTAAAGAGGTATTTTATTTTGTCACATAAAACATATAAAATTGTCAAAAGTATATTTAAAAAGGGTTCTACATCAAAAGGTGTTTAATCGGCCTTTTAAAGAATATTAGATGATTTATGTTTAAAATTGGATTCATTTGCATTTTAAGCCTCTAACATCTATTAGATAAAAGTAAAAAAATATTTGAAAAAAATATATAATAATTTTTTAGTTAGTTCCGTTCATTCCCGCCATTACAAAAGCTAGGCATTAACTACCATTTAAAATAATAGTATTTTATTATTAGAGTGCACCGTAATATTTCAAAGAAACTCATTGTTGCGTATTGGATACTCCATCGAGCATAGCGTTCCCTTTAAAGTAATTTTAATAAATTATTCAAAAATATGGATAAATATGAAAATGTTATATTATTTATTTACCTGGGGTGTTACATCCTTCCCCCCTTTTGGGAATTGCGTCCTATAAATTTTAAAATTGGGCTTGGACAATTCATTGAAAATCCCAATCTGAACAAGAGTCAGTAAAACTATCACTTTAAATGAATGGGAGAGAAGTACAAAGGTCACCCGAGTTAACCCATACTAGGATTCCAAGTATGAAAATATGGATATGGAGGAAAAAAGAAAGGGTCATGTTCGGATGGATAGGGATACTAAACATGTATAGGAGAAAGTTAACCACAAGAAAATCACAAACATGTGATGAGTTAAACGGTATTCGATTCCCCATTAAGGAAATTTAATAGACAACATTTTTGTTTTAAGTTACTCTAAAGTGAGGAATTTATTTTTGGGCTTAACTAAATCATAATGAAACATACTCACTTGTCATGTAGACTTTCAAATTTTACTAGATTCCTTAATCAAAATCATATATTCTCTAAAAGACGTGTTTTTAGGAAGACTTGTTCGCATTAATAGTACTATAATAAACTTCATGAGAATCACGTAATCCACAAAAGAGAACTATATATTTCCCATGTCTTTACATATCAACCAAACCAAAACCAAAAAGTTTAGTACGAGATCAGATAATACCCAAAAAGGATAATCTTTTATAAGAAAAATCTATTCTTAATCTCCAAAATTTGTCAAACAATACCCAAAGTTCAACAAAGATCATTCAATAAACATCTATCCAAAAAATTATTCAACATAATCAAAACTAAGACTGAAACCAAAATATTTGAAGAATTTAATCACATAGTCTTCCAAGGTAAAAATTAACAGTTATCTCCAAATAACATTAGTTGCTCTAAAAGTCTCATATTGAAAAGTAATTAACCTAATCACATATCCTCCATGATAGGTTAATAATTTCCATAAATAACCCAAAATCAACTTACTATTAATTCATAAAATCATATAACTCAAAAGAATAAGTCATACTAACCAGGGACTTCACGTAGTCCAGTTGTAGGCAATAAATTCCAGTCGCACTTTGGTTGTGGGTTCGATTCCTGTAGCATTGTCCAAGGCGACGGGTTGTCACACGGTCTGCATGTTGTCATTTTTCCAAAACTATATAATTTTTAAAATATTCCCCAAAACGAGATAAAATATTCAAAAATAACCATAACATAATTTAACGTAATGTTTATCTCATGTCGTTCATATTCCATCACAAAGTATAGTAACCCATAATTACCTCAAAAGTAAGGATCATATGAACCATAATGGTTACCTTTATAATTATTACCTGAACATCCATGTTGATTTTGTTCTCTCATACATGATTCATTAGAGAACTCACCAAGGTTCAAGTGGTTGATCATGACTTCTGATAGTTGGTTTAGAATAACCACGATATTTCTCATTGAATTCCCCATTTCATCCAGTCTCTTAATCAGAGAACCACCACAGTTTCCATCAAACCCTTTGCCACTTTAGTGCCTTCTAGATCCATCAATTTACTAAAACCAGAAAGGTCTGTGTGAGTATATCAACAAAACCATCATGTACTAATGAGGAATATAAACACTAAGATATACTTACTCATTCACTTTATCTAAAACTAGGACTCTTTCTGAAATCCTAACCATTATGGTAATGTCACTTATGCTTAGAGAATACCCTAACCTCTAAAGTTATATAAACTTCCCCCTGATACCAACTATAATGATCTGACCTCAATCATCAATTATTATTGAATTAAATGAATAATTCACATTGAGGATCTTTTAAGGATTAGAGTTTTAGAGAATTAGTACATAAATATTACATCTCAAAGGTTAAAAAGTAGACACATCTACTCAGCTTCCATTTTTTCACAAAAATAAAAAAAAACACTTGAATAAAAGAGTCATTTCTAGTTCATTGTTTTAGACAGCCTGACATTTCCTTAATCCCATCCGTGACCCTATTCAACTTATGTCCTGTGGAAAACATTTCAAAAAAAACTTGGGATGAGCATCAAATGCTCAGTAAGGATTATAAAAATACGGAAAGAAAACCTTAGTCCATGTATACATAAGAATCCATGAAATCATACTTTACTAATAAAGAATAAGCAATTTAACATACCTCATGATGTTATAAGATTTACGAATAACTCATAGAAATCATAAGACATAAAGGTTACTTGAGGCATTCTTAACATTCTTACATAGGGAGTAACACTCATGGTTACGTTTGGAATACCTATAATAGTATATTCCCTAAATCTCTTCGTATAAACCTGAATGTTAAACTCCTTCGTGTTACCCAATGCATTGGAGAGCTATATCGGGCTCACCCGCCCATAGTTTATCACGGAACCACCTGTCTTCATAAACAATGCCCAAGAACCATAACATAATCATAGCATATAACTTTAGCATAAAGTAAAGATAAAATTCTCAATGCATTAATGTTATAACATTTTAAGAATTTGAAAATAATGAATCCTTTCTAAAAACCATATTCAAAACCATTTAAAACATTTAATAAAGAGATTTTTGAATCAAAGTGTCCCATACCACGTTGAAGCATTTAACATTTTAAAGCATCAATATCCATATAAATAAATCCATAAAATCATTATGAAAAAATGGATATTAATGAGAAATATTTATAAGAACAAATCATTAAAACATTTAAAGCGATATTTTAGTTAAAGGGTTTTTATCAAAATTTGAGACACTTGAATACAATAATTGATGAATAAAATTTAATCAGAACTGTATAATATCATGAGAATAAATGGATTCATGATATAGTATTCCAAATGACATTATATACACCATATAAGAGTGAATTAGTTCATAACATCAATTAAGTCTCAATAGAAATGTAAAATGAGATGAAATCCCATATAAAGAAGGTATCCTTAAATTAAAGATAAATCAATCTCATAATTATGTGTGAAAAATATAAAAACACCCAATATAATTGGATATTAAGTGTAAAACAATAAAAGGACATTCGAAAATATTCAAAGCATGACATATTCAATGATGAACCCAATGAAATCGAAATCGGGTTAAAAGGTTCCCTTGGTAAAATTCGACAGCCTAACAGCGTCACATTAAAATTCATAAAATTAGTTGATGAGAGAGAAAATGGTATCTCATCACTTGGACATAAAATTTACTTCAATAAGTATAGAATTACATATTCCAACATAAAATGATGTAAATTAAAAGACATAACAAAATAAGTCTTTTTAAAAGAGGAGTGTGAAAGGTTCCCTTTCTGATTTGGGAAACTTTTGAAACGTACACCCCATGAATGAAGGGACATACAATGAAGATTTAACTAACCATAAATGAGAGTATATTATTCAAATAGTAAAATAATGTCCAGTACATACACCACAAAAAAATTAAATAGTGGCCAATGTATCATGAATCTCACGGTAATAAAAGGTGAGATGAAAATCCCCTATTGAAAATTCGGCAGCCTAAAAGCACCACAAAAAACATCCAAAAATGGATTGATGAGATAATATAGGGTCTTTCATCATATTAAGATAAAATTTAAAGCAAGAGTATTATAAAATAACACCCCCCTACATAATGAATAGGAGATTAAAGAAAGTTACATAAAAAGAGTACTTAAAAATAAAGAGAGGGGTGGGATCCCTTACCTCGTGTCCGACATGACTCGATCATTCTTTAATCTCCTGAATAATAAAATTTGGTCAATTTATAATTTCTCAAGGACCTCCTTTAAATATTATTATTATGTTCATATCACATATTATAATGTTGTAATAATTGGTTAATAAAGTGAGTTCATATCAGACGTTTTTGTCGATATTCGGTACATGAGTAAAAATTGAACTTGTTGGAAAACAATTTTCCATGTAGTTATAGGTACATCATCTCCAGAATAGTATTAATGTTCTAAATATCATATATATCCAGTATATATTCATTTTTTACTATTCCATAACATTTGGAGATAAAAAAAAATTAAAAGCACCGTTCATGGAGAAGGTAGGCCATACGTACGCATGAACGCTAATTTCATTTTTTGTCATATTAATGGAATTAAAGTTAAAAGAGAGAGATATATATTATAATTACAGAATTATATCAATAATTTATATGTAATATATTACATATATATCAATTATATATATGTACTTATAATAGTACATAACATTTGGAGATAATAAATGAAATGTAACGTTCATGGAGACGGTAAGCCGTAAGTACGCATGAACGCTGCTTTCATTTCATTGGCACATTAATGGAATTAAAACTAGATGAGGGAGATATATATATATTATAATTCCAGTATAATATATATGTTATACATATCACATATGTTCATCAATTTCATTCTTTATACATTCCATGTATTGCATGAACGAGTCACATCACTTGAGGGGGCGGTAGTCCACACTTCCTCAAATGAAATTATCGCATTTGCACAACATGAAAAGCATTAAGGTAATTATTAAATATTAAATAAAAAATCATAGAGAGGAAATAAATATAATATATATCATAAATAAATATATTTCTATCATAATGGCCACCATGAGAGGTGGTATGAGAAGATAGAACAATCATCGTTTCGTGAGGCAGTAATTCGTCATCCACAGAAACATTATGTTCTTTAACCATTAGATGGAGGTGTGTCTTAGTGTAGATCTAATACTCCTCATAACAAAATCCTATTATATTTAATATACTTGTGTTGTTACAAAAGAAATAAATAAAAAGAGTTTATGGGGTTGGAGAAGAAAAATAAAACAAATGAACACTAGGGAAGACATTACCTTTAAAAGGGGTAACTCTTTTTGATTTGAGCTCAAAGGCTTACTTGGGAAGACTTATGCCCAAGGTGAGGATCCTAGTAGTTAGATAGGGATTTGGAGTGACAAAATGGGGTGGGGATGGCCGAGAGAAAGTCTTTAGAGGTGTGGGTAAGGGGTAGAGGTGGGGGCCTTTTATAAGAGGAGAGGAGGGGCACTCTTAGAAAGTTATAAAAGGATACTTTATTATAAAATGCTTTTCGGATTTTAAAGGCCCAAAAATTATATATTTAGAGTATAAGGTGATAAGAGTTCTAAATAAACACATCCAATAGGTTTTTGACCTGTGTAGGTCTTATATTTGACATTATCTTTTCATTTTATTTAAGTCGTTAAATAATGAGGTAATCGCTGCATCATCATGGTGTCATAAATAATTTAATTTATTTAATGTATAAAAATTATAAAAAAATCATAATGTATGAAATATTTTTATATTTCTAATGAATATCTATAGTAAAAAATATGTCATGTATAACCCCATTTAAAAATTGTTTTAGAAAAACAACTCATTTTTGTGGTATTATTATTTTAACATTAAATAAAAATTTATTTATGTCATTTTCCTACCAAAGTGGCTCCATGGTGTCCCCAAGATGACCCATGGATTTTCTTGGTCGGCCATGAAACATCCAATGAGGGTAGGACATGTGTCTAGGTAATTTAATATTATTAAAACACTATTTTTACCTTAAATTACACTAATTACCTTTAATCACGATTAATAAAACTTAAGAGTTACTATTCACAAAAAATTATTTTAATCTTATTCAACCACATTTTACTTCTTAATGACAACCATGTATGTTGGATTTTTGAAAATCAAATCATATAAGTGGCAATGTATCATTTAAACAAAAAATCATTTTCTTTAACTACCACTTAGTGGTTTCACTATTCGTCAAAAATTTATGTTTTTCAGAAAAATACAAAAAATTTACCCTAAGCTATATTTGATATTTTTAATCCAAAAATGATGTCTATTTTACAAAATTCAAAACATATAAGTTGAATTAATTAATTTAATAATTAATTTCCGCTGTCAAAACAAATAGCGTGTTTTTACGAAACAATATCTATTAAAAGATTGACAGTAGTTTAAGTCTGATTTCAAGGTGAAATTAAATCCAATGATCACCATTGTATTAAATGTTAAAAACATATTCTAAACACACTTTAATCTCAATTAAAAATATAATCTATCCATATAAATAAATCATATTAAAATGATGTTTTGAATTAAAATGCAACATTTTCAATAAAAATGATCTTTATCGGAAAAATAAAAAAAATTACACAAAGAAAATTTTGATGTCCAGATTCTAAATAAGGATTTTATTTTGACAAATAAAACATATAAAATTGTCAAAAGTATATTTAAAAAGGGTTCTCCATCAAAAGGCGGTTAATCGACCTTTGAAAGAATATTAGACGATTTATGCTTAAAATTGGATTCATTTTCATTTTAAGCCTCTAAGATTTATTGGATAAAAGTAAAAAAATATTTGAAAAACGTATATAATAATTTTTTAGTTAGTTTCATTCATTCCCGCCTTTACAACGCCTAGGCATTAACTACCATTTAAAATAATATTATTTTATTGTTAGAGTGCAACGTAAGATTTCAAAGAAACTCGTTATTGCGTATTGTGTACGCCATCGTGCATAGTGTTCCCTTTAAAGTAATACTAACACTTTATTCACAAATATGGATAAATATGAAAATGTCATATTCTTTATTTACCTAGGGTGTTACAGTTATAGTAGAATTAATGTCATTCAGACATGGTTTGTGCACAAATAGACTAAATGAAGAGCTTTTAGAAAGTGATTGTCTTTAACAATGTACGACCAAGAGTGAAAGGCACCCAAATGAGCTAATATTGTAGTGAAAAAAACAAAAAACTATCTAAATGTTATTTCTCAAACTGTATAAATATACAAAACAATTAATGTAAAAATAATTTTATAAATATATTAATTTAAAACTAATATAATTTACACAAATATTTGTAGTTTTAGAACATAACATTTCTAAATATAATTTAATATTGAAGGAATGTTTTTTACATAAATTAAATTTTTTATTATAGATATTCATTTTATTTTAAATTAATTTATCTATTTACAGTCAATGACTAAAATACCACTAAGATTTTACATATACTATATTATAGATACATTAATTTTTTGATGTGTAATGTTTTTATTGATAAATAATGTTACTTCCTAATAAATTAATTTTTCATTATTATATTTCTGAAATTAATATTATCATCATCTCTTTTTTATATATTTAATAACTTTTTTGTATTTAATTTACATTTTACAAAAAATGATTATATTTTATTGGCTTCCAAAGTCACTAACAAGAAATGTAAAAATATTTCAAATGTTTGAATGTTAATTCTAATAAATTATAATGTAGAAATAAAATATATATAAAATTTGGAACACATTCTAAAAGTATACAATATTTTGAAAAAAAAATTATTATCATAAAATATGCTGAAAAATAACTTCAATGGAAATTTTTTTTATGTTTTAAAATCCTATCATTTGTACTTTAAATTTTATTTTTCAAAATAATTTTTTTATGAAAATAAAAAAATTGTTAATTAATTTTGTCACATTAATTTTATTTTCAACTATTTTATAATTGAATAGTCATATTTTTAATATCATTTAGATTATACTTATTCATTTTTTTATGATGATAAATTTTATAGAGTAAATATTTAGTTTTTAATAAATAATATATATGTCATGTAAATTATTATTGGTACATTATTTTCCAGAAATTATTTTTATTATGAATTATTTTTTTGAATAATTATTTAAATTTTTATTTATTAATTATATTCTAATTACATATTATATATAGGAAACTAACTTTAACAACATGAAATATAAAATGTTTTGTTTTTGTTTAGATAGGTGTCTTTGAACGCTTATAAATCATATAATATAAAGATAATCGATAAGAAATTAATAACACAGTCAAACACATAACAAATAATTATAAATAAAATTATTTTCATAATGATAACAAAAAACTATAATATTAATGATACCAAAAAATGTTTTTTCAAAATGTAACATTTAGACATAAAAATGAATTACGTTTCTCGATAATATAACAAAAATATATTATAAATAATATTTATATGTTTATTCTATTTTCCAAATTACATTTATATGGTATTTATACTTAATAATTTATTGACATCCAATGTCATCTACTTGTAACATTATTTATTTCAAGTAGGTAACATTGAAGGATTATAAATGAAAAATTATAAATACAATATGAATGATATTTTTCCCAATGACTAAACATATAACTAATAATTGAAATTAAACCTAATTTCACAAATAGAATAAAAAATAATTTAGACAATATAAACTTTACTTAAATTCTATTTGTAGAAGGTCCTTTCCAGCAAGGTTCTCAACCATTTGTAAAATTCCAACCCACCAATGCCGGTGATTGGAAAAAAATTTCCCCCAAATAGTTTATCAAGTATTAGGTTTTTCAATTTTTGATGTAGCAGAAAATTCACCCAGATTTACAAAAGGATATCATCAATCACCGATAGATCAGAATTAGTAAATTGAAATACGCCTAAAGATAAATGGGGATTCAAATAATGGTGAAAATTAAGACACTACATCAGAGTAATATAAGAAATAGTAATCCTTTGGCTGCTAGATCAACCCACCCCTCTTTTCCTCTCACAATATTTCCAATTTTACATTGATATCATCTCCTCAATGACTGAAATATAGTATTATTATTCTTCTTTTATAAATTTAAATAATTTTTAAATTTTTTTCTATAATTAAAATTAATTTTCCCTTGTGTGTTACCAATAAACTTAGGTGCATATTATTGGGAATTTTTGATTTAAAATTTAAATAATGAGGATAGAGAGAATTATTAATGGCGGGATTTTCTAAACATTAATGGAGGATTTTCTCCCAATATTAATGGAGAGTTATTCCAAATATCAATTGATAGAGTAATGAATGTTGACATCATGAATCAGAGATATGGGTTGTGGTCCTATATAAGAGGATGTAATAGCATGTTTTGAAATGAAGAGTATGCAAGATGTAGCTGATGCAAGAGAGAATCGGAATGGTGTTTCAGTGATTTTGGTAACCGGTGTGAAATGTGGGTGGGAAATGATATCACTTCAAAGAGAGAATGACATAGGGGGTTTTCATGTTTTCGGTAATTGGTGTGAAGCAATGATGGTGAGAATTAAGCAGAGGTGATGATGATGACGATGATGGCAAGTCAACAACGACGAATGAAAGCATGTTTGTAGAGATGATTTCATGCATCAAAAATTCTCTTGGTTATGGAGATCAAGTGGCATGTCCTGATTGTAATGATTGGCAGTACAAAAAAATGGTGATGTAAAATTCCTTCGGCGATAAAAGACCTTGAATGAATCTTCTTAGGTGTTTCTAAACTACTACATCCGTAGTGGCGCCGGGTTTCGAGCCCCAAAAACATAATGAAAGGGTTTGGTTGATGTGATATGTTCCATAACATGGTGGCAAGAATCTGCTGGAGTAGCTTATCAAGGACTCATATGTCATCGGATAATGATGGTTGTATCAGCGGTGTTTCTAGAACATCGAATGTCTTATTGGCCATAGGTGTCATGTGAAATGTTCCATTCATTGAGTGACATTCGTAGCTTGGTAGATTAAGAGATCCAATTGACCCATATGGTGGAGATTAATGTTGAGTATTTAAATTTTAAATCCACGTAGAGATTGTTGGGATTTTTTGATTTAATATTTAAATAATGAGGAGATATAAAATTATTAATGGATGGATTTTCTCAACATTAATGGAGGATTTTCTACCAACATTAATGGAGAGTTAATCAAAATATTAATTGATGGAATAATGAATGTTTATCTCATTAATTGGAGATATGGTATGGGTGTCTATATAAGATGATGCAGTAGAATTTTTTGAAATGATGAGTTGACAAGATGTAGTTGATGAAAGAGATAATTGGGAAGGGGTTACCACGTCTGCAGTAAATAGTGTGAAAGGTGGGTGGGGAAAGATTTAGCCACCAATAGAGAAGGGAGAAGGGGTTATCATGTTTGCGGTAGCAAGTATGATGAAAAGATGGTGAGAATGAAGCAGAGATGATGACGATGATGATGGTGGCGTGTCAACGACCATGAATGAAAGTGTGTGCACATAGTTGATTATATGTATGGAAAGTCCTCTTGGATTTATATATAAAGCGGTGTGTACTGATTGTGATGGTTGACAGTAAACCAAAAATGGTGATGTAAAATATCTTCGGGTGATAAAAGGCCTTTGGGTGATTCTTCTTCTACGATTCTGCAATGACAACTTCCACTACTTCACCAAGTTTTTGGCCCAACACATGCGATGTATCATTAACCATTTATATAATACATTCCTAATTAATATGATCAAATACATCGATAAAATGCTTACATCATCATTATGGAACTTGGAAAGTCAATCATTTAACATTCCAGTTGGTGTCACTAAATTCATTGGTCAGTAAAACATAATCATGTTTATTCACCATGATATTTTCTTCATCGGCAGAAAAAATCATTGATAAATTGTAAATTTTTCTTCACTAAAAACATTTATTGAATGTTACATTTATCCATATTTTTTCCATGATGATAATGTTTCCCCATTATCATATATTTTTATGAGTCAATAAAGACTGATTTTTATCAGATTTGGTTGTTGATAACAAATTTCAAAAATTACCATTTGTTTTCTTAGTGCAGAAATATATATATATATAATATAAAAAAATTTATTTACATGTAATGAATTATTTTTGTTGTTATATATATATAATATTTGATTAAATATGATTTATATATTATTGAATTTGTATTCAAACATAGTATATTATATATTTAGTGAAAAATGGTTTTGAAAATTATAAATATTTAATATTAATTAATAGTTATCTAATTAATATTGATTAATAAGAATTGAAAATCAATTTCATTATTTAAAAAATCAATAAATTAATTTAGATTATGTGACTAGTTAAATAATTGACATAACATTGAATGAACATAGCATTTGATCTTGGTGTCTCTTTGTGCTAGAAAAGATATAAAATTGAAACTTACGATGTGATCTACTTCATTTGAACCAAGAGGCATGGTCTTTAATTTTTATCATCCATAAATGTTTCTAAAGACCTCCAAAACTCTGTATTTAGTTTTGATATAGTGATTTTGGAAAATTTCATAGAATTTCATCTTCTTTTAAGAGGGTCTTAGTATATTTTCAACAAATACGGAAATAAATATTCATGATTATATTCATATAGATATTACGATGTTGAGAATTTAATTCATTTTCATATTGTAGTGTTTTGTGTAAATTAAAATATCAATATACATACATATATTAATAAATGTACACATTAAAAATTAGTTTAATAAATATATATTTAATCATTTTTATATCAAAAAAATTTATGAAAATAATCATTTTCTATATAATTTACATTAAATAAAAAAATGTCAACTTTATTGACTCTATAAAAATGTTTGAATATGTATATTATTATACAATTGTATGTACAATGTTAATATTTGAATATGTGTGTGTATCATCAAAAATATATATATTTTTTCATATATAATAGCATATATAAATGATTAATAATATAAATATATATATTAAAAACATACAAAAACACCTATGAGTGTGCGTTTATAAAAAGACACACACACACAAAAACCCATACCCAAAACATAAATTTTATAAATATATTCATAATAATTTTATAAATATATGAATATATGAATAAATAATTATTAAAAAATGTGTTTGTATATACATATAAATAAATATATTTATATATCCCAAAATATATAATAAAACATTATAGAGTAGTGGTAAAGGCATTCACTTTTCACATGAAGGTCTCTTGATCGAATCCATTCATGAACTCTTGTGAATGGGTGGTGGAAGAGTTGACATGGGTAGCGATGAAAAAGAAGTTGAGGGACACATGTGATGGGTGGGGATAGGGATGAGTGTTGGTGGAGTAGGATGATTGGGGGTGCAGATATATGGCATTATCAAAGCAACTATACTTGTTGAATTTTTTTCCCTATGATAGTATGTGTTTTTCAGGGTAGAAACAGTCACCTTTTTTGGATAATAAAAAAAGAATATGAAGGTATATTTTAATAGTGATGATGGAGAGTGTCTTTATCAATGTTTTTTGGCATAGATAGAAGGGATGGTTGGGAGAAGGGCTGCTATAGGGTGTGAGCGCATTATCTAAATATGTTAAAAATATATATTTTTCTAGTTTATTAAGTGTTTTATAGTCTTGATAATTCACCTATTTTAAATGAATTTTTTTTGTTAATGTCTATTTTACCAATGATGATTATAAGTGTAATCAATTATTTATCACTATTTAAATACTATATGAAAAATGGGCTTTTGTAGAGGGTTAAATTATGAGACATCTAAAAAACCACTCTTGACCCTATTAGAAACATACAAATGATGAAATAATGGGTTTTTGGAACCCCCAACCTTGTTTTACATTCCCATATCTGGACCACCCCCATCCCTCCTCCCTCACTGATCCCCTCCCCTCTCCTCCTTAATCGTGAACATCCACCGTTGAGGCCCCATCCTTTGACCCACCACCTGCCCTAGTTTCTACTTCTATTTGAAATTGATCCCCTCTCAACACCATGCAACCTCACCCATCTGATATTTTCATGCACCATCATGTCCCCCACATCGCACTGTGCTGCCTCCGAAAGCCAGCAAGCCCCCTTCCCACCCCTCCTCTCCTCACAATCAAGCAATCCCCCACCTACTCACAGCACCAGAATGCCTCCCCAATCCATGAAGCCACAATCCAAACCTTATCATCTCCACATTATCAATCCCCCATCCCTCCAACCACCATTAATTCCCATCATGCCTCTAACTGTCAATCCCCACTCTTCTACCCCTATGTTGAGGCCATATCCACACGAGAGTATCTATTTCTCACCAGTCAAGTAGCATCGATAATTTTTCACCTAATTAGTTTGGTTTCCATGTAATGTTTCAAATTCGATTTGTTTTCCAAAAATTTGATTTAAATTTATGGTTTCATAAAAATTAATGTACCTCCTTTATTCTTATAAATTATTTGGCTCAATTTACACTATGAATATAGATAAAATTATTCCTATTAAAACCAACTTTATGAAATTAGTGATCTATATATATGCTAAATTTAATTTTAGTTTTATGTTTAATTATCGTTGATTTATTTTTCTCTTTATTAAATATTTTATGTTCTATAAACCGTGTTTCTCATTCAACTTGTTTATTATTATTCTGTTAATTTCTAATTCCAATAAGGAATTATTTAGTGAATCACATGTCGAATCAACTATATTTCGAACCCACTAAATCTTTGTTTATTGAATAAAGTATATTTCATCTTGATATCTACATTATATATTAATAAATGACAGTGTTTTAGATATAATAATTTAGAATTCCATATTGGTCATTATGGTTTTCATGTTTCTAGGTTATCTTATATAGGTTCATAATTTTTTTAATTTCATAGAACTATTTATTAACAAGCGTATGCTTTTTTTATTTTATTGTTTTATTTTTAAAATCATTGCTAGTTTAATTTTGAAATTACTAATCAGGTTCCTTTTATTTTGATATTTTTATTTCATTTTAGTAATATAATTAAGGTAGATTCATTGGCTTCCTTCATGTCTTGACACTTACCAATAAATTTGTTTTTTGTAGGAGTTATGACCCGCTTGCATGTATTTTTCTACAACATCCAAAACTATAAGACAACATGAAAACAAAATTTTTTTTCACTACTAAAATATACTAGCATCAAACTATTTTCTATATGGTCTTTGAGTTTGTGGTAATATAAGGTAAATATCATTGTTTCCGAAAGATTACTCTCATGCTCAGATTACTTCTCAGGTTTTAATATTTCTCATTCCTTTTTTCCAAGTTTTTTTAAATGGAATCCAAATTATATAAATTTCTTCATAATAGTTTCATATTTTTCATCATGAGAATTTCAACTAGAAAATATTTATCCATTTTGAATTTATATGTTTTTTATTAATTCAATATACATTATTTTTTTCATGATCATGTTTATCTATTAGGAAAAAATCCTTCAATGAGTCCTTTTGTATGTTTTGGGTGTGTTCGTGTGTGTTGAAAAATATTGATCCATAAAAATGAGTATGGTTTGAAGGACATGAATGATGTTACACCGAACTATGAATTGCATCAGTAAAGGAAGGGAACTACAAATAATGATATGAAAAATACTTATGGGAATCAGTTCGTGGAGTGATGACGGTTCACAGTGAAGGATTACAGTTCACATATGGTTTTTAGTACACTGAATGCATGTGGTACATGGGATAGAATTTCATTGATGTAAATATGGAGGTAATTTAAGAATCTAAGAAGTGATTCTTTCACGAAGACATGATGGTGATTTGGGATGTCATTTATAAATAGTGGAAGTATGTGGATCTCCTAGTGAAGAACAGTTCACGGGAGAAGTGGTATGCGGTGAAGGCAATATGACATTGAAAATTTGGTAAATAACGGATTATAATATTTTTTGGTTATATTTTATTATATAAGGAGAGATGATCCCATCATTAAGGTATAGTGAATTCCATAAGATAAAATCATTGCTCCAAAAATTCGGCTTAGTTCGAATGTGATCCATGAGGGAGAATTTAGCGAAGTGGTTCGCATTGAAGCAATTCTATAGAATGTTTTTGAGTGAAAAAATATATCCCAAAATGAGAGAAGTATGATGTCGTGGAGGAATTGATACATGATGGAGGAAGAATCAGTATGTAGATGGTATAACGTATGAAAAAATAGAGGTATTCCACAGATGAGTAGTGGTTCGAAGATTAAGAAACTCCATAGGTGATATGTGGAAGCAGGGGTTGTACGCAGAGGTAGAGGAGAAAGGGTCCATGAGGGACAGTTTGAGGAATCAAAATTAGTATGTGGGAGGTGAAATCTATGAGGCATACCCGCTATATTTTTCACGGAATAGAAAAGTTGGTTGTTGAAGGACTTGGTAAATCCTTCTAAAGAATAAAATATTTTGCGAATGAAATTTCTTCTTACTTAATAATACATTGAAAAATAGAATTCATTATGTGAGAAAAAGGAATGTCAGTAGATCATCTACCTATTGTATAGGATTCATTCATTCATGAAAATTAGGGGACCTACGAGTATATAAACTATGAGTGGAACCCTCCAATGAGTAGTGAGTGATGCAAGAGGAAGATAGGGATCTATCCCACTTGCAATGAGAAAGGGAAGAGACATAAGGAGTGGCACATGGGAATGCAGTGAGAATACACTAAATATTGTGAAGGTAGTAAGCATGGGCATAGAATATCTTTCCCAACCATTGTAATTGGCATCGAGCTTTAGTGGACATGGTACATCGGCACATTACCATTGTATAATCCTTGGATGATGCCAAGTGAGGGTGAACTAGGTAATATCGTTGTGTCCTATGCAAGATTTCATTTAAGTTCATATATTTTTATGGGAGGAATATAGAAGTGTGTTTTGATTAATGATGTAAAATTATATGAGAATATTTGATTTTTAATCTGTTATACCCTGATTCACCCCACTCTCAGTGTATTTGAGCATGTAGACAAAATAGTTGGTATCAGAGGGGAAGGTTAAAAGTAATTGAATCTCTCTCAATGGAAGGAATTAAGGTGGTCAATAATAAATAGGTTCCATGAAATGGTAGAAATTATTTTCATCCTTTTATTAATCTAATGAAACAGTACATCCGATCATTGGGAATGGATGTGTTTACTATAGTGATGCATGGTATTTAGGCCATCACTGACAATTGCGCTTTATAAGAAGGTGAGTGAAGATAATTTGTAGCTGATGCTAATTGGATCAATTATTAAGGGGGATCCATATCCACTAAAGTATATTCAATGGTAATTTCATGTAAAAAATACATTCCATGTGGAAAAAACTATTGAACATTTTTAGGGTGACTAAAAAGTCAGATAAGTGAAGGTGCATATTCTATGGAACAAATATGAGGATATAAAAATACACCCTAATGAGTCTGTTCATACATTCCTTGATTTGGTGAACATTTTTAGGGTATACATGAATGACCATGGGAAATTATTGAAGAAATAATGATTTTCAAGTGCATCTTCAAAAAAATTCGACCATGGATTAATCTTAAGGTTTCTTTATTGGAAGGAAAATATGAAAAGGAAACGATACTAGATTACTTTCACAGTAATATCAATGCATATGAAATAAAAAATGTTGATAACGATGCAGTGGAAAATGGGAAGCCTAAAGAGATGGCATTCAAGGACATGATGAATCTCTATATTGACTATATTCTTGAGAAACACAATTTGGATGAGGTCATGTCAATTTTCTCCTAAAATCTACAATCTAGAAAAGGAATGTTCATAAGTATATTTCCATTTTCATGTATTCGTTGTGGGAAAATTGTTAATTTTACATTACATTTTCCTATGAATTTTTATGATGATGATGAATACGATGATTAAAATCCCCAAAAGAAGAATTCATAAAATGTGAAATATAGGTGAAATTTTAAGAAAACATTCTTGTAAAAGAAGAATATGATTACAAAAGAAGGTGAATGTTAAAAAAATATAATGTAGAAGAGTTTGAGGACTGTAAAGATCATGAATCTTGTAATTTTGTGGAGATTTTTAGAAATTTTGTAACAATGTAAGGATGTGACAATGAAGAAGGAGAAGTTGAAGTAAGAGTTGGACTACATGTTGAATTAGAAGCCTCTATTTAAGAGACTGACATTTGGAGAAACAAAATAATGATAGATTACTATGTTTTCCATGATTCTCGACTCCATATGCTGTAAAAAGAAGAAGTGATGTCGGAGGTTAATGTTGATATTTAAAAACTAAAGTCTCCATCACCAAAAATATCATAAAATGTGGTTGAGTAAAAAATAAATATAGTTGAACATAGAAAAGTGATTGATATTTTGACTAAAACTGGAAAATTTTAAATCAAAAGTATCATAGAACATTACTTGCAATTCATCTATCTATAATGATGTTCAAAGAATTAATAAAAAATTTATGACTCACAGAATAACATCAAGAAAACAGATAACGTAGAATTTTGAAAATATTATTGTAGATAATGGTTTTCTAATAGAATAGAAACAATAGTGAAATTAAAACTATCATGCTGCTATGGGGCTTGATTGAAAACATAATGTAGTAATGGTTATTGTCATACCACATACACCCACTCCATTATTGATGGTTTATTTGGGTATGAAGCAGAATCAAAATATTATGAGAACCCAATGGATAACTATTGGTGAAATATATCCTCATAAGAATGTATCATGCATAAGTTTCTATTGTTGTGGTAATATGGGATACAAAAAAATGTTTATTCCATAGGAATGTGGTACCAAAGGAAACATTACCAACAAAGTTAGTCATACAGAGCTCTATTCCCAGGTCACCATTTGATTGTCACTATTTTAGGTGTGTAGGACTAAAAAACATTGAAATATATTGGTCATGAAAAATATAGAAGAATATTCCAAAGAATAATGAGGTTGGTTATAAGCAGCAGACAAATGTATCATCAAAATAACTAAAAATGGAAAATCGATTTGAATCTCTATAATATTAAGAAGGTCAAACTTATTTTGAGAAATGTAAGGAGTATCAATACATAATATGTATGATTTTATAAAAATTTATAATAAATTCATGATCTGAGTAGCCAATTGTTGCTGAAACTGTGTTCAAGGAATCAGATTGCAGTGGGATACAGATCATTCACAGTGGATTCACCTCCCATATAACAAATATATCCTTGGATGATTTGGTGTAAGTTGATTTTTCTTTAGGTCTTTATATATTATCATGTTTTCATACACATACATGGGACTCCAACAAAAAATGGAAGATAATTTAGAAGTCATATAAGGATAATGGGAAAAGGCCAATAAGATTGCATGAGTTGGTTCACATTGACATGTACAGACCAATTTTACCAAGAGCTTGTCATGGGAGGAGATATTTGGTTCTATTCATTAATGATTATAGAAGAATGGAATGAGTATCAATCATTAACCACAACTATGAGGTTCACAAATGCATTATTTGATATATATAAGAAGTTGAAATGTTGCGAGATTAAGAAATTCAAATGATTCATATAGATAATAGAACAGAGTTCACAACTAGCCATGTGGAGGATTATGTCATGAATAATGGGATAAAGACTCATGTATCTGCATTGAGAACTCCATATATTAATGGAATATATTTGAGATGAAATAATAATTTCAAAAACATTTCCATAATTACAGTTTTTGAGAAATACATTCTAGGGAATGTTTGGAATGAAGTAGTTGTGACAGCAGTATACACTTCAAATAGGGTTTTATTATGATGAATGAAGTGAGGACTTCGTATGAGATATGGAATGGAAATAATCAATCATTTATGTACACTAGAATCATCAAAAGTTGGTTTCTATTTAAAAAAATAATCATATAATATTTGAAGTCATGGAGTTGAAGGAATATTTCTTAGTTACTAAATGAAAATCAATAATAAAAATGCTTCAACGAGAGGCTATGAAATATTTTCGAAAGACAATATATAACCATAGTGGATAATTATGAGAATCATAAAAAAAATACATGACCAGTATCATGAGGATAGTGTTGAAAATATAAGAATATCAAGGGATTCTCCAATTGCAATGGTTAATTCAATAGAAGATTTATATTATGAAGAGGGTGAGAATAATTCAGTATCTCAACAATGATACAAGAGAAGAGATGAAATTGATAGACAAAACATAATTGGTGATCATACAACACTAGTGAAGACATGGTAGATGAAAAATCTAAATAAATAATCATACATATCACTATTTGATCCTAAATGTTTTGATGAAGAATCTAATAATGAAAATTGAGTTCATGAAATGAAATGAGAGCATCACCAAATTAATAAAAATAATACTTGATAAATATTTTTGATACCAACATACAAGAATGTCATCAAGGCATAATGTGTCTTTCATAACAAGATAAATTAATATTGTATGGTGATATCAAAAAACAATTACGATTAGTGTCAAAATGGTACCAATAGATGGAAGGAATCAACGATGATGAAAAATTTTCACTTGTTTCAAGGATAGAGACAATCCGAATATTCTTTGCCATAATAGTAAAATGAAATTTCATATACATTCAGATGGATACCAAGTCAACATTTCTAAATGGAGTTATGGAAGAGGATATTTATCTTGAGTAGCAAGATGGTTTTCCCATTCATGATTATTATGAATATTTTTTTTATGAAGAATGTGTTATATGGTTTAAAGTAAGAACAATGATCATGATATTCAAGGCTAGATTAATATCTAAAAAAGATCAGTTTTTTTATGGTGGAGTTGATTGCAATCGATATGTCCACCAAGATATTAATCAAAGGATGTTGGTGTTTTTATTCTTCAATTAAATAATCATTGGAGGATCTGATGAATTATAATGCAGATAGTTTTCCAAATTAATGAAATGTTAGTTTGAAATGTTAATGATTAGTTAACTGATGTTTTTCCTAGGTTTATAGGTAATGAAAGAAAATAATGGGAAATTAATTTCTAACACTAAATATTCCAAATATTTTTTTAGAAGGGTTGGAATGAATAATTCAAAGGACATTATGTATCATGTGGCCAGTCAGTTGAATCTATCTCGGGATTATGATAGAAAATTTTTCAATTGTCACAAAAATAAAGGCATATCATTGGAGGTCACTTAATATTTTGATTTGATGTATAATTACAAATCCGATACAAAACTATTGGGATATAAAGATATATATTGGGCTGGATCAACAAATGATATGAAAACAACATTAGGAGGTGTATTCTATCTTGGCAGGTTGTGTATTCCATTACTAAGAAAGAAAGAATAATTTATTTCATTAAGCACCATATATGAAGAATATATTGCAGCTACTCAGGCATGTACACATTTATTGTGGATGAAGTAGTATATTGAGGATATGGGAGTTGAATTGAAATTTCATTAGGAATCATTTCCAAAATACAAGTGCTATAAATCATAGAAAAAAAATCCATTACATCACTCATGGAAAAAAAACATTGAAATAAAATATCATTTTATCAATGAGAAGGCTCAACAACGGATTGTGATGTTGGATTATGTGCCTATAGAACAATGGGCTGCAGTTATTCTGTGAAATGCCTTACACAAAGATGAATATGAAAATCATCCACTAGCTCTAGTAGTTCAATCGACTTGCCACATTTAAAAAAGTATAGATTTGGGAACCCCTATCCTTAAGGTATGATGTGTTTCTTCCCCAATGTTTTGATATGTTTTCTTTACCTTGTTGTAGATAACCCTGAAGTTCCCTTTGGGTTTTTTGACAGAGGGGGAGAAATTATGGCTGTTAAAAACGACAATGAGTCTTAGTCAAGACATAGGGAGAATCTATTAGGTTGAGAAGGGTGATAGGGTGCATTGAATATTAAATGAGAGGAAGCCTTTTAGAAAAGCAGTGATGTATGAGGATTATTAAATCTGGAGATTCCAGATGTGATTTATCAAAGGATACATATCATGGAAGCTAAGGATCATGATGAAAGTAAATGGATTGTTTTATAATGGAATGAAGGGACCATTTTAAGATCTTTAAATTATACTCTTGTTACTCATGCAGAGCATGGATCATGTGGGATTAGATTATGTGTTGACTAAATCCTTCATCACAATCTTAATCAATATAAGATAATGATGGTAGATGATGGAAGAAGCTTTATTGAGGTATTAAATTATGAAACTGATTTCAAGAATCTTAATGGGGGAGATTGTTGGAAAAAATCACACATGGGGTCCTCGTTGTATGTTTTGGGTGTATAGGTGTTTGTTGAAAAATCTAGATGACTGAAAATGATTATGGATATTATTTTCTGAATCATGTTTTTATGGTGGCATAGTTTCTGAGTATTTTCCAAATTTTTGGGCCTCAAAATCTGGAAATTGATTCTTGAAATGGAAGGTTTTTTTGCAAAGGATATGACAATATGAACACCATGAAGAATGGTTTGAAGATCATGAATGGTGGTATATGGATCTATAACCAAAATCATTAATGGAATGGGACCATGAAACATGATACCAAAACCGTATATGGGAATCATTTTGTGTAGTGATGATGGTTTGCTGTGAAGGATTGCAGTTCACAGATGATTTTTGGTACGAGGAAGCATCAAATATGCTTGATGGATTGTCATTTATGAAATTGTGGTGGTTATTTTAAAATGTATTAAGGGTTTCAATTGCTAATATTTCATGTTGATTTGGATCTCCTCTTAGGAATAATGGTAGTACATGGTCCATATAGGGATGACTGGTTTACCAGAGAAGGGGTGCGTTTTGAAGGTGGAACCACATTGATGTTTTGGTAAATAATGGATTAGAAGATTTTGTGGATATATTTTCTTACATAAGGAAATATATAATCCCATCATTATGGTAGGGTGGATTACATTAGAAAAAATCATCAATATGGGAATTCAAATAAGTCTAAAACTTATCTATGAGGTAGAATTTCATGAAGTGGTTCACGTAAAAGAAATTATACTAAGTGGTTTTATAGGGAAAAATTTTTCCCAAAAATGAAGCATTTACCTGTGGGGAACGACATGTTACATGAAATAGTAAGACCTAGTATGCGGATGTGAGATCATTTATAGATGTAGATGTTGTATGTGGATGAAATGTTTTTGGAAAAAGAAGGAACTCCATAGGCAGTGCGTGGATTATGGGGAAGAATGCAGAGTCAAGAAGAATCTTTCTGTGAATGAGGACAGTTTACGGAAGTAGTAGTATGCAGAATTGGAAATCCAAAAATCATACTAACTATGTTGTTCACGGAATAGGTAAGGTGGTTTTAATAGGATCAAAGGAAGCATGAAAATTAAGGGACCTAAAAGTACATAAACTGTGAGTCGGTCCCCTCCACGATCGGTGATCAATGAAAGTTTAAGACTGTGTTACTTCTCACTATTAGTGATCTAGAAAAAGGGACATAGGGAGTGACCCTAGGGAATATAGTGATAAGACACTAAAATATGTAAAGGAAGTGAAACTAGGAAGAGATAATCTAGCCCGAACATAGTTATATGTAGTGATATTTAGTGTATATGGAACATTGTAACATTTCCATTGTATTTTCCTTAGATATAGCCAAGTGGTGCTGAAACACGTAATATAGTTATTTCCTATGCAAGATCTCACTTCTTTTCATATATTGCTTCAATAGAAAGAGATATGTGTGTTTTTTTAGCATTGAAACATGATCTGATGTGGTATGAGTTTTAATATGTGATACCCTGATTCACCTCCCCCCTCTCAAGGTATTTGACCAAGTGGACCTTATAGTGTCAATGTTTCTTCATTTTCTATCTCCTTTATGTCAATTATTTTTTTACCATTTCCATGTATTCTTTTATTTTTTCATTGACATATCACTTAGGATTTTCTCCAAATTATATAATTTTACACAAAAATACTCTAATGAGGGTATTATTTCTAATATGATCCATTTTTTTTATGTTTATATAGAATATATTTTGAATTTAAAATTTTATAGTTTTATCCAAAATAATGAAATCTGTCACCTTTTAAAAAAACTTCTCTAATTCATCCACTTAAATATAGTTTTAGAAAAATTTATTCTAGTCGTGTCCTAAAGAGGGAAATCTCTCTTATTTATTATCTATTTTCTCTAAATCAACATGACAATAATCCTAGAGATTCACTATCTCTAATTGAGGCTACCCATTTTACAATATTCTAATGATGATGGAATATCAACTCGAGGCCATGTATTTATTTCCAATTGAAATCATATGGTAAATTTTCATATAATAGGGTTATTTCCCTAAATTATTGCATATTCTATTCCACCAATATTTTACTTCCCCTAAATATTCTTATAATTCCATAAAACTCTACACTTCATTATAATTAATGTAGGTTCATTACCTCATAAAATATAGATAAATTGATTCCCATTCATATCTAAATTACTTGTGGAGTTATATTTATATCGGTCTAATTCATTATAGGTTTTTCTCCATGTTTACATAGATAATATCTCTTTTCCAAAACAATTATGTTCTCTAATCCCACTATCATTGGATTAAATATTATTTTTCATATAATTTTTAATTTCAGTAAGAAATTTGATGAAGAATTTTAAGCCATAGAATCTAAATAAGGTCATAATTCATCTACATTTTATGTAATAATTATATTTCAAAATTTTCTGAATATTCCTAAATAACCGATGATACTATGTTTTAAATTCTAATTTGGAATCGAATATAGATATATTTTTCATCATGTTCCAAGTTTATATTATTTGAATTTATAACATACATTTTTTTTAGAATTATTTCGTCACTCGTTCTATGGTTTTTATACATTTTGTTTTTCTATTTTTATATCATGGAAATTTTTTTGTTTAAATTCATTATAGAGAACCATTTATTTGTGATTATATATTATTTATTTTAATAAAAAAACATATATTAATTCATTTCCTTCCAATTATGATACTAATAATTACTTTTCATTAAAAATGTTGTTAAAACATTCATTAAAGTCTAGGTATGAAATGTCCTTGGATCTAAGAGACCATGAAAAACAGAAATTGTAGATTCAACTCATATGGGTCTTATGTTTCCTCATGACATTGTACCATGTGAAAATCCATATTAATGGTTCATTAATAAAATTTTATTCTACTATTAATTGAAGTGTTTAATCCCACAAAGGGGGATTCCCTAAGAGGCAATGGATGATACTGTTCTGTACTAGCACTATAAATATAGGTCTCATATTGTATAATACCACCTTTTAAAACTGCTACTCATGTTAGTATCTTTTACTCAGAAATCATTGATGACACATTTACTTATCTTGTGGAAGGAGGGGACATAAATATTTTTCTAACTAATACAACAATTATAGTTTACACTATGACTCACTCCACCCATCATAACTATGTTCATTATAGGGTTTCCCATATAGTATTTGATTTGATTAATCTGACCCCTTCTCTTCCTAGATTAATTCTTGAATTGTGATTCCCAATATTGGTGTAGACAACCATTCATTCCTAATGCAATCTGAACGAATTTATCTTCTTTCCTCATCCCCAATAGATGCATCCCTATTCATCCTGCTCACAGCATAAAGAGTCATTGTGTAATGACTGGGATCGATATCACATCCACCCCCTGGTGCATTGCATCAGTTCTCATGGCTAGTGGCACTACCACCAGTGGTTAGGGAGTTCCACCCCATAATAATTTACCATTTGTAAGTTTTACTAAATATGATAACATTTGAAAAACATGTTCTCCCCAATTTAGAATAGTTCATCACCCTAATGGTTTTCCATAGGGTTGAGGGAAAACCAATGGTCTTTGAGGTATTCCATGAGACTCAAATAATAATGCATATCTTATTGATCCACATGAATACAGGTATCACATTCATGGGGAAATTCCATTATTACATTGATGATATAATAGGGAAACCAATGATCGGTTACTAATAATATTTGAGATAGATAGAACATTTATGATCTTATAGATATATATTCTCACATCAGCTACCAATGCTAGGGGAATCATCCAGTAGATTGAGGATAAAAATCCACATTGTTAATGTAATCAGGTCCGTGAAGTGCATTCAAAAAATTAATTTCTCTTTTCTATTCCATGTAATATTTATAGGGTAATTCCATACAACCGGCCCTAGAATTTTCACAATCGCTTATATCTATATATACATTGCTAGTTTGAGATATGTCAGGATCCAAACAAGAGCTATTTTTATGGAGAATCAATCGATTGATCCATATGACCCCAAAAATACACCTCAACATTATTATAATGTTTCTCCACCTATATTATAAAGTTTTTGAAACATCATTAAAAACATCAAGAAATATATTCTTTAGTTATATAGTGGCATACATGATAGGAATTCATATAAAGGATGTGAAGCCAAGAAGATCTTCATCACAAAACCTAATCAATACCAGTAATTCTCAGGTTCGTAAAAAAATTTTCCATCAGAGTGATATGATGTCAAAGAATAATTCATGTGGGATTAACTTGACACTAGAAAAATTCTTATAATTTTATTGTTGAATGAAACTATATATTTTTCATTCTCATAATTTCACAATGAAAATAAAGTATAACACCACTAGTTGAATATTTTGAAGATGTCAAAATACCATCATGTGAATTAGTTAACCTATCTTTGAGGATCTAAGAACCTTAAAACCCTTGGAAAATAGTAGACAAACATTTACCAAACATCCTTTACAGTGTAATAACATCATTACTCTAGTGGATATCATTATAGATTCTGGTGAGTGTCCACTGAATGTGACTTAGTGTAATAATAAATTGTGGAAGCGGTATATACCCAATAACAAATAAAATGTTTGGGGAAATATTCGACACTATAGTCCTATACCATTCTCCAACATTGAGTCAATTTTTAATCCATTAGACAATTTGATGGAACTTATATAGTGAATCTCTACTCTTATACATTACTACATTGAATTTCATCGGGGTCAACACCTTACAATCAAGAGTGATACATTAGTGGTGATCCTTACGAGGTAGATCTTCCCTAGGATGATAAAATGTAGAATGTAAACAATACTACATGTGTATAAAGTAGTCAACTATTGTAGGGTCATAGAAAAAAAACATTTAACATTAAAATTTTTATAAAACAACATTAGATATCAAAATAAATCACATGAATAACATATCATTATTACTTTTCATAGGTACGTGTAGACAAAATAGTATTCATTTTGTAAAGGTTTGATGACCTTTAAAAAAGGTGTGTATTGTTGAAAAAAAATAATTGAAAAAAATCTTAATTTAATGAATCTATATGATAAATATAATAGTGGTACTATAGAGATGGTAATGTACAGAGAACATCAATCTGAGATGTTGTTTTCTGATAGTACTAAAAACAAACATCTTTTTTTTCATAAAACACAATCAAAATAATTTAACGATTAGATCAATGGAAACCAACAAAAAAATTAATTTAAATCATAAAAAATATCTATTTACTATTTTTGACAAGTACGTGAGGTGAAATTTCAACTGGACATGTGGTCTTCCTAAAATGACCAAAAATTTGTTTTTAAGGGGCTGTGTCCCTTTAAAAAACGTGGTGGTCAAAAACAATAGGACAAACCCCCAAAATGACATGAAAGTATTTGAAAAAACATATTATATTGAATTATCAAATGGTTGACTATAAAATACATCAAATAGAGGTTCTTTTTTCTGGTATGATAGAAAACACACTTTTTGTGTCCTAAAACACCAAACCATGCGTTTAATTGTCATATCAAGATCAAGTGACCATGGAATGTGTTAATATCATAGGAAAATATTCTGATTATTATTTTTTATTTGATGTAGATGCGTTGAATCAATTTTATGAGTGTTCTACATATAATGATTGAATATTTGGTTTTCAAAGGTTTGACGACCATCAAAATGGTGTGTATGGGGGGTCAAAACCACCATATGATATGTGAATTTTTGGAAATTTTACAAAAACAGGAGTATAGTAAATTTTGAATTAGATGAGTGGAAATAATTTATATCCAATGTAGCAATAGTTAGGGAAGAAAATAAATGCATGTTTAGTGTCATAAAACACAAAAACACTCATTTAATTGTCTATCCATAAAAAATTACCCAAAATGAGTTAAATGAATAGAAAACCCATCTTTTTCTTATTTGTGACACATATGAGCATATGAAACATCAATAGTATATGTGTTCTTCCCAAAATGGAAATATTTGTTCTTATAATGGTTTGATAATCTTTAAAAACTCATGAGTAGTCAAAACCAACCAAATGGACTTTCAATACACTAGAATATGACAAAAAATAATAATTCAGTGAGTTACAATATTTTCACATACATTTTTTTTCCAATCTGAGGTGTTCTTTTTCCATGGATGATAGGGAACATAGTTATTGATCTATTAACCACCAAAAATGCATCTAATGGTAAGAACTATATGTGATGTCCCTAAAATGACATGATATCAAAAGAAAAGCTGACTTATTAATTTTCATGACATTTATGAATAGTTTAAATGTTAATTGGATGAGTGTTATTCCTAGAACGATTGAATATTTAGTTTTTAATGGTTCGATGACCTTTAAAATGGTGTGTTTGGTGGTTAAAAGAAAAAAGCATAATATTTTTGTAAAATAAGAAGAAGAAACCCATATATTTAGTTATAATATAGTCATGTATATGGATTATCAATTTGATATGGAGTTTTCAAAGGAAGACTGGAAAAACACTTTTACTATCACAAAAGACCAAAACACATGTTTAACAATTAGATCAATATAAAAAACCTCATAATTATTTGAAATCATAGTAAAAGAATCTTATTATTATTTTCGATATATATAATGAGACGAAATATCAATCAGACATGTGGTATGACGAGAAAAACTGAATATGAGGTTTTTAATGGTTTTACACCATTAGAAAAAATGCATGGGGCCAAAAAACCAAATGATATCCTAATTACATGAAATCAAATGATAGAAAAATTAGATGATATACCAACCAAATGTGTGGTTGACCTTTGATTGAGTGAATATATTGTTTTTAATGGATTGAAACTCTTTTAAAAGGTGTGTATGGGGGACAAAATAAACCGAACAACATTTTAATGTCATAAAAATAGATGGAAATTTTTATAGAATTAATTTTGAAATGGTTGAGTATAAAAAAATCAATTTGAGCTGACATTTTTCTATGAGGACTAAAAAATAAATTTTAGTGTCAAAAAACACCATAACCCATGTTCAGTTTTCATATCCATAGAAAAAACATCGGCATTGTTATAAATAAATGTTAAAATTACTTACTATTTTTGACATGGAAAAAGAGACAACACATCCGTCAGGCAAGAGGTCAACCTGGAATGACCAAATATATGGTTTTCAAAGGATTAACAACTATTAAAATCAATCAGTATTTTCAAAACTAACCAAACCACATACGAATTTACTTATATTAGATGAATAATAAAATAAGGGGAATTGTAAAATGGTTGAGTATATTGTATGTCAATTAGACCTACCATTTTTCAGGAATGATTTAGAACAAAATTTGAATGTCATAAGAAACCAAAACATGCATTTAATGGTTAAATATATAGAAAAAAACTCATAGATAATTGAAACCATCAAAAAATAAAATTATTATTTGTGATGTGTACGAGTAGTTGAAAAGTCAATCAGATGAATAATTTACCTAGAATGATTGAATATGTGGTTTTTGAGGGTTTTATTCCCTTTATAATGGCGTGTATGGGCGTAAAAAACAACCAAATGTAATCAAAATGTTAAAAAAATAGATGAAACCAATTGTTTAGTGAATTTTGAAGTGGTCAAATATATGGAATTTCAATATAATATGGTCTTTTCCAAGGAGTAATTAAAATAAACTATTAGTTTCATATAACATCAAAACATGTGTTTAGAATTCATATACATAGAATACAACCTACATATGAATTAAAATTAAAGAAATGTATTATTTATATTGTTTTTGATGTGTATGTGGAGACAAAACCTCAGTTGGACATGTTGTCAACCAGTAATGACTGAATATATGGGTTTTAAAGGGTTTTCACCCATTAAAAACATGGGGGGGGGGAGTCAAAACAAATCGAATGCCTTTAGAATTACAGAAATTATATGAAAATAACCAAATAGTTTGTTTACATGTTTGAGTAGATAGAATATCTATCGAATGTGTAATTTCCTAGGGATAGTGGAAAACCCCATTTTTGTGTCACAAAACTATAAATTTAGTGTTTAACGGTAAAGTATTTATAAAACATCATTGGAATGACATGAAATTAGAAAAAATCATTATATGGTTATTCGTTATGTCTAAGAGAGTATGGATCATCAATTGGATGAGCAGTCTGATTGGAATGAATGAATATTTGGGTTTTAAAGGTGTGACACCCTCTAAAAAGATGTGTCTAGGGGAAAATCCAACCAAAGGTCATTTTAATGCCATGAAATAAGTCAAAAGCACCATACATTAAATTTTGATATGTTCAAGTAAAGATAACCCATGTCCGAGAATGTTTTTCTTGTCGGACAAAAAATGGATAATTACTATAAAAAACAACAAAAGCTGGTTTTATGCTAAAGTATATTGTTAAAAACCATAGAATGATTTGATATCATTTAATACCAATTTTACTATTATATTTGATGTTTATGATGTGTCAAAACGTCAGGAAGACGTGTTCCCTTATTGGAATGACTGGATATGATGTTTTTAAAGGTATGACAACATTAAAAACACGTTAGGGGACAATTCCATCCAAATGAACCTAGAATGATAGGAAATAAAATGAATGTACCTTAGAGTAAATGTTTGAATTTTATATTAGATGCTTCATCAATAGTAGGTTCTTTTTTTCAATTATGACTGAAAATGAACATTCAGTGATATCAAACACCATAACATGTGTTTAAAGGTCAGATATATAACAAAAAAACTAGAATGACTTCAAATCTTATGATAACCATCTTATTATTATTCATGATGCGTATAGAGAGATTCCATTTCAATCAAACATTTAGTCATCCAAGAATGATTGAAATGTCATTTATAAAGTTCTGATGCCATTTAAAAAGGTGTGTCTGGGGGTCAACATCAACCAAATGAAAATTAAATATCATGAAATCAGTAAAAAACAACTATATAGTGAATTTTGAAATGGTTGTGTGGAAATAATTTCATTCTAAGCTATTGATTATATAGGAAGACCGAAAAGGAAATTTTAGTGTCAAAAAACACTAAACTTCATGTTTAACTATTAGATCCATAATTAAGATCTATATATGACCTAAAATCATATTAAAACTATCTTAAAATAATTTTTGATGTGTATAGGGATGCAACATTTCAATTGAACCTGTGTTCCACCTAAAAAGGCCGAATATGTTGTTTTATGGGCTTTACGTCCTTCAAAAATATATTGGGTGGGGGGTTCAATACTGACTGGATGACCTATGAATGCTATGAAATAAAAAAACCATCTTGTAGTGAATTTTGAAATGTTCAAGAAGACGATACATCAGTCAAAGGTACCACATTCCCGAGATGAAGGAAAAATAATGATTAGTGAAATAAAACACCCAAACACGTGTTTAATGGAAAAAGATATAACAAAAGAACTTATAATACAATTACATAATAGGTAAATTGTTTAAATATTATTTATCAAGTTTAAAATTACATTAAATTTCAATAGGATGAAAGGTCTAGCAATTACAGTAGAATATGCAGTTTTTAAAGGCTTGACACCCTTTGAAATGATACATCTAGGGTTCAAAAACAACCAAAAGACATTTAAATTCCATGAAATAATATAAAATAACTGTAGAGTTAATTTTTAAGTGAATGAGTATCCATAACATTAATTTGAGCTTGTATTTTTATGGGAGGACCAAAAAAATGCTTATAGTGTCATAAAAACCAAAAATATCATTTAAAACCCATATTAATGAAAAAAAGAACAAATTGACTTGAAATCATTGAAAATGGTATTGTAAATATTTTTATGTGTAAGTGGAGAAGAAAAGTAATTTGGACATGTAATCTTCCCAAAACACTTAGTTATGCGGATTTTAATGGTTTGATACCCTTCAAAACATATAGTGGTAAAAACCAACTGAATGTCCTCTAAATGCATGAAATCAACAAGAAATCCTAGAATTAGTTTCTAAATGTTATTATAGATGATAAATCCAATATCAGTTTTTTATGGAATGACGGAAAAGAATATTGTGTTGTTAGAAAACCCCATAAAGTGTGTTTAACAGTCAAATATACAATAATAAACCTTTGAGTTTCATCAATTCATAGGGAAATTGTCTCATTATTATTAATGATGTGAATAAGTAGATGAAACAATTAGGATGAGTGGGATTCCTGGAATGACATACTATGTGATTTTTAATGGTTTGATGCCCATTAACAAAGTGTATCCATGGCTGAAAACCAACCTATCAACATCCGAATGTAGTGAAAGAAGACAAAAAATATAGTAATTTGAATTTTGAAATACTTTAGTTGACTGAACTTCAATATGTGTTGGAATTTATCTGTGGAGACTGAAAAGGAAATTTTAGTGTTATAAAACTCCAAAACGACTGTTTGATGATCATATTAGTAGAAAAAGACATTGTAATATCATGAAATCATAGTATAGATGTATTATTCTTAATATTATTTATGGGAATAATGAGACTATGAAACAATCTGTTATTCGATCATCCATGAATCAATTAATATGCAGTTTTTGAAGGATTGGAACCCTTTAAAACACATGTGGAGCCAAAACCAACTAAAAAAAATTTGAT
This sequence comes from Viscum album, assembly GCA_963277665.1. Classification (NCBI taxonomy): domain Eukaryota; kingdom Viridiplantae; phylum Streptophyta; class Magnoliopsida; order Santalales; family Viscaceae; genus Viscum; species Viscum album. Next base: position 1,689,715,665 of record OY728120.1, read on the forward strand.
TTCTGATAAATCAGAAAACAATGATGACATAGTGAATTTTGAAATGCAGGAGTAGGTATTACATTAATCAGAGGATTTTTTATCTGAGATGTTGGAAATAAACTTCTTAGAGTCAAGAAACTCTAAAAAATGCATATAACGGTCTGATATATTGGACAAAAGTCAGAATGACTTAAGATAACATGGTGCTGAATTTTTTTTATTATTGATGTACATATGATGACAAAAATCTATTTGATCTATTGTTTGTTTAGAATGGAAGAATATGATGTTATTTAATGTTTAATATCCTTTAAAAATTTATGTTAGAAGGTCAAAAATAAAAATGAAATATGAATTCCAATATATCAGATGAAAAAAAAACCATATAGTGAATTCTGAAATGGTCAAGGTGGTTGAATAACAAAATGAACTAGCATTTTCCTGAGAGGTTTAGAAATGCATATTTAGTTTAATAAAACTCTAAAAGGCGACCTTAACAATTTGATACCTATAAAAATGCCATTTAATTACTTCAAATCAATGTAAAACTATATTATTATTACTTCTAACATAATTAGGAGATAAAAAGTCAATCAAGTATTCATTTTTCTCTTAATGATAGAATATGTTGTTTTTTATGGTTAAACTCCCTTTAAAACACACAGTGGGTCAAAACCACTTGAACCATCTCTAAATGATATGAAATTAGATGATGAAAATGTAGAATGAAATATTAAATGGTTGATCAGATTGTATGTCAATCCTAGCTACCATTTTACTATGGTGATAAATGACTCCTTTTAGCGTCGTAAAACATGAAAACATATGTTTTAAGGTCGAATATATAGAATATGATCTTGAAAGGACATGAAATCATAAGAAAATCATATTATCATTATTCACGACACACTATGGAAAAGGAAACAGCAATCAATTCACATTCTATTCAGAAGAATAGAATATGTTGTTTAATATTTAGTAAAAATTATTAAGAATTATTAATATATTTTCAAAATCAGATAACAGTGGTCTATTGTATAATAATTTAATTGAAATTTTTTCATTTCAATTATTATTTGTGATATTTTTAAGTTAATTAATATTTTTTTAAATTTCATTCATGTCATTTTATTCGATGAAAGGTTATGAGATTCGAAGACGACCATGCATGGAGATTTCATGTCACATTGCTTTTTATATTTCTAAAATATTTTTTACCATTTAATTTTTGTTATTTTTTTAATGCTGTTTCAAATTAAAATATGTAAAAAATATTATTTCAAACTATGTGGAGATCTCTATAGGTTATTTTAAAGTATCCTATAGTGACATTCATCTAAAGTCCACTATAGGGTGGGCTGTGTTGGACTATAGGGAGCACCATATATCAATTGCTAGAGGTTATCCTAGTGATGGTATTGCGACTACCTTTTGGTGGTCACCATTGATGATCCCTAGCTAGTCAATATATATTTTCATTTGGTGGTCTCTATATGTAACATCAACCTTGTCAAGAGCATTCACCAAAGGATGGATGATGTATACAACAAGGATAGGCCTTACGTATCTTCTATTAAGAAGACATTAGGCTGCCCGTATTTCCCTTTATTGATGGATTTTGGAAGTTTCTAAATGACTTTGTAATACATGTGACACTTTTTGTCTATTAAAAATCCATAAATCATTAGAACCATTTTGAAACAAAAAATGAAAATTTTAATTCATGGGATAAGGTTAGAGTTTCGGTTCCCATGTACACATTGGTGAAGTGGTAGTGATTGTGGGTTCACACACATGTGGTTGTTGGTGTGGCGATTTCTGCGTATGTGTCTAGGTATGGGTGGGGGCGCTGATAGGGGGAATGAGAAGAATAAATAAATAGGATAAATTTTAATTTTTCCATATTTATTAGATTTTTTTTAGTTTTGATAATCAGACAATTCAATAGATTATAAAAAATTGAATATGAATGTATACTTGGCCCGCAATGATTAATAGTGTCCTAATAAGCACATTTTTCAATGAAAGAACTACTAGAATTTAAATTCATCTAAATAATTAGTGTTTTCCAATGATAAAAAGAGTAACTTCGAATGCATTGGTTTAGAGGTGTAAAGTCTGTGTATTCAATTAAAATTGGGTGTAGGGGAGTGAGTGCACGTGAATGTGAATGTAGGTGTGGGTGTGCGTGTTTGTGTGTATGTGTGTCGGTATGGGTGAGCCAGTGTGTGTGTGTGTGTGGGGGTATGGATTTTTGTAACACCCCAGCATAGGGCTGCCCAAACCATGACCAATCTAGTTGAAAATTTTTCCCTTTATCAAGACTCCTGATATCCTTGAGACTGTTTGTGGGAATAAAGAGTCTATAATCAACATATAGAGACTATACTATCAGTATCATCACCTAAAATAATAGATAAACTGTAAAACCATCATAAAACATCAAGGTCAGAATATGAAATTATATCCATGTACTCACAATTAATGATAAATAAACATAGACATTCTATAACAATAATTGTTCTACATTGAACAAGTATACGTACATTAGAAAAATCACCTCTTAATTTGAACATGGTTAAAATAAATCATAAATAAAATTATAAGTGGAGGAATGACCATAAAAATATGAATCCATCCAAAGTCTTTCCTCTAAACCTCATCCATCTAACCCAACTAGAGCATATATATAACTCTTTACCAGAATGAAAAATATAGTTTTTTTCATGAAAACCATTTTACTCATGCTACATGTGAGTATTATACTAAGTAGGGAACCAGTTGGAGTTAGTGTCTTAGGACCAACTTAGAGTAATTTGATTAAATATAAATTCATTGTTTTGAATAATAATAAAACTAATTATTATTTATTTTTAGTTGATCTTCATGTATCTAATTTAATAATTTTGTAGAGTATATGTCACATTGATATGATCATAAAAGATCCCTCCTATGATGACATCCTTGATGTGATATGGATATATTCTTGAATAATGTTATATTGCTGGATAAGGTACAGTAATGGGACACATAGTACATATATTGTCATTTGTGAGTACTTGTATTAATAAAATCCATATCACTTAGTTCAAATTTGTTAATCTTCAAGATGGGTGATAATGAGAAAAGACCCACATATTGGAATTCAGCGTTTTTTGTGTCATTGGATATTCCTATCTATGAGCATGGATGTCTTTAGAATTTTACATTATTATTATTAATAAATTTTAACACATGGTTACAATGACGTATTTTATAAACCATGAAGATAATTTTTCATGGAGAAGTTGGATATCTTGGGTGCATCATGAGTGACATACTATCAAGGTATATATTGGGGAAGGATTTTTCCCATCATTCATTAATGAAGATGATATTTATGATCTTTTACTGGAATATAACCATCTCATTAAATTCTATAGTCGGGTGTAATAACATGTTGTTTAGGTAGTAATATTGATCTTTTAGTTTTGAAGCATGGATGTGAACCCTGATTGATGAAATATTCTATCAAAGGAATTATATTACAAAGTGAGTATTTTAATGTGTTTGACTACATTGTGGCATTGATTTCATGATTGTGGGTTTCATGGCCTGTTTCAAGATAGGTATCTTGGAAATTAGAAAATTCCACCTAATGCTTATAAGAATGAATCCAGAAGGTCAAAAAAGATCATTTTATTTGGATCCCGATAAAATTATATTTCAGTTTATATAATGGAATAAATATTAATATGATTTTGAAGGAATAAATTTATTCAAGTTAAATTAATCATTGAAATTAAATAAATATTTATTCTTCAACTAGTGAATAAAATAATAATTTCACTTATTTAATATATTAATAAATATTTATACTCTAGATTGTGAATAAAATATTTATTTATGAATAGAATATTTATTCGATTGGTCAATAACATATAGGGAAGTTCAATTAGACCAAGATTGATTCTCATGGAATATATTAATTAACAATACCATTCCATGATATTTTTTATTTTTCCAGTTATTCTGTGATCCAAAATAAAAATAATATAATTATTATGTTTCATGGGGTTTATTAATGGTAATAAATGTTATTTAATGTAATGAATGCAACAAGATAATAATTTAACATTAATCCTAACACTATAAATAGAATTTTATATGTATTGTGTAGAGTGTTCAAAATTGGGAATAGAAATTTTTTTTCACACAACTAATTATCTCCCAACTACTTCATCACTCATCCTCTCATGAATGACACTCACACGAGATATTTCGTCAAGACTGAAGAACGATCCATCAAGTATAGAAAATGAACTACATTTTATTCTCTGTGATAGTACCTGATGATCCAGTGGTGTTTATTGGAGATCATTGGAGCTTGTGTAGATCACCTCTAGAGGAATTATATCGCAGGATCATTACGGTGTCATTATGGTTATATGAAAGTGTCTATTTTGAATGATCAATAATCATTAGAAATATATGTTCCAAACCCCATGTATTTATTACATTTTAGATTAAATGAAATTGTTATAAATTTGATTTGAATGATCCTTACACATGTTCTAGGGAAAAATTATTTATATGAATTTTAATATATCTACCACGACTTCCTAATTCTACTACACCAAGAACCATTTTTTTAATCAAAGGTATGTTACATTTAAATTTATAATCTTTTATATTATTATTTATCTATGAAAAATTGTAGATAGATTTATCATTTCATTTTATAAATTATTTAATAATTTTGGATGTAACATGTTATTGAAATATTAATTTTCCTCATTGTGTGTTTAATTTTCATAAGGGTTGAATAACAAATAAATAACAACCACTGATGCCATTGGGATGTTCCAAATCGTGGATGATAAGGCTATGTTCCACTGAGTTTAGCTGAAGCACACTACGTATTCCCATGCACATTGTATCTTGATGCACAGACCAAGTAATTACTTGTGGTTATTTTATTTCACAACACATATTGTCATTGACAAACTTCCACATATCATGAACAAAGGGGGCGTGTAGTATCATGTACATGCCATGTACTACAACTGTGTTAATAATCCAAAACCTCAGACATGTGACTTGGATAGTCTCCAACTGAGGTACATGGTGTGTAGCTCGATGTAGATGTCGTGTTGTCTCAAATTAATCGATGAAATGAAAATTAAATAAAATCTGAAAATTTCAGCAATAAAACTATATAATCTTGATTGGAACACCACTTTGTGTTCAAAAAATTAATAATTCTTTAAAAAAAATCAATGGTAAATTAATTAATTATTATTAACATGTCATTATTATATTTTATTTTTATTTTCAATAAATTCCATAAATGATTTATATCTATAATAATGATCATATGATCATTATGATAATAGGGAATTTATTTATATATTTACTTATCCAAGAGAATTTATAATAAAAATACATGAAATAGTTAGGAAATGAAAGTTTGATGGCTAATTTTTCATATTCTTTGTATGTATGACCAATCATGAGTATGACCAAGTCCTCTATTTTTGTTTTCATCAATTTAATTTAATTTATTTCATGAGTTTTCTATTAATTAATATTAAATTAAATTATGGCCTTATATTCAACCCACCATCCATTATTAGGTATAAACTTTGTGTCCAAGGGTATTTTTGGAATCACATTTAACAAATCCTTTGGTTCCCATCAACATGATGTGATTAATAAATACTTATAATTAATGAAGGATCTCGTAGTTTGTGGAGGAGATTCAAGAATGAAATATGATGATTCAAACTCAATTATCAATAGATATAAAGGTTGGATGTTGTAACTCATGCCATTACTATAACGTGGAGTTAATTCCCATGGTGATGGGGATATTTAATGTCTAGTCAATAAATAAACTTTTATATAAGATTATGATCAGGACATTTTATTTATTTATTTATTGTTGTCTATACATTATATATTTTAAGTATGAAATAATGAATTTAGATAAAAGAATGAATTAATATGGATATATGAAAATATGGAAATACAATAACTTTATTATTTGTAAATGTTTTATCCAAAAATTTTAATTAATTAATTAACATCAACATAATATTAAAAATATATTTAAAATATAAAAAACATGAAATTTATGAAGAAATTAAATAATTACATAAATTAAATATTATGATAGACTAAGACATCCATTAGTTGATTGTGAATGAAACCACAAAAGTACGTGTAGTATATGGGAAATGTCTTACAACATTCATTTATTTGGGAGTTCAAATGACAGTTTTGTGTTTACATAACCAAATATTTATTGAGTTTAATGGACAATGAAAGTTCAATTAAAAAATATAAGAATGTGTTGAGGTAATAAAAATATTAATTTTGGGATAGTGGAATCCACTAAATGGATCATGGAACTCCAAATCCAAAGTTGGAATGATATCAAACCTAATTACTTCATTATGGTTTTCAGGGTTAAAGGATTGATCATTAAGAAATTTTATAAGGATACTGGACCCTATACTGTTAAATCATGTATAAATTATGAGCACAATGGTGAGGGATATTAGGACTATATAAAATAGTATGAGATATATTTAAAACATTAAATTAATTATATAACAATTATATTGTAATCATGAAAATAACTAATAGTATTATCTCTCTAATTCTAGAATAAAATTACAATTTATCATCCAAACTATCCCTATAATCAATATTGGAGAATAAATATTCCAAACTAGAATTAACATCCGAGAGTGGTTTATATATATTTTTTCTGCGTTACACTATGAACTAAAATATTATATTATAAATTCCTCAAATCCTGACACACTTTCTAAAGAGGTGAGTAATGAAGAGTTCAATGTCTATGAAAATCGTCTGAGTAATGATGTAAACGTTCAATGTTTGATGATTTCTTCAATATATATTTAATTGATTAATTCTCACAAAAAATTGGATGAATATAGCATGATTGATCACCTTCATGTATTTGCCTGAATAGAGATATACATGAGCGATTTGATGTTTCCAAGTCACACATTCGATGGATGTTTGGAGAGGGAGACCCATTATGGGCATACATAGTCAATCCCATTTGAATAATTTAGTGTTTAGAGGTTTTAGGGTTCAAACTAAATGATGAAGTGGGAATCGAAATCATTCATACAGAACTCCATCAGAGATTCTCTATCTTTGCAATGATTTTAAATATGAACAAAACTGTTAAGTCTCTGATAGATCTTATATTTCTTGTTAACCATGTAGATAATAATATGAGGCATGAAAACCATTCCAACTATATGGTTAAAAATTGAATTTTCCCAGAGTTGTTATTAAATCACAAATGATCATAACACCCTTCCATAAAGAGGAATAAGAATGGGAAAGCAAGGGAAACGTTTGTTTCCTATTTCACATGTGGTATGAAAGGCAACTTAAAGAAAAACATAACCTACCCAATAATGAACGGGTATGTTTTAGGTGATTTTGATATCGAGTTCAATTTAACAGTTTGATTAAAAATTGGGGTTTGATACATATTGTGAGCTCACATATGTAATCAAATACAAGAACCAAGTAGATTTATAATGACTGTTTGAGGGGAAGTAGTCTATGAGGAGCCATCAGAGTTAAAATTGTTGATGTAGCTATCAAGGACCACTACCTCATGTCACGAACCAGATTGATATTGGGTTTAAAAAGTTTTTATTATATTTATTATGTTATAGAAAAGCATAATTTTTTTCTATTAAGACTAGATACATTTTAATTAATTATCATATTTTTGATGAAATGATTCTTCTGTTAGAAATATTTCATTTTTGTTGTAAGGATTATTTAAATAAATGCATTTATGTGTGGGATTACATAAACCATATAATGGAAATCTATAATGAAGTTACATCACATGAATCATACCACACCCAAATTTGGAGTCACCGTCCATGTCCTATAAATACAAAGGTCTAGACTAAACTACATCAAGATGGATATTTAGATTCTATTGAACTAAAACCACAATGTTTGTGATATACATGTTTATAAGGAAAATTGGACAAAAATCCATTTAACAAGAAATGATAAATAGATTAAATAATTATTTAATTAGTTCATACCATTGTCTGTGGACAACTTCCTATTGAATCTTTTGTTGGGTATAGCGAACATTGTACAATAAATATGCCTTCACCATAAACAATGAACCGTGATCATGGTTCATACATAAAATTTATTAAGGAATCATGCATGTTATTCACACTTCCTATGAGATTTGAAATATAAATTGATATTATTTAATTTTAATTATCTATTAATAATAATTAATCAATATCAAAAAAATATTCAAAATTATTAATAAATATTAATCAAATATCAATAAATAATGATAAATATTAACGAATAGCGATTAAAAATTTATCAATATTAACAAAATATCAATAAATCATGATAATTTATTTATAAAAATCAATAATTACTAATAAAAAATAAATATAAACTAATAAATATTAATAAATTCAGATACATATTAATAAATATTGATTAAATAATCATAAATAATATATAAATAATTTTTTAGTGTTTGGGCTGATGCATATTATTTAATTAAAACAATAGACCTCATTTTTTAGGTAGTGTAGACCCATTACATGACCCTTAGGCATATATAGAATTAAAGGTAATTGTAGAATGATGCATTGGTAATTGGGGTGGAAAGCTCTTATTTTTGGCCCAGAGGCCCTGATTTTGGCCCAATGCCCCATACTGTGAATAATAATGCTATAGTACCAATCCTATTATAGAACCCCTACTATTATAGAAATTGATTTAGTACCTGTCACCGAAATAGTTTTTCTAGTGCTACAGTTTCTCCACCACTATAGTACCACTACATTGCTACTATAATAACCTACCCCTAATGGGGTTTGAACCCCCAACAACGGTGTGGAATTATATGGTTCTTACAAGTAATTGAAGCATAGAAAACATTAGATAAAAATTCCTAAATAAAACATAAATATTGATTAATATTAATGAATATAGATAAATAAAAATATTAGTAATAAATATAACTAAATTGTATTTAAATAGTATAAATATTTATTAAATATTCATCTGTATTAATTAAATAATTAAAAATAATCTTAAAAAATCATAATAAATATTTTAAAAATATTAATATATATAAATTAAATCATAAATAATTTTATCATAAATAGTTATAAATATAAATTTTATTTATAAAAATCAAATTACTATGTAATAAATAATAAAAAAATTATTCATAAATTCACATATGTTTATTAAATAATAATAAATGTTAATTTATATTAATTAAAATAATTACAATATTAAAAATCTTTGTATTTATGTTTAATTAATAATATTTATTAATATTTATTAATATTTATAAATATCTATTTAATATTTATGAAAATATAATAAATTAAATTTAATAAAATAATAACAAAATATTAAATATATTTTCATATATATAAATTAAATATTCATAAATATCAATAAATAGTCATAATTATTCATAAAGATGATGAAATGATAAAAATATTTAAAATTAATAATAAATAATAATAAATATTTGAAAATGTTAATAACAAAGGTATAAATATTAATAAACCATACAAAATATCAATTAAATATCAAAATTATTAATAAGGATTAATAAATCTTACTAATTATTAATAAATATTGAAAAATGTTTATCAAATATCATAAATATTCATTAATTATTTTCATAAAAATATAAATAAATTTATATAAATCATGAGTGATATTTTTTGAATATCAACCATCCTTTAAGAAAATACAATATCTGCCAGAAAATAAAAAAATTCAATTAAAAATGGAAGAATAAGAATACTTTGTTTGAATAGAGGATAAGAAAACAAAGTGATAGTCACAGATAATACTGGAGGAATGGAAATTATACTAATGTAAGCAATAAAAAATGTCCTCCAAAAAATAGAAATTAATTTAACAGAATATTTTTAATTTTAGAATAAACCTTTATGATTTAGAAATTGAATCATTTTAATAACAATAAATCCAAAAATAATATTAACATATATTATTTTAAAATTTCAAGAAAATATTATAAATTAGAAAATAAATCATAAATGCAACAAAAACATAGTCAAAATCCAAATATAATCCATTATAAAATTCCACTACTGGGAATTTAAATATTTTATTACATTAAGATATATACAAAAAAAATATCAGAATGGGAGATGTTGAGATGATGATTTTGGCCTCCCCAATGTCCAATTTAATTTATTCTTATAGTATACACCGTTTTTATTTTGGTATTTTAAGATTTTTATAATATAGGCCATGTTTAAAAAATGGTCTCTTTAAGTATAAGATCATTGGTTTTTCACAATTCATACCTGAAGGCAGTTCTTACAATTGAATTATATTGGATTCACCTACATCCCAAGAGGGTAAAAAGTGGGAGATTATAAAATCACTATGTAAGCCTCTTTTAGATTTCATGTTGAGATCCAACTAATGCATTTAATCTTATGTTATGCTTTCATTGAAAGATATTGTAGAGTATGATAATTGCCTTTTTAACCAATGATATGTTAAATGGGGTTTTCATGAGCGTTGTAAGGACCTGGTTGGAAAATAAAAAGTAGTCCAATTCACTGACTTCTACAAATAATATTTCATGTTTGTTGTATCATAAATGTAATAACAATGTAAATCAAATGATTTGGAAGCTTGTTAATAGACCAGTAAACTTCACTGTCAATGATGAATTATATTCCACTTCATCTAATGGGAGCCTTAGTTTTTATACAATATCTGGGCACTCTGGTCCTGATGATGTTGCTGGTGATGGATAAGGTTACCGAGGTGAAACTCTTATCCCCTTGGTATTTTATGCCACACAATGTTTTACATATCCATCAAGGATATACTATAAATTTCATATTCATAAATTAGAAGTGTTTATATTTTGTGTTTGTGTGTGTGTGATGTATTGGTGTATGATATGAAATATTATATTCTTCATCACATTTTCATTTGTGGAATATCATTCCTTTCAATTTAATCTATAAATGGTTTTCATTTATTAGTTTCCCATAATGGAATTCATTTGTATCGTTTAATGAGATGAATCATACTGTAGGTGAAATATTTATATATTTATTTTTATGAAAAAATAATTTATTCACATATAATATTCATGAACGAATGAGTTTTAAATTTTTTATCATAATTTATTTCTTATATAATCAAATTTCGTGCAATGGATGAAGATATAGGTAATTATCATCTATATACCACACCACATTACAATCTTGGTCACATCACATCATTCAATCAAACACCCGGGCATGTCACCCCACAAGCATGACCACAACACATCTTCCCACCAACACATTCTCCCTCACATCACAACCACATCCATAACCATAGTTATAGGACATTGTGATCATCTAGGAAATCAACATCATTATCTCCACTAACCCTACATAACTCCCACCATAAGACACCCCACAAGCACGTTCAAAACTCATATCACCTAAAAACACATGTGCCCCACTGATATGAACAGTCATATCTCTCCAAAAGACACTTGGTCTATCAAAATAACAATCTAGCGCACTAACAGACCACCAAAAATATTTTCCTATTCAATATCTACATTTCCTATAAAAGATAACGGAAAAGAGCGGGTACCTAGCCATTAATCCTATTATGTAGATGAAAAAAACTCTCTACATTACTATGTTAATGTTCTTAAATAGTGCTTGACATGGGTGGGGTTCCTATAGAAATCACAATGAATATACATGTATATATATAGCCACACAAACAATCCCATCCTATGGTTTCTCAACCAAATAGTAACTAACTAAAAACATCGTCAATTTTCCTGACCCCTCTACATGTAGAAACCCAAAAAAAAATCAACCACATGTATCAAAAGAAAAAAACATCCATATAACAATCCCATTCAATTAAATATTTATCATAAACCATGTTTTACCTCAAAACCCACTATTTAATTATTCATCATCCAATTCATACCCATTAACCGAACCAACTGATATCATTACTAACATTATTAAACATGTTTTTTATTCCATCACTACCTGAACATCTAGAAAAACACAACAACATATGAAAGAATCTCATCACCCCTGCATACAATCACCTTGTCGCCCCAAAATCCTGGCCAACAAACCACCTTGCCACCCCAAATGCAGGGCCATCAAACCACCACTCCATATCAAGATCAAGTCCAACAAACCACCTCACCACCCCCAAAATCACAACTAAACAACCAAAACATTGAAAACATAAATGAACAGACAAACAATGACCTATCACCCCATACCCCATCACAACCACCACTCACTACCCCAAAATGATGACCATTAACCACATCACATCAAGGAACAATTTATTGTTTTAAAAAAGGTCTTGTTTCATATTTCAGTTAATTTTTTTTGGGGAAAGCCATAAATCATAGGGAAAAAATTTCATTATCCAAATAAAAGTGGTTATCCAATTATTCATTTTTTGGTGATATCAAAATAATATAAACACAAATATAAGTCATAATACATATCATATAATGAAATAAATTCCCCCAACATCCATATTTTTTATTAGTGGCTTCATGTCCGTAAAACCCATCACTTGAAAACAAAATTATTTCTATAATAAAAAGAAAATCATTACTATTTTCACCTTTAATTTAAATTAAACAATTATTTATCATTTATTAATATCAAACATCCATAACCAATAGATGAATAATTAAAAATCATCTTATATGATACATGATGAATATAAATGATGGATTCCCTTGGTTAAAGAAGCATTTATAAATTTATTCACACCACAAAATGAAAAATAAATTCCTAAAACCAACAACCAAACAAGGGATACAGTAGATGAAACTACACCACACCCAAATATCATCAATAGATATCCCAACACACACACCAAACAAAAAAAAACTCCACAAAAATCCCCAAACGATGAATGGAATAAAACCAATAAAGAATGGGATTTTAAACAACCACAAATTTCCAAGTCACAACCATCATAATAAAAAGATAAAAGTGGGAGGAAGGATGGCCCGATGAACTCCTCTTGGCACATAGTCTCTCCAATATAGGAGGTATAGGGGTATATTATAATGAATGAAAATTCATCTAAAATGAACGTAAAACTCTATATCCCGCAGTTTACATATCGTGTAACCATTACGTGGAGTGTAATCCTTGAGTTTATGGATATTATAACTTTCATCCAAAAACAGATTTCATCAATGGGTTTAACACACTAATTTTTACTAGGTCAACAATAACAACTACACAAAGGGTACAATTTTCATAGGCTACTATTTAACTATGTACATTCCATGAACCAACTTTCTATAGAATCTATAAACCATAATTAAACATTATGTAACAAATTTTTATGCTGTTTATTTAACGTAGCAACTATGATAAACCTCTAACCTCCATGTTAATCTCAAAGAACCTCCTCAAAACACCCATAATTCCCAAAACTGGTGAATTAATGGATCAAGAGGTCACAAACAATCACAGCAGGTACCTCTCAAATAACTCTATCCATTGAAAGTAAAATTACCAATACAAGAAGTATAGGGTTCCAAAAAACCATCCCATATGATACCTCTCAAGGATATAATCATACCTCAAAGGTTACCACTTACCAAACACACCAAACCAAATGGAAATAAGACATCATGAACAACCTCATCACCGACAAGGAAAATAACCACAACCAAACTGACACAAAACCATATTAACAGCAATGAAACCCAAACTGAAAACCACCACTACCCATGAACCAAACCTTCCTACACAATAAAATTTGGGAATTACATCATCTATATAAAGATATTATCTGAACTAGGTGGCACTGACATTCCCTCGTAGGACTAATCACATAAGAAATAATGATTATTTTTTAGTGTTCAGGTCCTCCCCTTTTCAAATGATATAAATTTATCAATCATAAGATATGAAAATCAATGAAAATAGCTTATCCCATAAAAAAGGGATCATACCATCACATCAAAAATAATACAGTATAAAAAAACCAACAAAAATTCGGGTACGTGGAACAAATCGATATTTCGTGTTTCTAAGTAGTATCCTATAATACATCTTTTAACCAGAACACATGACCCCATGTAATTTTTTATCCATGAAGTGCCTTCTCATAGTGATACTGGATATCTACTTGATTATATATGATTGTTGTTTCATCTACAATATTCAAGTCTCCCTATTAAATGAAGTGGGAGTCAGCATGATGATAATTATGAACTTGAGAGACTTGAAAGACAGTATGGATCCTCTCCTTACATGGTTCAAAAGTTCACCATTACACCACCATTCAATTACACCATAATATGTTAAAGGTAAAAAAAACTAGGCGAAATCATAATCCCTATACAATCCTCTACTTCCCACATCAAGTAGAAACCATCAACAACATGTTTTCCACAATATTGAACACCAAACACCTCCTCTTACAATAATATATAGACTTCTTCCCACCATTCACTAAATTTATCCTCTAATGAACAATGTGAACCTTTTTTCCATGCTCTACACCATATTAGGACCACGAAAATCAACCATCCCAACCCTTTTCTGACATAATAGCGAACAATATAGTCTTCCTTACAACACCTCTGATAGAGCCATACCAATGGAAGAGTGATAGATATTATTACAAGAAAACTATAAAATGGGAAAGTTACATACCCAAGATAAACCAAAAAGAAATACACATTCTAGAAAAAAATACTCTATTTTCTTGATTGTTTTCTCTGTCTACCCATACGTATAAGGTTGGAAGGTAGTCTAAAAGTGTAACTGAGTGAAAATACAAGCTACAATCCCCTCAAAACTCATGATGTAGAATGTGTATCCCATTCCAATAAAATAGATATCAAAACTCAATATAATATCACCACCTCATCCACCTAAATCATAGACAATGTATCCACCATGGTTTAATAATTGATCACAAATGAGGGGGACAATTTTATCACCCAATCAAGGATATCCCAGATGGATTCAAACCCATCTAGTGCTCAGGGTAACCCAATTTCAAAATCCACCGATATTTCATCCGATTTATACTTGGGAACATATATGTGATTCATGAAATAACTAGAATGATGTTGATATAACATTAAATACGATAGAACCAAGTACATTTTGAAAAAACTCTACCACCACCAATTTCATTATGAGTTACCAAAACTACACCCTAAAGCCAGAGTGCATCTTGGAAGCTCATATGTTTATCACCAAAGGTGATCTTTGAAACTCATGAAGAACCCCCGCAGTAATCAGTACTAGAATAAAAAACCTGTTATGAAACAACATATTGTTTTGACCATCCTATGGCCATATTGATATAGCATCACCATTTCCATAACAATCCCAAATCACTTCTAACTCTAAGTATCCACATTAATACTCCTCCATAAAATGCATTAGAGAATAATTATCTTTCATCTAAATAACACATCGTCTACCTCCATACACCCTCACATCTATGTGCAAGGAAATGAACTGCACCATTACTCACCAGGCATTCACAGAATCTCAAAAAACATTATTTCCCAAATACCATATCAAGGGATTAGCCATAAAATTCCCCTTACATGAAGTGAAAGAGATCTAAAAAACGTAATCATAAAGTAACACCATCCACCTCTAATTTTGATTGTTCAGATAAAATTGATAAAATATTTACTGTAAACACTTGTGTCCAGTGATGACCATAATTCTCTCCTAAATAAGGTAATGCCATGACAATATCAGTGTGAAAATGACCACATCAAAATCCAGATCAATAATAGCATTGTTGTTCTTGTGGGGTTGTAACTACCTAAACCTATAACATTACCTCTACTCCATCAACACTCATCCCAATCCTAAACAAGAAGAATTACAAAACAACTTGAAAATAACACCCTCCTTAGGAAACTAAATCACTAGAGAATTGATTGAAATCCCCATTAAGTACCCTAATGCTGACTAGAATATATAACTCTACAAAAAATCCTAGTTTTTAAAATTCAATGATGTCAATGGGGATGTAAATAAATTTAAATTAGGAAAACCCCTCGGATAATATCATGTAAGAACAATGAATCTAAGATCCTCTATGATGTTCTATGGTGATATCTAAGAAATAGATACCTCAAACATTGACATGCACACTAACACACCCATTTGAGACACAATATGATTTTGTAAATGAACCACCCATTTCCCAAAATTACACATGGGTAACCCTCAGTATAGTTAGTGGCATAAAACAACATGCAGGATAGTTCTAGGATTATCAACATTATCTTTGTCTAACATCGAGTAGATTAAGATATGTTTTATGAATATGATTATAAAATGGTCTTATAAATCATAGATCTTGGAGTGAATAATCTCCATGATCCTGTATTGTGCATTCATAATACCAAATAGAATGACTACAACAATGAAGTTCCAATACCCAAATCTGAAGGTATTCTTCAGGACATTGCTCTCCTTCACCCTCAACTAGTGATATATTAAATGCAGTTTGATCATAGAAAAAAATCTCTCAACTCTCATCTAGTGAAAAAATTAGTCTATCCAAGTACGAGGGTAACTTTTTTTGACCATCACCAGATTCTAACTATATTAATTTATACAGTACCATAGATTATCATCATCACTGCTGGTAACAACAATGGTTCTCCCTACAGTGACACATAGGGATAGTTATTACCAATCTTCATAAAATAAATTATTTGAATCATAAAAATAAAAGGACTTATATGTACTTATATGATAACGATCCACTAAAATCATATAACCACCAGGCTGAAGCTCTATCTCAAACTGAACTTCATGCCGTTGGATTAGCATCATAACCAATTCTAGAAAAACATCTAGTAACTCCTAAACAAACCCAGAATCATATTTCATTTAATTATATGGTAATTCCATATAAAAATTACTATCAATGAATGAAGGGGATTCACATATTAAAGAATGACCTGACAACACCGCTCTCTAGAAAAACCAGATGCTCTCTATCAATATCTAAGAAAAATACACTCAATCAGATGTATTTGATAATAGAATGAATGAAATATAATGATCCATGTATGATAATACAATCATATATATACAAATATATCATAAAAAGAATCCCATTGGACCGGTGTGCCTCTATCATAATTCAAAATCAATAGAAAAAATAAAACATGTTGGTCTAGCCTCTAAATGGAATAGTCAACACCATGGGCATAGAAATACTCTCAACATCTAGTCTAAGATAATGGACTATAATTTTATAACAAATGGGGTGAAAATATTTTGATTCAGAAAATTAAAAAACAAGAGTATAAAACAAATCGGTCATACCATTGATGATATGTAACTTATCTATAATTTATTACTCCAATACATGAATAAAACCATTACTTGATCCTATACATCTCTTCTCACAACAACCTCCATGAAGATGCTCATTTAGAGGTACCTTGTCATGAGGAAAATCTTGAGGATGGCCTCTACCTGCTCTGTCTCTTATCAGGGAAGCATTACCCTACTCCCCCAACTTCTGACAAGGTATCACTAAAAAATGTGGATGAGGATAGCATTGTACTTATCTAACTCCACAAAACTAATATCGAGAAACCACTAGGAAATATTTAATAAGATATTAGTGAACCCCACAAGAAAAAAAATCACAAATACCAAAATAATAATGTCTATTTGTATCCCTTGATGTCCAATAAATAAGATACATAGTTCGGGTCCCCATAGTTTGAAACCTCATAGTTCCATTCACCTAATACATGCCACTAAAGTTTCAACCCTCAAGGAACTATTCTGGTTCCCCTATCACAATAATCCTCATTGTGAGTTCATCATTTTGATGAACACTTCCTTCTTATGAAAAACAAGATACATTGGAAATGTAAAAGGAGTAACAACATACATGATATAAGGACTGAGTTACTCCTCAAAAATGTCAATAGAGACACATCATCTTGAAAAAAGTATCTAGGGAAATTAAATAATCTACATGAACATGATTTCCAAATCCCCCATTGACATATTCCTCTACTAAAGATAAGGAATATCATGACTCTTCACTACCTTCAAGGTTAATGAATATAACTATTCCCATAACTCCTTCTGCATGTTGACCAATGAAACATACAACTCCTTCGTATCTTCCAAATATAGTGTCCGCAATTGATGCGTAGATCCCCACATATAACTAACATCCAATGGGATCCAGTAACCTATATCATCATGGGTTAGTCTAAAAGTGACCCTTAACTCCATCATCCTGCTCTCTGTCTCCACATATGAAATAATGACCTCATATTTTCCTAAATTTTGATGCTATAAAGAACACAACGCTCATTACCAAGAGTCATCCTAATTTGTTGGATGAAACCTCCAGCAATCAGGTAGATCAGCCTACAATACCTAAACTTCCTTACTAGCATGAGAATGATGGCTATGAGCCATTTTTGAAAATAAAACCATAAAATCATAATCCCAATAATTTCGTATTTTATTATGATTCATTTTAATTCAATTTATTTATTTTTTAATAAATAAAACTTATTTTATATATTAACATAGCTAATTGTGATTCATTTACCTATCCTAGGTCTCTACAATCCAAATCGGTCCACCTCACAAGGCCATTCAGTTTTCTCATAGATGGTGAAATGGATCATTTGGGGCCCTAAAATACCATGTCCCAGGCAGTCTTAATGGCCTATGTCACACACCATGGTCAACTGGAATTGATCCCATACCAACCCATGCAATTCTCACAGTTCCTAACTCAAAACTCTATCAATTATCACAAACATGTCATTTGATACGACTTTTTCATGATTCACTTCCAATAAAGATATCGCAATGAGGGGGGAAATAAAATGACTACTTATGTCCAGCCTCCAGTAGGCCCTCGTTTGGTGATTATCACAAAGGGTATATAATTATAATAATATTAGAGGAATTACCCTATATAATAATATATGATATGGAAATTTGATAAATCATCCACAAGAAACCCCATTATATAATATAAAGAGATTCTAGAACCATCCAAAAATGCATGTATTGAAAAAAAATTATACATATAAAAGACTACAAGGAAAACCCGAAAAATTAAAGCTAAAGTTGGGACACATAAACTATCCAAAATTTCATCTATTTATATCCACCATGGATCATGTAGTCCTATTAGAAACATAATAATACTTTATATACAGAGGGAGATCATACAATTTTACAATGTAATAAAATCAAAGGCTCTCATGGAGTTGTGAAAGAAAAATACTAATTATCCTTTTAGAAAATAGCATAACCATAAACACATAAATATGATAACATCCCATCCCAATATCAAAAAGGAACACTCACCAAATAATGTTAGCCTTGTAACATAACATAATTAGAAGCATATATATAAATTGTTCCTCAAAATTCTTTCCCACTGGGGTGCTACTATCACACCACAACTACATATGACCTGGTGTGTCCCTATCTTCTATATACCACACCACCCATCAAGCATAGTCACATCACATCATTCCAGCAGATACCAAGGCTCACTGCCCCACAAGAAGGGTGACATCACATCTCACACATAGAATCATGGGTCACCACATCAAAACTACTTGCATAACCATTGAAGTAAGGTGTTGTGAACATTTATGACATAAAACTCATTCCCTCTTACTACCAGGAATGATCCACACCACTAGATTCCCACAAGAACATTCATAACACATATCTGACAATAACACATTGGACACTGCCCCACAAGCATAGTCACATCTCAACCGATAACACATGGGATATCAGAACGACAATCTAATTCACTAACAAAACTCTTTATATCACAAATTGTGTAATACCAACTTCACCTAGAAGGTAGAGAGGTAATGTTCCTAAACCCAAACATCCATCCTCTTAACCATATGCTATGATAAACAATCCCATGTGACTATGAGGGTGTCGGCACATAGAGCTCAATTTGTGTGGATTTTTCACAGTAATCACAAAAAATATATAATTAGTTACCTAAATCCACAGACACAATACCAACCTATGGTTTGTCAACCAAACAGTAACTAACCCACTACATCATCACATTTACTGGAACCTTTAAATGTAGATCACCACAGAAGCCACAAACACATGTCACCTCATAATCGAATTCCATTCAATCATCCCATTCTTTTAAGTATTTATCAAAAAAATTGTTTCGGTACATATCAAAGCATTTAATTATTCATCATCTACATCAAAACATTTAACAAAACAAACTAATTTAATTTAAAATACTTTTAAAGACAATATTTATTCCATCACTATCCATACATCTTGAACAAGACAACTCTCTATCAAAATTACCTCATCATCCTCATCACACCATCAACTCACTACCCCAAATGATTGGCGAACCAAAAAAACATCACCATAGAAAAAGAAAGACCAAAAAACACCTTTCTACCCTAGAATAATGAATGAAATCCACCATTCCAACCAAAAATTATAGACAAAAAATCTATTTTCCACCCAAAAGCACGAAACAAACCACCACCTCACCTCCCCAAATGAATAACCAAACAACCACATATCACCCCATATCCCAACATATCCAAAAAACACTACCCCACAAACATGATGACCAATCAAAACCCTTCAATGATCATTTTATAAATTTAACAATTATATTTTATCACATTTCACAACATTATAGGGGTGTTAACACAGAATCCATACAACTTGGGAAACAATTTCAATAGTGAAATATAAGTTTTTAGTAAATTCCATATTTTTTGTTCATATAACAATAATCACAAAAAGCATAAGAGACACAATACATATGATCCAGTGTTAAAACAACCCCAAAAGCCTCAATTTTCATGGGGAAATCAAGTCCATACAATCCATCACATTAAAATAATATCAAAGGGGAAAAAGCATGTAATGAATTCCCCTCTCCCCTGTCAAATTCAATTAACAAATTTTTCATCATTGATTAAGCCATCAAAACACTAAAAAAAAATTAATTAGCACAAACCCATTAAAATTATAAATAATAAAAAGAAATGTGGGATTACCTAAATCAATGTCACTTTTTCCTAGTCATTATATACCATATAGAGAATAATACATTCCTTTAAACCAATACTACACATGGTACATCATGTATCAATCTACACCACACCAAATGATCATTAACATGAAACCCAACACAAACCCATCCAAAAAAACATCACCATATTAAATCCATAGAATAATACCATTTTAAATCCAACCATGAAATGGTAGAGAACCTATAGTGGATTTAAAATGAACAACCACCAAAATCAACATATCAAAAAGCTGGGAATGAAAAACCATAAAGGATTTAAAACTCACTTTTATTCATTTTTTTAAATCCCACACACTTAATGTGTTCAAATATCATGAAATACCCCCTATTAGTGTAAAATTTGTAAACCACCCAACAATATAATCTATAAACCACCATTAAACGTCTTGTAATAAAATTACTGGACATTTATTTACTACATAATCTCTTCTACCCCTCTATCCTCCATGAAATAACTCACAGAACATCCCTCAAACTCCCCCTACACAAAAAAAGGAAATGTAA
Source organism: Viscum album (assembly GCA_963277665.1). Classification (NCBI taxonomy): domain Eukaryota; kingdom Viridiplantae; phylum Streptophyta; class Magnoliopsida; order Santalales; family Viscaceae; genus Viscum; species Viscum album. The sequence continues at coordinate 1,689,737,352 of OY728120.1, forward strand.
TTTTTCAGGAGTGCACAGATCATTACAGTATACCTCATCAATGATGATGAAGACTTAATTTATAAGATCTTTTGTGGAAATTCCAAAATATATCATCATTTAATGATTCATAAATCATTAATGATTCTTTAGTGATGAAAAAATAAATTTATAACATAATGGGGTGAGTGGAGAGACGTTTTGTGTGTGAATGTATGCATTTTTTGGTGGGTATGTGAGTGTGGGTGTGCACACATGTGGTTTTTGGTTTCAATGGTTGTGTCACTTTGTCTGTGTTTTCAGGTCCATTGAATTTTGTAACATAGCATCCCATGGATACAAGAACCACAACTGAGCCAATAGATGTATGTTACCTTAGGCATGACTCCATGGACACTAGAGACTGTTAGTGTGTGATGATAGTCTATAAGAATCATGGAGAGACTATATTCATGGTATCATCAAATGCAATAAAAAATAAATAATGAAATCATCATAAAATATAGGATTACGTTTATTTAATTACAGTCATTATTCATCCATCGATGAAAAATAAACATTTAAATTATATAACAATAATGGTCCCTTGTTTAACATGTATACATTCATCATAAAGATTACCCACTATGTTGATAAATAAAAAATATATAAAAACAATAAAAGTTGAGATGCCACCATGAAACCATGAGTCCCTCCTAGGTCCAATGTCTTAACCTCATCCATTTAATCCAATCGAATATCATATACAACCTATTACCTAAATGATTGAAATAACTTTCTATACAACGAAGTTAATAATGAAATGTGTAATCCTAAACCACTATTGGGAACCCACAATGTCGTTCCATATATAAACAATTATATCAATGTATGTATTCAAAAAATAATAATTATATAAGCAATAAATTAATATGCAGTAAATCATGTAAATTCATTATGCTAAAACTAAGAATCTTTGACACCTCACCCCACATATATTGTCCAATGATGATGTACATTGTCAATCATCCCTCAATGGGTCAGTTTGAAGCATATAGAATCATGGGCATATAAATGTTCTAGTGATTGATGCTAAATGAAATATATAATCTAGGGATTATACTATATCTGTCCATATGGATTATAATTTAAGATGGTGTTTGGATAACTCGATTGAATTTTATCATTATTAGTGGATATAACAATGTTTTATAAAAGACCTATGATAACCTTGATATGTGATATTAGAGAATTTAGTGATCATTATATCTTGATATTCATCTCTAAACTTCCCATTAAGGATAATCGAGTGAGGATTCATTTGGATAGATAGATAACACGAGATATTAAAAATAATATTTATTTATCATGCAATGTGAGGGGATATCCATGGGTAGGCAACTACATTGAAAAAATAAATTTAAAACCAATGTACATCAATATTGTTTTCACACAAAGAATAAATAATCAAATAGAATAACACACCCAAAACACTCTCATCTCAAGAGAAATCATGTGTCCCACTTATACTGATCTAATTTGGGTTCTTGTTTCTATTTTTTACATTTGAAACGTAATTTTGGATCGTTTCACTAGTAATGATGATTTTAGAAAATTTTCATATGACCATTCATCATGATTTTGTGTAATATAATGAATCCTTGGAATGTATTGTGTTTTTTACACAAAACTAAGCATTATAAAAAAAAGTGAGGCTTTATTGACGATTGGGATAACACAGAAGTCATAGTTGAGAAATATTAAAGTGGTTTTTCATGTCTAAGAAAAAAACTATTGGGTATCCCTAAATATGACTAAGAATATTAATAGTGGAAAGGGTTTTTTGATCCAAAAAATTAGGGAGATATAAGTACTACAAGGTATAATTTTCATGTATTAATAAAAAATATGAAAGAAATCTATTAATGGAGGTGGGTTATCATCATCTACAAAATGTATTCAAAATTTCATTACATGTGAAATATAATATCATCTCTTGGAATTTTTGTAATTCAATTGATGATTGTTGATTTGTGTAAGAAGATTAGTTACAATTATTCATAAAAATCATGGTAGAGGTCAAAATTTCTATTCAAAAAATGATATATGATTAATGGAGGGTCCCATGTAACCAATGTATACTCATGAAATAAATAAGAAATGTTTGGTTGTTTTTCAACCAACAATTGTTAATGTAATGTTTTCATTAACATTGTGTTGAAGGATTAATGTAATAACAAAAACTACTAAACATTTTATTTTTTATGATGGATAATTATTGATGGGATATTGTCACAAAAAGTCATTTGTATCGTTAGTCTATTGCTAATGACAAATTATATAATACATCATTGAAATTACATTTATTTCTGATTTCCCATCACAAATACATATTTTATGTGATGGTGGTTAGATCCATCATGAATAATTTGAGGATGGTTGTTAAATATAAAATTTAATGGGTTTTTCAAAAATATCGATTTTTGTAGATAAGGATATTCATCACAATTGAAAATTTTTTCAAAATTTAATAAGGCAATTAAAAATATCTAAAATAAATTTTAAAAAATAAAAACAAACGTAAAATTAGAAAATTATATCACACATAATATATTTATCAACCAAATATATTGGCCATTCATTAAAAATAATACATCATTAAATAGTATTTGGTGAAATGTGGATCATTAGATGGATCAGGGGGAGGAGAATCAATACCAATGCGAGATGTAATCCATCACATTTACTATATAATGTTCTCATCAGTGTTACACTTCTACTTATGCTCCTCCTATATCTGTTTCTTTAAATTTGTGGTATCATCCCATATTGATCTATCAACCTCTCCTTATACTGTGAAATATATTAAGATGTTGGATCTCCATGAACTCACTTTTTTCTTAGTGATGACATCATATTGAGCTATCATAAAAGCTCATATGAGTTAGTTGGAAGCCAATTCCAATCCCTTACCCTTTTTCAACACCATGGAGTCTCACATATATCAAATCTCCCTAAAAGAAAAATAACACGCCACACGAATCTGTGTCTCTCTTCTCAAAAATATCTCTTGAATGAGAAGTCACATACTCATACTTTTCACTCATGTATTATTTGAAATTATTAAAATAATAAAATTAATATTTTCAAACATTTTAAAAATTTGTTGAAACAATATGGGTCTATCAGTCACCGATAAGTTTTCATGTACGAGGATTAGTGTATGAATTTATATAAATATAGAACTTCATAATAGAGTTGTTATTAATTAATTATTAAAAAAATTAACATTACATATAATTTATGAATACAATAATAAAAAATATTACTTACCATGTATCATTAATTTATTCCAAATGTATGGCTTCCTATACTTTCTGTGTTTTTCGTCTACCCCAAACTCTTATGTCTAGATGATGACCTCTTCCTAATGTCTCTCCAGGCTAGTAGGAGTCCAAACCATCCCATACATGAGCGGAGAAATATTCACGTCGATGGGAGATGCAAGTCAGGTTGAAAATAATAGCAGAAGCTCATTCCATATCTTGATTTCTACGGCTGCGAAAAAAGTAATGAAACCATTCACAAATACAAATCTATCTAACCTTACCAATAAGTTATAATGGGATGTCACTAGTGAATGACCACAAATTCTACATGATATTTAAATAAAAATGAAAGAAAATAATAGTTTTTTTGAAAATAATATATTATTCATTAATGTAAAATCAGGTGGTCAAAATTTTGTTGACTAATTGTTATGGGTTCCGGGTCTGATGAAAAAAATGGTTTAGATAAACAATTTCATACAATATGAGCATCTTTCCATATATTTAAATGAAAAAAAAATTAAAATAAAAACAAATATTCATAGTATTATGAAAAAAATAATATAAAAAATAATATAAAAAATAATATAAAATAAATATCTTATATAATTAAACATACATATATAAATGAGGATAAAAATAAAGGGATTTATGACTCTCTATAATAGGTTATAGAATCAAAAATCTAGCAAGATGGCGCCCCCTACTAATAGTCATAGCATCATGTACATCAAATTAATTGGGCGCATCAGTATGAAGTCAATCATTATTGATAAAATTATATATATCATCAGGAGAATCTCCATCCATCTAAAATAAAGAATCATACCTACATGAAATATTTATTAAAAATATATAATATAAAAAAATACCATAATATAATAATTTTAGCTGTAAATTTTTTTATAGATATATCAAATATAGATAATTAATACATACCATAATATAATTATTACCTATTAATAAATATTGTATATAGTAATCAAAATCATAAATATTTTTTAATATATTAATCAAATATAAAAAACTCATGAATACATTTTAGAATATAATATTATTCCTAATAAATAATTGTTAATATAGATATCAAGTGTACAAAAGTAATAATTATTTGATTCAGTGATGGAACAAAGAGATGACCAGGTCATGCCATATTATATTAACAATTTTAAAATTATAAATTTTAAACAAAAATTAAATATATTAAAAAGTAATAAATATCTGAATATAATAAATTATTCTTCATCTTTATCCTCATCTATATTTAGGGAAATTTTTTCTTCATCATTTTCTTCATCATGAATTTCTATTCAACATTCAGTTTCATCATCCATTATTATATCACTGATTTTATCAATAACATATAGACTTTATTTGGTGGTTTCATCATTAAAATTTATATCTAATGTGGTAATAGTAATATTTGATAATTTTTCCTTAAAATCATCAATATGTTTCACTTCAATAGAACCATTTTCATTTTCATGAAACTCATTTTCATGAGATCCCATTTTTATTACACTATACCTCTCATTAAAATCTCTCAATACATCATTTTAATTTCTATACAAAATGTGATATTCTTCTTGTTCAAACATAAATTTTTCTTTTAATACAAGAAGATGTTAAATAAATTGTCAACGACCACATTTTTTTGATGAAATCACATCCGTCGATCAATATCAAACCAGTGACATATGAAAATCATTATATTCATTTTTCCTTGATAACAAAACTCTATTATTTCATAATATATTCCATAAAATTCAACATCATTTTCATTATGATGATACCCATTTAACCATACTCCGCTGTTAATTTATTTCTTTGATTCACCAAAAATGCATGTATGATTTTAAAATTCTTAGACCATATACCCATTATAATATTTTACCAATTTCAATGAAGGGTTTTTTTAAAACACATAATTGGTTATCAATTTTACTTCCAAATTATGTTTCCTATAAATAATAAAAATTATTAACAATAGATATCATTATAGAATTTATTTGAAATTCCAAAGAAAAAAAATAACATAGTAGTCTTTGAAAACAATATAAAAAATTCTATTAACATCATTCATTAATAGATGGAGTTGTAATTGTTATAAATTTTTTTATATGGTCCCTATATAGGCTACAAAAATTAATTTAAAAATTGATCTATTATAAAATAATAAAATAATAACATTAATTATAACATACTAAAAAAATTGTGCCTTTCATCAAAATTCATTTGGACATATGTATGAGCTTTGTACAGTTCATTATATGAAATCCATAGTTCATGATAAATAGAAAAACCACGCTTGGGCTGATAAAAAACAAAAAAATGATGGTTTTTGACATCTTGAAATTTTTTCGAATTGTGACACATGAAATTATCTTTTAAGGTTATTATTATTAAAAATATAAGACTATAAATTTGAAATTTCTTCATGTAAGTGTTCTATACAATCAACTATTCAACTAATTCTCTGGTATGAAAAATATTTAATTGTTTCAAACATATCTAAAAAATATAATTATTTTACAAATATAATGACCCATAAAAATTAAATTCATATAGAAAATGAAATAATAAATTCTTCATTGAGGAAAATAATGTCATATCGATTACTTTCAACAATTTACATTAAATTATAAAAAATATTCTTCATCATACAAAATGAATCATAAGACGACATTTTAAAACAATTGACATTGAATAAATATGATATAAGAAAAAACATGTCCTAGATTGAATAATTAATACACCCTCGCATAAAAATGTGATGTAATATTTCCTTTATCCCATGTCAATATTGAATTTTTAACTTGGTAATATGTCCATTTATGTTGAAAACTGAGAAATTATAAACATAACCATAATGTAACCTCAAATATCTAATACATTCATAAAATAATAAACATAACTCTTTAAAATGCGTGTTAGATTATTTGGGATTCATTAAATTTTGTGACATTTCATCTTCAAAAAAATCATGTCAATATGATTGAAAATATTGTGATGATCTAATGGGGAATTATAATAATCCTTGGTCATATTGTGTGTGCCTAACATGGTAAAAAATATGTTCTCAAAAAAATATACTCGATCCACATTACATCTATCTAGTGAGGAACCGAAAAATTATAAATGTATATTAGGTACTAAAAAATACTATACTTTATCTATGTATGATCCCCCAACACTATTTATTTCTTGATCATTTATGGTGTGACCAATAATAATAGGATGTAATGATGAAATGATATATTTTATATTAATAATAGATAATATTTTGTATGTTCATCTCATTTGATTATTCCCATTATAAAATTATTTATATTAATTCAAAAAGGGTGATCCATATAAAGAAATAACTTTTGAATGGATAAATAACTAATGTTTCTTGAATTGCCAACCGTTAATGCTTTTTTCTCATCCATGATGTATAGACATGATTTTTGACCATATATTCTCCAACCAGATAACAAAACATACTACAAAAATTCACCTAGCATAAACATTAATGCATTTAGTAGATTAAATTTTTTATCTCTAACTATATCAAATATATTCACATCATTATTTCATAATGAATTATATCACCACTTATTTACCTCAAATGAACATAGATATTCTTTTGAATATGTCCTGGAAATAATAGTGTTATATATATATATTGTTCCTTCATCAATATCCTAGGAGGTAATATGTATTGAGTAATAAAAAAACACCACTGGGTATAATGACTATTGTAAGAACTAAGGGATAAAAACCCATAAATCAAAAGACCCAAACATATGTGATAAGGATCTGAATAAATTTTTTGATTATTCTACTTGTTTTTTTGGAATCACTATCATAAAGTGTATTTAATAATTAATTGATGGAAATATTTTATTTAGGCCACATCATTAAATTAGATGTGTTGCGAGACATAAATAAACATTTAAAATGTTCTGTATTTGGAAATTACGTCAATTGTTTTGTAGGAAATCAAGAAATTCCTTGTTTTGTCACATTTTAATTTGATTATCCACATATGGGAAAATTAATTAACAATTCATGAGAGCCATAAGTAAGTTTAATTAAATTTAACATGCATGAATATTCAAATAACTACATCCCCTTTTATTGACCAACCTCTTAGATTCATAGAAACATGCATGTAATCTATTTTTGTCAGGAAGCATTGATTTAAACAATGATAAAATATGATCAACTAGAATATTTTACATTCCAATAAGTGATTTAATATCCTTAAATATTGTATTAGTTTCATGTTTTCACATATAGTATCCTCAATATATGGCCACCTCACTAGATTTCAACAAATAATAAAATTCATAAAGATATGAATCATGATTTGGAATATAATTCTGAGTTGTTGTTTCCCAAATATATAGTCCAAATGACTCAGGTACTAATTTAGAAAATAATTTATCTTGAACAAAAATAATTTTATTGTCTATGGATTTTGGTTCACCATCTTAATAACAAAAAACATACTATTTATAAAAACCAAAATGCAGTAGATCATGTCCAACAATGCCAATCATTTTTTAATCGACTCTGATTATGTATATCACATGGGTATTTAGTTGTTCCATCAGAAATAAGTTATTAATTAGATTATGAATATGAAATAAAGGTTTCAGTATCCTCAATGTAGATAAGGGTTATACTAGATTTATTGGGACTTTTTCGATGATTTATTAAATCAAGATCATATAATATAAAATTATGATGAATTCATGGGTCCATTGTAATCTAAAATAATAATAATTTTTATAATTATAATAACTACTCAGTTTGTCTAATTGAAATAAGTTATTATAATTTTTCCCCTTAGAATATTAATTGGAATATGTTAGGAGTGATGCACTTGGTTAGCACTAGATTCCGATTCACATAGATGTTCCGTGTAAATAGAATAATAATATTTAATATTTAATATCACACACATTCTATAGTCACAAAATTATATAATACCTCCTGCATGTTTTCTCATATTTGAAATACGATACCATTATTACTACTAACACATGGGGTTTATACTACATGTGACATAACATTTATATATATTAGGTGTTTGGTAACATTTCTTGAAAGGGTAATTGATTTAATATTTTTAGTATAATTTTTTATAAAAAATTCGTTTCTCTAAAATTGTGTATCATATGAAATATATGAGAGAACCGTTAGGTCTGGTAGTAGTGTTTTCCCTATACACGACACAAAAATTATGTGCATCTGGAATTTTATAACATCATTCATGATGGTAATTCATTTAATATTTTTATTTTATTTTCTACAAAAAATTTATATATCATCAAAAATGTTTATCATATCAGAAATAGGATAGCACAGTTAGGTTAGGGAGGGTGTATTTACCCTTGGTGTGACATATCCTTTGTGTGAATTGAGTTTTTAGTAACAACACATGCTAGGGTATCCTTTTAAATAACTTATTAGTATTATATAAATATATATATTAAAATATTTATATGAATTATTAATACTATATTTTATTCATAAGACATTTATATGAATTGTTGTGAATTTTGAATTATTGTTATTAATTTTTATATTTTTTTGAATGTTATGTAAAAAATATATTTTTTATTACAAAATATTATTTTATTTTTTCCAATTGATAAAATTTATCATTATGTAATACTAATGAATTATTATATAGAGTATATTTTTTAAAAAACATAACCAATTCATAACATTTACTATTATTTCATATTTTCTCTATTACAAATTATTTTAAAATATCGTAATTTCCTAAATTTTTGATATTATTATCAATATTTTGTAATGAACACTAATATTTACAATTTATTAATAATATTGAATAAATAATAATTAATTATTAAAAAAAATTAATAATTTTTACTAATTATATAAATTTTTATTAGATTTTTAATAATTACATTATATATGTCACTATTTCATTATTAATATAAATACATCAAATATATTATGAATATTTAAAAAAAATATATATATATCAAATCAATATAAATAAACACATATATACAACAAACCACACAAGTTTTTTATAATTCTACATATACATATTTAAATGTATATATATTACACTATTCTTTAATCAATAATATTTTTACATGTATTTTGAAACAAATAATAAAACCATCTCAATATATACCTAGATACATAGACACACATACAAACATATATATATATATATATCAAATAATTTATACAATTTTTAAAATTGTTTATATACATATTCAAAAGTAAATATTTATAAATAATTATATATAAATATATATATATATATATATTACCATACATATTTTTTAAAACGTTTATATATATTGACACGTTAATATAAATACAGTGAAATATAAATATAGATATATTAAAACCCTTACACGATTTTTATATAAATATGAATATAAATATACATATATGTATATATATATATTAAAACCCATAAACTAATTTTTTTAAAATTATTATTTGTATACAAAGAAAGTAATATACATATATATTATAAGATTTATAAAATAATATAAATACAAAAAATATATTGTGAAACTTTTTTTTATAAAAATTTACATATGAAATCAATACATGCATAAAATTATACATACATACAAACATACATTCCAACATATAAACCCACCGACACACAGAAGGAGAGAGATATATATTTATATAATCCTATACATTTTTTAAATACTTATATGTATATATTCACATATTAATATACATATATATACACTAACATATAATCAAATATTTTAAAAAAATGCATATAAATTTTAAAAAATAAAAATAAATAAAAATATAAAAATCAAACATTATTTGAAATCTTTTCCCAAATTAATGTATTATGATAATTCCACAAAAATCATATCACCATATGAATGAAATACAATTAAATAAAAATATATATTTATATATTCTCTGCCAATATCATATGTCCCTAAATAACATTCAAAATAAGTATATTTATTATAATAACAAATAATAATATACTTTTAGTGTTGTAAAATACCAAATAAAAATAAATCTAGAAATTAATCAATGAGAAAAATATATAATATTAAATGAGATAACTAATAGATACATGATAAATAATAAAATTGGGTCTAATGATTTTAATATACCCTAAATACTAAATATACCCTGAAAATAGGATGGATTTATTAACCTAATAATTTCTAAAAATAATTCATGTAATATATAACGTTATAAATGAAAAAATAAATAATTTGGAGATAAGACAAATCCATAATAAGATGATTCTATCATAGATCCAAAAATAATTCAATTGTGATGGAGTATATTAGGGGGGTAGGTTTCAATGCATCATCAATGGATTTTGAAAAAATAATGAAGTAGGGGAAGAAGGGAGGTAAATGTTATTAATTTAATATTAATGGTGATGTGTGAATTATTATTTGATTTATACCATCATAAATAGTTTTTCCTCAAAAACAATTTCAAAAGAAATTTATTCCCACTGTAGAAATGTTTATGCATAATTAATAATATTGACTGAATTATTTATCCATTTATAATAGTCATCAGACCAAATTTTCCTTCTAGATGGGTTTTAATCAATTCCAACATATTTATGATGAAACTAATTTTCTATTACAAATGATAACCTTATAAAAAATTAAAAAATTTCCATCTCAAATTATTACTTTTCCGATACTATTTGTGATGGGCATAGTGCCCATTAAAATTAATGCATCCAAAATATAATATTTTTTAATAGTTGAAGTTGTTAATTTTTATATACCATAATAATAGATATATGACTACAATCCACTATCAAAACCAATAGATTCATCAAATAAACCATTTATGCGATTAGCTGATGAAAAACCTTATCAAAAATAAAAGTCAATATTTATCGATTAAATGAATTTAAATAATTATGTTCATGTGATATTAAATATGTATTTTCCAATGTATTCATTTAATGAAATTATATGGCCTTGACACAATTTAATATTTCAAAAAAAGTACAATCTAGATCGAGGGTCAATGTATGCATTTCATGTGATTTTCTGCCAATGGTGATCATCTGATGTTTCGTAGAAACTAAAGAGATGATACGTACTAAAGAACCAAATATCTATTACAGACATGAAAATAAATGATATCCATTTTAAGATAACATAATTTGATTGATAGAGTTGTTAGAAAAGTATATTCTTGAGAAATATTGAAACAATGTTTATTATTACAAAGTATAATGGTGTATTTCAATTAAGAGAAATAATGAATCAAAACTTTCATTGATGATATCATTGAAGGGTTAAAAATTACTAATTATACTTATTCTATTTGAAAAATATATTGTGGGTTCTTTTTGTATGATGATGGAAAAGAAGACTAGTAACTAAAATAAATGTAAAGAGCATAGTGAAACCACAACTGAAAAAAAGAGTATGGTTTCAATGAAATCCATAAATACAAAACTATTAAAATATTTTGAGGGAGACCAAAATAGATTGAAGAGTGGAAATACTTTTATGAGGAATAAAATAACAATTTCCACATTAACAATGAAACTGACTTGCATCCTTACTCTTTGTACATTAAGATAAAAAATACATAAAGTGATCTTGAAAGGTGATATGAATAGAGACAGAATGAGAAACAAAAAATATGGACAAACTGGCTATTTTTTGTGAGAACAAAAAAATCATAGAACCATTTGAATAGAATAATTGAAATTATTTATTATAACAAATAAAGTAAATAACAAAATGATTTAACATGCTTCAGTCTTATAGAGACTAATATACATGGAATGAACACTTGTAACTCCCTGAGAGTTTATGAATACTTTTTTATATTTCATTGATGTCTTTTGTTGTATGCTACACCAAAAGGATCTTTCACTACAAATAACCCTGACTTGGCTTTCATTACACTCAATCGCGACCTTCCTCGATAGCGTGTGATGTACCCAATACCGGGTTTCACTAAGCAATGATAAATTATTATAATATTATTATGAACTAGCCGTTATGAAAATTATTAACTAAAATTGGAATTTTATAACATTATTATTCAGCTTACACATTTTATAGAAGATGGCATAAAAACAAAATAATTTTTTTTGGGTAAAATAAGTATTTTAAAAAAAATGCAGTTTTTCCACCTTTTGATGGAACACCGACATTAAATCTAGTTTTTTTCCAATTTATAAGTTCAATTTGACAAAATAAAAATCTTATTTGTGATAGGATATAAAAATTATTTTGGATAAAAGTTTCATATTATTCTGATAACTTTCATATTTTAATGATTAGTAAAAACACGCTATATTTTAATTAAAAACATCTTTTTTTATTGTAATAAATTATATCATTAAATTATAATATTGAATAATTTTAAATTATAAATAGAATATATTTTTACCATTTAATATAATTTATTTCATAAGAATTTATTTTACTTTGAATTCATAGGTAAAATCATTTCAATCTTTTGTAATGTTTTAACTTTGAAAACCCGTTTTCATAATAACGAGATTAATTTTAATTTAATTACTTGAACTTTGGTGTTTTGAATTTTGAAGAATGGATTCCATATTTGAATTCATTGGGTCTAAATTATGTTAATAGATTACTTATTTATATTATGAATAGTAACTGCGGTAATTTTTATTTACTGTAGTTAAAGGTAAATCGTGTAATTAAGGGTAAAAATAAGATTATAAAATTACAGTAACACATGCCGAAATTCAATTAGATGACTAAAGGTCGATCCATATTACCTAGTGGTCGGTTTAGATTAATTTTATGGACGTTTGACAATGAAAATAATGTAATTATTATTAAAACCAAAGAATGTGAGAACATGTCACTCTCTAAAATCTTATAAGTATAATAATATTAATTTAGTGATAAACTTAATGAATCCTCAAACATGAATAGTTTCCTGAAAGATAATAGAATTATATACATCATGTAAATTTATTTAGAATTTTTAGGGATTAAATAATTGACATTAATGGTGACACAATAGTGATGTCGAAATTGTTTATTTAGAAAAATATCAAAAATATAGTTTTTATTAAAATAATAATACTTATCAAAAGTACCAGAAACATGACCAAAACTTATTGGTCGAGTATATATATACCCTAATCATCCAGGGGTAGATTTGTTGTCCATTTTGAGCCTTATAAAACAGATTAGGACACATATATTATTTTATTTTAAATGATGTCAAAGATGTCACCTTCATAATTTAATAAATATAACAATTTATAGGTTGTGATTTTAAGATGATAAATTCGAGTAAAAATATTATTATGAAAGGTATTATATTTATCATTAACATTGGTGTTTATTATTAATTTTTATATAAATAATAAGTATATTAAATTATTATACAAAAATGATGTTGTAATTGTTTTATTAAGAGAAATATCAAATAAATGTTTGTAAAAGTATTAAAATAAATATTAAATGAACTATTTAATGTGCACTAATTATCTAAATTAATATGACATGTTATATTAAATATTTTAGTTCTAATATATCCTCTATGTGTATTTTATTTAAATTCAAATAAATGATTAGTGTCAAAAATGACACTGTTGTTATTTTATAAAAATAACATATTATTAAATTGTTTAAAAATCAAAAAAATATTTAAAAATTTTAAATAGAAATTTATATAGTCGAAAATGACATAAAGTATCCAAATATGGAAATTTAACAACACATAAGTGATTATTAAAAACCATTTAAAATTTTTAATTTTTTTACCACAAATAAAATTAAATAGATTAAATAAGGATAAATCAAAATGATAAGGTTTAAAATACGATCAAAACATGTCTAAATTTCATTGGTTGATGAGATTACAACCCTATATCATCTAATATTTTAATTTATTCATTTTTTGTGGTTTTTATGTGGGGTTTGAATTTATATTAAACTAATATTTTTGAGGATTCCAAAGGTGCCCCACTCCTCCCTCATAAAAGGGCATCTCCTCCCTCTAATCTGTACATAACTTTGAGCCTTCTAGCTCGGCCAAACTCTTCCCATTTCTCTTCTCCACTTCCATAGAAACATCCTATAGGTCCTGGTCTTATTGAAAGACCAATCTTAGTGCTCTAAGGGGAGGTTTCAAAGTGGCGTGTCGAAGAAGAGGTATTATCCGTTACCGATTCATTCAAATTTATTTCTTCTTCTAATACTTATTCTATAGTTTTTTCATTATGAAGTAATAAAATCAGTATCACTCATATAATGATATTTTATTTTATATATTAAACAAACCCAATTCACCTTTTATCCATCATAGGGAAAACGAAATCACCACGCGTGTGTACGAACGGAATACCGTCTTCATGTCGTGGTGTAATATGTTTTTCCACCACCACCTTACATGGATGGGTATAATGGTGTAAATAATAACTACATATGATTATTATAACATCATGCTGATTTTATGTTATTATATCATTCACTCCAATTCCATTCAATAAATATGGGAATGATATCATCGCTCGTGCGTACGTACGGATTACCGTCTCCATGACATGATGAGATTAATTTTCCATGTTAACAATTCAAGAATGATTATAAAGTATATATAATAAGTAATCATGAAATATATGACATAATAATGTTACTGGACTTATGTATATATATATTTATGTCATCTACTTAATTCTATTCAATTCAATAAGGAAAAGAAAACAACATTCATGCGTACATACGACCTACCATCTCTATGAACCGTGTATTTATTTCCATTTATAGATCTATTATATATATGTATGTTATGAATATATATTATATATAAATCATGTTTTATATTCTAGAATTATGTAATCATGATCTATGTAATCATATTAATAATTACAAGTCAAAACACTGACGATAAATAAAACGAATTTACCCAAAACGCAACTTTAACATGAATTTACAAAAGGATGGGTAATATAAAGTCATAAGTGAACCATATATGATATCATAAGATTAAGATGATTCTATAATAATTCAATAACATTATTTGATCATTATACCGGAGGTTTGGATATGTACGAAGCATATCGGACCTACGGTAAAGGATAAATATTCCAATCTTATTCTTATCTGAGATTGTTTATTCGTAATTATTTACTGGGGTTATATTTATCATCCATGTCCATGTTTTCTCAAAATGTTTTCATTAAATGTTTAATATTCTTACATGTACATTTATATTCATTTTTACCGTTTTTTGACTTTTACTACGATGAATGGAAGGAATTTTTCTTTTGTTTACCATACAACGTACTTTCTTACTTTTACTACAAAAGTACGAGGAGAATGTTTTTTTAACTTATGCGGCATGAACGGATTTTTACAGTTTCATAATGCCTTTTCTTAATGAATCTTACTCTACAAGATTTCAATTCTATTTAGAAAATCATTTTCTTTTAAAATTTCATGGGATTTTGTGAAAAGAAAATGATTTTGATGAAGAAAGGATATTTTCCACAAGAATTCATTTCAAGTGTTTTATCAAAATTATTTTCTATCAAACATGAAATTATTTAGTATGTTCATGTTTCAAGTATAATTTTTCTATGATTCAAATGGTTTCACTTTTCTTATGATGAAACGATATCCATTTGTTTTATATGGATTATGTTATGATGGGATGATGTTTACGAAACCCAGTTTTACTATTTGGGTTATAATGATTGATTTATGTTTATGTTGTGGAAAAAATAATAATGATTTTATTATGAGATAGGTGGGACCTATATCTCCCTCCAATTCATTATCTAAAGATTTATATCTCATGATGTTGACATGGATGGAACAACAAGTAAATCCGGTTCAGTAATACAGGGCTGGAACAGCAGGTAAACCCTGTTCAGTAAGGGACTTTGTCTACTAAGATGGTCTTGGAAGCAATTCCTTGGCTATTATGGAAATCATAACATTTTATTAATGGTTTCCACAATTACATGTTTTATTCCCATGCCATTTTATCATAATTTTTGACCATTATGATCTATGCCTTATGTACTACCATATTTTATGCCATTGCTCAAGAATTTTATGTTTAATTATTATGTACGTAGTTTGATGTACAAATGTATAGGGGCTGTTTTATTTTCTCCATGCATACCCTTACTAAGCATTTGAGCTTTCCCTGTATATGTTTTTTTTTCCTTAGAATATAAAGGTTTTAGGTAAGAAAAAAGGGGAAGATCATTATTGGAGATGTTGAAGATCTTTCACCAAGATTAGAATATTATGTTCCATGTTTCCAAAGACAATAAACTATTACAGTTCTTATGTGTTTATTTTTTTTATGTATTAAGTATTCCGCAAAATTAATCTAATGTCCATGTATGTCAAGATTTGGGTCTCTATAGTTCGTATCAGAGGAAAGGTTTAGTTAACCTTTGGAAACGAGGATGCTAAATGTTTAGAGAAATACCTAGAGATATTTCTAAGGTATGTCTAGGGATGTCCCTAAGGATAAGTATATGTATAGGTTAGAGTCCTAGAATTATGTTGACGATCATGAATAACCTAGGGTGAACCTAAGGTGTCATGGATTAAATAATTTTTCATAAGTTAGAAATCCCATAAGTGACATTAAATTATTATGTGGTTACTTGTTATTTTAAAAATTACATACACTATGGTTTCTGGTTTTAGTCAATGGTGGGAACGAGAAGAAATTCAGTTAACGCTGATTCCGATGGACAAATTGGTGACAGTGATAAAAAATATTGTGTAATTACTAGATAGAAAGATATTCTGATTATTCAGAATCATTCATCACGATATATTATTAATAAGGTGAACATTGGTGGTATTCCTAAGTCATTAAATAAGAGGAAGATATAATTTTATGAATGTTCTCATGGTGAGGAGTATAGAGAAAGTAAGATTGTGATTTATAAAGAAGAGAAGAAAAACCTTGAGGAATACCTCAAATGGAGGAAAATATGTTATCTGTGTGGAGAAAAGGGTCATAGTGTGACAGGATGTTATGGAGTCCAATGTCTTATCTGTGGAGAACATGGGCATTACCCAACGCAATGCCCTGACTTATGAAGTTTCTTCTAAATAAAGGAAGGACATATTCCATGACAATAATTGAAGAGGATGGATTGAAGTGTTTTTTTATTGGTATTCAATAATATTATTGTTGAGATACTTTTATGGTATATTAAAATATCTATGTATTGTTCCATTGTGGTTTTCCAAAATAATATGGAACCGATAACCATGAAAAGTGATTTTGGAAAGCAAATGATATGCACATAATGAAGGGATAAGGAGAAAATGAAATGTTTAATAGTATTCATGAGCTCAAGACTGATATAAGGACAAAGAGATATCATGGTTTGAGTATATAGAAATTTTGGGACATTGGTATGTGGAAGGAGTTAACTTTTAATAACATTCACGTTTTCACTAAGGTTCAATGTGTATTCATTTTTCAAGTGAATACATGATTAAGGTATTCACAAGTTCGGAATGTGACCAACAAGATATATCTTATGATATATGGTGGATAAATGATGGTATTGACATGATTGTTATATCACCTTTCTGGTAATTGTTTTCTTATTTACTATGAGATTGGACAATGTATTTTGGATAAGTCTAAATATTGGAATAGATTATGTTGGACATAAGATAATATTATTTATGGATAGAACTTGTTTTTAGATATTATTTCTGGAATGTTATAAAAGTATAGTTTTTGAAAAAGGAAAACCTGCAGGACAAGTGACAACCCTTCGCGTTGGACAAGGCTGTGGGAATCGAACACACAACCGAAGTGTGACATGTCTTTATCTCCTACTACTGGCCTATAGGAAGTCCCTGGTTAGTAGAAAATTGTTTTATTAAGAGGTATGATATATGAAGTATAAGTACATTTTTGGAATCATATACGATTAATCTCACTATAGATGCACTTATAATTAATAAAATTTTCTAACCTTTTGTTTGAGACAAATGGAATGACCTATCATTCTATCACATGATCTTCTAACACTTTACGAATGAAAAATTCAACTTCATTTCATTAAGATATGAAGTGGAAATTGTTTAAGGCACAAAAAACGGTGAGATTATACCAAAATAAAGTAAGTATTTCTTCTAATTCAAGTTCATCAACTTTAGGGAAATGATCTTGAAAACAAAAAAATGTTGTCCTAGTGTCCTTATATCCGATGAATCAGATGGTACCTTAAATCATCACAAATTTATGGCTTTGTTGTTGTTGTCTTTCTCATAGCCATGTTCTCTTCCACTCTCCATCAGAACATGATGGTTAGATTTCTCTACCATATCCATATTTTCACTTATGTTCTCCTATATGGAAACCTAGTGATTAGTTAATTTGGGTAACTGTTATGTTTCATACATTAGTTTTTAAAGATAATTTTTGGTATTCCGTTTTATGATGTGGTTTTCTATTAAATAAACTTTCGAGTAGTAAACCATTTACAACCACGACGAATTTGGAGGGCGAAATTCATTTTAAGGGGGGGTAGAATGTAACACCCAAAAATTTTATGAAAAGTATTCTTTTTAATTTCATTGATTTCCTGTGTTGTACGCTACACCAAAATGAGCTTTCACTAAACACAACCATGACTTGGCTTGCATTACACGCAATCACGACCTTCCTCGATAGCGTGTGTTATACGCAATTCCAGGTTTTAGTAAACAAAGATATATTATAATAACATTATTATGAACTAGCCGTTATGAATAGTATTAACCAAAACTTGAATTTAATAACATTATTATTCATGTTACACATTTTCTAGAACATGGTATATGAAAAAAAATAAAATTTTCAGGTAAAATAAGTATTTTTTAAAAAATGTAGTTTTGCAGCCTTTTGATGGTGCACCCACATTAAATCTAGTTTTTGACATGTTTATATGTTCAATTTGAAAAAATAAAATTCTTATTTTTTATCAGGATATAAAAATTTACTTTGGATTAAATTTTCATATTATTCAGATAACTTTCATATTTTAATGAATAGTAAAAACACGCTATATTTTAATTTAAAACAACTTTTTTTCATCGTAATAATTCAGATGGTTAAATAATATTATTTAAGGATTTTAAATTATAAATAGAATATATTTTTATGATTTAATATAATTTATGTCCTTAGCATTGAATTTACATTTAATTCATTGGTAAAATCATTTCAATCTTTTGCAATGTTTTATCTTTTAAAACCTGTTTTATTAACAAAAAGATTAATTTTTAATTAATTACTACAACTTTTGTGTTTTGAATTTTGGAAAATTGATTCCATATTTGAATTTAGTAGGTTCAAATTATGTTAATAGGTTACTTATATATTTTTTGATATTATGGATAGTAACTACAGTAATTTTTATTTACCGCAGTTAAAGGTAAATAGGGTAATTAAGGGTAAAAATAAGATTATAAAATTACCCTAACACATTAAAAAATTATATTGGATGTCTAAAGGTCGACCCATATTACCTGAGGGTCGGATTATATTTATTTTTTGGACTTTTGACCATGAAAAGAAATTTAAGTATTGTTAAAACCAAAGAAAGTGACAACATGTTACTCTCTAAAATCTTATAAGTATAATAAATTTAATTTAGTGATAATCTTCATGAAACATTGAACATGAATAGTCTATGAAATATAATAAAATTATATACATCATGTAAATTTATTTATAATTTTTAAGTATTAAATAATTGTCATTAATGGTGACACAATAGTGATGTTGAAATTGTTTATTTAGTAAAAAATCAATAATATAGTTTTTAATAAAGTAATAATACCTATCAAAAAGATAGGAAACATGACCAAACCATATTGGTCGAGTATATATATACCCTAATCATCCAAGGGTACATTTTTGGACCATTTGTACCCTTATAAAACAGATTTGGACACTTATATTATTTTATTTTAAATTATGTCAAAGATGTCACCTTCATAATTTAATAAATATAACAATTTATATGTTGTGATTTTAAGATGATAAATTCTAGTAAAAATATTATTATGAAAGGTATTATATTTATATTTATCATAGTGGTTTATTATTATTTTTATACAAATAATAGGTATATTAAATTATATACCAAAATGATGTTGTAGTTGTTTTATTAAGAGAAATATCAAATAAATGATTTAAAAGTTTTCAAATAAATATTAAATGAACTATTTAATGTGCTCCACTAATTTTATAGATGAATATGACATGTTAGTAACCTATTAAATATTTTATTTAGAATACATCCTCTGTGTGGATTTTATTTAAATTCAAATAAATTAATAGTAACAATATTGAAACTATTGTTATTTTATAAAAATAACATATTATTAAATTGGTTAAAAATCACAAAAATATTTAAAAATTATAAATTTAAATTTATACAGTCTAAAATTTAATACAGTATCCAATTAAGGAAAATTAACAACACATAAGTTATTATTAATAACCATTTATAATTTAGAATTATATTACCACAAATAAAATTAAAAAGATTAAATAAGGATAAATCAAAATGATAAGGTTTAAAATAAGATCAAAACATGTCTAAATTTGATTGTTTAATGATATTACAACCCTATCTCATTTAATATTCCAATTTAGTCATTTTTTGAGGTTTTTATGTGGTGTTTTAATTTAAATTAATCTAATATTTTTGAGGATTCCAAAGGTGCCCCTCTCCTCCCATATAAAAGGGCGCCTCCTCCCTGTCATCTTTACACAACATTGAGCCTTAATTCTTGGAAAACATCTGCCCATTTCTGTTATCAACTACCCTAGAAACATACTAGAGGTCCTGGTTTTCTTAAAAGTCCAATCTTAGTGCCCTAAGAGGAGGTTTCAATGAGGCGGTCGAAGAAGAGGTAATATTCGTTACCGATTCTTTCAAATTTATTTCTTCCTCTACTTTTTCGTCTTTAGATTTTTAATTATGAAGTAATAACATCATTATAACTCATATAATAACATGTTATTTTAAATATTAAAAAACCCTAATTCACCTTTTATCCATCCAAAGTAAAATGAAATCACCGTGTGCGCGTATGTACGGAATACCGTCTCCACGCCGTGGTGTAATCTGTTTTCCCACCAACACAATACTTGGATGGGTAGAATGGTGTAAAGAATAACTAAATATGATTATTATAAAATAATACTGATTCTAAGGTATTATATTATTCAATCCAATTCCATTCAATAAATATGGGAACGATATCATCGCTCGTGCGTACGTACGGATTACCGTCTCCACGACACGATGAGATTCATTTTCCATGTTAACAATTCAAGAATGATTATAAAGTATATATAATAAGTAATAATGAAATATATGACATAATAATCCTACTGGATTTATATATATATATATATGTATGTCATCTACTTAATTCCATTCAATTCAATAAGGAAATGAAAACAACGTTCATGCGTACGTACGACCTACTGACTCCATGAACGGTGTATTTCTTTCCATTTATCGATCTGTTATATATATGTATATTCTTAATATATATTATATATAAATCATTTTTTATGTTTTGTAATTAAGTAATCATGATCTAAGTAATGATATTAATAATTACAGGTCAAAACACGGATGATAAATAAAACGATTTTACCCAAAATGATACTTTAACATTAATTTACAAAAGAATGGGTTATATAAAGTCATAAGTGAACCATATATGATATCATAAAAATGAAGATGATTATGTAATAATTCAATGACATTATTTATTCATTATACAGGAGGATCAGATATGTACAAAGCATATCGTACCTAAGGTAAGGGATAATTATTCCAATCTCATTCATATCCAAGATTGTTTATTCTTAAGTATTTACTGTGGTTATATTTATCATCCATGTCCATGTATTCTAAAAATGTTTTCATAAAATGTTTACTATTCTTACATGCATGTTTAAATACATTTTTACCCCTTTTTGACTTTTACTATGATGAATGGAAGGAATCATTCCTTTGTTTTCCATAAGATGTACTTTTTGACTTTTCTGAAAAAGTACGAGGAGAATGTTTTTTTAACTTATACTGCATGGACGAATTTTTACAGTTTCATAAGATCCTTTAATAATAAAGCATACTCTAAAATATTTCATGACTATTTTCAACAAAATCCTTTTCTTTTAAAATTGAATTGAATTTTGTGAAAATAGAATGATTTTGAAGAAGAAATGATATTTTCCTCACAAATTCATTTCAAGTGTTTTATCAAAACTATTTGCCATCTAAGATGAAATTATTCAGTATGTTCATGTTTCGAGTATAATATCTCTATGATTTACATGGTTTCACTATTCTTATGATGAAATTATATCCATTTGTTTTATATGGATTATTTTATGATGGGATGATGTTTACGAAACCCATTTTTACTCTTTGGGTTATGATGAATGATTTATGATTATGTTGTGGAATAAGTAAGAATGATTACATTATGAAATTGGTGGGACCTATATCTCCCTCCAATGCATTGGGTAATGATTTATATCTTATGAGATAGACATGGATGGAATGGAAAGTAAATATGTTTCAGTAATATAGGGCTGGAATGGCAAGTAAACCCGGTTCAGTAAGGGACTTTTTCCACTAAGATTGTCTTGGAAGCAATGCCTTGGATACTATGGAAATCACAACATCTGCTTAATGGTTTCCACAATTACATGTTTTATTCCCATGCAATTTTATCATGATTTATGTTCCATTATGATCTATGCCTTATATACTACCATGTTTTATGTCATTGCTCAAGAATTTGATGTTTAAATATTATGTTCATAGTTTGATGTTCAAATATATAGGGTTTGTTTTATTTTCTAAATGCTTACCCTTATAGAGAATTTGAGCTCACCCATTATATGTTTTATTTTACCAAGGATATAAAGAAAGGTTTTAGGTAAGAAAAAAGGGAAGATCATTATGGGAGATGTTGAAGATCTTTCACCAAGATTAGAAGATTATTTTCCCAGTTTCCAAAGACACTAAACTATTATGGTCCTTGTGTGTTTGTTTTTGTTATGTATTATGTATTCTACAAAAGAATTGTAATGTCCATGTACGTCAATCTTTGAGCCTTTAAAACACCACCCCCACATCCATGTTTTATTATTGATCATGAAATAGAAACATATTTACATTATACATAAATGAAGAAGCAATATTTGAAGCCCTGAAGATATAACTGGTTTAACGAAATTGTAACACGCATATAGTTTAGGACACTAATTCTCCTGACCATCCTGATATATTCAATGTTCTCTCCAGTCCTTACTGAAACATGGAAGCTCACTGAAGAACCCAAATGTCCCACACCTCCCCAAACTAGAATGTTTTAATTGGGTACTAGACCTGGAATAACAATGATGTCATTGAAGCTCCACTAGCTGTGGTACACCACCATTATACCATAGAGTTCAGTAGGACCATAGAATCACTGTTTGAGATTAGATGGCATCTAGATTAGGTTTTTGGGAACATGATATTGGAGAACAAGTGAACCAGTGGATAATAAAAAATAGAATGAATCCTAGAAACAAATGTTCTTCAAGTGTAATAAATTCCTATGAAACAAACTTGTTAATTGAAACGAAATGGAAACCCAACACCCACCATACACATGCCATTATAATGAATAAATAGAAAATTAATTATCCATCATGGAAAATGGACAATGACGATACAATGGGATGTGAATCATTCCAATGGGAAAAAATCAATACAAGAGGAAATCCATGGTGTTATAGGGACACACAAGAAACATGCATGCCAATAGACAAGGGCATGTGAAGGATTCCCTTTCTGGAAATGAGCAGTTGAAACCCAAATGATCAAGCATACCATTTGGAACACTTGAAATACTACTATTTAATTATAATGAATGAAGAAAATGTATCTATAATTGAAGAAAGCATGGTATAATACCAATATGAAAACATGTTCAAAATGAAAAAAATATAATTTAAAAATCTAGACTATTTTTAATTTAAATTGTTGTAGTTATTACATTTATGGTTAGGAAATTATATCCAAATTCTATATATATAATCAAAGAGGAATTTAGAAAACATCGTGGATTTATTCAAACTAACTATCAGGTTGATTTATATTT
Organism: Viscum album; assembly: GCA_963277665.1. NCBI lineage: Eukaryota > Viridiplantae > Streptophyta > Magnoliopsida > Santalales > Viscaceae > Viscum > Viscum album. Next base: position 1,689,761,806 of record OY728120.1, read on the forward strand.
ATATCATTATGAATTACACGGTTCATAATTCCACAAAATATTTAATAAAATATATCTTAACATCTATGTTCATATATTTACTATGGAATACTAAACATCTCAATTTTTGAACTATGGATTTCCTCTCAAAATTCAGATTGATAAAAATGTTATATAGGGCATGTTCAAAAGACATATCATTGATCCACAAAGCTTCATTATGTTCTGTGTTTAAGGAAATATACTCAGATTCTATGGTCCAAATTGAAATCCGGAAATACATGTTTTATTTCAAGGAAATTGGACCACCGTAGGAAGTAAATACATATTCACTTAATGACTTGCATGTTTTAATGTTTCCATCATAGTTTTCATTAACATAAACATAAATTAATTCATATCTATCTATTTTTCTACCATAACATATTCCAATAATATTTATACATAGGAGGTACCATAAAATACACATAATGTCTTGAAAATTTGGCTTCCCAACTATGGACATGGATAATCATAAAGTGTATATTGAATAGGTAATATTTTGGAAAGTTAAAATAATGAAATAAATGAAATTTTCTATAATATTAACATAATGTATTTTATACAGAATTATTTCATCATTACCTGACGTGGGTGTCTATGTTAAATACTATTAAATGTTATTCATGAGGTACAATTTCTTTTTTGAGAGATTCATACATGTATCACTTGTGTATTTTTAAGACATAAGAATGATGAGACAAATAAATTACATTGTTTTTTCTATCCCTAATTATCCCAATACCAAATAATTTATTGGTAACACCTAATACATTCATTTCAATTATTCCATTAAAATTTTATTTAACAGAAAAATGAGAATCTTAATTTTTCAAATTATATACATGTAATCAGAATATATAATTAGGTAACATTGATATTATGAGTTGATTTAAAACAAACACATGAATCATATTGAGATTGAAAAACCTAGTTACCCAACTTGAATGAATGAAATTACATTTTCCACTACCTGGTGTCTTGTTATAGGGAATAAAAATATTATTTTTTATATTAATACTTTTATCAGTTTTCATTTATTAGGATAACCAATAAAAGGTTCCAAATACATTTTATAATTAAAATAAACATGAAAAAATCTTTTTAAACATCTAAATGTCCAATATAAACATAATTATTGGCAAAAAAATATATTATGTGTGTAATTAAATTATGCATAACTATAGGTTAAAATATCACAGAGTAGTCAATTCCCCCTCTTTTATTGAAAACCATAAAAAAATTCCTTTCATGAGTGTGGATTTTATTTCCCTCAATGTTGACTTATTTTCTTTTAAGGTTCCACTATGAACCAATTATTTTAGGATTAGTTTTTTTTCAATAGTACAAGAATAGTTATTTCTAAAAGAGTGGATTTTATTTGGTATTCCCTATTATATGTGGGAGGTATATATAAAAAATTTGTATCATATGTATAAGAATATTCCTCCAATGAAAGAGGTTGTCCATAAGGTCGAGATGGATGGACCAGAGCCTCAAAATGGGCTGGAATGTCAGTTTTAACATCCTATTCTAGTGGTGGATCATTTATTGCTGATGCGGTTGTCTTTGTTTTAGGTGAGGAAGACTCATGTTATAAAAAATAACTACGTATGATGAAAATATTATAACCATATTTTTTACCATGAGTTTATATCAATTAACACCCCTAGGGTACCCAAAAATGATGCATTAGAGGGCTCTTGGTAATAACATTTGAGTCATAATATGAGAATAAGATATACAACCAATGACTCTTGTGTATGAATAAGATGTGTTCTTACCATTCCATGATTCATAATATTTTTTGAACATATTATTAGTAGAGGGACATATATTAATTTGGTAGAAATTGTTCCAATAAAATTTTTCCAAAAGGATTTGGTGAGGCACGATCAAACAATAATTTTCTAGAAACCATATATGATATTCCCACACATTCTTTATACTAATTTAATTGTTTGGGTAGTTTCCATAATTATTCTATATCTTTTAACACCTTCAGATTCAAAAAACTATATGAACATAGGGGATAGGTACTATAGAACTTTGTCTACCAATAGAGTTTTAAATTTGTTCCCCATTTCTTTTTCAATTGAAATTTTATTAGTTCTAAATTTTTTAAAACATAATGTTTTTTATTACAAATCCGCAGTTTTATAGAGTAGTCATCTATGAATGTAAAAACATTGGGGCCTCCACCATGAGAGGATGTACAATTTGGGCCCGTAGATTGTAATTAATTATTTTAATGGGATGGTGGAATTTAAATTAGACCTTAAAAATAATAAAATCGATTCATTTCCCATTACAAAATTTTCATAGAATAGAATATTTCTTAGTGTGATTACTTTTACTTCCCTTTCATGTTAAGTTCTATATTCCCTTTGGAGTTAAAATTCCACGATATTCTATGCCATTGTATATAATATTCAGTATTGTTTGAGTAGAACATAAGAAACTACCTTGAATGGGTATTTCAATTAAATACACACATCACATTGATTAAATATCACTTATGAATGGTTCTGGAGCCATTGGTGAAATTAAAGAAATTGATGTCATAATTAATGGTAAATATCATTCGGTATAAGACCAATAAAGAAACTAGTTTTTTTTAATGAATGGGGACCCACATATTATCTAATAAATTAATGATTTTGTAGTCATCTAGATCCAAAAAAATTAGATCCTCATCTATCAACCATACACCTATTGAAATTTTCAAAAAGGACATCTCCTTCTACCCACTCAAACCATTTCTAGAATGTATTATCTAAAAGGACACATAGGGAAAGAGTAGCCTAAATAAAGGAACCCATCTTTATTGAGTGTATGTGTGGACACAGTAATGGTGCCAGGAGTGTCATAATCAAAGTATATAGGAGGGATTGATCTGTGGTTTGTTTATACTCGAAATCATTATTTAGTTTCCTATACTTAGGTTTAATGTGACATTGTTTTCCATAATAAAAACATGTGACCTTTCTATCCCTATAATGAGATCTATGATTTGGTTCATTATTGAATTTCCCTTATCTTTTGTAAAATACTTATTCATAGTTTTAGATTGAGTTATACTCTTAGTGAATATGTTCTTGGCCTCAACATTGATTCTATGTTTAGAATGTAAGTCCTTAAAAAGATGTGTTGATTTTACTTATTCTAGGGTTAATGTGTCATGACTGTATATCATGAACTCAACAAGGGTGTTATAGGAATTATCTAATAAGATAAAAATGATCATTTCATGATCACAATCATTAATAGAAAGAGTAATGTTGACTAAATATTACATGAAATTATTGAATTCATCCTAAGGAGACTTAATTGAACTACATGGTCACTTAATGAATGTAAACATGGAGTTATTTTTATAAATACATGCAACTAATGATTCTATCATAAAATGTTTCATGAGTTGATGAAAAGTTCTAGTAGCACTAAAATCCTATGATACTTCTCCAGGGACATTATCACCTATGGAATGAAAAAGGAGATATGTTCTTCAACTAACACATCAAGGGAATCATATATGTATTCATTAGTAATATATATAGTTTCAGTTATAGAAATAAAAGAATTTTTAAGCCAATAGAGGACATCAATTAGGCCTTTTTGGGTAGGAATGGTTGTCTTATTAATTAATAAAATGTGAATCATTATCACAATAAAAATTCTCTATATCATATCTAATTATTTTCATGTTCACCCACATAGTTGATTATGAGTTATTGTGGATGTTGTGAAGAGTACGCCACAATAAATGAGAAAACTCTGGTAAAAATAATTTTTTATTTAATGAGATACTGAATGTATAGAAATATGGATGGGGATATGGAAATAGGTAATTGAAATCATGAAATAATGTGTTGATTTAATAATGAGATCCCAGTGTATAAATAAATCTAAAACCTATAAATATGAATAAAGGGAGAAGGAAACTACTGTCAAATTAGACAATAAAGGAATGATAATGAGCCTCTGATAAAACATTGTGACGGTGAATGGTTATCTAAATAAATTTAAAATACCAAACATCAATAGGACCAAAATGGATCTCTGTGGTGTGAATATGAACATTACAGTACCATTTGAATAGAATACAAGAATTGAAAGATTGCATAAAATACAATAATGATCCTAATTATTTAAAATTCACCCGCTGAAAGGGATAGATGGACAATTTTGATCGACTATAGAGATGCAGTGGAGGGAATGAATAATCATCTACCATGAATCATAATAAGAGGATTATCATGATGTCACAGGAGATTCTGCACAATTGGGATGCTAATGTCCATGTGAAGGAAGCCTAATCAGGAAATGATAACCCCAGACACATCTGATTCAGTATAATAATTGGAAAATTTATAATAATTCTTATCAGTACTGATACATGAAAAAATATCAGTCTTTAATGATAGAAAACAAGTGATAAATTCAATATGAAAAGAAATTATAATGGAAAATTATAATTCAAATACATGAATCAAATTTAAGAGGGGATAAGGATAAACCCTTTACCCTCACAACCATTATCCAGTAGAATAATCAATAGATGGAAAACCAACATTAAATGGAGCTAATTTATTATTTTAGATCCTTACCACACCATGATATTAAGGTTTAAATTTCTATTCTGGACCACCTACCTTGAGAACATAATAACAATGTCCTTATCTAGTCCATCCATTGAGGACACGTACAATGTTGCGATTGATCACAAAGCCTTTGGGTTGTTACCTCAATGAAACCATAATGGGAATCATCTAGTTCCTACAGGGATAGAAGAAGCCTCCTCAAAGTTGTATATTACATAATGATTACAAAATTGATCATGGGGAAAACCCCTGTAATGAACAGTTTTTATGAATGACATCATATTAATTAAGTTCCACCAACACATCACTCTCACAGACACAAAATATCAAAAAATTCATTTTATTCAAGTCTCATATCATAAATTGTGAAATCAAATATTATGTGAAATGAAATATTAGGGGGCTAGGAGTTCCAATTCAATAACCTAGTCCATAAAAAAAATATCGTCCATCATAGTGTGGTCATGGAATTTATAAAATACAAGGATCTGATTAGCTTCATCAGTTTCCATGGATTTCGAAACACCTTTCCCCCATTATAAGACACCTTATCTGACATAAAATTTCCCATATGAATTTATGAGAGGAATTTCTCAATAGTTGATATGAGTTTCTCATATATTCTATCTTTTATGAACATCATAATATACCATCTAACATGGATGAGATTCTATCCCCTGGGTCTATGTGTAAACACAAGCAGTGATTGTTGGACTGCCCCACACCACTTTTTCTTTCCAAGAATTTCTATGACTGATGCATGAAACAATTGGGATATTTACTTTCATATTTGTTATGTAAATTTATTTAAGGGAATAAATTATTTTATTTATATTAATAATTTCATATATTTATTATAACAGTCTTTAATTTCATTTTAATTTTCTAAATAAATATATTTTACTATAATATCATTTATTAACTATTAAAAAAATTATTTGAATGATAAGTCAATGACAAAAAAAAATTACATTCAAGGAGGTGTAATTTAAATAAAATTTACTTCATTGTATTTATTGAAATTTTATTACATTATTTTTTTTCAGTATATTCATTGAAATTTATTTATCAGATAAATCATGATTTTTTTGAATTAATTTTGTTAATATGAGTTAATTTATAAATTAATAATTTTTCCTTTCAAATTTAATGTTTTCTTTGAAATTAATTTCCATTTTTTCTGAGTTCATACTTAATTAGTTATAAACACAGAAACAAAGAAAAACATAAAAAAAATTCACAAATTAATTTAGAATTTATTTTATGTTTATGATAATTTATTAATAGAATATTTAAAAAAAAATATTTTTGTAAGTATAAATAATGTTGGGTGGATGCTGAGATAAGTCAAGCTCATAACAGCTAAACAAGATGAAGAAAATTTTCCTTGTTTAGTTAGTGTTCTTTTAGTAGTGATAAAGACAGAATTTAACATTTCTAAAAAAGAAAAAATGATGGTATCTTTCACCAGGGATGGTGAAGATGGTCTTTGTCACAAAACTTTAGGAATAAAAAATATTAGCATATTTTATTAACTTTTAAATCACTTGAAGAATTTTAGTAATGAGAAAAGAAATTTGTAACACATGGTTGGGGGTGATTGTGAGTGTTGAATTACAACTTTTTAGGGGGGGGGTGAGTTTGGGTGAAATGAATGTGGTTGTGGGTGTGTTGATGTGTGCATATTTGTTTGTGTATGGATTATAGGGCTACTGATTGGGGTCATGAAAAATGTATCTAAATAAGCTGAATTTTTTTAATTTATATTTATCACTATTTTTTATTGTTGACAATGTCACCTATAATAAAATGATAAAAATGTTCAAATGAAGGTATTAATTTCTAATGGTCATTGATAGTGTCCTTATCAACTCTTCTTTATAATTGATGTAAGCAATATATATTTATGGACACCTAAACCATTAGTGATTATTTAGTGTTGATAAAAAATATAATCATGAGTGTGGGCGGAGGGGTGAGTGTGGATCTCCATGTATGTATTGGTATTTTTGAGTGAGTGTTAGTTCAAGCACATATGGTTGTGGGTTGGTGAGGATGTGTCTGTGTTTATATTTGTGTGTGGGTTTGGGTGTATCCAATTCCCTGAACTAGGGTTATGCAATCCATGACTAAGCTAATGGCTGTATGTGACCTTAGGGATGCCTCCATGAACCATTGGTACTTGTTGGTGAGAACTAAGATTCTATAATCAACATAGAGAGCCTGTACTCTTTCTATCATCACATGATATAATAGATAAATAATAAAACCATCCTAAATTATCTTTATCTAAATATTCCAATGCCCTTTGCACATAGGTGAGATCTGTTCCCATGTCTCCCTTTGTAAACACAAGCAGTGGCTGTTGCACCATCATGTAACTATTGTTCTAGCAGTAAACACCTATGTTTGGTGCTTAAATATATTTTTACTCATTATAGTCATTTCCATTATGGAAATTCATTTATAGGTTTCAATAATTTAATTTGTTGTTGGTAATAATAAAAATATAATCAAAGACGGAATTGTTTTTGGCCTTCATCATATTTATATATTTTAATAAATTATATAGTTTATATAAATTATTTAATATATTTTTTGTGGCATTGATTATATTATAATTAATTTCCTATATTACAAAATTTAACTAACATAAAATTTAATAAATATTACAAATAATATATTCAGTGTAACTCATTAAAATAAAATTAAATAAATTATTTGTCGTGTAATTTAATTGTAGTTGAAATCTTTTTATTAATTAACTTTATATAACATTTTAGATTTATTTTTTACATAGAAAATTCAATTCAATTCGAAAATCTGATAAGTTACGATTATTATGTAATTTAAAATTCATAATATGATTTAATTTTCAAAATAATAATTTTTTATTATAAAATATAGATTTTTTCATTGAAATTATTTACCACTTTTAAAATTTCATTTATAATTGTTTATAAACACACACACACATAGAGAGAAACACAAACCCAAAACATATGTTTTATAAATGTCTTTAAAAATAATTTTATAAATATATAAATATATGAATAAATAATTGTTCAAAAATATGTTTATATGTATATATAAATAAATGTATATATCAAAAAATATATAAGAAAAAAATATATTGCAGTGGTAAAAGAATTCAAATTGTACAAGGAAGACTTAGTTCCGAATCTAGGTATTCATGTTTGAGAAAGGATGGTGAATGCACTAATGGAGTGGTTCTAAAGATGTTGAAGAGTTCCATACATGGATTTTATTCCAGGGGAGACTGCCAATAGAGGGGAATGTGGATGGGGTGGGGTGGATGCTGAGACGGTACATGATCCCAGTTTCTAAACATGTTGAATTGAAAATATTTCTCTTCTTTGATATATTTTTTTATTATTGATATGGAATTATTTTAAAAATGCTGAAAATGTTAATATGATTTTATATTTTACCAGTTATGGTAAGAGCGTATCTATCATCCCTCTTATATGACTAAACAAGTTATCATATTTTAATGATGCCAAAATAATTTGAGCTTTTTTAGCAAAGAAAAAAAATTAATTTCTGACACATGGGTTAGGGGGGAGTGTGTGTTTTCAAGTACACATGGGTAGGGGGGGCTGGGTGGGGGTGCACATGCATGTGGGTGTTGGTGTATCAATGTGATCATATGTAATTGGGTATTGTCAGGTGGGGGTGGGGGCACTGATAGGGGCATGATAACTGTACCTAAATAAGCTGAATTTTTATTCTTTTAGTTTCCTAAATGATTTTACTATTGATAATGTTACATTTTATAAAATTCTATGAAAAAGTGAAAATGAATGTATACATATCTAGTGGTGATGAATTGTGTCCCTGTCATTACTTTTTTGGCATTGAAACAAGTTATAAACTTTTAAGGACACCAAAATCATTAAAAAAATTAGTGATGATCAAAAAATTTCTAATGCCAGAGGGTGGGGTAGTGTGGGTGAGAAATTATGAATGGGTATGGGGGAGTTAGTGTAGGTTGTTAAACATAGGGGTGCAGGTGTGTGTGGGTGTGTAAATGTGTGTGTACATGTTTTAGAAGGTGTGTGTGCAATTCCCCAGCCTGGTGTTGCGTGAATCATGACTCAACTAGTGAAAGTATGTGAACGCGGGCATGCCTCCATTTACTCTAGAGACTGTTGGTGAGAACCAAGAGTCTCTAATCAAAAAATGGAGACTATACTATTAGAATCATCAGATGAAATAATAGTCAGACAATCAAACCATTGTAATGATTCATTTTTTAGTCTTTAAAATTCACTTCAAATAGGGGAGAGATTTCGTCCCACAGATCCTTAAGTAAAGAAAAGTAGTGGCTAACAGATTTCCCGACACCTCTTTTCACATCTGTAAATGCCTATGTATGATGCTTCAAACAGATTTGGAATCTTTACTATCATTTTTATTATCAAAATTCATTTATGGGTTTTAATTATTATTTTTGTTGTTAGTCATAATAAAAGTATACACACCGCCCGAATGTTTTATCAGTATTCATTGTATTTGATTATTTTAATATTTAAAATAAAATTTATTAATTATTTCCTATATTTTTATAATTTTTTTATTTACTTATAAGTTTAAAAATTAAAAAATTGATCAAATGTAACATTTAATAACTATTACAATTAAGATATAGAGTTCAAATTGATTCAATAAAAATAATAACAATCTATATAGTGTAATTTAATAATAGTTGAATTCATGTTATTGATTGACATTATATTGTATTTACGATTTATTTTTTTAATAAAATACTATTCAACTTTAAAATTAGATATTTTATGATTATTAACTTATTTTAATTTCTTAATATTGAATTAATTTCAAAAATATTACTATTTATCTTCAAATTTAATTTTTTTCATTTATATTAAATTTCATTTTTTGAGTGCATTTTTAATTGTTTATAAACACTCTTCACATAGAAACAATGACAAAAATAAATATTTCATAATTTTATTTAAAAATAATTTTATAAATAAATAAATATATTGTTAATTCATTAGAAAAATGATCAATGTATGAATATATAAATATATAAATATATATTATAAAATATATGAGAATAAAATATAGAGAAATGATAAAAGTTTTATCATTCCAAATGAAGGTATAAGTTTCAAATATAGGCATCCACAGTTGAGTAGGGAGGATGGAGGCACTAAAGGAGGAGGTGATGAAAAAGGGGTTGACTACCACTCATGAGAAAGAGGGTGGGATTATGGAATGTATTGACGGAGAGGAATGTGGGTGGGGGAAAATGAAATAGTACCTGAACATAGTTCCAATAAACGATGAAAAAATATATGTTTCTTATTTTGAAAGTGTTTTTTTAGAATTGATAAAGACACATTTTATCAATTCTAATAAAGTGAATATGATGGAATATTTTACCAGCTATGGTGGAGAGTGTCTTTATCATCATTTTTTTATGATGGAAGATGATATCAGCTTCTATTGAATACTAAAATAGTTTCACGTTTTAAGCGAGGAAAAAACTAATCTCTAATGCATGAGAGATGGTGATCGTGAGTTTTCAATAATAAAATGGTGTGGGTAATAAGTGTGGATGCACTTTCATGTGGGTGATGGTGTGTCGATGTGTGCATATGTCTTTGGGTATAGGGGTCGGGTTTCAGGGAATAGATTGTGATAATTATCATTGTACCTAAATAAGATGTTTTTTATTCATTTAGTATTATCACTATTATTTAGTGTTGAAAATTTGAACTTTCATCAAACCCTAAAAACGAGAAAATGATTGAAAAATTTTCTACTGGTGAAGAAATGTGTCCTTATCAATAATTTTTTATCCTTGAAAAAAGCTATAGAATTTTAAAATGAATAAATAATTATGTCTTTTTTACTAGGGGAAAAAAATTCCAAATCATTAGGTTGGTAGTGAGTGTGGTTTTGAATGTATTCATGGGTACATGGGAGTGATTTTGCCTTTGTGAACATGTGGGTGTGGGCATGTTTGGGTGTGTCAGTGTGTTCATATATGTGTGAGTATGGGAGTGCATAACACCTCATATTGGGGTTTCCTAAACCACTATAGAGTTTGTTGTAGTGCATGACCTGAGGTATCCCTACATGTACCCCATACAATATTGGTGAGCACTAAGAGTCTATAATCAACATAGATTGACTTTACTCTCGATATCATAACATGAAATAATAGATAAATACTCAAACTATCATACAATGGTCCCATGATTAACTTGTATAAAAACATCAGAAATATCACCCACCATGTCAATATTGGGAAAAGGAAAAGTAAAATAATAATATTCTTGGAGACAAAACCATAATAGCTGACTCCCTCATCGGTCTTGTCTCTCAACACCATCCATCCCATCAAACCAGATCCCATGTGTTACATGCCACTTGAAATCTAAACATAAGGGTATTCATGTGAAACATGTTACCCATACAACATGTGAGCATAAAACATAGTATGGAACAATAAATGATTTCCCTTAAATATGACATAATATACGTGTATGTATAAAAAATATAGATAATGTAGTAATATGTTACATATAGTAAATCACAATATATTTTCATTGGATAACCAAAAAACCATGAAACCTGACACAACCTACATTGTCCAATTCTAATATGCACATTCATTCATAAATAAAAGAGATCGTATGAACCAATTTAGGTCACAAGAACAAATTGTTTCTAACCACTGGTAGTAAATGATAAATGGAATCTTAGGATCACTAATATTATAACCATAGGCAGTAAAATGATAATTGGTCACTCTATATTTTTTTTAAATTGGTGTTGAATGCCATAAGGAATCCTATGAGCTATTATAGTTTCACCATGGGAATGAAATTTTAGATTGTGTATCTGAATCTCTATTTGTTAGGCTATGGGTTATAATTTTTTGATTCCCTCCCAACTCTCTGTCGGTCTATGTATAACAACCCTTCCCTTTATTTCACACTTAAACATATTTCATTATATAAAACTATTCACTTGATAAAATATAGAAGATCGATAGTTCTAGTGTATTTTGTGCATAGGAACTTTACATAACGACTTTAAACATTAAATACACATATTTATTGAAAAATTATTTTACACGACCACACTCATTCCTTCGTACATAGCATTGCATGAGATAATCTTAGGACATTCATAATAAATGGGTAAGCTATGAAGCCCAATAAGGGAGTAAATAAGACATAAAATGAATAATATAGTATATGTTAGGAAATATGATTTTCAATGGAAGATAATAGAAACATAAACACAAAAGAATGATATAGCAATGTTATAATTAACTAGAAATGTGGCATCAACATTTAACTTGATTTTAGCATGATCCAAGGAACATTGCACATGGATCATGAGTAAAACCTCATTGATAATGAATTATCATGATTAAAAACTAATTTCACTTGACATATCATGATTCTAATCTTTAACCAGTGCATTGGAGTTCTATCAGGGACCACCCATCTAATCATTCCATTTCATGCATAAGTGCTCCACATAGGTCATACAATAAGGATTCATTAAACATCATCATTTATTTCAAGGTATTGGAATGTGTATTAATAAATCAAAATAAATAATCAATAAGTAAATGTGAATAATGTTTAATACCCTTGATATAGAAATGGTTATGGTATTCCCTACACAATGACTTTGGCATTAAAAATTGTAGAATAATTTCGATAGCATAACTGTGTTACATAAGAATATATAAAAATGGTTGATGAGAGATAAAAGGGTATCTCATTATATATTCGTGAAATCGAAAGTATGGGGGTCATACTGATACATGTACCAATATATGTAATGTAATTTAGATTCATAATATAAATGAGTTTCTTGTATGTAAATGAGGAGTGAGAATTTCATTACGGAATTTCTGCAAGGTAACAGGTGTACATGGGAGGCATTATTGAGATATAAAGGGGTGTATATTAATTAAAACATAAGTAGGTATGTATAGAGGTGGTGGAAAATCATACTGCAAACATTTTTAAGTTAAAATAAAAGAATATAATAACATAATGAAAATGGAAAAAATTAGAGAGGAAGAAATCCATAACATTGGAGTGTGATCCCAAAGGATTAAGAGGGGCTTGTGAGAGGAATCTTAGGAGCTTTGGGCGCCGTTGGAAGATTTTAGAGAGAGGAAGGAAGGGTAGGGACTTCATAATAGTGGTTTCACTGAAGATAAGATGGTTCATGTGTTGTTATATATATGAAAAGAAAGGGAATTCATGATTATTTAGGTTTTCATAACCACAAATTAATCTAAAGAAAAAGACAAACCAAAACATGGTTATTGACAATGTTTATTTCCAAAGGGGAGTGGAAAATAATATTTTATAAATAAAATGTCTTATATTATTAAAATATTAGTCTTGTATATGTGGAGGTGAGTCTCACTCTCAAGGATATCATTTTCTAAATTAAAATGATTAATATATATTGGAGGGTCCACTAAGGCATCGTAAAAATGATGAAAATAATAAAAATCATATTATAATAAGGGTAAAAAATATAATTTCCGAATAACCTAATTATAATATTTTATTTCATCACTATTGGTTCATTATTATGTCATTAAACCCATTATATAATTAGACAATAATTATATTTCACCCAAATATTTTATTATCTCAGAAAATTATAAAAAACTCATCATTAGATAATTTCGATGTCCTAAATCAAAAAATTATATTCACTTTTTCTAAATAATTTTCTAAATATGTGAATTTTTACTTTTAAAATAATAATTGGAATTTACAAAAAATTCATGGGTTTGATAAAAATATCTTTCAAACCATAATAAAAATCACAATTGTATTCATAAAAATTATATTATCCTTTATATTTAATAAAAATAATTTAGTGATAATATTTCATTAATGTATAATTTAATTCAAAAATCCCTTAAATTATCAATATTGATTTCTTAATTTAATATTTACTAAGAAATTATTTTTTTGTAAAAAGTATTTACAATGTAACAATAATAAAATGAGTGCATATTCTCTTTAAAAATTATGTACATAATTATAGTTCTAGGTTCTTGAAACATAATCCCTTATAACACCCTCATTATCCCGAAGGGTATGGTGTGTAATGGTGATACATAATTGGGGTGGCCCAGATAACATTGCTTGAATAGTAATATAAACTAACATACACTTCTACCGTAGGCTGTTCTACTCAAGATTATCGTGTTGAATATCAACTTGTGCTTGGTCATGAGAAAATCCCGGTGATGCAAACTCCTTTATGAGCTCTGAAAAAAACAATTATTACGAAGAAATTCTACTAAATGAGGCCATTTATTCCTTTGATTATAAAATTGGATTTGTTAAAGTCCTATATTTATACTAATCATGTAATCACTATTCAACAGCTGTATTAGAAATGGAAATAGTTCTTCATAGTATTTTAAAATCCAAAATGATAATACCAAGGAAGGGAATATGTTATATAATCATTTTACATAATAATATATTTAATTATATCAAGAGGAATTCCCATTAATAAAAGTTTGGGTCATTATAATCTCACCCCTATGAAATTTCCCTCTCATAATTTACTTTTTTCCACACTAAAACAGATGCAGGTAACAATCTATCATCACATCCTTTGATTCCCACCTTGCCTCTTCAAACATGTGTTTTCTCCACAACACCTTGATGAGGGGCATTGTATTATTTCGTATAACACCTTCCATATGATCTAAGATCTTACCCAGCTTCTCATCATAGGAGAGGTCATTTTCCAATGGTACCACCTCTGGATAGAGTACATGTGATGGGTCAAGGTATGTACTTCCTCAAGAGATATACATGGAATACATCATGTACTGGAGATAGGTTTGGTGGTAGTGCTAGTTTATATACCACTGGTCCAATGCGATCAATGATCTCAAAAGGGATGATGTACCGTGGAGTAAGATTTTCATTCTTCCCAAATATCATAACACAATTCAACTGTGATATATAAAGGTATACCTTGTCTCTGACATCGAAATCTAGGAATCGTCGATGATTATCAACATAGCCCTTTTGTGGACTCTGAGTAGCTTTAATGGGCTTCGGGATGGTATTAACCTTATCCACCATTTCTTTGACCATTTTTGGACCTAGGAGTTTTCTCTCCCCAACATCATCCTAGCATGTCGATGTTCTACACCTCTTCCCATAAAGGACATCATAAGGATCCATTAGGATTCATGAGTGGAAACCGTTATTTTAAGAGAAGTCAACTAGAAGAAGATTTTTATCACATCATCCTTTGAATTCCATTGAGCATGCTATCAACATGTCCTCAAGTGTTTGGATAGTCCACTCATATTGGCCATCACTTTGAGGATGATAAAAAAAGTTAATCTCAGTATTCATATCATATTGAAGACACTTCTAAACCATAGTGATGAATATTGGATCTCGATTGGATACAATATATAGTGGTACTCCATAGAACCTTACAACTTCTGTAATAGATATTTTTTTCCAGTTGATCCAATGAGAAATCCTCACGAATTATAATAAAGTGTGCATTATGTGTAAGACGGTCCAAAAAAACCCAGATATCATTATTTCCTTTGGATTTCATTCAAGGTTCAGTGACAATGTCCATGGTGATGTTCTCTCACTTCCATGTTGGTATGGGTAATGGTTTCATCATCCCCTTAGACATCTTCCTCTCCGCCTTCATTTTCTGACATAACATGCACTTTGATGTATACTCAACTATCTTCTTAATCATGTTATCCAAACTATAATTCTCTTAGAGATATCAATACATCATTGTGTTTCCATGGTAAATAGTGAAATTTGAACTATGTGCATCATCAAAAAGTTCATTCTTGAACACATAATTTGATGGAACACATTGTCTTGTCCCACATCTCACAATTCCTTCTTCAATAACATTGAACTCTGTGTATTTACCTTTTTTGATTGTTTCCACATTCTTATGAATTCCAACATCATCCTTTTGATCATCCATTAACATTTCCAAATGATATAGTTCATAAATAATTAGTGAAAGGATTGATGATGTTCCCATCGATATGATTCCCATCTAAATATTCATCAAATACAAGAATATTGGATCCTTTTAAATTCTCATCAGTGATAGAATTTTTTGGTCCTTTATTCTTAGATATTCATCATCCTTGTTCACTTTCCCATGGTGGTAATGGATTGATCAGTCATATTCTTTGATCAGATATAACTATCATCAATGGAAAATGTTCAACTCTTTCTCTATGAATATATACTTGAGGCTTCTGTGGTCCATATATAATTCACACTTATCCTTAAAGAGTTAATATCACCACATTTTAAAATTGATGATTACTATATCCCACTCTAAATCATTTGTTGGGTAGTCTTTCTCGTTAACCGTCAATTGACATGAAGCATAGGAAATGACTTTGTCATAGCCTAGGACCTATTTCGAAGCATCACTGAATAACTCATAATGTTATCCGCTTGTTGGTAGTGTGAGCACTGGCATTATCAGAATCCATATTTTCTTCTCCATGAAGATCTCTTTGAATTCATCACTCGATGAAAAATTTACTCCCCCTAGAGTTATCATGGTATGAGGGTTTGAAAATCAAGATAAATTTCTCAAAAAGCGGAGATAATATCCAACAAACCCTAGGAATATATGAATATTTGTCGCTGATGTTGTTCACAACCATCCTCCAATTGCAGCTGTCTTAGAGGGATCCATAGATCTCCCATTTTTTGTGATGGTATGATCAAATAATTACTCCTAATTCAACAACAAATCACACATGTTGTACATTTAATAGACTTCTCCTTTCACATAGTCTCTAGTATAGTGCTAAGATTAACTGCATTCTTCTTCTTAGTTTTGTATTATATTAGAATACCTTCTATGAACACTACAAATTTTTTTGAGGTAATCTCTAAAGACTCTACTCATAATTTCCATGAATATTATGGGAGTATAAGTGAGTCTGAAAGGAATTACTATGAATTCATAGAGCTCGTTTCATGTACAAAAAAGAGTCTTGGGGATATCCTCCTTCTTCATCCTTTTTACATAATATCCTAGCCATAGATCCATATTGGATATGTATTGTTATCCATGTAGTTGATCAAAAAATTCATCAATTAAGTTTATATTATAGTTGTTCATTATTATTTTTTAGCTCATAGTAATCCATTAAAAGGCGCATTGACCCATCCTTCTTTGTGACGAAGTGGACTGGTGCACCCCATGGTGAAGCAGTTGCTCGTATAAACCCTTTATCCATGATCTCATGTTGTTTTTTCTTCACCTGCTCAGGCTTGATAAAATCCTTTCTATATGGAGTCTTGGGTATTGGAAATTCCACAGTTATGAGATCAATTGAGAATTTAACATCTCTTCATGGAGGAAGACCAAGAAATTCCTCCGAAAAAACATCAGCAAATTCCTTCCCAATAGCCATGTCTTCAAAGATGACTTATTCTTTAGACTCATTCATCTATGCATGTTATGTATCCTTATAGGGTAGTAATATCCATTATTGAGATGATGGTGGTAATAATGATTCATCTTCCCCCTTGTACTTTAATGGAATTGGGGGTTGATTCACGATATGCAGAGTGATTTCCCTCTCACAACAATTAATTTTGGATCTATATAGTGAAAACCAATCCATTCCAAAAATTGAATCAAATTCCACCAAAGGTAGAATGAAGAGGTTTTATAGGAATTTCAATCCACAAATTAAGATAGGGGAGGATTTATATTAATGAGATTCAATGATTTCCCTAATTTTCATTATAATTGATATTTTTACTTCCAAGATTTGTGGTGGTGTTGGTATTGTTCTACTAAACATTCAGGATATAAAATAATGTGTTGAACCAAAATAAAAATGTACATTTAATATTCATTAATGAATAACTAGAAGACCTATCCCCAATGTTGTTGTCAGGGCTTACATTGGCGGATGTGATGGAGAAATCTATTTCTTACTGCTTTGGAGGTTTTAGGTTTATTCCAAAAACCCATTGGTTTGGGAACTGGTTTCAAAGATCCCTCGTTCCATACAGTTAAAGAAATGAAAAATGCATTGAGGGTCGAATGAAGACTTCCTCTCCTCTATCGAAGATGTGGATTTTTCTTTTCAGCTTCTAATGTCCAGGTGACTTGATCTTCCACACCTAATTCTTTTCTTTATCCCCTTCATGTAATTTATGTGGGGTTTCTTTCTTGTCCTTATGATAGTATGGTGTTGGACTTTCTTAACACCGTTGGATTTATCCATCAGACCACCAAAATTAATTTCCACCTTATCCATCTCATCCCCATGATAACCATGAGATTTTGTGATCCCTATTTCATCCTTGAGGGCACATCAGACAATTTCTTCATATATCTCAAAGGAATGGATCACTAGGGCTTTACGTAGGCTAGGTTTTATCCCACCAATGAAGAGGTCAACCTTTCATTCGTGGGTAATGAAAATGCAGAAGACGTATCATGAAAGCCCTGTGAATTTTTCCTCATACTATCCAATGTATTCATCATATTATTTCTTGGGGGAATGGAAGTGCATTTCCAGAGGATGTAAGGAAAATATTTATTGGATTTTTTTCCAGAAATCCTTCAATTCCAGCGCCTTGATCTCCTCCTTAAGCAATATATTTTTGATCAATGTACACCATTTATCAGATTCACCCTCCATATGATAAAAATTTAGAAGAACCATCTCTTTTTCATAACATTGAAGTATTGGGGAATACATTTTCAATAGAGTTGATCCATTGTCTGGCTATTGATGGATTAAATGATCCATTAAAATTATGAGGCCTTTGTATCATGATGATATTGATTGCAACTTGTTCATTCATGGGGGGGGGGGGGGGTTGATGTTACACATGACCATTTTTCTATTAAAAACATGAGTTAACTGAGAGAGTATCTTGAAAAGGTTCGCAGTTCTCACTCCCATCAGATTGAGAATCTCATTAGAACAGTCATCACATTGTTTGTTAGCCTGAGTCCTCTTATTACCAGACATTGGCTAGAATAAGATGAAAGTTATGGGTAACACATAAAGGTTAATACAAAGGGAAAAATAGATGGCTTATAAATTACTTTTATTTCCTTAACTTATGAATTTATAGGCTTCATTCTATGTTATCAATGATCTACTTCCCAACATATATTCTTAGAGGAAATTTTTTTATTTCTTTAAAAATGGTTTATATTAAGATTATGAAATTACCAATGTTTATCCTCCAGGAATTTCATAACCAAGAGTGCCGCAAGGAATATTTTTGTTTGCCAGTTCCAGTTTGAGTCTAGCTAAAATCAGTTTTTTTAGGTTTTACCCATAGATACATATATACCAGAGATGCCTCCACCTGCTTGTATCTAGAAATGTATTTATTTTCATGATAAAAAAGATAATAATTACTCTAAAAAATATAGTGATGTATTTATTATACATAGTATTATCCCTAAGTCTTTCCCAAGGGTTTTCTAATCCTAATCCCAAAAATAACTAAACCTATCCTTCGATAGTAATTACAACAACTCTACTCTTTATTTCACACATAAACATATTTTATTACATAAAAATATTTACTTGATACCACATATATGATTGAGAGGCCTTTGGTATTTGGGGATTAGGAACATTACATAACAACATAAAACATCAAATATACATCTTTATTGAAAACTTCATTTACATGACCACACACATTCATTCATACTTATAATTAACTGGGATAACCAAAGAACATGCATAATAAATGGGTGTTTTATAAATCCCAGTAAGGGAGTAAAAAAGGAATAACATTAAAAATATAGTACATGTTAGGCAATTGGAATATCAATCGAGCATAAGAGAAATGTGAACATAATGTCATGATAAAGCATGATTATCATAACGTGGAAATGTGGCATCAACATTTAACATGATTTTAGCCTGATCCAAGGATCATTTGACATGGATCGTGAGTAAAACATCATTGAAATTGAATTAGAATGCTTAAAACCCAATTTCACATGACTTATCATAATACTAATCTTTACCCAATCCATGGGCGCGCTATCATGGCACACCCTTATCAATCATTTCATTTCATGCATAAGTGTAACACAAAGGTCATACATCATGGATTCATTAAACATAATCATTTATTACACAATAATGGAATGTGGAGTTATTACATGAAACTATATAACAAATAATTAAGTGTTCATAAAGGTTAATAACCTAGATAGAGAAATGGGCATGGTATTCAGTACACAAATAGTTTGGCTTGGGAAATCAGGGTGTAATTTCGACCGCATAACGACGTGACATAAGAATTCAAAAAAATGATAGATGAGATAGAAATGGTTATATAATCATATTTACATGAAATGGATAGTAATGAGGCCGTATAGATATATTTCTCAAAATATGTAATGGAATTTATAGGCATAATATAAATGAGCTACTTGAATGTAAATGAGGAGATGGAAATACCTTATGGAATTTCAGAATGGTAACAAGTGTAAATGGTAGACATTAATGAGAGATAAAGGGTTATGTCAACAATCAATAATAATGAGGGAATTATGTGGGATTTTTTAAATCATACCCAACCATTTTTAATTGAAAAGGAAAGAGTATAACAACATAAAGAAACTTGGACAAAAAGGAGAAAGGAATAAATCTCATACTTGGAAATGTGATCCCAAAGGCATATGAGGATATTAAGAGAGGTTTATTGGGAATTTAGGGTACCTTAGTAAAATTTTATATAGATGGGGGAAGGGAATGGACGTGATTAAAGGGTTTTGAGTGAAGATACGTGGGATATTGGGAGGGTTTATATTGGAAGATAGAGGTAATTATTTATTATTTAAGTTTTAGAAACCACACATTAAAGTAATCAAAACAACAAACCAACCCATGAGTTTTTACAATGGTTTTTTCCAAAGGGGAGTGAAAAACCATATTTTATATTTCCAATGAATGAACTTCTTAAAATATTTTTCCTGCTTATGTGGAGTTGATTAACACTCCCTTGGATTTCATTATAAAGATAAAATGTTTTATAAGTCATGGAGGGTCCACTAAGGCACCATAAAATTAGTAAAACAAATCTAAATCACATTATTTTATTCGTAATACATATAGTGTCTGAAAACCCATTTATTTTATTTTATTAATTCACTATTTGGGTCATTATGATATCATAAAAAAGTTATATAATTTTATGGTAATAAATTTTTACCCCAAAATATGATTATATTAGAAAATTAAGGAAAATTCACCATTATATAATTTTGACATCATGAATCCAAAAATGATATTCATTTTATCTTAATTATTTTATAAATATTTGAATTTGTATATATAAAATGAAAATAGACATTTATAAAAAATCATGAGTTTTGCAAAAATAGCTTTCAAACATTAAAAAAAATAAAAACTGTATTCACATAAATTTTAATAAAAATTTATATTTAATAAATATTGAATTGGTAACAATATTTAAATAAAATATTATTTAATTAAAAAGTCCATTAATTCATCAAAATAGATTTCGTAATTGAATATTAACTAAAAATATTTCTTTTTCTTTTAAAATTATTTAAAAAGATACAATAATAAAATGAATTTATATATCTATAAAAAAACAATGTACATAATCATAGTGCTAGGGTCTCGTAACATAACTCCTTATAACACCTTCATAATACCGAAGGGCAAGGTGTGCGATGGTGACAGACTATAGGGGTGGCTCAAATAACATCTCTCGGTTGGTAATATTTTCTAACTTTTATTTATCCCATAGGCGGTTCCACTTATGCTTAATGTGTTGATGCTCGGCATGGGCTTTGTCACGAGTGAATCCCATTGACACCATCTCCTTTCCAAGATCTGACAAATGGGATTTGTACAAAGAAATTATATTGTATGAGTTCATCGCCTCCTTTGTCTGAGTAAATTGGATTTGTTAATGCCCTGTATTTATACTAATCATGTTATCACTATTCAACAACTACATTAGCAAGGGTCATAATTTATAATGGTAATTTATGATCCAAAAACACAAAACCAAGGAATTTCATATGTTATATAATAATTTTGTATAATAATACAATTAATTAGATCAAGAAGAATTTTCATTAATATATGTCTGAGTTGTTACACTATCAATGGGAGGAAAATGCTATATGGTGTATCAACACTTTTCTAGCATGAAGAAAGGAGATAAAAGTTGAATTTTGAGGAAAAATTCGATTTTTGGTCCAAGCACTGGAGACTTCAGATCATAAGTCACTGATAGTTACAGTTAATGAATGGCGACAATTCATCAACACCATGGGAAGTGAATATTCAAGCCTGCGAGAATAGTACACCAAACACAACTGAACATACAATTTATAGGGGATTAGGTTCCATTTAGCTTTGTGGAAGCATGGTGTTGTAGCAGATAGGATGACTACATGGTGGGAACTAAATATATGTGAAACCATGTTTGGGAGTAGGGATATGGTCTGTTTGACAAATACTCATGGTGGAAACATTAATCGTCTTGATCAAGGAGTAAGGTAGGCTAATGGGGGAACTTATGGATGTGTCATAGAGTTTTGGAGTTGATGATAGAAGTGTGGATGACATGCATGAATAGTTCACTAAAAGGTCCAATTTCTTCGGTTATTACCCTTGACCTTTCTGATGAAGTCCACCGAAGATAATAACATAGTGGAAATCATACAATGTAGATCAGAAGATTTGGATTATATAATGACATGTTATGTTCCATTATTAATACTGTAGATGCAACACTATCGATGAATTCCTCACACCCATCATGCATCAGATGATGGAACCCTTATTTTGTGATCAATGGGTTGGAGTCCTTAATCATGAAGTTCATGTAGGATCTGGCATCTTAGAAAGAACTGTGTGGACATTAGGATTGGATGTATATATAAATAAGGGAATAATTAAAACGTCTCATTAAATACAGTTAATAGTTGTATGTGACTTTATGTAATAATTATATCATTTTTATTGAGTTTAATATAATTTATTAGATACTAAAAAAGGAATTAATAACCCTTCTTTGAGAATCTACACAAATTATAATATGAAAATTTTGAATAAAACTAAAATGAAGAACTACTGTAAAACTATAACCTTACATATAATAGGATTTGAATAGTCATTTAATGGCATCACATGAGTGTGATAGAGATAACTAGGTGGAAAATAAAATATTTCCACCACTATTGTGTGTCCACGGGGTGCACATGAATCATATGACATTAGTATGGGATCCATCATCTCCCCGTTGTATGCTAGTACCTCTAATGAAAATGGGAAATATGAAAAAGTGTTTTTTAGGTAGTGGGATGTTCAAACAATTATAATCATCTATATTCTCTTTCATCCAATAAATGATTTTTATTTATAAATTAAAGATATTCCTTAATTTCAGCTGTATTTATTCATGTGTAATAGTATATTAAGATATACTTCGACCAATATATATGAATCATATAAATATTTCACCTCCAATACATTTGATCTCATGAAATGATATATTTGATGACTAAAAATAAAAAAAATAAAAAATGATAACTTTTAATTATTTACATTACATGGAATGATATACAATGATTTCTAATCAAATGCAGAAGATCATATTAAATTATATCCACAAATACATCAAGGAATCAATAAAAATATCAAACCTTTGCATTTAGGAAGAAGTTACTTGATAGTATAGATTTAAATTAAAATAAAAAATAATGTGAATGAAAATTCCTAGGGACGTAGAGTATAACATCTATAACCATCTATATCACCATCAAAATCTTCCTTTATGTAGTGCTATGAGAAATGGATGCCCATGAAGATGATCTTTCATGGGAACCCAATAAGAAATATGAAAGAATATTATAGAGTGACTGTATAATCTATCCCTTTATTCCTATAGGGGTGGGTGGGTCAATCCCGTATCATGAAATGGAAGGAACCACCTTTGAGCATGCATGGAGAAAAATAGTAGTAGGTTGTGGGATCCCTTCCCATGTGCTTTTCTAACACCCTTCTTATCATCATATAATGTTATGACCTTTTTATATGAAAAAAGGAACATGTAGTAGATTATATATTTTCATTCTTCATTGAATACATTAAACATTTTTACTAATTAAAATTATTAGTTGATTATATATACTTCTTAATTATTAATGAATAATTTTTCCTTTATGGGTATTCATTTACGGGGTTTTACATAACTGTAAATATTTTTTTAGAATATACTAATATTTATGTGATTATTATCCCACTTTTTTATCAACCTATGTTATTAATTATTTCATTTATTGATGTGTGTGATATTTATATTTCATTTTGATGAATTTAATAATAGTTTATATATTCATATTGAATGATTTTTTGTTACATATATGATTTATTTTTTATTCAGAACAATAAAAGTAATTTCAAGATCATATCTATTCTGATTAATTTCTGAAATTAAATTCCTTTATTTCAAAATATTGATTTTTTATTGAAATTAATTTCACTTCTTTCTGGTTAAATTTTAATTGTTTATATATGTTTTAATGACTTCCCTTCTATAACATCATCAATTTTCACTTCTATTTCCTCTGTTTAATGCATGTAAATGAGGTATAATATTCCTTTTTGTATTTAAAAAATATTATTTTTTATCATTTTTTTTCTTATTTGTGGGTTGGTGTCCATAAAAAAGTAGATGTGATTCAATGAAATTAATTTTTGTTATCTAATTTTCTAATTAATGAATATTTATAAATAATTATGAATATTAATGAATATTTAATAATATTTATTATCATTAAATTTATATATCGTAATATTGATTTATATTAATTAATTTTTATTAATATCCACTGATATTTACTAATATTTATGAATAGTTATTAACCTTTATTAATATTTATATAATACTTATAATTAATTAATTATTTATTATTCATATTTATTAAATATTTATTATTATTAATTCATATTTATGACTATTTATGAACATATAATTTGTATATTTTAATATATAAGTAATAGTTACAAATATTTTATTACAAATAAATTATTATTTATTCATTTTTATTAATTACATACTCATAAATCATAAAAAATTACAACTAATCAAAAATTCATAAATGAATTAATATTTGATTAGTATTTTTGAATGTTAAATTAATTTTTGTTTTAAATTATTTTATTTTGATTAATATTGATTTATATTTGTAAATATTGATGAATATGTATTTAATATTTAATTTACATTTGTCAATATTTAGTTAAGATTTATTAATCATTATTAGTATTTAATAAATGTAATATATAATTTTTAATATCTAATTTAAACACATGAATAATTAGTTAAAATTTAATAATATTTAATTAAAATTAATTTATTTTCATTAATATTTACTTATATTCATATGTATTATTCAGTATTTTATCAATATTTATTTAATATCAATGTAATATAGTTTGAGTTTGGCATTGTTGTAAGAATCTAGTAATACTACATGAATATTGGAGGTTCATAATCCATTTAGAGCATGGAACTGCATCAACACTATAGTCTTACTATAGTTGTACTGTAGTTGTGGCAGAACTGTAGCACCCACATCATAGTTTATGTTGTGGGCACTATAGCAGAAACCATATTGGTGTTGGTACTGTAGCAAGTACTATTGCAACATGGGTACTCTAGCATCATTATTCACATGATGGTCCTTTAGGCTAAAAAATGGCCTTATGGGCACCAAATTATGGAATCCAGCCACTAAGGCCTATGTGACATTCTGTAATGGGATTAAATATCATGTGGCACTACATTCCATGTAATGGGTCTCCAATGCAATAAAGTCACGCATTTTTTAAAAAAAATAAGCTACAACCCCAAAATCTAAAAAGTATTTATATAATATTTATGAATATTTACTGAATGATTCGTTGAATTTATTAATAATGATAACATTAATTGGATATTAATTAAAAAGTTTAAATGTTTATAAATAAATAAAAATATTTAAAAAATATTTTGAGATGTTTTTTTAATATTGGTAGAAATTTATTTTATATTTTTTAATATTTCATAACATGTAATTTCATTTAATTAATTTGTATTATAGTTAATGAATATTTAATGAATTTGTGATAATTTTTATTAATAAATAATTAGTATTGTTGTTATTTTTATTTATACTTAATTTCTAATATGAAGAGTGAATGATGTTATCTCTTATGAAATTTTTCAATGTAAGACTTATCCATGTCCTTCATTCCTATCGAAGGATGAAGTGTAAACAGAGTTCAGGATTCTCTATAACCATTTCATTAATATTGAAAAAAATATCCCTTTTTTTATTTTATAAAATCATAAAATACATTTAAAAAACTCTACTTGAGCACATATATATATAAACACACATGTAAAAATTATATTGTTTAAATGTATTTAAAAATAATTTTACAAATATATATACATGAATGACTAAATGATGTATAAAAAATATATGTTTATATATATATATACACACAATATAATCAAGAATAAAATAGTATAATGATTTTGTAAGATAATTTTTTCACATGGAAATCTCATGTTCGAATAGAGGCAATAACGACATTGCATGGAGTGTGGAAGCACAAATAGGGTGTCGTGTGGGGGACTGACTAAGGTGGTGAGCGCCACACATGAGTTGGTGGGGGGGGGGGCTTGGGGTGTGTGTTTATTGGGGGAGGGGGTAATCAGGAGTGTGAGTACAGTTCCTAAATAAGTTGAAAAAATATCATTCTAGTTTTATCAGTGTTTTTTAACGACAATAAGGATTCTCATTATCACTGCTAAAAAAGATTATAGGATGGTATAATTTAACAATGATGGTGAAGAATGCCTTTTTCAGTTATATGTATCACTAAAAAATTCTAACTATTAAGGTATCCAAAAAAGTATTTATTATTTTTTTGGGATGAAAAAATAAATTTCTTACACACAAGTGTGGGTGGAGAGAGATTGTTTTTGAGAAAGTACATATGGGTGGTGGGAGTGATTTTGGTTGTTTTAACTTATTGTTTTGGGTGTGTCAGTTTGTGCATATTTGCATAGGTTTGGGTGTGTATAATGCCCTCTGTCTGGGGCTGCCTCAACTATGACTGGCCTAATGGAAATACAAGACATGGATCACACCTCCTAGGACCCTATTGATTATTGGAGCGCACCAATAGTCGATAACCATGATGTTGATAATGTACTCTTTGTGTCATCAAATAAAATAATAGATAAATAACCAAACAAGCATAAAACATTCAATTATGCGAAATGAATTATAGTTAGGATTCATAAATCTAGGAAAATAAACATCTAATTATTATTATAATAATTATCACATTTTAAAAATGTATAGGCACATTATTGTGACAAACAATTTGGATGATTAATTAAAAAAGAAATCTAAAAAATATAAGTGCAGACATTCCTATAAAGTCCCAAGTCCATCCTCATTCCAATCTTTTAAACTTCTCCAACCAATCCAACCCTACCTCTAGTACAACTTGTAATGGTAAATCTACAAAAAAAGGTTCCACATATGCACCATGGTCCTAATGTAATGTTTGAGAAAAAAACTAAATAGGGAACCATAAGGATGTCCCTTATATTTTTCATCATATCTATTCATGAGTCCGTAAAATTAAATAAAGCATACTATAATCTATCAATAATGTTAGTTCATTGGGTTCTTACTATAAAACCATGAAACCTAACCCCAACTTCATTACCATTTCTAGTTTACATCCTATATTTTTCCACAATGAGATAGTGTGAACTGCATGACATTCTAGGAATCCATATAGAAAAAAAATTTATGATAAATTAAAAAAGGAATATTAGTCACATTTTCAATCAGACCATAGATGGTAAAATTTCATATGGTGTTCTAGTCTCTCAATGGGTCTCAAAATTGGTGGTAAATGAAAAATTCCATGTCAGGAACTCTACTAGTCTGTACATGGGACTTAAATTCCATTTGGAATCTTTGTATCTCTGTTAGTATGACCATATAGGTAATTGTTAGATCCCCCCACCCCGACTCTGAGTAGGGAGGACAATGGATGGAAAATTTTATATGGTCTCTTTGCACTTTATTATCCCGACCATGATAAAAAAATGATAGGTTTGGGGGTCGAAATTGTTTTCCTTTCAAAGAGTCGCAAACTCATGACCATAAATCATTGAGATTTACAAAAATCAAAGGGAGAAATTTCCTCGACACTACTAGATGTTTGGATTCAATATTTCATATATATTATACTTTGGACAACTGAACGGACAATATTTAATGGATGTTGTTTCAGTCATCTCAATGAAAGATGGTCTGTGTAACATGCTTGAGTTGGTGTCTTAAAACCATGTGATTATTCATTGATTACATGTAAATTTAATGATTTGAATATTTATAAAACATCATCTTACATATGCTACATTTTTAGAAAAGTGTTTTTATAATAATTTCCTAGAGCATATGTCTCAATGATATGGTCATAGAAGTACCCTGCTATGATAAGAACCTAGATATGATATGATGATGTTATAAAATATAGTTTTTGGATGGATAATGTTCTATGATATAGGCCATAGTATATATATTTTCATTTCTATGTCCTCATAATAATATAATAATTTTTTCATAATGTTCATAATTGTCAATTTCCATGACGGGAGACTATGAGAACAGACCCGCTGGTGTAAATTCTGCATATTTTATTGTCATTGGATAACCTAGTCTATGAGTGTGTATTGGTCCTTAGAATTTATGATTATTATGAATTCATATTTTTAAATGATCAATTAGATTAATTTCATAAAACCTTTTTATATAGTTCATTGTGAGGTTGGATATGTTGAGTGCATCATGATTAATGTGTAATTAATTAACATGTTTAAGAAGGATTTCACCCTTCCATCATTATGGATGTTGATATCTCACCCTTTTTAAACAAACATGTTATATATAATCAAGATTAAAGTCCATTTAAATAAATAGATTTCACCAAAGTAGTAAATTCATTAAACCCGTCATGTTTGATAATAGAATAATCACAATAATATAAAATTTGAGTTTCTTTACTCACTTCGATTTTGATAAAAGTGAATGCACAATCCATTAAGTGACAGAGAATGTTCAAAAACAAGATAATAACAAAAGAAAATTATTGGGATCCCCTGTCCTTTAAATTATTTTCCTTGATGATAGTAAGAGATTAGTATTTTTTGATTATATAATTCCAATAATTCTTTATAGATAATGGTAATCCTCCCCAAATTTCATGAGCCTCAGCCACCAATTAGACCAAAAGAGCATGTTCCGACTCAGGAAATGCCACAGAAATACATCCAAAGAGATCATAGAACATAATTCAAAACATATTAATCACATTCCCTAGAAAATAATCATCGAAATTGATTTTTAGAATTCCTGGAAGGGGAGGATACAACAGTTTTTACCATAGATAGAAATTGAGGTCTCTATATAAGGATCAGTTTTCTTCCATATCTTTAACCAAGAAGTGTACCTGTAGACCTAGAAACATTTGTATTTAATGATATAGTTTAAGGTCACATAATTTCATCATTCATAGATAAACCATGAAATCAAAAATAAGAATACTACCTTAAATGTAAGGAGTACAGAAAACCGATGAACCAACATATCTGTGAGATCGTTCTCCATTTCAAAAAATTGTGGTGCGTTAGGATTCCAGGAAGTAAAAACATCCCACATATCAGTAAAATGAAAAATGGAATGTAGGGGGACTCGGGCACCACCCAATACAATGGAAATAATTATTTTTATATGTCACGACCCGTCCTCGGGGCCCGTGTCGTGACTACCCCAAGCCCGCCTTCCATAGGCCAGGGGCTGGCGACTAGCACCAAGGCGAAAATCCCAACAAAAAGGGAAGGCATTGCCTTTGAAAAGTAAACAAGCACCACAGAGTAAGCAAGCGGAAAAGTAAATACTAAGTAAAAAACTGTACAAGCTGTGCTGATAGTAAAAGGGGGCCGGAAATACAAGCCCAACTGTAAAGTACAACTGAAGGGGAAAAACAACAACTGAAAAGAAAAGCTGCAGCATCGAGCCGTCCTCTAGAAGTCCCACCTGATGTGTGGGTACAGATAGCCTCCACTGCTCCACGGGTCCACCTGACCACTCTGAGTACGTCTCGCCCAGTGTTCCACCTCCAGGTACCGTCCTGCTGTGCACGCCTCCACCACGATCAGCGTTGTCCGTCGTCTGCAACCAACACAACGTAGTGCGGGCAAAGCCCGTGCATGGGTGAGTATAAGCTACTCAGTAGGGACCCCGAGACCCCCAAAGGTCTCCCGAAATCCACAAAGGATAATCCAAAAAGGAAAGATACAATCACGAAGTAACATCTGCCACGGCTTAGGTATATGCCCATACATATACCTAAGTCATCAATTCCCGTTCGGCTCCAACGTCCGAGCCCAAGCACAACCCAGTCCACACAGGAAAGCAAACGTATACCCACACAGGACAACACAACACGATAAACAAAGGAGAGTAAACATTAAATCCACACAGGATAGCGAAACACAATCCAAAAATGAGAGTAAACAGTAAATCCACACAGGATAGCTCAACACAATCCACAAAGGAGAGTAACAGGATTCAGCTCACACATGTATATTTCTTCGGATGATGATAAAGATGATCACTGATCCATCTAAGTCTTCAGACCCACGAAGGATCGATAGGTAACTAACCCACGCAATGACCCACAAAGGATCGGGCCCACACAGGAC
Source organism: Viscum album (assembly GCA_963277665.1). NCBI lineage: Eukaryota > Viridiplantae > Streptophyta > Magnoliopsida > Santalales > Viscaceae > Viscum > Viscum album. Next base: position 1,689,792,338 of record OY728120.1, read on the forward strand.
CTGTAGGCGATGGCTCACACAGAACCGCTGAGCGCTGTCCCACACAGGATCAGACCCACACAGGATCGGGCCCATACAGGACCCGTAGCACTGATCCACGTAGGATCGCTGAGTGATGTAGTTGTCGCAGACCACTAAGGATCTCTGCACTGTCATTATCGCAGTCCACTGAGGATCTCTGCCCAGTCGTCGTCGCAGTCCACGGAGGATCTCTGCACGGTCGTCGCTGTCGAAGTAGCAGTCACAGCCAGCACTAGGGTTCCCGCACACAGCAAACTCGTTCGGGAGGGTTCGCTCCACTAGCTGAGAGGCTGATACATCAACTGACACAACGTCTGAAGTTGATGTATCCAAAAGTTCCGTATCGTCAATAGGAACTCAACGTCGCAGACGGCGTGTCAATCAGACGCCCGGTCCGAGAGTTATTGGCTTTTTCGTTCCAGGGGCCCGGTTGGTTTTTAAGGTAAAACCAACTGGACCGTACTCCACCTGCGTCCAAACCACCGGCAGAGTGAGCCAAAAGATCCGTCTCACATATAGGAATTCAACAAAGCTGACAGCACGTCAATCGGACGTCCGTAGCTCAAGATATGAGCGTTTCTGCTCCGAAGGCCCGGTTGGTTTCGTGTACGAACCAACCCGGACGAACTCAAAGTGTAACACACCCTTGTGTGCGATATACCGAAACTACTGTCTCAATCCAAGGATCGTGTTGCCGCTGACGGCGCATTGATTGGAGGCCCTTAGCTCAAGTTACAACCATTTGACCGAAACGGTCTGAAAACGGGGGGTCCGGGCCCGGGCCGACCAGGCCCGACCCCCCCGGGGTCGGCCGAACCCGGTCGACCAGGTCCGGACCCGGTCCTGCCCGGCCAGGGCATGGCCCGGCCGGTCGGACCGGCCCGGCTCGGCCGAGTGGGCGAGCGACACGGGGGGGAGCCGCCACCCCCGCGGGACACCCCCGCGGCACCCGCGGGGTGTCGCCCAGACAACCGGACGTGGCTGAACACGTGTCCCGCGCGCGTCTGACCCACGCGGCCATTGTTTAGTAGGCGCCACCGCCGTGGCTGAAGCCGCGGCGGTTCTTTCGGCGGCGCGCCGGGGCCCCGCCGCCGCTGGCTTCCGCGGGCCACCGGAGTCGCTCTGGTGGTCCGTTTTCCTTCCCGTCTGCGCCATTGTCCCTCTCGGGATCCGTTCTTCACTGCGGGATCATCAAACTGCTCTTGCGTCACGTTCCATCGTCGCCCGTCAATTCCGCACAATCACGAAGAACGGCGGAGGGTTGTCGAGACATGTTCCTTTGGCCCGCACCCTCCGCGTTAGATATAAACCACGGGAGAATTTTTATTCCACACAGGAAACAACAATTTTAATAAATTTAAAATTGTTCACGAATCCGGTTCTTTAACTTTTTAAAGAAACATTTACGGGATGATAAAAAAAGGGGTAATTCCAAAAATAAAATCCCTACCTCGTAGTCGTCGCGCGTGAGCGTTCTTCGCGGATAGGCGTCACATCATCGCGGAATCCGGTGTTGAGTCGGCGAACTCAACGGACCAAGAGAAAACATATTTAATTTAATTAAATAAAATTAAATCTGTGTTTTGTTAAAAGAACACAAGGGAGATTTAAGAGAAACCGGGAGTCTCTTACCTCAAACAGCAGATCGAAGATTCACTGCGGAGGAAGAGACGTCGCAGAAGAACGTTGCAGGAAGGGAACGTCGGCGTCGCGGGACACGGTGTCGCGTCGTCGACTTCCGCGGGTTCGGCGTTCTTCACGTTCTTCGCGTTCTTCACATTCTTCACGAAGGAGGATGAAGGCTCTGACAAAACCTCTCAACGAAAAATCCTCCAAAAAAGACTTGTTGGTCTTATTTTATTATTACGCCAACAAACGAAAAAGGGTAAGTAACGACCCATCAATTCGTTGAATTAATTCAACGAAAGAAACCGCCCATTTAATTCAAGAAATAAACCGCCCAAATAAATGTTGTGTTAATGATTTAAGAAAGCGCGTCAGTTGACTTTTATAATGACGAGTTTTCGCGGGTGCGTTACTTAGTGGAAAGAAACGGCGGGGCTCGTGCGGGCCCCACCTCAAAAATATCCTACCAAGGGGGTAGGATATTTCTGGATAATACCCTATCCGGTTCAACTCAGTTTAAGCCACTTTTAAGGGGCTTCAAGTGGCTTCCAAGTGGCTTAAGTGAAATAAAATAATGTTTGTCGAAGAAATTATTTTATTTCTAAACTTTAAGCCCAAAAATTAAAAACCACACCCGAGAAAACGCAACTCCGGAAGAGGCGTTTCTAAGCAAATACCGGCGTTGCGATTTCATCGGTGCCCTCAGAATTCGATTCCGGGCACCGGTTCAAAAGTTAGAAAAACCCGCTCGTCCGTTCACTGAACGTACCCGAGCCAAACTTCGGAAAATGATTCCGGGCACACCGGGCGTCGGAATTAGGTGCCGTCAGAAAATGCGTTCTTGTAAAATTCCAAAGAAAATTAAGAAAAAAATATCTTTGAAATTTACAGGTCTTTACATTACTCCCACCTCAGGGCTTTACGTCCCCGTAAAGATACACTATAAACTAGGGAAACAAATGTGGGTACTGAGCACGCATCTGAGCCTCCCGCTCCCATGTGCTCTCCTGGAGGTTCCCGTGCTGCCATCTGATGCGCGCAAGAGGAATCGACTGCCCACATAGGAACCGCTCCTGTCGATCCTCTATCTCCACCGGGACCTCCACAAAAGTTGCCCCATCATCCACGTCTATCTCCCCATAGTCAATGATGTGTGTCGGGTCGTGCACGCATCTCCTCAGCTGAGATACATGGAAGACGTCGTGCACAAGGTGCAACTGAGGTGGTAGAGCCAAGGGATAAGCCACCTCGCCAACCCTGCTAAGGACCTTGAATGGTCCAATGAACCGTGGAGACAACTTGCCGCCTCGGACAAATCTCCGCAAACCACGTCTAGGTGAGACCCGCAAGAATACGTGGTCGCCATCCTCGAACTCTAGTGGCCTCCGCCTCCTGTTAGCATATGACTTCTGCCGGCTCTGAGCTGTCCTCATCCGCTCCTGGATGACATGGACCTTCTCTACCGTGGCCCGGACCATCTCTGGTCCCACAAGTGCTAACTCCCCAGGGTCTATCCAGCACAAAGGAGATCTGCAAGGCCTGCCATACAACGCCTCGTATGGTGCCATCCTGTTGGTGGAGTGGTAGCTGTTGTTATACGTGAACTCCACCAAGGGCAGGTGGTCCTCCCAGCTACGACCAAAGTCGATGACACATGCGCGGAGCATGTCCTCAAGAGTCTGAATGATCCTCTCCGTCTGACCATCCTTCTGAGGGTGAAAGGCGGTGCTCAGGCGTAGCTGCGTCCCGAACGCCTCCTGCAACCCCTTCCAAAGCCGGGAAGTAAAACGAGCATCCCGATCGGAGACGATAGTCGATGGCACACCGTGAAGCCGTAAAATCTCCTGAACATAGAGGCGCCCCAAGATCTCCACTGAGCCCTTCTCTCTAATGGTTAAGAAGTGTGCCGACATGGTGAGTCGGTCAACAATCACCCAAATGGAGTTGTGACCTTTGGAAGTGCGTGGAAGTCCAGTCACGAAGTCTATAGATATCCCATCCCACTTCCACTCCGGGACCTCCAAGGGCTGTACCAAGCCTGCTGGTACCTGATGCTCTGCCTTCACCTGCTGGCAGGTGACGCACCATGAAACGAACTCTGCCACAACCTTCTTCATGCCCGACCACCAGTGCTGTCGTCTGAGGTCCTGGTACATCTTCGCCACTCTAGGATGTACCGCCAAAGGAGAAGTGTGAAACTCTCTCAGCACCTCCTCTCTTAAAGCAAATGGTACCAAGGTACGTCCTCTGAAAAGGATGTCGTGATCTGCTCCAAAGGAGAAGCCATCAGGTGCCTGTCCTGAGGATAACTACGCACTCCGCGTCTCACAGTCAGCATCCTCATGCTGTGCCTCTCTGACCCGCTGCAGTAGTGGATGGGTGACTGTGAGAGATTGAAGCAAGGCTTCTCCATCTCTATCCATGAAGGATATCTGCAAGGCGGCTAGCTGCTCTGTCGCCTCCTCAAGTAGCTGAATGCCCGTCCTCCTGGTGAGGGAATAAGCTACTACGTTCCCCTTCCCAGGAGTATAGACTATCTCAAAGTCATAGTCCTGGAGGAACTCGAGCCATCACCCCTGTCTCAGGTTCAGGTCCTTCTGAGAGAAGATGTACCTGAGATTCTGGTGGTCAGAAAAGACTGTAAAGCGCTCGCCCATCAGATAGTGCTGTCGTGTCTTCAGAGCGAAGACCACTGCTGCTAACTCCAGGTCATGGGTAGTGTAGTTCTGCTCATGAGGCCTCAAAAGACATGATCCATAGGAAATAAAAGCCCTCTCTTTCATCAGGACACACCTGAGTCTGGTCCCTGATGCATCGCAGTAGACTACGTATCCAACTCCCTCCTCAGGCAACCTCAAGATAGGTGCGCTGGTCAATCTCTATCTCAGCTCCTGGAAGCTCTGTTGACATCTGTCTGACCACACGAAGGGTTTCCCCTTCTTCATCAAAGCTGAGAGTGGCGCCGCAACTCTGGAGAAGTCCGGCACAAATCTCCGATAGTATCCGGCTAGACCCAAGAAATTCTGCACCTCCGTCACGCTACTGGGTGGCTCCCAAGCTAGCACTGCCTCGATCTTCGCGGGATCCACAGCAACTTCCACCTCAGAAATGACGTGCCCCAAGAAGTGGACCTCACGTAACCAGAACTGGAACTTCGAGAGCTTTCCATAAAGCTGGTTCTCCCGTAGTGTGTCTAGTACAACCCGCAAGTGGTAGGCGTGCTCCTCCTCTGTGGTCGAGTACACCAAAATGTCATCGATGAAGACCACAACAAATTGATCGAGTTACGGGTGGAAGATCCTATTCATGAGGTTCATGAACACTGCTGGAGCATTGGTTACGCCGAAGGGAATAACCAAGAACTCATAGTGGCCATACCAACACCTGAAGGTCATCTTCTGCACATCCTCGTCTCGAACTCTGAGCTGATGATAGCCTGACCTGAGATCTATCTTCGAGAACCACCGTGCTCCCTTGAGCTGATCGAAGAGGTCATCAATCCTCGGTAGCGGATAATTGTTCCTCACTGTCTCCTGGTTCAGGCAACGATAGTCGACACACAGTCGCAAGCTCCCGTCCGCCTTCTTGGCGAACAAAATCGGGGAAGCCCAGGGTGAAACACTGGGTCGGATGAACCTCTTTCCCTGCAAGTCCTCCAACTGTACCCATAGCTCTCGAAGCTCATAGGGGTCCATCCGATACGCTGGAGTGGATATCGGGGCTATCCTGGGGTACAGATCAATATAAAGTCAACCTCTCTGCGAGGAGGTAGCCCTGAAACGTCATCGGGAAAGACGTCCGCATACTGATCCACCACTGTAGGAAAACGAGGACTCTGCACGTCAACTGCTCCAAGAATGAGGCTAGACAACTGATGAGTGATGGGCTGTCTACTCCTCTGCAGGAGTCCATCCTGTGCTGCAAAGTCTCCCTTCTCGCTGGTGAAGGTGAACCTGCTCCCGTCGGTGCGTACACACCGCACCTTGCGCCTAATGCAGTCAATCTGTGCATGGTCTGTAGATAACCATTCCATGCCCAAGATGACGTCGTAAGGCCTCGACGCCTCTACAAGAAGATCCTAGCCGAAGCTCTCGCCTCCTAGAGTAAGCTCACACTACCAGCACCAGTGCGTAATCATCGAGTCTACTCCCGTAGGAGTCTCTAGCCGTAAGGATCGATCCAACGGCTCTGTCGGAATCTCCGAGCTCCGAACAAGGGCAGTGTCTATGAAAGAGTGACTCGCTCATGTGTCTATAAAAACTGCAGCAAGGGTGGAATAGACACAGATCGTACCTCGAATCATCTCCGGTGCGCCGTGGTCGTAGGCCTCCGCTGCCTGGAGCTGTGCCTATCTCTGCCCGGCAACTCCCGGTGGTCGAGGCGGACCTCCTGGTGGTGGTGGTGGCAAAGACTTAAAGCGTCTCCCACCACCTGCTGCTCGGCCAGCTCCTCTACATCGTCCGCCTCCTCCCTGAGGACCGCCACGTTCGACCCTCTACCTCTGCCTGGGTGGCCCCTCCACCGTCTGCTGCTCCTCGGTACGGCAGGTCGGGCAGTCACGAGCCATGTGGCCCTGCCCGCCCCACGAGTAGCACTGCCTGCCTCTCAGAAGACTGGCTCCGCACTGTGTGCCCCGCACTGCTGAGACAGTGTCCCGAGGTCGTCTTCCGGAAGGCCTGGTCTACCTGGAACCCTGATTCATCCGTCAGCTACCAGCTGCCGAATACTCTGCTACCTGCCGCCCTGCGGTAGATCTCGTTGTGGACTCAGCCAGAAAGCTCTCGATCAGAAGGGCTCGCTCTAGCACTCCTGCCTAGGTCGGGATGCTGAGGGAGATCAGCAATGCCCTGATCTCGTGTCTCAATCCCTGCTTGAAGGTCCGGGCCCAGAAGAAGGGGTCCCGTTCCATGTCGGTCGAGTAGCGAGAAAGATCGGTGAACCTAGCCGCGTACTGGGCGACCGTCAAGCTGCCCTGCCGCAGCTGAAGAAGATCTTGTATGCGCCCTGCACGGAGGGTGTCCGGGACGAACTGTGAGCGGAAGAGGCTCTCGAAGTCCGTCCAGATGAGGGAGGCCTCATCGTGTACCTGGAGCATCAGGCTCCACCATCTTCCTGCTGCTGCGTGTAGTACGCTCACCGCGAGGATCACCATGAGTTCTGCTGGTGTCCTCACTAGCCTGAAAACATGGACGATCGCCTCCAGCCAGTCCTGGGATGCCTGGGGGTCTGTCTCCCCACGGAACCTGGGTGGTCGCTGGCACTGGAACTCATGAAGAGCTCCAAGGCGTCGTGCATCTTCAGCGGTCGGCGCTGGAAGCATCGGGGGCTCGGCGGGTAAAGGTACCGCTGGTGCCTCTGCTGTCAATGGGCCCTGTACTGAGGCCTCGTCGCTCGGCGGGCTGTCGTCGCGCTCTACTCTCGGAACCCTATCTGGCTGCTGTCGTCGGGCCATCCTGAAAAGGAAACAAGTGTGCCACGGTCAGAACAGTATACCTGGTGAGCTGACACAAGTAATAACAAAGAAAACATGAAACACACATGCAATCAATGTTTTCCTGCATTAAGTCGGAAATCAGAAGTCAGGGTCCTGGTGTACGGATACATCGGCCGCCACACCAACACTGGAATCCCTAGACTGATAACCACACTCAATACGCTAAACACTATTGCTTCACATAGAAGAAAGATCAGAGTCTGCGGTAGAACTGACCACCTCTGATATCAATTTGTCACGACCCATCCTCGGGGCCCGTGCCGTGACTACCCCAAGCCCGCCTTCCATAGGCCAGGGGCTGGCGACTAGCACCAAGGAGAAAATCCCAACAAAAAGGGAAGGCATTGCCTTTGAAAAGTAAAAAAGCACCACAGAGTAAGAAAGCAGAAAAGTAAATACTAAGTAAAAACTGTACAAGCTGTGCTGAAAGTAAAAGGGGGCCGGAAATACAAGACCAACTGTAAAGTACAACTGAAGAGGAAAAACAGCAGCTGAAAAGAAAAGTTGCATCGTCGAGCTGTCCTCTGGAAGTCCCACCTGAAGGGTAGGTACAGATAGCCTCCACTACTCCTCGGGTCCACCTGACCGCTCGGAATATGTCTCACCTAGTGGTCCACCTCCAGGTACCATCCTGCTCTGCACGCCTCCACCACGATCAGCTCTATCCGTCGTCTGCAACCAACACAACGTAGTGCAGGCAAAGCCCGTGCAGGGGTGAGTATAAGCTACTCAGTAGGGACCCCGAGACCCCCGAAGGTCTCCCGATATCCACAAAGGATAATCCAAAAAGGAAAGATACAATCACGAAGTAACATCTGACATGGCTTAGGTATATGCCCATACATATACCTATGTCATCAATTCTCATTCGGCTCCAACGTCCGAGCCCAAGCACAACCTAGTCCGCACAGGAAATCAAATGTATACCCACACAAGATAGCAAAACACAATCCACGAAGGAGAGTAAACAGTAAATCCACACAGGATAGCTCAACATAATCCACAAAGGAGAGTAAACAGTAAATCCACACAGGATAGCTCAACACAATCCACCAAGGAGAGTAACAGGATTCACCTCACACAGGTATAATTCTTCGGATGATGATAAAGATGATCACTGATCCATCTAAGTCGTCGGATCCACGAAGGATCGATAGGTAACTAACCCACGCAATGAACCACACAGGATCGGGCCCACACAGGACCGGTAGGCGCTGGCTCACACAGAACCGCTGAGCGCTGACCCACACAGGATCAGACCCACACAGGATCGGGCCCACACATGACCTGTAGCACTGAACCACGTAGGATCGCTGAGTGCTGTAGTCGTCGCAGTCCACTGAGGATCTCTACACTGTCGTCGTCGTTGTCCACTGAGGATTTCTGCATAGTCGTCGTCGCAGTCCACTGAGGATCTCTGCACGGTCGTCGCTGTCGAAGTAGCAGTCGCAACCAGCACTAGGGTTCCCGCACACAGCAAGCTCGTTCGAGAGGGTCCGCTCCACGAGCCGAGAGGCTGATACATCAACTGACACAAAGTCCAATGTTGATGTATCCAAAAGTTCCATATCGTCAACAGGAACTCAACGTCGTAGACGGGGCGTCAATCAGACGCCCAGTCTGAGAGTTATTGCTTTTTCGTTCCAGGGGCCCGGTTGGTTTTTAAGGTAAAACCAACCCGACCGTACTCCATCTGCCTCAAAACCTAGGGCGGAGTGAGCCAAAACATCCGTCTCACATAGAGGAATTCAACAAAGCTGGCGGCATGTCAATCGGACGTCCGTAGCTCAAGATATGAGCATTTCTGCTCCGAAGGCCCGGTTGGTTTTGTGTACGAACCAACCCAGACGAACACAAAGTGTTCCGCAACCTTGAGTGAAATATACCGAAACGACCGTCTCGATCCAAGGATCGTGTTTCCGCTGACGGCGCATCGTTTGGAGGCCCGTAGCTCATGTTACGAGCATTTGAACGAAACGGTCCGAAAACGGGGGGTCCGGGCCCAGGCCGACCCAGCCCGACCCCCCTGGGTCGGCCGAACTGGGTCAACCCGGTCCGGCCCGGCCAGGGTGCGGCCCGGCCGGTCGGACCGGCCCGGATCGGCTAGCCCAGCCCAGCTCGGCCGAGCGGCCGAGCGACGCGGGGGGGAGCCGCCACCCCGGCGTGACACCCCCGCGGCACCCGCGGGGTGTCGCCCAGACAACCAGACGCGGCAGAAGCCGCGTCCCGCGCACGTCTGTCACATGCAGTCGCGGGTCAGCGGGCGCTTCCTCCACGGCTGAAGCCGCGGCTATTCTTCTAGCGGCACGCCGGGGCGCCGTCTCCTCCGGCCGCCGTCGCCGCCCTGCCGGTGACCCGCGCCGCCACCGGCTTCCGCGGGCCACCGGTGTCACTCCGGTGGTCCGTTTTCCATCCTATCTGCGCCATTGTCCCTCCCGGGATCTGTTCTTCACTGCGAGATCATCAAACTGCTCTTGCGTCACATTCCATCATCACCCGTAAATTCCGCACAATCACAAAGAATGGCGGAGGGTTGTCGGGCCGTGTTCATTTGGCCCGAACCCTCCGCGTTAGATATAAACAACGAGAGAATTTTTATTCGACATAGGAAACTACAATTCTAATAAATTTAAAATTGTTCACGAATCCAGTTCTTTAACTTTGTAAAGAAACATTTACGGGAAGATAAAAAAAAGGGGTAATTCCAAAAATAAAATCCCTACCTCGTAGTCGTCGCGCGTGAGCGTTCTTCGCGGATAGGCGTCGCGTCGTCGCAGAATCCGGCGTTGAGTTGGCGAACATAACGGACCAAGAAACAACAGATTTAATTTAATTAAATAAAATTAAATCTGTGTTTTGTTAAAAGAACACAATGGTGAATTAAGAGAAACCAGGAGTCTCTTACCTCAAACAGCAGATCGAAGATTCGCTGCGGAGGAAGAGACGTCGCAGAAGAACGTTGCAGGAAGGGAATGTCGGCGTCGCGGAACACGGCATCCCGTCGTCGACTTCTGCGTGTTCGGCATTTTTCGCGTTCTTCGCGTTCTTCGCATTCTTCGTGAAGGAGGATGAAGGCTCTGACAAAACCTCTCAACAAACAATCCTCCCAAAAGACTTGTTGGTCTTATTTTATTATTACGCCAATAAACGAAAAAAGGTAAGTAACGACCCATCAATTCGTTGAATTAATTCAACGAAAGAAACTGCCCATTTAATTCACGAAATAAACCGCCCAATTAAATGGTGCATTAAAGATTTAAGAAAACGCGTCAATTGACTTTCATAATGACGGGTTTTCGCGGGTGCGTTACTTAGCGGAAAGAAACGGCAGGACTCGTGCGGGCCCCTCCTCAAAAATATCCTACCAAGGGGGTAGGATATTTCTGGATAGTACCCTATCCGGTTCAACTCAGTTGAATCTGCTTTTAAGTGGCTTCAAGTGGCTTCCAAGTGGATTAAGTGAAATAAAATAAAGTTTGTCGAAGAAATTATTTTATTTCTAAACTTTAAGCCCAAAAATTAAAAACCACACCCGAGAAAACACAACTCCGGAAGAGGCGTTACTAAGCAAATACCGGTGCTGCGATTTCATCGGTGCCCTCAGAATTCGATTCCGTGAACCGGTTCAAAAGGTAGAAAAACCCGCTTGTCCGTTCACTGAACGTACCCGAGCCAAACTTCGGAAAATGATTCCGGGCACACCGGGCCTCGGAATCAGGTGCCGTCAGAAATTGCGTTCTTGTAAAATTCCAAAGAAAATTAAGAAAAAAATTTCCGTGAAATTTACGGGTCTTTACATGATATTTGGATACCCAAAACAGCATCCATCCAAAAAATTAAACCTTCAGGGGGACCACCAGGTTCTAGAGAACCTACACAACTGAATCAAAATCCTAGATTTTCGCATAAAGGGCTAGGTTTTTACTAGACTTAACCAAAAATGATCCTGAATGCTCCTTCCACTAAAAACTATTATAGTTCCTCATATCAATAACAAAATTTATATTTTGAATGGTCTTAAAATATCTCTTGTTAACCCATATTTCATGTAAATTAGGTATTCATCTACTACTTTACTCATTTAATAGGGTTCACAGTATTACCTCTTCAAAACTATTATCTATTGGGGGAAGTATCCAAGAGACCATCATTTCAAAGAATCTATACTACCCTCTATGTATTGAAAGTCAAGAACTCTTCAATCCTCCCGTATATTCCATGATCGATTCTAGAATTTTATTCCCAAATATGCCTCTAGAGGAAATGTGGGAAGGAGTCCTGAATCTTCCATATGGAAGTAAGAGTTGAGAAAATAGTTTTCTATAACCATTGGATCATATAGAGAATTCAAGTTTTAAATTATTCATCGACCATGTTTGAAAAAGAGAGAATCATTGAATTAGTGAAGATCACAAAAACCTTTAACCCCAATGCCTTAGTGGTGTAATGTATACTATAGTCTCCCTAGTAGATTTAATTGTGCCCATTGTTATACCGCCACTAGGATTTTGAAATATGTTCATGAATTTGGTCAGTAATCATAGATGGGGGTTGGAAGAGTGGCATGAAATATCTTGGAATTTCAGGAACCACCAATTTAATAAGGGTTTCCATCAGTGCTTTAGACACCCCCTTTATAGTCCAACCATTCATTTTTATACAATAAATTAAAGATAATATGAGAAAATATACACTTTTTGATCGTTAAAAAAAACATTGGAATCATAATGTATTTATTATATTTACAGACTTTTTGGATACCAAAAACCATATAGGGATCCTCCTTCCAGGTTATAGAAACCCTTGTACTGTAATAAATTTCAAATTTAGCATGTTTTATTGATTGACCACATGCATCCTCATTGATGAGAATCAGATGGAACATTGAAATGTATTCATCATGTGTGTCCCCAGAGAAAAGGATGTTGTTATAAAAAAAGGATATGTGAAATGGCTGGGCATTTTCTATAGATCATTTCCCTAGGGATTACATTATTTCACGTAGCTAATGAAATAATATGAGAGAAAAAACCTTCCACCAAAATAAAAAGGAATTGAGAATGTTGATCACATTGATAAAGGCCCTTATATGAGGAGATATCTTGGCGAGGTTACCATTAATATTGATTCTAAAAGAGGAAATTGAAACACATTGAACAATAATCCTCATCAATTTTGAGTATAAACTCATTTTTTCTTGACATGCTATAAATGAGTCCACTCTACTCGATTATAACCCATTTACATATCATGCATCTAGTATATAGTACATCTCTTGTCCACAGATCTAGTTTTCAAATAGAATAAAATTCCAAGACAACTGTGTATTTTTTCATTAATGTGGCTTTTAGAAACAAATACGATCTGATTTTCAGAGATAATATCTAATAAACAAGTCCATATCCAGTTATCAATGATATTTAAGAAAATCATATATGAAACATTTCACATAATAATTTCCATAGAATCCATGGAATTATGGGTCTTATAATTTTCGGGATAACAGTGATATTGGGTTTATTTAGCATGAAAATATTCTTTTACCCACCCAATGGTCTCTCAAGATGGACAAGAAAGCCATTCCAAAAGTATTCCAATATTTTTTAATATAAATATCATGTAATCCATTTGGCCCTAACATCTTAGTCGAATTGATTGGTTTGAGGGCCCCCAAAATTTCATTTTAATTATGGTCATGATAGATCCGGAGGTTCATGGAATCAAAAACCATAACATTAATATAGGATTGAAATTCTTTGGAGAAAACGGAGGTCCATACTGTATAAATGTTTTTGGGAAAATTTAATTTTAATATTTTGAATCATTGCATCATTGATATAAGCACAAATTTCATTATTATTTAATCATGATATCATATATTTTTATTACCTTACTAAGGCCTTTTTCTAGAAATATGTGTTATTGGAATATCCAAATTTGATATGGGATTCCCAAGCATGCATGAACTATATTGATTCCCTTATGCGGGGAACATCATCCATCTCTGATTCCATCTCATTAATTTTGTAAAATTTAAAATTTTGGAGGGGTGATAGTATTTCAAAATTTGTTTTCATTTAATGTATTAATACCTCTTATTTGGATAATAAAATTCAGAAACACACCATGATTTGATATTGTAGGCCACTTGTTAAAAAGTCTCCCAATCACAGGGTTATTGACCATCCAATGACATGGTGTAAATTCTTGTCGATCTCATATAGTTAATGAAATACATATAGAGAATATGGTTGATGATACAAATGTGCAACCAACTTGGTGAAATATTTTGAAAAAGGGAATATATTACACAGTTAACATTTGTATATGGTTATCCTCATAATGACATTATGTTCTTTCTTATGGTTTCATAAAATGTTGGTGGATAGTAATCACGAAATTTAGGAATTTCAACTTAATGGAAACAAAAACAATTATAGAGAGACACATAATATTTGTTTCCATTCATCAAAATTTAATTTTTCAGTGAATATATTTAATGGAATAATTATAATTCTCAAAACAATGGAATAATTTTATATATGATTAGTTGATCAGATATATTTATTGCTGAAATAAATATTTAATAAATATTTTTATTCATGTATCCAATAGAAACTGTAGAGTTCAAATAGGTTAAGACCATGTCCATTAGAAAAGAATAATTTAAATTATCGTTGAAAAATAATTTTTATTTCACAAGGTAGAATAATAATAATATAATTATTATAATTGGCGTGGGGTTTTATGAAGATTATTATATTATTTATGGTCAGTTATGAAATTAAATAATATTTTATCCTAATCCTTGTCTCTTTAAATATATGGATATGTCTATTGTGTAGGGATAATTGTTAGTCACAAAATCATGAATAGTGAATCAATGCCCAAAATAGATATATCTCTAAACACCTATTTCTCTATTCCTCTAAAAAATATAGATAATCTTTAAATACTGAAGGGTGAGTGATCGTGATGAATAATGAAATATGATTGATTCACTCTGATAGCACCCTACAATCAATCAGTGTATTATGCAGATCAAAAAAGCATATATGGACACTATAAGAGTGATTCTACAAATGGATCCTCAAAACAAAACAAATGTAATCCAAGAAGGGTTCTTTGGAATATCAAAATCAGCATTGGAGAATGTTTTCAAAATTATGTAATCTTTTTCTCTAAATCTAATTAAATAAATTATTAATTTAACATTCAAGGATTCTCTCTAGGTTCTTGGTTTTTCATAATTAAATATCATATTGGAATAATTTTCATTGGTTATAGATTTTACATCATCGAAAATACTGTGAATTATTCATTATATCAACCAAAAAAATTTGGTCTATTGGTAACTAATGGTGCTTATGTTACACCTAGAACCTTTATGTGGTATCAGATGGGTCATGTTGAGAATATATTATTATTTATTTTATTTTATATCTATATTAAAAATTGTCTTCATATTTATATTTGAGTAATAATCATTGTTTAAAACAATTTTAATGTACATTTTTTTATATATTAATCATTATTATACAATGTTCCTTTTTCATAAATGTATAATAAAAAATAATGAAAAATATGAGATTTATTTTGGAATTGATGATGATTTTTGTTGGACAACCTAAAACTACACAGTATATATCTAATAGATACACCCTTTACCCATGTACACTACACCTGTCCACATCACATGATACACAACACATCGTGTAGTAAGTACATAAATTGAATTTTTTACATTCCATATGTAGACTATGACAACACAGCACAAGACATGTTAGATTATAAATTGTGTATTTGATGTATACTCAATGTATTATACACAATTTAGCAGTTATATTTAAAAAATATATGTGGTCATATACACAGTAAATCTGTGTGATACTGATTTCCTAGAGAAATAATGAAATCCATGATGTTTACTCAATGTAAGTGTTGTTTATTTCATTATACACCACTTTTTATGTACACATATATTCATTCATCTGAAAAAATGGTCACACGACATGTGAGATATGTGGGATATTTTTGGCCTCTACTTGTCACATAGTAACACATTTGATGAACAAATTGAGTCTTGTTGTGGGATTCTTTGACACATATCATGCATGACACATGGAATTTAGCAGGATTTGATTTATCATAAAGTCATGCATCTGATGAAATTTGAATGTACTAGATCTTGTTGAAAACAATATGAAATTCAGACCATATGGCGTGTAGATACATAGTACACACAATGTAATAAATCTAGAATAAATATTAATCCCTATTTGTGTCACTTAGGAACACGAAAAGATAGATACAAAACATGTAGATGGACATTACCCACTATGTAGTCTAGACGAGGTACATGATGAAGCCCCAAACATGTAATCTATGTACACAAAAAACGATATACACGCCATGTATCTCGATAGACCATTCCTTGTAGTATCCAATAAATTTTATAATTATGTTTTAATATATATTAAATAAAAAAATATATTATATTCATTAACACTGATTATTATTGAAAATTTTGTACTGGTTTAAATGAATAATAAAATGAAATAATAATTTATTAGAAAAACCAATCATTTTTGATTTAGTCATTAATATTCAATGTTTTCCATTAAAATTTATTTTTATAAGATTATTCTAATGGTCATAAATAAAAAGTATAATTAATTAATTAACGGATAGAAGTTAATGATAGAAAGTGTAATTTTTCATTTCTGTTGCACATGTACGACCATTAACAATATTAACCAAGACTAGTACATGTGTTGTTTTTATATAATTTTAATTTACTTAATGTGAATAAGACTATTAATTATTAAATTTAAATGATGTTATATATGTCATCCATCCATCCATTATTGTATTGGACCTTCATTTCCTATTTTATTTATGTAATCACCTTTAACAAATCCATTACATCCCATCACTTGTGTGTGAGTTTTGAATATTTGAATGGAATAAATAATTCCATGGCTCATAGAGGGGGATCAAAATGAAACAAAGATGATTCAATCCTAGATGATAAAGGGGGTATATTACACAATGAATGTTAATATTTTGTGTTCAAAATTGTGACATTATGTTCCCTCTCTTGGGATCCATTACTTAATACTAGATAGGACGATTGGATAGTAGGAAATCCATACAAATGATAACGATGATGAATCGTAGAGGTTAACACACTACGTGCTTTATTGGATCTCAATTAAATTATATTTAAATTTAACTTGAGGATTAATTATTATTCTCAAGACTCATGAATTATTCTATATATGATTTATCAATTAAAAATATTAATTGATGAATGATATATTTAATGAAAATATTAATTTGCATATTCAATAAATTCTCAAGAGTTATAATGGACAATGAATGTGTCTTTTAATGAAATTAAATTTAAATGTTTGTAAATAATATATTTTGTTATGAAAGTTACCAGACTCACCAGAAAATTGTATTATTATAAATTTTATTGGTAATTTATTTAATAAAGATTATTTTATTATTTAAGTGTAGGTATGATATTAAATAATATTTTAAGGTAAATACTACCACTATAAATTTATGGATATTTCCATTGTGTTGTGAAAATAATTAATCATGGAATTAAGAAATTATAATCATTTATCATAATAAATTTCCCTATTGAATCTTATTCATCTCGTACTCTAATGAATGATCTGATCCAATGATAATCCTTCAATCCCGAAGAATAAGAGATCATGAATTATTAATCATGATGATTAATTCACTATTATTTAAATTATAAATTAATTTGAATCATTATGAGATCTATGGAGAACATGTGAATCACTATTATAGGGATTCTACACTAGGATTTTCCTAACATAATAAAGATATACTGAGAAGGGTTCCTCGTAAGATTAACATCATCATTGGAGAAGGTCCCAATGGTGAGGTATCATTTTTCTCGTAATCTAAATTAAATATTTATGAATTTTATTATAAAATACCCTTTCTACGTGTTCTTTTTTTATGAACTAAATACTGTATTGGATAGAAAATTTGTTCATAGTGATTTTTAAATCATTGATTACATTGTGAATGATCCATCATATTGATTATGATATTTTTTATCACCCATTGTCTGCCCCCTATTGTTCCTAGAACCTAAAAAACTGACAAGAAAATGTCATGCTGGAAACAACCTAATGGTGCATCCATATGTGGGAGATTAGAGGTTTCCATTCCAAATATACAGTTGGTGGAAATAGTCATGTTCCAGTTGAAGGAGTGACATAGATAGATGGGGTGTATTCTACATCTGGAATATAGTTTTAGAAGTAGTGATGGATGTTTGAATGTGGTATGATAATTTTTCCCCAAATGGTTTAGTTGAGGTAGTTATTAACCTTGATTAGGAAGAGAATTTCCCAAAAATATCATATAGCGGGGGAATCTATCTTCAAATTATTAGTCAGTTGTGTGGATCATATGACCTAATGTGTTTCACTATAAATAGTGGAACTGAATCATTATGGATGAATTCCATAAAAACATCACTCATCAGATGATGCGATGTAGGCTTTTTTATCCATGGTCTGGAGGAATTAGAGCTTATAGTTATGTTTGAATTTTTCTATATAACCAACCAACTGAACTTTGGATTTCATTTTTATTTAAATAAGTTATTCATTTAAAAATATTATTAAATATCATTCATTTTTAAGCATTAAATTTGTATTATTATTTTTTACAGAACTATTACATTTAATAGGTAATAGATTTTACCCATTAGGGTGAGATCCTTGAAATTCATTAATGATATTGTTAAACCAAGTTCTGTAGTCTGGTAACAATCGATGATGGTGAATATAGCATGTTTAAATTCTTGTGCGAGTAATCATAAGAAGATGAGACTTCATCTCATGAATTTCTCATTTCGTAATCTCCAAAATTATTGATTTTGAGAAAACTCATGCTAGTTAGAATTTTTCCTAACAAGTATAATGAAATATTATTGTCTTCCAATATTTATAATGATCCATATAATATATTGTTAATAAATATTCATATTATTACTCATTAAAATTGATATACTAATGAAACTTATGTTAACATATGTCTTCTAGAAGTAGGGTATATTGGGTGTATATTGGATGAAATGTTGTTAATGAATAAATTGATAATAATTTTGTCTCTTCCATGTTAATGGATGTTGATATCACCACACAATGTTTAAAATCAAACTATAACATTAAATTTAATGATCATAGATTAATGAAATGTTTATTTCACATAGGCAGTGAGTGATGTATCATTCTGGAACATTGAAATGAGTGTGAAACCATCTATATTAGATATTGTGATAAATGGGATATATTACATGACAAGCGCTTTTATGTGGTTATCAAAATTACAATATTAAATTCTTTCTATCAAGTGACTTGACATGTTTTTAGATAGTAATCCAAGACATCGTCATTTCCATATAATTAAAATGAGAATGAAATTTTTAATCAAATATCTATTTAGGTATCCAATATATATCATGGATTCGGAATGGACCACGATTGTGTCTAGTGAAAAATATAGAATTACGTGTTTATAAAATTATATTTTTTATTTTCATGTTAGATAACACCATAAAATAAAAATAATATAATTATTATATTTGAAATTTTTCTCAAAAAAGAGTATTATACTATTTTTGGGATGACATGTAATTAAATAATATATTATCCCAATCACTAGTTCTATAGATTGAAGGTTTTCTCTCTTGTGTATGGTTAATCATGAAGTAGGTAATCATCACACAAATAGATGTTTCTATCAAATTCCACTTTTTCTATTCGTCTCAAGATCAAGAAATAGAATATATATTCCTCCATGATAAAAGGATGAGTGATCGACATGATATTTCCTAGAGAATTGTTTTACCATTATAGAACCTAAAAATAAACAGTAATTGATTGGATAATAAAGGATAATATATGGATCATCACTAAAATAATTATAACCTAGAATCCTTACAACACAATGAACAAAAGGTGATTTTTTGCAGATGATCCATATTTTCATGGATGAAATGATATTAAGATGAGTTAGACATATCCTCACAGCTAAATAAACAAATTATAAAGTTAACATTCAATATTCTATATTTTGGTTTCTGGAAACTCTAACTTAAAATAAATTTTTATTCAACTCCCACAAAAGGTTCTTCTACTAAACTCGAAAGGGATATGTTGTATAAGAGATTCCAAATTTTAAATTGAAAAAAATTATTTATATTATTGTTGATCTTTATTCGTATTAGTGGTTGAAAATTAATTTAATGAATTATATTTTCTTAATCTAATTTTTTAAATTATCATTATTTCAACTTTTAATATTCATCATAGAAAATATAAAATTTATTAAATCAACGAACTAATAATGAATAAATTGATATTCCCTCAAGAAGTGTCAAAGAATTTTTCCAGATATCATCATATTACACAACTAGTAGTAATATTGAACATAGTGTACCCAAGTGCATTATACCTTGAAGTGTCTTGGGATACACGATAGAATGAGAAGAAATAACATGTGGTGTATTCATTTCACATCATCTGTATACCAGACCAACCTATACCACAACATGTCAAAATACAAAATGTATAGATGGATTAAACATCATATAGTCTATATGGTATAACATGAAATATATACAAACCATGTTCCCATATACAAATGAAAATCTATCCAAGACTAACAGCCAAGAGCATTATTGAAGTACCTAACATGTTGATGAAATACATGGTGTGTCATTCATTGATTTCATTGTCTAAAATACATTATATGTTCAACATTTAGTTATGAAAACTAATGGAATGGTATATACATGGATTGTAGCTTGATTTTACATTCCATCAATTCATAAACACATTACAATTTTTTTCCAAATGTTTAGAGTATTGGAAAGGGGAACACATGTCATAAATATAGGTAGTACATGTCATGTAGTCCTGCTAAATAAAACAATGATTCCCCAAGAGAGTACCCTAGAAACACATAAAACTGAGGTATAAAACATTTATATGGAGTACACATCATGTATCTCCCAATAAAAGGAAAAATTATGATTAAATAAAATTTCAAATAATATCATTAACACCTTATTATATTGAATGATTTTATTAAATTTAATAATAGTTTTAATAAATTTAAAATTTAAAATTAATTTATTTAAATAATCTCTAATTATTGGTTCTACAATTAATTTTCATTGAATTCATTTATAATGGGTTGCAACAATATTATTAAGAAGGTCATTAATATTAATGGGGATTAATTAATTTTCATTTATCTAAATTATAATGAAAAAATATGTGTCCACTGGTTTTACTTTTGGTTATTCCAGAGATCTGTATGACCATTCATTTGTATTACGAATACCAATTTATGATTCAATATTATTTAATTTAACTGGTTGTGTGGGTTTTCAATTTTTAATCTTAAAATTAAAATTATGGCTAAACATTTATCTTAACCTCATTTATTATATAGGACCCACATGTCCACTGTTATTTATGTAACCACCATTAATAAATATATTAGTTTCCTTAACATATATGTTGGTTATAAATACATATACATAAGTGAGTTTCCCAATTCATGTGGATGTGGTTTAAGACAGAACCATAATGATGCCATTCCAGATGATACATTGGTGGATTGGTGGAATACTACAACTCATTCCATGACTAAAACATATGGATATTTCCATATTTCATAGGTTGATTTTATATCCACTCAAAAAAATTAAAAAATCATATATTACCATGACCATGTTACTTATTATTTATTTATTTATATCTTCAAATTACTTATTTTTTATATGGAAAACTATGATTAAATATAAAATGAATTAATGTGTAAATATGGAATTTAAATAAATTGATCATGAATAAAAGTTTTATACAACATAACTAATTCATTATGTATAATATATGTAATATTTTACAATATATTTAAATGATAAAACAAATTAAATTTACACATAATAATTTATATTCCCACAAATATATATTATGTTATACTTGGACTTCATTTAATTTATTAGTATCAAATATAATATAAGTAAGTTCTTAACAAAAACTCATTGGGAAATATACATTTAACATTGATTTCATATGAAGATAATGGGTTTACATAACAATCTAACATCTATAAAAGTATCCCATGATATATTGGATGTATCATGGATGAATGTGTCAAGAAAATATATGTAAGGATTTCAAGATTGGTGAGTCCACTAAACCTATCAATGGTATCCAAGCCTAAAATTGGTAACGACGTGACTACCAAAATACCTTGAAGTATCATGACTAACCCATGATGGTGTTATGAATAAGGTTATATGAATCCTTACCGGTGGAATTTAGGAGAAACTATACATTCTGTGTTTAATGGGGAGGGCTATTGTGACTTGAATAAATAGTGGAATATTTAAGAAAAAAATTAATTTATTAATTACAAAATAATTTTTAATATATGAAAGTAATTATAATTGTCTCTTATAATAATATAAATGAAAATTCCTTCATCCACACTCTACCTATAATTGATTTTAGATAAAGTATGTCTCTTCACTTACAATATATTATTGGTGTAATTTTTATTCCTCAATGATTTTCTCCACCATGAAAAAAAAATCTTACATGTGGTAATACTCAATACATTATCCACCTTCTAAGGATGCAAGTGATGATGTGTTCCATGTATAAGAGAAAAATTTGTTTAAAATAGTTTTTGTTTAATGTTTTATTTTATCATTTATTTATAGTGAACTTATTATGCCACATGAAATCAATGATGTTTATAGAATGCTCAAGTATCTCTATTTTCTAGATTCTATGATAGATATACCTGATCGGTTTGGGATATAAAATGATCTTCTTAAGATAATGATTTTATAGGGTTCCCCCAACTGGGCATCTTATAGTACTAGTCTTTCTCCATTTTGTGTTTCTATGGGTGTAGGGTTTTAAACACCCAATTGAACTGGACACTATTCTCATTTTTGCATAACTCCCATATAGATTCTTCATCTTTTCTTTAAATTTTTATATGAATAATAATGAGAAGTATCTCAAAGATCTAATTACTCATATTTTTCATGTAAATATGGATATAAATAATTAAAATCATTTCTTACTTATGTTTTCAAACTCAATATTCTCAAATATGATAATGTTTTTTTGAAATTCATCTCAATTCCATTCCATGAATATGATGATCTTGGAGAAAGTTAAGGAGTGGGATACTATTTTTCCATTTAGAACTAAGGGACATTAGAAATCAAAATGCATGCATCCATAGAAGCAAGGTGATACTTCTTGTTTCTCAATTATAGTGTCTAATTGTTTTTTCTACAAATTGGGTTTTAAATACTACTTCTTCTTCTAATATGTGTATTCAAATATAGGAATCATGTTAATTTTTATGAATTTACCATTAGGAGGTAGATTAATGATAATCTAATGGAGCTATGCTTATTTTTGAGGCTTTATGTGATTACCACCCCAAATTTATATTTTATACGGTCTATGATAGATTCCATTGATGTATTCAATTAACAAAATATTGAATTGAAGAACCATCTTTGACAGAAGAGTATAATTCACCACTCAAACCATGGTTTAGAATATGTTATTCAATAATTCATTGATTATTGAATTATTTTTTGGATTCTATCTCAACTCACAACTCCTAATACACCATAGTGGAATAGGGTAATTGAATGAAAAAACCGAACCTTATTAAGAATATTTAGATTAATGTAGAGCCATTAAAATATTCTATTACCCTTTCGGGGATACAAATTACCAATCAGGGGAAAATATACAAAACCATGTGCAAAATAATGCAGTAAAGGGAATATTATAACAATTATGATTCGAAAAAAACCTATGTTTCCATAAATGAATATATGGGGTTGTAATAAAAATTTTAATGATTATTTAGTTAAAAAACGAACCCTACCAAACAATGTGTACCATTATATGATACTCCAATTAAATAAGGGGTTATAACCAATACCACCCCTCAGAAAAAATTGTAATATTTGAAATACATTCCATATTCCTCGAAAGAATGTGGATATATAAAATATATAGGGGATAGAGAGAGAAGTCGATGAATTTGGGCTTAAGGTATATGAGAGATGCAATTGGAACAGATCCCAAAAAGCATGTATAAGAATAATATATTCCTAAGACACAAGGACTGCATTGGAGTAAAAAAGATATCAGAGAACCCCAATGGTATGATTTTTTAGTAAGCAGTGATTTTGACCTATTATTAGTTGACAGTAATGATCCACTAAAATATATAGATAAAGTAAGTTGAATAGATGCTTCCAATTGGAAGGAATCATTTTATACTAAAATATATTCCTTATACCAAAACTATGCCTTGATTTATATTGATCCTGTAGTGGATTTAATTCATGTTGATTGTAAATGGTTGTTCATGAAGAAAATAGACATGAAATGACATGTCCGTGCCTATAAGGAAAGACTGGTAGAAAACCGGTTTAAACAATTTCAATGCATTGATTACTAATGTGTCATATTTTATCTATTATTTTTTCACATCATTTATATTATTTTAATTAGTTTTTATTAATAAAATAGTTTTTTATAACTAATAGTGTTCATCATTTTTAGGATTCAATTTTTTGAAATTTAATTTGATGTTAGAATCTTGTATTTAAGTATTTAAATTTTGGTTTTGAATAAATTTAAATTAAATAATTAATTCTATTTTAAATTTCGATTTTTATTAATTTTTTAAGAAATTTCAATTTTAAAATTTTTTTTATTTTAAATATTTCATTTTATACTTAATTTTTTGTAGTTTAATCACTTATTTTATTAATTATTTATATATTTTAGTTTTGAATTTAATTAATATTATTATGTTGTGTTTTTCTTTTTCGTTAATTTTGTTTCTTTATAACATTTTTTGGTTAATTTTTTCATTATTATTTAATATTATTATTTCCATTTAATTAATTAGTTACATTATTTACATATTCTAATATGGAAATAAATAATTTAACTTCATTATGGCTCAATTTTAATTTTGATGTATTGTTTTCATTTGTAAATTTAATTATATTTTCGTAGATGTTGCATATGCTGCTACTCATCCAACAATAACAACCAATGATGCATTTTAAGGAATATAGAACCCAATGGTGCTTTATCAAAGAACAGATTATCCAAGATCTATCATGGAAACCTCTCTCAAATGAACATAATGGTGCTTACTCCCGACATTTATCCTCAATATCCCGCCATAAAATAGTAGCACCCCACAACCATTGGCCATTCCCCATGTCCATTACCAACTTTCACATTATACTTCTTCTAGCCACCCAATGTCACTACCACCAACAGCTTCCCTACCGTCCACCAAACCTATGAAAACTCTCCATCCACTATTTGAGAGTTCCACTATCCAATAGTGGAAATGTCCAATGGTGGAACCATCTAATGGATTTACCATAGAATCCATCCACTAATCCAAGAATGAAAGTGTCATCATCCCTATATAGTAATATTTACATTAGAATCCAAGGCCCCTTACTATCTCTCAAACCAAACTCAAACCACCATAATTACTCCAGAAATTCCCCATCCTCCATAGTAAATAAAAGAAAAAAAATACAATTTTATATATATGAAAAAAATCCAAAAAACCAAATAGCAATCAAACCAACAACGTGTGTATCCTTGGTTGAATCATCCTAAATAATCTATCACTAGTAAAATAAGTATCAATCCACTATTTTATCCATCGAGAAACACTATTTAAGAATACATGAAGAATGATGAAGTCTAGATTCATACATGGGTGTCAATATCGCAACCAAAAAACCATCAATTCCAGACGATTCTAAAAAATTCTAGAACCACAATCAAGATCCATACGTTCCATGAAAATTCAAGAGATACCATATATTCAATCAAGAAGATCATTCACCCTCTATTCACATAGAACATTGAGGGTACTGAGATTGATGATGAAGAACAATCAGAGAAAGAGGAGAGTGGAGTTTGAGTGAGACGATGAACTCCATCAAACAAGGAGGGATTCTTATTCATATTTATTATTCCGTATATAATTTTAATAACATGATTATAATGATATTTATTTCTTCTATTTAATATATTATGAATTAAAATGTAGTTATGGGGGGTAGGATCTGATCGATTAACCCACATTAATTTCAACTGTTCTTTTAATCAGCTTAATCATCGATGGGAGATTTTTATAATGTAGTTTTATAATATTTCAATTCCATAGGGAAATTCATTCACTATATCCCAATTAATATGAGGTGATGGCTATCTAATTATTTTTCCTTAGTGACCAATACCAATGTAATTAATTGGAAATATCTATGGTATTATCTTCTCTACGAGGAAGCATCATTTTCATGAGTTAAGTTATAAATAATTGTTACCAAGAGGGACCAATGGAGATGATGATTTATCTATTGACAGTTATACATTTAAATCATGTGAAAACAACCCTAGTAGATATATTAATAGTTCCATTAACATGTAGTGAAATTCTAATCAGTCAATTCTTGTCGAGTTCCCCTAATTCAAATTCTAATTGTCTCTTACTTTAAACTATTCTCCCATGAACCTTTACATATCTCCTAAATCATGGTCATTTCATTATTAAATTTTATTATTTTGATATTTTCTTATTTTTTTTTATTTTTTGTCTGTAAAACCATTAATCCTTCTTTGAGGTTCAAACCTTCATACAATGACACTACAGAAATTAGGTTATAAATATTAAATTTTCCTGAGTTTAATGACCATGAAATTAAATTTTGAAATCATTTCTAGGGAAGAAACATGTTACTATGTTCAGAAATAGTATATAAAAAACATAAAAAAGTAGATGATTTTAAAATCTAAATAAATACTAATCTTAAAAATAATAATAAAATACCATAATTGGTTTCATCTATACTCACAAGGTCATCTAAACCAGAACATTTAAATCAAATTTTAGAAATTAGTATTCAATTTTATTCTATTAAAAAATGATAAAATTGAAATTAAAATTTTTAAAACACATAAGTACATAGACCAGGAATCAAAATATAAATGTTCCAAACCCTTTAGTTTATTCCCCTAGGAGACCTAATACAGAGGGAGTTACAAATTCCAATAGTGTCCAACAAACCATATATCATAATAATTTCCTTTCGGTATAAAAAATCATAGATCAATTAATATCATATCTCTCATATTCCATCATTGAGTGACCTCCCTACAAATTAATTAATAATGTTTTTAAATGAAGATTATGTTTATTTACAATAGTTGACAATGTGTGATCGGATTGAGGAAGAGTTAAGGATCATGATGTTTCCATTCATTCATTGTGATAGTTCTTGGATGTGGTTCCAAAACATTGATGATGAAATATTTTAACCTGGGATGAGGTGTTCAATGATTTTGTATCAAAATTAAATAATGGGAACAAAACTATAGATGAAATGAAAAAGATCATATCCTTTATCAAAAATTAGCGATTGTTATTTCATGAAGCATAGAATATTTTTAGAAGTATTGATTGATAGAATCCCAATCTCCAGTTATCTCTTAATATAATCATGTATACTTTCAACAATTCCCTCACTCTTTCTAATTGGAATATAGATGAAAAATATTATTGGGGTGACATCTCAGATTGAATAGCTGAAGTTCTTAAAAAATTGATTGATAAATTTTTTGAAAAGCCTTATCACATGCTTTGCTAGAAACAAACCATTAATAGGGATAAATATGAACCTCCAAAAAACTATTTTCAATGAACATGTAATTATGGATATGTGCTATCATTAAGGGTGTTTGGTCACACTATCAAAGGCCTTACATGTTTTTATCTAACAATATAGCATGACGAAGGTTCCTAGATTCTAGATTAAAACTATACAAACCATAATACCCAAGATCCATTTTAAAATTACGAGAATCTAGGATAATGTTTTACCCAACATGTATTGGAATGAATAATGTTATTCAATCAATGAGCTCCTAAAATTACCAATCAAAGCTATGAATATTAATTCAAATCAATATGGCGAGGATTCTTCAAATCCCAAAAGAAAATATAATTATATATGACAGTAGGTGTTATATGAGATTTTTTTCTGAATGAAGATGCATATTCATGAAACCAGTTTATGGAAATTCAAATATAACAAATGTGTATTAATTTTGGAGGTATCGATAAGGGGTAACATCACATTACAACTGATTATAACGCTAGAGAAATTTTCATTGAAATGACTAAAAGTTCAAGACATAATATTTAAGAGCCAATTTGGGAACAATCAGGGGTTGAATTAAATAATGATCATGTTGAATGTAGAACTACAAATATGGAAAATCAATTGATCAGAAATCATGATATATTTAAAGATAATGAGACAAATGTTAACCCATAATAGGAAAAATAGATATAACAACAGGAAATGTAATGGGATCTCATAATAGAGGGAGTGAGTAATGTGAGGTTTGAGGATGAAATAATAATTCTCTTATTTGGAAGAATTATCCTCCTACCATCCCTATTGCAGAAATGTTGGAATTTAATACTGAACATGATTACATGATGATTTATTATATGTTTAGGACCTTCAATGTAAAAATTCACTTTATGGTATTTTTGAACAAAAACCATTCATTCTATAAATTCATCAAGAGTTTATTATCTTACAATAGATACAAGGGTGAGAGGTGAAAAAATTTTGAATGAGCAGTGCAGTGATAAATTCCAAATGAATACCCCTCCAAGCTGAATAATGCTTACAATTTTTTCATAATTTGACAAAAAAAATAAATTTGGTAGATTATTTGATTTTGTGATTTGGGAGCTAGAATCATTCATTTTATATACTCCAGGTTCAAAATGTTGGATCATAGGGATGTAATACCAATTTCAGTGACACTACATCTTGTTTATGGATTTCTTTCCTAACCTTATAGGAGGGTGGATGATTTTTTTAAATATCCAATCATTTAATTACTATTGATATTTATATTATAAAAATTATATGTGATAACAACGTTCAAATAATTTGAGGTTGTCCATTCATAGACACTATTGGGGTTTTTATCAAAGTATTAAATGTTCAACATACCCTCGATACTGGTGAGGACCAGGAGTGATTTCATGTTTATAATGGGTATCTAATTGAGTTTATCTATAAGTTGATTTATATTGTGGATGATGTGTTTAGATTTTTAACTAGAAAAATAAAATAATCATCACATTGATGATTTGATCACTCAGTATGTCAGTGGAAATTTTGAGGAATGGTTTTTGAATCATAGACTACAAAATAGATGGAAGGGTTAGGTATAATTGAGATAAAAATTAAGAGGCTCATTACTAAGGAATATGATGTGGTTCTTCCTAGACCATGTTTTATTACTACATATTTTCTAAACCAGATAAAATTATAGAAGTATCCATTATTTCAAATCCTAATGAATTATCTTGTTATGTCAAACCTAAATGATGTAATTCTACTTTGGGTACATGTTTTTGTAAGGGTCAATTTTTTTGAGCTGAAGATCATTGTGGATATAGTTATCTTCATCTTGAAGTCAATGGTGATTTTTATAGATCCATTTTCAGTGAGATATAGGTGTTTCATTATTTTTTTACAAATATGGACATATTTTTTCTCTTCACTAATCAACCACTTGGTTTTTCCTATTTCTCTCATGCTCGCTACTGCAGATTTTCTTTCGTGTCTCATTCAGTCTTCCCATCGATGGATGCTTACTGTGGAATCCCTCAGCCTCTAAAAACCTTCACTTCCCTCACATTAATTTTTGACACTATTCTTCGGAATTTTATAGATGGAAAAAAATTGGGTTTGGGTTATGTGTTTTGGTGGTCAAGGAGTTTCTAGTATCTACAGAGTCAGATTACTTTTGATATGTCAGTGACTGGTGTTCCAGTTAATCGATGATGCATGTGCTCAAAACCATAAGCCGATCAATACCTAGCTCTGGCCTCGCGTTCCTCTATGCCCCACATTGTTGGATCTGGATCAGTGTAACTATAAGGTTTTTGGATGTGGGTCGGTGGCTTTCGGTGCACCACGCGTGAAATACGTTTGTGTTCTGTTGTGAAGTAGATTTATTGTTTGTTATATATACTTGATGTTTCTTTCTCATATAAATTGTAGATGGTTTGTTTTTTTCATTGAGAGAATGATCTTTTATTATCCCTCATTGAAGATTTTGATTTGTGTTCTGGACATGGTTATTTTCATTTCTGGTGTGGTGTCAAACTTCTATAATGACAGTGGCGATGAGGGTGAAGTGACGATGGTGTAGGTGATTTATGCAATGGATGCTTTTCTGGGTTATGATTTGGTGGGATTTTCTTCATTTATCGGTATGGTAGTGATCATCAGCGATGTCGTTGACGGTATCTGGTTGTAATATCAAATAGAAGAGGCCATATCAGATGTTTTGATAATGAATTTTCAGCCTATAGTTTCGTGGTGGCGATATTGGTTCTGGAGACCGGTTGCCTCCATTATTCTGATGCAGTGATGAATATGTGACGATAAAAATATGTTGGTTATTTTGAAACGATGATGGATGATGATCACGATTGTGTCTTCGACTGATGTGATCATATCCCAAAAGTGATCTCATTGTTTGGTGTATCTGGATTTTGAATTTAGATTACAACTCTTGAATCCCCCAATGTTTTTACTAATGTTCTGGTTACAGCTCACCCTCAAAGCAGTCTTTTTGAAAATCAAATAAAAAGTTATTTTTCCTGGTTAGTCCTTGAGTTTAGTAATTTTTTATAAGACTTTTTTATTATTCTGATTTACATGAGGATATGTGTGAACGTACTGAATTTTCAAAATAAATTAACCAAGGCCCAATTATTGATGTATCTTTTCCATTGATTGAAAATGGCTAAATTCCATAGGGGACTGTGTTCGAAGGAGGACAGTAAAATACGCTATTCATCAGAGGAAATCCTTTAATATTGATGTTTCTCATTAATTTTCTATTTCATTAAATTCTCCTTGATCAATTTTTTATATGAATGTATTGGTTATAACTATTATATGAGTTTTCATTATAATAGTGCTCCTCTTTTATAATAAATTTTTATTTAATGGGTGACATATTAGGTTACCTTTAGGTGTAGATGGTATGTAGTTAGTGGAGTCCCCATGAGAATAGTTGGAATTTGGTTTGGAAATTTTCATACTAATGGAATAGTCTTTTGAAACGTAACTGATTAAAGTAGATGATATAAGTTGAATAATGGAAAAAAATTCCATCAATTAAAATTCTAGTTAATTCTAAATTGTACTTTATATTATAATATCTAATGATATTCTATTAAATTTCTAGTAACATCAAATTTTCAACCAAATGATTGACTCATTGATATGATGGAGTTACACATTTTCTATTATACATTTCAAAGAGATTCTAAATACATTTGTTGTAACTATTTCCCTTTATACTATCTATTTATTTGTTCAATATGGATTAATCTAAAAATATAGTTTATTTAAATTATTCTATATTGAATCCTTGGGTATAAATTATTCATTTTTAAATTACCATTTACACAATAGTTCATTCAACACCAAGATTTTTTATCTACTACATTGAAATAAATTCTTTAAGACACCTATAGAATTGAATTTTTCTAAAATAATTTCTTATCCATTCCTGTCTACTAGTGTTTTGTAGGGATCCCTTATTTATAATCATTATTTTTTTACTTCAACGTAAAACTTTGTTTCACCATTACTATCACCCCTCAAAAAAGTATCTATTTTTTCAATATTTTATAAATATTTTAGAATAAAAACATTTTAACTATTTATACGATATTGCAATTCACTAATGGGTTCATTGTTGAGTTTTATGTGAGGGGGTGTGGTCTTAATTAAGATTAAAAATGTATAATTATAACCCTTAAAACAACTCATATAGTTTTTTAATTTCTTCTCTACAAACCTCTAAATAAACAATTTGTTTTTAAAATAATCATAATACAAAAATAACACAAAAATAAAATACAAAATATTATAAATAAAATAACCAAATCATTTCATCCTACATACATGAAAAATACTTTCTAGATTGTGGAATTTACAAGATTTTGAAATTATTCTAGACGTATGACTGTAGAGTGGTGTTATACATTGTTTCTATGGATATTAACATTAAGAACTATAATGTAATTTTTTGTGGTAGATATTCTTATGGAATCATTATTTTATATTCAGAAAACTATAAAATTGAAGATAAATCCTTCTGACTCGGTCTATTTGAAAAAATTGTTAGGACCATTTTGATGGTATTCATGTGTTGTGTTTTGTTTTTAAAGAATATGGTTTGAAGAAATGGATTCACCTCACTATTCATATAATGAATTCAGATCCAGTATTTGGGATTAAAATAATTGGAAGCTGTGCTACATGAAAGAATACAGAGTCTATTTTTTGATGATTACGAAGTATATTTTTCAATGAATTCAGAGTCAGTTTTTAAATAATTTGGATTCTACATTTGGATGAATTAAGAGTCTATTTTTTGAATAATTCATAGTATTCTTTTTGATGATTTTAGATTATTCTTTTCAAAGAATTCAGAGTCTTTATTTGGAAGAAATTTATATTTTTTGAAGAATTCAAAGTCTGCATTTCGAAGAATTCTAATTCACTTTTTTGATGAATTAAGAGTATGCATTTTAAAGATATGAGAGTAAGTTTTTTCAGTGAAAATAGAGTCGTATTTCAGCAAAAAAATAGATCACGTTTTTCAGAGAAAACAGAATCCATTTTTGTAGACAACAGAGTCTGTTTTTAGACAAATTAGAGCCTATTTTTTAGTTGAATCAGATCCTCTTTTGAGATAATCTGAATTGAAGACTTGGTTTTTATGATGGAGAATCCAAGTCAATATGACTACAATGTGTTAAATTTTTTTATGTTTTTTTATTTTTACTTCTCATAAATCATGAGTTAAAGTGGGAACTGAAGATAAATATCTGATAGAAGAAAGAAGGAATCGAAGGGTGACACTGATAATGTTGGGAAAAGAGTGGTGGAATGACAACTAAAAATGATCGTATCCAGAAAGACTCTTCCAATAGTTGGACTAATATCTACCATCATTATGTGGACCAAGATAAGTTATGAACATGTTGTCTTAATAGGGTCAAGAATGCAGAAAAGGGATGGATATTGATGAATGATTTCTTATGGGGAGATAAACTATTTCTTAGAAGATATTGTTTCAAATTATTTATAAAGATTCAGATTAATAAATCATGAGATAATCCGGGTATAATGCTTGGATCTATTTGGATCTAAAAAATTTAATCAATCATAACAATCAATGTCTGAAGTAGAAGAGAATAAGGTTGAAGGATATTCAAGATGAATTGATTAGTGCAGAAGATGCCTAATTTTCTCTTAGATTACAATGGAAATGAATAATATAGTGAATTTAGGTGAGTGGGAAATCTTTTTGGGATTCCTACCTATCCCAATTTGGGTAAGATATAAAATGAAACAATGTACCTTTTGCTGATGTGGATTTCTAACATGGAGTATTGTTCAATTTAGAAGAGAGATAAGCTTCGAGTATTTAGATAGAGATGGTGATTTCAGCTATCTTGTATTGAACAGACATTTTTAGGAAATTTAATGTGTTTGGATGACTGTGGTACATGGATAAGATAATAGGTATTTGATTATCATTATTTTCATTATTAATCGGAATAATATTTCTGTACTAGGATTCACCATTCATGGTGTCACAGACTGAGGGAGGATCAAAACAATTTTTTCATAATGGTTTTTTCCATAATGAGAATTTCTGGACTAAAGAAGAATTGTACTAAGTTTTAGCATACTCTGAGATTGTTGTTCAGCTGATTCAGCTCTACCATGAGAATCATTTTCTATAGGAGCTGACTGGGATTTTGAACTCTATGTTTCAGAACATATGTCAATGAATCTCTTACCTTTCTTATTAGTAAGAAATTTATGAATTGTGTCACACTTGACTAAAAATTTTAAGGTTAAAAGATGTGGATGTAACATGAGTTGTTTCAAAAGAAGTTGATGTTACCCTCTTCTACTAAGAGGGTTCACATGCACTAGTATGATTTTTTCATTGTGAAACATGATTGTAAGGGTACATCCTACTCATTGTAATCCAATGATATTTTTTAGATGAATTAATGGTATTGTATTATTTCTAACCATACCAAGGACGTGGGTATTCCTATTAACTAGTGAACCTTGAAAATTCTTGTTTTCCCATGGATGTGTGTTTTACTTTGTTGTCAGTAGGTAATTTAATATCTAACAAGAGGCGGATTTTTTTCCTAAAAAAGGTAACATATAAAAAGAGTATCAGTGATTCAACCTCTCTCCTAATCAGTAATACATAACATAGACTGCGATCATTCAATTAGTATTAGAGCGAGGTTTCCTTATCTATTCCTTTTTGATGGAGAACATGAACTGTATGAGGAGTAAAGGTATTCCTGTTTTAATGTAATGATTTATCATATGTGGAAAGATAGAAAGCATCCATATCTTATGCCTTTTAATTATGAAGTTTTTGAAGATGCAATAGTTTGGTTTCCCCCCATTGATGATAAAAATACACTTACACTTATGGGCAAGAGGGTTATTGAGAGTGATGGAATGGATACTAATTATATATTATTATCCCACTATGAATTTGAATTCTTGAGAGTGAAAGGTTTTTCCACAATGAAAGGTATATGTGACATACTGAAAAACATATATGAATACAATACAAATGTAAAGTAAGAAAAACATAAAATATGATGGTTAAAATATGTAGAATTTAAGATGAGTGAACTTGAATCTATTGGGGAATTTATTACTAGGGTGAATGAAATTTTATGTACTATTAGATGACATGTTGATGATCTGGTGGACTACATAGTTTTGAGAAGATCTTTATAATCCTACCTGAAAAATTAAATGCAAATGGTTCTTCGTTAGAAGACAGAGACACTGATACATTGTCGCTTGATCACATTTATAAAACTATTTTTACATATGAGATGATAAGTTATAAATATATTAAGATAAATGCCAAATATTTTTTAGAGATGTCTTTCAAAGGTATGAAGAAGGATATTTCTTAGAAAATTTGATTTGGAGAATAAGATTCAGAAAAAATTGGAAGTGTCTATTGTCCAAAATAATAAACAACCTAATAACCAGAAAACATGTTAATCAATGTGATGGTAATTATGAACCATGAATGATAAGTGGAAAATTGAATTATTAAATTATCAATTTAGTTGAATCAATTATGTGATGAGAAGAATCAACGAAAACATAAAATTAGATCTTAAATTTTTTGGAACCTAGGAGAGAGTAAAAATTATAAGTGTCTATTGTGAAAATCATAATCCCATTTTTACCTAACTCGTTTACCAATAATAAAAATAAAGATTTTAGAATTTAATTAAGCAATTAGGTACCATTGAAAATAGAATTATCATTTTTATGAACTATAGGGATTTTTCACCTCCTTTGATTTTTTGGTGTTTTGGATCATATGAAAGATAGTTCTTTCTTTTTAATAGTCTTTATTAAAAAATAAATCACATTGAATTTCCTGGTTGTGAAATTGATTAAGTGAGGGGTAGTATCATGTGTCATATTTTATCTCATTTTTTACCACATCATTTAGTATATTTTAATTTTTTTTTATTTTATGAAAACTTTTTTGGTTGAATATTTGATAATGTTCTCATATTTTTATTCTATTGTCAAAATTAATTTTTTTGTAAAAAATATTTTTTTGTATGGTATTGTTTAGTCATTATAAATTATTTTAAAATAATTAATAAATTCATTTTTTTACTTCAAAATATCTTCATTTGATTATTTTTAAAGAATATTTCATTCATTTTGATTTTGATCATTCATTCATTATTTTATTTTAAAATATAAAAAAATATAATTTTATTTCATAAAATTTCAATTCCATTTTATTAATTATTATTTTTATTCTATCACCTAATATTAAATAATAATGTGTTAAAATTTTTATTTTGTTTGATTATTTTATATATTTTTATGTTTATATTTTTTTAATTACTGCATTCATTAAATTAATTAATTAAATTATTTCATTCATTTCATAAGAAAATAAAAAAATTAATTGAAAATTAAATTTTTATTCTGTATGTTACAATTTTATATCAATTTTTTTATTTAGATACTGTAGTACTAACCATCATGTAACCTCTTCAACGCATAAAAAATCATAACTAAACAATATTTCCACCATTATAGAGCACACCATGGTGCTTCATAAATGAACAAGGAATCAAATGTTGATCGTTAAAACCTCTATCGAGAAAACCAATCATTTATTCTTCAATAAATTACTAAACTATTTACCTCATCCCAATAGTAGCACCAGGATACCATTGGAATAATCCCTATCCTCTATACACCATCATATTATTCTACTACCTACCACACAAGGGTGTTACTTCCACCACATTCCCTACATTCCATGCTCTAGTAAAATCCAACATGTCATCGTTCAACAGTGACAATGTGAAACGACTGCACCCTAGAACCCATTCATTAATTGACCAATGAAAACTCCATAAGCCCTCTATAGTAACACATCTAACATCGTCTAATCCACCTTTGGTGAATCTCACACAAACATTGAATAGATTCAAAAAAAGAAAAAAATTCATCTTCCACGACAATAATAATAAAAAAAATATTTTTTTATATCTATGGGATAATCCAAATACACTGAATAAGAACCAAATCCTCCTAGTGCACAACCCATGCTGAATAAAACTAAATGAACACTCATAGTGGAACCAATGTCAGAACTGTGACATTAACCATCGAGTTCCTATATGTGATAATACAAAAATAATGAAGATGATCAGATCCCTTAATAGGTGTCAAGACCTTCACCAATAAAAAAGATCTATATTGGATAATTTTATAGAATGATCTGCCAAAGTAATTAAAGAATAAGAGAAACTCATACACCTCCATCACTCCCATCAGGTAGATTGAACTACAATATGATTCCACTATAGAATATGGATGACCACAATGAGCGACTCAACCAATCTTATCTACATATTGAAGGTCGTACCTCCTCTCCAGTTCTTCATTACACAACCCCAAATCACCCTTTTAATTTCTCGTTATACTTATAAAATATATAATAATATATATATTATCAATAAAATTATAATGAATATTTATTTTCATTTATTTTATTTATAATTTTAATATATATAAAAACATACTTATTCTTGTAGAAATATTTTTATTAATATATATATATATACTTTTTTTACTTCATAATCTTTATATTTAATATCTATTTACATTCAAATATAAAAATAAATATAAAAATCCCATAAAATTAATTGATTTGGGAAGGGGGTGGCTTGATTTTATTGGAGTAATTCTTGTATTCGGATTACTGAATTTTTTATATTTTAGGTTTCATTCAGAGACCCATAATACATGTAGATGGTCACATGGATTATAATAGTTATCCATCTTGGAGTGATATTGGTTGAGGGAGCTTGTTTCTAGTTACTAGATGAGGTGAATGAACAATGATGAAGCTGCCACGTGTAAGCTAAAGTGGGTGGATGATGATGAAGAGATGCTTTATCTGTGAAGAAAATATATTATGACTATTAAAGCAACCTAAATAATTAATGGGTTTTTAGTGATGTGAAGTGATATTTCAAAAGACAAATTGTTAGGGGTGTGAATGTGTATGTATTCATAAGGAATGGGGAGAGTGGGTGTGCATGTATTTTGGTATGGGTGTGTGTGTGTCTGTGTTAGTGTGT
Organism: Viscum album; assembly: GCA_963277665.1. Classification (NCBI taxonomy): domain Eukaryota; kingdom Viridiplantae; phylum Streptophyta; class Magnoliopsida; order Santalales; family Viscaceae; genus Viscum; species Viscum album. Next base: position 1,689,829,449 of record OY728120.1, read on the forward strand.
CTATGTGTGATTTGGTATTGGTTAGTGTAACCCCCTACCCAAGGGTTGCATGCACTGTGACAAGGGATGTAGTAATACATTACCTTAGGCATGCCTCCCTATAGACTAGAGATTATTTATGAGTGATAATATAGTATAAGAAACCTGTATTGACTATACACTTGATATCATCACATGAAATAATAGATAAATAACTACACCATTATACAACATAAAAATTTGGATGAATAATTACAGCTAAATTTCATCCATAAATGAAAAATAATCAGCGATATGTTATAAATATAATGGACCCATGTTGGACATGTACATATACATCAGAATAATCACACACTGTATAGATTATGAATAGAAGAAAACTAAAACAAACATATAGGTGGATACATCATCATAAAAATCTGACTCCCTCCTAAATCGTATCTCTCAAACTCATCCATAAATTCCAATCAAATATAATATAAAACAACACACATAAAATAAAGATATATGTATTTTTATTTGCACCATGACACTCCTACAATGTGTCAACATAAAAATCAATAGGGAACCCCCATGGACATTACTTATATATTCCTTCATAATTTTTAAGGTATTCAAAAATAATAATGAAGTCATATAAACCATAAATCCAACCAAGATAGTTTATAGTGAGCTAACATGGAAACATTTAAACCTTACACCACCTACATCGTCCAATGATTATTGGAATCATATCTCATCCCAAAAAAGGATAGTGTGAAATGCATATAATCATAGGAATGCATCCAGTCTAACCATTGAATCTAAATAAAAAATGGAATCCTAGGCTCATTATTGATATAACAATATGTAGTATATCTTTTGATGGGGTATCAATGTCTCTATTTCATTTGATCATGAGTATGGAATTGAACAAATTCTTATTAGAGAATCCAAATCACCAGGATTGGTGAGGTAATAGAATGTAGTGATTATTGCATGCCCTTAATAAAGTTGAAACATATATTATAGAATAATCATGTGATGTTTCACATGGTGAGAGATAGTAGAAGATATCTTAAATGGAATAATGAGTTAACACGAATGGTTAGGTGATATCCATGTTTAGGTCACGTCATTTAATAACAATATTCAAAACAACACTATTTCAATATTTATTCGACAAATGGAACTTATTAAACTAAAGAATAACACCCCCAAACATTGCCCTCCTAAAAGAAAAATTTTTTCACACTAAAAATATATTAATTCTAGTTTATATTTTTATTTTCAATGCATATACAACTATGTAATATCATATCACTAGTAATTCATATGTAAGAAAAATGGTATATGACCACTGATCATGATTTTATGTTCTTTAATGAACCACATAAAGGTCATTAGATTTTCACAACCCACTAATATCTTAAATGAAAATTTTATGCTTTATAAAGGAACGAGATAAAACCGAAGTCAAGGTTGAATAATTTTAAAGATATTGATAACCTCTAATAAAAATTATATTGGGAATCCCTATATAAATCAAATAATATGTATTTTGGAAATGTGTTTGGAACTGTGAGTCACAAGGAGATATACTTAAAATAACATATATAATTCAATGAATTTTATTGAATTAGAAATAGAAAAAACTATTAATATAGTTGGGCTGTCTTGATCTACACAATGTAGTGAAATTATCATCACATGTTATACATAATCACTTATCCTGGAATTTTTTTAATTTAGAAGGGAAATTTTTTTAATTTTCTGATGGAGGTTTGGATTTTCTGTTTGTAATAATATAGATATAGGAAATTATTTAATTTTCAATGAATCATATATGAAGGCTAGATGATCCCACGAATCCTATTTATTATCATGGAAAAAATATATAATGTATGGTTATCTCTCAACCAAAAAATGATAGTGCAGATTTTTCATTAACTGTGTGTGTGAGGAATCATGTAACAATGAAGATTGTAATTTGGATATACTATGACATTAATGAAATACTTCAATCCACTAATTAAACATTAATTAATAGATAATTAAAATGAAAAATTTATTTTATTAGTGGATTCAATAATTTTTCAAAATAAACAACAATATATTTTGTTTAAAAAAATTGATGATTAAGAACACGGCCTAAAAAATAGAAAATATCCGTAGAAATCATTGCTTGCAAGAACATGTCCATGAAAAATTATTATTTTCCTAATAGATAACATCATCTAGAATGAGGAACCAATTATTTAATTCATATGAATTTACAAATTTTTTGTTCATATGATGTTTCATAACAACTAATGATATGATATTCTTGAATGAACAGAAATAATGAAATAGAACCATCAATATAAATTAATTATTTTTTATACAATCATAATTGTATTGAATGAGTGGTTATAAAAGTGTATTTTTTTGAAACATTGACAAGATATTCGATAGTAGAAAAAATAATGGAGTATTTCAACTAAGCGAAATAGTTATTCTATCATTTCTTTGGTGAACTTATTGGAGGATTAACAAATTCTGAAATTTTTTAGTTCCATTTGAATATTAATTCATGAGAAATTTTCTATCATGATGATCCATAAAACTTGAAGATTAAATTAAAAGGTATGAGATAAATAAAAACACCAATGATCACATGGTTTTTTTCTATTTAATCTAAAAAATAAAATCATAAAAAATTGATGAGGGTGAGAAAGAGGAGAGAAACGAATACTAGAATGCATAAGAAGTGGCAAATTTCATCTGTAATGTTGAATCTAACATGCATGTCCAATCTTGGAATGTTAAAAGGAAAAGTAAGCTCTGTTAAAATATAAGTGGGGACAAGTCTAAGAAATTATTCCTCCTAGCCATCACCCCATAGCATAAACAAAATAACTACAACCATCGTGATATTAAGGTGAAAAACATGAGTTTATTTTGTTTAGATCCTTCCCAAACCAAAATCACGAGGTTTGAGTTTCACTTTATGACACACCTAACATGATCCCTTAACAATATGTTACTTATTAAAGAAATAGATTGATGACATATATTAGGATAGTGATGAATCTATATTCTTGTGGGTTATTATCTCACTCAAGTAGAGTATGATTGATCTTGTTCTTATAGGGAGCCACTAACCATCCTTTGAGTTTTATTTATCTTAAATATAGATGTATTGATCTCTTAAAAATGGACTAACATACACAAAATATACAGTAGAAATAATATTATACATATTTCATCAATAAATCACACACACATGAAATATATTTTGAATTTTGGTATTCAATTTCTATTTTCATATTAAAAAAACCATAGTATTATTCTACTATTTATAATGTTAATTCTGGATGCCTATACTATTATTTTTTTATCGTTATTCTACATATGATCAATATTATTTTGTTGGGATAATTTTTAGTGCTGGGGCCTCCCACGTGGGACTATCCTTCAACCAGTACACATGGTTCCTACATCATTATCATGAAACTATGTCTAACCCCATCAACATTATTAGTGGTCATTGATATGTTCTCCCACCTGATGCATCTTCAGAGTCCATCAAGTTAGGTTCATTCATTATCACCATTTTTTTTCTATTCACCAATATTTCATGGTGCATAGGGTTTAGACACTCTCAACTAAGGTGCTTCTCATGCCGGTAATTTATCACCCCATCACTCTAGCCTCATTGGAATTCATTTCTGGCCCATCCTATCATAGTTGTGGTATACCGTCACTCACATTTATGGATCTAAAACCATATATCAATGATTATGGTCACATAGTGGTAAATATATTTGTCTACTATTCTCCATGAAAAACATCATATTTACATTATCATGTGGATCTTCAGTAACAATTTCCTTCAATCATGAATATGATAGGTGGGGTACTTGAGTGGAAATTTATCCAGTCTAGGTGAGTACCTCTACAAGCACATAGATCCACAATGTGTACAATGTATCAGCATAGTTATCTTATGAGGACATGAAGAGCCCTGTACATCCATACCTCTTTGAGTCTAAAACTGATAGTTCATCACAATTTTAATTCAAATTTTACCATATAATATTTACGAAAATTGTAATGATTCTCCACTCTCTAATGCAATAAATCAATTTTCCCTTTTCATATTGAATAATACACATGATTCCGTGACCTCATTTCCTGAACGTAGGTCCCTGTGGGGCCAAATAATGAGAATATTTCTGTTCATTGGTCTTTCTTAAATTCATTCATCTTTTATGTCTCAATCTATTGATTTTGACTTTAACCAAAAAATTCCTTTTTCACACCTTTTGGTGATGATTATTCAATCCCAATCAGTGAACCAATTCACCTCATATTTTTGTCTCAGAGAATCTCAAGATCAATTTTTCAATAAAACCTATTTTTTTTCATTCAATATTGGTTTGTGATTTTATTTGCTCATTTTTTTTCCTTTATTGAATTGCATATTAAATCTGTTTTTTGTACTGTTTTCCATTTTTAACTCTCTTATTTCTTCTTAATTTAAAATATATTTGATAATAATAATTTTCCCTTGAAAATAATCATATATTTTATTACACATAACGTTATTTTTAAGGACATAAATACTAATATTTTGGTTAAATATTACAACTATAGGGTTTGAAAAAAACAATTTCGATGGAGACATTGTATTTAATCATTGTTGAATTAAGAAGACACCCATCATGGTTCAAAAATACTTAATTGATTCTCTATATGGGGATAATAATAAAATTTTAATTAAAAATGAAATTGAGAATACTATCACTGAATCTCAAGATGCTTCCCCTAATGATTTATTTAATGAACATAGTTCTCCTCTACATTCATTAAGAGGCATAGTTCACAGGGATGATTACATTAAATATACTACTCATAATATATGTATTATACTATAAAATACTTTACATGATATCTTATTTATTTTGAAGCCTTTATAAAAAAAGGAAATTTCACATTAAAAAAATAATCCATCTAGTTCAATTAATTAACATTAATATAAAATTTAAAATGTTATGTTAGATGTATCCAATATAAATGTAATTTTTGATGATCATGATCTTGAAATTATCCTTCTAATTTCATTTTTCAATTAATTGAGCACCATATTTGAAACCATTATGTATAGACATGGATATTTATCCCTTGAAGTGTTTATTTAATCCCTTATATACATATAATTATATTCTAATCCTTGAATAAAATGTGTGGAAGAGATCCTTTCTACTATGTGAAGACCATAGTATAATGTTTGGTAGAAATTTAATAATAAACATAAAATCATGAAGAATAATAATTTCATCCATATCTCTAATTTTTGGGAAATTATATTTCCTTCCACTTATTTGGGTATACACCAAAATAGTGTACCTATGTGTAGGAATCTTATACAAGGACCTCAAAATAAAAATTCCACCAAACAATCACTTTTACTAGACTCTTGTTATGACACAACTAAAGTGTTAATTTTTTTTCCTTCTCTCAATCATGTCTTGGTCCATGACTTGGGTTTCTCTTTTCACATCTGTACCATTATAGATCCATTCCTATAATTGATAAAGATAGTAGAAGGATATTCAATATTTTGAAATAATAATAGGTGTAAGATTAAGGGAAGAGGCCAGATTATAATAGAAAAAGTTACCATTCGATCATCACTTTTCTTGATGCTAGTTGGGTTCCAAAACATAATAGGATCTTTATTTCCATATGGGATCTTGACCAAAATATTTTCACTTTTAGGTTTGAAATCAGAAGTATAAAAATATTCACAGTCACTAGAACAATCATTAATGGTTCTCTCATTAATGGGTAGCAAGTTAGGAATGTAAGGTTCTATTATAGATGGTTGGATAGTATCTATACCACTAATATTGATAGTAAATTTCGTTGGAATATTAGTTTTAGACTATAATCTCCATAGGTATAGAACAGATCAATTATGATGGGATGTTGTGGGAAATCACTCTAATGAATGATAAATTTTTTACGATTTTGTTATAGGAAAGGATGAGAGAGTAACCATTAATATGAACAATTTTAAATTAGAAAACCCCTTAAAATACATATATTTTAATCAATAGGGCCATCTAGGACTTCCACAGATGGTGGTGTATCATATTTTTTCACTACTATAGATGAATTCTCATGAAATTTCTCAATTTATATTCCAATATATAAATCTGTTTTCTACATGTCCTTTAAATCCCTAGAATTTTTTGTTGAAAATTAGATTGGGATTAAAATTAAAACCATTAGAACACAAAATGACTTATTGTACCTATCCAATGAAGTTATTCAAAAATTTAAAGTTGAGGGTATTAAAAGTAACCGAAAATTTTCAGTACCAAAAAAAAATGGTCTTGATGAATTAATTGATAACACAAATTTTGAATGATTCAGAATCTCACATGCATGCTTAAGTCTCCCTAAATATTTTTTGTCAGAGGCTGCCACCATGGTAGTCTACATAATAAAAAAGTACCCTTATTTTTTCAATCAGGATAGTACCAAATATGAATTATAAAATGATAAACATGTTATTATAGATAATTATGAGTTTTAAAGTGAAATATGTATACCCCTATTAATAATAATAAAAAAGAACTTATAACACATAAATGAAATATCGTACTATATCCCGAGGGAGTTAATGGTTACAAACATTTAGTTGAAAAAACTAATTACCAAGAATTCATCATTTTTAAGGATTTGGTGATCCATGAATCATCTTCTCCAAAATTAATGTATTTCACAATTGAATGTAGTGAACTAGCCTTAGTATATAGTGAAAAAACTGAACCTCCATCCCATTTTGAGGATATTATATAGCACACTCCACCTGATCCCCATCCCACATCAGAAGATGATTTTGACTCATATTCTGGTTTAGAATATGAAATATAACCTCCTACCAGTAGTATATAATATCAATTTACACAAGATTGATTTATTATAATTCCTAGACCTTTTAAACTATTATTACAATATAAACAGGATTCTTATTACTTTCATGTAACCCATGATGTAGCTGATAAAAATCGTCAGACCTATAATCAAGATCTTATGGATTAAGACTCTAAATAATGATTTTCCCATGAATTAAGCAATGAATTCCTTATGAAAGAAATCATATTTTGTATATTATTAATATGAAACCCAGTGATATAGTTTTTGATTCTAAGTGGACATAAAAATTAATGAAGATAACACTAATAAAAAAATATAATGTTCAAATCATGAGTAGTTTGTATAGGATCCCATCAATAAAAATTAAATCAATATTATAAATATCACCCGCTTTTTTTATAATTTTTAAATTTATCTTGTGCTTTCTATTTTTTATTATAATATCTATATTATTGAATTACATGTTGTTAAAAAAATTATATATGGTGATTTATATGAGAAACTTTATAGGAGGCATCTAGAAGGTAATTCATGAGAATTAAAATCTAACCATGTATTCCTTTTGAAGAAATACCTATATTGTTTAAGAAATTATTGAAGGAAATTATTCAAAAATATGATTCTTTTTTCAAGATATCCAATTTACAAGGTACCAATAGAATACCTCTATTTATTTCAAATCAATTGACAACAAAATGCATTATTTTATTTTTTTATGTTTATTGTTTTCTAATTATTTGAAAAAACACATGACTCATTACTACTATAAAATCTCAATTAAGAATCATTGTTGAAAAGAAAGGCCAAGGTGAATCTATGTAAATTTTTGGTGTTGAAATAATTATTTATATAGATAATAAGTAGGTTTATTTGTCATATCAAGTTAATATTTTAAATATTAACAAGATATACCGATATTAATCCCTCCAAACTATTTTTGTTCCTCTTGGACATCTCATTACATTATCTTTCACACAATCACCCACAACTGATTAAGTAATTCAATTTATTTATAAAATAGATTATACAAAAATATTTTTTAGTATCTTGTATTATATTATATTCTCCATGCATGAAATTTCTATTGTAATCTGCATCTTTAGAATGTTTATGGACACTCTAGTAAAGAAGCATTGGCAAGCCATGAAAAGGATTCATCATTATTTTTCCAATTTCTCTAATATGTCAGTATTTAATGGAAAACAGTAGATACATTTGAATTTATTGTTGGATATGTAAATTTTGAATAAAAGTGGAATATTGTTACTATAGAATCCGTTACATTATATGCATTCATTATGTATAGAATCCGTATTCCCAAAAAGTGTGACATGCAGTATGTGGTTTCTCTTTCAACCATAAAAGTTGAGTAAAAATCCTTAACATTGGATATTGAAGTTACATTATAGTTTAATGGTGTGTCTTCTAATCTCAACCTTTATAATTATGTTTATAATGTTCTTAATAATAGTCAATCAACATTTAACATATCCATGATTTTATTATTCATTGGTAAATACAAACACATTAGCCATAGGAGAAATTTTACTAGAGACATTATGGAATTTTGAACATTGTGTGTCAATAATAAAAACAATGACAAAGACCTAAATGGGAGTTTGAATAATGTTTTCGTACTGTATAAGTTATGGTTTTTTTAATAGAATGAATTATAATCAAAATCTATTACCATAGATTAAATAAAAAATTGATTTATAGTCGAAAATGGTGGTGAGTCTTTAATTATGATATTAAATTATTTTAAAATTTGAAAACCTAGGTAATTATTTTTATTTATATTGTTATTTCTACATGCAGGAAATATCTTGGTTATTAGAATCATTTTTTATTTACAAAAATCTATTTCCATTGGGATGATGTTTGGTGCTTGGGCCTTCCATATGGGCATGTCATTCGACATATACATGTCACTGATATGTTATTAGACAATATTCCTCTATGTTTTCACCCTATTTAGACATAATAACTCTGAAAATTTGGTTTTTATTTGGATCTATGTCATGGACCTTAGGGATAACCATTCCCTTTTTGAGGAACATTGGTTTTTAGGGGGAATTGATCAGACCTTTCCCCTTTGTTTCATTGTAATTTATTTTTGGATCATACTCTCAAAGTTGTGGTATAATTTATGTCCCATTTATCTATCCTGAACATTATCTTAGTGATTCCAGTTCCATAGTGGGTTGTCTTGGTGTTTCACATTCTCCTTGATACCCGAATAGTATAATACTTCTACTAGATGTTTTATGATAGAATCCTTGACCAAGAAAAATATAGGATAATACTTGAGTGGAAGTCGATCAAATTTATGAGATTACCCTTGCGTTAACATGGATCCTTAATGAGAATTTTTTTCGTACATCCCTCCAAAGAATGCTTCAATAGATAAGGATAGTTGGACCTTAAATCATCTGAAACTATAAGTTTTTCCTGTTTTTCTTTATTCTCATTTTATTTATAGCTTCTTAATTTATATCTCAATATTTCTTCACATTTATATGCCTTATGTTTTTTTTGTTATTTTGATATTTGATCAAATGAATGTGTGGACTTAGTTCATACAATTCACCTTGGTCCCAATATGAATGGAACACAAAAATAATTGTGTTATTTATTCTGTTTTTTAATTATTTTATCTTGAAAGATATATTCCATTGATATTTACTACTGTGAAAAAAAAATCCCTAATTCATTCCTTTTGGGTTTGTTTTTTATCCAATTATTGAAACTTCATGCTCATAATATCAATTTTTTGCATTAAATATGGAGTTACTCAATAGAATATCCTTAATGGCGTAATGAAAAATTGTGTGAAATAGAATACCAGGGGAATGGATATGTGGTTTTATAACCGTCTCCATCACCAAGAACATATTCTTATCTAGGTATTCAAAGAATGTATTAGAAATAATGATCCCAATAGATATTATAGAATATAATAAATCCTTTAGAGAAAATTTGACCCATCCATTCTCATGATTACATAGAATTTGATCCACATTAGTATTGAAATTATGATATGAGAAATTTAAAACAAGATTTATAAAAGGTGGTGTCTTAGCTAATGACTCTTGTTCAAAGTAATCAAGGATTTGTGACACCAGTGATTCATAGAGATATGATATATTCTATAAAATCCCTTGGTTTCATCTATTTATAGTTATAATTTTATATTTTAATCCTTTATAGAAAACCTTATTTCTCTTAGTTTTCATGGAATCGAAGGTCCTCCCCCCATATAAGACATCAAATCTGATGAAAATTTATCCATCTCTCTAATAAATTTCAAGAGGATCTAAATTGTATACCAATAAGATCACCATATGAATGGATGAGTGGTGTTTCGTAGAATTTCTCTCATCTACACCTACCTTCTAAATTTTCAATCTATGTGACTTCAAACTTCATGCATAATGTTCAACAATATGGCTACTATTGTCAGAAAATATGATAACTATGAAATTTGGTGATTTTTACAATATAGGTTTATTTTGTAGAGCCACAATAACTCATCGGAAAACCTTATTCACTATCAAATTGGATGAAAATGTACAATTATAATAGTTTAAAAGAGAATTCATTGAAATTTAAGAACTAGTGTTGGTGTGGATCTTGACTTCACCTGTCAAAGTAGTCATAATAAACCAGAAAATTCACCCGATGTATTCATACATATGATGTAATTTTAGGCATCACGAGGAGGAATTTTACAACGCACCCAGAAGATTTTTCAATCATAACAATGATGAAATTTTCTCTCATGTTATATAATTTTACACCCACTCATGGACATATTATTTTATTATACCACCGATCATAATAACTGGGACAAGACACCTGATATCCACAGCCAAGAGGACTTTTGGTCCATGAACATTTATCATGGGTCTCTTTATAGTCCATCATTGACAATTCAGTCAACATTAACACATTTCACCATCTTCCCCATGCATTATGCACCTTTTTTAGTAGTTGGGATACCACAAAGGTTGCACACAAATTGATCGAGATCAATAGGGATAAATCATTGCATCCCTCTATATATCATTGTTTCCTTCCACATTTATTGTATATAATTTTTAATTCATAATAATTTTTTGATAATTAATATTGGTTTTCTCAAAAGGACATATTTTTCATTTTGACTCGGTCAACAAAAAAATATTTTATGTCATTAAAATTTTCAAAAAAATCCCACAATTTCTACTATGATTCAAAATTTTAATACGTCGTAATAATCTTCCCCACCATTATTCCAATGATTGATGGATCAAACATCATTGAATCCTCTATAGTCAAATTAGTCACATAAATTCCACCGTAGTTAGATATCCATCAACATCGAATTATCCATGTCAACAATGGAATGATTCAATTCAATCATCACAAGTATGATCATTGAAGATCACTAATGAAATATTCAATGTTACTCAATCTCTATATCTCATTTTTCTCAGCTTATAACTATGAACCACCTCTGATACAAGTTTTTGGGATAGATCCCTAAGTCACAACATAAGTAGTGAAAATATACAAAAAAATTTGACCTAAAAGATTCTTTTCACTAATTTAATATTTCACATCACACAATGTAATTTTATAATGTACAAAAAATATTTTCCCTTCAATGCTAAGATGAATTTTTCTTTCAACCAATGAAAATTTTCCCCAACAAAGAGAAAAACTATTTTATGTACTACGAATCATCACAACTAACTCAAATAGATTTATCATTGAAAACATTAGTAATTTTGATACATGTATCTAGTTCATGGATCTATTTGCATGTCTTCGTTGATAGTTCTATTTCCATCATCACATGTTATATTATTCACATCATATTGTACACCATTATAGGAAGTTTTGAAGAAAAAATATGGAAACCCCATTGTTCCCTATAAAAGTTTCTATATGTCTCGAGCCCTCAACCTATCCGTATTGAAATTAAATAGACTTTTGTAGAAGGTTATATATGGCCAAATTTTTTAGCAAATCACATTGGTTTTTTCAAAACACCCAATTTTGTTGTATTCACTCGATCAAAAAAATATCTCATGTAATTGAATATTATAAATCTCTCCCAATACACAGAAAAACCCCTTCACAGGAACCCAACTAGATATCTAAAAGGGTCTTACCAATTGATTGTATAATCTATTACTTCCTACCTTATGCGGTGGCTGGGTCAATACAATATCATGAAATAGAAGGAATCAACATTATGAATGAATGGTGAAGTTAAAATGATCTAGTGGTCAAACTCGTAGTTTTGATGATGAAGACATTCAATTTTTTGATATGAGGGATGATGTTGACACCATGAAACTAGGAAAGTGCATTATAGAGTGTAATATCATATTCTATTGATTATGAGATAGTTTCTATGGCCTGTGAAAGATGAGAAATAAACTGAGGAATTTCAATTGATTCCACACATTTGAAGCATGATTTTCAAAATTTCAAAGCTTATATATGGATCTCTACATCATTATGAAAATTTATTGACACCCATTGGACATGTTTAATATCCCATATAATGGATCCTTGAGTAAAAATATCCATAACGTTTAAGAAATCAAATTTTAAAAAACAAATGGCTACTAGTCTAAACCATTTAAAAGACCAATATAAAAACAATTCAACATACACGAAACATTTAAAAGAGTTATTGGATAAAATTTACTATCATTATTCTACAAATAATAGGTATAAGGGTAGGAATTGATTAAAAAAATCCCACATGTAAATGTTTATGAAGAAAGAGGTGTAAAATATAATTAATTCCTCACAATTGTTCTGAAGATGGTGTTTTCCCTTAAATAACCAATATTAGATCATTTTTCAAGAACATGCTATATCATATAGCACCTTCTTTATAATGGTTTTTAAGAAAGATATTTTTCAAACAAAATAGTACCATATATATATATATATAATTTTTTTAATTTTTGTTATTATATATATATATATATATATATATATATGGTATTTAGGGACTTACCTGAGTGGTAATGGCTTTCCGTAATCTTGCATCAGACCCTAGTTCAAATCTGGGTGGGAGAGAATTTTTGCAACCAGACGGTGATGCATGTAAGTGATCAAGTAGGCAGTATGATGCAGGAATGATCGTCTAATGGGCCTTCAGGCATGTTTCTAGGCCTTTGGTCTATGTAATGGGTTGCATTCCAAACTACGACTTCAGGTGGTATATTGGATAAATAAATCTTGATTGTGGGTTATCCCTTGACGAGGCTATGACCGACATTATCATCCTATGTGTGTGGTGTGTGTGTTTAGTGTATTGGTACCCCCAAGAACATACTATATATAACATGTTTCAAAAAATTATTAATAATTATATTAATAAAGATGATGTTCATAACTAAAATAAGAAAAAATGATAATAATAATAATAATAATAAATATTTAAAATATTAAAATAAAAATATTGTTTTTAAATATAATACATATTTTTTTATTCTAATTAAATAGTATTTTCGTTTTTTTCAACAAAATTACAATAATATTTTAATCAAATATTAATGTTAAATAATAATTACCTACGCATAATAATTTCGACTTAATGATTACATATAATTATTAACATTGTTAATTATATTATTATTTATTCTTATTAAATAAATAATTAGATTATATATAATATATAATAACATTATTTATTTATTATTAATATATTAAATATATTTGTATTATTGTTATTATAAATTAATAATAAATTTTTTTAAAAATTTATAATAATAAGATAATTATAAAAAATTATATTTTTTATATTAAAATATTAATTAATATTTGTTTTAAATTTCATTATTAAGTAATATATTATTTATAATACTTATTATATTATTTACGAAATTATTAATTATTATTTTTAAATAATGTTTTTTTTAATTTAATTATTATTAAATAAAAATGTAATTTATAATATTTATATTTAATTAAATAAATTTGTTTTATTATTTATTATTTTGTGGGATTTCATTTTATTTTCAATTAATTTTTAATTTCATAGTTTGGGTATAAAATTTCAATTAAATTTTTTTGATACTATATTTTATGCACTCAAATTTTTTGAACTGTAAATGTAATGTTTTTAATCAATAAATGTTTTTCCATTTAAATTATTTACATTTTTTATATTTATTATGTTTTTTATATTTTCAACTATTTCATATTTGCTCAATTTATGTTTTATGTTTCATTTTGATTTCACTTAAAATTTATATTTTATAGGATTCCAATGTTACCTAATTGAAATGTAATAATGTTTCATGTTGATGAATTTGAAATCCTATAGAATATAAATTATATGAACATTCTTAATAAAACAAAAAACATTGATTAAATGGATATTATATTTTTGAATGTAAATATATCATTTAAAATTTTATTTTCAATTTTAATGATACAATCTAAAATTATTTCAAAACGTTACATATGAACTTATAAATTTTATATACATCATTATTTTTTGTGTCTATTAAATATTTTGGATTATTGTTTCTTAATATTCATTTTAGTTTCAATTAATTTTTTATTTTCACATACATGGTTTTAATTACATATATATTTTTTTCATATTATATTTTATGCACATATATTATTTGATGTTTTAATGTTACGTCTTAAATCAAAAATGTTTGTGTCCTATAAAATATTATTGGTCTGTTATAGTTTTTATAATTTTTTCAACTATTAGTCAAATGTTCAATCGATGTTTTATGATTGATTAATATTCATTATATAATTATTATTTTATATAGTTCTTATTTATCCAACATTAAATGTAATAATGTTGCATGTATATAAATTTTAACACCTATAAAATATAAACTAGAAGTTCATTTTGAATGAAACATATAACATGGATTTAAAATATACAAAAAAAAAACTGAATATAAAAATATTCTATTTTTTTGATGAAAATTATTTTCAACGGTAAAAAATTAATCATTCAGGAAAAAAAAATTTCACTTGTAAATTATTATTACTGGAAACTGGTTTTTAAAATTAAAATTAATTCTCTATTATATTTTTTGCATAATTTTTATTTTTATTAAATTTTGATTTTCACAATGAATGTTTTTAATTTCATATATATATTATTTAAAATTTATGATACATATTAAATGACCATAGATTAAAAATTTAAAATTAGCTATTTCTTCTAAAATCATATAAAATTTAAATTAAAAGTTAGTTTTAAATAAAATTTATGACATACACTCATATGGTTCATCAATCTGAAAAGTGATGTGCTCATATTGACTAAACAAGGAGTTCATAGAAATTTATGGTTTTTAGAAATAAGTTTCAATGCCTTAAAATATTTCAAATGATATAGAATTGTATTGAAATCACATGACAACAATATTATGTCTATTTTTAATTTATAATGATAAAATAAAATAAAAAAAGTTTTGTTTTCATTATATGACCGAAGACAGTGTTTTTTTATTTAAAATTCTAAAATGTGAATTTCTTTTCTAATCCTACTAGAAATTATCTCATATTCACACGATATATTATGAATCCAATCTTATAATTTTTTTGATGTGTGGAAGTAGACGATATGTCAATCTGACTTGTGACATGATCTATCAATCTAAATAAGAAGCCAGAAAATTATAGACTTTAAAAAGGTCAACCATAGAGTAAGAAATAGTCAAATGATCTTGGATTTCAGTGAAATCAAATGAACAAACTGTGGATTTATTTTTGAATTATAGGATCTAAATTTTAGTAAATCATATCTATATTTTTTCTAAGATGACTAAAAAAGTATTTTTGATAATGTAAAATTATAAAGTGCACAATTTATTTTTAAAAGATTAGAAAAAAATTTCTAATTAATGTGAAATATTACAACAACGTTTTTAAAATTATTTTTGATGTGTGCTCGAAAATGATGCATCAATATGACATCCTATGTGGTTGGCTGAATGAAATCAAGTGTTTATTGAAAAACAATGTCATTAAAAATATTCATCACTGAGTCCGAACCATCCAAATAGGTTCTTTTTTCAATAAAATCACATTAAAACAATGTTATATTTATTTTTAAAATATATAATCTAAATTCATATCAAACCAAGTTTTCATATTCCCACGATGATCAAAAATAATATTTCATTAATTTAGAGTGATAAAATGTGCTTTTGATGGTTAAAACCAAATTTGATGATCATTAATTGACATGGGAACTTATTAATGTTTTATTCGATCTATTTTTGATGTGTGAGAGTAGACTGCACAATAATTCAACATGTGATGTGTCGAACTGACTAAATTTTGAGCTCTTCAAAAATAATAGTCTTTAAAAATGTTTTCCATAGAGTGAACATTATAAATAAGGGAATATTTTATTTTGAAATCACATGGATAAAAAAATTATAAATATTATTGAAAAATATGAAATAATGAAACATTATATTGATGTTCCATTTTCCATAGATGACTGAAAACATAGCTTCACTAATTTAAAAATCTAAAATGTGTATTTGACTATTAAAACCATTTAAAAAGATATCAAATTAGCGTAAAAATTATAAATGATATCTTAGAGTTATTATTTATGTGATCGATTAGACAGATTGGAAATCTGACATAGGATGTGATTGAAGAGACTAAATAATGAGCTTTTAGAAAATGATTGTCTTTAAAAATATATTGAAGATAGTTCAAGGTATACAAATGATCTCAGATTTATATGAAAATAGAAGACACAATTGTATATTAAATATTGAATTTTTTAAATTTATGGCATGCCAAACAGATGTGTCATTTTCTTTAGATGATTAAAAAATAGAGTTAAAATAATTTAAAATGCTAAAACATGTGTTGATGGTAAAAACCCTAGAAAATGATTTGTATTTGATATGAATGTTATCTTAGAATTACTTTTGACTTGTGTGAGTAGAAATAATTTCATTATGACATGAGGGGTGGTTGAACAAACTGAATAAAGAGTTTTAAGTATATGATGGTATTTTAAAAGGTATGTCACAATGTGAATATCAGAAAAATTACTTTTATATCATATCATTTTTACTTATATTTTTTTCCATAAAATAGTTGTTGCATAATTTTTTTAATATCTAATATTCATTTCATATTCAATAAACTATTTTTTTAAATCAATTTTTTTTATATAATTTATAATTTATTTCTAATATATTTTAAGAGAATTTTTTTTTAAGTGTTCATGATTTGTTTTTAATAAATAATGTTTGTACCTAATAATTTAATTTTTCCTTATTATATGTTTGAAATTACTTTTATCTTCAACTAGTTTATATGTAAAAGAAATTTTTTATTTTTCATTTTAATATTATATAAATGATTATATTTTATAGTATGACAAAGTAACATACATGAAGCCAAATAATCTTTCAAATATGTGAATTTGAAATAATATATATGAAACTATGAAAAAATTTTAATCACTTTCTAATAATATGAAAAATATTGAATATAAAATTAATATAAAAAAATGATGAAAATTAATTTCAATGGAACAATTTATTATTCATTAAAAACCCATCATTTGTACATATAATTTTTTTTGCAGTAAATATTTTTTTTGCAAATTAAAATTTTTGGTTAATTATTTTACATAAATTAATTTTATTTCCAATTTTATTTTTATTTTTATATTAAATGTTATAAATATGAATAATATTTTATTTAAACTATATTTTATTCGGGTAAAATTTAAAAAGTTTAAATGTTCTTTTTTAATCAATAATCTTTATTTTTTAAAAATTAATTTCGATATATTATATTTTTGAAATTATTTTTAAATTCAAATATTTCAAAAAGATTATTCAATGTTTTATATATTATTTATATGGTACAAGTAATTTATATTTTTTAGGATTCTAATGTTACCTACATGAAATATAATTTTTTTTGTTTCATGTATAAAACATTTAATGTTTAATCCAAATAAACAATAAATATAATCAGAATTAAATTAAAAACATATACTAAATACCAAAAAATATTTGCAAATAAAATTATTTTCAACCTTATAATTAACTAATAGTAATATAGAATGTAACATGACTGAATCGTGAGATGGTTGAGAATATGGAACATCCATTTATGTTGTTTTTATCTAACATGACTGAAAATTGAAATTTAGTTTCATAACAAACCAAAATAGTAATTTGATGGTTATATACATTGAAACAAACCACAAAGGTAAATCATGTAATTTGAAAATCATATTATTATTATTTATGGAATGTATGAGGATACAACAAATCAATTGGACTTGTTGTATTCCTGGAATTCCCAAACATGCGATTTTCAAAGGTTTGGTGAACATTAAAAATAGGTGGGGATCCAAACCAAATTGAATGAATCCAAATGATGTGAAATTTGATGAAAATTGTAAGGAGTGAATTTTTAAATGTTTGACTAGATGGTCTGTCAATGAGAGGCTTTTTTTCAATGATGATAGAAAATGAACATTTAGTGTCAAAATTAATCAAAACATACATTTAATGGTATGATCGTGATTAAAATTACTCAAAATGAGTTAAAATAACTAGAAAACTACCTGATTATTATATTTGGATTTATATAAGGAGGGTTGCATGAATTGGATGAGTGGTCATCCTGGAATGACTGAATATGTGGTTTTTTAAGTTTTGACTCCCTTTTAATAGATTCATCCAAGGCTGAAAACCAACCAAATGATCTTTGAATGTTGTGAATTCATATAGAAACAATAGTAGATTGGATTATGAAATGTTCAGGTAGAGAAAAGGTTAATCCAAACTAGAATTTGATCAGGATATCCAAAAACACACATTTACTGTCATAAAACACCAAAATTATATTTAATGTTTATATCCAAATAAAATGATCCAAAAATACCTTAAAACCAAGGGTAAATAATAATATTACTATTTTTTTGTTTGGGTATATAAAAAAACAATAGAATGTGTTTTCTGCCGAAAACAACCAAATTTGTGGTTTTAAGGATTTTAGACCTTTAAAAACCATTGGTTTGTCAAAAACAATCAACCAACCTCTTAATGCCGTGAAATAAATCAAAAAAACCCATTTAAGGAATTTTAAAAATTTATAGCAGAGAGTATGTCAATCTATGGTTTTGTTTTCCCTAGATGACATAAAACAAAATATTAATGTCATAAAACTCCAAATCATGTGTATAACAGTCAGATATACATCAAACATCCTCATAATTACATGAACATAATGGAAAATTTTCTTATTATTATTCATAACATTAATGAGTTGATGAAATGTCAATCAGATTAGTAGAATTCCTAGAATGATCAAATATGAAATTTTTAAAGGGTTGATGCCCTTTATAACGTTGCATTCATGTCTCAAAATATAAAAAAATTTCATTATCGTTAAATGAGATGAAAGAAAATGAAAAATGAATTATTAAATGGTAATGTAGAAGAAATATCAATCATAGTGGAAAATTATGAAAGAGGACTGGGAACACACTTTTAGTCTCATAAAACATGAAGACACATGTTTAACTATCATATCTATATCAAACAAATTTAGAATTACATAAAATCTTATGAATACCATCTCAATAATATTATGGAATTGTATGATAAGGAAACATGTCAATTAGAGATATAAAATGCCTAGAATGAATAAATATATAGTATTAAATGAATTCATTATCATTAGAAATATTGAGGGGTGGGGGGTCAAACCCAATTGAACAACCTCCAAATTCCATGTAATCTTTTGAAAAAAGCATATTGTGAATTTTGAAATGGTTAAGAAAATGGTACATAAATCAAATATTCTGTTTTTCTAGGAAAATGGAAGATACACCTTTACTATCATAAATAACATGTGTTTAATGGATTCATATATAATAAGAGCCCTCTTAATGAATTGAAATCATGGGAAAATAGTATTATTATTATTATTGACATGTATGTGTAGATTAAATGACAGTCGAATGACTAGTCGACCTAGAATGACTGAATATGCATTTTCTTATGATTTGAATGCATTTAAAATGCTGCCTCTAGGGGTAAACATTGACCAAACCACATAAAATTGGTTTGTAATCAAATGAAAAGTATAGTAGAGTAAATTGTGAATTGGTGGTGTATACAAAACGTCAATATGTGTTTATATTTGTCTCGGATGACCAAAAATGCACTTTTAGTGTCACAAAACACTAAATCATGATTTTAACGGTCATATCCATAGAAAATTTCATCATAGTAACATGAAATCATAGAAAAAATGTCTTATTATTATTTATTACATGTATAAGAAGAAGAAATATTAATCAGAAAAGTAGTATATTTAGAACAATAGAATATATGGGTTTAAATGGTTTCATTCCCATTCAAAAAATTATTGGGGGTACAAACTAACTGAACAACATCCAAATTTCGCGAAATCAGCGAAAACTACCATACAAATAATTTTGAAATTGTTGAGTATAAAATACATAAATAATAGGTTCCATTTTCCCTAGGATGATAGAAAACCCAATTTCAGTGTCATAAAACTCCAAAACATGCGTTTAATGATAATATCTATATCAAATGACTTTATAATGAATTAAAATCATATGAAAATAATATTATTAGTTATTGTGATGTGTATAAGTAGAAGTCATGTCAATCAAATGACATGTCTGACTGGAATGATTGAAAATGTGTTTTTTAAAAGAGTGACACCCTATTAAAGGGAACATCTAGGAGTCAAAGCCAATTGAACGACATATAAATTCCATGAAATCATAATAAAACAACCGTAGAGTGATTTTTGAAATGGTTATCTTGATGGAATGTCCATGTAATCTGGTGTTTACTTGGGATGAATTAAAATGAACTTTTAGTGTCATAAAATATCGAAACATCAGTTTAATGATAATTTCCACAACGAATGACCTCAAAATGAAATAAAATTATACGGAAGGAATTTTAATATTATTTTTTATGTGTACCAAGAGATGAAATGTCAATCAGACATGTGGCCTTCCTAGAACAACTAAATATGCGTCTTAAAAAGGAAAGATGTCGTTTAAAAACATGCATGGGTTAATTCCATCCAAACATCCATTTACTCACATTAATTTATATTTCAATAACCATAGAGTTACATATTAAATGGTCAAGTAGATAGTACATCTATAATGGGTTTAATTTCCTAGGAATATTTGAAAACACACTTTTAGTGTCACAACACACAAAAATGTGGTCTAAAGGTTAGATATATAAAAATAGCCATAAAATGTCTTGAAATTAGAGGGAATAATCGTATTATTATTCATGATGTTTACGAGATGATGGAAAATTACTTGGATGAGCAACCTCTGAGGAATGTCTGACTATAGAGTTTTTAAGGGGTTTATGCCCTTTAACAATGTGTGTCTAGGGGTTAAAACAAACCAAATGTAATCTGAATACTATTAAATCAGACAACAAGGACTGTAGAGTATATTTTGAAATTATTAAGTAGAAAGAATGTCAATTAGAGTTGGTGTTTCTTTATGAGAACTGAAAACATTCTTTTAGTGTAATAATAATCCAAAACACTTATTTAATAGTTATATATATAGAAAGAAAAATCGTAATGACATGAGATCAAAGAAAAATAATTTTACTATAATATATGAGGTTAAAGAGGTGAGGACTCATCACTCATACATGTGATATTCAAGGATTTATAGAATATGCAGTTTTTAAATTTTCGTCGACTTTAAAAACACATGGGGATAAAACCCACAGAACGACCATCAATTTTTTTGAAAGCATATCAAAACAACTGTATAGTAAAATTAAAATCTTATAGTATATGGTATATCAATAAGAATTTTGTTTCTGTGCATCATACAAAAAAACATTTAGTCTCATAAAATAGAAAAAACTGTTTATAATAGTCATATATATTCCAAGTAAGCTCAAAATGAATTACAATCATTGGAAAACCATGTTATTATTATTCATTATTTATAAAAATATTTGAAATGTAAATAAAATTCATGGTCTAAAAATAATTTCTGAATATATGGTTTTGTAGGTTTGACGCCCTTTAAAAAGTTGTGTGGGATAGTCCAAACTAAAAGAAAAAAAACTGAATTTCATGAAATGAGGTAACAATAGTCATAGAGTGATTTTTGAAAAGGTTGTGTTGATAGAATTTCATTATGAGGTGCCATTTTTTTAACAATAATGTAAAGGAAACTTTAGTGTCATAATATAGAAGAACACACTTTTAACAACCATATTTAATGAAAAAGGCCACTAAATTACTTGAAAACATAGTAAAACTATCTAATTCTTATTTTTGATGTTTATAGGTTGAAGAAATATCAATAGAATGTGTGGTATGCCTGAAGTGATTGAATATGTGGTCTTCAATTGTTTGGTAACCTTAAAAATATACAGGGGGGTCAAAACAAACCGAATGACCACTGAAAGCTATGAAATCCGAATAAAAAATTGTAAAGTGAATTTTCAAACTGTCAAGTAGGTGGTACATTAATTACTGTTTTAAGATTCTCTATTTGAAGGAGAAATCAATTTTAGTGACTTTAAACACCAAGAAATGTGTTTGTCGATTAAAATTATATTTAAGAACCTCATTATGAGTCAAAATCATTAGTGAATTTCTTTATTATTATTTATGAATTTTATAAGAAGATGACATTTCATTTGGTTGATTGGTCAACACAAAACAACCACATATATATTTTATAATGGGTTGAATCCAATTAAAAAGTGTAATACAGGGGTCATAACCAGTAAAAAAGAGTTCCCTAAATTAAGATAAAATTAGCTATAGAGTTAATTATGATATAGTTGAGTATACATAACATGAATCTAGGTTAGCATTTTTATGGGAGTGCCAAAAACACACTTATAGTGTCATAAAACACCATAATGATTGTTTAATAGCCTGGATATAGAAAAAACCCTTATAATGATGTGATGTCATAGGAAAAAGATATTATACTTTTTATTGATGAGTAGGAAGAGATGATATGTAAATTGGAAATGTGGTGTGCCCGTAAAAACTGAATATATAGATATTAATGTGTTAACACACAATAAAAACATTTGAGGAGTCAAAACTAATCGAATGAAAAATAAATTCCGTGATGTCATACAAAACCCATATAATATATTTTTAAATAGTATAATAGATGGTACATCCATTGGAGGTTTTGTTTGTCTAGGATGATGGAAAATAAATGATTAGTGTTATATAACACTATGATATATGTTTAATGGACTGATATATATCAAATAACCATAGAATGACATAAAATAATTGGAAAATTGTCTTATAATTATTTATTATGTTAATTAGAAGATGAGACATCCATCAAACAAGAAGACTGGCTAGAATGACTGACTATGTAGTTTTTAATGGTTTGACACCCTTTAACAAATTGCATCCAATGGTAAAAACTAGCTGAACAACATCAAATGGATTATAATCAAAATTGCAACAACCATAAGGCTAATTGTGAAAAGGTCGTGTATGAAAAATTTCAATTAGAGTTTTTGTTTGACCGAGAGAAGTGAAAAGTAGATTTTAGTGTCCCAAAACACAAAATATGAGTCTTTTATTGTCATATTTATAGAAAACTTTTTTGTAATAACTTCAAAACATTGTATTGTTTTGTTATTATTATTTTTTACATGTGTGAGAATACTAAATCTCAATCATATGTGTGGTCTTCCTTGAATGAATAAATATTCTTTCTTAAGGTTTGATGCCCTATGAAAACATATTGGGGGTGTCTAAACAAACCGAACGACATAAGAATTCTATGGAATTGGGAGACAACAACCATAGAGTGAATTTTAAAATTGTATAGTAAGAAATACTTCAACCACTGGTTCTCTTTTTCGTGGTTGATTGAAAATTAACATTTAGTGTCATTAAACTCCAAAAAAATCATTTAATTGAATTATATATAGAAAACAAAGTAGGAATGAAATAATTTCACAATAAAACCAAATTATTATAATTATTGATGTATATATGTAGACAACACAACAAAATTATGTGAGGTATATTCAAAATTATATTATATCTTGTTCTTAATGGTTTAACGCCATTTAAAAAGAAATGACTCGGGGTCAAAACTAAATGAATGGAATCCAAATTCCATGAAATCTGAAGAAATTAATATTATAGTGAAATTGGAAATGGTTCAGGAGATAGAATATTTATCTGAACCCTAAATTTCTTGGGAGGATCAAAAAATCACTTTTCATGTCACAAAAAAAGGCACTTTAAAAAGTCATTTCCATTGAAAACTGACTATAAATAGATTAAAATCATTTGAAAACTATATTGTCATTATTTATGGAATCTATAAGGAGATAAAATTTCAATCAGACATGTGGACTGCACGGAATAAAATAATATTTGGGTTTTAATGGTTCAATGACCTTTAATAACACACGAGAGGTAAAAAACATAATGTCCTTCGAATTATGTAAATTTAGGTGGTGAAAATTTTACATTGAATTTTGAAATTTTCGACTAGATGGTTTTTCAATTGTAGTTTCTATTTGGCTGGTGTGTGAAAAAACAAACCTATAGACTAATAAAACCCCAATCATGTGTTTTACAGTCAAATATTTAGTAAACATTCATTGAATTACTTAAAATCACCTGAAACCCATGTTATCATTATTCATGATATGTTAATGTATCAGAAAAATCAACCAGATTCAATGTCTACTTGAAACGACAAAATAATTTTGTTACCATATTAAAAAATTATTAGAAATTATTAATCTATATACAATATTAAATATCTTTGTGCTGCTGTACTAATTTTTTTGAATTTTTTTTTCATTTTAATTATTATTTTTAATTGGCTTTACCTTAATGAATTTTTATTAAATATTTTCATGTACCTTTATTTGATAATGGGTGTCGATATTTGAAGTTGAAGATGCAAGGAGATTTATGGGACAGTGGTTTTATATATTTTGGAAATATTTATAATATTTTTTAATTTTTTAAATTTTCATAATTATATTATGAATTTCAATTAAATGAAAAAAATTAAAGTCGCTATAATTTTTGGGTTTCTATATGTTAGACCAATTGATCTTATAGCATCTAGCATATGGAAACCACTATAGGGATGGCTATATTGGGATATAGATTCCACTATTTTTCATTTTCTAATTATGATCCCATGTATGTTATAGAGACCCTTAAAAGGCCGTCGTTATAGATGATCTTGACCTACTCAATAGAGACCATATTTTGGGGGTCATTATTGGTTACCTCGAACTATCCTAGAGTATCTTCCAAATATAGGATGTTATATCAAACATCAATGGGACAAAAGTATCACATGTTAGGGGATGAGTGTTGATGTGAATGTACGCATGTATGTAGGGTTAGTGAGTGTGTGTGCACATGAATTTGTGTGTGTGTGTTTTGGAGTGTGTGTGTGTGTGCGTCTCTGTATGGGTGGGGAGGGAGCTAATAGGGAAATTGTGAAATACCTATACCAGATTGATTTTTAGTCTAATAGTTTTTTCACTAATATTTGGAATTGATAATTTATCCTTTTAGTGGAGTTGAAAAAAATGCATATGAATGTATATTTTACCACTGATGATGAAGAGTGGCCTTGTCATCCCTTTTTTACCATTGCAAAAATCTATTGGATTTTAAGGATGAAAAAATAAGTAGCCTTTTTAGTGGTCAAAAAAGTAGTTTCCAATGAATGGGTGTGGGGGGGAGTGATTGTGGGTTTTCAAGTAAATATGGGTGTAGGGAGAGTGAATGTTGGTGTGTGATCATGTAGGTATTTGTGTGGAAATGTTTTTATGTGTGTTTGTGGGTTTGGTTATGCCAGTGTGTGAGTGTATGTATGTGGGTATAGGTGTCTGTAATGCCCCCTCATAGAAATTCCTAAACCATGTTCGAGGTAACAAAAAATTGTTCCATTAGGACTTCTTACTAGTACCGTAGAGACTATTGGTGGGAACCATGAATCTATAATCAACATAGAGAGACAATATTATCGGTATCAACACATAAAATAATAGATAAATATTCGAAACATCTTTCAACTTCGGAGCTAGTGTAAGAAATTACAACCAAGAGTTTACTATAAATGAAAAATAATCATCAAAATGCTATAACAATAATGTTTCCATGTTTAACATGTATATGTATATGAGAAATAGCACCCACTAGGTTGATCAATGAAAAAATAAAATTAGAATAAAAATATAAGTGGATACATCATCTTAGAATATGACCCCCCTCCAGTCATGTCTCTCAACATAATGTATCCAACCCAACCCAATCACATGTATAACATGTTACTAGAATGATAAATATATGGGTCTGCATGCAAACCATAGTACTCATGAAAAATGTGATCATAAAAAGATTTTTTGACCTTGTTGGATTTGGTGCCCTGTGACCATCATTTTTTACTGTGATTAAATTTATATTGAATCTGTTTAATATCAATACAACTAATTATTATTTATTTTTAGTTGTTCATATATCTCTAATGTAATAATTTCATAGAGTATATGTCACATTATTTTGTGGCAGGAAGTTTATTAAAGTTAAAATTTTTAATGCCTGGTATGCAATGAAATAATAATTTAACATAAAAAATCACTCTATAAATAGTTGTCAATGTCTATTGTGTAGATTATCCAAAAATTAGGAAGTTGGAATTGTTGTGCACAATGATTTCTCTCTCACCTCATTTTCCACTCTATATTTTAAGAATAATAATTTCAATAGATATTTCATCGTGAATGATGATCACAAAATCAATAATGAACAATGTCAGACGTTCGATGCGTCCCATTAGCACTCGGTGACAGAGTTGTGTCACTTAAAGATAATTAGTGCACATTTGGATCAACAATATATGGATTCAATCTTATTATGATTATAGCAGCATGAAGGAAATCAAAAACTGTATTTTTTGGATGATCAAAAATCATTAATAAAGAATGTTCTAAATACCTTTTACTTATATCATTATATATTACGTAAATTAATTATAAATTTTATTTTCAAAATCCTCACTCATGGTTTTGGGAAACAATTTAAAAAATTAATATATCACCCCCCAATGCACTCTTTAGCTATACCTAGAACAATATAGTGGTATCATTTGTAGGTTATATCAAAATTTCAAATAATTTATGTTATATTTGTTTAAAACCCAATTTTTGATAGATTTTTCATTTTAGGTTATTCATTCTTTAATCTAATTTGAATTAACTTGTTATTAAAGTAGTATTATTGTTCTTTTTGTGTTTAATTTTCATAAAGGTTTAATAAATATTGATGAATGACTAGATATTCCATTAGAATATGTCGATTTACTAGCCAGTGAAGCTGGGTTACATAATTTTTAGCCACTTTACACACTGTATACTTTTGAAGATTGTATCTAGATTCACCATGAAATTAATTACATGTGATGATTATAATTAATGTAATGTGTTGACAGGGAAAACCTAGCACATATGTGTTGGTTATGGGGTATGTATTTGAAATGTACATGCCATGTATTCTGCATGAGTTAACAGGCTGAAGCTCCATGCGTGTTACCCAGATATAAGGAAATTGATTTATATAGCGTGTAGCCGGATGTACATTCTGTGTAGTTTTCTGTTGATGTAAAAAATCAATATTACATTAAATTTTAAATTTTCATTATTAAATCCTTATTTTATTGATTGGAATATAGTTGGGTTTTTGAAACATAATAAATGTGTTAACAATTTTTAAATTATCAATTAAATTATTGTAATTATTATTTCATTATTGTTTCAACCATTTATTTTACATGAATGGAATAAATTATTGGTATCTCCAATTAACATCAGATTATCATTATGAGTAAATGTTATTATTTAATTAATTAATGAAAACACATTTCTCTTAATAATAAAAGAATGTGAAATGAAATGAATTCTAGTCAGCTGTTATTATGTGTTTGTTTTATGTACGAACAATGATGAGATTGAAGAAGACTTTTGTATGTGTTGGATTTTTTTTAAATTTTATTTACATTGTGTTTTTTTCAATCATTTAATATTAGATTAAAATATGGAATGCTAGTCTTCCCACCCTCCATTTTTTATGTAGTGCCATATATTCCTATGATATTTATGTAATCCCTTTAATCCTATCATCAGGTTCCCCTCACCTATATGTGAGTAATAAATACATGTAATTAATAGAGAATTAATATGTGCATGGGGGCGGTTCAAGACATAACCATGATGATGAAAACTCAGTGATACATTGATATACATGTAGAATGTTGTAACGCACGCCATTACTGACAAGTGGATTTATTCCCAAAGGTCACAAGACGATTTAATATCCACTAATTAAATCAACCATTTTATATGTACAAGACTAGTTTTTTGACTTTATTTATTTATTTAATTCTATGAATTATATATTTTATGTATTAAAGACCACAATAATATAAGTAAATGAATTAATATGAAATAACATAAAACAAATAAAGGAAATATTCAAAAAACATTCCAACATGGTTTCTTGATTAAGTAACATCAAATTATTATTAAAAATAAAATTAAAAAAATTAGATATAATTTAGGAAAAATAAACTAAAATCCATAAATTAAATATTACGTAAAATTAAGAATTATATTAGTTTATTGCGAATGAATGAACAGATCAATGTGTCGTATATAGCCATATTCTGGACACATACGTTTATCAGGGTGTTATCATGAGTGTTTTAGGACGAATTAATTGAACTAGGAATTAGTTTAATGGATCATTTTTTTTCAATATAAATTTACAGAAAAGTGTTGAAGAAATAATATTCAATATTTCAGGACAAGGGAATCCACTCAATGGATCGTGGAGGTGCAAATCCACAGTAGGATGAATCACCAACCAGGTTATGTTATTATGGTTCCCATGGCCAATGTATTGATCATTAAGAAAATATTTATGATCATTTCAAATATAAGGGTAATGAATCCAGACAATCCATGTTCAATTTTGAGTGATATTGGGACTTGATAAAATAGATGGATATTTAATTAAAACAATTAATTTAATATGTCTAACTTAACATGTAATCAAAAAATATACTAAAAATATTCACTTTTTAATTGATGAATGAAATAAATATTATATCATCCAGAATATCCATATGATCAATATTGAACCCAAAGAAAATTCCTAACTAGTAGTTACTTCATCGAGTGGATTACACTCCAATGGGTTCTGTAACACAATTATTCAAAATATTGTATTCTAGAATCCTCAATGCCTTATCTGAAACATTAAAAGGAGAGTGATTAAAAGATCATTATCTATGTTTTTTTTGAGAATCATGGTTCATGTTAATTTTTTTAATGATTTCCATAATGTATAGTGAACTAATGAAGTCTCACAAAAACATGGGTGTGTATAGCATGCTTGAGAACATTCGTGGTCTTTACCTAGATAGATCTAGATAGGAACATATCGTGATTTAGAAGGTACTCTTTTGGATAACTCTTGGAGATAGTTCCCCATATAAAACACATACAATAAGGAACATTGGACACATTGTTCACATAGAGGTTTTAGGGTTTTATATCATCGATGATTAGGGAACCGACCACATGCTGGCATCACTACCTCATAGATTCTAAATATTTGGTGTGAATTTGAATATATATTACATTGAGATGTCTTTGATAGATCTTCTTTGTATTGTTTTACAAGTAGATAGGGATACATATCATGAAATTCCTTCCTTTGTTATGGTGAACAAATGGAAATTCCCTATGAATAGATATAATTACAATTAACCATTACATTGTTCCATGAAGAGGATGATCAAGGGGAATAATAGTGAACAGGATTATAACTATTTAGTATGTGGAAAGAAGGGCCAATAGATGAAAAATTGAAATCATCTAAAGAATAAAGGGTATGAATGAGGTAATTTTTTTTACAGATCTACTTGTATGTTAGGAAAAATGGCATTAGATACAACTTTTGGTTCTCACATATCTATACAAATACATAAACAATGTAGATTCAAAAAGATTTTCTAGGGGGAGGAAGATCCATGATCATCCAATTGAGCTAAATGCGATGGAGTAGCAATTGGGGACTACTACCTCACATTGTAGAACAAAATAATAATGGTTTTAAAGGGTTTTTTATTATGTCCCTTCATTTACCAAAATATTATTTTTGTATTCAGACTAGATACATATGAAAATATTTTGACATCTCGTAATAAATTATGGTTGTCTTATAATGATATCATTTTTTATACAATAGAATATTTATATAATGGTATTTATCTATTCGATAACACAATCAATGTAATGGAAATAGATAATGAAGTTACAAATCATGACTCATACTCAACCTAAAATTCGAATCAATGTTTAAGTCATATAAATGAAAGGAACTAGACTAAATTACATAAAGATGGATATTTTGATTCTCTTGAACTAAAAACACTTTGTTAATTCCACACATGATTATATGGGAAAATGAACAAATCGTAAATTAGTGGGAAATGATAAATGGATAAAGAGACTCTAGAATTAGTTCATACTATCGTGTGTGTACCATTTCCTATTGAATCAACGGGTGGGTGGTTCATCATGATTCCCACCACAACCCCTAGCAGCAGTACCACACTCCTTGCCCTCTTGGATTTTCCTCAATTCGAACCAGAAATATCCATGTGTAAAACGAACTCTCTTACCACTACAATATTTTTTTCAAAATTTTATTATGTATTTATTCATATTTACGAATTTTTTTGAATTATTCATTCATATATTTATATATATATTAACATAATTATTTATTAATACAGTTATTAAATATATGTTCTGTGTGTCTACGCGTGTAGATTTTTTAATTTGGTTTGTGATTTGAAAAACATAAAAAAATTGATTGGTTATTGAATATGTTAAAAAATCAATCTTGATTAGCAAGAACTCTATTAAAGAATTATTCCTTCACCATGAATAGTAAATGGTGTTCATTCTTCCAATGTAATATTTATTAAGTAACAGTGAACGTCATTCACTATTCCTACAAGATTATATATATTAAAAAAATTAGATATATCTAAAAAATATATTGAAAAAAATTATTGAAAATCAAATAAATATGCATAAATAATAATAAATATTAACCATATATCATTAAATAACAATTATTATATACAAATATAAATTAAAAATTAATTAATATTAAAAAATATCAATAATTCAACATTCAGTATTTATAAATATCAATAATTAATAATAAACAATAAATAGATATTAATAAATATTAATAAATTCATAAATATCAATAATTGCAAATAAATTATAATAAATAATGATTTAATATTCAAAATCAATAGATATTAATTTTTTTTTGGCCAAAATGAACTTTTTAATTGAAAAAATGAAATCATTTTTTTGGTAGAGGAGATCTGATACAATACTCTTTCACCTACAAAACATTAATTGTCATTAGAGAATGCCACATAGGACCTGGGGCTTATAATACCTAATTTTATGCCCAAAGTCCCACCTTTTGATTCGAAAGGTCCTTACATGGAATAATACTACTATAGAATAAGTTCATCAGCAATACCACCACTCCTACATTTATTACTACAATACTTGTCGTCAATAGAATTTTCCTAGTGCTACATTTCGGGCACCACTATAGTTCCACTATAGTGCAACAAAAGTAACCTGATATTAAATGTATTAAAACCCCCCATTTTTAATGTAGTTTTATAGTGTTCATAACACTAATATAAACTCTTAAAACATTATAAAAATATTCAAAAATACAAAAGTAAATATTTATAAATATTAAAGAATATAGACAAATATTAATAAATATTAACAAATATAACTGAATAATATTTTAAAAATAAATTAATATTATTTAAATATTCACATGTAGTAATTAAATATTCTTAAATATTATTAAATATTAAAAAAATCTTTAAAAAATATTAATAATTTTTAATTAAAATTATTTGTAAATTTTAGTTAATATTTATTAATACTATTTTTTTTAAATTAACTAAAAATGCAATTTTAATAAATTTTAATTAAAAATATTTAAATTTTAATTAAATATTAATAAAAAATAATTCATTTTAATAAATATTTATTAAATATAAGAATATTTATATTTTTTGTAATTATGATTAATTATGAATATTTTTTATTATCAATGATTATATTTTAGTATTTATGAATATGTATATCATATTTATGAATAAATAATAAATAAATTATAAAAAAATATTAGCAAAATTTATTTATCTTTCCAAATATATATTATTTATATATTTATAAATAGAATAAATAGTCAGAAATATTTATAATAACTAAAAAATAAAAAATAAATGTTTTTAGATAATCATTAATATTAAAAAATATTTCAAAAATGTTAATAATTATGATCAAATATTAAATAATATTACAAAATATCAATTAAATGCTAATAAATATTAATACTGATTAATAAATCATACTAAATATTAATAAATATTCATAAATATTTAAAAATATCCAATAATGATTTTTTATAAAATATCAATTATTTTATATCAAATATAGTAATTTATTGATTTGAAGTCACTTTTAAGAAAAACATTCTCTAAAATAAAATCAAAATAAATTTAATTATAAAAAACGTATAAGAATACATTCAAGTATTTGTGGAGTGGAAATCACATTGAAAATCATAGATATTACTATAGGGCTATCAGTAGAACTGATGTACACGACATAAAATGAACCTTAAAAAATTTTAAATTAAATTCAATAATTATTTAAAATTTTAAAATAAGAAATGTTGATTTCCAAATTAAATCATATTATGAAAATTAATTCCAAAAAATTATCCTAGCATTTACGATTTAGTAATTATATTAAATTTTATAAATAAAAATATAAATACTTTATGTAACAAAAGTTAATTTATATCATGAAATGTGACATTATAAAATTAAATTGCATGAAATATAACTATTTTTGTTACAGTAGGTTATAATGAAAGAAAAATGATCGAAATGGATGATGATGAGATTAATAGTTGGGCCTATCCAATGTCTCATTTAATTTTCTCGTTTGGGCTGCATGGTTGTTCTTTTTGTATTTTCAAATTTTATGAGAATTGAACTATTTAAGAAAAATATTCTTGTATTGGATGATTATTTTTCTCCATGCATGCTCGAATGTGGTTTCTAAAACTTCAGGATATATGATTTAATAAAACCTCCTAGATGGAAGAAAGAGGGAGATTGTACAGTCACCCTATATTCCTCTTTCATATTTCATGTTGGGATCCCCCACAAGATTTTCATCATATGCTGCACTTTTTTAGAAGGCTCTTGTAGTGTCTGGTAATTGTATTTTTTTCACCAATGATACAGTGAATGAGTTATTCCTAATAGTTTTTGGGTCTCAATATGATAATCTTATAAAGGCCAATTCACTATCTTCAGAAAATAAAATATTATATCACTCATATCGTAATTGTAATATGCCTATAAATCAGAATCACTGGAAGAATAATAATGTACAGGTCTAATTACTCTTAATAAAGGATTATATTATGAAGAATCAAATGGGATCCATCTCTTCGATACATTCTTAGCGAACTATAGGTAAGGAGGTGTTTTTGGTGTTGGAGAACATTATAGAAGTGAAACTCATATCCCCATGTTATCGTCTTTCACCACATTTTACACTTCAACAGTATGGTTATGTTTTGAATTAATACATGGTTATATTAAAAGTGATGATATTTTATGTGTGTTTGATGTATTGTTATTAGATAATTAAGATGTTCTCATGCATTATATTTACATGAATTGTATATCATTACTTTAAAATTTAACTATAAATGGTTAATATTTTTTATTTCCCCATACTGTCTATCAGCATTATCATTTGAGGAGATGAAATGTCTGGGAGTTTAAATATTCATATGATGAATATATATCATCCAAATGATATTATCATTTATAATACACATGAATAAATTATACATTAATTTTGGATCATCATTTATTTTTTAAATAATCAACTTCCATGAAATGAGATCACATATAGATAATTATCTTCAGAATACTACATTACCAGACAAGCATTTCCACATCATATCTCACCCTAGACAATTGGGATCACCGCCCAAAAATCATGACCATATCACATCCCAATCGCAAACACATGGGTCATCACATCATATCCACTTCCATAACTAGCGTTATAGAATAACATAGACATGTTGTTATTCAACCTTCATCAATCCTCTAACCATAAGTGTCCCACACCATACGTTGTGGAAAAAGAACTATCATAACACATCTCACTCAAAAACACCTAGGCCCACTTCACCAAAATAATGTTCCCATCCCACACAAAAACAAATAGTCTATCTAAACCAAATTCAAATTCATTGAAAAAATACCTTCAATAACAACATGTGCAAAATCTATATTGCATAAAAGAGTTAAAAAGAAAGAGAGGATACCAATCCATTTGTCAAACTCACTAGATTATGGGAAAATCACCCATCATGTGACTATGTTTGTGTCACAACATAGTGATGGATATTGGTAGGATTACAATTTAAATCACAATAAATGTACAACTATATATATAAATAAATACTC
This sequence comes from Viscum album, assembly GCA_963277665.1. Classification (NCBI taxonomy): domain Eukaryota; kingdom Viridiplantae; phylum Streptophyta; class Magnoliopsida; order Santalales; family Viscaceae; genus Viscum; species Viscum album. The sequence goes on from OY728120.1 coordinate 1,689,864,067, forward strand.
CATAGAGAGAAGCCCAACCAATGGGTTCTCAACCAATCACTATCCAAATAACTACATGGTAAATTTTTCTACCAACTCTCAATGTAAAAACTCACACAATCCACTACCACAAGTAACATCAATAAAAAATTCCATTTAATCAATAATTTCTATTAAAAATTTATCAAAAATCTTGTTTTACCACAAAACCAACAATTTAAGTAATCAAAATCTACATCATACACAGTAACCAATCCAACCCATGTAATTTCAGATATAATTAAATTAGTTATTAATTCCTTCACTACCCCATAATCTAGCAAAAGACAACCACATATCATAATAATAGGTTCATCTATATCAAACCATCTCATTGTCGGCCCAAAATAATGTCCAATAAACCACCTCTCTTCCCTAAAATTAGGACAAAAAAACCATATCCACATGAAGAGAAAGACCGCCAAACGAGCTTGCTGACCAAAAAGAACTACTAAACTACCAACACCTCACTACACCAAATGCATGGAAAAAACAATAAACCATCCCACACCCCATCAGAGCCACAAAAAACCACCACACAAGAATAAAAATATATGATAGCACATCAAGGGTAAGTTTGTAGTTTTATCAATGTGTTGTTATCATATTTATCTTCACATTATTTGTGGAAGCCATAAATTCTAGGGACAAAATTTAATTATCCATATTTTAGAAGTTATTAAATTTTAATTTTAGGGTGATATCACAACAATCAGAATAGGAATACTAGTCACAATACATATCACCATGCACAAAAAAATCCCCCAATGAAGATAATTTTTGGGGGGGAATAAATACTATACAATCAATCACATTAAAACAATATCAAAGTTCAAAAAACATATCAATCCTTCCCATTTACCCATAAATTTATATTATCAATTTCTTTATTTTTGATTATGGAATCACATCAATAAACCAAATATGAAAAATAAAAAACCTCCCATGTGATACTTGATTAAGGAAATGAGGAAAACTATATTACAAATAATAATTGACAACCCTATTCAGACAACATGGAGAAGAATAAATTCCCTAAAACCACAATTTCACATGGGAATGATCATATATAACTATACTGCACCCAATAATCATAATAAAGTATCCCAAAACACACTCCAACGAAAAGAACCATCACTACAACATATCCACAGATGGTGAATGGCTAAATTCCAACCATGAAATGTAGAATAACCTAAAATAGTTTTCCAAAGAACAATCACCATAATGAATGGATCAAAATAAGAGGATGGGGTGATGGAAGAACACCTCGAGGAACCTATAGATCAACCAAAATGAGAGTGATTGGGGTAATTTTTAATGACTAAAAATTAGGATAGAGAAGAAAATTAAACCATGGACCCCTCGGTTTACATTTCATGTATCCATTAAATTGTTTGTAATCATCGAGTTTCTGAAAATTTCCACATTCTTCAAAAATATTATAGCCTTGGTGAATCAAAAACACAAAAAACTAGTGAAGTAACACCCCCAATAGCCAAAACTAGTGAAGTAACATATCAGTATGGCATGAACTATTAAATTAGAAACCTCTCAAAAGATTATTGGCAAAGAGAATCCAAAAAAACCCTAGAAGGATTATGGTCCAACCTACCATGCCACAATATATCTCTCAAGGATCATATAATAAATCACACTACACTACCTGAAAAACACACCAAACAAAAAGGCCAAAAAATATATTTTAGAACCACATCACCACAGAATAACATCACCACATCCACGCCACTATTGTACAATATCAACCGTCATGCATCCCAAATCGAAAACCACTACAAAAAAAGAACCACACGTCACTAAACACAAAAAATATAGATTTCCATCATCCATGTCAGGATACTATACTTTCACGGTGGAACCGACTCACCTTCATAGGCATAATCTCATAACAGTTAATGATTCTTGATTTGGATTTAGGTCCTACCCCTTTCATATGTCATAAAATTATCATACATAATACATCACAAACAAAGTAATGCATATTATTTCATAAAATAGTGGGATACAAACATTACATCAAAAAAATAATTGAAAATAAAAACACTAAACATATCCAGGTACTAGGAAGGCATCTGCATCTTTTGTAACCATGTATTCTCCTCCATCAAACCTGGGCTACACATCACTTGAGCCAAAGTAATTTTCTACCCCTGTAGTGACTTCTCATGGATATCACGTACCTCTACAAGACTCATGAACATTATTTCATCCTTAATGTCAAACTCTCCCAGTTTAATGACATGGGAGTCTCTAGGAATATATAGATCAAGAAGATGGAAATGGAATACAATTTTGATCTTATCCTGATGTGTTGGAAATTACAAAATATACCCCAACTCACCAACTCACCCCATCACCTCAAAGGGAACAACATACCAATGTGAAATATTACTATAACTTCCAAAACTATGATTCCCACATCATCGGGAAACCATCAATAATTCATTTTCCCCAAATTGAAACTCTATGGGTATCATACTATGATCAGAATAAGTATTTTTATATTTATTCAAATCATTCATCATTTATTGAAAATGATGATCCTTTTCTGTCATGATTAACATCACATCCGCACTATGTAAATATGACTCCACAACCCCTATCTAACACATTAGAGAGCGGCATGATCTCCCATTAAACACCTCTGATAGAGAAATACCAATTGAAGAGTGATATATACCATTATAAGAATAATTAAAAAATGTTATGTACTATCTCCAAATCAACCAAATTACAAGACACTTTACTGAACCATATCAACAACAGGATGGATAGTCATCTCTGTCTTCCCATCCTTCCAAGTTTTGAATGTAGTTATAAGGTGTAGCTGAGTGACGAAATGATGTTGTAATCCCATCAAGAATCATGAGTTAAAATACAAATCTTAATTATAGAAATAAACATCTTAAAACTATACAAAAATTCAACATTAACCACATACCTCTTTTCCAAAGAAACCATCATGCCCGAAAACATCATCATTAATGAGTTCTTCAATTTCATCAACTAATACATGTTTACATACATTTTGTCAGACTATCTATACCTTGGGGAATCACATTAATGAAATCCATCGATATGTCATCCAATTTCCACTCATAAACATCCATGGGTTTCAATATACAACTGGGAAGATGATTCATAGAATTTACCTACTAGAAAACATAGATCATTACCAAAAACCCTCCCATCACTCGTTTCAATTTGGGATAACAAAACTACCCAATAATTTCCTGATATATCATGGAATCATTTATGTGTATAGTAAAATGTGATCCTTGAAACTCATGAAGAACCCCCTCAGGGAACAGTAATGGAACTAACAACCTCCCACAAAACATCATCGAGTTCCAAAAATCCTCTATCCATTCCTATAGAGCATCACCTAAGGCAACATGAAAACTAATAACATGTTCCTCTATGTCTCCCAAAATATACTCTCATATCAAATTCATCTAAGTACACTACAATGCCATATGAATAAAAAATATCAACCATCATCCACTATCACATAGATGTGAATCGTTGATAACTCCTCCATTACAATATTCTAATCCCCAAAATATAGAACAACTTCATTTCAAGACTTATTTCGGCCGTAATTAGACAAAAAATTTCCCCTTTTTGCATGGTGTAAGTGATCTCAAAATCATGATCCTACAGAAACTACATCCACCTCTAGTTCCTCAAGATGAAATAAATCCCTGAAATTATATACCTAAAACTATTGTGATATGTGAATACCACAATGCACTCCTGAATGTAGTAATGACACCACAAAATCAACTTGAAAATGACTAAATCAAATCCTAGATCATGGATAGAATTGTTATACATGTTTGTATTTAATTAACTAAATACATAAAATATAACATCTCTCTTCTTCATGAACACTCATCCAAATCCATAATCAGATGTGTCAAAAACCACCTAAAACATCACACCCTCAGGAAACAGAAGCAGTATAGAAATGAACAACATCACCTACATGTAACCAAATGATTCTTAAAACTTATCCATCCGCACAAAATCCAATTCTTTCATATTCAATGTTGTCCATGAGGATATAACTGTAGAGAAATATGGCATATCCCTGTGATAATATCCTGAAATACCCGAGAAACTATGATACATTGTGGCATTATGGGGTGCTACAAAAGAGAAATCTTCCTTGAACATGAGTGACCCCACTACCACACACTTTTGAGATGCAATTTGCCATTAGGAATTCATGTATCATGTAAAAAAATATAATCGGACAACTTTTAATATATATGGTGGATCCGAAGAACCTGCATGAAAAATTTGAGTTGATAGACATGATCCTCCTCTATCATTGAGTAGATCAATATATCATCTAATAATTTGATGATGAACTATTCTATGAACTCACAAAACATGGAGTTCATAATTCCCATGAACATAGATCATGCGCTCATCATAGAAAATTTCATGAATACAAACATGATATACCCATACAAGTATCTAATGGATGTCTTCACGATATCACTCTCTTTCACCCTAAACAGTTGATATACTAACCCCAAGTCATTCAAAGAAAACAAAATATCCCCTTTCAACAAGTATAAAATTTTTTCCTCTATAGGAATATGGAATTAGTTTTTGACCATCACCCGGTTCAGCCTCCAGTAGTCTATAAACATCTTTGTACTACAATACAACTTCTTGGTGAAAAACACTAGTGCACCATATAGAGATGGACTATTCTAGATAAAATAACTCTATTTTATATCATCTACCAAAGCCATCAAATAAATGAAATTATAAAGTTTCATCTGATAAGGATCCATCAATATTGGAGAGGCACAAGGCATAATACATATCCAAAAGACAACATAACGCCGAGGGGGTAGCATCATAAAATACATCGGGAAAACATCTAGGAACTCCACAATGAACATTGTATCCTCTACCATCCCAATTTTTTCTAATTCCATAGAAAACTCTACAATCATTGAATAAAGGAGATACATTGGGATACTCTGCACCTAAAACCCCACTCTCTATCAAGAACCACATGTTCTCCATCCACATCTGAGAACACAACTCTACTTAGGTTGTATTCGATAATATCATGTAATGAATATAATAGGTAGATTCTAGGAATAACATAATATAGATTCATCTATACCAAGAAAATTTCCATGGCGGGCTGATGTGGCTCCATCAATAGTCTAAATCACCATCCCTAGTCAATCATCTTTGTTTGGCCTCAGAATAGCATAGTCAACTACCAAGTAATAGAAATTAGCTCTACATCTATTCCTAGACAATATAATCGAGTGGGTTAAAAAATTTATTGAAACAAATTGAAGTAAACAGAGGAATATTCAATAGTAATAAATATATGGATCAAACCTCTGACGATCTTTATCACCTTGGACATTCATGGCTCTACTACATTCCACTAAACATGCATAAATAATCTACTACAATTCTCATGACCACATCCACGATCATTATTTATTCGAGGTCCCTAAACAATTTTAACTTCCATAGGTCAGCCTCTACCTTCTCCTTCTCCCATTTATAAACCATAAACCTACTCCCCCTGCTGCTAAAATAGTCTCACTGAAATCATCGGACGATGATTGTATTGAACATCCCCCCTCCACAAAAATGAGCTCGGTGATCCATTCATCACTCATACTAATGATTTCCATGAACCCCTTAACCTGAACAATCTATCATATAGACTATAAGAAAATAATTAAAAAAACACCTAGAATTATAGAAATGATGTTACTATGGTTGTCTTCTAGTAGGTAAAAACCACAAAGGTCCTAACATATGGGAACATCCACTAACCTCTATAGTCATTGTGCAACCTTGTTAGAGGACATCTTGCAATAATTCTCCACATGAGTGCATCCACTAAATAAAAATATCATTCTTATGAACCAAGTGAAACATTGTAAATGAAAAATGTGTAATTTTATACATGATAGAAGGACTGAGTTCCTCCTCCTGACATGTCCATAGAGAAAACTCACTCTAAATAATTTCTAAGTAACATTAAATAAGGTTCATGAACACTATTACAAACTCTCACACTAACATGATCCACTAATGAATAGAAGGAATCTCATGCCTCTTCACCACCATCATGGTTGATAAAATGTACTCTTCTCATAACTCCTTTTATAATTCATCCAATGAAACATATAACATCTTCCCCCACTTCTAGATAATAAATCCACAACTGAAGCGTAGATCCTCACACATTAATAACTGCCAAAGTTACCAAGTAACCCACTTGGGCTTGGTTAAATCTAAAACTGACCTTGAACTACTCCTACCATCTCTCCATCCCCACATATGAAACCCTAGCCTCATTGATTTCCAAAACATGCCTCAAGAATGACTTCAATGACCTATTCTATGAATCGACCAACTCCTTTCTATAAACCCAAACGTGATCTTCTAGATTTTCCTAATGTACCTCAAGTACCTAAGCCACAAATAGACAATTAACATGATCCATGTTTGAAAATAAACCAATACATTCCAAACCTTGTTATAAAGTAATATTAAAATGATTAATTTTAAATTAATTTATTAATTCATTCCATACCTATAAACCCCAATTTAAACTAGAGAAAAAGTCATCATAAATAATTTACCTATCTTATGACTCTAATATAAATGTTTCCAACCATAATTGGACGTTTAATATTCTTTGAGACCATTCACATGATCAATTGGGGCCCTAAAATCCCCTAATCTATGTTTCCTATTTTATAGAAGCCACACATCGAGGTCAACATTCAATATTTCCATACCAACCCCTGTATTCCACATGGATCCAAATTCAAAACTCAATCCTATCTATTAATCATTTCATATAATAACACTCTATCATTAACCCCCTCCCTAAAAAGAAACCATAATCAGGGGAGATAGATAGTGAGCCCTCGAGCCCTACCTCCAATTGGCCCCAGGTTTTGATAAGCACCGACTATATTAAAAGCATAATATTGGAGTCATTACCCTCAATATGAATATATGTTTGGAAAATTTTATGAATCATCCACTAGTAACTCTATTAAATTATATAAAAATAATCCAAAACTATCCCACAATTAATTTATTAATAAAAAAACATATAAGTGTATCTAATGTAAAATACAAAAAATTAATGATAATGTAGTAAAACATTAGCTATCCAAGGTTTGAGCAAGTATTGTCTAGTACCCTTTATGAAGTTTTCTTAGACACCATAAAATATTATATATATATCAGGTGAGAATACATGTACACTCAATATTAAATCCAATGTCAGTCATAAAAATGTGAAAGAAGAATACTAATGAACTGTTTAAAAATTATCATAACGAATAACACCATAAAAGTCTAACTATTCATCCCAACATCAAAAGGCCCACTGAACAAATAACACATGAAAAATAACATAACATAATTATAAGAATATCAATAAAGGGACCCCCAAACTACCTTATTGTGGGGATACTTCTATCACACCCCAGGAACATATGGTATGGTGAATCAATCTCTTCTAGAATCCACACCACCCTATAAGAACAGAAAAATCACATCATGTCTAGAGAAACCTAGGCTCACAACCCCACAAGAAAGGAATCATTACATTTAACTTGTAGACACCATGTTCATCACATCAATATGAAATCTATAATGAGATTATGAGGGTATTCTGAAAATTTATGTCATTGTCCTCTCCCATCATCCAATCATGCACGACCACCCCATAATCAATGTCAAAACACATCTCGCCTGAAAACACATGGGCCACCTCCCCACAAGAATATTCAAATATATCTTGAAAACACATAGGAAATCATTACCATGATATATTTCATAAATAAATAATGATACATCAGATCCTGTGAAATAACTACCTTATCTAGATGATAATGTTTGAATATTAAGGTACAAAACCGTACATCCCCCTCACCGTATGTAGGGGAAAACAACCCCATGTGACTTTATGGGTGTCGTTATATATTGACTGATGTGGGTGGGGTTCTATAGTAATGTCAAAAAATATAATTTGTTTTAAATATTAATCATACATAAAATAAAATCCGGTAGGATTTCAAAGAAACACCGACCAACTTACAACAAAATCACTATTAATGCCACATCTAAATAAAAAACACCCTACATGAAACAACCATAGGTCACAACACAACCTGATTTTATTTAGTCTTCAAAATCTATTCATAATTTATCCTAAACCACGTTTTACTACATTACCATCCATTTATTTATTCATCCGTGAAATCAACCCCATTATCCTAACAAACTCATGTCATTTCAAACATTATTGAACAAGTTTTTTATTACACCACTACTTGGGAATCTAGAAGAACAAACCCACATATTAAAAGCATCACATCATCATTGTAACACCATTACCATGCCTCCCATAAAGCGTGGTCACCAAAACACACATCGCCACCAAAATATAATGGCCAACCAACCACCACTACCCCAGTTTCATGGCTATACATCAACCTGACCAAGAAAAAGTTTGGCCTACAAACCTCCTTGGTACCCCATAAACGCATCCTAACAACAACCACGTCACTTCCCCAAATGCATTTCCAAACAACCACATATCTTCCCACACCCCATAGTAATCTCACATCATATACCCACAAACAAGAAAATACATCGCAATATATCATGTATCATTTTCTTAAATTTTGAATGTTCTATTATTTTATTTCCCATCTCTTTTGCTATGTAATCATAGAATATTTAATTATTTGTGAAACCATTTATTTTTTGAAATATTAGTGGTTAGTAAATTTTTCATTTTTGTGTGATATGACTAAAATGAAACTAGATTTATATGTAACGATACATATTATCAAGTGTGAGAAAAACCCCAAAATGCCATGACTTTTAGTAGGACATCAAGATCATACAATCCATCACATCAAAATAAAATTAATACTGCAAAAACATGTGAATAATTCCCCTTCCCACCCATAAAATATATATTACCCAATTATTTATCATTGATTAACACAACACAACCATAACATATAGATGAATATAAATAAACCCATATCTCATCATACACAATAAAAATAAATAAGTGATTGCTTACCTCAATGAACATATTCAGACTCATAGTACACTACATGGTGAATAAAAAATTCATGGAACCCATAAATGCACACGAGAAAACATGGATAAACCTACACTACACGAAAATATCATAAAACCTCTGACAATACACACCCAATCGAAAAAAAATTCCCCAAATGAATCCACGAAATATGTAGTGATGTAATCGAACCAAAATTTGAAAGAGATCCTACCTTTTTATTCCAATGAATACCCATCATAACCAATAGATAAAATATTGGGGAAGGACATGTTGAGGAACTCCTTAGGGTGCTTTGGGAATATCTAAAATGATAGAGATATGGGTTCGACTAAATAAATGAATATTTGTCTAGAAAAGAACATAAAATCATGGATACTATATTTTACACATCACATAACCATTACATAGTGTGTAATACTTGGGTTTATGAAAATTTCACCATTTTCTAAAAACAAATTATCGTGAAGGATTAAACAACAAAAATAATATATTTATTTAATCATACTTACATGAAGTTTACACTTTACATGAGATACCCCTTAGCCACATAAAAGTCATTAACCATCCATATATACATTCTATAAATAAAAATTACACATTTTTTAATACATATACATAATTTTTATTTCCAACTTTAACTCTACAACACATTTATCTTCAATGGAAAACTCCTGGAACCTCCCCCAAACAACCGCATTATTAGAAATCAGATATGTGGTGGGCAGGGAGGGAAAATTGCATTAGAATATAATTTATCTATGGGGTTAAATAATTATTTTATCTATTCATTATTAGAACACCAATAATAAACAATCATTTAAGGACGCATAAAAAATTAATAATAGTTTAATGGTGAAAAAATAAATTTCTGACACAATGGTGTGCAAGGTGAGTTTGTGAGTGTGTGCATTTATATATTAGTTTGGGGGAGTAATTTTCTATGTGTGAATATGTGGGGGTGGTTTTGTGTTGGTGTATTGGAGTGTCAGTGTGTTTGTGTGTTTGTTTTCATGAGTGTGGGTGTGTAAATCCATGACCTATGGATACATGAAGAATGAATGAGCCAATAGAAATATGAAACATTAGACATTCATCCATATAAACTAGATACTCTTGGTGATTACTAAGACTCTATAAGAAACACATGGAAACTATATTCTTAGTGTTATCACATTAAAAAAATTTAAATAAATGACTCATCATTAAGTATTTTATTTTTCATAAGGAAGAATAAAAATACATCATCCATTACTGAATAATAAATAATGACAGGCTATAAAAATAATTGTCTCATGTTGTACATGAGTAAATACTTCAAAAATCATACCCACTATTCTGATAAAGAACAAAAGTAGGCTAAAAAATATATAATCTAATACATAACCATAAAAACCAAAGTCTTTCATCTTTCCTATTTGTCAACATGATCTAGAGAATCAAACCAATTATCATGTACATAATATTTTCTAAAATATAGGCATAACCTTCTATACCAACACCAAGGTACCCATGAGATGTGTGAGAATAAAACATATTTGGGAACAAACAATGACATTAATTATATACAAAATCGTATATTTTTATATATAGTTAAATATTAAATAATGAATAAACATAAAACGGGGAATAAATTATGTTGGTTCATCATGTGATAACAAGGAATCAATGACACCTGACACCACCTACATTTTCTAATGAAGATGTATATATTCTATCATCCATTAATGTGATAGTGTGAACCACATATCTCCCGAGGCATGAATAAAATTTAAAAATGATTCCTGATGAAAAATAGAATATTTGGATCATTAATGATCTGAAAAAATGGGGTAAATTTTTTGATGGTGTCTCGATCTCTCCATTACATTTTATGATGATGATTAGTATAGGCTAAAAGGTGATATAAGATCTATAATCAACATTATAGGAGAGGTTAGATAATTCAAGGAACTTTCCATCATTTTAATCAATTGAAAAATTCTGTTTTAGGATAATCAAGTGAGGATTCCCTTGGTTATGGAGATAATATGAGAGATTAAATAGAAAAATTATTTAACAGGAAAAGTGAGGGGATATTAGAGATTTGGACACTATATTCATATTCTTTATTTAAAACTGAAGTACTTAAATCCTTGTATCCACAAATAGAAACCAATAAACAATATAATAACTATCCCAATACACTCTCCTCCATGGGGAAAACCTATCTACCACTTCTAAAAACCTTATTTGGGTCCAGAAATCATTTTTTGACCTATTCAACATTATTTTTTTTCCTATAACAAGTAATGAATCAGTAGTGTAAAGACCCGTAAATTTCAAGGAATTTTTTTCTTAAATTCTTTGGGATTTTACGAGTATGCATTTTATGAAGGAACCTGATTTCGAGGCCCGGTGTGCCCAGAATCAATTTCAGAAGTTTAGCTCGGGTACGTTCAGTGAACGAACAAGAAGGTTTTTCAATAATTTTAACAGTGCTCGGAATTTAAATCTGAGGGAACTGATGAAACCGCAGCGCCAGTAATTTCTTAAGAGGACCTTTACTGAAGATGCGTTTTCTCAGGGGGAGATGTTAAAAAAATGTGGATTAAATGAAAAATGAATAAATTTGTGGTACAAATTTATTTCTAATGCATAGGTTGTTTTATCCTACACGGGGAAGTAAGGATGGGAACCACTAGCATCCTAACAACCCATGCGAGGATAAATGTAATGTGGGGACCACATGAACCCCTACATCTTCACTTCCCATAACCCATCAACCACCTTGGAATTAATTGTGTAACCCTTTCACCTTATCTCTCTCTCCCTCTTAACTCTTTCCAACACACATTCAACAATTAATTGAACCACCTAAATTAGTTAATTATTTTTTTGAATTCGTAAATTTTGAAATTCATGGCTTAACCAATTAAAATAACGGGTGACCTTATTTAAATTTTGGTTGGCTTGTTGTGTGCGAATTTGGGGAAGAGAGCCTTTTGTGAAGGAAGGAGAAAGATCTTCCATCATTGAAGAACGTCATCCTCTCTGTGAAGAACGAAAACTCTTCGATGTAGAGCACCAAATCCACGAAGATCAATGACACGCAATCCTCTTCTTCTTTCCATGACAAAAAAAGGACATGCCGCTTCCTCCTCAGGTTCACTTCAATGTCACCTTCCGATGACAAATAACGACACCACCTCTCTACATATCATGTCATGAGGTAGGGGTGTGTTTTTATATGAGCAATGCTGATTCTCATTCCATGTTTTCTTCTATTTACTCGCTTTCTACCAATATAATGTGGAAGGACTAGGCCAAAAGAACACGACCCGATCCCTCTACCAATTTTTGTGAATGTTTGGTGTGTTCTTCATGTTCTTCATGGGTGATGAGCACCAGATCGTTGCGAGTTCTTTGTGCAACCCAATGATCCCTTTTTGAAGACCCAACATCACGACGTCCTAGCGGAGGTGCGAAGACGATAGTGGGAGAAAGATCAAACCAGAACGGGAAGGACCGTCCCTTGACCATTCTTCAAGCGGGTGAAACATATCATGTTTTCGGAGCCTATAGGAGGCCTAAAAACACCAGAGACGATTACGGGACATCAGGGTGACCTAGTGTCTGATGTTTCATGATGAACGGACCATTAGAATGAATAATGGACATCATGGTAGGTGCGCTAGCAGAAGGTGTCATTTCTGGAAAAATTATAGAGCACACTGTGTGTATCTCTGACGAACACGCCGTGTAGTGTGGGCATACTGCGGCATGAGTTTCTAGTTAATGCAAGTAACACATGGAATGTGACCCCGGTCACACGACATGTAATCTCTACACATAATGGTAGAAGCAGTATCGCGAGACATGGTGTGTATTCTGGGAAATACACAGACATTGGCAACGATACACGACCAAGAGGCACGACATGTATTCTCTTCACATAAGGGCAGAAGCAGCTTCACAGGACTCGATGTGTATCCTGGGGATACATGGAAACAGGGTGGGGAACACAAGAATGTACTCCACCACACGTCCTGGCATGGACAGCAGCACGAGCTACCTCATGTACCAATTACACGGTTTGGTGAACACGTGTTGAGGTCGTGTATGAGCACATGGCCAGCATACACAGAGCCGTCCTAGATGCATGGACACAACATGTAATAAAACCACACGCCATGTAATTACTTCCTATGTGACCTGCCATTCGACACAGATTGTGGTACAGGGGAAGTACCTGAGGTATGAAGACATGGCGTGTAACCATACCATCACACTGTGTACTTTTTGGAAAATGGCTTTTCCATCTTGTACTCAGTGTCTTGAACACCTTTGTTTGGTTTATACCCCTACGACGTGGTGGAACATCAGGATACATCAACACTGGACTTCGTGATAGTTGATGTATCAACCCCTTTACTCGACGAGTGGACCCTCATGGAATCGAGTATGCTATGTGCAGAAACCCTTGAGCTGGATGCGACTACGACGACTAATGTGCTGGGATCATTCATGGGTTCGACGATGATGACGGCTGTACATGGATCCTCTATGTGTTCGTCAGTGAGGAAGTCTGTACATGGATCCTCTGTGGGTTCAGAAGCGATGTCGACTGTACTTGGATCTTACATGGGTTCGGCAGTGATGGTTACTATACATGGATACTATGTGGGTTCAGCAGCGATGACTTCTATACCCGGATCCTATGTGGGTTTGACAGAGGAGATGATTCAGAGGCTACATCTAATCATCTGCACCCCCCTTCATGAATAAATTACCTATGTGAGCTGAGTCTTGAATTTCAATCATTATCATCGATGTGATTGACTTTATTTCCTATGTGGACTGGGTTGTGCTTTCCTGTGTAGACTGGGTTGTACTTGGTCTCAGGAGTTGGATCCGAACTGGAATTGATGACTTAGGTATATTTATGGGCATATTCCTAAGTAGTGTTTTTTGATACTTTGTGTTTTTATTATTCTTTTGTGGTTTATTCCTTTTTGGGTTCTGGGAGACATTTGGGAGTCTGGGGGTCCCTACTGAGTATCGTATACTCACCCCTGCACGAGCTATGCCTGCACTACATTGTTTCAGATGCAGATGACAGACAACACTGATTGAGGTGGAGTCTTGTGGAGCGGGACAGTACCTGGAGGTGGACCACTTGGCGGGACATACTCAGAGAGGATGGCCGAACCCGAGGAGCTGACGAGACTATCGGTACACACCCTTTAGGTGGGAATTCCGGAGGACGACTTGGTGGTTGCCGATATAATTTACTACTGATGTAAATTCTTTTCAGTTATACTCTACTTTCAGTTGGGTTTGTATTCTGACCCATTTACTTTCTAGTGCATAGATTTTTACTCAGTTTACATACTGTTTACTTTAACTTTTGTACTCTATTGTGTTTGTCTACTTATATAAAGGCAATTCTTTCCCATTTAACAGGATTTTTTCCTTTGGTTCTAGTTGCCAGCCCCATTCCTATGGAAGGTGGGCTTATCGTAGTCACAGAACGGGCCCCGAGGATGGGTCGTGACAAATTGGTATCAGAGGAGTCAATTCTACCACAAAACATAGGACTCTAATAATATCTACTTATGAAGAATTAGAGTTAAGTGTATTGAGTGTGGTTATCAGTCCAGGGAGTCCAGTGTTGGTGTGGCGGCCGATATATCTATACACCAGGACCCTGACTTCTGATTTCTGACTCAGTGATCGAAAACATTGATTGGATGTGTGTTTCAAAAGTTTTCTTATTGATTATTCTGTGTCATCTCACCAGGTATGCTGCAGTAACTGTGGCGCACCTGTTTCTTTCAGGATGGCCCCACGATGGTAGCCATCTAGGGTTCTGAGCTTTGTGAGAGATGGAATCCCATCGAGCGACGAGGCCTCGGTGTTGTGCATCATTATAGCGGAGGCACCGGTGGTACCTCTACCCACTGAGCCACCAATGCCACAAGCCCCAACAGCTGAGAGTGCACATTTTCTAAGTGTACTGCACGAGTTTCAGCATTAGAGGCCACACAGCTTCCATGGAGAGACAGACCCTCATGTAGCCAAGGAATGGCTGGAAGCTATTGTCCGAGTCTTCAAATTAGAAGGGACACCGGCTGACCTCATGGCGATCATTGTGGAAAGTCTCCAGCACGCAACAATAGGTAGATGGTGGAGGCTGATGCTGTAGGTTCCCGACAAGGCATCACTATGTTGGACGGACTTCGAGAGCCTTTTCTGCTTGGAGTTCGTTCCAGCCACCCTCAGTGCAGTGCACATTCAGGATTAACTACAGCTGCGGTAGTGCAGCATGATAGTAGCCCAGTACTCGGCGAGAGTTATTGACCTCTTTCACTACTCCACAGACATGGTACGAGACCCATTCTTCCGGGCCCAGACCTTCGAGCAGGGATTGAGGCATGAGATCATAGATTTTATGATCTACCTCAGCATTCTGACGCAGGCAGGAGAACTAGAGCGAGCCCTTCTTGTGGAGAGCTTTCTTGCTGATCCTACACCAGCAGCGAGACCTACCACAGGGTGACATATAGTGTAGTCTTATACAGACGGCTCTAGAAAGATGTCACAGAGGTCCAAGAGGACCAGAACTTCAGGTGGGAGACATCAGGATATTGGTTCGGAGGTGCAGGGGACATTTAGCAGAGCGAGTCATATGAGAGGAAGACAGTGCTATGCATGTGGCGGGCAGGGACACATGGCTCGTGACTGTCTGACCCGCCATGCAGAGGAGCAAAAGATGGTTGAGGGACCACTCAGGTAGAGGCAGAGGTTTCACCATGGTGGTCTACATGGAGCAAGTGGATGAGGTAGAGGAGTTGTCTGAGCAAAAAGTGTTGGACGATGCTTCGAAGCTCAACCAATACCACAAACAGGAGGTCCACCCCAACCATAGGGAGCAGGTGGATAGAGGCAGCCTCAGGTTCAGGTAGTGGAGTCTTACTACCACGGTGCACATGAGATGATTCGAGGTACTATCTGTGTCTACAACACAATTGTTTTACTTTATATAGACACATGACTGAGTCATTCTTTCATTGTCACTGCACTTGTTCGGAGCTTGGAGATTCCGATGGTGCAGCTGGATAAATCCTTACGGCTAGAGAATCTTACGAGAGCAGACTTGACGATTACACACTAGTTCCAGTAGTGTGATATTACTATAGGAGGTGAGAGCTTCAGCTGGGATCTTCTTTTAGCGGCGTCGAGGCCTTACGATGTCATCTTGGGCATTGATTGGTTATCTACGGTCCATGGTCATATCCACTGTATTAGGCACAAGGTGCGGTGTTTCCGCACAGATGGGAGCAGGTTAACCTTCACCATGGAGAAGGGAGCCTTTTTAGTGTAGGACAGACTCATGCATAGGAGAGGGCAGCCAATCACACATCATTTGACTAGTCTTATCCTCAGAAAAGTTTATGTGTGGAGTTCGAGTTTCCCTGTTGTGGTGGATCAGTATGCAGACATTTTTCCTAACGACGGTCCAGGACTACCTCCTCACAGAGAGGTAGAATTCTATATTGACCTATACCCCAAGACAACCCCAATATCTACTACATCATATCAGATGTCTCCCTCTGTGCTTCGTGAGATATGGTTACAGCTGGAGGACTAGTAGGGAAAGGGATTCATTCGACCCAAAGTTTCACCCAAGGCTTCCTCGATTTTGTTCTCCAAGAAGGCGGACAGGAGCTTGCGACTGTATGTTGACTACCGTCTCCTGAACTAGGTGACCGTGAAGAACATGTATCCACTTCCGAGGATTGACGACCTCTTTGATCAGCTCAAGGGTGCACGTTGGTTCTCGAAGATAGACCTCAGGTTAGGCTATCGTCAGCTCAAAGTTCAAGACGAGGATGTGCAAAAGACAGATTTCAGGTGTCGATATGGCCACTATGAGTTCATGGATATGCCTTTCTGTGTAACCAACACTTTAGAAGTGTTCATTGTCTCATAAACAGGATCTTCCATCCTTTCCATGATTGGTTTGTTGTAGTCTTCGTCGACGACATTTTGATTTAGTCAATTACTGAGGAGGAGCACGCTTACCACTTGCGGGTTGTACTAGATACACTTTGAGAGAACCATCTTTGTGGTAAGCTCTCGATGTTAAAGTTATGGATTTAGGAGGTCCACTTCTTGGGGCACGTGATCACTGAGGCGGGAGTTGCGGTGGATCCTATAAAGATCGAGGAAGTACTAGCTTGGGATCCACCTAGGAGTGTGACACAAGTGCGGAGATTCCTAGGTCTGGCTGGGTACTAACAGTGATTTTTTCCAGAATTCTCCAGAGTTGCAGCACCACATTCATCTTTGATGAAGAAGGGGAAACCCTTCATATGGTCAGATAGATGTCAGCAGAGCTTCCAGGAGCTGAGGCAGTGATTGACCAGTGCACCCATCTTGAGTCTTCCACATGAGGGCGTAGGTTACATAGTTTACTGCAATGTATTAGGGACCAGACTTGGGTGTGTCCTGATGCAGGAGCGGGCAGTGTTCACCAATGTTTCACTACAGTTGAGGCAGTATGAGCGAAACTATGATACACATGACCTGGAGTTAGCTGCAGTGGTCTTCACCTTGAAGATGTGGTGGCAAAATTATATCCGAGAGAACTTTATGGTCTACTCTGACCACCAGAGTCTCAGGTACATATTGACACATATGGACTTGAACCTGAGAGAGCGGCGATGGCTTGAGATCCTCCAGGACTATGACTTTGAGATTGTATGTACTTCTGGGAAGGGGAATGTTGTAGTTGATGCTCTCAGCAGGAGATCATGCATTCAGCTACATAGAGAGGTGACAGAGCAACTATCTGCATTGCAGATATCCTTCATGGATAGAGATGGAGCAGCCTTTCTTCAGTCACTCCCAGTCACTCCGTTACTACTTCAGAAGGTCAGAGTATGGGGACATTGGCTGTAAGGTGCAAGGAGCTCAGATATCTTCAGGGCTGGCACCTGATGGTTTTTCTGAAGGCGGGGAGCACATCATCCTCTTCAGGGGACGTACCATGGTACCAATTTCATTGTAGGAGGAGGTGCTGAGTGTGCTTCACACTTCGCCATTGGCGGTACATTCAGGTGTAGTGAAGATGTTCCAGGATCTCAGACGACAGCACTGGTGGCCGGGTATGGAGAAGGTTGTGGCAGAGTTCGTTTCATGATGCCTCACCTGCCAGCAGGTGATGGCAGAGCACTAGGTACAAGCAGGATTGGTACAACACATATTGGTACAACCGTTCATGCATGTGTCCGTGACTTTGGTTGTAGCTAGGAGGATCACCAACACTTGGTGGAGTTTACCTACAATATCAGCTACCACTCCACCATCAGGATGGAACCATATAAGGGATTGTACAACCGGCCTTCCAGATCACCTCTATGCTGGACAAACCCTTGGGAGTCAGCACTTGAAGGAATAGAAATGGTCCAGGCCATGACAGAGAAGGTACAGATCATCTAGGAGTGGATGAGAACTGCTCAGAGCCAACAGAAGTCCTATGCTGATAGGAGGTAGAGACCACTATAGTTTGAGGATAGAGACCATGTTTTCTTACGGGTCTCACCTTGACGTAGACTACGGAGATTTGGCCAAGGTGGCAAGTTATCTTCGTGCTTCATTGGACCATTCCAGGTTCTCAGTAGGATAGTCGAGGTGGCTTATCACCTGACTCTTCCACCTCTGTTGCACAGAGTTCATGATGTCTTGTATCTCAGTTGAAGAGATACGTACATGACTCAACACATATCATTGATGACGGGGAGCTGGAAATCGATGACAGGGTGGAATTTCTAGAGGTAATGGTAGAGATCAAGGATCAATAGGAGCAGGCCCTACATGGATGGTCAATTCCTCTAGTACACATCAGGTGGTAGCACGAGAACCTCCAAGAGAGCACATGGGAGCGGGAGGCTCAGATGCGTGCATAATACCCTCATTTGTTTCCCTAGTTTATGATGTATCTTTACAGGGATGTAAATCCCTGAGGTGGGAGTAATGTAAACACCCGCACATTCCACGGAAAATTATTTATTAAATTCGTTGAGATTTTACAATTATGCATTTTCTGACGGCACATGATTCCGAGGCCTGGTGTGCCCGGAATCAATTTACGAATTTTAGCTCAGGTACATTCAGTGAAAAAATGAGCGGGTTTTTCTATCGTTTGAACCCGGGCATAGAACTGAAATTTTAGGGAACTGATGAAACCAAAATGCATGTAATTTATTAAGAGGACCTTTACCGAAGATGCATTTTCTCAGGGGGAGATGTTAAATAAATGTGGATTAAATGAAAAATGAATAATGTTGTGTTACAAATTTATTTCTAATTCTATGGTGGTTTTATCCTACATGGGGGAGTTATGATGGGAACTACTATCATCCTAACGACCCATGTGAGGATAAATGTATGGTGGGGCCCGCACGAGCCCCAACCTCATCACTTTCCATAACCCCTCAACCCCCTTGGAATTAAATGTGTAACCCTTTAACCTTCTCTCTCTCTCTCTCCCTCTTAACCCTTGCCAACACACATTCAACAATTAATTGAACCACTTCAATTAGTTAATGACTATTTTGAATTCATAAATATTGAAATTCAGGTATTAAACAATAAAAATAATGCCGACCATATTTTAATTTTGGCTGGATTGTTGTGTGGGAATTTGGGAAAGAGAGCCATGTGTGGTGGAAGGAGGAAGCTCCTCTGTCATTGATGAACGTCATCCTCTTCGTGAAGAATGAAACATATTTGACGTAGAGCACCAAATCCATGATGATCAGTGATGCACAATCCTTTTCTTCTCAACATGACAAAAAGAGGAGACATTGTTTCCTCCTCGGGCACACTTCAACATCACCTTCCGACGACAATGAACGACGCCACCTTTCTGCAGATCATGTCACGAGGTAGGGGTGTATTTTTATTTTAGAAATTCTTATTCACGTTCCATATTTGTTTCCATTGACCTGTTTTCTACCAAACTAGTGTGGAAGGACGAGGCCAAACAAACATGGCCCGATCCCTCTGCTATTTTTGTGAATGTTTGGTGTGTTCTTCATGTTCTTCATGGGTGATGAACACCAGATCGTTGCGAGTTCGTTGTGTGACACAACAATCCATTTTTGAAGACCCAACATCATGACGTCCTAGAGGAGGTGCGACGACGACAACAAGTGAAGGATCAAATCGAGACAGGAAGGACCGTCCCTCGACCGTTCTTCGAGCGGGTGAAACATATCGTGTTTTCAGAGCCGATCGGAGGCTTGAAAACACCAGAGACTATTACGGGACATCGGGGTGACCTAGTGATCAATGTTTCGTGATGAATAGACTGTCAGAACGAATAATGGACATCATGGGAGGCGCGTTGGCCGGATGTGTTATTTCTTGAAAAATTCCAGAATACACATCATGTATCACTGACGAACACACTTTGTAGTGTGGGCATACTACAACATGTGTTTCGGGTTAATTAAAGTAACACATAGCATGTGACCCCCGTCACACGGTGTGTAATCTCTACATAGAATGTTAGAAGCTGCTTCGTGAGACATGGCGTGTATTCTGGGAAACACACAGACACATGGAACAATACACGACCAAGAGGCACGATGTGTATTCTCTTTACACAAGGACAGAAGAGGATTCATAGGACTCAACATGTATCCTGGGGATACGAGGATATGGGGTGGAGTACACAAGAATTTAATCAACCACATTTCAAGGCATGTCTAGTGGCACGGGCTACCCCATGTACCAATTACACGGTTTGGTGAACACGGGTTGAGGTCGTGTACGGGAACATGGACAACATACACGAAGCCATCCCAGATACATGGACACATCATGTAATAATACCACATGCCATGTACTTACTTCTACATGACCAGCCTTTCGACACAGACCGTGGTTCACTGGTAGTACATGAGTTATGGAGACACGGTGTGTAACCATACCAACACGCCGTGTACTTTTTGGAAAATGGCTTGGTCATCTTGTACTCAGTGTCTTGAACACGTTTGATTGATTTGGTCCCCTATGATGTGGCAGACTTTCAGGATACATCAACTCTACACTTCGTGACAGTTGATGTATCGACCCCTTTAATCGAGGAGCGGACCCTCCCATAATCGAGTACGCTGTGTGCGGGAACCCTAGAGCTGGTTGCAACTGCATCATCTGCTGTGTTGGGATACTCCATGGGATCGATGATGATGAAGACTATACATGGATCCTCTGTGGGTTCGGCAGTGAGGATGACTGTACATGGATCCTCCGTGGGTTCAGAAGTGATGGCGACTGTACTTGGATCCTACGTGGGTTCGACAGCAACCACTTTTGTACTTAGATCCTACGTGGGATCGGAATAGAATATGATTCAGAGGTTACATCTAATCATCCCCACCCCGCTTTATGAGTAGTGTACCTGTGTGATCTGAGTCTTGACTGTAAATCATTATCATCGATGTGATTGACTTTCTTTCCTGTGTGGACTGGGTTGTTCTTTCCTGTGTGGACTGGGTTGTACATGGGCATGGGAGTTGGAGCCGAACTGGAATTGATGACTTAGGTATATGTATGGGCATATACCTAATTAGTGTTGGTTGATGCATCATGTTTGTATTATTACTTTTTGGTTTATTCCATTGTGGATTCTGGAAGATCTTCGAGAGTCTCAGCGTCCCTACTGAGTATCGTATACTCACCCATGCATGGGTTATGCCCGCAATACTTTGTGTTCGATGAAAACGACAGAGAGAACTGATCAAGGTGGAGTCTTGTGGAGTGGGATGGTACCTGTAGGTGGACCACTTGGCGGGATGTACGCAGAGAGGACGGCCAGACCTGAGGATCTGACGAGACTATTTGTACCCACCCTTCAGGTGGGAATTCCGGAGGACGACTTGGTGGTTGCGGATTTACTTTACTGCTGTTGTACATTCTTTTCAAATGTACTGTAGTTTCAGTTGGGTTTGTATTCTGGCCCATTTACTTTCTAGAACATACTTTTTTACTCTATTTACTTAGTGTTTACTTCATCTTGCGTACTCTATTGTGTTTTTTTACTTATATAAAGATAATGCCTTCCCTTTTAATGAGATTTACTCCTTTGGTGCTAGTCGCCAACCCCAATCCCATGGAAGGCGGGCTTGGGGTAGTCACTGCACGGGCCCTATGGATGGGTCGTGGCAAGTAGGAACAAATTTATATGGCCATTCACAGGGATTTGGAGTTCAATAATGAATCATTGGAAGGTCAGGAGATTTTTCCCACCAACAAATTCATTACAAAAGAATTTTATCCAATATTGAATATCTTTATGAAGCACAAGTAAAGGTTGAAAAATATTAAATAGGCATTTCATGTCTATGAAAAATTCCATTGGGTATCCCTAAATATGTATATGAATATAAATCCTGGAACGGTTGGTGGAATATATAAAATCATGGAGATATAAGTAATGTGAAGAAGAATTTTCATGTATTAATGAATAATTATCTAATGAAATATCTATTAACTGTGGTGGGTAATCATGATATAAAAAATGTAGAGAAATTATAAATATAAGTTGGTCACAAAATCTTGGTTAGAGTTTTTGTAATTCAATTGAGGAGATTTGATGTGCATAACATGTTTAGAATAATCTGTTAGTTACAATGTAGATAGTTTCCAATATTTATTTTCAGAATACTATATAAGGTGGATGAAAGGTGTCATTAAACCGATGTACACTCATGGAATAAATAAATAATGTGTGGTTGATTTTGTAACAAAATTTATTAGTGTGTTGTATTCATTAAAAGTTTCTATGAGGATTCATAAAATAATGATCACTAATGGAGTTTGGAGTTTTTATGATAGATCATTAGCATAATACTGTTGTAAAAATAATTCATTTTTGAATGGAGTCCATTAAAAATGATATGTCATAGAAATTTACATCCAAATTATTTTTATTAGTGAAGGAAAATCGCCAAAAAAATAATTATTTGTAATAGTGGAAATATCTATCCTTAATTATTTGAGGTTTTTTGTAAATTTTGTAATTGTGATGGTTTTATCACAAATACCCATTTTTGATGGATAATGATATCCATCACCATTAAAAATTTTATAAAAAAATTATAATAAAAAATTAACTCAAATACTTTTTTCAATATAGATTGAATATAATTTTAAAAAATACAATAACATTAATAAATTATGTCACACATGAAATCATTATAAAAAAATTACTGAGCATTTAAAAAAATATTATAAAAACATCTGTTATGTCGTAAAGGATGATCACATGATTGATTAGGGGGGAGAAAATCTATTCAAATAGCACATGTAAGACACAACATATATTTCATCATGTGGTCATCACTAAAACACCATATCTCAAACCCCTCTTCCCCCTATCTAAAGATTTGTTGTATCATTTAACCCTACGCTCTCAACATCTCTATATATTGTATAGAGGATGAATATTATTACTCACCATGTTCTCAAATTGTGCTCACTAATTACATCTTAGACTTACCATAACAACTCATAAGAGTAAGTTTGGGACAAATACATATCACTCAGCCTTTCTCAACGCCATGAAATGCTACCAGTATTCGCACACACTATATGAAAAATAACACATTTTTGAAATCATCATCGTTGTTCTCTAAAATATCTCATGAATGAGAATTCATAGCCGCTGACATTTCATGAAAATATTATTAGTAATTGGAATAATAATAAAATTAATATTAGTGAACATTTAAAAAAATATTACTTTCATAGATATCGTGCTATCGGTCGCCTATATTTTTTCAAGTATGGGGATTTGTGTTCCGCTTCTTATAAACCTCAAACACCAAAATATAGTTGTTAGTAATGGGTTTTATAAAACAATAAAAATGATTTAAAATTATATAGGAATAAATATATAATATTAATTAACATATTCCATTTATGTATCCCAAATGTATTAATTATGGACTTCTGTGTGACCTCCTTACTCCCCTAGATCTGACATCCTGTTGATAACCTCCACCTAAAAGTCTCTTCGGCCATGTAGGAGAACAATCTATTCCATACCGTAGTAGATATATAGTTAGGATGATGGGTGTTGCAGTACAGGTAAAAAAGTATTAGATGCTCGACCCATAGAATTATTTATAAGGATTTGTACAAACGAATGAAAAAAACATATTTACAAATCACTAATGCCTCTCTGATTAATGAATGTGAGTTATTAGCTATTGGGGGTAACAAATTTGTCATGAATATTTTAAAAAATTCATTAATTATATAATATTTCAAAAAAATATCATTTAATAATGTAAATTCCAGTGTTCAAACATCTACCAAGGAATGGGGATTGGATCATGGCCCCCAAAAAACAATGGATTTGATAAAAAAATTATTAAACTCACAACATCCTATCATATGGATAAATATAAAAACCTGTGAAAATAAAAGAAATTAATCAATTATTATTACCAAATTTAATACATAAAAATAATATAATATTAATATGATAAATAATTTATCATACCACATTAAATGAGTTTCAAAATCATGTATTGAATCTCTCTCTAGAATAGGGACTAGATTCAAAAAACAAGAAAGACTATGACCCATCCAAATAGTTATAGCATTATGTGGATAAAATTAATTGGGCTCATCACCAGGATGTCTAATATTAGTTAGAGAATAAAAAATATCATCAGGAGCATCTATAACCATGTAAAATAAATTACCCTACCTATAAGAAATGATTAATACACATATAAAATAGGAAAAACAAATAAAAATTATCATATAATAATATTACATATAATATAAATTCTGAATAAATATAACAAATATAAATAATTAATAAATTCCATAATATAAAAAATATTTGTTAAAAAATACATG
This sequence comes from Viscum album, assembly GCA_963277665.1. Taxonomy (NCBI): domain Eukaryota; kingdom Viridiplantae; phylum Streptophyta; class Magnoliopsida; order Santalales; family Viscaceae; genus Viscum; species Viscum album. The sequence continues at coordinate 1,689,889,151 of OY728120.1, forward strand.
AACATAATATTCTAACTCATGAATATTTTAATATAGAAATAAAATGAAAAATAATAATAAATATAATGTTGATTAAAATATTATTACCACTCAATAATTAATAATGTAGATATAATATTTTAAAAATAATTAATAATGACATAAGTGAAGGAGACAATTGATGGTCAGGTCGAACCATTTGAAACAAACAATCACTCCAACAAATAATTTATAAAAAAGAATTAAAATACAAAAACTACTACATACAAAAATATTATATTTCATTCTTCATCTTATTCCACATCATAGTCGGGGACAATTTCATCATCATCATTTTTATCATCTTCGATTTCTATACAACCTTAATTTTCATCATCCCTTATTACTTCATCAACATTACCGATATCATCATCCACTAACTGTAGGGTTTCATCTTGTATATTTATATCTCATCATGAAATAGTTATATTTGGAGCTGTTTCTTGAAAAGTTTAAATGTGTGCACATACATACAACCATTTTGATTTTGAAAAAATTATTGTCACTGGATTTCATTATTAATAAACTTCACAAGACATAAAAATCACTCAAAAGATCATAGTAATTTTCATAAAAACATTAATTTTATTTTCTAAAATTAATTTTTCATTTCATATAAAAAAGAATATTAAATTAATTATCAATTACCACATTTCGAGGTTGAACTCGCAACCCTCAATCAGAGTCAACACACTAACATTTAAAAATTATAACATAACTTCGTTTAAGATAACACGACCCATTTTTTTCATTCAAAATAACATAAAATTCAACTACATTTTCATATGATGATAACATTTCCACAAAATTACACTATTACATTACTTATTTGATTTAAAATATTTATATATATTGAATTGAAATCAATTAACACCATACCTATTAAATTATTTTACACATTTCAACGGAGATATTCTGATCATAGATAATTGACTATTAATTTAACATCACCTTGTGTTTCATTAAAATATATATTAATTAATAGATATCATTGAATAATTTATCTATGGCTCCATAGAAAACAACCTAACATATCTATCCTTGAAACCAAAATATAAAATTCTATTGGTCACCATCATCAAGGGTAGTAGTTTTAATTTGTATATTTTTTTCTTTGTGTTCATTATAGAGTATAAAAATAAAATAATGATAACACGATATCTATTATAAGAACATAAAATAATATTAATAAGTAGTACTTACTAAATTTTTTTTGACTATCTTCACAATTAAACATAACATATATATGATCTCCCTCCAGTTCTATATCTGAAGAAAAGATTTAATGATAACCACCAATACTAATCTTGGGGTGATTAAAATCAAAAAATTGATATACTCTCAAATCATTAACATTTTTCCCATTACAACAAATGCAATTATGTATTGATTGTTATTCTGATTAAAAAAATAAGATTATAAATTTAAAATTTCCACATGTATATAAGCATATAAAATCAACCCTTTTTTGATGTATTTTTATGAACATTCGAAATTAATTTATGGATACATCTCTCAAATGGATACATACATTGGTATTATTCCATCCCTCCACATTTATCATCACAAAGATAATGAGATAATAAAGGTTTTATTTTTTTAATGATTGATAGATGGAATAATTCCTTCAATATACATAAAATTAAAACACAATATATTGTAGAATACATAACGCATCATAATACAACTTTTTCACTATAATCTCATTTAATAAATATTAAATATCAGTCGACACATCCCACATTGAATAATTAAAAAACTATCTAATAAAAACATGTAGTAATCTTTTGATTATCCCATGAATGTCATGAATATTTATGATGGTAATATTACCATTTCTGATACAAACATATAAATTAGTTTTATAACAATATTTTAACATAAAATATAAAATCCATTGATAAAATAATAAACATTTTTCTTTGGAATGTGAAAAATCTTTTTTTGGGTTGATTAAATTGTGTGATATTTTATCATACAATAATTCACATTTAGGATGTTTTCAAATCATGGAATGATCTAATGGTTTATTATCATTATCCTTGGTCATAACACATGTGTTTAACATGATATAAAATATGTTATCAATAACTTTATTCTCAATATTAATTACATCTATAATGAGATGAACCAACAAATTTGACTAATATAGAATGTATCAAAAAATAATATTTCTTCATTCGTGTATGGTCTCCCCAAAAACAATTTTCTTCATTTATTGTTAGTCCTAATGAAATTGGATGTAACGATGATATGATAGATTTTATGAAAATACCATATAAAACTGTTGTAGGTTCATATCATCCGATAATACCTTTTATAAAATTATTTTTATTCATATGATAAGGGTGATTCACATAATGAAATATTCGATGATAATAAAAATAATTATCTATTTTACCATTTTCATGAATAAATGATTTGTTATCAGCCATGTAGCACAACAATTATTTTAAACAATATTTACTCCATCTAAATAACATTCCATAAATATAATAATCACTAATCGTCAACATTAATGACTACTTTCTTTAATTTTTTATCTGTTACGATATAAAATGTTGTCACAAAATTGTTCAAAAATGAAATTAACTCCACATTAAGTGGCATCTAATAAAAATCGATATTATTCTTCAGATGTCCTCTAATTAATTTAGTCAAATATATATATGGTACATTATTCAACATTATATGAGTTATTTTGTATGTAAAATAAATAACAGGACAATATAAATTTTAACTATCATTAGAACTGAAAGAAAAAAACCATCTATCAAAAGACCCAAACATATGTTTTGAGGATCTAAATAAAAATTTGGATTCATCTTATCAATTTTATCCATGATTCACCATCATAGTTATGATTTCATATTTTATTGATGGAAATATTTTATTTAAACCATGTCATCAAAGTAGTTGTGTTCTGAGACATAAATGAATGGTGTAAAAATGGTGTAATTGGAAAATACCTAAATATTTTCATATATAATCATGAAATTCCAAGTTGTGTATCTTTATACATTGATTATCCGTATATATAAAAATTAACTAATGAATCATAACAACAAATAAATATGTTGTATAAATTTTAAATTTATTGAATATTATGATTTGTATGATCCAAATTGTAGAGCATCCATTTACATTCATTCAATCAGGAAGGTAAAATATTTCTGTGAAGAAAAAATTATTTAACCAATGAAAAAATATGATAACATACCCTATTTTACATTCAACAATTTTATTTGAAATCCATAAATATTGTAAAAGCTCCACATTTTCTAATCTCGCATCCCAGATATAATTCCACATTGGTATATTTGACACATTATGAAATAGAGAAGCTTCAGATTCAAGATTTGCAATATCATTCTGATTTTTTGTTTCATGAATTAAAGGGTCATATAAATAATGAAATAATTTCTGAAATGATGGATATAAAACCAATGAAATTTGTATTCTCTGTAGAACTTTTTCACCAATTTGATATTGAAAATATAATGCTTCCAAAACCAAAAAATGCAGTAGATGAAGTCCATCATTTCCCAACATATTGATTCTCATTATAACACATTTATTAAACGGGTATTTAATTACTAAATTAATAATAAATTCAATATTCAATGATGAAAATGGTCTAAATTCATCAACGACCTAAATGTAGAAAATATTTGTACTAGTTTTGTTGATATATTTTCTAATATTTATCCAACAAATATCATGTTATATAAAATTATGTCTACATTAGGGGATAGTTATTATCTAAAAAATAATAGAAAAATGAATAATTATTAATCATTTTGTCTGATTAAAAATTAATATTACATTGTAAAAAAATAGAATATTATATGTGTTAGTAAACATGACAAGCCAAAAACACCGAAACAAAATCAATGTGAATATGTAGCGGAAAATAAAACCATTCCCTCCAAAAAAGTGGATGCCTAGAGAAAATAATGATAGTGTGTAGAATATAAAATGTTGACACATGAAAATTTTTAATAGAAAACCCAAAGAGGAGAAACCCATAGGACCTAGCCTAGAAAGGGGTATCCACTAAAAATTACAGGTACATGGTAGAGACTCCCAAAATATTTAACAGATCTAAAAAGTTAAAATAATAAAAATATTGGATCAAAGGCAGAGAGAAGAAAAAATGCGCACCGAACAAACATGATCACCAAAGAGAATTTCTCCCTATATTTCTAGTGTTATAAAATTCATTTCCACTACATCCATATATAATGAAAAATGTTGGCAAGAAAAAGTGTCTTTGTGTGAATCCTATATCCATGTGAAGATGAAATTCTTGAAAATGAAAACCCTTAATTTTAAAACAATATCATTAAATCACATATCATCCATTTTTTAAGGAACAACCCCCCCCCCCCTCCAAATCATGTTGATATCACCTCAATCCCTGTTATCATTTGGAATGTCTCAAATTTTCTTTTGGGTAAACTAATTGTCTACATATTAAAGCCGCTGTCATCAGTGTGGATATTCTCAATATATAACTATATTGAATCATGGAAATTGTGGATCCAATGATATAAAACATCAATATGTTGTGACATCGATGAATTTTGGAATTCATTCCCTATCAATTAGATCTTTAACTATCACAAAATGAAATATTCCGGACCTACTTAAAACTGATATCTCAAATAAATGTTTTCAACCTCATTAATTATTTGGATACCGATATAGCTATAATAAAACACAACTAAATGGTTGATAAAGGTATTAAAATCATAAATAAAGACTTAAAATATACAAATCCCCATGAAAAATATATCAAATAGCCAGATGTAGAATTTCTAGAATAGATGTATCCTTCCAAATCTGAATATATAAATCTAAAAAGGATAGGTTCCAAATTTATAAAACAAAATCTCAGATCAAAAGTAACTTGATGATAGAAAAAAATATAATTCATTATAATCCAATGATCTATTCCAAGATTATATAGAAAATTACTGACCACACTAACTACATGAGCTATATCTAGTCGTGTAAAAGAAATTGCATAGGTCAAATAACCCAGAACATATGAATAATGTATATGATGCATATCCTCTATCTCTTAATCAATGGTAGGTGACTAACTAGTACAGAGCATACAATGTAAATAAATAGGATTACTATGTACATTATTTATATTCATATAATATCTATGATTATACATCTCAATATTTCTCTCTAGATACTACATATATTTCTCACCCTTCAAGTCTAGAGAGATCAATATCCAATGAATCTATCATGCGTTCCCTAATTAATCCATCAAAAAATCCTGAAAAAATTTATTCATCAATATGTCATATCTAATAGTATCACATCAAATAGTGATAATATCTTAAACATAATTGAACAGTAGAGTATAATCATTATAAGTAATTATCATAACAAAATTACAATGATTGTAAGATTTATTCCTAAAACCATGATTAATAATGGCAAAGGCAAACTTCATATACCGATGCCTCAGAGCTTGGTTCAAACCATACAATCTCTTATTTATTCTATATACATGTTTTTTACTTGTTAAAAAAACCCTCTAGATACTCCATAAAAATATCCTCTTCTAAATATCAATATAGGAATGTTATCATCACATCCATCTGGACAATCTTTAGATCCCAACTAGTATCCAAACAAATAAAAACCTATATGGAATCCATTTTGACAAAAGGTGAGAAAACCTCATCAAAATAAGTAACTTTCTTCTAATAAAATCCTATTACAACTAACCTTGCCATGAATCATGGAACAAAACTTGAATATTCAATTTTAATCGTATAAATCCACCAATTTATTAAGGCTATATTACCTATCATTAACCTCACCTTCACGAATGTATGATTTTCATGCATTGATTTGATCTCTTTATCCATCAGCACAACCTATATGTACTTTTTTCACATTCTATCACCTCATCAAAGATTATGGTTCTCCCACTTCAGAGAGGGGCACATACTCATCATGTGAATACTGAGTAGAAAGTGTATGATGGTGTGATGACCTTCAGAGTCAAACTGCGGGTTCATTAATAACCCATGGACCCAGATTATGAGAAATGAATTGTGCATTGAAAACATAAACTCCAACCATCTCATACTGAGCATCATTATAAAAATCAACAATATCATTAAAATAAAAAATATGAGGTAATTTTGTTTCAAAACCATGCTCAAGACTGACAAACACATGATAAGTATAGGAAATTTATTTCTCACCCCTTTTAATACTTAAAATAGACTGATCCTCATTAAATTCTGCATCACAACATATAATAAATTTCATCAATGAAGGATCATAGAAACTATACACAAACCCATCGGGTCCATATCCAATAAAAATATACGCACATGTATTACCATCCATATTCAATCACTCATCTCATATAACATGAACAAAGGCCTTGAAAGAAAAAACACAAAAGTGATCTTACCTAATATCTAGTCCCTACAAGAATTTAATTAGTTTGACTTTTTGCAAAGAAACTATAGGTGATAAATTGATAATATAATTATATGTATGTAAATCATCACACATAAAATGTATATGAAAATTTTATTCAGAATGAAAACAATAAAATATTTCCAAAAAAGTAATATTCATCAACTCAGATCCACCACTTAGAAGAGATTTCTCGGGGGTGTCTTCTGATGCAGAATTCTGTTTTCATTAAATACTAATCAAACATACCAAAAAATAAACCACAATTATCAGTACGAATACATTTCAATTTCATTCATGTTTCCCTCTAGGCCGAAGCATGAAATTTAATAAAAAACATGAGAACATAACATTTTGAATTAAAAACATAAACCTTAATCTTAAATGAGTAGTGATAAATAAATTTCACAATTCAAAGATTGCCACTAATGTCCCCAGATTTTGGAGGACCACAAATTTAAAAATGTACTAATTCATGTACCTCTAACTTCATGTGCACAGGATGACTATTGAAACCCACTCTGTACTATTTCATGACCATATGATTATCTCTCATGTAAAAATTGACACTCTTAAAATCTATAAGAATATTTATCATTCCCAAAAAACCACTCCCCTTCACACTAATGTCACTAAGCCTCATTTTACTTTACATGGATGAAACTCTACATTGAACAATGCTATAAGTTTCACATAAAATACAATCTCTATTATAGTACAAAATAGACTACTACTTCCCTCGATCCACAATCAAATATCCCTTGGAATTTATCCATTGGAAATCATAACAAGTATTGATAAACCCTTAATCATCAATAATTATAGTAGAAGTAAGATTCAAGAAAACCTCAAGTTCATGTCGAACATTTTTTAAAATCCCCTTACTTCCTATAATGCTCTCTAAAAACAATTTCGATACATAAAACATCATCATGGCCATCATTTCCCATCATTAAAACCCCAAAATTGCATAGTATGTAAGATGTGTTGAACTCCTTCTTCTATGGGACATGAAAACAGGATCCACTTTCAAAAACATAACATGAATCATTAGAAGAAATATTAATATTGTCATAAACAATAACAAGATCACCCCTAGTAGTGGAGGTGGCATGATTATCTCCATCAACCAATTTTTTGGGATTTTACTTTATTCTATTTTGCCTTTTTAGTTTATAATAAAAATTCATAACAAGAATATTTATGCCACATTTATGACATTCATAATCTCGCTGATTCAATATGGATTTTCATGTTCATATTCTATTTCATATAATACATTGTCCCAAGTACTGTCTTCTAACAAATTTTATATGACTAAAAGCACTGAATAATATTTCTCTTGAGTATGTCTCCTAACACATTCATTCAAAACAACAGACTTAATAAAATATTATACAACCATTAGGAGGAGAACCGATTAGAGTAACATAAATTCTCCCAAGAATCAGGTCAAGGGTTATGAAACAAAAGAACTTAAACATAGTCCTTAAAATTAAAACCCATACCATAAAACTAATCAAAAAAACTCTGAAATTCACTAAAATATTCACAAATATAGATTACTTAATTTTACAAAAAAATTCATCATTTGTTTCCGAGGAAACAATTTATTGTTTCCTGTCTTGGAAGCATTCGTTGTCTTGAGTTTCTCCCAAAATGTTCTGGCCTTACAGATGTTGAAAATTTGTTTCATCATGTTATCTTAGACCGATTAAAAAATGAAACCACAAACAATACCATGCATGAACTCCTATTCTTCATCTAAAATCCTTTCTTTCTTATTGGTACTAGAAAACATATGATGCATTTTATTGAAAAAATGAAGATCCTTCCTTTTTAGTTTCCACCTATGGTAGTTGGTACCATTTAACAAAATCATCAAACTATAGTTTTCTTCCATAAGAAATAAAAAACCCAATCCTGTGATAACAAATTTTTTGAATGATAGAAAGTGATGAATTAAAAATTTCAATCAAAGTGAACAAGTAGTGGAAAAAAATAATTCCCTATAAAAATAGTGGATGCCTAGGGAAAGTAAAGAGAGTGTCTATAATATAAATGGTTGACTCCCATGAATTTTATGTGGAAATACTGATGTGTGAAAACCCATAGGACTATGTATGGAATGTGAGATCCATTAATATGGTGAATTACATGGTAATGACTTCCCAATTATAGAAGGGATATAAAACGAAATTATAAAAAATTGGTAGAACAAATGCAACAAGTGGGATAAATGTTTTTCAAACAAACACAATCATCAAATGGAATCTCTCTATGTATTTATTATTTAATACAATTATATAACTCTACATCCTGATATAAGAACAAAATTCCACATATAAAATTATATCCATGCGAAACATATTTCCGCATGAAGATAAAATTCACTTAACTGAAAACATTACATTTTAAAACTACGTATTTAACCCATGGGTCTTCCATTTGAGGAGGCTCCTAATAATATAGAATATGATCTGAGTGTGTCACTTGGATAGAACTGGATTCCTATTACCATATTGGCTTAGTGTATATAGAATAAAAATATTAAATATATTATATCACATGGAAGATATATTACCAAAATAATGAAGTATCTATTGAATAATGCCTCATATGGGAAATCTTATAACATCATTAGGTATGATTCAAATATTTTACCCTAGGCATAATATTACATTTGTGTCTATTGGTTGTTTGGGTACATTTCACATAATGATAATTCATTTAATATATTTATTATAATTTTTTATATAAAATATATGTATCTCCTAAACTGTGTATCATTTGAAAAATAAAATACCACTACATGGTTAAGGACGTGACGTTAACCCATGATGTGATACATCATGTGTGAACATCAGGAATTTGGTACCATCCTGTACGATGGTAAGTCATTTTAATTTTTTTTTAAATTTTTTAGAAAAAATCGATGAATCTTTATAGTAGTGTATTGTATCAAAAATATGATAACACATTTAGGTGAGGGATGCGGTGTTTACCCATGGAACTACATAACATTTGTAAGGATCGTGTGTCTGGTAAAAATACACTTGATGGTAACCATTTTAATATTTTATTAATAATATATATATATATAATAATATATTTCTACAAATTATTAATACTATTTATTTTAAATAATAGAGCATTTATATGAATTAATGTGAATTTTGGATAATTGTTATTAATTTTTTATTTTTTTCCATTATATGAAAGAAAATATAATATTGAATAAAAAATATTTGTTCCTTTTCACTAATTGACAATTTTTCTTATTATGCAATACTAATCATTTATTATATATAACAGAGTTTATAATAAATAATAGTAATTCTTAACTATTACTTGTGTTGAATATTTTTTCTTTTACATGTTATTATAAATTATAGTAATTTCCTAACATTTTCAAATTATTTATAATATTTTGTAATTAAAACTAATATTTACTCTTTATTACTCATATTGACTAATTAATAATTAATATTTATAAATTATTTGATGATTTTTAATAATTATATAAATAATTATTTCAATTTTAATAATTATTATATACTTGTTAGGACTTCTTAGTTATTTTAAATACACCAAATATAATATGACGATTTTTAATGAAATATATATATGAAATCAATATATATATATATATATCAAAAAAATTACGATTTTTCAAAATGTTTATATATGTATATTTAAATTTTAATATATAAATATATATACATACATACTTACATATATATATATATATATATATATATTTGTACACATTAATTAAAATGTTTATAAATTTATATTCACATAATAATATATATTTATAAATAACTACATATCTATATATATATATATACTATAAATATTTTAAAAAATACATAAATTAAAATTCACATGGTAATGTATCTATATATAAATATTAAATGATATTTTTATTAAAAGAAACATATCAAATATATTCTAACACTTTTTTAAATAAATATACATATCAAATCTGTACATACCTAAAATTATTCATAAAAACATATATACATCCACACACACACACAAACATAAATATATATAATATTAAATGTTTCTTTAAACTTATTTATATATTAACATGTTAATATATATATATATATATAAATATATACATACATACATATATTCAAATGTTTACAAAACAATGTTATCATCAATTTTTAAAATGGAAAACCAATCATATTAAAAAAATCAATCATTTTTTGACATCTTGTCAAAAAATAATGTATTATTATAATTCCTAAAAAATCATACCACCATAAGCTTGAAATACAATTAAATAGTTAAATTGTATCATATAAACTCATTCAATATTATATGTCCCTAAATAATTTTCATAATAATCATATTTTTTATATTAACATAGAGTAATATACATGTAGTGACATAACATACCAAAGAGAAAATTCTAATACATCATTAAATTAAAAAATTAAAAAAATATATAAAATCAATTGAGATGAATTGTTTGGAAATTATGAACATGGGAATATAGAAAAATAAATTTAATGTGACCCTAAATACCCAATAAACCATGAAAATCAGAAAATATTATTATCATAGGGTTCTTCAAATATAATTCATGTAATATAAAATAAAATATATATAAAAAAGAAATATAATGCAAGAGGAATCAATACCAAGATGATTGAAACTCAGACCAGAAATGTGTAGACTTTAATATAGTGTATCTGATGGGTGGGGGAGACCAGATGTCTTGCGTCATGAATAGTATATGACATGAAGTGTGTGGGAGTGGTAGAAGGGAGGTAAATGTTTTTAATTTAATATTAATTTAAATTTATTAATTGTGATAGAATTTATTCCATCAACAAAAAAATCAATAATTTTTTTCAACATACACAATTTCCCAATGAAACAATTTCATGTGTAATCACTAATAGTTAACAAATTTCAACATCCATTGCTATTAGCCGTCAAAAAAATCCCACTGGGTGACACAAATTCACTCCTAACATACTTTTTATGAAAAAAATTCTATCGTAAATAACTATATTTTTTTACATAAATATGCTATATTTCAAATAATTCCATTTTCAATACTATTTTCAATGGGTAGAGTGGTCTTCACAATTAACCTTTAAAAATAGTCTATTTTTTAAAAGTAGAAGATGTTAATTGAGATATACCATCAAAATAGATGTATGAATCCAATCCACTAACAAAAAAACATGGTTCATCAAATAATCATTTGACGAGATTAATAGATGCAATAATTTTATGAAGATAAAATTTAGTATATATGTTTAATAAAAACTAAATAAAAAGTATCCTGTGGTATAAGATATGTATTTAACAATGTATTAGTTGAAATAATTATCATGGATATGAAAAATTGTAATTTCCCTAAATTATATCACAATGTTGAACGAGGTTCAAACAATGTCATTGATGTGACTTTTTGTATCTTTTGAACACATATTGTTTCATCGATACTAAATAGATAATATGAAAACAGTACAAATAAATCATATTAGAGACATAAAAATAAAATATACCCATTTTAAGGTAATATAATTTGAATTATTGAGTTTTTAGCAAAGATTATGTTTGAGAAACAATGATAAGTTATTATTTAGTAGATTATAGAATAGAGTAATTGAGTTGAGCATAATAATGATTCAATCATTTCATTGAAGAAATCATTGAAGGATTAAAAAAATATGAATTTTATTTGTTCTGTTTGAATATTCAATCATTAGTGTGCTTTTTTTGTGATGATTTCAAAGAATAAATGTAGCTAAAATAAATGAAAATAGATTTAATACACATCCAATGATAAAAAGGGTTATTATTCACAAAAAATATTGTCATAAAAAATTAAAAAATTCATGAAGGAGACAAGTGAATACCAAATATTCATATGATAATACAGAGTTATTCAGTAACTATGAAAATGACATGATTCCATTCAATCAGTACATAAGAAATATAAAAATCATATAGTGAGGATGAAAGGTGAACTGAATAAAGATATAACATCATATGAAAATATTTCCAAATTCGATATTTGAAATGCGAAGATGAAACTCATTGATAATTTTTAATATAATAAATGAAATGAAATATTACAGGAAACAAGTAAGGGACGTGATCATTTATCATTTTTTGGTCTCATGGGGACCTATGTTCATGGAATGAACACCACCACCAACACATGAGTTTTATTAATGATCATGAAATAGAAATATGTTTCTAATATAAAAAAATTAAGAAAGAATAAAAAAAATCACCAAATATACAAATAATGTAATGAAATCGTAATGAACATATAGTTATTGGGGATAATGTGTGTGTTCATCCTTATATCATCAGCATTTTTTCATGTGTCTCCTAAAATTATGAAACATTTTGAGGGTACCAACACTCAAAACCCACCATAGACTAGATCATCATCCTCAGGTACTCGACTTCGAATAAGAGCGATGTCATAAAATATCAACTAAGAGTGTTACACCAGTAGTATACCAAAGAGTTTAGTTGGCCTAATGGTTATCCACCAAAGTTAATAAGGCATCTTGATATTGATTTGGGAACCAAATATATGATCACCACGGAACCAATAATAAAAAAAACCAAAATAAATCTTATCAACTGATCAATAGTAGGGTGATCAATGACCCACTAATCATCCATCACCTTGAAACAAAATGATGAAATGAAACAAGAAAACAATTATACATTGGGAAAGAATGATAGAGAGATTATAGTGGTAGGTGAGGATAATAAATAGAAAAGTATAAAAAAATTTGGAAAGAAATGGTTTTATAGGATCATGAGGGCAAAAGACCAATGAAGTAAAATTCCATTTAAATGAATCCCATGTAAAAAATGAGTATCTAAATGGAAAATGATCATATATAATAATATTAGTATTTATTTTAATTTCAATTATTTTTCATTAAAGAAAATAAATAAATTAATAATGGTAGAAAACATGGTATAATTTCAATAGGAAAACAACCTCAAAATAAAAATATTAACTCATAAATCTCAATTATTTTCAATTGAAATTGGTGATGTTTTTACACCAATGCCTATTAAACTGGGGACAAATTAAATATATTTAAAAAACATGTAATTAGATAACACAATTAATTTAGTCAAACTATCAGTCGTGTTGATGTTTGTGGGTATCTTCTTGAAAAATATGATTCTAAAATACAACATCATACCTCATAAAATATCTCTCAATACCTATGTTCATAGATTTACCATGTAATACTGAATTTCATCATTGGTGAATTATATATTGGCTCTATAAACACGCCTTGTTTACACAATTATATAGGAAATGTTTTGAAGAAACACCTTTGATACACAAAGCATTATGAACTACCACGGTTAAGGAAATATACTCAAATACCATGGTTGAAAGTGAAACCATGGACTCCACATAACATATCATAGAAAAAGCACCACCACATGCAGTAAATACTTATTGAATAAAATATTTACACACGTCAATGTTTATATCTTTGTTAGCATCCACAAAACCATCAATTATTTTTGTAGTATATATGTTTCTACAATAACATAATACAATATATGATATATTCAAGAGGTATATTAAATCCCCATATGTTCATGCCAATGTGGCTTTCTAGGTATGACCATGAATCTTCTTAATGTTTGGATTTCATAGAAATATCTTGGAAAGTGGAAATCATGCAATACTTGACACTACCCTCTTTACTATTATAATGTATTTGAGACATAATGTGTACATCAGTTGCAATTGTGGGTACATATGTTAAACAATATTTAAAATTCTATCCAAAAGGATAACATACTAGTTTGAGATATTCAATTGTTTTTCTCTTCAGTATTTTTAACACATAATCATAATGAGATAATTAACGAATATTGTTTGGTATTTTCCTAATTATCCAATTACCAAATATTTATTTATCTATAACAAAGTGTTTCATTTCAATCTGGACTATTAATTATGATTTAATAGAAGAAATAATATTCATATTTTTTGTAATTGATAATCAATAAATCAATATATAGAAATAGATAAATAATTGAGTGTTAGGTTGAAATAAATAAACGCATGCATTATATTTACTTATAATAAACTAGTTATCCATCATGGATGAATAAAATATCAAGTTCCACTTCAAAGAGTCTTATTTATATCCATAAAATTATTTTTTAAAAAGGGAGATATGATTAAATTTCAATTAATTATGATTCCAATTAGGATGTATCATATAAATTTTCTCATTCAAATACCCATGTAAAATATAAGTTTTACCATCTCCCCAATGGCCTGAAGGCCTTCATTATTTATTTATTTTTGATAATACACCTATTAAGGGGTGGTTTTGAACCCTTACAAAGTATGTAGGAGTATGTATTACATGGCCTATTGGCATTAGAGGAATTCATTGCATGTAGGCTTCAAACATTACATGAAACCCAGAATAACTACTTAGAACTGCTCCTCCCCATCATCTTTATCATGATATCATCTCTCTACCATTTCATAGTTGTTCAACTAGGATTACCCTTGCATTTATAGGCTTGTCCTGATGGTAGGTTTCATACCTTCTCATTATTACAATCTATTTAGCTACTTCTATGGTGAAAGATCCTCACTCATCCTCCCTTTGGAACATTTTCTTTCTAGGTTCTCTGGATTTCATCTTAACTTAAGTTGTCTAAAAGGCCTTGAAGTGGCCCGGAGGCCTTACTGACCTGTAATCCTAGGTTTCCTGAAGGCCTTAAAAGACTCTAGGAGCAAATTGGTGGGCCAAAGGCCCAAATATTCGAATGGTCCTATCTTCTACAGTTCCAAACAGAGCCTACTATATTACCTACTATAGCACTACTACAGTAACCCAAAAAATTTTCCCCAGCCTGGAGTTGATCCCAGTGCACCTGGATGCACATAAGGATTCCACATCAACCGGGATGAGGGTCATGTGAAATTTTTTTACCATATAATTATTTAATATTTCTTTCATTATCTACGCAAAAGTTAATATGTGCCTAATGGATTAATACCTATGAAGGGTCAAAATATATTCTAGTATTGAATTCCCTCTCTATGAAGGAAAATAGATATTTTATTATTGCATTGTACTTGATTTTATTTATTAAATTTTGTCTTCTATTTAATTAATGATCCACATGATCAATTTATTTTTGCATTATTTTGTTTGATTACAAAAATCTAGATCTGAATCTTTCAGAAAGAGTGCATTTCTTTATTCATAGAATTGAATCAATAATTTGAGTCCATATAATTTATGGATTTTATATTGCTTATTCGTTTATAAATTATAAGATCATCACCTACATGGAAGGAATAAGATGTCATATCATACTGACTAAACTGAGCATATGGTCATGGAACACTAATTTCACGGTCTTGGGTTAGTTGGCAGTCCTAATAAATACCTAGAAGATAAGATTTAGAATCTAAATCAGTAGTAGAAGAATAATTAGCATGATAATAAGGCTATTAAATAGGTGTAGATGGCTAGAAATGAGACTCAATGTGGGTTGGAATCAAAGTTTCAACTACCTGTTAAAGATCTAAATGAATACTACCTAATGTGGAAGTCTGGGATTTTGGAGTGAAAGACACGTGAAATAAAACATCTCTAATTAGGATGCAATTTTGTTAACCATGTTCATCTACCCATAGATTAAACTTCATGAAACTCTCAGGATACCTAACAATGATTAAATATAGAGGTCTTTGTTGTAATTCTTTATTCATAATATGAGTGTAATATGTACTACCAAAGAATCTTCAGTACGAATAGGATGGTTTCATACCAATCTATGATTCTTCATGTGTCTTATACAAATTACTAAAAAAGGGACACATATTAATTATGTATAAATTTGTTCCAGTAGAATCTATCAAAAATTATTTGGGGAGTCCTAAGAATGAAACCATGATCAAGACATGTTCAAGGATATTTCTCTTTTATATTTATTCTTATACTACTTTTTCGGGGTATTTCCCTTATTATTCTATGCCTTTTAACACCTTCAGATTCAGAAAATGTCCTGAACTCAGTGGATGGTACTAAAGCCCCTTATATGTTATTATAGTTATAACAACCTTCTTTATATGGTTTAAAAAATCTAGGTTATAATGTTTGGAAGACATTATATTTTTTTAAGACTTTAAATCCACAATTTCCAAGAATATTTAACTCTGAATGTAACAATGTAGGAACCTATTCCACGAAACAAAATCCTAGATAGTCCCATAGATCATATCATACATATTATAATGGGATGGTTTCATTGAAATTAGACCGACCAAAAAACAACACTCTTTTCCATTCCAATTCAATAATCTTCAATAAATGGAATATTTATTGGTGTTTTTTTATTCAAGAACCATTTATTGTAGTGTTTATTAATACCATTGGAGATAAAATTCCAAAAGACATTTATATTAATGTATTATATTATTAGTATTGCTTGAATATAGTCTACCTAGCTACAATGATTGGGTCATTCCATTCAATACCCTCATCCCATAGATTAATGATCCTTTAATTACATTTCTAGATTCTTTTGGGATGTTAAGAAAACTAGTTTCAAACCTAATGGTGAAGCCTTTTTGTTCAAGAAACACTAAGGATACAATGTTTTCTTTGAAGATTAGGAACCCACTTAACATAAACTATACTAATGATAGTGTGGTCATCATGTTCCATCAAAACTAATCCTATACCATCAATATTACACCTCTTCTAATAACCTAATATGAAATATCCTTCTTCCCTCTAATCCAACTATAGAAAGGATTCTCTAAAAGGACACATATAGAATGATCCACCATAACCAATGACACACTCATGACTTCTTGTATGCATATACACTATAAGGACCTCATTAGTGTCATAACCATAGTCTACAAGAATGGATTTATCAGTGGGTTGTTTAGACTCTAACTCATCTTTGAGTTTCCTACATTTAGGATCAATGTGACATGGTTTTCAACATTGAAAACAGATGTCCTTTTTATCCCTATAACATATTCTAGGTTTGGGTTCATTATTCATTTTCCACTTATATTTCCTAAATTTTTTATTTTTTATTTGTTTTCTACACCTATAGATTCTGTTATTTGAATCTATTTTGATTCTTTATATATAATGAAATTATTTAGAAATAATGTCCGATTTAACTTCTTCTAGGGTTAAAGTGTCGCGACTATAGATCATCATCTCAATGAGTGTGTACTGAGAATTATCTAAAGATAATTAGATTATAATTTCATGATCATCATACTCAAAAGAAATTTTAATGATTGATAAATCTAACATGATATTGTTGATCTCATTTAGATGGGATTTAATAAAACTATTAAGTTTCACTTTGAATGTAATAATCTGGTGTTTTTTATAAATGCTAATTAGAAATGAGCAAGTCATGTAGTGCTTCTTGTTTTTATGTGAATTTCCAATACTGTTAGAATCATAAAATACTTCTCTATAGAAAATATCACGTATTGAATGAAAAAGGGATCTATGATATTCAACTAACATATCCCGTGAAACAAATTTGTATTTAGTAGTAGGCTACCCAGTTTCATTTATATTAATAAGAAGTTTCTTAGGCCCATAGAGCACAATAATTAGGATTTGTTTTAGAAGCATGTCCCTCATCTTAATTAACTAAAAGATAATGTTCAATTTCACCATCAAATTTCCTGATTTCTTATCACAATGTTGAATGGTTTACCCATGTATTAGATCATAAGTTCTTATTGACATCATTAAGAATATTCCCTCTATTACCAACTAATATCTTGGGTAAACAATTTTCTGACCAAAGAGATTCAAAATGTAGAGAAACATTGATGGGGAAGTGGAATTTTATAATTGAAATGAACAATGATATTTTTGATTTATAGTTATATCACTATTTGGAAATAAAATAAGAAATAAGAACTACATATAATGAATGCAAGAAATAACAATCAAATTCGACAAAAAAAATAAATCTAGTGACGATGTAATTTAATATTATGATGATGAATGGTGATCCAAATAGAGTCAGAAAGCAAAAAAAATAATAGGACTGAATTTGATATTTGTAGTGTTATGATTTAAATCATAGATCCAATTGAATAGAATTCGAGAAATGAATTATATAAAGAAAAAACATGATAACATAACGTTCTTAAATCACATATAAAAATGTATTTATGGGTTTTAATTATTTTATCTATTGTTATTAATAATTAAATTATACGCATTTTTTAATTTTTTTAGTTTTCATCAGATGTTTTTTAATAAATAATAAAATTTAAATTAATTACTACATATATTTTACATACCATATTTTATTTTAATTTCAATTTTCTAAATTAAAACATTTAACGAAAATATCAATTAAAAACTATTAAAAAAAATATTGACTATATCCTTATGTAATAAAAATAATTATACTCAATGTGGTGTAATTTAATTACAATTTACTTCATGGTATTGATTGACTTTTATTACATTTATGATTTATTTGTTAATTATAAAATTAAGTGATATATCAAAACCATATTTTTTGGGATTATATTTTGATTTGAAGTTTTAAAAATTATTTAATTTCCCAATTAATAATTTTTATTATAAAAATCCTGTTTTTTCAATGAAATTAATTTCCATTTTTTCATGTTTATTTATAATTGTGTATAAACACACGATAGACACTAAAACAAAGACAAAAAACATATATTGTATAAATTTATTACAAAATAATTTATAGAATTATAAAGATAATAATAAATAATTGATAAATTTTTTTTAGTTTGTATATATAAATAAATTGATATATCCTAAATTATATAAGATGAAAATATAGAGTAGTGGTTAAAGTAATCACTTTTCACAATAATGTCTCAGGTTCAAATACAGGCAAGCATAGTTGATCACGAGTGGTGGAAAAAATTACATTGGGGGTGACAAAAATGGGGGTTACTTCCACATGTATGAAATATATTTGTATTTGGGAGAGTATTGATGGAGGGAAACGTGGGGGAGGGGGGGATGCTAAGATATGATACGAAAATAGTAAATAAACTTGTTGAATTTTTTTTTTAATTTATTTTGTGTTTTTTTGTTGATAAAGAAATTTTTTAACAATGCTAAAAAGTGAAGATGAAGATATATTTTACTAGTGATCATCTAATGTATCGTTATCATCTCCTTTCTGGAATGAAAATAGTTAAAAAATTATAATGATTCCAAATTCATGAGTTATTTATTGGTGATGATATGAGAAATTTCTAATTCATGGATGGGGTGAGTGTGAGTGTTCACGTACACATGGCTTGGTCGGACTGAGTGTAAATGCACAAACATGTGGGTGTGGGTGTTTGGATGTGCTAACATGTGTATACGTACAGTGGGGTTGAGGTGATAACTGATAAGGGTGTGATAATTGTACATAAATAAGAATAATTTTTACTCTTTTCTATTTATAAATGTTTTTATTGTTGATAAATTCAAAATTCCTTAAATGATAATAAAAGTTAAAATGAAGGTATATATTTATAGTGGTGATAAAGATTGACCTAATAATTAATTTTTATCATTTACACAACCCATTGACTTTTAAAAAATCTAAAATCAACTGCACGATTAATTGATAACAAAAATATTTCTATAGCATGGGTGTGTGGGAGGATTTATAGTGTAAAATTATGCATGGGTAAGGGGGATTGAGTGTTGGTGCATTAAAATGAGAGTGTGGGTGTGTGTGGGTGTGAAAATGTGTGTATAGTTGTGTGGGTATGGGTGTGTGAAATTATATGGACCAAGATTTCATGAATCGTGACCGATCTAGTGGTATTATGTGACCTCAGGCTTTCCATCATGTACCCTAGAGACTATTGGTCAGAATAAAACATCTATAATAATCATAAAGAAACTTTTCCCTTTCTATCATCACATGAAATAATAGATTAATAATAAAACCATATTAAGGTGGTCCCATGTTCAACATGTATACACACATTAGAAAGATCAGCCTTCACATCGATCAAGGACAAAAGAAAACTAAAGTAATAATATAATTTTAGATATAATACTAAAAACCAGACTCCCTCATCGTTAATGTCTCTCAACCACATGTATCTGATATAACAAGATATCAGGTATGACATGTTCCTTGAAATATAATCATATGTGTATTCACATGAACCATGGTATTCATGAAATGTATGATAATCAAACACTATAAGAACCCACAAATTATGTCCCATATATACACCATTATATCAATGTATGTATAAACAAAATAAAAATAAGGTATTAATATGCGACCTGGAATCAATCGCATCATGTCATCATTTGGTAACCAAACAACCATGACACTAGACACAACCAACATAGGCCAAACATAAAGAACATCCTCTATCATTTTTCAATGAGATTCTGTGTACCACATGATATCCAAATAACAAATTCAGTATGATCATTTTCTCTAAATTCATAAATTCTTATAGGTATAACTATTTGTAAGAACACATGAGGTAAAATGATAGATTGTGTCTCATTTATCAATGGGTTTGACCATGGTTGGTAAATACCAAAATGGATTCCATAATCTCTACTAGTTTGAAAATGGGATAGAAGTTTCAAGACTATGTCAATGGACCGATATTTGATAAGACATGGTTTATAATTTTTAGAAGGCCTCCCAACTATCCTTTGGTGTGACTATGGGTGAAAAATTCTTGATGGTGTCTCAGAACATTAATAGCATGATAATGTGTGATAAATTATTGGTTTTTTTGTGAAATTGGTTTTCTAATAAATGTGTTAGAAACTATAGATCACATGTTTCTAAGAGTTAGACATACTGAATATATACAATTCATCATCACCATGGGAAGTACAAATTCAGGGTAATGAATGAAGTGCACCAAAAAATATTGAACATAAATTTTTTATATAATGTAGTGTCATTAAGGTCCATGGAAGATGGGAAGTGAAACAAAGGGTCCCAATACTTAGAGGCTACAACATAATGGTGCAACAATGAGTGGTAATTTAGAGGAAGTTCTTTTGATATAGACACTACGTGGGAAAAATCATATTCAATAGGAAAGAGTGCTTCTGATTGATGGAGAAACTTTTTGATGCGACATATTGTTTTTGAGGGAGTGATGGAAGTGTGGATGACAAGCCTACATTGTTGACATGAAGGTTTAGATGTGTCTGTGATTACCCTTGTTTGACCAAATGATGTCCCACAATGATGATAGAAATATGGCAATAATAGTATGAAAATCATTCAGTTGTAAGGACCAAATGACCTGTTATGATCCACTATAAATAGTGTAACCAAATAATTATAGAGGAGTTAATGATATCCATTATGAATCTGACGATGGAATGCTTTGTCAGTGATCCATGGGCTAGAGGCCTTTCTGTAGAATTCCATTTGGGGTTGGAAATCTAGAACCAACTTTGAGTACATTGTATCACATGTATATTTAATGAATTGAATAATTAAAATACTTATAACATATCATTCATTATTCTCTATGTCATTTTCGTAATAATTGTTGATTTTGGATAGGCTCTAATGAAATTTATTTCATAATTCAAATGAAATTAATAACCCATCATTGATAATCTCAATGCATGATAAAATGTAATTTTATGTAAATACTAAAATTAATAACTAATTTAATAATGGTGTACCTTACACAGAAGTGAAAATAGATCATCATTAAACAACATCATTTGAGTTTGAGATAGATCACTAAGTAGAAAAAAAGAATCCCACTTCTAATGTATATCCATGTACTACACATGAATCATCTGACATTCATATTGGATCCATCTTATCTTAATTTTATACTAATACTTCCAATGAAAAGGTGGAAGATGAAAGATTGTTTTTGGGTTGATGTAAATTTTTCCAAAAAAATAATAATATATATCCACCAATATCCCATTGAAGAATACATTGTATCCAATATAAAATTATTCTTAATTTTTTCTGCATTAATACATGTGTTATTATATATTATGAAATTCATCACCCAGTAGATATTAATCATAGGGATATTTAACCTCTAATATGTTTCATCTCATGACACGGTATAATAAATGACATAAAATATGATAAATTAATAAATGATAACAGTTTATCATTTATGTTGCAAATAATTATATACCATGACTCAAAATATAGGTAATATGCTCATATTAAACAAAATCCACTGATACATCACACACACAGTAATAAAATTGACCCTTTGCAATTAGGCATGTGGTATTTTATAGTATAGATTTGTTGGTTAAATGAAAAAATATATTAAAGAAAATACCTAGGGTCATGGAGATTCACATCTTATACTTTCTCATTTTCCCACAACAACATCCTCCCCCAACTACTCAGAGAAATGACAACCCACGAATACAATCTTTCTTGGGAATCCAATAGGAATCATGAATGAAGCATTCAAAGTGAGTGTATAATCTCTCACTTCTTTCCCACATTGGTGGTTGGGTAAATCTGATAAATTTCCATGGTAGTAACCCCCATCAATCATTCATAGAGAGTAGTAAATATAGGATGTGATATCCCATACCATGTTCCTTTTTAATTACCTTCATCTAATTTTCTTCTGTTTTGACGTTTTTTCAAGATAAAGAAAATGTGCTACATTAAAGGTTGTCATTCTTCATTGAAATTTTAAAACATTTTAACTGATTAAAGTATGAGATGATTATATATTTTTTTAATGATTAATGTATAATATTTACATTATTTAAATTTATTTATGAATTATGACTTATCAGTAAAAAATAATTGAATGTATTAATAGAGATGAGATTGTTCTCCACTTATTTATCAACCAAAAATTTTTATTATTTTATTTAATGTTACTACTAATGAAATTGTACTGAAGGCCCACTTGGCCTTTTGGTTTTGACACACTTATTTTATTTCAAACAATAATATTTTTTTAAATTCATTCATATATTTTTTTTAATAATCATTATTTTCCTATTAGTTGTTTAAATTAGTATGTTTCTCTAAAATAAAATTTAATAACTATTATTGAAAACAATATGACCACCACTCAATGAAATAAAAATAATTATATTCATAGTTGATGAATTGAAGGACAGATTATTTCTTTATATTGATTGTCATTTAATTAAATTTTTTATTTATTAACGTCATTTAAAAATTAACAGTTATTTCAAAATCAGACATTTAGGGATTACATTCTACAATTATTTTTCATAATAAGAATTAATTTTTAAATTAATGTTCTTAATTTCAAAATTAATTACTTTTTATTAAAATTAATGTCCCTTTATTTGAGATCAGTTTTAATTGATTATGTAAGTTTTTTTCTACCCTCCCACAATATCTTCAATTTTCACTTCAATATCCTATTCCTGATTCCTATAAAATAATCTCATTCTTCATTCTAATTAAAATTATATTAATTTTATTCATGTTTGTTTCCATAATGGTTGGTTGAAATTCATAAAATTCTATATTGGATTCAACGAAATTGATTCTTGATTTCAAATTTTTTAAATAATGAATATTTTGGAATACTAATGACCATTTAGTATCAATGAAGGAAATTAATTAACATTTATTAATATTTATGTGATATTTAATAGTATTTCATTATATATCATAATATTTATTAATATTCACATACAATTTGATTTATTTAGTAATATTTTTTAACATTTAATAAAATCTATTTAAGATTTTTTAATATCTTTTTATTATTTATGAATTTTAATGATTTTATATGAATAATAATGAATATATATATATTAGAGAAGAATATAAAATTATTATTTTTTAAAATTTTATTACAATTGAATTACTATTTATTCATAAAAATTAAATTCATATTCAAAAATATTAAAAAATATTCAGAACTAATAAAAAATACAAAAAAAGTCTTTTTATTTTTTAATATTTAATTAATATTATGATATATTAAATTAATATTTATTTAATGTTTATTTTTAGTTATTTAATATTGATTAATATTTTCTAGTATTTATATATAATGATGATTTTGTATTTAATATTTAATTTCCATTTTTATTAATAAATTAAAATTTAATAATATTTAGTAATATTTAAGAATTTATATGAATAATTATGAATATTAAGTTTATATGAAATAAAATTTTATTAATATTTATTAATAGTTAATTACATTTTTCTTATATTTATAAATATTTACATATATTAATTATTATTTAACAAAATTATTTTAATTTTAATTAATATATATCTAATTCTATTATATTTTGGATTTCTGGTAAGAACCCAGTAATACTAGATGAATGATGGGGGTTCAAAACCAATTGGTCATAGGGAACAGTAGTAGCATATTATTAGTACTATAGTTGATCTATTGTAGTGGAAAAACTATATCATTGAAGACATAGTATATACGACATGCCTTACAGTGTGAACTGTAGTGGTGATGGTACTATAGAAGTATTATTCACTAATGGGGCATTTATGCCAAAAAACTGTCCATTGGGCCTGAAATTAAGGATTCCAAGATATATGTGCTATGGTAAATTATGTAAATGGTCTTTAAATCCATCTAGAACTAAATTCCATATAATGGGTATCCCCTAAAAAAGTGGCACATTGTTTAAAAAAAGAAGCTTCACCCCCCAATTATTAATTTTTTTATTAATATTTAATTACTATTTATAAGAATTTGTTGTTATATATTAAAATTAAATACTATTTGTTTAATTTTTATTAAAATTTATTATTCTGTATAAATCATTATAAATAATTTGTTAATATTTATTGATATTTTATTCATATATTATTAAAATTGGTGAATTTTTCATTAATAATTATTAATTTTTTTTAAAAAATAAAATTTTATTAAAATTTATTATTATTTCTCGATAGTTAATTGGATTTTATTAAAATTTATCAATATATATTTAATATTGAAGTCATAATTATCTATATTTTACGTCAAATATGATGAGTGAATGATGATCACTCTGATGAAATTTTAAATATGATGTTTGAACCCTATTCACTCTTCTCGTTGACAGAAGAAGTGGAAACATGGTTCAGGATTATCCAAAACCAATTTGGTTAATTTTAAAAAACCCATCCATGTTTTTATTTCCAAAAATAATAAAAACCATTTAAAAATTTCTAAACATGCACACACACAATTAAACACCATCATAAATCTTATATTTAATAAATGTATTTAAAATAATTATATAAATATAAATATTCATGAATAAATATTAGACAAAAATATGTATATCAATATAAATATAAATATAAATATATGTATCATAAAATTTAGAAGAAAAAATTATAAATAAATGTTATGGTAATCCATTTTACACATGGAGGAATCAGATTCGAATCAAGGGATGAACGATTAAGAAATGAGGGTGGAAGAGCTACCATGGTGTGTGTATGGTGGGGGGGGGGTATGAGAAAGGGGGTGAGTATTTCACATGATAAGGGGAGGAGAGGGATAGGACTGTGTGCTATTTTTTTGGGGCAGATTGATAGTGTGATTACAATACATAAGTTTGTTGAAAAAAATATTTTTCCAGGATTATCAATGTTTCCTCGCACTTATAATGATGCCCTATATCAGTTTAAAAAGTGTGTACATGATGATATAATTTAATAGTGATGAAAAAGAATGTTTTTATCAACTCTTTGTATCAAAAAAAATTATACTATTAATATGGCATAAATTAATAGTGATTTTATGTGATCAAAAACGAAATTTCTAAAACATATGTCTAGGGGGAGTGATTGGTTGTTTGAATGTACAAATGGGCTGGGGCGTGAATGTGGGTGTGCACACATGCTGTTGTGGGTTTTGTGTGGGTCTGTTAGTGTGTGAATGTGTGCATGTGTATGGGTGTGTGAAACGCCCTTGCTTTGGGGTGCATAAACTGTTATTGAGGCAATGGAAATACATGACATTTGGAATGCCTCCTCAGAACAATGAAAATGTTGTTGAGTACCGATAGTCCACAACCAAGATAGAGAGACTAAACTCTTGGTAACGTAAAATTAAATAATATATAAATACTCAAACCATCCTATAACATATATTTATTTTTATGGAACTATAGTATTGTTTTTGCCCTCAATTAAAAGTTAACATCTATATATTATAACAACAATGGTCCCATTTTGAACATGTATACACACTTCATAATGCTAACCCATTTGGTCAATCAAGAACAAAATAAACTAAAAAATATAGTATAGGATATATATATATATATATATAAATATAACTCCCTCCTCGTTCAATTCGCCTATCCTCATGCAACCAATCAAACCAGGTCTCATATACAACTTGTTACTTGAATGTAAGGCACAAGGTTCTACATCTGCACAATGGTATTCATGGAAGGTTTGAGCACAAAACAAAATAGGGATCCACTAATGAATTTCTAATATACACCATCAGATATATCTATGTGTTCATAAAAAATAAATAAATTAGTAACATGTGTTTATGATTTGAATCTTATAATTAAATCGTGTGTTGACTTGGAAACCAAGACAACAAACACCACTGACATTGACCAATCCCAGTATAAATCCTTTATTGTCCCTCAATGAGATACAATGTATTGCACAAACTTCTTGGAATGATTCCAATCAAACAATTTCTTCTGAATACCTAATGGAATCCTAGGATCACAATCGATCAGACCAATGATGGTAAAATGAATGATGACATATCGATCTCTCTATGGGTTTCAACATAGTTGGTAAAAGACAAATGCCATTTTGGACACTCTAATAGATTGAACATGGTAATTATGTAATAAATGTTATATTCAAAAATAATTCGATTGAACCATGTGTAATATATGTCAGATGGAATCCACACTCTCATTTTGTATCATAGAGGGATGTAAATTCCAGGATGTCTCGTTCAACTTTGATAGCATGTATCTGGGTGATTAATATTAAGAATGGAGATAAATAACAAATTTTCATTGAATTTAAAACCCATGATCATTATCATCTTATAGTATATCATAGGGATACACTTCATCGACACTATGTGATTTCTATATTCAATCTTTCATACAATACTCACTTTGTGCAACTAAACAGACAATGTTTAGTGGATGTTGTGTAAACCCACTCAACAAAATCTAGTTGGTGCAATGTTTTTTTGTTCATGGCATACAACCAAGTTTTATACATTCATAAAATTTATATTAATTGATTTTAATATTAATATAACTTCTCATTACATATTTCTCATTTTTATTCTTAAATTTGTTGAAATCATATCATATAGTATCTACCCATTTGATATGGTCAAAGAAGTTACTCGCTAAGATGAGAACCATCGAATAATTTGATGATATTCATAAATATATTTTTATATTGAGATAATATACAATGATAGGGAACATAATATATCGATATTAATCTGTGAGTACCCATTATCAGATGATCATTCTTATTATAAATATTGAAATTGGTAATTTCAATCACTAGAGACTATGAGAATAGACCCCCCTCTATGAATTTTACATATTTTGCAGTCATTGGATATTAAAATCATTGAGTTTGTGTATTGGTCCATATAATTTAGTAATATTATTAACTATTATTTAGATTTTTTATCTTAGATTAATGTTTAAAAAATTGATAATATAATTCCAGGTGAATTTGGATACGTTGAGTGTTTTATGAATGATGTGTTATTAATTAATAATTTAATGAAGGATTTGTCCATTACATCATTATGGATGTTGATATATCATCCCTTTGATTGATATAAAACAATTATATTAAATCTCATGTCCATTTTGTAAAGACATGGTTATTTCAAATAGTCAACAATCTACATACTGAGTATATGGTTTATAAAACAAACATGCAACAATATTTATGATATAATTTGTCTAGGAGATTACATTACAAAGTGAGAATTAATATATAGTTGTCATAATTAAGAAATTATATTATTTTTCTTCAGTTTCATGACCCATTTTTAGATAGTAATCTTGGAAATTAGGAAAATCTCCCTAATGCAAATAGAAATTAATCCTAGTGGGTCACATACTATGTTTCTTCATAGATCCTTATGATTTACTATTTGAATTTATTTAATTGAATAATTATTATTTTCAATACTGAGGAATAATTTTATTTATGTTCTATAAAAAATAATTATTTATATATCAATGAAATATGTAATTAAAATATTTTTTCAGGTATTATATATATGATTATGGGTTCAAGTAGAGAAATACAATGTCCGTTAGAAAATATTAATTTACAACCTCGTTAAATAATTTTTATTATTATGAAACATATCATGTGTTCCATAAAATATTATTATTATAATTATTGGCTTGGGGTTTGATAAAGATCATTATATTACTTGTGGGTCAACATGAAATTAAATAATATTTTAACATAAACCATATATTTATAAATAGATGTTTTTTTATATTTTGTTGGACTAATTGTTAATCTAAAAATTGAGAATAGATCATAGTTGTTCATAATAGATTTGCGTCTCAACTCTCCTTAATTTGTTCCTCTCGTGAACTATAAAATCTAAATATAATACTCTAAGACTGAAGGATGAGTGATCAACCTGAACGATGGATGATGATTGACTCAATGTACTAGAAGCCAAATGTCGGTTACTGTTGTATGAAGATCAAAGGATCACATGTGGATTTTTTATAAAGGTATTATACACATGATTCATCCTATCAAAATGATGCTATTATGATAAGGGTTCAATGGAAGGTCAACATAATCATTATGTAATGTTTTTAAAATGATGTAACATTTTTTTATCAGTCAAAATAAATTAAATATAAATTTACCATGCAAGGATACTCTATGGGTTCCAGGTTTTCTTAAGTCAAAATATATTTGGAATGATTTTATTCAGACATAGAGTATACACCATTTACAGTATTGTGAATGACTCATCAAATCGACTGAAACCATTTGGTATATCCCTCACCATCGATACATTGTCTCCACCTAGAACCATTATTTTGTATGACATGGGTCATGTTTCAAATTAGTTCTAAATTATTTTTATTTTATATCTATATTCCTAATATTTTTCAAATTTTCATTTCATGAATATTTGTTATTTAATCTGAATTTTTTTGTCGTATTTTGACCATATTAATCATCATTATTCAGTGATTCATTTTCATGAATGTACAAGAACCAATAAAGAACAATGGGAGATATCATCAGGATGCGTTGTGGATTTAGGTTAGATTTTCATGGACTCTAATATGTGTGTCCATTGGATATGTTGTGTACCAAGGCTCACTACACATGGTTGTTTCATAGGATTCATGACACTCTGAGTTGTAATTAAATGTGGTGAATTTATTTCACAAAAAATGTATATTCGGACCACATGAAACTAGACATGTAATATTACATGATATGAATATTATTTATATATTCTATAGTATACAAAATTTAGTGGTGAAAATCATGCAATCTTTATTTTCATATACCCAGTAAAACAATTAGAAATTGTTTTCTGAGAATAATAATGAAATATACGATGTGTAGTCAATGTAGATGGAATGAGTTTCAGAATTTTCACTTTTAATTTACACATTGATGCATTCATGAAGACAATGTTACATAGAAATTCATGATACATGGTTTTTAGTTAACCTTTACATGTCTTATAGTCACACATCCAACGAACACACTATGTCCTTTGGCATGTTGTGAGGAAAAAACATTAAAGACACATAGTGTGTAGAAGTATTTTATATGGCGTATAGACATGTGGATGACACACATGGAATGTAATGCTTCTGGTTACGTAAACATACGATATTTAGAACACATGGGGTGAAACTACTTAGTACACACCATTTAATATACTGAGACACACACAAAAATACCAATATATATATCAGGGGAAAATGAAATTAATGATTGATAATGTCTACCATGATTTTACATGGTTTTTAATCCAGAATAGGTACACTCTCAAGGCCAACACATATAATCCAAGTACACAATAAATGATATGCCTGAAATTTAGCTCTGTAGTACATGCCATGTTGTCTCAAAAATCTGTAATAATTAAATTACGTTATATTTCAAATTTCAATAGTAAAACCCTATTATATTTTTAGAAACTATTTTGTTTCCAAATCTACTAATTGATATAATTAATTACTGATTTCTAAATTAATTTATTATAAAAAATACATCATTATTAGATTATCCATTTATTATAAATTAATGCCTTTATAATGGATATCTCTATGAAAATTTGGGTGGTCATTAAGATAAAAGAAAATTAATTAAAGAAAGTATAGAAATGAAGGATTTTCAGTGTACTTTTTCATATTCATTTCATGTGTATGACCACTCACAAGCTTGACCACAAATATTTTATGTGTTTCATTATTTAATTTAAATTTATTTCATGGGCATTTAATTAGTAATAATTAAATTAATATAATGGTATATGTGCCATACATTTCTCCATTATTATGTTGGACCTTCATCTCTATGTTTATTTATATAATCCCCTTTAACCAATACCCATGGTCCCCTCATCCGCATGGGAGTTTTAAATATTTCAAATAAATAGAGTATCCCATGGGATGCGGAGGTGGTTCAGGATGGAACCTAGATTTTTTCTAACTAGGATGATAAAGGTAGTATATCACATAGTGAGATATCATATTTGGTTTTCATCATTGTGGAATTAGGTTCTTTCCCATGGCTTCCTTGACCTATTTCCATAGAGTATTCTTAGATTGTATGGAATCACAACTAAGAAAATGAGGGAGATTCTCACAGGATCCCACAATATATATTTGAAATGATCTGATTAAAGTTTTTAAAAAAAAAATTAATTATGGGAATAAATATTATTATCAAGACTAATGAAAAGTTCTATAAATTTATCACCGATAAAAAATATTTACTAATTAAAGAAATATATTATATAATATTATTTGTATATTTAGTAAATGATAAAGAGTTTGAATTAAAAAATATAGTATCTTGTAATGAATATTAATTTAGATGTTTGTAAATAATTTTTTTAATGCATGTTACAAAACTCAAAATAAACTTTTTTAATTAATATTTTTATTGGAATTGGGTTTGAAAAATATTATTATATTATTCAAGGGATGATATGTGTTTAAATAATATTGTTATTTAAAACATATCAGTATATGTTGATTGTTATTTCTATTGTGTTGGAATAATCATAACCATGGAATCC
The DNA here is from genome assembly GCA_963277665.1 of Viscum album. Lineage (NCBI taxonomy): Eukaryota > Viridiplantae > Streptophyta > Magnoliopsida > Santalales > Viscaceae > Viscum > Viscum album. Next base: position 1,689,920,955 of record OY728120.1, read on the forward strand.
TGAAAAATGAATTATTATGTAAAATAGATTTTCCCCATTACTCTTATTCCTCTGTTTCTCTAATGAATAAGATTATAATTAGAGAATCCTTCATTAATTAAGTATGACTGTTCATTAAGATCAATTCATGATTATTGATTCATCATGAGCCCACTCAAAAAAATATTTCGGTCATTTCGAGGTCAATGCAGAATATATGGATCACCACTAATGTGATTCTACACTTTGGTCCTCCTAACGCAATGAAGGTAATCTAAGAAGAGATCCTTGTAAGATCAACAAAATCATTTGAGAATGTTATTAATATATGGAAACAATTTTATCTAAATGTAAATAAATTATTCATATATTTTATTTGAAATTTTATTTATCTGGGATCTCAGTTTTTTAATTAAATATCCATTTATAAAATATTTTATTTATCACTAAATGTACATTATTGATAATATTGTGAAATATCCATAAAATTGGAAAAAATATTTTTTTATCTCTAATAAATAGAACCTCCTCTACACTTAGACCGTTTATAATTAAGAAGACAACATCATGGTTGAATAATAGTAATGGAGAATCCTTGTGTTGGAGAGTAGAGGAGGATCATTCAACATATTCAATTGGTGGAAATATTCATGTTATAGTGTAAGGAGCGATGATGATTGATTGGGTGGCTGCAAAATGTGTAATATATTTTTAGAGAGATAGATGGAAGTGAGAATTTCGTAAGTCCATTTTCCCAAAAAAACATAGATGAGTCCATTATTACCCTCTATAAAGAATAGAATGTCCCAAAAAGATCATATTATTGTGAAATCCATACAAAAATGCTCATTTAGTTGTGGAGATCATATGACCTACATTCGTTCACTATAAAAAAAATAGAGATGCATCATTATGGTGGTATTCTTTAAAATGATAATGGATTAGATGATGGATCCCAGACCCAACATTTCATGGAATGGAGGCTTTGACACCAATGGTTATGTTGGAGTTTGTATCCTAGATCCAAATGTGTTCAATTTTGATTTATTGTTAATTAACATATGCGAATAATTTAGACATATTATTACATATCACTCATGGTTCTACATGAAGTTAATGTAATATTATCCTAATTTATCTATTTCATTGAATATGTCATATCTCTTCCAATTTTTGATGATGACATTAAAATTCCATATTGAAATTATTAAACCTGGTTCTATAGTTTGGTAACATTTTATGAAAGGGTAAAAAGTAGATTTTTATCATGTTAGAATAAACATAAGAATATGAGAATTCATCTAATGAATTTCGAACATTGTAATCTTCAATATACTATATTATGGGAATATTCATTCCAGTAGGAAATTTTGAGGTTCAATATCAACTAATATTCTTATATGGGAGTTTATATAATGGTCCAAATAGTTTTTTGTTATTTATGTATATCATGACTCACATGATTTTATATAATGATCAAAATCAGGTTTCAAAATATTTTTCGGATTTATGATTCATTGGGCATATGTTGAATGGAATGTCATTAAAGAATAAATCAATAAATGGTTTTCCCTTCCACATTAATGGATGTTGATATCTCAACACATTAATTGAAATATAATTACCACATTAAATTTAATGAACATGGTGTAATGAAATGATTATTTCTAATATTCAACGATTGATGTATCATTCTTATACATTGATGAAACAGGTGTGAAACTATATTGATGAGATATTGTGATAAATAGATTATATTACATGATAAGAGCTCATGTGTGTTTATGAACATTGCAACATTAACAAAATTTTATCAGGTTCATTGACCTCTTGTTATATATTAATTCTATACAAAGGCATTCCCATCTATTTCCAATGAGAAATATACCTAGATGGTCACACACTATATGATTCCATTAAGCTGAATTAATTCCTATATTAATTTATTTAATTAGAATAAATTATATTCTCATTTCCAAATAATAAAATTATATTGGAAATATTAATCAGAAATACTTATTAATTAATGAAATATTTAATTAGGTATTCAATAAATTTCATGGAGTTCTAATGGGACAAGACTGGGTTTGGTGGAAATTATTAATTTTTATGTAGGGTAAATATTATTTGTTATTGTGGTAGTTATAAAGAACCATAAATTATGAATAAAATAATTATTATATTTTTAATGATGTTTTATAAAGAGTGTTATATTATTTAATATCTAACATGATCTTAAATAAAATTTTATCCACAAACCTAGATCTATAAATAGACTTTTTTTTCTCCTATGTAGGGTTAATCAAGGAAAATGTTATCATTGCACATGTGAGATTTCAACATAAAAGTACACATTTTTTTCCTTATCAAGAACAAAAACCTATATATAGTTTCATTCTAGATCGAACAATAAGAGATCTACATGAGAAATTCATGACAATTGATTCCCCACACTAGCTGTTGAAAATAAATTTTTGTTTCTTCAAGATCAAAGGAGAACCTAAAGATCACCACTATATGAATTCTACCATTGAATCCCTATAAAATATGAAGGTAATCTTATTGGGCTTTTATAACGAAACACATTATCATCGACGAATTGATACCATGATTAGATACAAATTTCATCAGATGTAAGTAAATAAATTATAAATTTAACAAGCAGGGTCTCCTATTGGGGTTTTAGGAAACTCTAAATTTAATAAAATTTCAATATAAGACCCACCAATAGTGACTTTACTACACAATGAACATACATGTTGAATCATAGTAGTCACATGTAAAATTAAAAAGTATTTATTTATTTTATTATTGATCTATATGAACAATAGTAGTGGAAATTTCATTTAATGATTTATTTGTTCACAATCATATTGTTTAAATTATCATACCATTGACATTTTAAATTCATCATCCAGTATTCACAATTTCATTAGTCAAATAAAAAATAAATAATTAATAGTGATTCCATCGATAATTTTTAACGAATTTGGCATGATAGAAATGGTTTCCGCAACCTATAGAAATAGTACACACAATATACCCAATTCCATTGCACCTAGAAGTGCCATGGGATACATGATAAAAAATTGAAAAAAGAAAATGTGGTGCACTTATTATGAGTCATGTGTTGGCCAGTCCAAAGTAGCGCACATCATGTCAGATTACATGATGTATTGACGGAGTAAACGTCATATAGACTATATGGTTTATAGTGAAATATTGGGAAAACCATGTGCTAAAATACAATGTGAAAACTTTTCAACACTATATTACCAGAAAATAAATGAAGTACTTTACATGTAAATGGAATAAATTATATGTATATAATTAATTCCCATGTCTAAAATACATTATACATTAATCAACATGTTATGGAGAAAGATGTCATGAAATGTACATGTTGTGTGGCAGTATTGTACACAGAATGTAGTGATGAACACATGGGGGGTTTTGGGTAGGATGTGAAGACACATTCTAAAATATTTATTTCTGAATACTGGTAGTACATGTCACACAATTCAACCAAAGAACATAGTGAATCCATTGTGAGTACCCAAGCCACATGACAATAGAGGTATATAGCATGTAGTTGGACATTACTAAAAATGTAATAATCTAATAAAAATAACAATTAATCATTAATTATATTTGTCATTATATCATTAAAAATATATTATATTGATTTATTTTTTAACAATTTAATAATATATTTAATGAATTTTAAATTCCCAATAATTTTTTTATAATAAACTATATTTAATGTTTCTTCAATTTATTTTCCATGAGTTCATTGATAATGGGTTTCACCAACAAAATTCAGAGGGACATTAATATGTAATAAGATTAATTAATTAAATAATTAATTAATTAAAATGAATTTATCAATATAATAATGAAAAAATAATAATTCAATCATAACTGGTTTTATAATTTTTTTTCTAGGGAAGTGAATTACCAATCATATTTAGGACTAAGACCTAGGAATGAGTCAATGATTTTTAATTTAATTTATTTCATGGGTTTATAATGGTTAATTATTAAATTAAAATGAGAGACTCCAAGTCATCCTTCCCTTTATTGTTAATTAGGACCAAAAAATCAGAAGATATTTTTTTAATCTCCATTAACCAATCATTTGTGTAACACCCCATGCTTCTACAGTACGCTTCTCTTTGAATAATGTGATAGCGTGTGTTGTACGCAACACCAAGTTCTAACACACCATAACCAATCAAACTAGCCGTTATGAATAGTAATACCTTTTTTTTTGAAATTATATATATTTTATATTTTAAAATGGACTTCATTTCTAGATTCAGAATATCGAATTTAGCCTAAGGTGAAATTTTGGTACTTTTCAGATAACTTTCATATTTTGATGAATAGTGAAAATTACTAAATTTTAATTAAAAACAACTTTTTTAATCAAAATAATTAATTGTGATAAATTATGAATTTGAGTGGTTTTAATGTATATTTAGAATATATTTTTACCATTTAATATAATGTTGGTCATTGGACATAATTTTACAATTAAACCGAACATAAACAAGTGTCCATCTTTTGATAGTTATTATCTCTTAAAAACACGCTTTTTGTTTTGACAGCGGGAATTAATTTTAAATTAATTTCTCCCACTTCTGTATTTTGAATTTAGAAAAATGGATTCCTTATTTGGAATCAGGATGTTTAAATTGTGTAAATTGGTAACTTTTATTTTTAGACATTTTGAATAATTACTATGGTAAATATTTTATTTACCATGATTAAGGGTAAATCTGGTAAATAAGGGTTACAAAATAATATTATAATAATAATAAATTACCCTAAAACGTGTCCTAGACTTATTTGTTGATACATGTTTGACCATAGGAATCTTTGGGTAGATTTAGGGACCCCATGGTGCCACTTGTAGGTGATAGGGACACTTTTTTTAATTAAGTTAAAATGAATACAAAAATGACACAAGCATATATCTTTTAGAAAACAAATTTTTACATAGGGTTATATATGTTTGATTTTAGATTATAAATATTAATTATAAAGATATAAAGATCGCCTACATAATGATATTTTATTTATAATTTTTAGACAATAAATAATTTAATTTATTTATGACACAATGATGATGTAGTAATTACTATAATAGTGAAAAATTAAAATAATTGATATTATAAATACCTAAATAAATATAATAAGAAACTTTTAATGAATTAAAATAATTTTATAGGATAATATGATATATTAGGATTGATTTAATTGACTTTGTTCGAAGTAATAAATCTGTTATGAGTTTCAAAAAAATCAACTATTGAATAGTGTCAAAATTGACATAAAAGAGTTCTTAAAACAAATATTATATTATTAATTGATATTAAATTCTTAAAAATATAAGGTTCGGCCAAGAGAATTATATCATGATAGTTTCATCATTAATGGACCACTTGGGGGTCTCTTGGATGTATATAGTATGTTCATTAACCATATTATATAAAAATACAAAGAGACATTGTAAAAGTGAAACTAATTAACTTAGAGTTAATACTTAAGGATAAATTTAATATAAGTACCCAAACCTGCCTAAATTCTATTGGTTGAGTTTTTTTCGACCCATCCCCACCTTAACATTTGAATAGTCAACTTTGGAGCCATTGGAAACCGAATATGAATTTATTATAAACTAATTTCTCTAGCTTTTCCAAAGGTGCCCCTCACCCCTGTTATAAAGAGGCACTCCTCCTTCTCATTTCTTCACACCTTAAAAGCCTTTTGGATCGGCCAAACTCTGCCCAAATACTCTCCCAACTTCCCTCACTACAACATAGAGGCCTTATTTTGATCAGAAAGCCAACTTAAGGAGCCCTTTTGATCAAATCAAAAGGAAGAACCCGAAGAAGAGGTAATGATTTCACCACCCTTTTCCAAGTTCATTTCTTCTTCCACTTCTTCTTACTTTGATGTCGCCATTCTAAAATAATAACTCCAATATCATATATATACTGTGATGTTATTATAAATATGCTACAACCATTTTCATTATTCTATCCACACTTTGAATAACATGTCACCATACGTGCGTACGTACGACTTACCGTCTCCACGTCGTGGTGTAGTTGTTATTCAATATATTATTATTTGGATGGGTATAATAATGATGTGTAACTCATGTAAATAAAAAATATAACATGTTAATGATTCTGTATATATGATATACCATCCATTTATATATTATTTTAATATCAAAAGAATGATATTGTCGCTCGTGCGTACGTACGGACTACCGTCTCCACGAACGCGATGAGATTCATTCTCCATCTTAAACATTAAAGTATAATTATCATTTGATGATTTTAAAATGATTTTTAAGGACTTAATATCATAATGGATATGAATAATATACAAACTATCCTTTACAAACATGTCTTACGTAACAAAACATATAAAAGACAGGTAAGTTAACACCCGAAACAATGATAATACTAAGATATTATTATCAAATCAATATTAAAAGATCATATATGATATCATATTAATGTATATGATTCTTGAATAATTTAATAACAATTATTTCACCATTATACAGGAGTTTAACCTACCCCAACCATGGAAAAGTACAAGGTAAGGGTTATTTCACAATCTCTTCATTATCCGAGTTTGTTTTTACGTAATAATCTACTGGGATCTCTTTATCATCCACATCCATGATTCTTCAAAATGTATTTCAAAATTTTTTTATTATTTACAATAATATGGGTTAAATTCATTTATACCCTTGTTTGACTTTTTATAAGAGGAATCTTTCTGTCGTTTTCAAAGCAAGGTCCTTTTTAACCTTTTCGACAGATTTAAGGTAAGAATGTTTTTTTAACTTATACGGCGGGTGCAGTTATTTTCCGCCGTTATAAAATCTTCAAAGCTTTCCTTAAAAGCTTATAAGAGTATTTTCAAAGAAAATGTTTTATTTTATATGGATCTTAAATGATTTCAAAAAAAAAATAGAAAGAGATATTTCTCTAAAAATAGTTCTGATTTCATATATGTCAACATCCTTTGATGGATTTTACGCTTATTTGAAGTTGATTTATTATGATACAAAACATCTATATTGTATTGATGGTTTTGTGATATGTTTGACTGTGGATGTGCTATTTTTATACCATTCATAGATTATAGTGAAATTATTGACAGTTCATATGCTAGTTTTAATACGAATGTTTATATTATGTTTAAACCTTTTCATATGGGAATGCATTGGACTTAATATGTGACGGGAGGAGCCCGCTATAGCTCCTCGATGTATCGGTAGGTCTAATGAGACAAACTAGTGTCTTGGCACACGGGCTTGACAAAATCTTATTTGTAGTCTTGGCACGAGCCCTTGGCTATGTGGTTATGATAGTCTGGCATTATGAATTCCAACATTATGAAAGTGGTTATTGATTTTGCATGTGATTATTCGATTAGTAGAATATCCATGTGAATGAGTAAATGGCATTATTTCATTTTATTTATGCCATAAAATGTTGAATGTTTAAGTTTTAAGGGCTTTTGTTTTAGTTATACATTGCCTTAAATTTTTATTCTTATTTATGAAAGTTTCTGCTATATTGTTATCCTTACTGGGAATTTGAGCTCACCCCTTTTATTTGTTTTATTATTCCCAGGAAGTGAAGATATAAATTATTAATGACCTGTAGGGATATTATGTGGGGATATGAGTGTGGATTATGGAGACATTATGTTGTTGTAGTAGTTTTTCATTTTATGATGTAATGTAAAACTTAAGAATATATCTAGTGTTTCCAAGGCTACTAAAAAAATCGGTCTTTCGAGATTTGATCTTTCTTGTGATCATGCCAATTTTATGTAATAATGCACCGAATCTGGGTAACTAGGGTCGGGGCGTTACAGTTGGTATCAGAGGAAGTTTAGTACAAACATTGGAAGCTAGATTTAGATAAACTCTGATTAGAGCACGTAGACCTAAGATGAACTTTGAGGATTAGTATAGAAGAACTTCCTAGAATTTTGGTATTGTAGAGATTTTGTGAGTTTTCCAAGCAATACATCCCTGTCTAGATTCGAGCAGGTAGAGGCGGCTCTGGCACAGATGTACCTAGGGGTAAAACCCGAAAACACCGCTTTGAGCTAGACTCGAACGGGAAATGGTGCACGACAACGGGCCTTGCTGCACTCTTGGTTACGACACTCCCGGGGGATATGCTTAGGATAACTATCATTTTCTTTAAAAATCATTATGAAGGGTTTATGAGTATATACTTCCTCAAAGAAAACATTTTTATGATTATGGATTATATCCATAAATAGTTCAATTTATGTTAAGTGTTTTATAAGTATGGGATTATGTATTTCAATTCATAAACTGATCTAGTTTATGCCATTGTTTAGAAATGGGTGCTAGTGGAAGAAATGGAAACCGTATCAATGCACGCACTCCATGTAGGGATTTCCCTCCTGATCAAGATAATTATAGTGGGGCTGGTGATGCAACTGGTGCCGATCAGCTAATCACCATACTGGGAAAAACTTACTCAGGTTATGAATAATAACCTTACCCGTATAGAGCACCATGATCCACAACGTGGAGGATCAATGTTATATCGATTCATGAGGCAACAACCACCAACGTTCAATGGGAGTACAAATCCCTTAGTAGCTGAGCAATGGATAAATTCCCTAGAGAAAATATTTCAGGCTTTGGGGAGCAGTTAAAGGGAAAAAGTTATCATGGCAGTTTACCACCTCACTAGAGATGCTGATCAATGGTGGTCATTAATTCAAAATACTAAGGAAGATGATGAATTATCAAATATGGAATGGAGGGAGTTAAAAGATCTGTTTTTAGAAAAATACTTTCCTCACGACCATCGAGCAGATATGGAAAGGCAATTTCTAAGTCTGAGACAGAAGGAGGATGAGAATGTCACAAAGTATGAGGCTAACTTTACAAGGTTAGCAAGGTATGCTGGTGATTATATACGTAACCTAATAAGTAAGATTGATCATTTCTTTTATGGGTTAAAACCATTTCTCCGTTGAGCATTAGTCTCACAATCCTTTTCATCGTACGAAGACATTGTCTCATGTGCTATCAAGACTAAAAAGGAATTCTCTAAGTCTTATGACTTTAAAGAAAAGCAAGAGAAGAAGAGGCCTGCTGATCATTCTAGAAATGGAAATAAGGGGAAGAAAAGAAAGGTTGAAAATCCATCTTGTGGTAAATGTGGGAAGAAACACCATGGTACTTGCTTGAAGGGGATGGGAGTCTGTTACAAGTGTGGTGAAAAAGGCCACCAAGCTCATGATTGCAAAGGGAAGAAGGAAGATACCAACGTTCAGTGCTACAATTTTAGGGAGATGGGGCATTATGCAAATGCATTTCCTAAGCGTCAGGAGAACTTACCTCAAAAAAGGACAAGGGATCAAGGCCAGGCTTATACTATCACTACTGCTGAGGTAGAAGCTCCGAAAGATGTGGTGGCAGGTAATTTAATGGTTTCCTCAAGTTTAGAAAATGCATTATTTGACTCTGGATCATCGCATTGTTTCATATCTTCCCAGTTTGCTAAGAAAATTAGATATTTCCAATTTTATTTAATAAGGGAGTTGTCAGTTAAAACTCCTAAGGGCAGTATCATTGAAACAAAGTTTTGTGAATCAGTCCCCATTAGAGCACATAAATGTTCTTTATCTACTGATCTCGTCGTCATACCTATGATTGAGTTTGATATAATCCTCTGTATGGACTGGATTTCCGACTATGATGCGAAGATTTATTGTAAGAAGAAAGTGGTTACGATTCTTGATGATAATGATAAGGAACACCTTATCTTTAGAGCAGAATCGTCACCACATAATTCTTATTTAGATCCATCCTCAATAGCTCAACTAAATTCAATTATTGGGGAGGCAGAGAATGAAATAACTGTCGGTGATGAAAGGAATGTTCAAATAGAGGATGTACCTGTTGTGAAAGAATTTGTAGATGTATTTCCGGAAGATTTACCTGGACATCCTCCAGAACGAGAAGTTGAGTTTTCCATTGATTTGATTCCGGGATCAAGGCATATATCGAAGACCCCTTATAGAATGGCCACTGTAGAATTAGTTGAACTAAAGAAACAACTAGAGGAATTGAGTAATAAGGGATTTATTCTCCCTAGTGTTTCTCCATGGGGAGCCCCTGTTCTATTTGTTAAAAAGAAAGATGGATCTATGAGGTTATGTATCGACTACAGGGAGATCAATGCTATAACGATAAAGAACAAGTATCCCCTACCGCGTATTGATGATTTATTTGACCAACTACATGGAGCTCAATACTTTTCAAATATTGAACTTCGATATGGATACCATCAGTTGTGTGTGAAGAAGGAAGACATTCTGAAGACAACATTTCAAACCAGGTACGGGCATTACGAGTTTACGGTAATGTCGTTTGGATTGACTAATGCACCCTCCGTATTCACGGATCTGATGAATATATTTTTCAAGGAGTATCTTGATGAATTTGTGGTGGTATTTATTTATGATATCTTGGTATACTCCAAAAACTACGAAGATCATGAAAATCAATTGCTCATTATCTTGAATACTCTGAGAAGGAATGAATTATATGGGAAGTTTAGCAAGTGTGAATTCTGGCATCAGGAGATTTCTTTTCTTGGTCATATTGTCTCTAAAGATGGAATCTCTGTTGATCCTTCTAAGACCAAGGAAATCCAAGAATGGCCAGCACCTATGAGTATAACTGAGGTACGCAGTTTTATTGGTTTGGCAGGTTATTATCGACGTTTCGTTCAGAATTTCGCCCGATTGGATAACCCATTAACGAAGCTCACACGTAAAAAGATTAAATTTGTTTGGACAAAAGAGTGTGAAGAATGTTTTGAAGAACTGAAGAAAAGATTAGTCAATGCTCCTATATTGACTCTACGATCGGGGAATGATGGGTTCGTTATTTGTAGTGATGCATCAAAGAAAGGACATGGTGGTGTCCTTATGCAGAATGATAGAGTTATTGCCTATGCATCACGATAGTTTAAAATTCATGAACAAAACTGTCCTACTCATGATCTCGAGTTAGCAGCTGTGATCTTTGCTTTGAAGATATGGAGGCACTACCTCTATGGTGAAAAATGTGAGATTTATACTGATAACAATAGTTTGAAGTATACTTTTTCACAAAAAGAACTCAACATGAGGCAAATGAGATGACTTTAATTACTCAAGGATTATGATTGCATGATACACTACCACCCGGGGAAAGCAAACAAGGTGGCAGATGCTTTGAGTAGAAAAGACCATGGAGTTTTGAACAATATGAGAATTGAAAGGGATCCAATTTTCATGGATCTAGTGAAGACGGACATGGGAATAACTAGGGAAGGTGAAACATCAATGATTTTTCAAATGGTTGCCAGACCATCTTTACTAGAAAGTATTAAGAGTTCTCAGACCGATGATGAAGACTTTCAAAAGAAGATTAAAGCTATGAATGATGGGAGATTGATAGACTTTGTGTATGAAGATGGAATTTTGAAATTTGGGAAGAGACTGTGTGTTCCGGATATACCTGATCTAAAAAGGGAATTGTTGTATGATGCTCATAGTTACAATTTCACTATACACCCTGGGAGCACCAAAATGTATAGATATTTGAAGGAACATTTTTAGTGGGACAACATGAAGAGGGAGATTTATGATTTTGTGTCAAGATGTATGGTTTGTCAACAAGTGAAAGCTGGAAGGCAACAGCCTGAAAGAGTCATGCAGCCTCTTCCCATACCGGAGTGGAAATGGGACAATATTACGATGGACTTTGTCATGGGGCTACCAAAGACTCCTAGAAGGAACAATGCAATATGGGTTATTGTTGATCGTCTTACCAAGTCAGCACGTTTTCTTGCTATAAGAGAAGATCTACCCCTGGAACGTCTAGAAAGACTATATATTAATGAAGTTGTGAGACTTCATGGAGTACCTCTATCGATTGTTTCAGATCGTGATCCCCGTTTTACTTCATGATTTTGGAAAAGTCTTAAGAAATCCCTGGATACTGAACTTCATTTGAGCACTGCTTACCACCCTCAGACAGACAGACAATCAGAATGGACTATTCAGACCTTATAAGACATGTTGAGATCTTGCTCACTTTACTTTCAGGGTATGTTGGATCAATATTTACCACTGGTAGAATTTTCCTATAACAATAGCTTCCATTCGAGTATTCAGATGGCACCATATGAAGCGTTATACGGAAAGAGATGTCGTACACCAACCTGTTGGGATGACGTTGGTGAAAGAAAACTTGTAGGCCCAGAATTGGTGGAGGAAACGGTGGAAAAGGTGAAGGTAATCCAAAATCACATCAAAGCAGCTCAAAGTAGGCAGAAGAGCTATGCTGATAATTGAAGGAAGGATTTGGAATTTCAAGTCGGTGATCATGTTTTCCTGAAGGTATCACCATGGAAGGGAGTCATACGTTTTGGTAAGAAAGATAAATTGAGTCCCAGGTACATCGGACCTTTCGAAATTCTAGAACGAATTGGGGCTGTGGCTTACCGATTGGCAATGCTGCCAAGTCTCTCCAAAGTTCACGATGTGTGCCACATATCTCTATTGAGGAAATACATGCCTGACCCAACACATGTACTCACCTATGAGGAATTAGAACTGGAACCCGATCTTTCCTATTGTGAAGAGCCCGTTAGGATTCTTGATACGAGAGAACAAGTACTGAGAAACCGGACGACGCGTCTGGTAAAAGTTTTATGGAGAAACCATTAGAAGGAAGAGGCAATGTGGGAATCCGCGAAACTTATAATGCAGAACCACCCGAGTATTTTCATGTGATAAGTATTCTTGAAATTTTTATGACAAAATTATTTGAAGGAGGGTAGAATGTAACACCCCAAGCTTCTACGGTACACTTGTCTTTGAATAATGTGATTGCGTGTGTTGTACGCAACACCGAGTTCTAACACACCATAACCAATCAAAATAGCCGTTATGAATAGTAATACCTACTTTTTGAAATTATATATTTTTTATATTTTAAAATGGACTTTATTTCTGGATTCGGAATATCGAATTTAGCCTAAGGTGAAATTTTGGTACTTTTCGGATAACTTTCATATTTAAATGAATATTGAAAATTACTAAATTTTAATTAAAAACAACTTTTTTAATCAAAATAATTAATAGTGATAAATTATGAATTTGAGTGGTTTTAAAGTATATTTAGAATATGTTTTTACCATTTAATATAATGTAGGTCATTAGACATAATTTTACAATTAAACCGAACATAAACATGTGTCAAACTTTTGATAGTTATTATCTCTTAAAAACACGCTTTTTGTTTTGACAGCGAGAATTAATATTAAATTAATTTGTGCCACTTCTGTATTTTGAATTTAGAAAAATTGATTCCATATTTGGAATCAGGATTTCCAAATTGTGTAAATAGGTAACTTTTATTTTTAGACATTTTGAATAATTACTGTGGTAAATATTTTATTTACCATGGATAATGGTAAATCTGGTAAATAAGGGTTAACAAATAATATTATAATAATACTAAATTACCCTAAAACGTGTCCTAGCCTTATTTTTTGATACATGTTAGACCATAGCCATCTTTGGGTCGATTTGGGGACCCCATGGTGCCACTTGTAGGTGATAGGGACACTTTTTTTTATTTAAGTTAAAATGAATACAAAAATGACACAAGCATAAATCTTTTAGAAAAACAATTTGTAAATATGGTTATATATGTTTAATTTTATATTATAAATATTAATTAGAAAGATAAAAATATTTCCTACATAATGATATTTTATTTATAATTTTTATACATCAAATAATTTAATTTATTTATGAAACAATGATGATGTAGTAATTACTATAATAGTGAAAAATTAAAATAATTGATATTATAAATAACCAAATAAATATAATATGAAACTTTTAATGAATTAAACTAATTTTAAAGGATAATATGATATATTAAGATTTATTTAATTGACTTTTTTCGAAGTAATAAATCTTTTATGAGTTTCACAAAAATAAACTATTGAATAGTGTCAAAATTGACATAAAATGGTTCTTAAAACAAATATTATATTATTAATTGATATTAAATTCCTAAAAATCTAAGGATCGGCCAAGAGGCTTATATCATGAAAGATTCATCATTAATGGACCACTTGGGGGTCTCTTTGATGTATATAGTATGTTTATGAACCATATTATATAAAAATACAAAGATACATTGTAAAAGTGAAACTAATTAACTTCGAGTTAATACTTAAAGTTATAGTTAATATAAGTACACAAACCTGTCTAAATTCTATTGGTTGAGTTGTTTTCGACCCATCCACACCTTAACCTTTTAATAGTCAACTTTGGAGCCATTGGAAACCGAATATGAATTTATTATAAACTAATATCTCTAGCTTTTCCAAACGTGCCCCTCACCCCTCATATAAAAGGGCACTCCTCCTTCTCATTTATTCACACCTTAAAAGCCTTTTGGTTCGGCCAAACTCTGCCCAAATACTCTCCCAACTTCCCTCACTACAACCTAGAGGCCTTAGTTTGATCATAATGCCAGCCTATGGAGCCTTTTTGATCAAATCAAAAGGAAGAACCCGAAGAAGAGGTAATGATTTCACCACCCTTTTCCAAGTTAATTTCTTCTTCCACTTCTTCTTCCTTTGTTGTTACCATTATAAAATAATAACTCCAGTATCATATATATACTGTGATGTTATTATAAATATGGTACATCCATTTTCAGTATTCTATCCACCCTTTGAATAACATGTCACCATATGTGTGTACGTACGGCTTACCGTCTCCACATCGTGGTGTAATTGTCATTCAATATATTATTTTTTGGATGGGTATAATAATGATGTGTAACTCATGTAAATAACAAATATAACATGTTAATGATTCTGTATATATGATATACCATCCATTTATATATTATTTTAATATCAAAAGAATGATATTGTCGCTCGTGCGTACGTACGGACTACCGTCTCCACAAACGCGATGAGATTAATTCTCCATCGTAACCATTAAAGTATAATTATCATTTGATGATTTAAAAATGATTTTTAAGGACTTGATATCATTATGGATATGAATATTATACAACCTATCATTTACAAACATGTTTTACGTAACAAAACATATAAAAGACAGGTAAGTTAACACCCGAAACAACGATAATACTAAGATATTATTATCAAATCAATAGTAAAAGATCATATATGATATCATATTAATGTATATGATTCTTGTATAATTTAATAACAATTTTTTCACCATTATAAAGGAGGTTAACCTACCCCAACCAAGGAAAAGTACAAGGTAAGGGTTATTTCACAATCTCTTCATTATCCGAGGTTGTTTATACGTAATAATCTACTGGGATATCTTTATCATCCACATCCATGTTTCTTCAAAATGTATTTCAAAACATATTTATTATTTACAAGAATATGGGTTAAATTCATTTATACCCTTGTTTGACTTTTTATAAGAGGAATCTTTCCGTCATTTTCAAAGCAAGGTCCTTTTTAACCTTTTCGACAGAATTAAGGTAAGATTGTTTTTTTAACTTATACGGCGGGTGTGGTTATTTTCACCGTTAAAAAAACTTCAAAGCTTTTCTTACAAGATTATAAGAATATTTTCAAAGAAAATGTTTTATTTTATATGGATCTTAAATTATTTCAAAAAAAAATAGAAAGAGATATTTCTCTAAAAAGAGTTTTGATTTCATCTATGTCAACATCCTTTGATGGATTTTACGCTTATTTGAAGTCGATTTATTATGATACAAAACATTGATATTGTATTGAAGGTTTTGTGATATGTTTGACTGTGGATGTGCTATTTTTATACCATTCATAGTTTATAGTGAAATTATTGACACTTCGTATGCTAGTTTTAATAAGAATGTTTATATTATGTTGAAACCTTTTCATATGGGAATGCATTGGACTTAATATGTGACGGGTGGAGCCCGCTATAGCTCCTCGACGCATCGGTAGGTCTCATGAGACAAACTAGTGTCTTGGTACAAGGCCTTGACAAAATCTTATTTGTAGTTTTGGCATGAGGCTTTGGCTATGAGGTTATGATAGTCTGGCATTATGCATTCCAACATTATGAAAGTGGTTATTGATTTTTCATGTGATTATTCGATTAGTAGAATATCCATGTGAATGATTAAATAGAATTATTTCATTTTATTTATGCCATACAATTTTGAATGTTCAAGTTTTAAAGTCTTTTGTTTTAGTTATACATTGCCTTAAATGTTTATTCTTATTTATGAAAGTTTCCGCTATATTGTTATCCTTACTGTGCATTTGAGCTCACCCCTTTTCTATGTTTTATTTTTCCCAGGAAGTGAAGAAGTAAATTATGAATGACCTACAGGGATATTATGTGGGGATATGAGTGTGGATTATGGAGACGTTATGTTTTTGTAGTAGTTTTTCATTTTATGATGTAATGTAAAACTTATGAATATATCTAGTGTTTCCAAAGCTACTAAACCAATCGGTCTTTTGAGATTTGACCTTTCTTGTGATCATGCCAATGTTATGTAATAATGCACCGACTCTGGGTAACTAGGGTCGGGGCGTTACAATTTGGTTCCCCTTACCTACATGTAAGTGATAAATACGTGTAATTAATGGATTATCCCAAGTCTCATGGATGTGGTTTAAGAATGAACCATAATTTTGAAATTCTATGTGATACACATGTGGACTGGCAGAATGCTACAATGAATTCCATGATTGAAACATATAGCTACTTCCAGAGGTCATCAGTTCATTTATTCTCCAGTCAATAAATAAACCTCTAGATATTTTAATGACAAGGTCAATTATTAAATTGTGTATTACCATCTATGAATTATTTATTATATATATTCATGATTGAGTTTACATAAATAAATGAATTATTGTGTAAACATATAATTTACTTATATAGATTAATCATTAATGATTTCTATAAATTTTTTGAATTAATTATATATAATTAACATAATATTTTACAAGAGATGAAAAAGATAATTGAAGATAAAATTATATATTAATAAAGTAAAATGCATCAAATATTTATAATTTTTGGGTTCTCATTCCATTAAATGATTAGGAATGAATGTCATAGAACTATGTTTTTAAACAACCCTCATTGGGGATCATACATTAGAAATAGAGTTCTTATGAAGGTAATGGGATGAATTTAAAATCCGATATCAAGTTAAGTATCTCATGATAGATTGGATGTAACATGGAAAATTTATTGAGAAAATACATGTAACAATTTTAGGATTGGGGATTCCAATCAAAAGTCCAATGAGCTACACTACTGTAGTTAGTAGTGAATTTACAATAAAAATACCATCATGTATCTCAACCAATCTTTTTGGGTTTATGAAAACGGGTATATTGATACTTATAACTACATTTTCATAGTTACTAGAAATTAAGAGTATAATGGTTAGGGCTATTGAGGCTTGATAAAATAGAGATATATTTTATAAAAATTGTTAATTTATTATCTCTTTTATATTTTGAAATAAATAAACATAATATTAATAATCTCATATAATCATTTAAAATTTAAATTATGTCATCTGTTATATCCCTATGATTGTTATTACGGAGTGATTTTCACTTTGCCTGAGGAATATTTTTGGAGTACATTAGATGCCTCCAGGTTTTTCAAAACCATGAACAAAAATCATACGTGCGAGAATCCTCCATACATAATCCACTATCTATTGAGGTATGTGATGAATATTTCCATATCTATGAGAATCAATTGAGGTACATTGTTGATGTTCAATGTTCTATTGTATAATATATGTCTAGTGAAATCATGATCTCACATGAATACATTGATTATTATAGCATGCTCGAGCATTTCCATGGTATGAATTCCTTTAGAGATAGACTAATGTTGATTGAGATCATTAGGGGTATTTATTAGAGAATTATTTTACATGGTACCCCATATGGGCCTCCTATATTCAATGCCATTAACAATATTATGTTTATAGTGGTTTTAGTGATAAAACACCCAAAATAACCAGACATGTATCTCAATAATGAATTACTCCCATAGAGATTCCACATATTTTGTTATAAGTATTTATACTGGAAAAATTGATAAGTATCTCAAAGATATGAATACACTTATTTTACAATTAGATAAGGATATTATGCGTAAAAATTCATTGGTCATTCTGTTGTGAAAATGGAATGGTTATGAGAAGATATCATCGTCCACAACAACAATGACACACCATACTTTTAATAGGAAGATCATGAAGTAGGATAGGTAGTGAAAACTATTTGTTTTCATGTATTAATAAGGGGCATTGGAAGTCAAATTTTACCCCGTCGTAGAAGAAAGTGTAAGCATCAGGTTTAATTTTTATTTTGACTAATTTATCCATTTAAATATATTGGTTTTTAAAAATATATTAAGCTTCTCATGTATCTATTCAAATATAAGAATGAAGACAATTTATAAAATTTTACATAGGGAAGGGAGCCTTATGAGAATAAAATAGAGATAAACTTGTTATTGAGGATATCAACGATTACCACCCGACAATGAGAATATGAATGATATTCATTTTGAAAGATTGTTATATTCTTCCATCTCATAACAAAATTAGTATTTATAAAACCACTATTCATACAGATGGTTTTATTTTCATGTTCTAATATAAATGATGAACTTTTTATAAAAAATCATCTCTTATGTTGGGGATTATTTAAATAATGTTATTTATGTGTTGGATTACACAAACCAAGTAATGGAAATTGATAATGAAACAACTTCACTTGACTCATACCACACACATCATTTTTATCACTAGCTTGGTCATGTAAACGTTAAATGATAGAATAAATTTCCCAAAAAACCATAAATGGATTCATTTCATGTTAAATAATGTGGTCGATGAAAGAAATTTTTACAAGAATAAATTACCTAGACCAAATATATATGGAAAAGTTAATGGGTCATTGAGATTCATAAATTAGTTAATAATCATGTTTTTGGACCATTTATTATTGATGTAAGGGGTGGGTACTCATACATGATAACATTTACTAATGATTCTAGTAGATATGATTATTTTCATTTAATGAAGTATAAGTCGGATTCCATTGAGATATTAATGGAATAAAATAATGAATATGAGAACCATCTCGGTATGATGTTTATGAAACTCCACATAGATTATAGTAAAGAATAACTTAATAAATAATTAATTGATTATTTAATTATGTTTTTGATTATAACTCAAGTCACTAATCCTTATACACATTACTGGAATTATGAAAGTTAATGGAGGAACCACAAAAGGTTTGGAATATTGAGATAAATGATGAGTCATGAAAATATTCCATTATTCATTTCAGGATACACGATACATACACAGGTAAGAATAGTAATCCAAGTGAAAACTAATGCAGCAGATGATATACCATAGAAATTTTTGAATGGAAACAAACTTCTCTTCCCATTAATACATGTACGTGGTTTTAATGATTTTTCCATAGCCTATTCAAGTACAAACATGATCCATAATGTACAATGTTTTCCATTCTAGGATTTTCTAATGATATAAGTGATTATAACATATATGACCGCTATGAAAATAAGCTAACAGAGGAAATATATTCTATATTCTAAGAGAGGTAGTGCATTTTTAAAATATATATCGTCAGAGTGATAAACATTGATCAATTTCTTTGATCACGGGACAAAATATTTAGTGTTGAAATATATCATCCAAATACTTATAGGTGAATAAGTTATTCCACATACATAAGGAATACATTGGAGTACATATGAGGCTATAGAACATAAATGATAATGTTTTTTAGTCAATTAGAATAGAGAATCATTATTATTTGAAAAATAATGATCATATAAATGTCAAGGATGTAGTAAGTTGAATAGAGGATTCCAATTGGAAAGAAGCAATGAATTCTAAAATAGATTCTATATTGAAAAACTGTGTATTTATTTTTTATATATCCTCATATGGATTTAAATCTCATTGAATGTAAAAATTTATTCACGAAGGAACTATAAATGGAAGGAAACAATAGTTCCTATAGAGAATTACTAATAGCAAAGAGAGTTTAAATAGTGTTAAGGCATTGAATACATATGTGGTTGTTGTTATCTCGTATTATTCCACATCATTTTCTATATTTTATAATTATTTTATTTTTAAAATTGTGATAATGTTTTTTATGTAAAAATGTACTTCAAATCATATATTCAATTCAAAAAAAATTATTTGGAATTAAAATCATTTATTATAGTATTTTATTTTTTAATTTTGAATAATTATAAATTAATCAATAAACACTATTTTAATTTCAAATTTTGCTTCATTATTTTTCTGGATAAATTATATATATTTTTCGATTATTTTGATTCATCAATTATTTCATTTCATTATTAAAAAAAGAATAATTTCATTTTTTCATGTTTACTCCATTCTTTGATTAATTATTGATTTATTTTTATTTCCATTTATTTAGTATTAATATGGTAAAATTTTCTTTTTATTTATTTGTTTTACTTATTTAAATTTTGATGTTATAAGTTATTTTTAATTTTTTATAATTACCTTAATTTAAGTTAGTAATTAAAATATTCTCATAATTAAATATGAAAATATATAATTTATATTAATTATGTGTATGTTTTAATTTTTATTCAGAATTTTCTATTTTAATTTTAATTTTTTTGACATGTTGTTTTCTCTATAGTAATCCACTGCCATCAAATAATGACGATTCTTCCATAACAGAGCACCTAACACCGATTCCACCAAAAATACATTATCTGAGATCCATATCTTCGACCTCTGTCTATCACAGCCAATGGTGCTTCCCCTGGACATATATCCTCTTTTTCCCTCAATCCCATCAGTAGAACCCTACAACCATTGGCCATGACCCCTTTCTTGTAACTATTATCACATTATACATCTTTTATACACATTATGGAGTTACCACCTATTCATTCACATCCTTCCACCACTCCATTAAAATCTAGCCAACCACCATTTGATAATTAAATCCTCCAATAGTAGAAAAATCCAATGGGATCACCCCAAAATTGTATCACTGATCTACTAATTGTAGTATTTTAATCCTTCTATAATACTACATCCACTAGAAAACAAGGCACTATTATCATCTCTCAAACCAGGCTTAACCACCATAAGTACCTATTAAATTATTAGGCCTCCACTGAAAGAAGAAGAACTAAAAAAATAATATTTTCATTTATGTGGAAATATAAACCCACCAATTAAAAATTAACCTTGTACTATGTAATGCCTTTGTCAAATCATCCTAATCAAACTATCCCCAGTGAACTGAAAAAATACCACTATTTAAACCAATGAGCGTCATTGTGTATAAATACATGAATGACAATGAAGTTTAGATTTATATCCATGTGTTGAGTTGACCACAACCGAAAAATTCTTTACAGGGGTTGTTTAGAAAATTCTACAACCATATCCTCAATCCATTAACTATCAACCCATTCCAAAGATATCCTATTGAGAACTAGAAGATCAATAAAAATCCATTTTCAATAAACTTTTAGGAGAAAAATTGATAAAAATCACAATTGAATAATGAAGAAATTTCATTTTGAGCCAGATAACAAATTTGATCAAACTAGGTTGAATCTTCTTCCTATTTTTATTCACTATTTAATTGTACTAAGAAGTTTTTAATGAATTTTATATTTGTTTTAAAAATCAATTATGAAAAAAAATTTAGTTTATTGGGGGGATAATCATTTTGATTGAAATACCTTCATTTCAACTATTATTTTAATCAGATTAATGATTGAGTGGTGACATGTTTCATTTTGTAATCTCCTCATTCACTTCCCCATTTGAATTTTTTCACACTGCCCAGATAATAAAGATGTTAAAGTTAGAGTATCCTTTTTCATTTGTGAACACAACCAATGTAAGAAACTGAAAATTTATATGGTTATATATTATCCATGAAGAATCATTTATGTTATGTTAGAAATAATTTTTCCCATGTCATATTAGTGGTTATTATGACTTATCTAATGATAGTTAGACATTTCAATCCTTTTCACTCAACATCAATTCCTCTATGACTAGTTCTATTCATGAACAATGAAATTTTAATAGTACTATTATAATACAATTATGCTTATTAAAAATTTTATTGTCTCTTACTATAAACATTCACCCCAAGAACTATTCCCTTTCTCCACCATCTTCACCATTTAGTATTCATTTTCATAATTTTTTATTTTTCAGTTTCATTTTGTCTGGGACAATAATTATGACTTTTCTATGGTTTGACCCTTCTTAGAATAGTACATGAGTATGTAGGTTATAAATAAAAATTTCTCACATGATCAATGAAATTAAAGTTATATTTTTTGGATCATTTTTTGGTGAGGTAATTTTTTAGCATGTAAAAAAATTATATAAAAAAACAAAAAAATGAAAAAATATAAAAATCTAATAAAATATGAAACAGAAAATAATTAAAAAACTAAAATCTTTTTCCACTAGCCACATAAGGACATCTAATCCAGAACATGTTACTCCATTATAAAAATTTATTTAAAATTATTTTTCTCTTAGAAAAAAAAAGAAAAATGAAATGGACACTACTGAAAAAATTTGGTAGAAAGAGATAAATACAATATATAAATTTTCCTCAACTATTACATCATTACACTGAAGGACTATAAATCGGGATTTACAAATAAAAATAGTTTTATAAACCCATATTGAATCAGATTGCCCCTTTGGTATATGAACAATTAGATAAAATTGTATCATATATCCCTTAATACAACACTCAATGGACTCCCTATAGTAGGATAAATTGATTTTATTTTATAAAATTATGGTTATGTCTATAAATTTCCTATGAGGGATATAATTGATGAGGAGTTTAGAATTTGGTTGTTTCCATTAGTTATGATGGGAGGGACTGGAATTGGTTCCAATCCCTTGATGAAGAAATCTTTTAAACATGAGATGAGGTGTTTAATGATTTTATATCCAAATTCTATTCCAAGAACGACACCATATAATTAAGTAATGGGATTATACAATTTATCCATGATGAGGGTGACTTATTTCATGAAACTAGGAATATGTTTAAAAGTTTTTTTATAGAGATTCAGAATCACATGTTATCTCCCAATTAACCTCGAGATATTTTCTAAAATATCCTCACTCCTTATATCTATATACAATGTTTACTAATTTTTGAGGTTTATGTCTCAAATATCTCTTCTGATAACCTTGAAAAATTTTCTGATATACAATCTCCAATGTATCAAAAATAGTGCACCTAGGTCCCCAAGATCAATTTTAAAACCAGAATAATCCAGGGTGAAAATACCCCCAACATCTCTTGAATGGAATATGTTTTAATGAAACAATGAGATTCCCAAAATTACCAATCACTACAATGGAATTAAAATTCAAATCAATATGGGGATGAATATTAAAACCCTCAAGGGTATTTTAATGAAATAATATAATAGGTGTTAGGTGAAATTTTTTCATTAAAAAATATAAATATTATAGAAATCAGTGTCTGAACATTCTAATGTTACATATTTTTATAAATTTATAAGGATTTGATAAGGGGAAAATACCCTACACAACTAAAATCAAGATACAGAAAAACATCAGGGATGTTACTACTATTTCATGCTTAAAAATTCAATAAATAGTTAAGGAATAATCTAGGAAAGATGAAATTGATGGTTATGCTGAATGTATGACAAAATATGCAGTGAATTCAACTTTTAGAAATCTAGACATATTTTAAGATTGTGAAAAAATGACAATGCTTCACAAAAAATATCCCAAGAATAAAATAATATGAAATTATAACTAATAAAATAAGGAATGAAAATGGTGATGTTTGGGGATGATAAAAAAATTGTCTTGTTATAATGAATTATCCTCCTACCATCCATTTCCACAATGGATGAAATAGAAATATATAGACCCAACATAAAAACATTAGATAATCTTGAATTAAGTTAATAATTCTCATTAAGGATCTATTGAGGTTTAGAGTTTTAGATAATTATGCCATAAATTTACATTACATCTCAAAAAAATACAAAGAATTCACTTCCACTCTATCCAATGTTTCACAAAAATAAAACACCATAAATAAAACAAGATTTAGTTTTTGATAAAAATATTATTGGATAGTTCCTTTCTCTTAACAATCCTTATACCCTATGAAAAAAATTCAAAAACATGGGATGATCATAAAAAGCATAGTAATAATTATAAAATAATGAAAGAAAACATTATCCGCTCAATAAATAAAATTCAATGAAACCATACTTTTCAATCATGACATACCTCATGAAATCATAAGATTAATGAATAAAACAATGAAATAATAATTCATAAAGGTACCATGTGGAATCCATATCATAATTACATTGTAGCTATCACATCTACATAGAGAGTTATGTTGGAATAACCATCATATTATATTCCCTAATTAAATTAGGAGAAACATTCACATTTACCTCAGTCATGTTATCTAATGCATTGGAGAGCTATCTTGGGCTCACCCACCCATGGTTTATCATGGAGCCACCCGTATACGTAAAAAATGACCAATAACCATAACATATTCTAAGAATGTAGAACAATCATATTGTGAAGATAATATTTCCATAGTGTAGTCACAATATATCATTTCAAGATATTGACTTAATCAATGTTTTAGAAAACCATTTTCAAAACCATTTAAATAATATTTTTTTGAATCAAAGTTTCCCATACCACATTGAAGATTTTAAAGTAATTATCATTTTAAAACATTAATTTCCATTTAATAAATCCTTAAAAACATTTTTAAAACATGTAAATTAATGAGAAATATTTATAAGAATAAATTTGTAAAACATTTTAAAAGATATTTTAGCTTAAGAGTTCTTAAAAAAATGAGATACATTTGAATAAAAATATAAGAGTAATAACAGTAAGCAAAGTTAATAATGTAATGGTAATATATATATTCATGATATAATATGTCAAAGTACAGTATATACACCATATAATAGTGAATTGGTGCATAACAATAATGAAGTCTCAATGGAATGTAAATTGAGATGAAATCCATTATAAAACATTTATCCATAGATTAAGGATAAATAAATTACATAATAGTGTGTGAAAAATATAAATACACCCAATATATGTTGATATTATGTGTAAAACAATAATAGGTCATTCACACATATTTATATCATGACATAATCCACAAGTAGAAGTTCATCCCAAAAAATTGAAATTGGGTTAAAAATTCCCTTACAGAAATGTGAAAGCCTAACGACGTCACATTCAAATTCAGAAAATGAGTTAATGAGAGAGAAAAAGGTTATGTCATCACATGGAGATAAAATTTAAATCAATAATGATATATAATAACATATCCCAACATAAGAAGATGTAAATTAAAATAAATATCAAAAAAACAAGTCTTTTAAAAACAATATGGTGAAAGGTTCCCTTACCGATTTGGTAACTTACGAAACATACACCCAATTCAAAAAGGATCATACAATAAAGATGTAAATACGCATAAAT
This sequence comes from Viscum album, assembly GCA_963277665.1. NCBI lineage: Eukaryota > Viridiplantae > Streptophyta > Magnoliopsida > Santalales > Viscaceae > Viscum > Viscum album. The sequence continues at coordinate 1,689,946,678 of OY728120.1, forward strand.
TAAATTATATTACATAAATAGTACAATCATGGGAAGTAAAAACTCCACAAAAAATGAAATAGTGGCCAATATTGTATGAATCTCTCGAGAATAAAAATTGAGATGAAAACCCCTTAACTTGTTCTAATCAATCGAGTCATATGACCAAATGTTAATAAAAACCAAATTATTCATAGAATAACATGAATATAAATAAAATAATGATAATATATATAAAATTTTAGTACACAATACACCACAATAAATAAATAAGTGGCGATCAATGGAAATCTCTAGCAATTAAAAATGAGATAAGAAACCCCATAAAAATATAATTTTGTAAATAAAATAGAATGATTATTTGTATTTACTATTGGTATACACATTTAATGTAAAAATAAAAGATAGGATATCAATATTTATTTCTCACATAATCATATAATGACTTAATAAAAAAATTATATGATTTACCAAATAAAGGAAATTGGGTTAAGAAGTTCCCTTACCATTAGTCCAAATTGTCTTGTATGTTCCTTGTTCTTCCTGAAAAATAAACTTATGTTAGTTTTTTATTTATTAAGAGAAATTTTAATTTTTATTATTTCTTTTATATCTCTTATTACCTTGCAATAATAGTTAGTTAATTAATTTAGTTCATATCGTACATTTTTTCGATGTTCGAAATTATAGTTAAAAATGAACTTGTTATAATTACAATTTTTCCAGGTCGTCAAATTTCCATTATCTCCAGAATTATATTCACGATTTATATATCATATATATAATATATTTATATTTTATATATATGTATTTATAACTTTAAATAACATTTGAAGATATGAAATGAAATGCACCGTTTAGGGAGACGGTAAGTCTTACGTACGCATGATCACTACTTTGATTTCTATTTCATATTTATTGGAATTAAAACATAATGATACATAGGAATATTATAATTACACTATATTATCAAATGATATATATTTTACATAATTTTATTAACTCCATACTTTATATGTTCCATGTATGTCATGAATGAATCAGATCACCTTGAGGGGGCCGTAGTTCACCCTTACTCAAATGAAATTTTCGTGGTTACACATATTGTAACACCCCAAGCTTCTACGGTACGCTTTTCTTTGAATACTGTGATAGCATGTGTTGTACGCAACACCGAGTTCTAACACACCATAACCAATCAAACTAGCCGTTATGAATAGTAATACCTACTTTTTGAAATTATATATATTTTATATTTTAAAATGGACTTCATTTCTGGATTCGGAATATCGAATTTAGCCTAAGGTGAAATTTTTGTACTTTTCGAATAACTTTCATATTTTGATGAATAGTGAAAATTACTAAATTTTAATGAAAAACAACTTTTTTAATCAAAAGAATTAATAGTGATAAATTATGTATTTGAGTGGTTTTAAAGTATATTTAGAATATATTTTTACCATTTAATATAATTTTGGTCATTGGACATAATTTTACAATTAAACCGAACATAAACAAGTGTCAATCTTTTGATAGTTATTATCTCTTAGAAACACGCTTTTTGTTTTGACAGCGGGAATTAATTTTAAATTAATTTCTGCCACTTATGTATTTTGAATTTAGAAAAATTTATTCCATATTTGGAATCAGGATGTCCAAATTGTGTAAATAGGTAACTTTTATTTTTAGACATTTTGAATAATTACTGTGGTAAATATTTTATTTACCATGGTTAAGGGTAAATCTGGTAAATAAGGGTTAAAAAATAATATTATAATAATACTAAATTACCCTAAAACGTGTCCTAGCCATATTGGTTGATACATGTTCGACCATAGGCATATTTGGGTCGATTTGGGGACCTCATGGTACCACTTGTAGGTGATAGGGACACTTTTTTTTAATTAAGTTAAAATGAATACAAAAATGACACAAGCATATATCTTTTAGAAAAACAATTTTTACATAGGGATATATATGTTTTATTTTAGATTATAAATATTCATTAGAAAGATAAAACGATTTCCTACATAATTATATTTTATTTATAATTTTTAGACATTAAATAATTTAATTTATTTATGACACAATGATGATGTAGTAATTACTATAATAATGAAAAATTAAAACAATTGATATTATAAATACCCAAATAAATATAATATGAAACTTTTAATGAATTAAACTAATTTTATAGGATAATATGATATATTATAATTTATTTAATTGACTTTTTTCGAAGTAATCAATCTGTTATGAGTTTCAAAAAAATCATCTATTGAATAGTGTCAAAATTGACATAAAAGGGTTCTTAAAACAAATATTATATTATTAATTGATATTAAATTCCTAAAAATCTAACGTTCGGCCAAGAGACCTATATCATGATAGGTTCATCATTAATAGGCCACTTGGGTGTCTCTTGGATGTATATAGTAAGTTTATTAACCATATTATATAAAAATACAAAGAGACATTGTAAAAGTGAAACTAATTAATTTAGAGTTTATACTTAAAGATAAGGTTAATATAAGTCCCCAAACCTGTCTAAATTATATTGGTTGAGTTTTTTTCAACATATAACCACCTTAACCTTTGAATACTCAACTTTTGAGCCATTGGAAACCGAATATGAATTTATTATAAACTAATATCTCCAGATTTTCCAAAGGTGCCCCTCCCCCCTCTTATAAAAGGGCACTCCTCCTTCTCATTTCTTCACACCTTCAAAGCCTTTTGGTTCAGAAAAACTCTGCCCAAATACTCTCCCAAATTCCCTCACAACAACCTAGAGGCATTAGTTTGATCAGAAAGCCTACCTAAGAGCCCTTTTGATCAAATCAAAAGGAAGAACCCGAAGAAGAGGTAATGATTTCACCACCCTTTTCCAAGTTCATTTCTTATTCCACTTCTTCTTCCTTTGTTGTTACCATTCTAAAATAATAACTACAGTATCATATATATACTGTGATGTTATTATAAATATGGTACAACCATTTTCATTATTCTACCCACCCTTTGAATAACATGTCACCATACGTGCGTACGTATGGCTTACCGTCTCCACGTCGTCGTGTAATTGTTATTCAATATATTATTATTTGGATGGATATAATAATGATGTGTAACTCATGTAAATAATAAATATAACATGTTAATGATTCTGTATATATGATATACCATCCATTTATATATTATTTTAATATCAAAAGAATGATATTGTTGCTCGTGCGTACGTACGGACTACCGTCTCCACGAACGCGATGATATTCATTCTCCATCGTAACCATTAAAGTATAATTATCATTTGATGATTTAAAAATGATGTTTAGGGACTTGATATCATTCTGGATATGAATAATATACAACCTATTCTTTACAAACATGTCTTACGAAACAAAACATATAAAAGACAAGTAAGTTAACACCCGAAACAACGATAATACTAAGATATTGTTATCAAATCAATATTAAAAGATCGTATATGATATCATATTAATGTATATGATTCTTTTATAATTTAATAACAATTATTTTACCATTATACAGAAGGTTATCCTACCCCAACCAAGGAAAAGTACAAGGTAAGGTTTATTTCACAATCTCTTCATTATCCGAGGTTGTTTATACGTAATAATCTACTGGGATCTCTTTATCATCCACATCCATGTTTCTTCAAAATGTATTTCAAAACATTTTTATTATTTACAAGAATATGGGTTAAAGTCATTTATACCCTTGTTTGACTTTTTATAAGAGGAATCTTTCCGTCATTTTCAAAGAAAGGTCCTTTATAACCTTTTCGACAGAATTAAGGTAAGAATGTTTTTTTAACTTATACAGCGGGTGCTGTTATTTTCCGCGGTTATAAAATCTTCAAAGCTTTCCTTACAAGCTTATATGAATATTTTCGAAGAAAATGTTTTATTTTATAAGGATCTTAAATTATTTCAAAAAAATAGAAAGAGATATTTCTCTAAAAAGAGTTTTTATTTCATTTATGTCAATATCCTTTGATTGATTTTACGCTTATTTGAAGTTGATTTATTATAATACAAAACATCTATATTGTATTGAAGGTTTTGTGATATGTTTGACTGTGTATGTGCTATTTTTATACCATTCATAGTTTATAGTGAAATTATTGACACTTCGTATGCTAGTTTTAATACGAATGTTTATATTATTTTTAAACCTTTTCATATGGGAATGCATTGGACTTAATATGTGACGGGTGGAGCCCGCTATATCTCCTCGATGCATCGGTAGGTCTCATGAGACAAACTTGTGTCTTGTCATAAGGCCTTGAAAAAATCTTATTTTTAGTCTTGGCACGAGGCCTTGGCTATTTGTTTATGATAGTCTGGCATTATGCATTCCAACATTATGAAAGTGGTTATTGATTTTGCATGTGATTATTCGATTAGTAGAATATCCATGTGAATGAGTAAATGGAATTATTTAATTTTATTTATGCCATAAAATGATGAATGTTCATGTTTGAAAGGATTTTGTTTTAGTTATACATTGCCTTAAATGTTTATTCTTATTTATGAAAGTTTCCACTATATTGTTATCCTTACTGGGCATTTGAGCTCACCCCTTTTCTATGTTTTATTTTTCCCAAGAAGTGAAGAAGTAAATTATGAATGACCTACAGGGATATTATGTGGGGATATGAGTGTGGATTATGGAGACATTATGTTCTTGTAGTAGTTTTTCATTTTATGATGTAATGTAAAACTTATGAATATATCTAGTGTTTCCAAGGCTACTAAACCAATCGGTCTTTCGAGATTTGATCTTTCTTGTGATCATGCCAATGTTATGTAATAATGCACCGAATCTGGGAAACTAGGGTCGGGGCGTTAAAGTTGGTATCAGAGGAAGTTTAGTACAATCCTTGGAAGCTAGATTTAGATAAACTCTGATTAGAGCACATAGACCTAAGATGAACTTTGAGGAATAGTATAGATGAACTTCCTAGAATTTTGGTATTGTAGAGATTTTGTGAGTTTTCCAAGCAATACATCCCTGTCTGGATACGAGTAGGTTGAGGCGACTCTGGCACAGATATACCTAGGGGTAAAACCCGAAAACACCGCTTTGAGCTAGACTTGAACGGGAACTGGGGCACGACAACGTGCCTTGCTGCACTTTTGGTTATGACACTCCCAGGGGATATTCTTAGGATAACTATCATTTTCTTTACAAATCATTATGAAGGGTTTATGATTATATACTTCCTCAAAGAAAACATTTTTATGATTATGGATTATATCCATAAATAGTTCAATTTATGTTAAGTGTTTTATAAGTATGGGATTATGTATTTTAATTCATAAACTGATCTAGTTTATTCCATTGTTTAGAAATGGCGCCTAGTGGAAGAAATGGAAACGGTATCAATGCACGCACTCCATGTATGGATTTCCCTCCTACTCAAGATAATTATAGTGGGGCTGGTGATGAAACTGGTGCCGATCAGTTAATCACCATACTGGAACAACTTTCTCATGTTATGAATGATAACCTTACCGGTATGGAGCACCCTGATCCACAGCGTGGAGGATCAATGTTAGATAGATTCATGAGGAAAAAACCACCAACGTTAAATGGGAGTACAAATCCCTTAGTAGATGGGCAATGGATAAATTCCCTAGAGAAAATATTTCAGGCTTTGGGGAGCAGTGAAAGGGAAAAAGTTATCATGGCAGTTTACCGTCTCACTGGAGATGCTGATCAATGGTGGTCATTAATTCAAAATACGAACAAAGATGATGAATTATCGAATATGGAATGGAGGGAGTTCAAAGATCCGTTTTTAGAAAAATACTTTCCTCGCGACCATCGAGGAGATATGGAAAGGCAATTTCTAAGTCTGAGACAGAAGGAAGATGAGAATGTCACAAAGTATGAGGCTAACTTTACAAGGTTAGCATGGTATGCTGGTGATTATATACGTATCCCAAGAAGTAATATTGACCGTTTCTTTGATGGGTTAAAACCATTTCTCCGTCGAGCTTTAGTCTCACAATCCTTTTCATCGTACGAAGACATTGTCTCCTGTGCTATCAAGACTGAAAAGGAATTCTCTATGTCTTATGACTTTAAAGAAAAGCTAGAGAAGAAGAGGCCTGCTGATCAATCTGGGAATGGAAATAAGGGGAAGAAAGGAAAGGTTGAATATCCATCCTGTGGTAAATGTGGGAAGAAACACCCTGGTACTTGCTTGAAGGTAATGGGATTCTGTTACAAGTGTGGTGAAAAAGGCCACCAAGCTCATGATTGCAAAGGGAAGAAGGAAGATACCAACGTTCAGTGCTACAATTTCAGGGCGATGGGGCATTATGCAAATACATGTCCTAAGCGTCAGGAGAACTTTCCTCAGAAAAGGCCAAGGGATCAAGGCCAGGCTTATGCTATCACTACTGCTGAGGTAGAAGCTCCGAAAGACGTGGTGGCAGGTAATTTAATGGTTTCCTCAAGTTTAGCAAATGCATTATTTTACTCTGGATCATCGCATTGTTTCATATCTTCCCAGTTTGCTAACAAAATTAGATATTTCCAATTTGATTTAATAAGGGAGTTGTCAGTTAAAACTCCTTAGGGAAGTATCATTGCAACAAAGTTTTGTGAATCAGTCCCCATTAGAGCACATAAATGTTCTTTATCAGCTTATCTCGTCGTCATGCCTATGATTGAGTTTGATATAATCCTAGTTATGGACTGGAATTCAGACTATGATGCCAAGATTTATTATAAGAAGAAAGAGGTTACGATTCTTGATTATAATGATAAGGAACACCTTATCATTAGAGCAGAATCATCACCACCTAATTCTTATTTAGATCCACCCTCAATAGCTCAACTAAATTCAATTTTTGGGGAGGAAGAGAATGAAATAACTGTCGGTGAGAAAAGGAATGTTCAAATAGAGGATGTACCTGTTGTGAAGGAATTTTTAGATGTATTTTCGGAAGATTTACCTGGACATCCTCCAGAACGAGAAGTTGAGTTTTCCATTGATTTGATTCCTGGATCAAGGCCTATATCGAAGACCCCTTATAGAATGGCCACTGTAGAATTAGTTGAACTAAAGAAACCACTAGAGGAATTGAGTAATAAGGGATTTATTCGCCCTAGTGTTTCTCCATGGGGAGCCCCTGTTCTATTTGTTAAAAAGAAAGATGGATCTATGAGGTTATGTATCGACTACAAGAAGATCAATGCTATAACGATAAAGAACAAGTATCCCCTACCACGTATTGATGATATATTTGACCAACTACATGGATATCAATACTTTTCAAAGATTGACATTCGATCTGGATACCATCATTTGTGTGTGAAGAAGGAAGACATTCAGAAGACAGTATTTCGAACCAAGTACGGGCATTATGAGTTTACTGTAATGCCGTTTGGATTGAATAATTCACCCTCTATATTCATGGATCTGATGAATAGAGTTTTCAAGGAGTATCTCGATGAATTTGTGGTGGTATTTATTGATGATATCTTGGTATACTCCAAAACCTACGAAGATCATGAAAATCACTTGCGAATTATTTGAAGACTCTGAGAAGGCATGAATTATATGGGATGTTTAGCAAGTGTGAATTATGGCTTCAGGAGATTTCTTTTCTTGGCCATATTGTCTCTAAAGATGGAATCTCTGTTGATCCTTCTAAGACCAAGGAAATCCAAAAATGGCCAGCACCTACGAGTATAACTGAGGCACACGGTTTTATTGGTTTGGAAGGTTATTATCGACGTTTCGTCCAGAATTTTGCCCGATTAGCTAACCCATTATCGAAGCTCACACGTAAAGGGATTAAATTTGATTGGACAAAAGAGTGTGAAGAATGTTTCGAAGAATTGAAGAGAAGATTAGTCAATGCTCCTATATTGACTCTACCATCGGGGAATGATGGGTTCTTTATTTATAGTGATGCATCAAAGAAAGGACTTGGTTGTGTCCTTATGCAGAATGTTAGAGTTATTGCCTATGCATCAAGACAGTTGAAAATTCATGAACAAAACTATCCTACTCATGATCTCGAGTTAGCAGCTGTGATCTTTGCTTTGAAGATATGGAGGCACTGCCTCTATGGTGAAAAATGTGAGATTTATACTGATGAAAAGAGTTTGAATTATATTTTTTCACAAAAAGAACTCAACATAAGGCAAAGGAGATGGGTTGAATTACTCAAGGATTATGATTGCACGATACACTACCACCCGGGGAAAGAAAACAAGGTGGAAGATGCTTTGAGTAGAAAAGACCATGGAGTTTTAAACAATATGAGAATTGAAAGGGATCCAATTTTCATGGATCTAGTGAAGATGGACATGGGAATAACCAGGGAATGTGAAACATCAATGCCTTTTCAAATGGTTGCCAACACATCTTTACTAGAAAGGATTAAGAGTTCTCAGACCGATGATGAAGAATTTCAAAAGAAGATTAAAGCTATGAATGATGGGAGATTGAGAGACTTTGTGTATGAAGATGGAATTTTGAAATTCGGGAAGAGACTTTGTGTTCCCGATATACCTGTTCTAAAAAGGGAATTGTTGGATGATGCTCATAGTTCCAATTTCTCTATACACCCTGGGAGCACCAAAATGTATAGATATTTGAAGGAACATTTTTGGTAGGACAACATGAAGAGGGAGATTACTGATTTTGTGTCAAGATGTATGGTTTTTCAACAAGTGAAAGCTGGAAGGCAACAGCCTGGAGGAGTCATGCAACCTCTTCCCATACCGGAGTGGAAATGGGACAATATTACGATGGACTTTGTCATGGGGCTACCAAAGACTCCTAGAAGGAACGCTGCAATATGGGGTATTGTTGATCGTCTTACCAAGTCAGCACATTTTCTTGCTATAAGAGAAGATCTACCCCTGGAACGTCTAGCAAGACTATATATTAATGAAGTTGGGAGACTTCATGGAGTACCCCTATCGATTGTTTCTAATCATGATCCCCGTTTTACTTCAAGATTTTGGAAGAGTCTTCAGAAATCCCTGGATACTGAACTTCATTTGAGCACTGCTTACCACCCTCAGATAGAAAGACAATCAGAACGGACAATTCAGACCTTAGAAGACATGTTGAGATCTTTCTCACTTGACTTTCAGGGTATGTGGGATCAATATTTACCACTGGTAGAATTTTCCTATAACAATAGCTTCCATTCGAGTATTATGATGGCACCATATGAAGTGTTATACGGAAAGAGATTTCGTACACCAACCTGTTGGGATGACGTTGGTGAAAGAAAACCTGTAGCCCCATAATTGGTGGAGGAAACAGTGGAAAAGATGAAGGTAATCCAAAATCACATCAAAGCAGCTCAAAGTAGGCAGAAGAGCTATGCCGATAATCGAAGGAAGGATTTGGAATTTCATGTCGGTGATCATGTTTTCCTGAAGGTATCACCATGGAAGGGAGTCATACATTTTGGTAGGAAAGGTAAATTGAGTCCCAGGTACATCGGACCTTTCGAAATTCTGGAACGAATTGGGGTTGTGGCTTACCGATTGGCAATGCCGCCAAGTCTCTCCAAAGTTCACGATGTGTTCCACGTATATCTGTTGAGGAAATACATGCCTGACCCAACGCATGTACTCACCTTGGAGGAATTTGAACTGGAACACGATCTTTCCTATTGTGAAGAGCCCGTCAAGATTCTTGATACGAGAGAACAAGTACTGAGAAACCGGACGACGCGTCTGGTAAAAGTTTTGTGGAGAAACCATAAGATGGAAGAGGCAACGTGGGAACCCGAGGAACTTATGATGAAGAACCACCCGAGTCTTTTCATGTGATAAGTATTCATGAAATTTCGAGGACAAAATTATTTGAAGGAGGGGAGAATGTAGCACCCCAATCTTCTACGGTACGCTTCTCTTTGAATAATGTGATATTGTGTGTTGTACGCAACACCGAGTTCTAACACACCATAACCAATCAAACTAGCCGTTATGAATAGTAATACCTAATTTTCGAAATTATATATATTTTATATTTTAAAATGGACTTCATTTCTGGATTCAGAATATAGAATTTAGCCTAAGGTGAAATTTTGGTACTTTTCGGATAACTTTCATATTTTGATGAATAGTGAAAATTACTAAATTTTAATTAAAAACAACTTTTTTAATGAAAATAATTAATAGTGATAAATTATGAATTTGAGTGGTTTTAAAGTATATTTAGAATATATTTTTACCATTTAATATAATGTTGGTCATTGGACATAATTTTACAATTAAACTGAACATAAACAAGTGTCAATCTTTTGACAGTTATTATCTCTTAAAAACACGCTTTTTGTTTTGACAGTGGGAATTAATTTTAAATTAATTTCTGCCACTTCTGTATTTTGAATTTAGAAAAATGGATTCCATATTTGGAATCAGGATTTCCAAATTGTGTAAATAGGTAACTTTTATTTTTAGACATTTTGAATAATTAATGTGGTAAATATTTTATTTACCATGGTTAATGGTAAATCTGGTAAATAAGGGTTAAAAAATAATATTATAATAATACTAAATTACCCTAAAACGTGTCCTAGCCTTATTGGTTGATACATGTTCGACCATAGGCATCTTTGGGTCGATTTTGGGACCCCATGGTGCCACTTGTAGGTGATAGGGACACTTTTTTTTAATTAAGTTAAAATGAATACAAAAATGACACAAACATATATCTTTTAGAAAAACAATTTGTACATAGGGTTATATATGTTTTATTTTAGATTATAAATATTAATTAGAAATATAAAAATATTTCCTACATAATTATATTTTATTTATAATTTTTATACATCAAATAATTTAATTTATTTATGACACAATGATGATGTAGTAATTACTATAATAGTGAAAAATTAAAATAATTGATATTATAAATACCCAAATAAATATATTATGAAACTTTTAATGAATTAAACTAATTTTCAAGGATAATATGATATATTAGGATTGATTTAATTTACTTTTTTCGAAGTAATCAATCTTTTATGAGTTTCAAAAAAATCAACTATTGAATAGTGTCAAAATTGACATAAAATGGTTCTTAAAACAAATATTATATTATTAATTGATATTAAATTCCTAAAAATCTAAGGTTCGGACAAGAGACCTATATCATGATATTTTCATCATTAATGGAACACTTGGGGGTCTCTTGGATGTATATAGTACGTTTATTAACCATATTATATAAAAATACAAAGAGACATTGTAAAAGTAAAACTCTTTAATTTAGAGTTAATACTTAAAGATAAGGTTAATATAAGTACCAAAACCTGTCTAAATTCTATGGTTTGAGTTTTTTCGACTTATACCCACCTTAAACTTTGAATATTCAACTTTGGAGCCATTGGAAACCAAATATGAATTTATTATAAACTAATATCTCTAGCTTTTCCAAAGGTGTTCTTCACCACTCTTATAAAAGGGCACTCCTCCTTCTCATTTCTTCACACCTTCAAAGCCTTTTGGTTCGGACAAAATCTGTCCAAATACTCTCCCAACTTCCCTCACTACAACCTAGAGGCCTTATTTTGATCATAAAGCCAACCTATGGAGCCCTTTTGATCAAATCAAAAGGAAGAACCCGAAGAAGAGGTAATGATTTCACCACCCTTTTCCAAGTTCATTTCTTCTTCCACTTCTTCTTCCTTTGTTGTTACCATTATAAAATAATATATCCAGTATCATATATATACTGTGATGTTATTATAAATATGGTACAACCATTTTTAGTATTCTATCCACCCTTTGAATAACATGTCACCATACGTGCGTACGTATGGCTTACCGTCTCCACGTCGTGGTGTAATTGTTATTCAATATATTATTATTTGGATGGGTATAATAATGATGTGTAACTTATGTAAATAATAAATATAACATTTTAATGATTCGGTATATATGATATACAATCCATTTATATATTATTTTAATATCAAAAGAATTATATTGTCACTCGTGCGTACGTACGGACTACCGTCTCCACGAACGCGATGAGATTCATTCTCCATCGTAACCATTAAAGTATAATTATCATTTGATGATTTAAAAATGATGTTTAAGGACTTGATATCATTATGGATATGAATAATATACAAACTATCCTTTACAAACATGTCTTACGCAACAAAACATATAAAAGACAAGTAAGTTAACACCCGAAACAATGATAATACAAAGATATTATTATCAAATCAATATTAAAAGATCATATATGATATCATATTAATGTATATGATTCTTGTATAATTTAATAACAATTATTTCACAATTATACAGGAGGTTAACTAACCCCAACCAACGAAAAGTACAACGTAAGGGTTATTTCAAAATCTCTTCATTATCCGAGGTTGTCTATACGTAATAATCTACTGGGATCTCTTTATCATCCACATCCATGTTTCTTAAAAATGTATTTCAAAACATTATTATTATTTACAAGAATATGGGTTAAAGTCATTTATACCCTTGTTTGAATTTTTATAAGAGGAATCTTTCCACTGTTTTCAAAGCAAGGTCCTTTTTAGCCTTTTCGACAGAATTAAAGTAAGAATGTTTTTTTAACTTATACGGCGGGTGCGGTTATTTTCCGCCGTTATAAAATATTCAAAGCTTTCCTTACAAGCTTATAAAAATATTTTCAAAGAAAATGTTTTATTTTATTTTGATGTTAAATGATTTCAAAAAAAATAGAAAGATATATTTCTCTAAAAATAGTTTTGATTTCATCTATGTCAACATCCTTTGATGGATTTTACACTTATTTGAAGTTGATTTATTATGATACAAAACATCTATATTGTATTGAAGGTTTTGTGATATGTTTGACTATGGATGTGCTATTTTTATACCATTCATAGTTTATAGTGAAATTATTGACACTTCGTATGCTAGTTTTAATACTAATGTTTATATTATGTTTAAACCTTTTCATATGGGAATGAATTGGACTTAATATGTGATGGGTGCAGCCCGCTATTGCTCCTCGATGCATCGGTAGGTCTCATGAGACAAACTAGTGTCTTGGAACAAGGCCTTGACAAAATCTTATTTGTAGTCTTGGCACGAGGCCTTGGCTATGTGGTTATGATAGTCTGGAATTATGCATTCCAACATTATGAAAGTGGTTACTGATTTTGCATGTGATTATTCGATTAGTAGAATATCCATGTGAATGAGTAAATGGCATTATTTAATTTTATTTATGCGATACAATGTTGAAAGTTCAAGTTTGAAAGGATTTTGTTTTAGTTATACATTGCCTTAAATGTTTATTCTTATTTATGAAAGTTTCTTCTATATTGTTATCCTTACTGGGCATTTGAGCTCACCCCTTTTCTATGTTTTATTTTTCCCAGGAAGTGAAGAAGTAAATTATGAATGACCTGCAGTGATATTATGTGGGGATATGAGTGTGGATTATGGAGACATTATGTTGTTGTAGTAGTTTTTAATTTTATGATGTAATGTAAAACTTATTAATATATCTAGTGTTTCAAGGCTACTAATCCGATCGGTCTTTCGATATTTGATCTTTCTTGTGATCATGCCAATGTCATGTAATAATGCACCGACTCTGGGTAACTAGGGTCGGGGCGTTACACATATTTTAAAGTATAAAGGTGTGTTTTTAAATAAATTTATTGAATAATATAGTAAAAAACATAATATATATCATATATAAATATAGTGTCATCATAATGGCCTATATGGTAAGTGGTCGGAGGTATTTGAGCAATCATCGTTTTGTGAGGCGTTAGTTTTCCATCCACAGAAATAATATATTCTTAACCCATTAGATGATGGTGTGTTCAAGTGTAGTTTTATTAAATCTAATAACAAAATACTAGTATATTTATGATACTGGTTATGTTAAAAAAAATATTTTAGCGGTTGGAGAAGTAATATAAAATAAATTAAGTTAAGAGAAACTGCTACCTTTATTTTGGGTAACTCCCTTTGGTTTGAAACAAAAGGACTTCTTGAAGTGCCTTCTGCCTAAGGTAAGGCTTTTAGAATGAGGAGAGGGATCCATATAGATTATTAGGTTATGGATGGGACAAGACAGGTGTCATTATAGGTTTGATTAATTAGTAATAATTGAGGAATTTTTATAAGGGGGAGGAGGGTCTCTTTAGGAATGTTTTCCAATATTATTTTATTATGAATTTTTCTTCTGTTTCTAAAGATCCAAAACACATTAAATATGAAGATAATATTACTCATGTTCGAAATAAAATCATAAAATAATTATTTTATTGGTTTTGGACATTTGTTTAATATTTATAATCTTATTTATTTAAATCCTATATTAATGAAGTAAACACTACATCAATATTGTGTCATAAATAATGTGATTTATTTTATGTATAAAAATTTTCAAAAAATATCATAATCTAGGAAATATTTTTATCCTTACAATTAATTATTTTATTTTTAAATATTAATTATATAAACCCATGTAAAAATTTATTTACCAAATGATATTTGTTTGTGACATTTTTTTCTTTACTTTATGTTATTTAAAATAAAGTGTCATTATCACTCATAAGAGGCTCCATGGGGTCTCAAAATCGACCCAAGTATTACCATGGTAAGACATGACTCATCCAATAAGGTTAGGACAAGTTTTAATGAATTTTATATTATTATAGTATTCTTTTTTACCTTGAATTACCCGATTTACCTTTAACCGCGGTAAATAAAAGTCAAAAGTTACTATTCACCAAAAATTATTTTGATCTTATTGAACCAAATTTTACTTACTAATAACAACCATTTATGTAGTATTTTCTAAATTCAATTCATAGAAGTGGTAAAATTTCATTTAAATAAAAAAAGTCAATTTTTAACTACTACTAAGTGGTTTTAGTCTTCATAAAAAATTGATGTTTTTCAGAAAAATATCAAAAATTATGCCTATTATATATTTGATATTCCAAATTATAAAATGATTTTTATTTAAAAAAATTCAAAAAATATAAGTTTCATTATTTATTATAAAATTAATTCCTGTTTTCAAAACAAAAAGTGTGTTTTTAAGAAATAATAACTATCAAAAGATTGACAGTTGTTTATGTCCAATTTCAAAGTGAAATTAATTCCAACGACCAACATTTGATTAAATGGTAAAAATATAATTTAATTTAAATTTAAAACCAATTAAAAATATAATATAAACATATAAATATATTAGATTAAAAACCAATTTTGGAATTAAAATACAGTATTTTTCACTATTCATTAAAAATGAATTTTATCAGAAAAATAACAAATATTTACCCAAAGTAAATTTTGATGCCCCAATTCTAATGAATAATTTTGTTTTGTCAAATAGATAAAAAAAGTGACCAAAACTATATTTAAAGAGGGTTCTACATTAAAAGGTGGTAAATTTACCTTTTAAATAATATTAGAGTATTTATGCTTAAATTTTGTTTCATTCACATTTTAAGCCTATGAATATTATTGGATAAATTTTAAAAAATATAATAAAAAAGAATAATAATATTGAAGTTAGTTATATTTATTATTTCAATTTCAACAGCCAGGTGTTAACTTCCATTTATAGAAATTATATTATATTTTTAGCATGCAACATTATATTTCAAAGAAACTCGTTGTTGTGTATTAGGTACGCCATCGAATGTAGAATCCCCATTAATGAAAAATAAAAATTTTATCCAAAAATATAAATAATCCTAAAAATTTAGTTTCTTTATTTACCTAGGATTTTAAAAGAATAGTGAACATGATTACTCATGTTTTTTCATATGTTTATGACCTTCAATGTAAAAACAACCTTTATGGAATTAGTAAACAAAAAACCTTCATACTATAAATTCATAAAGATGGATTGAGATAAAATATTAACTTGGTGATATGTTAAATTTATACATGATTGAGGAGAGAATTGTTGTATTCTAAAAGAACATCACCCGCAATGATGAAAAACCATAGTATTTATTCATATTAGAAAGAAAATTTTATGTTAAGAGATTATGTTATTCTGTTAATTTCAGGTGACAATCAACCTTATGACCTAAACCCTATTTAAAAAATTTTGTCTTAGAGATCTAAAACAAAATTTAGTGATACTACAGCTAGCTGAATGGTCACATTCCTATGTTTATAGGAGAGAAGAATATGTTTTAGTCGTTGTAGGGAATCAATCATTTCCCATAAACATCTTTATTCTACACATGGTTTGTGATAAGAAATTTCATATCATTTTAGGTCATCAATTGTTAGCCACTTCTGTGGATTTCATTGAAATCTCAAGGGATATGATTACCCTCAAAATGGTGAGGACCAAGAGTAATTAAAATTTTAAATAGTCTACAATTTAGGATAGCTATCTGTGGATTAACATTGATGATGAGCTGTTTAGTGATGATATTATAAAAGGAAATAAACATTTCATTGATGATTTATTGGATCATTCCATCAGTTTAAATTTGTAGGATTTGTTTGAATCAATATATGTCAACTATATGGATGGTCTATGTATAATTGAGATCCAAATTAAGAGGTACATTTCTAAAGACTAAGAAGTAGTACATACTAAAACAATTTTCCTAATTGATGTTTTTTATCAACCTATTCAAATTATACAACCCTCACTTGTTGTAAACCCTAATACTACATATTGATATGTTAAACATGAATAATATAAATGTACAAAGGTAAATATTTTCTTAAGAGTGATTCTATTAGATCTCAACATCAGTCTAAAGATGTTCTATTTATATTGAAGTTGAATATGTGTTTTCTATATATTATAAAAATGAGATAGAGGACTTCCTAATATTTTATCCAAATATTGGAATGTACTTTTAACTTTTTTAGGCACCTTGATGATAAATAAATGTTCCATGATTTTGTGATATTCCTATAAGGTCATGATGATTATCCCACTTCCTAAATAATGGAAAATACCAGTACAAGTCATCTTTTTGTTGACAGTGAGCCACTTGCAGGAACTACTATTTTATTTTAAGTACCTTTTAATGTAAAATGTGTGGTGGAGAGTAATGGTGAGTAATTGAAATGGATGTATGGTAATTCTAATGTTTCTGATGAACCATTTTAATGTTTCCATATTCCCTTGATAGAAATATACATTTTTACCCATTTTATAGAAGGAGGTTTAGTCCTAGAGTGCTGTAATTTTTGACATGACTACATCAATATCCTGATTTAGATGAGGATTTTGTGTGAACCAACTATGATTTCAAAAATAAAATACGCAATACCTATTTACTTATGTATCATACCCATTGAATGACCATGTATAATTTTAATAGGGGATTATCTCCTACTAAAGATATTAATACAAGAACATCATGGGAGGAAATCCCTGATTATTATTTTTTCTACTATTTTTTGTTGGAAAATATTCTCTCTAGTTCAACTATTTATCACAAGGGTAGGGTTTAAAATAGTTACAATATTTCTCCATGTTATATTTTTTCTATATTTTTATAATTGTTTTTCCAATGTGGTTGGATATGTTACAATGATGTTTAGATGTTTTGTATTTGGAAAAATAACAATGAGAAGATGGTGCAGTTGAATATGACATTCTCTTTCTAGTGGAAGAGTCACTTGTAACATAATAGATAAAATAATTATATAGTTAGAGAACACTAGGAAAAAATTTCCTCAATACATTTTTTTTAATTTTAAAATTTAATTTATATTCTAATGTGTATTGTTATTCTGTTTATTTTTTAAGAACATAAAATTTTTAACTATATGATATACTGATTACTATAAGGGAGGATACAAATGTTCAATTAGACATTTCAAATAATTTCTTAATAAATTGTATGTAACTATTTAACTTCATTATAAATAAAACTTGGTTGTTCTGGTTTTCTCTAAAAATATGACTTATTTACATTATTTTACATTTAATCCTTATGAATCATTTTTTATCTTCAAATTACCACTGTAAACTATAGTGAATTTAAATACATTTTTTATTATCTACTCTATTCCAATTCATTCATGAACTAACCAATAGAATGCACACTTTTTTGGAAATCATTTCCTTTCAATACATTTCCAATAGTGGTTGATGGGTTTCCCTTGTGTATAATTTATATGTGTTTTTTATGTGTATTTTTTTAAACATTAATATCACCCATCAAAAGAGATTATAAAATATGAATCTTTAAATTAATATTTTCTAATGTAATATTTTCATTGATTATACAACACTGAGATTCACTAATGAGGCCGCTTATGAGTTTTAAGTATGAGGGAGGCAACACAAATCATATTAAATATGATTTAATTTATCCCATAGAAAGAAATAAAATATTTTTCCAAATTAGCTTCATGTCATATTATAAATACATTTTATGTATTTCTCTAAAAACCTAAGGAAAAAACAGAAATCTAAAAAAGTATCAAAAACAGAACTAATGCATCTTTCTTAGTTAAAATTACATTCTAGATTGTGGAATTTCAAAGCCACTTAAATTATCTGGGATGTATGATTGTTTAGGGGTGTTAAAGAATAGATTACGGATTTTATCAATTGGAACATTGAATGGTATCGCGATGGGGGAGATACCTATGGAATTGTAATATTATATTGAGAAAACTAGAAATTTGAACATGAACCCATGCAACACACTCTTTTTGATCAAACACATCAGAAATACAACATACGTTCTAATCATGTTTGTCAATTATATATGGATTAAAATGATAAAATGGTATATCACTGTGAATATATAAATAATAATGAACAAGGTGTTGGTGTAATAGCAAGGTAAAATTTTAATATATTCATTTTCATAGTTATCTTCACATATATGGTTGGGTTAAAAAATTAAAGAAAACAAAAAATTCTGTAATAGTGAAAAAAATTCCTTAAGGTGAGGATAATTTTCAATTAACCTAAAGAAAGGATCAATTGACATACATAATTGTCACTTGTTTTGAATAAATTATGTAATAGAAAAAATAAATGAATTGAAAAAGTGGATCTTCAATTTGAGGGTCATATGGGATAGTTACAATAGAAATTATCTATTATTAAAAAAATTAATGTTTCTAAAATCCAAAAAATGTGTTCATTAAAGTTATAGTAATTTCTATGCTAGATGTTTATGTGATCAATTTACTTATTCATTCATCATTTTAGTTGAAGAAATTAACTTATGAAAATAATTACTTAAAATAAAAAATAGATCGTCAATTTGTGGAAGATATGGGAGAGTAAAAATTAAATATGTCTACCGATATTATATTAATACCTTATTAATCTAACCCATTTCACTCCATGATCATGAATGATTTTTAACTAATTAATAATATTGGAAGAATTCACATAGGAAGTATTATTTTTCCACTACTGTAGGAAATTTTGAATTCCATTGATTTTTAGTGTGTTTTTTATCTTAGGTAGGATGGTTTGTTCTTTTTTTTTAGAGTTTTTAAATAAATATATTACAGTTAAATTCTTAGAGGTGAAATATATTATGTGTGGGGGATTTTCATGTGTCAATTTTCCTCTTATATTGTAACATCATTTACAATGAGTTTTTATTTTTGTTATTAAAGATTATTTTTTACTATTTAATTTATATTGGTTTTTTTCTTTTTATATTATGTTATTAATTTTTTTAATATACATTATTTTAGTATTTAATTTCATACTTTTTAATAATATTCAATTAATCAATTATTTATGTTTTAACATAAATTTATTAATCAGTTGTTTTTATTTAAATAATATTTTATTCATTATCATTCTATTAATTCTTTTATTATTTCTATTTATGATTTATAACACATTAATTTATTTTTTTACTAACTATCTCATTTGTTTAATAATTAAATAATTTTATATCTATTTAATAAATCTAAATATATGTAATTTTACTTTTTTTTATTGTTTTATGTATTTTAATGTTTTTGTAAAAAAATTTTCAATTTTTATTATTACTTTCATTAAATTAATTGATTTAATTATTTTATAACATTGATATGGAAATAAATAAGTTTATATAATTTCAATTAAATTTTAATATGTTATGTTTTGTTTTTTTAATTTTTTAATTTTTTTATTCCTATATTTTTATTGATAACCATCTTATTCCCACTACAACTCATTAAACACTAGCACCCGATGATGCTTTTGGTAGAACATAGAACCCAATAATGCTTTCTCCATGAAAATATTTTGTAATGTCCACCATTGCAACGTCTGTCCAAGACACAAAATTATTCTTCTACTATAAATCCATCTATTATTTCCCTCAACCCACTGATAGAACCCCACTACCCTTGAAAAACCCATTTCCTCTAACCACAATCATTTAATTCTTATTAAAGCCACATAGTAGTGCTACTTCCCAATAGAATGCAACAGAAGAAGGGGTTGAATTGTGCCATTTTGAGAAAACATCGCCAAATATTTCTTTTAACATCTTTTTTAATTGTTGCAGATATGCATCGGTTTATTCTATATGATATATAGAGAGACGATAAATAAAAATAATGAACACAAAAAATTTATATTGGTTATGGGATCAATGATGCCCTCTTCCACTCCAACAACTCTCCCTCTCCCTCTCTCTATTTCTCAATCTCTCTATGAGCATGGTTGATTCTAGATGAAAGGAACTCTTATTCCAACACCATAAAATCCAAAACTGAATAATAGTTTTTCATAACTTTACAAACAGTGATAGACAGAGCCTTCAGGTTCTTTTAGAGGGAACAACTAATCCACAGTATAATACAATAATCTGAAACATAACACATCCTAGTATGAGTAGTTGATACTCTAATAAATAAAATGAGTGTTATTTAATGATGGTTTGTGTTGATCTTTAACATAGTAGTAGTAGTAGAAACTAGCAGAATATGGATAATGATATGGAGAAAGGAATGTTTCATGAATGAATATGTCTAAAGAGACTATGGAGAAAATGATCTTCAATAATAATAGAATCACATAATATAAACAATGTTACAGTAGTATGAGGTTGAAATATTTTTTTCATCAATGTGTAGCCTCTTCTACAAGTAATAGAGTTAATCATTCATTATAGCAATATAGTTAATGATATTTACAATAATGTTGTTGTATTTTTGTGTGAATGAAACATGAATCACTCAAATAATGCATATCACAAACACACATGTATTTGAAAATAAATCTATCATATTAATAGATTTTGTTGGGTTGACCAGATCTACGAAAATAACTTGATTGAATGCAGAAATAAAAATTCTTCATTACAATGAGAGTCATATAATCCCTTACAAATAGCAGTGGTTTTTTCTTTTGAA
The DNA here is from genome assembly GCA_963277665.1 of Viscum album. NCBI lineage: Eukaryota > Viridiplantae > Streptophyta > Magnoliopsida > Santalales > Viscaceae > Viscum > Viscum album. The sequence goes on from OY728120.1 coordinate 1,689,968,023, forward strand.
TATGGTTCCATGAATCAATCCAAATGATCTTTGAATCAGTCGAACAGAATGATTTAATCATTCTATAGCACTGTCAAATACTATTTCATAAATCTTGGATAGGAATTCAATATTTTAAAACTCTACTATTGAATAGTCAAACATTGGGTTCTACTACATATCATAGGGTTCCTACAAGAATATGGTTCAATTCCAATACATTCGTTGGTGTGTAATATATGGAAAAAAAGTAATATCGGGATGATGATCCAAATGACCATATTTTCAACTTAGGTTTCCAAATAAAGCATTGATTAACGATACATTCATTATATGAAATGTTGGGTATGAACAGTGATTATAGATTCAAACATAGGGTTGATATTTCATACATTTTTCATTTAACTAATCTTATGGTTGCTAATCCATTCTATTAATATCTACCATAGGGTTGAAAATACTTATGAAAACTATTCATTATATTGTTTGGATGACTATCGATATGTTCATTTACAGAATGTATCATTAAAATGGTGTTTCCATAACACATCCCAGAGTTTCTTATTTTATTAAATATATAAATAAACCTTTGTTATATATTCCTAAAAAAGAACTTATGAAAATATTATTAAAAAACCGACAATTATATTTTTGAGCCTCAAAATAAACATTTAACAAATATTATTGTTGACACGATACATTTTAAATAATCTCCGCATTTTTATCATCAAAAATCCCAAAAAACTACTAACAGAAAATATTGGATTTGTAAATACATTTATAGAAACTATTAATGTTTTTCACAATCATTTCAATTTTACAGACCTATTTCGATATAAATGTTTTCAAATAAAAATATTTTATTATAAAAAATATTCCTAATTTTTCTAATATCAAAACGATTTTTTTCAAGAATGAATAATATAAAACATAGCTAATATAATAGTAAACTATAAATATATGTTAGTATATACTGGGTATAATGATAACATATTTGATATTTTAATATAATTTTGAAAAAAATTATATTTACCTACATGTAGAAATAAATACAAAACACAAAAAATATATAAGTAAAGTAATGTAAAATGCTAACCAAATGTTTTGTAAAATTATATGTACATTCCATCATAAAATTATGATGTCTTCAATATGAGGTTCTTAGATCAGATATAATTTCTTGATTAGATTCTCCACGGGAATGATTTGCAGAATGATTACAAGTAGTCTAAAAAACACAATGAATATCAACAAGATTCCCCAATAGGTTATGGAAATGTTTACTAAAGAAATTTTTCTATTATAGATGAAGCTTCATTAAAACTTCAACATTAAATAAGAATTACACTAAATTCACCTTAATAATCTCACCAAATTTTCATTCAGATTGAACAATTCTTATCAATAATTCTCTAACATGATGAATGAGTAGTCCCAACCCTGATCCATTATAGGTTAGGTAAATCATTAAATCTCAATGATTATCTAGATGAACATTCAGAGGTGTACTATAACAATGAAGAGTATAAAACCTATTATTGAATTCATCAAATACATAGGTAATAGCTTCATGTATCCTTATCATTTCAAGATAAGTGGTTTGTGCTGTTGAGGCTTAATCTTATTGAATTTCATTGATAGGTTTAAATTATACTCCCAAAATAACCGCCATCTAATCAAAATCATACTACTTCATAGATTCATATTTAAATGATCTAAATTCTCTACCTAATGACCTAATAAAGTCTCTACGATCTCCGATGAAAATCATATTTTCTTGAAAAAATCTATGTTTTATTTTAATGGATTCAAACATAGTTCATGGAACTATTTAATTAATTAGCTCCTCAAATTATTACTCTCACAAACTAATTCATTCCTTATAGTCAAAATTTTCACATCTAAATTATTGAAACAATGATCCTTCTCATCAATATATCATTCCAATGAGCTGTAAGACTATGTAGATTTTGTTATTATCAGTCTAAATCCTACCAATGTCAAACTTTTCTCTTCACACTCTCTTAATATAGATATTCTTAAATTAACAAAGGTAGCAATAACTAATGAATTATTTCAAGTATCCCAATGAAAAAAATTATATTAAAATAATTTATATTGATAATTCATTTACGAATCTGATTTAAGATATTAAGTTTCTCAAGAAAATAGATCAACAAAATATTCTTCTATACTTCGACATCATCCACTAGTTCATAAATACTTATTGAAATTATTATTCTCTAATTGATACCTTATTCATTAATTCTTTATTATTATTTACCATCAAGTCTTGGTATCACAGAACCTTCATATGGTATTAAATATTGGTCTCCCAGATAACTATCCTTCAAAATATGTTTTTCTTCTATACCAATTGGAAAAACATGATTGCAGGAGTTACGAAGAAAACATAATTTTCAGAAAATTACAGAATAGAGAATGTTTCGATGATGACATATTTGACCCAAAGTTTTATCTCCTGTCCTTTTGATCCTTAAAAATAGTAGGTATAGAATCCTTCCAATGTAAAAAACCCATATTTGTAGCTTTTTGACAGTAATATGTCATATACCATAGAATTTATCTAATTAAGTGCATATTTAGAATTTTTAATAACAAAAATAAAATATAAATATTATTCTATATGACATTCTCTTGATCTGATGTCCATTGATCTATTCATGACTAAATGAATTTCATTATGAATCGACGCTCATCATTATCATCTCCTGTCATCATTTTCATTACAGTTCTAGTTCGAAAATGAGAAAACATGATATCTTATGATCGTTATTTTTCATATATTATATTTCATTGGTCAAAATTTAATTCCCCATCATTTGGATAGACCATGGTCATTAAAATTGGAACTAAAGTGACATAAAACTCATCATGATAAATCATTGAAAAAACTATTTCTCCATCAGAACCAAAACAAAAAGAAGAATTTTGATAGAACTCTTTCAATTCTATATCAAAAACAGAAGGTGTATTATTTTCATAGATAATGAATTCTATGACTTGACCCCATATTGATTTTTTAAAGAGATATCCATCATATTTATTCAATTAAAATCGATTACCTTTCTATGATGAATTTTTTGATACATCAACTGACTAACATGTTCGCAAAGAACTACATCTAAAATTCATCTTGATGTTTCCCTATATGATGGGTTCATGATTTAACATTCGAATGTTTAGGGATTTGGTATACTAGAATTTTTTATTCTCTATAAACCAATGGGACATGGAAGTGAATAGTGGGGGAATGAAGATGTATTTCTCTTATCAATGGTGAATACAATCATTAATTTTAGTTAGAAAGTACAAATAAAAAGAAATAAAATTGAAAATCAACATAAAACTAATCAATATGTAACTAAAAAAATGATAAATTAAATAAATACGAAATACATATTTTACATACAATGAAAACATATATATTATGAATAAATTAATTAAAATTTAGTTAAATTTAAATATTCCAATCTCCCCCTTAATAAAATAAAAAATATAACTAGGAAGTGGTTTAGTAAAAATGATAGCTAATTGTTATTTTGAAATAATAAATTATAAAGATAATTAATTTTTAATATTAAGATCTCTAAGAAAATGGTTACTTATATCAATATGATTTTTACATTATGTCTTATATCATTTTTTTAATATTTATAGCTCTAGTACTATCACAAAAAATGGTTCATTATTCAAATTTAGTCTAAAGTATTGTAGATTGTTTTTCATCCACCATACTTGTACACAAAAACATCACACATAAACATATTCTTCTATGGTTTTTGATAGGAAATATAAGCATTGTTTCTTATGCGACCATGATAATAAATATTTTCCTCAAAAGAGATAGGTACCTAATGAGAATTTTCTATATAATCTACAACATCCAAAATCATCATCTGAATACAAAACTAAATTAAAATCAGATGATTTAGGGTAATGATGAGATTGAAAAATAGTAAACATTAATTATCTAAAAATTTATTAAACATTAGTATGATGTTATTTTTATAGATTTGATTGAAATATAGCAGATAAACATACAAAAAAATACATTATTCCTGGTCTTCTAGAAGTAAGATATAACAAACTACTAATTATACCTCATTAACACTTATTTTCCACTAGTTTTCAAAATTCTCCGAATCATGTTTTACATTATTACACATGGGATTAGTATATGTATTGATTTATTATTATTCAATATAGTGAAAAAATAAATAATGTTTTTAAATTATTTTAAAACATTCAATTATATTTTCTTAAAAATCTAAATTACTAAAATGAAATTTAACTCTCCAATTATCCTCATTTCAAATTAAGTTTCCATTTTTTTTAATAATTTTTTTAAGAAGAAATCATATCATCAACATAAATTTTTATTAATAGAATATTACAAAAAAATAGTTTCTTTAAATTTTTCTGATCAGCCAAACCAATAGTAAATACAATTTTTAAAATAAAAGAACATAATATGTCATACCAAGATATGGGTTCTTGTTTAAGATAATATATAACATTATTAAGATTAAAAATATAATTTTCTTTATGATGGTTTTATAAACCATTTGTATTTTCAACATAAAATTATTCCATTAAATATCCATTTATATGGGTAAAATTAACATCCATCTAAAATAATATAAAATTCAATTGATATACAAAAGATAAAATGATTCCAATAGATTCTAATCTACATACAGGAGAAAATGTTTCATCATAATCTATACCTTCTTCCTAATTATATTATATTACTACTAATCTAGATATATTTATTCTTATTATCCCATGACCATCCTATTTATTTCTAAATACCAATTTGGTTCCTATTACTAGATAATTGGATGGTCTTTCTACAAATTCCCAAAAATCATTTCTTCTGAATTGGTTTAGTTCATCATGCATATCTTATATGCGAATCTCTTCATATAAGGATTAAAAAATATCGTTAGGTTCTAACAGAGATAAAAATTAATTCAATTCGTCTATATTTCCATCATTTCTTCTAATTATAATTCATTTGTCTTAAAATACTATTACATTTTCTAATGGATAATTTGTTAGGGTTGTAGACTATATTGGAAATACATTTTCACGTACATCAGTTTCATATTCCTATGAATTGGAATCAGTTTTATTAATATAACATTCAAAATATGTTATAGGGGTTCCATGTCTCATGTTTTCAAATAAATCATTAATATCATAATTATTATATTTTTATTTATTAAAAGCATTAGTTTCATCAAGAATAAAATGAACAGATTCTTCAAAAATCTTGAACTCCTTATTAAACACTCTAATGACTTTAAAGGAAGCATAATATCCTAAATGAATTAATTCATAATCTTTTTTATTTAACATTCCATTTTTTTCTTTAGAATTCAATATATATACCTTGAATACAAATAGCAAAAAGTACATTACATAAAGATTTATATTATTAACAATGATCATAGGGTGTCTTTTTAAAAGTATGTATTACTAAAAATATTTTAATGATATAACATGATTTGATTATAGCTTCTACCAAAAACTGGTATAAATACTATGTTCTGATATCAAAGTAATTTCCATTTCTTGAATAGTTCAATTTCTTCATTCAACAATTCCATTTTTTGAGGATTTCATGGTGTAGATGAGGTTGTTAAATACCCATATTTGTGTAGAAAAATTAAATTCATAATTCTCAAATTATCCACCATGATTACTTCCCAATGAAACTATTTTAAAACCATTTTTATTTGGTACAATTTTACAAAAACATTCATAAATAAGTGAATACATCACTTTTCTGTTATAGAAAATAATACAAAGTAAATCGAGTTTAATTATCAACTAAAACAGACATTTAAATTAATAAAAAATTAATACTCTAGATGGTCCAAAAAATAAGTCTTGACAAGTTCTAATGGTTTTAATGTTGAAATTTTATTAATATATTTTAAAGAATATTTTTATTGTTTTCAAATTTGGCATGACTCAAAAAATATATGATTTTCATACAGTGGACCTAGAACATCAGAAACTACATGTTTCTTATATAATATAAATAGAGAATATTTTTTTGTAATGTCCAAGTATATTATGAAAAATCCATTCATCATTTGTGAATGAAATTGAAAATTTCACCTTTTATTAAATGGGAAATTAAATCAAATGTATAAACATTTTTAATTCTTGGTGCTCAAAATTTAAGAAATTTATCATCAATGATAGATCAAGTATTCATAGATAAATCAACATAAAAAATCATCATAATTTTGATAAATAATTATCAAATTGTGCTTAATCTCTTTCAAATATAGTAATTTATTAATTTAGATAGTCTTTGGATCTCTAATAGTTTGAACTCCAACAATCATTCTTTTGAATTTTCACTAAAAGTGACTACTCTTCCATTCATTTGAATTACTGTATGGGAATTTGTTGTGTCTCCCCTCATGTTTATAGATGATCCACTATATATATACCATATAGTATATTTGTTATTGTGTATTTTTTCTACAAAAGTATTTAAGAACATGTTTTTTTGGTACCTATATTTTCTTTAGTCAAATAGTGTATGTGAACAATGATATGGGAACCCATATCATCTTTATTAATTCATAATTAAAATCACTTACTTTATATATAGTTTTATATGTAAAAGGAATTTTAATAAAAATGATTTTAAGATTTCTCAAATAACATTAATTAATTAAATGACCATTTGATCCATTATAATAACATGTATAAAATTTGGAATTGGGAATAAAATATTTTTTTATAAAATTTTGATTTTTTACAACTGCTTCATATCCCAAAATTTTTAATTTTAATAAGACAACATACAAGAATCTAATTTTAATCTTTTCTACATTAGTAAATGTAATTATAGTTCCTTTATAAGATTCCACATTATCCTACAATTCATTAATCCTACATTCAAGATCAATATAGTTTGTTGTAGATGATTTATATTTTTTCATAAAAGTTCTGGTTTTTGTTTTAACATAGGGGTTTTTTCACCTAAAATAGAATTGGGAATATATTACTATGATGTGTGTTTCTATATAAGGAATCATATTTCTCTTCTAGGATTGAAAAGTATCTAGATAATTTATCATTTGGAAAACTATCAGTATCAGAGGAATAATAATATTAGGATTTTACCTCTTCTTCGTCATCCATAGAGAACATCCTAGATTTGAAATTTCATTACACATTCTATGAATCAAATACTGAATAGCTACTAAAGTCCTTAGATACACTCCACATATCATTAATTTCTCTTTTTATTTTATTCCCATAGTCAAAATTATTCTTATATTTGTATTCAAACCTCTTACTTTCTTCTTTTAATTGATGTTAAAGAGTAATATTGTGAAAGAAATGTTTTCATTCATATCATTAAACTATTATGGGTTATTTCTAATGATTTTGATTGTATTTTCTAAAGGCTTGTTTATTTTTATGTAATATGATGAATTTTCATTCCATGAGAGACAGTTCAATTATAGAATAGGAGGAATCAAACATTTTCTATATTTTTTCTTCTAGTATTGTTTTTCTTGTATTTTTTTAGATTTTTTTTATCAAAATATTTCCCATTTCAAAATAATCTAATTATTTTCAATTTCAACATTATTTTTTTTCATTTTACATCGTAGGTGTTCCAATAAATTCATTCATTATCAAATTCTTGATATGTGATGATTGAAAAATAGAAATTGATATGCCATTCCATTTCGGGGATTGTACTCTGAGTACATTTAGATATTGATTAGATTGGATAATGGGATCTACCATGGTAGTAAATTTTTTGAAAACTTCTTTTAACCTTCCGTTCATATGTGTCATTATTTAACCATCAATCATTCTAATGGTGTCAAACATTAGGATATAAGTATCATATCTCATCTACTTAATATTGTGTGTTCCTTTATAAGAAACATAAATTGTTTTCAACATTTAATTGGTAGTAGGACATTTTGATACATGTTTAAACGCATCCCATATATGTCCATCGAAAAAATAAGTAATTTTTTTGAGTTGATTTCATATTCAACTTTCTTTCTGTAGTATAAGACTATGAATTTTGGGGAATCACATAAGGAGTGATAATAACTGAATTAAATTTGAATCCATGATTCATTAGATAGATATTCATTCCTGATTTACAACATCCATAGTTATCACAATTATAATATGGAGCATGTGCTATATAAATCCCTTTTTTGGGATAATCCATTATAATCTACATTATATAGAAATTATGGGATAAATCTTGATATATATATATCTTAAATTATCACCTTTGATGTCAATATTTAGGTCATAATAATAAGATGTAACCTCAGTGTGGGATGATTTGAGTATTTTCTCTTAACTTTACCATTTCATTTTTTGACATCCTTTGAAATTTATGTAGATATGATGTGGTATATTATATATGAAATATGAACTGTGGATAAAATGAATGAATGAATAAAACAAATTTATAGTGGTCTTGGGAATAATTATCCCATTGTCCACTCTACCAACTCTATCTCTGCATGATAGGTTAATTTTCAATATAAAGGTCATATTATCGAATGACCATCAAATCCACAACTATTTGTAGGCAGTTGATACCATTTCAACATTGATAAATTAATCCTTTTAGTTCCATTATATATGAACAATTATCCCCATAATTGAGCATGAAGGTAACACTTAAATGAAACTGACAATAAGTAGTTCATACACCAATAAATTAAAAGTGTATGATTTGATAATGGTTCATGTTTATCATCACAATTTCAGTAGGAACAACTAATAGTACATTGGGATTCTTCCATAGAAATTAAGGTCATGGAGAAAGAATAAATATGCTATGATGTTGGTTTCCAATGATACTCAATAATTGAATCAACATTCCCAAGATGTAATCTTACAATAGTATGAGATTGAAATTTGAATGTCACTAAATTGTGGCCTCTTCTACATGTAACATATTTGAACATTATATGTATTAGAAAAGTGAATAATATTTACATAAATATAAACATAATTGTGGGTGAATGAAACTTGTACAACTATTATCACGTATATTACATAGACACTTTTATTTGAAAATTATTCGATCATCTAAAGAGAGTTATTTCAGTTGAACATATCCATGAAAATTTCCCGATAGAACGCAAAATTTCAAATTCAGATTGACCAGGGGAGTCATAACAACAATTAAAATAGGAGTGATTTTGTCAATTGAATATGGTTTATTGTATTAATCAAAACTATCATTGAATAAGTCAATGATAATATTTCAATTATACTATAACATTGTGAAAGACTATTACATGAATCTCCTACAAAATTATCAATTCTAAAACTCCACTATGGAATAGTAAAACATAGGGTTCATCCGCATTGAGTAGGGATCCATTTCATTATGTAGGGTTCATCAAAACATTCATCTATCCATAAAATAACTTAAATGTGTAACATATGGATTATGATCCATATGTTCATATTTATGGAGTATTATTCTAAATGTTTCATTGATTAACAATACATTAATTTTCCCAAACATAGGGTATGAATAGTGATTATAACTTCTACTCTAGGGATGATGATCCAAATGATTTTCATTTTTTCGAATGTTGGGTTGCAAATATATATTATTAATATCCTATGTATGGTATCTTATGCATACACAAAATCTACATTGTATCATAGGTATGATGAACTATATGATCATTTTAGAACATAGGGTTTAAACATTGTTTCCATAAAATATCCTTTATCTTTTTAGTTTATCAATGATATAAATAAAAAAAATTATATTTATTCATTAAATATTATTAATACCATATTAGTAGTAAAAAAGAAAGGGTATTGGTGATAATGAAAATCAAAATTTAACGCAGAGTATTGTTGAGACAATACTTTCCAAAACATGCACGTTCACTGGCTTCCACCACTAATGTAAGAACCACCCTATCATTGTTCTATGGAGCCACTATGGGCCAACTGCATCTTGGAACCCTTTCACTGATCTGATAAGGGAAGCACAATAATAACTATATATAACCAAATCCACCATCATCGGAGGCAGAATTTGTGTCTCTCCCACCAACATTGAACATCAGAAAACACCCAAGACATTCATCATCAGCCAAAATAATAAGAAGATAAAAAAGTATAGACATTATATATCTATTAAAATACAAAACCACCGAATAATAAATGAACCACCATAGTGAACTACCCTTTCTAAATCATTTTTATGAATCTCTAACTAGGTAATAAAAGTTCGTAACACTATTTGATCTTTCGAGTGATTCTATGTATCAATACATGAAGAATGGAGAAGGATAGATCAAATAAAAAGTGCCAACATATCAACCACTGAACTATATTAGAATGAACCCCTTGCCACCATGACCCACCATGATAATTTTAGAAGATTATATGATCCTACAGATCCTACTCACCCATCTACTATCCATAACCACACCATGCTTCCACAAGAGAAGAAGTCTCACAACTGTGATCCGCCCTACCACTCTCCTCTACAAGTTGAAGGTTGATCCTTCTCCCCTACTTTATGTTGAACTCCCCTCCCCCATATCATTTAATTTTATACTTATATAATATATAAGAATAAATAATAACAATTTATAAATATATTAATTGTAATTAAATTATTAACATATATAATCACAATAATAAAAATACAATTTTTTATTTATAATTAATGTAATTATAACGTTAACACATAGATACGTATAATTATTAATGCACATAGAATTTTATTATTATATTTATATAAACTTATATATATATATATATTAATAACATTATTTTTAATAAATATAGGTATATATATATACATTATTTGAACATATGATTATATTTTATAACTCCTTACTTTTAAAAAGGGAAATAAAATTTAATAATCCAAAAAAAATGTTTTGATTTGGGTGGGGGAATTAATTTATTTCACCCAATTCTCAAATTTTGGTTACAAAATTTTTCATATTGGAGGTTTTATTTAATGAACGGTAGTGCCCGGAGATGATCACATGGAGCATAATAGAACAACCTCATGGATTGAAATTGGTTGAGGAGGCATGCTTGGGGTTACTAGGGGACGATCATGAAAAATGGAAGTCCTTTCTTATAGAAGATTGAGAGGGTGATTTTAAAATTTTGAGGGTGACCACACACATGATAGTATCCTAAATTTATTATTAGGAAAAAGGTATATATCCATTGATTGGTGTATCTAGTGAATTACAAAACCATATCCAAGATCCATCCATTCACACACAATTCTAGGGTGATTCATTAAAAAAATAATTCAACATACATTCAAATAGAACATAGACTGAGGGTGGGGGAATATTGAGTAGTGTGCAGGATCCATGGAAGATGAGAGTGTAGTTTGATTCATTGCAGGAAGACGATCCTACTATAATGGTTTCTTCTTCCTACTTTTCATTCCATGATAAATTATACTGAGATTATTTTAATGAATATAATATTTTAGGTCTCATCAGTTAAGAACAACTATGTAGTTTTGGATGGTGAGATAGAATTTATTTCACTACATTCATTTTTTATACTATTTTAACTAGATTAATCTTAGAGTTGTGATGTTTACAATATAGTGAAATCATATTTATCTTGATCATTATAATTAATTCAATGTGGACCATATTTAGACAGATGAATAGTGTAGTTTTCTTTTTTCCATTGATTCCACAAACATTTTCTTAAATAAGAAAAGGTTGTCGTAAGCTCTTCCTCATAACGAAGTATCAATGTTTCAGTTTCTGTTAGAAGTAACTGTTCCCAAAAGAGATCGTTGGATATGATGATATATCAAATGATAGATAGAAACTTCAATCCTTTGAACATAGCCTCATTACATATATAATAGGTTCAATTCTTGTTTAGTGACATTTTAATTTATCTATTCCTATCCATTTCCCCTAACTCAACTTCTTATTGTAACTTACATTGAAATTTTATCCCCTACACCATTCCATTTTACCATCATCTTAACCAATTAACTATTAAAATTTCTTTTTTTTATTTTTTGTTTAATTTTGTTTTGCACAATCATCATGACTTATTGGTGGTTTGACCCTTCTTACCATAATTCTTGTGAATGTAAATTAAAAAATAATAAATCTGTGTGAGTTCAATGACATCACGTTCAACATTGGGGAAATCATTTCACCGGTCGAAATACATGATTCCATTAGAATTATCCATTCCATGACATCAATCCATGTCTATGAGATTTGTAAAATGTATTTGTAAAAATTATACTTTAATCATATAATTTAGGAATATGTGTATTTGAAATAATTTCATGGTTTTATGAATAAGAAGGATTCCAACAAGATATGAAAATTGAAACATTCCATTTATGGGTGAAATGAAGCATATGGGTCAAGAAAAATTAGATTTTATGAATCAATAAGGAAATATTTTTTTATAATGATTTAATTTGACCATTGCATCTATAATTATGTTTTTCAGATATTTGTTTTTTTTATAGTATACCTTGATGATATATTACTTATTTGGAATGAATATACTAGTCTAACAGTATAATAATGCAAGGTTGAAAAAAAATGATAATCCATAAATGACTTACGAAAGTAAACATATACTCATAGGATCAAGATCAATCGAGGTAGATTCAAGTGGCTACTCATAATATGTCAAAGAACATATATTGATAAGATAGAAAATAGGTTCTATTTAGAAGAAACCCTAGAATAGTTTATTTGATGTGTCACATAGAATTATATTTTCTAGGAATATTGTCATGAAACATATGTCAAAAGATAGTCAATAGAAAGGATGCCTCATATATATGTTATTAGCTAAGACATTTATGGTCTTTTAGATACTGTGATTGATTTCTCCTTTACATTAATTGTGGTAGGAAGATATCAGTAAGGTCTTGGTGAACGCTAATGTATAGCTTTCTAGATTATCCTTATGTACCTGATTATTACTAAGATATGTTCCTAGACAACAATGGATATATAAAACAAGACAATGGTCTATATAAATTCATTAATATATAAATAGATCAATATGATATGAAATCGCAAATGAGATTCATCTTCTATTTATATGGAGGTGTTTTGAAAAAGAAGATCTCTAATAAGGATATCATAATAGGTTATACAGTAGAGTCCATTTATATTGAATATTGTGTGGTAGTTAAATAAGAAGTATCGAAATAAAAATTAATCATAAATCTTCATGTGGTACCTAGTAGTAATGATCCTATTACATACTATTGTGATATTACTATAGTGATTCCCCATTCCATGGATCAATGGTCAAATCACCGGATGTAGAATATACTTCATTAGAATTATATATAGAAATAAATATCTATTTTGTTGATGTTATAGTGTTTATAATTTCCATGGAAGACAATGAGGTTACCCTAGACCAAATAATTGACTAAACAGAATCATGATTATTATGTGAGGAGAAGTGGAATAAATGTCAAAAGTAGATGACTCTAGTCCACATGCGTTTTTTATGGAGGTAGTGTCCCATGAAAAACTATTATTACAATGATTAAATATATGTTATGATTTTAATATTAATAAAATATCTTATTACACAATGTTTGTTGTTCTGTATGACTTTAATTTAATAATCCCTTATATTATTTATTGCATTGATAAGGTCGTATAAGTTCCTCGGAATGATTTGAAACCTAAAATTCCATGATGATATTATAATATATTATTCTAATATATGATAAAGATATATGATATGATATTTAGATTGTGATTATTAGATTAATGTTCTTATAAAACAATGAGGCTTCTTTTCATGAAGCTCAGATTTATAAATCTCAATTATGGTGATTATGATAACACATCCGCTAGTTTGAATTCTACATGATTTGGTGTCATCATATATACCAATATGTGAGAATGTTTAATGATCCTTATAATTTGTGATCCTCAATGATTCATTCCATGACAAGTGCACTAAGATTTATAGTGAAAAGCTATTATGAAATTTTTGGCAGGAGTTTGGATGAATTGGGTGCATCATTAATGTCATCCTATTAATATATATTTAAAGGTAGGGTTCCCCCTCAATATTTATGGAATATTATATAATGGCTATTTTTTTGAAAATGAATGATCACATTAAATTAAATTTCCATGGTGAAATGATATATTTATTTCAAATAGTAAAAGAAAGATGTATCGATAATTTTTGTTTGTGAAATGAATGTGAAATATACCTCTTGAGATAATTTCATAATGGGATTATAATAAATAATGTAAATTCATATGTGGTTGTTAATGATGTGACATTAAGATCATTTTATTGGCTTCCCTGACATTTTTGAAATTAATAATATTGAAATTTTGGAAATCCCACCTATTTCCAATGATAATGAATCCTTGAGGGTCACACACCTACAATTATTGGTTGCATTTTATTATATTTTATTTGAATATAATTACTAAAATAAATGTTTTTATCATTGTTGAGGAATAGTTTTATTCTTGTTTTCGTGAGATGAAATATTTTTTAATTAATGATACATTTAATTAAATATTTATTCAGGTATTCGATTAATATTGAGGAGTTGGAACCATCTATGACATCGTCTAATGATAAATATAAATTTAAAATTTGTTTAAATAATAATTTTTATTTTGAAAATTACTGAGTGGACCAAAAATTATTATTATTATTATTAATATTTGTTTCAGGGGGGTCAATAAATATTATTATATTCTTTAAGGGACGACCTTAAATTGAATATTATTTTAACATAAACCATTTCCCTATGAATACATGGTAATGTCTAGTATGTCGTGTTAACTAGGATATAGTCAATCATTACACACAAATAATTTCACTCTAAAATTCCACCTTATATCATGCTCAGTTCAATGAAAAAAATAGAGATTAATTTAATATTTAATTATGATAAATCAAAAAAACATTGAATGATAATTTATTAACTATTCATGAACCCTATAATGAACTGGAGTTTCACATACATAAGTAGAGTATGTGTGGAACACAGATATAGGGATTAAAAAAATGAATCCTTATAGGGAAATAACTAAAATTTGAAATGGATTTTCATAAGAGCACCATCTCCAACAAAGAAAGGATCCACAGAAGAAGTAATAATTAATCAAATTTAATTAAATTAATTATAATTATATCATGAAGAAACCTCTATAATGGTATCGGGAAGCTAAAAATTGAAATAATTATTTTCATAACACCCACTAAATGTGCCTCTGCGGCATGTAAATCCCACAAAGGTATGATATTTCTCCTAAATTGAATAAATAAATTACAAATTTAATTTAAAAAGATCCTCCTAAGGTTCTAGTTATTTCTTAAGTCAACTTTTTATTGGAAAAACATTCATTGTTCATCTAGTTTTCATAACATAACATATTTTTTAATTATAATATGATCATCAAAAATAGTTTGGTTAATCTCCCATCATCAGCACATCCCCTACACCAAAAAAATTATTTTTTATTGGATGGGTCAAATTTAAAATATATAATTATTTGTTTCATTATTTATTTATATGATAAGTAGTGGTGAGATTTTAATTCCTTAATATGATTTCAATTATATTATTTTCAAAATAATAATAATTATCTTTCAGTGTTTCAATTATTGTAAGGTATAAGGACAGATGAATGAAATCTATATTTTCGACTAGGAAGTGTCGTGGATTCTAGTTGTATAACATCAAATTACATGGTGTGTTGATTGGATACATGTCATGTACCCAAGTTTACTCCACCAAGATATTCCATAGGGTACATGACTTTCCATGATGTAACTATTTCAGGTGTATTTATTTCACAATGAATATATATTAGGCCACCCAATCACATGGAAAGTCGGATTATATGGAATTTAGATTTCATAGACCCTGTGTATTCTACACTATTTATCGGTAAAGTTCATGCAATCATTCTGGTCATATAAATGGCCATTCCATGTAATTCCAAAAACATATATTAATAATGAAATACAAGACATTAAGTCAGTTCACATAGTATTTAGATCACCATTTACCCACTAAGGTTTACACACCGACCAAATCAGCGAGACAAGAAGGCAAACATAATGTAGGACACATATTGTGTAGCTGGAATGTACACATCATTTAGTCACATATCCAACTAACATGTTGAGTACTTGGGAGGGTTGAGTGGATACATGACATTCGTGAAACATGGTATGTATTTTGATTTCATGGTGTGTAGTCACCTATCTAACGAATATACCAAGTATTGAAAAAGGATGAAAGAAAAATATGAAAATTAGACTACATTGTGTGTAGCTATCTAGTGACATCATATATTCGACTAAGATACACATTGAATAAATAAGAGTTCATCTGAAGAACATTTAAAAAGGATACATTACATTTACCTAGATGGTATACACCATATAGTCCATTTCATGGATATCACCATTCATTATGATGACTAATACAATTTTACTTGTTGGCTTTTTATACATTAGCTTATTGCCTAAATATGTAATTATTAATAATTAAATTAAATTGATGGAATGTGTTTACCCCCTCCCCCTCCCCAACATTATTATATGAAACCAGCATGTCCATGGTTATATATGTAATCCTCTTTAACCAGTATTTTGGTTATCCTCACCCACAAATGATTTGAAAATACATTTAATAAATAGAGTATCCCAAAGTGTGTGGTAACAGTTCATGATGGAATATAGAAGATTCCAACCCAGATGATTTATAGGTGGACATGTGACATGATACAACAAATGCAATGTTATTCATAATGTGTTATTTTCCCTAGGTCAATGGTTGATTTATTGTCCCCTCAATAAAAAAAACCAATAGGTAAATTCATGAATTGGTCATTAATAATTTTTTTATTTTATCGTATTCATTTTTTATTTTATGGATGTGGGGACACATTCCACTAAATAAAAAAATTAACTTTTATAGATGGAATTAAAAAAATGGAATATGTGAACCTGTTTTATCCGAATTTTTTATTCAAATAAGTAAAATCTAAATAATTTTAAAAAGACACATAAAAGATATAAAATAAAAGTGTATGAATCAGAAACAAAATTCCACATTTTATATTAAGTCATTATGACTTACATTACTGGATTTGGAATAAAACTATGCAATTATGTTTCTACATGTTCAAATTCCAGACACATTTATTTTATCGGGGAAATATAATTAGAATGTTGGGTTCATTAAACCATACATATATTGTGTTTAATGGAAAATATACATTTAATAAAAATTTGGAGGTACATGTTTTGGAAATTCCATTTATAATTTCTAGATCATGGAGTCCACTCAATGGATGAAGGAGCTGCCTGACCATTATTGAAAACAATGTATACCCATACACATTTTCTGATTTTCTTGGCCATATTCTAGATCATTAATAAGATATATATGAATTCATTCCATTAAAATATAACAGTATCTAGAAATTATTAGTTCAATGGTGATGTCAATGGGGACATAATGAAGTAATGGGATAATTAAAAAAAATTATTATTACTTAGATAATATGCAATCAGTGATAATTAATTATAATCCCCTGTTTTAAATTGAATTTTAAATGGAATTCTCAAATTACTCACCATCCCTATGATGTATGTTGGATAAATACAATCCCCTAAATGGAATAACATGAATGAATTGGTTAGATACCATTGGGGAGTGTTGTTCCATTAACACAAATCTTATGTCAAGATTTTTCCAAATCATGATTATCCTACTAATGATGTGACTGAGGAAAAGTTATTTATCTATTAAAATCATTCAATGTACATGGGTTGTGTTAAATATTTAATATTATCGTCTATGTATAGTTAACTCATGAAGTATCATTAAGACATGGTATCCTATAGCAGGCTCGATCTTCTTTGTGGTTTTTACTAGGATGGAACTTGACCAAAATAGTTTGAAGTCTCTAAGGATCTTTCCCAGAGCATGTTTATTGTGGTTTCCTATAACATGTTATTCATGACTCACTCAATACACCCTAGTTTCTATAGCAGTCTTGATCTTCTTTGTGGTTTTTATTAGTGAAAATTGTGGCTCAAATACATTGATATACTAACCCAAACCATATATCCATATGTTTTTGGGACTAGGGTGTATTGAGTGAATCATGATTAACATGTAATTATTGAATATGTCGATAATGGATTTTCCCCTTTCATATTAGTGGGAGATGATATTTAAACACTTTATTTAAAATGGAATTTTCACATTAATGTTCATGAAAATGGTGAAATGAAAATATTATTTCAGATATATTTAGATAATGATGCATCCAACATATCTGTTAATGGAATAGGAGTGAATTCATCTTGATGTGTTATTTTGACAAATGAATTATATTACACAATAAGCACTCTTATGTGGTATTCCATGTGTTGAAATTAAGATCATTCCCTTTGGTTCCACATAAAATTTATATATATTAATCCCTAACTTTAGGAAAATAAATATAAATCCAATATGAAAAATTCATAGATGGTCCCACACATAGTGATTTTTTGGATCTCAATAAAATAATATTTGAATTTAAATTACCAGAGTAAATATTATTCTCAATTTTAAGAAATAACTATATTTTGGATTTATTGATCTCATTAGTTAAATAAATATTTATTCTCAAGGTAAATAATTATCTGATATATTTTTATCATTTATTTATAAATTTCAAGGAATAATGGAGGACCAATATTGTGTCATAAATTAACATTAAATTTCAATCTTGTGAAATAATATTTATCTCACTTCCAGTTAGCATACTCGATGAGAAAATATTATTTTTGTTATAATTAAATAGAATGATGTCATATAAGTGTTATTATATTATTTACTGTCATTTTCAAATTATATAATATTTTAACCCTATCCATATCTTTAAAAAATATATGATTGCGCCTATTTTGTTTGGATTGATCAAAATTGAGAATCGTTTTACACAATGTAATATATACCTCTCTATCATGAATAAATTACCCACGATGAAATCTCCTCAATCCTATATCATCTTAATAATGATATTTCAGGGATGGTTATTCATGGTAGACAGACTCATCAAATCAATAAATATAAACCCCACAATACATTTTATCTATGGTACTAGTACCCAACAATCCATCATCATGGTTTGGTGATTAACAAAGCTAGATTAGATCACTGGTAGAGGTTTTCTATACATGGATCCAAACAACCTAAATTTTTTTTATAAAAAGGTTTTAAAATAATCACAAAATTCATTGAAAAATTATTTGATGACTGATTTATTGATTCTTCATATCTATTGGAATTATTTATAAATTTATCATTAAAATTTATACCCTTTTTAATGATGATATTACTTTTAAATATTAAGTTACTATATTTCACTGTTCATTATGTTTATGAATTGTAGACTATGTCAATGAACCATCGAATCCAACAATTACATTTCTGGTATCGAGGATAATAAGTGCATCCACTATGCCCAGAACCATCAATTTTTAATATAGTATACAAATTCATATTTATAATTATTTATTTCTTTCACGGATATTACACTTTTAGAAGTTCAATTTTATTTCATGATTTAATTCATTCATGATACTCCATTAAAATCCATGTTTCCGCCACATTGATTTTTTCTTACATAACCATGAAAGGTTAATAATTAATAAAGAAAAAATATGATGAACCCATATATAGATTACAAGAGTTATGACTGGATAATAATGGTTTAAAATATATGTACTTATAAATCACATTCTATTTAATGGTGTTCATTAGCACAAAGCTTCCATGTGGATTTCAAATAATCATGTAATTAATAAACATTGTGTGTGTTTAATTAACCATTTTTTACTATATAGAGAGTAATGTGCATTTATTGGAATAGAAAGTGGATTATAGAGGCACGTGATCTATGTGGCATATGTGTGAGTATTGATTTTTTGGTGGGAGGGGTAATTAGGGGCCTTACCATATGACCTAAATAAGTCTAAAAATAAATTTTTTCCAGGATTTATCATTAATTTTTTAGAAATGATAAATAAAAAATTTATTAATGATTAATAATTTTCATATCAATGAAATATTTTTACTGATTAAGGCGCATCTCTTTGTTAGTGCTGAAAAAAACTGCAGTCTGTTAAGGACTCCTAAACCACATGTGTTTTTTTAGAAATGATAGGCGCAATTGAAATTTCATTGTTGATAGGGGGATTTATTGTGGGTGTGTAAGTATTCATGTTCTTGGGGGATTTTGGGTGGGAATTCATATGGATATGGTTGTGTGTGGGTGTCCCTATGTATGTGGGTATTGGTGAGTGTAACTCCCTATCCCAAGGGTCTAGGAACCATGACTAGGAATGTAGTAATACAATTCCATTGGAATGCATCCCTATAAACTAGATACTATTCATGACTGCTAATATTGTATCAAAATCCTAGGGATTCTATACTCTTGAAACATCACATGAAATATAATATAAATAACATAACCGTCATACAACATAAGGGTCAGAATGTAGAATTACAACTATGTGTTATCCTCCAAAGAAAATGACATGTTGACGAGCTTTAACAATAATGGTGTCATGTTGAACATTTATAAATACATCATAAGGATAACCCAAAATGACTTTGAAAAAGAAAATAAAACCAAAGAATATATAAATTCACAAGTAACCAAACAAACTTGATTCCGTCCTTGGTGCTATCTCCCAAACTCATCCTACCATTCCAACTAAATCTCAGGAAAAACTTGTTACCTGAAAGAATGAAATATGGTTCTATATGTGAACCATGATACTCCAACAATTTTTGAGCATAAAACCCATTAGGTAACCCCAAACAAATATTCCTTATATCTGACATAATATTTTTGAATGTATTCAAAAATAATAATGAACTATTATATTCTATGAAGCTAGTCACATTATTTTGTTCTATTCTAAACAAAATTCATTAACACTAAACCCCAAAAAAAATGAACAAATTTGATTTACATAATAATTCATCCCACAAATGGATATAGAGAAATGAATATCATTTTTGGCGTGTGATCGGTCATACATTTTTTGCAATATTCCTAATTGATCCTAGTCTCTTTATCAGTCTAATGATAGGCTGTAATATTTTAGATGGTGTTTCTATCTCTTCATTTCATTTTATCATGAGTAGTGGATTGAACAAAGGGTCGTTAAAGTTATCTTATCACCATGCTATGCCAGGATAGAGAATTCAATAATCTTTACCACCACTTAATCAAGATGAAACTACCATTTGAGGATAATCAATTGAGGATTCATTTGGTTAGAGATACAATAAGATAGCTTAAATAGAATAATAATTTAACAATCAATGTGAAGTTATATCCATTGTTAAAACAAATAATTCAAAAAATAAATTTAAAATTAACTACGTGATTCTTTATTCTAACACATAGAACCCAACAACCAGTAGAGGAAAATCCCCAAAACACTCTACTCTCAAGAGACAACTTGTGTCCCAATTCTAATGGACTAATTCAGGGTCAATTTTCCTTTCATGATTTATGAAACAAAATGATAGATCTTATCACTTTTAATTTATATGTATGAAAAATTTGATATGATAATTGATTGAGAATTTATGTTATTTAATTCATCCATGGTAGGTCATGTGATCATCACCACCCATCAACTCATTAAAATAAAAAGTGATCCTTTATAGAACACTAAGATAAAAATATAGTCAATGTTGAATAATATTAAAGATAATGATCATGTCTAATAAAACACACATTTGGAATCCCTAAACATATCCATGAATAATAATTATGGAATGGTTTGTGGAACCTTGATAATCCAAGAGTGATATGTAATGAAAGGTAGAATATTAATGGAGTTATAATGAATTATCAAAATGAAATTTTATCAATGGAGGAGGGTTTTCTTGATCTATACATAGTAGTGAACATATAATTACAAGTGAAACAGAATATATTCTCCTCATATTTCTATAATTTAGTTTGGGTGAGTTTTTATATTAGTAATAGGTTTGGAATCTACCGTTAGTTACAATCTAGGTATAGGTATGTTTTTTTCCAATGATTGATATAAGATTTTAGGATAATCTAATGAAATCGTTGGGTACTCAGGGATTAAATAAAGAGTGTGTGGATATTTTTCATCCAAAAAATTATAGTGTAGAGTTTTCATTAATAGTTTGTGTTCCAATTCATGTAATAATGTTTTTGGTAATTGAGATTTACTATCATGACTAGGTAAGAAATCAATCCACTATAAAATAATTTATATGATCTACATAAAATAAAAAATTTATGTTATTTTGGTGTGAAATAATTTTTGTATATAAAATATAAAAGGATTATATTAAACAAATTTTATGGATTAATCTCATGGGCTATTATATATAGAATTTATATAGTTATATTTATTAGAAATATAATAGAATTGAATCATTATTATTTCCCCAAAATTTAATGCCATATAGATTAAGGGAATAAACATTCCATTTAGGTGAATATATAATACTTTGTATCATTTTTTTCATAAAAACTAAAGAACTTATATGCACAAATGAATTAAAATATTGAATTTGATCGGTCAAAATAAATGAAATCCATTTTAAGCTAAATTTATTTTGATTGAATGAGAGGATAGATGAGAGTATGATTGAAGAAAATTAATAAGTTTCCTTGTAATAGAATATATAATGTAGTATTTAAACTGAGTGTAATAATTATTCAAACATTTTATTTGATTATTTTTTTGAAGGTTTAACAAATTAATTTATTTTTTAGTTCCATTTCAAAATTCATTGGTCGGTGTTTTTTTAGAATGATAACCAATAGTGCTTGAGTCTAAAATAAATATAAAGGGAATAGTGATAAAATAAATGATCCATTGGAATATTGTTTCCATAAATCCATTAAATAAAATTACTAAAAACACATGAGGGAGGGGGAGAGGGAGGATAGAAGGAAAAATTTTATTGCATAAGAATAGAAAATATTCATCCATAACACTAAAAGTAACTTGAATCCCTGATCATATTATGTTAAAAAATTCACTATCATAAAATTTCATATGATATAAGGAGAAAACCTTATTCCTCTAATCCTTCAGTCCAGAGAATAACCAAAAGAACTACAAGAATCACGACAACAAAGACAAAAACTGCAATGTTTTCTGATATATCCTTCCCAATCCAAAATCGAGAGGATTACTTTTCTCTTTAGGGACAACTTAATATTAGACCATAAACATAGTGGCCTTAGTAGTTAAATACATTATGGAACTATATTGGGTTAGTAATGGATCTAAAATCCTATCAGTTATATTCTCGAATGAGCTAGAGTAGTCATCATCTGGTTTCATCAAGGAGCGAATAGGCTTCAATAGAGTTTTATGTGTCATAAATTCGCAATTATTTATATAATAACATTACCTATGATCTAATATTTTAATTTTTAATATCATAAAAAATATTTTACACCATTTCATCACACACACACATGAAATATGTGTGAATTTTGGTATCCAATTCTGTTTTCAAATTTAAATTACTACAATACTTTCTTGCCTTAAATATTAGTATTTATAGATTCATGCACTATAATTTTAGTTTATTTAAATTTTAACTTCTCAAGTTTGATTTTTTGGTCAAATGTCTGTTGTTTGGGATTCTAAAATGGGTCGGTACTTTGGCATATGCTACATTCTCTTGCTGGTGTGGAAATACCAAGGTTTTTTTTGTTTTCCATTAGTATTTTCATCCACCTAATACATCATCAATGTACACCAGATTAGGTTCCATAATTTTCACCATTTATTTTATATTAGGCTCTATTTTGTTGTGCTCAAGGATTATCCATTCTCTTATGAGCCACTCTCAGTGTCTGGGGGAATTGATCATCACCTTCTCACTCATCTCATTGTCAATTATTTCTGGAACATCCTCTCATAGATATGGCATGATCTCACTCACTTTTATAGATACCAATCCCCATACGGTTTCGTCATGTTCCTTACTGGTAAGTCTATTTGGATAATATTGTCCATGATACCCAATATGTTGACCACATCATGTAGATATTCGATGAAAATGTACTTTGATCAAGAAGATGCTAGGTGGAGTACCCAAGGGGAAATCGATCTTGTCTAGTTGATTTCCAATTGGATGACATGGATCCTCAATGAGTATAATGTTTCAGTATAGTGCTCTGATAAATACCGGAAGAGAACTAGACAACCATTCCTCAATGCTTTTGACACTAAAAGTTCATCACAAATTTTTTATTTTGGGTTTATTGTACTAGTATATGTATTCTTTTATTGATGTTTATTCACTTTTGTATGATATAACTCTTTTTATTTTATTCATCATGGATAAAATTCATGTGTGTGTGGTTTTAATTCCATTCATGTATTTCCTAGAGGGATAGATTATTGTGAATCTTTTTCTCATTTTTTATTCATTAATTCGTCCATATTTTATGTTGTATTATATTTGTTTGACTACTATGAATATAATACTATGTTCGTTCCGTATGGATTTCAGTGATACATCCCTATTAGTATACCTTTACCCCTCACATTATTTTATCATATCCACCAATGTTTTATTTTCCAATAAATCCTATTTCTTTCATTCAATATTTATTTTTTATTTCTTTATTTCATTTTAATCTCTTGTCAAATAGCATCTCTTATATAATTTTTAGAACCATTTTCACCTAACATATCACCTCATAATTTTGAGTCTAGTTGGATAATAATCATTTCCCATTGAGATTAGTCATATGTTAGTGGATTATGCTTATAATTGATTGTATGAGCATGACATCTACTAATTTTGGTAAATATATCAACCAATTGGTTTTGAAATCATTTTTTAAACACAGAATTTGATCCCTAAAGGATTAAGATGAGATCAATTCTCGTTTAAAATGATTAATTTATTCCCTAGGTTTGTCTATTAAGTTGATTGTAACAATAAATGAAATAATATATACTATCACTAAATATAAAGATGGTTTCCCTCATGTTTCAATTAAAGAACAAAGTTCTCTTATACTTTCATTAGGAGCTAAGGATCCTAGCAATGTTTCCAATGAATATACTACTTCTGATATATGATTTAAAATAAAAAAAACTATACATGATAGCATCATTAGTTTGAATATATTTTTAGAAAAAATGAATGTTCACATTTAAAAATAACCCTATTAGTTCAATTAAGTACAATTTATATGAATTTGACAATATTCTATTTGACTTAGCCAACATAGATGTAAATAATTATTATAAAGATCATTAAATAAACTAACTCTTTTCTTTCTATAATTCCTATAGCACCTTAGTGGAAACCATGACGTATATTCAAGAATAATTGAACATTAAAGAGGTTATTTATTCTCTTATCTATAGTAAATAACATTATAATTATTTTATAAAAGGCATGGTAGATATCCTATTTACCAGGAGAATGCCATATTATAAAGGTAATGAGAATTTTTTTAATAAACATAAATTAATGTAAAATAAAAAGACACCCCCAATTTCTAATTTTTTGTAAAGAAGATTTTCTCTATTTTATTATGATATGCCCTAACACACTATGCCCTAGTATAGGATGCATAGACAGGAACATGAAAATAAACTACCCATTGACCAGTCCCTTTTTTTGGGATCTGGTTATGACACATTTGATGTGTTATATTTTTCCAGGAATTCTCCTAATCATGTGTTGGTGCTAGAATTATGATTCTCATTTCACTTATGTAGTATTAGAGAGTCATTCATCGAATTGATAGAGAGTGTAGAAGGATATGTTTTATATGGAAATATTAAGAGGTGTAAGGTATAGGGAAGTGGTTTAGTATTAAGAGAACTAAATTACAATTCCTTCATCAAATTTCTTTATGTTATGTGGGTTCCCAACAATCATAGAAACATTATTTCTTTATGGGTTCTTGACCAAAAAGAGTTCACTTTTTGGACTAAAACGATATGTTTGAAAATCTCCAATGCCAATCAAATATATCATTATAGGTGTAGAGACCCTAAGCTTGAAATACATGGACATTACATTACTTTTTCGGAATACTTAATACATAAGAAAAACAAACACACAAGGATCGTAATAGTTTAGTGTCTTTGGAAACTCGGAATAAAATCCTCTAATCGTGGTGAAAGATCTTCAACATCTCCCAATAAAGATCTTCCTTTTTTTTCTTACCTAAAACCTTTCTTTATATCCTGGGGAAAAGAAAACATAAAAGGGTGAGCTCAAATTCTCAGTAAGGGTAAACAAAAGAAATATCAATCACATCATATTCATAAGAACATATCTTCTGGAAATCTTAACCTGCAAAAGAGATCATGATTTCATAACATGGGATAAATCATAGTAGTGAAATGTAATCCCAATAATCATAACTTATAACATGAAACTTTGTGGTATACACACATAATCATATAGAATCATATCTTATTAGTCCAGACTCATTTCCAAGACTATCTTAGTGGACAAAGTCAATTTCTGAACTGAGTCACCATCGTTTCAGTCCTGTTTTACTGAACCGGTAAAACCTACCATTCCAGACATGTATATATCTTGAGATATAAATTCATTACCCAATGCATTGGATGGAGATATAGGTCCCACCCATCTCATAATGATACCATTATTATGTGTGCCACAAAATCTTAAATCATACATCATTGCATAACCCATGTAATAAAAATAGGATTCTGAAACAACATGAAATCATAAGGCAATTCATATAAGATAAAGGAATTCATAAAAATATTTCCATCACAACATAATAAAATCCATGTAATAATAGTGATAGAAACATAACCCTATATTATCTTAGATGGAAAAGAATTTTGATAAAACAATTAAACTCCATTCTTGAGGAAAATATCCATTCAAATTCAGAAAACATTTTCCTTTTTTAACATGTCATACAATTTTAATCTAATGAAGTCGATTAAAAATAAACATGAAAACTTTTAGAGGATGATTATTGGAAATAATTTTTTAAAAATCCATTCATGCCATATAAGTTAAAAAAAACATTCTTCGTACTTTTGTCGGAAAAGTCAAAAAGTACCTCGTACAAAAAACGACAAAAGATTCCTTTCATATCCTTTACTAAAAACTCACCGAAGGGTAAAATTGGATTTAAAAAATTGTAGGTGTATGGAAATAAGATTACATATTGAGGAAACATGGATGTGGATGATAAAATACAACCCAGTAAATACTAAAGTATAAACAATCTCGGATAAAAATGAGATTGTGATATTTCCCTTACCTTAGGACCGATTTGCTTCGTAAGTGTCCGAACCTCCTGTATAATGGTTTAAATAATGTCATTGACTTATTCCAGAATCATAATCATTGTTATGATATCATATATGGTTCACTTATGACTTTATATTACCCGTTCTTTTGTAAATTCCATGTTAAGGAGCGTTTTGGGTAAAATTGTTTCATTTGTCGTCCGTGTTTTGACTTGTAATTATTCATATAATTACTTAGATCATGATTACTTAATTAAATAATATAAAACATGATTTATATATAATATATATTCTAAAAATATATATATATATATATAATAGATCAGTAAATGGAAAGAAATACACCGTTCATGGAGACGGTAGAGCGTACGTACGCATGAACGTTGTTTTCTTTTCCTTATTGAGTTGAATGGAATTAAGTAAATGAAATTCATATATACATAAATCCAGTAGCTTTATAATGTCATATATTTAATTATTATTGCTTATATATACTTTCTAATCATTCTTAAATAGTTAACATGGATAATGAATCTCATCGCGTCGTGGAGACGGTAGTTCGTACGTACGCACGAGCGATGATATCGTTCTCATGATTATTGACTTGAATTGGAGTGGATGATACAATATATCAGAATCAGTATCACTTTATAATATTCATATATATTCATTATTTACACCATTATACCCATCCATGTAAGGTGGTGGTGGAAAATAGATTTCACCACGGCGTGGAGACGGTATTCCGTACGTACGCACGCGCGGTAATTTCGTTTTCCATAGGATGGATAGATGGTGAAATAGGGTTGTTTCATACTTATAATAAAATATCATTATATGAGTGATACTGATGTTATTACTTCATAATTAAAAAACCTAAGAAGAAGAAGTGGAAGAAGAAATAAAGATAAAATAATCGGTAATGGACATTACCTCTTCTTTGAAGTGCCTCTTTGAGATCTCCCTTTAGGGCACTAAACCTGGTCTTTGAGGAATACCAGAACCTCTAGGATATTTCTAGGGAAGTGGAGAATATAATTTGGAAGAGGTTGGCCGAGTATGAAGGCTCAATGTTGTGTGAGGAAGAGAGGGAGGAGGTGCCCTTTTATAAGGGAGGAGAGGGGTACATTTGGAATAACTAAAACTATTATTTTATTATAAAGTCACATTCGGTTTTAAATAGCTCCAAATTGATTTATTTCGAAGCTAAGGTGGGGATGGGTCGAAATAATATCATCCAATATAATTTAGACAAGTTTAGGTTCCTATATTAACCATATATTTTAGTTTTAACTCTTAGTAAATTAGATTGACATTTACCATGTAACTTTGTATTTTTATATTATATAGTTAATAAACATACCATATACATCCAAGCTACCCCCAAGTTGTGTTTAATTAATATATATAGGCTTATCTAAGTCATTTGGCCGATCCTTAGATTTTTAGGAATAAAATAACAATTAATAATATAATATTTGTTTTAAAAACTATTTTATGTCAATTTTGACACTATTCAATAGTTGATTTTTTTTGAAACTCATAACAGAATTATTACTTCGACCAAAGTTAATTAAATTAATCCTAACATGTCATATTAAACTAAAAAAGTTGTTTAATTCATAAAAAGTCTCATATTATATTTATTTGGGTATTTATAACATCAATTATGTCAATATTTCATTAATAAGATAATTACTGCATCATCGTTGTGTCATAAATAAATTAAATTATTTAATGTCTAAAAATTAGAAACAAAATACCATTATGTAGGAAATATTTTTATCTTTTTAATTAATATTTATAGTCTAATTTATCTTATGTATAACCACATATTAAAAATGATTTACTTATTAAACTTTGATTTTAACTATTTTAACCCTTCTTTAAATAAATTATTAATAAATGTTCTAATCTAATCCAAGTTGGCCTAAATTGTCATATTTTATTCCTAAGGTTGTTTTTTGTCGAATTAAACTTGTCTAATAGAATTAGGACATGTGTTAGAGTAATAATAATATCATTTTTACCCTTAATTACCCTATTTACTTTTAACCGTGGTAAAAAAACTAAAAAGATACTATTCGCCCAAAATTATTTTCATCTCATTGAACCACATTTTAGTCCTTGATATTAACCATGTCACTCAGATTTTCGAAATTCCATTCACAGAAGCGGTAAAATTAAGTTTTATGAAAAATTCAGTTTTTTAACTACCACTTAGTGGTGTCACTATTCATCAAAAAAATGAAAGTTTCCAGAAAAATACCAAAAATTAGATCTACTCTATATTTGATATTATGAATTCAAAAATGATGTCTATTTTATCAAATTCAAAACATATCAATTTCATTAATTAATTTAAAAATTAATTCCCGTCGTAAAAACAAATAGCATGTTCTTAAAAGATAATAACTACCAAAAGATTGACACTTGTTTATGACTGGTTTAAATGTGAAATTACATCCAATGACCAACATTGTATTAAATTGTAAAAATATATACTAAATATAATTTAAAACCACTCAAATTAATAATTTATCACTATTAATTATTTCGATTACAAAAGTTGTTTTTAATTATAATTTAGTAAATTTCACTATTCATCAGAAAATGAAAGTTATCCCACAAGTACCAAAATTTCAGTCTAAGATAATTTCGATATTACGAATCCAAAAATGAATTCCATTTTGAAATATAAAATTTACAAAATTTCAAAAAGTGGTTATTACTGTTCATAACGGCTAGTTTTAATAATATTTTAATAGCATATTGTTGTTTAGTGAAACTCGTTATTGCGTACTATACATGCTATCGAGGAAGGACGTGATTGCATGTAATGCATGGAAAGTCAAGGATGCGTGTTGTGCAAGCTACTTTTGGTGTAGCGTACAACACATGACATTAATGAAATTAAAAGGAATATTTTTCATAAAATCTCAGGCTGTTACATTCTACCCCCCTTAAAATGAATTTTGCCCCCGAAATTTGTCAGGGTTATAAATGGTTTACTAATAGAAAGTTTCTTTAATATAAACCCACATCATAAAAAGGAATTCCAAAACTTGGCTATAAAAACTAAAGTATGAAATGTAACTATTACCCAAATAAACTAATCATTGGGTTTCCACATAGGTGAAAATATGGATATGGAAGAGAAATATAACCATCATGTTCTGATGGAGAGTGGTAGAGAACATGGCTATGGAAAAGCCAGAAATCACAAAGCCATAAATTTGTGACGATCTAAGGTACCATCTGATTCATCAGATATAAGAGCACTAGGACAACATTTTTGGTTTTCAAAATCATTTCCCGAATGTTAATGAATTAGAAGAAATACTTACATGATTTTGGTACAATCTCACTATTGTTCGTTAATTGAACAATTTCCACTTCATCCCTTAATGAAATGAAGTTTAATTTGTTATTCGTGATGTGTTAGCAGATCATGTGATAGAATTATTGGTCATTCCATCTGTCTCAAACAATAGGTTATAAAAGTTATCAAAAATACATACATCCATCTATAGTGAGATTAATCATATATGGTTCCTCAAATGGACTTATACTTCATATATCATACTGCTTAATATAATAAATCTTGTTTCTACTAAATAGGGAATTCTTGTAGGCCAGTGGTAGGTGATAAAGGCTAGTCGCACTTCGGTTGTGGGTTCGATTCCCACAGCCTTGTCCGACGCGATGGGATGTCGCCCATCCTAATGGTTGTCCTTTTTCTAAAACTACATTACTATAACATCACATAAATAATATAAAAAAAAATTTGTATCCTTAAAAAATACTAACTTATGGTTAACAAAATGCATTCCAATCTTTAGGCTTATCTAAAATACTTCGGTCCAAGCTCATAGTATAAAGAGAATGATTACTTGAATTTTCATCAACCAAGCACGCGAATATCATCATTTATCCCCCATATATCTTGTTAGTCACATTCCAATAATGTGAATACCTTAATCATGTATTCTCTTGAAAAATGAATACCCATTGAACCACAGTGAAAACATGAATGCAGTTAAAAGTTATCACATTCTACATACCAAAATACTCAAAATTCTATATACTAAAACCATGATATCACTTAGTCCTTATATCAATCATGAGCTCATGAATACTATCAAACATTTCATTTTCCCCTTATCCCTTCATTATGTGCATATCATCTGCTTTCCAAAATATTTGAATCACTTTTCATGGTTACCGGTACCTTAAATTTTTTGAAAACCACAATAGAATAATAAAAAAATATTCCAATACACAATAAAAGTACTTCAACAACATTATTCTTGAATAACAATACATAAACACTTCAATCCATCCTCTTCAATGATTGTCCTGGAATAAGTCCTTCCTTGATTTAGAAGTAACTTTTTAGGTCAGGGCATTGAGTTGGGTAATGCCCATGTTCTCCACAAATAATACATTGAACTCCATAACAGTCTGTCACTCTATGACCCATTTCTCCACACATATAACATCAGTCCCTCCATTTGAGGTATTCCTCAAGGTTCTTCATCCCTTCTTTAGAAATCTCAATCTTCCTTTTTTTATGCTCCTCAACATGCGAACATGCATAATAGTATATCTTCCTCTTATTTGATGAATTAGGCATACCACTAAATTCCACCTTGTTAATCATATATCGCGTTGACTGATTCAGCATAATCAAAATATCTTTCTCTCTAGGCCTTACACAATTTTGTTGCTCATAGTCACCAATTTGTCCATTGGATTCAATGTTAACCGAATTCCTTCTGGTTCCCTCCATTAACTAAAACACAAAAAGAATTCTGTGAGAGGAAAAATCATGCTAGAGAAAACAACATAGTAAATGTGGTGTACCCACAATATCTAACATCTTAGGTTAAATTATAAGATTTTTAGCGCAATTCTAGTACTATAACCTATATGTATACTTAACCTAAGAGACATCCCTAGGCATACCTTAGAAATATCTCTAGGGATCTCACTATCGTTTTCGCATCCTAGTTTCCAAAGGTTGACTAAACCTTTTCTCTGATACAAACTGTAGAGACCCTAAGCTTGAAATATATGGACATTACATTACTTTTGAAGAATACTTAATACATAAGAAAAAAAACACACAAGGACCGTAATATTTTAGTGTCTTTGGAAACTCGGAATAAAATCCTCTAATCGTGGAGAAAGATCTTCAACATCTCCCAATAAAGTTCTTCCCTTTTTTTTCTTACCTAAAACCTTTCTTTATATCCTGGGGAAAAGAAAACATAAAAGGGTGAGCTCAAATGCTCAGTAAGGGTAAACAAAAGAAATATCAATCATGTCATATTCATAAGAACTTATCTTCTGGCAATCTTAACCTACAAAAGAAATCATGATTTCATAACATGGGATAAATCATAGTAGTGAAATGTAATCCCAATAATCATAACTTATAACTTGAAACTTTGTGTCATAAACGCATAATCATAGGGAATCATATCTTATTAGTCAAGAATCATTGACAAGACTATCTTAGGGGACAAAGTCCTTTTCTGAACCGAGTCACCCTCGTTTCAGTCCTGTTTTACTGAACCGGTATAACCTACCATTCCAGCCATGTCTATCTCATGAGATATAAAATCTTTACCCAATGCATTGGAGGGAGATATAGGTCTCACCCATCTCATAATGATACCATTCTTATGTGTGCCACAAAATCTTAAATCATACATCATTGCATAACCCATTTAATAAAAATGGGATTCTTAAACAACATGACATCATAAGACAATTCATATAAGATAAAGGAATTCATAAAAATATTTCCATCACAACATAATCGAATCCCTGTAATAATAGGGATAGAAGCAGAACCCTATATTATCTTATATGGAAATGAATTTTGATAAAACACTTGAACTCCATTCTTGAGGAAAATCTCCATTCAAATTCAAAAAAACATTTTCCTTTTTTAACATGTCATACAATTTTAATCTAAATAAGTTGATTAAAAATAAACTTGAAAACTTGTAAAGGAATATTCTTGGAAATAATGTTTTAAAAATCCATTCATGCCATATAAGTTAAAAAACATTCTTCGTACTTTTTTCAGAAAAGTCAAAAAGTACCTTGTACGAAAAACGACAAAAGATTCCTTTCATATCCTTTACTAAAAACTCACCGAAGGGTAAAATTGTATTTAAACAATTTTAGGTGGATGGAAATAATATTACATATTGAGAAAACATGGATGTGGATGATAAAATACACCCCAGTAAATACTAAAGTATAAACAATCTCAGATAAAAATGAGATTGTGATATTTTCCTTACCTTAGGTCTGATTTGCTTCGTAAGTGTCCGAAAATCCTGTATAATGGTTTAAATAATGTCATTGACTTATTCCAGAATCATACTCAATGATATGATATCATATATGGTTCACTTATGACTTTATATTACCCGTTCTTCTGTAAATTCCATGTTAAAGAGCGTTTTGGGTAAAATTGTTTCATTTGTTGTCCGTGTTTTGACTTGTAATTATTCATATGATTACTTAGATAAAAATTACTTAATTCCAGAATATAAAACATGATTTATATTTAATATATATTCTGAATATATATATATATATATAATAGATCAGTAAATGGAAAGAAATACACCGTTCATGGAGACGGTAGACCGTACGTACGCATGAACGCTATTTTCTTTTCCTTATTGAGTTGAATGGAATTTAGTAGATGAAATACATATATAAATAAATCCAGTAGCTTTATAATGTCATATATTTCATTATTATTGCTTATATATACTTTATAATCATTCTTAAATAGTTATCATGGAGAATGAATCTCATCGCGTCGTGGAGACGGTAGTCCGTACGTACGCACGAGCGATGATATCATTCTCATGATTATTGAATTGAATTGGAGTGGATGATACAATATATCAGAATCATTATCACTTTATAATAGTCATATATACTAATTATTTACACCATTATACACATCCAATTAAGGTGGTGGTGGAAAATAGATTTCACCACGGCGTGGAGACGGTATTCCGTACGTACGCACAGTGATTTCGTTTTCCGTAGGATGGATAGATGGTGAAATAGGGTAGTTTAATACTTATAATAACATATCAGTATATGAGTGATACTGATGTTATTACTTCATAATGAAACAACCTAAGAAGAATAAGTGGAAGAAGAAATAAAGATAAAAGAATCAGTAATGGACATTACCTTTTCTTTGAAGCGCCTCTTTGAGATCTCCCTTTAGGGAACTAAAATTGGACTTTGAGGAAGACCAGAACCTCTAGGATATTTCTAGGGAAGTGGAGAAGAGATTTTGGCAGGGGTTGGCCGAGATTGAATGCTCAATGTTGTGTGAGGAAGAGAGGGAGGAGGTGCCCTTTTATAAGGGAGGAGAGGGGTACCTTTGGAATAACTAAAACTATTATTTTATTATAAAGTCAAATTCAAATTTAAATAGCTCCAAATTAATTTATTTCGAAGATAAGGTGGGTATGGGTCGAAATCCTCTCATCCAATAGAATTTAGACAAGTTTAGGTTTCTATATTAACCTTATCTTTTAGTTTTAACTCTTAGTTAATTAGATTTACATTTACCATGTCACTTTATATTTTTATATTATATAGTTAATAAACTTACCATATACATCCAAGAGACCCCCAATCCGTGTTTTATTAACATATATAACCGTATCTAAGTAATTTGGCCGAACCATAGATTTTTAAGAATAAAATAACAATTAATAATATAATATTTGTTTTAAAAACTATTTTATGTCAATTTTGACACTATTCAATAGTTGATTTTTTTGAAACTCATAACAGAATGATTACGTCAAATAAGTTAATTAAATTAATCCTAACATGTCATATTAACCTAGAAAATTAGTTAAATTCATAAAAAGACTCAAATTATATTTATTTGGGTATTTATAACATCAATTATGTCAATATTTCATTAATAAGATAATTACTGTATCATCATTGAATCATTAATAAATTAAATTCTTTAATTTCTAAGAATTACAAATAAAATACCATTATGTATGAAATCGTATTATCTTTCTAATGAATATTTATAGTCCAATTTATCTTATGTATAACCCCATATTAAAAATGATTTACTTATTAATCTTTGATTTTAACTATTTTAACCCTTCTTTAAATAAATTAATAATAAATGTCCTAATCTAATCCATGTGGGCCTAAATGGTCATATTTTATTCCAAAGGTTGTTTTTGGTCGAATTACAATTTTTAAATATAATTATGACATGTGTTATGGTAATAATAATATCATTATTACCCTTAATTACTCTATTTACTTTTAACCTTGGTAAAAAAAGTAAAAAGTTACTATTCACCAAAAATTATTTTCATCTCATTGAACCACATTCTAGTCCTTGGTATTAACTGTGTCTCTCGGATTTTCGAAATTCCACTCACAGAAGCGGTAAAATTAAGTTTTATGAAAAATTCAGTTTTTTAACAACAACTTAGTGGTTTCACTATTCGTCAAAAAAATGAATGTTTCTAGAAAAATACCAAAAATTAGATCTAAGCTATATTTGATATTATGAATTCAAAAATGATGTCTATTTTATCAAATTAAAAACATATCATTTGCATTAATTAATTTAAAAATTAATTCCCGTCGTCAAAACAAATAGCGTGTTCTTTAGAGATAATAACTATCAAAAGATTGACACTTGTTTATGACTGGATTAAATGTGAAATTACATCCAATGACCAACATTTTATTAAATTGTAAAAATATATTCTAAATATACTTTAAAACCACTCAAATTAATAATTTATCACTATTAATTATTTCGATTAAAAAAGTTGTTTTTAATTATAAGTTAGTAATTTTCACTATTCATCAGAAAATGAAAGTTATTTGAAAAGCACCAAAATTTCAGCCTAATCTAATTTCGATATTACGAATCCAAAAATGAAATCCATTTTGAAAAATAAAATTTTCAAAATTTCAAAAAGTGATTATTATTATTCATAACGGCTAGTTTTAATAATATTTTAATAGCATATTGTTGTTTAGTAAAACTCATTATTGCGTACTACACACGCTATCAAGAAAGGTTGGGATTACGTGTAATGCAAGGAAAGTAAAGGATGCGTGTTGTGCAAGCTCCTTTTGGTGTAGCGTACAATAGGAGACATTAATGAAATTAAAAAGAATATTTTTCATAATATCTCGTGCTGTTACAATAGGTATACTCATTAATGGGTGGCATTTTTTGTATGGAATTTCACATTCATGATAGTTATTTAGTTTCTCTACCACTAAAACATATATTAAATTTCTATAGTATAAAATTTGATTAAAATAAAACTACAAGGGTCTATATTAACTCAATAATAGTATTCAGTTGAGTGACATCACACAAATAAAGATTCCATTTTTTATGAATATGTGATATGAATGGTCAAGAGATTCAACTTTAATAGGTCCAATTTTAATGGTTCAAACCCCTTAAAATACATACAATCTTACCTATGGGACTAGGTAGGACCACCTCCCTGAGAAGAGGTTGTTTTTTTCACTATTATAGATGAATTTGATATAATTTTTTTTATTTATCTCATGAGAGAAAAACATGATGTTTTCTAATCCAATAAATCCTGGAAACATTTAGTTGAAAATAAGGGTGGGAGAAAAAATAATTCCATGGGAAATTATAATTTATTTGATTACATATCCAACGAGGATAATAAATTATATCAAACCAAAATATTAGGGAAACACTGAAAAAAATTGTTGAAAAAATAGTGAACAGAACAATTTCTAAAAGATGATGAGACTTGACTGCATGCCAATGTCTCCCAAAATATTTATTGGAGGATGATTCTATTATGAAAGTCTGACATATAAAAAGGCACTCGTCTTCTACAAATAATTTTAGACCCCTAGAAACATTATGGAATGGTAATCCATATTATTATAGATACCTATGACACTTCATCTGCACTTCTTATAACCTTGTTATGACTAATAAAAATGAAACTGCATCCCTTAAACTTTTTTATTTTTATGGTATCTTTAGGGTGTTTGTATTTAAAATACTTGATTTGATAAAAAAATTATGAAAAAATGCATCATTAATAGGGATGGGGTGTCCAATGAGTCATCTTATCCAAAATTCTAGTATATCATAGCAGGAAATACAGATATGGCCTTAGAATGGGATGATAAAACTGATACTCAACCCCATTCCTATTACCCATAATCTGGTAATGATGATCCAGACACTTTTATGAATTCCCATAATGATGAAGAGTCAAAAAAGTTGGTCTTTTCCACGAATGATAAATTACATTCCTCATAAATAAATTCACTTAGTATATTATGAATTTTCAAACCATTGTCAACATAATTTTTTATAAGTTGATTTATATAAGAAAATAATATAACATTACTAGAAACAGTTATATATTAATATAAATAGTTGTTTATAAAGGATTCCTTCAATGAAAATGAAGTAAATATTATTATTATTTCCCAATTTTGCTATGATTTTTTCAAATCGGATGCTACATTATTTCATCACAAAAACTGAAAATTATATTAAACAATATGATGTTAAAAATAGTTTTTCATGAGGTGATTTAAATGAGAATATTTATATGAGGCATCCTAATGTTTACTCATATGAATTATAATCTGATCATGTTTTTCTTTTTAAG
Organism: Viscum album; assembly: GCA_963277665.1. Lineage (NCBI taxonomy): Eukaryota > Viridiplantae > Streptophyta > Magnoliopsida > Santalales > Viscaceae > Viscum > Viscum album. The sequence continues at coordinate 1,690,006,137 of OY728120.1, forward strand.
AAATCCTTATATGGTTTAAAATATGCATCAAGTAAATGGTTCATAAAATTTATTTTATTTATTCATCATTTATATTTACATAACGTAAATATTATTCTTGTGTATATTTCGAATAAATTAAAATATAAATTTGTTTTTTGATTTTGTAAGATGATTATATGGTCATTATAAGAAAAAAACATGTGTCTCAATACATATATAAAACCACAATTAAATGTCATGTTTGAAAATAAATATTTAGGTGAACCTATGTACAATCTACGTGTTGAAATAATTTTATAATGGACTAATAAATATCATTATTTTTTATAGAAAGATATTTCTTTAATATTATAAAGACATACCTATTTATCTAGGTGCAGCTATGTGCCTATTTGACTACACATTACAATGTCTTCAACATAATCACCCACTACTATTGATGATTTTCACTTTGTTTATAAAATCTCTTATACAAATATTGGGGGTCGAATCATGAATATTATTATCTTCACTATGTTGGATATTTAATTTGTAATTTTCACCATTAAAATGTGTGTGGACACGTTTTTAATTGTACATTTTCATTCCCTGAAATGGCTTCTTCTTTATTTTTTATATAGATCAATTATGATATCACGTTCTTGTAAAAATGTGTAGACAGTAGAATTTATAGTTGGATATGTAAATACTAAAAATTCATGGAATATTAATACTTGAACATCCTTGAATGGAAATTTATTCATTTAATTCCGAGTCCATATTTCCAAGAAGTGTGAAATTGAGACTTTGGTTTCTCTTTCAACCACAGAATTTGATTATATAGACATGGCAGATTCTAATAAATATTCATTGTATCATAATGGTTTTTCTACTAAACTCAACCATTATAATTTTACTGATAATGTTTATAATGATATTCGATCCACATTATAGTTGTCCGTGAATTTCTTATTCCATGGTAAATCAAAACACATAGACCATATAAAACATATTATTAGAGATATTATAGAATTTATAATAGTGTGTTTCAACAAGACACATGGTAATGATAACCTGATTGATTATTTTTAAAAATATGTGCGATGGTCTAAAATGCAATTTTTTCCAAGATATAATGAATTTGGATCCAATTCTATACTCATAGGTGAAAGAACATATAAAAAAATTGAAAATATTATTATTTTCAAAAAATGGTATTCAATGTTTTTGAGATAGAATTTCCCAGGTTAATTATTCATTCATTTGTACTATTAATTCAATAAAAATGCAATATTTTGGTTATTAGAATTAATTTTTTTCGGCCCAATTTTAATTTTAATGGAAAAGTTTTGGATCTAAGGCCTCCCAAGTGGGTATTTATATAAGGAACTAGCCTTAAACATTACGTAATCATGAGTTATTTCAAGAATACACATTTAGGATCTTTTCAGTTTTAGAGTTCTAGAGAATTAGATCATAAATCATGCATTACATTCCACATTTAAACAAGGTGGTTACATCCAATACCGTATTCATTTTTTCCATAAAAGGAAACATATTTAAAATAAACACATGGATTATTTCATGACACTTCCACGAAACTATCAAAACATCATATACCATTCCCTTGACCTATGAAAAACATTTCAAAAACATGGGATGAGCATAAAAATCTCAGTAGGGGATATAAAAATACGAAAAGAAAACATTAGTCCATGTATACATAATAATCAATGAAATAATACATTACTCATAAAACATAAGTACATTAACATACCTCTTTAAATCATAATATTTGTGAATAACTCATAGAAATCATTATACATAAAGGTAACTTGAGGCAATCATAACATTCTTATGTAGGGAGTAACCATCATAGTTACGTTTGGAATACTCATCACAGTATATTCCCTAAATATCTTCAGGGAAACCTTAGAGTTTAACTCATTCATGTCACCCCATGCATTATAGAGCTATCTCAGGATCACATGCCCTTATTTTATCATGGAACCACCCAACATCATAAAAAATTCCCATGAACCATAACATTATCGAATAACATAAACCATGCATAAAGGAAACATAAAATTTCCACATGTCAATCACAAGATATCAATAAAACACATTGATAAAATAAAAACATAATCAAAACCATTTTTAATACCCAAATAAATGAAATGTAAAACATGGTATTTATTTTTTATTAAAAAAATGTTATGGCTTGTAGAGGAAGCTGAAACTCAAATAATGGTCATGGCGGTGGAGATGTCGTTGTCACCACATACGTAAGACAATAAAATTTCTTTTGTAGTTTATTAAAATGATTCTTATAAAAATAATCATGTTGAATGAAACTAAATTTCAAAAGGGTTTATTATATGACTAAAAATAAGGTCGTATATAAATTGATGTATGCCTCAAAGAAAGAATATTGAGATGATGTCCCTTACCTCAAGTCCGGCTAGTTCTCGTTCGTTCTTTATATTCCTGAACAATATAATTAGGTCAATTTATAATTTCATAAGTACTTCATTTAAAATTTATTATTCAACTCATATCACATATTATCATGTTATAATAATTAGTTAATTAGGTGAGTTCATATCATACATTTTGTCGATGTTCGGTACATGAGTCAAAAATGAACTTGTTTGAAGAGAATTTTCCCTGTAATTTTAATTACATCATCTCTAGAATGGTGTTCATGATTTAAATATCATATATATCCAGTATTTATGTATTTAATAATATTCCATAATTCATGGAGATGTTAAATGAAATGTACCGTTCATGGAGACGGTAGCCCGTACATACGCATGAACGCTACTTTAATTTTTTTTTCATATTAATGTATTTTAAAACATAAATGAGACAAAGATTTATTATAATTCCAGTATAATATATATTATCTATAGGTAACATAATTTCATTAATTTAATTTTTTTATAAATTACATATTTGTCATGAACGAGTCACATCACATTAGGGGGTGGTAGTCCACACTTTCTCAGATAAAATTATCGTAGTTCTACAACATGAAAAGCTTTACGATGTTATTAAAAAATAATATTCAAAAGCATATAGAACAAACACATACCATATATATCATATATAAATACAGTTACATCATAATGGCCACCATGAAAGGTGTCAAAAGAAGATTGAACAATCATCGTTGTGTGAGGCAGTAATTCGCCACTCACAGAAACAGTAAGTTCTATAACCATTAGGCAAAGGTGTGTGTATGTTTAGCAATAATAATTATCATAAAAACAGCCTAGTATATTTAGGATACTTTTTTTATTATGGGATAAAATTATAAGAATATAGTAGTGAGTGAGGAATGATAATAAAATAAAAAACTCGAGAGAAGACCTTACCTCTAAATCAGGTAACTATTTTTGATTTGAGCCAAAGGATTCCTTGTGAATACTTCTGCCCAAAGTGAGTCTACTAGGAGAAATAGAGGGATCTATAGAGAAAATATGAGCAGGGTTTGGATGATCCTAGGGCATGAGTGGTGTGGGTAAGGGGGTAGAGGTGACGACTTTTTATAAGAGGGAGGAGGGGTACTCTTGAAATGTCATGAAATATTAATTTATTATAAAATGTTGTTCAAATTAGAATGGTTCCAAAATGATATATTTAGAGTATAAGAGGATATGGGGTAGAAATACACTAAACAAATAGGATTTTTACATGTGAAGATCATAAAATTCACATTACCTTTTCATTTTAACCCTTAGTTAAAATTAATAATTCTTACCATGTCTTTTTTTTATTTTCAAACTTTAAGGTCATAATAATTAAATTAAAATTCCAATAGTTACATAATTGTATCAATAATGATATTATTAATATAGTTTTTGTATTTTTTCAGAATATTATAATTTTTATACTATTATAACATTTAATAAAATAACATTTGTTTTAAAAACTTATTTATGCCAATTTCGACACTATTTGGTAGTTGACTTTTGATAAAGTAATAAAACCATTATTACTTTGAAATAAAAGAATTACCATATATTTAACATGTCTTAATCATCTATAAATTTCGTGGATATCATCCAAAGTTTCCATACAGAATTATTTTAACACTTATAATATCATATATTTAAATCTTTCATTAATGAGATAACAACTGCATCATCATTGTGTCATAACTAAATATACATAGATATTAAAATCTATTATTATTTACTTACTTGGGATGTTACATATTTCCCCCTTTTGAGAAATTTCATTCCCCAATTTATTTTCTTATCGAATAGGTGGGGGTATTTATCCGTCATTTCATTTTCAGATTCCCATGTTGCCACTTCAATCATGTGGTTTTTCCACAAAACCATTACTTGATGAATCACCATATTCTGAAACACTTACTCATTTTGGTCAAGAATTTGGACTGGTTGTTCCTATAAGATATATTATCTTCCAACTGTACTACCTATGGACTCAAAACCATAGATGGATCTGTTATGTACATCCATGACATTGAAACATGAAAAAAAATGTATACCTGAGATAAATTTGGATGAAAATCCACTAAGAATGCAATTGATCCAACACTCTCTAAAATTTTATATGGTCCAATGAACCTTGGAATAAGATTTCCTTACTTACCAAATCACATCACACATTTCAATGGTGAAACTTTGAGGAAGACATGATCAGCTACCTCAAAAGAGATATCCTTTCTCCTATTGTCTGCATAACTTTTCTGCCGACTCTGAGCTATTGTCATTTGTTTCTTTATCAGTTTAACATTTTCTCCCAAAAATTATACCAATTATGGTCAATAAAATTCCTTTCACCCACTTCATTCCAAAAATCTGTAGTTCGACACCACTTCCCATATAATTCCTCAAATAGTGGCATATATATACTGGAATGAAAATAGTTTTTATAAGAAAACTCAACCAATGAAAGATGATGGTCTCAACATCCCTGATAATCTATCGAACAAGCACGTATAATATCCTCCATGTTCTGAGTTTTTCATTATTACTACCCATCTGATTGAGGATGAAAATCATTACTAAAATTTAATTCAACAACCAATGACTTTTGAAGGCCTTTCCAAAAGTTAGAATTGAACCTGGGATCACGATTAGATATAACAGAAAGGCAAACTCCATGTAACCAGACTATCTCTTTAAGATACAATCGATAGTGCTGATCTTGGTAAAAAGTATCTCGTATAGAAAGGAAATGAGAAAACTTAGTCAATCGATCAACGATAACCCAGATTGCCTTATTAACTCGAGGTGTCTTCAGTAATCCCACAACGAAGCCCATTGATATATTCTCTCATTTCCACTCTGGCACTCGTAAAGGCTGAAGATTTCATTTAGGTAACTGAATAAAAACTTTAACCTATTGAAAAGTCAAACACTTCACAGTAAAATCAGTAATATCTCTTTTCATTCCATCCCACTAGTAATAGTCCTGAAGATCTCTATACATCTTAGTACTAACTGGATCAATTGAAAAAGGAGAACTATGAGATTCACATAACAAATCTCCCTTTGACTGTGACTCACATGGCACACACAATCTCTTACCAAATCTCAAATCATAATCATTATCAATGACAAATTCAGATAACATACACTTCGAGCTAGATCTACCTTTTCTTTAAACTCACTGTCTTGTTATGTGCTTGCTTAATTCTGTATGATAGATAATATTTCCCTGATACCTAAAACAAAACAGAATAATTTCCTACCCCATCAACTTCCAAGCAAAAATTAATCAAATCCGTAACCAATGGATCACATTCAAAACATAACATTGTTAATGAAGCATTATTTTTTCGACTCAAATCGTCTTCCACTTTAATTTTTTTCCTGGGTGGTAGTGAATCGTGCAATCATAATCATTGATTAATTCTAGCCATCTCCTCTATCGCATGTTCAATACTTTCTGAGTGAATATATATTTTAAAATTTTGTGATCAGTATATATTTCACACTTTAAAACATAAAAATGATTCCTATCAATTTTTAAAGTGAAAACAACATGCGTTAATTCAAATCATGTGTAGGATAATTTATCTCAACAATTTTCAACTGAAATGAAGCATAAGCAATTTCCTGATCATTCTGAATTAGGACACAACCAAGTCATTTCAATGATCCCTCACTATAGATAACATACTCATCATTCCTGGAAGGTAGTGCCAATACTAGAGCATTCACCAATCTTCTTTTCAATTACTGAAAACATTCATCACATTCTTTTGTCCAGATAGACTTAACACCCTTCTGAGTTAGCTTAGTAAATGGGATTGACAACCATGATAATTTTTTAACAACCCTTCAATAAGTGCTTTCGAAACCAATAAATCTACGAATATATGTTACATTTCTGGGTCTTTCTATTCTTCAACAACCTTTGTTTTTGCAGGATCAATAGTTATTCCAACTGTAAAAACGATTTGACCAAGGAGTGAAATTTTTGGCAACCATAATTCACACTTTCTGAATTTACAATACAATTTATTTTCTTTTAAGGTTTGCAAAATAACACTTAAATGAAAATCATGCTTTTTTTTACTTTTAGAAAACACCAAAATATCATCAATGAAAACAACTAGAAACATATACAAGAACTCCTGGAAAATTCTATTCATAAGGTCCATGAATATAGCGGGGGCATTGGTTAACCAAAAAGGCATAACTATAAATTCATAATGGACATATCTTGTACAAAACTCGGTCTTCAAAATATCTTCTTCGATTGCCTTCAACTAATGGTACCCCTATCTTAAGTCAATCTTTGAAATGTACTGTGCTCCTAGGAGCTGATCAAACAAATAATCGATATGAGGAAAAAGATATTTATTCTTAACAGTGGTGTTATTCAAGGCTCTATAATCAATTTTAAGTCTCAATGAACCATCTTTATTTTTAAAAAATAAGAAAGGAGCACCCCATGGTGATGTTCTTGGTTGAATGAAACATTTCTTTAATAAATCTTTAATTGCTCCTTCAAATATAAAAGTTCAATTCGATCCACTTGATAAGGGGGTTTTGAAATTGTCTTAGCATCAGGAACTAAGTCAACAGTAAATTCAAATTCCTGATATGGTATTATTCCAAGAAACTCATCAGAGAAAATAACAGGATACTCATTTACCACTGGTATATCATTAATCTGAATGGTTCCTTTTTTTAAAAAATTTGTTCAAGGTAACATTCATTTCCATCTTTTACATGTATCTCAACTTCTAGATATTTTATCAACAATAAGGGTTAATTATTGTACACAAACTGAAAGTCTTTCTGAAAAGAAACTTATTTAGATCTACAGTCAATCTTAGCATGGTAAACAGAGATCCAATCCATTCCCAAGATAACATCAAACTCTACCTGAGGTAAAATAATAAAGTTTGAAAATAGATTATTTCCATGGATAAGGATAGGAAGATTCATAAAAATTATTTTTTCCCCAACATTTCCCCCAGGAGTTTTTACCACAAGTTCAGGAGTAATTTCATGAGATGGAATTCCAAATTTACTATAAAATTTTCTAGATATGAAAGAATGTGTAGATCGTGAATCAAACAAAACATTGGCATAATCATAAAAAACAAACAAAGTGCCTGGTACCACTTCATTTGATTTACCAACATCTACTAAAGTAGTTACCGAGGATTTCACCACACCTTTCTGCTTGTATTCTGACCGCATCCCATCATTCGAGCTCTTTGTCGAACACTCATTTTCATAATGACCCATCAAATTTCACTTGAAAAATTTCACTAACTGTAAATCAAATTTGGTATTACCATTACCAGGATCATTTACATTGCAATCACGAGCCCTATGTCCCATCTTACCAAATCAGAAGCACATTCCAGAATTCAAAAGACATTCCCTAGCATGATTTTTACCACATTTTTCACAAACTACAAACTTAATTTTCTTACCATCAAACCTTTTTGGAGGATTCTTCCCTTTCTCCTGCCACCTCGGTCTCTTCTTCTGTTTGTTTTCATAGAACACTAACACATCGGTAGACTCCATTTCCACCTTCTCAAGACATTGAACAAGATATTCATAACATTTTAACTCATGAGAATCTAATTTTCATCGATATTTTGGCTTTAATCTTGATAAAAAATGATTCATTTTACTATTAAGTTCCAGGATAAAATTTGGAGCATACCTTGCCAATTGAGTGAACTTTTCTTCATAAGCAGCCACTGAGCCGTCATCTTGCCTCAATTCCAAGAATTGTTTTTATATGTTATGTTGAATAGACTTAAGAAAATAATTCTCAAGAAACATACCTTTGAATTCATCCCAGTCAAGAGCATTAATCTCATCAGCGTCCCCAATATTTTTAACCAATGACCACCACTGATATGCTTCACCCTCCAAACGGTAAATAGCAATACTAACATTTTTATTGTCTGAACAGCCCAGGACATAAAAAATCATATCCAGTGCTTCAATCCACCCTTTATGTAAAATAGGGTCAGATGATCCTTTGAAAGATCGGTGATGTTGCCTCATGAAATGTTCCACCACTGACATGTTCCTCTGCGGTTGATCTGGATGATCTAATGCATGAATACCACCTCCATTTATTGCTTGAGTCTACTGCACCATTACTTTGACAAACTGTTCTGTTCTAATTCCAACAATCCTAGGATTTTGATTTGGAAGGTCATTTCCTTCTGTAGGCCTTCCTAACACCGCTTCCTTGTTTCCTCTGTGGAAAAACATTTTGAACAACCATGTCATAGATGAAGCAACATGGTAATATTCAAATTCTATATCATTTCAATTTGACCATAAATCATATTTTAGGATAATCATTTAACATAATTATAACTCCTAAAGTTATCTAAACTGACCTTTGATACCAACTATAAGGCCCCAGCCTTAAAAATTACTTAATATTGAGTTATTTTAAGAATACACATTTAGGATATTTTCAGGTTTAGAGTTTTAGAGAATTAGATGATAAATGATGCATTACATTCCTCATTTAAACAAGGTGGTTACATCAAAGGTTGTATTCAATTTTTCCATCAAGGGAAACGTATTTAAAATAAAACATTGATTCATTATTGACACTTCCTCGACACTATCCTCACTCATTTACTATTCCAATTGACCTTTGAAAAACATTTCAAAAACATGGGATGAGAATAAAAAACTCAGTATGGGACATCAAATTATGGAAATAAAACATTAGTCCCTATATACATAAGAATCAATGAAATCATACATTACACATAAAACAAAATCACATTAACATTCCTCATAAAATCATAAGATTTATGAATAAATCATAGAAATCATAAGACATAAAGGTAACTTGGGGCAATCATAAATCTTTTACGTAGGGAGTAACCCTCAAGGTTATGTTTGGAATACCCATCACAGTATATTCCCTAAATCTCTTCATATAAACCTTTGTGTTTGACTCCTTAACATTACCCAATGTATTGGAGAGCTATCTCGAGCTAACCCGCACTAGGTTTATCATAGACCCACCCAACTTCATAAACAATTCCCAAGAACCATAATATAATCATATCACATAAAATATCCATAAAGAAAACATAAAATTTCCATAATACAATCACAAGATATAAATACAACACATTGATATAAAATAAACATTATCAAAACAATTTTCAATAACAAATTAAAAGAAATGTAAAACATGGTATTTATTTTTCATTTTAAAAATGTTATGACTTGTAGAGGAATCCGAAACTCAAATAATGGTCGTAGTGGTTAAGAAGTCATTGTCACCACATACATAAGACAAAAACACTCCTTTTGTCATTTAGTAAAACGCTTCGTATAAAAATATTCCTTTTGAATGAATATAAAAGTCAAAAGGTTTTATTATACAACTAATAAAATAAGTTCGTATATAAATTGAAGTATTCCTCAATGAAAGGAGATTGAGACGAAGTCACTTAATTCAAGTCCGAATTGTTCTAGTCCATTCATTATATTCCTGAATAATAAAAATAGTTAAAAGTATAATTTCAAAAGGAATTCCTTTAATGTTTATTATTAAATTCATATCACATACTATCATGTTATAATAAATAGTTAATTAGGTGAGTTCATATGATACGTTTTGTCGTTGTTCGGTACATGATTCAAAAATAAACTTGTTTGAAGATAATTATCCATGTAGTTATAAGTACATCATCTCCGGAATAGAGTTCGTGATTTAAATATCATATATATCCAGTATATATGTATTTAATAATATTACATAAAGTTTTGAGATAGAAAATGAAACGTACCATTCATGGAGAGGGTAGGCCGTACGTACGCAAGAACGCTACTTTTATTTTTTGTCATATTAATGGACTTTAAAACTAAATTAGACAAAGATATATTATAATTACAGTATAATATATATGTTATATAGGTAACATAAGTTAATTAATTACATTATTTATAAATTCTATATTTGGCATGAACGATTCAAATCACATGAGGGGGCGGTAGTTCACACTTCCTCAGATTAAAGTATCGCAGTTCCACAACATTGAAAGCATAAAGATGTAATTTAAACATAAAATCAAAAAGCAAATAGAAAAAAATACATACCATATATTTCATATATAAATACAGTGACATCACAATGGAAACCATGAAAGGTGTTAAAATAATATTGAATAATCATCGTTTCGTGAGGCAGTAATTCGCCACCCACAGAAACAATATGTTTCTTAACCATTAGACAAAGGTGTGTGTTAGTGTAGGTGGAATACTTATCAAAAAAACTTCCAAGTGTATTGTGGATACTGGTGTTGTTATGCGATAAAATAATAAGTATATATTGGTGATTGAAGAAGGAAAATAAAAGAAATAAACTCAAGTGAAGACATTACCTCTAAATCGGGTAACTCTTTTTGATTTGAGCCATAGGCTTCCTTGGAAAGACTTCTACCCAATGTGAGGCTTCTAGAAGTAATATAAGGATGTGGTGAGATACTATGATCAGTGGTTGGATGATCAAATGTCTTGAGAGGTGTGAGTAAGGGGGTATAGGTGAGGGATTTTTATAAGAGGGAGGAGGGGCACTCTTGGAAAGTCAAAAAATATTAATTTATTATAACATGTTATTCAAATAAGAATGGTTCCAAAAGGAAATAATTAGAGTATAAGAGAATAAGGGGTATAAATACACTAATCCTATAGTATTTTGACAAGTGGAGGTCATAGAATTTACCTTATCTTTTCTTTTTAATCCTTAGTTAAAAATAATAATTTTTACCATGTCTTTTTTTATTTTCAAACTATATGGTCATAATAATTAATTTAAAAAGAAAATAGTCCCATAATTGTATCAATAACAATATTATTAATATATTATATGTCATTTGGAAGAATATTACATTTTTAGACTAGTATACCATTTAATAAAATAACATTTTTTTAAAAAGACATTTATGCCAATTTCGACACTATTTGTTAGTTGACTTTCGATAAAGGCATAAAAGCTTTATTATTTCGAAATAAAAGAATTACCATATATTTTACATGACATAATAATCTATAAAATTCGTTTATAGAATCAAAAGTTTCAAAAAAATTCTTTTAACACTTATAATATAATATTTTTAAATATTTATTAATGATGAAATAACTGCATCATCATTGTGTCACAAATAAATTTATTTAATTAATATCTAAAAATTCTAAATAAAATACCATGAATTAGGATCACTTTTTATATTTAAAATAACTATTTATAGTCAAAGATATCATTTATATAAACAAAACTAAAATTTTTTTACTTAGGTATTACATACTTTTATTATATTTCTCTTTCTTTTAATATAATATGACAAAAGGTCACTATCAAACAAAAGTGATTCCATGGGGTTCCTAAGATGGCCCTAGGATGTAAATAGTAGTCCATGACACAACCAATAGTATTTGGAAACATTTTGGGGTCATTTTATATTATTATGATTTTATTTTATGACCCTTAACTCTCTGATTACTAAGTAATCACGATAATTAAAGATAATTACCGTCATTATTATTCATAATGTCAAAAAACAAAATAATCTTAATTAAATAATTTGGACCTTCTCATTCCAAATATGGAATCCATTTTACCAAATTCCAAAAACAGGAATTTCAGTAATTAATTTAAAAATAATTCCAGTTGTCAAAACAAAGAACGTATTTTTATGAAACAATATCTATCAAAATCTTGACACTTGTTTATGTCCAATTTCAAAGTGAAATTAATTCAAACGACAAAAATTGGAAGAAATGTTAAAAATATATTATAATTACACTTTAAAACCAATTAAAATGAAAATCTAACTATATAATTAAATTAGATGGAAAAGCATTTTTATAGTAAAATGCAGTATTTTTCACTATTCATTAAAAAATGAACATTGTCAGATTAATACCAATAATTTATCCAAAGTAAATTTTAATGTCCCAATTATAAAGAATAAGTTGATTTTGAAAAATATAGCTTATAAAATAGTCAAAATTTATATTTAAATATGGTTTTCCATCAAAAGGCTGTAAAATATTTTTTTAAAATTATTAGAGTATTCTATGCTTAAGATTAGATTTATTCGAATTTTAATCATCTAAAACACTATCTAATTTATAAATAGACATAGATATGAAAATATATTATTCGTTACTTACCTGGGATGTTACAATTTACACTAATCTATACATGTTTTTGATTCGTTCTTCCACCAGATACATACAAGTCATCCACCTAAGGCACATTGATTAACACTATTTGGATTTTGTTATGATTGATTTCATCGACCTTAGGGATCATCCTTTATCATTGTTGGAGCTTTGTTTTTTTAATAGGAAATATTCACCCTTCTCCATTGTATCTTTTGTATTTCTATCTGGGTTTTACTCTCAAAGGTGTGGTATGCTTTCACTCCCATTTTTTTGTTGATCACTAACCTAGTGATTCTAATTCCCCACTATAATGTCACTTTGTTAGCCATTCTCCACAATACACTGCGGTTGTATCGCTTCTACTGGAGCTTCGACTGTAAAATAATTTGATGAAGAATATTATAGTTCATGTACCTACCTGGATGTTGATCCCATCTAGGTGAATAACATTATGAACACATGGATCCTTAGTGTGTACAACACTCTTTTGTATCCCTCTAAAAAATAAATCAAGAGATTATGAGTGTGATACCTCCTTGCATCCAACACTGTATATTCATCATGTTATTGTTGGTTCTCATTTCAGTATTAGAATATTTATTATTCTGTTGATGTTTCTTCATTGTTATAACCATTAAATTCTTATCATATTTTGATCTTTGATAAATTTCAAGTGTGGGTTGTGTTATTACCATAGAAATTGGTCCCAGATTGATTGAAACACAATAATCATTGTTTTGTTTCATTCTTCATTAATAAAGTCATGTTGTACATTATATTCTGTTTATTTTTAGTTCCATGAAAAAACCCTCCCAATTCTATCGTTTTAGTTTTTGTATTTTATTATAGTCATTGAACCCTTACCCCCAAAATATCAACTCTTTTCATAAAATATTATTTTACTTTATAGAATAGCCATAATGAATATTGGAATAATTTTGTCCATACAATACCAGGGTGAGTTGATATGCAGTTTCGTAATCTTCACCATCACTAGAATCGTTTTTCTTCTTAGGGATCATAGATAATGTATTGGAATCATGATTCCCAATAGATATTTTAGATATAATATATACATTAGTGAAAATCATAGCCATCTAATCACAAGATTGTGAAATATTTTATACATATACATATTTAAATTATGAGTCGATCAAAAGAAAACATGATTTTTAGAATGTGGTAACTTAGCTGGTGATTCATTTTCAAAGTAATCAAGGATCAGTGACATGGGTGGTGCACATATAAAATACCTCTTCTCACCCCTCCATTGGTATATAGTCGGGATGGTTAAACATTTATCCTTGATAACATTATCTAAAAAAACCTTCCACATAGTTTTCAAAACATCAAATGTATCTCCCCCTCCCCAACAAAATACACTGATTAGATGGAAAATTATCCATCTCTTTATTTCTTTTCAGATCATATGAGATGAATTTGGGATATAATTTTCATCTATAAACTTCACCATATAAATGGATGTGAGGATTTATTGATTATTTTTCTCCACTACATCTCACATCAAAATTTTCAATCTATATGATATCAAAAACATTTCCTAAGGTTGAACAATAAAAATGTTATAGTAAGCTAATTTTATAACCATTATAATGGGTGAATTATGTGACTTAGTATTTTTCATGCAGTGTGGTATAAAAACTTAGTAATACCTCATTAATAATATCGTTATAGAAAAAACATCCAATTATTAGAGTCTAAAATAGAATTCAATGAGACAGAATCACCAATGGTGGTGTGGTGCCTAACATCACACGTTGACACAGTCGCAAAACCCTAGAAAATTCACTCTAAAGAGTTGTCCACCCAAATAAATTTTATACTTCACTCGATGTAATTTTACCATGATCCCAGTGGATTTTTCTCTCACCACATGGATGAAACTTTCTCCCACCATATGTAATTTGTCCCACACAAATGGACGTACTATTTTGTTGTATGATGGATCGTCACAACTGCTACACACCATGTGATCTCCAAAACCAAGAGGACGTTTTATAAATGTATCTCCAACATGTATCTTTTTATAGTCATCATCGACATTTCTAAAACCATTTTCACATGTAATAATAATCACCTTTCCTTATAAATATTTTTTAATATTTTTGAAATCGAAAATGTGCCCCCTTCTATTCTATGTCAACGAAGATATATATTTACATCCATAAACCAATAATTGTTTAATTCCACCTTCCATTTATAATGTTTTATACTTCCAATTTTTTCAAAAAGTACATTGGGTTTTTCAAAATATAAAATTTTTTCATTGTGACATAATCAATAATATATCATAAGTAATTATTATTTTAAAATCACTCCAAAAGATCCCTACTGTGATTAGAAATTTAAATGGGGCTTCATCATCGTCCCCACCACCATCCATGTGATTGTTGTCTCAACAATCATTGAAAACTCTATGATCAAATCAATCACATAAACTATGTCATAATTGGATCCCCAAGTTCATTGGGTCATCCATGTCATCAGCCAATTGATTCATCATAGCCATTACATGTAGGAACATCAAATATCCCCAAAGAACTCCTCAATGTGACTACATCACTACATCCCAATGTTCTCATTTCAAAACTACGAACATCCAATGAAACCTATTGTTTTGGATGGTGCAAAAAAATTACAACAAAACTAGTCACAAGACAATATAAAACTCCCCCAAATTAATTTTTCACCCCAAATAATTTTTCACATCGTACGAAGGTATGTTATAATAAAAAAGAGAATTTTCTGCCAACACTCATAGAAATTTCAGAGCCACCCGAAGTCATCTTTCCCCATCACATGTAAATACCATTGTTTTATAACCAGTCATCAAAAATGGAAGATGTGGATTTATAATTTCAAATAAGAGTAAATTTGATACATATATATCCATTATATATCTCTTAACACACCATAATCAACAATTCTCTAATCATCATTTCATTTTATGTTATTAAAATCACATTGAACACCATTTTCCAGAGTTGGGAACTTCAAAGGTGGAATACCATTATTTCCCTCTCAATGAGGATATATGTACTTATCCAACAACCTATCATTTTTTCTATCCTTCATTTAATCTATGGTTTTATATTGACCCCCTTTTCAAAAAGGAACATGGGTTTTTCCAAAAATCAACTTTTTCTCACATTGTCAAAAAAATTATCATGTAATTCAATTATCAAAACCACTTTAAACAACCATATGACATCCTTTCATGTCAACCAAATAGGAAATATGATAGAGGCTTATCATGTGAGTGTATAACATCTCTCCTAAAACCATATAGGGATGCTGGGTAAATCCCATATCATGCCATATTAGAAAATATATTTACGAATGAATAGTGAATAGAAAAAGATCTAGTAATCCAAATCAAGGATTTGATGATAAATACTAAGATATTGTTGATATTAGGAACTATGATGACACCATAAATCTTGGAATTCTCTTCATCAAGTGGAATGGTGGATTCTCTAGATGATGTGGCAATGTGTATGTCTGGTGAATCATTGGAATGATACTAAGAAATGTCATTTTAATCCAATAATTTGATGTGTGATTATAGAAACATCATAGATGATTTATGGATCTCATTATCCAAATTTTTAAACACCCTCTTGAAAGTGGTGAGAAAAACACACATGGATACCCGAGTAAACAGTCATAGTGTATTGAAGTAGATCATTTTAATAAAAGAAAAGGCCACTAGAAAAAGCCTTTTAAAATAGAGAAATAATAACCAAGTAAAATACAAGAATAAATTAAAGGATAGATTTAGTATTCCTTATTAGAACAATTGTTCTTATAAAGGAAATTTGAAAACTATTTCTGAAATATGGTTTTGGGAATCATCTTCTAAAGGTGCCAATAGATATGGGGGTACTAGAGTTTGAGTGAGGGAGTTGTTTCAAAAAATGGTCACTTCAAAACAGTTATGACGAATGCACTGTCTGAGAAAACACCATCTTCAAAAATATTCTAAAGAAGTCATTTTCCTGAATAGGTTCATCTTTGGAACTTTTCTATTCTAGGTGCTTCCTCAGACATTGTCTTCTTCATAAATTATTTTCAGACGGTGGTTTTTCAATTAGAACCCTCCCCTAAATGTTTTTAGTTTATTTTATTTTATTTCTATTTATATATATATATAATGTTTTATGAAATTATAATAATGATTAAAAAAATTATGATATATATATATATAAAATAATATCAATCAAATAATATTAATAGTATTTTCTAAATATAATAACATTAAAATAAAAATAACAAAATTATTATTAATAAATTTATGAAATATATTTTTATTTATTAAAATAATTAATATTTTATTTTTATATTCAAATAAATTACAATAAAATTATTAGTAAATATCATTATTATAAAATAAAAAATTTTCACATATAATCATTTCGACCTAATGTTTATTTATAATTTATAAAAATAACTAATAATAATATTATTTAGTATTTTACCATACATAAATATTTAGAAAATATATAATATTCAAAATTATTATTTTTTGTTATATTATTATTAAAATATTAAATATATTTCTATTATGGATATTATGAAGAGTTAATAATTATATTAGAAATAGTCAATAATAAAATTATTATTAAAATTTATATATACAATATTAAAATTTTAATTATCATATATTTTAAATTAAATTATTAACTTATATATTATTTACAACAAGAATTATATTATTTAGATAACTGTTCACTATTATTTTGGTAATTATTTTAAATTTTCAAAAATTTAATTAATATTAATTTAAAATTTAATTAATGATATTTAAAAATAAATACATAATTAATATTTATTATTTATTATTTTTTTGAGATTACCTGTATTTTTAACTAATTTTTGTATGCATAATCAATATTTTTAATTACATATTAATTTTATTAGTTTATGATTTTTGGCAAATAATTTTTCTTACATGTAAATTTAATTTTTTAAATCAATAAAGTTTTTTCCAAGTAAATTATTTTCAATTTGTAATATTTATTTTGTTTTTATATTCTCAACTATTTTATTTTTGTTCGATTGAGGTTTCACATTTCATTATGATTTTCCTTATAGATAATATTTCATATGCTTCCAATTTAACCATCAAGAAACGTAATAATATTTCATGTATTGGACATTGAAAGACTATAAAATATAAACTATAAGACCAATATGAATGAAACATAAAAAATGGTTTCAATATATATGAATGAGTTGAAAATAAATAAATCATAAAATATGTTTCTGAAAATTAATTTCAATGGAGAAAATATTATTTTTTTCAATAAATTACATATGTAGATATAAAATATATTTACAAGAATAAATTTTTTGTGTAAAGAAGTTTTTTTGGGTGTTTTATTTTTGTAGTTAATTATATTTTTAATTAATTTTTTTTGAACAATTTTTTTTGAAATTTTAACTATGTTTTATTTATAATATATTTTATGCACATATATATTATGATGTTTAAATTTTATGCTTTAAATCAATATATTTTTTATATTGTAAATAATTCTTGGTTTGTTATATTTATCAATTTTTTATTTGGAAATTATTTCTTATATTTTCAATTCATGTTTTATGTTTCATTTAGTTTGGTCTTATAATTTATTTCATATAGTCTTCCTATGTATCATACATGAAATGTAATAATAAATCATGTAGGTGTCATTGAAATCCTATAAAATATAACCTATATATCGAGTCTAAATGAAACATAAAAATGGGTATCAAATAAAATAAATAAATGAAATGAAAAAATGTAAAAAAAGTTGATGAAAAATATATTCAATGGCAGAAATTATTATCGTTTAAAAATAAACAATTTATACATACACATTACTATTACAGCAAATAATGTTTCTGTGAATTAATTATTTTGTATAATATTTTTTACCTTTTATTTATTATTAATTAATTTTTAATTTCAAACTGAAAATTTTATTATTCATATAAATTTTATTTATATGTGATTTTATGGACTAAAATTCCCATATAATGACACCTTTCAATTAGTAGGTAACTCCAAATGTTTATAAAATTTTAATTATTAATTTTTTTAAAAAATATATCATAAAAATTCTAACGGTTCATCAAACACACTTGTAATGTTCTCAAATTATCTAAATTTGGAGGTCATAGAAAATTATGGCCATTGAAAAAATTTTCTACTGAGTGAAAATAGGTCAAATGAAATTGAATTATAGTGATATCACATGACTGTAAATATATTGATTTTGGAATTATAGGAACTCAAAATTTAATCAAAGCGATGTGAAATTTTCCCAAGATGAATTAATACACAATTTAAGTAATTTAAATTGTAAAAACATATTTTTGATGGTTATACAAAAATAAACGTTTTCAAATTGACTAGAAACCTTATGAAAATATCCTTATTGTTGTTTCCTACTAGTGTGAGAAATCGGTGTGTCAATCTATTAATTGATTTTCTCTAATGCACTCTATAAGAAGTTCTTTTAAAAAGATGGTATTTAAAAATTTTCACAACTGAGTTCAAACCAGAAAATAGTGTTCAAATTGCAATGAAATCAATTGAAAAAACCATTGATTGATTTTTCTATTAAAGGAGATGATAGTGATTCAAACAGAGTATTCATTTAACTATGTTAACGGAAAAAGATGAATCGATAATATAAAATTAAAAAACAAATGAATCTAATAGTAAAAACCATTGAAAACAATCTCCAATATAAGTGAATTATTATCAAAACTGTCATAGAATTATTTTTGATTTTTGTGAGTAGACGACACATTAATCTGACATGTGTTGTTCTCGAACGGACTAAATAAGGAGTTCTTAGAAAACCAAAGTCATAAAAAATATACGACACTGAGTGTGAACTGGAAAAATTGGCTAATATTTGAAATACAACACATGAAAAAAATCATAGATTGATTTTTAAATTATACAAGGCTATGACACACAAACAGAGGTTTTATTTTCCCGAGATCACAGAAAATAAAGTTTTAGTAATTTAATGTTATGAAATGTGAAATCGATCATTAAAACTGTAGGGATAAATATCCAAATGAAATGAGAAATTATGAAAGTTGAATTTGATTATTTTGATATGTGAAAGTAAATGATGTGTCCATCAGGCATTTGATGTGGTCGAACTAACTAAATATTGAGCACTTTGAAAATGAATGTCTATATTAATGCATGGAAAAGAGTGTAGGATATCCAAATTAAATTATATAACTATGAAATCACAAAAATACATTAGTAGATATATTTCTGAAAAATATGATCTGAGGGAACACTAACGTGTGGTATCATTTTCCCATGATGTCAAAAATGATGATTTTTTAATTTAAATTTATGAAATGTGTGTTTTATGGTTAAAACCATAACTTATGATATTTAGTTGACATGAAATCTTTTAAAATTTGTCTTTTAATTATTTTGGACTTCTGTGAGTACACAGAATGTTAATCTGACATGGGATGTGCTCAAACTGAATAAATAATGAGTTTTTAGAAAATAATTGTATTTTGAAACAGGTTACATAGAGTAGAAGCCTTCCAAATGAGGTAAAATTACTGTGAAATATCAATAAAACCATAGTTTAATGATCTTTTAATTTTATAAATTGAAGGATTGTCAAATCGAAGTGTTTTTTCTGAGATGACTGAAATCACTACTGGAGTTATTGAATAATCTAAAACATGTTTTTGATAGTTAAAACCCTAGAAAACATCCTTCAATTGATGTGAAATATTATATTAGATGTCATGGAATTATTCATCAACTATTCAAGTAGATAAAATGCCAATCATAAAGGGGATGCGCTCGAACAAAATAAATAAAGTTTTTTTGAAATGCCATGTATTAGAAAACATACACCTAATTGTGAAAGTCAGCAAGATGGCCTTGAATTTTTATGAAATCAGAAGATACAAATCTCAATTTTTTTTCACACAAATAAAATATATTTTAAATTTTTTGAATCATAATAATGTTATAAATATATTAATGATAAACTAATTTAAATAACTCAATGATTGGTTTTTAAAAATTCATAATATTTTTAAATAGTTTTTTTTACAGAAAATGTTGTTTACAATTTTATATCATTTTAACAATCGTTTTATTTATAATTATTTTTTATTCATATACAAAATTATTTAAATATCATTAATATTTTCTATAGTCTAATTTAGTTACATAAATCTATTAATGTGTTACTGTTTTGTTGTTAATAAATAATGTTAGTGTTTAATAAATTAATTTTATTTTATTATACTTATATAATTACATTATTCATAAACTATTGTTTATTTATATAATCTATGTTTTATAATTCATTTAAATTTTACATAAAATATTATATTTTATAGGCTTCTAAATTCACAAACATAAAATGTAATAATTATTCAACTATAAAACATTGAAAGCCTATATATTATAAACTAATACTAAAATATAGACTAAAATTGATTCACTTTATAAAAATATAAAATAATAAAATAATTTCATAAAAATTTATGAAATTAAATTTCAATGGAAAAAAATAGTTTTGTTTAAAAACATACCATTAGTACTTAATGTTTTTTTGGAAAACTAATTTTATGTAAAAAAAATTTAAAATTATTTATTTTTATGACATTAATTTTATTTTAGTCTTAGTATTATTATTATAGTCAAATTTTTAAATATCATTAAAATTTTAATGGATACTATATTTTATGATGATAATGTTTTTAATGTTTAAATGTTATATTTTTAGTCAATAATTTTTTAGTCAATCAAATTAACTTCGGTACATTATATTTCTGAATATATTTATATTTTCAAGAATTTTTTAGTTATTTAATAAAAGATCGATGTTATATTTATATTTTACATATACATTATATTTTATAGGCTTATACTATTACCAAAGTGAAATATAATATGTTTTTTTTGTATTTCATGAATGAGACTTCAGAATATTATACAAAATATTGTATAAATATAATAAAAAAATATATTTAAAACATAGAATAAATAATAATATTTAATTAAAAATAAAATTATTTAAATCTTGATTATTATCTAATTGTCATATTAATGATAAAAAATAATTTTATTTCCACACATAAAATTTGAAAATTAAATTGTATTAGGTGGCTCTAAAAGCTCATAAAAATAAAAAAAATGATTATTTATATCTCAATTTAGTTATCCAAATTTTATTTATATTTTAATTATTCAATATAATTTAATATACTTCAATGTAAAATACATGAAAATTTATTAAATTTCAAGTCATTGACATTGAAGGCCACCCATTTCAAAATATTCAAGTATTGATGAAATATCCCCACGAGTACAATTGTTTATCACCAATTGAAATACTAAGACATTATTTCAAAAAGTTAGTGCAGATTTCTTATACTGTTTCATATTCAATTTTATTTACATTATTTGATTTAACATAACAATTCTTATAATTTCTAATATCTCTGTCCAACTTATGAATTGATCTTTTTCAATTACCTCATCAAATATATATTCATTCATTCCCATTCAAATAAATATTATTTGTGGATTGATATTTATAATTGTTCTAATAAATGTTACATATTACTTCTTTTTGACCAAGATATGTTCTCCAAGTTAAATAATTTGTGGTCTATGAACCCTGTATCATTTGATTTATATACATTTTTTCAAATAATTTCTAATTTATATAATGATTTATTTAGATTATTACAATCTAAAGAACCCATAAAATGTAATAACTACATCTAAATTTTAGGTACTAATTTTGTTTCATCTTTATGTCAACATTCTATCATCCCCAATGGTATTGGATTAGATATTATAATTTGGAATCACATATAGATCATTTTTTCGTCATTTTTATCGGTTATATTATTCGAATATATACCCTTCTTGGGTTGTTTGAATTATTTATTCATGTGTCTTAGTTTATTATATTTTTTGTTTTCTAATTTTATACTATGCATCTTTTTGTGGTTTAAATTAATGATGGGTTTCCTATTACTTGATGTTTTAAATTTCATTTTTTAAATAAAAATGACACATATTATATTTTTATTTAATGATTTCATACTACTCCTTCTTTTTCACTAATTCAAGAGTTACAATATTATTGAATGAGATGATATGAAATATCAGTCTCTCTAACAGACCACGAAAATCATCAATGTATGTTCCATTTCATATGGGTCCGGGATTACCTCACATAACTGTCCCATTTAATCTTCTATGGTGGAGGTTAAAAAATTCCCTTGTATAATACTATGAGTTTCTTGAGTTAATCCAAAAAAGGAAGATTTAATGAGAAGTCTTTGAAGATACTGTTCTATTCTATATGTACAACTATAGGTCTCCCAGTGGATAATATACCAATACTAGAAATGATAACCATTTTGGTATCCATTACTCCAAAAACATTGATGCCACTTTTCCTTGTGCTATCGAAGGAAAGTAAATAAACATTTTTTTACTAATACAACAATGGGAGAATAAAATATGATGTATCCCACCACTCCGAACTAGGAACATTATAGGGTTTTGAAACCGATATATAAGATGATCGATCTCACCCCATCACATCCTAAAGATATTATTACACTATGATTTAAACATTAGGTGTAGACAACAATTCTTTCCTAATAGGAACTAATCCAATATAAGTTTCCTCCCCTTCCCCCATAGATGCATCCCCTTCCATCCGCTCTATATCCTAAGGGGTCTTATTCTAAATAGTAGGATTGATACCCCATCCACCACGAGGGGAATTGTGTAAACTCTCATGGCCAATGGATCTATAACTAGTTGTCAGGGAGTTATTCCCCCTTATAAATAACCAAACATGTGTGGTACCCAATATGATACCATTTGACCTAGATTCTATCGTCATCTGAAAATTTCATCTCCATTATGGTTTTCCCGAAGGTTGAGGGACTACCAAATGTTTTGGATGTCTTCGAGGAGTCTCCAAAAAATTAAAATATGATAGATCCTCATGAATCAAAGATTCATATTCATGGGAAAATTATCTGCATACATCTATGAAATAAGTAGAAAACCGATGATAGGTAACTTATAATATTTAGTATGATATAAATCTATTGGTCTTAAACTGATAATTTCACACCTCTTCTTCTAGGGCACGAGGAATGATCTAGTCTATTGTGGAATAAAAATCTAATGGCCAATGATCTCATGTATCTGATGTACCCCCAAAAATGATTTTATTTTTTTGGATTAAATTGATTCATTATTATGACATTCCATGAACTGAACCATGTAATTTTAATTATCACTTATATCTACTAATATATTGGAGGTATGAGATATCTTGGGGTCGAAACAATATTTTTCTATAGAGAAAAAATATATTAATCCACATGTCCACCATTATTCACCTCAACATCAGAATAAATAATTACCCACCTAACTCAGAATGTTTCTGAATATTTATCGAAATCATCGAATGAATATAATTTTAAGTTATAGCGTGTATTACTCAACTGGAAATTTACTCATATATGTGAAGGAAAAGTGGTCTTCATCTCCCCACATAAATCATACAACTAGTTTCCTAGTTCTAAAAAATATTTCCCCTTAGAGTATGATGAATGTGAAGAATATTTCCCATGGGATTGTTTAGAATACAAACATCATATAATATAAATATTTTTTCCTGAAACCATGTATTTTTGTATCTCTTTATTTCTTAATAAGAAAAACGTATCACAACACTAGATGAATTCTTTGATGATGTTCAACTAACATAATTTTAATCCACTGTAAATGAGTGAGGATCTAATAAAATTAAAATCATTAGAAAATATTATACAAATATTTTAATTATACCCATTCTAGGGTAATAAAATCATTAATCTATTAGATATCACTAAGGATAAATGTGAGTGTCCACTAAATGTCTCTTAGTATAGGACTAAATTGTTGATGTGGTATCTACCCAAAAAAAAATAAATGTTTGGAGAATTATTACACACTTCAATTATATGCCCTCTTGTATTAATGTGTGAATGCATAATCCTTTCCTCCCTTTGTTTTTGTGAAATCTCTACCATTATACACTACTACAATGACAATCATCAGATTAAACCCACCTCAAAATCAAGAGAGATACATTATTGACGCGACATGCATGGAGGGTCATCCCAAGATGATGAAAAAGGGAAAACATTCTATAGTATATGTGTTTAATCAAGTCAAATAGTATACTGTCATAGGACATAGAAACATACGTTTAATGGTAAGATATATAAATGAAGACATCATAATGAATTTAAATCACAAGAAAACAATTCTATTTTGTTTTTTATATGTACGATAATGCAGACCCTCAATCCATTTTTATAGCCTTGAGACACATTAAAAAGGTTTTTCTATGGTTATATTCTAATAAAAAAAATACTAATTCAATGAAACAATATTATAACAATAGTAGATGGAATTTTGAGATGGTCGATCATATGTAACATCCATCTGAGTTGGAGCTTGTCTAGGATGACTGAAAACAAGCAATTAGTTTCATAAAACACCAAGATTAGAATTTAATGGTCAGACTCTAGAAACCAATATAAAAATGAATTGGGATCATAAAAAACTATATTATTATTATTAGTGACCTGCACTAGGAGACGTCACAGAAAATGAGAATGTTTTCTTCCTAGAAATACAAACAATGTGGTTTTTATTATCATAAAGTATGTTAAAAAACTATGGGTGGTCAAAACAAACTAAATTACCACTATATGTCATTAAATTAGATGAAAAATTTATTACAGTGAAATTTTAAATGGTTAAAAATACAATAAATAAATTAGAGGTAAAATTTTTTAAGATGATATAAAACACACTTTTAGTGTCAGAAAACACTAAAAAACATGTTTCATAGTTAGAAATAGATCAAATGACCTCAAAATGACTTAAAATAATTGAGAAATTGTATGATTATTATTTGATATTTTATTTAGAGCATTGGGAACTTTAATCATATGCGAAATCTACCTGGAATGACTGAATATGATGCTTAAAAGGTGTGCCACCGTCTCAAAAAATGTATCCAGGGACCAAAACCAACCAAATGTAATCATAATACTATGAAATCATAAAAAAATAAAATTAGTGTAAATTTTGAAATTTTTAAATAGACATAAGTTCAATCCAATCTAGCATTAGTTCAGGAACACCAAAAATGTAATTTCAGTGTCACAAAACACCAAAACACTCGATCAACGTTGAAATACAAAGAAAACGACCATAAAATGTCTTAAAAACAAAGGAAACCCATATGTTTTCTATTTTGACATGTATGAGGAGATTATTCATCAATAGGATGCAGGTTCTACCTTAAATGGAAAAATATGGTGTATTTAAGGTTTGACATTCTCTAAAAACCTATGGCCAATAAAATCCAACCAAATGACCTCTAAATAACACGAAATCTGTAAGAAGAACCATAGATAGAATTGTAATTTTTTGTAGAGTGTATGTCAATTTGTGTGGTTGTTTTCATTGGATGACATAGAACACACTTTTAGTGTCACAAAACACCAAAATAATCTTTTAATTGTCATGTCAACACAAAAAACAACATAATGACTTGAAATCAATAAAGACCTGTCTTATTATTTTTCATCACATTTATGAGTAGATGACATGTCAATTGATCCCAAAACGAATCAATATGAAGTTTATATTGGTTTGATACCCTGTAAAAATGTGTGTGCATAGGTCAAAACCAGAAAAAAAAAACATCTCAATTGCATGGAATCAGATAAAACAACCATATAGTGAATTATAAAATGATCAAGTAGGAGGAACATAAATCTGAGCGGGCGGTTGTCCAGGATGACCAAAAATAAACATTTAGTGTCATAAATCACCAAAACATGATTTCAATAGTCATATACATATTAAAAAATCGTATAATGAATTAAAATATTTTTAAAACCATATCATTGCTGTTTTTTGACATGTACAATGAGATGAAACAACAATCACATGCTTTCTATTCCTGGAATGGCTAAATGTGTGGTTTTTAATGGTTTTACACACTTAAAAAATACATGGGGGTCAAAAACCACAAAATAACCTCATAATGTCTTGAAATAACTTCACAAAAAGTATATGGTACATTCTGAAATAGACGTGTTGATTCTACATTAAACAAAGTTTCCATTTTTTCAGGTTGATGGAAAATTATCTTTTACTATCAAAAAACATTAAAACATGCAGTGAACGGTCATATATATTGAATGTGATCTTAGATTTAAATTAAATAATATAAAATAGTATTATTATATTAAATGACATGTAAGGTAAGATGTAATTCCAATTGGGATAGTGGTCCTCCTAGAATGACCAAATAAGCGTCTTTTAAAGGTTTGGTGTTGTTTAAAAAGGAGTGTTTACGGGTTTAAATAAACCAAACAACATCCAAATGTCCTGAAATCTAATGAAAATTATTAAAGAGTGAATTGTGAAATCCTGGAGTATATAGAATATCAATTTTTGATGATATTTATCCAGGAATATGGAAAATATACTTCTATTGTCACAAAATCACCAAAACATATGTTTAGTGGTTATATGCATAGAAAAAAATTGGAGTGAAATGAAAATAGAGTAAAAATATATTAATATTATTTTTGACATGTACAAGGCGGTGACACATCAATTAGTCTTGTGCTCTACCTAAAATGGCCTAATATAGGATTTTCAAATGTTATTATCCCATTAAAAGCACTCAACGGGGGGGGGGGGGGGGGGTCAAAAGTAACCATTCAACATCCAAAATAAATGAAATCATTTTAAAATAACTGTTTTCATAATTGTGAAACGGTTGAGAAGAGAGAAAGTCAATCAGATGTGCCTATTTAATTTAATGCTCAAAAACACTATTTTAGAAACATTAAAAAAAAATTTTAATGGTCATATATACATCAATCGACCTCATAATGAATTTAAATCACCAGAAAATATTATCGTTATTATTCATGACGTGTACGAGAAGATGAAAAGCCTATAAGCTGATAAGTCTTCGTGGAATTTTTGGATATTTGTTTTTAATGGTTTCATTCCATTAAAAATGGACTTTCTAAGGCTCAAAACAAACTAGTTGACATCTAAATGCCCAGAAATTAGATGAAAAATGGAAATATAATTTTGGAATGGTAAAAAAGAAGGAATGGAAATCTAATTTTATTTTCATTCCAGGAGGATCTAAAATAATCTTTTATGGACATAAATCATCAAAACAAACCTTTAAGAGTCATATCCCAATGAAATTACCACTAAATGACTTATAATAAAAGAAAATCCATATTAGTGATTTTTTTTGAAAATTACAAGGAGACATAAAATCAATTGTTCTTTTGGTCCTCCCCAATTGACCATAAATGATTGTTTGAATGGATTGATAACCATTAAAAATAGGCGGGCATCAAATCCATCCAAATAACCTCTGAATTCCATGACATTGGTGCACAACATCTAGAGAGTAGCATTTCAAATGGTTGAGTACATATAATGACTATCAATGGTTCTATTTCCCTTATGATAATGGAAAACACACATTTATTGTCATAAAACACAGAAAAACAAGTTTTTAATGGGTAGATCATTATAACACGACATTGGAATGACCTAAAATTTGTGTAAATCATGATATCATTTTAAATGACGTGGAATAGTTGACAGTACATCCATTGGATGATTGGTCTACATAAAATGACTGAATATGATGTTTTAACAGATTGGCTCCCATTATAAGGGTTGATATCATTTAAAAATTGAAAGTTGTATGAGGCATCTTCCTAGAATAATATAATATTTTTTAATTTGTATTCATCTAATGAAATGTAAGAGGAAACTAATGGAAATTTGTATGAGGTGTCTCCTTATTAATATTTATGTCTTGTAAAAGGATACAAATAGAATGTTTTATGAGGTGTCTTCCTAGAATAACTAAATATTGAATTTTTAAAAGGGTTGATGCCCTTTAAAAATGGAAATACATTGGTAAAAAGAAACCAAAAGACATTAAAATACCCTGAAATTAGAAAAAATCAATCACAGAGTCAAATATGGAGTAGTCTAGAAAACAAAATATGAACATGAGATTTCATTTTTTTTGGGAAGACTGAAAACACACTTTTAGTGTCATAAATCTCCAAAATGCGCGTTTAACGACCAGATCATTAAAAACCAACATCAAAATGAATTTAACCAATATGAAAACTATCTTATTATTAAATTTTATGTATAATAGGCGAAGAAATGTTAATTGGCTGTGTGTTCAACCCAAAACAATTTAATATATAGATTTTAATGATTTGGCGCACATTAAAAACACACAAGGGGTCATGGCCAACTGATCAACCTCCAAATGATGTGAAATAATAAAAAAACATCTTGATTTGGAATTTATAAATGGTACAGTAGATGGTACATCCATTTGAGATTCATTTTTTTGGGATTGAAATAAAATACACTATTATATTAATAAAAAACTATGTTGTGTGTTAGGTTGTAAGATATATTTCAAACAAATTTATAATGAGTTAAAATAATTTTGTAATTGTTTTATTATTATTCATGATGTGTATGATTAAATGAGACCTTAATCAAATTCATGTTATTCACAGAATGAAAAAAATATTCTTATTTTAAAAGATTGATGCAATTTAAGAAGAAGTATCCTGGGGTAAAAACCAACCGAACAACATTTGAATGCCATGAAATTAGACAAAACAACAATAAAGTGAGTTATGAAATGATCTATTAGATGGAAATTCAAACTATGTTGGAGTTTTCCTAGTAGGATAAAAAATGAACTTTTAGTGTCACAAAACAACAAAATACATGTTTAATAGTCTGATTGTTAGAAAACAATACTGGAATGTATTAAAATCCTATGATAGTGGTCTTATTTTCATTTTGGAAATGTCTAGGGATACTACCCTTTATTCTGATTTGAGGTCTTCTAATAATGAATTAATATAATTTTTTAATGGATTGAAAACCTTTTAAATTTGTATTGGTCAAAACCAACTAAATGACCTCTAAATGCTAAAAACTATGATTACACCAACCATAAATGGAATTTTGAATTGGTTGATTATGTATTACATCAATATGAGGTGATGTTGGTACAATATGATGAAAAATGAACATATAGTTTCATAAAACACCAAAACAAGTGTTTAATGGTTAGATATATAAAAAACCATGGAATGACATAATATAACAATATAACAAACTTATAGTTATTATTGATGTATGTAAGTATGAAAAAAATAATTCTGATGTGTGGTCTATTTGTAATGACAAAATATGCTGTTTTTAGAAGATTAATTCCCCTTAAAAAGGTGCACCGAGGTATAAAAAAATCTAAATTACATTTTAATTCCATTAAATTAGATGAAAAAACCTTTGAGAAATATTTAAATGTTAATAGAGAGGTAATATCAATCTGAACAACTGTTTTCCCAAGAGGACAAAAAATGAACTTTTAGTGTCATAAAACACCAAAAGGTGTGCTTAATGGTCCAATACATAATGAAGACCTTTTGATGACTTTAAATCATAGTAAAATGATATTTTTTAGTTCTTACATGTATGTGGAGATGAGAAGTCTATTAGACATGTTGTCTACTCAGAAGAACTGAATGAAATAAAATCACAAGAAAACCATTTTATCGTTATTCTTGACATGTAAAAGTTGTGGAAAATCAATTAAATTAATGGCCTAATTATTGAAATAGAGTATGTGGTTTAAAATTTGAAGATTAAGATTAATAATTATTAATTTAATTTCAGAATCATATAACTCTAGTCTAATGTACTATGTTTTAATGATTGTTTTCTCATTTCATTTATTAATTGGTATATTTTTACATTATTATTTATTTTATTAAATTTATTCATACATTTTTATTTGGTGATAGGTGTAGAGATTGGAACATGATAATTCAATGAGAATTATGGGCCCGTTTTTTATATATTTCAAAAATATTTATCTTATTTTTGAATTTTGGTTATTTTTATAAAACATATACAGTTTTTTCGAAAACAAATATACTCAATTCCATGTGTGGTTATCTATAATATAGATCATGTTAACCTATAGAGTCCGACATATAACGACCATTATTGGGTTGGCCGCGTTAGTCTATAGTGACCATGATTTTGTGGTTGGTAATGGTGATCATCAGTGAATCTATACTGACTACCAAAAGATAGTCACAAAAAACTGATCCCAAATTGTTATATATCTACTGTCATTTGGTGGTTTCTATAGTTTACCTGGATCTTTTCTATAGTGTCTGCCAAATAGATGACTCTATATCCAACATCGATGGGACTAAATAATCCAAAATTAGAGAGATGTTATGATGCCACATTAGGCATTCAATAATGGATTTGTGTAGTTTTGGAGCCCTTTTTTATACTACTGATACTTTCTATCTTTTAAATTTGAATAAATATTTATCACATTTTTTTGATAATGAAATCAATGTCTTACGCATGGGATATAGGGTTAGTGTGGGTGAAGATGTAATCATTCTTGTGGGGGGGGGGGGGTTGTCAGTGTGGGTGTGTCGATGGGAGCATATGTGTGTGGGCTTGAGTGGACGTGCTGATATGGGGAGAGAACATAGAACCAAATCCATATGAGTTTTTATTCTTCTAGATTTATCACTATTTATTTAGTGTTGATAATATCACCTTTTATCAGACACTAATAAAAGTGTAGATGAATGTATACTATATAAGTGATGATGAAGAGTGTCATAATATGAACTATTTTAGCATTAAAAGGGTATATAGTATTTTAATGATGAAATAATCATTGGAGTTATTTATTAATGAAAATTTTAATTTCCAAATCATTGGTGTGGGGGTAGTGAGTGTGGTTGTTCAAGTACATATCGATGTATGGGGAGTGAGTGTGGGTATGTGTTCATGTGGGTGTGGTTGTGCCAGTGGTTGAGTATGTGTTTCTATGTCTCGGTGTGCTAGTGGATGTGTATGGGTGTGGGAATGAGTGTGTGTAACGCCCCAGCTCACGGCTTCTTGAACCATGGATTAGCTACTGAATATATGTGCCATTAGTCATGACAAAAACTACCCTATATATTATTGGTGAGTAATAAGAATCAATAATCAACAAATAGATACTATACTATCGGTATCATCACATTAAATAGTTGATAATTAGTCGAACCATTGTAAAAACATTAGTGTAATAATAATTAATTGTTTCCATGATATGTACATTAATGAAAAATAAAAATCAACATGTTATAAAAATAGTAGTACCTAGTTGAACAAGTATTCATACTTCAGAAAGACCACAAACTAGGTCGGTCATGGACAAAAGTAAAGTAAAATATAAAAATATATTTGGAGACATCACCATAAAAATATAACTCCATCCTCTATTAGGTGTCTCAACCTCATCTAGCCAACCCAGCCATATCACATCTATAACATGTTAATGGAATAAAAAAATTTATTGCTGTGAAGGCTCCCTATAGTTCTCATAAAATGTGTGATCATAAAACTCAGTAGAGTGACTGTTGTAGTTGGTTTCAAGTGACCAACTATATGTATATAAATTACTTGTATATTAAATATATTTAATATTAATAAAAAAACCTATTATTTACTGTTAGTTTTTCTATATTCCTCTACTGTAACAAATTTATAGATAATATGTCACATTGATATTCTCATAATAGTTCACTGCTATAATGAGAACTTTTAATTGATATAATGATATCATTAAATTAGTTTATATTCTTGGATAACCTAATATAAATGGAAACATCATACATAGAATCTCATGCACATGTACTTCTAAGAATTTGACTCTTCTTGTGATGAATTTCATAAATTGTGCTCTCTAACATGGTAGATTATGAGAACATATCCACTAGAATGATTTCTCCTTGTTTTTGTGTCATCATATATTCTTATCTACCAGCATTTATAATTTACCTAAGACATTATAATTATAATTAATGCGTGATACAACTTGATTACATTGATTTGTTCCATAAACCATGATGATAATAGTTCACAGTGAAGTTAGATACATTGGTATCGTTATGAGTGACATGTCATTCATGTATAAGTTGAGGAAGGAATTTTCCCATCCATTTTTATGGAAGATGATTTCCCAACCCTCTAATTAGAATATAACTAAGAAATTAAATAAAAGGGACATGGTGTAATGACATATTTATTTCTGATAGTCAATTAAAGACATATCGATCATATATTTTGGAAACACTAATGTGAAACACTCTTGAAAACATATTGTGATAAATGGATTGTATTACAGAGTGAGCATTCATATGTGGTTGTCTACATTGTGAAATTATGTAATTTATCATTTTCATCATGACCTATTTTGATATATTAATTTTGGAAATTAGTAAAGCATGCCCAATACCAAAGAGAAAAATCCTAGAGGGTCACAAACTAAGGGTTTTAGTTTATTTCGATTAAAATATATTTGTGTTTCATTAATGGAGTAAATACTATTATCATATTCAGGGAAATATTTTATTTAATTTATATTAATCGCATTAGTTAAATAAATATTTATTCACCTACCTGTGAATAAAATAATTATTTATACATTGAATATGTAAATAAATATTTATTATGGATAATGTGAATAAAATATTTATTTTTTAATATAAATTTTATTTGTTTTTTGCATAAATTTTAGAGATGTTTGAAGAGGCCAAGACTTAGTTTTGTGAAAAAAATATTAATTTACAAGACCATTAGTTGATATTGATTATTGCGCAAGTTGGTGTTTTCTCCAAAATAATAAAAACATAATTATTATTACATGGAATAAGGTTTATTTTGGGTAATAAATGTTATTTAATGTATAGTATGAACATAAATAATATTTTAATTTAAATCCTCTCTCTCAAAATATATTTCTATATCTATTGTGTAGAATATCGAAAAAAATGAATAGATAAATGTTGTGCCCAATGAATAATATCTTGACTCCTTCTTCACACTACCTATAATGAACGAGAATCATAAGAGATATTTCTTCAATACCCAAGAATATGAGATAATGAAAAAAATAATGCATGCCATTCGATTCGATGTTCTAGAACCCAATTATTTAGCGGGGATTCTAGGAGATCATTGGTGCATGTCTGGATCCATGCTATAGGGTTTCTATCCTTGGGTCCTTATAGCATAAAGAAGGAAATATAAAAGGGAATTTTTATGAAGGTCAATAATAATCAATAAATAATTTTCAAATTCCATTTATATATTTATATTGAAATTAAATAAATAAATTATAAATATCAAATTATACATTCTCACTCATTATCATGGAAAACTATTATTAATAGACATTTTAATATATCTTCCACCACTACATGATTTATTAATACATTAAACCAACATGTGATATCAGAGAAAGGTTACATTTAAATTTCTAATTATTTATATGATTTGTGATCTATAAAAAAAATTTGATAGATTTTTAATTCCATGTTTTTTATTAATTAATTATATTGGAATTAAATTTTTATTGAAAGTTTATTCATGTTAATTTAGTGTTTATTATTCTTAATGGTTTAACAAAAAATTACCAGACATTATATTGCATTGTTCCAAATCATTGGATGGTAATTCTTGGTTAGAGGACATGTAGCTAGATAACTCATTTTATACCCTTGCACATTGTAATTAGATGCTCCAATTATTTAATTTCATGATGTAATTTGATTGCAAAAAAGGGGTTGATATGTATAATAAAGCACAAAGAAATAGGATATGGGGAATTTAGTAAGCAAGTAAATGACTTATAGTCTTGGTAAGTTGAAGCCTCAATGCCTCAGGCATGTAACTCTGCTAGACGGAAACTAATGCTAGTGTTGTGTACCTTGATATAGACTCTGTGTAGTTTCCTATTGATGGAAAAATAAAATTACATTAAATATGTAAATTTCATAATTAAAACTTTCATTTCTCTAATTTCACACGATTGTTTGGTAAAAAATTAATAATTGTTTAAAATAATATTAACTGGTCAATTAGTTAATTATAATTATTATATCATTATTGGTTCTTACATTTATTTTAAATGAATTCTATAAATTATGGGTTTCTCATATTATGATCAGATGGGCATTAAGAAGAAATGGAATTAATTAATAATTAATTAAATTAATTAAATCATTTTTATCATAATAATAAATGAAATTAAAATGAATTTAATGATAGCCAGTTATTTATTCCTATTCGTTGTTTTTATGATCAATCGTATGTTTGATCAAGAATATTGTAAGTTCTAGATTTTTTTAATTTAATCTATTTCATTAGTTTTCAATTGTTTAATATTAATTTAAATAATGGTCTGTGAGTCATCCCACCACCCATTATTATGTAGGTCATATATGACCAAGGATATTTATGTAATCCCTTTAATCCAATAATTTGTCTCTTATCATATGACTATGAGAAATAAATACAAGTAATTAATAGAGAATCCCAAGGTGCAAGGAGGCATTTCAAGATGGAAGAAAGATTATTCAAACTCAGTGATATATATACATATAAACTGGTGGAATGATGTAACTCAAGACATTAACTATAAGTGGAGCTATTCCCCATTGACATGGTTTGATTTAACTTCCTCTCAATATATCAACTATTACATAAGATCATGATTGGGACAATTATATTATATTATTTATTTTTTTCTATGAAATATTAATTTTATGTAATAAATATCATAGTCACATAAATTAATGGATTATTATAAAATGAATGAAATTAAATAATTGAATTATGAAAAAAAAATTATACATCATGGTTAAATAATTATGTTACATCCACTTAATATTAAAAGGGAATTAAAAATAAAAAACATGATAAATTTTATGAATAAATTAATTAAAATATGTTAATTACCTATTAAATCAGAATATCCCTTCCATTACATTGTTGGGAATGAAACCGTAGATCACCGCCCAAAAATAATTCAAAAAAAACCACACATTACCGCCCAAAGAGAATATCAAACAAACCACCTCCCTACCCAAATCTAATGTATGGAAAACAACATCACCATCCCAAAATTGGGGCATAAAACCCTCCTTCACACCAAAAAATCAATGCCAAACAACCTCCAAATCACCGCTTCAAATTCATGACCCAACAACCACATAGTCCCCACACCCCATCACAACCACGCATCACTGCGGAACAAGAATCACCACACATCACAACACATAAAATATCATTTTATAGAATTTATAATGGAATGTTATCAAATTTCACTTCATTCTCAGAGTGTTATCACAGAAGACATAAATATTGGGGATATAATTTTATTTGTGAAACATAAGTTGTTAATAATTATCTATTTTTTTGTGATACAAAAAAAATAACAATAGGCATAGATATAAAATTACATAACATCATTTGTCGAAGAATCCCCCAACTACCAAAATTTTCAGTGGTATATCACGACTGTACAATCCATCACATCACAATAATATCAATGTTGAAAAAACATGGGATTCATTACCCTTCCCCCCATCAATTTCAATTAACCAATTCCTGTAAATCTATTTTTCTTTAACAACCATAACATATAGATGAATAGGTATAAACTCATTACACATGGTACACAATAAAGAGAAACGATGGATTCCCTATCTAAAATAATCTTTACCGACTCATTACACACCGCAGGGTGAATAAAAAATTACTGAAAACCATAACTGCACAATGGAAAACATAAATAATTGTAAAGAATAACCAATTATTGTTAAAATATATCCCAACACACATCTAATCAAATCCAACATAGCTGTAGTGAATCCCCAGAAAAAAGAACCAAATAAATACAACCAAGAATGGGAGGAGAACAAACCATAGTTTTCCTATAAAGAACCACCAAAACCAATAGATCAATGAGGGGGTGGGGAGGTCTTGAAAAACTATGATGGGTTCCTAGGGATCGAAAAAAATTAAAGGGATATGTGTATGACTAAATGTATGAAAATTATTCAATAAATGAATTTAAAACCTTAGATCATGTAGTTTACACATCGTGTAACACTTAAATGGCATGTAATTGATGGGTTTCTTGAAATTTCATATTTATATGAATAAAGAATTGAATTTAAGGATTTAACACCTGAGGTTATTAAATATCGTGAATCAAACATTAAAAATGTGTACACTTTTCATGAGATACTGGTTATCATTGTACAAGTCATGAATTCCCAGTTATATAATCAATTTACAATCTTTACACGTCTTTTAATACATTAACCCAATGATTATTTCATATATTATAATTGAAAAAACTATATCCTCTATGAAAATCTCCCAAAACCTCCCCAAAACACTCTATGCGCCTAAAACTAGAATGGTTTTGGACTATGAGGGCACTGGCTTTTACTGTATAAATTATTAGCGATGATGAATAATTATTTATATCAATTGTTTTTATCACTATAAAAGTGTATATACATTTAAATACACATATATAATCATTGATTTATTAGTGATTTCAACATAAATTTGTAACAGAAAGGTGTGTTGGTAGAGTGAGTGTGGTTCTTCATGTACAAATTTGTTTGGGGGGAGTGAGTGTGGGTGTGCACAAATGTGGGTGTTGGTGCATGTGGGTGTGTCGGTGTGTTTATGGGAATGATTTTGTTTAATGACCTAACCCCAGGATACAAGAACCATGAAAGAGACAATACCAATATGTTACCTTATACATGCCCCACAATACACTAGATACTATTGGTGAGTTCTGAGAGTATATAAGAAACATTGATGTACTATATTCTTAGAATCCTCCCATGTAGTAAATATAAATAATGGAATCATAAAATATGTGAGTACACGTAATGAATTGATAAGACATGTCATCCATCATTGAAAAATAAACATTTATTAGATATAACACTAATGGTAAAATGATAAACATGTATATATACAACATAATGTATTCCCACTATGTAGATCATGAAAATAGGAAAAATGAAAAAAATTAAAGATAGACATAACCATTGAAACATGAGTCCCTCTTCGATCATGTTTCTCAACCGCATCCAGCAAATTGAACCAAATATCATGTATTGCCTATTTCCTAAAATCTAGACATATTTTTCTACACATGGACCAAGATAATCTTGAAATGTGTTCACATAAAACTCAATTGGTACCCACCAATGATGTTCACTATATACAACATAATTTCAATGTATGTATTCAAAATAATATATAAATAAGTAATATAAAAACTCAGTCAATCACGTCAGTTCATCTTGTTCTAACCTGGAATCCATGACGCATGATGGCACCTACATTTTCCAATGCAGATGTACATCATCGATCATCCTCCAATGGGAAAGTGTGAACAAAATAGCATCCCAGGAATCCAGACGGTCTAACCAATGATTCTAAATGGAACATATAATTATTTTCTCAGTGTTGATCGGACCAAATAGGGTATAATTTCAGATGGTTTCTTGATCTATAAAATAATTTTGATCTTGAGTAGTGGATAGAAAAAATTGTGATATGATATATCTGATTGTTGAGATATGTGAATTTAGGGAATGCTGTGATCATTTAATCCAGTTAATCGAGTAAAAGTATCATGAGGAGGATAATCATGTGAGGGTTCACCTGTTTAGAGAGATTTCTTGAGAACATAAATATAACAATGACTTAATAGGAAATGATATGGGATATCTATTATTAGTAAAATTCATTTGAAA
This sequence comes from Viscum album, assembly GCA_963277665.1. NCBI lineage: Eukaryota > Viridiplantae > Streptophyta > Magnoliopsida > Santalales > Viscaceae > Viscum > Viscum album. The sequence goes on from OY728120.1 coordinate 1,690,044,629, forward strand.
AGTAAATTTAAAAATAATGATCATAAATATTTGATTAAAACATAGAACAAATTTAATAATAAAATAACACACCCAATACTCCCTCACAAATAGTGAAATCATGTGTCCCTCTACGACAAAACTATTTTGGGTTAAAATTTTATTTGATAACATACTATTCAGATTTTTGGATCCTATCACTAGTATTGAATATTCAGGATAAATTTTAACTGCCCATTCATCATGATTTGGAGTTCTTTATTGAATCATTGGAAGGACATGCTATTGTGGCCACCCAAAAATGGAATAGAAGAATAAGTGATCAGTTATTGATGATTGTAATGACGTAGATGTCATGGTTGTAGATTATCATACATATTTTTATAAAAATATAAATTCATAATATAGTGGTCAGTTATGACCTACTTAATAAAAAAACAGTTTACATTTAATGTATATATATATTAATAAATAATATTACATACCATATTCCATTGATGTATTCAAAATGCATGAATTACAACCATATGTATGACCTCACTTCCCCCGCTCTATCATCTAGATAATGACCTCCTCTTAAATGATTATCCAATATAGTAAGTGAAAAATACATCCCATTAGTGAGAGGAGAAAGGGTGATGTTGATGGAAGATGCAAGACTGGTCAAAAATAGTATCAGATGCTCTATACATAGTTTTATTACTTAGGATGAGTTATAACTGATCAAATCATTAACATATACAAATCTATCATGCATCCATTATACGTGATATTGGGATATCTTCAATTTGAAAAAATAAATTATGAATGGAAATTATAAAAATGTTTTAATTAAATAAATTTTTATAAAAAATATTAATTAATAATGTATAATTCAGTGTTCAAACATTTACTAAAAAATGGTGAGTCGATCCTGGTCTTATGAAAAAATGGAATCAAAAAATAATTTTTTCAAATCAAACACATTTCCATAAAACTAAATACAAAAATATATGAAAATAAAAAATAAAAATCAGGGTATAATTACAAATATAAATAAAAACCCCAATATAGAATAAATATTTAAATAATTAAACATACCTTTGTAATCAATGATCCAAATCAATAGATTTATATCTCTCTATAATAGGGGTTTGAAACATCAATAGAGAAAGACAGTGACCCCCCCTAATAGGCATATCATTCTACAGATCAAATGAATTTTGATTATAAATAGGAAGTCCAAAATTAATGGGAGAATGAAATTTATCATTAGGAGAATCTCCATCAATCTGAAATAAATTATCATACTTTTGAGAAACGGTTAATACAAATATATAATATATAAAACAAAAAAATACAATAATATAATAATTTTATCTGTAATAATTTATTAATTCATATATAAATAATAAAAAACTAATAAATACCACAATATAGTAAATACCAATTAATAAATACATATTCACAATAATATAATTGTAAATATTTCTTAATATTCAAATAAAATATAAAAACCAATAAATATCGTTTAGAATATAATATTTTTTATTGGTAAATAATTATTATGTCAGATATCAAAGTCAAAAAATAATAATTACTAGCATTAGGGATGGATCACATATATGGCCAGGTCCAGCCATCTTAAACTACCAATCATACATATATATAATTTTTAATAAAGTTTATAATAAAAGAAACTAAAAAATACATGAATATAATACATCATTATTCAGCTTTGTCCTCATTTAAATAGAGGTCTATGTCATCATCATCATGGAATAATCTTCAATTAACAGAAGATCTTGAGTTTTATTATCCCATATTACTTCATCAATATTATCAATATCATATAGACTAAACCTGGTGTGTTTCATCATAGATATTTTTATCCCATCAGGTAAGAGTTATATTGGGAAAATTCCCTTGACAACTTTATATTTTCTACACTTCTATAGAACCATTTTTATTTTCATGAAATTAATTTTCATGAGATTCAATATTTATTAATCTCCACTAGTTATTCAAATCTCTCAAAACATCATAGTAGTTTTCATAAAACATGATGTTCTTGATGTTCGCACATATAGGATTCATTACATTCATGAATACTATTAAAATTAATGTCAAAGTCTCCATTTTGTGGATGAACCAACAACCCTCGATCATTATTATTCAACTGATATCTAATCCTTATAACATACTATGGTCTCTTAAAACATTTATCAATTATTTCATGTATCATACCATAAAATCCAATTTCATGATCATTATTATGACAACATTTCAAACAAACTATAATATTAATTGATTTCTTTGATTCTCCATATATTAATGTATGGAATCAAAATCAATTAACGGAATACCAATTATAAGATATTCCCAATTTTAATGGAAGAGTTTTTATCACACATAATCAACTATAAATTTTACTTCCACAATGTGTTTATTGAAAAAATTGAAATTTTTAAGAATATATATCATTGCATAATTGATTTACTGTTCCATATAAAAAAACATAACATACCTGTCCTTGAAACCAAAATAAAAAATTCTATTGATGATGTTCTTCATGAGAAGATGTTTTAATTTGAGAAAATTGTTTTTTATGTGGCCATCATATAGGATAATAATAATATTGTAATTAATGTATCTATTATAAATACCTAAAAATAATAATAAGAAGTAGTACTTAATGAACAAAATATTTCTTTTTTCTTCACATTATAATTTAAAACAAATACATACAATAGAATTTTACAACCCCCACATTTCACATTATATGCAATGTTTAATAATGGATGATTCATTGAATCAAAGAATATCAATTGAAATATTTTTTCCAATTTACATTAAATTAATTAAAAATATATTGAATCATAAAAAATTCATGATAATATGTTTTTTTTAGATATTATCACTGATGAAATATGATATTTAAATCCACATGTCCTAGAATTAATAATTCATGGAACCCACTATTAATAATATAAAGTATTATTTCCATTATCCCATGGAATTCATGAATTTATAACACGGTAATATGAACATTTATAATGCAAAGAGAATAAATAGACACATATCTTTATTGTAACATGAAATATCTAAAACATTGATAGAATAAATAACATATTTTATTAGAGTTTTAATATTTTTAGTTGGGATTCATAAAGTTATGTGATCATTTATCTTCATATACTTCATGTCCTAGAAATTTTCAAAATCTGGGAATGATCTATCCAAGGATTTATATTATACATGGTCATATTGGGTCTCTCTAACATAGGATAAAATATGTAATAAAAACAATTATTCTCAATATGCATTACTCCTATCATGTGAAGAACCAAATAAATTTTCTAATATTGAAGGTAAAAAAAATTAATCCTCTTTATCCATGCATGATATCTCCCAAAAAAAATTATTTTTATTCATTTATGGTCGGTCTAAAAGAAATATGATGAAATGAAAAGATGAGATATTTTATACAAATAATATATAAGACCATTGGATGTTCATCTACAATGATTATAACACCTAAAAAGTTTTTTCTGTTCATTCAAAAAGGGAGATTCACATAATGAAAATTTTTTGGTAGTCACAATAACTAATATTTAACACATTTCTAATAATATATTAATTTTTCAAATCTATGGAGTATATAAATGATTATAGAATATATATACTCCCTCCAGATAGTGGACCAAATGTCTAATAGTCACTAATCATCCACATTAATGCATCATTCACGGTACAATATTGATATGTATATATTTCAAACATTTTCACAACATTTATCCTTAATAAAATTACATCATCAATTATTGGATTCAACTAAACATCAATATTATACCTCAAATGTTGAGGAATAAATAATGTCAAATATATATATGGTTCCTTCATCAACATACGTTGATGTAAGTTGTACAGAGTTATAAAAATAGGAAACATGAAAATGTTGATTGTCGTAAGATGTGAATTAAAAAAACCACAAGAAGGATGACCTAATTGTATGTTATGAAGATCTGAAGAAAAATTAGGATCCATCTAATCATTCTTTTTCCATGAATCACTCTCAAATGTATGATTTAATCTTTTATTGAAGTAAATATGTGATTTATATCATGTCATTAATGTAGTTTTTTTGTGACATAAATATTCATTGTAAATAGTGTGTAATTGGAAGATACCTCAATTGAATCATAAGATATCTAAAAAATCATAGTTTCATCTCTTTATACATCAAATATCAACATATTAAAAAATTTTCTAATGATTCATATCCAACATAAAATAAGTTGCTGTCATTTGAACATGTGTGAATATCCTGATGAAAAAGACCAAAATAATGGACCTCCCATTTACATTCATAGAAACATGTTGGTAATGTATTTCTCATAATAATCAATGATTTAACTTATGTAAAAATATAAAAACAATATTTAGTTGACCTTCCAAAATTTGATTTTATATCCATAAATCTTATAAAGGCATCTTATTTTCACATCTAGAATCCATTATATAAAGAATCCTAATCATATAACAAAAAATTATAAAATTGAGATGGTTATGAATCATGATTTTTTATTCAATTCAATTTTGATATTTCCTGAATAGTCATGCCAAAACTATTTTGCACTAAATTCTGAAATGACAGATCTGAAAAAAAATTATTGGGAACTGAATGTTGTTCACCATGTTGATACAAGAAAAATTTAATATTCCTAAACACCAAAATGTTGTTGATGAATTACAAAATTTTCAAACATTTTGAAAATCCTATGATCACTTTTATTATATGGGTATTTATTTTTTCCATTATAAATAAATTCTAAATTTTATGATGAAAATAATATAAATTATTCAACATCCTCAATGTACAAATTATTTATATGAGATCTATTGGGATTATATCTATGATTTATCAAATAATTATCACATAATTGATAATTGTGTCTAGTTATATAGTCAATAGTTATCCAAAAAATAATAGAAATAAGATTATTTTTTACCAATATTGACTAATTAAAAATATTTATTATATTTTAACATGTTGGAAAAAACATTGGAAAATGATCTGAGTGAGACACATGGTTATCTTGGGATTCTGGTTACCGCAGAGGCTCAATGTAGACAGAATAATAATATTAAATATATTACATCTCATGCAAGATATATTCTACAAATAATGTAATATCTCCGAAACTGTTCATCAAATGGTAAATTTGATACCATCATTAGGATGGAGACATGGAGTTCACCCTAGGAATAGTATAACATTTTTGTTCATTGGGTGATTTGTTGAATTATACTAATGTTTAATTCATTTAATATTTTCATAATACTTCTTTACAAAAAACCTATGTACCTCCAATATTGGGTATCAGATAAAAATCCAAAGGCCATAGTTAGGTCAGGGATGTGGTGTTTAACCTAGACAAAACAAAACATTTTTTCATGACCGGAATTTGGTAACATCACTCACGATGGTAATTAATTTAGCCTTTGTATTTTAATTTTTTACAAAAACAATATTTATATTCATAATATATTATCATGTTAGAAATAATATAAAAAGGTTTGATCAGGAATGCATTGTTTACCATAGGCATGACATTACATTTGTGCACATCTTTTGTATAGTAAAAATCCATGTCAGGATATCCATTTAAATATTTTATTAATATTATATATATACTACAATATTAAAATGAATTATTAGTGGTTTTTATTTTAATTAACAAAACCATTATATGAATTATAGTAAATATTAAATAATTTTTATTATTATTAAATTTATTATTCATTGTATGAAAAAAAATTTAGTAATAATTAAAAAATAGTTTTTTATTTTTACAATTTATAAATATTTTCTTTATGTAATACATATTATTTATATTTTATAAAATCATTAATAAGAAATATTATTAATTCTTAACAATTACCATTGTTTCATATTATTTCTTCATCAACATATTATAAATTATTGTAATATAGAAATAATTTAAAATTAGTAATAATATTTTTTTAATTAACACTGATAATTACTAATTATTAATAATAATAACTAAAAATGTTTTAAATGTTATAAACTAGTTAATTAATTTATCTAGTAAATTATTTTTTTTCATTTTTAATAATTACTATTTTTATGTCATGATTTCATAATTAATATTAATAGATAAAATATATTATTAAAATTTTTAAATGAAATATACATATCAAATCTGTATAAAAACACACACACAGATATATATATATATAATTAACCATAGACATTCTAAAATGATTATATATACATATGTTGATGTTAATATATATATATTACAAGATTCCTTAAACAAATATATTTTTAAATTTTTTAATGAAATATACATTTCAAATCAATATACAAAAAAAGAGAGACACACCCACACACACACACACACATATCTGTGTGTGTGTGTGTCAAAAAACACATATGATTTCTTAAAATGTTTATATATGTTAATACAAATTTTAATATATATATATATAACCATACATGGTAAATTAAAATGATTATATAAGTATATTCAATTGTTAATATACATACATTCATATATATATATATTAATATATTAAAAACCATACATTTTTTGAGAAACATATTTATACATATATTCATAGGGTAATATATATATATAATATTTATTAATTATTATAAATACATCAAATATGTTCAGACACATTTTTTAACAAATATACATATCAACTATGTACATACATACAATTATACACCCACACACACACATACATCAAGATTATTACTAGTTTTTTTAAAAGATTATACATATATTCACATGTTAATATATAAATACAGATACATATATCAAAATGTTTAAAATAAAATATTAATATGAAAATTAATAAATGAAACTCAATCATAATATAACAATCAGACATCCTTTGATATATTTTCCAAAGATAATGTATTATAAAAATTCCTCAAAATTCATATCACTGTAAGAATGAAATACAGTTATACATTTAAATATATTTATATATAAACTATAGATATCAGATGCCCTTAAATAAATTTTATAATAAACACATTTATAAAAATATCATAAATAATATACATGTAGTGACATTAAATACGAAACATAAAAGTATATTATTTCTAAAAATGATACAATGAGAAAAATAACTAAAATCAATTGAGATAACTTGTGAAAACCTTGTGAACACAAAAATATATAATAAATAATTTAAATAAACCCAAAATGCTAAATAAACCACAGAAATTTGATAAATTTATAAACCTATGGTTTTCCCAAACTAATTAACTTATGAAAAAAATGAAAAAAAATTAAAAACTGAAAGGATGAGGAGACAAGAGGAATCAATATGATTATGATTTTAACCCGGATTACAAAAATGTCATCTATAATGATAAATAGTGACTGAATTGTATATCTATTTTAATTATTAATCTCATCAAATATTCCCAGTAAATAGAATTCATTCCCTCCCAATGTATCAATGATGAATCGTCATCATCTGAAATGATTAAATTTTTTAGAGAAAAAATGTTCAATCTAAAATAATTCATTTTTATATACTTTTTGCGACTGGTAGATAGACCATTGCAATAAAAACATAAAAAATAGAAAACTTTTTATTGTGATTTTTTTAATTGGGATATACAATATAAAATGTTGTATGACTACTATCCACTAACAAATGAAATAGCTTCATCAAATAAACTATCGGTGCGATTAACAGATGGAAGAATTTATCTAAAATAAAATCTAGAATATATGGATTAATAATATTTAAATAATTAATCTCATTGGCTATTAAATATTTATTTTTCAATGTAATCAATGAAATAAAGAACATGACACATTGGGATTTTACCAGAATCTAATACCATGTAGAATGAGGGACAAACTATGCCATTCAAGTGCATTTTTTAACTATTCATAATCTAATGATTCATTGAAACTAAAGAGATGATATTAACCAATGAAGAATAGAAATTAATTATAGGCATCAAAATAAAATAAATCCATTTTATGATATCAAAATTGGATTGATTGATTGGTGAGGGAATAATATGTTTTATAATCATTGATAATGTAATTTTTAGTAGATAGTATATTGCAGTATTTCAACTCAGTACAAATATGATTCAAAAATTTCCTTGATGAACACATTCATTGTCTAAAACATTCATTATTTTATTTTTTCTAATTTAAAATTCGTTCATTGGTATGTTTATTGTTATAATGATGCTAAAAAAGACCAATAGATAAAAAAATTAATGAAAATAATTGAACCTAAAATGATCAAAAGGTGCATTGTTTCTATAATATCTATAATCTAAAAAATCTAAAAATTTAATGATAGAGAGAGAAATGATAGAAGGGAAAACCTATTGTGAAAAAAAAAATCATCATTAACATTAAAACTAAAATTCAACTTTTTTTGTGTGTATATGTAAAGGAAAAAATTATACTATGAGATTTAAAGGTGATCCAAATAGAGAATGAATACCAAACAACAATATGACGGATGTAGATATTTTCTATGTGATGATGAAAAAATAATAACAATTTAAATAGAATACTATAAATGAAATATTACAAGAAAAATATTAAAGAACATGATTATTTAATTTGTTTCAATCCCATGGGTACCTATATGCATGGAATGAACACCACAACCTAAAACGTGTTTTATTATTGATCAAGAAATTGAATCAAATATTATGTATAATTAAATGAAGAAAAAATGATATATTAAAGAAAGATTCAATGCTGTAAAGAAATTGAAATGAACATATAAGGATGGATGATAAGGGGTCCGTCCATCCTGATCACTACAACGTTTTAACATGTGTTTCCCAAAATATAGATGATCATTGATGATCCAAAAGGTCACAAACATAAATGGACTGAATCATCTCATTTAGTTACATGATCATTCATAATATGGATGTCATTGATGAATTTCTATGAGTTGTACACCATCTGTGTACCGTAGGGTTTGGCATACCCAGAGGTTCACCAGTAGAGATCTAAAGGAAACTAGCTATGGGTTTTAGGAAAAAAAGATAAGATAAATAGAGAACCAGTGAAGATGAAAAACTACACTGGATCTAACCAGAAAAGGGTGGATGGGTGATCAAGGCCCCAGAAACCGGCATGTGCCTCAAAAAAGAATGTAGAACTAATTCTTTCCATTCACGAATTGCTAAATCTACAAAATATATAATCAATTATACAATTGGAATGATGGATATAGAGGACATAGTGGTTGGATAGGATATTCAAGGTCCACGTGTGAAAAGTAGTGGATAGCCATGATGTCATAAGTTTGCATTGGGAATATGCCTACCAAAGGCCATGGCCTATTAGTGGAAAACCATACGGGAAATGAGCAGCTGAAACCTAGATGATCCACTACAACAATATGCGATTTTAAAATAATTCCTTTTTATTTTCATTCATGAATAATTATCAATCTATAAATATAAAAAAACAAGTAATATATTCTATATGAAAATAAGTTCAAATGAAATAAAATAATTCAAAACTCCCAACAATTTTCAATTGATATTTTTGTTCATATTACACCCATGGTTATGAAATCGTAGCAAAATTCAATCTCTCTATGAAAACTAAATTTAGAAAACACCATGGAATTAGTCTAACTATCAGTTAGTTTTATGTCTATGTGTATCTTATTGAACCAAAAAGTTCTTAATTACTCAACAGATCTAAAAAAATATTACCTAATATCAATGTTCATAGGTTTACCATGGGATAATATTTTATGGATAGGTAAATTGCATAAGGAATCTTAAAATACACCATGAAAATAGAATTATAAATTCCAAATTCATAAGACACAACTTTGATCCACAATTCTTCATTACCTAACTCATTTAAGGAAATATTCTTCGATTCGATGGTTAAAAGTGAAAATAGGGTCTTCGTGTTAAATTTCTAGGAAATAAGAACACCATAGTTTTTAAATACCATACTGATAAAATACATACAATGGTAAATGTTTCTAACATAATAATCATCAACATAAAAGAAATAATTTTAGTACTATATAGGTTTCTAATATTACATAATTCAATATTTGAGCTACATGAGAGGTATCTTAGAATCCACATAAGGGAATTCAAATATGGATTCCCCTGATTGTCCATGAATCATCTTATATGAATATTTCAAATGAAATATCTTGGAGAGTGAAAATCATGTAATACATGAAACATCCCACAATATTATCATAAGGTATTTGAAAAACAATGTGTACAGAATTAGCAGTTGTGGGTACATGTGTCAAAAACTATCAAAGATGTACACTTACTAGAGTGCATGATTCAAACATGTTTCTATTTATTATTTTTATGACATATTCCTTATGAGATAAATAAATTATTATTTTTTATATCCCCAATTATCTCAAAAACTAATATTTTATTCACTACACCTATGTATTTCATTGGAAACATTATTTTTATTTGGCAATTAATGAAGAAATGATATTCATATTTTTTTTCAAATGATAAATATGTAATAAACTTATATTATTAGATAAATAAGGTTTTTTTGGTTGACATAAAATAAACACATGAATAATATTGAGTACTAATAAACCTATTAGAAAACATTAATGAATAAAATATCTCGTACCACTGCCTAGAGGATTTTCTCAGTCCATGCAATGATTTCTTTAAATGGATGAATTGATTCAATTTGAATTCATTAGAATAACAATGAGGTGGTTTTCCAAATATTTTATGATTCAAATAACCCTTTAAAATAGTTGTTTTAGAATATAATTTGTAAATATGCAGTTCATTATAGGCTTCCTAGAACATACTTTTACCAATGGTTTTGTAAAACTATTGGTTAAAGTCTCACATATCCCAGCGGTTCTGTAAAAGTGTTGGTTAAAACTCATCTAAACATCTCTATTCCAATGGTTTTTTGAAATATTTTGGAATAAAGAAATCAACATCTATATTCCAATGGTTTTCATAAACCGTAGCGACAAATCCATTGGTATATACTCCATTTCCAATAGTGAATCTAATATAATAACATCCAATAGTATCTTTCTCATGTATATGTTTGTAGTTGTTCTCTTCTATTCTGAGAACCTTGAAATGATATGATGATATTCATAAATATATTTTAGTTCTTGGATAATGTACTATGATAAGAAAAATAATATATATATATATATATTAATGTGTGAGTACATAATATTTATATGAGAATTATTCTCATGATTCTTTCAATTTGTAATTTCCATGATGGGAGACTATTAAAATAGACCCCCCATATAAATTATTCATATTTTAGTGTCATTAGATATCCCTATATATGAATATTTTTATTCTTCCATTCAATTTAATATTATTATTCATTCATATTTTTACTCATACACATCGATTCATTTTATAATCCATTAGATGATCGTTAATGGTGATGTTGGATACATGGACTGCTTTATGATTTATATGTTATTAAGTAATATGTTGAAGAAGTATTTCCCTCATCCATATTAATGGATTTTTATATCTCATCTATTTTTTTGGAATAAAAACAAATCATTAAATCTCAAATCAACAGTGTACATAAATATTTATACCATATAGACAATGAAAGACATATGAAGCACATGATTAATGACATGGACATGAATCCTATTTGATGGTATATTTCTGAAAATGGTTTATATTACATAGTAAGTGCTCATATATGGTTTCCATTAATTCAAAATTATGTTATTTTTATTTGTTATGTTGACCCATTTCTAAATCGTAATCATGGACTTTAGGAAGTTCTACAAATTGAAACTAGAATGAATCCTAGAAGGTTACCTACTATGTTTTTCCATTGACCACGATTAAATTATATTTTAGTTTTTTAATAGAAAAAATATTATCATCATTACTACGGAATAAAGTTATACATGTTTTACCAATTACAATTATTTATTGATGAATAATTTATTTAAATAAACTAATTTTTTTGTTATTCAATAGATGTTGAGGAGTTCATGCTAATCTAGATTGTGTCATTTGGAAAATATAAATTTACAAGCTCATTAAAAATTTTGTTATGGCATACTGTAGCATGTGGCTATAATAAATTATTATTATTATTATTACATTTGTAATGGGTTCTGATAAAGATTATTATATTATTTAAGATCCACAATGAAATTAAATAATATTTAATTATAAATAATAACACTACAAAAAGATTTTTATTTCTATTCTGAAGGGATACTTGTCAACAAAAAATGAGATTTGAGAATCAATTCTCACAACATAATTATCTCTCCACTCTTGATCCTCTCTTCTCATCAAGAAAAAATATATATTTAGTTAATGCTTCAGGAATGTAGGACATGTGATCATGAGGAATAATGAATGATGATTGATTCACCATGATGGAACCTAAAAAACAATCAGTATTGTACGTAGATAAATATAGAAAATGTGAATAACAAATAGAATTATTATACACTTATATCCTCTTAACATGATTAATTTAATCTGATAACGGTTATTTGGGAGAACAACATCAACATTGGAGACTATTTTTAAAAGGAGGTCAACTTTTGATAAATATGAATAAATTAATTATAAATATAACATGCAACGATCCACTCTTGGATCCTAGATTATCATATGTGAATTTTATATTGGAAAATACATCAATTGTCATAGATTTTACATCATTGAATGTATTTTGAATGATTCATCAGATCGGTTAAATTTGTTTGGTCTATCGCTCACATTCTGTGCTTTTGTTTCACCAGGAACAATCATGGTGTATTAGAGGGGGCATGTGTTAAATTTATTTTTATTTTTTATTTTTTATATTTTCCCAAGAGTTTTCAACTATTGATTTCTAGAATATTCATTATTTAATATGATTTATATTAAAATGTTTCCAACATATTGGTTATCATTACTCAGTGTTTCATTACCATAATTGTATATGAAAAAATGAAGATCAACTACATATGTCATCAGGAAGTGTTGAGGATTCGGGTCGGACAAACATAGATTATATGGTGTGCAGCTAATGGATACCACATTTAATGATATTCACTACACCTGACTATGTCATAGGATTCTCAACACGTTGATTTGTAAATACATAAAGTGAATTTATTGCACTCAAAATTAGAATGGGCTAACTTGGAACATGACAAGTCATATTACATGATGTGTATTTGACATATTCATTGTGTAGTTTATAAAAATTGTTTTTGTAATTCATGCAATCAATGTGGTCATATACATAATAAACCTACATTATACTAATACCCTAGAGAAATAATTAAATCCATGATTTGTAGTTGGCGTACAAGGTTGTTATGTTAACATTTATCACTTATGAAGTACACATCAAGGCATTCAAAATGCCATGAAGAAATATGACATGTGAAATTCATGGCATGAAGTTATCCTTTGCACATCGTATATTCATGAAATTGACAAACAAACTAAGTCCATCAGTGGGTTGTGTGGACACCCAACATGAAAGGTAAACATACTGTAGCATTATTTTATATGTGTTATAGCCATACATCTGATGAATATAAAATTTAATGCCTTTTCTTTCACAATCACATTACATTATTACCACATGGCCATTAGAATTTTAGTATAGACCATGTAATATATGGAGATATAGACCAAATTGTTAGCTCAGAGACTGACTGAACCAAAAATAAAACTCATTTGGGAAAACAATAATTGTGAGAATCACTAATATAAGTGATGAAAAAACCAAATATTATTATAACAAATGGGGACACAAATTTTTAATTTGGAAAATACCATCCTTTCGAGGAGAAACCTTGAGGAAACTCTACGAATATCCACTATGAATCAAAGAGTAAAAAATTCAATGTATAACCAGATTCATTAATTCAATATACAACATTAAAATGTTTGTGAAAGTCCAAACCATAATAAAAATTCATTAGTACTCTGATAATATTCTGTGAAAATATGTCACCATTGAGTGATCAAAATCGAACATGTGACACCGTTGTAGCACCTCATTGGCCAATCCAATTTTCCACTGATCACATCTATATAAAGCTATAATCTATCACCCATGTATATTCTCTACATGGGCTGTTGTGAACATCAAAATCTCTATCCATTAGTCATTAAATCCCCTTTTATAGGCTCTCATATCTAATTTATCATGTTATAAATAGACATTTCAAAAATATAAAAAAAAATATATCATGAGATATAGCATGTATCTCATGATATAAGATACACAATGGAAGAATCAAATTTTGCTTTTGAAAAAACATCTATTTAAATCCATAATATTTCATGTGTGGGATAAAACACAAAAATATCACCCATCATCCCATCAAAGAAGTAAATAATATACAAAAAACTCAGTTGGAATGAAAACTGGTTGGTATCATACTAACATCCATCATTTTCAAATAAAATGACATACATCTTTAGAATCTACAATGGAAACCCGAAAGATCCCCCTAAAAAAGAAATAAATATTAATAATTCTTCAACATAATTGTGTATGCACTATCAACAGCAGATTTAAAAATATCACGCTCCACCATAATTTTGATTGACAAAAAATCTAGAGCTCATGAAAGAAATAACTTCTCCCTCTACTCAACATCCCCCATGTAGTCTGAAACTCTCATCACAAGACCATAATATTTTATTTCAATTATTTCATTATATGTTTATGCCTCAAATGAAAAATAATTACTCATATGAACTAAAACACCTGACATGACATGATATTTTTTCCTAACCTTCTTCATAATATTCAATTGTCTTAGACTCATGTGTGATGATCACCTGTGCCACAAATCTATTTATGTTCATATTAAAACATCATTCAACACATAACATCACTCCTTTACATATGTCCAATAAATCATATAATCTATTATTCCTTGTACATAAACCATTGACCCTCTAGACATAGTCCATCTTAAAACATGAAAAAAACTCTCGAATCGATCATTATCTAAAGTACATGAAGATAAAAAAGTATAGCATATACCTAGAGCATGCTTCTCATCCCTCAACGTCAGTATAAAACATCCATTTGTATGGATACAAATATCACCAAAAAAATTGAAATAAAAAACAATCACCCTTACCCTAATTCAAAATTCAAATTTCTCTTTATTCTTATGAATAAAATTAATGAATCTTTTGAGTAATATGTAATGATGCTGCTAAATCAACCACCCATTTGTGTGTACAGATCTAACTTATGACAATCAATTCCAACTTCTAGTAAATCACCCTCACCGAGAACATGATTACATAGGTATCCTAAAAATCATTGTTGTGTTACTTTTTTTCCTCTTGAATCTTTTTTGTATCATAGTTTCATCTCTATACATGACCCACCTTATCAAAAAATAAGCACATGGAATTTGATGATATCTTAGACCATCCACATTGATTATTTTTTCCATCTTTAATATGTAGATACCACCATTACCAAATGATTCACAATAATTTGTTTTTTATTGAGTCACATTCATCAGCAACAATGAAATAACATCCTTTATCATCATTGTGACTGTCCTTAATAATAATGTAGTGATGATATTATCATATGAATTAGCCAATAAACCTAAAAGATAAAAAATTGTGTCTTCTTATTCAATCTCAACAGTTATAACATTACCCATGTTATTGATCTCAACCTGCACCAAAGACAACCCTATTATACGTTTGGTGAACTCATCTAGATTATTTCCAAAATCTCTATTCACAAGAATTCACAAATTATTCAACTTTTTGTTTAGATATAAATAATTGGAGAGGGTTTTTTATTTATACATGTATTCATTCATTGATAAGATCTCCTCTAGATCTACCAGATTCTTCACTTCTTGTATTGTATTATCATCACAATACATATGAATCATTCTATTTTCTAACTCTGACATATCCTATAAATGGCCATATCTAATCATAAATGGATTCCCTGATTTTTTCCTCAACAACATTATTGTAATCTCATAGACTATAATATTATTAACTCTTTATTTCAAATTTTTAAAATATTTTTTCATTTTAAATATTTCAATATAGGTAGAAAAACCATGACCTGTATCCCACATTATTATTCAGTAATAATACTTGGATTACTTCCTATTATACGATATAATTTGTTTGAATTGGATTGACCCCAAAGATAATCTCAGTTTAGACAAAAATTATTTTTAGAATTACCAATTTATGTGAAACAAATAAATAATTTTGATGAATAAAAAATGGGACATATATTTTAAACATGGAAACCCTCCTTATGTGGTATAAAAAACCATGAGGAAATCTTATAATATCTACTATGAATCATAGAGTAAGAAAATCCAAGTAAAACACAAGATATGATTTTAAAATACAGCATAGTGAACCTGTGTGAAAAACCACACCCTAATACACTATTTTTTCCTCACTAATAATAGGCTATGACAATAAATCACCCTTTGGAGATCAAAATAAATCTTTCAACATCATTGTAGTACTTAGTTGCACCACCAGATTTCCCACTGATCACTACATCCAATTCCTAGAAACCATCACCCATGTTTCTGTACTTCATGGGATGCTTTGCATTGCAAAATCATCTCCTTCCTTGAGTTGATGCCTATAATTTTATAGGATCTCATGTGCCACATATCTTTTTTTGAAGACATATCACTAAAATATCTATGAAAATATATCATGAAGTATCACATGTATCTCATGCTGGTACATGCACAAGAGAATGCTCTAATTTGAATTCCAAAAAAATACATACCATAAAATATAAAATATATCAAATTTGGGCTGAAAACCAACACTAAAACCCATGTGTGTATCATGGGAACATGGAAAAATTGATACGTGACGTGTATCTAGATAATACACATTGTGTAGTCCAGTTCAGGTATATGCCAAAGCCCGAATCATGTAATATGAGTACACAGAATGCGATATACATGACATGTAACCCTATAGTACATAGCATGTAGTCTCAAATAAATGGTGTAATTAAATTACATTATATTTTTAATTTCAATATTAAAACAATATTATATTTTTTGACAAATATTTTATAAAAAATTTAGTAATGGTTATCATGAATTATATAATGATAAATTATTGTATTGTAAAAATATGTCATTATTTTTTTATCTTTTTATCATCCATGAATTACTTTTTAATTGGTATATCTAAGATATTTTTTAGTAGCGGTGGTACTATAGCATCGGCAGGTACTGTAGCGATGGCTGGAAAATCTAGCGGTGATAGAGCACTATAGCGGCATCAGGTACTCTAGCAGGTGGGTTACAATACAAATAATGGACCTTGGACCAAAAACATCGGCCTACGGGCTACGTAATAGCCTACATGACCACTGGACCTTTGGTCTATGTAATGGTTCTCCCTATACCTATTTAAAAGTGGTATTTTCTTTACATTAAAAATAGTATGAGGATTCAACTCCAACCATTTAAAAAATATTTATTTTTTTGACATAAATTAATAATAATCAGTGTACTTCTTCATATTCATTACATGTGTATAACCATTCACGAGTTTGGTCCAAACTATTGCTTATGTTGGCTTTATTTAATATTAATTCCCCTCAATAGCATAAAATTAATAATAGTTAAATTTAAATTATGGCCTCTATGTCATCCATTCCTCCATTATTAGTTTGGACCGGAATTTCCTGGGTTATTTATGTAATCCCCTTAATCCAAACCCTTAGTTCCCCTATCCAACATGTGAATTATAAATAGTTAAAAATAATTGAGAATCCCATGGAGGTGGAGGTGGTTCTACATGGAACCTAGATGATGGCATCTAATATTATGAAGGGATTATATTACATTGTGAGTGTTAGTATACAGTTATAATTTTTGTGACACTGTTATCATTCACTTGGGTTCTCTAAATGATTTCTAGAACGTCTGACTGCGCTGTAGGGAATACCGCCTTATTCCAATGACGAAGAATTATATAGGCACACAAAGTATGTGTTTTAGTTGATATTAATTAAAATTTATTTTAATTTAATTAATTAAGGAAATATTATTCACAATACTGATGAACAAATCTATTGATGTTATATCAATCAGAAATATTTATTTATTATTGAAATATTTAATTAAATATTTTTTTGGATATTCCATAAATGCTGAGGAGGTCAATTGGAAATGTTGGAACCTTGTAATGAATATTAATTTACATGATTTTAAATAACTTTTTTATTCATGTTACCACACTCACCAGAATATTTTATTATTATTATAATTATAGGCATTGGGTTAATAAAAATTATTACATTATTTAATTGTAGATATGTAATGAAATAATATTTTATGGTGAAAAATATCAAAACATATAGATGGTTGTTTTTAGTATGTTGGGATAATCATTAACCATGTAATAATGAAAAATGAATCACTGGGAACAATAGATTTCCCTCTAGGCTCTTAATCCTTTCTACCTATCATTAACGAGATGATTGAGAGAGAATCCTTAAATCCTAAAGAATGAATGATCAAGAAGAAGAATTCATGATTATTGATTCACCAAGATTTCTCACATAACCCTATTTTTTCATTAAGTGATCAATGTAGAACATGTCGATCACCGCTGGGGGATTCTATAATCAGATCCTCTTAACGCAAAAATGGTAATCGGAGAAGGGATTCTCATATGATCAGAATCATCATCAGAGAATATTTATAAGGTGTCGTTACATTATTTTCCACGTAAAACAAATTTAATTATAAACTTATTTTTTAATTTTCGTCTGTGGGTTCTAGGTTTTTCGTAAGTAAATAACCAATTAGAAAAATAATTCATGGAGATTACGTCAGTAAAAATATTCTGGATGATCATTTAGATCACCCAAAACATATTAGTTTATCACTCATTTTTTCCACTTCCTATACACTGAGAACCATCATAACTAAGTAGACAAATTCTAGGTATAAGAAACATAATGTTTCATCCATGTGTTGGAGAGTAAGAGTGGTTTATTCAATATATAAAATTTGTGGAAATAGTCTTGTTCCAATGGAAGGACAGATGAAATTAGACATAGTGATTTCTAGATATGGCATATTGTTTTAGAGGTAGCGATGGATGTGAAAATATAGTATTATAATTGATCAAAAAGAGGTGTTGTTGAGGTGGTTATTACACATCACCAAGCATAAGAAGTCATACATAGAACATACTATGGTGCAATCAATTCCACAATGATCGATAAATTTCGAGGACCAAATGAACTATTATGTTTCACTATAAACAGTGGATCTAAATACTTATAGAAGAATTATTGAAAATCGTCATACATTAGATAATGCAACACCGACTCAGTGATCCATGAGCTATAGAATTTATTACTAGTAGTTTTTTTGGAGTTTGTTTCATATAATCAACTATTTAAAATTTCGATATGTTATCTATTAGCAGAATTTATTAATTTAATGAAATTATCACATATTGTCCATAGTTCTTCTTGAATATACTGTAATAATTTCCTAAATTATCTATTACATTTAATATGTCAAAGCTTTTCCAATAATGATATTCCACTACGATATTCATAAATTTTTTTCTATAGTTGAGTAACACATGATGGTGGGGAAAATAAAATGTTTATTTACAAGTGTAAGTAATCATAAGTGGATGATACTTCTTCTCATGAAATTTTCACTTGATTATCTCCAATATAATAAATTATGTAAAATTTCTAGCAAGTTGGAATTTTTTATATTAAGTATCATTGAATATTCATTTCTATGAGTCTGTTTAATGGTCCATAGATATTATCATTTCCATTTTTGTGTATCATGAATCAAATACATTGATATACTAATCAAAATCATGTTCTATATTTTTTCCATATTTACTGTACATTGGGAATACATTTCCTTAAATGATATTAATGAATAAATTGAGAAATGGTTTGTCCCTTCCATGTTAATGGATTTTGATATCTCAGAAATTTAATTAAAATAGAACTATTACACTAAATTTAATGACCATGGTGTAATGATAACATTTTTTCTTATAGTAATCTAGTGATGTATCAGGCATATAATATTATGAAATAGGTTTGAAAACAACATTATGATATATAGTGATAAAGGGATTATATTACATGATAATAAATTTTTTGTTGTTATCAATGTTATGAAATTATCAACATTCTACTCGGTGCATTGATCTATTTTTCGATATCTATCCCTAACATAGGAATTCACATATAACACCCATGATAAAGAAACATAGTTGGGCACCCACTAATTGATTCTTTTGATCTTAATTAAATTCTATTTGAACGTAAATAAATGGAAGAAAGGTTATTCCCAATTTTGATAAAAAAATTTATTTATAATTTACATCTCATAAATAATAATTGATTGATGAAATGATTAATTAAAATATATTGCGTTATTCAATAAATTTCAAGGAGTTTTAATGGACAAAGACCACATTTAGAGATAAATGTTAATTTATATTTTTGTTAAATAATATTTTTTATTGTGGAAGATATAGTGCACTATAAAATAATAATAATAACTTTATTATATTATTAATGGTTTTCGATAATGATTATTATATTTTTTATGGGTAAATATGTAATTAAATAATATTTTAACCTAATCCATGGATCTTTAAATTGACGGTTTTTTTCTTATGTAGGGTTAATCAAAAATTAATGTACCATTGCAAAAAATAAATTAATCTCTCAAATTCCACATTCTATGTCCATCTAAAGAAAAATAAACCCAATAAATATTTCATCATTATTGAAGTATGAAAGATACACATGAACAACGAATGACAATTAATTTTCAAATCTAGCACCTAAAAAGCATCTTGTATTTCTCAGAGATTAATGGATAGTTTGTGGATAATCACTATATGGAATCATCCATTTAATACATACTTCACAATTGATGTAATATGATTGGGTTTTTTAGAATATAAAATATTTCATTGATGAAATGATACCATGTAAGGAAAATATTTCTTCAGATCAAAATAAATAATTTGAAAATTTAAAATTCAAGATCTTCTCTTGGGGTTTCAGAAAAATTTACATTAAATGAAATTTTAATTTAACGCCCACCATAGGTTCGTCCACTACCACCAAAACCTAAATTCATTATCAGAGAAGCCACATTGAAATTTTAAAAATATTGATTTATTTGATTGTTTATGTATATTTGCTATAATTCATAAAACTTCTTTTAATGAATTATTTTTTCTTAATATGACTATTTAAATGAACACGCCTTCACACTTTTAATTTAATCATCCAAATTTATCAATTTACTAACTCCATTAATAGGAAAATAATATTTGGAGATGTCATTGAGATGAGTCAAGAAATTTTTTCATATAGTATGGGATTACATATCCATTAGGCATAGTACACACAGTGTACACAAGTGCATTATACATTGAATTGTCATGGGATACATGAACATAGAGTAGTAATAACATGTGTTGTATTTATTTAACATCTTATGTCAACCAGTCCAACCTACCATATATTATGTTGGATTTCACAATGCATAAATGGAATACCCATCAACAAGTTTATATGATTTAATGGTCAAATTTTTGAAAACCATGTACTCATATATGAAGTGAAAACTTGGTGTGACTGATAGACTGGAGCATTAATTATTTCCTCGGCATATAGATGGAATGCATTGTGTTTCTTTCATTAATCCCCCTATTAGAAATCCATTATATGTTCATCAGTGAGTTATGAAGGCATGTGAAATTCAATATAAACGGACCGTTATAGGATTGTACACACCATGTAGTCATGAACACATTGAGTTTTCAGAATGATGTAAAATCATAAGGTAAGTGGAACAAATTTACTAAATTAGTGTAGTACAAGATTTTTAGTCCCACCAAGGAATATACTAAATCCCTACTCGAGTACCCTAGATATATGATGAATAAGGTATATAACATGTATCTAGAAAGTACACAATATGTAGTCTACAAATAAAGGGAACAATTAAGAAATCATTAATGTTCTAATTGTATTATTTAAAAATTATTATATTGAATCATGTTTTTTCTTGAAAATTTATTTATAGTTTTATTGATTTTTATATTCTTAGTTAATTTGATGAAATAACCTATAATTATTTTTCATTCCATTTATTTTCGTTGATTTCATTTTTAATTGGTGTCTCCATGATTTTTTAGAAGGACATTAAGATGAAATGTAATTAATTATTTAATTTAATAATTTATTAATTAAGGTGCATTTATCTTATTAATAAAGGAAAAAATAATAAATGGATATTAAATGGATTCACTTTTTTGTATTCCATGGATTTTTATGACGGTTCTTGTGTACGAACAAGACATATATATGGTTAAAAATTATTTAATTTAAATTATTTCATTGGTTTTAAATAGTTCGTTGTTAAATTAAAATGATGGTCTATGAGTTATCCCCACCTCTATTATTATGCAAGACCAACATGTCTGAAGTTATTTATGTATTCTTTATTAAAATATCCGTTGGTTCTCCACACATTATTGTGATTTATAAATCCATGTAATTAATGGTGTATCCCACACAATATGGATATGGTTCAGGATATAACCATAATGATGAATACCTAGGCGATACCCATGTGGTCTAGTGGAATAATAAAACTAATCTTATGGTCATCACATATAGATACTTCTCTTAGTCATCAGTTGATTTATTATCTACTCAATAAATGAACTACTAGATATTATCATAATCAACTCATTTATTTGATTATTTATTTCATTATATGAAATATATGTATAACAGATGCAAGAATATGATTTCCCAAATAAATGAATTAGTGTGTAGATATGGGATTTAAAAAAATTAATTTTTGATAAATGTTTTATACAATATTGATAATTAATTATCTAAAATAAACATTATATTTAATATGAAATTTATAGGATAAAACATCAATTCAATTATGAATAATAAATTAAATTCCCATAAATATATACTAATATAGACACAACCTTCCGTTACATGATTATGAATGAATGTCTCAGAACTATGTTCTTAACTAACCCTTATTGGGAAACATATTTTTAATTTGATGTTCCTATAAATGTTATTGACTGAAATAACCAACCTACAACACGAGAAGTGTCCAATGATAGACTAGTTGTGTCTCAGATGAAAATGTAGAGATAATTTATATAAGGATTTTAGGATTGGGGAGTCCATTAAATTGATCAATGTGCTATAAACCTGCATTTTCTAAAGCCATGCCTACCAAAACAACATAACTTTTTTTGACAAACCATTTTTATGGTTATGAAAAGAATTATATGGATCCTTACCCCTAATAATTCCTGGAAACTACAAATTTTGAGTTCAATAGTGATGGCTATTGAGACATGATAAAATTTTGATATATATATTAAATTAAATAAATTTATTATTTCTTACATAATTAGTAATCAATAAAATTACTAATAATCTGCTCTTATAATTATGGAAAGGGGAAATTTCCTCATCCACACTATCCCTATAATATATATAATATAATTTCTACATCTCTACCATAATTACAACTTTATTTAGTTTTGTTGACGTTGGGTTTTGTTGCACCCTGAACAGAAATCCTACATGCCCGAATCCTCACAACATAATCCACCTTCTATGGAGGAATGTGATGAATAATTTCTTGTCTATGAGAAACATTTGAGTAAAATAGTTAGTTTTTAATGTTTAATTTTATCATATTTTTCTTGTGAACTCATTATGTAACACGAAAAAATATATTCTTATAGATTCCTCAATTATCATCGTGATATATATTCAAAGAGAGATAGACCATGGTGGTTTGATATCTCCATAGATAATTTTCAATGAATTCCTTGAGAGGGTTCACAACACGGCCTCTTGTAGTTCTGGTCATTGTCTATATTGAGTCTATATATGTTATGATGTTTAAAATACATAATTAACTAGACACCAATCTCATTATTACATCTCTCCCACCGTGCTTCTATATCTTTTATATTAATTTTTATATGAACAATAGTTTTCAGTGTCTGGACGATATGAATTCTCTTCATATAAATATATTTATATGGGTATAAATCATGAAAATAATTATGTTCTTATGTTGTGAAAATTTAAAGGTTAAGAAAATATCTCCTTTTCCAAAACAACATTGCAATGCCCTTCCAAAAATAAGAAGATCATGTTGCAATATTTGGAGAAGGATACTATTTGTGTTTCATAGAGCAATAACGTCCACTAGAAGAAAAAATACAACCAACAACAGATGTAAGGGGAAGCATCAGGTTTATATATTATTGAGTATAATTTATATTTTTCTACAAATAGATTTTTTGATAGAGTATCTTCAACTAAAATGTGTATTCAAATACAAAACCAAGTAGATTTATAGTAATTAACAAAGGTGAGGTGCACTTATGAGAATCTAATGTAGATAAACATATTTTTGTGGCTATTGGGGAGTACCAAACTAAATTACCAAAATTATTGATATTAGTTATTAAGATTTTTCATTTGGTTCCATCTCATAAAAACAACATTATTTCTATGCCCATTATTGATATATAGGTTTTTTTTCATGTTCTAATTAAAATTTTATAATTTTATATAAAAAAATTTATAATAAGGATCATTTCAATAATGGTAATTATGTGTTAGATTATACAAACCATTTAAATATAATTGATAATGAAACTACATCGCATGACTAATACTATGTGAAACATTGGTATAAAATTCTTGGTCATGCATCGGAAAAAAATTTCACTGTAATAAACAAAAAAATACTTGAACTATTTTGACCTAAAACCATGTTTTTTATGACACACATGAATAATAGAGAAAATAACCAAATCCAAATTTATTTGAAAACATGAATGATTCATTTATGTTCATAAATTAGTTCATATTGATGCATGTTGTCTATTTCTTGTTGATTTATTGTGTGGGTACTAATACTTCATAAATTTTAGTAATAATTTTAGTAGATATTGATATTTATACTAGATGGGGTATATGTTGGATTCCTTTTAGAGACATATGAAATACAAGACTGAATTTTTGAACCATAATAGAATAAAGAACAAGAAACTCCCCTCAGTACATGGTGGAAAATATCTTAGTCAACATTTCATTGATTATATAATTTTATTTTTTGTTATATCTCAACTCACTCCAAATAATACAACTTAGTGGAATATTTTAGGTGGATGTAGGAAGAGAAATTTATTAAAATATTGATATCAATGAGGATTCATGAAAATCATCAATTATCATTTTGGGGATACATGTTATAAACAAGGGAAGGAATACTAAACCATGTAAAAACTAAGGTAGCATATAGTATACCATACCAATTTTTGTATGAAACAAATTTTTGTTTTCATAAATACATGTATGGGGTTGTAATGAATTTTTAAGGGCTATGGTGGTAACAAAAATGATCCATGAGGCCCAATGTGTACCATTAGAGGATTCTCCAATGATATAAAGTCTTATAACCAATAAAACGCCTATTAAAAATAGTAATAGTGGAATGACATGCCATATTGCATGAGAGGGAGTGAATCTCAAAAATATATAGTGGGGGAGAGGTTGATGATGGAAAATTTGAGCCTCAGGGTACAAAATAGGTGGAATCGGAAGACTTCCCACAAATTATTATTGAAGAAGAAGTTGTTCCAAATATATAATAATTTCACTGGAGTACAATAGATGTTAGAGAGCCAAAATGATAATATTTTTTATTCATTCAGGATGGTGACTCATCACTAGCTGAGAATAATGATCTGCTAACATTCAAGGTATATGTATATTGATTAGATGATTCCATATGGAATGAATAAATAAATTCTGAAATATATTTCATATATGTAAACAAGGTATTGATTTTATAGATCATCCAGTGGATTTAAAGATCATTTATTTTGAAAGTGTGTTCAAGAAGAAACATGTCATAGAAGTAAACGAAAGTTCCTATAAGTAAAACGTGTAAAAAAGTCTTTAAAAATTATTAATGGATTATCTATTAATTTAGGATTTTTATCTATTATTTTTCAACATCATTTATTGTATTTTTTTTTAAATTTATTATTAAAATAGTGTTTTTGTTGTATAAATGGAAATGTTTGTCATTTTTTATATTCAATTCTTAAAATTGTGATTTGGTGTTAAAATCAAGTTATTTTTTTGTTGAAATCATTTATTTCAGTTTATTGTTTTATCATATTGAATAATTTTATATTAACTATTTATTTATTTTTTATATTGATATTTTTCTACAATTGTATATTTATATTTTTATTCATTTTTATTATTTAAATTCATTCGTTATATAATTGTTTTTCTATAAAAATTAATAATAATTTTTAATTAAATTCATCTTTTGATAATTTCTTTTTTTAAATTTTATTTCCTTTTTATTAGTATTAATATTAGTAATTATTATTTTATTTCATTATTTATGTAATATTTTCTTTATCATCTTTTATTTGTTACATTCAATTATTTATTTAACTATATTATTTACATCTACTAATTTGAAAATAAATAAATTTACGTAATTGCATTACATTTTTATTTTTATTCTATTTTTTTTATTTTTAACAATGTTGATGATGCTTCAGCTCTTCCTCTTTGAGAACCAAATGATGCTTCTACCAAAATTTGTAACCAAACAATGCTTCTATAATGAAAATATAATCCATGACCCACCATTGCAACCTATATCTAGATAACCCAATGGTTGTTATACCAGACATCTATCCACAATTCCACACCTCCCAAATAAACACATCCTAGAATCTATCCATTGATCCACCAATTACAGTATCATCATACCTCTATAATAAAATATCCACTGGATTCCAATGATCCATCGATATCTCTCCAACTAAACTAGAACCGCCTCAATAACTGAATAAATTCACCGTCTACCATGGTAAAAATACGAACCAAAAAATTCAATTTCACATATATATGAAAATAAAAATCCACTAAATAATAATCAAACCTTTGTGGTGTGCCACCTTTTTCAATCATCCTGAAGAAACTCTCACCAATAATTTAAAAACCAAACCATTGTTTGAACCATCGAACACCATTATGTATTAATACATGAAGAATGAATTATTCCTTATTCACAGATGGGTATCCAGATTGCAGCAATAAATCATCCATTATTGTGGTTATCACCAAATTCTATAGCCTTATACTAGATCCATCCATTATCAAACCATTCAAGAGTAATCCTAACAAGAATGAGATGATCGTTCACCATCCTTCCAAACAAAACATTATGGTTTCCTTTATTGAGAATGGATAAAACTCTTCGAAACAGGATAGTGTACTTTGAGTTAGAGGAAGTGGTCTAACTAACTAGGATCTCATCTTATTTCTATTTCATATTACGTTGTTTATTACACTGGGGGTGTTTTTAAGGAATTTTTTATTATCATTTATATATATTATTAATTACATTGTAGTTTAGGGGTTTGATAGGATGGATTGAACTAAATTATTTTTTACTATACTTTTCATTGTATTAATCATAGAGGTGTGGCATGTACCATCCAGTGATCTCATCATTCACACACTCATGGTAATTTTATCACCCAACCCAAATATCCTAGAGGTGAATGATAGATTATCGTTTTTCCATATTAACCAATGTGAATGTAATAAACATGAAAGTATTGTGGTATTCAGTTGTCCCTATGGAATCATATCATTCATGGTTTATGTTATAAATAATTTTCCCCATAGAGATCAATAATGATGGTGATTTATAAAATTATAGTTAGATATTTCAATCCTATGAATAATACCTAAGTACCTATGTGATTGGTTCCATTCTAGAGAAGTGAAATTTTAATCGTTCTATTCTAGTACAGTTCCCTAGTTCATTATCTGATTATGACTTTATCTAATTTTTTTCCACTACATCATTCCATTTCCCCATCATATTCAACATTTCATTATTCACTATTAGTTTTTTATTTTTATTTTTTATTTTTTGGTATTATTTTTTTCATAATCATTAATCCTTCTGCATGGTTTTACCCTTTTTACCACAGTATAAGATTGTGTTGGATTTAAATTATTATTTTTAATTTGATCAATGACCTTACAGTGAAATTGTGGATTTTTTTAGTGATGAAATGTGTTATAATGTTAATAATATTTCCTAAAAGTCCCAATATAAAATTTGAATATCTATAACAAATAAAAAACAAAAAAATAAAAAGAAAAACTAAAATTGGGTTACACAATGCATACAATTTCATCTAAGAAAGAACATGTAACTCTATTTTTGAAATTAATAAACATTCCTATTCTATTAGAAAAAAATTAAATTGGAATATCCTGAAAAATTTTATATAGGAAGGGATGAACCTTAAATATGAATGATTTATAGCCTTTAGTTCATTCCCCTAAGGTACCTATTTTTAGGGAGTTCCAAATTCCAATTGTTTCTAGAAACCCATGTTGCATATGATTTTACAGAAGTTATAGAATGTATTAGATAAAATAATATCTTATATCCCATCATTCTTCACAAAATTTCCTCACAATAGAGGAATTAATTTAGTATATTGGAGTCGTATATGGTGTTTTCCAGTAATTGCCTCTAAGAGATCTGATTGAGGAGGAGTTGGCATTTTGGGTGATTCCATTATTTCATAAGGGGTGGTGGGCTATAGAATTGTTCCGAACACATGATAAATAAATATTTTATTAATTGGATGCGATTTTAAATGCGTTTTTATATAAATTACACCTCCTGAAAAAACAATATATTTAAGGAATAAGAGCATAATGATTATCCATGATGAGGGAGAATTATTTATTGAATCATGGGATATTATTAGAAGTGTTTTTATATTGACTTAAATTCACTTGTTATCTCCCCATCAACTCATGGATAATTTCTATAATTCACTCACTCTATATAACCTAATTATACTTGACCAATGATTTGGGGGTTAATTCTTAGATTCCACTAGATAAGAGATTAAAAAAATGGTTTGATAAAGATTCTCTAAATCCTCAACAGGTGTTAACCATAACAATAACCAATCATAGGGACGAAACTAACACCAATCATTTTCTCAAATCAGTATAATTATGTTTTAAATAGTTACCACAACATGTATTAGAAAGAGAAAGGTTTAATAAAACAATGAGCAACCCCACAATACAAATCATAGATTATGAATTTTTATTAAAATCAATAAGGGGGTGAATATTAAAATCCCCAAGGGGGACTTAATGAATTTACACCATAGGTGTTAGATGAAACAATTTCATTGATGAAAGATTCATATTATTGAAATCAATATATGGATATTAAAATGGTGAAAATTATTTCGAATTTTGGAAGAATGGGAAACTGACCATCACAACTGAATAAATAACAAGAGAAAATGTTGGGTAAGTAACAAATTGTTCATGCCTTACTATTCTAGAAACATTTGGGGAACAATCAAGGGAATATAATTTATTGATGAACAAAAAAATACAAATTAAATTATGTATAATTCAAAGTCTAGAAATCTAGATAGATATGAGGAATTTGTGAAAATTGGTAACCCATAACATGAAAGATCACATGATCAAAGGAAAATTAAATTGGATATCAAAGAAGTGGGAATAAAGAAGTAGAGGTCTAATGATGAAAAAAATAATTCCCCTATTTTGATTAATTTTCCTCATAATATTAATTTTCCACAAAGGATGAAATGGAATAGTAATCCTGATTACATTATGTTTCATCATATGTTTAGGACCATCAATATAAACATTACCACTGAGGAATCAATTTAAAATCCCATAATACTTAAAATATATTAAGATATTGATATAAAAAAGATGGATTCTGGGGTGAGGTAGACTATATATTTGAATGAGTTTTGTGTTGTAGTCAAAAAGAACATCCCCCACAAATTTAAAGGTCACTAAATGTTAACTTATATAATGAAAAAATATTATGTGAGGATATTATGTGATTTTGTTATTTGGGAGGTAAATTCAACCTTATGAATTACTCCCTGATCAATAAATTGTGTCTTATGGAAGTAAAACCAACATTAATGACACTATTCCTAGCTAAAAGGTCTCTTTCCAACCCTTATGGGAGGGTGGATGATTTTTATCCAATGTAGAGAATCATTAATTTCCCACAAAAATAATTATTCTACACATTAAGATAGGCACTAATGATCTAATCATTACAGGATCACTGTTCATAGACACTATTGGGGTTGTGATTAATTTATCAGAGGGAAAACATACACTCCAAGATAGTGAGGATGAAAATTAATTTCATGTTTACAATGAGTATCCAATTAATGTTACTTGTAATATTACTGATGTTTTTGAAGATGTCTTCATAAGTGTGATTAGAAAATTAAATCATCATCGCTTGGAAGATTTTATCACTGAGTGTAGTAGTGGAAATTTTGTGCTGTTTTTAAACATATTTCTACATAATATATGGAAAGGAGAGGGATAATTAAGAAACAAAGTATCCTGATCATATATATTGATCATGAAGTGGACCTTTATAAACAATTTTTCTTACTGAATTTTTATCAACCAATTAAAATGATTCAACCATCCTTTATTCCACACCCTAATGGAGATCTGAGTTCTGTAAATCCTCAACGATGTATGTATTCTTATGGAACATATTTTTCTTAAATTTTATGTGTGGAGATGAAGATAATCCTATATATTTTTCTATTCATCATGATATTAAATGTGAGTTTTCAAGATCATTCAAGAGTGAGTTTGAGGATTTTCTATAATTTCACTAAAATATTGACATTGGGTTTTCCCCTGATTATTTGCACCACATGATTGATTAATTTTTTCCACGCATTGGAGTGATTCATAGAATATATTGAGGATTATCTCACTCCCCAATAAAATTATGTTATATATGTGATCCATCTTATTGTTGATAGTGAGACACCAATAACACCAACTATTTATTTGTCTAAAAATTTTAAAATCTTTACTATGGGGGAGAGTGAAGGTGTCTATTTGAAATTGAATTATTATCATTATAATGTTCTTTCTGATAAATATATTCATTTTCTCAGTCCCTTGATTGAAAATCAATATTTTTGTCCTTTTAATGGAAGGATCATTATTCCACGAGTGATAATATTTTTTACAAGTGTTATTCAATTTGCTGATTTACATGAGGCTTTGTGTGAACATGAAGAAATTATAAAAAGAAATACAAATTACCCAATTATTAATGTATCATACCCACTTAATGACATTGGATAAAATATTTTTTTGGTTGAGAATAGATAGGGACATTGAAACCATCACTTTATGTGAGGAAACCCTTGATTTTTTTAGTTTTTTCTATATTATTTTTGAATAAATTCTCCTCAATAAATATTCTATCAAAATGGAATTGAGACAAAATTTTATGAATGTTTTGATTGAAATATTCATTCTATTTTATGAAATTTTAATGTTTCAAAGTGGATTGGTTAAGTTACTATGAGTAATGGATATTTTGTAAGTAGTGGTGTAATCATGAGAAGAGGGAAAAATTGGTTGTGAGATTTTATTAATAGTGTTAGTGTATCATGGAAAATAACTAAAAAATAAAGAATTCTGTTGGATATCATTGCAAAAAACATCACTCAATCCAATAAAAATCACTTTCAAATATTAATTTATATTCTAAAGTTTAGTTTTGTTATATTCATTTTCTTCCAACATTAAATTTTCAACTCGATGATTGAATCACTATTGTGTGGAAGGATACACATTTTATATACAAAACATGAATAGAGGTTCTCAATAAATTTGGTGTAACCATTTCATTTCATTGAAACTATTTTTTTGTGTTTCTAGTTTTTTCTAAATATATTATTTATGTACTTTATTCTGTGTAGAATAATTTTTCATGAATTATTCAGTTTTAAATTCTCTTTTGAACACTATAGTTATTTAACATACATGATTTAATTTCTACTACTGTGAGAATCATTCATGAATGCACCTATATCATTTTTTTAAATCATTATCATTCCTTACATTTCTAATAGTGGCATGTAGTGTTCCCTTGTGTATAATCTACTTGTGTTTGATTTTTATGATTATATTTTTTGGAACATTACTTTCACACAAAATATATAATATAGTCTCTGAAAATATTCTAATTTTTTCTGAATAAAATCATTTTATCTATTTCTACCCCATTTAGATTAACCAATGAGTACACTGATGAGTTGTATGTGTGGGATAGGGGTTTAATTAAGATTTATTGTGTTTCATTATAACCCCTAAAAACACTCATATATTTTTTCAAGATCCATCCTAGTCAACCTCTAAATATATTTCATGTCTAGAAATAGAAAAAATATATAAAATTTAAATAAAATAGTAAAACAAAAAAACCACGCCTTTTATATAGGTTACAATTAAATTCAATATTGAGGCATTTCAAGGAGTCTAAAATTATCTAGAATAAATCATTTATGTGGGGTGTTATAGAATATTTCAATAGATTTTCACTTTAGGAAAAAGAAAAGGGAGTTTTAATGGAGAGATACATATTCAATATTGATCAGAATTTGAGAAGACTATAAATTTTATCTTTAACCCCTGTGACAAATAGTGTTTGAACAAACACATCATAGATCCAATGCAAATTATAATAATTCATGTCTTTATTAACTAGATTAAAAAAAGGAGAAATTGTATACTAGGGTGAATTTATATGACATTAAGAATTGGGTGTTTGTGTAAGACCTATCTAAAAATCTAATATGTACTTTTTTCATAGTGATATAGACATACATGGCTTATTAAAGAAATGTTGAAAACACAATAAAGTTCCTAATAAAAAAATGTGTTCATTATGGTGAAGGAAATTTTGAACCTAGAAGAAAAAGTGAAAAATTGACATATAAAATTTTCATTTATATTTATTCATTGAAGTAATAAAAACAAAAAGAAAAGAAAATGAAGGATCACTAATTAGTTAAATCTATGGGAGAGTATAAAATGATAGTGTCTCCTGTTATAAAAAAATGTTCCTAATAAAAAAATTAATTCAATAATATGAGGGAATTTTTTAACACTACTGAGGAAGATTTAGGTTTACATATTAAATTATCATTTGATTCAAATCAATGACATGATGAAAATAATTAAAGGAAATAATAAATGGATCATCAATTTT
Source organism: Viscum album (assembly GCA_963277665.1). Lineage (NCBI taxonomy): Eukaryota > Viridiplantae > Streptophyta > Magnoliopsida > Santalales > Viscaceae > Viscum > Viscum album. The sequence goes on from OY728120.1 coordinate 1,690,077,905, forward strand.
TTTGAAAATAATAAAAAATAAAAAATATAAGTTTGAAATTTTAAAATGGTAATATTATTTTTCTCTATTCCTTTTCACTCAAGGAATATGAAATTGTAGGAATTTTTATAACATATTTATTAACATATAAATAGGATGTATGATTTTTCAATGACTAGATAAAATTTTCACCTCCATTTAATTTAGTGTGTTTTGGATCTTAGGAAAGAAAATTCATTCCTTTTAACATAATTTTTAAATAAATAAAACCCATTAAATTTTGTTGATGTAAAATTGAATAATTAAGAAAGAGTTTGATTTTCCATTTTTTATCTCTTCTTTTTCACATTATTTAACATATTTTATTAATTTGTATTATTAAATAAAAGTTGTTGTTGTGTAACAGTTACTATTTTTCATTTTTGTATTCAATTATTAGAAATGATTATTTTGTGTTAAAATTAGGAATATTTGGTTCAATTTTATCATTTTTAATAATTTTAAATTTAATAATTAATTATATTCAAATTCTTATTTATCTTCATTTATTTTTGTTTATATTCTAAATTTTCATTAGGATTTATTTATTTATTTCATTATTTCATTTTATTGTTTACAAAATAATAAATTTATCCTTTTAAGTGACTCTATCATTTAATAAATTATTTTTTAAATTTAATTCTTAGTTAATAAATCATAAGATATTTATTTGTTTTTTTAAATTTTTATCTCATTTTTTATGCAATTTTTATCATTCATAATTACTAATTTCATTAAATTCATTAATTTAAATATATATTTTATTTAATATAAAAATAAATAATTTAATTTAATTTTGATTTAACGTTACTTTATTTATTAATATTATTTATTTATTTGAATTTTTTTTCAGATTCTTTTGTCACTGACTCTCCGGTTGCCATGCAACTGATCAACCACTACTACCAAACGGTTCTTCTACTATGAATATTGTATTCATGTTCCACTGTTTATAAGTACATATAGTGCCCCAAAAACTTCTTCTACCACATATCCATCCACTATTTCCCACCACACAGTAGTAGCTCCACGAGACTAGTGGCCAAAAACCTATCCTCTATAAGATGTCACATTATTGTTCTGTCAGGCACACAACTGTGCTACATCCAAAACCTTCCCTACCTTCCACCACTCTTATACAAACAATAATGTTGTCATTCGATATTGATATTATGAAATTAGTATTCCCAAGGGCCCATTCATGGATCAACCTACTACGGTACCATATTCCCTCTATATCCCCACATAAATCGTCATCCAATCCACCGTCGGTTTTCTCACCCCAACTATGGACAACCACAGACACCCAAAACATTCATTTTTTGACACCAAAAGAAGAACAATAAAATATTGAATTTGTATATATGAGAAAAAAACAAAAAAAAAATAGAACTGAACCCTCATCATGAACAAATATAGCTGAATCATGCTGAATAAACACTCATTGGAGAACCGAACGTCAAACCACTATTTGAATCGTGACTGCTTCTGTGTAGGAATACATGATAAATGAAGAATATCTGATCCACCACCGGGTGCTATGGTCCCCAACATCAAACCACATCTACAATACACCCCTTTTCAACATTCCAATTAAATAAGATAATCCACTCCTACACCTCTAACTCACCCATCATCTAGCTAGAACAGCACCATGATTCAATAGGAGATGAAGGCTGAGTACTGTGAGCTACCCTACTTCTCTCCTATACCTGTTGGAGGCTGATCCTCCTCCCCATTCTTAAAGTCAAACCCCAAACCCCTTTATTTTGTTATTATACATATATAATATACAATAATTTATAATAATAATTTATAAATATTACAATAAAAATAATAACATTAATAAATATATAATCATAATAATCATAATAATATATAATATTAATTTAAATAATTATAAGTGTAATATATATAAACATATAATTTTTAGTGTATGGTTATTTTAAAATTCAATATATTTATATATTATATATTTATATTTACTAATAATAATAATAATAATATTAATTATATGTATATATATAAAAATTTATTTCTTTTTTTTCATAGTTATGGTTATATTAAATTAATTTTTACCTTTAAATAGATATATTACATTTTACAAACCCACCAAAATGATTAGTTTTGCATCAGGGTTGATTTATTTTTATCAATTCTCAAAAACTAATTTCTGAATTTTTTATATTTCATGTCTCATTATGTGACCGACAGAGCATAAATATGGTCACATAAAGCATTAAAAAATTCCCCCATGGACTAAAATAGGTTGAGGGAACATGGCTGTGGTTATTAGATGGGGAACGAGGATAATTAATGACTGGTCAGGTGGTATTCATAGAGGGTGTTTTTCAAAATGTTAGGGTGAGTGCACACTTGATAGTAACATGAATTTTCATATTTGAAAAAGCAACGTAGCCATTTCAATGGGTATCAAATGAATTAAAAAACCATATTATAGATCCAAATTCAATACCAGTTCTAAGAATATCTATTCAAGACCAGATAATCATTCACCATCCACTCACACAGATCGTATAGGGGAGAGAGATCGAGTAGTGAAAAACTAGATGTAAGTATACGTAGAATTTTTAGTTAGAGTAAGAATATAATGAGACAACGAGGTCATCATCTTATTTGTATTTAAAATTCTTTATTTCATTGTAAGATGATATTTTTAATAAATTTGATAATTTTTTCTTCAATTATTATGAATAAAAATGTATTTAAGGGGTAGGACAAGATGGATCAAACTTATTTCAATTTTCATATTCATTAAACTAGATTAATCATAGTGGGGTGCCATGTACAATACGATTATATCCTATTTCTCATCCCCATGAGAATTATTTCACACTATCCCAATTACTGAGAGTTGAAGGATTGAGTATGCTTTTTAATTTATGACTGCAGTCAATGTCCTAATCTAGAAATGGTCGTGGTAATCTCATCTCCATGAGGGAGAATCATTTTATAGGAATCTATTGGATATTATTGTTCCCAAAAGAGATCACTAGTGGTGATGATTTATCTAATGATTGATAGAAATGTAAATCCTCTACTCATGACCACATTACCTCAGTTGTTGGGACCATTCAAGTTAAATGACATTTTAATCGATTTATTTTAGACCATTTCCCTAACTCAACATCTTATTGTCTCTTAAAATGAACATGTTTCCCCAAAAATATTTCAATTCCCATCATCATCACCATTTCACTCTTCACATTTAGTTTTTTAATTTTTTTCTATTTAATTTTTTTTGTATGATGAGTAATACTAGTCGGTGGTTCTATATTTCTTACCACTATCAATGAGTATGTAGGTTACACATAATAAATTTATACGAGTTTAATTACACCACGATTAACTATATGGAATCATTTTCACATGTCTCGAAGTAGAAATCCATTATAATATAACATTCTATTATATCCTTCCATCAATATTTGATATAGAAAATATATTTCAAAATAGACTTCTTTAATGAGAATAGTTTGGAAGATGTGTATATGAAACAAGATGAAGGGTTTTTACTCCAATCGATTCCAACATGTCATTAAACTGGAAAAATACATTTATTGATTAAATAAATAATATAGGTCAACGAACATATGATTTGATGAATCCATAATGACATATGGTTTAATAAATAATTAATGTGAGACATATGTCTATAAATAATTTTTCAGTGATGTTTATTTCATGATAGTATTTCATGATAAAATATTACTTTTTTGAAAAAAGATACCAATACTATATTATACAAAGAAATGGTTGAAAAAATGATACTTTATAATGCACTTACAAGATGAAACATATATTCTTGGGATCATGACCTATCTTCATTGATCAATGAAGATGATCATGCTAGGTCAATGTAAATGATATTGATAAGACTGTAATGAGGTTTAATATAAAACAATCAAAGAATATCTTCTTTCATGTGCCACACAAAATTTACCTTTCAAGGAAAATGTGTATTTTGACACATGAGGAAAGAAAATGAATATAAAAGATTCCTTATTTCACTGTCATTGGTTATGTCATTTATGATATTCTATATAGTATTTTATATTTCACTTGTGCATTACGTGTGGTTGAAAGATGTCATGTAGATGCAGGTGAACCCAATTGGATGGCCATAAAGACCATCCAAATGTACTTGATTTTCACTAAGGATATATTCCCGGAATATAAGGACATAATTATCTAATTAGAAGATTCAATTTAGATGTGAATCTCTATATGTTTCAACCAGATATAAAATCAATAATGGGATACCACATGAATTTTAAGGGTTTTCCTTGCAATATAAAAGTTAATATATAGATGTGATAATGTAATATACAATATATTCCAAGTATATTGAGGCTTTTGAGGTTTTAAATTAATCAGTTTGGATATAATAATTTATACAATCAAATGGAATATTATCTACTTGTAGAGATCGTATAAAAATCTATTTTGAAAAATACTACAGTGTTTCCCCATTCCCTGAAAAAACGGTTACATCATTGTATGAAGAGTATACCAATCATGTATTTTATGAAGAAATGCATCTGGCCAATTTTTAAAATGAAAATAAAATTTACAAGGGTAGCGGTCAGGGTCCAACAAAGGGGTTTCCCACATCCCTAAAATAGAATAGTCAAAGATCATAATATGACATTTAATTTACATATTCAAAGTCATCAAAAGTTTCCAACTCAGATTGGGACATAACTGTATTGATGATCCTCAATATATTTTTACTGCCCATTTTGAAAAGTTAGAATCGGGTCGGGTAGAAATAGTTTTTGGTGTGTTGGAGTAGTCTTTATGTGGCCTTATCTTGGAAGGGGAATGAGTGAAAACCTCAGTTTCAGTCCCCATTGTCATTCCATGTGTGAATGCATATTAATAAGTGGAGTGACCAAAATATTTTATTTCTTTCAAGGGGTACTATGATTTACCCATCGTTATCCCCAACATTATTTTTCCTATGAGAAAATACTGGCTATTTGGTGGTCTCTTGGGGGATTTATCCTATATTTCTTGCCATATTCCATGAGTTCCATTAAGTTCCCTTATTTTATTTTTTCTTATTGAAACCTTGATAAATTACAACCATCACTTGGATATTCCATCCCCTCGATTATAGGATATAATTCCTATAGTATATATTCTTTTTAAAAAGTAACCTTTGAAGTTGGATTTCCCTCATCGGTTTGGGAACATTATCCATTCGAAGGCACACAGGTCATGTCAAACCCATGAGTCACCTGTTCCATCATCCGAGATTACTCTTTATCAATTTATGCTGAATTAGTACTAACCATCACAATTTATTAATCAAGGGTAGGTTACCTATTTCTAATAAGAGGCCAAAGAATTACACATGGTTTGTTTCCACAATTCCTTTATACAAGAATAATAAATACTTACCATTTTTGAATAAAAGATACAATCCACATTCCTAGAACATTTATCCTGGACATGACCAATAACCTGACACTCTAATAAGAAATTAGAAAGCCTTTCATAACGTACTTTTAAATATATATCAACATCCAGTGCTAAAGAATGCTAAGAATCAACAAAGAAATCAAACCAATCTCCTCTATAATCCTAGAAAAGATACATGATTTGGATTCTTTGGGATTCTTATCGATTTTTATTAGAATACCCACTATAGGGGATATATCAAAAAAGCTCTTAGGATCTCAAAATATACAATTCAGTCCAGTAATTTTAATACAAACGTGACATATAGTGTTCATTATGGAAAATGAATTAAAAGGGAAATTACACTCTTGAAAGCACAACATACCAGGTTTTAAATCAATTGAGCCATGTCCCTTTTCCCTTCACATTAAATCCTCGTAGAGAATGATGATGTGATAAAAAACCAACCCATCTTAATATATATCAATTCACTGAAACCCCATATAAGGGATACATTATAAACTAATTAAATAGATTTACACGACATTTCTTTCGGGGGAATAACTGGATGAGCAAATATGGAGAAATCAAAAAATTTAAATCTATTGATAATAACCTCTCATTTAGAAATCACTCGAGACGTATAATCATTTATTACTATTATCTCTGAAACAATATCATTTACGTGTGAAAAAAATCATCTGTTGATGTCATGATAAAATTTTGTAGAACCCTCTTGATTCTTCTACTCAGTTTTCAAATAATCCAATTTACTGGCCTTATTTTCAGTAGCACAACAATATTTTCCCACTACATCATCCAATGAATTAAAAGAACGTGTCCATAGCTTCTTAGGTAGATGAGTAGATGCACTAATCAAAATATTTTTAAGCTTTTAGACTATTACACATACCACTGAGGAATATCTTTCCAAAACACTAGAGTGATGAACCAACACACCTACAATGGTCCCCTACTATAGAATATGCCACTCTTGGTTTGGGATTATTTTCCACAATGTTAGTATCCACCAATTTACAAACCATTGTAGATCTGAGGTCTTTAGCCACAACCTTAGTAGGAAACTGCACAAATCTACATTCTCCAATTTAAAACACCATAAATCCACACACATTATCCACCGATGGAGGCCTTAACACTACCTAATGTTGTTCATTCAAAAAATCAGAATTCTGGTCTCCTACAATAGCCGTAGTGGAGTCATATATCATAGATCTAATCAAAATCACATTATCCAGATGAACAACATCATCAGATCTACAGTTGACTACCATCAATTTCCTATGAGGTGGTCCTTCATGAGAATTTACCCAAGCGACCAGAGTGAAACCAAGAATATGATCTTATGTCATGATGTATTCGAGAAAACCTAACAGGGAAGGATGTTGAAATCATTGTAGATGAGGTGGGGATGAATCTCCCAGAACCTCTTGAACCCTCTCCGTCCACCTTCGACGGAGAATTTATTTTGAAAGAATCATATATTAACAGATTTGACCAATTTAAGAGAGGTTATAATGATTTGTGTGTTCATAGAAGACAATATGGTGGAAAACATTAACAAGAAATTGAATCAGCAAAAACGTGATTATTATGTTTAGTATAGTATACTAAATGTCACAGGTAGTTGGTTGTAGACTATGTGGGAGTTTGTTGGATTTTTTTTCCCAGGACCAACTATTTTTATTTTTATTACATATATATTTGATGACTTGAATATTAATAAAATATCTTCTTATATATTTTTAATTGTTATTTATTAATATAATTTAATAATTATTGTGATTATATAATTCAATTATAAGGTTTTATATATTCCCTAAAATGATGATATGCTTTAAATTCCATAAAAATATTATAACATATCATTATACTATAGAATTATTATTAATGATGTGTTATATAGAACGACAATATCATGTGAATGTACTTATAAATGGATGGGGATTCTTCAAAAGAAGATCAAAAACATTAATCTCAAATATGGTTTATTATGAGAACACACCCACTAGTAAGAATTATTCATGGTTTGGTGTCATTGGATATTGTTATATGTGTGAATATTTAATGGTATGTATATCATTCTATCCTCACTAATGATTTTGATATGTTCTACACTAATATTTTCTAAGAAGGAACTACATATAATATATTGGTGGGAAGTATGGCGCATCTAGTGCATCATAAATGATATTCTTTTAATAGATATGTCAAGGAATGATTTTTCCCTTCAATATTTAAGTAATATAATATATTTTCCATAAAATTATAAATAACCGTCAAAATAAATTATATTTCCATGGTGCAATGTCCTTTTTATTTTAGATATTCAGTAAAATAGGTATCTTTCATATAGTTTGGTGACACATATATGTTAATTGCTTATTGAGATATTCTGATTGAGGGATTATATTACACAATGACAATTCATATGTGGTTGTCAATGTTGTGACACTATGTTCATTCTATTCGGTCCCTTGATCTATTTCTGGATAATAATATTGAAATTTTGGCAATCCTTCCTACTTCCTGTAAAAATGAAACCAAGTGGGCCACACACTTAATGTTAGTTTTTATCACTATTAAATTCTATTTGAATATAATTATTATAATTAATGTTATTCTCAATGATGATGAATAATATAACTCATGTTTTTTGATTGAAAATATTTAATGATTATAGAGATATTGAATTAAATATTATCATATGTATTCTATAAGTATTTTAAATATTAAATTATCTAAGATAGTTCATGGTGATCAATATTAATTTATAATGTTGTATAATAAAATTTTCTATTTTTCATGTTAGTGGGAACTATACAATGTAATAATAATAATATTAAATTATTAATGTTGTTTTTTAAAGATTATCATATAATTTATAGACCAAAATGAAAATAAACAATAATTTAACAAAGTCTCTAGCTCTATTAACAGATTATTATGCCTATTATGTTGTGTTAACCATGATATAGAGAATCATCACTCAAACTGAATTTAACTCTCAAATTCCCCCTTATCTCTCCCTCTCAAAAAAGGAAAACACAATATAGATTCTACTGTGAATGGAGGATGAGAGATAATAAAAAATAATAAAAGTTAATTGATTTACTATTATAGCACCTGAAAATAAATAGTCATTGCTTAGTGGTCAAAGGTGCATTTTTTGAACACTGATAATGTGATTTTACACTTAAATCCAAAAAAAATAACTATAATTTGAAATTTTTTATTATAATATTACCATCATAATTCAATAAAGAATATGAAGATGAAGTAATATTTTATTCACCTCAAAATAAATTAACAATAAATTTATCATGTATGATCCTATATATGGTTATCGATAAACTCTAAATTTAAATAAATATTAATTTATCACCCAGTAATGGATCTTCATCTACACATAGATTCCACGTAGGTAATATATATCACATTATCTAATGAAATTTATTAGTATATAAATGTACAATTATCGCCACTAGGTTCAAGTTATTTCAGAATTCAATATTCGATTGGAAATATAATCATGGGTCATGGAATTTATGTCCCTAAAAATATTGTAGTGGATCCATAAAATAGTCAAAATCCTTTAGGCTTTTCCCCAATTATCGTTGCTTCCACTAAACCCATAATATATATTTTTATTAGAGGAGTCACATTTAAAACATATAATTTTTTATTTTATTATTAATCAATATGAGTAGTCGTTGTGGGTTTTTCATTTCATGTACATTCAATATTTAATATGATATAAATTGAAATGTATTTGACATGTTAATCAGTATAGTTCAGGGTTTAATTTTTTAAAAGTTATAAGAACAAATAAAGAAAAGCCAAAGTTTTCATGGGGATGTGTCAAGGATTATTGCCTTATAGAACAATAATAAATGGTGTGTCACTAGAGTACATGTTGTGTATCCAAGTGTACTACACCTGCCCATTCAGTAGGATCCATGACATTCAATGATGTACATATTGGATTATTTATTGCACTCCATAGATAGATTGTTCCATCCATTCTCATATCATGTGGGATTATAAGGGATGTAGCTAGAATATAGACCATCTAGTCTACATTCTACATATGTTAAAATCACACAATACTTGTGTTCATATATACATGGTCAAAACACATTATGTGGTCTTACAAGATAAATAATGACAAACAAGACATTTAATCGGTTCACACAATATGTAGTTCACCATGTCCAGTGTATTAAGTACACACCTAGCCATTCAGAAAGACAAGGAAACACATTGAATCTATGAATCACAATGCGTATCTAGCATGTACACATCATATAGTCAATTTCATTAGAACAAGATGATTCCTTTGGTGGGTTGAGTGCATACACGACCTACAGGAAACATGGGGTATAGAAATATTTTCGTCATGTGTAGTCATATGTTGGATGAACACACCATGTATTGTGGAATAATATATGAACATAATACAATTAGACTGCATAGTGTGTATCTCTTTAGTACACACCATGTAATACATTAAGATACACACCAAATAAATAGGAGTTTATCCTAGGAACATGGAATATAGTGGGATATTACACATCGTGATGTCAAGCTAGGGTATATACTAAATACCCAGGAATTTAAAATGGGTACATGTAAAATGAGATACACAAGGTGTAGACTAATAACACACATTCTGTAATCTAAAAAAAATTAAATTACATTTAATTAAAAATTTATTTATTAGAATGTTATTATATATATTGAATATTATATTACTGACAATATAATAATAGTATCAATGTATTATTAAATTCAAAATTAATTTATTATAAAAAAATCATTATTGGTTCAGCTTTTGATAATCCTGAATTAAACTATGATCAATATATCTAATATAATTTAGTTGAAAAATAAGATAAAACGAGATTATTTAATTAATTATTTAAAGCATGTTTATCTTAATAATAATGAATGTATAGAACCTTCATGTCCATGAATATATGTTGACCAAGACCAGTGCATATGTTGGTTTTATTTACAATAATTTATTTCATGTCATTGTAAGTATTAATGATTAAATTAAAATGATGAAATGTGCTTCATCCCTCCAACCATTGTTACATAGAACCTTCATGTCCATGAATATAAATTTAAACCAATTTAACCAATTCTTTTGTTCCCCCACCCAAATGGGTGTTGTAAATAATTTTAATAAATGAAGTTTCATAATGCCTGTGGAGAGGGTTCCAGACGAAACCTATGTTATTCCAACCTAGTTGATACGCAAGTGGATAGAAAAAATGACTCAACTAATTCCATGACCTTCATAATGAGTCATTTTGAAATGGTTAAAGGGTTATTCACTTTCCTCTTAATAAATAAACAATTATATTAAAATCCTGAATGGGATATGTATATATTTTTTAAATATAATGATTTTCATTATTTATATACTAGATGTAGGACCATAATTAAGAGCATAAATGAACTAATCTATAAATATGTAATTATAATAAATATATTATTTAAAATTTACTTTTCTAACATGATTAATCACTTATTTAAAATGATCATAATATTTATAATACATGTCAAATATAAGACAATAAAAGTGTTTGTATAATAAAAAACTCACACATTTATATTAATTCATAATGATTTCCAATACTGGATTTGGAATGAATCCAAAGAACTAAGGGTTTACTTTTCCAAATACTAGACACCTTCATCTATTGTGGAGTTATCACAAGTGTTTTTTATTACATAACCAAACATATATTGTGTTAGTGACCAGAATCTATTTACTAAAAATATTGAGGAATGTTTTTTGGAAATTAATTTCAGAGTTTATAGTTATTAGATACAACTAAATGGATGAAGTATTATAATGCGTATGGTTATCAACACTGTATTCCCAAACACATTCTTATGAATTTTTTATCTAATGTCTAGATCATTCAGAATATATATATGGATCCTTTAAACTATAAGATCCAAAAAACAAAATATTATTAATTCAATGATGGGGGATATTGTAACTTAATAAAATAATGTGAGAATTAATAAAATTTCTTATTACCTCTTAGATAACATTTGTTCAATGTAAATTACTAATAATACCATATTTTAAATTGTATAATAAATGGAATATTTAAAATCCAAACCATCCCTATGATAAATTTTGGGTAAATACCATCTCCCCATAGTATGATACATCTAGTAATGGTTTAGATACCTTTGGGACATGTTGTCCCATGAACATAAATCTTACGTGGTAGAATCCCTAATACATAATTCTCTGACTAAGGAGGTGTTTGATGAAGAGTTTCTTATGTATGGAAATGATTTGAGGAACATGGTTGAGTTTGAATGTTTAATATTATCAACTATGTATAATAAAATCCTTATGTATCATAAATATATGGATTCCTATGCCATTGTCAATCATTGTAATGGTTTATACCAAGAGAGATCTTGATTAGAATGTTTTTATCTCCACAATGATCTTATATAGGGTAATAATTTATTGTATGCACAATATAAGACTCATGTATTAATTATAATTAGAATAATTGATCTCCTAGTGGTCCTAGGGTTCAAAATCCAAGAGGATGTGTGCAACAATTTCATTCTTTAATCACTCCCTTAGAGATTATCTAGCTTTATAGTAAATTTAAATATAACCAAAATTGGGATACATCTACCAGATATTCAAAATATTTATTTCCAAATAGATGAGGAGACAAAGAACATAATGATTTTTGAGCTTATGTAGAATAAACTAAAATTAAGAGCTAAGAGATCAATGATAAAAAAATTATTCAAAATTTCTATCAAAGAAAACAATGAATAAGGGGGAATATATGGAAAAAGATTATATTAATTTCACTCGAGGAAAGAAAGGCCACTCGTTAAAAAACTACACCACTCCATATAAGTAAGGGGGAGCATCAACTATGTTTTTATCAAGAACAATTTATCTATTTATATTAATTAGTTATTAGAGACATTTTATTGTTCTACCATATGTATTTTTGTTCAAAAACTATTAAAATTTAGAATGATTGAATGAGAAGAGATAGATTTATGATCTATCAATTAAAATGATTTTTTTGTATCTATTTGAATCTACCACAAATAATTTTCAATAAGAATGATATTTGTTTTTCAATAATTATACTCTGGGAAATATATATATAAATTAACATTATATTTATACAATAACTTTACAAATGGGTTTATATTGAATTTTGTTGAACATATATTTCATTTTATAAGGAATGTATTTTTTATGCTAAGGAACATTTAAATGATAGACATTATGTTGTAGACTAAAAAACCATTTAATCGAAATTTATAATGAAACTACATCACATGAATCATATGAAACCCAACATTAACATCACCATCATGGTCATTTAAAAAAACATTTGAATAAATTACACAATGAGTGTTATTTATATTCATTTGAATAAAACCCATCATGTGAATGTCATGGTTTTTTCAAGAAAAAATGACCAAAAATCAATTTACCAAACAAGGGGAATGGGAAAAGGTGATTCTTAAATCAAATCATACAATTGAGTGAGGAATATTTCCAATTAGTGAAATGGTTTGGTAGTTCTACTTCATAAAATTTAATAATAATTTTAGTTTATATGAATATGTCTACACGATAAGGTATATGTTGGATTATTTTGAGAGATTCCATGAATACAAGATTGATGTTGATAACCTTCTTGGTAAGAAGATTATGAAACTATTCAAAGACCATAGTGGAAAATATCATAATCAATACTACATTGATCAGTTATATGAGTTGGGATTCTATCTCAAATTTTTCATCTTCATAAAAGTATTTATATAGTGTAATTGAAAGGAAAAAATGAACCTTTTGGACATAGGTAGATAAATGATGAGTCATTCGAGTCTTCTATTATCCTATTGGGAAAAACCATTTCAAAAATAATTTTACATACTGAAACTAAGTCCATATTAAGATGTTGATGTTAAAACCCACCTATTAGGTAATGGAATGAGTTATTTGTTGTAATATTCATGTGTGTGGGGTTGTAAAGTGTTTGTTAATGCCTTTTTGGTAAAATTATAACACCTCGATAAAAAAGTGTATCTTTATAGGCTTTCTAAATGAAAAATGGGATATTACATATAAAATAATTTAGATAAAAATATAGTGGTTAATAGATAACTTATATTCTATTAGGAATATCAAATAACCAAATGATATAGTGGAAATGATATTGACATTGATGAATTCTAGGATTATGATACATAAGAGTTTTCACATGAACAAATTCAACAAAACCATGTGGAAGAAGTTATTTTAGAGACACAAGAACCACATTATTTTAAAATAGAACCTATTGAAATAGAACTGAATGGTATTATTGTAACATAGGATTGTTACTCATTATTAGTCAGTAATAATTATCCACATATATAAAAGGAGTCATTACCTGCCATAGAAATTACAATGTTTCATGATACTATGAATACTGAAATGAATTCTATGTTCCAAAAAATGTTTGGATTTTGGTATATCCTCATGTTGATATAAATTAATTTGATTTAAATCATTATTCAGGTTGAATATTGACATGGAGGGGTATTTCAATACCTATAATGCATGCATAATTTAAAAAGGTTTTAAAAATCATACTGGAATCAACTACATTGAAGCATTTCACCAATTTCAATATGAAAATCCATATTAATTCTATATTACATTATGAACTACCAAGACAATGAGATTGATATATGGATTTAAAGACATATTTATATAATTGGATCCCTTAGGAAGATTTATTTATGGCATAAACTATTGCGTTTGTGGCTCTAATGAATGAAAATAAGGTTTTGAAATTGTAGAAATCCATTTATGGATTAATTAAAGAATCTAGGTAATGGTAAACTTACATTGATGAGGCCATAATAGAATTTTGTTTTATAAAACATTATTTAGATCCTTGTATTTTTTATTGGTTTAGTAGGAGTTTTATTTTTTTCATAATTGTAAATTATAATGTTATAATAGTTATTTGAAATTAGATATTGCTCATGTTGATTATATTGATCTGGGTGAATAAATGATTCTCTATATATGAATTATCTAATTATGTATATATTCATGGGATTATGATATAGTGTGATAGATCTTAGAGGTTTTTCATCTTATGTCAATATGCATATATTCTCAAAATAATGCATTTGTTCAGTTTGGATCAATCCAAGTGGGTTTTTTATATGTTATATGGTATTAATCATTCGTAGAAAATGATTCCACATACACATGAAGAAAAATAAGGAATAGAAATCACTCCATATGCATTGAATACTACTTCATTCAGGTATGATATTCTATGCACTATGATAGATTTTTAGTACACGTTGTGTGTTGTACATAGATATAACGATGATCTAGGATATCTCCATTTGATGGATGTCATTACTATATAATAGTAGCAAAGTTTTATAGTAGATACGTTCCAGATTTATTAACAATGGGATGACATAGTCATTAGAGGATATTTAGATGAGTTATTCCAAATAAATCAAGATGATATTAATTCAATAAAAGGATGTATCTTCAAATTAAATAGTGGTGTTGTGACATGGAAGAGCATAAAAATTATATGACATCTATTGTATATCATTTTCATAGTATATTATCGGTTTTGAGGTATCTAAATATGTATCATGGATAAAAAACGCCATTCAGGTTATTTATATGGTACATAGTATTTTAGATCCAATCACACTATATTGTAAAAATACTCCAGTGGTGGACCTTTCCAATGAGTCATGGTTAGATCAGTAGATGGATTATATATATTGGAATTATCATCTATTTTGGGGTTTTCCTAAAAGTGATGAGGATATAGAGAGAGGAATATCCATGGACGAAAATGTGGTCGACCCCTTGAATAAATCATAGACATAGTAAAAAAATTATAATCACTCTTGGATTTGCTAATTTAAAGTCGTAGGTAGTTAGATATAATCCATGTGGGAGTTTTTTGGAGTTGGTTTCCAATATAAAAATAAATTTAAATTGATTATATGTTTATTTTATGATTTTAATATTAAAAAAATTTCATATTTAATATTTCATATTGTTCTACGCGACATTTATGAAATAACATCCAAGAGTATGAATTGAATTAATAATGTTATTAAAATTCCCTACTATGATAAGAACCATGAAATAATAATATGATATTCCTACATATATTTTTGTTGTCAGATAATTTAATATAATGGAGATCTTAGTATATAGACTATTAGGTGATAGTACTCCTAAGATGATGAGTTGTGTTTTCTAGAAGTTCTCACATGGTAATTTATGAGATATGAGATTATGTGAATAGGCACAACAATAATAATTCCACCTGTTCTAGTGTGAATATATATTTCTATATTCAATCATATATACCAATCCATAGAAATTACGATTATTATTAATATATGTTAAAACTCATGATCATATATGGATTTCATAAAACATTAATATACAGTTCATAGAGATGTTGTATATTCTCGGTGAATCATGAGTGATGTGTTATTAAAGAGTATGTTAAGGAATTAATTTTAAAATCCATATTTGTGGAAGTTTAAATATCTATCCATTGATTGGAATATAACTATGAAATTAAATTCTATGGTCATGGAGTAATGATGTGTTTATTTCAGATAGTAAAATAATAGAATATTTAGCATATAAAATAATGTGACTTATGTACATATTTCATGATGAGATATCAAGTAAAAGAAATAATATTATATACTAATCATTATAATGTGGTAGTTTGAAATTTAAAAAGGTCATTCTCTTCGGTTCATTAATACATTGCAAAATTTTAATATCAGAATTTAGGAAATACAACCTAATGGAAATGAGAATGAATCCTAGAGGTCCAAAGACATGTTTGAAATGATATATATTAAATTATATTTGATTCTAATTAGTACAATAAATTTTATTCTCATGATTGAGGAATAATGTTCAACTTTTTCTGATAAAAAATATTGATTTAAAAGTTGGATAAGATATATTTATTATTTTGAAATTATGGAGAACATCATAAAATAATAATAACATTAATATTTTTTCATGTGGTTTAATAAATAATTATATATTATTTAATAAGGGGTATGTGATTAAATGATATTTTAACATAAAACCTAGAACTATAAATAGATGTTTATTTCTATTGTGTTGAGCAATTCATTAATCATCCTAGCACTATAAATAGAAGTTTATGTATATTGTGTTGAGCTAATCGGTAATCATGAAATCGATAATATATAATAATTTCACTGAAAGAATTACTCTCTCAACTATTCCTCCTACATTCATTTCAGGAACATGAAGATATTCCGAGAGTACTTTAATATAAAAGTAAGAGTGATATTGATAAATAATACATGATGATTGATTCATCTCACTAGAAACCAGATATTAGTCTTAGTTTTTTGGAGATCAATGGGGAAAATTTCTATCACTCCTAGAGGGATTCTAAAAATTGGATAATTCTAACATAATGAAGGTAATCTGGGATGGGATCATTGGAAGGTCAATATCATCATTGGAGAATGTGTCTAAGACGAGGTAACCATTTTATCCCAATATAAATAATGTAATAATAAATTTAATATGAAAAATTTCTCTAATCATTTATTTATGTTTTTAATCAATATCATATTGGATTAATTTAATTATTCATGGATTTTACATCAGAGAAAATATTTTTAATGATCCTTCAGATTAATTAATACCATTTGGAATATTTCCTTGCATAATTTTTTATTTTGTACTCATAACCTTCACAACTGAGTAGATAAATTATTTGGTAGAAAAAATATAATGTTACTACCATGTGTGGAACTGAGGATGAAGTTATTTAAACACAAACACATAGTAGAACCAATAATGCACCGTAATAAGGATTGATGCAGATATAAGGGGAGGATTTTGGATTCCGCATAGGGTTTTATATATAGTTTATGTTACTGTGAATGTTGTGAGGGAATTTTTTACTAAATGTTATAGGAGAGGTAGTGATTTCTCCTTGACTTATAATATGATGACCCAGAGTTTTCATAGAGAATGAGTGTTCATAATATGGGGATATGTCCTTTTTTGGAACAAATTTCCATCAAACTTCCACTATAAATACTGGGCTCGCTATATTTTAGAGGAATTAACAAAATACATTGTGAAATAGATGATTGATCACTGATTTAGTTCTCTAGGGTTCAGTTTCATTGTGATGATGGTCATGTTGGGGTTGGTGTACTATAACCAATTGTGTGTACATTTAATTGCATGTATATTAATAGATGTGAATAACTAAAACATCATATTACATAAAATTAAAATTTCTATGTGACCTTAATGTAATATTTTAGAAATATATCATTCACATTGAAAAGGACATAGTCATTTCCTATTATGATGAGGAACTTGCAATGCCATAACGATATTCTTAATCCTAGTTCTACGGTAGGATAATTTTCAATAATGGGTAAAATAGTTATTTAAATTTTTGGTGTGAGTACTCATAACTTGATGAGACTACTTCTCAAGATGTTCTGACAAGGAAATATCCACAATAATAGTCTATAAAAAGAGACCCTATAGATGAAATTCTACTTGTTTATTAACATCAAATATTTATTAATGCGAGTGTGTGTAATTGTACATAGACCTTATGACTATTATTAGTGAAAATAATGGTTCACATACATTGATTTATAGAGGAAACCCATATTTAAAAATGCTTACATATATTAGTGTGCATTAGGTGCGCCTTCAATGTCATGTTATTAATGAATTAGTTGATAAAGGGTTTTTATATTTCATATTAATAGATGTTGATATTTATAGACATTGATTGAAATGGTAGTGTCAAATTATATTTCATGACCATAGTGTAATGAAATATTAATTCAATATATTTACCTAATGATGCCTCAAACATATATATATTGAAGACAATGGACTGAATCCTCCTTGATGTGATATTATAAAAAATGGATAACATTTAAAAAACAAGTGGTCATGCGTTGTTATTACATTAGCTTCACTCCCATGGGATCTATGACCCATTTCGAGATAGAAATCCTAGAATTTAGAAATTTCCATCTAATTCCAATGAGACCGAATCCTATAGGGTAACAATCTATGTGTTTTTATGATCTCAAAAAAATAGATTTTAAATTTAATAACTCGAATAAATAATATTCTCAATTAAAAGTAATTATTTTTTTTGGATTTATTGTTCTCATAAATTAAATAACTATTTATTTTCATGTTAATTAATTATTATGGAGATATTAAATTTTTATTTATAAATTTCAAGGATGATTATTGGATCAATATTGTGTCTAAAAATAAATATTAACTTCCATTCTTTTAAAATATTATTTTGTTTTTTCTTATTAGGGAACTCCTTGAAAAAAAATTTTTAATAATAATAATTCTTAGACTGAGGTCATATAAGTTTTATAATATTATTTAATATTATTTTAAAAATTAAATAATATTTTAACCAAATAATATCTCTAAAAATTAATGATTATGCCTATGTCTTATAGATTGGTCGAAATTGAGAATCCTTATGCACAATGAAATATATACCCCTATCATGAACGCATAACAC
This sequence comes from Viscum album, assembly GCA_963277665.1. Lineage (NCBI taxonomy): Eukaryota > Viridiplantae > Streptophyta > Magnoliopsida > Santalales > Viscaceae > Viscum > Viscum album. Next base: position 1,690,097,032 of record OY728120.1, read on the forward strand.
TATGAGGATATTCCTTTATACTCTATCATCTTATGAAAATATTTTAGGGATGATTCATCTAGACCAAAAGAATAATCATATCGATTTGGAAAAACATCATAAAATTACTGATCTACTTTGCTAGCACCCAAAATTTCATCAGTATTTATTGGAGATTAAATTGTCATGTTGGGATCACTGGTTGAGGTTTTATATGCCTGGATCCAAAAAAAACATAAAAATGATTGAATGAAAAGGATTTTTTATGATCAAAATTTTCATCGAATAAATATCTGATGAAAGGAATATTCATTTTTCATATCTATGAAAATTAATTCAAAAGGTAACGTGAAAAAATATCCTATGGGTTTTCATGAATTTTTTCCCAATATTAATTATAAATATTTTTTGGGTCACAAAATTTAGGATTTGAACAAAATATGAATAAATCATAAAATCCAATAATTAATAAATTTGTATCGACCCCAATAAGTACTTTCACAATGCCCATGAGAATCAATTGATATCAGAGAATCCACATTAAATATTAGAATTATTTCATTATTTTTTGTTCATTATTCATTTAAAACATTAATTTCATTTCATGTTTTAATTCAATCTTGATCCTTCATCAAAATAGAATTTTCATGCTCTGTATTTCTTTATAAAATAACCATGATCATTTAGTAATTATTGAATAAAAAATATTAAGTACCCATACAGAGATTCAAGGATTTATGACAAGATAATAATGTGTTACATGACATGTACTACTCATTCATATGATCTGAACTCATGTTCATTAAACCAGTACACCCTTGTGGTTTTTTGGTCTTCATATAATTAGTACAATATGTAAGTTACATTCACATTTTGATAAACAGATAGTGTGGAATATGGTTTTTTTATACTAAAAAGTGGTGAGCAAGGCACATCAGTAGTGGGGCTATGGGTGAATGCTAATGGGTGGGGGGTTTGATAAGGGGAATGAGTGCAGTATCAAATTAACTAGAAAAAATAAATATTTTTCTAATATTATCAGTATATTTTATAAAATGATAAATACACCATTTATTAATTATAAATAATTTCTACATGATGGTATATTAATGGATGAATGATGAAAATTTTATTTATCCATGTTGGAAGAAGCTAAAAACTGTTAAATAATACTAAACCATTAGTGATATTTTATCAATTGAAACTGATATTTTTCAATCATGGTTTTCTAGGGGAGTGTGTGTGTGTTTGTGTATGGATGAATGGTTTTGGGCGAGTGAAAATGCACATTCATATGAATTTGTGTGGGTGTGGGTGTGTTAGTGTAATCATGTGTGAGTCTAATACCCTCTAGGTGGGAAGTAGGAACCATGAGTAGGCCAGTAATAATTTATTACATTAGTCATGCATTCCTATAAACAAGAGATTATTAATGTGTCCTGATATTCTATGTAGAGACTCGAAACATGACGTACATGTACATGAGATTACTTTTTATGATTACTTAATACATAACAAAAATCAACACTCAAGGACCGTAATAGTTTAGTGTCTTTGGAAACTCGGAACATAATCTTATAATAGTGGCGAAAGATCTTCAACAACTCCCATAACGATCTTCCCCTTCTTTTCCCTACCTAAAACCTTTCTTTATTTCTTGGTGAAAATAAAACATAAAAAGGGTGAGCTCAAATGCTCAGTAAGGGAAAACATAGAGAACATAAAACAATCCATAAAAATTTGAAAGCAAAAACTTGAACATGAAATTTAAACATCAAAATCTTGAGAAAAGACATAAATCTTGGAAGTACGTAAGGAATATATCATAAAGGAGCATCCATCATGATAAAATAGCATTGGAATAAAACATGTAATTGTGGCAACCATTCAGAACTTGTTATGATTTCCATAGTATCCAAGGCATTGTTTCCAAGACCATCTTAGTGGACAATGTCCCTTCCTGAATCGAGTTCACTCCTCATTTCAGTCCTGTAACACTGAACCGGATTATCTTACCATTCCAGCCATGTCTATCTCATGAGATATAAATCTTTACCCAATGCATTGGTGGGAGATATAGGTCCCACCCATCTCCTAATGAAATCATTCTTACTTGTGCCACAAAATAATCATATATCATTCATAATAAACCAACGAATAAAATGGGTTTCCAAAACATCATCCCATCATCACATAATCCATATAAAATAAATGTATATAATTTCATAATAATAAAATTGAAACCATGTAAATCATATAGACATTAAACTTGAAACATACACATATTAAATAATGTAATCTTAGAAGGAAAATGTTTTTGATAAAACATATGAAATTAATTCATGAGGAAAATATCCTTTCTTCTTTAAAATCATTTTATTTTCAAAAAATGCCATGAACTTTTAAAATAAATTTATTTTGTGGAAAATAGTCATAAAATCATTTAGAGTATGATTCATGAAAATTAGGCATTATGAAACCGTAAAAATCCGTTCGTGCCGTATAAGTTAAAAAAACCTTCTTCTCATACTTTTACCAGAAAAGTGAAAAAGAACCTCGTAAAAGAAAGATTCCATACATACCATTTAGTAAAAGTCAAAAATGGGTAAAAAGGACTTTAAACATACATTAAAACACTTTTTTTAAATATGGACATGGATGATAGAAATAACCCTAGTAAATACTTATGAATAAGCAATATCGGATAAAAATGAGATTTGTAAAATTAACCCTTACCTTACGTCTGATATGCTTCATACCTATCCGAACCTCCTGTATAATGATTTAGATAATGTCATTGACATATTAAAGAATCATATTCATTGTTATGATATCATATATGGTTCACTTATGACTTTATATTACCCGTTCTTTTGTAAATTCAATGTTAAAGAGCGTTTTGGGTAAAATTGTTTCATTTGTCGTCCGTGTTTGGACTTGTAATTATTCATATGATTACTTAGATCATGATTACTTAATTCCAGAATATAAAACATGATTTATATATAATATATATTCAGAATATAAATATATATAATAGATTGATAAATGGAAATAAATACACCGTTCATGGAGACGGTAGGCCGTACGTACGCATGAGCATTGTTTTCGTTTACTCATTAAATTGAATGGAATTAATTGGATAAAATACATATATATATACATAAATCCAGTATCATTATTATGTCATATATTTCATTATTACTTATTAAATATACTTTATAATCATTAATGAATGTTTAATCATTGAGAATGAATCTCATCGCATCGTGGAGACCGTAGTCCGTACGTACGCACGAGCAATGTTATCGTTCCCATGATTATTGAATTGAATTTGAGTGGATGATAAAATATATCAGAATAAGTATGATGTTATAATAACTATATATAGTTATTCAGTACACCATTATACCCATCCCAGTATGGTGGTGTTGGAAAAACAGATTACACCATGGCGTGGAGACGGTATTCCGTACGTACGCACGCGCGGTGATTTCATTTTCCTTAGGATGGATAGAAGGTCAAATAGGGTTGTTTCATATTTATAATAACATATCAGTATATTAGTGATACTGATGTTATTAATTCATAATGAAAAAACTAAAGAAGAAGACGATGAAGAAGAAATAAATTTGAATGAATCAATAACGGATATTACCTCTTCTTCGACACGTCTCTTTGAAACCTATTCTTAGGGCACTAAAATTGGTCTTTGAAGAAAAAAAGGACCTCTAGAATATTTCTAAGGTGTTTTATAAGGGAAATGGTCAGGGTTTGGATGAACTTGAAGGCTGAAAGTTGTGTAAATATGAGAGGGAGGAGGTGCCCTTTTATAAGGGAGGAGAGGGGCACCTTGGGAAATCTAAAAAAATATTAATTTATAAAAAATCTATCCCCACATAAAAACCTCCAAAAATGACTCATATTCGAATATTAGATGATATAGGGTTTTAATATCATCATACAATAAAATTTAGACATGTTTTGATCTTATTTTAAACCTTATCATTTTGATTTATCCTTATTTAATCAATTTAAGTTTATTTGTGGTAATAAAATTCAAAATTTTAAATGGTTGTAAATAATCACTTATGTGTTGTTAATCTTCCATAATTGGATACTTTATGAAATTTTAGACTATATAAATTTCAATTTATAATTTTTAAATATTTTTGTGATTTTTAATCAATTTAATAATATGTTATTTTTATAAAATAACAATAGTGTCAATTTTGACACTATTCATCTATTTGAATTTAAATAAAATATAAAGAAGGGATATATTCGAAATAAATTATTTAATAGATTCCTAACATGTCATATTTGTCAATAAAATTAATGGATATCATTAAATAGTTCATATAATATTTATTTTAAAATTTTGAAAACCATTTATTTGGTATATCTATTAATAAAATAATTACAACATCATTTTTGTATAATTATTTAATATAATTATTTGTTGCATAAAAATTAAAAATAAAATTTTATGATGCATATAAATCATTTAACTTTCAAAAAACTAGTTTTACCCGAATTTATAATCTTAAAATCACAATATTTAAATTGTTATATTTATTAAATTATGAAGGTGACAACTTTGACATCATTAAAAAAAATATAAGTGTCATAATCACTTTTATAAAGCTCCAAATGGTCAAATATTCGATCATTGGATGATTATGGTTTAAATTTACATGACCAATAATTTTTTCTCAGGGTTTTGTGCCTTTTATTGTCACTATTTGTTTAATAAAAACTATATTCTTGATTTTTCACTAGATAAACAATTTCTGCATCACTATTGTGTCACAATTAATGATAATTATTTAATCCCTAAAAATTATAAATAAATTCATTTGATCTAGATAATTTTATTATATTTCCGGATACTATTCATTTTTTATGTTTCATGAAGGTTATCACTAAATTAAAATTAATATACTTATAATATTTTAGAAAGTGACATGTTGTCACTTTCTTTGGTTGTAATAATAATTATATTATTTCGTGGTCACAATTCAATGAAATGAATTTAGTAGTACCGTTATGTGATATGGGTCAACTTTTATTCATCCAATAAGAATTTTCCAAGTGTTCGAGTAATTTTATAATCTTATTTTTACCCTTAATTACACGATTTACCTTTAAATGTAGTAAATAAAAAATTACCAAAGGTATTATTCACAATAAAAAAAAATAAAAGTAACCTATTAACATAATTTGGAACCAATGAATCCAAATATGGAATCCATTTTTTCAAATTCAATAAACAGTAGTTGCAGAAATTAAATTAAAATTAATCTCGTTGTTGAATGAAAATGGGTTTTTGTTTAAAACATTACAAAAGATTGAATTGATAAAACCTAAGAATTCAATGTAAAATCAATGCTTATGACATAAATTATATTAAATGGTAAAAATATATTATATTTATACATTAAAACTATTATATATTATAATTTCACCATATAAATTATTACGATGAAAAAAGTTGTTTTTAATTAAAATATTGCGTGTTTTTACTATTCATTAAAATATGAAAGTTATCTGAATAATATGAAAAATTTATCCAAAGTAAATTTTTATATCCTGATTCAAAATAAGAATTTTATTTTCTCAAATTTAACTTATAAAAATGTCAAAAACTAGATTTAAAGTGGGTGTGCCATTAAAAGGCGGGAAAACTGCATTTTTTGAAAAATACTTATTTTACCTGAAAAATTTATTTTGTTCTCATACCATGTTCTGGAAAATATGTAAGATGAATAATAATGTTATAAAATTTAAAATTTAGTTAATATGATCCATAACATCTAGTTGATAATAAAATTATAACCATATATCATTGTTTAGTGAAACCGGTTATTGCGTATAACACAAGCTATCGAGGAAGGTCGCGATTGCGTGTAATGCAAGCCAAGTCAGGGTTGCATGTTGTGCAAGACTTTTTTTTGTTATAACATAATCCAACCATTTTTCATTTATACATTGAATATATATATAAATATATACTCAATGTTGCGTAGAATGACTATTATAAAACGAACTTGAAATTGTGTGTAGTACGATCCAAGATTAGTGTTGCGTATACTGCGAGCTAGTATGGTGTTGCGTATAGCGCAAGATAATCTTGTTGCTTCATAAAACACATGGCATCAAATAAACTAAAAAGAATAATTATCATAAACTATCGGTTTGTTACATTCTACCCCCCTTAAAATGAATTTCACCCTCGAAATTCGTCGGGGTTATACATGGTTTTCTACATGAATGTTTCTTTAATTGAAACCCTCATATTAAAATGAAATACCAAAACGTAACTTTAAAAACTAATGTATGAAACTTAATGGTTAACAAAATTAACTAATCACTGGGTTTCCACGCAGGAGAACATAGGTGAAAATATGGATATGGATGAAAAATTAACCATCAAGTTCTAATGGAGAGTGGTAGAGAACATGGATATGAAAAAGCCATCAATCACAAAGCCATAAATTTGTGATGATCTATGTTACCATCTGATTCATCGGATATAAGAGCACTGTGACAACAGTTTTGGTTTTCAAGATCATTTCCCTAAAGTTGATGAATTAAAAGAAATACTTACATGATTTTGGTTCAATCTCACTGTTGTTCATGAATTGAACATTTTCCACTTCATCCCTTTAAGAAATGATGTTGAATTTTTTATTCGTGAAGTGTTAGTAGATCATGTGATAGAATTATGGGTCATTCCATCTGTCTCAAACATAAGGTTAGAAAACGTTATAAGTCCATATTATGGTGAGATTAACCGTATATGGTTCCAAAAATGGACTTATACTTTATTTATCATACCTCTTAATAAAATAAAACTGCTTTCCACTAACCAGGTACTTCCTGTAGGCCAGTGGTAGGTGATAAAGTCCTGTCGCACTTCGGTTGTGGGTTCGATTTCGACATCCTTGTCCGATGCGATGGGTTGTCGCCAGTCCTGCAGGTTGTCCTTTTTCTAAAACTACATTACTATAACATCCCATCAATAATATTGAAAAATTTCTAACCTTAAACAATACTAACTTATTTCCAACATAATCCATTCCAATATTTAGGATTATCTAAAATACTTCGGTCCAAGCTCATAGTATAAAGAAAATGACTACTTGAAATGTCACATAAAAATCACGTGAATGCCATCATTTATCCCCCATATATCATAAGATATATCTTGTTGGTCAAATTAAAAACATATGAATACCTTAATCATGTATTCTCTTGAAAAATGAATACCCATTTAACCATAGTGAAAACGTGAATGATGTCAAAAGATAACTCTTTCCACATACCAAAATCCCAAAATTTCTATATACTCAAACCATGATATCTCATTGTCCTTATTTTAGTCATGAGCTCATGATTACAATCATATTATTTTCTCCTTATCCCATCTATATGCACATTTCATCTGCTTTCAAAAAATATTTGAATCACTTTTCATTGTTACCGGTACCATAAAATTATTGAAAACCACAATAGACTAATAAATAAAATTATAATACAACCTAAAAGTACCTCAACAACATTATTCTTGAATACCAATACATAAATACTTCAATCCATCCTCTTAAATGATTGTCCTAAAATAAGTCCTTCCTTGATTTAGAAGTATCTTTTTAGGTCAGGGCATTGAGTTGGGTAATTCCCATGTTCTCCACAAATAAGAAATTGAACTCCATAACAGTATGTCACTCTATCACCATTTTCTCCACACAGATAACATATGTCCCTTCATTTGAGGTATTCCTCAAGGTTCTTCTTCCCTTATTTAGAAATCTCAATCTTCCTTTCTTTATGATCCTCAATATGCGAACATGCATAAAAGTATATCTTTCCCTTATTTGATGAATTAGGCATACCACTAAATTTCACATTGTTAATCATATATCGTGATGACTGATTCGGCATAATCACAATATCTTTCTCTCTAGGAATTACACAATTTTGTTGCTCATAGTCACCAATTTGTCCATTGGATTCAATTTTAACTGAATTCCTTCTGGTTCCCTCCATTGATAAAAACACAAAAAGAATTCTGTGAGAGGAAAAAATCATACAAGGAAAATAACATAATCAAGGGGGACTAACTTCGACTTCTAACATCTTAGGTTCAATTCTAAGATCGTTAGCGCAATTCTAGGACTATTACCTATATGTATACTTAACCATAGGGACATCTCTAGACATACCTTAGAAATATCTCTAGGGATCTCACTAACATTTTCGCATCCTAGTTTCCAAAGGTTAACTAAACCATTCCTCTAATACCAACTATAGAGACCCGAAGTTTGACGTACATGGACATTACATTAATTTTGTGGAATAATTAATACATAACAAAAAAACACTCAAGGACCGTAATAGTTTAGTGTCTTTGGAAACTCAGAACATAATCTTCTAATAATGGTGAAAGATCTTCAACAAATCCCATAACGATATTCCCCCTTTTGTTTCCCTACCTAAAAACATTCTTTATTTCCTGGGAAAATAAAACATAAAAAGGGTGAGCTCAAATTCTCAGTAAGGGAAAACATAGAGAACATAAAACAATCCATAAACATTTGAAAGTAAAAACTTGAACATGAAATTTAAACATCAAAATCATGAGCAAAGACATAAATCTTGGAAGTATGTATGGAATATATCATAAAGGAACATCCATCATGATAAAATATCCTAGGAATAAAACATGTAATTGTGGAAACCATTCAGCATTTGTTATGATTTCTATAGTAGCCAAGGCATTGCTGCCAAGACCATCTTTGTGGACACAGTCTCTTTTTTAATCGAGTTCACTCCTCGTTTCAGTCCTCTAACACTGAACCAGATTAACTTATAGTTCCATCCATGTCTATCTCATGAGATATAAATCGTTACCCAATGCATTGGAGGGAGATATAGGTCCCACCCATCTCATAATTAAATCATTCTTACTTGTGCCACGAAATAAACATACATCATTCATAATAACCCAACAAATAAAATGGGTTTCAAAAACATCATCCCATCATCACATAATCCATATAAAATAAATCGATATCATTTCATAATATGAAAATTGAAACCATGTAAGTCATATAGACATTAAACTAGAAACATACACATATGAAATAATGTCATCTTAGATGGAAATTTTTTTTGATAAAAAATTTCAAATGAATTGTTGAGGAAAATATCCTTTATTCTTCAAAATCATTTTCTTTTCACAAAATTCCATGAAATTTTAAAATAAAAGTATTTTTTGGAAAATAGTCACAAAATCTTGTAGAGTAAGCTTCATGAAAATGAGGTGTTATGAAACCGTAAAAATCTGTTTGTGCCGTATAAGTTAAAAAAACATTGTTCTCGTACTTTTGCTGGAAAAGTCAAAAAGTACCTCGTAAAAGAATGATTCCATACATACCATGTATTAAAATTCAAAAATGGGTAAAAAGGAATTTAAACATACATGAAAACACTTTTTTGAAATATGGACATGGATGATAGAAATAACCCTAGTAAATACTTACGAATAAGCAATCTCAGATAAAAATGAGATTTGCAAAATTATCCCTTATCATAGGTCTGATATGCTTCGTACGTATCCAAAACTCCTGTATAGTGATTTAAATAATGACATTGACTTATTACAGAATCATATTCATTGTTATGATATCATATATGGTTCACTTATGACTTTATATTACCCGTTCTTTTGTAATATCCATGTTAAAGAGCGTTTTGGGTAAAATCGTTTCATTTGTCAACCGTGTTTTGACTTGTAATTATTCATATGATTACTTAGATCATGATTACATAAGTAAAGAATATAAAACAGGATTTATATATAATATATATTCATAATATACATATATATAATAGATTGATAAATGGAAAGAAATACACAGTTCATGGAGACGGTAGGCCGTATGTAGGCATGAACGTTGTTTTCGTTTCCTCATTGAATTGAATGGAATTAATTGGATGAAATGTATATATATATAAATAAAAGCTCATTATTATGTCATATATTTCATGATTACTTATTATATATACTTTATAATAATTCATGAATGGTTAATTATTGAGAATGAATCTCATCGCGTTGTGGAGACGGTAGTCTGTACGTACGCACGAGTGATGATATCGTTCCCTTGATTATTGAATTGAATTTGAGTGGATGATACAATATATAAGTATCAGTATGATGTTTTAATAATTATGTATAGTTATTATTTACACCATTATACACATCCAAGTAAGGTGGTGTTGGAATAACAGATTACACCACGGCGTCGAGACGGTATTCTGTACGTATGCACACGCGGTGATTTCATTTTCCTTAGGATGGATAGAAGGTGAAATAGGGTTGTTTCATATTTATAATAACATATCAGTATATTAGTGATAATGATGTTATTAATTCATAATGAAACAACTAATGAATAGAAGTTGAAGAAGAAATAAATTTGAATGAATCGGTAACGGATATAACCTCTTCTTCGACGCGCCTCTTTGAAACCTCTTCTTAGGGCACTAAAATTGGACTTTGAATAATACCAGGACATCTAGAATGTTTATAAGGAGGTTGAGAAGGAAAATTGGCAGGGGTTGGCCGAGCTTGAATGCTCAATGTTGTGTAAAGATGAGAGGGAGGAGGTGCCCTTTTATAAGGGAGGAGAGGGGCACCTTTGGAAATCTTAAAAAATATTAATTTATAATAAATATAACCACACATAAAAACCACTAAAAAAGAATACTATTCGAATATTAGATGACATAGGGTTGAAATATCATCAAAAAATAAAAAGTAGACATTTTTTGATCTTATTTTAAATCTTATCATTTTGATTTATCGTTATTTAATCTATTTAAGTTTATTTGTTGTAATAAAATTATATATTTTAAATGGTTATAAATAATCACTTATGTGTTGTTAATTTTCCATAATAGGATACTTTATGACATTTGAGACTATATAAATTTCAATTTATAATTTTTAAATATTTTGGAAATTTTTAAACAATTTAATAATATCTTATTTTTATAAAATAACAATAGTGTCAATTTTGACACTATTCATTTATTTGAATTTAAATAAAATATAAAAAGGGATATATTCGAACTAAAATATTTAATATATTCCCAACATGTCAAATTTGTCTATATAATTCATGTAGCTCATTATATAGTTCATATAATATTTATTTTAATATTTTTAAATCCATTTATTTGGTATATCTCTTAAAAAATAATTACTACAACATTTTTGTATAATTATTTAATGTGATTATTTGTTACATAAAAATTAAATCTAAACTCCTATGATTCATATGAATATATTACCTTTCAAAATAGTAGTTTTACTCGAATTTATCATCTTAAAATCAAAAATATTTAAATTTTTATATTTATTAAATTATGAAGGTGACAACTTTGGCATCATTTAAAAATAATAATATAAGTTTCATAATAACTTTTATAAGGCTCCAAATGGTCAAATATTCGACCATTTGATGATTATGGTTTACATTTACATGACCAATAAGTTTTTGTCAGGGTTTTGTGCCTTTTATGGTCACTATTAGCTTAATAAAAACTATATTCTTGATTTTTCACTAGATAAACAATTTCTGCATCACTATTGTGTCACAATTAATGACGATTATTTAATCCCTAAAAATTATAAATAAATTTATATGGTTTTTATAATTTTATTAGATTTTCGTAGACTATTCATGTTTTAAGTTTCATCAAGATTATCACTAAATTAAAATTAATATACTTATAAGATTTAAGAAAGTGACATGTTGTCACTTTCTTTGGTTTTCATAATAATTATATTATTTCATGGTCAAAATTCCATGAAATGAATCTATTCAGACCCTTAGGTGATATGGGTCTCCTTTTATTCATCCAATAGGATTTTTCCAAGTGTTAGGGTAATTTTATAATCTTATTTTTACCCCTAATTACCTGATTTAACTTTAAATAAAAAAATTTCATAGTTACTATTCAAAATATTAAAAAAATAAAAGTAACCTATTAACATAATTTGGACAAACTGAATCCAAATATGGAATCCATTTTTTCAAATTCAATAAACAGAGGTTTCAGAAATTAAATTAAAATTAATCCCGTTGTCGAATGAAAACGAGTTTTTGTTTAAAACATTGCAAAAGATTGAATTGATTTAACATACGAATTCAATGTAAAATCGATATTAATGACATAAATTATATTAAATGGTAAAAATATATTCTATTTATACTTTAAAACCATTATATATTATAATTTAACCATATAAATTATTACGATGAAAAAAGTTGCTTTTAATTAAAATATATCGTGTCTTTATATTCATTAAAATATGAATGTTATCAGAATAATATGAAAAATTTATCCAAAGTAAATATTTATATCCTGATTCCATAGAAGAATTTTATTTTGTCAAATTGAACTTATAAAAATGTCAAAAACTATATTTGAAGTGGGTGCTCCATCAAAAGGAGGCAAAACTGCATTTTTTTAAAAATAAATATTTTACCCGAAAAGCTTATTTTGTTCTCATACCATGTTATAGAAAATATGTAAGATGAATAATAATGTTATAAAATTCAATATTTAGTTAATACTATTCATAACGGCTAGTTGATAATAATATTATAACTATATATCATTGTTTATTGAAACCTGGTATTGTGTACAACAGAAGCTATCGAGGAAGGTCGTGATTGCGTGTAATGCAAGACAAGTCAGGGTTGCGTGTTGTGAAAGACTATTTTTTTGTTTCTTTATAACAAAATCCAACCATTTTCATTTATAAATTGAATATATATATATATATATATACACTCAATGTTTCGTAGAATGACTATTATAAAACGAACTTGAAATTGTGTGTAACACGATCCAAGATAAGTGTTGCGTATACTGCATGCTAATACGGTGTTTCGTATAGCACAAGATAATCTTGTTGTAGCATAAAATACATGATATCAAATAAAATAAAAATAATACTTATCATAAAATATCGGGTTTCTTACATTATACCCCCCTTAAAATGAATTTTGCCCTCGAAATTCGTCGGGGTTATACATTGTTTTCTACTTGAATGTTTCTTTAATTGAAACCCTCATCGTAAAATGAAATACCAAAACATAACTTTAATAACTAATGTATGAAATGTAACGGTTAACCAAATTAACTAATCACTGGGTTTCAACATAGGAGAACATAGGTGAAAATATGGATATGGATGAAAAATCTAACCATCAAGTTCTGAGGGAGAGTGGTAGAGATCATGGCTATGAAAAAGCCATCAATCACAAAGCCATAAATTTGTGATGATCTATGGTACCATCTGATTCATTAGATATAATAACACCTGGACAACATTTTTGGTTTTCAAGATCATTTCTCTATAGTTGATGAATTAAAAGAAATACCTACAAGATTTTGGTTTAATCTCACTATTGTTCATGAATTGAAAATTTTCCACTTCATCCCTTAAATAAATGAAGTTGAATTTGTCATTCGTGAAGTATTAGCAGATCATGTGATAGAATGACATGTCATTCCATCTATCTCAAAAAAAGGTTAGAAAACGTTATAAGTCCATCTTATGGTGATATTAATCATATATGGTTCCAAAAATAGACTTATACTTTATTTATGATACAACTTAATAAAATAAAACTACTTTACACTAACTAGGGACTTCATGTAGGCTAGTGGTAGGAGATAAAGGCCTGTCGCACTTCGGTTGTGGGTTCGTTTTCTACAGCCTTGTCCGACGCGATGGGTTGTCACCAGTCTGGTAGGTTTTCCTTTTTCTAAAACTACATTACTATAACATCTCATCAATAAAATTAAAAAAAGTTCTATCCTTCAACAATACTAACTTATTTCCAACATAATCCATTCCAATCTTTAGGCTTATCTAAAATACTTCGGTCCAAGATCATAGTATAATAAAAATTATTACTTGAAATTTCACATAAAAATCACGTGAATGCCATCATTTATCCCCCATATATCACAAGATATATCTTTTTGGTCAAATTACAAACATATGAATACCTTAATCATGTATTCTCTTGAAAAATGAATACCCATTTAACCATAGGGAAAACGTGAATGATGTCAAAAGTTAACTCTTTCCACATACCAAAATCCCATAATTTATATATACTCAAACCATGATATCACTTTGTCCTTATTTTAGTCATGATCTCAGGATTACTATCATATTATTTTCTCCTTATCCCATTCATATGCACATTTAATCTGCTTTAAAAAAATATTTGAATCACTATTCATGGTCACCAGTACAATAAAATTATTGAAAACCACAATAGACTAATAAAAAAATATTATAATGCACCATAAAAGCACCTAAACAACATTATTCTTGAATACCAGTACATAAACACTTTAATCCATCCTCATTAATGATTGTCCTAGAATATGTCCTTCTATGATTTAGAAGTATCTTTATGGTCAGGGCATTGAGTTGGGTAATGCCCATGTTCTCCACAAAAAAGACATTGAACTCCATAATAGTTTGTCGCCCTATCACCCTTTTCTCCACACACATAACATATGTCCCTCCATTTGAGGTACTCCTCGAGGTTCTTCTTCCCTTCTTTAGAAATGTCAATCTTCTTTTCTTTATGCTCCTCAACATGCGAACATGTATAAAAGTCTATATTCCTATTATTTTATGAATTCGGCATACCACTATATTTCACCTTGTTAATCATATATCATGATTACTGATTCAGCATAATCACAATATATTTCTCTCTTGGCATTACGCAATTTTGTTGCTCAACGTCACCAATTTTTCCATTGGATTCAATTTTAACCGAATTCCTACTAGTTCCCTCCATTGATAAAAACACAAAAAGAATTATGTGAGAGGAAAAAATCATACAAGGAAAATAAAATAATCAAGGGGGTACCTTAGACATTTAACATATTAGGTTCAATTCTATGAGTGTTAGCGCAATTCTAGGACTATAAACTATACGTATACTTAACCTTATGGACATCCCTAGACATACCTTAGAAATATCTCTAGGGATCTCACTAATGTTTTCACATCATAGTTTCAAAAGGTTTACTAAACATTTCCTCTGATACCAAATGTAGAGACCTGAAGCTTGACGTACATGAACATTACATTACTTTTGCGGAATTCATAATACATAACAAAAACCACCACTAAAGGACCGTAATAGTTTAGTGTCTTTGAAACTCAGAACATAATATTCTAATCATGGTGAAAGTTCTTCAACAACTCCCATAATGATCTTCCCCCTTTTGTTTCCCTACCTAAAACCTTTCTTTATTTCCTAGGAAAAATAAAATATAAAAAGGGTGAGCTCAAATGCTCAGTAAGGGCAATCATGTAGAACATAAAACAATCAATTAACATTTGAAAGAAAAAACATGAACATGAAATTTATACATTAAAATCTTGAGCAAAGACATAAATCATGGAAGTATGTAAGGCATATATCATAAAGGAATATACATCACGATAAAATAGCTTGGGAATAAAACATGTAATTTTAGAAACCATTCACCACTTGTTATTATTTCCATAGTAGCCAAGGCATTGCTTCCAAGACCATCTTAGTGGACAGAGTCCCTTTCTGAATCGATTTCACTCCTCGTTTCAGTCCTGTAACACTGAACTGGATTAAATTACCGTTTCATCCAAGTCTATCTCATGAGATATAAATCACTACCCAATGCATTTGAGGGATATATATGTCCCACCCATCTCATAATGAAATCATTTTTACTTGTGCCACAAAATAAACATACATCATTCATAATAACCCAACGAATAAAAGGGGTTTTAAAAACATCATCCCATCATCAAATTATCCATATAACATAAATGGATATCATTTCATAATAAGAAAATTGAAACCATTTAAATCATATAGACATTAAATTTGAAACATAGACATATGAAATAATTTCATCTTATATGGAAAATGTTTTTGATAAAACATTTGAAATGAATTGTTGAGGAAAATATCCTTTATTCTTGAAAATCATTTTCTTTTCACAAAATTCCATGCTCTTTTAAAATAAAAGTATTTTGTGTAAAATAGTAATAAAATCTTGTAGAGTAAGATTTATGAAAATGAGGCGTTATGAAACTATAAAATTCCATTGGTGTTGTATAAGTTAAAAAAACATTATTCTCGTACTTTTGCCGGAAAAGTCAAAAAGTACCTCATAAAAGAAAGATTCCATACATACCATGTATTAAAAGTCAAAAATGGGTAAAAATGACTTTAAACATACATGGAAACACTTTTTTGAAATATGGACATGGATGATAGAAATAACCCCAGTAAATACTTATGAATAAGAAATCTCGGATAAAAATGAGATTTGCAAAAATTATCCCTTACCTTAGGACCGATATGCTTCATATGTATATGAACCTCTTGTATAATGATTTAAATAATGTCATTGACTTATTAAAGAATCATATTCATTTTTATGATGTCATATATGGTTCATTTATTACTTTATATTACCCGTTCTTTTGTAAATTCAATGTTAAGGAGCATTTTGGGTAAAATCATTTCATTTGTCGTCCGTGTTTTGACTTGTAATTATTCATATGAGTACTTAGATAATGATTAATTAATTCCAGAATATAAAACATGATTTATATATAATATATATTCATAATATACATATATATAATAGGTCGATAAATGGAAAGAAATATACCGTTCATGGAGACGGTAGGCAGTACGTACGCATGAACGTTGTTTTCATTTCCTCATTGAATTGAATGGAATTAATTGGATAATATATATATATATATATATATATATATATAAATCCAAGATGATTATTATGTCATATATTTCATGATTACTTATTATATATACTTTATAATCATTTATGAATGGTTAATCATTGAGAATGAATCTCATCGCGTCGTGGAGACGGTAGTCCGTACGTACGCACGAGCGATGATATTGTTCCCATGATTATTAAATTGAATTGGAGTAGATGATACAATATATTAGAATTAGTATGATGTTATAATAACTATGTATAGTTATTATTTACACCATTATACACATCCAAGTAAAGTGGTGTTGGAAAAATGGATTACACCACAGCGTGGAGACGGTATTCCGTATGTACGCACGGGCGGTGATTTCATTTTCCTTAGGATGGATAGATTGTGAAATAGGGTTGTTTAATATTTATTATATCATATAAGTTTATTAGTTATACTGATGTTATCAATTCATAATGAAACAACTAAAGAAGAATAAGTTGAAGAAGAAATAAATTTGAATGAATCGGTAACAGATATTACCTCTTCTTCGACACGCCACTTTGAAACCTCCTCTTAGGGAACTAAAATTGGTCTTTGAAGAAGACCAGGACCTCTAGAATGTTTATAAGGAGGTTTATAAGGGAAATTGGCATGGTTTGGATTAGATTTAGGTCTCAATGTTGTGTAAATATGAGTGGGAGGAGGTGCCCTTTTATAAGGGATGAGAGGGGAACCTTTGGAAATCTTAAAAAATATTAATTTATAATAAAATTAACCCCACAAAAAAACCTCCAGAAATGACTCATATTCAAATATTAGATGATATAGGGTTCTAAAATCATCAACCAATAATATTTAGACATGTTTTGATCTTATTTTAAACCTTATCATCTGATTTATCCTTATTTAATCTATTTATGTTTTTTGTGGTATTAAAATTTTAAATTTTAATTGGTTATAAATAATCACTTATGTGATGTTAATTTTACATTATTACATACTTTATGAAATTAGAGACTATATAAATTTCAATTTATAATTTTTAAATATTTTTGTGATTTTTAAACAATTTAATAATATGTTATTTTTATAAAATAACAATAGTATCAATTTTGACACTACTCATTTATTTGAATTTAAATAAAATCTACACAAGGGATATATTAGAAATAAAATATTTAATAGAATCCTAACATGTCAAATTTGTCTATAAAATTCATGGATCTCATTAAATTGTTCATATAATATTTATTTCAATATTTGTAAAACCATTTATTTGGTATATCTCTAAATAAAATAATTACTACAACATTTTTTAATAATTATTTAATATACTTATTTTTTGCATAAAAATTAAAAATAAAATCCTATGATGCATATACATATATTACCTTTCAAAAACATAGTTTTACTCGAATTTATAATCTTAAAATCACAATATTTAAATTGTTATATTTATTAAATTATGAAGGTGACAACTTTGGAATCATTTAAAATAAAATAATATAAGTGTCATAATTACTTTTATAAGGCTCAAAATGGTCAATTATTCGACCATTGGAAGATTATGGTTTACATATACATTACCAATAAGATTTTGGCTGGTTTTTGTGCCTTTTATAGTCACTATTAGTTTAATATAAACTATATTCTTGATTTTTCACTAGATAAACAATTTCTGCATCACTATTTTGTCACAATTAATGATAATTATTTAATCCTTAAAAATTATAAATAAATTCATATGATGTATATAATTTTACTATATTTCTTGAGACTATTCATGTTTTAAGTTTCACTAAGTTTATCACTAAATTAAACTTAATATACTTATAAGATTTAAGAAAGTGACATGTTGTCACTTTCTTTAGTTTTAATAATAATTATATTATTTCATGGTCAAAATTCTATGAAATGAATCTAGTCCGACACTTAGGTGATATGGGTAGAATTATATTCATCCAATAGTATTTTTCCAAGTGTTGGGGTAATTTTTTAATCTTATTTTCA
Organism: Viscum album; assembly: GCA_963277665.1. Lineage (NCBI taxonomy): Eukaryota > Viridiplantae > Streptophyta > Magnoliopsida > Santalales > Viscaceae > Viscum > Viscum album. The sequence goes on from OY728120.1 coordinate 1,690,115,870, forward strand.
CCATTAATTACCCGATTTACCTTTAACTGTAGTATATAAAAAATTATCGTAGTTACTATTCACAATATCAAAAAAATAAAAGTAACCTATTAACATAATTTGGACCCACTGAATCCAAATATGGAATCAATTTTTCCAAATTCAATACACAGAAGTTGCAGAAATGAAATTAAAATTAATCCCATTGTCGAATGAAAATGGGTTTTTGTTTAAAACATTACAAAAGATTGAATTGATTTAACCTAAGAATTCAATGTAAAAAAAATGCTAACGACATAAATTATAATAAATGGTAAAAATATATTCTATTTATACTTTAAAACCATTCAATATTATAATTTAAACATATAAATTATTACGATGAAAAAAGTTGGTTTTAATTAAAATATAGCGTGTTTTTACTATTCATTAAAATATGAAAGTTATTAGAATAATATTAAAAATTTATCCAAAGTAAATTTTTATATCCTAATTCCAAAGAAGAAATTTATTTTGTCAAATTTTATTTATAAACATGTCAAAAACTAGATTTAATGTGGGTGCTCCATTAAAAGGTGGAAAACTGCATTTTAAAAAAAAATACTTATTTTACCCAAGAAAATTATTTTGTTCTCATACCATATAACACAAGCTATCGAGGAAGGTCAAGATTGCGTGAAATACAAGCCATGTCAGGGTTGCGTGTTGTGTGAGACTCATTTTTTGTTTCGTTATAACAGAATCCAACCATTTTTCACATTGAATATATATATATATATACACTCAATGTTTCATAGAATGACTATTATAAAACGAACATGAAATTTTGTGTAACACGATCCCAGATTAGTGTTTCATATACTGCAAGCTAATAAAGTGTTGCGTATAGCGCAAGATAATCTTGTTTTATCATAAAACACATGACATCAAATAAATTAAAATGTATACTTATCATAAAATATCGGGTTGTTACATTCAATAAGAAACATTGAGATACTAAACTATATGTTCATCAAATTAAATAAAACATTTCACTTGAAATAAATATATATTGTTCTTCATGTGCACTATGATACTATTATAATATGTGACCATATAACTTTGTAGGGAGCCACCATGTATCTTCTTTATATATGAATTCATATTTTTGTATGTATTCAAACAAATAAGGAAGTAATATACACCATGCGATCAATCTTTTTCGATCATCATGTGATAACTAGGAATCATTGACACCTAACCCAAATTACATAAGAAAAATGAGACTTACATCATATGTCATCCCAAAAAAGAATATTGTGAAATTCATATAATCCAAGGATCCACGATGGTCTAAATATTGGTTCTAAATTTCAAATGGAATTGTAGGATCATTATCGATCTGACTATAGAAATTAAAATTTTAGATTGTGTCTCGATAACACTTTTGAATTTTATAGTGAGGAGTCGATTGACCAATGGGTGATAAGATATATTTGATCACCTAGATCTGTGAGGATAGGTAATGATGTGATCATTTCATTCCCATAATCAATCTGAAAAATTCATTTAAGGATAATTGAGTAAGGTTTCTCTTGGTTAGCGAGTGTTAACGATATCATAAATAGAATAATTATTGAATATGAAATGGTAGGGGATATCCAAGGATAGGTTGCTTCATTAAAAAAATAATTCATAACCAAACTACTTCATTATTTATTTTAAAACACATAGCCCATTTAACAACCTAATAACACCCCCAAAACACTCTCCTCTCGAGGGACAATATAAGTCCCACTATTACTGCACTAATTCTAGTTGACATTTTATTTTTTGATGTATGAAAAACAATGAAAAATATTATTAATATTAATTATTATATATGAATAATTTTATATGACCATGGATCATGATTTTGTGTTCATTAGTGATTACTTGGAATGTCATGCAATTTTTTCCACCCACCAATGCATTAAAAAAAGTGATCCTTTATTGAATACTGAGATGATGAACATGTCATTGTTGAATAATATTAAAGAAATTGATCACATATAATAAAAATTCCACTGGGAATCTATAATTACATCATTGATTATTAATAATGGAATGGTTTGAGAATCCTTCATAACCATTGAGAGATAACTACTGTAAGTTAGAATATTCATGGAGTTATAGAGGATTATCTAATGAAAAATATAATAATAGAGGTTTTTTATATTGATATAAACATAGTAATGAATAAATAATTATCATCTTAACATCATGTCTCATCTTGATATTGTTATACTTCAGATGGTGAGAGTTTTTATTTTTTAAGAAGATTGGATTCTAGTGTTTTTAACAATCATGTTATATATCAATTTTTATTTTCAATGATTTCAATAATATGAATGGAAGATCCGAAGAAAAACTTGGATTCACATGAAATGAATAAATAATGCATGATTATTTTTCATTTTACAAATGAAATTTTAGTGATTTCATTAATCTTGTCTATGTGGAATCATGTAATAATAATTTTTTTAATTTAGATGTTCTATCACACTAATGAATTTCTTCAACCACCATACCTAAAAAATAATTAAGGTCATGTAAAAAGAAACAATTTATGTTATTATTTAATGAAATAATTCATTAAAATAAAATCCAATATATTTAGTTGAATAAAATTTAAATGATTAAGGTCATTATATATTAAATACTTAATTCCATAGTAAGTTTTTTTATAAAGAACATGGCAAAGACAAATGAAAATTTCCCCAAAATTTTACATCATCTAGAACAACAGAACACCTATTCCATTCATGTGAATTTCTAAAAATATTTAACATATGATGTTTCATAATAGCTAAAGAGATGATAAGCATGAATTAACCAAAATTATCAATTATATCCATAAAAACAATTGAAATCTATTTTATGATAAAAATTGGATTGTATGAAAATTTAGATAAGATTACATTTGAGAAAAATTGTCAATATTATTTGTAGAGGAAATTTTAATGATGTATTTCAACTAATCAAAACAAGTATTCATACATTATTTTGATTAAAATTTTAAAGGTTTAAAAAATTGTGTTATTTTTCCATTTGAATATTATTTCATGGGTATTTTTTTATCAGGGTGATCAAGTAGTATAGTAACTAAAATAAATGGAAGTATCATAATAATAAAAACTAATTATATTATGGATTATTGATTCCCAAAAATATAGAAATTAAAAATTATATAAAATCCATGAGGGTGAAAGATAAGAGAGAATATAAAACTAAAAGGTATAATAATAGAAAATTTTCATCAGTAAAACTAAAACTACCTTGTGTACATGCTTTTTGTATATTAAATGGAATAATTGACACACATATAATTAATATGGGGATAAGGATCAACCCTTATTCATACCATCCATCACTCTAGAGCATAATAACAAGAACTAAAACCATCATAATAAGGATGCCACAAATTGTAGTATTTTTTTGGTAGGTCCTTCCGATAAAAAAATCAGTAGGATTGAGATAATTTTCAGGACCAACCTTATATGAGACTAAAAACATATTTTCCTTAGTAGGTAAACACATTATTTATATATATACTGGGATAGTGATATATCTGATCTAATTTTGGTTTTTATCTCATTGGATGAATAGTACTCATCATCTTGTTCATATAGGGAGTGAATAATCATGCTTGGAGTTGTACATATCTTAAATTCACCATCATTGATATGGTAAAATTAATATAGATTCACAAATTTAATGTATAATATCATAATAAATACATTCCACCAATACATCTCAAATACACATGAAATATATGTGTATTATAGTATTCAATTATCTTTTTGTATTAAAATTCCATGGTATTATTTTAAATTTTTCAATTTTAATTCTTGATCCCTTCAATATCCTTGTTAGTAAAATGATTTCTTATCTGGTCAAATTTAATTTTTTGGGACTATTTTTACCTTTGGGCCTCGCACATGGGCATATACTTATGCCTATTAACATTCCATGTGTTTCCTTCTCATTATCGTGTGGTAAACCCTATGGAATTTTTTATTTGACATCGATATGTTATTCCACCTGATGCATCCTCATAGTTTACTTAGATAGGTAAATCCATTCACATAATTAATTTTACACTCATCTCTGTTTCGTTGCACTCAGAGATATTCTTTTCTGTTTTGAGGTAATTCCATTTTCAGGGTGAATTGATCTCCCCATCATTTCTTGTCTCTTTGGGATTCATTATTTGGCCATCCATTTAGTGATGCAATATGCTCTCACTCCAATTTATGTCTCTCAACCCATATCCCTGGTGCTTCTGATTCCTTTGTGTTAGGTCTATATTAAGAATATTTTACATTTACAATTATTTTTTACCACTTCATGCATATAACCAATGATATAATCCGTAGATCAAAAAGATTCTAGGTGGTGAACCCATGATGACATTGGTCTGATGTAGTTGAGTGGATCTATGCAAAAATGGATCCTCAGTGAGTAAGATGTTCTGGTATAATTCATTGGTGAAGACATGGATTTTCTATGACAACCATACCTCATTACGTCTGACAGTAAATGATCATCACATATTTTTTATTATCATTTTATAATTCAAGCATATATATTCTTATATTTATGTTTCTTCACTATTGTATGTTTTAAATCCATTCTTCTTTTCGTCTTTATCAAAACATATCTGTGGGTGTTGTTCACTCCATTCACATATGTCCCATTGGGAACAAAGAACTTGAATCATTTTTTTATTTTTAGTTCATTAATTGTTGCATCTTGTATGTTCAATTATATTGATTTTTATTTTTATGAGAAAAATACCTACTTTAGTCCATTTTTCATTGAGTGTTCTATCTCGATTAGTGCACATTTACCCCACATAAATTGGTATCAAATACTCATAGGTTCTATTTTTCTATAATACATTTTTCATACATCCAATATTGTTTTTTGATATTATTTTATCATTTCCATCACTTCTTAAATCACCTTTTATATCTATGTTTTGTATTTATAACCATTTTCACCACACTTAATTATTATTATATTAAAATCTTGTTGGATAGTAAAATTCTACCCTTGATTTTATTCTTTTTTTGGGGTATTACACTTGATATTATCAATTATATCTTGATATAAACTCATTTTGGTAAATTTGTTAATAACGTGGATCAAAATATATAAATTTCATGGGTAATATGAATATAATATTTGGGGAATTAATATGAGAACCATGATTGCTAAAAAATTATTAATTAATTCCCTTTATGGGCCTAAAAACCAGTTTGTAACTATAAATGAAACTTGACAATCATTCACAGAATATGAAGATATTTATTTTGATTTTTTTTTTAATTAACATTGTACTCTACTTCATTCTTTATGTGATAATGGTCTCAGGGATGTTTCATATCAATATACTACTTCTGGTAAATGGATTTAACTATAAATAATTATTCATTATATAGTATTTACTTGAATTTGTTAATAAAAAATACTTAATTCTCAAATTTAAAAATAATCCCTCTAGTTAAAATAAGGTCCATTTGTCTGAATTTTCAAAAACAAATTCCGATTTATTGAACACAAATATAACTATTGATGATGAATACTGTGAAATTATTTATATAATATCTTCTTACAATTCATATATAACCTTAGTGGAAACCATTATATATATTCATGACTCACTAACCCTTAAAATGTTTATGTCTTCCCTTTTATCCAAAGAATTATATTCTAAAACTAGATCAAATTGTGAGGCAGAGAGCATGATTCCTATGGGTAAACCATAGTATAACAGTAATGATATGGAATTTAATAAACCTAAAATCATGATGAATAAGAACCCAAATTCTATGACAAATTTATGGGATGGAAAATTTTCATTCATTCATTATGGTAAGCCTTGAAACACTATTGATGAGTGTAGGAGGAATAAACAAAAACATTAAACTAAATATCCCATTGACCAGTCCTTCTTTGTAGACTCTAGTTATGTCATTGAAAAAGTGTTAAATTTTTCTAGTGTTTATCTCAACCATTAGTTGTTCCTTGATATATGGTACTCTTTTGGCATGTGTATTATTAGTGAGTCATTCCTAGAATTGATAGAGAGAGTGGAGAGATTTCCATATAATAAATAATAAGATGTGAAATGTAGAGGGATGAAGCTTAGTTTTAATAGATCTAAAGGACCAATCCATCATCACTTTTGTTTTTGTAATGTGGGATCCCATACATCATAGAATCCTGAATTACTTAATAGATCTAGACCAAAATGCATTCACATTTAGGTCTGAAAAAGGATGTCTAAACATATCTAAATCTCAAAAACAATCATTAAAGGTACTATCATTAATGGATGTTTGGTTTTAAATGGAATAACAAATTCAATATTGTTGGGTAGTTTCTATACCATAAATTCTTATAATAGATTTTTATATAGTACGATATGATGACATGTACGATACCTATGTCTAGAAATATTGAAAATGAATAGATAGTTGAGTGACATCACATCATGAAATCATCTGTTTTTTTAATATTCTATGATGGGAAAATCCAAGAGAGTTTCCTTTAATTGGTGTAATTTTAAAGCTTATGACCCCTTAAATACATACATTCTGACCTATGGTTCCATAAAGGACTACCTCTTATTGATAGGGTTATTATTTTCTAACTTTTTTAGAATAATTATCCAGAAAAATATGAATTTATATTTTGATAAATAAATTTTTTTCCCATAAATTATTTCATTTAAAATATTTTAGTTGAATATTAGGTTAGGAAAAAAATTAATACTATGACAACATATAATTGAATGGGTAACTATCAAATTATTTAAATCAATTATTTGAATTTTATTTAGACACTAAACTATTTGTGAAACATTGAAAAATAATTAATAAAACTATTCTTGAAAGAGTCTAAATCATGTTGGAATGTTAAAATCTACCAATTATTTTTTGTAAGAGGCTACCCTTATTGAAGTATACCTTATAAAAAGTTCCACCTCCTTTTATAATCAGTTTATAACCCTATAACAATTATAGAATTGTAATTCACATTAATAGATCAACTTATGAGTCTCTAACAAAAAGACTTGAACCATTTTTTAAACTAATAAACATGAACCAATATCCCTTAAATTCTTCTTCATATGGTATCTGGAGGGGGTATAAGGTCCAAAAAATGAGTTTATAAAAATGATTAACAAAATTGTATCATTATTATTATGTGGTGATACATGAGTAATATTCAATCAAATTTATGTATATTACAGATGACAGTAATGATCTAGCCATATAATTGGATAAATAAACTAGGACTCCATCCCATTTTTAGTCTAGTATCCATCCCACTCCACTTGATCCTCATCCCATAACTCAAGATGATGCTTAATCTAGTTCTGGTTCAAATTCTAAAACAAGAAAAAAAATTAATAGTAGAGTCTATTAATTGGCCAAAGATAGATATAGTATATTTCCTAGACCTCATACTCAGTTCAAAAAAATTATAATATTGATTCATATTCCTTTCATGTTACCCAAGATCAAGCTGAAGATGATCCTCATACTTATTAGCATTCCCATAATGAGAAATATTCTAAATAGAATGTCTTTTTCATGAATGATTTAATACAGTACAGAGGAAAAATAACATTTGGTCTATTATGAATAAACAAAATAATGTTAATGTAATTGATTTTATGAAGATTTAAAAAATTAAATAAGATAATAATTAATAGATTTAGTATTAATTTCAATAATATATTAGCTTCTAAAAGATTCAATCAATAAATATGAACAAAATATTCTTAATATTTTCCCCATGTGTTAAGAATATTATCATTTTGGGTTTTCATACTTTATTCGCATATAATGACCCTTATATTGAATAATATTATGTAATAATAATTTTTACATGGTTAGTTAAATGAGAAACTTTACATGAGGCCTATATATTTTTACTCATGATAATTAAAATGTATCCATGTTTTTATTTAGAATAAATCATTATTTGGTTAAAAATATGATTCGTGGAATTTATTTAAAAAAATTGAGTCATTTATTCCTGATTAAAAATTTATAAGGAGTCAATTTGATAAATATGTTTATTTTAAATCAATTACAAAATGAATACATTATTTTAATTTTTTATGATGATTATGTGCTCATTATTTAAAAAACATGTGTCTCATTATTTTTGTAATTTTAAAATTAAAGGTAATGTTTGAAAAAAATACTAAGGTTCACCTATGTAAAATCTATATGTTGAAATATTTGGGGATATAACCAACAAATTTTTATTTTCATAGTATTAAAATATTTTAAATATTCTATACAGACACATATGTTAATATCTTGTGACTATTAATGTACCACTTGGAAAACACTTTACATTATCATTGACACAATAAGTCAGTACTAATTATGATATTAAATTAATTTATAAAATCCATTTATACTAATATATTTGGTATTATAATATATTCCATGATCATCATTAGGCGTAGAATTTATTTTTCAATAACTACCCTTTGAATGATTGTGGCCCCTCCTGGTAATTCACATTGGCATGCCTCGAAATATATTCATATGTATTCATCTTGTAACTATAATATGTCATTATGTGATGATAATAATGTGGACACTTTTGAATTTATATTTGGATAAGTAAATGAATAAAATACATGGAATATTGAAGTGAGAATATCCTTGACTAGTTATGTGTTCATTGATTTTGGTGGACCTATTTCCTTGAAGTATAACATGAAGTCTATGGTTTCACAATCATCAAAAAAATCTTATTAAATATCGTCGACCAAAGTTGTTAATGTAGAATTATATAATAATGTCTTCTATTCTAAACTAATACATTAAAAATCTTTTTTAATGATTATAATGATAGAAAAATTCATTATAATTATCCATGAGTTCGATATTCCAGAGAAAATCTAGACACCTTAACCATATGAAACATTTAATTAGATATGTTAGAGAGTTTACAATAGTGAGTTTCAAAAGAAATCCCACTGATGATAACTCAAATAAAATATTGACTAAATTGGTGGTATTGTATAAATTAATTTTTTCCTACAAAGAATGAATTTGCTTCAAATTAAATAAACATAGGTGCACGGGCATCTCTAATTACAATTGAATATGGTGGATATTTTTGAATTATTATATTCAAATATTTTTAATATTGAAATAAATGGGTTATTATTATTTCATTCATGTGGTTATTTCTACATTCATGTAATATTATGATTATTAGATTTATTGTTTATCTGCACAAATTTAATTTTTTTCAAATGATTGTTTCTTGGGCCACCCATGTTGGAAGATCCTTCAACATGTACGTGCCTTTGATATATTATTCCACCTGCTGCATCATGTTCATCTACATTGTTAGGAACATTCAATCATATAGTTTGGTTATATTTTTGTTCAGTGACATGGACATTGAGGATCATCCTTTCTCATTCATGGAGCATTTGGTTATATGGGGAACTGATCACCCCATTCTACCTCATGTCTTAGATATTTGTTTCTATATAATATTCTCACATATATGGTATTATTTCACTCAAATTTTATTATTTAAAACCTAACACTATCATTCTCGTTCCTCAGTGCTATGTCTCAGTGATGTCTGTTCTCCATGGTAAACTGTTGGGGAATTGATTCATGTGGATCATTGACAATAGATTACATTTATTAAAAATATAATTTTCCATCTACATGAGTTGAAGTAAATATAGTCCAGATGAGTTACTTTGGGAGCACCAGGATCCTCAATGATTACACTATTATGGAATATACCACGGTATAAGAATTCATGAGTTTTTGAGTGTTGGATTTCTATGATTGGGAGACTACATGTTCATATTTTTTATTTATTCTCATTTCAGTAGTAGCATCATTATTATTCTTTTTATCTTTTTTCAATCTTATATTTTTTATGCTTATTTAATTTTTTGAACATTTATAAAATTCATGTGTGTGTTTTGTTCGTACATTGCTTGTATTTCTCAGTATGACTAAAACAATGAAAATATTGTATTCTTTATTATTTCTATAATTCTATCATCTTGTATGTTTGATTGTGTTTATTTTTACTCTTGTGAGAAAAATCCCCAATTCAGTCATTTTGGGATTGTTGTTTAATTCAAATCATTACACCTTTACCCTGATAATATCAACACTATGCATTAAATCTTGTGTTACTGTAACACCCGAGACTTTTATGAGAAATATTTTTGTTTTTATAAATCATAAAAGGAATCTTTAACTACACAGAACACTATCTTGGCTTGCTTTACACGCAATCGCGACCTTCCTTGATAGCTTGCGTCGTACGCAATACCGAGTTTCACTAAACAATGATATGATATTAAAATATTATTAAAACTAGCCATTATGAATAGTAATAAACACCTTTTGAAATTTTATAAATTTTATTTTTCAAAATGGACTTCATTTTTGGATTCAGAATATCAAAATTAGCCTAGGGTGAAATTTTGGTATTTTTCTGAAAACTTTCAATTTTTGATTAATAGTGAAACCACTAAGTGGTAGTAAAAAAACTGAATTTTTCATAAAACATAATTTTACCACTTATGTGAGTGGAATTTCAAAAATCCAAGAGACACAGTTGATGTCAGTAAGTAAAATGTGGTTCAATGAGATGAAAATAATTTTTGATGAATAGTAGCTTTTTACTTTTATTTATCACGGTTAAAAGTAAATAGAGTAATTAAGGGTAAAAATGATATTATTATTACCCTAACACATGTCCTAATTCTATTGGATAAGTGTAATTCGACAAAAAACAAACATAGGAATAAAATATGCCCATTTAGGCCCACTTAGATTAGATTAGGACATTTATTATTAATTTATTTAAAGAAGGGTTAAAATAGTTAAAATCAAAGTTTAATTAGTAAATAATTTTTAATATAATGTAATACATAAGATAAATTCGACTATAAATATTCATTAGAAATATAAAAATATTTCCTACAAAATGGTATTTTATTTGTAATTTTTAGACATTATATAATTTAATTTATTTATGACACAAAGATGATGCAGTAATTTTCTTATTAATGAAATATTGACATAATTGATGTTATAAATACCAAAATAAATGTAATTTGAGACTTTTCATCAATTAAACTACTTTTATAGGTTAATATGACATGTTAGTATTGATTTAATTAACTTTTTTCGAACTAATCATTCTGTTATGAGTTTCACAAATATGAATTACTAAATAGTGTCAAAATTGAAATAAAATAGTTTTTAAAACAAATATTATATTATTAATTGTTATTTTATTCCTAAAAACCTCATTTTCGGCCAAATGACTTAGATAAGGTTATATATATTAATAATAAACAACTTGGGGTTCGTTTGGCTGCTTATAGTATGTTTATTAACCTTATAATATAAGAACACAAGAAGACATGGTAAAAGTAAAATTATTTATCTTAATGTTAACTCTAAATGATAAGGTTAAAATAGGAACCTAAACTTTTCTAAATTATATTGGATGAGAGGATTCCTACCCATACCCACCTTATCTTCGAAATTAATCAATTTTGAGCTATTTAAAACCGAACTTGACTTTATAATAAAATAATATTTTTAGTTTTTTCAAAGGAGCCCCTCTCCTCCCTTATAAATGGGCACCTCCTCCCCCTCTTCTTCACAAAACATTGAGCCTTCAATATTGGCCAAACCCTGCCACTTTCTCCTCTACACTTCTCTAGAGACATCCTAGAGGTCCTGGTCTTCTTAAAAGACAAATTTTAGTGTGCAAAAAGGAGGTCACAAAGAAGCACTATAAAGAAGAGGTAATGTCTGTTACCGATTCATTCATCTTTATTTCTTCTTCCACTTATTCTTCTTTAGTTTTTTCATTATGAAATAATAATATCAGTATCACTCATATGTTGATATGTTATTATAATTATGAAACAACCATATTTCACCATCTATCCATCCTACGGAAAATGAAATCACCTCGCGTGCGTACGTACGGAATAACGTCTCCATGATATGATGCGACTCGTTCTACATGATCATCATTGAATAATGATTATATAAATGGATTGAATGAATGAATATGATATATATTACACTAATAAAATTCTGGAAATGAGGTATCTATAACCTAAGGAGAAGAATAAGAATTTTTTCGACAAAACACGCATAAGAACAAAAAGTAATAAACACACGAATAACAAGTTGTAATGAAATATTATTAATAAGAAGCTAAGAATATGACCATATGTGATATCATAACAATGATTATGATTCTGGAATAAGTCAATAACATTATTTAAATCATTATACAGGAGGTTCGGACACGTACAAAGCATATCATACCTAAGGTAAGGGAAAATATGACAATCTCATTTTTATCTAAGATTTTTTATACTTTGGGATTTACTGGGGTGTATTTTATCATCCACATCCATGTTTCCTCAATATGTAATATTATTTCCATCCACCGAAAATTTTTTAAATCCAATTTTACCCTTCGGTGAGTTTTTAGTAAAAGATATGAGAGGAATCTTTTGTCGTTTTTCGTACGACGTACTTTTTGTCTTTTCCGAAAAAAGTACGAGAAGAATGTTTTTTTAACTTATACGACATGAATCGATTTTTAAAACAAAATTTCCAAGAATATTCCTTTACATGTTTTCAAGTTTATTTTTAATCAACTTCTTTTAGTTTAAAATTTTATGAAATGTTAAGAAAGGAAAAATGTTTTTGAAGTAGAAAGGATATTTTCCTCAAGGATGGAGTTCAAGTGTTTTATCAAAATTAATTTCCATCTAAGATAATAAAGGGTTATATTTCTATCCCTATTATTACATGGATTTTATTATGTTGTGATTGAAATATTTTTATGAATTCTTTTATCTTATATGAATTGTTTTATGACGTCACGATGTTTAAAGATTCCCATTTTTATTACATGGGTGATGATATAATGTATGGTTTATGATTCTGTGGCACACATAAGAATGGTATTATTATGAGATGGGTGGGACCTATATCTCCCTCCAATGCATTGGGTAAAGATTTTATAACCATGAGATAGACATGGCTAGAATGGCAGGTTAAACCGGTTCAGTGAAACAGGACTGAAACGAGGAGTGAACTCAGTTCAGAAATGGACTTTTTCCACTAAGATAGTCTTGGAAATGAGTCTTGACTAATAAGAAATGATTCTTTATGATTATGTGTGTATGCCACAAAGTTTCATGTTTTATGTTATGATTATTGGGATTACATTTCACTACTATGATTTATCCCATTTTATGAAATTATGATTTCTTGTGCAGGTTAAGATTTCCAAAAGTTTTGTTCTTATGTATATGATGTGATTGATATTTCTTTTGTTTACCCTTACTGAGCATTTGAGCTCACCCTTTTGTATGTTTTCTTTCCCCAGGTCAGGAAGAAGGTTATTAAGTAAGATATTTCAAAAGGGACTATATATATGATGAAATAAATGGGAGACAGTGTAGACGCTTTATGAACTAGTTGTTTATGTTTCTCAGTTTCTAAAGACACTATACCTATACGGTCCTTTCCTAGTTCTGTTATATTTTGTAATAACTGTGCTTCAATTCTGAAGTAATAACAATGTATGTAAAGTATGGGTTGCTATAGTTGGTATCAGAGGAAAGGTATAGTGAACCATGGGAAACTAGGATTTGAAAGCCTTAGTAAGAATCCTAAGGATAAGTCTAAGCATAGAACACAATCATAATGTTTGAGAAATGGCCATGAATAACCTAGGATAAGACCTTAAGTGTGAAATTTTATTCTTGATTATGTGGTTTTCCTATTATAATTAGTGTTGCTCACACTATTCTTCTTGGTTTTAGTCAATGGCTGGAACCCGAAGGAACCGTGTTGATGCAGAATGTGACGGGAAATGCAATGATTGTCCACCTAAGGAACCAAACGTTATGGGAGTTGGAATGAAAAATCTTGTAGCCATGCTCACACAACTCTCTCAAGCTATGAATCATGCAGGACTTCCAAACGAGCAAAGTAAAGAGCAACATTCTGTTGAATCTTTCATGAGACAGTGTCCACCTTCATTCAGCGGGTCTACTGATCCATTAGTTGCTGAACAGTGGATTAGTACTACTGAAAATATATTTTTAGTTCTTCAATGTTCTGAACATGATAAAGTCATCTTAGCAGTGTATCGTTTGGAAGGTGATGATGATCAGTGGTGTAATCTTTTTAAGAATACGAGGCAAAGGGATAAAATTGAGTCCATGGAATGGGACAAGTTCAGGAACTTATTTTTCAATAAGTACTTCCCTCGTATTCTCCGAAAAAAGATGGAGAAAGAGTTTCTTGAACTAAAGCAAAAGGATGATGAATCTGTTGGTACCTATGAATCAAATTTTACAAGACTTGCAAGGTACGCTTCTGGTATTATTATCCAACCTGAGAGTAAGATCGATCGATTATTTAGTGTCTTAAAAACAAGTCTTCGAAGGGCGTTAGCCATAAGGGACTTCAATAGATACGAGGAAATCTTTCTATTTGCTCTCAAAGTCGAGATGGAGATTGGAGTAACCGACCAGTCATATGGGTTTAATAAGAAGAGGAAAATGGAATTCAAAGGAAAATCTAAAGAGCACACTGAAAAGAAGATGAGTTTTCCCTTATTCTCAATGTGTGGAAAGAAACATGGAGGGAGTTGTCTTAAAGGGAAAAGTAAATGTTTCAAATGTGGAAAGGAAGGTCATAGGGCATTTGAATGCCGCAATGATGGGAAGAAGATTTCTAATGATGCAAACAAAGGAAGGGACACACAGAATGAACCTACTAAACTTCAATGATTCAAGTCCATGGAGATGGGGAATAATGCCAGTCCATGCCCAAATCCATGGGTTGATGATGATGGTCGGCGTCAACAAACTCCTAAGGCTAAATACAAAGGAAAGTAAAATGAAATTTCTATCAGCGATGTGGAGTATGATAACGATGTGGTGAAAGTTACACTTACCATCCACTCTAAAGTAGAAAATGTTTTATTTGATTCTGGATCCACCCACTATTTTATTTCAGAAGAATATTCTAAGTATATCACTGTATCACCTCAAAAATTAGATGTTGAGTTATCTGTGGCAACCCCTAATGGCACAACAGTCACATAAAAAGTTTATAATTCTTCTTCGATCGAAGATTGTGGGAAAGTGCTTCCTGAAAATCGTGTGATCCTTCCTATAGTGGAATTTGATGTGATTCTTGGCATGGATTGGATTTCTTTATATGGATCTCTTATCAATTTACAAATAAGGTAAGTCACATTTCATATTCCAGATCAATCTATGATCGTCTATCAATGAAAGGATGAACATAACCTTCCAGTGGAAATTTCTTACATTTATAGGACTTGATTCCACTAAATGAAGGTTATTTATCTCCAATGGTTGGTGAGAAACGTACTCACGATTAAGAATATTCCCATTGTACGGGAGTTTGATGATGTCTTTCCAGAGGAATAACAGGGTTTTCCCCCAAATCGTGATGTTGAGTTATCAATAGAACTCGTACCGGGTGCTTTGCCTATTTCCAAGACACCTTATAGAATTGCCCCAATTGAGTTGCAGGAATTGAAGAAGCAACTCCAAGAGAATCTTGATAAGGGGTTCATACGCCCTAGTGCGTCAACTTGGGGAGCACCTGTTCTGTTTGTTAAAAATAATTATGGATCAATGAGACTCTGCATTGATTATCGAGAACATAACAAGATAACTATCAAGAAAAAATATCCTCTCCCGCGCATTGATGACCGATTTGACCAACTATGCGGAGCTCAATACTTTTCCAAGATTGCTCTTCGTTCAGGGTATCATCAATTAAGGGTCAAAAGAGAGGATATACCAAAGACGGCTTTCCGTACATGGTATGGACACTATGAATTTATAGTGATGCCATTTGGTCTTACTAATGCCCATGCTTTCTTCATGGATCTAATGAATAGAGTCTTTAGAGACTATTTTGATCAGTTTGTGGTAGTCTTTATAGATGATATTCTTTTCTATTCAAAGAGAAAGGAAGAACATGAACATCACTTGAGAATTATAATTAAGTCCCTGAGAAAGGAGAAGCTTTATGCCAAATTTACCAAGTGTGAATTTTGGCTTCAAAAAGTTTCATTTTTGGGTCACATAATCTCAAAAGAGGGGATTTTTGTGGATCCAGCAAAAATAGAGGTTATCGAAAGATGGTCGAGACCAACAACAGTAACTGAGATCCGAAGTTTTCTTGGTTTGGCTGGATATAATCGACATTTTGTGAAATATTTTTCATGATTATCTAATCCAATCACTAAGTTGACTCAGAAAGGAGTTAAGTTTTTTGGACGGAGGAATGTGAAAAGAATTTCAATGAGTTGAAAAGAAGGTTATCCAGCGCACCTATGCTCACACTGCCTTGTAGTGGAGAAAGGTTTGTGATCTACAGTGAAAAATCCAATAAGGTCTTAGGGTGTGTTCTTATGCAAAATGATATGGTGATAGATTATGCTTCATGACAATTGAGAATACATTAGCAGAACTACCCAAATCATTATTTGGAGTTAGCTGCGATAATCATTTCATTAATGATTTGGATGTATTATCTTTATGGAGAAAGGTGTGACATTTTTACTGATCATAAAAGTTTAAAGTATATTTTCAAACAAAAAGGAGCTGGACATGCACCAAAAAAGATGGTTGGTTCTGATTAAGGATTACAACTGCTCAATCCATTACCACCCTGGGAAAGCAAACAAGGTGGCAGATACATTAAGTCGACAAGACCATCCCATTTTATCCATGACGAGGATCACGAAAGATCCAATATTTTTGGATTTACAACGGATGGATTATGGAATTATAATGAAAGGGGAAAATCGTATCTTTCTCAAATGAATGTTCATCCATCTATACATTTGAAGATTAAAGAGGCACAGAAAGAAGATGTAGAGTTACAAAAGAAGGGGAGAAATCATCCTGAATTCGACCTGGATTTTGATGGGATAATAATGTTCCAGAATCGGGTTTGTGTTCCTCCCATCCCCAAATTAAAGAAGGAGCTGCTGGATGAGGCTCATAGTTCTTCATTCTCCATTCATCCTGGAAGCACGAAGATGTATAGGGACCTGAAAGAGTACTTCTGGTGGGATGGCGTGAAAAGAGATGTTGCTAAATATGACTCTCAATGCTTGGTTTGTGAGTAAGTTAAAGCTGATAGACAGAAGTCTAAGGGGATTTTACAACCATTACCCATACCCAAATGTAAATGGGAAAACATCACTATGGACTTTGTCACCGGACTTCCTAAAACATCCAAAGGCAATAATGCTATCTGGGTCATAGTTGACTGTCTTACAAAGTCTGCACAATTCATCGCTATTAGGGAGGATTTCTCTCTGGATCAGCTTGCCAGGATATATTTGAAAGAAGTTGTAAGATTGCATGGAGTACCACTTTCTATTATATCTGATCGGGATCTGAGGTTTACCTCAAAGTTCTGGCGAAGTCTTCAGCGTACTCTGGATACAGAGTTGAGTTTCAGCACTCCTTATCATCCTCAGACAGATGGTTAGTCTGAGAGGAAGATTCAAACTCTAAAAGATATGTTGAGAGCTTGCTCTATAGATTTCAAAGGTGGTTGGGATCAACACCTACCTTTGGTGGAATTTTCTTATAATAATAGCTTTCACTCTAGTATTCAGATGGCTCTTTATGAAGCACTATATGGAATGAAATGCAGGACTCCAACTTGCCGAGATGAATTTGGGAAAAGAAAGCTATTAGGACCCAATCTCGTTGATGAAATGGTAGAAAAGGTCACATCTATTCAACAAAACATAAGAGCAGCTCAGTGTCGACAGAAAAGTTATGCCGACAACCGAAGAAAAGACCTAGAGTTTGAAGTGGGTGATAAAGTGTTCTTACGAATATCTCCCTGGAAGAGGGTCATGAGATTTGGAAAGAAGGAGATGTTGAGCACTAGATATATCGGTCCTTTCGAAATACTGGATCGTGTTGGGAAGGTAGCTTACCGATTGGAACTTCCACCGAATCTCTCTCAAGTTCACGTTGTGTTCCATGTATCTCTCCTGAGAAAGTACATACCTGATCCTTCACATGTACTGATCTCAGAATTTGTACCGCTGGAGAAAGATCTTTCTTATGAAGAACAGCCGATAGAGATTCTGGATCATTGCTAAAAAGTCCTACAAAACAATACCACTTGATTGGTTAAAGTTTTATGGAAGAACCACCAACACTATCTTGGCTTGCTTTACACACAATTGCAACCTTCCTCGATAGCTTGCGTCATACGCAATACCAAGTTTCACTAAACAATGATATGCTATTAAAATATTATTAAAACTAGCCGTTATGAATAGTAATAACCACTTTTTGAAATTTTATAAATTTAATTTTTCAAAATGGACTTCTTTTTTGGATTCAGAATATCGAAATTAGCCTAGGGCGAAATTTTTGTATTTTTCTGAAAACATTAAATTTTTTATAAATAGTGAAACCACTAAGTGGTAGTTAAAAAAACAGAATTTTTCATAAAACATAATTTTACCGCTTCTGTGAGTGGAATTCCAAAAAACTTAGAGACACGGTTGATGTCATTAAGTAAAATGTGGTTCAATGAGATGAAAATAATTTTTGGTGAATAGTAACTTTTTACTTTTATTTACCATGGTTAAAAGTAAATAGGGTAATTAAGGGTAAAAATGATATTATTATTACACTAACACATGTTCTAATTCTATTGGATAAGTGTAATTCGACCAAAAACATAGGAATAAAATATGACCATTTAGGCCCACTTGGATGAGATTAGGACATTTATTATTAATTTATTTAAATAAGAGTTAAAATAGTAAAAATCAATGTTTAATAAGTAAATAATTTCTAATATAAGGTTATAAATAAGATAAATTCGACTATAAATTTTAATTAGAAATCTAAAAAGCTTTCCTACATAATGATATTTTATTTGTAATTTTTCGAGATTAAATAATTTAATTTATTTATGACACAAAGATGATGGATTAATTATCTTATTAATGAAATATTGACATAGTTGATGTTATAAATACCAAAATAAATGTAATTTGAGACTTTTTATGAATTGAAATAATTTTTTAGGTTAATATGACATGTTAGTATTGATTTAATTAACCTTTTTCGAACTAATCATTCTGTTATGATTTTCACAAAAAATCAATTACTAAATAGTGTCAAAATTGACATAAAATAGTTTTTAAAACAAATATTATATTATTAATTGTTATTTTATTACTAAAAATCTATGTTTCATCCAAATTACGTAGAAAAGGTTATATATATCAATAATAAACAACTTGGAGTTCATTTTTCTGCTTATAGTAAGTTTATTAACCTTATATTATAAGAACACAAGAAGACACGGTAAAAGTAAAATTATTTAACTTAATGTTAAATCTAAATGATAAGGATAAAATAGGAACCTAAACATGTCTAAATTCTATTTTATGAGAGTATTTCGACCCATACCCACCTTATCTTCTAAATAAATCAATTTGGAGCTATTTAAAACCGAACATGACTTTATAATAAAATAATATTTTTAGTTTTTCCAAAGAAGCCCTTCTCCCCCCTTATAAAAGGGCACCTCCCCCCCCCCCCCACCCTCTTCCTCACAACACTTTGAGCCTTCAAGCTCGGCTAACCCCTACCACATTCTCCTCTCCACTTCCCTAGAGACATCCTAGAGGTCCTGGTATTCTTCAAAGCCTAATTTTAGTGCCCTAAAAAGAGGTCTCAATGAAGCAGTTCAAAGAAGAGGTAATGTATGTTACCGATTCTTTCATCTTTATTTCTTCTTACACTTATTATTCTTTAGTTGTTTAATTATGAACTAATAAAATCAGTATCACTCATATACTGATATGTTATTATAATAATAAAACAACCCTATTTCACCGTCTATCCATCCTACGGAAAATGAAATCACCGCGCGTGCGTACGTACGGAATACTGTCCCCACGCCGTGGTGTAATCTATTTTCCACCACCACCTTACTTGGATGGGTATAATGGTGTAAATAATGACTATATATGATTATTGTAAAGTTATATTGATTATGAAATAGATTACATACACTCCAATACAATTCCATGATCATGGGAACGATATCATCGCTCGTGCGTACGTACGGAATACCAACTCCACGATGTGATGTGACTCGTTCTACATGATCTTCATTGCATAATGATTATATAAATTAATTGAATGAATGAATATGATATATATTACACTAATAAAATTCTGGAAATTAGGTATCTATAACTTAAAGAGAAGAATAAGAATTTATTCGACAAAACACGCATAAGAACAAAAAGTAATAAACACCCGAATAACAAGTTGTAATGAAATATTACTAATAAGAAGCTAAGAATATGACCATATGTGATATAATAACAATGTGTATGATTCTAGAATAAGTCAATAACATTTTTTATATCATTATATAAGAGGTTTGGACACGTACAAAGCATATCAGACATAAGGTAAGGGAAAATATCACAATCTCATTTTTATCAGAGATTGTTTATACTTTGGTATTTACTGGGGTGTATTTTATCATCCACATCCATGTTTCCTCAATATGTAATATTATTTCCATCCACTTACAATTGTTTAAATCCAATTTTACCCTTCGGTGTGTTTTTAGTAAATGATATTAAAGGAATCTTTTGTCGTTTTTCGTACGAGGTACTTTTTGACTTTTCTGACAAAACTACAAGAAGAATGTTTTTTTAAATTATACGACATGAATGGATTTTTAAAACAAAATTTCCAAGAATAATCCTTAAAAAATTTTCAAGTTTATTTTTAATCAACTTCTTTTAGTTTAAAATTGTATGACATGTTAAGAAAGGAAAAATGTTTTTGAAGTAGAAAGGATATTTTCCTCAAGAATGGAGTTCTAGTGTATTATCAAAATTATTTTCCATCTAAGATAATAAAGGGTAATGTTCCTATCCCTACTATTACATGGATTTGATTATGTTGTGCTGGAAATATTTTTATGAATTCTTTTATCTTATATGAATTGTTTTATGATGTCACGATGTTTAATGATTCCCATTTATATTACATGGGTTTGCCATGAAGTATGGTTTATGATTTTGTGGCACACATAAGAATGGAATCATAATGAGATGGGTGGGACCGATATCTCCCTCCAATGCATTGGGTAAATATTTTATATCTCATGAGAAAGACATGGCTGGAACGGCCTGTTAAACCGGTTCAGTGAAACAGGACTGCAACGAGGAGTGAACTCGGTTCCAAAATGTTCATTGTCCACTTAGATAGTCTTGTCAATGAGTCTTGAATAATAAGAAATGATTCACTATGATTATGTGTGTATTCCACAAAGTTTAATGTTTTATGTTATGATTATTGGGATTACATTTCCCTACTATGATTTATCCCATGTTATGAAATTATGATTTCTTTTGCAGGTTAAGATTTCCAAAAGTTATTTTCTTATGTATATGATTTGATTGATATTTCTTTTTTTACCCTTACTGAGCATTTGAGCCCACCCTTTTGTATGTTTTCTTTCCCCAGACCAGGAAGAAGGTTATTAAGTAAGATATGTCAAAAAGGACTATAGATATGATGAAATAAATGAGAGACAGTGTAGACGCTTTATGAACCAGTTGTTTCTGTTTCCCAGTTTCTAAAGACACTATACTTATACGGTCCGTTCATGGTTTTATTATATGTTGTAATAAGTGTGCTTAATTTCTGAAGTAGTAACAATGTATGTAACGTATGGGTCCCTACAGTTACAATATAGAATACATTTAATTATGAACTGAAAAATTGTGTGTAGAAAAATACTAGGGGTGCCGAGATGTGGGGATGTAAACAATACCATCACAAAAATCATATTCCATCTAATATTTCATAAAAATGTATTAAAAACATGCCTAATAATAGATATTTAAAACTATAAAACATCCATTATATAGAATCAATCTTGTCCATTCACATGATTAAGACGAATTGTATTAACATTTTTATTTAAATATTGATCGAAGCAATAGAAAATCTGATTTTATGAATCTGTTTAATTAGCCAGTGACTCATATTCAATGTAATTAATGATATATTACATGGGTGATTCACATAAAGAAGATACCTTCCCAATATTGTATTGATTTATCAGCCTAAGTTTTTAACTTTTAACCTTAATAAGATTCACACAAACCACCATACTCACATTTTGAAATTCTTAGGAAGTATTCCCTACCATAAATAATACATCAGATAACATGGAAAATTATCCTTGTCTCTAACTATTTTTAGGAGATCAAAAGTGATGATCCTAGGATCTTTATTTCCCACTAATAACATCACTATAAGAATGGATTAGATGCATTTTTGATAATTTATCTCCATTAGTAATACCATAAATATTTCCAATCAAAATGATATAAAACAGAATGCATAGGGTTCAACAATGAAACTTTTATAATACCAATTTCATAACCAGTCAAATGGGTGAATTGCCTCTTATCATTAACTAGAAGTTTCACAGAAACTCTTAGGAAAACCAAATTTTCATACACATTAGATGAAAACTCATATTATTAGATTCTATAAGGGAGATTAATAAATGGGATTCACTAGGTTTGGTATGGATCCTAACGTCACACGCCTCTGTAGTCATAAAACACTAAAAAATTCACCCAAAGAATATTTCACCATGATTTAATTTTATAGATCACCCAAATGGTTTTTACAACACACCCGAATGAATATTCGCTCAAACCCCATAGGAACATATAACTCACCTAAAGGAATTTATAAACAACACAAGAACATACAATTTTTTTATACCACCTATCATGAGAACTAAGACACACCGCATGATCTTCACATCCAAGAGGATTTTGATAAGTGTCTACCAATCATGGATCTCTTCATAGGCTGTCATCAATAATAATTTCACATTTTTCACATGTCATCATCTTCGCCTAGAATTATAGAACTTTTTGTAGTTGAGGAACCAAAAGGGAGGGACCCCTTTTCTATCTCTCAAAGTTGATACCTCATTGTATCACATAAACTATAATTGCTTCCTTCAAAATTTATTTTATATAATTTTTAATGATTCATTATGTTTCCATATATATATTTTTTTTAAAAATCCATATTTTTCATTATGAGTCGGTCAAAATAATTTCTAATGTAATTAAAATTTCAAAATAACTCCTAACAATATTAACCATGATTTAAAATTTGAATATTACGTCATCATATTCACCACCATCACCCCAATTATTTTTGGATCAACTATCATTGACACAACTATGATCAAATCACTCACATAAAATCCACCATTGCTGGATTTACATCTTCATCAGATTATCCATGTCAAAACTATTTTGATTCATCAAAACCATTACATGTAATATCATGGAAGATCCCTAAAGAACTCTTAAATATGACTCCATCTCAACATCAATATTTTCTCAGTTTAGAATCATTGAACTCTTCTGATACCAGTGGTTGGGATGGAGCCTGATGTCTTGGTATAAGATGTCACAAGACACCAGAAAAATCCCATGAAGTAATTTTTCTCCCAAAGTCAGTTTTCTCATCACATGATGAGATTTTACTATGCAGCCAAATTATTTTTATCTCGACACTTTGATAATTTTTTCTCTCACCGGGTGGTATTTTTAACCCAAACATGGAAATACTATTTTATTTTTACATCCAATAATTACAACTAGTACAGGTTGGTTTATATCTTCAAACAAGAGGAGAATCAATAAATTTATATCCATTATAGATATCATCACTCACTATCATTGAAAAGTGTCTATCCATACACACACATCATTTTCTTTAACTCACTAAATAATCCTTAGTTTATATATGTGAACAATTGTGGTGGAAACCCTTCATTTACACTCAATGAGGCTACATGTTTCTATATGTAAACATATTGTTATTTCTTTCCCCCATGATTTTATAGAAGATTTTATACTTCCCCATTTTTCAATGAAACACATTCATTTTTTAAAACACCATATTTTTTTTGTTGTCACTATACCAAAAAATATATCATGTAATAATATTTTATGAATCTTCCCAAAAAACCATATGAAAACATCCATGGGAACCCAAAAGGAAATCATAAAGAGTCTTACTAAGTGAGTGTACTATCTCCCACTTCCTACTATATGGGGTGCTTATCTCAATACCATATCATGAAAAGGTAAGAACCATAAATAAGATTTTATGGTAAACTATAAAATATCTAGAACTCAAAATAAAGGTTTTGATTTTAATTTCTAAAAAGATATTGATTTAAGGGATGATGATGACACCATGAACCTGAGAAAGCTCCTTGTAGAGGGGAATGGTAGATTTTCCGGATAGAGAGCCGGTTTCTATGACATGTGAAAGATTGGATGGAAACTGAGGAATGAATTTTGAAACCATGAACATGAAGTGTGATTTTTGATACCTCATAGCTGACATATAGATATCTGTATCATTATCCGTATTTTTCGACACCCTTTCGATAGTTTTGAGATCCCTTCCCTTTGATCCCTGAGTAAACAGAAGTAGCAGGTTGATGCAACCATTTTTTTAAACAAAATATGCTAGTCTAAACCATTTAAAAGATAAATATAATTCCCATGTAAAATTAAACAAAATATAAAAAGATATATTGGGTAATCATTATTGGAAAAATTATATATATAATAGAAATTTGGAATATTTTTCCGAATTATAGTTTTTGGATCCATTTTATCAATGTACCAATGAAACTGGGGTGATCATGTAGAAAGGTAGGTGTTGATTGAAACAATAACTACTTTAAAATATTTCTTAGGAAGGTTTTCTCATAGATAGCCCCCTCTTTATAATTGTTCTGAATAAGTCTTTGTCCCAGAAAACACAATCTTAAGAACATAATTTTAAAAGGTGTTTTCTTGGAAATTTTTTTTCTTTATAATGGTTTTCAAGAGAGTGACATTTCAAACAGGATCCTCCACTATATATTGTTTAGTTTATTTTATTTTTTTATATATTTTAAATATATTTATATGAAACATTTTCAATAGATAATAAAATTGATAATAATAATGATATATATAACTGAAATAATATAAATAAAATATTATTTATATTATTATTAAATATATAATATATAAATATAAAATAATAAAAAATACTATTATTAAATATGAGAAATAATTTTTTTATTAAAATAATTAATATTATTTTATTGTCAAATAATATAAATCATATTATCATTGAATATTATTAATAATAAATAATAATTATGCCCATAAAATCATTTTGAATTAATGAATATTTATAATTAATAATATTATTACTAATATTATTTTTTAGTATTACCAAATATGAAAATATGTAGATTATAAATAATATTAAAATGTTTTATTTATTTATTTTCTCATTGTTAAAATATGAAATATATTTATATAATTGTTTTCATAAATGAGTAATAATTTTATTAAAAATTTTCAACTATAAAATTATTATAAACAATTATGATATATACAAAAAAATAAGTTAATATTTGATTTAAATTAAATTATTACCTAATTTAGTAGTTAAAAATGATTTATATTATTTACATAATTATTAATTATTATTTTTGTAATTATATTAAATATTTTAAAATGTAATTATTATTTATTAAAATAGTATTTTATAATTTTTAAAAATATTAAGATAATTAATCTATATTTTTTATTATTTTATTGAGATTCCTTTTATTATCAAATAAAAGTTTTTTGGATAATTTTTTTTTGAAATTTCATATAGATTTTATATATAGTATATTTTATTTAGTTATAATTTTTGAACTGTAAATGTAACATTTTAATCAATAATGACTATGCATAGGAAATAAATATCTATTTGTTATATTAATTTTCTGTTTTATATTTTCAAATATTTCATATACGTTCAATCGATGATCTAAAATCCGTTTTTGTTGGTCTTATAGATTATATTTTATAATTTTCTAAATTGACCTACTTAAAATGTAATAATTTTTTGAAGTAGTTGATTTTTAAAGCCTAAAAAACATAAAGTATAAGACCAATTTAAATAAAACATAAATCATGGATTAAAAATATTTGAAATATTTAAAAATAAAAAAATCATTACAAATAGTGATGAATATTAATTTCTAGGGAACAAAATATTATTGTTTCTAAACATTAAATTTCTACTTATGAATTATAGTTTCAACAACATTTTTTTCAATAAATGTAAATTTTATTGCCTATTTTTGTTTTGAAATTTATTTTAGTTTCAATGTAAAATTATTTTAACTAAAAATGAATTAAATTTAAAATAGATTTTATTTATACTATATTTTATGCCCCATTTTTCTTGATTAAATGTTTTGTTTAAAATAAATTATGTTTGTTATCGATCAATTATTTTTGGTTTTATATATTTAATATTATTATTTTTTTGAACAATTTCATTGTGTTCAATCCATGTTTTTTGTTTCTTTTTGATTGTCCATATAATTTATATTTTATAGGGTTTCAATGTAACCTAAATAAAAATTAATAATGTTTCAAGTAAGTGAATTTTAAATCTAATAAAATATAAACTATAAGTCCAATATAAATTAAACAAAACTCATGGATTAAATATATTAAAAATAATTTAAAATAAAACAAGTGAAAATGTTTTTGATGAAAAATATATTCAATGGAAAAAAATATAATTGTTTCAAAACAGTAAATTTGACCTTTTTTTACAAAAAAATATTTTCTCTGTAAATTAAAAAAAATTATTAATTTTTTGGTGATCCATTTTATTTTAAATAACTGTTATTTTTATAATCAATGTTATAAATATCATATATATTATTTATAATTTATTTTATGTGTTAAAATGTACATATAAATAAAATTGTAGAATAGTAGGAAACTATAAAGGATTACAAAATGAAAATGAAAATTTTGATTTAATTTAAATTTATGACATACACTGTGATGATTTGTCAATCTGATAAGAGATGTGATCAAATTGAATAAATAAGTAATTCTTAGAAAATGATGGTCTTTAAAAATGTAGGTCGTAGAGTGAAAATAGGTCAAATAAGATCGAATTGTAGTGATATCACATTACACTAACCATATATTAATATTTTAATAATAGTAACTAACATCACATAGAACAATCTGTATTTTTCTTAAACATGGAAAAAACATAATTTTAGTTATTTAAATTCAGAAAATGTAAATTTAACAACTAAAACCATATGAATTGATCTCCAATTGATGTAAAATATTAGGAATGTTGGATTGAAATTATTTATCTCAATCGTGAGGAGACGACATGTCAATATAAATTGCAATGACCTCTAACAATCTTATTAATAATTTCTTAAAAAATGGTAGTCATTAAAAGTGTGAGCCACTGAGTGCGGATGAGAAGAATGATCAATGATTTAGGAGAAATCTATTGACAGTAATCATTCATTGATTTTAAATTATAGGAGTTGATAGTGTGTCAACATAATCTATCATTTTCTAGAGATATCTAAAAAAGAGGTATTGGTAATTTATAATGATAAATCCTGATTTTAATGGAATAACCATAGAAACACATATCCAATTAATGTGACGTATTGTGAAAGATGTCATAAAATTATTTTTTATATATTTGGGTAAATTCACATCAATCTAACATGTGATGTGTTAAAATAAACTAAATATGTAGTTATTAGAAAATGATGGTATTTAGACATATGTTCCACTAAGATTGAACAATCCAAAGCATATCTATTTCAATGAATTCACATGAATAAATTCATTGAATGATTTTTAAATTATATGCACCAACAGTGTGACAAATCATGGTGTTGTTTTCTTGTGATGACTGAAACAGTTTTTTAGTAATTTAATGTTATAAAACATAAATTTTATGTTTACAACAACATAAAAAAAATCCAATTTATATGATATCTAATGAAAGATGTATTAGAATTACATTGGATATGTATGAGTAGACAACACATCATCTGACAAGTGATGCGCTCAAAGTGACTAAATAAGTAGCTCTTCAAATATGATATTATTTAAAAATGTGCACCAACATGTTCAATCTAGTAAAATGATAATATATTGTCGTGAATTTACATGAACACAACTGTAGATATATTATTGAATAATGAAAACTAATTGGACATTAAAAATAGGTTTCATTTTCCTATGATGACTGAAAATGTATTTTCAGAAATTTTAAAATCTAAAATATATGTTTGACCATCAAAAAGATAGAAAAAAATATTTTATTGAAAAGGAATAATGTGAAAACTATCTGGGGGTATTTTTTATGTGTGTGAGTATATGGTACGTTATCCAGACACATGATGTGCTCACATAAAAATTAATAATGCGATTTTAAAAAATGGAGGTATTTCAAAATGTTAACCAAGGACTTCAAGCTTATAAAATGATCTAATATTGTGGATAAATGATAACGACAAATCTATGGAATCATTTTTTAATTTTATAAACTAATTCCATGTCAAAATTAGTTTTTGTTTGAATGAGAATACATAAAACAATGTTACAGTAATTACTAATCATAAAACCTGGATTTTATGGTTAAAATGATCGAAATTGTCCTTTAATTGATGTGAAATATTATGAAAGTTTTCAAAGAATTATTTTTCAATTTTGTGAGGTTTTTTAATGTCAATATAAAATGGTATGTGCTTGATTAGAATAAATAAATAATTTTTTTGAAAATGAAGGTCTTTAAAAATGTACGCCAGAGATTGCATGTCGAATAAATGAGCATGGATTATTGTGAAATGACATCAAACAAATCTAAATATAATTTTTAAGACTGAATACATATAAAATTAATATAAAATAAGAAAAATAATTAAATATAGGAAAGAAAAAAAAATTTAAAAAACACAATGACTTGTGGTTTAACAAAGTAACATTTTTATAGATAATTTTTTTACAGAAATCCTTTTTAACATAATAATTTTATATTAATATTTTTCATATAAGACACATTATCATAAAACTCATTACGGAAGGAATATCCGTGGTAGGCACTTTTTAATAAATGAATGAATTTTTTTTGTTTGTATTAATAGAAATATATATATTTATTTATATATTCTAAAAAATTCAATTTATTAATAATATATATATATAGATGAATATATATATATATAACCTAAAATACATATATATTTGTCTGTGTGCTTCTATAAACATTCATATAGACACAAAAAAACAAACACACAAAACATAAATATTATAAATATATGTAAAAATAATTATATTAATATATGAATATACGAATAAATAATGGATTAAAATTTACATTTATTTTTGATATATTTGAATAGATATAAAGGATATATTTGAGGAGATATATATGATATCTTTGATAATATATTGCTGATATAGTTGATGAGATATATTTGATATCGTTGATGAGATTTGTTTCATATCATTAATTAGATATCTGATATCTTTTTGGAGAGATGTGAGAATTCATGAGGAAACTCTCCATTATTTATATGAGATATGTGTCTCTTCTCTATTTGTTTATGGGGATGTATAGTTGCGATTTCACAATCCGTATTATAGATCTGCAACCTATAGAACTACTTTGATTAAATTTGATGTCACTTGTGTTGGTTTTTGATCCAATCCTAGTGATTTTTCATATTAAACTTTTGTTTGGACATCGATCTCATGTTTTCAAAGTCAGAACTATTTGAATTTCATTATCAGGTTACATTCAGACTGCATATTCTACCCAACGTTAATCTAATATTTTATCATAGTATTAGTTTTGAGAACACCTTAATTGTAGGAAGTATCTACATTCTAATTTTGATTATTAGTGGATACCACATTCTGGACTAGGTCATGTTGTTTTTCCATTTAGGGTTTTCCATGTAAAAACAATTCCAATGTCAAATATTATTCTTTAGCACTCATATCACTAGTGGTTGTGGATCGACATTATTTTTCATGCCTGTTTAGAGGGAAAGAAATTTATTTACACTCTGAATTCACTTTTGTATTTTTATTTCACATTCCTTTCTTTCTATCTGTCCCAAAAGAGTGTAGATAGAGGAGGAGGTGGGGTGAAGATACATGGAAAGAAAATATCACCAAAACTAGTGGAAAAAATCTATTTATTATGTAGTAAGTGATATTTATTGTCGATGAAGATACCTTTTATAAATTATAATACTGTGATGATGTAGGTATATTTTACTAGTGACGATGAATAGTGAATTTATCATCACATTCTTACCACAGCTAGAGGGGGAATGTTGGGGGGGGGGTGTGATATAGAGTGATAAAACATTACCCAATCATGTTGAAGATATCATTTTTCATGTTTATAAAGTGTTTGTTAATATTCATAATGGTACCTTTTATCAATGCTAAAAGGTTAAGATGGAGGTATATTTTACCAATGACGATGAATAGTTCCTTTATCAAGGATTTTTAGCAATAAATAAATACTACAAGAAAAATGTTCCCTTACGGAGGGAGAAATCTGCCAACCTCCAAATAACAATTTCTATTTATCATATTAGAAAGCTCCAAATGGTGGATATAGTGATATTTTACACTCCAATATTGTTTTCACTATCCCTCATTAGGACGACCCCCACAACCCCACCCTCCCCCCATAGTCAATCCCTCCTCCCTCACTAATATCTTTCCCCTCTTCCCCCTCCTCACTACAATACACCATTTCCCCCCATGATAAGATGTGGAACTTCCCCCGAGAGCAGATTCCATCTTCCACTGAGCCCTCTCTCTAAACCATGCCACCACCCCCACCTTCCACTTCAATATGCTACAATGATGTCTAAATTCACCATTTCCCCAATCCGCTGATCCAACAATCTTCCCCCTCCTCTCCAAAACTATCATTCCCCCTCACTCAACTCCTCAATACACAACACCACCTTCCCCATCCTTGAATCCCCCATCATAATCCTATCATTAATACCCCCATCATATAGTCGACCATTACCCTTTTCATCCCCCCATCCCATACCCTCGAGCCCCCTCCTCTCCCATGGATTTTGGTCTTTATTAAATTGAGGGTATCAATTTCTCAACAGTCAGACACAATATATAACTTTTATCCCAGTTAGGGTAGTTTCATTATATTGTTTCATATTGAATTTTTTCCATACATCATATTTAAATTTATTTTTTCATAAAATTTAACACAACTCCCTCGTTCCAATAAAATAATATTCCTTGATTAAAACATAAAATATAGATATATTAATTTGGAATTGTAGATATATCATTATGTGATTAATGATTAAAAGTTATTTTTTGGATGCCTAACATTAATAAGGTATTATAAATATTTTTTCAATCTTATTTTATTTTTTATCTTTTATATTTAAATTTTTGTAAATCATGGAAATTTTCATGTTTAAATTCTAGATGGGGATCCATTAATTTTGATATTTTTTAGTTAAATTTTTCAATTATAATTAATGTACATTTTTTTGAATCCATCATGTCTTGATACATCCATATTATATAGATTCCTATTGGAGTTTTGACATTCATGAATTTCTTTTTCTACAATATACACATGTATAAGACATAATGAAAACATCATTTTATTTATCTCCCAATGAACTACTATCATAGAACTATTTTTGAAAAGGGAATTGTTATTGTGAAAATTGAAGTTAAATAACATTTTTTTAAAGATAGATCTCATGCTGGATTTCTAACTCTGGTTTTACTATTTCCCTTTTTTAAAGTTATATGTAATTGGAGCCTTATTTTACTAATAAATTTATATTTTATTTTTCACCTTGATGTTGTTAACTCAAAATGTATTTCTCCATTTTGATGATATATTTTACATGTTTATTCAACATAATTTTCTTTAATATTAATGTTTATATAGTTTTATTAGATATCTATTATGTATACTATGTATCCCCATTTACCTTTTTCAATAGTTTTTTCATAGCCATTTCGATCCAGGTTTTCTCTAAATACTCCACTTCTAAAAAAATTACTATTATGAAAGAGTTTTTTCTAATTTTCTCTCAATTCCCTATGTTAATGTAGGATCAATTTTTAGTTTTAATCATTCTAATATTATCCTTGAGCAAGAACTCTACCATAATTTTGAATGTCCCATCAAATTTAGTTGTTTAAATATATTATTGTAACAAAATTTATTCTAGTTTAAAATCATGTAGGAAATATCTCATCCTTTCTACTTGTTCTCTCTTAATAATCATGACAAATCTCATGTAGATTCATTATATCTAGTTGAGGATACCCATTTAACAATATTATATATCAAATGAAATATCCACTCAATGCCATCAGGTTCCCAATAATTGAAATCCATTGGAAAATTTTCACAAAATTATTTTTTCCCTTATAATGCTTCATATTAAATTTTTTAGCAATTTTATTTCACTTCACATTTCTAATGATTTCATACAACTATATCCTTCCATATAGTTAATATAGTCTGAGTTAAACCTTAAATATATATTAATTTTTTCCCATTCAAATCAACATTATTTAAAGGGTGATATTTATATAATTTTTAATTAATTTTACATTTTACATCATGTTAAACAAAATAATATATCCTTATTTAATCATGTATGTTCGATGAACACCATATCATTTGATTTATATATTATTTTTCATATAATTTTTTATTTCAGTATTGATTTTTTTAGATAATTACAAACCAGAGAACCCATAAAAGGTAATAAATGCATATTCATTTTAGGTACTAATTATATTTAATCATTATTCTATGATTGTCTATTAACCAATGGTAGTGGGTTAGATACTATAAATTTCATTCAAATATAGTTCATTTTTTTATTCATGTATCTAGGCTATCTTTTTTGAATGTATATCAATCATGGGGATTATAATTATTTATTGAATTAATCTTTCTTTTATATACATTTTTTGTCTTTTTACATAATGGCTTTTTTTGTTGAAAATTAATCTTGGGATTGGTTTTATTTGAATTTTTAAAATTCATATTTCTAAATAATAATATCATAGATTTTTTCATCGCCTTCATGTTTTGAATATTCTCCGTAATTTTTTTTCTTAAATGAGGTAGAATTTTCTTGAATGTGTTGATATGAAATATCACTAGTTTTAAGAGGCCATTAAAGAAATCAATGATATTTTCATCTCATATGGGTTCTTGGTTACTTAATGTCAATAACCGATTTGATCTTTTATAGTAGAGTTTTATCAATTCCATTGTATTGTAATGTGAGTTTCTGGGGTTAATCTTCACAAGGGTGATTAGTTATGAGTTCATGGAAGATATTAGTCCATAGTTTCACTACATATAGAAGAATCATGGTGGATATGATCCTAATATTATAACTGCTAATCATTTTGGTATCCTTTACATAGAAATCATGGATTAAAATTTTCCATGTCCAAAGGAAGGATGGTAAATCCATATTATTATAACTACTAAAATCATGGAAGAGTAAATTTAGAAGGATGAAACCATAATAAACCCACAAACATTATAGGGTTTCCCATCTTGTAAGTGAATTGATCAATGTCACCCATTTTATTCATACAATAGTTCTAACAGAGTGATTACCACAATATTTTCATTCAATAACTTCTTACTAAAATTCACTAATATAATATATATCTCTTCCTTTTTCAATATAAGATGCATCTACATTAATTCTCCATACAGCAGAATGAGTATTCATCACCCGACTAGGATTTATACCACATCAACCCGTAAGTGCAGTACATCAATGCTCTTGAAGACCTGAATTGTCACTAGTATTCAGGGAGTTTATCCCCATAATAAATAACCATACATAAATGGTCCCCAATATGTTATTATTTGACATAGAGGTTCTCCTCATGTCATAAAAATTAATCTCCCTTATGTTTTTTCCATAGGGGTAAGGGAATAACGCCTATTGTGGAGGTAATCCATGAGACTCCAACAATTATTCTTAAGTGAAAATCAGCATGAATCTTCAAATCACATTCTTGTAGAAATTTAATTTATACATTTATGTACTAATAGTCGATGAAAAGAAAATTCACTAATAATATTTTAGAATGAGGGAACTCTGATGGTCTGAAATTGATAAATTTTCACATCTTCTATAAGTGCTAGGGGCACACTTCAGTTAGTTGAGGAAAAAATATCCTTTGGAAAAAATACAAATGTCCCAAATGTAACATCATAAATGAATTTATTATTTTATTCCATATAATATTTATTAGGGAATTGCATGCACCTAACCCATGAATTTTCATCATCCCTTATATCCACATATATATTAGATGTTTGATATATGTTATGATCTGAATAAGGGATATGTTAAATGGATAAAACTTGATTGATCCATATGATACAAAAAATCCCACTCAACATGATTATATTAATTTACCCACCTATATGTGAATTTTTTGGAATCATGATTGAAATTTCAAAAATAAAACTATTATTGCAGTTGAATGATTTCTTATCTGATAGGACTTCTAATAATTGGTGTGTGTGAATGGAGGGATCAAAAATACCTCGTAGATCATACAAATAATTCCCCAGTTTTGAATAAGATTTCCTTAGTAATTAATATGAAGAGGTAAAATAATTCTTTTGGGATTACATAGTCATTAATGATGTTCTAATTTAGTGGTTACTGCATAAAACCACATATTTTTCAATCAAAAAATTTCATAATGAAAATATTGTAGAAAACCACTCGATGAATATTTTAAATTTCTTCCACTACCATCTGGTCAATTATATAACCTATCAATGAGGATCAAAGAAACATCATAACCATAAAAAAAATTTACAAGTATTTTTCAGATAGCCTTTCCTGTGGAATAATATAGTTACTCTCATGGATATCACTAGAGAGTCTGGTGATTGTTCTCAGAACCAATCATTGATTAGAACTAAATTGATGAATATTTATCAACCCAAAATAAAATAAATGTTGTGGGAAACATAAAGCACTTAAATTTATTACCCTATTATATTAATGAGTGATTCCTAAATCATTTCCACCCTTTGAGGGTAGTGAAACTCTACCTCTAACAACTGCTTCAATGCCTCTTACCAGAGTCATCCTCCTAAAAATCAAGATAGATACACTAGTAATAAGGCATACGAGGTGGATCATCCCCAAGATGGTTAAGATAATAAATTAAACCATCATATAGGTGTTTAATCTATAAAAATAATATAGTGTCATAAAACATAAAAACATTCATATAATGGTTAGGTATTTATAAAAAGTCATCAGAATGACATAAAATCATAGGAAAACCATAGTATTAATATTTTTTATGTGTTTTTGTAGATGGAACAACAATGTGTTTTGGATGGTTTTACACCCATTAAGAAGATTGTTATCAGGGTCAAAAAAATATAACAACTACATAATTCAATGAAACTAGACTATAATAATAGTCATGTGAATTTTGATATGGTCGAGAAAAGTAATGTCCATTTGAGTTGGAGTGTGTCCATGAAGTTGGAAATCAAAAATTTAGAGTTATACACCACCAAAACACTTATTTAATTACCATATCCATAGAATAAAACAACAAAATGTCTCGAATTCACAGGAAAACATTCAAATTATTATTTGGGAAAATTATAACAAGATGACACAACAATTAGAAATGTGTTCATCCTAGAATGTCTAAATATGATCTTTTTAAATGTTTGACACCCTTTAAAAACATCTTGGGGTAAAAACCAATTGAAATAACTCATAATTAAATGTAATGAAATGAACAATAGTTTTTAATGTGTTTTAAAATGGTTTCCCACATGGTACATCAATCAGAGATTCAGTTTTTCCAGGATGATAGAAAATATAAATCTATTGTCATAAAATAAAAAAACATGTGTTTAATAGTCATATCATGATGAAAAACCCTCATAATGATATAAAATATTATGAAAATTTCCTAATTATTATTTTTGATATGTATGAGAAGAAGGAACATCAATCAGATTAATGTATGTCCCAGAATCACAGAATATACAGTCTTTAATGGTTTGATTCCATTTTGAAAGGTGCAAATGGG
This sequence comes from Viscum album, assembly GCA_963277665.1. Lineage (NCBI taxonomy): Eukaryota > Viridiplantae > Streptophyta > Magnoliopsida > Santalales > Viscaceae > Viscum > Viscum album. The sequence goes on from OY728120.1 coordinate 1,690,152,104, forward strand.
GGTTAAAACCAACCTAACAATATATGAATGAAATAAAATAACAAACATACAATAATCTAGTGAATTTAGAAATTTTTTAGTAGGATTAAAATAAATCATAACTAGAATTTGTTTAGGATGACCAAAAATGCACTTTTACAGTCATAAAACACCAATATGCTTGTTTAATGATTAGATACACATAAAATGACCATAAAAGGACTTAGAATAATATTAATACCATATCATTATTCTTTTTAACATTTATTAGGATTTAAAGCATAAAACAATTTCATGTTCTCCCCAAAATAGACAAATAAATGGTTTTAATGGTGGGACAATCTTTAAAAACTAGCGAAAAGTCAATACCAAAAAAATGACCTATAAAAAAATGAAATCTGAAAAAACAACCATATATTAAATTGTAATATAATTCAGTAGATATTATGTATATATAAAGTTTTTTTCCTGGATTACATTGAAAAAAATTTCCTTGTCATAAAACCCTAAAACATGCATTTAATGGTCATATTAACATCAAATTACCTCTAACTAACATGATATAAAAGGGAATTGTCTTATTGTTATTTATTACATTTATGATAATGTAAAATTTCTAATGGATGATTAGTATTATCTAAATGATGAAATATTAAGTTTTTTTTTGGTTTCTCACCCATTAAAATGGATCATCTAGTGGTCAAAACAAAAAAATCACCAAAAAATCATAAAATTAGATTGAAACTACCATATAGTGATTTATAAAATGGTATAGTAGAGAAAATATACATCAATGTGGGTGGTTTTTATGAATGTCTAAAAACACATATTCAGTGTCATAAAACCCCAAAATACATGATCAACAGTCATATCCATATAAAAAACCATTGAATGACTTGAAATAATAGTAAAACCATATAAATATTATTTTTGAAATGTACGATGATACGCCACATCAATCAGATGTCCAGTATTTTCAAAATGACTGAACATATGGTTTTCTATTGTTCATTGCTCTTTATAAATACATGGGGTGAAAAAACCTAAATAACAAACTCCAAATTCCAAAAAATCGCATGAGCAGAATCATAGAGTGAATTATAATTTTTTCAAGAATACACTACATCAATAAAAGGTGTTTTTTTGTCTGGGATGATGCAAAAATTAACTTTTTCTATCATTAAACACCAAACCATGAATTTAGAAATTATATATATTGAAAACATCCTAAAATGGCTTGAAATCCTAGAGAAATAGTCTCATTTTTATTTTGGACATTTAAGAGCATACCAAATTCCCAAAGGATTATTGTTCTTCCGAGAACAACTGAATATGAAAATATTAACTGATTTAATCCATTTAAAAAGGTGAGTCTAGGGGTAAAACCCAACCAAACAAAACATCCAATGGTCGGGAAAACATATGAAAAATATTATAGAGTGAATTGTGAAATGGTTGACTGTAAAAAATAAGAATATAAGCTGCTCCTTGCCTATGAGGTCCCAAAACATATATCACGTGTCACAACAAACAAAAACATGCATTTAGATGTCACATCCATAGAAAACAACCTCAATGATGGTTGAAATCACTGTAAAACTATCTTATTTTTTAAATGAATTAGGAGACAAAACATTAATTAGGCAGGTTGTCTACCTCAAAAAACAAAATATATGATTTTAATGTATTAATTCCTTTTAAAAAAACTCAGGGGGGTCAAAAATAAATGAACTAAATCCAAAATCTATGAAATCAATGGATAACAATAGTACCAATAATTTTAAAATGGATGAATAGACGACACAACAATTATAGGTTAATATTTATTATGATGGGGGAAAATGTAATTTTATTATAATAAAATACAACAACATTAATTTAATTGTCAAATCTAATTAAAAAATCCTCATAAATAATTTAAAAAGTGTTAAAATAGTATTATTATAATTTCCTATGAGTACAACTAGATGACTTGTCAATCAGATGACCAGTATTCCTAGAATGATTGAATATATGGCTTTGAAAGGTTTTATGTCATTTAAAATGGTCTGTCTAGGAGATATAACTAAATAAATGTTATCTAAATTCCATGAAATCATAATAAAACAACTATTTAGTGAATTTTGAAACTGAAAAATAAAAGGAATGCCAATATAATCTTTTTCTTTTCAAAGGATAAATGACGATAAACATTTAGTGTCATATGACATAAAAAAATATTTTTAATTGTCAGATTCTTTTAAAACAACATCCAATGACTTAAAATACTTGGAAACCCTTCATGAAATTATTTTCAACAAGAATATGTAGATGAATCATCAATATGACATGTGGCCTTCTTAGAAAGATCTAAAGTATGGTTTTGAAAGGTCTGACACCCTTTAAAAACACGTGGCGCTCAAAACCAACCAAACTGCATAGGAATTCCATAAAAAATATTAGAAAAAACCATATAGTGTCTTTTTCAATTGTTTAGAATATAGAATGTATATCGAAGGATTTATTTCACTTTTATAATTTAGAAAACACTTTTAGTGTAACAAAACACCAAAAATATAGGTATTTAATTGGCATATCTATATAAAACGACCTTGGAATTACTTGAAATAATTAGAAATAAACATATTATTATTCATGACGTGTATGAGTTAATGAATGATCAACAAAATTTGTGGTCATCCTAGAATGACTAAATATGTATTTTTTTTGAAAGGATTGGCATCCATTAAAAACATTTTTCTGGGGGAAAACCCTAATGAATGGCATTAGAATGTCATAAAATTAGACAACCACTATCATATAGGTTATTTTAAAATAGTCATGTTTATATAATGTTAATATAAGCTATTATTTATCTTGGATAATAGAAAACATATTTTTTCTATTATAAAACACAAAAATGTGTGTTTAACTATATAATGTATAGAGAGAGACCTTATAATGGCATGATATCATAGAAAACCAATATTTATATTATTAGTTTTTGTGTATGAGGTGGAGAAATATCAATCTGTCATGTGGCCGTCTTGAAATTGCAGGATATGATATTTTTAAACATGTGATGACATTAAAACCCCGATGGCATCAACCCCAAACAAATGTCTTCCAAATGATGTGAAATCATACAAAAAATAGTGTAGATTAAATATTCAAATGTTATAGTACAATATAAGTCAATCATATGTTCTATTTTTCAGGTATGATGGTAAACACACTATTAGTTCATTGCAAATCCAAAACAAGCTTTTAATGGTCATATATAATCCCAAAATCATTACAATTACTTTCAATAATTATAATATCTTCTTATTATTATTCATGATGTCTAGTAACAAATGAACTATCAATAAAATGTCAGTCTACCCATAACGACCAAATATTTTATTAATGGATGGAATCCTTTAAAATGGACTATCTTGGGGACCAAACCCACTGAATAGAAACTAATGTCCTGAAATTAGATAACAAAAATAGTATAGTGAATTATCAAATGGTTGGCCAAACATAATTTCATTCTATTCTAACATTAGTCTTTGAGTACTGGAAATTCAATAATATTGTCACACAACACAAAAGATCTTGTTGAATAGTTTGATCCATATAAAAAACACCAAAATGACATGAGAAAATAGTGAAAATGTACTTGTTTATGTGTATGGGGAGTCGACGTGTTAATCAGATATGTCGTCTACAATGAAATACAATATATGTAGTTTGTAAAGCTTTGTGACCCTTAAAAAATATGTGGGTGTCATAACTAGCCAAAACACCCGTGAATTCTATGAAAAACCTACCATATATTTATTTTTTAAATATTCATTTATATTATACTTCAATCGTTTTTTCTACATTCCTGGGATGAAGGAAAAAATAATTATTATTGTTATAAAATACCCAAACATGTTATTAATCATTAGTTCTATATAAAACGACCACATAATGACATGAAATCATAAGGAAATTATAATATTGTTATCTATGACTTGTATGAGTAGATGGAATGTCAATTAGATTAGTGGTATACCACAAATAATAGATTATTCAGTTTTTAGAGGGTGGATTCCCTTTAAAAATGTGCAACCCTGGGTCAAAAACAACTAAACCACATTAATATTTCATGAAATTAGATTAAAAATACTATATAGTTAATATTTAAGAGATTGAATATACCTAAAAATTATTCATTATAGAGTTTTTTGGGAAGAAATATAATTTAGTTTTAGATTAATTAAACAACTAAAAATTTGTTTATTTTCTAGATTGATAGCACACAACCATGTAAAAAGATTAAATCATAGGAAAACTATTTCATTATTATTTTTAAAGAGTTAGAGGACATGACAAGGCAATTAAATATGTGGTCTTAATGAAAAAAATATGTATTTGGATTTTAATGGTTTCACACCCCTTAGAAACATGATAGAGGAACAATCCAACAAAATTATATCTAAAATCCATGAAATGAGACAAATAAACTGCACAATTATTTTTAAAATGGTGAACCAAATTGTACATCCATAGGAGGTTCTATTTGTTAAGGGAGGTGGAAAATAATCATTCAATGTCATAAAATGCTAATATCTCCATTTAATAGGTAGATATATATCATAAAACATTATAGAGAAATCATATCATAGTAATATTGTATAATTATTATTCATTATTTGTACAATAAGATTGGTCGTCAATCAGATTAGTGTTTTGTACGGAGCAACCAACAATGTGGGTTTTAAAGGCTAGTAATTTATTAAAAAAGATCACCAAGTGGGTAAAAACAAGTAAAAAAGAATCCAAATAATGTGGAATAAGAAAAAAATTTGTAAAGGGAGTTGTGAAATGTTCTTGTAGAAAGAAAGTTATTCGGAGTTTGTGTTTGTCTAGGAGGAGGCAGATGGCAATTGTAGTGTCATAAAACAAAAAAATGCGGATTTAATGAAAAAATTATTTATAATTACCTTTGAATAACTTAAAATACAAAGATATATTTCTTATTATTATATTTGAAATGTATGATGTGATGACACATCAGTATGATGTGTGGTCATCCAGTAACAAATGTATATGCCATCTATTATGGTATGATGTCATTTGAAAACACACAGGGGGTCAAAATCAACTGAATGATATCATAATTCTATATAATTATTAAACCAAAACCATACAGAGAAATGAAAAATGGTCGATTATGTATTTCCTCAAATAGTGGTGATGTTTTCCCAGGATGATGTAAAATGGACTTTTAGTTTCATAAAACAAAAAAACATGAATTAATGTTTCATATATATATATATAATGACATCATAATGTCTTAAAATCAAAATATAACCAAATTATTATTATTTAGGATTCATATAAGCACACATAACTTAAATCAGATGTGTGGTCTGTTTGGAAGGATAGAATATGGTGTCTATAAAGGATTAACAACCTTCAAAAAGGTTCATCTAGGGGGTCGAACTGACTATAACATATCTAGATGCCATGAAAAATGGAGACAATATCCCCAATGTGAATTTTAAAATGGTCCTGGAGATGGAATATCATTATGATCTATAATTTAACTTGGAGGACCAGAAAAAATGTTTAGTGGCATAAAACACCAACATGCGTTTTTAATGGTCATATCCATAAAAAAGACCAAAAAATGTTTTGAATTTATCGAAAAACCACATTTGTATTATTTTTCATACATATGAATATATTAAATGGCAATTGAACATGTGTTCTTCTTGAAATAATAGAATAAATGGTTCTTAATGGGTTTACACCCAATAAAAACACATGGGGGGTTCAAACATGTCGAATGACCTCAGAATGCTGTGAAATTAGATAAAGAATATTGAATTGTGAATTTATAAATAGTAGAGATAAAAATATATCAATCATAGTTTCTGTTTGGATATGGTGATTGTATACTTACTTTTACGGTCAAAAAACAACTAAACATGTGTTTAACACTCAAATATATACTAAATTATCATGGAATGAGTTGAAATAATAGGAAATCCATATTATCATTATCTGTGGAATTTACAAGAATAGTAATAACCAATCATATGCATAGTCTATTTGGAACAATATAATATTTTTTAATAATTATAAAACAATGATTACAAATTATTAATACATTTTCATATCTATATAACATAGTAAGATTGTACAAAATTTTTATTGGAATATTTTTTTTATTTTAATTTTAATTTGTTATATTTTTTACTTTTCTGATTATTTTATTAAATTTTTTCATGTATTTATATTTGATGATGGGTTTGTATCTTGTATTAATATGATACAATAACATTAATGGGACCATGGGTTTTTATATTATTGAAATATAAGTATTATTTTAGAAAATTGTTTATTATTTTAATGCTTTAGATTTTATTTTATGAACAATTAAGAAACAAATCTATTAATTGTCATGTGGTGGTAAATATTGGTTAGGCCCATTGAACCTATGGTGACCAAAATTTGGTGGAAACTATATGAAATTCCACATGGGGCTATATATACCACCATTTTTACCTCTAAAGGTTACCCAAATGGGGATATTGTTTCCGATAAAAGGAATTCTCTATAGGTGATACTGACATTGTCTATAGAGACAATATTTTTATGTCCAATATAGGTATCTTCGACCTGGTCTATTGTATCCATTAAAAGGAAGATGTTGTATCCATCAATGATTGGGTGAAAGTATTTTCGTTTTGGAGTATGTATGGTTTCCACTATAGGAATTTAACGATGTCTTTTGGAGTTTGCTAAAGTTTTTTTATCGACTAGTGATACATGTCATCTATTATAGATACCTAATTCATTAGCAATTTTTTTCAATGAAATGTAATTTATGATGAATCGGATAGGGGGTGAGAGTGGGTGTTCATGTGCACGTAGGTGTGGGGGTTGTGAATGTGTGTATAGGCACATGTGGGTGTGGGCATGTTAGTGTGTGTATGTGTCTTGGTTTTGGTGTGGGTGCTTATAGGTGGAACCAGTACAGTACCTAATCAAGATGAATTTTTACCCTTCTAGATTTATAGCTATATTTTAGCATTGATTATGTAAACATTCATCATATGATAAAATGATTGAATGAATGTATAAATTGGTAGTGATGATGATGATTTTCCAAATTATCACTGTTTATCATTGAAAAAATAAATTGGATTTTAAAGTAGCCTTAATCATTAGTATTTTTTTAGAGATGAAGATGTTAATTTACAATTAATGGGTTTGTGGGGGAGTGTTAGTGTGGGAGTTGAAGAACATATGAGTGAAAGGGGTTTTATTTTTTGTATGTTCATGTGGTTTAGTGTGTGTAAGTGTTTGTGTATGTGTGTGGTTCTATGTGTTTCAGTGTGTGTGTGTGTGGGTGGGTGGGTATGGGTGTGCGTAACATCCCTGCCTAGGGATTCTTGAACCATGACCCACCAAGTGGAATAATGTTCCCTTAAACATTCCTTCCTATATAGTAGAGAAAGTTTGTGAGAACCAAGAATCAATAATCAACATAGAGAGACATATTATCAGTACCATCACATGAAATAAGAGATAAATAGTAAAACAACCATAAAACATCTGAGTAAGCTTATGGAATTATAGATAAGAGATAACAATCGATGAGAAATAAATATCAAAGTTATATTAAAATAATGTTCCCTTGTTTAACATGTATACATACATCTGAATGGTCACCCACTAGGTGGATTAAGGAATAATGAATACGAAAATATAAATATCTATGGTGACATCACCATAACAATATGACTCCCTCTTTAGCCTTTTATCTCGATCTCATCTAGAAAACCCAACTAGATCACATGTATAACTTCTATCATAAATAAAAAATACATGGATATACATGTTCACCATAGTACTATAATAACATGCGAACATAAAACTCAGTAGGAAACCTTTTTTAGTTTTTTTCCTAGAACCAACTGTCAATACATAGATTAAATCACTATTCAATGTATTTCATATTAATAAAATTGCATGGTATGTATTGACAATTTCTATTCAAATCTCTATAGTAATAATTTCTTGGAGTATACATCATATTTGATAAGTGTATAATATTTTCCCACAATCATGAAAACCCAAATTTGTTATGATGATATTCATAAATTAGGTTCCCTACTTGATAATGTATTATAATGGGAAATATGGTACATTGACTTTTAGGTGTGAGAACATGTATGCATATGATGATTCTTCTCATGATTTTCACACATGATAATCTAAAATACGAGAGATTATGATAAAAAATATACCAGTATGAATTGCTCATGTTTTGGTGTCATCAGATATACCTATGTACTAGTGTGTATGTTGTTCCCTAGGCTTTACAATTATTTTTAATGAATGTTAGGAATCACTTACTAAGATGGATATCTCATTGAGAAATGAAATTTCCATTCCATATTTGTGTTAGGTGATATCTCATCACTTTAATGAAATAGAATCATCACATTAAATTGCATCACCATTGTGTAATGACTTGTTTATTTCTGGCAGTCAATGAAATACATACTGAACATGTAGGTTGTAAAACATATTTTCAACCTGAATGATAAAAAATAGTGATAAAGGGATTATATTACAAATTGATAATTCATATGTGGTTTCTTACATTGTCACATAATGTTCTTTCTCTTGTTTATCTTGAACTATTTCTAGATAGTAATGTGGGAATTTATGAAGCCCTTCCTAATTCAAATTAGAATGAATCCTAGTGGGAACCAAATTATGTGTTTATGCTGATCTATATATAATTATATTCAACATTTAGTAATAGAATAAATTTTATTTCCATACCTTATTATTAATTTTATTTAAGTTATATTGATCACATAAATTACATAAATATTTTTTCATAGACATGTGAATTTTATATTTATATAATTTCTGGAATATTTTAAAAAATATTTACTCTATAGATTGTGAATAAAATATTTATTTATGAATAATATATGTACCCAATTTTTCAATAATTTATAGAGATTTTAAAATGAAACAAGATTGAGTCTGGTGATAAATATTAATTAACAATACCAGTAAATGATATTTCTTATTATAAAATTAGGTTCATCAAAAAAAATAATAAAAATATAAATATTATTAGGTGAAATGGGGTTTAATAAATGAAATAAATGTTATTTAATATAAATAATTCAATTAAACACTATTTTAACATAAATACTCACTCTTTAAATTGACTTATATATCTATTGTGAAGATTACCAAAAAATTGTGTATAGATAGTTGTTGTGTAGAATGAATTCACACTCAAATCCTTTTTCACTCTACCTATCAAGAATGATATTCAAAAAAGATATTTAATAAAAGATATAGAATCAGTGATCAAGAATGAACAACACAACACATTCAATTCTCTGTGATTAAACCCATTGATAGAGTGCAGTTGGTTGGAGATCATTGGAGAATGTGTGTATCGCAGCAAGGGGGATTCTACCCTTGGATACATATATGGCATAGAAGGAAATATGAAAGGATCAATTTCAGATGATCAATAGTCACCAATTAAAATTTTATAATGACCATGCATTTATTTTTGAGATAATAAACAAATTAATAATAAATTTGATGTGAAATATCACCACACCTGGTTTTAGAAAAAAAATTATTTTTATAAATTTAATTATATTTCTTACCATTGCATGTTTCTACTACACCTTTGACATAAACTGGTATTAGAGGTAGGTAACATATAAATTTATAATTACATATTTTATTTTTTCTCTACATGTAATTCTAGTTGATTTATCATTTCATGTTATTCATTCATTAATACATTTTCAATTAACATTTTACTAAAATTTTAATCAGTTTCATTCATTCTCTCATTTTCATAAAGGTTTAATAACAAATTAATAATGACCAGATATTCCATCGAAAAGTGTCAAATTAGTGGTAAGTAAATCTTGGTTACATGACGTGTAGCTAGAGAACATGAGGTATACTCATTTTCATTGTATCAATATGCACCATGAAATTTATTACATGTAGTGAATTTATTGTACATCCTATGTTGATTGGGCCATCATAGCACATGGAATGTGGATATGGGTTCTATAGCTAGCATGTACATGTCGTGTATTCTGGTTTACTTAACACGTTGATTCCCCAAGTTTGTGACTTAGATGAATGGAAACTGTGGTACATAACATGTATCTAGATGTATACCCAATGTAGTATCCCATAAGTGGAATAAAATTAAAATTACATTAAATTTGCTAATTACATCATTTAAACCTTATTTTATTTGATTGGAACCCCGTCACATGTTTGAAAAAAGATTAATTTTATTAGATAAATCTAAATGGTCAACTACTTTGTTGTAATGGTTATGCCATTATTGGTTAAGCCAATTATTTTCCATGAATACCATAAATGATGAGTATCTTCAATTAAGACCGGATGATCATTATGTTGAATGAGAATTAATTAATTAATTTATCAATCCAAGGGAATTTATCATAATTATAAAATAATTAATAATGAAATAAATTCTAGAAAACTACTTTTACATATTCATCGTATGTATGACCGATCATGAGGTTGACCAAAACTATGTTTGTTTTGATGATTATTTAGTTTAATTTCTTTCATGCGATTGAAATTATTTAATAATAAATAAAATGATTTCCTTTGAGTCATACAACCCTATATTATTATATAGGACCTTCCTATCCAATGTTATTTTTGTAATCTTTTTTAAACAATAATTTGTATCCCCCCACCTGCATATGAAAAATAAATTCATGTAATTAATTGAAAAACTCATGGTGCATCGAGGTGGTTCAAAAAGGAACCATGATGATGCAAACTCAATGACCCATATATATACATATGGAATTTATTATGAAATTCCATTACCTAAAAGGGATATTATTCCCCAATGTTATAGGTTTATTGAATTTTTTCTCATTGAAACAACTATTACAAAACCTCATGATATGGTAATTTATTTTATTAATTTAATTAAATATATTCATTATTTATTTCATGTAATCAATAATGAAGTCACATAAATAAATGAATTAATATGAAAATATGGAAATTAATCAATGGAATTATGCATAATTTTTTTATATAACATGGTAATTTAATTATGTAACATCCACTAAAAGTTAAATGGAATTTTTACAGATAAATCAAGATAAATTGTATTCAATAATTAACTAAGATAATGCAATTAAATATTATTTTGTATTAATACTTCAAAGAAATGATTGTAAAAGAAATCAAGAAACTTTGTTTTGTACGTGGACTAAATATGGACACATAATTTTGGGGGATTTCTCATGAGTGTTTTGGGTTTACTTATCAGAACTTTTATTGAGTTTTACAGAAGAAGCCTATTCATTATAAAATTTGAGGCATGTGTTGAGGAATTCCAATTCAAGGCTATAGAATAGGGTATTCTACTAAATAGATCAAGGAGATTCAAGTCCCTAAATGGATATAATTCTGACCTAATTACTTTGTCATGGTTTCCATGTCCAAATTCATCATCATTAAGAAAAGTAATAGTGATTTGTAACACTAAAATAATAAAAACTGTAGACATCACCAGATTAATAGGGAGGGATATTGGGACATGAGATAATAGTTGGAGATATATTTAAATAATTATTTATTATATGTCACATAATATGTAATCAAGAAATTTATTAATAATATTCCCCAATTAATTAAAGAATAAAATTAAAAATTTATCATCCAAACTATCCCTATGTTAATTATTTTTATATAATAAACATTTAAATGGATGAAATATCCTTGAGTGGATTACACATCATCAGGTTTCCATATTTCATGAATGAAAATCATACATGCTAGAATCTATAATTCCCAATCTACATTCTAAAGAGGTGAGTGATGGATTGTCAATTTTCTCGGACAATCATTTAAGTATAATTTGTTATGTCAAATGTTTTATGTTTTCATAAATGTATACATTACTAATGGAGTCTCTGAAAAAACATTGATTCATATATCATACTTTAGTACCTTCATATTATTTAACCATGGAGATATAGATAGAATTTTTATTTATTTATAAGTAACCCTTTCCGACAATTGAAAGAGAGGGTGCCCTAGCTGGGCTTCATGTACTCAATCATGTTGGATACATTGAGTACATAAAGGTTTTAGAGTATAAACTCACTAATAAACCCAGAACCAACCTCATTATGGCGATACACCCTCATATAATCTCCATCATTGTTGTGAATTATAATATGATAAACATTGAGAAGTCATTATCTGATCTTCTTGCACTTTTTTCCATATAGATAATTATATAAACAATAAAACTTTTTCCTTATGTTGAACAACTAAAATATCCAAGAGAATATATTAAAACCCAATTATTCTTTTATTACTTCTCAGAAGACGATGATCAAGATGAAATCATGAATGATGTTATCTATTTCACATGTGTCATGAAGTACCACTAGAAGAAATACTACCCTAACCAATGAAGCAAGGATAAGTTAATTGTGCATTTTGTATTGATTTCAATTTATCAGATTCTAAAAAACATATATTGGATAAAACTTTTTATACAAAAGTATGTATAAACATTAATTTACTACATATATTCACAAATATTTTCTTGAGGGAGTTAAATCAATGATAATCGAACGATGATAAACATGTTGTTGTAGCAATAAGGATCAACTACATACATTTGATTACCGGAATGAACTTGGTTTTGAAGGGATGTTTTTATGTGCCTTGAGTTACCAAAAATATTTTTTCCCATATTCGGACAACATACATTTTGATTTATATCAAAATTTCAAAATAAATGATTCTTTTTTTATAATGATATCATTTTTATAGTAAGGACAATTTCAATAACGGTCATTAGGTTTTTCATTAAACAATACAATTAATGGACATTAATAATGACATTACATCACATGACTCACACAACACCCAACATTGGAATCACCAAATAGGTCATGAAAATTAATAGTTCATGACTAAATTACATAAAGTTGGATATTTATATTCTCTAGAACTTAAACCAATTTTTTAGGCCAAACATGTTTATAATGGAAAATAACCAAATCCCCATTTAGATGGAAAAGGTGAGGGGATAAAGATATTCTTTAATTATATCATATCGATGTTTGTGGACTACATCCTATTGAAGTATGGAGTTGGTAGATAGGTTGGTCATGCTCCCCCACCCCACCATCACCACCAAGAAGTAGTGTTATCCCCCTTGCACAGTTGGTCGTGCTTTGATTTTATCATGGGACCACCATACATAAAACGAACTCTCTTACAACTACACTGTTGTTTTCATCAAAATTTGATCATTTATTTATTTATTTATATATTTACACACTTCTATTTATTTATTGTTTCATGAAGATCTATATATATACATAATTATTTATTACATATAGTTAAAAAAAATTTTTTCTTTGGGTACTCATGTAGTGTTTTTATGTGTTTTATGATTTTAGAATGTGAAAAATGTGATACGTTTTTTAATATTTTAAAAAATTGGCATGTATTAGAATAAACTCTATTTAATAATTTTTCCTTCACAAGGAAGAGTGAATATGGTTCAAGCTTCCTATATAATATTTTATAAGGAATAGTGAGGTCCATCACAGTTCCTACAATGATTTGAAATATAAATAGATATAACTTTAATATTAAATAATTTTTAAAAAAATTATTCAAAATCAATTAAATAATCAGATATAATAATAAATATAAATCCAATATCAATAAATAATATTTAATATTAAAAAATATTAATAAAAAATTCATCAATATTATTAAAATATCAATAAATATTCATTAAAAATTTATAAATATCAATATTTACTAATAAATATTAAATAAATCGAAATGAATATTAATAATATTTAATAAATTCAACTTATTATAATGAAATAATTATTAAATATTAAAAAATAGTTGCAAAATTTATTTTTAACAGTTGTGGATGAAGTTGGATTTCTGATTGAAACAAAAGACCACAATTTTTATTTGAATAAGAGACCCCTTACATGTCCATTATCCCTAGAGAGCAATACAACTCATTTTAGAATGGAATGTAGGACTTGGTGCTTAGAAGCCCTAAATTTAGGCAAATAGGTCCACTTTTTTTCCCAAGGCCCACAATGTAAATAATACTACTAGAATACCCAGTATTCTACCATACAACCACTACTATAGTTAATACTACAATATGTACTACTGATATAGGTTTGTTAATGCTACAGTTCGGTTGCCACAATTGTACCACTACAGTTCTACTCAAGTGACATAATTTTAATGGGTTTTAAACCCCCATCCATTATGTAGTATTATAGTATTATTTCCACTATACCAAACCCCCAATACATTAGATTAATATTCATAAATAAATAATAAATTTTAATAAATTTTAATAAATATCAATGAATATGTATATATATAAATTGTTAGTAATAACTATAACTCAATAGTATTTAAATATTAACAAATATTCATTAAATATTCATGTGTATTATTTAAATATTGATAAAAGTAATTAATTATTAAAAAATACTAATAATTGTTACCTAAATATTAATTAATATATATTAAATATTAAATACATTTTTTAAATATTTATAAATTCAAAAAAATATGAATAAACTTCGAATAAATATTCATTAATATTAATCAAAAAATCAATAATGTTATTTATATATTAATAAGTATTAATAAATATTTTTTAAATTTCAAAAATAGTAATTATTATTTTATTGATGATAAATTATAAAAAATTATTTTTATTTAGGATTATTTATGAATATTTAAGAATATCAATTTTATATTTATTAATAAATAATAATTATAGTGTCAAAAATTATTAATAAATTTTAATTATTTTGTCATATATATAAATTAAATATTTATAAATAGAAATAAATATTCAAAAAGAATAAAAAATAATAAATAAATGTTTACAAATAATCATAAATATTACTATATATTATTAAATTTTAATAATTATCATTAGAAATTAATGTATATTATGAAATGAATATTAAATTTTAATAATGATTACTAAAGATTGATAAATCTCACTAAATATTATTAAATGTTCATAAATTTTCTAAAACATTCATAAATAATCATTAATGAATTTTTTTAAAACAAATATAAATTTATTTTAAAAACATCTAGTATTTTATGTATATCAAACCACCATTACAAATAAAAATTAAATGAAATGAAATTAAAATAAATTTAATTACTAAAGGAAGAATAGGATTAGATTGTAGGAATCGAGGGGAGGAAATCACAGTGGAAATCATATATATTAACAGAGGGATGTCAACAGAATAGAAGTAAATAGAATAAAATGAACCTTAAAAAAATAAATATTTAATATCAATAAATTTTTTATATTTTTTAATAATAAACGTCGATTAATAAATTAAATAATATTATGAACATTAAATCGAATAACTAATCATTATATACGATTTATAAATTACATTAACTTTTACTAATAAAAATATTATAAATGTAATAAAAGTCAATCAATATAAACAAATAAATTATTATTAAATTCTAGTACATGTCATAAAATTAATTTAATTACATTGATTTATAGTTAAAGAAAAATATCCATATGATGGATGATGAGAAAAAAAGTGGGCCCTACCAAATGTCTCCTTTAATGATTTCAATTAGTATGTAAGATTTTTCATTCAGTCATTTCAAATGATTAAAATAGTGGCCATGTTTTTTTTAGAAAAATTAGTTTATTATGTACTAGATCATTCACTGTTCTCCAATAATCCTCGAAGGTGGTTCCAAAAATTGAATCATGTAGTACTTAACCAACCACCTCAAAGGTATAGAAGTTAGAGAGTATACAACAACATTTTATGCCTCTTCAAGATTTCTTGTTAGATTCACATTAAATAATTTCAGATTATGTTACTCATTCATTGAAAGCACTTATAGAGTCAAATAATTTCATTTAATCTCTTATGATATGTTTAATGTGGTTTTCTTGAGGGATACTGTGACTCTACAGGATGATATTAAGAAGGTAAATTCACAATACTTTCTAAATAGAGTTTCATGTCTCTTGTATCATAATTGTAATAAGTTTGTAATTTAGAATCAATGGGAGCATGAGAATGGATAGGTCAATTGCATTTTCGTGGAAGATTATATTATAAAAAATCTAATGTGATCCTTGTTTACGTTACAATATGTGAGCACACTTGGTAGGAAATTGATGTTGGCGGTGGAGAAGGATATATAAGTGAAACTCTAAGCCCCCTTGTATTGTCGGTCACACAATTTTACACTTCACCATAAACGATATTCTATGAATTAAAACACGATTAAATTAAAAGTTTTGTAATTTTGTGTGTGTGTGTGATGTATGAATGGAATATATTTAATAGAATATTCTTCCTTACATTTTATTGTGTCGTATATCAATAAATTCCAATTAAACTCTAAATGGTTAACATTTTCTATTTTCCTATATTTGATATCATTTGTGTAGTTTCCTGAAATGAGATGTATTGGTGGTGAAATATTGATATGATGAACATATAATGGCTATATCAGTTATTCATATATAATACACATGAATATATAATGCTACAATTTTTTATCATCCTTTATTTATAAAATAATCTACTTCCATACAATGGAAATAGATATACATAATTATCTTCAGTATACCACACATTCCCAAAGCATTGTCATATAACATAACATCCGTAGACACCTGGGCTCACCGCTGCACATGCCTGACCACATCACATCATTCTTGTAGAAACATGGTCTATCACATCACAACCACTTCGAAAATTAAAATTGTACGGTATCATTATCATTTATTAAATCAAATGCATGCCCTCCTCTAACCATACGTGACACCCACCATAAAATCCCCCATAAGAACTGTCACAACATATCTTACTGAAAAACACATGGGCCACCTCCCCACAAGAATGGTGACATCTATACCAAAATAACAAGGCCTATCACATCCACTATCTAATACCCCGGAAATCTTCTAACCATCACAACATGTGAAATGCCAATATTTCCAAGAAGAGAAAATGGGAATGGGTGGGTACCCAGCCATCATTCCTAATCACTAGATGACAGAAAAAACACAAACTGCTGGACTATGTTATTGTCGGAAATAGTACTTAACATGTGTGGGCTCCAATTAGAAATCAAAAATTAATATACACGTATATATATATAGTGACACACACAATCCCAGTCAATGTGTTCTCAACAAACCACTAACCATCTGAAAACATCATCACTTTTCCTTCCACCTCTAAATGTATAAAACAGCACAATCCACATCCTCAATTCACTTCAACAAAAAATTCCATTTAATCGTCCCATTTTATTCAACATTTTTCAAAAACCATGTTTCACCACGCAACCAAATTTTTAATAATTCCTCATTAAATTCAAACACAATAATCATTCTAATCCATGTCATTTTAGATATTATTAGACAACATATTTATTAGATCATTATGTGAGAATATATAAATAAAAAACCCATATAATAAAAATTATATCATCCAAACCATACCATCACCTTGGGTCCCCAAAACCATGGCTAATAAACCACCTCGCCACCACAAAAGCATATAAAAAAATTTAACTCACCGCCCTAGGAGCACAAAAAACAACCTCATCACCCAAAAAGAATGAATAAATAAAAACCACCTCCCATCCCCATATCATAGAGAAAAAAACATATCACCCCATATCCCATTGATATATTACATCACCACCCCAATAGAATGATTATAGATCATAGAACATAATGGTTCTTTTGATAATTCTAACAAAGTTGATATATCAATTTTTAGATCATTTTAATTATTCAATCAATTAATAATGGAGGAACCATTTCATTATACAAATATATGTGGTTATTCAATTTTTTTGGGTGATATAAAAATAATACCTATAGGAATAGAAGTTAGAATACAGATCATATAGTGAGATAAATCCCCAAAAAAATGTATTTTATAGTCACAGAATCATCCCGTACAATCCATCACTTCACAATAATTTCAATTCATAAAAAACATGAAATTCCTTTTGATTTTCCCATTTCAATTTAACCTAATTAATTATTAATTATTTATTATTTATTAAGACATCACATCCATAACCCATAGATGACCATTAAAAAACTATCTTACATGATACTTGATAAAGTTGTATAGGGGGTTCCCTATGACAAATAAGCATTTTTTGACTCTATTCTCTTTATAGAGATAAGGAGAAACACCCAAAAATGACAACCATATATGAGAAACCAAATATAAAACTATGAAGCAACCATTGATCACCAAAACATAGCCTAACACACACCCTAAATTGAAAGAATTCACCGTAGAAAATACCATGAATTTGAATGGATAAAAATAAACTATGAAAGGAAGTATAACTTACTATGAATTTCAAAGGAACAACCACATGAACAAACCAATCAAAGATTAAGGAAGGAAGGCGTTAATAACTCATTTGTACACCTAGGTATCATCGAATATAAGAGAGATATGGGTAGAATATAATTATCAAAAAATTGTTAGAAAAAGATTATAATATCATTGATCTTGTAGTTTACATGTCGTGTAACAATTACACGGTGTGTAATCATTAGTTTTATGCATGTATGAATGCCTCACATAAACATGCCAGGTCAATGGATTCAATAGCATAATTTATTAATGGCCATGAATCACAATTACATGACATGTAAACTTATCAAAGGACACCCCTTAACCACATAAGACCTGTGAACAACCAAGAAACCCAATATGTGATCCACTATTACATGTCATGTAATTCATTTACATGGGGGTTATTTCCTGTTGAAATGTACAAAACCTTAATCATCCATAGAATACTCTTGGAATCTCTACCTAACACCCCCAATGCCCATTACTAGTGATGTAATAGATCTCAGGTTCATAGACCATTTAATCATAAACCTCACAAATGATTCTCTGCATTGAGAATGAAAACCCAATCCCAAATGGATAGGCATTTGAAAAATCACAAAAAAATATACGTCTCAAGGATCTCACCGTACCAAAAATTCTACCAGGGTAAAACACAACAATCCGAATATCTGCAAGAAATATTGAACAACCTCATCCCCACCCATGCACAATGTAGAAACCATCAAGCCATACAATCATCTTTACCACCACATAGCCTCAATTGAAAACCACTACAACCAATTGACCACACCTACCTGAACACAAAAATTGGGTTATTACATCCTCTATATTACGATATTTCCCTCTATTGGTAGAACTAACTCAACATATCTTATTTAATTGTATCACATTTATTTCTTCTTGATTGGGATTTAGGTCCTACCCTTTTAATATGTAATTAATATTTTAGACAACATTCATTATAACAAATGTAAAATATATTATATAATATAATACAGGGATCCAAAAGTCAATAAAAAAGAATAACATATAAATGAAGAACTCAAACCAACTCCAAGTACATAGAATAAATTTTCATATCACGTTCCCAAGTATTTTCCTTCATTCCATCATGCCTCCATAACCCATGAATCCAAGAGGGTTCTATCCATGATGCTCTATCTCCTAGTGACCATAAATAGTTACAAGACTCTAGAAGAACATCATGTCATCATCAATATCAAACCCTCTATACTCAATGATGTGGGAGTACTCATAAAGATATCAATAAATATGAGAGATATGAAATTCATTGGGTTTCCTCTCCATCCATTGTGTAAATTTTAACCAATTCTCCACTTCACCAACTCCTACCAACACCTCAAAGGACACAAAAACCTATGAGAAAACTTACTCCCCATACAAAATCTCAACATCCCTCAACAATGGGTAACCTTAAATAACTATTTTAACCCACATTAAACTCCAAGGTAATCTTCATTGCATTTTTATAATACTTCTACAAGTCTGTCAGAACATTCATACTCTCATGACCAAGATGACACCTTTTATCTCATCATCAGCAGCACATCGGGACCATGAACAATTTCATCCCCATATCCTATCCGTCAAAACAAAAAATTAAATGGTATCCTCATTAACTCCTCAGATATAGATATACTAATGGATGAGTGAAATCTATTATTACACAAAAACTCAACCAAGGGTAACAGTCATACCCTAGAACAATCAAATTCCAAGAATAATTCTCACAACATATCCTATAATTTTTGGATAGTTTTCTACTTAATCCCATTTCTTTGAGGATAGAATGCAGTTTTGAGGAGTTTTCTAGTTCTAAAACCATGTTGAAATTCTCTCCAGAATCTCGAGGTAAAATATGCATCCTTACTTGAGAAAAAAGGAATCATTAAACAATTCAACTCAACCACATATATTTCATACCTTTTAGCCAATAAATCCTTCTTTCCTTAATCCTTGATCACAATAAAGTGGTAAATTTCATCAAATGATCCATGATTAACTCGATTTCATAAAAACATCCAGAGGTTGTGGTAATACTCTCACTAAATCCATCCAAATTTTGTCACATTTTCGCATAATGATGCTCGTAATTTACTTTATGAAAAACCAATGACTCATCCATAAAACCCTCCACCACCCATTTAAATTTAGCCAACCAAAACTAAACCCTCAAGATAAATTACATCGTGGAAACTATTGTGTTTATAACAAAGTGTGATCATTGAAACTCAACAATATCTGCCTTATGAATCACTTCCAGAACCGAAAAATACTCATAAAACAAACTCTTTTTCCACCAGACATCGAACATATATATGGACCATAAAATGGACAAGATGATAAAAAATCACATATAACACTAATTATCCACACTAAATCTCCTTCATCTTATGAATTAGTGAATATTGTACATCCTATTGATGAAAAAACTATCTACTACCATCTGCATACTCATCTATGTGATTGGAAGATGACTTCTCCATAACACTCCAATCATACCAATATTATGGAACAATATCCTTTCAAAACTTGCTATTCCATGAATAATCCACATGAATCCCTTTCCCCAAGGTGTGGGTTATCTAAAAACCTTAATCATAATGAATCTTCATACACCTATTCATCTGAATGTTTAGTTTAAACTGAGTAGGCGTATACCTCAAAAACCTGTGATCTGTGATGACCAAAAAGCACTCTGAAATGTGATAATGGTGCATCAATATCAGTGAAAAATTAACACAACTAAATCCAGATCATTAATATTATAGTTATGACTGAGGGGATATAAATAAATTTAACAGATAATAGATCAGATATATTTTTTTGTATCAAAAATCATCCAAAACTTGTATGTGAAGAATTTAAAAATAGCTCAAGATCACACACTCCTAAGGTAATGGAATTAATCTAGCACTACAAAAATTACCCATTAGGAAAAAAAATCGTATAGGCATTGATTATTAGAATGAACATCCTAGTCCATCCTGGTCAATTATTTCAATGGGGATAAAACATGATAGAAATTGGGCACCATACTACGATAATAGCCTCAATGTCTAGGGAAATTACAATACTCTATGATGTGATTGGGTTCTTACTATGAAATAAATACCTCAAACATCAATGATCCCACTAACACACCCCTTTGAGTCACAAAATTCCACAGGAAATTAACTTCTCATATCCAAAAATTACAGTTGGAAAATATTCCATATATTTAGTGGATATGAGGAACCTAGATGATAGTTCTGAGATGATCGACATTCCCCTTCAATGAAATAATTTAGTTCATGATATCGTTGAAGAATATGATGATGAAATAGTATATTAACACAAAGATCATTTATTTCAAAATCCCCAAAAATATGGATTGTTCGTTCTTAACACCAAAGGGAATTAATATAAACTCAAAGATCACATACCTACATCTGGTGGTAGTATTTAGGATATTTACCTTCCTCACCATCAATAGATGATATAAAGACCTTTGATCAATCATAGAAAACCATTTATCACATATTATCTATTAAAAATTTCTTTTATCCAATGTATAAGGTAATAGTTTTTTCTATCACCTAATTCAATCTATGGATTTCTATACACAACCTTCTACTGTTGTCTTCTTTCATGGAATACAACAATAGTGATCCCCAAAATGACACACTGGGATTGATAATACCTATTTACATTATATAATATAACCTAATCATCAAATATCTGGGTTAATAAGCTTTCATCTAATAAGGATCAATCAAAATTGGAGAAGCACCAGGCTAAAAGTGTATCTTGAACTCCACATCAAATTGAGGGGGTAGTGTTGTAACTTCCTCTAAGAACCTCTGCCAGACCAGTCTATACTTACACAATAGACAAACCATCTATCATAAATGGATGGTATCCTCATTTTCACTACCCACACTAACAAACCACTCTAATAAAACATGGTATCCATGAACATCATAGAAAATGACTCTCCTTTAGAATAAGAAAATAACTACTAATATAGAATATAAATAGTCGATTATAAGAATAACATCATATAGAAATATTTTATGTATAAAAATATACCCACATGATTGATTTTACAACATAATCAGTCTAAATATATTGTAATATTAATACAAGGTGGTCTAGCCCCCGATTAGCATAGTCAACAATGTGGGAATGTAAATATTTTGTATATCTATTACTAGAGAATAGAAAATAGTGGGTGAAACAATGGAGTAAAAATATCTTCAACCAAAAAAGTAATAATCAATAGTACTAATCAAATAGATCATACCTCTGATGATCTCTAGCACCTCCAACGTTATTTCATACACTACATGCAACTGAACACATCTAGATCCTATACTTCTCTGACGAATACCTCATCTTTGATCATATATTGATTAAGTCCCATGAAAAGGAAGAGCATCAAGAGGTTAGCTTTATCTTTCTCCATCTCCCCTCAATGAAGCATTAATATACTACCCCTACTACTAAAATTGTCTCACTTGAAACAATTACTGAGGTCGACATCAAACTTGTTCAACCCAACCAAATTGAGCTCATAGAACCACTGGGAATTCATTCATTATATATATGTGAACCCCCCAAAAAATAAGTGTCATAATATCCATGGGAAAATAATTGAATATACTAACCCTAGATGACTAAAAAATAATCTGGCGAGGTCGTCTCCCCATAGTTTGAATCATTGATGGTTGTGGAACCTAAGACCATACTATGGAGAATCTACCCATTGAGGAACCTATTTAGTTCCTCTATCATGACAATAATCCTCTTGAGAGCATCTTCTCAATAACCAATTTCTTCATAAAAACCTCATTATACATTAAAGATTTAATATTAGTAACCATATACTTGATTGAAGTGATAAGTTCTTCCTGAAGACATTTCACGGGGGACACCTTATCTAGAAAAATGATTTCGGAAAAAATGTAGAAGGTTATTGATCATAATTCCTAACTCCAACGCTGATGTGCTCCCCTAATGAAGATAATGAATATCATTAATCATATCAACCATTGGGGTCAATGAATGGAACTCTTCTCAGAACTCCTTTTGGAAGTCGACCCATGAAACATATACTTCGTTATGCTTTTATAGATACAACGTCCACCACTGACATGTAGATCCCTAGATCATACTAACAAGGAAAGGCACCCAGTAACCCACATGGGCATCAATCATATTTTAGGTGTCCTTGAACTCCTCCATTTGGCACTCTATCTCGGCATATAAAACATTTCCCTCATACATTCTCAAATCCTACTACTATAATATACACAACAACATTTTCCAGGCTTCTTACTCTTATGTTGGATCAACACCATGATGGTCATGTATATTTTCCTGGTTTACCACAACCACCTGATCTAAATGTAGGTGAAAATATGATCCATATCTAAAACAAAAAGAATAACATCTCAAGATCGGTAATAAGATATATTATTAGTATTAATTTTAATTCAATTTATTCATTTTGACCTTCCAAAAAACCCAATTTGAATATGTACAGAAGTCACCATAATTAATTTCACACTCCATGTTCTATACTCTACAATCCATTCAACCTTATGTTTCCCTACATTTTGATCATTGACAATGAAATGGATCATCTGGGCCATAAATCTGATGTCATGTGTGGCCTCCCTAGAAAATTTCATTCCCCAAGGTCAACTTTACTTATTTCCATACCAACTCATTCAATAATCATTGTTCATAACTCCAAACTCCATCATATATGTCAACTATCTCCAATGATACCACAATTTCAATACCCCCCTAAAAATATTCCACAATGAAGGGAGAGATATAATTACCCCAACCCATGTATTGCATCCAATAAGTCATGAGTATCAGACTGGCACTATAGATATAAAAAATAATAATATGGGAGGCACTACCCACTATAATATTAATGTATCAGGAAAATAAATGAATCATACCCAAGAAACTATATTAAATTATATAAATTTATATCAATATGTTCCCATAATCCATATATTAATAAAATTGATCCATTAAATGTCTTCATAGTAAAATACCAAAAATTAAAGCTAATATGGTGGCACAAATTAAATCTATTTTTATAACTATTATTGTCTAGCATGGTCCGTGTAGTCCTCGTAGAATATAGGAAATGGGTTATATATTAAGGGTGAGCACACACGTATACTCATCAAGAAAACCAGAGTCTCTAATACTGTTGTGAAAGAATAAAACTAATTCACCATTGAGAAAATAAAAGAACCAACAACACATTAAAAGTATTACATTCCTTCACAACCAAAAAATGGGACAACATCCAAATAACGTAATCCAGGTGACATAACATAATAAGAATCATATTTATGAAGGGTGAACACACTACATTCTCACTATTATTCTACTATCACACACCAACTTCATACGGTCTGATGCTTCTATATCATATGAATACCACACCACCCAACAATCATGGTCACATAACATCATGAATGCAGAAGCCTTAGATCTCCACCCCACAAGCAATTCAACATCATATCCCGCTCAAAAAAATCAGGTTATTCACATCACATCTACTTCCATGAAAAGAGTAGATGATTATTGTGAACATGTTGGACATCAAACTCACTCCATCATCCAAACATTCACGAACCCCACTATAAGCCATCCCAAAAGCATAGTAATAACACATCTTTCACAAATACACCAGTGCCACCACCCCACAAGTAGGCTGACATCTCATTGGAATACAAATTACTATCAAATAACTGATAAAGTTAACTAAAAACCCTCTATCCCCCACAGATTCGGAAATACCAACCTCACAGGGATGATAGATACGGAATGTAAAAGTACCAAACCATCCATCCCCCATATTAGATGTTGGAAAAACACCCTCATGTGACTATGTGTGTGTTGGAACAAAGTGATCGATGTGGGTTGAGTGTTTATAGTGATAAAATGTATTTACATATATCCACACACATAATCTAAACATATGGGTTCTCAACCAAACACTAACAACCTCACTACATCATCACTTTAGTTACAACCATTAAATATAGAACACCACACAAGCCCAAAAAATTGGTCATACCAGAACCTTATTCAATTTATTCATCCCATTCATTCCATTAATTATCAAAATCCATGTTTTTTCACACAGAAACCCATTTAATTATTCATCAACCACTTCAATCCCATTAACCAAATGAACCCATGTCATTTCAAACATTATTATGAAATTTATTTATTCCATAATTAATTGGTAAATTAGCCCAAAAATTTAACATATCACAAGATGCTCATCATCCCTATCACACTATCACCTCTCTGCCCCAAAATCACATCCAACAAACCACACATTTCCACCAAAATATAATGGCCAATAATCCACACGACCACCTTAATATCATGGATATAAAAGTTCCTCACCATCTGAAAATCATGGTAAAGAAACAATGTTGCTTCGCCCAAAGCAGGGCCAGACAACCACCACATCAGATCCCTAAATGGAAGAAAAAAACCACATCTTTCACCACAACCCAATGTAACCACACATCACCAACCCATAAACACTACCTCTCCTCATAACACAATTAGGTTCATTTTACTGTTTTAACTATTTTTGTTTTTCCCATTTCACATTATTTTAGTGTTGACATCACAAAACATATAAATCGTAGGGAAAAATATCCTTATTGAAATATAAGTAACTTGTAAATTTTCCATTTTTTGTGTTATATCCCAATAATCACAATAGGCATAGAAGTCACAACACAAATCATCCAGTGTGAAAATTTTCCCCAAATGCCGAAATTTTGTATGCCATATCAAGATCATAAAATCTATCACATACCAATAATAATAAATCATCAAAATAATTAAAATCATTCCCCTTTTTTTCCATAAATTTCAATTAATAAATTGGTTATCATTGAGTAAGTGGGAAAAGCCATAACTTAGAGATGAAATAGAAAACTATCATCTTGTATGATACATAATAAATAGAAACAATGGATTCCCAACCATAATAAATATTTTCTGACTCATTCATCACTATATGGGTGATACGAAATACTTGGAAACCATAAATGTACATCAAACACTATGGCTCAACCTAAACCACACCCAAATGTCATTAAAAATTTCCGCAACACACACCAATCCAAAATAACATCACCTTAGTGAATTCCTATAAGAATATAAAAAGGGAACCAAAAAATAATGGGAGGAGAATAGACCAATGATTTCCAATGAAAAACCCTGGGAACCAATATATCAAATCTCTGTAAAAGATGGCATGATGAACTCTTGAAGGTACATATAGATCATCTCAAATTATATACATATGGGTAATATCTGAGGAATGAAAATTAATTTATAAAATTTCTTAAAAACTAGATATTATAGTTTAGATAACATATAAACAATACATTTTGTGTCATCTGTCAGATTATAATAATTTAATTTGTTGCTAAAAATCATTTAGTCTAGAAGGATTAAATCCTAAAATTTATTAAATGTTTTAAATCCCACCTACACACAGTGTAAAATTTTTATGAGCTACCCCTTTGCTGAGTACATGTCATGAACCATTGATTTATACAATCTATAATCACCATTTCAAGTCATGTAATACATATAAAAAATATTTATATGCTAAATTGACTTTTCTTAACCTCTATCCACCAAAGAAACTATGTGAACCTCACCAAAACATGCCCAACACCAAAATTCAGATATCTAATAGACTAGGAGGGGATAGACCATTAAAACATTCTTTATCATCATTGCTATCTAATTACATTATTAGTTATTTTGTTGAAATAAAAAAAATTAAACATATTTTTGAGAATTATAAATCATTAATTATTTTTAATTACTTAATAATGATACTTCTAACACAAAGTATATTAGGTAGAGTGTGGGGGTGTAGAAGTACATATTATTTTTGGGGTGACAGTTTCTGGATGCGTGAACATGTGGGATTTAGTTTGTGTTAATGTGTCATTTTATTCGTGTGAATGGGTGTGTGTAATGCCCAATCCTAGGGATACATGAAACATGACTTCACCGATAGAAATACATTACCTTAAGCATGCTTCCCTACATACTATTTACTATTTGAGATTTCTGAGTGTCAATAGAAAATAGAAAGATATTGTATTATCATTATCATCAAATGATATAAATATTAAATAATCAAATAATTATACAATATATGATCTGGCATATGGAATTAGAGACACAAAGTCAGACATCAATGAAAAATAATCATTGATATGTTATAAAAATAATGGTCACATTTTGAACATGTAAACATACACTATAATTATTAACCACTATAATGGTCAAGGGAAAATGAAAACTAATATAATAATATATGTTGATACAACACCAAAAAAACATGTTCCCGATATCTTTCATGTGTATCAACCTCATACATCATACCCAGTCGAATATCCAATACAACTGGTTACCTAAATTCTAGACATATGATCTCATATACGCAGAATTGTACTGATGAAATGCCTGATCGTTAATCTTAGATTAGAACCCGTAGTGATTTTCTTTATTTAGAAAATTAAATCAATTCTTTTATTCTCATAAAATAAATAAATAAATATTATACAAATTGCAGTCTATAATTTTAGTTCTTCGTGTGCTAGCCATGAATCCATGACACTTGACCCAACATACATTATCTAATGATGATGTACACTTTCTATCATCCCATAAAGGGATAGTGTGTACCACATAACATCCCTGACGTATACATAGTTTAACCATTGATGTTAAATTCTAAATGGAAAAATACATTCTTTTTTATCATTCCAAATGTGGTATAATTTCATATGGTCTTTATATATATCCATTTTTATTGATCATGTGTATTGGATTGACCAAAGGGTGATAGGTAATTTAAGATATCTTAGACAAGTGATGTTATATAATGAAGTGATCATTGCCTCCTATTAATCTAGAAAACACTTCTTATTGAAAAAATTGAGTGTAGTTTCACTTGGTTTGAGGGATAACACAAGAACTAAAATAAAATAATGATATAATATGAAATGTGATGGGATATACAAGGTTAGGAAACTTCATTCAAAAACTAAATTTAATACCAAACTACATCTATTGTTTTTCACACATATAACCCATCTAAATATATAATAACATACCCAATACAATCTCATCATAGTAGGAAACATGAGTACCACTACTGCAGCTCTAATTTGGCTTCAAATTTCATTTTATGTTGTATGAAAAATAATTTGTTTCCTATCACTAGTAATGAATAAGTAGGAATAAAAGTAGATAACAATTAATATTTATTGGGAGTTATGTAATGTATCCTTTAGAGTTCATGAAATTGTTGCCACCCACAAATTATTTAGAAGGAAAATTTATCCATTATTTATGATTGTGCTGACTTAAAAGACATGGTTAAAAAAATTAAATTGGTTCTTCATGTATATGAAAACATTCATTGGGTATACCTAAATATTTCAATGAATATAAATCATGATCATGATTTTGGAATATAGAAAATAATGGAGATATAAGTAATATAATGTATAATTTTCATGTTGTAATAATGAATTATCTAATGAAAAATTTGTCAATAGATGCGGGTTTCCATGCTCTAAACAATATAGTGAAATTCTTCTTACAAGTGAATCATAATATTTTTTCATGGAATTGTGGAAATTCATTTACTGAGAGTCAATTTTTGAAATATGTTTTGATTCATGTATTAGAAACAATCTATGTTGAGGTTAATATGGAATTTCTTAAAATGATATATGATGGATAGAAGGCCCCATGAAACCGATGTATACTCACTGAATAAAAAAAATGTGCAGGAATTTTTCAACCAATAATTTTTATTGTTGAGTTGTCAATGAATTTTTTTTGAGAATGAATGTAATAATAAAAACTACATGAGTTTTATGTTTTTACGATAGATACTTAGTTGAATACATTATTCAGAAAAAATTACGTAGTGATGGGAATTTGTTACTAACCAGTTGTCATAGAAAACGATATAAAAATACGTATATTTATGATGGCCCATTAAAAATAATTATTATACAGGAATATGGATAGATCCATCATAAATAATTCAATTATGTTTTTAAACATGTAATTGACATTTTTCTATCAAAGATAAATATATTCAATTGATAACGATATCCATTACAATTACATTTAATTCATAAAAATTAATAAAGAATTTTTTTGAACATTATTGTCACCCCACTAACTAGAATTTGGTCAATGAATCATTTTTTAATCATTTTGAATCAAATTATTTTAATTTTTTCTACTTCACATAGATTCACTATTGGGGACATTTGAAATGTTTATGTTTTTGGGAGTGGTCTCAATTAAGATTAAATTTGTTTCATTATTTCCCATAGAAACCACACAAATACTTTTCAAATTGCCTCCCCAAAAACATATAAATTCATTATGTCTTTATAAATATAATAATTCAATAAAAAAATTTCTCATTAATTAATTAATCATAACCATTACCTTCTATTTATGTGAGAATTAAATTATAGATTTAGGAATTTAAACACTCTGAAATTATTCTGGATGTATGACTAGTGAGTGGTATTACTATCTATATCCAGAGATTTTCACTTTAGAATCTCTCAATGGGATTGTGATTGTAGATATACATTCATAATATTTAACATAACATGAGGAAAATATAAATTTTAACATAATCTCATGTGACACACTTTTTTAAATAAACACCGCATAGATACAACAAAAATTATAATCGTTTAAGTCTGTTGTAACTCTAGAAAAATGGGAGAATGGGTCCCCATTGTTAATATATATGAGATTAGGCACAAGATGACAGTATAATCTCTCTGTGGGTAGAAATTAGTTGTTTTTCATAGTTATCTACACATACTTGTGAGGGTAAATTTATTTTGGGAAAACACTTCCTAATATGAAATAATGGGTTTATTAATTTGAGGGGAATGTTGAAACTTTCTAAAGAAGGGATCAATTGAACTAATTAATTATCATTTCTATTTAATTAATGATTTAATGATAAAAATAAAATAACAAATTGATATTCAATTTATGGAACCTATGGGGGAGTAAAAATTGATAATTTCTGGTCATAAAAATAATAAATTTCCTAAAATAAAATAATCAGTTAATTAAAGGTGGGAAAATTTAAATCCCAACAAAAGAAAATATAAATTACTATTTTAAATAATCATTTTATGTGAATAAATTAATTGATGAATAATATGAAAGAAATTAAAAAAATGGTTCTTCAATTTGTGGAACACATGGGAGAGTAAAAATTAGAAGTGTCCTTTTTTTAATGTTAATCCTATTTTTATTCAAACCGTTTCACTCTAAGAACAAGAACCATTTTTAAATGAATTATGGAAATTGGTAACATCCATTTAATATGTATGATTTTTCAATAACTGGATGAATTTTTGAACTCATTTGATTTTAGTGTGTTTTTGAGCATCGGTAGGATGGTTCATTATTTTTAAAAATATTTTCAAATAAATAAAAATCATTGAATTGACCAGAATTGATATTGATTAAGTGTGGGGGAGTTTCATGTGTCCATTATTATAACTTATTGTTCCACATCATTTACTATATTTTATTTGTTTAATTATTAAAAATGATAAATTTTTATAAAATCTAGTTTCTTTAATTTTTTATATGAAATTATTGAAAATGTGATTTATATGTTAAAATCTTTTATTTTAATGTTTAATTTTTTCAAAATCAATAATTTTAAACTAATTAAATAATACTGTTTTGACTTCTATTTTTTCATTATTTTTATTTTTTCTATTTAATTCATCTTAATTCTATTAATTCTTTCATTATATCATTTTATGTTTTAAAAAATAATAATTTGATTGTTTAACTCACACTCTCATGTGATTAATTAATTATTTTAATTTTATTTCTAGTTAATAAATCACAATCTATTATTTTATTATGTTTATTTAATTTTATAATTTACAACATTTATTGTGTATTTTTTCATTTTTTTATTAAAAGTTACATTAAATTTATTTATTTTTTATTTTATATATTTAATGTGAAAATAAAAAAACATTTCTTAATTTTGATTTAATTTTAATTTGTTTTATTTTATATTATTTTATAATTGTAATTTTTTTATTAAGATAATGCTCTCACTAACCCTCCTCTAGCGGCTGCATCTCATCAACGACTAACACCATGTGATGTTTCCACCAAAACAAATAACCTAATAGATCATCTTCTAGGAACAGAGCATCCTTTTCCAAAAATTTAACCTATGTAGAAAGCATTAAATGGTGATTCTTCTATAAATCCTTCATCCATTTCCCTCCACCCAATTGTAGCACCATCCTACCATTTTGAATCCCACATAATTTATCCAATGTCACATTGATCTTCATCCATCCACCAAGCAGTGCTGCTTCCAGCTTATTCTCTACCTTCCTCTGCTCTAATACAAAAAATCCTTACATAGTTTGATGGTAATTTTGTCCAATGGATTCACCCTATAATCCATTCACTAATCCACCAAGGATAGTACCATAAGACCTCCACATCTCCACATCCACTATCATCTGAGCCACCATTGGTGTCTCTTGCATATTCATATAATATCCATAAACACTAAAGACAATCATCTCCAGCCACAACAAGAAGAAAAAAAGATATTAATTTTATAGATATTTTTAAATCCAATCCCCGGGAATAATAATCAAACACTCATCATAAAATACCATTGAAGAATCAAAACAAATAAACTCTTACTGAGTAATTGAAGTCCAAAATTCAATTTGAATCATCAAGTTACATTGTTAATGAATACATGAAGAATATATAAAAGCCTATCCACAATGGGTTACCAATATTTTGACAACCAAAAAATATAATGACTAATACCCATGCCATCGTGATCCACCCTCCCACTCTACTCACAATATGGGACCCAAGCCTCCTCCCCTGCATGGAGAAAACTGCCACAACCACATTTCATATAATATTATATTTATAATATAGAATAATATATAATATAAATATATAAATATAACAATTATGAAAATAAAAACAATATAATAGTTATAAAAATAATCATAATAATTATTGATTTATTTATTATAAAAAGTAATATATATATATATATATATAATTTTATTCATGTAAAAATATTTATTAATAATGGTATTTTTAATTTTAATAATTATAACTATATATATATATAGAATCATTTTTTATTGTTTTTTCTTATGTTTATTTTTAACAACTCTTTACATTTACAAATTTATATAATATTTATGATGCCCAAATAATTTATTGGATTTGGGTGGGGGGTTAATCTCATTGGGAAAATTCTTGGATTCTGTTTTTTGAATTTTTCATAATTTGTTTGTCATTCAATGACCCATATTTACTGGAGTAGCTAAAGTGGAGCTTAATAGAATTCCCACATGGAGTGAAGTTGCTTGAGGGAGCGTGAATGTAGTTACTAGATGAAGATCATGAATAATGAAAAATTATCATGTGGAAAAAAGAGGTTGTGGTTTTCAACTAGTGGTGTTGAGAGCACACTGGAGAGTAGTGTGAATATTATTGTAAGAAAAATGGATGTAGCCTATCTAGTGGTTTTCAAATTAATTCACGATCCATATCCCAAATCCATAAATTATAGACTCATTATAGAGTGATCCATTCAAGAAATAGAAAACAATTCATTGTGTAATCATGCAATACATATAGTTTGTGTAATTGTGTAGGGAGGATACTCAAAAAAAGAGGACATTAGAGTTTGAGATAATGAAATAATATGATCAGGCTAGGAGGGAATCTTCTTAATATTTCTTAATCCATGGTTAATTGTAATGAGATATTTTTTATGAATGTTATATTTTATATAGTATTTATCAATAACAATGTAGTTTAGTGTTATGTGATTGGATTTATTCATGTTTTTTCATTCATCTATTCTTTTAACCAGATTAATAATATAGGATGATGTGTACCATACATTGGTCTCCTATTTCTCTTTCTTATGAGGATTCATTCACTCCAGCCCAAGTATGAATAGGTGGTGGGTAGAGTCTCCTGTTTTCCGTAGATACTAAAACCATTTTCCTATATTGAAAATTTAGGTGGTATGATATTCTCTGTGAGGAAGAGTTATATTTATAGGTTCTATTTGAAATAATTTTCCCCAAATGAGAGTACTTGTGATGATAAATTATCTAATAATAATTTCAATTGTCAATCCTCAACACACAATCTCTTTACCAATGTTATTATTCATATTGATGACTAGTGACATAATAATATTTATATTATATTCCATTCCCCCTAACTCACCTTTTGATTGTCACTTACATTGAACTTGTTTTCCCTACACCATTCTGTCAAACCATCATCTTCACCATTTCAGTATTCACTTATTATTTTTGTTGATTCATTGGTTCTTTATGGTTTTTACAATCATTAATCCTTATCGAAGGTTCAACCAATCACACCGACATACATTATTATTTAGGATACAACTAAGAAATTAGTGTGAGTTCAATGACATCACAATCATCTATGAGGAATCCTTTTCAGTAGTTGAAATTATGGAATCCCACATAATTATAATTACCGTTTTAGCCTACCCTAACAATGATAATTTGAAAAAAAATTCAAAATATAATTAATGAATTTTTTCGAATATGTTTATATAAAACAAGATACATGGTTTGTGACTCCAATGGATTCTAACCCGATATGAAAATAGAAATGATAAATTATTGGATTAAAGAAATCATATAGGTGATGGAACTTTTTATATAGTTATTTTATAATGAAATTTGGTTTCATAATGAATTAATGTCTTCCTTATGTATATAATTAGTTTTTGATACTGAGGTTTTTTTCTTGGTATTATATGTTGATTTCTGTTTACTAATATGAAACGAAATACCAATCATATTGTATATTAATGATTGGTTAAAAAAATGATTCTAAATTAAGGGCTTATGAGATGAAAAAAAATATATTGGGATAATGATCCATGATTACATATCCATGATGCTTTTTTTATATGTGAAAGTCCATATATTGATATGAAACTAAAGCGGTTCAATATAAAACAATCCATGAATAAATTCATTCATGTGTCACATGGAATTTATCATTGTAGAAAAATGTGTCCTCAAAATACATTGTAAAGGAAGTTAATTGAAAGGATTCAATATGTATATGGTATTTGGTATGTCATCTATTCTCTTATATATACTAATCATGAGTTTTCATGTTCATTAATTATGGTAGGATGATATCAAGAAGATCCAGGTGAACACCATTGGATATCTATCATGAATATCCTTAAGTACCTGATTCGTACTATGGATATGCTCATTGACAATAGAGGATACAAAGAACTAGTTATAAGAGTATATATATACCTAAATCGCTATAAAAATCAATATGATATTAAATCAGAAATTGGGTACATCTTCAATTTAAATGGTGGGGTTATGAGATAGATGATCTCAAATGAATGATGTGGTCATAATTATACAATATATTCCATGTAATTTGGGGAATTTCCAGTAGTCAAAAATGATTTAGGGATATAAAAATTCATCAAATAGCGTGACTTAGTACCTAGTAATAAAAATCATATCACTCTATGTTATGATAATACTGTAGCTTTTACCCTTTCCAAGGAGGAAATTCCACCTCTGTGGAAGAAGCACAAACTTTGGAAATATCATCACTTGATGGATTTTTTCTTATATAGGTGTGGTTACAGTGTGTAGTATTTCCATTTATGAAAATGTGGCGTAACCCATCAAAAAATAATTGTCTCATCAAAATCATAAATGCTATGTGGGGACTAGTGGATAAAATGTCACATGTAGTTGATCTCGGTCCAAGTGTGATATTGTTAGACATTCTTTCACACAGATTTTTTTCTTTGATTACATATTTATTTGTTAATTTTAATATTAATAATATGTCATATTACTTATTGAAAATTTTCCAATATAAATTTAATTTAAAAATTACATAGATTATATGTCACATTGATAAGGTTATATAAGGGTCCCTTAATGATGAGATCCTTGAAATTAATTCATTGTATGATAATATATATATATCATTAAATATAATGATATATCATGCGGTACAAAAAATGTGACCTTTAGATTCATGTACTTTTTAAATGATGATGTGTTCTTCACATTAATCTCACAATTTTTTATCTAGATGTTGGGAGATTTTAAGAACACGGCCTCTAGTTAAAATTCAAATAGTTTTATGTCATTATAAATCACTATATGTGATCATGTTTAATGGTACTTGTAATTTTAAATCCTCATTAATTCATTCAATGACTCATGAACATAGATTTTTGGAGATAAACAATCTTGTAATATGTTGTTGGGATGTTTGGTGTTTCGGATGAATCATAAATGAAATTCTATTTTTTGATATGTCATGGAAGGATTTTTTTCATTAAATATTTTTGGAATATTATACCGTGTTCATTTTATTTTAAATGAAACATATCATTAAATTCAATGGAAATGATGCAATGACTAATTTATTTTAGATATTCAGAGAATGATATAGTATCCATATTGGTTTGTGACGTAGATGTGAAACCTAGATCATGAGATATTATGTTAAATGGATTGTATTTCACATTGAGAATTCATATGTGGTTGTCAACCTAGTGACATTATGTTGATTTTATGAGGTTCCATGACCAGTTACAAGATAATAATATAGAAATCATATAAATATTACCTAATTACAATGTGAAATCTTCTCTGATTGTCACAAACATTCGTTTTTAATCGTAATTAAATTATATTTTAATTTAATTAATAAAATAAATATTATTTTCATGGCCAATGAATAATTTTAGTCATGTTTTGTTGGTCAAAAATATTTAGGCATTGATGAATATTTAATGAAATATTTATTTATCTATTTAATAATTTTTGAGGATTTTCAAATTTTCATTGACCACATCCAATGATAATTATTAGTATACAATTTTTTTAAATAAATATTTTTTGTGTAAGAGAGTGTACATGCCATAATGAAATAAAAATTTTATTAATTATTTTCATGGGGTTTAATAATATTTATTATATTATTTAATGTCCAATATGAGATTAAATAATATTTTACCATTATCACAAGCTCTATAAATATATTGTTTTGTCTATTATGTTGTGTTCAACAGAAAAAGAATTTCACATCCAAATTCCTCTTTATCTCTACCTCTCATGAATGATAAACACAAGAGAGATTCCTTCAAGATTAAAGGATTTGAAATCCACATAAAAATTGAAATATAATTGATTGACTATGTTTTCTCTCAAAAGTCACTAGAATTTCTCAGATATCAAATGATCATATATTGAACGTCAATATAGAGATTATACATATGAATCAATATAGAGTAGTAACATTAATTAGATAGGGACGTTTCAAGAGATCTCCATCATCAGTAATGAAAGGATATTATGATGAAGTAATAGTTTTTATCTAAGGAAATTAATAATAAATTTAACATGCATGATCCTCTGTTACGATTATTAGAATCTCTAAATTAAAGATTTTTTATTTGAACACCTACCAAAGGAACTTCTTAAAATCCTAGATCCCATAGAAGAAATATTTATACCCTTATATGAATATATTCGTTATAAAATTAATGCACAATGTTTCACTATAGGTTATGGGTTTTAATCAATTGAACATTCGATTGGAATAAATCTCACTTTTCATGAATTTTTCATAATAGAAAATAATGTGAATGATCCATCAGATTGACTAAAACATATTAGATTATCTCCCAACATTGGGGAAAACACTACACCAAGAATTATTAATTTTTATTATAGTGGATACATTTAAAAAATATAATTAATTATTTCATTATTTTTCTATATTATTAGTAGTGGATGGATCTTCATTTCAAGCACCATCATTTTCTACTTTGTTTTCTATTAACGAGTTTTTTGACATATTAATGATAATTGTTAAGTGTTTAATTTTTATAAAGGTATAAGAAAAAATAAAAAAAACTACAGTTTCCATCGGGAAGTATCATGGATTCTATCCAGATAACATGGGACTACATGGTGTGTAGCTCGAGTACATATTTTGTACCAAAGTGTAATGAACCTGGCCATGATTTGACATAAATGATGTTCCATTAATAAACATTGATTTGTGTATTTATTTAACAAATATCAGTTGGGTAAACCTATAACATGGCATGTTGGAATACATGAAATTTTTCTAGCATACACACCATGTAGTCTTCATTGTGTATCGAGAAAAATCACACAATCCATGTGGACATATACAAGTTAAAACAACAAGATACTATAATCCTTGAGAAATAATGATATAAGTGATATTTAGTTAGTTCACCCAACATGTAGTTTGATAGTTACCACATCATATGTACTCAACAATCCATTATGCGTAACAATAAGAAACATAGAATGCATGATTCACAGTTTGTATCAATCCTATATGTATCCTTTAGTCACATGTCTGATGAACACGGTGAGTCCATTGGCAGTTTATGTGGATACCAAACTAGCAAGACACATGTTGTGCATCCATATTTTTCATTTTGTGTAGTAAAATTTATTATGAATACACTATGTATTTATGAAGGATGCATAAACAAATGACATTTAGACTATACGGTTTTTATCTATTTAGTATAAACTAGATAATACACTAAGATATAAAATAAATAACTATTAGTGTATCCTAAGAACATGGAATGAGTGATACATGTCATGTAGCTGGATAGTATACCCTATGTAGTCCATATGACGTAACTACTGAATCCCCAAGAATGTATCATGGGTACATGTTAAATGAGATACATGATGGGTAGATCAATAGTACATGCTCTATTGTATCCAAATAGTTATGAATTAAATTACCCTAAATTTATAATTTCATCATTAAACCAGTATTAAATTTTTTTGAAACCTCTTCTGTTTTAAAATTTAATAATGGTGTTAATTTTTTGTTGGATTAATAAGTAATTTACTATAATAATATATTTTAATGGTTCATTATTTTGTTCTCCATGAATTCCATTAGAATGAATAACTCAAATATAGTTCACATGACCATTAAGTTAAATGGGATGTATTAATTAATTAATGCATGTGTTTTTATATTAATAATAAATAATGAATATAAATGAATATTAGTCTGTGTAAATTTTCTTATTCAATGCATTTTTATGATCATTCCCATGCATGACCAAGACCAGTGTATATGTTGGGTTTATTTACATTAATTTATTTCATGGGTTTTAAATTATTAATAATTAAATTAAAATTATGGAACGTGTTTCATCCCTCCTAAAAATATTATGTAGAACCTTCATGTCTTAGGTTATATATGTGATCCCCTTTAAATAATGATTTGGTTCCCCTCACGCATGTGTGAGTTATAAATACTTGGAAAAAATTGTGTATCCCATAGTGCTTCAAGATGGATCATAATGAATCCAAGATGATTAAAACCCCAATAATATAAAGGTGGATTGGGAGAATGATACTACTCATTCAATGACCTACATGATGTTTCATTTCCAATATCTCAATGATTTATTTATTGTTCCCTCAATAAATCAACAATTAGATAAAATCATGAATGTGTTATTTATAAATTAAATTTTATTTAACGTATTCATTATTTATTGTGTCAATGTATGAACCTAATCAAATATGAAAATGAATTAATGTGTAAATATATAATTAAAATAAATTTATTATGTTATATTGTATTATACAACATGTATAGACACTTACTTAAAATTCAATTACTATTATCATGACATGTAAAAGATAAATAATAAATAGTATATGCATAATAAATAACTGATATTTTTGATTGTTTCATTACTACATCCATTACATGATTAGGATGCAACCATGTAACAATGTGTTGACATGGATAGTGACTAGACACATTATTTTTCAAGGAGTTCTCATGAGTGCTTTTTCTTGACCTAAAAAACATTTATTTTTTTAATGTACAATGTCTATTCAATATAATTTAGTAGGAAAGTGTTGATGAATTTGTAGTTTGAACTTACAGATCAGGGTGTCCACTTAATTGATGAAGGAGTTTCATGCTCGATGTTGATAAGACTGCCTAACTAAAAAAATTCTAATGATTTTCTTGTATAATTTCTCTATTATTAAGAATATATATAAGTTTCCTATAAAATATAATATCATTGAAACTAAACATTATAATTTCAATGGTGAGGGAAACTGGGACACGATAAAACAATGGGAAAATTAATAAAATTTATTATTAATTATTTGATAAATTTTAATCATTGATTATTACTAAAAATCCACTCATTTTAATTGTATAACAAATTGAAATCACAAAATTTACACTATACCGATGATCTATATTTGATAAATACATTTTCCTCACTAGAATTATGATCCGAAAATAGTTTATATAAATTTGGGAAATTTTGTTCCATGAACATATATCTTTTGGGCTCGAATCCCCATTTCATAATTCACCTTCTTAGGAATCTACTGATGAAGAATTACCTATCTATGAAAAAAATTTAGGAACTTGGGTGTTGTTCAATAATTAATATTAACAAAAAATTATACTAAAATCCTAAATTATCAGGATGTCATGGATTCTTATAGAATAATTGACCATCCTCATGGGTTGTAGAAGGAGAGATATTGAAATGAACTATTTAATGTCCCCAATGATTTATTCCTAAGTAATCATACAAAGGTCTCACTAGATGGGACTCAAATTGTAAGGACGATTGGCATCAATGATCACCTAGAGGTTGTAGGTTTTAAACTATATGATGAACTATGGACTAATTATTTACTTTCAATACACTATTATAAAATCTATAGAGTTATTTTAATTTTCAATATGACCATCATTGATAAGTATCTCCAAGATATTCTTTCTATTCATTTCCATGTATGTGAGGAGAATGAGAACAAAATGACTTTCTCCCTTATGGTGAAAAAAATAAAGGCCTAGTAAATATATTTAAGACATAAATTTATTCATAATTAAATTACAAGATATAGAAGAAGAAGGGGAAATATAAGGAACAAGATTCTATTTGTATCACTTGGGGCATGAAATGCCACCCATTGTAAAACTACAGCAATCCATATAGGTAAAGAGAATATTAAAGCGTGTTTGTTATCAAGTCATGTCTATATGTTTCTATTAATCAGTTCTTATAAAAACCATTTATTTCTCAAATATGTATTCAAGTAAAAGAACCAAGTAAATATAGAAATATTTACACCTGAGTGGTTCTTATATGAGATTTCAGTTGTGATTAAATGGGTATTGTAACTAATTGGAACTACCACCTCACATTAACTAAATTAATCATGTTGGTGTTGAGATATTTTTACTTTATGCCATCTGTTTCCAAAATCATATGTTCTTTATCTACAGACGATAATGTTGGATTTATAATTATGGCTTGGAATTAATTTTTTATTTTTATAAGGAAGGAATTTTTTATGGAAAGTAACAATTAAATAATGGAATTTATGTGTTATAATATAAAAACCAAGTAATTTAAATTGATAACAAAACTAATTCACAAGACTCATATGACTCCTAACATTGAAATCACCATCATGTTCATTTTCAAAAGGTGTTTGAATATAGTAAACAAGGATTGATATTTATATTATTTTTAACTAACATCACATGGTGCATGTAACACGTGTTTAAAATGAAAAATGACAAACTAACCATTAAATAGAGCTGGTAAAAAGGAAAAAGGATTCATAAATTAGTTAATATCAATGTTTGAGAACCAATTCCTGTTAAAGAAAGGGGTGGTGATTCATAATTGATAACTTTTACTAATTATTTTATTATATAAGTATATATATACATGACAAGGTATTTGTCATATTATTATGAGAGAATCATCAAATACATGAATGAATGTGAGAACCAGAACAATAAGAAGATTAAGACACTCTTCACAGTCCATGGTGAAGAATATCATAATCAAAACTACATTGATTTTTTAAGGCATTTGGGATTATATCTTAACAAACTCTTTAAAATCCTATATGTAATGTTGTATAATAACGGAAGGACCACAACTTTTTGTAAATATGACGATCAAAATAAATTCATGTGAGTCTTCCATTAACCTAATAGAGATACACATTAAAAATTTTGTATAGTTACTATACCAAGATCCAACATAAAAATATGATTGAAAAAACATACCAATTGTGTAATGGAAAGAGACTTGTGTTGTCATACGTACATGTGCGAGGTTGAAATTTGATTGTTAAGGCCCCTTCAGGTAACATGCTTTCACCATGAGACAAAAGGTGTATCTTTATAGGATATGAAAATATATAATGGAATATTACATATAAAATCATTCATGAAAAAATAGATATATTTCATTCCTTGAGAAGGGTCATGTATCAAATAGAGATAGTGGGTGTTATATAGACATTGATGATTTCTATGATTACAATATATAAGAATTGTCATAGGAAAAAATTTCCAAAAATCCCATTGGAAAATGACCTTGTTATTATGAAAAATAAACCACATTGAGTTCAAGAGAAGTTATAGTAATAGAATGGGGTTATATTTTTATAAATTCGGATCGTGGCTCATTATTAGTTGATAATAATTATCCTCTTACCAAAAACAAATCATTATATTTCATTAAAATTGCAGTGTCCATAATGTATGATTTATTGAAAGGATTCCATGTTACAAAAGAAGGTTTGGAATATGGTTGATCATCATGTTGATATACATCACATTATTTTAAATGGATATTCATGATGAAACTAGAAATTTATTGGAATGTCATTTCCGATAAGGAATGAATGGTCTATAAAGGGATTCAACAAAATAAAGGCACTGAATACTTGAAAACAATTCATTATTTTCAATACTAAAATCCATCTGAATTTTAAATTCCAATACGTACATCCATGGATAATAGATTTTGTAGACTGATATCAAAAAAACCTTCCATAATGGTATCCTATATGAATATTTACATATGGAAAAAACTAATTGTTTTATAAATGAAATGGATTCCAAAAAAGTTTATAAATTACATAAGTAATTTTATGGATTAAAGAAATCAACTGGTTATGAAAAATTCACATTGAAGAGTCCATAATTGAATTTTGATTCATATAAAATAAATGCGATCCTTTTTTTATGTGGTTTAGTGGGAATTATTTTTTCTTCATTACATTAAATTATGATTAAATAATACATATTGTAAATGAGATACACATCATATATCTTATTATGATCTAGAGGAATAAATTCTTCTTTATGACAGATTTAAAAATGGAAGAATATAAAATTGGGAATAAGATACATTGTGATATGTCCGAGAGTTTTCATAAAATTTTTCAGTGTGTGTATATTGAAAAAATAATAAAAATGTTTAGTATAAAACAATCCAAGAGTGTATTTATTGTCAATTTATATCATATTAATCATTCTTGGAAAAAATTTATACATACACAAGAGGAAATAAATATTATGGAATTGACTCCAAACTGATCTAATATTGTTTTTGTTAAGTATATTATGATATGTACTCAAATAGATTTATTGGGCATGTTGAGTGTAGTAGATAAATAAAAAGATGATCTAGGAGATATCTATTAGATGGAATTCATGACAATCATTATGTATCGGAGGCATACTATATATATTCTTGTTATATATTGAGTAGATGTGAAAATAGTCAATAGATGATATTCAAATTCTAATTTACATAAGGATCTAGATGATATGAAATCAAAAATGGGAGACATATTCATATTAAATAGTGGTGTTATGAGATGGAAGTGATTAATAAATGTCATGGTCAGAAATTATATACCATTTTCTGAGTATATTATAGGTTTGGGGTATCTAAATTTTTATCATGCTTACATAACATCATCTTTGTGATTTATTTGATACCAGTCAGTAAAGATCCTATCACACCATAAAATAAAGATA
Source organism: Viscum album (assembly GCA_963277665.1). Classification (NCBI taxonomy): domain Eukaryota; kingdom Viridiplantae; phylum Streptophyta; class Magnoliopsida; order Santalales; family Viscaceae; genus Viscum; species Viscum album. Next base: position 1,690,195,714 of record OY728120.1, read on the forward strand.
CTGGAGTGGTGGACCCATCCAAATGATTAATTTTTACATCAGATTATGAATCATATACATTTTACATTTAATATCTTCAAGTATTTTTCTCAATGATTTATGGATACAATGACATGAATTTCCATGGAAGGAAACGTGGAGGGCCCCTTGAATAAATCCATGAATCGAAAAAATAGGAATATCATGTGTGGTCTACCATAATGAATGTTCTATGTAGTTGTATCAAATACATGATGGAGTGTTTGAGAGTTTTTGTTCAATTACCAAATTATTTTACAATGATTATATTTATATTTGATGATTTGAAAAGTAATAACATATCTTATTATATATATTTCATTATTCTTCTTGACGTTCATGTAATAATGTTTTAGAGTATCTATGGAATTGATATAGTCATTGTAGTTCCATTCTATTATGGGAACATTGAAATTATATTATGATAGTCTTAAATATAGTTATTATTTCATATGATGCAAAATTATGGGATCCTAGTATATATATTCTCGGGTGATAGTACCCATAATAACAGGAGACTTATTCTCATAAAATGCGCACATGGTCTCTCTATGAGGGGAGATTATAGGAAAAGAGTCACCAATTAGAATCCCACATGTTCTGGTGTAATTAGATATTCCTATCATCAAGAACTTATATTGATACATATACCTTAACATTATTATTAATTCATGTCACAAATATTGTACTTTGATTATTTTCATTATACATGATTGTTTGGTTCATGGATATGTTGGATATGATTGGTTTATCCTAAGTGGTGTGTTATCTATAAATAAGTATAGAATGGATTTTTACACACCAAATTAATGGAATATTAAATCTATTCCATTTTTATTGTAATATAAATTTCACATTAAAATTCAATGTCATGTTGTAATGATATGTTTATTTCAGATTTTCAAATAAAGCATCTTGTTCTTATAGTTTAATGACCCAAATGTGCTGCATATGTAATGAGATATTGTGGAAGATTTATTATATCACATAGTGATCATTATTATGTGCTTGTCACTAATTAAAAAATAAGTTATTTTACAAGGGTTATTTGAAATTATTCTAAAGAATAATCTTATAATTTATGAAATCCCACCAAAATAAAATGTAAAAAAATCCTTAAGGGGAACACACTATGTGTTTCCATTGATATATATTAAATAATATTTCAATTAAATTAGTATAATAAATATTATTCATAAGTCTGGTGAATTAATTTATACAACATTTGGTAACTAATATTTATTTGAATGATGGGTACGATATTTTCATTACATAGAATGTCCTCATGCACATAAGAGAAAGATAATAACAATTTTTCCCATGTGGTTTAATAAATTATTTAATATTACTCAAGGGATAGAATATAATTCAATGATATTTAATATAAACACTACCACAATAAATACATGTTTATGTCTATTATGTTGAGATAAAAATTTATCATCAAATCAAGAATAGAAAATCATTTTAGAAAAAGAATTTCTATATTGATGATTCTTTCTATATTTATCTCAATAATAAGATGATATATAGATAAACATTCAATATCAAAGGAAGAGTGATCAAGATGAACAATTCAAGTTGATTTATACACCTTAATTGAAGGAAGAAATTGGTCACCTTTGTATATAGATTAATGCATCACATTTGGATGACTGTTAGATTGATTCTATAATTGGATAAATGTAATTAAATTATGGTAATAAAATATGGGTTATTAAAAATATCATCATCTACATCACATAAAGTTTCTAATATGAGGTGAACATTTAATATAAATATAAAAAAACAAAAACATTAATGTGAAAATATCCACTATGTGTTTTGGATTTTTCATAAATTGATATCACAATTGAAAAAATTGCAATGGTCTTAGAGTTTATGGGACATAAAAATATTGAGAATGATACATCAGATCAATTAAAACTGTTTGTTTTATTTCTCACCATCATTACCTCTTTTAATCTCATAACATATACAAATTTTTAGATGTGTTCTATGTATATTATACATTGGGGCTCTACCATGTGTTGGACTATTGATAAGGTTCTTTAAAAACATAATATATGTGGAAACAGTCATGTTCCATAAGAAAGATTGATGTAGATAGAGGGGGAGTCTTATGGATGCTACATAGGGATTTTTATGTTGTTATTGACTTGTGATTGTGGTGTGTTCATTGTTTACTAATAAGTATAGTAGAGGTGTCGATTCCCCTTGAACTATTATATGATATTTTGCAAACATCATATCGTGGTGGTGTTCCTACATCAAATATAGGCCAATTGTGAGGACTATATTACCTGATATGTTATAATATAAATATTATAGAATCAATTTGTGGAGAAATTCCAAGAATCCATCATGAATCAGATGATGGGACACTAAGCTAGTTATATATTTTATGGACTCTTTAGCATTGAAGGTCATGTTTCGGTTCGTGTCCTAGAATGAATTGTGTGTACTTTGGATTTCATGTATATCAAAATTAGTGAATAATTGAAACATCATATAACATGTAATTTTTATTTATATGGGAATTAATTTAAGAATATACTATATTATATATCACATTGGAAAGGAAATAGTTGTTCACAATTATGATGGTATCCTTGTAATTACATAACAATATTTTAGAACCTATAACAGGTGTTGGACAACATTCTGTAATGGGGAACATAGTACATTGAATATTAGGTTTCAGTACTAGTAAGCTAATGAGACTACTTCTCAAGATGTTTTGAAACAGTAATCTCCGAGATCTGTGGTATTGATAACACACCCGTCAGTAGAAATTCTACATGGTTAGTGTCATCAGACATTCCAATATGTGAGTGTGTGTAATGGTAAATATAAATTACCAATATTATAGTGACTATCTTGGATAAAATACATGGACATACTAACGAAAAAATATTTCAATATATTTTCGAGTAGTAAGGTGCGCTGGGTGATTCATGAAAGGCATGTTATTAATGAATAAGTTGAGAATTTGATTCCCTTCCATATTAATAGAAAATGATATTTATCCACATTTATTGAAATGGAACTTTAACAATAAATTTCATGACCATCGAATAAGAAAATTATTTTATATATTTATGTTATGATGAATCAAGAATATATGTTGATGATACATGTCTAAAACCTTCTCTATGTGACATTGGGAGAAGTGGCTTATATTACACATCCAGTGCTCATTTGTGGATATCAATGTTGTGACATTTAGATAATACTATAGGGTTATTTGACCCATTTCTAGATAGTTATCTAAAACATTAGGCAATTTCATCTAATTTCAATGGTATATAATACTAGATGGTGACTAACTAATTTTGTTTTTCAATATCATCAAAACTATAATAGAATATAAATTTTTAGAATAAATATTTTTATAATGTCTAGGTAATAACATTATTTTTTATTTATTGTTCTCATAAAATAAATAAATATGTATTATTATTGTATTTCAATTTCATAATGATATGAAATATTTATTTACAAATTTAAATGAGGATTAGTAAAAAAATATTATGTTCGAAAATAGATATTAATTTCGAAGCATATATATTAATATTTAACATGATTCTAATTAGTGCACTCCATGAAGAAATATTATTATTTTTATTACCTACAATGAGGTAATATAAGTTTTATTTTATTATTTAAGGGTCATTCTGAAATTAAATAATATTTTATCGCTTTCCCATTCTCTAAAAAATAGATCATTACTACTATTATGCAGGGATATATCAAAATTAATAATCATTATGAAAAATGAAATATAAAACTCTCTCTCAAGACTAAATAACACTCTATGAATTCTCCCTTATCCTAAATAATATTTATAATTATATTATATGGATGATTGTTCATGATCGAAGGAATTATATCATAGATCAATAAAAACACCACAAGATGATTGGCCCACTATGCTAGTAAGGAAAAGACCATCAATGTTGTTGGGATATTCAATGAGCATGATTAAATGACCAGTGGATGTTTTCTAAACCTTCATCATACCAACATAACAAAGGATGAGTGAATAGTGTTTCAGAATATCAAAACATTTATCCAATAAATATAACTAGATTTATTTATTCTTTATTCAATTCTCTCAAAAGTAATTATAAATTTAATTTGAAAATATATCTTCTTGTTTTTAATGGTCTTCAATTTAAATAATCAATGGAAATATATTTTTGGTCCTGTTGTTTATTTCCTATGAAATATTTGAATGAAAAATAAAATCCAAAAATTACTATTTTAGGACCGACCTTGAAAAGAACTTCAACATTTCCAAAAACCATTAGTTTATATCGATGAAGGAACATTCAAATTAATAATTATTTATTTATTTTCACACATTTTTCCTTTAAAAATTAAATTTCATTTCTGTATTTAATTCATTTTAGATTTCTTATCAAAATCAATTTTTCTCATCCTTCTTTCTTTCTTTTATAACAACTATTAGTTAATAATTAATGAATAATCAATATGATGAACCCCTATAGATATTCTATGAGTTATGCAAAAAGTATTAAGGATTTCAGGACATGTACAAATATCTCACATGTGATGTTCCCATGTCCATTACACCATAACACCCATGTGGATTTCAGGACATCATGTAATTAATATATGATATGTGAGTAAAATGAAATGCCTAATGACCATATAGTGTGAAACATTGCTTTTTCAGATTACAATGTGTCTGAATGTTAAACGTGAGTAGGGGGCTAGGGTATTAGTACTAATTGAGTGAGAGGGATGATAAGGGGCATGAACGAAGTTCCTAAATAAGAGGGAATTAAATGTTTCTCTATTTTTAAGAAAACATTAATAGTAATGACAAATAAACTATTTATTAATGATAAATAATTTTTTGATCAAGGTATAAATTTTTTGGGAGGTTGATTATTCTCTTTATCATCATTGAACAATGTTGTTGTCTAAAAAAGACTCTTAAATAATTAGATTTGTTTTAGCGATGAGAAATGATGTTATTAAAAGCATTTTTTTTAGGGGGAGTGAGTGTGGATGCATTATAATGCATGGGCATGAGGATGTGTGGGTAAGTGTACATATGGTAATGTGTGTGTGTTAGTTTTTTATTTTGTGCTTATATGAGTTGTTATCTGTGAGTGTATCAACCTGGACAATGGTTGTAGGAACCACATCTAGGATGGTATAAATACATTATGTTATTAATTTCCCCGGTACACTAGTGGAAATTGTTGAGTTCAAAGATTCTATATGAAAATTGAGTAAACTATACTCTCAACATCATCACATGAAATAAATGTTAAATAATTGAACCATCATACAATATAAGAGTAGGAATGTTGAATTACATCTTATAGAAATTCATAAATGACTTATTTATGTTGACATGCTTTAAATAAATTTTTATACTGTTGAGAATGTATATACACATTAGACTGACCACCCACAGTGTCAATAATGAAAAAAAGAAAACAAAAAAAATTTATAAGTGGAGACCTCACAATAAATTCATAATTCCGTCTATGGTCCTATCTCTAAAACTCATCAAGTAATTCAAACCAAAATTCATGTAAATTTTTTCACATGAATGCATGATATAATGTTCTATATATAAACTAAGGTACTCTTACATTGTGTGAGACTAAAACAATGTACTGAACCCCAAAGGATTTTCCATAAATACTTCATCATATCTGTGTATGTATTCCAAAAATAAAGAAGTAATATATGCCATGTAGTAAATCATGTTAGTTTATCATTTACTAAGAAGGAAACATGGTCACAGAACCCCACCTATATTTTCCAAATATGATTTACATCATCTCTAATCCTATAAAAGGATAATCTAAATAGCATATCATCCCATGAATATGGTCGGTCAAATATTTGGTGCTACATTACAAATGGAATTCAAGTCTCATTATCCATATGACCATAGGAGGTTAAATTTTAGATGTTGTCTCAATCATAGTAATTAATTTGATCATGAGTACTTGGATGACCAATGGTTTATTTGTGATATCTTATCACGAATATAGGTGATGTTAGAGAAATAAATGATCATTACATCCAACAAAAGAAGCCAAATCATCTAGTTTTTTATAATGGAGTGAGGCTTCACTGGGTTTGAGAGATAACAAGAGATATTCAATAGAATAAGTATTTTATAGGAAATGATATGGTATATCCAAGTTTAGGAAAATTACATAAAAATATAAATTTAAAACCATTCTAATATACTCATTATTCTAAAAAAACCCAATAAAAAATAGATGGCACCCCCAAAAAATCTCCTATCTCGAGACAACATATTTACTACTACTAATTCACTAATTGACAATTAAGTTTAATTTATTTATTTATAAAAAATAATTTGAGATCTTATCACTCATAATGAATAAGTATGATAATTTTTATATGAACATTTATCATTATTTTATGTTCTTTAACGAATCCTTGGAAGGTTAATCAATCATCACAACCCACTAATGACTTAAAAGAAAAGGTAATACATTATTGAAGACTGTGATGACACAGAATTCACGGTTGAATAATATTAAATATATTTATCATGTCTAAAAAATATTCAATTGGGAATATTTAAATATGTCCATTAAAATGTACCATGTATTGTTTTTGTGGAACCTTGATAATAAAGGAGAGATAGGTAATGTAATATAGTGTATTTATGGAGTTTAAATGATTTTTCTAAAGAATAATATATTAATGGAGTTGGGTTGTGTGATTAATATATTTTAGTGAACTTAAAATTGAATGTGAAACATATTCCCTTCTCCATGTATTGATGTAATTCAATTGTGGAATGTTTTGAATTTTGTATAAGCTGTGGATTGTTGTGTTTTTAAAAATCGTTATATTGTTAAATTTTGACATTCAATAAATAATATAAGATTAATAGAAGATCCCATGAATCATATGTATACTCATTGAATATATAAATAATTTGTGGGTATTATTCAGAAAAAATGATAGTGTAGTGTTTCCTTTAACAGTGTTGGTATTGATTCAGGTAATAATGAAGTTGGTAATTTAGATTTACTATCACATTGATGTGTAAATTAAATGCTCTAATAAAAAAATCAATACAAGTTACACAAAATAATCCATTGATTTAAATAGGGGTGAAATAATTTTTCAAAATAAATTCAAGTAGATTTATTTTAAAAAATTTATTGATAAATCTAAATCTAAATTAAATATAAAATTTCCACAATAATAATTATTAGAAATAACATGGTCTTCACCCATTGTAATTCCCCAAATGGTAATAACATATTAAATGAGTGACCAACTATTCCATTCAATTTAATTTCAAAAATTATTTATTCCACAATATTTTATAATAACTAAATAGATGATATGCACAAATCAAACAAAATAATGTATTAGATCCATAAAAATAATTTAAAGCCATTTTAGGCTAACAGAATCGGATTTCCAAAGAATGTAGTGAAGTTTTCGCATAAAAAAATGGTATTATATTTTGTAGTTGAAAATATGATGGGGTATTCTATATAAGCTGAATAATTTTTCAAACATTTTATTGATTAAAATTTTGAGGGTCAGACACATTCTGTTAATTTTTTAGTTCCTTTTGAAAATTAATTCATGGGTTTCATTCCATTTAGATTAATTATAATATTAGATAAAATAAATGTATGTATCTTAATGAAAACACCAATGATCACATTGATTATTTTCCAACAAAATATAGAAATTTAAAATTCTAGAAAAATCCAAGAGGTATAGATAGAGGAAAGAATTGAAAACTGGAATGCATTAGAAATGAAATATTTCATCAATAATAATGAAACTACCCTGAATCCTTCCTCTTAGTATGTAAAAAAGAAACATTAAAACACATATGATGTATATGTGGATAATGAGTACCCATTCTTACTTACATCAATAACCTTAGATCATAAATAGAATATCTATAACCAACATGATAAGAAGGAAAAAAACTCTATTTCATTTTGATAGATCCTTCAACCACAAAAATCCCTAGTTTTGAGTTTCTTTTTAGGGACCACATCAAATGATACCATAACAATAGGGTCTTCAGTTGGGAAATAAAGAGGGGAAACATATTATTTTAGTGATGTATAAGAAAGCCAATGGGTTATTCTCTAGAAGGAGGTAGAGTCGGCATCATCTGGTTCCTACAAAGATCGAATAAGAATCCAAAAATATGAATATAACTTCAATCTATCATAAATTATTGGGGAACAAAATGTATGTTTCATAAATGTAATAAAAAGATTATATTACAAATTTTCTGAAAATACGTCACACACACATATAATATATTTGAATTTTTTAATTTAGTTTTGTTGTCCTATTAAAATTTCAATGGAATTATTCTTCTATTTATATTATTTGTTCTATATACCTACACTATTATTTTTATTAGATATATATTTTATTTTCTGATATATATTTTTCTGGACAGTGTTTTGGGTTATTTCCAACCACATGGGCATGTTATTCGGCCTGTTAACATGGAATTTGATTCGACATTATGGTTTTTGGGAAACCATTTGGACCTTATTATTAGATGATGGTATGTTATTCAACCGGCTGAACCCCGACTGTCCACCTGATTAGGTGATTTCATTCACCCCATTTAGTTTTTTGGGCTCTATTTCATGGAACTCATGGATCCACCATTGTCTATTGAGTTGATTCTTGTGTCAGTGAATTTATCAAAAATTTCTCCCCCAACTTGTTGGAATTAATTTATAGATCATCCTCTCAAAATAGTGGTATTCTATCACTCCCATTTTTGGATCCCAATCCCTATCCCACTACATCATGTTCCTTAGTGTATAGACACTTTTCCAACTACTCTAAATAGTAGAATTCTTTTTTACCACTTCATATGGATCTTTGATGATAATTTCCATCATTATCCAACATTCATGGTGGATATCTTGAGTGGAAATCATTCGATTCAAGGTTAGTGCCTCTACGTCCACATTGATCTCAGTGAGTATAATTTGCGACATAGTTCTATGATGAATACATTTCCTAACCAGGACAACGATTCCTCATTCCACTCGACACTGAATGTTCATCACACTTTTTATCTTATTTTACATTACCAAAATATGTAATCTTATGTTGAATTTTCTTCCCTCTTTTATTCTACAAATCCATTTCATCTTTTCATATAGATTAACATTTATTTGTTGGTGGTGATATTTCCGTGAATATAAGAAATATTGGGACAAAAGTATGTGAATATTTTTTTATTTTATAATTATTTAACTAATGTATGTTGTATGTCAGATTCTTTTGAATTTTAATTCTAAGTGAAAAACGTAGTGTTATGCCCCTTTTTTGAGAGTTCTATCCTGATCAATACATCTTTTCCCCTCAAAATGTTGTATCACTACCACAATGTTTCAATTTTTCTATCAATCCTATTTCATTATTTTAATATTGATTTCTGATTTAATTTCATAGATTTTATGTATCCTTAAATAGCCCCGTATCTATTTTATGTATTTATATCCTTTTTAACCTATCTTAATTACTATATATTTCAAATATAGTTGGATTATAATCATTTACTCTTCTGATTAGTATGATTTTTTTTGTATTATGCTTAACATTTTTTATGTACTCATCATCTTATTATTTGGGTAAATATGTCAACAACATGATTTGATACCGTGAATTTTTATGTGCACAATGACTATAATATTTAAATAAATAAAATTAAATCTATGTTGGTTAAAACATTATTAATTGATACCCTTAGTGGGCCCAAAAAAGTTATTGTAACTATAATAAATATAATAATTAATATTACTATATATCAATATGATTACCCGGATTTATTAGTTAAAGACGATAGTTTTATTATACTTTCTTTTGCAGATAATGTTTTGAATAGTGATTCTTATAAATCAACTGCTAATGGTATTTAAATTAATCTAGATTAACTATACAGGACAACTTATTTAGTTTTATGACATTATAAAAAATATTTAATGTTCACATTTAAAAATAATCCAACTGGTACAATTAAGGACCATTAAAATTAATTTTACAAAGATATGTCAGATTTAGAAAAAATAAGTGTAACTATTTGTGATGAAGATCATGAAATTATCCTCCTAAATTAGGTTTATAATTTATATAGGACCTTACTAGAAACCACGATGTATATCCATGAATCATTAACCCTTTAATAAGTGACATATTCTCATCCCTCTAAATAAATAAATTATAAACCTATAATAAAATTTGAGGTAGAGAACATGTTTACAAGTGGTATAGATTAGTCTAGTTGTAAAGAGAAATTGTTTAATAAAAATAAAATCATAAAGTATAAGAAACACATCCCGATTTATAATTTTTGGGAATTATAATCTTAATTCCTTCTTTGTGTTAATCCCTAAAACACTATTCCTATGTGTAGGAAGCCTAAACAAGAACATTAAAATAAACAAGCTATCCCTAGAAAACTCAATACATCAATAAAATTCTTCTGAATCCCCCATGAAACTATTTGTCTCACTTTTTTTGGGTCTACTGCTACTCCTGTCTTTGAAATAAAATGACCCAATAAGTGGTTCTGGTCCATTCAAAAGTGGAATTTTGAGAGCATGGCATACAACTGATTCTCTCTCAGTGTACTAAAAAATATATCATGATGGATTGCATGGTTTTGTTGAGTGTGAGAGTACTCCAAGATATTGTTCATGAAAGCCATGAAAAAGGAGTCCATGTATGGATGGAATAGTCAGTTTACCAGTTCCAAAAAACCTGTTGGAGCGTTTGTGAGACCAAACTGCATAACCACATAATCATAGAGATAATACCTCCTCAGAGTGGCTGTAAGTGGTATATAAGATAGTCAAACATGAAAATAATTATAAACATATCTCAATTCAATATTTGAGAACACCCGAGTTCCAGGAAGCTGGTCATTGAGATCAGCAATCCTAGGCCAAGGATATTGGTTCTTAACAGTAAATTGGTTCATCTTTTGATTATCCATGAAAATTCTAAGGGTATCATTATATTTATTTTCAAAAAGGACAGGTTAACCCCAAGGAGATGTATTGGGTCAGATGATACCCTTTTCCTTTAAGTCCTCTAACTATTTCATGATCTCCTGAAACTCTGGTACAACCATCCTATAAGGAGAAATGGTCATCAGTTCTTCCCTGGGCACAAGTTCAATAGAAAACACTACATGTCACTTTGGAGGCGAACATGAAAAGTTATATGGGATGAAATCCATGACAGTATCGATCGCTGGAAGAATTTCCATCTATGAATTCCAATTGTCATCCAGATATAGACTAGAAATCTGGACTATAACACCACTCAACTCGTGATGGTCAGGACTATCTATTCTCACCTGGACATCCCATTCACCCTTATATAGAAACAATCCGCCCAATGGTGATGTGAAACTCACCCTATGAAAATAGAAATTAAAAACATCCTGGAAGGGAACTAACCAGTCCATTATGAGAATGAAGACATAACCCATCATCTCTATGAAATAAATGTCCCATACGATTTGAAACCCACTAACCTCCTGAGGGAACTACTTACACTACCGTAGAATAGCCTTTCAAGTCCCCAACGGAGTGTCCAACATCATGATATTATCATTAGTAACGATACAGATCCCATGGCCCTAAAAAAACATATATAATGATATGGGAATCCCAAGTATTGAAAAGTGCATAAGCTAAAACTGAGGAATCCAAAACTGTACCTCTAACTATATAGGTTCTAGGATGCTCCTCTTGTTGAATATGCTCTAGCACAAAAGCCAGACCTGCACCACAACCCTGTGAATCTATTTGACATCCTAGAGCTATTTCACCACATGGATTTAAAAAACCCACTATCTGTCCACAGTAGCCACACCCACCACATTAGCCTGATTAGCCCGATAAACACAATCCACCAGTCGGATGTGGGACTGGTGGTCATGTTACTATGCGAGGTGTAGAAACTGATCCTCCGTCATTAACAGCTGGAAAAAAGAAATTGCAGAAACTCTGTAGATGTCCCATCTATCCGAAAAATCAGAACTCAACCGGTTAACTCAAGCACTGAGGTTTCTTATGTCTTCCCTTCCCACACTGGTAGCACACCACCTGGATTCGAAAACAAAAATCATGCATACTTGGATCTCCAAGTGTAGACTCCCTGAAGAACTTCCTTCTATCAGTCGTAAGGGTACCAACATTGGATGCATGACCTCCCTCACCCACAGCTCCAGAATCCCTGTGGTTTCATTTGGTCATAAAAACATAGTTGACTATAGAATCTTTGAATATAAACTTGAAGATGTTCACCTGAGATCAAATGACATGCCTGAGACCATCCTAAAACATATTTACTAGAAACAACTCATCACCCATATAAATGGGTGTGAAGCACTGCAGATCTGTGAAGCATGAAGAATACTCCATGACTAAAAGAGTATCATATTCCATACCCATGAACTCTCAGGCTAGGTAGTCCCTCAAGGATTCTAGGTAGAAGTTGTAATTGAAGGTCTGCAAGAATTCATCCCAATCAATAACTCATTGGCTTCCCCCATGTGATATCCCACCCCACTATCTATTGGAGGAATACCAAAGCATGTATTTGGTGAGCTTTAGAAACCTCTAATGAGGTGTATCCATATTATTTGAGATAGACATCATGGATTATAAACATTACTATGTAGCATGGCGTCCTCCATCCTCTAAGAATGTGGGAGGATGTTGCATCTATTAAATTTGTGTCCACTCTTCCACAGATGGGGTATGATGCAGTGCTCCCTGGAATGTATGAATCATCATCATGAAGCTTTCTCAGAACTGTGCATTGGCACCAGTATCTAGGATGACATCTAGTTCCCTGAAGGTAACGACGGAAGGTTCATCTAGTTGTTCATGGTCTATTGTTTCTGGTGTCTGATCGTCGGCCCAAACATGGTGTACAGCCGGAGGAAATCTAGGTGGAAACACTCTACAAGGTCAAGCACAAACCTTAACAAAATATTAAATAAACAAAAAATAGAAGTGAAAAATTTAATATAGATGAAAAATCATTCATGTTTTTCCAAAAAGTGTTACATGGAATGTATGCACTCTACATGGAATGTTCCCTGAAGATAATACATGGGAGTGAACTTCTGCTAGCCTTAGTCATGAATCAACCCATACTCATTGTGTGTTCTACTTGATACATGCAATGTACATTATTGTTCACTCTTACCCTAGTAATTCTACATGGCTAGAAGTACATGATTCTCTTAGTTCAAACAACACATCGTGTATAGGACAGCCACGGTATGTACATGAAGGATTTCATTGACCCATGTTGTTGGTCACATAGGTGGATACACGGATCAAAAAAACAAAATGTGCACTCAAAGTACACAACATGTTCAAGAAATGTTTTTTCCAAACGATGTCCCTTCACACATGATTGGTCACATGGTAAATGGATGCATGAAATTTATAGAAAGTACAGGGCATGTACTTAAGAAAAATACTTTCTTCATGAATAGAATACACATGTCATTTCTTAATAACACCACAAATTATGTTTTCTGGGTTTCCTGATATTAGACCTTTGAAACTTCTTTGGAAACCATAGAAACATAAAATTTTGTCCATAGAATGCCAAATTCAGACTCGTGAGAGCCCATAATTCCATGATTCAATTTATTTCTTCTTTATTCAGATCATATGTGGACAAAATTCCAATTTAAGATCAAACATGATCCACAAAATACTGATACAAGAGGTACCATAACACCATAAGGTCCAATGACTTCCATCCTTCCAAATGAAACATTACATTTACCAATACTCTACCAAAATAGCATGTATTCTATAATGATATCCTTCACAACAATAAGAAAATATATCTCAATATTTATTATTGAAACATGCAATCAGTAATGCACCCTAAATGTCATGAAATGAATGTATGACACGCGATCTCTAGAAAGTGCATATATGATGCATGAGATAGAGTACCCTCATCTCATTGGGTAGCAATAGAAATATTACCATAATGATATAAATGATAATAGCACAAAAGCATGAGTATCACCCAATGGTGAAATCAAATCAACATGAACAATTGTAAAACCATAATAATTGAAATATTTGAGGTAAGTTAGATTTTCCCTATACATGAGTTACCTACTCCTATGAAAAAATTATTACCAACTATATATTCTATATTATCACTATCTATAGGATCCAAATAGTAAAAGAAACTAGAAAAGAACCTCTACTAATATCACATTCTAACATCCTGGTTCTGGGTGCTGCCTAATGCTTCCCCGTACGTAGTTGTTCACATGGCCTCATGCACATTTCCCCGAATTGAAGTGGCTACCAACTAGTAGCGAGGGAATTGGGTGAGATAGTGGCGAATGAATTCCCTCATTGGAAGAGCTTTCACAACAGAATAACAAATAATAAATTGTAACAGATGATAAATACCATACAACAAGTAAACTATAGAATACTAAAAGTAAATAAAAACTGAAGAAAATATATAAATGATGAATGTCACTGATGACTAAAAAAGTAGCCATGCAAGACAACATTCTAGAAATACAACTGAACCAAAGTCCCAAGAAAGCATGAAAACTCTAGAATCATCTCTAGACTATTCTTGCTCATATTCTCTCCATATCTATCCATCCAATCATGTACCTGAGGAAGAAGGGTACATTCCCTTATTTACACATGAAACCATATAATCAGTTTGGGTCCAAAAACATGGCCCAAACAGTGTGTGAGATTAATCCTAGTATGAAACCACCTCATGATCTATGCCTAAATATCAGTGAGTATATATAATAGGTAATAACGGAAATATAGGAAATAGCTAGGAGTACACAAATGTAAACAATCCTATAGTTCCATTTACATTCATTAGTACATATTGTTATTCATTTAATGAAGTAAGTATCAAAATAGATATCTCAGAAGAATAACTAACATGATGAAATCCAATATTGTGCTTTGGCTTGGCAGATTCATCATAAAAATTCAACATTTAGGTTAACCCTATAGGTAGCTCACATAGTATAACCCCTCTGTCCACGTAATTATATAAAGGGAATGATGATATGAGGAAGAACGCACTGTCAATTCCTCCTATGGTCCTTCCAGAATTACTATAAACTCTTTGGGGAGACACTCATTGTCAGCCCCCAATAGTCTCGTAATTTAAACTCTACACACTCTGAGGGAGCACTCACCTTCATTCCCATTTGTGGTCTCGTAGAATGAAATGTAATAGGCACTCTAAGGAAACACTCATCGTTAATTCTCCATGTGGTCTAACTAAAACACATTCTCACAGACCATTGAAATTAATTTGTGCATATATGATATCAAGCATCCATCATAATCTCAACTACTACATGCATAAACTATTCCAAATCATATCAAAATATTTTAACATGATTTAATAGTCAAACAGTTCCAACCTATTAAGAATGGAATCGAATGAAGGTTTTCCTTATAGTAAACATGAGGAAAACATCCATAATGATTCAAACAAGGAAACACTCCCACGGGTTGTTCCTTAAACATGAAATTTCTCAAAATTCTACAACAACAATTTCTTAGTCTAATAATTAGTCTAAGGAATATTAAATAAGGTTCAACTTCCTTAACCTAAAATACCCAAAACAAGGGAAACTAGAACCTTGTCATATAAAACTCATAGACATCCAACAAAAGGAAACAAAAAACCTACCCTAATGTTGTACAATGAACACTCTCAAACATAGGCCTTTAAATCGGTATAGAACGATGTAGATCTACCAAAAGGTCAAAATAATGCTCAATATTGAATTACACGAGAGGGGGAGAGAGAATTTATAAGGCCCCAGCCTTAAACATTATTTAATCTAGAGTTATTACAAGATTACACATTGAGGGTCTTTTCATGTTTAGAGTTTTAGAGAAGTAGATCATAAAACATGCATTACATTCAACATTTAAACAAAGTGGATACATAAAAGATAGTATTCATTTTTCCCATAAACGGAAACATATTTAAAATAAAACATTGATTCTTTCTTGACACTTCCTTGACACTATCATCATATTATGTACCTTTCCCTTGACATGTGAAAAACATTTCAAAAACATGGGATGAGCATAAAAAGCTCATTAATTAACACTCATTTTATATTTTTTATTTTTTATTGAGAAAAAATTTTATCCATTAATTAATCAATTAATTAATTAATTAATTCCCTTTAAACGTAACAACCATCCGCATTCTCATGGAGATAGAAATTATAAAGGAATTCATAAAAAATAAATTGAGAAAAAATAACTATAGATTAATTAAATAATATAATTGATAACATAAAATTATTAAAAAATATTATTAAATTATAAAAAACATCAAATAAAATTTATAATTTTTATTGATGTAATTAGTTGTTTAATATAATTCTATTCATTCCCTTTTTGGGAGACTACACAGTTTTTACTATTTAACTACATTTTTTGTATTATATTTGGCACTTATTTAGGTTACACACCTACGAGCTTTAGTGTGTTCCATGGACAGACTATATAGTGCTTAATAACTATATAGATAACATGTTTTATACATTCGATGTGTCAGTACAACATACCAAAAAACACTTCATGTTTGAGACTATATGACGTGTACAATTGAGCTATACATCATGTATATCATTTTCTACATGTCCACATATCTATTTTTTTTAATAATGAATGTATTTTATACATTGAAACTAATTAACAAGACACTAATTACATTAACTACATGACATATAATTGATTAACACTCTATGTTGTCAGTCTAAAATTGTTTTGACTGTATGTTTAACCACACATTTCACCAAAATTTATCTACTGACTATGTATAATGTACAATGTTTACACTAAATATACAACATGTAATATTTCATGTTCTTTTTATATTTTTTCGGGTTTATATATATTGTGAAATAGATTCACCACTTGTAATTACTACTCAGTGTTTCTTGTATCTCATGACATGGAAATGTGTAGTGCACATGGGTAAAATAGGTGTAATTTGGCTATATGATATATTATCCACTAATTTCAAATAAAGATTCCCTAGAACCTACCAAAAGAATCAATAGTCATTATTTATCTCTTTTTTAACATATGAAATAGTGAATTTTGAAAAAAAGTAATTAAAATGTCTAAGGAATGATAATTTAGAAAATTAGATTATGATTGAATAATTCCGTAAATGAATATTTAACAACTATTTCACTTACAGATCAATAATAAAATAAATATATGTTTATAAATTTGGAATATGGATTCTTTTATACAACTTGAATGTTTCAGTTTAAGAGGATGCCCCTTTGATGGGCATTAAATTATAATTTATTTTAATTTATATTTTCTCTAAAAAACTATTAGAGGATCTTGAACATTCATTTTATAATTAATTTATTTATATATGATTAAATGGTTAACACAACACATGATATTTTTTTTGTGAAGATGTTGACATTCCATAAAAATCCAATCAGATTCCCTACATTGGGCTATAAGGATTCATGTGTAGAGACCCACTAGTGTTGATCAACATATGTTTCTTTGATCTATGAGCAACACTAATTGAATCCTGAATTCAACCAAGGTGAGTAATTTTTCATTCTTTTTTCATGTTGATCTCTCATCTGTTGATCTTGAAGGAATCTCTCTAGCATTTTTCATTGTTGACATGGAGAGTGAATGAAAAATTCATGATATAAATAATTTTTTCACAATGATTATCTATTTCTTAGTTAACTCTATACAATAGACATAACCATATATTTATATAGATTAGGTTTAGGATAAAATATTATTTTCTAAAATCCAAACCCATAAATAATATAATAATAATTATCAAAACCCATTCAGAATATAATAATAAAAATATTATTATTTTAATATTCAGAGAAACATTCATCATAACAAATATTATTTGACTAACTTGCATATTTATATTTTTCACTTGAATAAGTGATGGATAGTTTAAACTCCTTAACATTTATTGAAAACTGGTATAAATATTTAGGAAATTATTTCATTCATAAATAAAGATTTAGTATCAATAATTCCAAAATAATAAAATTCCTCAAATATGAGAGTGATATTTATTCTTGTTATTTAAATTTGAATAGTATTCATGAGAAATCAATATAAGTACTTATTTTATAACCCTCTAGGATTATTTTTCATCAGATTTTGACATTCATGCCTAAATTACATGATTTTTTTCATACAATAGTGATGGAACACATGAGAATAATGTAAAAATCTCAATATCTATAACCCCACATGATATGTTTCCATATAATATAATCCATTTTTCATAATATATCATCATTATTTTTCACAATAGTGTCATAAACGTTTATGATTGATGCATCATTATATATCTATCTAAAATAAACTCATAAATACACCATGGTCATTAAATTACCTGCGTATGTAATTGATAAATAAATTTTTGGAGATATTAAAAAATAATTACATTGGAGGCAAATTACATTTTTACTAATTTATTAATTACATGTCATTCAAAATGGTCCCTTGGTACCCTACACACCATAAACATATAGTGACACATTTTTCTCAGTATATCAAATAAAATGAATCACTATATGCATAAATAAAAATCGTAATATTTATGGACCATTTTACACTTTTTAATTTAGTAATATTAAATGATACTAAATATTCAGAATTCCTACTAGTAGGAACATCCTCTTAATCTACTCTCTATGAGATTACCATATGTGAACATCATGAGAGTAAGAATCAACTACTTATGAATACTAACACATTAAAATCAACATATTTTATTCCCCATTGAAAAATATTATCTTTCCATAAAAATCATAAGAATATTTTTATATATTTTTAAGGAAATCATCTTATCTCGGATAGGATATATCCTTTTTGATGTGATAAAAAATTAGGCAATGTTAAAATTAATTTTATATAATAATGTAAATCATATATAATAGGATGTTTAAATTAATCAATTATTTTAATATACAACTATCCAAATTACACATATTTGGTTCTATGAATCAAATTCCAACACATCATTTGGTACTAAAACCTTCATCCCATGGATCCCTAACTCTGTGTTGAATCATCTGATGCATGATTTATTTCATAAATTATTACTTATTAATCTATCTCACCTATTTATAGTGGAACTTAGAATGTCATATAGTCCTCACATATAAACGATCATCCTTATATCAATTCCTCCACCCTATGATCTTTGTGGGACATGATCTTGTCATTCTAGGGTAATCACCTCCTCAACTATACCTTTTGATGATTAATTATCTCACAAACTTTTTACATCCACCACTACATAGAATACTCTATCACATATCATGAAGATTACATATCTATCTTAGTTACACCATCCTCTGAAACATTATGATCTCACCAAAGTGTATATTTTTAATGATCCTCTGCATCCCTAACACCGTAGGTTGAACCAATATTTATTAAAACAAATTATCCCACTTCTCAGTTATGAATGTTCCAGACCCCACAATAGTGCTGATGGTGGGTGACACACCTTGTTGTATTAGTCTATCTAATGGATCATTCCCAATGTTTTCATTGACACATACAATTTGAAAAATAAAAAATATCCCTCTCTAGTATTTACGGAATAAAAACCTAAATCCCTAAGTGTATATTTTCACTTTAAATTATTAATTAATTTATATACATTTTCATAAAAGAGTTACATCATCTTATGATATTTTTTGATATTTTTTATGATCTGGAGAACCCTTCTTGGATTACATTTTATGTGCTTGGAGGATCTACATGTACACTCTCTATAGTGATGATCTATATAGGACATTTTGATTTCAAATTTATTTCAATTGATTTTTGGATGAAACTATATTAAATAAATAATCTAGAGTTTTTTCTCATTATCCCTCATACTTCGGATAGGAATGATTCTCTATAGATCCTCTTATTCAGGAATGTTAGAGAGGAATATGAGTCAGGAGAGAAACATATTGGGCATATTTATTTTGAATTCGTGATTACCTAGTTAATTATTAGGCTAACACAAAAGAAATAACCATAAACTAACAGGGATAATGTTTACCATAAAATATTAAATAATTTCACAATCTCCCCCAATTAATATAACAATATTTATGAAACCACATAAAAATAATAAAAATTTTAGTATTAATATTTTATTGTGTGAGTCTAGCTCATAGAATAATATATATTATTTTTCAAACATGTACATTCATATTCATTACCAAAAATGGCCTTCATCAAATCAATCTCAATGTCATTTATCAAATACAAAAATATGAATTTTAATTAAATATTTCATTTATAAATAAGTATTTGTGGAAAATTTATAGAACTATTTACTAGAATACTGAATAATATTTATTCCATTAATGAAATACAAATATAATTTTATTAAGATCAATGCAAACACATATTATTTGACACTCTACATTCATTCTAATGTTTTTTACGTGTGATTTCATAATGTTCATACATAATATCTAGAAACGTGTCATGGAACTCAAGAGAAATATGATAATGTAAAAAATAATTAAAACCAATAATAATGATCAATATGTAACATAATCCCATTTTCCAATTATATTATCAATATGGTTTCAAATACGTTTCATCAACCTATATGCTCAATACATCATTCATTGTCTATATAAAATACACAAATTTTTATACCATGGACATGAAATTTATTGTTATTATTTGATTATAAACAATGTTATAATATATCAACATACATAAAAATGGAAGTATCAAATCCTTGTTAGAAATATTACTTAATAACATATCACTAATGACCCACTAGTTGTATCTAACTTCACCATGAACTATATTTCATGGTTTAAAAAAGAATGCTATTTGTGTGATTAATAATATACATTAATAACAATCTTCTTGTTTATGGACCATACGTCATTCTAATAGTTTGGAATATTTTATGACACATAATCATGTGGAATTCCTAGTAGTGGGACTATTATAAATATCTTATTTCTTGGAAATTAACATATGAGAGCTTTATGGGTCGAAGTGTCATCCTCTTAATATTATTTTTACTGGATATTCTATATACATTGTTCCCCATTATTTTACATTACAATTTTGAAAAATTATTAATATATATATATATATCATTATATAATTTGATGTTTCTAATCAGATAGTTGAACGGATAAGACCTTATTAGTTTAACAGATCCTCCACAACATTATTATATCATATTTATATAGAATAGTAGAAAATACATCACAATATATAATAATAATAATAATCTCATAAAATACACATGTAATCAATGTAATATTTTATTTTCATGGACTCCAACTCCAAAAACACACACATGTACTAGAACCACTACATTTGAATTTCATACCATTAGAAATCACATTATAATCATTTTTTTACCTAATGAATAATTTATTAAGGGTTCATCCAAATTTAATTATATGGAAACACTACTCACTAAAACCTCACTTTTCTGATAAAATGCATCATGGGTTGAAACATCCTTTTTATATTCTTTTTCCACTTTTTTGACCATTGTTCCTTGTCATGTGTCACCACTGCAGTATTATTACAATTCTAGTGTGACAAGATCTTTACTGCTATGTACCAAAGACAGATCTTATATGTAGTTGTGTACCTATGATTATTATTTCTATCCCTCAAAATTTATTATATTCTTAGGCTGTACTTTAGAATATATGATGAAATCCTTCATTGAGCTCTTCCAACTCACAACACCTCCATGTGATGTGATTTTTTATACCACTTTTAATTTCATGTGATATTGGTCTATTTGAAAACTATAATATTCGTGTCCGCCTATTAATAGTTCCTTATATCCCCAATAGACAAAGAAAATGTCCTTAGTATGACGTAGATACATAAAAATAATCATGAAATCCATCCAATGGTGGTGTCATAGAAAATTTTAATATCTCTCTACCACATATAATCTAAATGGAATATTTATAATATTAAAAAGAAAATCATACATGACTAACCTGATATTTGATACTTATGGATTCCGTTCCATTTCATTCCATTCCTCATGTGTATGAGGAAATATTTTCTTGTAAATATGATTTCTATTTTTTATTGGAAATAATCCCATATTAGATTATTTCATACAAAACCTATAATTTATTTTTTTCGAGATGCACTTTGACATAGGATACGACGTCTCTTCGATCTATCAATATATATAATATTCCCAAAAAAATATGTTACATTTCCTATGTCCTTCACATTGAATTATTCATTATAATGGGCCTTAATAGACTAACTGATGTTTTGTTTCCAATAAGTAATATGAAATGAACATATACTATTGTGATAATGATATAACTCCCCTTAAACATATTAGTGAAAAATTTATAATATTCCTTCATTCGGAAACCTAATTCATTGATTTCCTTATTAATGAATAATATCCATGACCTGGATAATTTATTTTATCAATAAATGGATTTCCTGCATTTTTAAAACATGATGGGTTCCTTTGGGGACACAAAATCTTCATGACATTTCGTATATACAACATCATTATTTTAATCATATGGAAGTTAATTTTTACTTCAATGTTACAAATATAAACACCATGAATGGTTATAATAATAAGTCAAATTCTAATGTATTTCTGCATTACAATTGTTGAAAATGTTTTTTCATACTAAATTCCTGGAAACTCTATAAACAATTTTTCAACCATTCGTGCTATATAAGTATTACATTTTCTATCCATGTCATGTTTCTTATTGAATAATCATTTTACAACCAACAGAATTAAATCAAAAAGTTTTTCTACCAAAATGTTGACATTGATTTGGTGTGAGAAATGGATTTTATAATTCATAGTTTCATTCAACATTGAAATATATGTTCCACTAACTGCATCATTATAGTTTAGAGGATCATTATTATCCAATAATAATTTGTTTACACCATTATTTCCTAGAAATAATATATTTTATTATGGTTCTCTGACCTATCTTGTACTCATACATAATACTTTTGTCTCTAGAGAGAGTTTTTCTTCCATAGGGATTGGTAGAATTTGTTCATGTAATAAATCTAGTTTATCATGAGCCTCTACTTCGTCAATTTTTATTTCATTTTAACAATGTAACACCCTATGGTTATATGTTGTAGATTATTTTTAATTTCATTTATGTCTTGCGTTGTACGCTACACAAATATTAGCTTTCGCTATATACAACATATTATTATCTTGTTGTATACACAACATTATTCTTCACTTGTGATACCCAGAATTTCATATTATTTTGATAGAATTCATTTCACACAAGACCATTTATATTTTATAACTAATTATTTTATCGTATTCATTATAATGGAGGGTATGAATAATATTAACTTCAATCTAAAAATTCTATTTAATTGAAAATTAATTAGTCTATAAATTAATAAAATCACTATTTATGGATTTTATTAGTGATTTATATATTTAATATATTTAATGTAATTTTTTAAATTCAATTGATATATTTTCTAGATATGACATGAAATAAAAAACAATTTTTCAGATAAAAAAAATATGTTTCGAGAAATGTTGGTATACCAAATTTTGATGGAGAAAACTTTTTAAATTTATTTTTTGACAATTTGATATGATCTATTTGACCTTGAAAATATATTCATTGCATGAGGGACATGAATATATTCCATAGTTGAATTTTTGTTATTATTTTAATGAAATTCACATTATAATGAATAGTGAAAAGTGAAATTTAATTCAACACTACAATTTCTACTAATTTATATATATAGTTATATTTTATTTTAAATTAGTTATGAAGTATTAATGGATTTTGTTTTTTCATTTAATACAACTTCGTTCATTATAATTAATTTCACATATAAATTTTATATAAACACAATACAATATTCTGATTGTTTTTATTTCTTAAAAACAAGATTTCTGGCTTTGAATACAAGAATTATATTTAATTAATTAAAGAATCATAATTTTTTTAAATTTTGAAAAATGGATTCCATATTTGGAATCAATGGGTACCAATTATGTTTATAGGATAGTTTTATTTTATAGAAATTATAAAAAGTTACTACAGTAAATTTTTTAACAAATGTTAACTGTAAATCCGATATATTAGAGTAAAAAAAATATGATAAATATAATAAAATAACATAACACCTGAAAAAATCCTATTGGAAGAATCAAAGTCAACCAATATCACCTATGTTTTGTAATTGATAATGTAATTTCATTTTTTCTATGAAAGTGATGTAATTATAATTAAAAAAAGAAAGAGACAACATGTCACTCTCCTATTTATTATATGTTTAATAATTTAAATATGTGATAAACATTATAAATCATCGATCATAAGTTGTCAACTAAAATTTAATGAAATTTTCTACATCATGTGAATTTATTTATAATTTTTAGAAATTTAATAATTATTAGTATGGATGACCCAATAGTGATGTAGAAATTATTTTAATAATATAAATATATAAATAATAGTTTTAATATTATTAAAATAAATATAATATGAAATAATTAACGTGATCCAAAAAATTTATTGACGACTATGACATGTTAGGAGTGTATTAAAATTTTTGGGTTCTAATTTATCTATTGTGTGGATTTTATTTAATGTAAAATAAAAAATAATGTCAAAATTGACAATTTTTATATTTTTAAAAAATAACGTTTCATTAAATTATTTAAAAAAATATTTACAAACTACAATGTTAATATATTAAGGTCAAAAATTTAATATATTATCTAATTATGGACAATTGGAAATATATAAGTAAATATTTATAACCAATTAATATTTTGAATATTATTACCATAATCACAATTCAATAGATACAAAAATAGATAAATCCAGAAGATATGGTTTAAAATAAAATACAAACATTTCTAAATTTTGTTGGATGAGATGATCATGAAACTCCCTTGACATATCTTCTGATTAACACACTTTTGTGTAATTTTATTTTATAAATTAATTTTTATTGATTTAATTGTTTTTTTATATCTTAAGGTCCCCTCTCGTCTCTTATAGAAGGGAACATACTTCAATTTTAACCATGATTATAAAGCCATTTTTATGAGACAGTCCTTGAACATTTCCTCATCCAACATTCCATCAATTAATCATATAGGCCATAAATTGTGATGACATCCATCCTATGGGTCCCTTATATGTAAATTAAAATAAGATACTCAAAAAAAGGTAATAGTTTTATCATCTGTTTTGAAATTAATTTCTTCTTCTACTTCCTCTTCTTATATTTTTTCCATTTTAATGTAATAAATCTAGTATATTATTCATTATGAGGTGTTATTATTACTATGGGACAACCATATACCTCCTTTTATATATCCTCTGAATAGAAATATCACCACCTGTGTGTACATGTGGCTTACCATTTCTATGATGTGGTGTAATTTTTTATTCCACAATATATAATAGGGATGGGGATAATGATGATTATAACGAGTTTAAATAATACATATTAAATTTTAATTATTATGTATAATTAATATACCATGCAATTAAATACCATGTATCCATTATGTGAATTATATCGTTTCTCGTGCGTACGTATGACAAACCATCTCGACAATGAAATTTGATTCTTTCTACATGATATTCATTAAACCGTGAATAAAAACATGTATTTAATGAATAAATATGATATATATTATACTAATATCAATTTTTTTATTATATTACTATAACCTATGAAGTAGAACGTGAACTTATCTATCAAAACTTTCATAAGAACATAAAGTAGTTAATATCTCAATAACAAGTGAAAATGAAATGTTACAAACTTACGAATGATAATATAATCATATATGATATCATAAAAATGATTATAAATTTTGAATAAGTCAATAACACTATTTAAATCACTATACATGAGGTTCAGATACATATGAATCATATCAGACCTAAGGAATGGGATAATTTAACAATCTCATTATTATTTATGATTGATCATACATAATTATTTACTGGTGTATATTTAACATAGACATCCATGTTTCCTAAATATGTAATACAAATTTTATTCATCCCAAACTATTTATAGGAAATTTTACACATTGGTATGTTTTTATGAAATAGTTTAAAAATATTCTTTTCTGGTTTTTCATACAAGTTACTTTTTTAATTTTATGGTAAAAGTAAGAGGAGAATTTTTTTACATATATGGAATGAACAGATTTTTACATCTTCATAATATCTTATTTCCATGATGCTTCCTTTACACAATTTGAAGTATATTTTCAACTAAATTTTAACTTTTAAAATTATGTTCCATTTTTTTGGAAGAAAATGTTTTTGAAGAAGAAAGAATATTTTCCTCAAGAATTATGTTCGAGTGTTTTTATCAAAAAATATTTCCATCTAAGATGATTCTCTTTAAATAGGGAAGTTTTTCTATACATATTATTATTTTGATTTGATTGTGTTACTAATGTAATGATATTTTATATGGATTATGTCATGAGAGAATTACGTTTAAGAAATTCTTTTTATTTCTGGGGTTATTCTAGGATAAATGATTTATGTTTTTGTGGCACAAGTAGAGTGATTTCATTATGAGATGGGTTTGACCTATATCTACCTCAAATAAATTGTCTGCTGATTAATATCTCATGAGACATACTTAAGTAGAATGACAAGTAAATCTAGTCAGTAATAGAGGGATAGAATGACAAGTAAATCTATTTCATTAATACATGGAGTGAACGACAACTATACCCAGTTCATTATTGGATTATGTCCAATATTATGATCTTGGATGAAATTCCATAGTTACTACCAAAATCAATTTATGTTCTTATTTTTTACCACAATTCTTTGTTTTATGACTATTCTATTTTCTCATGCTTCATAATTCCATTATTATTTATTCCTTATAAACTACCAAGATTTCTATCATGACTCACGATTTTGGTATTTGTTAAATGTGGTGTGTTTTTTATCAAAAGTTATGTTCATGTTTTCACATTTGTATTTTTATGCACCGTAAGATATTTTACATTCATACCTTTACTAATCCTTTTAGATCACATGATTTCAAGTTTCTTTTTCCCCCTAGGATTTGAATAAGGGTATAATGTATAATTTTTACAATAGGGGTTATAGTTATGATCAATAGAGAAAGTGATGATGCAGATGTTTTATGAACCATTTGTTTATGTTTTCATGTTTGAAAAGGAATTAATAGATACTGTCTTGTGGAATCTATTTGTTTCATTTATTATGTATTCTTCAAAAGTCACATAAAATCCATGTATATCAATCATGGGTCATTAATGTTGGTTTCAGATCGAAAGATTAGTTTTCCTTATGAAACTAGAATGGGAAAACAATAATGAATTCCCTAGGTCTATTTATATGGTCTTTATAGATATTTCCCTAAGGGTATGTCTTACTATAGATTATTGCCCTAGAATTTGGGTAATGACCATGAATAGTCTTGGGTTGAACCGATGATGTTAGTGATTAAAATTAATCCCCCTTGATTATGTTGTTTTCCTAGTACAAATTTTTCCTCTCAAACTATTCTTTTTGTGTTTTAAATAATGGATGTAACACGAAGGATTCGTGTTAATGATCAATGCATTGGGAAATGAAATTATTTTCCTCCTGACCAACCAAATGTTATGTGAGATGGAATGCAAAATATTATTTCTATCCAAACACTAGCTATGAATCATTCTAGAAGTTTAAAAGAGCATAGGAGGGAACAAAGTTATTTGAATCCTTCATGAGGAAACGTCCACCTTCATTCAGTATTTCTTCTGATCCACTTCATTTTTTATGTTTATCTTTTAGCTGGATATGTACCCCAATGGTGGACATTAATAAATAATAAAAGATATCATAATAAAATTTAATCCAAGGAATGGGATGAGATCCAGAAATTATTTTTCAAAACATATATTCTTCATATTCTTCAAGAAAATATGGAAAAGGATTTCCATGAGGACATGAAAAATGTTGGTGAATCCATTGGTACATAGGAAGAAAATATTATATGATTTGAATGGTATGATTCTCTCTTTATCATCCAACCTGAACATAAATTTGATCGATTCATTAGTTTCTTAAAACAAATTATATGAAGGGAGTTTGTTATAAGAGACTTTAGAAGCTATGAAGATATTTTGGGTTGTTCTATCAATGTAGAAATGGATGTTAGTGTTAAATATTAATATCATGATTTTGAAATGAAATTAAAGATGGAGTTCAAGGGGAAATATCAAAGCATTGGTGAAAATATGATGAATGTTGACTTATTCTTAATGTGTGGAAAGAAGAACGGTAGATATTGTCTTAATGTGAGTAGAAATTGATTTAAGGGTGAAATCAGGTTATCAAGTAGTTGAGTGCTGATTTAATGGGAAACATGTTTAAAAATATGTGAATATAGAAAATAATAGCGACAAAGCACCACCCACATTATAATTCTACAAGTGTAATGAAATGGGGAATTATGTTAACCAATGCAGTAATCCAAATGTTTTTGATGTATTCGACATCAATAAACTATTATGGATAATGAAAATGGAAAATCACATAATTTCACTATTGGAGATGTTGAGTATGACAACGAAGTAGTGGAATGATTATGTGTTTATGTAATGGGATTCCAAAATGGTGTTGTAGAATCTGTGTGATTGTATTATGGAATATTATAAGATCTCTGTATTGGTCCATTGTGTCTTTCCAGAAGTATATGGTATCGATAACCATGAAAAGTTATTGAAATATTTTTGGAAAGCACATGATATTCTCATAATGAATGTATAAGGAGGTAATGAGATTTTTTCTTGTATTAATGACCTCATTATTTATATAAGAAGAAATTGATATCATGGATTGAGTATTGATAATTTTCTATTTTAGTTGGTTGTCTAATGTGTTAATTTTGACACAATATGTGTTTTCACTAAGTATATATTGTAATTCATGTTATTATCATGTGTTAAGAGAATAAAATAATCAGTTATTCATATGTTTGGACTGTTACAACCAAAAACTACCTTCTGAGATAAGGGAGATAAATGTTATGTTGATTTAGTTCTCCGCTTTCTAATGTTTTATATTTTTAGCATTTATATGCATTGTAATTTTATCCATTTATGGATTGAATAAGTTATATTATGATTGATGTTTTTTATATTAATGTTGTATCTCACTATTGGTGGTCTTATTCATATTTAATTTCCTATGATAAACTTTTTGTTGAGATAGATGGAATGACCTATCATTTTTTCTCATGATCTGCTAACACTTAATGAATGATAAATTCAACATTATTTCATTAAATAACAGATAATGTGGAAGTTTTTTAATGGGAAAACAATGCTGAGATTGTACCAAAATAAATTAGGAATTTATTCTCATGAAAAATTATATAACTTTAAGGAAAATAAATTAAAAATACAAGATGTAATCTTCATACCTTCTTATTCGATGAATCAAATGGTCCCATAAATCATCACATATTTATGGTTTTCTAGTTGTTAACTTTATCCAAAACTTTTTCTCTATCACTATCCCTCAGAATCTAAGGGTTAGTTTTTTCTTTTATATCCATGTTTTCACTTCCCTCCTATGTTGACTTTTGTGGAAACATATTTAGGATTTACATTCGGTAACCATTATGTTTATAACATTCTTTTTTCAAATTGATGTTTTAATATTCCTTTTTACAATGTGGGTTTCAATGAATGAATCATTCTAGTAGTAAAATTTTATAAGCCCAATTAATTTCATGGTAAATATACATTTTATGGGGGTAGAAAGGAACACCCTAATATTTTAAGATATAGTTTCTTTTTAATTTCTTTTATGACCTGGGTTTTACACTACACCAAGATTATCTTTCACTATATGCAACATGGTATTTTCTTTGAGTATATGCAAAACTATTCTTTGCTTATCATACAAACTGTTTCATATTCTTTTAAGAGAATTAATTTTTCACATGACCATATATATGTGATATATACATATTATAACCTAGTCATTATAATGGTGTGTATGAATAATATTAACTTCCTTCTAAAAACCTATTGAAATGAAAAAATGTCAATCTATAAAATAATAAAATCAAAAATTATGGATTTTATTAGTGAAATATATATTTAATATATTCAATGAAATGTTTTAAATTCTTATTATATGTTTTATAGATATTATATATGAAAAAAATCGATTTCATTCATATTATATAAGTATTTAAGTAATTTCACAATTAAATGGTAAATAAAACCATGTCGATCTTTTTATTTTTTTTACATATTAAACCATTATTTATGGTTATGACATTGAGATTAATTTTAAAATTAATTAATGATACGTTTGTTTTTTGAACATTGATAAATTGATTCCATAAATGGATTTGGTGGGTCCAAATTATGTTAATAGTTTACTTTTATTTTTTGAATTATATGAATAGTAACTATAGTAATTTTTATATAACATTTTTATATGTAAATTTGGAAAATTAGGGAAACAAATAATATGAAAAAGATAATATAATTACACTAACACCTACCAAAATCTTATTGGATGAATTAAAGTCATCCAATGTAACGTCCCGGTTCCGGAAGCCACCCAGAGGAGCCCTATATCCGGTTGGTCACAACGCCTCAAGCGCATTTCCCCAAATGCCAAAGGTTTCAGAATAGCAGTGAGGGCTTTGGGTGTGATAACGGAGAAACTATTCTCTCATTTGAAAAGTACACAGCGGAAGATATATAAACATACAACAATAGCGAAAGCAGAAATAATCCATACAAAAGTAACATCTAAAGACTGAATGAAATAAACTGAAACACACATATATATAACAATGATGCATGATACATATATGTCATGTAAAGTAGCCAAACAAACCACAAATCTACAATAAAAATGTACTAAGACAATGTACAAAATAAAACATACAAAAATATCCTCAGCGTCACAAGCCAAATCTTGGTCCCATGCTCTCTAGCTTCACAACATTATGTATTTAGGTTGAAGGGATCTTGCCCTTATCTATAGCTGCAACAATATAATCTTCTTGGGCCCAAAATCATGACCCAAACAGGGTGGGAAACTAAATCCCAGTAGGCAACCACCTGGAGATCTATGCCTAGTAGTCGGTGCGTATATTGTAGGGAATGTACAGTATGCAGTAAACAATAAGCAGTGAACAAGATAATAAACATCAGTAAACAAATTTTAGAACAACAAGAAACAGTGAAGCAACAACTAACCGCAATAGGTAACCCTTTGGGATATACTCACAGTTGTCCCCTCTGTCCATTTCCAAGAAGTATGAATACCCCTCCGGGAAATATACTAGTCTAACACGTCTGGTTTGGTCGTATGAATTTATAACACTCTATGGGAATGTATGCTCAATCAATTCCCATTATATTCTAGGGTAGTCAGGGACACTCTGAAGAAGATCATGCAGTCTAATCCTTTTATATCCCCAAGGTATAGATACTCTTTGAGGATGATCACTCAGTCATTCCTCTGATATTCTCAGTTCTATCACAAACTCTCGGATTCTGCTCGCTCGGTCAATTCCTCCTCTAGCCTAGAATGGTTAAAAAAATTCAAACAAGTAAAGACTCTCTGTGGAAGCTCACTTGGTCTACCCTCCTATAGTCAATAATAAACAAGACTCTCTGGGAAGCTCACTCGGTCTACACTCCTATAGTCTATAATATCCATGACTCTCTATGAAAGCTCACTTGGTCTATCCCTTATATTCTATAACACCAGGTTCTCATGTCCCCATTCCAGTCAGTCCATATTTTTTCTATAAGGAAAAATTAATCATACAAAGATACTTGGCTAACCATTCTATAGCATAACAATCATGTCAGGAGACAACACTCCATCCTACGGTCACAAGGCATGGAAAACAGGTATAACGACCAAAGGCTAAGAAAGACCAAAAATGTCATAGATGGAACAAGTCATGGAAAAAACATCCAAGCGTAGAAATTATCCTTATTCAAAACTAAATTACCTATAAAAAAGCATATGGGAAGGAAGGAAAACAACAAGGGGAAAATAGTAAACACTCAATACACCGTTCTTGGGTATTGGTGGAAATTGCAAATAAAACTCAAAGACTTCGAACTGAATGGAACATACCACCTACCATGATGCTACGAGATAAATATATCTAAACCATGAGGCTTTATTCCCCTTAGAACTTCGTAGATTTATGAATATGCACAAAATGTTCAACCCACGATATCTTGAGAATGAGGGAAAATCATGGAATGGAACTCAAGAAGAAGGAAGAGATCACCATTGTGGATCCAACTCAATCGACGGTGGTCAATTAGAAAAAATACAGAGGCTCGGGGGCATAGAGGATGTTTGTGGTCGTACGGGACACTCTCGGTCTATGAACCAGTAGAAGAAGACGATTATATCGTTTAGACAAAACCCCGGTCCATTTGATGAAAAAAAAAACACGGCTTGTACTTATTGAGTACATGGCGTGTACTCTCCTTTTCCATAAACTGCTTTAGGCGGCCTCTAGATCACCCATATAGGGCCGTGTGAATGGTCATGACATGCCCAGCACACAGCCTCGAGCGGAAGCAATGTACAAGGCATGTACTTTGAAAATTTAAATATTTTCCTCTTTTTCTAAAAAATGACCAGAAAAGGAAAAAAATACATGAAACGAAGGCATGGGTTTATACAAACAACCCCCCTTAAAAACATTCATCCCCAAATTTCCCTAGTGAGGCATAGAAGAAGAAACCATGAACAATTATGCCCACATCAATAGTATATTGGCCTCCCTCTCCCTGGTCTCGTCTGGTACTCACCTGTACTGCCATAGCTCCCGTACCAGAGGAACAGACCGGCCATAGAAAACCATTGTACAATGATTAACAATATGGATATGATACACCTCAAATGACGCTTTCGCTTTGAGCTCAACCTCCTCGAGCTGAAAGACATGAGACGAGTCTAAAATGTAACGTCAAAACTGAGAGATGTGGAAGATGTCATGCATAGCCCGGTACCTCTGAGGTAACTGCAACCGGTAGGCAACTGGCCCAACACTCTCCACCACCTCAAATTTCCAGAGGTACCGTGGTGAAAGCTTACCCTATATCTGAATCCTCTTGTGTCCCAACCTCAGTGCAACACGTAGGAAAACCTGATCCCTGACCTTAAACTCCAGAGGTCATCTCCATTGATCAGCATAACACTTATGTCGAGACTTTGATATATCCATCCTCTTCTGAATCAACTCTATCTACTCTGAGGTCTCCTGAACAAGACGAGGTCCCAGAAAATCTCTCTATCCTACCTCCGGCCAGCACAAAGGTGATCAGCCTGGCCTACCGTACAATGCCTTGTAAGGTTTTATCTGAATAGTCGCCTGAAAACTGTTGTTATAGGAAAAATCCACAAGAGGAATATGATTCTCCAAATAACTTCCAATGTATAGAATTCAAGCTCAGAGCATATCCTCAAGCACCTGGATCATATACTCGGACTGGCCATCTGTCTGTGGATGGTATGCTGTAGTTTAAATTACATGTGTACCCAAAGCCTTCTGAAGCCCATTCCAGACCCGAGAAGTAAAATGATCATCCCTGTATGATACAATGGAGTGTGGAACTCTATGTGGACGTATGATCTGTCGGATTTAAAAAATTCCCAACTGATCAACACTAAAGGTCTCTTTGATCGGCAAGAAGTGAGAAACCTTCGTAAACCTGTCGATTACCACCCAAACAACATCACTCAGTCGAGGTGACCTCGGTAACCCGATCACAAAGTCCATCGCGATATCATTCCACTTACACTCCGGAATGGGTAACTGCTGTAAATGACCTTCTAGTCGATGATTCTCTGCATTCACATGTTGAAAAGTGGAACACCTCATGAGAAAACCTAAAACATCATTCTTCATACCTGTCCACCAATACTGGTGGTATAGATCATGATACATCTTGGTGAGGCCTGGATGAACTTTCCAAGCTGAGGAATGAAAATCATGTATCTTATACTCACGTATGTCTGCCGACACCCATACACATATAGGGAAACACAAGATCTCATTCTCGCCCACTGTCCATCCAGGAATATGGGGACATTCCTTATACAGTCTCCCACATGAATTGGCCTTCTGAGTCTCCTAGGTACCACATCTGTACCTGATCGAGAAGAGTAGAGGTAACATCTACTGAAGATAGAAATTTCTTCCCCTATATGTCATGCACCTCCAAATGCGTCATAGAGAATAGATCCATAAGCTTCTACTCACTACTGGTCTCCTAAATTACCTAAATCTGAGTTCTCCATATCAACGCATCAGCCACTACCTTTCCCTTTCCTGGTGTGCAGGAAAGCTCAATGTCATAGGATTGAAGATACATGACCCACCTGCGCTGTCTCAGATTCAGATCATGCAGAGTGAAGATATTCTTAAGACTTTTGTGGTCATTGAAACAAAAAAATTCTCTCCCATAAGGTAATGTATCCAACAAATTAAGGCATGAAAAACAATTTCCAACTCCAGATCATGTTTCAGGTAGTTCCTCTCGTGTGGCCTCAACTGCCAAGACCCGTACGCAACGACTCCATCTCCCTACATAAGAACACCTCCCTGTCCGATTCCTAAAGCATCACAGTAGACAATATAGCTCTTTCCCGACTCTAGAATAACTAGTATCATTGCTGACGTCAACCTCCCTTTAAGATCCAGAAAGGCTATCTCACTTGAATATGACCAAAAGGACTTCGCCCCTTTCTTGGACAGACCTGTCAACAGTGCTTCTAGGCATGAAAGGTCATGTATGAAATTCATGTAGTATCCATCCAGCCCTATAAAACTCTGCACCTCAAAGAAATTCTTCAGCTTCTCCTAGGAAATTACGGCTTACTTTCTCTGTGTCTACTGACACTCTGATCTCTGAGATAACATGACCCAAGAAGTGAATCTGATCCATCCAAAATAGGCATTTTGATAAATTAACATATTGCTGATTCTCTCTCAGTGTAATCAGAATGATCTCAATATGGGTAGCATGGCCTTGTTGAATGTGAGAGTACACCAATATATTGTCCACAAAAACCACCACGAAGGAATCAAAGTATGGATGGAACACTCGGTTCAACAGTGCTATAAAAGTTGTTGGCGCATTCGTGAGACCAAATGGAATGACAGTATACTCATATATACCATACCTGCTCCTGAAGGAATTAAGAGTTATATTTGATGGTCTAACACACAACTAATGATAACCAGACCACAAATCGATCTTCGAGATCACCCAAGCTCCTTGAAGCTGATCAAAGAGATCGTCGATCCGTGGCTAGGGATATCAGTTCTTGATCGTCAACTAGTTCAGATTTTGATAGTCCACACAAATCCTGAGAGTACCGTCTTCCAACTTCTCAAAATAGTATAGGTGAACCCCAAGGAGAAGTACTGGGTCGGATGAAACCCTTTTCCTGCAACTCTTACAATTGTTTCTTGGGCTGCTACAACTAAGGAGTAGCCATCCAATAAGGAGGAATGGACACCTGTACAGACCTTGGAATGAGCTTAATCGAAAATTCTACCTCACACTCGAGAGGCAAACCTGAAATATCATCCGGAAAGAAATCCCTAATACGATCCACCACTAGAGGAAAGTCTAACTGTGAATTCGCCTGATCATCTAGATACAAACTAAAAATCTAGGATATAACTACCCAAAGCCCATGATTCTCAGGTCCTACTCGACTCGCCTGGACATCCCACTCGCCTATATAAATAAAGGATCCACCCTCTGGTGATAAGAAACTCAACCTACGGAGATAAAAATCGACAACTTCCTGGAAGGGGACTAACATGTCCATTCCCAGAATGACATCATAACATGTCATCTCTAGGACATACTGGTCCCATAAGAAGTGACACCCTAAAAACATGAGAGGGAACTCTCAGCACGAACATATGCTAGATATTCTCGTTCCCAATGGTTTGTCTAGATTCAATGTATCGGCAAAAGAAAGGATACAAAGCCCAAGGCTCCCCAAAACAACAACAGAGATAAAACTATGTGTAGCACCAGTATCAAAAAGAGCTGAAGATAAAAATGAGGCAACGAAAATGATACCACAAACTGTAGAATGTGTGGGATCCTTCTCATGAAGGGTATGCTCTAAAGCAAAAGTCTTGCATGTACAGCGGCCATGCGACCCTGGCTGACCACTCTGAGCTGGAAAACTCTGCTATCTTTGGTATCCTGGTGACTGTCCACCCTAGCCGCGACCTCCACCTCATCCCGAACTACCAGAAGAACTCCAGTTCCCTAACTGGTGAGAAAATGGTGATGCTTCTCTTGTACGAGGTGTTATAGGCAATCCCATGTCACCAGCTTCTAGTGAAGAGCTCCGACAGAAATGTTGAAGATGGCTCATCTTGCTGCATAATTGGCACTCCACCAGGTCTCTTTGGCACTATGGCCTATTATGTCCACTCCTACTTCATTTTTATCGTACTACATGGAGACCTGATGATACATCCTACATACTTTGATATCCTCGAGCAGACTCTCTACGGTGATTTTTGCTATTAGTAGGAGGAACACCGACTCTAGATGTCGAACCGCCCTGGCCCACTAGTCTAGAATCTTTCAGATTCTGCTCAGTGATCAGCATCTGGATGACGATAGAGGATATCAAAGTCAATCTGAATAAATTCACCTGGGAACAGATCTTCAACCTAAAAAAATCCTCAAACTACCTAGTATGGAAGAACTCATCAACTGCTGGAATCGGCATGAAGCATTGCAGCTTGGAAATGAGAGATGAGTATTCCATTACAGAAAGAGTAACATGCTCTAGAGTCATAAACTCTCGGACTCGATCGGGCCTCCAGGTCTCCGAGTAGAATTAATCCTAGAAGATGTGCCGAAACTCATCCCATGTCGTACTCTGCTGGAGCCCTGACTGTGAGATCACCTCTCACAACCAATTTGCTGTGTCTCGGAGCATATAACTAGAAAGCTTCACCCTCTTATCTAGAGGTATCTCCAGACGCTCAAAGATCGTCAGTGTGGTCTCTAACCACATATCTGCAGCCTGAGGTCCTCCATCCCCTGAGAAAGTAGGAGGATGTTGCTGTTGGAAAACCCGCGTCAACTCATCCATCGATGGGGAAGGAGGCGGAGCTACCTGAATGGTCATTATAATACTCAGGAAGTCCTCCATAAACTACACATCGGTGCCTACAACAGGTATAACTGCTAGTGCCAAGGCTGGCACAACAGGAGGATTTAGAGCAGGTCCCTAATCGGCCATATCTAGTATCTGGTAGCTGACATACAACCGAAGGACATCTCAGAGGCATAGATTTGAAATATAAAAAGCACAACATAGATCAAGATTATCCAAGACAGAGAACACAAGAGTACAGGATGGGAAACAAGAGAAAGAGGC
Source organism: Viscum album (assembly GCA_963277665.1). Classification (NCBI taxonomy): domain Eukaryota; kingdom Viridiplantae; phylum Streptophyta; class Magnoliopsida; order Santalales; family Viscaceae; genus Viscum; species Viscum album. Next base: position 1,690,233,350 of record OY728120.1, read on the forward strand.
ATTAAAATTTTGAAAAACATGACAACACAACGTGTATATCAACTACACGACATTTTCGTTAAAACCATTCACATGGGCATGTACTTCTGCCACCACTGGTCGTGTAACACCCCAGACTACATGGCATGTACTTGAACTCCATTCTGCTTCCCGATTCTCTTTACACGGCTATCCCACATGGTCCTCTTAACCCTAGACTACACGACATGTTCACTAAGGACAAGGTGTGTACTAGACAAGGTATCGGTGACCAGTGTTACTAGTTACACAGCCGGCTACATGGCTGACCGTTACACGGCGTGTTCCATACAAAAATGGAATGTATAGGAGAAGATAACACCGACCAGTGTTGTTGGTGTCACTAACGGGTACCTAGAACAAGGATACAAGGCATGTTCATACCAAACACGGCATGTACTAAAAATGCTTCCCCGACCCGTGTTGTTAGTGACACGACCAGGTAAACGGCTCACTAATACATGGCTTGTACCTACCGTACACGGCGTGTTCCTAATGTCCTTTCACAAACCCGTGTTTCTGCTCACACAGTCAGTGACATGGTTTAAAACTAAATGGTGTGTATTAACAATGTACACAATGTGTATTCTGGGTTTTTCTGGGTAGTTTCTCAGAAACTGAACCAATGTCAAGAAAAACACAGAAAAACACAGTTATGGTGTCAAATTCCAGTCTGTGAGGGTCCATACTCCCTGTGAATCAATGTTTGCAATTTTATATAAGTCATAACAAGAAAAACAAATCAATGATCCACCAAGTATCGATTCATGAGGGCCCATCATACCTAAAGAACCAAAATTTGGCATTCATTTATGCAAGGTAAACCATAAAAAATTCTCTTTCAAACTACAAGGACTCTTTCAATGCATCATTCACAGCATCATGCATAATCTACACGATGTCTATCACAACAACATGAAATCGCTAATGCACCCTAGATGGAATTGAAAGAATGCATGGTATGGGATTTATAAAAAGTGCATATATGATGCATGATATAGAATACCGTCATCTCATTGTTTTTCCACATAAATAAAACCATAATAGAAACAATAATAACAACACAAGGAATGTGAATTACTCTAGGTGAAATCATATCAACTGTAAAATCTCAAAACCATAAAACTGTAATAAATGAGGTAGATTGGATTTTCCCTGTACACGGGTTAGATACTCCTGGGCACAACTTATTACCATGTACCAAATCCATACTATCCCTAGATAAATGCTCTAAACATTCTATCAAGAGAAAATAATCCCTTTGATACCACTTTGTAATGTCCCAGTTCTGGAATCCACCTAAAGATGCCCTCTACCTGGTTGGTCACATGGCCTCAAGTGCATTTCCCCGAATGCCAGAGGATGCCGACTAGCAGCATGGGCCTTGGGTGGGATAATGGAGAAATTATGCCCTTATTGGCAGAGTACACAATAGCATATAAATAAACATACAACAATATTTGAAGCAGTAATAATCCATACTGATGTAATAGTAGAAGACCGAAAGAAATAAACTGAAGAACATATATATATATAACAATGATGCATGATACATATATGTCCATGAAAGATGAAAAACAAACCACAATTCTGGAATACTATAGAACTAAGCCAATGTACAAAAGAAAACAGACAAAAAAATCCTCTGCATATCTAGCCAATTATTGGTCCCATGCTCTCCAGCTCCACAAGATCAAGTACCTGAAGTAGAAGGGCGCTTGCCCATATTTATACCAGCAGCAATATAATCTGTTTGGTCCCAAAAGCATTACCCAAATAGGGTGTGGGACTAAATCCTAGTAGGCAACCACCCGATGATCTGTGCCTAACAGTCAGTGAGTATATGGCATGTAATGTACATTATGTAGTAAACAGTAAGTAGTGAATATGATAATAAATAGTAGTAAACAACTCGAAGATCAACAAGAAACAGTGAAGCAACAACTAACCATAATAGGTAACCTTCTAGGAAGTACTCACAGTCGTCCCCTCTGGTCTTGTCCATGAAGTAACAACAACCCTCTGGGTAGTACACTCAGTATAACCCCTCTGGTTTGGTTGTATGAATTTATAAGACTCTCTGTGGAAGTACGCTCAGTATATTCCCCTTATAGTCTATGGTAGTCAGGGACTCTCTGAGGAAGAATATGCGGTCTAACCCTCTTATACCCCAAGGTCTAGAAACTCTTTGAGGAAGCTCACTCGGTCAATCCTCCTATAGTATAAGGTCTATCACAGAATCCTTGAAGAATCTCACTTGGTCAATTCCTCCTCTGTCCTAGAATGGTTTAAGGAAATTCAAAAAATTAAATAATCTCTGAGGAATCTCACTCAGTCTACCCTATTGTAGTATATAATATCCAAGACCCTCTTGTAATCTCTCTCGGTCTACCCTCCTATAGTCTATAATATCCAAGAATCTATAGGAATGCTCACTTGGTCTATCTATTATAGTATATAGCACCAGTTTCACACAGAGCCATGACAGTTCGTGCATAATTATGCTATAAGGACAAATTAAACCTATAGAGATACATGGCTAACCAGTCTATAGAATAAAAAGAATGTTATGAGGCAACACTCATTCCTACAGTCACAAGGCATGGAAAACCGGTATATCATCTAAAGGCTAAACAAGAACAAAAAGGTAATACACAGAACAATGTATAGGAAAAACATCCAAGCATATCAATTATACTTACTCAAAACGAAATTAACTTTACACAAGCATATAAGCAAGGCGGGTAAACAACAAGGGAAAAACAGAAAACACACAATACCCCGTTCTAGGGTATTGGTGGAAATTGAAAATAAAATTGAAAGACTTCGAAAATAAAGGAACAAACCACCTACCTTGATGCTTGGAGATCAATATAATTGAACAATGAGGAATTATTCTCCTTATAAATACGTAGATCTAAAAAAACTAAAACAAAATTCAACCCACGATATTTTGAGAAAGAGGGAAAATCATGGAATTAAACTCAAGAAGAAGGAAGAGCTCACCCCTACGGATCAAACACAATCGACGACGGTCAATTCATAAAATAGAAGGATGCTAGGGGTTGGGAGGATGTTCGCGGCTATACGGGATGCTCTCAGTCGATGTACATAGATAAGAAGATGAATCTGTCAATTAGACGCGACCCTCGTCCGTTTAATGAAAAAAGAAAATACACAGCATATACTTATTGATTACACGGCGTGTACTCAGCTTTTCCATACTCTGCTGTAGACGGTCTCTATATTATCCATTCATGGACATGTGAATAGTCATGACATGACCATCATACCACCTTGAGAGACAAAAAAGTACACAGCGTGAACTTATAATGTAGATGGCGTGTACTTTGAAATTTTCCAGATTTTCCTCTTTTTCTAAAAAATGACCAGAAATGGAAAAAACATACTTGAAATGAAGATCTGGGTTCATATATCCAATGTCACCTGTTGGTGGGAGTTGAATAATTTAATGGACTTCTGTCAATGAATGTGATGTAATAATAATTAAAACAAAAGAATGTGACAACATGTCACTCTCTAATCTCGTATAAGTATAATAATTTTATTATAGTGATAAAATTAATTAAACATTGAACATAAATAGTCTCAATAAAAATAATGAAATTATATACATAAAGTGAATTTAATTATAATATTTAAGGATTAAATAATTCCATTAATGATGATACAATTGTGATATGGAAATTTTTTTATTAATAGAAATATCAAATTATTGTTTTTGAAAATAATAAAACACATATAATATTAACTAATTAATGTGCTCCATGAATTTTATAGCTAAATATGACTTGTTATTGGTGTATTATATGTTTTTTTGAATTTATCATCTTTGTGGATTTTATTAAAAGTCAAATAAATGAATATTATATGAATTTATATTATTGATATTTTATAAATATAATATATCATTAAATAATTCAAAAATATAAAAAATAGAAAAAAGTGAAAAGTTTATGGTTGATAATATCATAATGTATAAAATTATGGAACATTAACAACACATAAATAAATATTTATAAACATTAAATATTTAGAATATTATTACTATAATTTAAATTAAATATATTATATAAGGATAAATCAAAATGATAAGTAATAAAATCTAATAAAAAATTGTATTAGATTTAATGGTGGAGATGATTTTGACGCATCACCACCATGTCTTATTTATAATTGAATTTTTAGGCATTTTAATTTATAATTTAATTAATATTAATTTAATATTTTTTATATTTCCAATGTCCCCCCCCTCTTATAAAATGGAATATATCATTCTCTTTTAATAACCTATATAATGCCCTTTATCATGGATAAAACCTACCAGTTTACTCTCCCAACATTACTTCCTTCCTCATAGAGGAAGTTTTTTTAATAAATCCATTATATGGAGGAATTTGGAGAAAACCAAATGGAGATACTCATAAAAGAGGTAATTGGTTTGTCCCCACTTCCAAAATTCTTCTCTTATTCTGCTTACTCTTAATATCAGGTTTCCATACTAAAGTAATAAATCCAATATCTTATACATTCAGAGATATTATTATAATTATGTTACATCATTATACATCGTTTTATACAACCTATGAATAGAAATATCACCAAGCGTACGTACGTATGACTTACCCTCTCAACGTCGAGGTGTACTTTTTTATTCAACAGTACGTAATTTGGATGGTTAAAATGTTGATTATAGTGGATTAAACTATTAAATATAACATGAAAATTATTCTATACAATTAATTTTCCATAATATTTTAGTCCATTTAATCATTAATTTAATGATATCATCTCTTGTGTGTATGTACGACATACCGTCTCCATGATGCGATATGAGTCATTCTACAATATCATCAGTAAACCACAATTTTATACATGAATATAATGGATAAATAAGATATAAATTATACTAATATCATTCCACAAATGAAATAACTATAACCTAATTAGTAGAACATGAAAATATATGATAAAAAATGAATAAGAACATAAAGCTATTAATATCTGAATAACGATTGACAATTAAATGTTTCTAACAAACAGATGATTATATAATAATATAAGATATCATAAAAATTATTTTTATTTTTGAATAATTCATTAAAATTATTAAAATCATTAAATAGGAGGCTTGGATATAAAAAAAGCATATCAGAATTATGGTATGGGATAATTTCACATTCTCATTATTATTTGATATTGATTATACGTAAGTATATAGTGTGGTATATTTATCATCATCATAATTGTTTACTAATTATGTAACATTATTATTATTCTAATAAATTTTATCAAAGTAAATTTTATCCAATGGTAAATTTTAATTAAACGTTATGAAAGTAATCATTTGGAAATTTTCAATACGATGTACTTTTTGACTTTTTTTATATAAAAGTACGAGGAGAATGTTTTTTTATCATAAATGGAATTGACGGATTATTACATCTTCATAATGAATTATTTACATGAATATTCATTACATTAATTCATATTTATTTTCAACAAAAATCATTCGTTTTGAAAAGGCATGGAATTTTGAGGAATGAAAATGTTTTTGAAGAAGAAATGATATTTTCCTCAAGAATAATGTTCGAGTCTTTTTACGAATTTTTTTCCATCCTATATGATGCTCATTAAATAGGGATATGTTCATATAACTATTATTAAATTTATTTGATTTTGATAATGATGGAATGATATTTTATAATTAATATTGTATGATAGATTGATATTTAAGAAACCCATTTTATTTCTTGGGTTATGATGTGATGAATGATTTATGTTTTTGAGGAACATGTACGAATAATTTCATTATGAGATGGGTGGGACCTATATGTCCCTCAAATTAATTGGGTAACAATTTATATCTCATGAGATAGAAATTATAGGAATGGAATATAAATCTTGTTTAGTAATATATAGATCGAATGTAAAGTACATCTGGTTCAGTAATAAATGGACGATACAAAAAGTTAACTCTTTTTAGTAATTGGCATTCCCAAAATGATGATCTTTCCAGAAATTCCTTGACTAATATAGATATCATATTAAGTTCTTATTTGTTTTCCAAAATTCAATGTTTTATGACAATTCTACTTTCTTATGGATTATGACTCTATTATGATTTATTCCTTTTGAACTACCACGAATTATTTCCAGACTCAAGATTTTGGTATATATTAGATGTGGAATGTTTTTAAAAAAAATCTGTTCATGTTTTTACATTCCTATGTTTCTGTTTTGTAAGATATTCTCCATTATAACCATTGATAATCATTTTATATCACCCCAATTCAATATTATGTCCTACCAGTATTTGAATAATGGTATTATGTAAGTGGTTTCAAAAGGTGGTTCTAGCTATGAAGGATAAAGGAGAAGATGATATATATGTTTTAGGTTCTTGTTTTTTATGTTTTCCAGTTTACAATTTCACTAAACTAATATGGTATTTGGGCATATATTTTTGTCACATATTATTTATTTTTCAAAATTACTATAATTTCCATGTACATCATGCTTGGGTTGTTAGAAAAAAATGTTCTAAAGAGATATGATCCTTATCAATGAATGTGGAAAGACTATTTACCACTAAAACATAATATAAATAATTTGATAGCTATAATCATTTTATTTCATTAGGGCGTCATTTGATGATAAAAATTGTGTCTTCTAGTACAATCTAGTTTCCATAAGAAGCCTTAAAAATTATTCATGACCCCACAAAAGTAAAGATTACAGAACATTATTTATTTGAATCCAAAATTGGTATGCTATACCCTCACCCAAATTAGTTCCTACTCAGTTAAGTATGTATGATATTATTCATAACACATATAAAAATGGATAATATAAGATCTCATCACTCATCTTTTATATCACCATGTATAACCAGGTAAGGTTACTCCTTTTCCTTACACCATTTCACTGAGGTGTATAAGGAGGAGTGATGTAACTACCCAATGTTTCTTTAATAAAAATCCCTCTTAATCTAATTAAATGTCTCTTTATTTTTATATAAAGTTTCAACTCCATTGGTTTTATGTTATGAATTTTGAACGTTGCTAATATAGACATTGAACAGTGATCACATGATTAGTATAAATATAGGACTTTAACAAATCCAATTTACTCAGACAAAAGAAGTGATGGCCTCGTCCAGTAGAATTTCTCCATACGAAGCCCATTTGTAGGAGCTCATAAAAGAGGTGGCATCCTTAGGCTTTCCTCTTGACCAAGCCCATGCTGAGCTTCATCATGTCAAGATCGAATGTGACTGTCCATGGGAAGAGTGGATGTTGATTGAAATTACCACTCGAGCGATGTTATCTGAGCCACCCCAAGATTTTGTCACCATCGCACACCTTACCCTTAGGTCTTATGCGGCTGTTTTAAGGGGTTATGTAACAAATAAGTAGTACTATGTTCATGTACATTATTTTTTTATATAATAATGAATATAATTTCTAGTAATTTTTGATACATTGTAAATAGTTTTTAAAGTACAAATAGTGTTTTTAGTTATTATTTAATTAAGAAATTTATTTTGTTAAATTACGTGATTTTTAAATTAAATAATATTTTAATAAAATAATAATAATTTTTTTAAATTAATTTTTATTAAATATAAATGATCATATAATTTTTTGAAAGGAATTAAAATTTTTATTAAGGTTTGAAAGCCATTTCTGTCAAAACCCGTGAATTATTGATAAATGTCGGTTTTTATTTTAAAAGTGAAAATTCACATATTTAGAATATTATTTAGATAAAATAAATGTTATTTTTGGAATCAGTATGTCGAAATTATCTAATGGTGAATTTTTCATAATTTTCTGAGACAGTCAAATTTTGGGGTAAAAATTTAATACCATTGAAATATATAATGTGTTTTATGACATCATAATGACCCTATAGTGATGTAATAAAATACTATAATCTTTATGTTCGGCCTATATATGTTTCAACATTAAAATAATGTGAATTTGGTTTTGTTTGACTTAACTTTAAAAGCATTAATGGACCCCTCAAGACTTATTCAACACTTTGCCTTTTTAAATTAATTTCCATGGGAGTGTGACTCACATCAACATAAGAAACCTTATTATTTTAATAATTTATGTCTTTGACCTTAAAAAATATTGTTTTCCTCTTCTCTTTTCCAAAAACCATCGGCAGAAACCATGGGATGGTTTGTGGTTTAGATTAATTTAATATATGGGGGTCCCAAACCTAAATAACAAAGAACTCCCTCACCTTTCCTATATAAACCCACCCAAGATTCCACTTCCTCCCCAATAAATTCCCTTGGATATCGTCCAACCTATGCCCTACTATCTCTAGAATCCTCACAAGGTGCCCCAAGCTCCAAAGAATCCTCTCACATGCCTCTCTCTAGCCTTTGGAAGCACACTTCCAAGTAAGAGTTTTTTTCTTCCTTTCTCATTTTTGTCCAATTTTCATTAAGTTGTTTTTCCCTTTTAATAAAAAATATTAATTTTGGGGTATGGTTTCAATCCTCCCTCATACTTCCCTCTTTATGTTTGAATTATGGGAGACACCTTTCTCTCTCACTAAATGCCTCCCATGTACACCCTTTACTATGCCGAAATTCCGGAAGTAACATCTCTCTCCTCTTTTACATTCAAGTAATATTTTTGTATCATGAATCTAATTTCCATTAAAATTGTTGGGGAATATATCAATATGTTCTAATTACTTTCCATTACATGTAAATATGATGAAGAACCCCTTTCTCTCTCATCAACATTTTTTATGAATTCTTATGTCATGCCGTTACGCTGCCGAAATCGCACCGATTTTCTAAGCCAATGTCATTGTGTATTGAATACCATGCACATTTATCCATCAAAGGTATTCACCTTTATGAACATTTACATATTTAATGTATAGTTTCATGGATTAATTGTAAATTCCTTTATCGTGGAATAAATTATCATGTTTTATGACTCCATGTTTTATGATCCATGTGGCACACTTATGCATGAAATGAAATGTTTAAAAAGGGTGCGCCCTTTTAGAGCTCCAATGCATTGGGTAAAGTATAGTATCATGACATGTCATGTGAAATGAGTGTTGAATCATGGTAATTCAAGTGCAATGAGGGTTTACTCATGCTTTATGTGCAATGAGGATTTACTCATGCCCCATGTGCAATGAGCCTTGGCTCATGCTAATTCCATGTTAAGTGTCATTGCCACATTTCCATTTTATGATTATCATGATTTATCATGCCTTTATGTTCATGTTTATTTTATGATCTATTGATATGCCTATTTTCTTACATGTATTGTACTCCTCATGTTATTCCAAATGTACTCCCTTACTGGGCTTTATAACTCACCATTTTCTTATGCATGTCCTAAGGTTATCCCATGAAATGCTAAGTACGAGGGAATGTAGTGGTCATGTAAAGGAAGATTTCAATAAAGATGTTGTATTTCATGTTTTATGTTTTTATTTAATGATCCTATTCCCCAAAGACACTAAACCTCCCAATATTCATTGTTGTATCACATGATGTTTTATGTAATAAATCATGTTTAAGTTGTAATAAAAAGAAGTTTTGTCGTAGTTGGTATCAGAGGACAGGTTTAGTTATTTTTGGGATTAGGAACCCCTAGTAAAGCCCTAGAGATAAGACTAAGTATAATAAAAATATCCCTAAGTTTTGTTAAGTATTGAGTAAGTGGTTTATCAGAAAAATAAATCCCTGTCTACATACGAGCAGGTAGAAGCAGCTCTTGCACAGATGTATCCTAGGGGTAAAACCCAAAGAGACCGCTTTGGGCTAGACTCGGACGAGAACTGGTGCACAAAAATGGGTCTTGCTACACTCTTGGTTACAACACTCTTGGTGGCTATGTTTTGATAAATTCAAAAGCATAGTATGAACCCTTATTAATCGAATAAAAAAATGCCCCTTAGAATATATGTTAGAAATTAGATCACAAAATGCCTAGACTGAAGCCTATAGACTCATGAGTTAAAGAAATGAAAGTTTCATTATAAGTCATCAACACTTGTCTTTGGCTTACCCTTTATGTGTTACCCCTAACATTCCTTTTATTCCAGCCAATGGCCAGTAATAGGAGGACTCGGGCTAACAACCGTTGTGATGATCAGTGTGATTACTGTACTAATGAGATGCCAAATCCCATGGGAGCAGGAATCACGAACTTTGTCATGCTTCACTCTCAGATAACTCATGATTTGAATAGAAACAAGAGTCAAGAAGAACTTTCAATCCCCCTAAGAATGAACAAGTCTCTATCGAGAGCTTCATGAGAAAAAGGCCTCCTACTTTTAGTGGATTATCTGATCCCACAATTGCTAAACAATGGATCAACTCCATTGAAATGATATTCTCCATCTTCCAATGTTCTGAACATGAAAAGGTTCTCCTAGTGGCTTATCATATGGAGGGTGAAGCAGATCAATGGTGGACGTTGATCAAAAATATGAAGCCTGAGCAGGAGATCGAGGCGTTGGAATTGAAGGATTTCTGGAAGATGTTTTTCGATATATATTTTCCACGCACCCACCAGCTTAAGATGGAAAGGGAATTCCTTTACCTCAAGCAAAAAGATGAAGATTCTGTTAGAGATTATGAGGAAAACTTCACAAGGCTTGCACGATAAACTTCCGGCTTTGTCATTACCCCCGAATGCAAGGTTGACTGCTTTTTTGGTGGGCTAATGCCTAGCTTGCGGAAAGAATTACTGATCCATGACTTCGACAGCTATGAAGAAATTGTCTGATATGCCCTCAAGGTCAAAATGGAGATCGGGGAATCATAGGGGTATCATAAGGACAAGACGTGTAAGGTGGACATCAATGTTGGTGGTCCGATGGATAAATACAACGGTGCTAAGAAGATCCAGCACCTCACATGCCAAAAGTGCGGAAAGAAGCACCCTGTAAATTTCCTTAAGGGGAGGAAAAAATGCTTCAGGTGTGAAAGAGAAGGGCACCAAGATTTTAACTATCGGCATGAAGGAACCATGACTTTGAAAGAGGATAGGAACGCTCCGTTCGAACCACAATGCGTTGTTCAATGCTTCTAATGCAAATAACCGGGTCATTTTGCAAGTCAGTGCCCTAATCCAAGGGTTTTCGGAGGCAACCAACAACCTCCAAGATAGCAAGGAAGAGCTTTTTCCATCACTTCTTCCGAAGTGAACCCAAACAAAGAAGTGGTGATAGGTAAGCTAGTTATACATTCATGAATAGCGAAAAAACTTTCTGATTCAGGTTCTACGCATTCTTTTATATCTCGATTGCATAGTAGAAAAATCCCAGAACCACCACAAATAATGGAAGTAAAGATGTCGGTGAGTACGGAAAATGAGGCAATCATTGCATCCCATGAATATAAGTCCTCCCCTATTATAATATGTGGATTAAATTTATTTGCGAACCTATTCATACTCCCTCTGGTGGAATTTGATGCAATTCTTGGAATGGATGGGAATTCCTTATATAGAGCCAACATAAATTGTCGGGATAGGGAAATCACACTCCATATAGTGAATCGACCCCTGATTCTTTACAAGTTTTAGGAGGAAGATGAATATCCTTTAGCTCCATCATCTCAAGCATGGATATTACTGGCCTATGAGCACACATATCTGGATCAGATGATTGAGTCCAAAGAAGAAACCATCCTTGAAGAAAAGCCTATTGTGGGGGAATTTGTGGAAGTGTTTCACGAGGAACTGTCTGGTCTTCCTCCTAGAAGAGTTATTGAGTTCTCAATTGAACTTATACCTGGGGCACTACCAATATCAATGAATCTATATAGAATGGCTGTTTTAGAGCTTGCAGAGCAAGAGAAACAACTACAGAAGAATCTTGACAAAAGGTTTAAACGCCCAAGTGCTTCCCCATGGGGTGCACCAGTCCTCTTCGTCATGAAGAAGGTTGGGTCAATGCGTCTTTGCATCGATTATCGTGAACTTAAAAAATCATTATAAAGAAAAAGTATCCTCTACCAAGAATCGATGACTTGTTTGATCAGCTACATGGAGCACAATACATCTCCAAGGTGGATTTACTGTCGGGATATTATCATGTAAGGGTGAAGAAGGATGATGTCCCCAAGACTGCTTTTCGTACAAGGTACGGGCACAATGAATTCATTAAAATGCCATTCAGACTCACCAATGCTCCATAAATATTCATGGAATTGATGAATAGAGTCATTAGAGATTACCTTGAAAAATTTGTGGTAGTCTTTATAGATGATATTCTAATATACTCCAAAACCAAGGAGGATCATGAGGAGCATTTAAAAACTATACTAGAGACATTGCACAAGGAGAAGATTAATGAAAAGTACAGTAAGTGTGAGTTCTGGTTGAAGGAGGTCTCATTGATGGTCCATATCATCACATGCAATGGGATATCTGTGGACCCCTCCAAAACAGATGCAATTTAGGGATGGTCGAGGCCAACATCGGTAATAGATAACCATAGCTTCTTGGGGTTTCCTGGATATTATCGACGATTTTTGAGAAATTTCTCACGATTTTCCAACCTTATTACTAAGAAAACTCGAAAGGGGGTAAAGTTTGCATGGAGTGATGAATGTAAAGAAAGATTCAAGGAGTTGAAAAGGAGGCTTATCACTGCAACTATGCTCACTTTACCCACAAGTGGGGAGCTTTTTGTGGAATTCAGTGATGCTTCTAAGAAGGTCTTAGGATGTGTGCTGATGCGGAATGATAAACTGATATCCTATGCCTCAAGGAAGTTGAAAATCCATGAGAGAAACTATCCAACGAATGATCTGGAGTTGGCAGCGGTGATCTTTGCCTTGAAAATCTGGCAGCATTATCTCTATGGAGAGAAATGTGAGATATGTACAGACCACAAGAGTCTTAAATATATATTCACACAGAAAGAGCTTAATATGGGCCAGAGAAGATGGATAGAGCTCATCACGGATTATGACTGTTCAATAAATTACCACCCTGGGAAAGCGAACAAGGTGGCAGATGCCCTAAGAAGAAAGGGCCCAGCAATTCTATCAATGATGAGAATTGATAAGGATCCAATCTTCTTAGACGTGATGAAGATGGACGTGGGAATCATAAATAAGGGAACATCATCAAACCATTCACAAATGATTACTCAACCATCTCTTTTGGAATGGATAAAGGATTCTCAAAAGGATGATGTGGGAATTCAAGAAAAAGTGTAATCTATCAAAAAGGTTAAATCCTCAGAGTTTAATGTTAATGAAGATGGAATTGTGCATTTTGGGAAAAGACTATGTGTTCCATCACGTCCGGAGCTGAAAAAGGAACTTTTGGATGATGCACATAGTTCAAATTTCTCTATTCACCCAGGGATCACAAAGATGTATGGAGATCTCCGAGAAAACTTTTGGTGGGATAATATGAAGAAGGAGATCGCTGAATATAAATCAATGTTCTTGGGGTGTCAGCAAGTGAAGGCAGAGAGGCAGAAGTCTAAGGGGGTGATGCAACCATTGCCCATACCATAATGGAAACGGGAGAACATCACCATGGACTTTGTCACCGGACATCCAAGGACATCCAAAGGAAACAATTGAATCTGGGTTATTTTGGATCGTCTTACAAAGACTAAACACTTCATTGCTATTCGGGAGGATTTCTCTTTGGATCAAATGGAACATATATATATCATGGAAGTTGTATGGTTGAATGGAGTACCACTATCTATTGTGGCTGACTGAGATCCAAGATTCACCTCTATGTTTTGGAAGAGTCTTCAACATGCTCTGATTACTGAACTGAACTTCAGTACGACCTATCATCCTCAAACTGATGGACAATCTGATCGGACTATCCAAACACTTGAGGACTTGTTGAGAGCATGATCAATGGACTCTAAAGGAGGATGGGATCAACATCGTCCCCTGGTTGAGTTCCCTTATAATAACATTTTCCACTAAAGCATCCAAATGGAACCATATGAAGCCCTATATGGGAAAAGGTGCAGAACACTGGCATGTTGGGATGGGGTTAGTGAACTTAAGCTGCTTGGACCAGAAATGGTCGAATAAATGGTGGAGAAGGTGACAACAATTCACCAGCATATAAAGGAATCCCAGAGTCGAAAGAAGAGTTATGCAGATAATCATCGGTGAGACCTTGAGTTTAAATTTGGAGACATGGTGTTTCTACGCATATCTCTATGGAAAAAGGTCATGAGGTTTGGAAAGAAAGGGAAGTTAAGTCCAAGGTACATCATCCCCTTCATGATTCTTGATCGTGTTGGGGTTGTGGCCTATCAACTAGCACTTAAACCTACGATGGACAAGGTGCATGATGTCTTTCATGTATCCCTCTTAAGGAAGTACATACTAGACCCTTCACATGTACTCTCTTCTGAGGTGGTACAATTGGAAAATTATCTTTCTTATGAGGAGAAACCAATGAAGATCATAGATCATAGTGAAAGAGTTCTGCAAAATAATACAATTCCCCTCATCAAGGTGTTGTGGAGAAACCACGATTTTGAAGAAGAAACTTGGGAATCAGAGGATATGATGAAGCTGAGTTACCCACATTTGTTTTAGTGTGGGAAAAGGAAAATTTCGAGGGCGAAATTTCTTAAGGGGGAATATTGTAATGACCCAAAATTTCATTAATGGAAATCCCTCTTGATCTAATTATATGTCTCTTTATGTTTATATAATGTGTCAACTTCATTGGTTTTATGTTAAGAATTTTGACCGTTGCTAATATAGCCATTGAACAGTGATCACATGATTAGTATAAATATAGGACTTTAACAAATCCAATTTAATCAGACAAAAGAATTGATGGCCTAGTCTAGTAGAATTGCGTCATACGAAGCCCATTTTTCAGAGCTCGGAAAAGAGGTGGCATCCTTAGGCTTCTCTCTTGGCTAAGACAAAGCTGAGCTTTATCATGTCAAGCTCGAATGTGACCGTCTATGGGAAAAGAGGAAGTTGATTGAAATTACCACTCGAGCGATGTTATCTGAGCCACCCTAAGAGTCTGTCACCATCGCACACCTTACCCTTAGGTCTTATGCAGCTGTTTTAAGGGATTATGTAACAAATAAGTAGTACTAGGTTCATGTACAATATTTTTTTTATATAATAATTAATATAATTTCTAGTCATTTTTGATACATTGTAAATAGTTTTTAAAGTACAAATGATGTTTTTAGTTATTATTTAATTAAGAAATCTATTTTATTAAATTAAGTGATTTTTGAATTAAATAATATTTTAATAAATTATTATTATTATTATTATATTAATTTTAATTAAATAGAAATGATCTTATAATTTTAAGAATGCAATTACAATTTTTAATAAGGTTTGAAAGCCATTTCTGCCAAAACCCATGAATTTTCGATAAATGTCAGTTTTTATTTTAAAAGTGAAAATCCACATATTTATAAAATTATTTAGATAAAATAAATGTTATTTTTGGAATCAGGACGTTGAAATTATCCAATGGGGAATTTTTCATAATTTTCTGAGGCAGTAAAATTTTTGGGTAAAAATTAAATACCGTTTAAATATATGATGTGTTTTATGACATCATAATGACCCAATAGTGCTGTAATAAAATAATATAATCTTTATTTTCGGAAAATATATGTTTTAACATTAAATTAATGTGATTTTGGGGTTGTTTGACTTACTTTTCAAAGCATTAACTCGTCAAGACTTATTCAACACTTTGCCTTTTTAAATTAATTTCCACGGGAGTGTGAATCACCTCCACATAAGCAACCTTATTATTTAAATAATTTAGGACTTTTCCCTTATAAAATATTTGTTTCCTCTTTTCTTTTCCAAATACCATGGGAAAAAACCATTGGATGGTTTGTGTTTTGGATTAATTTAATATAAGGTGTCCCAAACCTAAATAATAAAGAATTCCCTCACCTTTCCTATATAAACCCACCCAAGCTCCCACTTCTTCCTCACTAAAATCCCTTGGACTTCGTCAAACCTCTTACCTACTCTCTATATAATCCTCACATGGTGCCCCAAGCTCCCAAGAAGCCTCTCACAAGCCTCTCTCTTGACTTTGGATGCACACTTCCAAGTAAGGGTTATTTCTTCCTTTCTCATTTTTGTCCAATTTTCATTAAGTTGTTTTGCCCTTTTAATTTCAATAATGAATATTTGGGTATGGTTTAGAACCTCCATCATACATCCCTCTTTATTTTTGAACGATGGGAGACCCATTTCTCTCTCATTAAATGCCTCCCATGTACACCCGTTACTATGCCAAAATTCTGAAAGGAATTTCTCTCTCCACTTTTACATTCAACAAATATTTTTTATCATGAATATAATTTCCATTAAAATTGTCGGGAAATGTATATATATGTCCTAATTACTGTCCATTACATGTAAATATGATGAGTAACCCCTTTCTCTCTCATAAACCTTTTTTAGGAATTCTTATTTCACGCCGTTACGCTGCCGAAATCGCACCGATTTTCTAAGCCAATCTCATTGTGTAGTGAATACCATGCACATTTCTCCATCATGGGTATTCACATTTATGCACATTTAATTATTTATTGTAAAGATTCATGTATTAATTCCACATTTCTTTATCATGGAATAAATTATTATCTTTTATGACTCCATGTTTTATGATCCATGTGGCTCACTTATGCATGAAATGAAATGTTTAAGAAGGGTGCGCCCTTATAGCACTCCAATGGATTGGGTAAAGTATAGTATCATGATACGTCATGTGAAATGAGTGTTGACTCATGATAATTCTTGTGAAACACGGGTTTACTCATGCTTTTTGTGCAATGAGGATTCAGTCATGCTCCGTGTGAAATGAGCCTTGGCTCATGCTAATTCCATATTAAGTGTTGTTGCAACATTTCCATGTTATGATTATCATGCTTTATCATGCCTTTATGATCATTTTTCTTTTATGATATGTTGACATGCCTATTTTCTAACATGTATGGTACTCCTCATGTTATTCCATATGTACTACCTTACTGGGCTTTATAGATCACCCTTTTCTTATGTATTTTCTCAGGATATCCCATGCAATGCTAGGTACGGGGGAATGTAGTGGTAATGTAAAGGATGTTTTCAATAAAGATGTTGTATTTCGTGTTTTAAGTTTTTATGTAATGATCCTAAGCCACCAAAACACTATACCTCTCGATCTTCTTTGTTGTATCAAGTGATGTTTATGTAATAAATCATGTTTATGTTGTAATAAAAAGCAGGGTTGTCATAAGTGAGTTGACATAGAATACCAAACCCTCAAAAAACATAAATAAAGTATTTATTAGTATATTCTCTACCATGGTATGAGTGTAGTATCATAATCTTCCTACCATGTTGGTTCTCAACTCCATCATTGTATTCCTTGATTTTTTCACAATATTATTAGTAACGCATCATCAAGTAAACATATCCATATATAATAAAATACTAACTAAATGATATTATGTATGAGTACCCACCACATGAATTAAATGCAAATGGTCCACAAACATTGGTATAAAATCATTATAGAATAAATTTAACCTTTCACCATTTCCAATAAATTGTTATTTGATCATTTTTCCTTGAAAACATGAATTACTTACACCAAGGGGTTTAAGTTCAAAATAATCTAAATATACATCTTTTTGTAATATAGAATAATGTTTTTCAATTACATGGCCTGGATTGTTTTATCAATTTTGAGTGTGGTATGAGTCATGTGACATAGTTCTGTTAATGATTTATGATACAAGTATTGTGAATACTAACACAAAATGTTTTATACATAAATATTTCATACCATGCAAAATCAATCCTTATATGTTATTTAACAATTATTTCCTAATTTAAACAAAAATACATTCTTATAAAGTTTTAATAGAGAAATATATTTATATAAATTGATGGAAAACATTAATAATATTTGAAAACTATGATATTTCATGTTATTAATATGAGATAGTGGTTTATGATCTCTATATAAACAATTTAATCTCTATTGGATTCTCATAGGTCCACCACTAATTGGAAAAATATTATGATTCTTCTTAGTTTATATATTTAAATAACTATTTTAAAATTAGAAGTAATATCTAATAACCAAATAATAGAAATTGATAAATTTCCCATGATAAAAAAATCATTGGAATATTCCCCATACTTCTTGGGTGGGGAATAGTTTTTCTTCCAGTGGATCTCCATGCCACAAGAGATATAAAGAGCATCTAATTTCATGGATTTCCTCGGTATCTTCCACTTATTGGGAGTTAATTGAGAATATGGTTTAAGAATAGATCTCTTAACATGGCCTTATATTTTTTCACTATTTGGGCAGATGTATTTCATGATTCCTATCTTATCTTCCTGTTGACGATGAGTTATTTGATCTTGGAGAGACATATTTTTTCTATTCCTATTAAAATTTACAACATTGTTTTGTTATCTATAAATGAGTAATGAGAGTAATATATTGATGAAAAACTCATTAGGGATTAACAATCCATGAACTAATAGGTGATAAATGTTTCCAATGATGTTAACTATGCGATACATAGCTAGTACACCCTCTCTATTCTTAATCTAGAATATATCCATTGAGATCAAAAATCATTCCTATATAGATGGTTCAGGGTTCAATCTATAGATATGATAGATCATGCTAAAATAATCCTTGTATTTAAGAGACGAAATTATTTCACTGGAGATAGAGGATGAAATGAAGAATTAAACATCTAGCTTCATTCATAATTAGTTTTTCAAAAATAATGAAATATTATTCACTCACCTGCTTTCTTGGAGGATATGTATGTGGGAATTTTGGAATTAATTATTTCAATTCAAGGAAAAACAAATCATTAATGTGTCTAAAATATTCCTATAAGTTACATCCATTGAATAGATTACCTTTATCAAATATATTTCATCGGAATAATTTTTAGGAAGAGAATTTCATTTATTCTACAAGATAAAAGAGCATATTATTGTAACACTTCTTTGATTAAAAATAAATTGAGAAACAAGAATAATTGAATTAATTATACCATTATGTTATAATGCCCCAATATCCCTCACAAATGATCATTTAATATCTAGTTTTTAAAAAATTCATGTAGAAAGTATCTATATTTCTTTTCATATTGATCTGAATGTTATTCAAGAAAATAATAATAATTTTTTTAGGTATGTAGTCACACCAACAATGATCTTACAACTCCATGATCATTTATGTTTATTAAATAATGTCGAAAATGTTAATTGAATTTAAAAAATACATGGATCAAAATTTGTATTGAATGAAATATAGTTTTATAACTCAATATATATATGGCTAATTTAACCATAATCCCTCATTGGAACTGGTTGGTAAAATAATGTGTCCATACCATGTCTAAGTAGACAATTAGTTTAATGATTTAATTCCCAATCATTTAATGTAATGAATAATTACTCGATAAATAGTTGAGTGATTTTTGTATTATGTGTAGACATTTCATGATTTTGGTTTTAAAAGTCATGTTAATATTAAATAATTATACTTATGAGATACTCATGTTGGATAAAAAAGTTAATCATGATCTATTTATTTATATCTTGTCATTGTATATTAATTAAATTATTTATGTTATTATGGTATTTAATTGAAAAATTAAATTATTCGTACAATTGATTTATATATGTTAACAAATGACATGATCATGAAATAATATAATAGATGTTTTATTGTGGGGAAAATAAATTGACCTTTATCCTATTGGAAAAAAATTAATTGTGAAGGTATTGGAACGAGTTCAATCATTCTTGCAGTCAACAAATTTACCATTTGGGATTGCATAATCTTGGATCTTTCATAAACATCATCTTCTTCCATTTGGATAATCAATTTATTAAAGGTATTTAAAAATCCCACATGGGTGAGGGTAACCAAATGATTTGTTAAAGATTATTACATAAATATCCTTGGACACTTAGGTCCTACAAAACAATGTAGTGAGGGATGACACACATGACGTAATTTCAATTTAATTATGAATAATTTTAATCCCATATAATAAATTAAATTAAATAAAACAAACACATACACGGTTCTTAGTTTATATAATGAAAAATATTGGACATGCAATGATTATGTAAAACTACACTTAATAAGGTGAAATTAACTTCAATAATTTTTATTAAGATAACCATAGGTAAAATATTTCATTAATTTATTAATTAAACCATTAATACCCCTTCATCTTACTGACCATTTGAATTCTCATATAAATATGCCTCGTAAGGGAATTCATTAGAAATAAATTGATGAACCAATAATTACATTTTATTATAATAAATTAATTTTTAATTTAATAATTCATTAATATACTTTTCTAATAGTAAAATAGAATAGTTCTGACTTAAATTTAATGTAATTAAATTCTTCCCTTTATTAGGATACTTCCAAGAATTTATTATAGAACTTAAAATCATATATCTAATTTTTCATGTACTCGATATATGTGACTCGAGATTTGGATTTACCTATGATTGAATAAACAACATGTACAAACCAAAAATATTCTATGTATCTCTCTTCCCATGTTCTTTGGATGGATTCATGCCACTTCAACGTGTATCAGGGTGGATTACATTGTGTGTACTATAGAGGTACATACCATGTTGATTGAATTTTATTTGTTTGAGAAACCAACCATGGTACTCATCATGTCCATCAGGTTTGTTACTACATTCTATATATAATCCAACAATATGTCATTTTCCACACATGTCAAGTGTTCACATAACACATCAATGGACATCATTTGTTTATCATTTATGTGACTACAAAACATGTGTATGCTGGCTATACATCTTGAACCCTACATGTCATTTTTCCTATGGTCTCATCGAATGGCTCAATGTGTGCTTCAAATGTGGACAATGATGAAAAATCATCATGTATAGTTTTTACATGTATTCTAATTTATTATATCATGAGGTGGCCACTATCACACGGTTTGAAATTGAATATGAACAAATGGAATACATGAATTCCTCCGCAAAACCATATCTACTAAATGATGTTTATTCCAGCAACAAGTTTTGTAATCTGACATGTCATGATCTTGGATGTTCGTGTCTATACATGGTGTGAAATAAATGTACCACATGTAGTTACTTCTCATCGCATCATGAATCTCCTAAGAAAGATATGTATAGTGAACATGGGTACACAGATGAACTCAAGTTATAGGCTGTGTCATTCCATGCTATCGGGCATGACTCCTTCACCATTGTGAGGATTTCCCCTCCATTAGTGATGGTTCCTATGAAATAGAAAATGGTCTAATAGATGTATCTCATTAATAAATTATGAAATGTGTAAATGATTTTTATTAATAGATTATTACATAAACATTGATAAACATAAAACATGTTAACATTAGAATCATACAATGAGGACAAAAATCAAATGAATTATTTAAATGAACATTACTAGTAAAAAATAACACTGGACAAGGAATGAATAGAGGCTAAAACACGAGACAAGGGTTAACGTAATACATAATGTAGTAGAATAACCCACTTAGTAGTTGATATTAAAAAAAGTTTTCAAAAATAAATCTCGGTAATTGAATAAAAATTTCATGATCATGAAGATATTACAAAATAGTATCCAAAATTACCTAGAATAATATTTGAAAAATAATATATATTATATAATTATAAAAAAATATGCACTGTAAAGACCCATATTTTACCATGTTATTTTTTTAAAATTATATAGAATATTTCTAGTCCATGAAAATTTACAGCGCGTGATTCCGAGGCATGGAGTGCTCGTAATGAATTTCTAAACATTATTTAGGTATGTTTCTTAAACGTCAGAGCGGGTTTTTGTAACGTTTGAACTGGTGCTCAGAATTGAATTTTGATGGCACTATTGAACTCGCAGCACCGATATTCGCATAAGGAGACCTTCTCCTAGATCGCAGTAGGTCAAGGGTGAAAATTAGATTTTCCTGTTTTTCGATGGAGGCGTAGAAAAATAATAAAATAAAATAATTCAGTTTAATTTTTTTTAACCTCCAATTTCAATCATAAATGCGGGGACCACACGACGGTGGTTGGGCATTTAATTCTAGGAATTAAATTCTTGGTTACTCAAATTTTGTAACCAAAACTCAATTTAATTAATAGTTTTCATCAAATATAATTAAATGACACCGCTTTTCAATTAAGAGTTATTTTTATTAACTCCTCCTGAGGGTGGTGATTCTATTGGATAAAGGGAGAGGAGAGCTTTGCTAATGAAATTTCAAAGGAAGAACTTTCTCCAATGGAGGAAATCATCCCCAACAAAGAAAGACCTCTTTAATCTATGAATGAGGACGATGCTTGAACCCGGATCAGAAGCATCTTGTAGGAGCGGTGAACACTGACGTCACCACGTACATCGAAAATGTCTTCTTCCTCGTGCCACCTTCAACGTACAAACAGAACACAGGTCTGTTTTATATATGATTTATTTTCTTTATGTATTCTTCATATCCTGAATTCATAATGATGATGGAAAAACAAACAAGCACATCATCTGGCACATAACCCTTACCCCTTTTTCATTCATTCTTCATGAATTCTTTGTGCGTTCTTTAACGCATAATATTTATTGATGCTGGAAACACGATGTTTTCCTGAGACCGATACATGGTTGTGGATCCCTCAACCCAAGGATCGTGTATATGCCATTGTTTAATTTTTTAGAGTTGGAACGAAGTTGCAATTGATCGAGAAAGGAAGAGGTATCCGACACCCGGTCGACCACGAGGAAATAAGGGAGGTACACATCCACACAACCAGATCATGAGGAAGCCATGACTCGTCAGCCGTGGTGGGGAAGGGTGGCGGCCGACATCTATCCTGCCACATTTTGGAGTGGCGGCATGCATCCACACTGCCTGAGGAGCAGGAGGCCATGGGTGCTGGGCCGCAGCTGAGGCCGAAGGGCGGTCGGCCTTCTGGCCTGCCGCGTTAGACTGGGCAGGACCCCTCTGGTGGGTACTGCGTGCCACCCAGCTGAACAGTCTGATGGTCCATTTATGAAAATCAGAAGTGGGAATCTCCCCCTTTGGTGCAAACTTGGGTGGACCGCACTACCCAGCGGGCCATGCCACCAGGTCAGGCACCGCACGCGCCGGGCCATGCCCCTAGGCTGCAACAACAGGTCGTGACGAGGTCGGGTTGGGTCTCCCATTCATGGTCCACGCTAGACCATGACCCTGTGGGATGAGCCCCAGGCCATCCGGGCCAGACCCAGGTCGGTATGGGTTGACCTGAATTGGGATGGGTGGGCCCAGTCCGGGTCGGGCCCGGTCAGACAGGACCTAGGCCCATCTGGACCCACTCTCAACATTTTGGCCATAACTTCTGATCCGGGCGTCTGTTTGATGAACCATTAGAGGCTCCAAAATCCTTATATCAATAAGGTACTTTTGGTATATTCCACTTGTTTTTTGTATATGTTTGTAGAATATTCAAGTTAGATTAGACACTGAATCCAACCGGGCCCTCAGAGCGAAAAAACTAATAACATACAGACCAGGAGTCTGATTGACGTGTTGTCTGTTGCGTTGGGTCCCTTATGATGTGAAAAAACTTTGGGATAATGTTTCATTGGACTTTGGGTAAGTTGAGTTATGATAGATAGCATGGGGAGCGGTCCTCCCTAGCGTGCTACGTACTGAACCCTATAAATGGATGAGACTTGATGATAGTTGACTGTTTCGACTCGTAGTGACTCGACATGCCTAGTGGGGAGAGCCTATGTGTGACGCGATAGTCCCACGGTACTCGACAGGGTGAGTTCCTTAGCATGCCATGTGGGGAGTGCCACTATGTGACATGACAGACCCCCTTTGGGGAGCGCATCTGTGTGACACAATAGTTTTACAGTACACGATAGGAGAAGTACCTCAGCTCACCATGGTTAGTGGGAAACTCCTATGTGTGACGAAGCAGACCCACTGTACTCAATAGAGGCGGAGTTCTCTAGTAGATAATGCATTCGACGTTGTGACTAGGGATGTTACTTGTTATTATCCCTAAAGAATCATGTGGCTGGATATCAAGTTTCAATGTTATCCTATGTGGGTCAGCATCATAATTCTGTTTCTCAGAGTTCTGTACCTTGTGTGAGATGAGTCATTACCATTCTGGTATTCTTTTCTTTTTGGGACATTTGAGCTTTTGGATTTTTAGTTGGGCCTTTTGTTTCCTCATTATTTAGTTGGGTATACTCAAAAACATATGTATATGTTGGGGGTATATACATATGTACGACTTACTATTGTTTTCGTGCTTTGTGTTTAACCATTTGTGGATACTGAGAGACCTTCGAGGGTCTCGTGGTCCCTACTGAGTATCGTTATACTCACCCATACATGGGCTACTCCCGCACCATGATTTTTTTGGTAAGACAAAGGATAACACTGACTAAGGATGAGGGTACCAGGACTGGAGGTACCATGTAGGTGGACATTATATGAGGTGTACCATAGAGAAGATTGTTCGAGAGTTGTACCTACCCTTCAGGTAGGATCCTTGGTGTATGTTCATAGGATTTTTTTTAGTTTACTTGTAATTCCCCGTTTTACTTTTACTTTCTAGTTTTACTTGTACTTTTTAGTTAGTCTTGAATTCTATCCCCTTTTCTTTCTATACACCACATGTTTACTTTATAGATTACTTTCTAATTGTATCTTGTTGTGTGTTGGGTAGTGTGAGATTACAGGTTATAAAGGAAATTCATTACATGTATTAGTGATATGACTTTCTGGTGCTAGTCGCCAACCCCTGGACTATGGATGTTGGGGATGGGGTAGTCATGCTATGGTCCCCAGGGGACGGGTCTTGACACATTGGAATTAGAGGATATCAGTTCTATAGATGAACTAGAACTTTGATATTTTATATTAGAAAATTGTGTTAAGTGGGATGAGTGTGGTTTTCAGTTTAGGGAGTCCAGTGTTGTTGCGGCAGTGGACGTATCCATACAACCGGACCCTAAGTTCTAATTTCCGACATAGTGCACGAAAACACTAATTGTATATGTGTTTTTAAAATGTATTCTTTGTGAAATCTTTGAGTCATCTCACTAGGATTAACTTATTATTTGTGGAGCACCTATTTCTTTCAGGAAGCCTCCATGAAGACATCAATCCAAGATTCCAGTTAGAGTATGTGATGAAAGCCCATCGAGCGATGAGACTTCGGTGGAGGGCCCAATTATGGCAGTTGTACCAGTGGGTGGTGTACCAACAAAACCAATACCCATTGGGAAGTCGATGCCACTCACCGCAATAGTATAGGGTTCATGCCTCTTGAGCGCATTTCACGAGTTATATTTCCAGAGGTGAGATGGATCCACAGGCGGCTGAGGATTGGCTGGAGGCTATGGCTAGAGTCTTCTGATTGGTGTGGACATGAGCTAATATCATGGTTATCCTTGTTTCCAGTCTTCATCAGGAAGCAGTGGGCAGATGGTGGATCCTAATGTTCCAGGTCCATGATGAGGTGACTCTCATGAAGGTGGACTTTGAGAGCCTTTTCAGGGTACAGTTCGTCCTAGTGACTTTATGCTCAGTGCGTATACAATAACTTCTCTACTTGTAGTAGGGTAGCATGATTATAGCTCAGTATTCAGCGAGGTTCACTGACCTCTCACACCACTCCATTGACATGGTGTGAGACCCTTTCTTCAGGGCATGGACCTTCAGGCAGGGGATCAGAACATAGATTAGAGCCTCGATAGTTTCTATCAGAATCCTGATGCAGGCAGTGGTGTTAGAGTGAGCACTCATAGTGGATAGATTCCTTGCTGAGCAGTCAGCAGCAACAAGACCCACCACCGGACAACATGTAGCAGGGTCATATATAGCTGGCAGAACATAGATGATGCAGAGGTCCACAAGGACCAGACTTATAGGTGGAATACCGCAACATACATGGTCAGTGGTGCGGGGACCTCGAGGTAGAGAAAGACAAGCATGGGGCATGTTGTGTTACTCATGTGGCGGGCAGGGTCATATGGCTCGCGACTGCCCGACCCGCTTTACCAACAACCAGCTGACTGTTGAGGGACCTCCGAGGAATAGATATAGGTACGATCGAGGAGGTACGCAGATAGGAGGCTGACATGGAAGAGGAGCAGTCCGTGCAGTAGTTTGTGGACGATGATTCGAGGTTCTATTGCCACCACCACCAGGTAGTCCACGTGGACCACATGGAGCATGTGGATAGGGGAAAGCTAAGCACTGGGAAACTAAGTCCTATGACCACGTTGATCTGGAGATGATATGAGGTACTATATATGTCTACTACAACTTAGATGCAGTACTTATAGACACAGGTTCCGGTCACTAATTTTTTTCCATGACCTTTTTTCAAAGCTTAGAGATTCTGACAGAGCTGTTGGCTCGATCCTTATGGCTAGATACTCCTATGGGAGAGGATTCGACGATTACCCACTCGTGCTGACAGTGTGAGATTACTCTATGAGGCGAGAGCTTCGGTTGGGATCTCCAACTAGTGGGGTCAAGGCCTTACTACGTCTTCTTCAGTATGGATTGTTTTTTTACTGTCCATGATCATATTTAATGTATTAGGCACATAGTGTGGTGTGTCTTCATGGATGGGACCATGTTTTTCTTCATAGGAGAAAAGGGAACCTTTGCAACACATGGTGGACATACCCGGATGAGGGTGCAACCGATCCCACATAAGATGGCTAGCCTTTCCCTCAGAGAAGTTGATGTTGAGAGTCTGAACAATCTTGTAGTGGTGGACCAGTATGCTTATGTATTTACAAAAGATTTTCTGATTCAACCTCCATGTTGAGTGGTGGACTTTTACCTCATCTTGTAACCCTGGAAGACACTGATATATGCGCCAGCATATCGGATGGCTCCCACAGAGCTTCGAGAGCTGCGAGTACAATTGGAGGGATCCCAGGGCAAAGGGATAATTAGGCCCATTGTTTCTCCATGGGCAGCCCAGATTTTGTTTTCCAAGAAGGAAGATGGGAGTTTGAGACTATTTGTGGAATATAAGCGCCAGACCGAGGTGACTCTGAAGAAAAATTACCCTCTCCTGAGGATTGACGATCTATTTGATCAACTGAAGGGAGCACCATTGTTTTCGAATATTGGCCATAGATCGGGCTATCACCAGCTCTGGGTATGAGACAAGGATGTGTAGAAGATGACCTTCAGATGTCGGTATGGCCATTATGAGTTCTTGGTTATGCCATTCGGAATAACAAACTCCCCAGTAGTATTCAAGGGAATCATGAAGAGGATTTTCCATCCATATGTAGATCGTTTTGTGATAGTCTTCATCGAATACATCCTGATATAATTAACGACGGAGTAGAGGCATGGCTATAATCTACAGTAGTTCTCGACACACTCTGAGAGCACCAACATTACGGTAAGCTCTCTAAGTGCCAGTTCTAGATCAGAGGGGTTCACATATTGGGACGTGTTATCTTAGAGGATGGAATTGAGGTGGATCCAGTGACGATTGAGGTTGTTCTATCTTTGGAGCCACCAAAGAGTGTGATGGAGTTGCGGAGTTTTCTGGGGTTGGTCGGCTACTACTGGAGGTTTATTCTTGACTTTTCCAGAGTTTCGACACCCTTATCTATAACATCCCAGGTAAATAAAGAACTTGAAATTTTCATATATATTAATATTTTTGGATTAAATATTAGTTTTACATTAAAGGGAATGCAATTATCAATGGCGTACCCGATACTTAATAATGGTTTTCTTTGAAAATCATAAAATTGAACACATAGTTGAGTTATACTAAAAAATAATATAATATTATTATTATTTTAAATGGTAGTTAAAGGATAGCCATTTTATTGTAGGGAACAAATAGAACTAACTAATATATTATTACATATGTTTTTTAAATGTTTTTACATTTTTCCAATATATGTTAGAGGCTTAAAATGTTAATTAATCTAATTTTAAGCATAAATACTCTAATATTCGTTAAAAGGTTAATTTACAACCTTTTAAATGTGAACCCTCCTTAAATCTATTTTTCATCACTTTAATATGTTTATTTTTTTCAAAATATAATTCTTTTTTAGATTCGGAAAATCAAAATTTACTTTGGGTAATTTTTTGGTATTTTTTTGATAATATTCATTTTTAATGAATAGTGAAAAATAATGTATTTTAATTAAAAACTGCATTTTAATATAATTTATTTATATGGATATATTATCTTTTTTATTTTCTATAAAGTTTAATTTAATTATATTTTTACCATTTCATCCAATGTTAGTCATTGTAATTAATTTCACTTTGAAATTGGACATAAACAATTGTCATTCTTTTGATAGTTATTGTTTCTTTAAAACACACAATTTTTTTTGACAGTGGTAAATAATTTTAAATTAATTAGTGCAACGTCTATGTTATGAATTTGGTAAAATAGACATCATTTTTAAATTTGGAATGTCAATTATAACTTAAGCTTAATTTTTTGTTTTTTCTGAAAAACATCAATTTTGATGAATAGTGAAACCACTTAGTAGTATTTAAAAAAAACATACTTTTTCATTAAAATGAAAATTTTCCATTTATATGAATTTAATTTAGAAAATATGGAATATATGGTTGTTATTAGTATGTAATATGTGGTTCAACTAGATGGAAATAATTATTGTTGAATAGTAACTTTTTACTTTTATTTACTGTTATTAAAGGTAAATAGGGTAATTCAAGGTAAAAAGAATGTTATCATAATAAAAATTTACCTTAACACTGGTACTAACATTATTTTTTGAGTAATGTCCAACCATGGGTATTCTTGGGTCAATTTTGGGACCCCATGGAGCCACTTATGACTGATAATGACACTTTATATTAATTAACATAAGGTAAAGGAAAAAATGACTTAAACAAATATCTCTTAGTAAATAAATATTTACATGGGATTATATAAGTCCTATTTTTGAATATAACTATTCATTGGAATGATAAATCGATTTCCAACATTATAGTGTTTTGTTTATAATTTTTAGACCTAAAATAAATTAAATTATTATTGAAACAATAATGATGATGTATTTAGCTCTTTAATAAATGATTTAAACAAATAAGATTATAAATATTAAAACATTATCCAAAACCATTCCATTTGATATTAGATTTTTATTTTGACCATGATTCATCTTATCTTAGACTTTAATTTTTTTTATACCATTAGAAACAGAATACAATTATATAATAAAAAAATATTTTCACACTTTCCTAGACAGACCCTCTTATAATAAGACGTCACTTCTTAATCATTCCTCACACCTCTAAAGCCCCTTGACTCATCCAAACCCTACCCAAATAATCTCTCAATATCCCTATCTTTCACATATAAGCCTTACGTAGAAGTCACTTCATGATGTAATTTTTGTTCAAACCAATGGTAGTTACCCAATATAAAGGTAATGGTTTCTCTTAACTTCTTTCCATTTATTTTACTTATCCATACTCTAATTTCCTTTTATTCATATCATTTATAGAAACACCAATATCATTAATATACTAAGATGCAGTTATGAGATGGATTAGAACTAAATTTACTGACACCTCTATCTAATTGGTTAAGAATATACTGTTTCTGAGGATGGAAAACTAACGCATCACAAAATGATGATTGTTAAAATATCTCCAACCGCCACTCATGGTGACCATTATGATGGAACTGTATTTATATATTCGATATTTTTTTTTATTTTTCTCTATATTCTTATTTAAATTTTAATTAAAAACATACCATTATTCTTTCCAATATGTGTAAACATGATAATTTCAATTGAGGAAGTGCGGACAACGGCCCCCTCAAGGTGATATGAATCGTTAATGACATAAATGGAACGTATAAAGGATGGAGTTATTGAAATTATTTAACATATTATAATATGATATTATAAAATAATTATAATATACATGTGTATCAATACATTTTCATTCCTTTAAATATAATATAAAAATAAAAGTAGAGTTCATTCGTACGTACGACTTACCATCTCCATGAACAGTGTGTTGCATTTCTTAACCCCAAATTATATTGAATATTATAAATACATATACAATAGATATATATGACATATGAGAATATAAATCATGTATATAATTCTAGAGATAATGTAATTTTGACCAAATGGACAAATTGTAATTATAACAAGTTCATTTTTTACTCAAGTTCCAAACATAGATAAAATATCCAATATGAACTCAAATAATTTACTAATTGAAATAGAAAGGTAATAAGTGATATAAAATGAATAATAAAAATTATATAATTTAATAATTGATTAAATATTAACATTATATTTTTATTCAGGAAGAACACGAAACATACGAGTCTTGCCGGACATGAGGTAAGGAGGTTTCTTATCTCATTCCTTATTTCTTGAGATTTCTATTTTTCACCACTTAATTATTTCATGTGGTGTATTTTGTACTAAAATTTTATATATTTTGTCATGATTATCTTTATATACATTTTATTCTATGATTCAGTTAGTGGTTATTAACTTTTTTTCATATGACTCGAATGATTTCAACGTGATTAAGGTTTGTTATCTCACTTTTTATTCCCATGAGATTAATGCTATATTAGCCACTATTTACATTTGTGTGGTGTATGTACTACCCATGATTGTATTCATTATTTAAATAAATTTAATATATGTGTATATAAATATTCAACGAAATACTCTTATTTCATGGGGTTTATTTTTTGTAAGTTACCAAATCATCAAGATAACTTTTTAACCCAATTTCCATTTGTTGGGTTAATCTTCTAATTCTTAATTATGTCATGCTATGATTATGTTTGAAATCATTGTTTATTTATTTGTGTTGTAATTTACACTCCCCTTTTTGCGGATATAATTTTGATACACATAATCACTCCATTTGTAAATTCTCATGTCATCGATATGAACATGACAAGAGTAATTTTAACTCAATTTTCATTCATTGAGTTAAACATCCAATATATTGGTGTTATTTTTACAAAAAATATTTGTGAATGTTTTGTAATTTATTTACACATAATATCCAATAATATTGAGTGTATTTTTATTTTTCACACATTATTATGTTATTGATTTATCCATAATATAAGGATACAGTTTTATAAGGGATTTCATCTAAATTTACATTCCATCAAGACATCATTGTGGTTAGGAACCAATTCACTCTTATATATTGTATATATTATCCTTTGGAATATTATACCACGAATACATTTATTCTCATGATATTACAATGTTTTTATTAAATGTTATTCCTCAATTATTTGTATTCGCGCGTCTCTCATTGGATAGGAACACATTAACAAAAATATCATTCTAATTGATATAAATATTTATTCTTCTAATTTTTTCTCATTAATGTACTTGTTTTAAAAATGGTTTTATGTATTTATTTATATGGACATTAATGTTTTAAAATGTTAATTCCTTTAAAAGATTCAATGTGTTATTATACACTTTTATTCAAAAATATCATTATTAAATGTTTGAAATGTTTTTGAAAATTATTTTGATAAATCATTGATTACATAAATATCTTGAAATTTTATTAGTGAAATTTTTATATTCAAATAATTTTATGTGTTTTTATTTTATAATGGTACATGTAAATCTGACGGGTGGTTACGTGATAAACCAAATGAAGGCCTGTGTCGTGATAAACCAGGATTGGTGGTTACGTTACAACCTCCAATGCATTGGGTATGGAAGTATGTCGTATGGCTATCCCATTTAGTGATATGTGTGGAAGTTGACTGTATGGTTATTCCACATAAAAATGTTTATTTCCCAAGATACCTTTATATGTTATGTGTTCTTTTTGTAGGTTTTATGGAAATATTTTGGTTTCAAAATGGTATACAATGATATTTTATTTAGTGAAGAGTATTTACTACTTCATAAAGGTGAAAATTATTATATATGATAACGTATTCATGGATTACTTGTTGTTTTGAAAATCATTCAATTTTCATTCATTGTGTATGCCTTACTGAGATTTTTATGATCATCCCAGGTTTTGAAATGTTTTCCATAGTACATAAAGATGAATAAGGTCAATGATGGGATAAATTAAAAGTCGTGTTGTATAAAATAATGTACTAGACATGAATCTTTTTTTTATGATTTTGTATGTTGTGAAAAATGGAAACTGAGTAGAAGTGTCTACTTTGAAATTTTTTAGATGTAATGTAATTGGTATTCCTAATTTTCTAAAACTCTAATCCTAAGAATATCCTCAGCATGAATTATTTATTTAATTAATTATTAAGTAATGTTTAAGGTTGGGTGCTTATAATTGGTATCAGAGGTCGGTTTATACAACTTTTGGGATTAAAAGTTTTTGTTTGACACATGGTTAGACTATATGTCTACTCTTTAAGTTAAATACTTATTTTTCAATCCTATTTTTTCAGTTCAAGGAATGTCTACTACAAATTTAAGGAGGAGGATATCAAAACAAAATTCATATCTCTTCTTGATGAAATTCTTTCAATAATTATTTCAAAGTCGTGTTTGGATGACTGTGAAACTTTTTCTAACATACAACTCAATTACAAGGAATTGTTTGAGATATCAAACACCTCCAATATACCCTGATATCATAGTGGATCATGGGATGTATTTAATCAAATAATATTTTCAAAATATTCTCATATTTTCAATAATGATAAATATTTTCAAGTAATTTTCAAATATTTTACATTATCATAAGATTTTGAATAATATTATTATTAAGAAAAAGATTCTGAAGAAGCAGACAATTGAAAAACCTATTTATATTTGATTTTAAAATATAGTCTCTTAACTAATTATTATGGTTTTATAAAAGGACCATTGATTTAATTATTCAACTCACAATTATTATGACTGTTTTATAAAAATCATGTTTTAACATATGTTTTGAAATTTTATGTCATACATGATTATTTTCCAAAACTCTTTTTCTGGGAACACCCATATGACCCAAGGTGTACAATGTGTATTTGGATGAAGGAAGAAGATGATTTTTAAGAATATCTAAACCCTTGTTTAAATTCCTGGTACTTTTACCTACATGAACAAGTTGATAATGAAACCACATGGACACCATGATCAAGGTATGATGTTATTTCTTTTTGGAATAGATTAATTTTATTATATGGAGGTGAAAAATTAACAATATATAAGATGGCGAGGTATTAATGTGTTGGGATGAAAATGAAAGGTATAAAAAAACATTGAGGTTAACACATGTATGGGTTACTTTTGAGTTTTATGAAAAGGACAACACCTAAACTGTGTTACAACCTGTTACGTCGGAAAAATCTATCAGAATCGAACCCACAACCGAATTGAAATTGATATTTATCGCCTACCACTAGACTACATGTAATAATTGGTTAGTATAACTTATTAGTTTTAGATAAATGATTTTATATATCAAGAATAAGTTGATTTTCGGAACTTATGTTTTATTAAATGGATATCCTTAATATAGAAAAATGATTTGGTGATTAAGTGATAATGGTTATTTTGGATGATGTTCTCTATTTTGGGGAAACAATATATGACTTTGGAAAATAGAATAGTTTGGAATTTCAATTGAGGAGTAATGGTGTAATTTTATTTTGGAAGAATATCTATTTTTATTATGGACATATAGGGATTTTATATATTTAAGGAAATGATTAACCTAACATTAAGAAATGTGATTTGATTTATTATACTTTAGTATGAGACAATAAGAGTATTCAATGTTTTTGGAGATAAATTATATGATTTACTGTGGAATACTATGGGATTAAATCCTTCTGAGTTTTGGGTTTCAATCATATTTTGGATTATTTTGAAGATTTTTAAGGAAAATTGTTTATTGAATGGTCTTTATTGAACTTTGCATACATTTTGTTGAATTTTGGAGATTAAGAGAAGTATTTATTTTTATAAAGGATAATCCTTTTTGGGGATTATATGATCTCATACCTAACCATGTTTTTGGTTTTCGTTAAATTCTAAAGACAATGGAAATATATATCTCTTTTTTTGTGGATTACATGGTTCTCGAGAAGTTGATTCTTAAGATTTTGTTGTGACCACGTCTTTTTGAATAATCATTGTTTGGGGAAATGATTATCTTTTGGTAGAACCATATTAAAGGATGAAACTCTACTTGAAGGTAGGTATATTTTCTTATGTTATTATTCTATGTAATAAAATAAATCCTTAAATTATGAAATGGTACTTGGAACAAAAATTTTGTCAGTTTATGGTTCCTCATGGGTAATCAAAGACCGCTTAACCCATCAATTTTTTTTTGATTTTTTGGTCATTAACATTCTCCTAATCATGTTTTATATCACTCTCCATCTCAACATGATGGTTGGTTTTTCATCTATATCCATGTTTTTCTTATATGGAATCCTAGTATGGGTTATCTTAAGTAACCCTTGTATTTCAATTTTAATTCTTTTAAATTAATATTTTTATTGACACTTTTTCTAATGTGGGACATTAATTGAAGTTTCCGAGACCAATTTTAAAATTGTGAGGATGTAATTTTTAAAAGGGGGGAAGGATGTAACATCCCATGTAAATAAAGAACATGAAATTTTCATATTTATTAATATATATGGATCAAATTATAATTTTACATTAATGGGGGTTCTATGTTCGATTGCGTACCTGATTCGCAACAATAGATTGCACAAAAAGTTGAGTTATGCTGAAAAATAATATAATAATAATACTATTTTAAATTTTATTTAACTCATAGTTGTTGTATTGATAGGAATGAATCGAACTATCTAAAATATGATTACGTATGCTTGTTAAATGTTTTTAAATTTATCCAATCAAAGTATGAGACTTAAAATATTAATGAATCTAATTTTAAGCAAAAATACACTAATATTCCTTAAAAGGTCAATTTACCGCCTTTTACTGGTGAAACCATTTTAAATATATTTTTTTTTCAATTTTATATTTTCTATTTGAAAAAATAAAATTCTTCTTCAGATTCGGGACATCAACATTTACTTTGGGTATATTTTTGTATTTTTCTGATAAAATAATTTTTTAATGAATAATGAAAAATATTATACTTTAATTCAAAACTGCCTTTTAATATAATTTTTTTATATGGATATATTATATTTTTAATTATTTTTAAAGTTTAATTAAATTATATTTTTACAAATCATCCAATGTTGGTCATTCGAATTAATTTCACATTTATAATGGAAATAAACAAGTGTCAATATTTTGATAATTATTGTTTCTTAAAACACGCTACTTTCTTTAACAACATGAATTAATTTTAAATTAAATAATCAAAATTATATGTTTTTAATTTTTTAAATTTGAAATCATTTTTAAATTTTGAATATCAAATATAGAGTAGGCTGAATTTAATGTATTTTTCTCATAAACTTCAATTTTTGATCAATAGTGAAACTAGCTAATAGTAGCTAAAAAATGACTATTTCATTTAAATGAAATTTTACTGCATATATGAATTTAAATTAAAAAACAAAACATATATAGTTGTTATTATTATGTAAAATGTGGTTCAGTAAGATAAAAATAATTTTTAGTGAATAGTATCTTTTAAGATTTATTTACCGCAGCTAAAAGTAAATAGGGTAATTCAAGGTAAAAAATGTTATAATAATAAAAAATTATTTTAAAACTTATCCTAACCTTATTGGATGAGTGATTACTAACCATGGGAATCCTTGGATCGATTTAGGGACCTCATGGAGCCACTTATGACTGATAATGACACTTTATATTAAATACCTTAATGTTAAGGAAAAATGACATGAACAAATATATTTTAGTAAATAAATTTTTTCATGGGGTTATATAAATCATTTTTTCGAATATAAATATTAATTGGAAAGATAAAAATATTTCCTAAATTATGGTATTTTTGAAAAATTTTAGACATATAATAAATGAAATTATTTATGAAACAATAATGATGTAGTATTTACCTCATTAATAAATTATTTAAATAAATTAGATTATAAATATTAAAATAATACCCAAAACCTATCCAACTATTTTTTTGATTTTATTTAGACCATGATTCATCTTATAAAAGATATTAATTAGTTTTTTACCTTTATAAACCAAATATAATTATATAATAAAATAATATTTTCACACATTCATAAAGAGCCCCTCCCCCTTTATAAAAATCCATCACTTCTAAATCGTTACTCGCACCTCTCAAGCCCAATGGTTCATCCAAAACCTGACCATATAAGCTCTCAAGATCTATATGTTCCACCTATAATCATTACCTTAGGTATAAGTCACTTAAAAAAGTCCTTTTGGTTCAAACCAAAAGGAGTTACCCAAATTAAATGTAATGGTTTCTCTTAACTTATTTTCTTTTATTTTACATATCCAACCCCTAAAATCATTTTATTCATATATTTTATAAAACAAATATCATAAATATACTAGGATTTTGTTATGATACGTATTCTATCTACTCATATACACACCTCCATCTAATGGTTTAAGAACAAACTGTTTCCATGGATGGAAAACCAACGTCTCACGAAATGATGATTGTTCAAATATATCCAACCGCCTCTCATGGTGGCCATTATGATGGAACTATATTTATATATGATCTATATTATGTTTTTCTCAATATATTATTCTGTCATTTTTATTTAAAATCATACCTTTCTACTTTCCAATATGTATAAACCCGATAATTTCATTTGA
Organism: Viscum album; assembly: GCA_963277665.1. Lineage (NCBI taxonomy): Eukaryota > Viridiplantae > Streptophyta > Magnoliopsida > Santalales > Viscaceae > Viscum > Viscum album. The sequence goes on from OY728120.1 coordinate 1,690,270,231, forward strand.
GGAAGTGCGGTCTACCACCCACTCACGCTAATATGATTCGTTCATAACATACATGGAATGTATAAAGGATTTATTTAATAAAATTATATAACATATATATCATATAAAATTATACTTTAATTATAATATACCTCCTTATTATTATGTTTTCATTCCTTTAAATATAAAATAGAAATGAAAGTAGCGATTATGCGTACGTACAGCTTACCGTCTCCATGAATGGTGTATTTCATTTAATAACTCCAAATGATATGGAATATTATAAATACATATAAAATTGATATATATTATATATATGATATCTAAATCATTTATATAATTCTGGATATAATGGAATTTTGACCACATGGTCAAATTGTAATTATAAAAAGTTAATTTTTTTAATCAAGTTCCGAACATAGATAAAATATCCAATATGAAGTCAAATAATTAACTAATTTATATTGTAATATAATAAGTTATATAAAAGGAATATTAAAAAATAAATATTTTCTTAATTATGTTGAGATTAACTTAATTTTATTATTCAGGAATAACATGAAACATACCAGTTAATTTGGACACGTGGTAAGGAGGTTTCTTATCTCACTCTTAATTTCATGAGATTTCTATTATTCGCCACTTATTTATTGTATCTGGTGTATTGTGTAATGAAATTTGATATATATTATCATGATTCTGTTTATATTCATGGTAATTTTTGAATCATTTTTTGTTTAATAATTTTTTTTTCATACAACTCGATTTATTACAACGTGGTAAGGTTTTTTCATCTCAATTTTTATTCCCATGAGATTCATTCTATATTATCCACTACTTCATTTTAAGTGGTGTATGTACTACCCATGATTGTATACATATTTCAATAAACATTAATCTATTTGTATTTACATCTTCATTGAAATATCCTTCTTTCATGGGGTGTGAGTTTCGTAAGTTACCAAATCGGTAAGGGAACTTTTAAACCCAATTTCCTTTCCTTGGGTTAATATTAAAATTCTTAATTATATCATGATATGATTATGTGTGCAATCATTGTTTATTTATTTTAATTTTATTTTCCACTCTCCTTTGGGTGGATATAATTTTTATACACATAATCACTCTATTGTTATATTGCCACATCATCGATATGAACTTCATAAGAGTAATTTTAGCTCAATTTCCATTCATTGAGTTAAACATCCAAGACATTGCTGTTTTTTTAGAAAAATATGTGTGATTTTTTTCACATTTATTTACACTGAATATCCAATCATATTGAGTTTATTTATATTTTTAACATATTATTTTTTAATTTATTTATCATTTATCTAATAATACAGTTTTAAGGGATTTCGTCTCAATTTACATTCAATTTAGAATTAATTGTTGTTATAAACAAATTCACCCATATATAGAGTATATACATTCCATTGGAAGAGTATATCATGAATAACTTTATACTCATTATATTATAATGTTCTGATTACATTTTATTCTGTAATTATACGTATTCACGCGTCTCTCATTGGTTCATTACTCTTTAACTAAAATAAAATTTTAAAAGTTTTAAAGATTTATTCTTCTAAATAATTCTCATTAATTCCCATGTTTTAAAAATGGTTTAAGTATTTATTTATATGGAAGTTAATGTTTTATAATTTTAATTCCATTATTAGATTCAATGTGGTATGGGACATGTTGGTTCAAAAATCACTTTTTAATTCTTTTAAATGTTTTTCAAAATGATTTTGATAAAGCATTCATTACATCAATATCATGAAATTTTATTAGTGAAATGTTTATATTTGAAATATTTTAGGTTTTATTATTTTATAATGGTATTTGGACATCTTACAGGGGGTTACATGATAAACCAAATGATGGGTTGTTTCATGATAAACAAGGATGGGTTTTTACGTTATAACCTCCAATGCATTGGGTATAAAAGTTAGCTGTATGGATATTCTATTTAGTGATATGTGTGGAAGTAGACCGTATGGTTATTACACTTAATAATGATTATGTATAATGATACCTTTATATGTTATATGTTTCTTATATATTTTTTTGGTATTATTTTGGTTTCAAAAGGGTATGAAATGATATTTATTCAGTGAATAGTATTTACTACTTCATAAAGGTGAAAAGTATTAATTATGATAATGTATTCATGTCTTACCTGTTGTTTTGAAAAAAAATATTTTTCCTTAATTGTGTATACCTTACTCAAATTTTTATTGTCATCCCATGTTTTGAAATGTTTTTCATAGGACTTTAAGATGAAAAGGGTCAAGGATGGGATCAAGGAAAATTGTTGATGTCTAAAACAACGGACTACACATAACTCTTTTTTAAGTGTTTTTATTTTTTGAAAAAATTGGAAACTGAGTAGAAGTGTCTACTTCAAAATTCATGAGATGTAATGTAATTTATATGGCTAATTCTCTAAATCTCTGATCCATAAATGATCCTCAATGTGAATTATTCATTTAATTCATGATTATGTAATTTTTAAGGATGATCCTTAAATTATCAGTGTGGACGAAGAAGGGGAAACCCATCATGTGGTCGGAGAGGTGCCAACCGAGTTTACAAAAGCTGAGCTAGAGACTGAAGAGTGACCCTATAATAACGATACCAGAGAAATGAATTGGGTTTGTCGTCTACTGTGATGCATCCAGGACCAGACATTGAGGTGTCCTGGCACAAGAGAAAGCATTGATCGTGTATGGTTCTGGACAATTGAGACAACATGAGCAAAACTACACTACCCATGACCTAGAGATAGCAGCAGTGGTCTTAGATTTGAATATGTGGCTACATTACTTTATAGGTGAAATTTTTAATTACTACTCTGATCACAAGAGTCTCAGGTATATATTCTCTCAAAAAGACCTAAACCTGAGACATTGGTGTTGGCTTGAATTCCTATTGGACTATGACTATGTGATAGTCTACACTCTTGGGATGGGGAACATAGTAGAAGATGCACCCAGCAGAATTTCTGGTTTACAGTTGTTGAGTGAAGCGACAGAGTAGTTAGCCGCTTTGTAGATATGCTACATGGAACGATATGGAGAACTTATCTTTAGTCTCTCATAGTCACTCCCCCACTCCTTCAGTGAGTCAGGGAGGATTAGCTTGGGGACACTGACTGTGAGGCTCTATATGCTCAAATATCCATAGGACATCAACAAGATGGATTTTATGAAGGTGGGGATGACGTCATCTTTTTCAGAGGACGTACTATGGTACTGGTGGCTTTATGGGAGAAAATGTTGAGGGAGTTCCATACATCCCCTCTAGCGGTACATCCATGATTGGAAAAGATGTACCAGAACCTTTGGTGTCATCACTAGTGGCTGGTAACAAAGAATGTAGTAGCAGATTTTGTCTCACGGTGCCTCACTTGTCAGAAAGTGAAGGTAGAGCACCGAGTTCTAGCAGGCTTAGTTCATCCATTAGAGGTTCCAAAGTGGACTTTGGAAGGAATTTCCATGTACTTCATGGAGGGCCTTCCACGCACGTGTAGGGGACATGATTCCATCTGGTAAATTGTTGACCGACTCACCAAGTCATTACACATCATTCCTATTAGTGAGAAGGGTTCAATAGAGGGTTTTGGACTCCTCTAAGTACATGAGATTGTATGGATTAATTGATTTCCATATACAATTGTCTCCTATTGTGATGCAGAGTTTATTTCGCGGCTAAGGAAGGGGTTATAGGAAGCGCTCGGGACACAACATCGGTTTGGAACCACCTTCCATCATCAGAAGGATGGTCATACATATCAGACCATTCAGATGCTCGACGACATCCACATGTTTGCATTCTTGATTATGGCCGTAGATGGGAGGATCAAATTCCCATAGTAGAGATTTCATACCGCAATAGTTATCACTCCACCATCGGTATGGCACCATTCGAGGAATTTTACGGTCGACCATGCAGGTCACTTTTGTGCTGGACTGACTTAGGAGAGTTATCACTCATGGGACCAATGATGGTACAAGATACCACAGAGAAGGTACAGATCATCTAGGAGTTTATGAAGACTGCACATAGATGGAATAAGTCTTATGCTGACAGGAGATAGAGACCTCTAGAGTTTGAGGATAGTTACTATGTATTTCTATGGGTCTCACCTCGATGAGGTTTGTAGAGATTTGGAAGGGGCGGAAAGTTATCTCCAATGTTCATCGGACCCTTTCAGTTCCTCAACAGAGTTGGCAAGGTGGATTAACACAAATCCTAGCTGCAGAGATACGTGCAAGACCCATCACACGTCATTAATTGGAGAGAGTTGGACATCGAGGATGTGGAGACGTTTGCAGAGGTTCCAGTAGAGAAAGAGGATAGATAGGAGAGATTCCTTCATGGGCAGTCGATACCACTGTTTTTTGTTCCTTGGAATAACGAGAACCTCTAGGAAATATCATTGGAACGAGATGCTCAGATATATACTCAGTACCCCCCACTTGTTTCCTTAGTTTGTGTTGTGGCCTTCAAGGATGAAAATCCATGAGGTGGGGAGAATGTAATGACCCTTATTTTTGAATTTAATTTTTTTAAAATTATATGGAAGATTTTGAGTCCGTAAAAATTTACTACGCATGATTCCAAGGGCCAGAATGCCCGAAATGAATTTCTGATCATTTTTGTTGTTAGATTCAGTAAACATACGAGTGGGTTTTTGTAACTTTTGAATAGGTGCATGGAATTGATTTCTGAGGGAACCGTTCAACTCACATTGCTAATATTAGCTTAAGGGGACCTACACCTCGATCTTCGTAGGTCGAGGGTCAATGTTAGTTTCCTAGTTTTTCAGGGGAGGCTTAGACAATGAATAAAATAAAATAATTAACTTTTTATAAAAAACCTCCCAATTGAAATTTAAATGTGGGGAACACATGAGGGTGGTCAGGAATTTAATTCTAGTCATTAAATTCGTAGTTAATCAAATTTTGTAACAACAACACTCTTTAATTACTAGGGTTCATTAAATCTAATTTAATGACACAACTAGTAAATTAAGAGTTATTTTTATTAACTACTATTGATAGTGGTGATTACTTTGGAGAAAGGGAGAGGAGAGCTTTTCTGAAGAACTCTCAATGTAAGAAATTTTTATAACAAAATAAATCCTCCCCAATGAAGAAAAACCTCCAGAATTGAAGAATGAGGGTGACGCTTGAACCCGGATCGGAAGCGTCGTGTCGGAGCAACGAAAGCCGATGTCACCAACTACATCGACTAGGTCTTCTTCCCCGTTCTACCTCTGACATACAAACAAGGTAGGGGTACGTTTTCTATATGATTGAATTTATTTATTAATTCAACAAATCCTGAATTCATGATGATGATGGCCAAACGAACAAGGGCATCATTCTGCGCACAAACCTTGACCCTTTTTCTTTTTTTCTTCCCTCGTTCTTCGTGTGTTCTTCAGTGCCTAATTTTTATTAATGCTAGAAACACAATTTTTTTCTGAGCGAGATATATCTACACATATCACACGATCCAAATATCATGAATATGGGATCAATTATTTTTTTTGGGATTAGAATGAAGCAGCAAAGGCTCACGAAAGGAGGCGGAGGCCGGCACCCGGCTGGCTGCGAAGAAGGGTGGCGTGCATCCGTGCCGCCAGATGATGAGGAAGTTGCGGCCCGTTAGCCGCAGTGGGGTAGGGTGGTAGCCGACATCCGTCCGACCACATTGTGGTGTTGTGGCATGTGTCTGAACCTCTAGAGGAGTAGGAGGTCATGGCTTCTTGGCTGCGGTAGAGGTCGAAGGCTAGCCAGACTTCTGGTCGGCCGAGGTGGAATTGTGGCACGCGACCGCGCCATTGGGGGAAGTATGGCTGGCCGCACCAGACCGGGTGGGACCCCTACAGCCAGTCCTGCATGCCCCCCAGTCGAACAGTCCGATGTACCATTCTAGAAAACCAAAAGGGGGATGCTCCTCCTTCTACAGTAGCTCAGGCGAACTGCGGTGCCCATTAGGGCGGGCCACCGGGCTCCGCCCCGCATGGGCCTGGCCATGCCACCGGTCCATGCCAGCAGGCAGGGCTCGGCTGCCCCCTTCATGGGCCAGGACGGACAATGGTCCAGTGGTCCAGGCCCCCAGGTCTGGCGGGTTGACCCGAATCAGGGCGAGTCGTCCCATGACGGTTCGGACCACACCCTAGCCCATCTAGACCCAGTTTCACCATTTTGGCCATAACATGTGATTTGTGCATCCGTTTGATGAACCGTCAACCACACCATAATACATGGATTGAGAAGGTCATTTTGGTATACCAAAAATGAGTTTTGGATATAGTTATAGTACAACCAGGTTGGATTGGGCCCCAAATCCAAAAGGGAACTCAAAGCGTTAACGCAAATAACATCCAGACCGGGAGTCCGATTAACGCGCCATCTATGGTTTTGGGTACCTTTTGAAGAGACGAACCATTGAGATAATTATTCAAGGAACTTAAAGGATGTTGAGGTATAACTGATAGCATAGGGTGCAATTCTACCTAGCGTGCTATGTACAAAACCCATCAACTGGCTGAGACTTGACGATTGCTGACCGTTTCGACTCGAAGTGACTCGACATGACCAATGGGGAGCACCTCTGTGTGATGAAACATACCCATAGTGGGGAGAGCCTAAATGTGATGCGGTAAACCCACAATATTTTAAATGAGGAGTACCTCAGTATTCCATAAATGAGAGCACATCTGTGTGACGTGGTAGACCCACAGGGGGGAGCGACTTTGTGTGACGCAGAATACCCACGGTGGGTATCACCTCTATGTGACGCGGTAGACCCATGGTACTCAATAGGAGGAGTACCTTAGCTGTCCAAGGTTAGTGGGAAATACCTATGTGTGACGCTGCAGGTCCACTGTACTCAATAGAGGAGGAGTTATCAAGCAGCAGAGGTGTTGGACTTTGTGACTATGGATGTTACTTGTTATTATACTTGAAGAATCATGTGTCTACCTATCAGATTTCGAAGCGATCCTATGTGGGTCAGCTTCATAATTCTGTTTCTCAGATTTGTATACCTGGTGTGAGTTGAGTCGTTACTTTTGTACTATTCTTTCCTTTGTGGGACAATTGAGCATAGGAATTGTGAGTTGCACCTTGTGTTTCCTCATGATTAAGGTGGGTATACTGGACAAAATAGGTATATGTAGTGGCATATTACTAAGTAAGGTTGATTGTTGTTTTCTTGGTTTATTGTTTATTCCATTTTGGATTTTGAGAGACATTCTAGGGTCTTGGGGTCCTTACTGAGTATCATTATACTGACCCCTACATGGTCAACGCCCGCACCTTGTTTTTTTGGGTCCACACGGTGGACAACAGTAACTTTGGACAAGGCTACCAGGACTGGAGGTATCTTGGAGGTAGACATTAGACGAGGCATACAATAGAGGGGAACATTTAAGAGCTACAACTACCTTTCAGGCAGGATCCTTGGAGGGGGTTAACATGAGTTGTTTTCAGTTTACATGGACTTCCCAGTTTTACTTGTACTTTCCAATTTCCTTACACTATTCAGTTGGGATTGTATTCTGGAACCTTTAATTTCTGTATACACCCGGTTTACTTTATATTTTACTATTTACTCGTATCTTGTTGTGTGCTGGGTTGTGTGAGTTTACAGGTTATAAAGGCAATGCTTTCCCAGTTTTAGGGATATTCCTTTCAAGTGCTAGTCACCAGCTATTGGCCAATGGAATGTGGGCTTGGGGTAGTCATGACACAGGCCCCTGGGGACGGGTCGTGACATGCACAAACTACACCACCATCTAAGAAGGATGTCCTAAAATTATATGGGCTAATAGAAAATTCTCATTAAATAACTAAACTCAAAATAATTTTTAATAAAATATCATGAAGGAGTGAATCAGTAAAGAAATTTTTGGACAAATAATAATTCGAAAGGAAATTAGTAAAATCAACTTGAAGGATTTACATAAATTTTCGAAGGACTAAAAGAACAATGAAGAATCATCAGGGGTGTCACAACAATGGAACAAAATCAATGTATAGTTTAGGATTCAATTACAAAAGAAAGACACAATGGAAAAAAAAATTAGAGACATACATGAAAAATGGAAAAAAAAACAAAATAATGATTATAAAGAAATTTAAAAATGAATCAATAGTAAATAGAACTGAGACAACCTTCACTACGATCAGCCTCACCTTATCTATGATGAATCATGGTTCAATATTTTGAAATCATGTTCGTTGGATTTTAGATGTCCAACTCATTATCATCTTATATATTTTCGGGTTACGTTGTAGCTTTCCCGGTGCATGAGTGATGTGTAGAATCACCACTACTATTCATATTGAAAATTATTATGAAGATCCATCACTATTGAGGTTAGATATATTCTAATATGAAAAACTAAAACTCAACAATGCTATGTGGATTCCAAAAATTGAACACCATCTTTCAATATAGAATGGACCTTCATGGGTTGTGAATCACCAAAATACATTGCTAATGCAGTTCCCTTAAACAAGAGAGTAATTTTAGTCTCCAACTCTGTGATGTAAATTCTCTATCAAACTATGGAATGGAATTCCATATGGATACCCTAAAATATATGGGGCTCAAATCACGATTATATATCTCTAAGCTAAGTAGGGAGTGACATTGTTGAATCTCTCTCGATGAGTTATAGATGGATCTCTTCCAAGCCACTCTATATGATAGGGAAGAGAATAGCTTGATAATAGTTGGAGATCAATAATACATGAGCAATGCTTATATCTCCCTAGTGCTTCCTTTGTATACGAATAACTTAATATGAAGAGGATCTTAATAGAAAAATAAAACATCGATACCTACTTGATCATTAAGTAGGAAAACCTTCTCAAGGATACATGGTTGGTTGAAATAACATGGATGGTTCAACAATTCTAGATACATAACAACTCCAATAACAACATATTAAAAAATTAAATTTTATAAGGAATATTAAATATGAATTTAATTGAAAAAATAAAAAAATAATTTGTTTTTTAAAAATTCTCCACCTTGGAAATTAAAATCCATGAATATATTTAATATTAATTATCATGCAATTATCCACCTAGAAAATTAAATCCTAAATACCATGATGATTCCTCACCGCATAAACTGTCATCAATGTGGGAATATCCTAAATGTGAACCAAATAATGTAATATTTACAAAACATTACCCCTTCCATGAATCAACCTGACACGTGTAACTAAATGTTTAATGATATATTAAAATATAATAACCTCCATAGAAATAAAATATTCTAAACAAATACATAATAATAAGTAATACGAACACTTATCTATGTCACTAACTGAGAAAATGAAAATTAATAATTATTTACTATAAAATCACATTATGATAGTTCTTTTAAATAAATGACTAGTGAATGAAAAGCACCAAAAAACAGATAAGTGTCCATCCTCATTAAAAATATTACAAAATATAGATCGAAGATATCACAAATAATTGAAACATGATACAGAAAATTAATATCATGGGAAATGACATTGAATGATTAGAAAAAATAGTGAATTTGAAATAAAAGAAAAAATATATTTTTCTCCAATTAAACCTATAAAATTGATTGAGGATCAAATCCCCTATAACCATACACATTGTTATGAAACATGTTTCATTAAAAAAAAGAGACCCAACATCCTAGTACTACTCATAGACATGAGAACAATGGTGGAAAACCCACTATAGGACTAGGGGAAAAAATCCCCAAATGACGATAGATACATGTCCTGCCTTACTAATATAAATAAGTTCATAACACATGTAGAAAGCCAAGATATTTCCACTAAAATATTTAAATAGTTAAATTAATAAGCGTGATATGAAACCTTAAAAAAATACAAGAAAACTGGCCATGCCAAATACCAGAACTTGATGATATTCCATGCATATAGAAAACATCCCAACAAGATATTGAGAAACATCTTATAGATAAGAGAATCTCAAATCATAGGTTAATGGTGGACATGATAGATATAATATCAGGCCAACACATTTCTATTAACCACCTCCCAAAAATATCCCAACATCACATAAAACCATTTTTTGAACTAGAAAACCAAAGACAGAAATAGGTAGTGACCACCAAAGTGCATCAATAATTCACTATTTAATAGTGAAAAAATGGAAACACAAGGAATGAAACTACCATAAATAGATTAAAATTCAAACTCAATAGAGAAAACATCATAGTTGAAAAAAATAAGAATGGAATAAGAAAATAGTAAAATCTACATACAAGATCATTTAGAGTAATCAAAATTAAATTCTAAACATTTAATGATGTGATATTTAAAACCATTCTGGCTCTAATATGACATTTTAATGGTGAATTAACCTATATGATAGATGTACCACATGTAATTTCCCAAGGTCATATAACTATTTTTCATTGTTAATATATGAAAATTTTAAATGACACTAATAATAGTATCTATTATATACACTCCTAATATGAATCATGTTTTAATTTCATTCAAATATTAATAAATAAATGAATCTAAATATTCAAAAAAATAAAATAAAATAAGAAAAAAATTAGGCATGATTAGGCCAATGATCAATATATAACCCAAGAGGGAACATGAAACACATGTAAGTTGACTAAGACCAATGTATGTTGGTATTACAACATTGAAACATTGAAACATTCAAAGAAATAGAATAAAAATATCCTCTTTATGAATTTCCAACAAAATATATTTTAAAATCAATGATAATTGAATTATATAAAAAATATATATTCCATAACAATCATACATCAATCTTGAATTGGTCCATTTGAATGCATCAAAGAACAACCATGACATGGGCTCAACGTAGATTTTATATAAACAAATAATTTAATAATAATATTTAATTAAAAATCATGATTTATAATATTAGTTATGTAATAACATGTAAAATAAAAATAGGAAAGGAATGTAATAAAGGGGACACTAATGATTTATGTTCTTCAAAAAAATTTCTAATAACATGGGTTTAAATCATCTGTGTTGTTTCTATAATGACGGAAAAAATTAAAATTATATTTAATCACTGATAGATACTAATAAAAAATAAAAGAAATGGATATATGTGAAAAAAATTATAAAACATGTCGAAGACACAATGCATACAAAAAATGAAGATGAAAAGAGATATAAACAATAACAAGATCACATTACTGTGGTTTGGTCTCACCCTTGATGATGATGAATCCAATTACGTGCTACTGAAATTAAGGATTATGAATTCTAATAGTCCAATTCGTCATTATTTTCATTGTTGCCTAGTTACACAGATGTTTTCCAGGTGCACAGGTTATGTACAGATTTAGTGGTTATGACCAAATTCCATATTATTATAAAGATTTATCATTGAAGATATTCAATATCCTCTTTGATTATAAAAATGAACTTATTTTGGCTACGTTTATTCGAAAGAGTATCCACCACCATATCATTAATAATTGAGCTTTATTAATAGCTACAATTGATTAAAATCACCCATTCTATCAACTCCTACTACACTGTTAAACCTCAGAGAAACATTAGCCTCTCTCTATGAGTTATTTCATCTATATCGAACCATGATATGTCACCCCTGATGGAAGCCATACATAGTAGGGTTGATTTTACACTCCATGATGTACTGTTTGGCCATTAAGGGTGCAACTTTATGGGATCAATCTCGGTGAACCATGGATGATCCACTGATACAACCCTCTCTCATCCAAGGAAGAAAAGAACCATGTCATCATAGGATAAGCTGACTGTATGAGGTTCACTAATCTATCACTAGTGCAAATTATTCATCCCAATCCTTAAATATGATGATATTCATATAATAAAAATATATATGCGACCTAATGGAGTTGAAAATTGGCATGGTAGATTTTGGACACATGGTTGCAAGATATTTCATGCATGGTTCACTAATTATTGATGCATAAAAACTATTAAACATGAATATTTAAAAAAAGATAGTAATTAATCTCAAATTAAATATTCATTTAATTAATAAAAAAATTGGAAATTAGGATTTCCCAATGAAATATCCAAATGACATCCCTTGTTGTTAATCATCATTTCGTTGATCATTGTGAAAATGAAACATGGAATGCTTTTGATTAATATTTTGACAACATGTTAATTGTAATCATATTAATGAAAATATATACCTAAAATGAATATATAAACTATATTTTGAACGTAGATCAACAGAAAATTATAATTATAAGTTTTCAACATGAATCCTCATATACAACATGAATCTTCTTGGTGTACTGAATACACTTATGGTGGGAGATAAAGAGAAATGTTTTAGTCAATCTGATGGACCATTCAAAATATTTTCATTTTTGTAAACATTGTGATACCTGAAAATATTCCTAATTTAAAATTGATGTAAAAACCTATATCATGGTAACTATACAACTAATTTATTTCGATTAGTCCAAAGGGGTACCATTTTTTGAGAACAATTTCTTTTAATGATGTTGATTTTGTAAATAACCCTTTGTTGAAAAAATTTATTATGTTAGGTAGATCATTTTGTATAATCCCCCAAACAGCGATCAAGTGATCCGTCAGCCTTGGAGGATTCACTCAATATCTTTTCATTATTGAGAGTAATACAGGAAGAATAGTTTAGAGGGAATTTTGATTGCACACTATTATTTTCTATTATAAATTACATGATTATTGATTATCTCTACATAGTATGAATAACTATCAATTTATATTTCTTTGGTATTGGTTAAAATATTATAAAATCAAATATAGGACCATCAATAATATTTTTATAATTAATAAAGCTATTGAAAATAATAATAAAATTATTATTATTATTTTATTATTATTTATGTTTCCTGTGCAATATCAAATATTATATAACCGAATTGTAAATTAATTTTTTATATTAAAATATATCTTCATCCAATTGAACTCCTCAATGTTTATTGAATACCTAAATAATTATTTTAATTAATAATTTGGATTTTCATTAAATATTTTTTATCAATAAAACAGTTTTAAAAATATTCCATGTTATTCATAATATTATTAATTCAATTTATTAAATTAAATTAGAATTTAACTATGATCAATGGAAACACATAGTATATGACCCACCGGGATTCTTTCTTGTTGTAATTAAGTGCGCTAGTCTAAATTTCAACATTACTATATAGAAACTAGTCCAGGAACCCAAGACATAGAATAATGTTTTATATATTTTACAACCACATATGAACTATAAAACTTTAATTTAATCCCTTTTTACAATATCTTATCTAGAGGTTGAAAAAATATGTAATAAACCAATATGATGGAATCATATTTCTTTAAATATTTTAAATAAATTAGTCATTATAATGTGGCCACTGATTTTAATGTGATATTTCAATTCCAATCAATGGTTTGAGGTATCAATTGACTTAAGGATGGAAGGAATAAATCCTTCCTCATAATCTCCATGATGCACCAGACATATCCATCTTCATTATTAATTATATCTCAAAGGATAAATGAAGACATCTATGTCTATGAGTCCGGATATGAATTTATAATAATATTTGTGTCTATGGACCATAAAACATTCTTGAATAAAGTAATAACAAATGAAACCAAATCATGATGAATTCCAACTAGTTTGTTACTTATAAAATCAACCATCTAAGTGATTACCGTGTTAAAATATCATGAGAAGTAGTCTCATGCACTTAGGATTACTCATACATTAGAGTAGATGTTATATTTTTATTTTAATATTTCATTATATTACCACATAACAATATTTATGAAATCCTCATTTAATTTCGATGTTCTCATCATAGTGGGGAACTATTATGACCTAATCAATGTTATAGAAACTCTATGACATTATTTCAAAAATTTAAGGTAGAAAAATTTACAATATTTAATAATATATTTTATTAGTGATAAAATCACTAGATATATTTTTAAAAATAATTGAAGAATATTTTTATATGACACAAATTCCCACAGGTTTCAAAACCCATATTCTACCTAGATGACTAACATTGCATCTACTAATCATTTTCCAATCAGTTTTGAATGGTGTATTACATCTACCAACCGGAATCTAGTCTTCCTATGGTGTTGAATAATTGTATCCATCAGATTACTGTAACTCTAAAAAAATTTCTTCCATTAATTAAATTATTTTAATATAATTCAATTTTAACCCCAAATCCAATCATTTAACTCCCATGGTTGGGATAGTAGAGATACAATACACCATCTAGCTTATAATTCATATGGTCAGACTGAATGAGAGACGAGATTCCATATGAAATTTAATTCCCATTGTCTAATCAATAGTGTGTTAGAGACACCATCTAGTATATCACTCCCATGGCCAACATAATAGGGATCTTTTGATTCCATTTGGTATTTAACACCCATAATGATTACCACAACGACACTAGGACAACATCAAAATGTTTACCTCCTATGGACCGATTTGCAATGAGACCAAGACCAAATTTAAAATTTGTATCAAATTGTTAGACTGGATATATTCATATAATTCAGTGTCGTCAAATTATCTAATTTATGGATGATATATTATTTTTATAATCATTGGAAAATTTATATGGGTTCAAGTTTCATGGTTTCTTATTTTAAACATGATGACCTAACAAGATTGACGACATATTGAATGTTACTTATTTATTAATTTCTATTGTATACATACAATAATATAATGTTTTTTATATATAATATAATTTAGTTTACCTTCATTTGTTTTATGATAACACATTATGTTAGTATAATTGTTCATGTGAAGAACTTTATGTCTATTTTTCAAGTAACATGTTTTACAAGAGATCTGGTTAGATTTGATGGAGTAGGTTGAGAGACAGGACTGAGGATGGAATCTTGTTTTCATGGATATGGGTCCAATTATATATATTTTTAGTTTTCCTTTATTAGTGTATCGTATCATGGGTTATGATATTCAATATGCTACCATTGATGTTATATCATCTAAACATTTATTAGTCATCACTGGTAGAATCATGGTTCTAATTCAATATTCTTACACATCTTATTTATGATCGTTTTATTAATTATGATTTATTTGTGTGATGATAATAAGGGAATAGATTCTCTATATTGGTAATAGACCCTCAACACCCACAAATAGTCTCTTTTGTATTGGGATTAATGTCGATGGTCAAATATTTATACTAGCTTGGTAATGGTTCTGGAATCCATTAGAAGAGGAGTTACGAAAACCCATACCCATAAACAGACCCACATACGTACATATCCATAAAAACACATTACCATATGTATGTGAACCCCACCACAAACCCATGAATACATTCATACCCACACTCACTCTACTCAACAAGAAATCATTTGAAAAAATTTCTTTTTCATCGATAAAATTTTCCATGATTTACGCATATTTAAAACAAAATATATTATTCCTTGGTCACAAAGTAATGACAATGAAACCTTTATCATAATTAATAATTTATAACTTCACATAAAAATTTTTAGTACAGATTAAGGGTGTATCTACCAGCTCTAACAAGAACTAACATATCTAGAAAAAAAAATCCATCTCATATAGTCACTGTGCTCACTCCCCCTATCCCTCTCCGTCTATTAGAACTCACCCTTATCACCTCTACCCACTTTCACTAATCACTCCATTTGTAGTTTTAGAAAACCATGTCCCACAATATATAGTAATAACATTGTGCATTTGATGAATGTCACATGTATTAATTAGATGATGACTGAAAATACACATGGGGGTCCTAGTGTAATAAATAGGGGTAGAATGCTTATAACAAAGGAGCACATGTCATGTGACCTTATTTTTTTGCATTCATCACTCTTGTCCTCTATTGATGGGTTAATAAAAAAAATTATTTGATCCTTATTAAGTTATCATTTTTATATGTGTGAAAAATGAAGAGTATTAATATGTGATTTCGATTAAGGTTGATGAAAACATGGAAACTAGAAATTATTTTTATCATTTAAATGTATAATGATCTACAACGAAAAATATAATTATAAATTAAAATATATTATATATTATATTCATTGGTGGTTCTAGGAATATGTGATGTGCTTATCACGGTCATTCGTAACTCACTAATTTCTTGATTTTATGGTCCATTCACATATTGTAAAAGACATAAACGTCATGACCAAAAATACACCCCAATGAATATTATCAATGAAGGTTTCTAGAATATGGAGGATATATTTGAACATTAAATTTATAAATAATATAAATATATTGGATAAAATATTTCATGATTATTGATATCTATATTCGATTCAAATATTAACCATTTGAAATCGTTTCTGGTCAACAACTGTTATTTTTTAATGATTCATGTATAGAATACCACTTGGAGTAATGATCATATCCTCATATGATCTCTAAAAAATAGTGATGAATTTTTAGGTTCATGAATAATAGATAAATCATCTTTTAGTGGTTAATGTTATTATTGTGAAAAATTCATTGGTCCTGAAGAACCATCCCAATAATATGATTCCTATGATGATGAGGTGTAAGGAGAATATCTATTTAAATCCTCAATCATCAGGGGGTTCTCTAGAATTCACCATTCAATTAAATTGTTGACTTTGATCAATCTCAATGTAGGACACATAATCATCTATTTACAATAATATATTTAGGGTTAAAATATTTTATAATTTTATAATGGCCTTTAAATAATATAATGAACCTTATATAACCTTATTCCATGTTATAATAATAACAATATTATATTCTGGATTGTGCTTACATGAATCATGATAAATATTATATTGAAATCCTTATAATTTATATTTATCCCAATAGATAATTTTGGTTTTCTAGTAACCATCTACAATAAAAAATTACTATTAATTATCCAAGTAAAAGTTAATTATCATTTAATTAATATTTATTTTAATTATATAATCAATAAATCTTTGATAAAAATATTCCTAGGACATGAGAATAAAATATATTCCAATTATTTAAATTCATATATGATATAATTGATATCAATTGAACAACATTGTTTGTTACACAGTAGGATTAATTATAATAATATTGATATGTGTTTTCATATATTATAGGATTATTGTCTGGAAATGGCTCACAGTACGAATTATAAGGATGATAGTGAAGTAACATTAGTAACCTGACAGTAGTTCATGTTGTGTAATATAATCCCATTATGACAATATCACATCATTCTTGTCTCACCCCCATTTAATCAACAAATATTTGAGATATTTAATTTTTTTACAATCTAAAATAAATTCATCCTTACACCATATTCATGAAATCTAATGTGACAGTTCCATTTCAATGGATGTGTCAAGATATCAACATCAATTAATTTGGAAGGGAAAAATTCTTTCTCAAAATATTACTTAATAACATGTCATCCAATAAGAATCGAAAATATCCTACTTCATATAAACATATATAAAAATTGTGTTGGTAAGAATATAAAAATAAAAATGTAATTATTTGAATATATACTAATATTAATGACTAATGACAATTTCACACACTCATAGATTGGAATATCCGAAGACAAAGAATATGAAAAATTTTATATGGTTTTTATGTTACAATATTCTCATGTCTTGGATATTTTTTGGGGTGACCATTATGAGATGAAGAATCATTTACTTATGAGTAATCTCCCTTGATAATCAACATACTATCATCCCCATCATAGAATGTTATTCAACCAAATAACGATGTTTAGGAAACTCGTTAGTGATTTTCATGGTTGGCATTATATTATTGAAAGACTATTACATTTTAAATTTGAAACATATATTAGGAAATTATTACATTAATGTCATGAAGAAATATGATCAATATGGTATAATATGATTTAATTATTCACTTATTTTAATATGCATTCAATCCAAAGTATCCATAGTTGGTAATAATACACCAAATCCAACATGAAATCGCTGGTAAAGCCTCTTTCAAATAGATTAATGATTAATTGATAGATCAGATAATGCATGATTGATGTATATAATCTCATATAATGTTTCTGGACGACTATATATAGTGGAACATAATAGGTCATTTGGTCCTCAAAACTGAACATTTAGGATAGTATGAATGCCACACATCTATGAACATTGTTGGACTCATTATAATTGGATATTGGTTATCACTATGTCAAATTGGAATTTTGGTGAACAATTCATGAACAACAATCATAAATCCATCACCACCTCAAAAATCTATTCCATATTTAGGTAATTCCCATCCTCCCACATAACTCCATTGTAGAATGACAGTTTGGACAAATATTTTGTCTCTAAAGAGATTCCTTTTTAATACCACACACGATTTAATAATTATGTGGTTATCCCAAAGATGTAATCCACTGTGTTTTAAAGCTTTCGAGAATAGAAAAATCTCCATCAATGGTTGATAAAAAATTGTTTTAATCAATTTGATGGATAATTCAAAATAAATTCACTGAAATAAAATCTAGGAAAAATGAAATTGTTTCCAATAAGATATTGACTTAAGGTAGACCAAGAATGCAAATATGATATTTCCTTATTAAATATGTAATAATTTATTTGTGTAAAATGATAAATAAACATAGTTACAATCTATAATGATGATTTTTATCATTCAATGAACTATTCTTAGATTACATTAATAATGATCGGAGGATAAAAGTATAAAATCCCTCAAGAAAAAATCAACACATTCTCCTTTGATATCTAAATGATGAATATTGATTTTTGTTCATAGAATGGTAATCAATCATCATTAACTCTTTGTTTTTATTTCATTTCCTCCAATCATAATGAATTATCATTATATATTCTCATTACAGAGACTTTATAATGAGTAAGAGTAATGTGAGAATTCAATTGTGTGCAAGTATTCTATATTTTCTATTTTTTGAAAACATCTATGCCCTATAAAATATATCTGACAATTTATTTATATTTATAGGGTTTTTGTTAAAATATTTTTTAGTTTCATATCATCCCTTATATAAAATTATAATATTTATGAAACTGCATGCCAAAAATTATGATAATAATAATAATATTTTTTAGAGTGTACACTGAATTAAAAAACAACATATATTATTTAAACATCTTATAAATTAATATTTCATACTGAACAAAATATTGTTTCATTTAAAATCTATGTCATATATTAAACCATATTATTATTATTTTTAATATACATTTATTTTAAAATTAAATATTTGCGATAGATAAAACATGTATATAATAAATCCCCACCCTCAAAAAGAATATTTTCTCCAATAATTAAATTCAAATATAATATAATCAAGATTAGTGAAAATATATAGTGTGTGATTCTCTATGATTATTTCTCAATAGTGTTAGGTGGGATGACTTAAATTCCAAAGCTACTACATACGAATTTGGTCATGGAACCCATGTGAAAGAAATTATTTTCTTATTGATGAAAAAAAAGAATTATCACTCTATAATTAAATATATTTTTCACAATATCTCATCATATTTGATTCATATTATTGTTTCCATACTTTTATCTCAATACATATTATTTTAATTATCTAGAATAAAAACGTCAACACCCTATGTCTATGTAACTTAATTCAGTGGATCTATTCCAATCAAAGTGACAATATGGAAACTTCTATAATGATTTATGGGACAAATAAATCATTTACATATTAATTAATAACACATCACTCGTGAAACACCCAATGAATTCAACATGTCCGTGTATTATATTTTCATAAATTAAAAATTAGATCTAATTGTGTTAGTAAAAATATACATTATTAATAATCTTAATGTCAAATGATCATTACTCTCACCCATAGATAGGAATACATGATGATACCAAAACATATGAAATTAGTACCGGTGGGTATATTATAAAAATTCCAATAATTGATATTACTATGTGAGAACTTCCTAAGAATAATTGTTATCTGCATATGAGCACACACAACAGATAGTCGATAAATTATTTTCAACATAATATTAGATTATCTGACTAATTTTTTATATAATATCATCATATTAATTAAGGTTTCTCATCATATAGGGGAACTAATATGACCATATAAATATTAAAGACACGCTAAAACATTATTACATAAATGACATACATAAAAATAAACATTATGAAATAATAAGTTTTATTTATATCAAAATCATCATTTATATTTCAAATTAATATGAACAAACTTGTTCTATGTCACTAACTATGACAATATTACACTTGTAATAGATCCATCAATCAATGAAATTCAATCCTCTATACCTCAAATTATAATCATGTTTCTTCTAAGTGAGGATTTATTCATGGGTTCCTCCAAATTATCTTCCCTGGAAATATTTATGACTACAAAATCACCTCACTAAGAAGCATCTCTTCGAATTTGATAATTTGAAATTATATTCATTATCTATTGATGTGACCCTAATTCCTTATCAATGTCCACTCCAACAGTATTATCACAATAGTGTATCATAGGATCAGTACTATAAAGTGTATGTTATGGTCTTGGATGATGATTTGTATCAATAATGATTCTTTAGAATCAGATATTACACAATATGATGGGGATCTACATTTCAATATGTGACCACATCTTACATTGAGGGATTCTAGACCAAATCACTCTTATTTAATCCGAAGATATATATGATTTTTAATTTCATGTCATATGTTTATTTTTTGTTAATTATCATCTGAATATCCTCTTATGACCATATCTGTATCTTCGTCGTAGACTAGGAACATATCATTACTATTCCTCAAATACTGGTGGATAATATTCAAATCCATCAAATGACAATATCTTGTATCCACATGATATCTATCTACCACATTCAATGCATATGATACATATATCCTAGTATATAACATAACATAACATACATGACCATCTTAATTCCCAATGTATATTGAATCCCTGCTATAATTTTTCAATACTATTGTTTCTAGGGAAATATTTTCTGACAAATATGAATACCATATCTCATTGGAATCAATATTGTCTTTTATTGTTTCATACTAAATGACTTCAATATTTTGTCAATATACATACCTTGACTTAGGTTTATTAGTCTCTTAGAAATTTCTCGATTGTTCTTAATCAAATGAATAATGATACCCCTCTTAATTCCATTATGGAGAGAATTTTTTAAACCAAACCTTATTACACTGTAAGAGAAATATTTCATTTCAATTATGTAATCATTCATTAAAATATATTATTACAAAAATGGCAGCACACCCACTAAACCAATTATCCACTCAATTCTCATATCCATCCTTTATGAAACCTAATTTTGTTATGGCATAATTAAAATGAATTATCCATGACTTGTATGCCTATTTTTATCCATTAATGGTTTTTTGAACGTTCAAAACCATGTTGGAATCCATTGGAGTGAAAACCAATTCAGGATACGTACTATAGTCATATTCTTGATGTTTATTTTAAAGGATGGAATTTTATTCATCCATCTACCAAATATCATAGTTAAAAAACGTTGTAATTAAAAATATAATTCTACATTATTTTTTCATTACAACAACTGAAAAGGTATCACAGTATGAAATTATTTGATGTTATTTAAAAAATTATTCATGAAACAATTCCCTATGGGCCCTTAATTTCCCATCAATGTCCATTTTCTTATAGAATAACGATTAAAAACACATGGTATTTTTTTATCAATTTGTGGATCTACCAAAATATAAACGCAGTTTTGAACCATGAATCCATTTTATAATTTATAGATAATTTTCACTTGGAAAAATATATGCAATCAACTTCATTATTTTACATTATAGGAACATTATTATCAAATATTAATTAACATCAGGTCATAGTGACTATAAATCCATATCAGTAAAGTTTACTATCCTATATTTTAATCTTACATATTATTCATGTCTCCAAAATATCTTTTTCATCCATAATGATTTTTGGATTTTTCTTCATATGAAAACTCATGTATATCTTGATCATAGACTTCATCAAATTCTATCTCACTCTAAAAAACATTTTTTGAAATATGATCCCTCTTATGGAAAATTGGATTTCTACCAACAAAAACTCTTTTATTGGAAGGTTAATATAAGAAATATCCCTTTGTTTCTTTTTGAAATATTATAGTGATTGACTTTTCTTCTCAATGTGAGATCTTATTATCTTTATAGGTATTAAAAATCTCTTCACAACACCACAAATGTATAGATGACAACAGTGGTTGCATTACATTCCAAAATTGTTTTGTTATAATGAATCCCTCTTTAGTTGGAATTTATTTTAGTACCATTTCTATTTTTTGAAATGTGTTTTCTCAAAAAGATAATGGAATACTCGCATGAATCATCATTTATCATGTCATTTCTAATAGGGTTTTGTTCATTATTTCACATAAAACATCACACTAGGTTTTATAAGGAGAAGTGGGATTAGATAAAATTCAAAAATCCCATAAATTATTAATGATGTTTTGATTGTGAAATTCTCAACGACCTTATGAGTTCAGTTTCTTAATCTTCTTGACAAGATGGTTCCCAAAATTTTCCTTATATTCATTGAATATCTCAAAATAATCTCACATATATGTTATAAGGTAAACATATACATATATACTAAAATCATTTATAGAAATTATGATGCCTGAGTACCCACCCATTACATCAACAATAAACGGTCCACCCATGTTGGTATGAAAAATTTCAAGAAACTCTTTTGACATTTCACCTTTTCTACAAAATAGGGATTTTGTTATTTTTCGTTACAATAATACATGAAACACACACAATGGGTTTAATTCAATATAATCATTATATACATCATTTTGAATATTATTCAAATGATTTTTGCTTACATGACCTAACCAATGATTTCTACATTTGTGTGGTATAATTAATGGGATGTAATTTTATTATTAACGTTCAATAATTTTTTGAAAAAAATAATAAAGAAAAAAAATTATATAATTGGTCTTTAATATAAAAAAACAATTCTCAAAAAATATTTAACATTATTAAAAAATATTAAATAAAATCCATTATATTCATGTAAGGATATAGAAATAATGTTTTTAGTAATGGATAGAAATTAATAACAGTCTTTCAACACCATGATCCTTCCAATTGGGAACATGCGGTTGTAGTAGTCGATGGTTGTTAGATCATGTATAACTCAATTGGATACCTGTAGATATACCTCCCCTTCTTAAATATTTTCAAGTAAATATGTTTCTGGTATTTCAAAACATATGTGCGGAATAAATGTTGTATCTAATAACTAATATGTAGATATGGGAAACATTCCACCATATATGAAACACACTTAAAACACACCCTTAAATCATTGGATGGGTATAGTATTCCATCTAGTGGAACTTGTTTTAGAATGAAAAAATAACATCATCGTATTACATAGCCATCCACATAATCTTCTTCTACTAGTAATGGATTTTTTAAAAGAATTGGACTTAGGTAATACTGAATTATTTTTTATTTTATCATAATAAGAAAATACATTTCCCATGCTTCATCTCTTTATATACATGGATAAGAAGACTTTGAAAATATTAGAGGTACTAATCGATGTTGATCAAATTATAATTTATAGAAATATTAGAGAATATTATAGGGAGTGATGCAAGTATGAGATCCTTTCATAGCTCATTAGGGAGATAAGACCCATCAAACTATAGTAAATAAATTTATACAATGATATTAACTACATTTGGACCTGTTTTTGAACCATCTAGATGATTGAAATTGAAAATATACATAGATATATCACAATATTACTGCCTAGTTATCTCCTCATACAAATAATGGTGGTTCTCAATCATGCTATAACAATTTATGAATTCATGAGACAATTGAGATCAGAAGATAGACATGATTACATCACCAAATGAATTTTGACCACAACAATACAATTTTTTCTCATAGAAATGTAACTCGTAATCACCCACCACTTTAGCAAGATGATTAGGAAGTGATTATTATTGCATGTAATATTTATTCTCATAACATAACATATCCTGATGGAATATAATCATTACCTAGAATTTACTACCAGTGAGGAAATTCCATTTATCTAAAATATATAAAATTGGTAGTTTAGATGATAGATTTCTATTTATTCTATAACTCATAAGGGAATATTATTATTACATTGCGTGTATTAAAAATTATGTGATAAATAATAAATAATTTTATATATTGTCCTATTTTTTTATCATTACATGTATCCCCTAGCATTAAACATGGAATGTCTAGTTCAATGATATTATAGTGGAAATGATTCATATTTACCTTCTTAATTATCTGGAAAATGGACATGAATATTATAAGAAAGTATTAAGGTTGGATTTCATTCCTATTATGGGATTTCATCTCCTTGATCCATTAAGTGGACTCCCCAATCCTAAAATTATGACTTGAATTTCATCAACACATGCCTCCAAATTTTTATTGAATAGTAATTGGTTGATAATATAAATAAATGTTTTCATAATTCGACCCAAACCCCTAATGAGAACCTCTTGATAAATATAAGTGTTCAAACATTGTTCATATAAGCACATTATTTAATGGTTTCACTCCCAATCATGTAATGGAACACATAATGACAGAGCAATTACTTGATGTATTTTTTAACATTCATAAGATCTGCTAATTTCAACATTTACAGGTATTTTTATTATTAATTGGAATTTAATTACTGGACTAAACATGTTGGATAAAATAGTTATGCATAATCAATTTATTTCAATTCAATCATTGAGAATAAGCACATTTTTTAAGTCATTTTAGTCTTTCATCCATAAAATAAATAACGTATAAAAAATAAATTAATAAATCATGATACTATATGGATATTGATTTATTAAAGGGGAAATAAATCAACCATTGAGTTCAAGGAAATAACTCATTTTTTAGGTCTTGGAAAGAGTTTAAACATTCCTCTTGTCAATTTGTGTGCAAACTATAAGGCCCCACCCTTAAACCTTACTTAATCTTGAGTTATTACAAGATTACACATTGAGGATCTTTTCAGGTTTAGAGCTTTAGGTAATTAGATCATACAACATGCATTACATTCCACATATAAACAAAGTGGTTACATAAACGATATTATTCTTTTTTCCCATA
Source organism: Viscum album (assembly GCA_963277665.1). Lineage (NCBI taxonomy): Eukaryota > Viridiplantae > Streptophyta > Magnoliopsida > Santalales > Viscaceae > Viscum > Viscum album. The sequence goes on from OY728120.1 coordinate 1,690,295,463, forward strand.
AACGGAAACATATTTAAAATAAGACATGGATTCATTCTTGACACTTCCTTGACACTATCATCATATCATGTACCATTCCCTTGACTAGTGAAAAACATTTCAAAAACATGGGATGAGCATAAAAAGCTCAGTAAGGGATATAAAAGTATGAAATGAAAACATTAGTCCATGTATGAAATCATACTTCACTCAAAAAACATAAGCATTTCAACATACCTCATCAAATAATGAATAAATCATTGAAATCATAAGACATAAAGGTAACTTTAGGAATTCATAACATTCTTATGTAGGGAGTAACCCTCTTGGTTACGTTTGGAATACCCATCACAGTATATTCCATAAATATCTTCAGAGAAACCTTAACGTTTAACTCCTTCAGGTTACCCAATGCATTAGAGAGCTATATCGGGCTCACCTACCCTTAGTTTATCACGGAACCACCCATCTTCATAAGAATGTCCAAGAACTATGACGTAATCATATCACATAAACCATGCATAAAGGAAAAATAACATTTCCACTTTTCAATCACAATATATCAATAAAACACATTGATATAAAAATATTATAAAAACCCTATTCAATACCAAAATAAAAAAAAGTAAAACATGGTATTTATTTTTCATTCAAAAAAAAGTTATGGCTTGTAGAGGAAGCCTAAACTCAAATAATGGTCACGACGGTGGAGAAGTCGTTGTCACCGCATACGTACAACAAAAATAACATTCCCTTTTTTCATTTAGTAAACACTTCATATAAAAATATTCCTTTGGAATAATCATAAAATTCAAAGGGGTTTATACACCATATAAAAGAAAGTTGTGTATAAAACAAAATTTGCCTCAATGAACGGAGATTGAGACGATGTTCCTTACCTCAGGTCCAACTTGAATCGATCGTTCTTTAATGTCCTGAATAATAAAATTGAGTTAATTTATACATTCTTAAGAACCATTATCAAGTTCATTATTCCTTTTATATCACTTTTTTACATGTTATGAACATTATTTAATCAATTAAGTTAATAACGGTCGTTTTGTCGATATTTGGTACTTGAGTCAAAAGTGAACATCTTATATTTACAAGTTGTTCATGTAGTCAAATATCCATTATATCAAGAATGATATTCATGATGTAGATGCCATATATATCATATATATCTGGTATATAAATTCATTTATAATATTACATAATCAGTTAGAGGTAGGAAATGAAATGCACCGTTCATGGAGACGGTGAGCCGTACGTACGTGTGAACGCTATTTTCATTTCTATGTCATATTAATGGAATTAAAACATAATGATACATAATAGTATTATAATTCCAATATGGTATCATATATGATATCATTAAATCTATCCTTATACGTACCACATATGGTATTAACGAATCATATCACTTTGAGGGGGCGGTAGTCCGCACTTCCTAAAATGAAGATATCGCAATTACCCACAATGGAAACCATAAAAGGAATGCCATAAATGAAAAATACAGAAGCCTAAAGAAGACATAAACATATTATATATCATATATAAATATAGTTACATCTTAATTTACACCTATTAAGTTGTTAAAAGAATATTGAACAATCATCGTTTCGTGAGGCAGAAATTCACCATCCAAGAAATAGTATGTTCTTTAACCCTTAGATGTAGTTGTGTGTAAGGGTAGCTCGAATAATTCTTATAAAAACATCCTATTATATTGAAGATACTGGAGTTGTTACATAATAAATGAATAAAAAGATTTTAGGGGGTTGTAGAAGTGAAATAAAACAAATGAACACAAGTGAAGACATTACCTTAAAAACGGGTAACTCTTTTTGATTTGAGCTCAAACGCTTCCTTGGGAAGACTTCTGCCCAAGGTGAGGCTTCTAGGAGTAATAGAAGGAGGTGGAAAGAAAAAATGGGTAGGGTTTGGCCAAGACAAAGGCTTGAGAGTTGTGGGTAAGGAGGTAGAGGTGGGGGCCTTTTATAAGAGGAGAGAAGGGGCACTCTTGGAAAAGTTATAAAATGTTACTTTATTTTCAAATGAGTTTCGGATTTTAAAGGCCCCAAATTGATTTCTTTCTAGGATAAGGTGATAAGGGTTCTAGATATACTCATAAAATAAGTTTTTGACATGTTTAGGTATTAGATTTTACATTATCCTTTCATTTTATTTAAATCAGTAAATAATGAGGAAATCGCTGCATCATCATGACGTCATAAATAATTTAATTTATTTAATGTCTAAAAATTACAAAAAAAATACTATGATGTAGGAAATAATTTTGGATTTCGAATTAATATTTATATTCCAATAGATAATTTATGTAAACGAAATTAAAAATGTTTTACTCAGGTGATACATTCTTTGTTATATTTAACTTTCTTTAAAAATAAAAAGATAAAAAGTCACTTTCACAAAAATGTGATTCCCTGGGGTCCCCAAGTTTTGAACATTGCATCCCATGGTCGGCCATGAGACAAACAGTTGAATTAGGACACATTTTTGGGACATTTTTTATTATTATGATATTATTTTATTATCCCTAACTACATGATTTCTCATTAATCAATATAATTAATGATAATTACCGTCGTTACTATTCATGATGTCCAAAAAATACAAAGTATTAATTAAATATTTTTTAACTTATAATTCCAAATATGGAATCCATTTTACCAAATCCCAAACATATAAATTGCAATTTTTAATTTAATAATAAATCCCGTTGTCAAAACATATAGCGAGTTTTTTTGAAACAATATCTATAAAAAGTTTGGGGCTTGTTTATGCCCTATTCCAAAGTGAAATCAATCCCAATGACCCCCATTGGATTACATGGTAAAAATATATTCTATTTACACTTTAAAACCAATTAAAATATAATCTAACCATATAATTAAGAAAGATGAAAAAACAATTTTGATGTAATATGTAGTATTTTCCACTATTTATTAAAAAAATGAACATTGTCAGAAAAATACCAAAAACTTCTCCAATGTAAATTTCAATGACCCAATCATAAAAAATAAGTTTATTTTGACAAATATAGCTTATAAAAGTGTCAAAAGTTTTATTTAAAAATGGTTTTCCATCAAAAGGCAGTAAAACAATCTTTTAAAAATATTATTGTATTCCATGCTTAAGATTTGATTTATTCTCGTTTTATGTTTCTAAAACACTATCTAATTCATAAATAGACATATATAAGAATATATATTATTTATTACTTACTTGGTATGTTACATCCTTCCCCCCTTTAGAAAAATTTCCTCCCCTCAATTTATTTACTTATCGAATAAGTGGGGGTATTTATCCCTCATTGCATTTTCATATTCCCATGTTGCCTCTTCAATCATGTGGTTTTTCAACAAAAGATTTACCTAATGAATCACCTTATTCCATAACACTTGCTCCCTGTGGTCAAAAATATGGACAGGTTGTTCCTCATAAGATAGGTTCTCTTCCAGTTGAATTACCTCCGGACTCAAAACATGAGATGGATCTGGCATGTACTTCCTTAACAATGAAACATGAAAAACATTGTGTACCTGAGATAAACTCGGACGTAAAGCCACTCGGTAAGAAACTAATCCAACTCTATCCAGAATTTCATATGGTCCAATGAACCATGGACTCATCTTTCCTTTATTACCAAATTGCATCACAATTTTCCATGGTGAGACATTGAGAAAAACATGATCACCTACCTCAAAAGAGAGATCCATCCTCCTATTGTCCACATAAATCTTATGCCTGATCTGAGCTGTTCTCATGTGTTTCTATATCAGCTGAACTTTTTTTTCCAACTCTTCTACCAATTCTGGTCCCATCAGCTTCCTTTCACCAACTTCATCCCAGAAAGATGGAGTTCGACACCGCTTCCCATATAACACCTCAAATGGTGCCATCTGTATACTGGAATGAAAACTGTTATTATAAGAAAACTCAACCAAAGAAAGATGTTGGTCCCAACATCCATGATAATCCATCGAAAAAGCACGTAGCATATCTTCAAAAGTCTGAATTTTTCGTCCTGACTACCCATCTTATTGGGGATGAAAAGCTGTACTAAAATTTAATTCAGTACCCAACGACTTCTGAAGGCCTTCCCAAAAATTAGAAGTAAGCCTTGGATCACGATCAGATACAATGGAAAGGGGAACACCATGTAACCTGACTATCTCTTTATGATACAAATGAGAAAGTTGATCTAGGGAAAAATAATCTCGTATAGCAAGGAAATGAGCAGATTTAGTCACGCGATCAACAATAACCCAGATTGCATTATCAACTTGAGGTGTCTTCAGCAATCCTACAATGAAGTCCATGGATACATTTTCCCACTTCCACTATGGCACTGGTAAAGGCTAAAGCATCCCTTTCGGTAACTACCGCTATGCATTAACCTGATGAAAAGTAAAAGAATTCACAGTAAAATTAGCAATATCCCTTTTCATTCCGTCCAACCAGTAATACTCTCGAAGATCTATATACATCTTATTACTGCCAGGATGAACTGAAAACGGAGAACTATGAGCTTCACAGAACAAATCTCTCTTCAAATGTGAATCACACGGCACACACAATCTCTTTCCAATTCTCAAAACACAATCATTATCAATGATGAATTCAGGAAACTTACCCTTCTGAACTAGATCTACCTTTTTCTGCAACTCACTGTCATGCTTCTGTGCTTGCTTGATTCTGTCTGATAGAGAAGATTTCACTGATACATGAAACAAAACAGAAGGACATCCTTTACCAACAACTTCTATGCCATAGTTCATCAAATCCTTGACCAAAGGATCACGTTCCAAACACAACATTGTTAATGAATCATTAATTTTCCGACTCAAAGCATCAACCACTTTATTTGATTTTCCCGGATGGAAATTAATTGTAGAGTTATAATCCTTGATTAATTCTAACCATCTCCTCTGTCTCTTATTCAATTCTTTCTGAGTGAATATATACTTTAAACTTCTGTGATCGGTATATATTTCACACATTACTCCATACAAATGATGCCTCCAAATTTTTAATGTGAAAACAACAACTAATAATTCTAAATCATGTGTATAGTAATTTACCTCATGAGTTTTCAAATGTTGTGAAGCATAAGCAATTACCTTATCATTCTGCATTAGGACGCAACCAAGTCCTCTCAATGAAGCATCACTGTAAATAACAAACTCACCATTCATGGAAGGAAGGTCCAAAACTGGAGCATTCACCAATCTTCTTTTCAACTCCGGAAAAAGATCGTCGCATTCTTTTGTCCAGATGAACTTAACACCCTTCCAAGTTAGATTAGTCATTGGACTAGATAACCGTGAAAAATTTCTAACAAAATTTGGGTAATAGCCTTCCAGACCAAGGAAGCTACAAATCTCAGTTACATTTATGGGTCTTGTCCATTATTCGATAACCTTTGTTTTTGCAGGATCAGCAGTTATCCCATCTTTAGAAACAATGTGAACAACGAAAGAAATTTGTTTCAAAAAAAAACTCACACATCCTAAATTTCCCATACAACTTATTTTCTTTTATGGTTTGTAAAATAACCCTTCAATGTCTTTCATGCTCCTATTTAATTTTAGAAAACACAAAAATACCATCAATGAAAACCACCACAAACTTATCCAAGAACTCATTGAAAATTCTATTCATTAAGTCCATGAATACATCAGGTTCATTGGTTAGCCCAAAAAGAGTTACTACAAATTCATAATGGCCATGTCTTGTATGAAACACGGTCTTCGAAACATCTGCTTCCTTTAACTTTAGCTGATGGTAATCCGATCTCAGGTCAATCTTTGAAAAAATACTTAGCTCCCTGGAGCTGATCAAACAACTAATCGATATGAGGCAAAGGATATTTGTTCTTAACAGTGATATTATTCAAGGAACTATAATCAATGCAATGTCTCATAGAACCATATTTATTTTTATCAAATAAAATAGGAGCACCCCATGGTGATGTACTAGGCCGAATGAAACCTTTCTCTAATAAATCATGCAATTTCTCATTTAAATCTAAAAGTTAAATTTGAGCCATTGGATAAGGGGGTTTTGAAATTGGCTTAGCATCAGGAACTAAGTCAACAGAAAACTCAAATTCCCGATCTGGTATTATTCCAGGAAACTCATCAGGAATAACATCAGGATACTCATTTACCACCGGCACATCATTAATCTGAACCGTTCCTTTGTTTTCAAGAATATGGGAAAGGTAACATTCATTTCCATCTTTTACAAGATTCTCGGCCTCTTGATATGTTATCAACAGTAAGGGTTCATACTTGTACACAAACTGAAAGTCTTTCTGAAAAGAAATTTGTTTAGCTCTACATTCGATCTTAGCATGGTAAATAGAGGGCCAATCCAAACCCAGGATAACATCAAACTCTACTATAGGTAGAACAATTAGGTTTCAAAGTAGGTTCTTTTCACGGATAAGGATAGGAAGATTGTTATAAATTCTTTTTGCCTCAATATTTCTCCCAGGTGTTTTTACCAAAAGTTCAGGAGTCATTTCTTGAGATGGTATTCCCATTTTACTAGAAAGGTTTTCAGAGATGAAAGAATGTGTAAACTCCAAATCAAACAACACACTGGGATAATCTGAAAAAACAAACAAAGTACCTGATACAACATCATTTGATTTCCAGACATCTGCTGAAGTAGTTGTAAAGGATTTCACCACCCCTTTCTCCATGTAGTCTAACTACTTCCCATCACTCAAGAACTTTGTTGGACACTTTTTTGCATAATTACCCATCTCATTTCACATAAAACATTTCACTAACTGTAAATCAAATTTAGACTTACCATCACCTTGATCTTTTTCAGTGCAATCACGAGCCTTATGTCCCATCTTACCACATCGGTAGCACTTTCCAGAATTCAGAAGACATTCCCCAGCATGCCTTTTTACCACATTTATCACAAACTAGAAACTTAGTTTTCTTACCATCAGTCCTTTTTGAAGAATTATTCCCTTTCTCCTGCCACCTCGGTCTCTTCTTCTGTTGGTTGTTATAGAACACTTGATCATCGGCAAACTCTATTTCCACCTTCTCAGCACGTCTAACAAGATTTTCATAACATTTGAACTCACGAGAAGCTAAAGCCCTTCGATATTTTGGATTTAATCCTGAGTAAAAATGATATATTTTACTATCAGGGTCTCGGATAAAAATAGGAGCATACCTTGCCAATCGAGTGAACCATTCTTCATATGCAGCCACTGATTCTTCCTCTTGCCTCAATTCTAGGAATTTTTTTTCCATCCTATGTCGAATTGCCTTACGAAAATACTTCTCAAGAAACATACCGTTGAATTCATCCCAGTCAAGAGCATCAATCTCATCAGCGTCCCATATATTTTTAACCATCTACCACCACTAATCTACCTCACCCTCCAAATGGTAAATATAAAGACAAACCTTTTGATTGTCTGAACACACCATGACATCGAAAATATTTTCCAGTGCTTTAATCCACCCTTCAGCTAGCACATGGTCAGATGATCCTCTGAATTATGGGGGATGCTGCCTCATAAAATTTTCCACCACTAACATGTTCCTCTATGGTTGATCTGGATGATCTCATGCATAGATGCCTCCAAAATTAATCGCTTGAGTCAACTGTGCCATTACTGCAATAAACTGTTTAGTTCCAATTCCGACCATCTCAGGATGCTGATTCGGAAGGTCATTTATGTAACATCCCATGTAAATAATGAATAAAATTTTTTCATATTTATTAATATTTATGAATTAAATATTAATTTTACTTTAAAGGGGATTCTATGTTCGATAGCGTACCCGATACGCAACGATGAGTTCCTTTGAAAACTTATGTTGCACACTAGTAATATAATAATATTATTTTAAATGGTAGTTAACATGTAGCCATTGTATTGGCGGGAAAGGATATAAATAACTAAAATATGATTATATATGTTTTTTTAAATGTTTTTACATTTATCCAATAAATGATAAAGGCTTAAAATACGTAAAGAATTCAATTTTAGACATTTATACCCTAATTTTCACTAAAGGTTCATTTATCACCTTTTGATGGTGAACCTTCATTAAATATAGTTTTGATCAATCTTATAAATTATATTGGACCAAATATAACTCTTCTTTAGAATCAGGACATCAAAATTTACTTTGTGTAAATTTTTGGTATCTTTCCGATAAAGTTCATTTTTTAATGAATAGTGTAAAATGTTTTATTTTAATTCAAAACCTCTTTTTAATCTAATTTACTTATATGATTAGATTATCATTTGAATTGGTTTTAAAGTGAAATTAGAAAATATTTTTACCATTAAATCCAATAGTGGTCGTTGGAATTAATTTCACTTTGAAATCAGACTTAAACTAGTGTCAATCTTTTGATACTTATTGTTTCATAAAAACACGCTATTTGTCATGACAGAGGGAATTAATTATTAAATTAATTAATGTGACTTATATGTTTTGAATTTTGTAAAATATACTTCATTTATGAATTCGGAATATCAAATATAGCTTAGGGTGAATTTTTGGTATTTTTCTGAAAAACTCCAATTTTTGATGAATAGTGAAACCACTAAGTGGTACTTATAAAAACTGATTTTTCATTTAAATGAAATTTTACCACTTCTGTGTTTTTAATTTCAAAAATATGAATTACATGGATTTCATTAAGAAGTAAAATGTGGTTCAATGAGGTTAAAATAATTTTTTGGTGAACAGTAACTCTTAAGTTCGTAATCGCGGTTAGAGGCAATTAGTGTAGTGTAAGGTAAAAATAATGTTTTAATAATATGATATGAGATTGACACATGTCCTACGCTCATTCGATGTGTCATGGCAGACCAAGACAATCCATGGGTCAACTTGGGGACCCCATGGAGCCACTTTGGTTGGGAAATGACATAAATAACGTTTTATTAAAGGTTAAAGTAAAAATGACACAAACATGAGATGTTTTACTAAAACAATTTTTACATGGGGTTATACAAGTCATATTTTTGACTATAAAAATTAATTAGAATGATAAAAAGATTTCTTACATCATGATATTTTTTTTAGAATTTTTAGACATTATATAAATTAAATTATTTATGACATCATGATGATGTAGCGATTACCTCATTAATAATGGATTTAAATAAAATTGAAAGATAATGTAAAATATAAGACCTAAACATGGCCAAAACCTATTGGATGGGTGGATTTAGAACCCTTATCACCTTATACTATAATTACATCAATGTGGGACCTTTAAAATCCGAAACTCTTTTGATAATAAAGTAACATTTTGTAACTTTACAAGAGTGCCCCTCCTCTCCTCTTATAAAAGGCCCCCACCTGTACCTCCTTACCCACACTCCCAAAGCCTTTTTCTCGGCCAACCTCTGTCCATTTTGTCTCTACAATTCCCTATATTACTCCTTGAAGCCTCACTTTGGGCAGAAGTCTTCCCAAGGAAGCCTTTGAGCTCAAACCAATGGGAGTTACACGATTTTGAGGTAATGTCTTCTTTTGAGTCCTTTTGTTTTATTTTACTTCTCCAACCCCCTAAACTCTTTGTATTATTTTCTTTTCTAAAAAGTCCATTATCCTCAATATACTAGGATGTTTTTATAAGAAGGATTCTAGCTACACTTACACACACCTACATCTAATGGTTAAAGAACATACTGTTTCCGTGGATGGCGAATTTCTGCCTCCTGAAACGATGATTGTTCAACATTATTTTAACACCTTCAAAGGTGGCCATTAAGAAAACACTATATTTATATATGATAAATAATATGTTTTTGTTTTCCTTAAGCTTCTGTATTTTTCATTTTGGGAATACCTTTTGTGGTTTCCATTATGGTTAAACGCGATATCTTCATTTAAGGAAGTGCGGACTACCGCCCCCTCAAAGTGATTTGATTCGTCAATTCCATTTGTGGGACGTATAAAGGATGGATTTAAAGTTATTCTATAAAATGTTATACTGGAATTATAATATACCTCTATAAAGTTATTATTTCTTTCCATTAATGTATGAGATAGAAATGAAAGTAGCGTTCATGCGTACATACGGCTTACCGTCTCCATGAATGGTGCATTTCATTTCTTATCCCCAAATGTAATGTACTATTATAAGTACATGTATATAATGGATATATATGATGAATGGTACATCTAAATGATGAATATAATTCTGGAATAAAGATATAAATACCTCTCATCTAGTTTTAATTCCATTAATATGGCAAAGAAATGAAAGTAGTGTTCAGGCGTACGTACGGCTTACCGTCTCCATGAACGGTGCATTTCATTTCTTACCTCTAAATGATTATGTAATATTATAAATACATGTATATGCTTGATATGTATGATATATAAGATATCCAAATCAGGAATGTCATTCTGGATATAAAGAGCATTTGACCACACGAACAACATGTAATTGTAAGAAGTCCACTTTCGACTTAAGAACCAAATATCGACAAAACAAGCATTATTAACTTAAATGGTTACATAATGTTTATAACAAGGAAATAAGTGATATAAAAGGAATAATGAACTTGAAAAAGGTTCTTAAGAAAATATAAATTAACTCAAGTTTATTATTGAGGATGTTAAAGAACGATCGAGTCAAGTCGGACCCGAGGTAAGGGACTTTGTCTCAATCTCCTTTCATTGAGGCATATTTCGTTTTATACACAACATTCTTTTATACGGTGTATAAACCCCTTTGACTTCTACTTCTATACAAAAGGAATCTTTTTCTAAGGAGAATTTTATTAAACGACAAAAAGGAATGTTTTTTTAACGTACGCGGTGACAACGACCTTTTCCCCCGCCGCGAGTATTATTTGGTCTTTGGCTTTCTCAACAAGCCATAATGTTTTTAAAATAAAATAAATACCATATAATCTTTTATGTATTTTTGTATTGAAAATGGTTTTTATAAAGGATTCTATTGTGTCAATATATTTAAATTAAATATTTTTATTGAAATGTGGAAATCCTATCTTTCCTTTATATTGGTTTTATGTTTTATGATTTTATATTGTTACTTGGACATTTGACGGGTGGTTACGTGATAAAACATATGACGGGTGGTGCTGTGAATACCAGGACGGGTGGTTACGTTATAAACTCCAAATCATTGGGTATGGAAGTTGGCCATATGGATATTCCATTAAGTATGTATGAAAGTTGGCCGTATGGCTATTCCATTAAGTGATATGTGTAGAAGTCGACCGTATGATTATTCCACTTAAGTATGTTTATGTCCCAAGTTACCTTTATATGTTATGTGTTCTTTATATGGGTTTTATGGTAATCCTTTAGTTACAAAAGGGTAAGTAATGATATTTTATTTAGTGAAGAGTTTTTACTGCTTCATGAAGGTGAAGGTATTACTTTGATATCGTATACATGATTTACGTGATGTTTGAAAAAATAACAGTTTTCATTCATTGTGTATCCCTTTATAATATTTTAATGCTCACCCCAAGTTTTTTTTGAAATGTTTTTCACAGGACTTAATGTAGAATAGGGTCAAGGATGGGATCAAGGAAAAGTTATGCTATATAAAACATGGAACTAGACATGTTTCTTTTTAAGAGTTTTTTTATGGAAACATAATAGAAGTGTCTACATTGTAATCTTTTGAGATGTAATAGTTATTTCCTAATTCTCTAAAACTATAAACCTGAAAAGATCCTTAATGTGAATTATTCATTTAATTCAATATTAAATAAGGTTTAAGGTCGGGGCCTTAAAATTTCCTTCTGTATGCCTTCCTAGAACTGCCTCCCTGTTTCCTCTGTGGAAAACCATTCTGAACAAACATGTCTTAGATGAAGAAACATGGTAATCATCAAATGCTATATAATTTCAATTTTACCATAAAAAAAATATATTTTTGGATAATCATTTAATAGAATTATAACTCCTAAAGTTATCTAAACCAACCATTGAAACCAACTATAATGCTCCAGCCTTAATCCTTACTTAATCTTGAGTTATTACAAGATTAGAAATTGAGGATCTTTTTAGATTTAGAGTTTTAGAGAATTAGATCAAAAAACATGAATTACATTCTACATTTAAACAAAGAGGTTACATAAAAGATAGTATTATTTTTCCCATCAAAGCAAACATATTTAAAATAAAACATGGATTCATTCTTGAATCTTCCTTTACACTATCATCATATCATGTACCTTTCCCTTGACCTGTGAATATCATTTCAAAAACTTGGGATGAGCATAAAAATCTCAGTAAGGGATATAAAAGTGAGAAATGAAAACATTAGTCCTTGTATGAAATCATACTTCACACATAAAACATATGCATTTTAACATTCCTCGTCAAATCATGAATTAATCATAGAAATCATAAGACATAAATGTAACTTGAGGAATTCATAACATTCTTACGTAGGGCGTATCCCACTTGGTTATGTTTCGAATACCCATCATAGTATATTCCCTAAATTTCTTCGAAGAAACCTTAACGTTTAACTCCATCACATAACCCAATGCATTGGAGAGTTATATCTGGCTCACCTGCCCTTAGTTTATCATGGAACCACCCGTCTTCATAACAATGCCCAAGAACCCTAACGTAATCATATCACATAACACATGCATAAAGGAAACATAACATTTCCACTTTTCAATAACAAGATATCAATACAACACATTGATATAAAAACATTTTGAAAACCATTTTCAATACCAAAATAAATGAAAAGTAATACATGGTATTTATTTTTCATTCAAAAAAAGTTATGGCTTGTAGAGGAAGCCGAAAATCAAATAATAGTCACGGCGGCGGAGAAGTCTTTGTCGCCACATACGTCCGACAAAAAAATACATTCCCTTTTTTCGTTTAGTAAATGCTACTTATAAAAATATTCCTTTTTAAAAATAATAAAAGTAAATTTGGTTTATAAACCATATAAAATACATTTGTATATAAAACAAAATATGCCTCAATGAAAGGAGATTGAGATGATGTCCCTTACCCCGGGTCCGACTTGACTCGATCGTTCTTTAATTTCCTCAATAATAAACTTGAGTTAATTTCTACTTCCTTAAGAAACTTTTTCAACATTATTATTCCATTTATATCGCTTATTACCATGTTATGAACATTATGTACTCATTTAGGTTAATAACGGTCGTTTTGTCAAAATTTGGTACTTGAGTCAAAAGTGAACTTCTTATATTTACAATTTGTTCATGTAGTCAAATATCGATTATCTCGAGAATGATATTCATGATGTAGATTCCATATATATCATATATATCCAGTATATAAATGCATTTATAATATTACATAATCATTTAGAGGTAAGAAATTAAATGCACCGTTCATGGAGACGGTAAGCCGTACGTACACATGAACGGTGCTTTCATTTCTATGACATATTAATGGAATTAAAACATAATGATACATTATAGTATTATAATTCCAATATTTTATCATATATAATATCATTAAATATATCCTTTATACATAACACATATGGTATTAACGAATCAAATCACTTTGAGGGGGCGATAGTCCGCACTTCTTAAAATGAAGATATCGCGTTTACCCATAATGGAAACCATAAAGTTATGCCATAAATGAAAAATAAAGAGGCCTAAGGAAGAAATAAACATATTATATGTCATATATAAATATAGTGACATCTTAATGGCCACATTTTAAGGTGTTAAAAGAATATTGAACAATCATCACTTCGTGAGGCAGAAATTCACCATCCACAGAAACAGTATGTTCTTTAACAATTAGATATAGGTGTGTGTAAGTGTAGCTCGAATACATATTATAAAAACATTCTAGTATATTTAAGATACTTTATTTGTTACAAAATAAATGAATAAAATTAGTTTAGGGGGTGGGAGAAGCAAAATAAAACAACAGAACACAAGTGAAGATATTACCGTAAATACGGGTAACACTTTTTGATTTGAGCTCAATGGCTTTCTTGGGAAGACATCTGCCCAAAGTGAGGCTTCTATGAGTAAGAGAAGGGTGTGGAGAGACAAAATGGGCAGGGTTTGGCTGAGAAAAAGGCTTGAGAGTTTTGGGTAAGTAGGTAGAGGTGGGGGCCTTTTATAAGAGGAGAGGAGGGGCACTATTGGAAAGTTATAAAAGGTTACTTCATTTTCAAATGTGTTTCGGATTTTAAAGGACCCACATAGATGTATTTTGAGGATAAGTTGATAAGGGATCGATATATACTCATACAATAGGTTTTTGACATATTTATGTCTTAGATTTTACATTATCTTTTCATTTTATTTAAATCGTTAAATAATGAGGTAATCGCTGCATCATCATGATGTCATAAATAATTGAATTTATTTAATGTCTAAAAATTAAAAAAAAAAACTATGATGTAGGAAATCTGTTTATCTTTCAAATGATTATTTATAGTCCAATAGATCATATATTTAGACAAAATTAAATTTTTTTACTCATGTGATACATTCTTTATTATATTTAACTTTCGTTAAAAAAAAATGATAAAAAGTCACTTTCACAAAAAAGTGATTCCATGGGGTCCCCAAGTTTTGCACAAGGCATACCATGGTCGGCCATGAGGAAACCAGTAGCATTAGGACACATTTTGGGGTCATTTTTTATTATTATGATATTATTTTATTATCCTTAACTACATGATTACTCATTAATCAGGATAATTAAAGATAATTAACGTCGTTACTATTCATAATGTTCAAAAACAACAGATTCTTAATTACATATTTTGGACCATCTGATTCCAAATATGGAATCCATTTTACCAAATCCCAAACATATAAATTGAAATTGTTAATTTAAAAATAATTCCCGTTGTCAAAACAAATTGCGGGTTTTTTGAAACAATGTCTATGAAGAGTTTGGGACTTGTTTATGCCCAATTCCAAAGTGAAATTAATCCTAACGACCACCATTGGATTACATGGTAAAAATATATTCCATTTACACTATATAACCAATTAAAAAGATAATCTAATCATATAATTAAATAATATGAAAAAGCAGTTTTGATGTAAAATGCAGTAATTTTCACTATTCATTAAAAAAATGAACACTGTCAGAAAAATACCAAAAAATTATCCAATGTAAACTTCAATGTCCCAACCAAAAATTATAAGTTTATTATTAAAAATAGAGGTTATAAAATTGTCAAATGTTTGATTTAAAAATGTTTTTCCATCAAAAGGTAGTAACACAATTTTTTAAAAATATTAGTGTATTCTATGTTTAAGATTTGATTTATTCTCATTTTAATCATCTAAAACACTATCTGATTAATAAATAGACATAGATAATAATATATATTATATTGTTACTTACATGGGATGTTACACCAAATACGTTGTCATAATCTTGGTTAAATCTTGAACCACCTCTACACAAATTGGTATACATCATTTATTTCAAGTAATTATAACTCATACACAGGATAGGGTAAAAAAGGATTTTTAAGGGGACCACATAAATAACCTTAGACATGTCGGTTGTACATAATAATTTAGGGAAGGATAACACAAAATCCATCTTTTTTAATTATTATTAGTAATTATTAAGACATTTATTAAATTAAATTAAATTTAAAAACCAAAACATAGGTCATGATATAGATCAGGAATGGTCATAAACATTTAACTAATTCAAAAAACTATGATGACTGACAGTCATTTACATTTGTTCGTAAATATTAATATAAAATGGATTTCATTAACTAGTTCTCTTTTATATTGATGACACACTGAATTATATTGGAGATATCCATCTTAAATGTATTCTTGGAAAAGAAATTGTTGATCCAATAAGGGTTGATTATTACTATAAATTAAATGATAATTTTATGATTCTTAAATCCATTGTTAAATCCTTAAAAAATTGTCCAATATATAAAATAATTTTTAGTGTAACAATTTTTATATTAATTTTATTTAATTTTTCAATTTATTAGGAGACTAACTAGAATCTTCTATTAAGATACACACCATTTATATCATATTTTATGTATTTGGTTTAAACTCATGGGGATTCATCATGTACCTATATCTGACTATAAAATCTGTATTATAGACATACACATCATGTTTCTCACTTTTGATATTCCCAAGATTCATGCATGGATCTTTGGCATGCATCTTGGAAGATTAAATGTTATTTTATAAAGTGTTTCAAGCAATGGAGATAGAATTCCATGGGTTAATGTAACCAAATATAGTACATGAAATTTCCATCACATGGATGAATACACATTGTGTATAGGAAAGATAAATATTGCATATCATACATGACACGTGTCTAAGAAACCCAAAAAATGACTCAACATGTTCCTCAGATGTGTGACTAAATGATTTGTAAATTCCATCTACATGTCGTATGTCTTCTTACCTCATTAGATGGATCGACTTGTAAATGAGGTGTGGGAAAAGATAAACAGTCCTCCATGCACACCGACTACATGTTCTATATGACATTGTTTTTATTGGTTGATAGTATCATATTGTCTGACCATGTAAATGAACACAATGATTATATGAATTTATCTACTCAACTGAGTGGACTACATAGTGTGTACTCAAGCTACTCGCTCTGTAGTCTCAGATGTCATGATCCATGTTGGACCAGTCTAAACATATTGAGAAATAAATTCACATGTATTGTTATTGATCAAGACCTCATGTATCATGCCACATAGATTGGTGTACTAAACATAATTACA
The DNA here is from genome assembly GCA_963277665.1 of Viscum album. Lineage (NCBI taxonomy): Eukaryota > Viridiplantae > Streptophyta > Magnoliopsida > Santalales > Viscaceae > Viscum > Viscum album. The sequence goes on from OY728120.1 coordinate 1,690,312,233, forward strand.
AGACATGTTCTCTAGATAAATGTCATGTAGTCCCCTGATATTTAGCTAGAATCCACATATCACCTCAATAACATAAATTGTAAGTATTTATCTATTCATAGAACCATAAGAAAAAAACACTAAATTTTGATGATTAACATATATAAATCATGTTAACTAAAATAATATAAATGAAATAATATAAATTAAATGAAAATAAATCCACTATTTTTCATATATATCAACAATCAAATAAATAATTACTAATTTCAAATGTGAGTCCACTAATACAACATTGAGGTTCCAAGTATGAAAAATGTTCCATCAGTGGGAGATATAACAAAATGTTTTAGATGATCTGATGGACCATTAACAATATTTTTAGTCACATAAATTTTATGACCAATTAAATCAATTATAATCAGATATTGATAAAAGTAAAATGCATAACCCATAGAGGATCATTCCATGTTATATTTATAATTAATATATTTATATTGAAAGAAATAAGTATACTTCTTATAATAGCATTCTATAATGAGGATGTTGATCATATAAATAACCCTTCTAATATTAACTTCATTGTATTAAGAGTATCCATGTTTGGAATTACTCTAGCTATGATCCACATGTGCTCATTTGATCTCAAAATAATACTAAATGTTTTTTGGTTAAAATTGTGTAATTTTTTTTCTGGAAATTTTTTTCATTATCAGTCACCATTGTTTAATACTAGTACAATGAGACATGTTTTTTTTCTTTTTTAATTAATTAATTAATGCTTTTTTATATTTTTCATTTCACATAACACTAAATAAATCATCTGTAATTTGAAGTCACTATGTTTTCCCTACATTATAAGTTACATCAGGTTCACTAAACTACACATAACACTTAGATTATAATTCAATACACATGACACTCTACTTTTCATGTGTTACAAAAAATTCTACATTGATGTGATAATGTGTGTTAAACACAAGATCAAGTTTTACCAACAAACAGTATAATATTAATATTTTTATTAAAATATTATTATACTTATCATCTAACCACCATAATACAAGTTATGAATAATATTAACTAACGTGTGAAAATATTATTCACACATGTATATAAAAAGAAGTATTTTCTTATCAATTAATTATAAGGGAATGTAAAAACAATTTGAAAATAATGGAAATCCGTTTAGAAAAAAACATTTCTTCTTTATAAAAAAATTATTTTATCTAAAAAATGTATGAAAAACTTTGTTAATGATTTTTATAATAAAATTTATTAATTTTATATGTAATAAAATAAATTACACACATCCAACATATTTTATATATAAAAGATAAGAATAAATACAATTATTGTATTAAAATATATATTATAAATAAGATAATTTTACAACCATTAGTAGAGAACCCATTTTAAATATAAATTTTGACACATTTATAATTTCTCATTAAAAAACTGCATTTTATTAAATTCTAAAATCATATATTAAGTTGGGCTAATATATGGTATGTTTCTACGAAGTATCATATTTTGATGAATATGGAAAAGTGCTAAATTTAAATTGAAAACCACATTTCATTCTTATATAAATATATAGATAATTATATTTTTAATTTGTTTTAAAGATTATATAGGTTAATAATATATAAATTAATCTAATTTAGTTCGTAATAAAAAATTTCAAAAATAATTTTCTTACAAAAACAATTAAATAATTTTAGCATTTTAACATTAAAAAATTATTATTTTGACCCGATTGTGGGATTAATTTGAAAATGAAATCTACCATTCCTGGGATTAGAATTTGGAAAATTGGATTCTATATTTTGTATCATCATTATTTATAATTAATTATATGTCCAACATATTATTTGACTGTAAAATATTAGTGAATTAAATTATAGTGGTTATAGTAAAAACCAGAAAACATATTAGTTTGAAAATAATTTATGTGGCCAAATAACCTAGAACATTATTCAAAAGTAAATTGATGGAAATATTTTTTACAATTCCAATTTTAGTTATAAAATTGAGAATTCTTTCATAAAAATGATATAAGCGATAACACTAAATATTCTTCAGCTTTTTATAAATAAAATATTTTAACACCATCTCAACTATAAAAAGGGAAGACACCCCCTCAGTTATTCACAACTATCTTGCAAATTAGATCAAAGAAAACCTACAATAATCTCCTCAAAATTTCCTCCATTAATACTATAAGACTCAATTTTGATCCAAATCCATCATAGATATCCCTTTGGTGCAAACCAAGAAGACTTACCCAAAGAAAAGGTAACATCCTTCCCAAATAACTTTTCATTTTTTTATTTTCCACCACCTCATGTTTTATTATTACTAGTTTAAATAATATCATATGTATCCTCAATGTTATTATATGTTTTTTATAATTTTTCTAACTTAAACTATTCATACATCCCTCAAATGTGTAATGAACTTGTCATTCGTGTGTATGGGAGAGTACTTCCTCAAAAAATGATGTTGTTCATTTTCCCTTTACCACCTAAAATGGTAGGAATTATTTTATACATACGTTTATTATATATATTATAATATATTTTTGATTTATATTTTGTCCTATAATTATTATATAAAACATACCTTAATTATTTACATTTTTATTAAGTATGAATTGTTTTGTTTGTGGACCCTTGGACTACCACATCCTCCAAACAATGTCATTCCTCTACACATTTCATGAAATAGATTTTGAATATTCTTAGTAAATTTATGATATATAGATGAAATAATAAATATATATTAATGATAATATATATATATATATATATATATCATTTACATTATTTCACTCCATACCATAAGAAAATGGAAACATCGTTCATGCGTACATACATTCTACTGTCCCCATAAACAATGTATTGAATTTCATAATTCCACCTTTTATAGATTTTTAAAAATGGAAATATAATGAATATATATTATATTTATATTATGTTTTACTTTCAATGAAAAAATTATGTCATCATAAATGTAATATGACTAAGAATAAAAAGTCAAAACATATGTGAAAACGATAGAGGATATTACTTAAATTGTAACATTAATATGGAATTATTAATAACTTAGTAATATAATGAAATAATAAAATCATATATTGTGTTATATATAATAATATGGTATTGTGGTGTATTAAAAATTAAAATTTATTTTTTATACATGAGTTTATAACATGTATAATTAATGTTAGTACTTAAGGTACCAATTTTCCTGTCTAACTATTATTTTTGGTAGACTTATGTATTTTCCACCGCTCATTTATCTTGTGTGAGTTATATTATTACCATGAATTTATTTTATGATTATTATAAATTAATATATGGTTATTTAAATATCAAATTGATAATAATTCTTTCATTGGGGTTAGGGCTCAAAATTTACCAAATAGGTAATAGAATGTTTTCTCATTTTTCTATATTTGAGATACATTCATCGTTATGTGACTATAATTTTCTATAAAAAGTATATATAGACATTAGAATTGTTATGTCACTAATATCCTTATTTTCTTGGTATTTTATGCATAATGAAATGTTATTATTTAATGGTAATTATGAATCTACGTTACAATAGTCATGACTAATTATAGTTATAATCTAATCTTTTTTTAGGAGCATTTTATTATACATCCATTTATAAAATATTTTTATCCATATATTAATAAATATCATTAATTTTATTATCATATGTTTATTTATAATATAATCTGGTAATTTTACAATTTTTACACTCATTCGTATAAAATAAAATTAAGAAATAATTTTAAATAAAATACTGCTTAATCTATCACTTTACTCATCATTATATGTTATTTCAAAACCATGTTTTTTAGAAGAAAAAAAATTATTTACAAAGTTATAATATTACTCTATTTTCATTAAAAGGAAAATTTAATCATTTTTACAATTTTAAAAAAGGGTTTTAAAAGGTATAAAATTTTTATTTTTCAATCAAGGAACATTCCTAAACATTTAATGGTGAAAATGATAATTTCTTGAATTTATGGATATACCTAAAGTCATGACCATAATTTCATGAAGATTCTTTTTAAATATTACATGGTTTTTAAAAAAAATAAATAATTCATTTAAGATATATTAATTTAATTTCAAATAGATTGATTTTCCAAAAAAAATCAAGCTTTCTTTATAAGTTTTATATTTATTTAAAATGAAATAGGTTTTTAAATTGTATTGAAGAATTATTTATATTTTTTCAAAATGTATCCAATAGAAAAAGATTTCAAAATGTTTTAATTATTTATTTATATGTATCAAATATATTTTAATATAATTTTTTATTCAATATATTTTCATGCATTCATTATAAATTTAAAATGAATTTTCATTGAAAACTATTTTCAACATGTTTTCAAGATTACTTTTTCTTCATATTATTTTCATAAATTGGTTTTAAAATTTTTTTCAATATTCCTTTTTATTTTCTTCATGAAATTTCAAAAAAAATTCCTTCTATGATGACATCTATTGGTGTCCGTCATTATTTCTGGGTATATGAGAAAAGGGTTCAATTAATATTCATTCTTTGAATGGTTCTTGTTTCGATTCTGTGATGGTTATGAAACAAGATTTTTTTTCATGGGTTATATGTTTTTCATACCTGATTCACTTTCATATGTCATAAGTTTGTGAATCCTTCTTATTTTCATGAGTTATTCATTGATTAAATTTTTATGAAACCTATATATTTTCTAGAATATATAATATTATTGAATGATTATGATACCAATTTTATTTCATTGGGTAGGATATTATGTGACACCCATCTATTTTTATGGGCCATGAAGTGATGTATGTTTTAAAATAATTTGGACATGTATAAATGGTTTAATTTTTTTTTGTGTGACCAATATCTCCGTCAAATAAATTTTGTAATGAATTATATCTCATGAGGAAGACATGGCTACAATAGAGATCAAACTCGATTTACTAAATAATTTTTCTGATAAGATGGTTGTTGGAGTGATACATGACTACTAAAAAGGTCATAGGAGTGAACCATTAAATCGAAGATGGTTTGCGGGTAAACCAATTCCATATTATATGGACATGGAAAAAATCTATAACTACTATAAAAATCATTTTTTATATTCTAATGTGTCTACAATAATGTTTTTATATTATTGCTATATTAACCTCTCATTTCTTTTGTCCATGATTACCATATGTTTTGTGGCTTATAAACTATGAATATATATCCCATTAATCATATATTTGATCACAAATATTAAGGTTATGATCTTCAAATGATATTAGAAATTACTCATACCCCCATTATCATGTTATTCTTAGGTATCTCATCTATTTAACCTTACTAAGCAGCTAGGATCACCCTTAATTATGTTTTTTGCTTGTTATGAAGAATGATATTTTTATATTTAATAAAGGGTATAACATTTGAGGTAAATAATTATGAGATTTCACCAAGATAGAATATTTTTTACATGTTTTCATGGACAATTAACTGTTAATGTACTATAGAATTTATATATTTATTATAACAAATATTCATAATAATTAGGTATTATCCATGTATGTGAATCATAGGTATCCAAAAAAGGATTCTTGGTAGATATTCTTATTCTTGAGAGGATTAAAGGAATAATAGTCCAGAGATAAATTAGTTTTTCACAATGATGGTCTAATATCTATTTCATGATTAAAAATTATCCAAACACAATAGATATAATAATATATTTGTAGATATATGGTTTAGATTAAAATATTTATTAATTTAATTACATACCTTTTCAAATATAATAACGATTATTAAACAACTTTTAAAAATAAATATATTATTATTGTTATTATTATTATTTTATAGATTGAACACTAAATTGCATAATAAAAAATATAATATAACTGGATTCTAAATTAATATATGTATCTAAATAAATATTTCTTCAAGTACTCAATTAAAAATTTATTTAATAACCAAATATATATTTAAATTAAATATTCTCTTCATTAATAAATATTTGTGGTCAATAACAAATATATAAATACATTCATTGGTTGTGATAATATTATTTATTCCACTAATTTAATTTAAATATAGTTTATTTATGATCAACAGAAAGACATAATTTGTGTCATACTATGAATATTTATAATTTTCTTTAGGATTGATTTCAAAAAGTCAAATATTTATATCTAAATATCTGTAATGGTACCCAAGAGAAATAAAATCTTATCCCAATAATGAAAACAAAGTACGAATGATCACTATGTAATATTATCCCTTTATCACAACATCTTATCTAGCACAACTAACATCCATGATGTCAACCTATATGCATAATAAGTATTTATTTAAATATATGAAGTAAATATATCATTCCACCATGTACAATTATATTTGGGATATAGTTCCATTCCAATCAAATGGATGAGATATCAACTTCCAAAAATATGGAATTAACAAATCCTTCCTTAACATATTCATTAATTGCACATCGCTCATGTTGAAAAAAGGTATCCAACATCTCAATGAATTATATTTTCATGGCATAAACAATTAATATATGTTTATGATCCCTAATAAACACTAATAATAATATTAAAGTCTTAATACCATTACATAGAAACACACACACTTATATAGGAATATATAATGTTACCAAATTATGTTAAATTCTTATAGGTGGGTCTCTTAACATAATCTCCCATTTTGGAGATTACTCGGTGTGGACATCATGAGATGATGTCTCATCTATTTATGAGTACTCGCACCAAAAAGTACATATACTCACTTCACCCATCATAGTAAATTACATTAACCGAAATAAGAATTTAATTATATCAGACTATAATTTCAACGTTCTCATCAATGAAGGGAACATATATGGCCATATCAATGTGATAGCAACTCTAGGACATTATAACATCAACAAAATGAAGAACAAAAAAATATGAAATTATAATTTTTATTAATATTCAAATCATCGAATATAAATGTAATAAAAGTATAAATAGTTTGTTCCTTGACCCCAACTCCAATAAGTTACACTGACCATATTATAATGACCTCACTAACAATTCGTACATAGTTTCCAATGATATAAACATAAAATAATTTTACCCCAAAAACCAAACAATTATCATCAAAAGTTAGGACAAGTGTGATTTGTGACACCTTCTAGAATTTACCACCCATGTTCATACTGACTATGAGTCAAAATACAATCTAAAATTTTCTACAATATTCTAATTGATAGTGTTCTAGAGAAATTATTTGTGATTTAGAACTTATATCCCAATTTTTATATATATGTAGACACAATTTGGCATTTACCTACAATTGATAAACCCATAGAGAAAATGAGAGGGCATCCAATTTTTTTAATAAGGTTAGATCGATAATATTAACAGGAATACATTTTATATGTATCACCAATGTTTATATGTGTCTGGGACATCATGTTGTTCATACTATATCATTGAGGGTTTCTAGATAACGTATTTCAATATTGGCCAAGTTGGAGGTTCAAGTGTCATGGATCCATGGGTTGTACATAATGAATTTAAATTATTGACTTCATGTTGTATGTTATAATAGAATCTATTTTTAATGACACATAAATATGATGGTCTTTATAAAGAACTTAATTGGTGGTTCCCTACATTATTTTATCATAAAACATTATAATATTTACATGGTTTACAAGAAGATAATTATCTCCATCATATATATAACCCACTATACATGAGATCTAACTAGATTGGATGAATTATGTTTAAATGTAGCATTGAAGAGGGACTTATGTTTTTAAGGTGATATCATAGACTATATTTTTTTAGTTTTTTTTCTTGTTTTACCTTTTTGGAAATATTTTTGATGTATTTATACTGGTTAAATAATTATCTATTATAGTAATAATAGTTCAATGTTTATTTTTCATTAATGGTTGACTGTTACCTATAATTCCATAAGCATACACATTTTTTATATTATTGCAGAATTATTTTTATGTTATTTAATGGAATGATGGTATTATAGTCACTATAAGATTGTTATAGACTATTTTTTCTAGAAAAAATTATATAGGGTATAGGTATTTTTTCTAAATATCATCTATTTACATGGTCTCAATCATTTATAATGTTTTCGTGGACTTGGGTGTTTCACACGGCCATACATATACATATATGTGCACATTAACACACCCATACCACAATGTACATTCATCAACACTCACTACCCTCCCCCCGGCTCACATCATTCAGTACTTTCACACCCACACTCAATTCCCCCCATCACTTATTTGTTAGAAATTGATTATTTATCACCAGAAAATATCTACTAATTTAGGTATCTTTAAAATCATATAGATTTTACAATGATGGAAAAGTACTGATAAAGAGACCCTTCATCATCATTGATATAATATATCTCCCCATACATATTTATTGAAATGATAAATGGTGAACTTATAAATTCAAAAAATGTACAAATAAAAATATGAAAATATTTTTTTACCAAATTTAGGTATTGTACTCATGCTCTGTATTATAACTCTCCCATCCTACTCACATGTGATTCTGACCACCTTTGTTATAAAATATTTTTTTTCATCCATGGCTGTTGAACTTGAGGTATATTTAATATGGGTAGCATTTATTAATTAAAAAATTAACATAAATAGACAGGGGTGTCCAAATACAATGATCAAGGTTAACAAACATTTGGCAATGGAGTACATGTCAAGTATCTACTTTTTATACATAGTAATAATTAGTATCATCTAGTTATATATCTCGACATTAATCACTAATTAATTATTAAATGATCATGTATATAAAAATGATAAATAATGATGAGGAATAATATTTTTTAATGAAGTATTATTAACGAATTAAAACATGAAATGAAATTTAACTTTTATGAGAGAAATGTTCATAAAAGAAAAATATATTTATAAAACTGAATGGGGAAACTCAGATATCTCATTATATTTAATGTCATAGTAAAATCATAAATCTAGGTCAATAATAAAATAGTTATTTTCAGACTAAATGGATTATTGGTATATTTTACAAGAAATAATCTTCCAGGATATCGATATTTTTCCAAAGAATATTTTCAATGATGGTCACCAGATCCAAGATAAAATGTTTTCATGTTAAATTAATAATTAATTTCAATATATGTAAATAAATAATACCATATTATTGATATAATTATTCAATGACAAATTTAACAATCCAAAACCCATTTCAGGTCAACCATCTTTGTGTTTTTAGGGTTATGGATTAGAATCCTGTTAGTCGTGATCCACATGTTCACATTTGACCTCTGATGAATTCTAATGTATTTTCTAGTGCCAAAATGGTTTATTGATCATCATGAATTTTTCATTATGGTAATTAAAAAACATCATTCATACATGAAGTATTTTCATATTCATATTGTTATTAAGATGATGGATAAGGATAGAGAAACCCAATAGAATTATATATTTTTAAAAGATATTTCTAGATTTCCTAATTCCCAATGATTATAAATTTCGATCAATATCTACATAGTAGACTTCACAATATATTAATAAAAATATTTTTAGTGTTAAAATATTATTTAATTTCACAATTTTTCAAATATAATATAATAATCCTTATATTACATCATGACATTAAATAATATTATTATTATTTACATAGTGATTGTGCTTATTGAAACATGATAAATATTTTTTTTACCACCTTAAAAAATATTTATCACAAGACATAAACATGGACTTATAATACTATATGGAAATATTTAATCAATTATTTAATCTTGAGATAAGTCATGAATTCATATTAAGCATCATTTCATGTTTATAGTTTAAGAGAATTATTCCATAACTATTACATATCATATCAAATATTAAAAAGTATAAACATATACAATGTCTAATTTTTTCAAAATATTTAAACACCTTAAATAAAACAAGAATTATTTTCTTGATAAAAAGATTCTTGAATTAAGTCGTTCTCTTACACTTCCATATAACCTATGAAATTTCATTCAAACACTTGGGATTGACATACAATGTTTAGTAAGGGTTATAAAATAATGAATGAAAATATTAGTCCATGAAGACATACAAATTAATAAAATCTTACTTTTCACTAATAAAAAATAACGACATTAATATATCTCATGAAATCACCAGATTTATGAATAACTCATAGATATCATTTATCATAAAGGTCACATAGGGAATCAATAACATACATACAATGTAGCTTTCACAACTACTTAAAGTGTAACTTTCATGATTACATTTGGAATACACATCAGAGTATATTCCCTAAATATGCTTGGAGAGACATTATCATTTACCTTTGTCACATTACCCAATTAATTGGAGATATATCATGGGCTCAACAACCCTCTGTTTATCAGGAACCATCCATATATTTAAACAATTCCAAAGAACCATAAAAAATCATAACAAATAAAAAAAGATAATGTAAAGATAACATTTACAAATTGCAATCACAATATAACATTTCAAGATATTGACATAATAAATTCTTTCTCAAAATTATTTTCAATACCAAAATACATAAAAATGTTATATGGTATTTATTTTCCTTTTAAAAACATTATGTCTTGTTATGAAAGAAAAATATTAAATAATACTCGTGATGGAAGAAAGGCCATTTTCACCATTTACCTTAAAAAAACATCAATTTTTTCATTTAGTAAAAGGATTCATTAAAAAATAATCCCTTTTATTGGAAGTATAATCCAAAGGGATTAATTAGAAACCATATAAAATTAGGTCATATAAAAATCAGAATATTCCTCAGTGACAGGAGATTTAAATGTCGTCCCAAACCTTGAGTCTGACTTGTCTCATTCATTCTTTATATTATTGAATAATAAAAATTAGGTTAATTTACACATTATATAGAACCTTTTTCAATTTTATTATTCATCTTATATTACTTATCATAATTTTATAAAAATTACATAATTATTTATGTTCATATCAGTTGGTTTTTTCGATATTCGGTACTTGAGTCAAAAATTAACTTGTTTGATGTAAATTTTCATTGTGGTCAAAAGTCCATCATCTCAAGAATATTATTTATGAATAAAATATGATATATATGTGGAATATATGTATTTATAATTTCATTAATGTTTTTAGATAAGTAATAAAATTCACTTTTCATAGAGAAATTAGGTCGTACGTATGCATTAACGCTACTTTAATTTCATTCTCATATTAAAATAACAATAAATAAATAATATAAATCTATATTATAAGACCATTATTATATTTTTGTCATGTATTTCCCATAGGTTAACTAAAATCATCCTTTATATGTTCCAAGAATATCATTAATGATTCATATCACTTTGAGGGGGGTGTTTACCTCACTTGCTCAAATGAAATTATCGTATTTACTCAATAGGGAAATCATAATAGTATATTATAATTAAAAATTGCATTAACATAGATAAAATATTAATATTATATATATCATTTATAAATCCAGTTCAATCAAAATGAACACAATAAAAGGTGGTATGGTAAAATGAACAATCATCGTTTCATGAGGAAGTAGTTTGTTGTACAGAAAAATAATATGGTCATATCCATTAGATTGAGGTGTGTGTAAGTGTAGTAAGAAATAATTATCATAACAAAATCATATTATATTGAGGATTTTAATGTTGTTTTTTAATAAAATTATAATAGGAGAATAGGGAGTGGAGAAGGAAAATAAATGAATGGAATTTGTGAGGAAATGTAACCTTGAAATAAGGTAACTACTTTGGATTTGAGACAAAAGGATTTCTTGAATTTACTTACACCCAAGGTATGTATTCTATGAGGATGTAATGGATGTTGTAAGATTACATGATCATATTTTTGACGATAAAAGTTTCTTTATAAGTGTGATTAAGTTGATATAGTTGTTGGCCTTTTATAAGAGGGAGGATGGGCTATTTAGGAATGTCTTCAAATATTAATTTATTATAAATTCAAATTCAATTAAAAATGTTCCAAAGCTTATTTAATTATAATATAAGATGAATTCAGTTCTAATAAAAATCATTAAATAATTTTTATAAACATCATTAAATAATTTTTAGACAAGTTTGACTATTTTTATATCCTTCTATTTTTCAGTTAACCGCTATTTTACCCTTTTAAATCTTATAGTGATGTCTTGTAATTTACACGTTGTTGGTTAATGAAATTACCATATCTAGTCAAAAGACACAAAAAAAGAATTTATGAATTAATTATTAACCATTTATATGTATCATATATTTTTAGGAATTTAGTATCATTTTATAGACTATTTTATATTTTAAGTTTTGAATTATGTCAATTTTGGACAATATTCATACATGACTCCTTTACAAATTCATAAAAACATGATTCCTTCTATAAAAAACATTGAATCAGTTCTAACATGTCATATTCACCTATATAATTCGTTTATGTAATTAATCATGTGAAATAATATTTATTTTAATATTTATTATATCTTAAATTTGAATCCATTATTAATGAAGCAATCACAACATCATCATTGTGTCATAATTAAATTTACTTATTTCTTGGGTAAAAAATATTGAAAAATTTTAATGATGTAAGAAATAAATTTATATTTATAATTATTTTATAAAATTAATTAATCACATATATAACCAAATATAAATATTATTTTTGTAAGAAGATACATGTTGAGATTATATTTCTCTTTATATTAAATTAATTATTATAACTTGTCATTATCACTCACAAGAGACTCCCAAATGAAAAAATAGGACTATGGATTCTCATGGTCATATATTACTCATATAATAGTATTAGTAATCTTTTTACTGTAGTTATATATCATTATAACATTATTTTTTATCCTTATTTACCTGATTTACACTTAAAAAATTCTAAATAAAAACAATTACTGAAGTTACTATACATAATGTACAAGAATAAAAGGTACCTATTGAAACAATATGGATATTCTGATTCCCAATATGGAATAAATTTTTCCAAATTCAAAACACAGAAATAGTTCTAATTAATTAAAAAATTAATCCCATAGTCAAAACATGAAAATGTATTGTTATGAAATAAAAACTACCAAAATATTGAGTAGAGTTTATGTCCAATTTTGATGTGAAATTACATATAATGACCCAATTTGGATTAAAGGATAAAAATATTTTCCATTAATACTTTTAAACCATTAAATAATATGATTTAACCATATAAATTATTTGGATGGATGAAGTTGTTTTCAATTTAAATTTAGTGTATTTTTATTATTCATAAAAACATCATAGTTTTCAGAAAAATATCAAAATTTCATATATAATAAATTGATGTAATACTTATAAATAAGAGTTTTATTTTGTCAAATATAACATATAATGATTTAAAATATTAATTTTAATTGGGTTTATCTCAAAATATAAGAAAACTACATTTTTAGAAAAATACCACTTTTGTCGGGAAAATTTAATTTGTTCTTATATCTTATCTTGAAGACATATAAGATGAATTCTAAACATTAAATTGAATATATAAAATATATTTTTCATTAAATAAAAATACATAAAGAGTGATATTATTTTATTAACATAGTAAATCACTTATTAAATATGTTTTCAAAAAATACACATCCTTTATATTCAATTGGTTTTATTTAGATTTCTAATAAATTTAGTAACCAGTGAATACTTATTTAAACATGTGTAAACAATATATTCATAAATAGGTTGATAATATTCATTCTCACCAGTATAATTTCTAGATTTTAACATCCATTTAAAATAATAATATTATTGTTGTATTATTATTCGGTATAACCTAACGTTGTGTGCAACGTAATATTTCTACGAAACCCATTATTATGTGTTTGGTATGCTATCAGAATAATTTATTTCTTTATGGTAAAATAAATATCTAATTCATAGATATTAATAAATATTAAAATGTATTATTCTATAAATACCTTTTTCATTACATCATTCTCCCCTTTTGGAAATTGTGTTCTCGAAATTTTAAAATTATTATCAGAAACATTATTTAAATTACCACATCGGTAAAAGAGTCAATAAAATCATCACTTTAAAAGAATGAAGGATAATTTCAAAGGACATATGAGATAACACATACTAATATTCTATTTAGGTAAACATGGATATTGAAGATAAAACTAACCATCATGTTATGATATAATGTAACATAAAAATGATTTATATAATGAAAAAAATTAGAAAACAAAAAACATGTGATCGGTTAACCATTCATTTATTTCACAGTAGGAAAAGTAAAAATAAAACCTTTTTGTTTTATATTACTTTTAATAATTTTGAATAATTTATTTATGTTCATTAAAAAGTACATAAGGAAGCATACTTACTTTTAATGTAGAGTTTAATCCTTTAGTATAAATCTACCACAAAAACAAAATTTCATCAAACAATGTGTATTGAAGATTAGTTGGTCACACCAAATGTTCTATAATCAACATCCAGATAATCGCATAATAAAAAAAATATGAACTATATATTTCCCATGTCATTATACAATAACCAAAACCTTAATGGTCAGTAAATGATCAGATAATCCCAAAAAGAATAATCCTTTATAAAACGGAATATTACTCTTAATATTCATAATTTAACAAAAAATACCCAATGTTCAACAAAGAACATTCAATAAAAAGTGGTCCATATAATTCATAAAAAATACAAACTATGACTGAAACAAAAAATTCATAAGGCTTTGATAACATGGACTTCCATGATATATCATAACATTTATCTCCAAATAACATTGAATACTCTTAATGTCTCATATATAAAAGTCATTAAACTAATCATACATTCTCTAGGATATGTTAATAATTCCCATAAATATCCCAAATCGCTACATGTTGACAATGAAAACATATATTCTTCCAAAATAAAATTCATGGATTACTCCAAAAAGATCCCATAGTATTATAGTTTACTTAGGAATATAGTTTTCCCAAAATTGAGAATGTATTATATGATAACATTTATCACATAATCATCAAATCATTTTCCTACACTAAGGATATCCATTTTATAAAATATAAGTTCATAAAATAAAATTATACATTATATATATATATTATTTTAACTAAAAATAATATGTTATACTAACTAGGGGATTCACATAGGCCAACAGTAGTTTATGTACCCTTATCTCCCTTTAGTTGTGGGATAACTTCCAGCAACTATGATGGATGTGACGGGTCGTCACCAATCTTGCGGGTTGCCCATTTTTATAAAACTCAAAAATAACCCAAAATTTTCTATCCTCAATGGATTTATAATACCAATCATTTTAATCTGAACTCATAATGACCTAAAAATAATAATTCATGATGTTATATTTATATTGAAATTTTATTTATTTTGTAAAGACCTGTAAATTTCTAGGGAATTTTTTTCAATTTTCTTTGGGATTTTACGAGTACGCAGTTTCTGACGGCACCTGATTCTGTTGCCCGGTGTGCCCGGAATAATTTTCTAAAGTTTAGCTCTGGTACGTTCAGTGAAATGAATGAGAGGGTTTTTCTAACATTTGAACCGGTGCTCAAGATCAAAATCTGAGGGCACCGATGAAACCGCAACGCCGATTTTTGCTTAAGAGAACCTTTTTCTGGGTTGCGTTTTCTTAAGAGGAAATGTTAAAAATGCGAGGAATAAAAATAAAAATTGCATTACAATTTTATTTTTATTTCATTACTGGTGGTTTAAGTGTTATGGGAGGGAAGATGTGAGGATGTTGGGGTGGGGACCACACGAGCCCCCACCTCCTTAAAATTCCTAATACCCCATTAAAGACCCCATTTATTTTTCCCCTCTAGAAATTATTTTGTATCTCCTCCACATTAATATACATCCCAATAAAACGCCTCGTTATTTGACAATGCATGTTAATTAATTGGGTGAATTCATTTTGAATTTTGAAAAGGATGGAATGAGTAATAAAATAAGGGAAGCATTATTTTGCTATGGTTGGTTGTTGTGCGAGAAGGTTTGGGGAGAAAATACTCAAGCCTTGAAAAACATCATCTTCTTCACGAAGAACACCAAGTCTACGATGAAGAACTCCATCACCACTGGGGGAGATCACCGTACCGTCTCCTCTCCTCTCCATAGCCAGTGATAGATGCCTTATTTAGAGAATGATGATGCACTACATCATTCAACGAAAGAACACCGACGACGCTTACGGAGCCTCGTTCCACGACACTGTATTTCGCGATGTATTTTTCCCGTGATGATCCTCGTTCGACGACTTCATCAAGGTAGGGGTGTGTTTTTACGAAGTATTAATTCTTTTTGTTCTTCATTAAATATTTGGTCTGCCTGTTATCAATTTAACAGGGGGAGGTCGGACCACCCGAACACGGCCGATACTCCTCCCCCTTTGTGGTTTTTTTCGTTGCGGCTTGAACGAAGGCGGTGTGGTGCAACGACACCGCCCAGAAATAAAGAGGAACGTGACGAAGAAGCAAGGCGCCATCGCGCCACGCCGTTGAGGCCGAAAGAAGTCGAAGACGGAGTGGGGCCCTGGCGGAAGGGCGCGGTGCCGTCACGCCGCGCCGAATAACCATGGCGGACCGCGGCCAGAGAGGGTCGTGGCGGAGGGGCGCGGCGTCGCCGCACCGCGATGGTCGGACCAAGGCCACAACCTTTGGACGCGGTGGAGCAGTGATCTGCGGCCAAAACCACTAGCTGTCGGCGCATGGTGGGTGGGATGAACCGGTCCCGCGTGGTACACTGGCCAGCTATTACGGCCGGCCAGATCTGGAAAACCGGGGATTTGACCCTCGGTCACTGTAGCAGGGTGGACCCCCCGCGAGTTCACTGTTCAGTCCGAAGGTGTGGCGGCTCCCCCCTTCCATGCTCACGCGGCGCGCGGCCCCCTCGCTGGGCCGACCGGCAGCTCCGGTCCGGGTCGCCCGCGCTGGGCCAGGCCGCGTCCTGATGGGTCGGGCTCGGACCCGGGTCGGGTCGAGCCGGTTCGGGCGGACCCAGGGGGTCTTGGGCTGGGACAATCCTGGCCCAAAACCCCCTAAAAATGGACATGTTCGTTAAAATGACCATAACATGGGCTACATACCTCGTATTGACATACCTTCAGTTGCGATGTGATACATGTATTGAGAAGGTCGTTTCAGTATATTACACTAATGGTTTCAAAGAACTTTCTGTATGGACGGGTTGGTTCGTACATGAAACCAACCGGGCCCTCGGAACATAAACGCTTATAACCTGAGCTCCAGACGTCCGATTGATGTGTCATTGACTATGTTGGATTCCTCATAATGATACATGCCTTTGGATTACTCTGATCAAGGCTTGGATGTTGTTGGAGTACGGATGGGTGGGTTTTGACTTAAAAACCAACCGGGCCTGTGAGATGAAAAAGCCAATAACTCTCAGAACGGGTGTCCGATTGACGCGTCGTCTGTCATGTTGAGTTCCTATAGATGAGACCGAACCTTGGGATACATAAAATCCCGACTATGTGTCAGTTGATGTATCAACACCTTGCCTCGTGGAGCGGACGCTCCTGAAAACGAGCATGTTGTGTGTGGAAACCCTAGAGCTGGCTGCGACGACGACTGCACTGAAATCCTCCGTGGGTTCGGCAGTGACGACGACTGCACTGAAATCCTTCTTGGGTTCCGCAGTGACGACCACTGTACAAGGATCCTCTGTGGGTTCGGCAGTGATGAAGACCATACTAAAATCCTTCATGGGTTCGACGACGATGACTACTGTTCTTATATCTTATGTGGGTCTTACAGTACATGACTACTGTTCTTGTATCCTACGTGGGTCCTGTAGTATTTGACTCAATACTTGTATCCTACATGGGTCCGATAGAGAGGATGTTCTAGTATCCTACGTGGGTCCAACAGCCTAGCTGGTCTCGTATCTTATGTGGGCCCCAGCTTAGATGAATCAATGGCTACATCTGATCAACTCTATCACCTTACGAAGAAGTATACCTGTGTTATCTCAGTCTTGACATTCAATCATTATCATCAATATAATTGACTGCTGCTTTCCTTTGTGGATTGGGTTGTACTATCCTGTGTGGACGTGATCGAACCTGGGCTCAGATATTGGAGCCGAACTGGAATTGATGACTTAGGTATATGTATGGGGATATACCTAAGTAGAGTTGGTTGTTACTTCATGATTGTATCCTTCATTTGTGGATTATCCTTTCTGGATTCTGGGAGACCTTTAGGGGTCTCGAGGTCCCTACTAATTAGAGTATACTTACCCCTGCACGGGCTATGCCCGCACTACGTTGTGTTGGATGTAGACAATGAACAGCGTTGATCGTTTTTGATGCTTGTGGAGCGAGTCGGTACCTAGAGGTGGACACTGGGCGGGACGTACACGGAGTGGACAACTGGACCCGAGGAGCTGAGGATATTATCTGTACCCACCCTTCAGGTGGGATTTTCAGTGGACGGCTCGAAGTTTCTGCTTTAATTTTTCAGTTGCTATAATTTCCTTTCATTTTTACTTTACTTTCAATTTGGGTTTGTATTCTGGCCCACTTAATTTTCCATAATTACTTTCGTACTCAGTTTACTTAGTGTTTACTTCTGCTTTCTTACTCTGTGGTGTTTTTTACTTTATAAGGGCAATTATTTCCCCTTTTTTTAGGATTTACGCCTTGGTGCTAGTCGCCTGCCCCTGGACTATGAACGGTAGGCTTGGGGTAGTCATGGCACGAGTCCTGAGGACGGGTCATGACAAATTGGTATCAGAGGAGTTTGGTTCTACTGCAGAAGTCAGGACCCTGATCTTTCTTCTATGTGAAAAAAATAGTGTTAAGGGTATTGTGTGTGGTTATCGGTCTAGGGAGTCCAGTGTTGATGCGGCGGCCAACGTATCCAGACACTAGGACGCTGACTTCTGATTTCCGACTGAGTGCACAAAAACATTGATTTCATGTGTGTTTAAATGTTTTCTTTGTTATTACATTGTGTCAGCTCACTTGTTAAACTGAATTGACCGTGGAACACCTATTTCCGTTCAAGATGGCCCCATGACTATAGCCAGCTAGGGTTCCGAGCTTTGTACAAGACAAAATCCTACCAAGTGACGAGGCCTCGGTGCAGGGCCCCTTTATAGCAGGGGAACCGGTGGTACCCTTACTTGTCGAGACACCGATTCCACTAGCCCCATCCGCTGAGAGTGCACGTCGCCTTAGTGCACTGCACGAGTTTAAGCATCAGAGACTGCCTAGTTTCCATGTGGAGATGGATCCTCAGGCAGCCGATGATTGGATGGAGGCTGTTGTACGAGTTTTTAGGTTAGTAGGGACACCAGCTGACCTCATGGTGATCCATTTAGTGAGTATCCTCCTCGCGGTAGCAGACAGATGGTGGAGCCTGATGCTACAGGTGCACGACAAGGAATCTCTCATCTTGATGGACTATGAGAGCCTCTTCAACTCAGTGTTTGTCCCAGCCCCCTACATGCGGTGCACATTCAGGAGCTACTATAGGTGTGGTAGGGAAGCATGACGATCGCCCAGTACACTGCGAGATTTACCGATCTCTCGCGCTATTCGACAGACATGGTATGGGACCTATTCTTATGGGCCCGGATCTTCGAGCAGGGACTGTGGAATGAGATCAGGGCATTGATGATATCCCTCAACATTTCGACGCAGGCATTAGTACTGGAGTGAGCCCTTCTCATAGAGAGGTTTTTTTCTGAGCATACACCAGCAGTGAGACCTACAGCAGTGCGGCACGTAGCAGAGTCTTCTACAGCTGGCAGTCGATATACGTCACATGGGTCCAGGCAGACCAGACCAGCAGGAGAACGACCTCAAGACACTGGCTCAAAGGTTCGGGGCACATCGGGCCGCGCCAGCCTTATGAGGAGCATACAGTGCTACGCATGCGGCGGGTAGGGCCGCATGGCTCATGACTGCCCGAACCGACGTGTGGAGGAGCAGTAGACTGTTGAGGGACCACCCAGGTAGAGATAGAGGGTCGAACGTGGCGGTATGTAGGGAGCAGCTGGACGAGGCAGAGGAGCTGGCCAAGCAATAGGTGGTGGGAGACGCTTTGAGGCTCTACCACCACTACCACCAGGATTTCCACCCCGACCATAGGGAGTTGGCGGAGAGAGGAAGGCTCAGCTTCAGGCAGCGGGGGCCTATGACCACGGATCACTAGAAATGATTCGAGGTACTATTTGTGTCTACCCCACCCTTGCTAAAGATCTAATAGACAGAGGAGAAAGTCATTCTTTCTTTGACGCTGCCCTTGTTCGAAGCTCAGAGATTCCAACGGAGCCGTTGGCTCGATCCTTACGGCTAGAGACTCCTACAGGAGTAGACTCGACGATTACGCATTGGTTCCGACAGTGTGAGATTACTCTAGGAGGTGAGAGATTCCGCTAGGATCTTCTTATAGCGTCTTCGTGGCCTTATGACGTCATCTTGGACATGGATTGGTTATATACAGTCCATGCTCAGATCGACTGTATTAGGTGCAAGGTGTGGTGTGTCCGCACCGATGGGAGAAGGTTCACCTTCACCGGCGAGAAGGGAGCCTTAGCAACACAGGATGGAATCACGTAGAGGAGAGGAAACCCGATCACTCATCAGTTGGCTAGCCTCATCCTAGGAGTAGTTGATGTGCAGAGTCAGAGTTTTCCTATAGTGGTGGATCGGTATGCAGACGTTTTTCCTGCTGACGTTCCATGACTACCTCCTCGTAGATAGGTCGACTACTATATTGACATGTACCCCTGGACAGCCCTGATATCCACTCTAGCATATCGGATGTCTCCCGCTGAGCTTTGAGAGCAACGGATACAGCTGGAGGACTTGTAGGGAAAGGGATTCATCCGACCCAGTGTTTCACCCTTGGAATCCCTGATTTTGTTTTCCAAGAAGGCGGACAAAAGCTTGTGAGTATGTGTTGATTATCATCTCCTGAACCAGGTGGCTGTGAAGAAAAAGTATCTACTGCCGAGTATTGACGACCTCTTCAATCAGCTCAAGGGATCTCAGTGGTTCTCGAAGATAGACCTCAGGTCAGTCTATCATCAGCTCAGAGTTCAGGATGAGTACGTGCAGAAGACAGCCTTCAGATGTCGGTATGGCCACAATGAGTTCTTGTTTATGCATTTTGGAGTAACCAATGCTCCAACAGTGTTCATGAGTCTCATGAATAGGATCTTTTAGCCATACCTCGATCGATTTGTCGTGGTCATCACCGAAGACATATTGATATACTCGACCACTGAGGAGGAGAATTCCTACCACTTGTAGGTTGTACTGGGCACACTCCGAGAGCACCCTCATTATGGTATTCTCTCGAAGTGTTTGTTCTGGTTACGTGAGGTACACTTCTTGGGACACGTCATCTCTAAGGCTGGAGTTGTGGTGGATCCTGGGAAGATTGAGGCAGTGCTAGCTTGGGAGCCACCCAGGAGTTTGAAAGAGGTGCGAAGATTCTTGGGGATAGTAGGGTACTACTGGAGATTTGTGCCAGACATCTCCAGAGTTGCAGCACCACTCTCAGCTTTGACGAAAAGGGGAAACCCTTCGTGTAGTCAAATAGATGTTAGCAAGGATTCCATGAGCTGAGACATATATTGACTAGCACACTTATCTTGAGTCTAACTAAGGAGGGAGTGGGGTACATAGTCTACTGCGACGTATCAGGGACCGGTCTCTGATGTATCCTGATGCCAGAGCGGACATTGATCGCCTATGGATCACGTCAGTTGTGGCAGCATGAGCAGAACTACGCTACCCATGACCTGGAGTTTGCAGCAGTGGTCTTCGCTCTAAAGATGTGGTGACACTATATGATGGGTGAGCGTTTTAATGTGTATTATGAACACCAGAGTCTTAGGTAGACCTTATCGCAAAAGGACCTGAACTTGAGACAGCGGCGATGGCTCGAGTTCCTCCAGGACTATGACATTGAGATAGTCTATACTACTGGAAAGGGGAACATAGAATTTGATGCCCTCAACAGGAGGACGGTCATTCAGCTACTTGGGGAGGCGACAGAGTAGCTAGCCGCATTACAGATATGCTTCGTGGATATAGATAGAGCAGCCTTTCTTCAGTCACTCACAGTCACTCCTCCACTACTACAGCGGGTCAGAGAGGCACAACATTGGGACCCTGACTGCAAGACGCGATGTGAACAGATTTCCACCAGAAGGGCACCTGATGGTTTTTCTATTAGAAGAGAGCACATCGTCCTTTTCAGAGGATGTACCATGGTACCAGCTTCTTTACAGAAGGAGTTTTTGAGAGAGTTACACACTTCCCCTTTAGCGGTACATCAAGGGGTGGCAAAGATTTACCGGGATCTCAGATGGCAGCACTGGTGGCCAGGTATGAAGAAGGTTGCAGCAGAGTTCGTTTCTCGATGCCTCACCTGCCAGCTGGTGAAGGCGGAGCACCAGGTACCAGCAGGTTTGGTATAGCCCATGGAGGTCCCGGAGTGGATGTGGGACGGTATATCTATGGATTTTTTGAGTAGAATTACATGTACTACCAGAGGTCACGACTCCATTTGTGTGATTGTCAACTAACTCACCAAGTCGGCCAACTTCTTACCCATCATAGAGTAGGGCTCAGTGGAGATCTTTGGACGCATATACGTTCAAGAGATTGTATGGCATCATGGTGTACCATCATCTATCGTCTCCAATTGAGATGCTCTCTTTACTTCATGGCTTTGGAAGGGGTTTCAGGAGGCATTCGGGACACAGTTATGTCTGTTCACTGCCTTCCACCCTCAGATGGATGGTCAGAAGGAGAGGACCATTCTGACTTTGGAGGAAATTCTTCGTGCATGTGTCCTCAACATTGGTCGTAGCTGGAGGATCACCTACCCTTGGTGGAGTTTGCATACAACAATAGCAACCACTCCACCATCAGGATGGAACCATATGAGGCATTGTACGGTTGACCTTGCAGATCACCGCTATGCTGGACAGACCCTGGGGAGTCAGCACTTGTGGGACTAGAGATGGTCGAGGCCACGACAGAGAAAGACCAGGTCATCCAAGAGCAGATGAGGACAACTTAGAGCTGACAGAAGTCTTATGCTGATTGGAGCCAAAGACCACTGGAGTTCGACGATGGCGACCACATCTTCTTGTGAGTCCCACCTTGACGTGGGTTATAAAGATTTTGTCGGGGCGGTAAGTTATATCTTTGCTTCATCGGACCATTCCAGGTTTTCAGTAGGATAAGCGAGGTGACTTATCGCCTGGATCTACTACCTCAGCTGCACCAGGTGCATGGCGTCTTCCACGTATCTCAGCTGAGGAGATATGTGCACAACCTGACACATATCATCGACCATGGGGAGCTGGACATTGATCACGGGGTGACTTTTGTGGAGGTCCCGGTGGAGATCGAGGATCGAAAGGAGCGGGTCCTACATGGGCGGTCGATTCCTCTACTGCACATTAGATGGCATCAAAAAACCTCCAGGAGAGCACTTGAGAGCGGGAGGCTCAGATGCGTGCTCAATACCCTCATTTGTTTCCCTAATTTGTGATGTATCTTTATAAGGACGTAAATCCCTAAGGTGGGAGTAATTTAAAGAACCATAAATTTCAAGGGAATTTTTTTTCTTAATTTTATTTTTGATTTTACGAGTAAATAGTTTCTGACGGCACCTGATTTTGAGGCTCGGTGTGCCCTGAATCAATTTCTGAATTTTATCTCGGGTATGTTCTGTGAAACGAACGAGCGAGTTTTTCTAACATTTGAACCGGTGCTTGGAATCAAAATCCGAGGTCACCTATGAAACTGCAGTGCCCGTTTTTTCTTAAGACCACCTTTTTATGGCTTGTGTTTGCTCATGAGGAAATGTTAAAAATTTGAGGAACAAAAATAAAAATTGTTTTACAATTTTAGTTTTATTTCATTACTAGTGGTTTAAGTGTTATGGGATGGAAGATGTGAGGATGTTGGGGTGGGGCCCAAACGAGCCCCCACCTCCTTAATATTCCTAACACCCCATCAAACACCCCATTTATTTTTACCCTCTAGAATTTATTTTGTATCTCCTTCATATTAATTTACATGCCAATAAAATGCCTCAATAATTTGACAACGCACGTTAATTAATTGGTTGTATTCATTTTGAATTTTGAAATGGTTGGCATGAGTAACAAAATAAGGGAAGCCTTATTTTATTATGGTTGGATTGTTGTGCAAGATGGTTTGGTGAGAAAATAAATGAGCCTTGAAGAACTTCATCTTCATTTTGAAGAACGCTGAGACTATGATGAAGAACTCCATAAACGAAGGGGGAGATCGCGGTACCATCTCCTCCTCTCTCTGCAGCCCGTGGGAGAAACGTTCTTTAGAGAATGTCGACACGCCGCATCCTTCATCGGGCGAACACCGACGACGCTTACAGAGCCTCGTTCTGCGACGCCATATTCCGCAACATATTTTTCCCGTGATGATCCTCATTCGACGACTTCGTCAAGAAAGGGTTGAGTTTTTATGAAGTGTTAATTCTTTTCATTATTCATTAAATATTTTGGCCGCCTGTTATCAATTTAACGAGAGGAGGTCGGACCACCCGAACACAGCCGATCCTCCTCCCCCTTTGTGGTTGTTTTCGTTGCGGCTTGAACGAAGATGGCGCGGTGCAACGACAGTGCACAGAAACAAGGAGGAATGTGGCGAAGAAGCGCGACGCCGTCACGCGGAGCCTTTGAGGCTGAAAGAGGATGTGGCCAGAGCGGGGCCGCTGAAGAAGGGCGCTGAGCTGTCGCGCCGCGCTGGAAAACCATAGAGGGCCGCGACCGAAGCGGGCCACAGAGGAGGGGCACGAAGCCGTCTGGCCATGTTGGTTGGACCAAGGCTGCGGCCTTCGATCTCGGCGGAGCAGGGAGCAGCGGCCGGAACCGCCAGCCGCTGGCCCATGGAGGGCGGGACCAACCGGTCTCGCATGGTACAATGGCCGGCCATTACGAACGGCCATATCCTAAAAATTGGGGGTTTGACCCCCCGGTAAACGCATCAGGGAGGACCCCCCGCGGGACTGCCGTTTGGTCCGAAGGGGTGGAGGCTCCCCCCTTCCGCGCTCACATGGCGCAGGGCCCCCTCGTTGGGCAGAACCAGATGTACCGGGCCAGGTTGCCCGCGCCGGGCTGGGCTGCCCGCGCCGGGCCAGGCTACACCGGCTGGGCTGGGATGCACAAGCTGGGTCGGGCCGTGCCCTGATGGGCCGGACCCGCACCGGGGTCGGGCCGTCCCCATCCGGGCCGACCCAGTGGGTTTCGGGCCGGGTCGTTCAGGGCCCAAAACCCCCTAAAAACGGACAAGTTTGTTAAAACAACCGTAACATGGGCTACGGACCTCCGATTGATTCAACTTCAGTTGCGATGAGATCCATGGATCTAGACAGTCGTTTTGGTATACTAAACTTAATGTTTAGAAGAACTTTGGGTATGGCTGGGTTGGTTCGAACATGAAACCAACTCGGACCTCGGAATGGAAACACTTATAACTTGAGCATCGGACGTCTGATTGAAGTGCCGTCGACTATGTTGGATTCCTCTTAGTGAGATGGACCTTTTGGCTTACTCTGCTCAATGTTTGGACGCATTTGGAGTATGGTCAGGTTGGTTTTGACTTAAAAACCAACCGGGCCCCTGAGACAAAAAAAGCCAATAACTCTCAGACCGGGCATCTGATTGACGCATGGTCTGTCGTGTTGAGTTCCTATCTACGAGATAGAACATTGGGATACATCAACTCCGGACTACATGACTATTGATGTATCAACCCCTTGGCTCGTGGAGCGGACCCTACTGGAAACAAGCATACTGTGTGCGGAAACCATAGAGATGGCTGCGATGACGACTGCAATGAAATCCTCCGTGGGTTTGACAGTGATGATGAATATACTGAAATCCTCCATGGGTTCGGCAGTGACGACAATAGTACTAGGATCCTCGGTGGGTTCTGTAGCGACAACGACCTTACTGAAATCCTCCATGGTTTCGACAGCGACGACTGCTGTTCTTGTATCCTATGTGGGTCCGGCAATATGTGACTACTGTTCTTGTATCATACATGGGTCCGGCAGTATTTGACACCGTACATGTATCCTACGTGGGTCCAACAGAGTGGCTAGTGTAGAATCCTACATGGGTCCGACATCCTAGCTGGTCTAGTATCCTACGTGGGCCCCGGCTTAGATGAATCAGTGGCTATATTTGATCATCCCTATCTCCTTACGAAGAAGTATACCTATGTGAGCTGAGTCTTGACTTTCAATCATTATCTCCCATATGATTTACTTCTTCTTTCCATTGTGGATTGGGTTGTACTATCCTGTGTGGACATGATCGAACTTGGTCTTGGATGCTGGAGCCGAACTGAAATTGATGACTTAGGTATATGTATGGAAATATACCTAAGTAGAGTTGGTTGTTACTTCATGATTGTTTCTTTCCTTTGTGAATTATCCTTTGTGGATTCTGGGAGACCTTCAAGGGTATTAGGTGCCCATACTGAGTAGTGTATACTCACCCTTGCACGGGATATTCCCTCACTATGCTGTGTTGGATGTAGACGATGAACAACGCTGATCGTGGCTGAGGCTTGCGGAGCAAGTCTGTACCTTCAGGTGGACCACTGGGCGGGATGTACATAGAGTGCACAGCTAGACCCGAGTTTCTCAGGACATTATCTGTAGCCACACTTCAGGTGGGATTTCTAGTGGACGGCTCGGTGTTGCTGCTTTACTTTTCTGTTGTTGTACTTTATTTTCATTTGTACTTTACAAACAGTTTGGTTTTGTATTCTTTCCCACTTACTTTTCTGCACGTACTGTTGTACTCAGTTTACTTAGTTTTTACCTCTTCTTTCTTACTCTATGGTGTTTGTTTACATTATAAGGGGAATGTCTTCCCCTTTTTGTCGGTATTTACGCCTTGGTCCTAGTCATCAGCCAATGGCCTACGGAAGGCGAGCTTGGGGTAGTCACGACACGGTCCCGAGGACGGGTCGTGACATATTTCACTTCCATATCATAAAATAAAACTATTTCCAATGAAAGAACATCATTCCTTTATCATTTCTTCCACCTGGTCTTATCGTCATTTTTTACACATAGATATAAGGTCCATTCTTTTCAATAATGATTTAGAGATCCAACAAAATTATTTGATTCCTCTATCTAAATACACCTTGTAAAACATGGGTCATAAGAGATAGTTTCCGAAAATAATCATGTATGGCATATAATATCAAAATATATGATAAAAAAATATTATTATAAAACATTTGGACTGAGTTTGAGTTGAATCTGTCAATAAATGTACCTATTTATAATACCATAAGATTGTGATGAAAGAATATATTTTAAATGGAAATATAAATAGGTTGTGAAAGGGACTCCTTCTTTTCACATTTTCAAAATAATAATATGCTTAAAAATCCTATGATAAGAGATAATATTTTAAAATGTCTTGATAGTATTTACCTTTCATGAAAATATGAGAATATTGAGAGAGTGGGATTTGATTAAATACATCCCATGAACCATGATGGTATTGATGTATAGTGGAGGTGGTTGTTATCTTGATGACTTATTGCTTGTGAGTTATATGCTAGAAAATGTTTCACAATCATTTGATCATGAATTTTCCATAATTATTGAAATCATGTCAACAAGAATATAACGGAATTTCATTTGACATCCTCTTACATCCATTTAAAACTAACATTCACTGATCTGAAACTGTTATAAAATATGGATTTAACTAAACGAATACTCATACGAATTTACCATGGGGTTATCCAAAACTCCAGATCCTTAAAGGTGTCTAAACCATCAATTTGATACAAAAAAGAAGGCACCAATATTAAAACATTACTTAATATTGAGATAAGTTAAGAATTAATATTGGGGATATTTTCATGTTTAGATTTTTAATGAATTAGGCCACAACTATTACATAACATCTCAAATATTACAATGTAGACACTTATACACTATCCAATGTTTTCCATAATAATAAATATCCCAAAATAAAAAATAATTGTATTCTTGATAAAAATATTCAATAATTATTTCTTTCTCTTACCCTTCCTTATAACCTATGAAAAAAATATCAATAACGTTGGATGAGAATAAAAAGCTCAGTAAGGTTTATAAAATAAGGAAATAAAACATTAGTCCATTAATGTATACATAACTATAAACTCATACTTGTAAATAATAAACCAAAAAAACATTAACATACCTCCTGAACTCATAATATTTATGTATAACTCATTGAAATAAGAAATCATAAACGTATCTTGGGGAATCCATAACATACTTCCATTATAGCTAACATAGGGAGTAACCTTCATTGTTACATTTGGAATTCCCATTATAGTATATTCCCATAATCACTTATAAAAAATGTAACATTTACCTCTATAATATTACCCTACACATTAGAGAGTTATCTAGGGCTCACCCTCCAAACATTTATCACATAAAAACCTATATATATAAACAATTCCCAAGAATCATAACATTACCATATCAGATAAAATAAGAATAATGGAAAGATAACATTACCACATTGAAATCAAAATATATCATTTCAAGATGTTGAAATAATAAATTATTTCTCATATTCATTTTCAATACCAAAATACATGAATAGGGTATATGATATTTATTTTCATTTTAAATACATTACAACTTGTTTTGGAATCCAAATATCAAATAATTATTGTGCTAGTGGAAAGTTCATTTTCATTATGTATATTATTAAGAAACATCCCTTTTGTTTTTTAATAAAAAAATATTATAATTTTTTTTCACTTTTAATGAAATTTAATATCATAGGGGATAATTATACATTGTATAAAAGAAAGTCATATATAAATCAAAATATTCCTCAATAAAAGGAGAATGAGTTGAAGTCCCTTACCTTATGTCTGACATGTCTCGTTCATTATTTATAATTCTAAATAATAAACTTATATAAATTTATAATTTCTTCATATCCAATTTCATGTTAATTATTCAATTTATATTACTTATCATCATGTTATAAAAGTTACATTTTCAATTATGTTAATATTGGTCAGTTTGTTGATATTCGTTACTTGAGTTGGAAATGAAATTGTTGGATGTAAATTTTCTATATGGAAAAAAGTACACCATCAATGGAATATTAGTCATGATTTAAATATCATATGTATCCAGTATAAATTTATGTATAATTTCCATACTATTTAGAGATAATTAATGAAATTCACCATTCGTGGAGACGGTGGGCCGTATATGCGCATAAATGCTACTTTCATTTCATTTTCATATTAAAAGAATTACAACAAAATGATATAAATGTATATTATAATACCAGTATTATATTTAGGTCATGTATGTCTCATATATTTAATAAAAAAACATCTTTTATAATTTCCTTTATTATCATGATTGAGTCATATCACTTTGAGGGGGTGGTAGTCCGCCCTTCGTCAAATGAAATTTTCGTATTTAATCATTATTGAAAGAATAATGGTATGTTATAAATCAAAATTACAAAAGTATAGACACAATATAAATATAATATATATCATATGAAAATATAGTGCCATTATAATGGACACAATGAGTTGTCGTAGGGGAAAATTGTACAATCATCATTTCGTGAGTAAGTAGATCGTCGTACATAGAAATAGTATGTTCTGATCCATTAGATTGTTGTGTGTGTATGTGTAGATAAAAACAATTATCATAAAAAATAATTGTATATTTGTTTTTTAATCAATTAATAATAGGAGCATATGGATCTTAGAAGGAAAATAAAGGAAAGGAACTTTAGAGAAGAAATTACAAAAAAATTGAGTAACTTCTTTTGATATGAGCCCAAAGGCTTTCTTCAATTGAATTCTGACCAAGGTAAGGCTACTATAAAGAAGAAATGTATTTTGGTAGATTATTGGAGCCGAATATGGATGTTCTAAGGGGATTGGGAGGTGTGAGATAGTGGGTAGAGATGGTGGTATTTTATAAGAGGGATGAGGGCTACATTAAAAAGTTCATGCAATATAAATTTATTATAAATTAAATATAAATTAAAAATGGTCCAAAACTAATTTATTCCGAATATAATATGATTATGGTTCTAATAAACATTATCTAATATTTTTATGTCATTTTTTGTATATTTTTCAATCCTTATATTTTTTGTTTAACCCTTTTTTAACCCTTTATAATATTACAGTGAAATCATGTTATTTTCACATTGTGGGTTAATGTAATAACCATATCATGTCAAATGACACAAAAAAATGAATTTATGATATAATTAGACTTCTCATAACCATTTGGATGAAAAATATATTTTTATGAATTTAATATCATTTAATAAACTATTTTATATTTTAATTTATGAATTATGTCAATTTTTTACACCATTCCTACATGACATTTTTAAAAATTCATAACAACACGATTCCTTCTAAAAATATTCAATCGAACATAACATGTCATATTGACCTAGATAATTATTTGATGACATTAATTATATCAAATATTATATATTTTAATATTTATAATATAATATAATATTATCTTTTATTAATGAATAAAATATCACATCATCATTTTGTCATAATTAATTTTTTTAATGTATAAAAACTATATAAAATTATCTTGATGTTAGAAATACTGTTCGAATTATTCTTACTATATATTATTGAATATAAAAATTATATAACCCCGTATAAAAATTCATTTATTAGGAAGATAAATGTTTGTGTTATTTTTCTATTTACATTAAATTAATTATTATAACTTGTCATTATCACTCCCAAGTGGATGTGATATGAAAAAAGATTGTTCTATGGATTCTCATGGTCAAAAATAACTCTTCCAATAATATTTGGACACATTTTAGTGTAGTTTTATATTATTTTAATATAACGTTTTAATCATTATTTACCTGATTTACCATTTAAGCATGGTAAATAAAAAAACTTACTAATGTTTCTAATCGTACTATCCAAAATAAGGTATGTATTTACACAATTTTGACCATATGATTCCAAATATACAATCCATTTTTTCATATTAAAAATGATGATATTATAGTAATTAATTTAAAAATAATTCATGTTCTCAAAACCATAAAGCATCTTGTTAAGAATTATAAATTAACAATAGATTGACATGTCTTTATGTTCAATTTCAATTTAAAATTACATAAAATTACCACAATTAGATTATATTATAAAAATATATTCCATTAATACTTTAAATACATTATATTATATGATTTTACCATATAAATTATTTCGATGGAATAGTTTCTTTCAATTAAAATATATCGTATTTTTACAATTCCTCATAACATGATAGGTAACAGAAAAATATCAAAAATGATAAAATGTAAATTTACATGTCTCTATTCTAAATAATAAGATTATTTTGTAATATAGAACATATAATTGTGTCAAAAAATTAATTTAATAAGGGTTCACTATCAAAAGTCGGTAGAATATCATTTTTAGAAAAATAATTCTTTTGTTCTGAAAATTAAATCTGTTCTTATATTATATCTAAAATAATTTTAGATGAATATAAGAAATTAAATATAATATATAAAATATATTTCCCATTAAATAAAAATCCAAAATGAGGTTTATGATTTTATAAACACTATTATTCTTTTTTTAAATAAGTTTTCGAAAAAAATATCTTTCATATTAAATTTGTTTTTATTTCAATTTATAGTAAATTACGAACAAATCATTAATTATTTAAACATGTGTAAACCATATTTTCATAATTTAGATGATACTATTAATTCCCACCATTAAAATTTCTAGGTATTAGAGTCCATTTAAAATAACTATACTATTAATGTATTATTTTTCGGTAAAACTCAATGCCATATGC
This sequence comes from Viscum album, assembly GCA_963277665.1. Classification (NCBI taxonomy): domain Eukaryota; kingdom Viridiplantae; phylum Streptophyta; class Magnoliopsida; order Santalales; family Viscaceae; genus Viscum; species Viscum album. The sequence goes on from OY728120.1 coordinate 1,690,344,236, forward strand.
AATGTACGATATCGAAGAAACCCATTGTCATGTGACATGTATGCTATATGAAGAAGTGTTCTCTTTAATGTATAATTAATATCTTATTCATAAATATTATTATATATGAAAATGTAGTATTCTATAAATACATGGGTCAGTAAAAATACTCATTGGAATTTATATACGTATATATATATATAATAAAGTTCAACATAATAATTAATAACCTCATAATAATTTTAATTTAGTTTATGTGAAGAATTATACATAAATAAAATTATTCTCCATACATTAGTGTGAAATGTTTTACAATTATTTAAATTCAAAAAATTTAATTGGGACAAAAAAATCAACTTAGTGTTTGACCCTTTAGTATTCTTTTAATTTTTTATTAAAGGTGATTGTATAATGTATAGGTTTACAATCTAGATAATTTTTATGGTAAATTAGAGAAAAATTTTATTCCACATCATAATTACCCACACTTGAGTGCTTTTTGTGTAATATAATAACTTTTTCACAATATCATATCATGAAGGATGTACACTCATGTCATCAACTTAAATTATTGATACATTATTTTTATTATTGTCTTAAATAAACTCTTCATTTCACCACGGTAATGAAATACTACGTAACCATTCCATTTAAATGAAAGTGTTTATATATCACCATTAAGTAATATGGAATAGATATAAAATTTATTGACATATTAACAAAAAATATGTCATTAATGATGTAACATATACTATTATTCCAAAAAATGTATTTTGAATTTTTTTTGACATTATATCAAAGTATGAGAGTCATGATATGAATTATTAATAGCCATACTATCAATGTACCATTAAAAACTTCGTGATTATGATATTTGATAACACTAATCTTGCATAATCTCTACTAGTTGGTATGTTCTCATAATATCATATCCTGGAGATTACCAAATCAAACATCACGAGATGAAGAATCATTTAAATATGAGTACTATTGCATCACAGTCAACATACTATGTTCCATGTCATAGAATAATATTTTAAAAATATAACTAAGTTTTGGAATATCAATTTGGAATTTTAATATCGTCATCATAATGGGGAGCTTCTATGACATTTTCAATGCAACAGATACTTTAAGATGTTATTAAATTAATTACATGTTGAAATATGAATTATATGTAATTTTTTTGAATTATTTACTTCCCTTAAAATACATGAAATACTATGTACACAAATTTCTATATATGACACCAACTCCATCAGAGCCTTCGATGATAAGGCATCAGACCCATTAATCTCTAACACAATGTTCCATCATATGATGCATGATGGATTTCATGAATTGATCGATAATGTTTTTTCTATATTATTTATAGCGGATCATAACAAATCATATGGTCCACATAACTAACTAATCATCATTGTATATATCCGACCATTTTATTATCATTTTGGGATTTAATATTGTCAATCAATGGAAATCACCACCTCCACTAAAATTTATTGTGGACAATATAAGAATAGATTTTACACTTCCCTCAATGCCTCCAAATATTTATACCACATCTTGATGATAGCCCATCTATCTGCATCACACCTTCCATAGATATTTCATAATTCCTACAATGTCTAGTAGTTGAATTAACCTCATCATCACACCCAAACATGGTTTTACCATAATTAATTTTTCACCAAGAATCTATCTTCTCATTTATGATGGTTCTGGGAATAATGAATGTGATGATTGTGGGTGATATGAAAAAGTTATTTATTCTATCTGATAGATCATAAAAAATATTTATAGTGATGAAAATAAAATTTCCAATTTCTTCCAGTTGGATATTGAATTAAGATAAACTAGGAAAAAAATTAGGGTCTTTGTACATTAAATTTATAATTAATATATTTAGAATAGTGGAAAATTTTACAACATTAGAGAAACTATCATTGATGATAATGATTATCTTCCTAATAACTGTTCACATTTCTCCTTTATTTTGTTAACATAATTCATATGTAGAAACTCTATAGTGGTGATACCCAAGTGCTGTATTGATATCTGAATTACATCAATTGATTTATGATTACTATGATGACAAATCAATCAACTTTTATTCATCATTATCACATGTCCTTCGATATTAAAGGATTTTCTTCTAAATCATATCAATTTTTAGAGGATGAAAGGATGAATATTCAAGAGATAAACTCATTATGTGTAATGATTCATTATTCCTGATTATATGAATAATGATTATACCTACAAAATAGGAATCAGAATGTATTTATAGTGCTATGGATAATGTTGAAATATTATTTAATTTCATCTTGACCCATAAATATTATAATAATATTTATTAATCACCATCCAAAAAATATTATTATTATAATAGGGTGTGATAGGATATTTTCCTCTCAATATCATATCATTCTATGGTATAAATTTTTTTATCCGTAATTATTATTTAGCTTCCCAAGAAGCATCAATATAATCAAACTATAATGTAAAATATATGATCATATCCTACTTTAATCTTGTCTTTCTCAGAACACCTCCAATAAAATTGAATATATATCCTATTTGTGATTTCATATCATCTTTGTATATTTAGAAACTATAATATATAAAAAACTCTAATGGTTGTTATCATGTCATCCATAGTCAATGAAACAAATCCACTATATATATCATATACTTAATGATATTCTTGACTATCATCCAATGGTTGTATCCGGGAAGAACATGATATCTGTTTACCAGACTCAATGTGTCAGAAACGTCTACCCTGGTACATATAATAACATACATAACTAATCCAATCACCAATACACATCTAATAATTTCCAAACATTTTCACTCCTCACATTTTTAAGACACATTTTCCAATAATTATGAATAAAAAATGTCATTAGAATCAATTATCTACTATATATTCCCATAAAAACATTTTTCATTTCATATAAATATGTACCTTAACTTCTAAAAAGTAGTCTCATGGATCTTTCATGATGGATTGTAATCCTAAAAAAATATGCTTCCTCACCTATGTCTATTAGTGAGATGTATTTATTCAACCAATACATAATGTAATGTAAGACTATAATTTTTCCAAATATTTAATATTTCATCATAATATACAATTATAAAAACAACAATATGACCAATAAACCTGTAATACAGACATGGGTATCCTTTTTATTTATGAAACTGAATTCTGTTATGTCTCATTAAGGAGAATATTTTTTACCAATATTCTTTATTTAATCCATAAAATTATTTCTATATTGTCAAATACATGTTAGAATCCTTTGGACTTACAAACCCTTCAATGATTTTCATATTTTAATCCTACTAATGGTTTCTATTATTGAATTCTATTTTTATTACCATCATACACCATTCAATTTAATGTAATGTTGAAATGAAATGTTGAAATATGACAAAATTCATCTTTGGGACTAGTAAAATGATTTTTTCATAGTCAATTACTTTTTTTTATTTAATCTATTTTTCAACCAATCATTCTATATAGGTAATAAATTGCACATACATGTCCATTTTCTATTTGAATACCCATTTTCAACCAATTTAATTTAGATCTACTAGACGACCCACCAAAAAACATGACTGAGTTTAGTGTATGGAATCTATTTTTGAATTCATAAATTATTTCCAAAATGCAACATATTTTCTAACTACAAATTCTTAATAGGATAAAGGATCATTATTAAAAACTAAAAATGATTCAACATACATGATCGATCGAAAACCATACAATTATAATTCTCAAACATATCTTATAATCATACAATGTACATGATATCTATAATAACTTCTTCTTAATTGAGGAATTTATGAATTGGTTCATATGCCAAATAATGTGTATCTAGATCTTGGACTTTATTTATGTGTATCTCACTCCAACTATATCTTTTGGAGATATGATCCTTCTCATGGAATGGAGGAAACCTTTTAACCATGGCATTTTTATATGAAGGTTTTTATATGTAATATCCCTTTGTTTCCATGTGATTCCCTTTAATGATACTTATTTATGAATTGGGGTGAAATCGTGTTACCTGAAGAGGCATTAACAAATGCATCCCCACCCTGCACTAGTAAATATGACAACATGGATTTCATTCCATTCCACAATTAGTATTGTATACTTTCTTCCACAATAGTTTGGACATAGATAGTATATAATTTTTTAATTCATATCCTCAAAAGGATAATCTAAGACTCACATGACCCTAAATTATCTAAGGAAGGAAAAATAGTGTGGTTTATATATTCACATACACCATTCCCATATGGTTTGTAAGGGGGAGATTGTTGAGATAAAATAAATAGCTTTTATAAATAATCTATGATGTCTTTTTTATGATATCCATCACCGTGTTCTAAAAAAAATTCATAATATTCTTACCAACAAAGTCCTAATCATCATTCAATTGTCCCTTGAATATCTTAAATTAATACCACTTATATCCCATCATGTAGAAATATCCATATCTGCATAGATCATTATTAAATGGTAAGGATTCTATGTACCCATCAATTTTTTTTAAATATAAATAATCCTCAAAATTGTTATAAATTAATTCAAGAATATATTTGGACCTTTGAATTTTCAACCAAATTAGTATTGGCCATCCTTCCTTATAATCATGCATGTCACACACCAAATGGGTTTAGATCAAATGAATTTAATATCAATATTTCCATAATTTAGTCAAATTATATTCATTTACCTGACCTATCTAGTGATTCCAATGTTGGGTGTGGTATAAGTCCTATGAAGTAAATTTTTATCGATTTCTATTACTTGGTTTGTGTTGTAAAACACATAAATTCCATTATTTAAATGTGTCTTTCCATGTGAAATTATATCCATTTAAAAGTAGAAAATTTTATTCCAATTATTTAAATGTTTCTTACCATATGAATCTAATGTGTTCCTATATTTAAATAAAAATTTCAAAACCATAGGATATATCTAATGTAAAATTTGTATTAATAGATATATTTCACTCGATTAAAATATCTATAATCTTCCTCGTACCTATTTTTCATTGTTCTATTCTTCTCCTAGTGGCTCTTCTCACCACATGAAAAACATATAACATCTGTTTATATATATTTACCCTTAATCATACACTACATTGAAAGTATCTGTAATGATTATTTGGGTTTATCACTCTTGACTTTGTCTTTCCATTTGATAACCATAAAGATCAAATACATTTCAATCATAATCACTTTTTTTAATTGGGTAATTAGAGTATGAAGATATATTATATATTTATCAATTTTGTTCATATTATAATTTACAACAAATTTGGAGAGTCTCTGAGGGATTGATATGCGAATGAGATCAGTGAATATTTCATCGTGGATTTAAACCCATAGAACCTATATGTGCTCAATGTATCCCATGGGATTAAATAAATGTGACCTAGAGTGTTCACAGAGTCCAATAATACTCTAGAAATGTTCCATGGAGATCTAAAACTATTCATGTTTATCTCTCCCCTATTAGATACCAAAGTGATTTTCAAGAATGCAATAAGCATCCATGTCTTCGTGAGGCATCATAAGTTCACTAAATAGAGATTATAACATAAAAAGTTTATCTAATACCATGTAACTAAAAATTTATTCATATACAAGGAACTCTTCATCACTCACCTCCTTAGCAAGAAGATCAATAAGTGATGATTCTAGAATGTATGATTTTTGTTTGTGGGAAAAAACTACCTAATGGATTTTGATCCATTCATGGATGTGACATCTATCTAGAAGATGGTAATTCTATAATATAGATCATTGGGATGGTGTGGATACTAATATTATAATAAATTCTATAATATAAAAGTGTATATTTTTTGTACTTTTGTTTGATTAATCAAATTAAGTTTCCCATTAATCTATCAGGTCCTAATATCCATCGCCATTGAACATAGAATGTCTAGTTAGTATGAAATTATTTTAGAAAGGATTCATATATTCATTCCAAATTATCAAAAGTTTGAACTTGAAAATCGTGAAAATGTATTTGGGTACCTGGTCTTAATTATTGTGAGATTAAATCTAATTGATAAATTGATTTGACTCCCCAATCAAAAAATTATTAAATAAATTCTTCACTTAAAGCCTCTAATTTGTTATTGGATTGACATTAATTCTGAAAATCATTGTAATTTTTTTTAATACAAAACCCCCATGAAAAATACTCAATAAAAGAAAGTGTTCATATTTTGGGCATGTAAACTTACTATTTTATGGTTAAATTAACAATCAAGTAATTAATGGCATAATGAATTAATATTAACATATATGATATTATTTTATTTTGTGTAATATTTTTTTTGTTTTATCATTTAGATTTATTTGTAATATTTAGTGAATATTATATATGTGATTAACCGTGATTGATAAGACATTTACAAATAATATATTTATTTAAATTCCATCTTTGTAAGTTTATAATTTTATTTTATTGATTGTTTTTTCCCTTAATAAAATAAATAATTACAAAGTCATAAATAAATAAATAAACAATTAATGATTTATTCATTTGACTCGTTAAGGATAATATTAATCAAATTATGAATTATGGGAAAGAACTCATTTTTTAGGTCTGGGAAAAAAGTTGAAACATTCTACTTTTTCAATCATCTGTCATCTAGGATGGAAGCATGTAGATTTTATCTTTTACCTCCAACATGTGACTTGAGATACTCCATTAATTTATTAAATATATAACTAACATGTGGTTTTGGTTAATTAGATGTCCAGTTGAAAGGGATTACATAATTAACCTTACAAACAGATACTATAGATAAAAGTGGAGGGATAGATGACAGATAGAAAATCATTTTTATATAATTATTATTAATTGAAATAAAATGAATATAAATTAAATTAAATTAAACCAACACATACACTGGTATTTTTCAATAACATTAATTATCATACACATGAAATTAATATGAAAATTTATACTAATTAACATTTATTTCTATTTGGTTTTTATATTAAGATAAATGCACATGCCAAATTTATTTATTTATTTTGATATTTATATATTATCATAATATCCTATTTAATTATAATAAATTTATACATTATAAAATAATTCATGTTAAATAAATGGTTAAACCAGTAATGAAATATTATTACAATAAATTAATTGATTATTTAAAAAAACATTAAAACCATTATTAAATTTTGAAACAAAATAAGTTCCACAAAATTTAATATGTTTTTAACATAACAACTGTAAATATAATTTAATTTATTTCTTCAACATGTTAGGATACATCATGGAATATACTATCGAGTTACATGTTGTATATATCATTTTTCATGTACTCGGGTTTCACGCATGATCCATCCTAATGTTCATCATGAGGAATATATGGAATGTTCTATAATTATAGACATCATGTACATATATTTCCAATTTTTTGGGATAAACATATAGGTATTGGATGTGTATCATGGATTATTACATGTAGGTTATTAAATAGCTACATGCCATGTTGATAAAATTTCATGTTTTTGTGGAACTATCCACAGTACAAGGAATGTTTTCCAAAATCATGACTACATGTCATGTACAATCCTACTACACACGATGTGTCTCACATGTCTTAGGTTCATTCAACCCAAAAAATGACATTTCATGCTCACTAAACAAGTGAATACACAGTTTTTATATGCCATCAACATGTCGTGTATCTCACATAGTGTGTGTGCACATGTCTTGATGAATAGATCATCATGTACATCGTAAGTGGGATGTGATGAACCACACAATGTGTTCACAGACTACTGATCATGTCTGAAATTATTGATCTTTGAAATCAGTATAATGTTGTTAATTTTTTATATGACCACTCTGATTTCACAAATTTAACTACTAAACAATGTAGACAATAAAACATATATGATAGTTACATGATATTTGATCCGACATGTCAGGATATATTTTCTCACAGTAATAACTTCATATGAAATAAATGTAAGACATGTAGTTACTACTTGAAATTTCATGTATCCCATGACATGGACAGGTTTAGAGCACTTTGGTACATAGTGTGTGCTTTGGAAAAACAAATGTTTACTATAGGTTATCCATCTACAATCCACAACACTTCCTGATTAAATCTGGAGTTGTTCATTAATTGTTTTAGATAATTATTAAAATTAAACACTGAATAATTATGATTAATATGTTGAATTAATTTTAACAAAAATTGTTTCAAATAATGAATATACTTGAAATAAAAATCTAAAAACTATTTATGATATAAAACTTCACTGAATTAAATAATTAAAAATTATGAAATTGTCCCCTATTATATAACATGAATCTTTCAGCGACAATAAATGAGTTGAAAATGGGTTAAAAAATAGATGGTTTTAGTCAAAATAATATAAAATTCCCCTTATTTTCATTGAAATAAATTTCATGACCAATAAAATTTATTCATATTAGGTATTTACATAAGAAAAATATGATACCTGATGTGGATCCATTCCCATTAAATTTATTATTAAAATATTTAGAATAGGAGAAACATGAAACATTCTTTTAAGGACATTCTCCAATAAAGATATTGGTCTTTTGAATGATCCTTCTTAGATTACATTTATTTCATTAGGTGGATCCAAGTCTAAACACCATCATGTGACGATCGACACCTACTCCTTTGATCTTTATATGACACTAAATGATTCCTGGGTGCTAGTGTTGTGAATCGGTCATCTTTCATTATTCAACTTCATTGATCAAACATCATGTTTGAAGGATTATATTTAGATATTTTCATTCATGAGAGTATGAGTGGAAGACTAATAGAGAGAGAAATCTATTTTTTGTTACTATTCTGAATATTCGATTTCATGATTAATAGTTTTCCATATACGATAGAATTTACTAAAAAATTATACTATTAGGGTTTAGGTTATTACATTATCTAATTTCATAACTACCAATAGAGAATATAATAATCATTATTAATACGCAATATAGTAATAATAATATCTTTTTTATTTTCTTATGGTGCATAAGGTAACTTGAACAGAAATAAATTCAATTTAATTAGAATATAAATTAATATTTTTTTAATTAACATGTTCTCTGTCAAATCAATCAACAATAAATTTATTGAATAAGTAAAAAAAATATTTTATTAACATAGTTCAATAATCAATAAATATTTATAAATGAAAAACAAGTATAAATGTTTTCATAACCATTGAGATGAATAATATTCAATTAATTAAATTCAAATTGAATTAAATTGTCATCAATGGAAACACAAAGTATGTGACCTGAAGGTTTTGGGTACCGCGGAAGCTCATGGGTGGATGTGCCCACTTGGATTTTGGTCATTATCAATGACCAATTCAGGTTCAATAAGACGATAAATGCAATTCTCCCCAAATCAAATCATAGAAATAGACAATGAAGAAGGATAGTCCCGGAACCAGAAACGTGTTTCATCACAGGTTGATTATAATTAATTTAATTAATTGACAAGAAGGAACTTTATGGGTGTTATTTATTCGTTGATATTCTTGATCACGTTCCGTTGTGAATCGTCATTACATCAAAGAATCCAATTGTAGACTTCCTCTAGTGGTGATCCACATGTGCACCACGTATCTCTAGACGTCTCCAAAGGATTCTCCATGTGCTAGGATGAAGAATACTTTTCTTTAACTTCCTTACTTAAATCGTCTTGATCCGATGGAGGGGGATCTCTCTCGGTCATGATATAATTCTTGTAGGATGTTGTTCACTCAGCCTTGAGGGAATTCTCCATAATTCTTGTGCACAACGATTAAGGAAAAGTGTTGGGGTTGTGAGGATATATATAATCGTCTTTGAGGTTATAGATTTATGAGAAAAAATAAATGTGTTACACATTTTATTTATTTCATTAACTCTTATTCAAAACCCCCTGTAAAATCATTAATTTCTTGACATGTGCCCACACTGATTATAATAAATATCATTTAATAAAATAATATTATATCCTCAAAATTGTGACTGAAAAAACTACACAACCTTTAATTAATAATACATGTCGTGTACATGTTTTTCATAAAACTACACGGCGTGTAATTATTAATACATGGAATCTAATTTTTTTCATTTCCTTTATAAAATTAAAACTACACGACATTCAATCATTAAAACACAACATGTACTTGTTTTCAAAATAAAAACTACATGATGTGTAATCATTAATACTAGGCGTGTACTTGTTTTCAATTTATCCTTCCTCCAACAATAAAACAATTTATACTTCCTTGAATAATTATTAAACCACATATGAGAATAATCTTTAATCTACTTGAGATACTTGGATACACTTAGTGTGTGACCCTATAGCCTCTTTATCTTTGGCATTAGGCAGGCTTGCCTAAAGTCCAAGATTATTGTCTAGCAATGGGTCATGGCACCCAAGATAAAGAAGTTGACACTGCATTAACTTGTCACCTCATACGATTGCTTACCGTGTAATTTAATACCTTTTTCTCAACATATCATCAAGAAGGTTTCATGGCTATTTCATAAACCTAAATGCTTGATCATTCATTCTTTGACTTCAAGAAATAGACTCATCGTTACACCATGGCCAGGGAATTTGGGCGACAGTTCTATTTCAATCAAAGGGCCCGAGATATCTACATCTCTTAATATGGGAGGAAAAATCCTTCCTCAACTTATACATTAACAACATGTCATTCATGAAAAACCCAACGTACCATAATTCCCACTAACTCTCTTCGTGATGGTATTCGTCAACAAATATAAGTGTGTGAGTCATGGCACGAGTTAATGATAATCTTACAGTCTAAGGACTATTACACACACTCACAGATAGTAATGTATGATGACACCAAGACATGTAGAATTACTACTGGTGGGTTTGTTCTCATAATTTACCATCTAGGAGATTACCAAGTGCAAACTCCATGAGAGAGAGTCTCATCTTTTTATGAGTACTCACACATGACTATCTGTATACTATGTGTTCCTTCATAGTATATCATCCAACCACAGAACAATATTTAATAATATTGTTATAGAATTTCATGGTTCTCATTATAGCGGGGATCTTCCACGACCTTATTAATGAAACAAATATTCTAGGACATTATTATGTTGTATTCATTCATAACAATGAAAAATATATAATAAGTGTAAATTCATGTAATCAAAGTAAAAAAAATTGGTTCTCAGCACACAAACTCTAATAAAATCCCACATGGACTAGAGCCAAATACCTACGAGTTTTAGTCCTCTAGACCTCAAATAATGATCATGTTTCTGCTAAGTAATGCCTTAGTCAAGGGGTCTACAATGTTGTCTTTTGTGGATATACTTCTCACTGTAACACCACCTCCTTGAGAAATGTCCCTCAAGAGATGATACTTGTGAATTATGTTCTTTTTCCGCTGATGTGACCTTGGATCTTTTGAAAGTTCCACTTCTACATTATAATCACAATAGAGTGTGATAGTATCTTTACTGCTAGGTACTACTTCTAACTCTTGGAAAATGCTTCTCATCCATGTTGCTTCTTTTTCTTCCTCAAATGTTGCGATATACTTGGACTCTGCTGTAGAATCTACCACCACACCATGCTTTGAGCTCTTCCAGCTCACTGCACCTCCATTAAAGCTGATGATGTATCGAGTCTGCAACTTCATGTCATCTTGATCAGTCTGGAAACTAGCATCTACATGTTTTCTGATTACAAGTTCCTAATCTCCTCCATAAACCAGGAACACATCCTTAGTACACCTTAGAAACATAAGGATAGTCTTGACTTCCATCCAATGGTAGTTTCATGGATCATCTTGATATCTTCCTACCACACATAATGCGTAAGAAACATCTATACTTGTACATAGAATATCATACATGACTTACCCAATCGCAGATGCATAAGGGATCCTTGCAATTTTATTTCATTCCACATGTGTCTGAGGACTCATTTTCATGGAATGACGAATGCCATGGGACACTGGAAACAATCCCCTATTGGACTTTTCAATAATGAATCTCTTCATAATATTGCCAATGTATGTACTTTGAATCAGGCCCAGCATTTTCTTGGATCTATCTTGATGGATTTTTATCCCTAGAATATATGCTACCTATCCCATGTTTTTAATGGAGATGCATTTATCCAGCCATGTATTAACTGGCTATAAGGCAGGTACTTCATTTCCAATTAGTAATATGTCATCAACATATACTGTTATGAAAACGACTGCACTTCCACTAAACCTTTTGTAGACACTAGGCTCACATTCGTTCTTAACAAAGCCAAATTATGTTACTACTTCATCAAAACTAATTTTCCATGACCATGATGCTTTATTTAATCCAAAAATGGATTTATGAATCTTGCATACCTTGTTGGAATCCTTTGGAGTCATAAACCCTTCATGTTGTTTCATGTAGACATCATCCTAGAGGTTCCCATTAAAGAATGTTATTTTTACATGCATTTGTTAAATTTCATTGTCATGGTAAGTGGCAATGACCAATAATATTTTTATGGATTTCAGTATTCCAATCGGTGAAAAGGTTTCATCATAGTCAATTCCTCGATGATGTCTAAAACCTTTTACAACCAGTCTTTACTTATAGTTTCTGACTTGTCCCTCTACGTCCAGTTTCTTCTAAAATACCCATTTATTACTAATAGACTTTACATAAAAAAGAGGATATACCAAAATCAAGTCTTGGTTTTGGTACAAGGAATCCATTTCAGAATTCATGGCTTATTTAAACTGGGCAATGTCTGTTCCTTCATCTAATTCCTTATAGGTAAGCGGATCATCATTTTCAACAAATAACGAGTCACCATCCTAAGTTACAAGAAAACCATATTATTCTAGTTCTCTCACCTCTCTTGTGCTCCAACGCAGTTCTTGTGTGTCTGGAATAGATTTTTCTTCCATGGGGCTTTTTCGAATCTGTTCTTGTACCAATTCCTGTGTATCTTGAGCCTCAACTTCATCGAAGTATATCTCTCTCCCATAATCTCTATTGGAGATGTTCTCCCTCTAAATGAATATGGCGTGTCTTGTCATTGTAACCTTTTTATATGAGGGTTTGTATATGTAATATCCCCTTGTTTCCTTGGGATATCCAAAAAAGATACACATTGTGCCTCGGGTTGATAGTTTGTTACATAAATAGACCTTAAAAAAAGATTCGCTTCCCCCCACATGTAAATTTATAACATGGATTTGCGTCCTCTCCATAACTCATATGGAATACCATTTATCGATTTAGTTAGTACTTAGATTAGTATGTGTGTTGTTGTTTGTAATGTATATCCCCAAAAAGAGAATGGAAGACTCTCATAATTCATCTTTTATCACACCATGTTCAATAGGGTGTGGTTCCTCCATTCACATTCATCATTACACAAAGGAGTGTAAGGATGAGTGAGTTGATATTGAATCCCAAAATCCCATAAGAAATCAATGAAGTCTTGATTAAGATATTCTCCTCCTCTATTTGAGCAGAGTTTCTTAATCTTCTTACCAAGATGGTTCCCAACTTCATTCATGTATTCTTTGAACCAATCAAAATAATATGACTTATACCTCATTAAGTAGATATATCCATCTCTACTAAAATCATTAGTAAAAGTTATGAAGTACAATAACTCACCCTTTGCTTTAAATGGAAATGGTCCACACTCATCTGTCTGTACTAATTCTAGAAGATCTTTAGCCCTTTCACAATTCCAACTAAATGGGGCTGTGTTCATTTTTCCTTATAGACATGCATGACATACACCAAGTGGTTTTAGTTAGAAAGAATCTAAATACCCATATTTATGTAATTTTTTAAAATGTTTCTCATTGACATGACCTAGCTAGTGATTCCAATGTTGGGTGTGGTATGAGTCATGTGAGTGAAATGTTTCATCGATTTCCATTACTTGGTTTGTGTAGTCTTACACATAAAATCCGTTATATAAATGATCCCTAGAAAAACAAATGCTATATTTATAAAAGTAGCAACATCCACTTTCAAACATGACGATGAATCCATCAGTATATAATCTGGATACTGAAATAATTTTTTTGGTTACACAGGGTACATAATAAAATCCTTTCAAAACCAAGACCATCCCAGTAGGCATTGTGAGGTGGTAGTCCCCAACAGCTACAGCAACATGTCTGTATTTGTTGGTTGCTCGTAGATCCACCACAACTCTATCAATTTTTTTGAATCTAATTGGTTCATGTATTTGGATACATATGTGAGCAACAAAAGACATATCTAATAACCAATTGGTAGAAATAGATGGATTTCATTTGATTACAAATGCACCAGAAGCATCCCCTTGCATACTTGGCTGGGTGGAGTTTTTCTTCCAGTGGCCCTTCATTCCACATTTGAAGCAAACAACCTCATGTTATCTTGCTTCCCCTTTGATCTTCCATTTATTGGAAGGCCTTCATAATGATTTGGGCTTAAAACTATTCACCATCCTTTTACTTTTATACACCTTGAGGATACAATGCATCTCACGCTTCATATCATTGTCCACTTGGATAATGATGATAAGAAGATCAGATAGAGACTTCTAAATGTTTTTCACATTGAAATTTAAAACAACGTTTTAAATGCTCTCGGGAAGTGATTCATGAATGATATCGGTACCTAGTTCTTTGTGGAGTTGAAACCCTAGAACCTCTAAGTGGTCAATGTTGCCAATGAGCTTGACTACATGAGGCCTAGATGGGGCTCCCTATCCAAGAATACTCGGAAATATAGCCTTGGATATCTCAAACCATTCATGAATGGCTCTCTACTGGTATAGACCAAGGTGGCTCTCAAGCATGTTATAGGCATCCTTGTCTTTATGAGACTCCATGAGGTCACTTGACATTGATAATAGCATCATACATTCAATGTCAAGTGTATCTATCAAATGTTGATCATAGACCAGTAAATATTCATCACTTGACCCTTGGGCATGCGAATCAGGATGTGGGGACTCCCACACGTAAAACTTTTGTTCATGGCATAGGATAACCCGAAAGAGCCTAAAACATTCCTGAATGTTTTCTCCCGGTGATGATATTATCTTTATCTAGAATTGATCACAGAGAAAATGTGGTTGATGAGTTTTTCATATTGATTATACAAATTAAAATTGCAAATTTATCAGTACATTCTTGATTTCATTTTATGTGAAAAAATAAATTTTATTATGTATCCCACTATTTTATCAAGTCCCAATTTCCCTCACCATTGAACATGGAATGTCCAGTTACTTTGACATTCTTGAGGCAAGGATCCATATTCCCCATCACATAACCCCAACAAGGGTTGGTCATGCTATTTGAAGGTATTTAGGTAGGAATGTCTTTGCTAACTATGATCTTACATTTCCTTGATCTATTGAGTGGACTCCCCAATCCTGAAATCCTGACGTGGATTTCCTCAATACAATCCTCCATTTTTCAACAAGTCTAGTAAGGGCTACTACTTTTAATGTAAAATTTTTATGTCAAACCAAAACATTCATAAGATCTTACACTATAATAGTAAGTGTACCAACAAGGGTTGGTCAAACACATATTTTTTTTAGTATTTCACGTACTCATGTAATAGAAGGCTTGGTCTGACATAATATTGTATTTTAGGGATTTTAATCCTCTATGCATAGTTTTTCCATTTTCACATGCTTGTTAATTTTAAGTGATGCTTCCTTAAGTGATTAACCATGTTCCGATAATGTTTAGGCATAGTCAAGTTTTTATTTTATTCCTTCTTTTCATGCTTTTTTATTTAATTAATTTTGTGATCGCAAAAACACATACATAATAAATAATCCATGAAATCAGAAAGAAATAAAATAATATGGACACATCAAGAGATCTTAATGGTTAGATTATCTATAGTTTTTAATAACTTATCCTTGACCTAGGGAAAACACATTAACATGATGGTTCTTGATTTGCATCTCCCACCTGTCCACCTTTATATCTTCTTGTGTTGGTTTCTCCTTAGCTGCGGATTTTGAACTGTCTCCTCTGGCATGGGAGATCCCTCATTACATGGGTTTTATATTAAAGAAACCACGAGTATGTATGCCCTATATATTATTGAAGATGGTTCGCAGGGCAACGAATTTAAATTAATTAAACTTAAATGAAACTATACATACACAATGGGTCTTTGGTATAGATCATGATCATCCATAGCATGCAACGACATTTACACACATTTATAATTCAAATTCATTTAATCATTCTTTTGTTTAAGAAAAGTATCTCTTTAATTCAATTAATTACGATCTAATAATTAATCAATTATTTATCATAAATTCCTTTCTGAATGTCCTTGAGAGTCTTCTCATCCATATTCCATGTATAGGTATTTTTACATTGGAGGAAATCCGGTGAAATTCCATTCCTGGAAAGTACATGGCGTGTAGTCTTTTATTACATGATGTGAAATTTTTTCACACTTTATCCAATGTACACACCGGGTCTTTGGTTTTTTTTCTATAATTTGGATATTTTGGAGTACACAGCTTGTAGATTAATCTAACACGGTGTGTAATTCCTTGTTATGGGGTTACTGGCCTGGAAATCCCATGTACGCGGTACATGGATTCTCCTAGTACACGGTTTCACCTGGGTCAGATCGGAATACACGACATGTTGATTCAACATACATGATGTGTATTCTAATTTTTGCGTTCCATTCAATTCTGGTCAACACGGTGTAATAAATACTTAGTCAGGCTGAATTAACATGGCATGGTTTGGTGGACCAGCACCAGTTAGTTGAACCTAAGTACAGGGCGTGCAGTTTTCACTACACGTTGTGTATTCTTGTGTTGATAGACAGAAAGAGCAGCTCCTCCGGATGAGTTCCTTGTTATTATTTTAATCAAAAATAAAATTAATGGGTCATTTTTGTGAGGTGAATCGAGAAACGAAGGAGGATGAACAGATCTTATTCATTAATATTTTGAGAATAATTTATCTTGAATTGAATCAAATATAAATGATGAAATTATCAATAAAAATTAAATAACTATAATCAATGTTTTATCCTCCCTCTGATTCCATTTGATGGTTCTGAATGCAGTAGATGCTCATGGGTGGATGTTACCACATTTATTTTTGTCACTAGGAATGATCAATATGGGATAAATATGACATTAAATGCAAGTCTACATAGATCAAATCACAGAAATAGACAAAGAAGAATGATAGTCTCGAAGCCACAAACGAGTTCCATCACCAGTTGATTGTAATGAATTTAATTAATTGGAAAGAATTACCTTTTTGGGTGTTCATTCTTCATTGATATTCTTGATCACTTTCCGATCTGATTCTTCATTTTTTCACAGAATCCAAGTGTAGACATCCACTAGCAGTGATCCAAACAAGCACCACATATCTTCTGACATCACCAAAGGATTCATCGAGTGCTACTGTGGAGAAATCATTTCTTGCCTTGTCTGCCTTAGATTGTCTTTTTCCGATGGAGGGGGATCTCTCTCAGTCTTGAAAATGTTCTTAGAGGAAGGATTTCTCTCAGACTTGAGGGATTTACCCATTATTTTTGTGCACAACAATTAAGGAATAGTGTTGGGGCTGTGAGGATATTTATAATCAGGTTTGAGGTTATATATTATGAAAATAAATAAACATGTTACGCATTTTATTTACATAATTAACTCTTTTTGAAAATTCCCATGTCAAATCATTAATTCCTTGAAATTCCCCAAAGATGATTATAATAAATATCATTTAATAAAACAATATTATATCCTCAAAATCCTGACTAGAAAAACTACACGGCATGTAATTAATAATACATGGTGTGTACTTGTTTTTCATAAAACTACATGGAGTGTAATTATTAATACACCACGTGTAGTTGTTTTTTATTTCCATTCCAAAATGAAAACTACATGGTGTTTAATCATTAATACATGGCATGTACTTGTTTTCAAAATAAAAACAACATGGCGTGTAATCATTAATACATGGTCTGTACTTGTTTTAATTTTATTCATCCCCCAACATTTAAATGATTTAGGCTACGTTGAATAATTATTAAACCACATACAAGAATAATATATATTATACTTGAGATAAATGGATACACTTAGTGTGTGACCCTCTAGGCCACTTTTTCATTGGAATTAGGCAGGCTTGCCTAATGTCCAAGATTACTGTCTAGAAACGGGTCAAGCCACCCAAGAGAAATATGTTGATTCCTCATTGATGTGTCACATCATAAGAACACTTACAGTGTAATTTTATCCCATTGCTCAATATCTCATCAAGAAGGTTTCATGGAAGTGTTGTAAACCTTTATGCTTTATCTTTCATTCTTTGAATTCTAGAAATAGACTTGTCGTTACCCCATGGCCATGGAATTTGGGCGAGAGTTCTATTTCAATCAAAGGGCCCGAGATATATACTTCCTTAAATATGGAAGGAAAAAAATCCTTCCTAGGTTTATCCATTAACAACATTTCATTCGTGACACACCCCATGTACACTACTTCCTGGAAACTCTCTTCGTAACGATTTTCGTCAGCAATTCTAAGTGCACGAGTCATGACATGAGTTAAGGATAATATTCTTGTCTAAGGACCATTACACACACTCACAGAAAGTAATGTACGATGAAACCAAGACGTGTATATTTAATACTGGTTGGTCTATTCTCGTAATCTCCCAACATGGTGATTACCAAGTGTGAACTCCATGAGAGAGAGTCTCATATTCTTACGAGTACTTGCACATGACGGTATGTATACTATGTGTGCTTTCATAGTATGTCATCCAACCATATAACATTATTTAAGAATATAGATATAGAATTCAAGATTATCATCATATAGGGGATCTTCCATGACCTTATTAATGGAACAAATATTCCATGACATTATTATATTATATTCATGAAGAACAATGAATAAAAGTAATCATAACCATTGAGAAGAATATTTTTTTGAATAATTACATTCTAATTGATTTTAATTGTGATCAACGGAAAAAAAATGTTTGAGAGCCACTATGATTCTATCCCATTGGAATTAGGATGGAATGACTAATTCCCATGATTAATAACTAGAAATGGATCAAGGGATCAAATAAAAGAACATAAAGCCTCAAAAATGAAAAACACATATGAATGCTCACTATGTAATATAATCATTTTTCAAAATATATCATCATGTTGGTTGTAGATATGTGTCAGCAACATTATGTTTTATATATTTATATTTGACTACCTAAATTAAAAAAGTTTGTACACCATGGACTATGATTTATTGTGACAGTTTTATTCTAATAAATGATTCAAGATATCATCTTTCATAAGGAAGAAAGGGGAAATACTTCCTCGATATATTCATTTGTAAAATAACCCTCATGATGCAGCCAACATATCCAACATCACCATGGAATTATTTTCATTGTTTTAAAAATTAATCTAAGTGAACAATTAATAATATTAATTTTTATAACAATCATAATTTCCAAGAACCAATACACGCACATGTAGACTACAATATCCAATGACACAAAAAAATGAGGAATTAATATTGTCTTGTTTTTTCTCATAATCTATCATATTGGAATTTAAGAATTATGAACAACATAGGAAGAAGTATCATCTTCATAAGAATAATCACAATTGATACTATACATACTATGTTCCCCATTATATTACATTGCTTGATAAAAAATGACATTTAAAAATGTAATCAATGAATATAGTGATTCCTATAATTGTGGGGAACTACTACAAACATATTAATTAGAAATATACTCTATGATATTATTACATAAATGTCATGGAAAACAATGAACAATACGTAATAAGATATTTTATTACTGTATAAATCATAAAATTTGCATGAATTAAATGTAATAAAATATTGTAGGATACCAAATCTTTCAAGTTTCACAGCAAAGAATCTACTGATATGACTAACACTATATATATTAAAAATTTGCACTCAATTGGGTCTAGTTGACATGTCCCACTAGAAGAAATTAAAATATCACATGATGTTAATGAAGTATCTACATCTAATATGTGTAACAGTAAGATATGTATGATTTGGTGATTCTAACGGTTTCAGAAAAAAATTATACCAAGAAAAAAAGTTATAAAAAATTGTCATGATAATAGATTGGTATGACTCTATCTAGAATTTATATACAATGGTAATACTGACTAAGAGTCAAGATTCCATCTGACAGTTTCATCCCAAGGTCTAGTCGACAGAGATCTAAATATGCCATCATGAAAGTTGCTCCCATAGTCAAACTACTGGAGATATGACGATGGATTTTTTCAATTACCACGCTTGGTGAAACCCATAAATTGATAGGGTTACCATTTGATGTTTTATAGTCTGTGGTTAGATCATCCGTGATCATAGGATTCCACTAGGCATTTTAAAAAATGATAATTCTTTCCACATTCCTGGGATGTCATGTGGTTCCCAATATATCATTCATGGACAAAAGAAGAAGTATATCTACACTGGCCAATGTTTGTGGGGTTTGGTATTTTGGTATCCTGGGGATCACATGATGAACTGACAAGATTTAATGCATGTCTTATGTCACTATAATGTTTAATTTTTATGCACACATAAATAGATTTTATGGAATATAAAAATGAAATCATTTGTGGTTTTGTATTACATTTTATGATCACACATTACAATATTACCATGGTGTAGAAGTCGAACTATGTTTCTATATTTCGTGTTACAAGTTGTATAGGAGATCTGGCTGGATCTTCCAGATGAGGCTAAGAAATACGACCGATGAGGGACTTGGGTTAATATGGTGATGTCTCAACTTATATTTTTTTTAATTTCATTCTTGATCAACTCTGTGGGAGATCTTTATGATGTATATATATAGGTTCAACATTGGACCATAATTCTAAAAACGTTTCGATGTTTATTTGTCATTATTGGTTGACTCCGGAATGCCATTCTATAAAATTACACAGATATTCTATGGTAGTTTTATTATTTATCAGTTATATAATGTGATGATACCATGAGTAAAATACCTCCATAATGGGTTTGGAATATCGGTGCACTCGAACAATCTCTAGGTTACGATTAAAAAACATGCATTTTACAGTAGTGGCCTTCAGTAATTCTTTTTTAGCACTATAAAATGACATCATTTATCATTGGTTTTTAGTGGTGATAAATGGTTCCCTTTATCAGTGGTTTATTTTTACCACTGATAATGGGAACACTTTATCATTTCATTTTATTGATGAAAATTTACTCAAATAAAAATCAAGAATCAATAAAATATAAATAAATTAATAAGTTTATTAATTAAATATTTATTGATAAATATTTAAAAAATTAATATACATATATATAATTTATCAAAAATAATAATAAATATTATATATTAAATGTATATGTATATATGTAAAATGAATAAAATTAATCATTTAATAAAATAATATTTAAACATTAGTAAACTAGGAAAAATATTAATCATTTTATTCATTTAGTAATCATTGATAAAAAAATTAATATTCATATAAATATATATATATAGATTATTAATTTTAAGAATTAGTATATATAAAATATAGATATTGAATTTAAATAAATTTTTATAATTAAAAAATTTAATAATGCATAAGTTTTAATAATTATTCAAATAATTTAAAATTTTACAAATTTTAATAATGAAACAAAATAATTAAAAATTTATATATTATAGTAATTAAAAAAATTTATAAAAAAGTAAATTACTAATTGAAATGAATATGTTTAGTAAATATATATTGATTATAAATAGTAATATATAATATATATTAAATGTAAATATGGAAATTGAATAAAATGTTATAAATAAAAACATATTAATGTCATATTCATTTTTATTTGTTTTTATAAATATTTATTGATTAATACATTTAATATAGAAATATATTAACATAAATATATATATATTCATATAAATAATATTTCCTTAAATATGTATTATATGATACAAAATATTTATGAATTAGAATAAAAAGTATTATTTTCTGTAATAAATGGTTTATAATTAAAATTTAATATTAATTTAATATAATGACTAATTATATAGAGTAATGGACATAATTTATGTCATTACATTTTTCAAATTATTATATCTCAAACATTTGTCACATTTATTTCACATATATTTGCCTAATTAACACGTTTTTATATACAACAAAAAAATAAAAAAATAATTTTCTATTTAATGAAATCTTATATAGAAACACAGACACGTTATATTTATGAAATTTAATCAAATTTTTGTTTTCATTAATTTTATAATTTATTAGAGAATGATACTATTAATATATTATGTTTTTAATCGGTAAATATTATATAAACATTTTAAATTATATTACAATTATGTGATAATGCATTTGTAATATTTTTTATTTTCCATTATCCATTTTCAATTATTTATTAATATTGTTATTTACTATTTTTGAATTTTTTAAATTTGTATTCATTATTATTTAAATATATATTTTTATTCATTTGATAATTTAAATTTCATTTCCTTACCTAGGATAGATCAGGCTGAAGGAGACCTCTGGAGAAGGATGTGTGATGACCTCGGGATGTAGGTGTCGACCAACTATGATATGTGGGATGGATTTTTTTCTCCACTAGTGGATTAAGGTTTGTATTTTCTATCGTGTATTGATTTTGGGTTTGGTTTGTGGGCCATGTTTTTCAATGTTTTGGTGTTTTTGGTCCATTGGGACATTTTTGTGCATGTTGGTGAGTTTTATATGGATCTAAGTAAATTAATTGTTCTCAATTTTGATTTTTCCATATTCAGGTTTTGGTGAGATTTTAGTGTAACTTTCAGTGTACTTTTTGTAGTTTTATATTATTTCATAAATTTTTTGTGTTGGGCATGCACAGTACATGAACATTCCTTGTATATTTATAACATTTTTAATTATTTTTATATTTATATATCCATTACCCGTGATAACTATGGAATTATAATATCCAAATATATCTACACTAAAACATTCATGCAGTTAATGTTGGATTCTGTCACTCCCTTTTAATAGATAATAATAATAGATATTTATTAGTGCTGAGAAGGAGTTAATTAATATCCCTTTTATCAGCACTATGTAATTTAGAATTTTTAGAAAGAATGTGTACACAATCCTATTTAGAAGAAATGTTAAAAATATACATGATATATTTAATTTACCCTAACAAGTTGCAAACCAAATTGCAATATCCGAATATTTACATAATATCCACCTGCTACCGACAGTCATCATTGTAAAATTCATGTTCAATTCAATGTTCAAATAAAAGATCAAACATAAGAATGGATTGAATCCATGTCTTGAATGAATCAATTCTTGAATGAATCCATTCCAAAAACAAATCCATTCTCTTGTGATATCTCTACATTATCTTGGTTGATTCAATGCTTTTATTCATATTCCTTTTCTTGGTCTTTTTAATCACTCATTGATTTATTATTTCATGTTTCATTTTTTGTTTTTTGTTAAATATATCTTTATATTCATTATCCACCACATATTTCCTTCTATGATGAAATTATAATTTATGGGATTCAATGATTTTTGGTTTATATCCAACCTTTATGGGATTCCATTTGTTCCTTGTTGTGTATTAAGACTTCTACAAAATCATTTCATCAGTTTTGATAGGTTTCTCCATTAAATTTCATTTAATCAAGAAACCATGAATGATTTCATCTTTCAAATCCGTTTTTATGATTAAAATTATATCTTATCTACCCATGATGGTGTTATCGGTTAATAATTGTTTTCATAAGATTTAAATAACATCAATGGATTTTTTTTCTTATCATTACATGATTTGAACTTACTTCCATGGAAATAACAAGGATAATGTTTATTTAAATGATACCAAATGTCATTATTGAATAAATCAAAATGGATTCCATATTATGATTTAATTTGGATTATAATGAATTAAAATTATGGGTTGATCAAGTCATTCTATCAATTATGTTGGTTCTGGTAAATTTTCATGATTATTTTTATGTTGAAAATATCATCGACGTATTGTTTCCTTTAGTTGTTATAAATGTTTCTGATGGGTTTCAAATGGCCTGATTGATGTATTTTATCATATTTTCAATAGAAATAATATTTATTAAATATTATTTCCCCATTATATTAATATTTTGTGTTATATACACCCTTGATGTTACACCTATTGTTTATTCCTTAGTGAGATATTATTTACAATTTAATAATGGATTGATCATGGGTCATTGATATCATTATATTATTCATGATATTATTAAGGGTGATGGTCATTAAATGGTTGTCCAATGTGTGAGTGGATTTTATGTTTCTTGGAATATTATAATAATTAATTTTATTTTATTGAGATTTGTAATACGGGTTTTCATCCTCAACATACATGTATTGAGAAATATTAGAGACAGTGGCGAATAATCTAGGGATGAGTAATACACTTCTGTATGATCATTATTTGCATATAATTTGTCTATTTACTGATTTTAGCCCAATTTATCAGTTAATTTGTTCATAAATATCCCTTGATAAATATTTAATTAATGTACATACAAGGACCATTCATGATTTTAAGTAAAAAAATTATTATGGTTACATTTTATAATTATCGTCTCTAATATAATGCACAAATGAAATATGTCTAAACATTACATTTTATAGGAATAATTAATATTTTGATATTTTTATTCACTAAGATAATTAATTTAAATATAATGAGTTGGAATACTATATTACATAAATTCCATTGATATGTTTAATATTCATTATTTTTCACCCAATATGTTGTTAAAGTATTAAATTTTGATTATAATATTGAATTTGATATTTTAGTTTGTTTATTTCCCATCCTAGAAATAAAAAAATCTATATGAGTAAATATCCTTCTAAATTTGGATTGATAATCTCTAATGAATGTATTTATACTTGAATTAGTGCATACATAATTTTTTTGGTAATAATTATAAAATGAACTCGGTTTTTTCCTTAATTAAATTCAAAATTATTGTAATTATACATTATCAATTATCCATGCTAGAATTAATATAATATAAATGCATTTGGGAAAAAAAGTGATATTAGGTTTATTATATTATATCCCATACATTAAAGAAACAATTTCACTAGAATGTTCATGTTGTAACATAACTAGGTATGTATTAATACAAAAAAAATAACAATATATCAAAATAAAGTATTTGATTATTTAAAACCAATATTATTGGAATATTCAACATATTAAAAATTTAATGAGACTCACATAAATAATAAATCATGGTATGTATTATTAAATTAATAATAAAAATTATATCTTTAATTTTAATTTTATTCATTTTAAATACTTATTAAAGTCACTGGCGAATGAAATAATGTATATATTACCTCCACCATTTAATTTCCCATTTAATTAAATTATATTAGATTGGAAATTAAACTATCATTCACAAATTTTTCCAATAATATGAATTTTTTTCATTATTTTATTCTATACATTCTTCATGTTTATATAATTTTAATTTAATATTATTTAAAATTATTTTCTTCTTTATATTGAGTGAATTAAAATTGGCATGTGAAAATTGTTAATCTCATATATCATAACATGTCCCCACAAAATCTCTTTGAATCATGGATAAGAATGCGTATTCCCGCCAAATATAACCATAAATAGGCCACGAGTTAATAACTAGTACAAATTTTGTAATTCCCACAAATTAGAGTCATTATACATTTTAGAGAATAGAATAGAGTACAATTATCATCCACATCACCATCATCTCCCCAACAGTTATTATTTAATTTTTAGCATGAGACTCACCCCCCATATATTATTTGTTTCCTGAACTACTCTAAGTAGCAGTGAACCAAAATATGCACATATATTAGGTATGGGATAACTTATACTCACTACAATTCATGTAGCATAGGTTGATGTACACAACTGATGGGGGATGACTGCCAAGAAAAAATGGAATAAAATCTACATGGGAGATAAAGCTGTTGAGGAATACAATTGTCTATAACATTCACCTTTGGATGAATTTAGAGGATAAAAACTACCATAGTGGAGTAATTATATTGTTAAATAAAATTTTCATTTTCCAAATGAGATGTTACAATTTTTATCACAGTGCATGAGAATGTAATTTTTTCTCAGATTCAGTAAAAAATAGTTGTTCTATTGTATTGCTGGAAACTAAAACAAGTATCGGGTTAGAGGAAAATTCAATAGTGGATGAACATTTAAATGGTAGATCATTGTATTTTTATGTTTTTACCTATTTTAAAATTTTCATGTATATTATAGGGTACCAAAAACATGATATTTGGATTCTAGATAGGGGATCCAAATCCCAAAATCCATTAAAAATAATAAAGACAGCTCAATAATAAGATAAATGTTTTTCTAATATGATGTTTTTTCCTAATAATATTATACATTCTATACTACATTTGCATAATCTAATTTAATTGATTCTATACTATTGTAAACATTTTCTTCATCACATGATTATGTATCCAATCATGTAGAATAATAGACTACCATGAAGGAAAATCATTGAGAATATGCAGTGGTAATGTTATCATATACTTTCTCTATTTTACTAAATAATTATATAACAAAACATTTATTTAATTTTCATTATTAATTCTAGTGTTTATTTATATTATAATATTAATTTTCATTATTCATACTTTTACAATCCTAAAAATCCACATAAATATTATCATTCAAATTTATTATCACTCATTTTGTGTTGGAATTCACAATTATCCTTCATTTTACCACCACTTATAATGATGGTATAGAAAATAATTCTACCTCTACTCAACCCTAGATGATATAATTTATCATTAAATATAAAAAATTTCTCCATAAAAGTAAGATATTATTTCATATTTAAGTTTAATTTATTTATATTTAGTATTGCTCACATAATAATAGTTTTATTATATTGGTTGATTTTTTTTGTGTTGGGGTGGTTTGTTTAAATATAATCATGATCATGATATATTAGAATTTTATGATAGAACAATGATAATTAAAATAAGTAAATTGGTCCTGAATATATACCACCATCCTGAAAAGGTGAGTTCTTACTATATATTTAATTATTCAATGAGTAATTTTATCTAGAATTTGTATTCTAATTTCCTTATGATTTTTATCTAATACATATTAATGTTTCTAGGAATATATTTGGATGATATATGTGTATTTCAAATATCAATAATAATCCACTAAAGAGATATAATGTTCCTTTCTAATAGGAAATTAATCCCCATTATTCATTAAATGTGAAGTGCTTTGGGGAGCATGGAGTCTTTCTTCCATTATACTATAATATATTTTCTTATTTCATTCATTCATTAGATTTCTAAAACAAAAAAACATTACCCATAATCAATATAATGCACAATAATCTAATACACCTTGTTCTAAGTATGATTTAGACTATAATATTTAATATCCTAATTTATATTTTAGTTGAAAACATATCTCAGAAACTCAAAAAAAAGAGAAAAGGAATTATGATTTTTGTCCTAAAATAGGAAAATAATCCTTAAGACATTTCAAATGTCTATAAATCATATTATCCTCAATATGATGTAAAGTGTGCCCAGTATGGCTCAAATTACACATTATTATTCCAATATTTACATTTTTAATCCAAAATTTCACTGAAGGAAATTCTAGAGAACATAATTGGGCTTTCATGATACATTTGTAAAATGATTCATGTCTCATTTTGAATGTGTAGTAATTATTCTCAAGTCATACTAACACACAATGTGACTGGTTTTACATGAATTGTATGATTCATGATTAATATTCCTTTTTTTGTAAAAATGAAATGTGACATACACAAAAATTTAAAAAGTATTTTCATTGTTTTAATACATTATTAAAATGATCAATTTTTCATTTGGGGAATGTATGAAGAAGAAACACCTCAATTTGAGGGAATATGTGTCCGTAATGGCACTGATTGTTTCCTTTTTTAAAAAAAATGGCATAAAATTGAGTGCAAAAAAAATATGACATATTGAAAATTTAGAGAATGTGTTCATGTTTTATTTTAAGTTATTAAAATTATTTATAATTGTATTTTGTTTTGTATAAACATGTTACCCATCAATATGGTACATGGTGTGACTAAAATGATTAAATGAGTCTTTTATCAGTTTAATATTAATACTTTAGTTCATAAATTATCACTCATTGAAAAATATGGAAACATGGTTGGATTGTATTTAAATGTCATGAAAATATTAATTAATCATTTTTTATGTTTTTTAAACAGTCCCACATAAATCTGACACATCATGTGACCAGTATGAATCAATGTTCATGCTTCGAGTTAAAAATGATATTTTAGTAAAAAAAGAAACGTGGACGAATCCAAACAAATAAAATGTATTATTATTATTTTGATACACTATAAAAAATGTATATTTTTTTGGGTATTGTAGGAATCATCCTCCCCATAATCATATTCAAAGTGCGACAGGTTTGACTCTAAGTGTGTATATTTATTTGAAATTGAAATTAATTTTTATGAAAAAGAAATATTGGAATACTCCAACCAATGAAATTCATTCTTATTGTTTTGATAATTTTTGATAATAATACATATATTATAAGATATTTGTACCAATCAGACTCACCTCAATATGATATATGGTTCACCTATTATAATTCTATGTTCCTTTTATCAAATTTAACATGAGATTTAATTTCAAATAATTTCAGTCACTAACTACAAATAGAACACAATATTATTATAAATATAATTAAGGAAAAAATCATAAAATATTTATGAGGTATAGAAATCATTATCATATCAAACCAACACATGATGTGACTGATATCTCTGAATGTGGGTGTCTCTAGTTTAAAAATAAATTTTAGTAAAACTAACAAGTGAAAAAATAAAAATTAATAAAATTCATTTAGATTGTTTTGATAAATTTTTAAATATATCCAGATTTTAGTGGGAAGATGTTGGGATATATGCACCTAAATTTGAGGAACTATGTAAATGGTACGACTCCATGTTGATATTTTTATTTTAAATTTACATAAATTTTATTAAAAAAGAAACATATACATACTCCAAATAGATAGAATGCATTAAATTTTTTTGAAACATTCTTAAAATAGTCAATAAGACATTTTTTTGTGTAGTAATAATCTTCACCTCAATCTAGAACACAATGTGAAATTTAAGACTCATAGTGTGTATTATCAGTTTAAAATTGGCCTTTTAGATCAAACAGAGTTTCACTCACTGAAAAAAAATCATATATTATATAATTGCCTAGATAAATTGGTTAAAAGAATCATAAGTAATTTTTTACATGTGGGAAATATTATCACATCAAAACAACACATGATGTGACATGTTTAACTCATATTCCAAATTTTAATATTAAAATGAAATTTAATTAATTTGTGGATGGTGGAATAATCATAATGATGGATTCACATTCAGGATGATTTTATAATTTAGTAATATTACCAATATATAATATAGGATCTGTAAAAATGATCCTCATTAGAATATAACGTATGGTGTGACCCTTATGACTCCATGTACACCCTATTATTTAAAACAGACATTATTTTTTGTAAAAAAATAATTTCTCATTGACTCAGTATTATGAAAAAAATGTTGATATTGTTTTAATACATTAAAAAATTGTTCTAAATGTCATTTTTGATGTGTAAGAATTATACACACTATAGTATGATACATGTTTTTCCCTATATGAATCAAGGTGTACATTATTATTTTAAAATTGAAATTTTAGTTCAAAATGTGTTACACCCTGAAAGCCTAGCCAAAAAGCACATATGGTGTGTATAATATATTGAACCCTTTCATAAGTATTTTAGACATTAAAGAATTAGTACCCTATAAACCTGACACACTATGTGAGAGGTATTTCCCAATGTGTATCTTTCCAACTTAAATTTATATATCATTAAAAAACATGAGTGGAATTATAAAAAATATGAAAACACTTTATTATTGTTTTTGTATATTATGGAAAAAATCCATCCGTAATTTTGGATGTGTAGAAATTATCCTCACCTCAATCTGATGCACGGGGAGACTAGTACGACACCATGTGATTATTTTTATTAAAAATTGGTATTAATTTTAGTGAAAAAAAGAAAAATTGACAAACTCAATACTATTAAAATGGATTTAGATTTATTTAAGATATTATTAAAATCATCCATAAGTAATTTGTGACTTGTAGGAATCATCCACACCTTATTATGTTAATGGTGTTCCTGATATGACTCAATGTGATAGTTTTCTGTTTAAAATTGATGTTTTTTTAAAAAAAAGCGTAACTCAATGAAAACCATGAAAAATCACTCAGATTGACAAGATGATATTTTGAAAAGATACATAAGTAATTTTATACATTTTTTAATCCATCTCAAGTCCATATTATATATTATGTAACTAGTATGACTCCAAGTTCATTTTTACAGTTTCAAAATACATCACAGAAAAAATGGAATATGGAATACTCCAAAGTAATAAACGACATTCATAATTTTTTGATGCTTTGGTAAAATGAAACATATGTTACTATATATGTGTAGGAATCATAGGTACCTCAATATTATTCATTGTTTAACTGATATGATGCTAAGTTCATATTTTAATTTAAAATTAACATTAGTTTTAGTAATAATGAAAAATGGACATACTCAAAACCAAGAAAATGCATTTTGAGTGTTTTGATATATTTACAAAATGACCCATATGTCAATTTGGATGTGCAAGAATTAGTCATACCTCTTTCTAAAACATGTAGTGAAATATATGACTCCAACATTCAGTTATTAGTTAAAATTGTCAGTTTAGTTCAAAACTTTTCACTCCATGAAGCCTAGAATATACGCCTATAGAAAAGTTATAATTTAGGAAAATGGCTAAAATGAAATTTATAACGAATTTGAATCAGTCTCAATTCATACTAACATATTATGTGACCTGTATGACTCAATGTATGCGTATCATGTTTAAAATTACATTTTAGATAAAAAAAATTATGAGGCATACTAAAAACAAAGAAAAAGTATTCATATTGTTTTCATACAAAAGGAAAATGATATATATGTCATTTGAAAAATGTATGAATCATAATCCCCTAAATTTAAAACATAGTGTTACCAGTTTAACTCAAAATGTTTTTATTCCTTATATAAGTGATTTATAGTTTAAAATTCTCAACACATTGCCAAAACCAAGAAAACCAGCCTCGATTGTTTTAACATCATTATATCATATATGAAATATTTGATTTCTTTATAATATTTATCTTATACTTATTTATTTAATTTTCATAGTGATAATTGTATATATCTAACAAGAAATTGGGTGATGTGCATAATTCATCTGCAACTCATTCTGATACACAGTGTTCCTAGTTTGACTCCAAGTATTGTTTCAATTTAATTATTTTCATTGAATTTTTTTCTTTATATTTTTATAATCAAATGATTTTTTGATAATGGTGTGTTCTATTTCAATAGAATGGGTGCTTTGATTAGAAATAACATGAATCAGGGACAAGGGAGAAATATAAAGGAATGTTGATGTTTTTTAATGTTTGTACTAATATTTACTAACACTTGTAATTCTATAATACAATGTTTTAAATTTTAGTAATACATTATATTAGTCATTTAATTGTGTTGTAAATTTTATTTCTTTGTAATTGTGTATTTTTAATTGACATTGTTACATTTAGGTGTTTTTCAATACATTTTTTTATTATTACAAACCGCACAAGGGCTATAGGGTCTTGTTATAACACACTGTTTTATTCCCCATTATTAGTGCTAGTAAATTTGATAAAAAGAGAATAATTTATTAGTTCTTATAAATTAACTAATATTGGGCCCCTGATAATTTTTTTTAAAAGAAATGATAAATATGGTCTTTTATCATTGCTTTAATAGCATTGATTAAGACGCAGTGTTTTTAATCATTCTCTGGTATAAAGCACCATTTTATTGCAGTTAAAGGCCAATTTTAGCCTTTTAAAATGTATGTATTTTATTATTGGGTCCAGGGAGGAATGCCTAATGTCGTGTAATTCAATTTTCCCAGTATTGGATTAGGTAGCCCTGGTATAGGGTGTTACATACTCCCCAACCCACACACAGAACCACACAACAACATAGCCACACAACATCTGCACCCACATGTGTGTGCACCAAGACTCACCCCCCCCACACACTAATGTGTATATGAACTCACAAAATTACTCCCCTAAAACATCATTACATTACATATAGATTTTTTCATCAATAAAAAAGAATAATGATTTAGCTCTCTTCAAAATTCGATAACATATTTCAGTGACACAAATCAATAATAATAACATTCATCATCATCACTGATATTGTATACATTTACCTACTATTTTTATCATTGATAAAGGAAATCATTATCAATGCTATACAATTTGATAAAACTGGAAAAAAATTTGTGATACCACTTTCTATGCCAAGTCATTTATGCCTTGATTCGAACATGATAACTCCATGTTTAAAACAAACACTCTACCCACATACAAATATTGTTTTCTTATAAAACATACGATATATTTATTTATATAGTTATTTTTACAAGAATATATTTTTTCAATTATTTAGGCACATATTTATATATATTTATACAATTATTTTAAAATAAATCTATTAAATATATGTTTTTTGAGATCATTTATATGTGTTTACATGTGTAGATTTTTATAAATGGGATTTAAGATTTAAGAAAAATGTTAACATGGAGACATTTTTTATTGTCATAAAAAAGCGATCCGGAGAGGTGTGAACCATTATCACACATCGGCTCCTAACAGGATTACTGAAAGGGGATATTGTTTTTGATATAAAATTTCATAAGGAATATTGAAGGTCGTTAACTCTTCACACTATACATTAAATATAAATAAATTTGACTAAAATAATAAATATATACCTATAAAATTAATTAAATAAATCAAATATTCAAAAAATAGTAATAGATATTAGTCAAATATAAATAACTATAAATAAATATTAACAAAAATTAAATAAAAATTCATAAATATTAATAAAATACCAAAAAATTGTTAATTAAATATTTATCAATATTAATAAATCCCAATAAAAATAATATAAGTTTTTATTAAATATTAATCAATACAAATAAATAATAATAAATATTATCACTACTACAAAACAAGATTTTAACTACAATATCCACTATAATCACTTCTAAATAGCACAAATGAATGTTCACATCATTAGCAAAAAAACAAGAACAGTTAAATGGTACATTTTAATAGTGTTCTATTAGTGTTGATAACTATTACCCTATATAGGTGCTTTTGAACATTATTAAAGGGTATCCATTATCAGCGATTTTCATTAGATCTAATAAAATTAACCCTTTATCAATGATGTATTTATAATGCTGATCACCTTTATCACCACGAATAAAATCACTCATAAAGGTTCCCTTTCGTTATATTTTTTTCACTAATAAAAGCTACCCCTTCTGTGCTATTTATAGAACTGATAAAGCGTAAAATTTTATTACAAGATTATTTTTAGTTCTTATAATGGTTTGCCTTTATCAGTTATTTATTTCCAGTATGAATCAATAGAAAAATTTTCAATGCTTTTTTAGCGATGATAAATTTATTGAATAACATTAAATAATTAAATAAAATAATAATAATGATTTTAACAAAAAATTATACAAATTTAATTAATAAAATACATATTGATAAAAAAATCATAAATTTAATCTACTACATATAAATTATAATTGATAATTAATATTATATATTAAATAAATATATATATATATAATGAAAAAATTATACCAATATAAATTAAAATTTTGTAAATTAAATAAAATATAAAACATTATGTTATTTGAATAATTACTAAGAATATTTTTAAATGGAATATATGAAATATAGATATATATGTTTGTGTGTGTGGATTTATTTAAATATATGTTTTATATAATATAAAATATTTTTTTGTAAATTAAATAAGTCATATATTATTGAATAATAGATTATAATTTAAATTTAATATGAACATAAAATACAGACTAATTGCATCATGTATTAGAAATAATTGAATGTAATTTGATTTTCTCTATTTAAAAAATATCCAATGTGATTTATATTAATTTTACATACATGTAAATAATTATTTAATTTTTTTATACAACACACAGTAACAAATATTAAATTAATTAATGAGATCTTTTACAGAAACACATACACAAAATGATTATGTTATTTATTCAAATTTTATAATTCCTTTTAAAATTTCATTAAAACATGATACATTTAATATATCATTTCATTAATTGGTAAATTTGAATTTTTTATTTTTTATTTTAATATAGTTTGTTGTTAATTTTACTTAAATTTTTTAAATATATTATATTTAATTTATTGGGAATTTAATAATTTTCTATTATTTGATATATGTACATATATATACTTTATTTAATATATTAATTTTTTTTTCAATAGATATCCATATATTTTAAATAATTTATATTTAATTAATAAAAATTATCCATTTTCAATATATTTAAATTGAACTATTTTTTACTTTTTGTGTTTCACTCATTTTGTCACACTTTCAGATAATATTAAATATTCATTAATAATGTTGAAAATGATTTTTTAAATTAATATTTATAAATAAATAAATTTATATTTAGTAATTTTATTTATTTATTATTTTATTATTTTTAAAAAATAACTAATATTTATTGAAAAGTATTTATATAATTATAAATAAATATTTATAAATATTTAAATATTTCTAAAATTTTAATAATTTTTTCTAAATAATGAATATATTTTCGATATTTATATTTATATTCATATAATGTCTGTCTGAGAATGAATTGGAAATCCAACCCAAACCGTCAAATTTATTAAAAGAAAATAAAAGTACCGTAAAAATTGAAATAAAATTGTGACATATTAAGCGATTTTAGGCCCATAATTACTATCATATCTATTATCCTCATAAGCAGTCTCCCACTCCGAGTGTTTGAATTTTGGATTTAAGATCACAACATAATTCCCGCTACGCTTCTAAATTCTCTGAAGTGAGATGATTCCCGCCACGCCCTACAACTTCTTGTACCTGGCCTTGGCCATGACCATTTGTAAGAAGACCTAGTCTCCAGGTCTTTGGTTGTTTCTAGTTCTCTTCTGAAACAGCTTTCTTAGCATCCATTGAACATGTATCAAAATGATGGTGTCTTTCATATTTATGAACTTCAAAAAAAATTGATTTCATATCCTGCAAAAAATATAAATGATCAATAATATATGGCTCTAAATTTTTTTGGATTCCATTTGAAAGCATTCACTATTAATGATTTTCATCTGTTTAGTTGTTTTCCTAGTTGATGACATCCCTAATATTTGTTTATCTCGACTCTATTAAGCCTCTTGCACCTGCTGTTCAGCTACTACTTTAGTGACATGGACTACACAAATAAGGGAAGCATTATACTGGACATCCTTGACAATTTCTTTTATTTTAATCGCTCCACATTACCATGTCAAAATAGAAGACATGTTTGTAACATGCTTCTCCTAGTTACTATGTTCATCACCTAGCACATGTGAAAACCCAATAGGATTCTCATACTATACAAGAGTTCCAAATGACTACTCACCAAATTTCCCATCCAACACTATAATCTCATCCATTGACCCCACATCAGCCATCAGTTTCATCCCACTAGAAATTTCTAGAGAAGCCCTTATTGGATCAACATCAACTAGAGCCCTCCTGAGGGCAACATCAGAAACATCAAGAGGGGTATTCCCCAAATAGATCACTTTAGTAATTCAATCATCATTTTGACAGGCATTCTTTTCATAATCAGTATGATGCATATCCTTGAAAAAGTCACTATGATGACCCGTCCTCCTACATAGTGAGCGCATGATGTTGTAGTGACATTTCAAAGGAATATTCCATATAAATTTATAGAATTTATAAAAACCTGGTCCTCACAGTTTAAAAATAGATTATTTTAGATAATTCTCAGAAGCAACACAAATAACAAACTCAATCAATGTAGAGGAGAAATCTACAAAAACAAGAATCCATGAAAATTAGTCATACCGAGTCTGCTCTATTTCTCTATCGATCTGAATTTGAACACCAATGGGCGATGCTTCATCCCAAAGTATTTCATAATGTCAAAAGAAACATCTTATAGAACTGATTCAAATCAATATCTAGGGAAATAATTTTTTAACTTAATGGGATAACAAAACGATCGCAATCCTAGATTTTTATGAAACATGGTCTGTGGGGGACAAGTCCCTGACCCTATGCCTAAAACATTATCTCCAAAGAAGGGAAGATGATTTTGTAATAACCCTTCCCAGTAAATGTGGTGTTCCACCCATCTAATACCCAAATCCATAGAAGATGGGATTATAAGTAAACATGATTCCATAGGTTTTCATTCTACGGAATAACAAAACATGGATTGATTGAAAACATACGCTTAGCCAAACACTCTTCCAAAATCATTAGATTTTATTACATGGGTTCAAATACTAATGAAAGGCAACATTATCATCATTTTTTGTAAGAACTAATAAGAGTGTCTCAATCTATTTGAAAACACATCGAGAATCACAAACTAGGAAAGATATACAGTGATTTCCATAGAATCTAGAATCTATTAGCACTCCTCATCAAATCCAAGCTCGATTCATGTCTTGAACAATTCAAAGGCTCAAATATATAGCTTGAAAGATTCAAAGGTAAAATTAATTTTAGGCTCATATGAATTACATGTTTGGGGATATCTATAATTTCTATCTTTTCATTTAGAGCTTCAATCCGGGGTATGTATTTTTCAACTCCCCATTAATTGATTTCTTTTATGAAGATATATAATTGCATTTTTTGTGAAATTTATCTTGATATTCATTATACATCAATAATTCCCTTCTATAATGAATTTATAACTAGTATTATCGTTGATTTTCAATTTTTATTGAACCATGAAGGGATTTTATTTCCCTTTTATAATTTATTATGTATTTATAATACTGATTCATCATTGTTGTATATTATGTATATATGTTTTGAACTACCTTCCATTGGAAGAAAAAAAGAATAAATTTTTTTATAATTAGAGAAATTGGTTTTATAAAATAAATAGGAATAAACTAAATGAATTGATTTCATGATGATGAGGTTTTATTTTTTTGGGTTTTTTCTATTTGGAATCTTATGTTGTATTTCATCCAAAATTTTATTTTATGTTACGTGTCCTTAATTTTAGCAATTTGTTTTATGATATCCTATATGGTCATCAATATATATATATATATATATTATTTTTGAAATATATATATATATATATATGAACACATTATTTTGTATAAATGTATATATATAGTCATATGAAATATAGATGGGATACATTCAATAAATCCAATGATAATTTTTTTTCTTTTTTTCAAAAATGATTTTCATGAAATAATAATTATGTTTGAATTCAAATATTATGTCTTTGAGGAATGTTTGGAACATTTTAAAATTACATTGAATCATATTTTTTTATATTGAATAGTATTGATAGAACGAATATTTTTTCTGAATATTAGAAGTTGTATCAGGTGTTATAGCGTTGTTGGAAGAATGAAATGGATTTTATAAAAACATATCAACACATATAGAAGTTGTATATATTGGATTTTAGAAGGTAATTTTTTTCATTTAAATATTGAGAACATATTGACGAGTTTTGGAAGGTTGTTTTAACAGACATGTTTGGTTTTGTTGTCTGTCGATTGATATATTTTTTAAGAAAGAGACAATTCATCCCATTTCTATCATAATAGGGATTATATGAATCTTAGTGGGGGATTAAAGATAGTTACAATGTATTCTGTATTATAGTGTATGGGTCCCCACAAATACAAAACTCCATATAGGGGTCCTACATGGTTGGATTGTTGTGGGTATCCAGTAAGTTATTAACATAGGAACTCATCATCATTATTATAGGTTGGCCTAAGCCAATTACATCTATAGTCCCATAAATTGTTTTTTTGGAATATTTCAAGATTACATATCCTTCATGTACTATAATTTAAATTTATATTATTTATTACATACTTCACATTTATTATAGATCCATTATAATGTGATCAAGTTTTTAGAATATCTATTTTGTTGTATTGTGTTATTTATTTTTATGACTATTTCATCACATGATTATTCTGTATTATTCATCATGAGTATGGTTTTGAAAAATAATATTCAATGTATGTATAATAGTTTCATATTCTATACTTATCTTCATTCAATATAATAACAATTATTATGGTGAAATTTTTTTTAAGAGAAGTTATAAAGATTAGTGATATTTGATATACTATCAATATTAGATGTAACAATGAATTAGGTTTTTAGATCACTGTTTAAAAAAATAGAATAGTTTTTTTTCAAATTCAATACATACTAGAATAATTATTAGAAAATACATTTGGGTATATAACTTTTTTATGCCTACATGTATTAGTTCATCCCATTGGAATCTCAAATTACCATACTTGCATATGAAATTATATTTATTTATTAAAATTTATTATCAATAAATTTTTTATATCTTTTATTTGATGGAATGAAATTTTAATATTCTACTTAATCATATTTTGGTTTCATCTTACTCAATAATTTCAAATATAAAATTTTCCTTTTTGTTTGGGTGATTTATGAAAAACATGATGCTTCCTTTTAATAGAGGTTGGACTTGTATTAGATATTGTATTTAATGTAATACGAGTGGAGTTTCTCCTATAAGTATAGAATTCATAGAGGCCCCAAGGATTCATATATCATAATAGGTCGTGAATAAAAAATAAGAAGGTGTATTCCCCCCATTTCTCACCATTAATATGAAACAAGTTAATTGTGTCTGATAATAGTGTAATTATAACAAATGGGAGGAATTGTCCATTTTATAAAACATAATAGAGTATAATTGTCATCCTAATACACTTCATCTAAATGATAGTTATTTTTTTCAAAAAATTACATGGGACTAAACCCTATCTATTTTATGTTTATAAAACTACTCTAGGAAGTAGAGATCCCATAGATGACTATAGTTGAGAGTTTTTTAAGAAAAAATATTTTCATCTCCACAAGATATGGATAATTATTATCAATCAAGAAAATGAAATAATAATAATCATGGAGATGAAGATAATGAGGATAAAGGTTTCTTATATCTTCCAACATTATATTATTTTATTAGATAACATCTACCATTGTGGAGTAATTCATTTCTTGATTTAAATTAACCATTTTCCTTAAATAATAGTAAAATTATTTTCAAAAATCACATATATGGTTTCCTGTATTAGAATTATCTAAAATAATACCATAGATAATAAATATATTTTATTATATTTATTTATTTTTTATAATAAATGTTTATTTTATGAACCCATTTGGATGGATATGAATAAAAAAATGTATGCACAATGATCATTTTAAAATAGAGTATGCAGATGGTGTTAAAGAGTTCATCATGTTTTCAATAGAGCATGCATAAGACTCTCTCAAATAATTTATTTTTGTTTAAATTATTTTTATTGAAGATATCTTAGTCTTAAATAGTTTTAAAAAACTGATTTGTTATAGAATATATGACATCTATAAATTTCTTATTAAACATGGAAATAATAGAACATTTACAAAAATTTGGATGAAATTTTGGTTTATCTGTCATTTAATTAGAATAAAAGTGTAAATGATGATGGATATCAGATGGAAGAAAAAAAATTGAAATTGAAGATTTCCTTCATGATTATAGAATGTTTCAAGGATGATAAATAGTTTTACTAAGAGACTATTATATAATTGTTTTCCTATGTACCCACCATTGATAGTTGCATTGAAGATACATTGTTTTAAATTTGTTAGTGGATGGGGTGAAACCTTTTATAATGAACAACATGGCCACCTTAATTACATGCTATCAAAAAAATTTATCCACCTTGTCAAACATATGAAACTAAAATAATGTTACATTAAATGGGAATGATCACTAAAAAATACATACTTGTCTATATAATTTCATATTGCTTCACAAGGACCATGAATCCCTCATAAAATTACCTAGGTCTGGCATGGATCAATATGTGAAAAATGAATTAAATCCATAAAATGATTTATCTTACTTTCCTATAACTAAATCATCTAGAAGAATATATGGATGTCAGGAAACAAAAATAATATTGACATGGCCTACAGAAACAAGAATTAATGATGTGAACCAACATCATTCAGAAAAATATCTATATTGCAATAAAACTGATTATATGTATACTAAATTTGGAAATGATCTGAGAAAAATTCATCTTATGTTATCTACAGAGGGAATAAATTATATTTTTTTATATATTAGTACTCATTGTACATGACCCATTATATAGGAAAATTGTATCTTCCCTATATAGTTATTCAAGAAGAGATAATACATTCTATTTTATATACTTATATCTAGAAAAATTAATTTTGGTAACGATATTGATGTCTATTTGGCTCCACATTTTGAATATTTGTAGTGTATATGGGTAAATATATTAGAATTTATGATTCTCATAGAAATGTAGAATTCAAATTGTTGGACATGTTGTACTGGATGATAAATGACATCCCTTATTATAGAAATTTACCAGGCTATAGTATTAGAGAAATTATAGGTTTTCCCATTTTTGAAGAATGAATTCACTCACTTTCATTAAAATAATACTTCATGAATATTCTTTTAGAAAATCAAAAATTTTAACTCAATGATATAAATATTGATCCTAGATGACAACATTCCATGAGAACATTGAACAACATATAACAACCTCTATGATAATTGGTGATTAAATTTCCAATATAGTAAAATATATTAACACTTTATTCGGTAAATAATTTTCAAAATACCAAATGAAATATGAATGCATGAATAGATCACATATCATTGAATTATAATATTATAATTATTTCTACCTGATAAATTTTCATGAAGTCATGCAAGTTGATAACATATTAATTTGAAAATGTTATAGGAAACATAAAAATTGTTCATATAAAATTGAAATATGGAGTCATGTTTATGTATATCATGATTGACATGAGGATAAGGGAATATTTTAAACAAGTGAATGACAAAATGAGAATTTTATTCCTTCAATGTCTTATACTATATCCTAATTGAAAAACATTAAATTTTTATCATTTACCGGAAAGTGTAAATTTTCTGTAGGGGTATTCATCAAATGTCTAGTGTGACGTTTCAAGGACTAATTCAAAGTTATAGGGTCTAAAATCATAGAAAATAAATTTTTTTTCTTGATATGATGCCAGTTTATTTCTGTTTCACTATTCTAAATAATGGTTTCCTTTTGTATAATTGTATTCTGAATAGAAATAAATAAATTAAATTAAATTTTAGTTTGATAAAATAATAAAAAAGGTAGAATAGTCATATCTATTTTGATATATTCTAATAATATTTCCTAGTGTAATCAAAACCTTTAACTATTCATCCATAATTTAAAAATTATCCATTATTAATAAAAATATATATGGACAATGAATAATTTTTATCTGAAACAAAAATGATATATTTTAATGAAGAAATAAAATATATATTCCAATGATGCTTAATTTTTCAATGGAAAAGGTCAAAAACAAATAGGATGAAAAAAATATTTTTGACACCCCAATTAATCATTTTTTTGTTTCGTCTAGTCTTTATGGTTGTTCTATTTGAAATTTTAAATAGGTGTGCCTCCCCAATTCCTTAAAACAGCTATGGGGTTTCTCAAAATACATGTCAAGGACATTAGATTAATGACTATATCTTTTCCTTATCACTATTCTTGGTCGAATGTGGTTCCTTCCATTAGAAGATATCGGATTTACTGAAACACACCAATGGGTAGTAATCGATAGATTATACACTCAATATGTATCCCACTATTAGTTTCCTTGTTGTTCTCCTGTGATATTATGTGTTCTGGAATTTACATATCTTTGAAATTTCTTATAGAAATTTATAATTTGTATTTACTTTAATGAGATGGTGAATTTTGAATCAGTAAGACCTGATAGGAATTTTTAGGATAAACCGATGAAGTAAAATGAAGTCATTTTCATGGCTATGGAACTGTCTGATCATTAAATTTTGACTGTTGAACCTTAAAAATTAATTTTCTTGAGATACAAAATGAAAATTTTGAATGTGGTTAGAGTGGGATAGATTCTCAAAAATTCTTATCAGGTATTCTGAAAGTGATGTTCTTATTGGAGAGTTTAGATCCCATGAGTATCTCATTTGAGATCCCAAAATTGATTGAGATTTGTAGAAAAATGGTTTAAATTTGATTTATATTGTTATTTGATGCTTTTTATGCCTTGAAAACATTGAGCAAGATGGTTATAGAGAAGGGTATCAAGGATTAATCACCGAGGAGACTGATATTTGATTACATTAAATGAGAGTGATTAGATGATGAAACACCTTCTACTATTCACATTTCATTTTTCTCTTATCGTAATTATAATAATCATATGAATCAAAATCCCTAGAAGAATTGGAATTTATTGGTCAATTTCACTCTCAAAGATGGTTAATATTCTGATGATTATAATGGGAGCCCTATTTTTTATACCATATTTTGACAATATAGATTGAAAGTAGTTAATTGTGATAGATAATGTTATTGATGTGAAACTCCTAGACCCCTGGTATTTTCCATCTCACTTATTTTCATTGAACCATTATTCATATTCTATGAAGCTACATTAGCTGAAATTAAAAGTGTTGATATTGTGTGCGCATGTGTGTGTGGTATTTTGTATTGGTGGATGTCATTTAAAATGATATTTTTCATAACATTTGTACTTATCAATAATATTCCAAATTAATTTAGCTACTAATATTTATGATCATCCACCGAATAAAATAACACATGTGAAAGAATTATCCAATGGAACTAATAAAATAAAAAATAATTTTTATGAAATGGATGTTTTCTTCAAAGTAATGTATAAATTGTTACTTGTACATGAATGATATATTCCATTACAGTAACTAATACAAAACATCATATTAATATTTCCCAGACATTATCTTCTCTGACCTCTCTTTGAATCCAATTATGTTATATTTTAATGTATTTCTTTTATGGCTCTAATTCATTAGGATTTTTTATTGCATGTGGTAATATTAGCTTTTCTGAAACATCAGATGATCAAAAACTATATAAATTCACTATAATGTTATATTTGGTCTCTCATTTTATATGATTTTTGATTTTTGAAAAATTAAATTTTTTGAAAGCCATGTTTTACCAAAAATATTAAATTGGACATTCCTGGTCTTATATAACAATATCATAATTATTATATAAATGGTAAAACTTAATCTATTGGATTATTTTTTAAACAAATTCAAGAAACAATTAAACACATAAATGGTTTATGTGAAGAAGCATTTAATGAATTATTTATTAGTGGATTGAAGACATATATATTGTGAAGTGGTGATATCTATTACTAGTTTTATTATTATAGGCATCCTCAAACACAGTTCTTTTGAAAACGATACCATATCGGGTTTAACGTGTGATAATTAATTCAATATTATGTAGATATGGAAACGACCTAGACATTTTGAATTATATTTCATTATTTAAAATGTTTTTCTGTAATTAATAATAAAACTACATAATTTTAATTTGAAGCGTTAACATTACTTGTCAACTATTATATGAACTTTTTCCTATTAAATCCTTTGATCAATACTCTCATATTAATCA
Source organism: Viscum album (assembly GCA_963277665.1). Lineage (NCBI taxonomy): Eukaryota > Viridiplantae > Streptophyta > Magnoliopsida > Santalales > Viscaceae > Viscum > Viscum album. The sequence continues at coordinate 1,690,388,295 of OY728120.1, forward strand.
ATACACTCTATAATTATCTTAATCTAATAATTTTATTTTATAATTAAAAATGAAAAAGGATAATTATTGATGAATGGAGAAATGATGGACACAACCAGAAAACTCATGTCGTATGAATCCAATTTTTTAGAGCATGGGTGGGAGGTAGTGTCACTAGGATACACTCTAGACCATTTCAATGTTGAGATTCAACAATTGAATCATGAAACAAATTGACAATGTGGGAAGATCATGTTAGTGGAAATCAGAACTGATGTAATGTTATCAAATCCACCTTAAGAACCTATCCCCATCACACACCATTCCCTTAGGTCATTTATAGGTGTTATTATGGGTTATGTGTTAGGGAATTATTTAATAATTATATAATCCATGTGTGTAAATTAACATTATATTTAGTCATTTATATTTTAAGAATATTTTTTCTTAATAAATTGGAATTTTCTAAATTAATAATTTTCGAACAGAATTTGTACAGTCCTAAAAGGATATAAATATTTATAATGAACTATGATATAATGAATAATACTTATTGTAATAAAATTACATGACAAAAACCCTTTTAATTATATATAAATGTGAAATAATTTAATTTTTCAAAAAATATACAATCCATTCATAATGAATTTTCTATCCAATGTTATTATTAATAAATACATATTTTCATATTTAAAATTAATTTTTATCATTAATAGAGATTTATTATGATAAAATAAATATAATTTTCTAAATCCAAACAATGATATTAGGTTAGGATGAATATATGTGGTATTTTTAGAGTACATTAGTTTTTAATGATATCTAACATATAGTTTGAGTAGTTTGATATGTTTAATTAATTAACAATTATGTCATTGTGATGAAATGAGTAAGTTATAATTATTTTAGACTCATTTTGATAAAATTAAAAAAACATGTGTCCCATGTGGGAAATAAAAATGGAAAATACTAAAGTAAATATCATATTTTCTAAAATACCTTTACCAAGGAGTCCAAGGAAATTAATTAACAAATCCCGGTATTTTTGTATAAATACCAAACCATTTTGTCATTTTAATTAATAAAAAAATCCTCCAAAAAATGATCATAAATAATTTAATATAAAGGAGTTCTCCCATGGTGTCTCGAAACCCCAATGGTCATGAAACTCATGTTTTAGAAATATCTCATCAAGGATCGGAATATCTCAACTTCTTATTTTCGTTCAAGTTCAATTTTTTATGTGGTATGTCTTCAAAATTAAAAATAAAATTTTCTTATATCAATTTTATTTTATCACTTTACTACATTAAGCATCCACTATGAAAGGGAGACCATTACCCTCCATTTTTTAAGGTTTTCTAAAACCATATTTCATACCTATTATGCTGTTGAATTCTCTTCTAAAAATTTCCTTCTTTTTAAAATGAAATTATTGTATTTTCTTCAGTGAATACCCAATCATAAATATTTTCCATGGGTATTCACCATGATTTATAAATTATCTATTTTATTATGGGATTGACATATATCATACCCTACATCAATTTTCTTTTTTTAATTATGATTTTATGATTTTTTTTAATATAAAATTTAAATCACAATGATTTTTATATGAAACATTCTTAATTTATTATCCATGGGTTATTTATGATGTATATTATCTTGATCTATTTGGATCACATGAAAATAGATAAATAAACTATTTTCACCTTTAAATCTTTACAATTCATTAGGTAATGAATTTTTTCTCTAGATATGACATGTTTTATGATACCTTGGTGAATATCCATTGTATTTTTTTACGAAACCTGACTGAAAAACCATGGTGATATTCGTCTAAATGACTAAATAAAATTCTTTAGACACATTTTCTTTTTATGATTCATGTTTTCTTATTATTTTATGTTGCATGTTCTCTTTTGACCATTCCTTAATGATATTCCTCAAGTTCTTATTGATATCTCTTATGGTAACATGTAAACATTTTCCTTATTTTCCCTTATTAGGACTTATGCTCAACCTTTCCATTGATATATTTCCTAGGTTATAATATGGAGAGATTTAACATGGAATAAGAAAATAAATAATCCTTTAACGATGATTGGAATAATTTTTTATTTTATCACATATTATGTACCATATTTAAATAAAAATAATGTTTTAATGATCCTCAATTTTGTAAAATTTAATGAAATGTATGTTAATAACTTGAAGGATTTCATAGTTAGTATAGAAGGATGGTTTAAATATTTGAAAAAATTATAATCTAAAAAAATAATTTGGGGTAAACCTATGGAAAATAATATATATAAGAAAATATCTTGGAATTTTGGTAAAATATTAGGTAATCGGTTTCGGAACATTGAAATCCATGTATTGATATAAAAAAGTGGATATTTCTTAGGCCTAGATATACCTAGGGGTAGAAAAATCGACAAGATTCATCAGGCTTGAGTCGAATTAACCTGTTATATGACAATGTTCCTTACTAAAATTAGGGTTTGACACACTTGGGGGATACTTTCTTTTAATAAAAATATTCTTATAATATATTATGTAGTATGTATAGAATTTTTTTTAATGAATATTTTTTTAATAATGATGTTTTAAGACAAAAAAAATTAATTTAGAGTTATATGATTCTTAAAAAAGACATGTTTCTCACTATGTTTTTCATCAATTATAATATGGATGAAAATAGGAGGAACCATGTAAATGGTGGGTGCAACATACCATGAAGTGATAACCATGTGATGGAATCCAGAATGGAAAAAATCATGAGAATGATAAATCAACATACTCATGTTATGATAAATAACATGATTCAAGGTGAGATACTATATTAACGGTGAATGAAACAAATTTCTATTTAGTCTTTTATGTGTTAATGGCCACATATATTATATGGATCTATGGAACCATTGATTATGGAATAATGGATATGCTCTATAGAAATGAAATTTTCATTTATTGTGTTTCTCAAAATTAGAGAAAGCCACTCTGGCTATGTAACACATTGAGGTAGAACCTAATATGTGGTGGAAACTGAGTAAAACTACAAAACCAATTATAGATATTGATGTTATGATGTTGGACGGGTTCATGGAATCATTTTTCAAAACAAATCCACTCATTTGATTATAATAAAAATTGAGAAATACTTTCTTTAGGTGAAGTGGAAGGAGAATGAATTTATGGAATTCTATGAAATTAACTTTACAATACATTCATTTTATAGCTCTATATTTTTAATATATCTTAAACATAAGGTTGAATGAGTTTTTGGTGAACTAAGACCACATATAAGGAAAAATATATCCCACTGAGTATATGAATGTAATGAGGAGATCATGTGAAGTGCTATGAAGGTCAGAATATAGTATGTAGAGACTCTGTTGTCCCATCAATCAAATAAAATTAAGATATATTTAGAGATATGATTTGGGAGGATCATTGATCACATAAGGGGAAGAAAGGTATTGAAACATTCCATTTACAATAAATTCATGATGAATCTTTTTGGGAACATCATACTTGGGTGTGGGAAATGATACAATTGTGGATGAGTTGGCCATATTCCTTAAAACTATCATACTGAGTTGAAGAATCAACATCTAAATAGTAACAAAAAAGGGAATTCATTGCAGGCATTTCATGATGTCCAATTCTTCATGTTTGGATATCTTGGTCACCCTTTCATACATTTTCCAAATCTAAATTTACTAGAGGGGAGTAATCATCTACCTTGACATGTCCTAAAGGGGAAAGGTCAAGATTTTAATGTAACAATAGTTGAAGTTGAATATCTAAATGATGTGGTTTCAGGTACCCTAATTGTACTCTAGAATCTATAAAAACATTGTTTGATTCTGGTTCTACTTATTCCATTTTTCCTCAAAAATTTAAAAGAATATATATTCCATCCTTGAACTGGTAAATTTTTAATTATCATTCAATAATCTTAGAGGGATTATCAAAGAATCAATAGTGTTTAGAACCAATAGTATTTTCATTAGAAAGAAAATTTTCATCATAAATCTATTAGTCAATCATGTGTTGTAATTTGAAATTATTCATGGGATGTGTTGGCTCTCTAATTATAATGCTATGAAAAATTTAGAAGCAGTAAAATATTAGTTGTCTTGAATGTATTATTTATATTTATCATCAAAGGAGAGATTTATTGAAGTAATAATTTCCCAGATTCACCTGTTTTAGCCTTATTTATGGATTTTATCAATGCAGATTAAGAATGAAATGATGGAATAAAGATAGAAAATGTCCCCATCATTCAAGAATATATATTTTTAGTTAATTAAGAGTTGCATGGACCTCCCCTATAAGGGTAGGTTATGTTCTACAACAAAATAATTCTTGTATCCAAAACAATATCTAAGAACCCTTATTGAATGGAAAATTAGGAGCTGTATGAATTTATTAAATAACTCCAAGATCATTTTAAGAAGGTGTATATATTAACAATTGTGTCTCCATGGAGAGATCATATTATAATTGTGAAAAAAAGGATGGATCATTGTGACTATGCATTGATTATAGAGAAATGAATGTGATCATAGTGAAGAACTACTACCCACATCATTGAATTGATGATTTATTGGTTGAGCTTCATGGGGAGCTATTCATATCCCAGATTGATCTTCGATCTGGTTATCATCAATTGGGGGTTAAGAAAGATTATAATCTAAGGACATCATTCCGATCTAGGTATTGGTATTTTAGGTTTATTTTTATTCTTTTTTGCATGGCCAATGCACTACTAAATTAATGGATTTGATGAATAGAGTCATTAAGGATTATCATGATAATTTTGTGGTTGGTTCTTTTGATGATATTCTAATTTATTATAAAATTCAAGGGGAATATTAGGACAATATAAGGGTTATATTACTAAATTTTTAAAAGTATAGGGTATTTAAAATGTTTCTAAAATGATACTTTTTGTTACAACATGTTTCATTCTTGAGGAGAATTATAACAAATCAAGGAATCCTAGTTAGAACGACAAAGAGAATAGTCAAACAGGAGTGTGATAATCATTGAACAATAACTCAAATTTTTTGTTTCCTAGGATTAGAATCATACAATAGGTGGTGTGTGAAAAACATTTTATTACATTCTAATCCAGTAACCATGTTAACTTGAAAATGGGTTAAGATCATATAGAAAAAGGCTTTTGATGTCTGTTTGAATGGGATTATGTAGAGATTGGTAACACTAGAACTATTAACTCAATCATTTGTTGAAAGAGGTTTCATTATTTTTGGTGATTCATATTTAAACAGGATTGGGTACATTTTCATAAAAAATCATAAGGTGATTTCTTATGTATCATGACAGTTAAATCCTTAAGAGAAATATTTTCCATAACATTATCTAAGTCTAGATGCGGTTCTATTTTCTACAAATATATGGAGATAAGATCATTATGTGTAGAAATGTTATATATATATATACCACCACTGTTTGAATTGTATTTTCAATCAAAATTAATTGAACATGAGACAGATGATATACATGGAACTTATTTAAGACAATAGTTTTTCAATTTTTTATCACATAGGAAGAGTTAAAAAATATGATTATTCAATTAGTATTAAATAACATCTTATTATAGATATGTAGAAGATTTAAGGAGATCCTTTTATGAAAGTACATGTAAAATTAGAAATGGAATTTTTTTGGGATGGGACATCATAAAACATATCGCAAATGATTTTTCAGCATTCATTACTATAGAATATCTGGAAACCTAAAAGATAAGATCTTTTATTACATAAGAAGATTGAGGTTGTGAATAGTGGGAAATTTCCTTAGTTCTATATTGTTCATGATGGTGTACTAAAATATTTAGAAATATAATGTGTGAAATCTATTCCAGAGATAATGAACTAACCTATGGATTAATATAGTAACTCTACATTTAATATAAATACTATTAGAACTAAAATTTAAAAGGAAATTAATGATAATCCATGAGGGGATAACATGAATTTGGAGATTCCTGACTACACTACAATGTGCCTAGCGTGTCAACATGTGAAGCTATACTGAAAAACATTAAAATGGAATTACAACCACTACCCTTACCAAAATGGAAGTGGGATAATATCACTATGGAAATTGTAATTGGTCTATCGAGAACATCCAAGGGAAACAATGTGATATGGGTAATAGTGTACTATCTCACCAATATTTCCCATTTTATCTCTATTCAGGATGATTTCGTTATTAACCAATATACCACAATATATGTGGAATTAGTGGTAAGTATTCCTATGGTACCACTCCATATGATATCTAATCATAATCTAAGGTTCACAACAATATTCTAGAGATGTTTTCAACATGAAATGAATAGTGAATTAAATATTTTTGTGTTATAGCACCCCAAAACTGATGGAAAATATGAATGGTATATTTAGTTATTTGGGGACTTTCTATGAACAATATCAATTTTATTAAATGGTTAATGGGATTAACATCTCCAAATAATCGAGTTCCCATTCCTAAAAAACATCAATTTTAATATTAAAATGTATCCTATTAATGATCTATATGGTTATCGATGAAGAACACAAATATTGGGACAGATCTAGTGAGAGAAATAGTTTTGGTCTTATTATTGTGATAATGATGATAGATAAGTTTCATGCCATCCAAAAACACTATAAATATACCCAAAGTTCTAAAAGGAGCTATGTTGACATTTTTTGAAGAGAATTGGAAATTTATGTTCGTGATAAGGACTTCCTTATAATTTTTGCTTTTAGGAGATTCATGCGGTTTAGGATGAAATAGAAGCGCATCCCTAGGAACATTGTCCCCTATGAAATCCATGATTGGAGAGATGAAATGGCCTATCAGATTTAAATTCCTCCAAATATATCCCATGTTCATTATATACTCCACATATCACTCTTGAAAAAGTGAATACATATCCCTTCACTATAGTAAGTCCTAATATCGTACAATTCGAACATGACCTCTTTTTTGAGGAGCTGCCAATGCATATCCTTGCTTATAGAAATAAGGTCATTCTTAATAAGAAAACCCACAAGATAGAGGACAAATAAATATGAAGAAATGATATGTGAACATTAAGAAACATTGAATAAAAAGTGCACACACCTTTACTCAACATAGATTATGAGATGAGTTTAAGGGATTAAATTGTATCAGGGGGAAGAATTTAACAACCATGTCATTTAGAATGAAATTTTTAATGAAAATTTATGTATTATTTTTTCATAAATAATAAACCAATATAAGTATAATATGAAATTTGACCCTTAGTTTTCAAATTTAATATTAAAGTTAGAAAATTATCATCGTTGATCTATAAAACTGTTGGAAATAATACACTATATAATTATTTTAACTCAATAATTAATGTTTATATGTAGAAATGGAAAACTATAATTAATGCTAAAAAGAGAGACAATGGCATCAACCAGTAGAATCTTATTGTATGAAGCCCATTTATCAGAACATGTGAATGAGGAAGCTTCATTTTTCTTTTCTCTAAACTATTCCATGACGAGCATCCTCAATTGAAGCATGAAAAAAATATCATATGAGAGAAGTTCTAATTAGGGGAAATCATCACTTTGGAATTGTTATTCGCATCTCCCAATGAATCGATCACCATCCCACTACTTACCCTTAGGAGATATGGTAGTTCTTTAAGTGGTTATGTGTCAAGGTCATAGTTACATAATGTATAATCCCATTCTGTAATTAATGTTGTTATTCCAGCATTTCTGTTTTAGGAATACGTTTTCTTAATAAAATGGATATTGATAAATTTATTGTTTTCAAAAATAATTTTTACAACCTAGAAAATATATAAATGATTATAATAAATATTAATATTATGAATAATTCTTATTTTATTGAAATAATATGATAAAATTAATCGTAATAAAATAGAAATTTTATAAAAATTTTAATTTTTAAGAAAATTTTCTATTCATTAACTATAAATTTTCTATCTTCTATTATTTTTAATAAATAATTATGTTTATATTGAAATGATAAATTTTCCCTACTTAGATATTTATTATAATAAAATAAATAAAATTTATTGAAATTAAAACATTGATATTATGATTGGGTGAATTTATGATAATTTTATATAATACATTATTTGTTCAGGAATAGTACAAATGCGGTTTTGGTTTTCAGTATGATTAATGACATCATAAATATTACGTAATAATGTAATGGGTAATTTAAAATTTTTATGAATATTTTGGATTAATTTAAACCATTATGTGTCCCAATTGGCCAATACAATGGGAAAATACCATTGTTTTTGAAATACAACTACTTAAGTGTCCATAGAAATTAAAAAATAATGATATCAATTTTGATATAAATTACCAACCATTTATTCAATTACATTCATTGCAAATTCTCCCTAAAAAATATCTAATAATATTTACTCTTAAGGAGTCTTTCCAAGGTTTCCTCCCAATGTTTCCTCAAGGACCCAAGGTCTTGATCCTAATGTTTTAGGAGTCCCTCTAGATGTTAAGGGAAATATCAACTTATCATTTCCATTCAATTTTTATTTTTTGTGGTATGTCTTACATATTTATTAATCGTGTTATTATTTTCATTTTATTATATCCCATTACAATATTAAGAGATTTTATAAATTATAGATAATTTTCCCTCCCTTTTTAATGTTTTCTAAAACCGGGTTTCATAATTATTATGCTACCAAATTTTCATCTCATGATATCTCTCTTTTTCTCGATCAATTATATTATTTTACTTTTTGAAAACCTAAAACACATTCTTTTCCCTGGGTATTCATAAAGATTTCAAAATGGTATATTTTATTCTATTATTTACATACATGATATCCCCTAACCTTTTTCATGGGTTAATAATGAATTAAAGATCTTGTTTTAAAACCACTTTTTATAATTCCATGATTTTGATATGAAACACATCTATTTTATTCTTCATAGGATATTTATGATTTTTTTATGATCTGTCTGGATAATTTGAAAATAAATACATATTAAGGGTGATCCAAAATATCACTCCAATGCATTGGGTAATTAAATTAATATCTATAGATGACATTTTCTTCGATACTTTGGTGAGTAATCTTGGGAATTTTTATGACACCTCAGAAAGATATACTAATGAATGTGTAAATTAAATATTATAGCATGATTTTTATGTTATGAATCATGGTTTTTTTATTATTTTATGCCTCATGTTATTTTTCTCATTCCATTATGATATTCCCCATGTTCTTATTGATTTCTCTCCAGTTCACATTTAAATAAATTCCCTTATTTTCCCTTACTAGGCCTTATATACACCTTTTAGTTTGGTTTGTGTCCCAATGATATGAATTGGTGTAACTAAACATATAATGAATCAATATAGAAGTCTTTTAGAATTATTAGAATAATGTTTAATTTTTTAAGATATTATGTTCCTTATTTCCAAAAATCTAAAATTTTATAGATCCTTTGATTTGTATAATATAATTAACAGTCATATTAGTAAAAGTTAAGATGTAATATAGGACAAGAAAAACCACCTCCATTAATAAATAATTTCTCACCTAATACTTAAAATATCCATAAAAATTTTAGCATACATTAAATATCATTAAATTAATATCATGGTTCCACAATCCTTTCAAAAATCAATATTCATGCTAATTTTTACGGATAACCATTAGACAATTTATTATATAAGAAAAACCTATATAACATTTTCTAACATAGAATTTTTTATCATCCCAATCTTTAATAAATGATTCCATATTATTTTAAATCATTATTAGGGGGGATATGATTAAATTAAATTCCATGGATTTTTTTTAATAACAACAAATCATGATCAAATGTCGTATCACAATTTAAGTACTTTTTCATTACACGTAACAAGATCCAACATTGTGTTAAATATGTGATGAAAAGCATATTTCACGTTCAAAAAAATGAATCGTTCATCCAAATTAGTAGAGTAGTAGTGGGACATTGGTTTTAACCATAGTGGGGAGTGTTTATGGTGTTTTCTTCTAATGTTTTTGGTTTTATGGGATAAAATAAATATAAATTTAGTTTAGTTTTAAATTATATTTTTTAATAATTTTTCCTAACCTTCGGTATCACCACAAATTTATTGTTAAAAAATTATTCTATTTAATATTTCATACTGTTTCACTCTAATTGAATGAATCATCACTTGATTATCCGCAAATGGATGTTTCAAGATTATTATGAGGAGTAAATTATAATTTCATTATATAACCTCAACAATCAATGTGAGTAGTGATCAACAATCACCCTCTAGTCAATACCCTCCTCATGATAAAAACAAATGGAGATATAGAGGCACCATCTGAAATTTAATCTCCTATGGTGAGATCGATAATGATCCTATGATTCTATTTGGAATTTCCCACCAATGGTTAGTCTAACTACATTCTAAGGATTTTAAATAGTTAAAATTTTCCAGATGAGTGATGATAGAGGATTTAAAAAGATAATTTCCATATTATGAAGGTTTTGGTTTTGTGGATTCTAGGTTAGTACACGATGACAAGATGTGATTCACTACATGTCATATATAACTCAATTATATATTTTTATGCATATATACCCTGATATAATAGTTTATATAGGAAACGACATTTGTGGTTCCCCGCTGAGTTTTATTCCCACATATTTCATAAATACATTGGTCCAAATGAATAATATAAATATATATAATGTAATAATTTGTATAGAAAACCTAGTTTGAATGGATGGGTGAGGTTGAGATATAAGACTCAGGGTGGAATTAGGTTTACATGGTGACATCTATACATCAATTTTTCTTTTTTTTTCATAATCGATGTAGTTGTTGATACTCTCGATGTATGTATACAAGTTCAAAAATTATACATTATTATTATATAATGTAGAAATTTATTTTTCATTGATGAAAAACACTTGGTTGAAATTCGTCACACTTACACTTGTGTTGTACGATAATGTGATTATTTATCCTTTATTACTTGTGATTATTCTGTGTGTACAATTACTCTATGTTTGTTATCGACTCTCATTACTCACCTATAGTATATAGTCTATTGGGAGGCATGTTTACGTTACCATATTCCTAGTAGCTTTTTCAATGTTCATGTATCCCCGAGCAAGAGTGTTATCCACACCCATTCCCATAAACACACCTATACACTAACAAACACACACACACGATACCCATCTATGTCCACAACCAGACTACCATTGAATAACATGAATACTTTCTCACCCACAATCACTCCCCCAAACACCCATGCATTATAAATTTTAATTTTCTTCACAAAAAAAAAATCACTAACTTAGGGTTCATTTAATTATTATGCCTTTATTACATTTCTAAAAAAGATTGATTGAGGGACTCATCTACATCTACCATAATGTATACCTTCATCTAAATATTTGTTATAAAAAATGTGTTTATATAATCTAAAAATATATTTTTGATAAAAATAGAGATATATATTTTTTACTTAATTAGGTACAACACTAACAACCCCATTCAGTGACCCTCCCTCCTATATCTACACTCACCCTTAGTCCCGTCCCACATTTCATGCTCAACCAAATTGTAGTAAAAAATCTATGTTCCACCCAAGTACGTCAACACATAAAATATTTAATTCAATTTTCATATGTTAATTACAATATGATCAGAAATCCACATGGGTTTCGTAGTTCAATGAAAAAGGGAACACATTGTGTGAAAAAGAAGTATATGTCATGTTGTGTTTCTTTCTGCAGTTATAATTCATACCTTCTCATGATGGGAACTTCATCTGCATTCAGCAATATTTATTTCCTAATATTGTTATATGATTGAGAAATGGGGATGATGAATAAGGGATTTTAATTAATTATTTAAAATAAATTAATACATAAAATGAATCTTATCTATTAAAATCAAATTAATCAAAAAAGGAATAAATAATTGTAATTATCAATTTGTATATGCTTACATCACTTGATGGTTTTAGGTGTAGTGTAATCACATATTCTTATTGATCCTAACTTACTAATTTTTGAATATGATGGTTATTTCACAAATCATACAATTTGTAAACACCATGATCAATGAAATACTTCGAATAAATATTATCTAAGAAGTACTCTAGGGACAATCGAATATATTTTCATGCTAAATATATAAATAATTTAAATAGATTATAAGAATGAATACCTTGGTCTTGAGGAAATTATTAGAGAAAAATATAATTTTCTAAAATCCATTTTCATCAACCGATATTATATTTTTAAGATATTACTGTAAAATAACTCTAGTAAGATTCAACATGTTCTAATATTATAAGGTTATAGAATGGTTTATTGATCTTCTTTTTGTGTTATTATTTATGGTTTGGATGCTTCTTCTAGTCTGGAAAAACATCCCTGCAATCTTGGCCTTAAGATGATAGTGTAGGAAAGTGAATCCCTAGATCATTCATTGTTCTTAAGAGGGATCTCTATATTTTTTTGCTTACAAAAATTCATAATTTCGATCAATCTCTACACAATAGTCATAATCAAATATTTATAGATTAAGAATTAGGGTAAAAATAGTATTTAATTACATAAATCTGCTTTAATAATATTATAAAACATATATTCCCTCATTCCAGGTAATAATATTATTATTAATATTCTTTTTGTGACTGAGATAACTAGAACCATGTCATATATTTTTTCATCAGCCGAAAAATAATGAATTATCTCCTATCATAATATTTGTCTTCTAATCACCAATGAAATTTATACATTAACATTATAAATCATTTTAATTATTATTTACAATTTTCATAAATATTGATTAAATTATTGTGATCAATAAAAGCATTATAAAATTATTCCTGGAATTTCAGAAAAATATTTATTCCAATTATATAGATTTAAGTAGAATTTAATTGAGGTCAATAGAAATGCTTACTTTGTGATCCTCTAGGAATCTTTCTCATTATATGTTTACACATTTTAATTAAATCTATGATTACTATCTAATCATGCGACAAGGAACCCATGATAAGATGTTACTATCACAACATTGAAAACCACATATGACAGATTATTGAGTAGTATAATCCTTTTTAATAATATATAATCATGCATTTCAGAATCCATTTTCATAAACATATATGTTTGATATTTCATTCGTTATCTAGTTGAAATAGATTATCCATTAAACAATGGTCACAAAAATTTATATGAAAATTTAATTTCATTCGAAGTTTCAAAATATAAAATTCTATATATATGGAAGGGAAAAATATTTTCTTTTCTCATTCATTAATAACATGAACTTCAAGACAACGAAAACGTACCATATATCATGAAAACATATGGATACAAGGTGTTTCTTCATTTATCAATGTTCATGATTCAGGATATTCATAACTAATAACCATAAAATCTAAGGACCATGAAAAACTATCACAGATAAGAATATCAGATGACATGGAAATTTCACAAATCCCATTAGTGAGAATATTCTCATAATCATTTATCTTGATGATCAAGTGATAAATACATGAGATTAATTCTTATATACTTTAGAGAACTCACATCACATAGTCAATATACTATATTCCAAATTAGAATGTCTTTTGGCCACACGACATGGTTTCTAAATATTGTTATGTCATATAAATGATCTCACAATAATAAAGAAATTATATTACCTTCTCGATGTGACCAATTAATTAGAACATTATTACATTATTGTATCATGTAACAATGAATTATTTGTATAATGATGAATTAATTATAAAATTATTTTTATAAACATGAAAAAAATGTTCACAAAATTGTTTTGAGGAAACCAACTACATATTGACCATCAGTGCCCACAACTGTCATCCATGGAATGGCGAATCAGTGTTCCATTATCTCATGCATGATTGATGTCAGGAATTCCCCCAAAATATATTTTCTACACTCATTATAGTGTAGTTTAGTAGGTTATTAGTTCCACGCAATCATTATATATTCATGACATTGATACGATCAATCATAGATATTTATTGGAATTCATTTAGTTTGCATGTTGAATCACTGATAAAACTGCACATTCCAGTGAATAATGCACAAACCATAGTATCACTTCCATAAATACTTTAATATATATATTTATATATATTTATAAATCAAATCCAGAAACAAAACCTTCTGTATACATCCCACATTTCACTAGAACATGACAATTGACACAATGTTTTTGTGTTGAATGATCCTCCTTCACACTCCCTCCCTTGGTTTTTCCATTATCATTTTCTGGAAAAGTATTCATATTATTATTTTTTAATGTATAGTTAATATTATAAACACTGATGGGGGTCACAAACAAGAAGGTTTTTGTCAATCCACAGAACCATTCATAATATTTTCAATGAAATAAACTCTTTGTCTAATGAAATTTATTCTAATAGGATATAGACCTAATAAAAAACCAGAACTCAGAGAGGATATTTTAATATTAGATTGATATCTAATTTTTTTTATATCATGAGAGGAAGGATAATTCATTTTTTCAACATTCTATGATGAATATATTTATCTTTTAATGAACCATTCTAAGATTAACTTCATTTCATTAGAGAGATGTAAGTGTAGCATCTGTATATCAATGATCTGAATGTGAACCTTTGATCTCTGAATGATGCTGATTGATATTTATGTTCTAGAACAATGATTCATTCATCATTATCTTTTCAACTTGATTTCTCATTAATCTAGAATAATTTCTTCCCAATAGATCATCTAATTTATTAGAGGACGAAATTAAGAATAGTTTGGAGGGAAATAAACTATTTGAAACGATTATATATTCTTGATTTGTTGATTAATGAATAGTCATAAATCGAAAAAATAGTGTACTTATAGTGTAAGTGTTTATTATAAAATAATATCTTATTGAATATTAGATCATAAATAATACAATAATATTTACTAATCCCCTTAAAAAATTAATAATAATTTTATTATTATTATTTGGAAATCATTATAAAAATCAAAATTAAAAATATTACATAAATGTCATGTAAATCAATATCAATTATTGAACACACAGATGGTATTTTCAAACCACTAAACATGTATTGAATAACCAAATAAATATATTAATGAAATATTTCAATAATCTATAAATATGTTTGATCGATACAAAATGTATATAATCATTCCTCTATCATAGGAATATCATTAATTCCATTAATGAATTTCAAATACAATTTTAACTGAGATCATGGGAAAAAAATAAAGTCCTATATATTAGGATTATTTATCATTGACATTTTTTGAGCTTACCTAATGTCCAAGATTACTATCTAAAAATGGGTCATTTAATATATGAGAAATAAAATTTTTCGTAACAACGACTACCACATACCAATACTCACTATGTAATATAATACCATTTCCACAATATCTCATCAAGTATGTTTCAGATCTATGTCATCATCCTATAATCTCGACACACATTTCATTCACTATATTAATTAAATAAAAAGTTGCACCCTTCCCATGGAATATTCTACATTATGTCTATTCCAATTAAGTGATGAGATATTAACATCCATAAATAGGGAGGGTAAAAACCATTCCTCAACTGATTCATTAATAACACATCACTTGTGACACACCCATCATATCTAACATCAAAATGATATATATTTTTGATTGTTTAAAAAATGATTATAACTACATCGTTCAAAATATAAAATATTTGAAATCTTACATTCAAACGATCAAAACAAACACTCGTAGATAGGAATATATGATGAAACCAAAACACACATAATTCATTTTGGCGGGTATACTCTAATAATCATTCATCTAGAATATTACAATGTAAAAACATTCTGAGAATAAGTCTCTCTCTCTTATGAGTAATCACATGAGATAGTCTATATAAGAAGTACCCCATCATTATACATTTTCCTACAGCATAAATATTTTTAAAATTTACCAAAAAATTAGAATACCTTTGAGGGGTTGATGCATGTATAATATTGGTGAACAGTTCACTAGTTATTTTAAATCCAAGAACCACTTGGAGCTCAATGTAGGAAATGATATTTACTTTGATATGAGAAGATGATGAACCCTTCACATTCTTACTCTGGAAAATATCATTAGAGATCATATGCAGTTCATGTCTATATCTCCCATGGTAAAACCATGGATGCTCTTGAGGATGTTATAAGCATCTATCTCTTCATGAGGATTTATGAGTTTACTAGGAAAATATGATAAAATCAAACATTGAAAATCGAAAACATCTATCAACTATTTTTCAAATTCATTAAAATCTTTATCACCTTATTCCATATAATGTGGATCTAGAATTGAGGATTATAACATGTAATATTTTCTTTCACAGAACAACACAACTTGATTGTGAGTAAACAAATAATAGTAGTTACTACCAGTGAAGATATGGACTTTCTTAATTGTTGATCACATGGATTGTGTGGATGGTGATATTTCTATATTTATTCAATTTAAATTTGATTATTATTAGTTAATATATTTGATTAAAAATTAATAAATATATAATAAAAATTTTAATTAGTCTCCCATTATTTTATCAATTATTAATTGACCTCACAATTGAAAATGAATGGTCTCGTTTCTTGGAAATTATAGTTGTGTGGATCCATAATTCTCTTTGTTGTGTTACAGATGTTGTCCGTGAAAATCATATGAAATTATTTTTGTAGGAAGTCTTGCATAATACATGATTTTATCTCCTTGATATTGTGAGTGGACTCCCATATACATAATTTTTTTTAAGAATTTCCTCACGAAATGCCACTAAATTTGAGTTGAACTGACATTGGATGTTAAAATCAATATAATATAGGTTATGTAAAGACTAATCCATCATGATAAATCATTGATAAAATAATGTTAACATACATTGTCCATGTAAACACCATGTTTTTATGTCATCACTCCCGTACAAGTAATGCAAGGCATAATTATTTAATAATAACTTTTGTTATTTTTTGTGATAATGTGTAATATCTTATTTCCATATCTTTTAAATTTATCAATAATAATAATTGGATTCAACTAATATGGTTAACTATGTTGGATAAAATTGTTACACATGGTACAATAATTTTAATTACTTCTTTTCATATTAATTAATTTATTCATTTGATTGGAGTCTTGCATCTAGGAAATTAATTATTCAAAAAGAAGAAGTAAATAAATAAATAATTGACATAATCATCATTATATATAATGATTTATTGATAGGAAAGATAATAAATAAATGTTGGGAATATGTGAAATAAATCATTATGTTGGTCTTGGTAGAAGTTGTAGTATTCCACTTTTCCACTTGTGTATCATATATGTTGGCATTATCTAGGTTCTATCTTGTACTGCCCCCACATAGCGTGGGATAATCCATTTTTTATGAATATTTATAACTCACATGATTGTGAGGGGATACAAATGATTGGTTAAAGGGGATTATATAAATAACCATGGACATGAATATCATACATAATAATGTATGGATAAAGAAAACACATTCAAAAAATATAATTCTATTTTAATAATTCTAAACCCATGTAATAAATTAGAAAAAATAAATCAAACGCATAAACTTTTCTCGGTCATTCTCATTAACCGCCATACACAGCAAAAGATACCCAATAGTACACTAAGTAGAATTAATTTCTATTTATACTTTAACATTTAGATATATGTTCTTGAATTAACTAATTATTTAATTAATTCCATTTAATCATAATCACTATCAAAATTATCTTTGAGTTATCCATCCTAAAGGAATTCATTGAAATTTTTTTTGATACAATAATGATGGATTATTAAAATAAATTAATTGAGCATTTAAATTTTTTTAAATCTTTATTAAATTTTCTATCATAACCGGATCTAATAAGTACAATAAGGTTATAATTCATCTATTGAAAATTTATATTAATTTAACTATGCCAATTATTTGTAGACTATTTAGAATGTACTATTAAGCCATACGCAGTGTATGTCATTTTTTGTGTAACCAACATACTCATCTGGATCTTTGTCCTGTACCTCAGCTAGTCTACATAATGTGTAATATCTCAGTACATGTCATGTACCTCTCTTATTTTTTCCATGGACATATGGCGATGTATTCACCATCTATGTTTGAAGATTATATGGAATGTACTAAAGTGATACACATATTGTGGTCCAAATAACATGTTTCTTTGAAATCCATTGTACTTAGTGTTCTAATCAGACTAATGATTACATACCATGAAAATGATATATATATTCAATGTATATCACAATCAATGTGTTTGTGTAAACCGCTCAAGCAATCAACATGTTCATCAGATGCATGAATACACCACATGTATAGGAACTAGTACCCCAATGTCCTTTAACAGGACTAGACATTATCACTGGTAACAAAAAGAACTGATAAATGCACACTTTATTAGTTTAACAATAAACACTATTAAATGATACCATTTTTTAGTTCATTATTTTTTAACACATATAATGGAAAGAATAAAATATACTAATTAAATAAATAAAAAATTAAATTTAGTTTATTAAAAAATTATTATTTAAAAATTTATTAATAAAAATGAATTAAATGAATATATTTTATATAAATTATAAATAAAAATAAATACAATATATTAAATATATAAATATATGTAAAATTAAATTTAAACAAATAAAAACTAATTATAATTAAATTCAGATAAATATTAAACAAATTAATAATTAAATAAATATTGATAATGTTAATAAATAGTATAAATTATATTTATAGATATACAAGAATTTTTGTAAAAATGATTTATATAATATTAAATGAATATGATTTAAATTAAATGATAATATATTTAGTCAAAAATTGTTTATAATTAGAAATTAATATTAATTATAAATTCTAATTAAATTCATCGAGTAATGGATATATTGAATGTCATTTGATTTTTCAATCTAATATAGATCAAATGTGTTTAATATTAATTTCAATTTTACATTATAAATTTATTTTTATATAAAAAGTATCGACACGACTATTTATGTAATTAATGAAATCTTATATGGAAACACATACACCTAATAGATATATATATTATTCAAATTTTAGTATTCATTGTAGAATTTAATTATTACATGATACATTAAATATATAATGTCTTTATTGATGGAAAAATTTATTGAATTTTTTAAATTTAATTATATTTATGTATTAAATCATTTTTTATGTGTTTTAATTTTTAATTTTTAATTATTAATTTTATGGGAAGTTAATAAATTTATTATATATATTTCAAATATATTTATTTATTATGTATTAATATTTTCAATTTTTATTCACGTTTTTTCATAATCAATCCATATGATGTAAATAATTTAAATTTAATCAATAATACTTATCAATTTTTCAAATATTTGTAATGCGTAGTCAATTTTTTGTTATTAATGATGAGAACATTTTATCAGGCATAAACATAGGAATAAATATTGATTTATAATGTTAAAAAAATAATTTTTAAAAAGTATTCATAAATAAGTATTTTTATAAATGTTTATTTACAATATTTATACATTTATATGTTCATTATAATAAATAAATAAATATTATTTTTAAAAAAACTATTTATATAATTACTAATATATAATTTTATATATGAAAATATTTAAAAATTTATAATAAATTTATTGAACAAATGAATATATATAATATATATAAATAATTATATATAATTATATATATAAATGTTATAATATGAATAATATTTCTTAAAATTCAATTTTGAAAACTATTCATAAATAACTATATGTTAAAATAATAAAATAATCAAAATAATTATATTTATATATGTAATATATATTCTATATTTCCACTTATAGATATATATTAATAATATATACAATTATATTTACATTTTTTATTTATAATTATAATTTTATATCCATTACTATTGCATGAGTAATAATCACGTTTAAAAGAAATATTTATCACCTATTTTTTGAAGTGATAAAGATAATGTTTTATTAGGGCTAAAAATAATTTTTAAAATCCATCTTTATCAGTGCTAAAATAACTGATAGTGATATATTTCATGAGTGAAAATAAATTTCTGGGATGAAAGAAGGTTCATTATCATTTGTTTTTTGTAATCACTAATAAAAGTGTCCCGATCTATTTAAATAATCCTAACAACATGAGAAATTTTCATGATATCTAAGGCTTCTTGCTGGAAGCCACCCTCTGTCGGCACTCTTCCTCTGTGAATATTTCCTCAATACAATGCTCATATAATTCCAATGCTCAAATCTATTGATAAAATGATTCAAGGGATGAAAGAATCCAATGCTCAAGTTTTTTCTAGGTTTTCAATATATCTACATTCTCTCATACAATTAAAACCTTCAATCCAATGTATATTATTCTATCTGCCTGCTCCTCACATTTTTATATCTTGTTTCAAGATGTCTATTTGTGTTTTTAATAATTGTACATTCTTCACTGTTGTAATATTCATGTGGTCAAAAAAGTTTGATAAATGTTTTGGTTGAAGCGAGATAGGTCTCTTAGAGCTTGACTAATAGGAGTGAAGGAGTGTCTGTCTGAAACTCTAAGACTCCTTTTTTTAATTCCAAATGATATGGGGAAAATATTTTAATTACCTGTTATTTTATCCTTCCATTTGGGTTGGACCATGGATCGTGCACATTCAATATATTTTATATTATAACATGAATTTTTAAATCCATTTTTATTTGATTTTATTGAACATTTGATGGAGATAAAGATCCTGATCTAGATTTTCATCATCATAGGACTACTTCTATTAAAGGGAATTTCATTGAAAATAGAAAGAGGATTTTGTAGAGATAATTGAGAGGTTTGGTGATAGCCTAAACATTACACATTACATTAATTTTATGTGTTCCAAATTTATTCCTTAATGTCCTATCCAAATATAATGTGAAATTATGTTCCAATATTAATGAAATGATAATCTAGATTGGAAATTCCACTTTAGAGAAGGTCCATCGGTATAGGAAAAATGTGATTTTTGGATGGGTCATTTGCTACGGGCCCTGCGCCCATCCAAATTAGTTCTCATTATGGAACTATTTGGAATGCAATTTTAATCCTTTCACAAATACTATAGATGTGCCTTCCCCCCAAAACACAAGACTAGGAATTTGGAATGAGAACCATGTCCTGTCAAAAATACCTTTGGTCATGTAAAGGCAATTGTGACAGGTGATTAATCCTATCACAAATACTCATTTGGTAGGTAATTATTTTCAAAGGGTCCCATAATTTTTTCTAACCAACACATCAAGAATATGTTATGGGAAGTATTTGTGATGGGGTATCCCATCGTAAAATGTATTGTCACAACTAATCAAAACTATATATACCTCCCCCCAATTATTCCTCTCTATTCACCAATTCACAAATCCATTCTTCAGTTTTTCCTCCTTCATGTAGAATTACAAATTTATGTAGGGAAGTAAAATTTCATGTTTCTAATGCACAAAATAATCATTTTTTGAGGTATATATGTTATGATTTAAATTTATATTTTATTTATTTTATTCTGTTATTAGATTTTGTTATCATTAATTCGTTTCCATTATAGTCAATTATAAGTAATTATTTATAATTATTGGTATGCATTTCTAATTTGAAGTAATATTTTTTTATTCAATACATATTATTAATTGGTAATATTTATATTTAATTATTAGTAATTTTGGTAATTAAAAAGTGTATATCATTAATTTGCAGTAAGTATTTTAAATTATGGTTAAATCACTTTAATTATCTATAATTCGTATTGATTAATGGTAATGAGTAAAAAAATAGTCACTAGTGATAATTAGTAGTAATTAAAAACAATTAGTGGTAAATGTAAATAATTATTTAAATTTAGCTTTAATTAGTAAGAAAATGTTATAAATAAATAACAGTTAGTAATAATAAGTGGTAATTAGTAGTAATTAGTAATTGTTTGTTCTAATTAGTAACAATTAGTTGTAATTAGTAATGATTATAAGTAATAAGTAAAAATGAGCACTATACAGTGAATATTTTGGTAATTATTAATTATAAATGGTAATTAATTAAAAAAAATAGAGGTAAATATTGTTTATTCAAAATAACTAGTATAAAATAGTGATAAATCAATATATATATTAAAAATTTGCTGTAATTATTCAACATTAACAGTAATTGGTATTAATTAGCGACAAATACTAAAAATAAGAGTTAATTAATCATAATTGGATAAAATTAGTGAAACGTATTCATAATTATCCCAATTAGATAGAATTAGTAATAATTAGTGGTAATTTATAATAATTGGTAATAATTAGTAATAATTAGTACAAAATAGTAATATTATTAATAATTATTAATAAATAGTAATAAATAGTAATATTTATTAACCTTTATTAATATTTAGTTCAAATTAATAATAATTAGTAATACTAAAATAGGTCATAGTTCAAGATATCCACCCAACCGAAACACATCAAATTTATTATAAAAAGATTAATACGAAAATAAATAGAAGGATGAGGACAATCTATAATGTATTACCACTATGAATGAAGAACAAAAAAGCAATATATACATAACACAATCATAGGGGAATTCTATTATATATAATAATGACTATAGATCAAGAATATTAGGGTCATTACCATAAAATTTCTCGAAGTTTTCATTTCCAGTTTCCCACTCATGATGTGAGTTTCATTGATTAAAAACCACAATGTACATCTCTTTGATCGCTTCCTGCTCTCAATTAAGCTTAATCTATGTTTCTATTGATGAAGACCCAATAAAAAAATTTGATCACTCTCTAGTGGAGCATCCAAAGCATCTCGTCCATTACCATGACCATGACATTTAGTATGAATACCACATCTCCAAAATTTTGGTTCTTACCACATATGTTTTGGTGCCTCTAATGTGGGTTTCTTGTTATCATTGATATCAGTACCCATAGAAGGACCATCAATGATGATCAAATTACATTTTCAATTAGTATCCACCGACTGTGGATCAATATTATCTTCCATTGCCATATTTTTTTGAGTCAAACAATTCAAACGTGTTTCAACTAGGTTCTTGAAAATCAGTCACATTCAATTTATAAGGAGATTCATTTTCCTCATAGGAAACTATTTTAAATCATTCACAATCCACAAATTTATTCCCTTTCAATGTTATCTTATCATCAAATACCCCTTTACACACATGGGAGTCAAAATCAGATATTTTTTACCATATCCAATTCTTAATGAAATCACTTGTTCAGGAAACCATTATGCATCAACCATATCTTTTATTTTAGATTCATTTAAATCCATTTCAATCATGATATCCTTCTCCATAGTTTCCTATAGTACGATTTTATTATTTTCCCAAAAAGGGTTTGAACATTCAATTTGATTGAATCTGAAATAACATCCCCTACTATAATCTTATTGTAGGACTGATTCGGAAACGTGGAAGATACAACATGATATTCTAGTCTAACAGACTATTCCACCTTTTTCCCCCTAGGATGTGAAGAGACCCCAAACGTAGTTTCCCATATATGGATATCATCATCATTCTTTTGTAAAATTCTCATTTTGGAAGATTCGTTCATAGGCCAAACATTCTTGTTGTAACCTCTCACTTCTTTCCCGTGAGCTTCCCAGAATGAACAAGAAACATTTCATCTCTAGTTAGAATGTTTATGTCCAATTATCTTGCATTTTGAAATGATTTTTTGTTCTTTATCAAATTCAGCATTCAGTTAAAACTCATCAGAATTAGTGGGAAGGAAAACTAATTAAACCATGGTTGATCCATGGTCACCCTTTACAAAAAAACGAGCATAGTTCCCAGGCCATGCGAGCTCAATTTCTTTGTCTAGTTTAATCGGAAGTCAAATTATAAGGGTGATGTCATAAAGTATATTCAGTTCCCACAACCGTGATCTTCTCCCAAAGAATTTATCCCATAGTCGGATGGATCAATTTCATACTTCCAATTGATTGAAATTCGTATCCTATTAAAGAATGTGCAGTTAACTGGGATTGAGAGAAATTGCTCCAAGACCCCAAACATGGTCTATCAGATCATATTGGGGAATGAGGATGTAGAAGAACCCTCATCCCAGTGATCGACATATCCAATTTCTAAAACCCCAAATCATTGAAAACCACACAATTAGCTCACCAAAATTCCAGTGTTTTGATCCCATGGGAAAAATAAATCTTACAATAATCGAATAATTTCTTAGATTTAGTTTCTCTAAAACCGCATCAACATCAGCTTTAATTAGGGGTAATTAGTTATAATTATTAATAATTACAGGGAACAAGTAATAATTAATGGTAATTAGTAATAATTATTCAAAATTAGTATTAATTAGTGATAATAAGTAATAATTAGTAATAATTATATATTATTATATGGAATTAGACATGATTAGTAATCATTAGTAATAATTAGTAATAATTTGTACTAATTAGTGGTATTTGGTGATAAATAGTTTTAATCAAGAGCAATTACTTTTAATTAATAATAGTTAATAATATGTAGTTATAATTAGAAATATTTTGTAATAATTAGTAACAATTAGTGAAATATAGTAACAATTAGTAGTATTTAGTTGTAATTAGTACCAATTGGTACAAATTAGTAATAATTAGTGGTAATTAATAATAAAAAGTGGTAATTTTTAATAATTTGTGATAATTTGTGATAATTTGATATAATTAGAAATAATTTGTAATAGTTACTAATAATTAGTGATTATTAGTGATAATTTGAAATAATTGGAAATAATTATGAATAACTAGTGGTAGTTGGTAATAATTAGTGGCAATTACTTTGAATTAATATTAATTAGTGATAATTAGAGAAAAATAGTTATAATTTATGACAATTAGTAACAATTAGTAGTAATTAGTAAAAATTAGTTTTAATTAGTAATAGTTTGTGGTAATTAATAATAATTAGTCATAATTACATAGAAAAAATGGAAATTGGTAATAAAATGTGTTCATTAGAATTAATTTGGGTGAATTAGTAATCATTAGCGTCAATAAGTAATAATTAGCATTAATTAGAAATGATTAGTCATAATTAGTAATCCTTATTAATTATTTGTGATAATTTTTTATCATTGATCATAATTAGTCACAATTTGTGATAATTAGTAATATTTAGTAATAAATAGAAATAATTAGTCATTATTAGAGATAATTAGTAATAATTAGTGGTAATTATAAATAATTATATGTACTTAGTGATAATTACTGGAAATTTGTAGAAAGTTGGGGTAATTAGAAATATTTATTTGTAATTGGCAATCTTTAGTGTAAATTAGTAATAATTAGTTGTAATTATATAAAAAATGGTAATTATATAATATTTGTGGTAATTATTTATAATTATTTTCAATTAATATAAATTAGTTGTAATTAGTAAAATATAGTTTTAATTAGTAAATATGTTGTAATTTTTGGTAATTAGTTGTAATTCGTGGTATTTAGTAATAATTAGTCATAATTGGTGATACTTAATAATAAATAGAGGTATTCTGTAATTGTTATTAATAATTAGTAATTTTTGAACAATTAGTGATAATTAGTAACAATTAGTAACAATTTTTTATATTTTTTATTATTAATTAAAATTAATAATAATTCGTTTTAATTTGTCATAATTAGTGGTAATTAGTTATAAATATTTTTAATTAGTAATATTTAGTGTTATTTGTTCGTAATTAGTACTAATTTGTAATATTTATTAATAAATAGTAATAATAAGTGTTAATTAGTAATATTTAGCATTAATGGTTAATAATTAATAGTAATTAGTAGTAGTTAGATTTAATCAGAAATAACTAGTAATACTTCAATCAGTCATATTTACTGATAATTGCCAAAAATTAGTAATAGTTATTGATAATTAGAAATAATTATTGATAATTAGTAAAAATAAGTTATCATTAGAAATACCTAGGGATAATTAGTGACAACGATTGATAATGAGTTATAATTAAGGATAATAGGTAATAATTAGTTGTAATTAGGAATATTCAGGGGTAATTTTTTATAATTAGTTGTAATTATAACTAATCATTGAAAATTTCTAACAATGATTGGTAATTAGTAATATTTAGTAGCAATAAGTAATAATTTTTTATAATTAGTGATAATTATTAAACATTGTAATAATTAGTTGTAATTAGAATTACTTAGTGGTAATTAGTAATAATTATACATAATTATTAATAATCAATGGTAATTAGTAATAAATATTTTTAATTAGTTATAATTATAAATAATAAGAATTATTTATTAATAATTAGTAATAAATAATGGTAATTATTTAAAATTAGTTTTTAATATTTAAATTTAGAGGTATTTATTAAAAAATTACCTTAAATTAGTATATATTAGTGGAAATTAATAATAAATAGAGTTAATTAGTAAAAATTAGTTTAATTTTGTAATAATAAGTTATAAATGATGATAATTTGTAATAAATAAGGATAATTAAAAATAATTAGTTATAATTTGTAAATTTTTATAATAATTAGTGGTAAATAGTAATAATTTGTAATAATTTTTTAATATTCATGTTAGTTACCAAACACTAGTAGAACTGAACATTGAATCACTATAATGTGTTACTATTAATGGTAATTAGTAAAAAATTTCGGTGAGTAGTTAAAAACAGTGGTAAATTGTTAAGATTTATAATATTTACAAGTCGATTCTATTTTATTAATTTTCTACTCTTTTTCAAATTGTAATTTTATTCTACTAATTTATTGAAAAAAATATTTATTTTAGAATTTTTAGAGAAATATAAAACATATATGTCGATGATAGTCTTTATGAATTGATCTCGATTGCACAAATCACCATATGAATCAAAATAATTTTTGCATAAATCTAGTTTATATTTGGGGCGTTGGAACATATTTATAAATTGACTCATCAAAACTAGAATTTTTTTCAGAAGGGAGAATTATTTATCCATGTATAAAATATGTTTTGAGATGGTTGGAAACATTTTACAGCATTGGTGTTCATTTTTTTGTATTTTTTCATAGGTATAATCATTTTTTGTTATAGAATGGTGAATACAGTTGGAAAAAGGATACTAATTATTTCATTCCAAATCCATAATTATTTCAAAATTTAGTACATGATGTGGTAGGTCTATCTTTTCATGAATCTAAAAATCATTATGATAATGATTTAACTTCTATGTTGGAACCATCCAAATTTTAGTAGTTATTGAATTCCACTGAGTATTCCTTATAACAAAGTTTGAAAATAATACAATTTAAAGTGTTTATAAAATTTATGGCCATTACATCATATAATGGATTGTCAAATAGCACTATTGATCATATATTCTACTTAGTTAGGGCACAGTTTTCTAATTGAAATGTGTTGCCTAAAACTTTATATGAGAGAAAGAGGTTTTGTTGTAATTTCGGTCTTTGTTTTTAGAATATTAACGAATTTTCAAAAGATGGAATAAAATGTTAATTTAAAAATGAATCATTATATATTTTTCTACGTTTGGAAAATAAATGTATAGAGAGGATCAACTAGGGAAGTAAGGTTTTATTCCAATAAAATAATTTAGGGGGTTCATTGTTACACTGATATTTTAGTGTTTCTTTTTTTGTCTCATAACACAAGGTCATTGATGTCATAAACAAATTTTATACAAATAAAATATCGAATCATCATAATTATGGAAAATCATTGAATAATTTTGATCATGTTAACCCATGTATTTTATTAGAATATTAAAATATTTGATTGGATCCATCTACTGATGATTTGTGTACATTTGGTTTTTTTTGGTAGACAATATTCTTGGTGGTCCATCATTATAACTCCAAAAAATTTACCACATTAGAGGTTGATTAATGGTCGATAAACCTTATTGACCTTCTTTATTCATTAACATACAAAAAAATATTGATATTTTAATTATGCCACTGATTGGTAAGTAAACTTTATTCTGGTGTAATGGTGTCTATACATATAATCTTTTTATTAAAAATACTTCCTAATGAAAGCTACATTATTTTGGAAAATTATAGTCTTCCTAATACATGACATGTTATCTCGATGTAGTACACATGGGGCCAAATCATGTGCATTTTGTTTGAGAGACCAAAAAACATTTATTCTAGTCAATGGAAGAAAACCAAGGTTTCTAAAATTTCATCAAAAATTTCTTCCATGTGTTAATCCTTTTCAGGTATGAAAAATTATTGTAGAAATTGTAAAATTGATAGAGATAGACCTGCAACAATGATCTCACTTATTGTGTTAAAATCTATTAACTATTTCTTACCACCCATAAACTTTGGACGAAGTTTAATAAAATAAAAAAATTGATTTTTTTTGGGAGGATCATAGTTAGAAAGAGAGAATAATTTATATGATATTCCATATTGGTCTTTTTTTAGTACATCACATCTTCGATGTAATACCTATTGAGAAGAACGCTTAGGATAATATATTTTTTTTACTATTTTGGACACACGTAATAATACCAAATATAATATAAAGTCATGATTAGATATTTTCCCAATTTTCTTGTAAATTGAACTTGAACTAATATAAAATGTCAGATCACAGATGATAATGAATCCAAAAGTGTCTTATAGGGTTTCAAAGCCAAATAAATTATAATTTTTCAATATATTTACCATTTAAGGCTTCTAGATGGTTATGCTTCTAATTTTGATAGATGTGTCTAAAATGGTTATATTACAAGATTTAAATTTCACGATATTCATAATATAAGAGAATGAATTCTACTGATTGGATTTTTAGATTTTTTGAATTCTATGATTTTTCATGAGCTAAAGAAATATTATATTTTTCTAATACTTTTTCCAGTGAAAACATACAACGATGCACTAAATATAATATACGATTTTTTTAACGGAAAAAAATTACAATCAAATTTAATTGATTTAATGGTCTATTTGATATTACATTTTCCAGATGATGGAAAATTGGGTGGTACCGTATACTTATGACAGATATACACACTCATTAGATGAATGCCAAAATTGATGTAAATGTAATGAAACCAAGAAAAAATAAAATTAATAATAGTATAATCTTTTTTATAGGAGGAAAATTTGTTCTTATTCTATCATTATTTTCAATCTGAATATCCACCAAAACATAAATGCATGGGCCATAATGAGGAAAATCTTGATGATTTAACAATAAATAAATTATGAGTTTATAGTGAGCATAAAGCTGTCTTTAGTGGATTACAAGAGTGATGGATATAATATGAATACAATCAGTTCTATCATACATATGTTCTTACAAACTATTATAAAATGAAACAAATTTTTATGTGAGTTAACATATCATTTATTCTTTTTAATGTAAATTAATATTATTACATTTTTAGATTATATGATACTCATATCAATAAACAATTTCCACAAATTACATTAGATTCTCAAGAAAATGTTGGAAAAATAATTTTTCATAATGTTTTCAACAACCAATAATGGGTTTGATTATGGTTTAACATAGAAAATCAATTAATTTCAAGTTATATTGATAATCGTTTACTAAATTTTCATGTATCTCAATATGCTGATAAATTTGATAGTTGATTGTATGCATTTGGTAACTAACTAACCAAAATAGATACATCATATAATTCATATGTGGTGAATAGTTTTTGAATTCATACACATGCATATTGGGAATCAAAAAATGAAGAATAATTTATTTTATTTGAGAGGTTCTCATTATAGAAAAGGTGGTTTTTATTTTGACGTAATGTTGGATGATATAATGAAACTGTGTTATCTGGGATATTATTACACACATATTTATATATAACATTCGTTGAATACTAACATAGTCATTCATGTTCATTATGTAATGTCCCAGACCCTCATGGCCCATCCCTTTGGCAAAATCCTGATCCTACAGGTGGCGTCTCAGTGGATGCGACTGATCGGTCTGCGACCGATGGTGGTACGACTGATCGGGGTGCGACCAATCAGGGTGAGACCGATCGGTGGGATACTGATTGCCATGCGACTGATTGGCGTGCGACTGATCAGTGGGTGACTGATCGGCGTGCTACTTATTGGTGGTTTACCGATCGACGTGTGACTGATTGACGTGTGATCGATCAATGTGAAACCAATTGGCAGGCGACTGGTCGGTGGGAGACTGATCGGCGGGCGACCGATCGGCGCACGGCCGATCGGTGGGTGACCGATCGGCGTGCAACAGATCTGTGGTCGACCGATCAACATGCGATTGATTGGCGACCAATCGGTGTGCGACCAATCAGCATGTGACCGATCGGTGTGCAACCAATCGGTGTGCGATTGATCGTTGTGTGGAACGATCGGTGTCACCTGGCCACGTCAGGTTTTTTCTTCTGCAGTTTCTCCCGTAACACCACTTTTATAGCTTTTTAACCTTTTAGAAGTGGTTGAAGGAAGTTTTCTAAGCCCATAATCAATTATTAAATTCCCTAGAGTGGGGAAAACCTCAACAGACCAAGCATTGTGTCCTCGTATCGTAACCTCTGTTTATACAAAATCATTTAATGTCACAGCTATTACCACCTTTTCTGAGGGGAATCATTAAATAACAATTAATCATGTCGTGTGTAACTGCCCCACTGCATGGGGAAACCACGATCCAAATTTAAAGCCGTTCAAATTCCTATATCCCGTAACAAAAGAATCTCATCATTATATCCCACAGGAATTCATCCTCCATTATTCTTCTTGGTTGGGTATACTATTCCCTTGGTTCATTTTGAGTCTCCTTCTCGAATCAAGTGGTGAACATGTGACGATGCTTTTTTTCTCACCCTTGGAGTCCACGACGTTCCTTCCCGGCATGTCGTGCATCCCCAGTTCTTGGCGCGCGATGTCAAAATGACAATCCTTGATCATCAGAGTAGGGATTTTCCTTCGTCTCTCTTTACTGTGTACCATGCGGGGTGGGTACGCTATTGTTCTTGTGGGTATTTATGATACCAAAAACAATGAAGATAATGAATTGAGCTTTAATGAATGAAGGGGGGGGGTGTGATCGATGATCTTCCGTACTCTTTTATGTTGATATGTTTTGTGAAAATTATGGGCTAATGCTCACTAAAAACCGTGGATGTTGGTGGTCTTTCCATGTGCACTAAATGAGCCCTAGTCTTATGTGATAATTGAATGGTTGTAACATGGAAATTGGTTAATCCCATAAACCATGTTGGTTTAAATGAATGTTCAGTGAAACAAGAATCCATGTGTGATCACCCCGGTTAACCAACATAAAGAAGAACATAATGAATGATGTGCTTAAACCTGGATGTTTTCCCTTACTCTGTTTGGTGCTTATGAGGTGATGTGGATGATAATGTGATCATCTATTGTTGCAGGGTTTTTGTTTGTGAATATGAACCTTTGTGGGCTGCACCTCGAGGCATGGTTTGGTTCTAGTACTTTGAGGTATCTCACTGATCCCCTTGTTGTTGTGACATTACAAGAGAACTGGGTGTGAATGCTTAAATTACCATTTGGCTGTCTCTTTCTATGGCCAGTGGTTGTGCATGTTAGTTTCCCAGTAGTGTAGAATTCACCAAAATGAGAATACTTGAATATGAAAGAATGAATGTCTTAATGGGAAATTGGTTTTGGGAACAATTTGTGACCTGGTCATGAGTGTTGTGCTTTCTTTCATGAATGAAGAGTAACGAGGGTGTTTGTGCTTAGGTTGTTTTTGGAACCCTCGGTTGGGTTGAGTGTTGGTTTACCTATGTATATAATTATGGTTTTATATTTATTATTCGTGCCCCTCCCATGTTGACCACCTTATGCTGAACACCCCCATTTCATGGGGGTGGGTGTTTCCTCCAACTCTCCTACTAGTGGATGATTATTATCTCCTTTTCTAATCCCTTTCCTTAATAGCCCAAGACTCTTCGGGCAGGCTGTGTTGGCTTGAGGTCCATTATAGCCCATGATTCTTCGGGCTAGGTTGTTGTGGTGGTTGGACTAGGTGTGTGTGGGACGTTTGTTTCCCAAGAGTCTTCGAGATGAGGCCCAGGTGTCTTCAGGTGTGGGAGAAGCTCTTCTAGCCCAGGTGTTTTCAGGCGTGGTTAGCTATGGTGGTTGGGGCCCAGGTGTTTGCAGGCCTGGTTACGAGGGGTTGTTATGGACCAGGTGTGTGTGGGCGGGTGTGGTAGTGGGACTATAGAGAGGCCCAGGTGTGTGCGAGCTGGTGTGGTAGTGGGACTGCGGTGGGAATGGCGGGATTGGGTCAACGAGTATGATGTCTTCAGTAAATAGTGGAAATGTGGCATGGGGTACCGAAATATCAATGTGTTATTACTATATATTACATGACATGCTTTATTTGGGGAGTGTACCTTGGTGGGGTTTGGGTGGATAGTTTTCCCTTGTTGAGTGTTTTGGTTATCTCTTTTCACACAGGGCATTAGTATGCATCCCCGCTGTTGCATGAGAGCTTTTGGTTATCCCTACTGAGTATACTTGTATTCTCACCATACGTATATAAAACTACTTTCAGGTTTTAGGAGGATTTCAGGGATCATGTGAGACCATACTAGCTCAGACATTGGGGGCAGTGGCTGTTGTCGTTTTTCTTTTTCATGGTACTTTAACTTTGGAGTTTTGTGGATTGTATCTTTTACTACTAGACATGCATATGGGAATGGATTACTTTCAGATTTAATTTTCATTTTGTCTTTGGAATTGACATGGTTTCTACCTTATCTCTCGATCCTAGAAAATAAAATTGGTAATGCCTTCCATTTTGTGTGTGATTCTATACCCTTGGTTCCAGTCTCCACTCCGAGACCTATCGAAGGTAGGTCTCGGGGGTCATTATCTCTTCATTTACTTAAAGAAGGAAGGGTATGAAAATCTTTTATCCCTTCCCTCCTTTTGGTGAAGGCGGGTCATGATATAATGGTATCAGAGGAAATGGTTGAGAGATAGGATGGAGTCTTGTGTTAGGCATAGTGAGGATTGCATGTGATGGTAGGGAAACAGTGTTGGGTGATCTTGGTGCGTGAAATAGGCCAGGGAAGACCAGCTAGGACATAGGATTTTAGGGCCCCATGTGATCCGATGTAAGGACTCTAAGTCTACCAAATGGCCAAGTGAGGCTACAGCGGTTGAAGGGTATATACCCTATGAATGGTACATGAATCATAATGATATGAATTCTTGTGTTTCATGTGTATTTGTTGGGTTTAAGATGAATTTGAATTTTATGAAAAATTTAAAAGCAGTCTTGTACACTACCCGGGATTAGGCCATCCTTGTTTACCTTGAAGCTATGGTACCTGTATGATTAACATGAGTATTGAAAGAGATCAAGGCCCCAAATTTTGCTTTAGATGATTAATAAAGAGATGACTGCAAGGAGAAAGACGATAAGTGGCAGAGGCCGCTTCGTGCCATCCAGCGGTAGACCCTCAGGAAGTATGAGGGTATCAACTTAGACATGGAGACAGAGAGATGGCATGAGAAGCTAGTGATAGATTTTTGCTTGATTCGGGCTCCGTTGGAGTACCGAGTTCCTCTGGCTATCAGCCAGATACAAGGAGCAGTGCGTCAGTGGTGGAATCTTTATCATTGGGAGAAGAAGGAGGTTGAGGTTATGTGGTCTGACTTCGAGAAGGAGTTCTGGGCGGAATTAATCTCTTCCATGATGAAGGCTGAGAAGAGGTAGGAGCTACTCTCCCTCCAATAGGGGGAATGTCAGGGATAGAATTGGGGATCAAGTTCATGGATATCCTCCGCTACGCTCCAAACCACTTTCTGGATGAGGAGTCTCGGGTTAGACGTTTGGAGGAGGCACTTCGACATTCTCTACAGTATGTTGTTACTCCCTTTACCAAAACGACCTATCTAGAGGTCCAGAACAAATCTGAGGTGGAGTAAACGACACACATGATGTGAGGATTATCACGAGAGGGAATCCAGTTGGGCTCATTGAAGGGGAAGGCCATCAGCAGCAGACCTCCAGCATCAGGGCCGTCAAGGTATTGACCAGTAGGGAGCATGCATCAGCAGTTCTAGTTCCGATATCCCAGACCTCACTCTTTTACTTCGGGTCTAGGACCGAGATTTTTCATCTATGGAATCCATGGGCACCATCAGAATCTGTGCCCGAACAGAGTTCAATACAATGTGGGTGAGCCAGTGCAGCACCTTCCCCAACCGTAGTAGTTTCCAGGCAGGCCTTTTTAGCAGTATCAGGGACAGCGATCTCCTGCTCCTCCAATGGCAGACATCGCAGGAGGAGGCCGACCTCAGTGCGCTCCTCAGGGACCTCAACCAAGGCCAGGTTGGGGAGGCGGAAAACAGCAGAAAGGTGGAGGAGCTGGGCATGGGCAGTTGCACGCCGTAGAGGCTGCAGTTCCAGCAAGGTTGGAAGTCGTTCATGGTATGAACATCTTGTTTAGTACTCATGCATATTCCTTGTTCGATACAAGAGCTTAGCACTCCATTGTTACACATGGTATAGCCTGTACCCTGGGTTTAGACACAGAGAGTGTTCTAGTGCCCCCAGTGCTGAGCACGTCAATCGGAGGTCAGACCGATTTGTCTTATGTTTACCGAGGGTATAGGCTGATGATTGGTCCACATCAGTCTATCAAGGATCTCATACTCTTGTAGATACAGCCATATGATTTCATCCTAGGCATCGATTGGTTGTTCTCTTTATGTATCTTCATTGAATGCATCTGGGGGAGGATTGTGTTTTCAGATTTGGGCGGCCAGTGTGTAACCTTCATCGGCAAGAGGGGTTTCCAGAAAAGAAGCAGGAGGTGGAGCCCCTCTTTTCCTTGTTGGATGAACTATCAGTGGAGTCAGTGGATGCATAAATGGTGGAAGTTCTAGGGATCGTCAGTGGGTTTATGGGCATCTTCCCTGAAGAGGTGGCGACTCTACCCCCTTGATGTGATGTTGGGTTCAAGATGGACTTGAAACCTGGTGCCCGTCCAATTTTGGTGGCTACCTACCAGATAGGACCATCTGAGTTGCGGGAGTTGCAGATCCAGATTGACGGCCTAATAGAGAAGGGTTTTGATCGGCCATGTGTGTCACCGTGGGGTGCTCCTGTCTTGTTTGCGAAGAAGGAAGGTGGTGGTCTAAGACTTTGCATACATTACAGGAAGCCGAATCAGGTGATGGTCAATAATCGCTACCCCCTCTAGAGGATAGACGATCTATGTGACCAGCTGAGGGGAGCAGGTTGGTTCTCTATGATCGATCTACGATCAGGATATCACCAGGTGAGGGTGAATGAGAGTGACATCTCAAAGACTTCCATCAAGTGTAGATATGGGCACTTTGAGTTTGTATTCATGTCGTTCGGCATTACGTATGCACCAACTGTGTTCATGGGGCTCATTAAATCCATCATCCGGGAATATCTGGACTGGTTCATAGTCGTGTTTATTTAAGTCATCCTGATATACTAATGATCATAGGAGGATCATGCTGTGTAAAGACCCGTAAAATTCAAGGAAATTTTTTTCTTAACTTTCTTTGGAATTTTACAAGAACACAATTTCTGATGGTACCTGATTCCGAGGCCCGGTGTGCCCGAAATCATTTTTCGAAGTTTGGATCGGGTACGTTCAGTGAACGAACGAGCGGGTTTTTCTAACTTTTAAACCGTTTCCCAGAATCGAATTCTGAGGGCATCGATGGAATTGCAGCTCCTGTACTTGCTTAGAAACACCTCTTCCGGAGTTGCATTTGCTCGGGTGTGGTTTTTAATTTTTGGGCTTTTAGTTAAGAAATAAAATAAAGTGGTGCGACAACTTTTTTTTTATTTCACATAAGCCACTTAAAAGCCACTTAAGGCTGCATAAGCTAAGTTAAAGCGGATAGGGTGGAACCCAAAATATCCTACCCTCTTGGTAGGATATTTGTGAGGTGGGGGCCGCACGAGCCCCACTGTCTCTTTTCCTCTATGTAACGCACCCGCGAAAACCCCTATTAATTGAAAGTCAACTAGAGAGTTTCTTTATCTTTTAAACGCTCTTATTAATTAGGCAGTTTTATTCGTTGAATTAATTCTATGAATTAATGGGTCGTTACATAACTTATCTTTTTTTCGTTTGTTGGCATGTTAATAAAATAAGACCAACACTCTTCTCCTTGTGTGTTGTTCGTTGAGAGGATTTGACAGAACCTTAAGTACTTCAACCTCCTTCACAAAGAACGTGAAGAACACAAAGAACACGAAGAATTCCGACCTTCGACGATAGGTGACGAAGAACGTCGAGCCCTTGGAGATCGACGACGCGACACCAAGTACCGCGACACCGACAATTCTTCTCTTGTGACGTTCTTCTGTGATGTTCCTTCATCCGCGACAAATCTTCGATCATCCGTTGAGGTGATAGATTGCGGAACTTTTTAATTCTTTGTGGTTTATAACAACAACATGGATTTAATTGTTATATTTAAATATGTATGTTCTTAATCCTTGGAGTTCGTCGACGCAATGTCGTATACCGCAATGACGCGACGCCCTTCCGCGACGCGATGATACTCTTCTCCCGCGACGATCAACTCCATGAAGAATGCACGTTCGACAACTTCAACGAGGTAGGGGTTTGATTCTTTAAATCTTTTTGATTAAATCCCCGGTCATTTAAATATTTTCGGGTGAATATCTTCAAGACCGCTAACACGGTGGGTGCGGACTAACGAACAAGTCCGAACCCACCGCACCTTTTCGTTCTTAGTGCGCAAAACGGCGGTTGATGACAAATGGGCCTACAAGGGTGATTCGAGGGCTTGGTAGTGACGATCGAGTCCCGGGAGGACCACTGGCGAAGACCGCACGCAAAACGGACCACCGGAGTGCGTACGGTGGCCCTTGGAAGCTCCCGCCGGCGCGACGGCACCAGGCGCATTGTCGGCAAAAACCCGCCGTGATTGAAGCCGTGGCGGCGAGCCGGTTTTGTGGCCGCGCTGAACCGGGAGGAGGGACACGGCTGTGCGGAACTGGGAGGAGGGACGAGAGCCGCCGCGTCCGCTGGCGATGCTGCCCCACCCGGGGCCTCGGTGTTTCTTCACGCGGGCTTAGGCCATCCTTGATTGATGATTTGAAACTATTATGGGCTGATGGTATTAGGGTGTATGATTCTTATAAAATGGAATAATTTCAACAGTATACAGTGCCTCTGTACACTATAAATGACTTCCTAGAGTATGGAAATTTGTCTGGATACAATGTTAAAGGGAATAAAGCATGTCCAATTTGGGAACAACAGACCTCATATTGTCAATTGCATCATGGGAGGAAAACAGTGTACATGGGTCATCAAAAGTTTTTGCCTATGGATCACCCTTATAGAAGACTAAAAAACACATTCAATGGATCACAAGAATTTTATACTGCTCCAAAACCTTTATCCCCTGATCTGTATTTTGAGAGGGTGAAAAAGCTTGATGTGACATTGGGAAAGACACATAAATATGGTAATGATAGACATATTTAGAAGAAAAGATCATCATTTTTTGAGCTACCATATTGGAGGTATCATGATGTTAAACAAAATATTGATGTCATGTACGTGGAGAAGAATATATGTGGTTGTTTGATTGGAATATTGTTAGATATTAAAGGAAAGACAAAAGATGGGTTGAATGCAAGATTAGACCTACATATCAATGGGAATATGTTTGGAGTTAGCTCCCACTCCTAAAGGAAGACGAACATATCTTCCCCCGGCTTGTCATACATTATCGAAGAGGGAGAAAATTAGCTTATTTCAATGTCTTCATGATATCAAAGTTCCTCAAGGTTATTCTTCTAATGTAAAAAATTTTGTCTCATTGAAGGACTTGAAGTTGATAGGTATGAAATCACATGATTGTCACATCATGATGCAAAAAATTCTACCAGTTGCATTGGGTGGAATATTGCCCATTCATGTCAGAAAGTCTATAATGAAGTTGTGTTATTTTTTCAATTCAATTTGTAACAAGGCGATTGATGTGAATGCTTTGAACATTTTGGAAAAGGATGAAATTTTTATACTTTGTCAATTGGAAATGTATTTTCCTCCAACTTTTTTTTTGATATAATTGTGAATTTAGTGATTCATCTGGTTCAAGAAATAAAGCTTTTTGGACCTGTATATCTTCGTTGGATGTATCCTTTTAAAAGGTATATGAAAATATTAAAGGGGTATGTTAAAAATCAATATCGACTTGAAGCCTCCATTATTGAAAAGTATATTTCTGAGGAGGTAGTAGAGTTTTTTATGAGCTACTTGGCTGCGGCGCAACACATAGGTTTTCCTCCATCTCGCCATGAACGAGTAAATAATGAGGGAAAGGGGATTCGTGTTTTGAAAGTCAAATCATTTTCAGCTGAACAAATGAAGAAGTTAGAATCATACATCTTGGATAACATAGCTGATGCTCAACCATATATCACATTGCATATTAATGAGTTGAAACAATGTCATCCAAAGAAGAAATAAATGTGGATTTTGAATGAGCACAACAAAACTTTAGGTCATGGATTAAAAAGACTTTTCTTGTAAGATCAGATGTATCAGAGACATTAAAATGGATAGTGGGTGGTCCATGTTTAAATGTGATAACATGGTCCGGTTATGACATTAATGGTTATACATTTCATACGAAATATCAAAACAATAGAAGTGCAGTTCGGAATAGTGGTGTATTGGTGTTTGTAGAAGCGATGCATTTTTCGAGTGCTAAGGACAAAAACCCAATTTCAGCATCAAGTGCATATTATGGAGTGATTGAAGACATATGAGAAGTTGATTACATTAAAATTAAAGTTACTTTTTTTAACTGTAAATGGTTTATCGGTAACAACAGTTTCAGACACGATGAATTTGGAATTACACTTGTTAATCTGAATATATTCGAAGACACAAGTGATTCTTTTATAATGTAAACACATGAAAAAAAATTTCTATGTAGTAGATCAATCATATATGTAGTGGGTTGTTGTTTTACAAGGGAAAAACAATATGTTGGTGAGGATGAACATAATGAAGATGCTGATTTATGTGAGATCCCTACTTCCATGGAAAGATTAACAGAACATAATGATGAGCATGTTGAAGACATTGTTTGTTCCATAAAGAACGATCACGACGAAGGAATTTGGGAAAAGAATCCATTTGTACATTCCTAAAATTGCAGGTAACATATGTTTATTTCCTATTTACATTTATTTTTTTCATAAATGTTAGATATTGTAAGTTCTTTATTTATTAAAACATGTTTTAAAACAAAATAAGTATAAGTTTATGTTTGTTTTAAGTTTGTTTAGTTTACTTTATCATGTTTATACCCATTACATGAATTATATATCTATTATTTTTGTTCAGTGACAATTACTTTACCATGTTTACCATGTTTACTAGGTTTACCATGTTTACCATCTTGGCCATCTTGACCATCTTGACCATCTTTAACAATGTTTAACATGCTTACCATATTACCAATGTTTACTATTACGTAAAATAGTAAACTTTTCTATTTTCTGATTATAGTGGTATTAAAATATTTGAATTTTTATATTAGTAAGTTCTTTATTTATTAAAACATGTTTTCAAACAAAATAAGTGTATGTTTTTGTTTATTTTATGTTTGTTTAGTTTACTTTATCATGTTTATAACCATTACATGAATTATATATCTATTATTGTTGCTCAGTGATAGTTACTTTACCATGTTTACCATGTTTACCAGGTTTACCAGGTTTACCATCTTGACAATCTTGACCATCTTTACCATCTTTACCATTGTTTAACATGCTTACCATATTACCAATGTTTACTATTATGCAACTTAGTACAGTTTTCTATTTTCTGATTACAGTAGTATTAAAATATTTCAATTTGTATATTTGTGAACTGACGTCTGTTTTTTTGATTTGAAGGATAATGACATATCATTCATTTGATCAACCACATGATTTTGGAGATGAGAATATTGCTGGTCACACCTCTGGGGATGAACATTCACATGCTCCTATTAAGACAAAGAGTTCAAAGGTTGGTAAATGTGGGTGCACACGTTTACCAAAATTATCACTTAACCGTACTCAGGATCAGAGGATAGTCATTGAGTTTGATGATGATGATATTCCTAGAGGTCCGAATGAAAACGATTTTAAGAGTTTTGTAGGAACTCAGGCTAAGAGCAAAGTAAGAATTATGTATGATGATTGGAGAAGTGTGGATAAATTGATAATTTCTCAGATATGGGATACAATTTTGGTAAGATATTTTGTCATTGTTTGACTATTCTTTTAATGTTTATAGTATATATAATATGTTTAACCTCTTCTTTATCAGATGACATTTGATATTCCTGACACTGGAGGAGTCAGGAAGAAATGATTATCGTTGGTTGCTATGAGATGGAGAGATTTCAAATCAACCATCTCATCTGATTTCATTTATGGTCATAGGAGTCATGAAAATCCATGTCGTATATATCCTTTTATAGATGAAGACACATGGAGACAGTTTTTTGAAAGTAGATGAAAAGAGTCATTTCTGGTAAGGACAATGTAGACTTTTATAAACATTCTTATATAAATTATTTTATTAATGTTTTGTTAATGATTTCTTATTCTTAAATTACAATAAACAAGGAAATCTCATCAGGAGATACAATCTACAAATTTATAACCTCATAGTTTATCTCGGGGAGGGTATGCATTATTTGAAGAACAAATGATGGCGGAAAAATTTCAACAACTAAGAGCTGAGTCTTCAAGCTCTGGAGAGGTGGCCCCTCCATCCCCTCCAACTAGACACGAAAAATGGAAGAGAGCTAGGATGGGAAAAAAAGGGAAATATCTTTCGGATGAATCGAGAATCGTAGCTAAGAGGAATTTAAGATATCTATTTTATTTATTTAAGTTAACTATTTTCTTCATATAATTTCAATCATTACAGAAATGTTCAATTAATTAATACAGGACTCTCTTGAGGAGTAGAGTTCACAGGGGACATTTACAGCTGCTGGGAGGGAAGATATTTTATCTACAGCATTGGGAAGGCCAAAACATCCTGGTCGTGTAAGAGGATATCCGTCAGGTGTATCAGTAAGAAAAGTGTTGCCACGTTCTTCAACTTCTAACGTTGAGGGGGTTTATAAAAAATAGAATCCTTGGAGGTTGAAGTTCAAAATATTAATGTGACGATGGAGGACAAGATTAGAGCATCGGTGCAGTCCATGTTTGCAAAAATGCAAAGACAATTTCAGACTGTAGCTCCCACTCCCCCACCTCTGCCAGTAGCTTCCACTCCCCCACCTCAGCCTATAGACCCCATTTTTTATCCTACTCCTCCTCCGCAACTTCCTACTTATTTCGAGTTGTTTGTTGATGATTCTCAACATCATATAGTAGCATATGGGTTGGTATACTGTATAGGGGATATAGTTCATCATTAACAATTAGAGGTAGAGAATAATAGGGTCACTGTACAGGATATTATAGATAGATCAGCTAGGGTACCAATACCTACAGATGAGGTTGCGATAGTTGGACAGAGTATCGACCATTTTTTAATTTGGCCATCCAGACTTCTTCGACTCCTTACCATAGAGTTATGAATGTTATATCTTTTATTTTTTTAATTAAAGTTGTTTTATCATATGAAAACTAATATATTTTTCAATTTATTTTTATAGGAATACTTTAAAGGTAAAGAATATTGTGTAGACAACAACAGAGTCAAATGGCTATGACATAAGATACAAATTGTAGTAGTCTTGACAGATTATCAAGATATTCAAATTTTTTGGCGGGTTATTATGAGTTTCCAAGGGAAGCTCAAGTTTGTGGACGTGAAATAAGTGTGGGGATTACAAACACTGATATCTTGGAGCTTGTTACTGGAGAGAATTTGGCCATCAACGTGGTGAAAATTTGTTGCATGTAAGTCTTAACACCTTTTCCCTGCAATATATTTATTAAAAATGTATAGTTATGTATGTTTTGTATTAGGTATCTTTATAAAATTTTTGAGAGGAATAAGCTGACAGATGTATTTGGATTCATGGACCTGCAATTGATTTCCCCTGAATCATGTGCATTGAATGAGGAACTATGAATGTTTTATATTTCTGAAAGAATTGAAAAGAATATAGTCACAAAATATTGGATGATGCCTTTTTGTGAGAGGTATGAAACACATTTCTCTCATAGAATTAATTGTCTTTTAACATAAAAAAACATTACTGTTTAATTTCCTTTTATCGGTGATCATTGGATGTTAGGGGTTTTTTGCTCAAGGGAGAAAACACTTTATTGGATATGCTCTGTCCATGGTGATGTGTGGTAAAGTTTTAAGAATATATTGGAAAATAATGTTTTAATTTC
Organism: Viscum album; assembly: GCA_963277665.1. Lineage (NCBI taxonomy): Eukaryota > Viridiplantae > Streptophyta > Magnoliopsida > Santalales > Viscaceae > Viscum > Viscum album. Next base: position 1,690,430,840 of record OY728120.1, read on the forward strand.
TCAATAGTTGTATATATTATAATGAATTGTAAATTTACCCCATTCGTATTATTTTCTAACAGTGCATGGGCCTGCTTTCGAAAAAACACAATAAAAAGTAATGCAAAGATCAAATATGTAAATGCGAAGGTAAATATCTATTTATAATTTGTACTTTTTGATTTGTTACATAAAAATAATATATTGAATTTACACTCATTCAAATAGGATTTTCATGAACAGCAAGGCCTCATCGAATGTGGATATTATATGTTATGATTTATCTATGAAATAATAACAACTGGGACAGTTGTGAATTTTGACTGGTATGATTTCCTCTTAAACGTTGGCATAATATTTCAATTTTATTTATTCATTATACACGTTAACTACTTTCCTTTTCATTTGTAGAATTTTTATGACCGTCAACCATATACTTCTGAAGACATCAAACACTTACAAGTGGAGTGGTAAAATAATTTTACAATTTTGATTGAATTTTAGTTGTTTGTAATGTAAAATGTAATTTTGAATATTTTCATTGTAATTGAGTATTTGGTATTTTTTTAGTTTGGATTTAGTTTTTTTTATGTTGACAGTGTATGTTTTGAATGTTATATATGTGAATGTTTATTTTTTCTCTACTTCTTGTTTTGGTCTACTTATGATGGTTTTTCTGGTATGTATTTTGGTCTTTGGGGGAGGGGTTCCAAGGGTATGGGGGTGTGTTCAATGGGGCTGGGGTGTCCATGGGTCTGGGAGGTCTGTCCGGTGGGGTGGGGGCAGTCCAGGGGGTGGGAGGGCTGTCCAGGGGTGTGGAAGGGCGGTCCAAGGGTGTGGGAGTGATGTCTAGGGGGTGGGGGTATACATGAGGGTGGGGGCTGTCTAGGGGTGCTTGGGGATGTCCAGGGGTGTGGCGGGGGCTGTCATGTGGGGTGAGGGGTGAGGGGTGTTGTTCAGGAGGGTGGGGTTGTTGAGGGGTGTTTGGGGCTGTCCAGGGGGTCGGTGGGCAGTCCAGGGGTGTGGTGGGGGTCCAATGGGGTGGGGGAGGGCTGTCCAGGGGGTATACATGAGGGTGGGGGGAGGGCTGTCTAGGGGGTATACATGAGGGTGGGGGCTCCAATGGGGTGGGGGAGGGCTGTCCATGGGGTATAGATGAGGGTGGGGGCTGTCTAGTGAGGCAAGTGTTATATGTTATCAATATAAATGCTTAAATATGATCTTCTTCTGTTTTTGTGGTACGATTTCTTGATTTGTTTTCTGGTTGATTCTGGGTGAGAGCAGAAGACTGCATTCAATTTTTTTCTAAAAAAAAATTGGCTTCCACATCGGTTATTTTATAACCTACGTGATAAAGAAAACAGGAAGGGTTAATCACGTTGGTTATTTCATGACCGGCGTGATAAAAAGCCTGGGAAATGGTTTGTCACGTCGGTTATTTAATAACCGATGTGATAAAGAAAACGGGAAAGGTTTATAACATCGGTTATTTAATAACCGACTTGATAGAAGGACTGGGAAAGGGTTTATAACTTTGGTTATTTAAGAAGCGATGTGATACAAGGCCTGGGAAATGGTTTATCACGTCGGTTATTAAATAACTGACGTGATACAAGAGGGGATGGGTTTATAATGTCAGTTATTATATAAACGACGTGATAAACGCCCCTCCCTCCGGTTTATCTTGGCGGTTATATAATAACCGAAGTTTGAAACCCCCCCCCCCGGATTGGTCTATCACGTCGGTTATTCAATAACCGACGTGAAACACGAAGGGATAGGTTTATAACGTCGGTTATATAATAACCGACGTCAGAAACCCCCCCGGACCGGTTTATCACGTCGGTTATTGATTAACCGACGTGAAACACGGTGGGGGGGGGGGGGGGTTTCTAACGTCGGTTATATAATAACCGACGTGATAAACCTATCTGGGGGAGGGGGGGTTTATCACGTCGGTTAATAAATAAACGACATGATAAATGTTTTCCCAGGACTTTTATCATGTCGGTTATTTAATAACCGACATGATAAACCATTTCCCATGCCTTTTATCATGTTGGTTATTAAATAACCGACGTGATATATGATTTCCTAGGCCTCTTATCTCATCGGTTATTAAATAACCGACGTTATAAACCCTTCCCGTTTTCTTTATCACGTCAGTTATAAAATAACCAATGTGATAAACATCCCAATTTTTTTTTGACGTCGGTTTTTAATTAACCGATGTAAAAAACATTATTTATAACATCGCCCGTATTAACGTCGGCTATAAACCGACGTAAAAAATTAAAAATAACCGACGTAGAAAACGTTTTATGCACTAGTGTAGATTTCTTCGTTTGGAAGGAGCCGTTTCTTACATCCAAAATCTATAATGGTAAGGAAAATATTGATGCAACCAAATAATTGAAATAAAATTCTAAATGGAATATAATCTTATAGAGGGAATTACAATTATCCCTTGAGAATGGAAATGAGAATTCTCCAGTACCTTTTAATTAGTCTATTCCAATAATAATTTTTTGTTGCACTATAGGGTCTTCGTTAAGTAATCAAGTTTTCAATTAATCATCATCATATTGTCCTACTCTTCTTGATTCCATCCATAAGGAGGCTGAGTATGTGATTTCAATGCTTCTATCCTTGATTATTCTAAACGATCATTCATGGGATATTAATACTGGCATTTATTATTTCATTTTTAGAGTCATTAGTGAATTAAAATTTCAATAGGGAACAGGATTGATCTTGGAACCAACATAGGGTATGTAGATATATAATGTTGTTAGAGCCTTACCCATGGAACTAAATTTTCATATTTTTTGAGTTGTATGGATATGTATTGTGACTACTCCTTGAAAGCCGCATGTGGGTTCTGAACATGTATTTTACGAAGGGTATCGATGTGTTACAAAATTGAAAAATCTCTTGATGGATAAATAAGTGTTTTCTTTTTATCAGTTGGATCTAGTGTTTTACATATTATGAAGAATAAAACATTTTTCATGGTTATTATGAATAAATCCATTGGGTTCATTGCATCCATAAGTTGCAATGATGATGGAAGAGTAAAACCTCCCGTTATTGGAGTAGATGAAACGATGACCGTTGTCGATGTTGGACTACTAGAAGACAGATGTGGGCCACTATTTCATATCCAATCCTATAGAATGGTATTTCATCCTTATTTTTGGGTTAGATGCTCTCCTCATTACAATAAGATTACACAATCTCGAGTTACATGATTTCTATTTGATATTATTCCCCCTATTTTGATTAGGGGAAATTTTTTGTATTGAATGTTCCTACACTATGTTTCATTTTTATTTAATTATTGGGTCTCCGAGCCTCATCATTTAAAAAATAATAATTATTTAAAATAATTAATATTTTATTGATATTTAATTAATATTTATGAATATTTATTTAATATTTATTAATTTTTTTTAATCCATTAAAATTTAATGAATATTTTTTTATTATTTTTATTGAGTTTTTATTTAATATTTAAATTAAAATTGTTCATATATATTTACTTTTAATTAATATATTTTATATTTATGCATATTTAAGGAAATTTAATTAATATAGAAGAATATTTAATTAATGTTATGTAATATATAAATATAATATAATTTTATATGTTTATTATTATTTATATTCCATAATATTAATTAATATTTTTTAATAATTATCTTCAATTTAGGAATATATATTAATATTTAATTATATTTATTAATATATTTATTTTTTTATTTATTAATTATTAATATTTATTTATATTTAATTAATATATATAGATACATAAAAATATTTAAATATGATTTATTTTTATTCTATTAATATCGAGGATTTGTAACCAATATTTATTAATGATTGATTTAATTTTTTATTTTGGATATATGTTTTTATTATTTAAGAATATTTCATTTTTTTAAAATTTTATTAATTTTTTAATTAATATTTAAATAATATTAAATTATAATTAATATTAAGTAGGATAGTTGAGTGACATTCACTCTTCTTCAAGCAATTTTAAATGGGAAGCCCAAAACATGTTCACTCTTATTGGAGATGGAAGTAACAATGAAATGGCTCATGCTTCTCCAAAACCATTTATTTATTTTATATATATATATATATATTAATTTATAAAACCCATTAAAAATTATGTGTGTTTATTTATAAACATAAACATATGTCTCTTTGTTTAAAATATATATTTATATGTATTTAAATGTAATATATATTAATAATTTTTGATATACCTTAGAATATATACATGTATATAATTTCATCTTTTTAATAAATAGTCGTAACACCTATATTAAGAGATTGAAGATCATGTAAAACAAGAGAAGTCAATAAAATGGGAACCAAATCCAACAAGATATGTAGGTCATCCAAGTGGCCTTGAGTTGAAAAATGATGTTCCCCAATATTACCCTCCCTTTTGGTAAAGCATAATTAACAAGTCAAAAAGAAGTGTGGAAGCGACTGGATGTTCCTGAGGAGAAAACAAAATTTCTGGAGGCCAGCCTTCAGATTGGTCATATCTTGGATGATTGTTAGGCAATCAGATTCCATGTTAAAGGACTCCAACCCATGATCTAAATGAAATTCCATTAATGCAGAAATTGCATCTTTTTTTTAGAATGCAGGTAAGAAAAGAAAGAAGAAAGAAGAATGAAAATCCACATTGATCATCCCATGATAGTCTTGGGCATTGGTGCCGAATCCAATAATACATTTTTTTGATGGTAAGCATCAAAAATAATTTTCTGGGTGTTTCCAATGGTAGATTTTGGGTATATGTATCATCCTTGATCTTGGGGTTGTCAAACATGTTCTCTATGTGGTTTCACATTGAAAAGAAGTGGAATGTGTTCATGACAGAAAATGTGAATGTCCTGGAGAAATGGTTAAAGATAACACCATTTCTCCTCATAAAAATGAACAATTCCAATGTGAAATGGGATAATAATTCCTTCGCACTATGGTGGGAAGATAATTTTGCGAGGAAATGAAGAGAGATTTAAATCGATATGAAGATGGATTTAATAATGACTGTCAAAGGTTTGCTAGATGGTCCATAACCTATTTTGAGGGAAATCAGGTGCGTGGAATATTCTGGCATGGACATACAAATAGGAAATATTGGGATGTACAATTCATGGTGATATGCATGGAACCCCAAAGAAGGAAGGATTTGAGTGTACACTTTTCACTAGAAATAGAGAGCATTATTTGGGATTTTTGAGCCCCAAATAAATTTCTATAGATCATCAAATTTTTGAGTCTATGTGGTTATATTAAGAGCATACCCATATTTAACAGTATATATACACATTTTTTCACCACTATAGAATAAATGATCAAAATCAAAATCTATAGTGACCAGGATACTAAGGATAACATTACTATCCCTTTCATTAAACCATGAGGATATTTTCTCATTAAACAATATACTTCCTTCATCATTTTAAATCAAGAGATATTTTCAATTTTTATAACATCAGGGGTGGGGAATGTTACTTTATGCCCATATATGTCAACTATCCAAGGTTCTATCGAAATATGAATGGAGGATCCATTTCCAATTCTCCAGTAAAGTCCCATGAGGAATGTTGCATATTATCCCATTAGGCTATGCTAGTGGAAAATGGGGTGGTGGCTTAATAGTGTGCTGAAAAAATATGCATATAGGAAGTATTTGTACTTTATAAAATTATCAAATTAAATAATGTTGTTGAATGAACCTCCATCCTTTTTTTGTAAATATGTTCATTGTTTAATAGGTGTATGTTCTTGAATTGTATTCTTTCAAGAGGATTGTATTTATAGTGTTTATCTAAAGAAATCAAGTAATCCTTGTGTTTTCATTCATCGAGTCATCACCAATAATTGTCCAAGCATCAGTGGATCTGATCGATGTTGAAACTGAGGATCATGAAGAGCATCATAAAATAGTAGGGAATGGATTGGGGGACTAATTTAATGAGGATTCATGGTGTAATTTGAAGACACATAAGTTATGCCAAACATGATTTTGTATCCACCATCCCAAATATGATTGATTAAAAAAATGGAGTGTCCATGTCTTGTAGAAATCCCAATGTACATGTGGTGTTTATCAACCATATTTAAACCGAATACCTATTAGGGATCATCCATCCTATTCTGGGGAATGCCTGTGATGAAGGAAATTAACGATTTAGAGGGGTTGATAACATTCCTTGAATCATTCTGAAAGTGGAAAATATGAATTCCAAAACACATTAAATCTTCCAATGTGGCCCTCGAGAATAGGGGAAAACCATTATCAAGGATTTTATGTGAAATTTGAGGCCCTCGATGATAGTTCATCACTCCATGAACTAATTTATACCTAAATGATGCTGAAATGTGATTGTAGAAAACATCATCCATTAAAATGAAATAGGAACTAGAAAGGGGTATCTCTATAGAATTCCCCTATAGGATGGGAAACATCATGAAATTTCTCCATTAATGTGGATTTTAAATGTGACAAAGGTAAAAAATCTCATAATGATGTCCACCCAAATCGATAAGATTCTTATTTTTCTACGAATGAACTGGTCAAACGACCATTCCAGTATGTATAAAGATTTATTTTGGCCCATCATATAGTCCATGATGCCTCATTTGGACATATTTATGATATTTATTGAGTGTAATATTACATTTGAAATAATTGTGTTGTCAGAGATATGCATTAGGGAAAATGGCACTCGGGTATTCCTAGACAATGTAAGGAAGAAATTTGTGGTGATAGATTACTAGTTTGGTAGATAAAATTTTATAAGTGATATTTCATAGTTCAATGTTTCAAAAAGTAGAGTCTCAATATGGTTTCTAGGTTTATGGAATTGAATTTATTATGGTTTCGTGATTGAAGTGAATTAAACCATCCTATGTGAGTGGTCCCTTATCTAGCTCAACATATCTGGCCCCACAATGAGCCATATGATTTTAAAGAGGAGGGAATGGAATAAATCTGGGCATGGGGCATTGGTGGAGTGGATTTGATTGATTGTGAAATCGATTTACTCTTCTATAATATATTGTATGATCTTTTCATTCATCACCTTATTATTTATAGTAAAAATATAGGATGCAACCTCAGTGTGGTTGGAGGGATCACCAGATATTTAAATATCATAAAAAAATAAGGACAATGTCATGTATCTCCTTTTATTTTCACATATTACTTCCTTCATGTGAGGCATGATATGAAAATATATTTTTTGAAGCCTTGAGGGATCATTTTTGTGGATTCAATGTTTAATTTTCTCTCTGTCACTTATATGTATGTCTTGGGTATACATAGATCAATATATTTATATTCATATGATTTTTTTGTTGAGTTTAGTATTAAGGGATGAAATTATTGAAATGATTGTGGATGAATGTGGGAGATATTGGATCCATCTGATTATTTGTTCAGTGTTTTTAAACTACATATCTAGTTTGTGGAATCTCCTACCACTCAATTATATGATGCTATATGATGCCAAGTGAATTTTTCATGAATGTCGAGTAAAATTGTACTCCAACTTACTTTAATAACTTATTTGCAACCCCTTTCACTCATTCCGTAGATTTAGAAAAGAAAATATCTCTCATGTCTTCAAATTTCCTTGATAGTTTTATGGTGAATGAGTATCAGAAAGTGGGTCAACAGGGATGGGATGAGGTGGGAGACCAGAAAGTGGTTGATGATGGGGAGAATATTTATTGAAGCTACAAATCATTCATGTCTCCCCTAAATTTAGTATTTCTTTGAGATGCCACGATACCTTCTAAATTGGGAACACATATGACCCAGGTCAAATAGAATTTTTCATTGAGCCTCCTACATAGAGTCTCTTATATTGGCCAAGGGAATGCTAACAACCACACCCATTTCAATTTGAATCATGGACTCATTTATATCTCCACCCACAAGGAGAATTCCATGTATTTGGCTCTTAATTCATACAAGGAGGTCACATCAATTCCACATGTCATTATGTGGATACCAACCACAAAAACAAATGAAGGACCAAAAAAGCATTTTAGATTGATGGACATAAGAGAAAATATAGTTCGATGAGAAGATATTAATTATTATTTTCACTTACTCCTTCTATATAATGTATAGGCCACCTTTATGTTCATGGATTGAGATATGCATGCATCCATAAAAATCCAATTTAGAAGAAATTCAGTGCATGTCCTTTTTTTGATGTATGGTTTAGGAAAAAAGACTAACAAGGTAACTTGGATAACTCTGACGCAAGATATTATGAACAGTGCATGGGTTACGAAGCCTACGATAGTTCCAACATATGATTTCAATTACACTAAGTGAGGCTGCATAAGACAATCCTTGGTGTTTGAAATTTCAAAAAAAAATCCATTATCTATATGCTTCTATATTTTTGAAAGCTTATCTCTTTCTATGGGTGAATCTGTTCTTCTCTTTTATCCATAGTGTTCTTTTTGAAGCGTGTCATGTCTTGAGTCCTCAATATTTATCATTTTATACATAGTTTATTTTCCTCTCATTAGTTAATTTCAACCCATTGATGTCATATCCATCATGGTATGTGAGTCGTGGTATGTGTATTATTGGGGGAGGAAGCGAGTCTTGTGGTTCAATATATGTTGGAGGAACTAGGTGTGGAGGTTCAATGTGTGGGGGAGGAACCAGATTTGGCGGTTAGTGTAGATTTATTTTTGTTATGGATTAGTTGTTATGAGTATACATTGTCCATTGAGTTAGGGATGCATAAAATGTTTTTAGTTCCCCATGGTCATTATTCAGGATGACAATGGCGCTACTAGAGGCCCTAGTCTCAACATGAGGGGCTCGATTTACATCTTTATATTGGTAAATTATATCATCATATAATTCATGAAATCATAAAATCCCAAGAAAAATGGTCCTTTTATGGTAATTATTGATGTTCTTTATAAATGCCATCTAATGGTTCTCTATAACCTTATATTTTTTGGATTTTGAAACAACCTTTTTTGCATGATTTTTACAATTGATCTAGGGGATATAGTGAATGAAAACATTAACTTATACATCTGTTACATATAGGGTACACTCCTATGTTGTGTGCTTGATGATCCCAGGGAAGAAAAAAATGACTGACATATTTTAATACCTAAATCCAATTAATGTTTTTGAATTCTCCTTTGATAGACAGTTGCCTCGTACAAGAGTGAAAAACATCAATCTAATCCCTTATCCAACTGAGGGCCCCCGTGGAGTGGGGTTTGATCAATCCCATTCCATGAAATAAACAATACATGTTCCAATTTATCACATTATGAATTATATAAGGCCCATAAGGGGATCAACATAATCTAAACCCGGAAGGGTGTTTCTGAAAGGGTTGATTTATCCTTATCCTCATTATTTTCCAAACCCTCCATTAGGACCAGTTGGTTGTTAGTGGAGAAAGTCCTTCTGAGAAGGCCCTTATGTTTGCCTTTTTATTGAAGAACTCAAAAAATGTGACGTCCATACCAGATATAACATTTATAGACACTTTCATCAGAAAAACCTATTGATTTCAATGTGTTCTTCATGGTAGGAAAATAGTTTGGATTTATTGATGAAAACATTACTATAGAAAGAAGATTAATACGATGAACCGGAGAGGGTTTTTAAATCGGTGTTTCAGTGATAGAATATTTTTCCTTTTCCAAAATATATATCTGTTTCCCTTGACAAACAAATTTATTCTCAAATATCTCTTGGGTCCACAGACGAAGTCCATAGGCCAATACAATTGTGATAATATCCCTCCTTGAGAGAAGTCCTCCCTAATAGAAACCTTCACGACAATATATATGATTGAACCAAACCCACTATTTTTTGATTACTAAACGACTGATGATCTACATTGTAAAATTCCTCTGAGATAAAATCACATGACTTGAAAAAAAATCAACAATAAAAAACCGTAGTGAAAAAAAACCATTACGAGATTCAATGTCCCTGAGCAATCCCTCCATGAGAAGAGACCATCTTGTGCAGAAAATGTTTCTATGATTATATCACTATAGAGAGGCATTGATCAGAAACTTATGTCATATATCAGCAACCACAAGAAATAGATCATAATTTACAAGCTAAAGATCAATTAGATCAATCCATTGAGGAGTGGCCATGAACGAGGATGAGCACAACATTGTAGATTATAAAAACATTGTCGAGGATGTGTATAGAAGTTCTAGAGTTGTGGATTTGGATATGGAAATGAGTTATTTCAATTTTTAGGATATTTTTGGGTGTATTTGAGTGGATAATCATTGAGGTCAACATTAGAAATAGGGATTCTGTTGCTTCCTTGATGCAACAATATCATCAATGAATAACCAAACCATAGGATATCCTAGGAAGGGACAATTTTATAGTGGGAGATACAATATTTCAATACAATTGTTCATTGGTATAAATATATTTCTCTAAAAACATTCACACATTAATATATAAATATTATACATAAATATTTTTAGATATATAGAATTGATACATTTTTAAAGTGTAAATATAATATAAAATTTATTATTTTATATAAAATAAGAAATAATTTTTTATTTTTAATAGATATATATATATATATTAAAATATTTTAAAAGTAAAAATTATTACATAATTAATATAGTATGGTTTATTTTAGAATCGTTTATATATCAATAATCATTTACCTATATTTGTACATGTCAATTTACCTTAAAAATAAATTGAGATTTTTGGAAAACATTGATATTTGAAATGTAATTTACATTAATAAATTTTGTTTGAAACAAATATCAATTTATTTTATACCATCTTTTATTTTTTGGATACCAACCCACTATTACGGAAGATTAAAAAACATAAAATTAAAATAAATTAAATTAAAAAAATTACATTATACCAATTATTCATTCTTTAAAGATATAGAATCCATGTTTAAAATAAAAAAATATATGATGGGGAAGTCCACATAAATAATAAAAATTATAAAAAATGAACATGGAAAAAATGGAAATTAATTTCAATGAATAGTATAAATTTTAATGTATAAATTTTTAATTTATAAATTAGATCATATTAAAATCATTAAATCTAAATATTAGTCCTAATAAACCTGACTTTGAAAATATGTAAAATTTAATAAAAATAAATAAATCATAAATGTAATAAAAAGTCATTAAATATCATGTAGTACACAATTATTAAATTTCTATACATGAAACATAATTATTGGTATTGCATCGTATTATATAAAATATCTAATTTTAAATAGTAATTTAATTTTTTTTAGAAAAACTATCTGTTGTAAAAAATTTAATAATCAAATAAAACAAATTTTGTAAAATACATTAATGATTTAATCTAAATTTTTTATATATATTAAAAAAATAATTGATGAAATCAATACTAGAATATGGAGGATCTTTCTCTCATGGAGTGGGTTATATCATATGGATGTCGGAATTGGAGACTATCAAGGAAGACCAATGGCGATGGATGACACACATTATCAAATAACACCACTAACAAATCATGCCCACAATAATCAACTTAGTTTTACGCCTGACCTCACTTGTCACTACTTCTTTCCCCCTCAAGAACCCTCACCTCAACCTTTATCATCACTACGGCATTACTGCATCCCTCTCCCTTTCACATCCTAACCTCTCATGTTGCTTCCACCACTACACCCCCAACACCCCCACTCCCCATGACCACCCTCCCACTCATACACCCTAACTTCATTGTTCCCAATACCATCACTTTCAACTCTCCTGAAGTCATTATTGTCACTCGTTCGACCCTCACTGCCACCAATAACCTAATACTCATTGAACACCATACCAGTGTATCTGCTACCTCTCGTACTCTCTCATTTCCACATCACATACACTCATTGCACTAGTTCTAGATATACCACAACCATTACATCTGATCCTGATTACCGCCACTACCCTACTCTACTACGTCCCTTGATTAATCTAATACATCCCTCTAAACTCACTCCCATACCAAATCTGTTATGATATTAGAGAAAAAGTTAGAGATTTCATATTTCATTGAAACACCATATTTTTAGAGTTATTATTTTTATAAATATCAAATATTTTTTCTAACAAAGTAGATGAAACTAATTTGGGCGGTGTAATTATACAAATTCATGCACAATATGATTAAATGTTTAATATATGTATTTTTTTATGACGAATATAATATCTATTAAAAGTAATAATTTTAGTGATATTTTATAGGGATATACGAATAATGTGTCACAAATAATTCTAGAATAATTACCATTTTTTCTAAAATATAATATTTTCAATATGAGTTCTGACACACATGCATGATCTGTGATGAAAATCATTTGAAATAAGAAATTGATTCTAATCGAATATGTTTTTTGAAAATTTGATAATGATTGTCACATATTTCAATGGTGATGAAAAATTATGAATGTAAACATCTATTAGAATTGTCATAACAATAAATTTAATGTAACTATTTGATAATTTAAAAATTGTACTAGTGACATACCATATATAAGCATTGTTTTATAAATATGGATTGAAAATATTATATTCTAAATAATAAATCATATAAATACTTGAGTTGAAAAATAAATAACTTATTCAAATAGACGTGCAGTGATATATATCATTCCATCCCTAATATCCATTATTAAAATACTATAAAGTATCTAACTTAATCCTTCCCATCATATTCAATTAATCAACATTCAAAACATTTTTAAATTATTTTAACAATGTACAGAGTTTAGGATCTAAATATATATTTATTGTTAATATCTCCCTCGCCATCAATATATTTTTCATAACATTTAATGAAGGTTCTTTATTATCTATCATTATTTATCAAATAATGGAATAAAATTTTTATTATAAAATTCGTTATTTACTAATTTATTTTTATAATATAGTTTATATTATATTTATATGTATTTTATAATTTTAAGGAAAAGTTATTATTAAAGAGTATTATTTTTTATATAATGATTAAAATATTAATTTTTATATAATCATTAATTTTTATATATAATAAATTAGAGATAGCTTATAAATTTGATTACTAATTTCCTACGCACTATAATGAAATATTTAAAAATCATTTAATATGAACATATCAATGATAGTGGAATAAGTTATTTTTATATAGTATAGTGTTATGATAACTAAATTTATAAAAAAAACATTGGTCTTATAATAATATATATGCCTGATTGTTTTTTAAACACTTAATATTTTCATGTAAATAGTTTATTTATAGATGACTCTACAAAATATTTATTCGTATACAAAAGAATAATTGAAAAACTAAAAAGTAAAAAATTAATTATTACATTAAATGGTATGATCATATCATTTTCTAATTTTTTTTATTGGAATAAGTATTAGTTAATCCCACATAAAATTTGTTAATCATTATATTAAATATATTTTGCGATATGAAATTATTTAATAATGTACAGTGTGATGTCTTGATTAATTATTATCTCTTCTTGTATAGACAACAATATTGATATGAGTTGGATTGAATTTCCAAATATATAATCTTGATAATATTTTAAGGGAATCATGAATTTTATTTAATTAACTAGAGGATTTAAAATTTTGTATATTAGTTGTATATGTATAAAATATAGAAATAGTTATCAATTAACATGATATAGTGTGAGGGAATAAATATTATTATATCAGTTTATGAAAAATTATAAGAGCTAGGCTCATCACGGGGAAAAATATTTTCAAGTCATTATAAAAAAAATATTGAATGGATGCTGATGAGAGGTATAATTATATGATCTATGTAATTCTTACTGAAATGTTACTTGGGTTTCAAGCAGATGACATTAACTTTGGAAATGATGAGACCCGTGACGTTAATCAGCACTCCAATGTAGATCCTGATTTTAAAAGATTTACATAAAAAAAATTGATGATTCAATTAATGAATTATATTTTAGTGGTACTCATTCATTAAATATTCATTTATTAAGGAATATTATCTCGCATGTTAAATTTTTTTCAGTAATTATACTCATCTTTTGACATAATATTATTGTGATCTAAAAATTTACTTTCTACTGCTACTATGATTGTAGATCCTTATTAAAATTATCTGAAGATGAAACAGAATATATTCTTCACATATGAGACCATATATGAATGTGAAAAAATATGTTGTTTATAAAGGGAACCTTGAATTGGGATACTTCTATTTTTTTAATTTTATAGGTAAAAAAATAATTGGGGAAATGAAACTCATCAAATTTTGACTATGAAATTGGGAAAACCATTTTTTGTAAAAAATGTATTAATTTCCACTTCAATTAGAGGTTGAAAATATTATTTATGTCATCTAATTTTTCAAAATTAATGACATTTTTTTTTGAAAAAATGAATACATGGTGATACACTTTCCACCAAGATGACTCACTTTCATGGAAAGATTTCAATCAAAGACACCCGAACATTCATAAAGATAGTTGTAATTTCATATTATGGTTAGAAATAGATGGATCATTCTATTCAAGACTATGGTGGGTGAAACTCATAGAAAATAGAACCTGATGATGGTTCTATATAATTATTTTACATGTCTTTGTTTGAAACAAAACATTCTTTTTCATTCCACTCTTATTAATGTATCTAAATGTATATGGGATAATATTGATGTTTAACATACTCTGTTGATTGATGAGGAGAATAAATTTTGGGGTGATAGTGTGACGAGTTATTACTATCAAATGTATAAAATGTTCAAATTATAGGATTCTTTATTATAAAAATCAAGGACATCTTTGCATATGGAAATTAATCAGGTGGGATAATGAAAGGGTAATTTTCATTACGTTATTGAAATATAACTACAAAAAAAATACATGTGTTTATAATTGTATAAAATAGTCATACATGGTAATCATATGTTTTCTTCCCCCTCAGCAAAGGCTCAGAATGTATAGAGTGATATTTTATGGTTCTATATAATTCAAGATAGTACCAAAGATCAAGTTAGGAGTAGAAATTATATAACATATTGGGGAAGAATAAATACACATGGTATTTGAAGTTTCAAAATTGGTGGCTCATCCATACCCAATATTCATTGTGTAGGTAGACAATATAGAAACATTTTGAATAATAAATTTTTTTGACACCCTCACATGATAACTTACATTATAAGGAATTATCTAGATGTCATGATCATTATAAAAAATATTTTTTACAAAATATTATGTACCATATTATGATTTAGTGGAAAAAAAAGGACTATGTAAATAATATATGTGATTTTGAAGAAATGTGTTTTATGAAACAATTTCATTTACAGATTGTTGAATTAAACAAGGAATAAATGAAATCATTAGATTATATTATGTGTAAAAAATAGAAAGAAACATTTCTTTCTATTATGACAACTATCATTGTACCAGATGATGACTTTGATAATATTTCCATTTGTGTGAATGTTGTGAGTAGTACATTATAAGGTTTTAAATTTCATAATAATTACATACTACTTCAGTAGTAAATCCGTCGCACAATTCATGATTTATTATCACCCAATGTTGTTAAAACATTGATTGAGATGCAAAAATTTGATAAAAACCTATATTAATGAAATAAAATAATTGGTCATTTAAAAGTTTTGCAGGCCAGAGTTTTTCATAAAGTTTTTCACATGGAGAAATATTTATACACAGTTTTATTAATATAATGGTTCACCTGACAGTGCACCTAACTGATAGGTAATGGATGATAGACTATTTAAATTCATAAGGATGATTCCTATTGAGTGTTATCTGAATAATTTTAAATGATTCATATGTAATAGATCTCAACTAGAGGCATCAATATAAAATAATATTTTTTATGGGGGTACTAGTATTTGTGCATAATATCATATGGATGTTGAAAACAATAGATTAGTCCTCTCATATTCAGGAAGGTATATTTGTATAAAGAATTATATTTGATATGTAAAAAATTTAGTGTGTATATAATCTTTGATATATATTTTTCAATATTTTCTAAGTTTCACCATTAATATATTAGGTGTCTTATTATTTTAATATTTTGACTTTTATATTTTCTGTATGAATATATAATGTTGATCATTTACACATTTTGTTATCATTTACAAAAAATGCATTAATGAGATAAAATAAGA
Source organism: Viscum album (assembly GCA_963277665.1). Classification (NCBI taxonomy): domain Eukaryota; kingdom Viridiplantae; phylum Streptophyta; class Magnoliopsida; order Santalales; family Viscaceae; genus Viscum; species Viscum album. Next base: position 1,690,447,056 of record OY728120.1, read on the forward strand.
GTTGACTTGTGTGCGTAATTATAAAATTTAATTGTACCATTATTAATTATTTCGTGATTGTTTCAAGGATATTGTATTTATAAACTGATTTTCTTTATGAATAATGTATATTCAAATATTTTTTGTATTAATTTTTATCTAATTATGTAAAATATATATTTCCATTACCCATACGATTCAGGTTACCCAATAGTAACTAAAAAACTTTTCCAACTTAATGGGGGTCTATCTGTAATGGATCATTGTTACAAAGATGTTGATGTTAATGTCTTTTTCTTTCTCATTCATGGTTTCAATGTCAAATGAGTGACACAAAATAGTGTAATTGGTTGTACATATATAAATTCTAGTTATTATTATAGACAATTTAAATATATTATTGAATTTTTGTATGTGCATTAGTTGAAATACATATTTTTGTTAATCCAGACCAAGGAATTTAACTAGAACAATTTCAGTTTACACTGGTGAACATTAACAATATGTCATCTAGAGATGAATGAGTTAGTAACAAAGATTTCATTTTCAAATCATATGATGAGAAGTTTTCTTCCTTATATTACCATAAACTCGAAATTGGAAAGACAGAGTAAATATTTCATGGTATGGATAGTTTTTAATTAAATGAGATTAACTTGTGATTATTTCCTCCATTTTATAACCACCTAATCAAAAAACTATAGTTCTATGAGAAGAAGATAATAATTGTACTATTGATATCATTGGAGGATAAATGGTTTGTTTCAATGGTTATTTATTATTGTGATTATTCTCATTCTCTTTAGTTTCTAACCTTCTTTTTACAATTTTAGTATTTTATGAACTATTAATCTTTTTTTGGATATATTTCCCCTATAATTAATATATATATATATATTAAAATGAAAAAATTTGAGTAAATAAATTAATGGAATTATTTTCTCAATAATTTAAACAAATAATTCAATAATATTTATATAATAAATCATGGAAATCCATAATATATATGTAAACTATGACATGAAAATAAAATAAATTTTATATATGAATCCAAAAAAAGTTGAGAGACTACATTACTTAAAGTAATATCATTCAATATAATTTTTCACTATGAATTCATTTCATCAAATTTATAGGAATTGGGTCATCATTTTATAATTTGAAAATTATTTGAACCAAAATTTTAATATTTGAACACTTTTTCAATTTCCTCTAGTCATATAATCTCACCCTACTACACAATTTCTCATAGACATTGATTCATCACTACACAACTAATCATATACATAAATTTTTCTATTGGACATCAAAGTTGAGTATTCAGCATTCTTAAAAAGTCCTTTAATAACAAGGAACACATTAAACATGAATATATTTGTTTTATTAGTTTTTTTATAATGCATATGAATTATTAATATAATGGGTATTTTAATATCATGAACTAAACCATTCCAACTTGAAATAACCCTTCAGGTTAATGGTTATGAATGAAACATGATTCATTAGCTGAATTAAACATATATATTACCTTCATAGTCGATTATTTCAGTTAAAACAATTCAATTTAATATACTAAGGACTTTTCATGTCACACAACACATTATTCATGATTAACCATTTTATTCCATTGATATATTTTTATCATAAATTTACTTTGTATTAATATTATTAATTATTCCCACAATATGAAGCCATGTCTTGCATAATTTTGTTTCCTTGAGGATAAATAATCCTAGAGAGACCATACCCCATTAAATAAAAATTATCGTATTGAAGTTATAGTTTATTGTAGGATCAGGACACTAATATCCATGATCAATCCATGTTCAAGGATTCCCAACTATGCGTTATTCACTTATAGGTCCAACGATACATGGATCCCAACACATAACAGTTTTCAATTAAATTTTATTTTGTTTTAGTTAATGGAAAACATCAACATAAATTTCAATTAACCTAATAGTTTTGAGTTAGTGGTTGTTTTCGCTTTTTACAATTTATATTTTTACCATATTATATTTTATCATGCATTAATAAAATGATTATTTAAAGTGATAAATATTTTTCTCTATCAAATATATTTTTTATTCAATTTGTTATGTTTAAGATAAATTTATTTCATATCACATTTCTTTTCACAAGGAAAAATCACTTCTCTTTTTCCATGACATAGATTTCTATTAACCCTTTGGATGGCAGTACTAAAGCTCATCAATATAGTCATATTACATGGGGATGGTGGGGATCTATACCATATATTTGGTGGGAGAGAAAATTTATTTAAAAATAGTGAATACCAAAATCATTTCTCATAAATATTATGTGTCGTTTGAATTCTCAAATAATATTTGTTAATAATTTTTTCATGAAAACAGTAATGTTGATATATCTATGTTTTTGTCTTATCATTGATGACTAGATTGGAAAGTTTATCCCTGAATATCCTAGTATTATTGGGTAGTTTTCAAAAATAAAAGGGATATGGGGAATTCAATTTTCAGTAGTCACACATGTGATATTTCTAATTTTTTTATGTTGGAAAAAATATATTGAATTTTTCTCGATTTTTTTATGTTTGGTAGTTTATTATTTATTGAAATTCCATGAATTCATGTGATGAAAAATAAAAAATCATATAAATATTTCCCCACTATATTTTTACAATGCTATTGAATGGCCTTCAATTTAGTCAAGGACATGAGAGACTATCCCAAATTCAAAGCCCCAAATTATTGTTCTCATGTTTGAAAGTATTTAGTTTTGTTTTTATGATTTATTTATGAATAAAAAAATTTCAAAATTATATATATTTTATAAAATCATTTATTTCCTAGAAGAACAATTTTTAAGAGGGAAACATATTATGTTAACTACACTTGTGATTTATTGAATTGCGTAAAAATTAATAAATTTATAATGAAGGGTATATATAATTTTTGGGATGAATAAAAAAATTCATGTGTGTACATTCCATGACATTTGAGACTTTATTACTTATTTACATTGTTTCATTTTTAGTGTAATTCTGTTTAAACATTATTAAACAATCAGTGGAATGAGTGATCATTTTATTGGGAAAATAAATTAAATTACAAACTAATAGTAAATTTATTGGCTTCCCACCAAAGGGTTATTATCATAAATTTTCAAACCAGGCGTCATCATCTATATGATCTTCCATAGTATATAAATAGTTGTAATATCAATAGTTGGTCCCAAGAGGATATTCAAAAAATGATTTTCCTTATACTAGAATTATTTCCTAAAAATATTACTTCTGTTTTGAGTTTTTTCATAAAAGATCCAATGATGTGTGACATGTTTTCACATTTTTATATGAATTCAACATCAATATAATATTTTAATAAAAAATTAAATTGGAATTTTATATCATCTAATACAAATTTGTCATTTATTACAATCTAAACCTTGAGGTGGCCTTTTATTTTCCATTCCATTTTACCTCTACAAAAAATTCATGTCTCCTTTCTATATTCTCCTAATTGAAATATTAATTTACAATTTATGATATAGATATGATAATTTATGTTATAAATTATGATCCACCATAAGTTAATTTTCATATCTCCCTTTTAAAATGACATTTTATGTACATATTTTTCTAGCACAACATCAATAAATTTTTCCACATCCATTTATATTTTTCATTACTACATGACATGTTCTCTTAGTTATCTTCTCTTCCAATAGAAAGTTGTGTCATTTCATAAATTGTAGTGTATATTATTTCTCAATCATTAAATCATTGTTTTAATAAAATGGACAATATTTCTATATATCATAATTTTTAAATATATTAATTGTCATAATTTTTTTTAAAATTTAGAACAAATTATAAATTATCTATTACACATCATATTATTTTATCATGTATTATTATCCATATTGATTTCCAATTATTGTATACATGAATAGGTATTTCAAGAAGATTGTTCAATCAATTTATCACTTAATGAAAATATGCATTGTGAAAACTAGAAGTGGGTTTGATTTATTTGACATAAAATCATTCATCATTACATGATAATTTAGACTGAATTTTACAATAATTGATCCAAACTTATTTCAGTTATTCCTTCTATAGTTGGAATGGAATTTTTCTACACTTGAATCAAATTTTATATTAAAAATTTATATCATCAATGGAATTTCCATTCAAATATAAAAATAATATATTTAATAATGTTCTCATTCTACCTCTATTATGACTCATTATGATCCCTCTAAGAAATTATACACAATGATGAATGGATAACATACGATTGGTTGTTTTCATAACTCCCCATGAATTTATATTGTTTTTCATAATTATATTATAGTGATTCTAAATAGCAAGGAATATGTAATGATTTAATAAATGGATACTCTCAATTATAATGGTTTTTATGATTGCAAACATGTTAGGGGAATAGGCCCCAGATCCATATCCTTATGCATAACCATATGTTTCTACGGGTCGAGGAATGAGTGAATGTAAATGGGTTTTAATTTTTTATAATTAAGTGTAAAAAATAAATATTATAATATGTATAATTATTTATGAAATTATATTCAAAACAGTAATACTCTACCAATTATCTTCTTATAGGAGACGACCTGGTCAGGGTATTTCATTGTTGAATTCTGACATGAACCATGAAATATAATATGATGATACATATAATATTATTTTAGGAGGATCTACAAAATTTAATTTCATAATGGTTAATATCATACATGACCGAAATAGAGTCTAATTTACTACACATGATTGGTATTTATTCCCCAATTATATATTTGGTTGTCTATAAAGGTATGACAAGGTAATAGGATCATTTTATTTCCATAGATATCATTAAAAAATACATACATTTGGTAGAATAATTTTTTTCATAAATAAAATAATATCATAGCATTCCCCAATGAATTTCAGAAACATTTTATGGAAATGTTTTTTTATATGTTGAAATATCAAAAAGTGAGAGTCAAAATGGATCACCGGGTTCAAAATATGGGTTCAATAGGAAATTTTTATAGATTCCCGAGAGGAATTATCCCAATTTAATGGCATTAGTTATATGAATATTAGTCCAATGAGGCAGAAATGATGTGGGTATATATATATATATATTTTTATACATTTATGAGAGAAAGGGGAAGCAACTAATCATCTATCCTAGATTAGATATGATTTTATTATTAATCACTTAATATATTTATTGATTATTTTTGTTTGTTTCTATATATATATATATATTATTGGTATACAGTTATGATTGAAAGGTGAATCGACTAATAAAATGTAATTGTGGGTAATGACTCATGATTGAAATTATTTAAAGGTTGAACCCTTATAGTATGTTCTGGTTATAATTATCAATACATAAAGACATTTGTTTATACAAATATAATTAAATATTCAAATTAAATCAGTTATATTAGTGTTTTAGTTGCCACCACTTACATTGGACTAGTATGAACATGTCATGTGAAGGTATGTGATATTGTATTGAACATTTAGTCTTTATGGACATGAATTCAACCAGAACTAATTAATGATGATTTCTCATTTTAAATTTTCACATGTAGATCTTTTGGACACTGTTGTTGATGGGATGTCATAGAATGTGTTGGATTTTCAGCTTCAGATGTGTTCCTATGTGGTAAAGATGCATATGGTTGTTGAGCATATTGTATCAAAAAAGTATATCTGTTGGGTAATGGTTTAGGAGATCATATTATGTGGGATTATAATGACTTTTTTTTATTTTATTCATTGTTATTATATTCATTATTTTTATTTTTTTAGGCCCCTTCTACACTGGATTCTTGTTGCAACAATGGCCTCACAATATGCCTCATATTAAAGAGGTATTTCAAGTTCTATCGTTATAGTTTAACGTCCAATTTTATTATATCATATTATTACCTATAGTAAATTAATAAATCAAATTAAAATTTTATTTAAAATGAAATTTTATTAATTAGGGATTGAAACCCACTAGAGAAATTTATATTAATTATATAATTTAAGAAAATTATTATTATGTGATTTTTAATCATTAAATTTAGACCACACATAATTTGTAGAGAATCCATAATGTTATTAACAATAGAACATCCATTAAAACATGAACTCACCTTCATAATCAAGATAAGTGTATTAACTTTCAATGAAACTACATTCACCTAAGTACTCATGTGAGTTTTGATAAAATACTCCCAGGGCACCCAACATTAGAGTACAACTAGAACACTCATAGCATGAAAATCAATAGTATTGATAGCACTACATCATTTGAGGTTACAATTCATGTTCGTAGGAAGATGGAAATAGAATTGATTGGCCATTATTCTGGGATATTTGTGGATGTTGATCATAGTGATACTCTTACTGTTATGCAGATACTCTCCTTGTATGATGAAGAGATAAATTGTGTAATTGAGTTTGAGAAAAACCCATTATTCATTGAGGAGTATCATGTTATTGTTCATCAAATGTGTTACAATAATAGAAATATATTATATGGGAATTTTGTCTTTGGGGGAATCATGAAAATGACTATGGTAAAAAAGGGACGAGTACTAGGAATGCCTCTTCTAAGAATGTAGTAACAAATTCTAGTAAAGGTGTCAACCTGTGAATGAGTGAAGGTAATTTCAATGTTATATCAATTTCATGTCTTCATGAACATGTTTGGTTTCTTGATTTGAATCATACTACCATAGGACTTTTTATTGGCTATATTGAAGAGGAAATTCAAATGATGGTTACATTTTATTATGGAATTAGTTTTTCCACTAAAAAAGGTTTAGGAAATGAATTCATCAAGTCTTCAATAGATATAATAAATTTTTAAGGATTCGTGGTTTCAGAAAAAATCAATTGACATTTGTGAGGATAAAAAAATTCATTGAACGAAGAATCTATAAGTTTTAGGCATTGATTATGGTCATTTTATGTATAAAGATTACAGTTTTTGGGTTTCCATGTTCGGGTTCATCTTTGATGGAAGCATTCTCATATTATAATGTAGCTTGTAAATAAAAAATCCTTTCTTTTGGGACCAAGATGGATGTAGTTATTTTTGGAAGCTGAACAATGTTTTTTATAAATGATTTTTCTTTTTTTGTAATCAAATAGAAATCAAATTACTCTGTATGTTGTTATAATTTGATGAATATAATTTAGGGTTTCAATGTAATCCTAAAATTAAACAAATATTGGAAGAGGTCATTTTTTCAGTTTTCTCTTCAGGTTAAGATTTCTGAGTTAATGAGGTTTTTAGACTCACACTAGGTATGGAATGAATATTTTGGTAGGTATGATAATTTTTATTAGGGTCTGAATATCTCCATACTAAATTTGATGAATCTTTTTTGATTATGGATTTCTAAAATATCATTAGTTTTCTATAACACTTGGGATCAAATCCTTATGAATGGAATATGGAGAATAGTTAATCCCAACTATATGAGGTTTGATTAAAAATATTGAAGATATTGTAAGAATATGGACTAACAAAACATTCTACTGTTAGTTAGGTGATTCTATAATGATCCTTATGTTCTCAATATCATAAATAATGGATGATAAAATAAATATTTTAAGGGATTATAAAGTATAAAAGGATTTTACGGCCGATTTTGTTAAATCAGACTTGGAATGCCACCAATATATCTAAGGCATCAATATTTGTGTCCACATACAAGAATGTGGATTTTTTTGGGGCTATATTATTTCATATATGGAGATAATGATCTAATGGATGATGAAAAATAATGCTTGTTATCATTTTCCTCATGTTGAATTGATTGTTAATTGGGTGAATAGAAATGGAACACATTTTTTTTGTTTCTCTAGTGGAATAAGAGACATCCGATTGGAATTGATTCTAATCTATCAGAGTGAGATTAAAACTGATCCATCAGATGTAGTTTGACACAAATAACATCATCAGACATGTGATCATTAGTCTAAGGAAATGAAAAAATTGGGAATTGTATAAATTGTTTTTTGAATGTATTTGTCAATGTTTTTTAATTATATTGTTAATTTTATTACAAGATGTGTGCATTTATTTATATGTTTTAACGTTGTTTATTGAAAAATAAAATCAATAGAAATTTAAAGAGGTGGTAACAATGAATAGGAAAAACTGGTTTCAATGTTTTATGTTTAAGAGTTTTTATGGAGAATCAAAATGGGAATTTTTATTTATTAAATATGTTTTAGTTTTAATTAATAAACATCAATACAAAAACTTGAATCAAAATGAATAATGGATAGAAATTCTGATGTTATTTGAAGATGTGAGAAGATTTGATATGTATTGAGAATAATAATGAAAATTTGAGAATTGATGAAGAATACAAATATGTTGTTGATATGGAAATGAAATTTTATGTTATGAAAAATTTATTGTGTGGGTAAATGAATGCATCTTCCAGCCCATTCCACTTATATAACACCCTTCAATTGAGTGGTGTACATTTTACATTTAGATCATGAATTACTATTCACATGATAAGGGAGAGAGAGAGTGAAGGTGATGAAAATTTTGAATGATAGAGGATTCTTTTGGATAGAAATTTTATGATTTTGTTTTTGGACATTAGTAGAGAAAGAAGAATATTTTCCATAGTTACTGGATCAGATCGAGAAAAAAATCATAGATTTCAATGGAATGATTGGTGTTGTTTATAGTTTTTCCAGTGTATTATTTCTTATATGATTTTAGGATTGAGAAATCAAAAACTAGATATAGATTGGGCCATCAAACTGTGTTTCTATTACCATGTCCATAATTTAATTTTCTACCTATTAATAGGTTGTAATGAGATGAATTATATATTGATGGCTTCACAATACCAGTACATAATTAAACAAAACAATTCATTGAACCAACTATTGAAGGATTAATTTCTTTTACAAAAAAAAATTATTACATCATATGATCTATTTAAAGAACATCCACTATTGTATTACTTACAGATCCAGACATGTGAAAGGGTATATCCTACTTGTTGTATCCACGAAAATATTGTTTTGTATTGGATTTTGTATTATTTTATTTTTTCCAAAACATTCTATTAATGTGGTTACATTTTTTTAGTAGTGATATAATGTCTCATATTTTTCATTTTATTATTTTTAATATTTTATGGAATTATTTTGAGACTGGAAGCAAAGATGGAACATTATTCCGAGGTCCAGTGAGCCCAGAATGGTGGTTTGACCTTTTTTTAAGTTTAGTGAGTCGGCGCTAGTGCACGGTTGTGGCAGTTTCCAAACAGATGCCAAAATTAAAAATCAAAAAGCACTGTTGCATCCATGAGGATGACATTACCTAGGAACGGTCCAAACCGCGACCAACGCGAGTTGGGGGATAAAGTAAATTTTCAGACATTTTAAGTGAAGTAAAAATAAAATAAATTTCTAAATGTTGATTTTATTTTATGGAAATGTCTGATGCAGCACAGCTACGGGACGTCTGTTTCCTAAATTAATGATGTGTCATAATGACTCAAAATAATGGGAAGTTGGCATCTTTAATACTACCACATAATTAAATTCCATCATGTTTCCCTTTTTAATGGGTTATGTAATTGTTGATCATTGACGATGTTTGAGAGAAACCTCTGCAGAATCCGCGGGGCATTGGAGAAATTTCACAGCGACAAACATGACAGATCGAGGCTTCAAATCCCTATGCCAATGACGTTGAAGGATCTCGACGATGACAGCAGTGCGATACCTTCTTCAATGATCGATACTTTCTAAAGGTAGGGGTTTGTTATTTATATTTTTCCCCCTATTTTTGAGTTAAACGATGAATGTTGATTAACCATGAACAAGTTGATCTGCGGATTCGTACGTTCATGCAGGAGGTTATTCTTTGGGATGATTTTGGGGAAATAATCCACGATTTTAATTATGTTGATCTCTGCTCCGTCTACCACTTTTAACAGGAGTAGATCAACATCGTGTCGAACGACGGTGGAGGTTCATTCCTCAGTTTTTTTATTGGATTTCCTCCCCCTTTTTCTTTTCTCGCATGTTCTTCGAGTTCTTCGCAGGGTGAAGAATAACGGATCGTTGTGCATCTGTTCCTCTATGCAACGATCCCTAACCAATGTTTCGACACCACAATGAACTTGGGGAGGTGCAGCGACAATTCCGGATGACAAATCGGACCGAATCGGAAAAAGGCATTTTTTAGCTTTCTTTACAAAGAGAAAATAAAAAAATGTTTTTGAAACCGATCAAAGGTCCGATAAACATCAGGAGAAGCTTCGTAGTGTTGAGGTGACCAAAACCTAAAGATTTCATGGCGATCAAATGGCCATATTGACGAATGAATCATCACTAGAGGCGTTATGGAGGAAGTCCGTGATTCTAGAAATTTACAGAATACATATCGTGTACTTCTTAAGAACACGTCGTGTAGTACTGGCGATGGTGGCTAGGTTTTTGGGGGTTAGAGAAGAACCACACAGCGTGTGACCCCGGTCACACGGTGTTCTGGGCTTTCCCTGAAGACTCGTCGTGTACTTTGGAAAATACACATACATGGGATGATCTACATGGCTTTAGGAAACACGACATGTAGAACATGTTGGAGGCAGCTATACGGGACATGGCGTGTATCCCGGAGGTACACAGACACAGGTTAGAGTACACGGGTTGATAACCGTGAACGACCACATGGCCAGTGACATGGGGCCAACCCCATTAAATCAGACACAACGTTTTCATCTTACTACATGCTGTGTACTATGTTTTCTTACATGGCTAGCCTAAGACACAGGCCGTTGTACACGGGAAGAACCCAGATTCAGACAACATGGCGTGTATATTTTCTACACACTGTGTTCTTTTTGGGAAACAACATGGTCTTCTTTTTCACCATATCCTGTACATATTTTGTTTGGGTTAGTGCCCCATCTTCTCATTCCCATGAAGGTCAGACATCGTTTCCTTCTACAGTAGAATTATCCCTTCAGCCGATATTTTTGTGATAGTGTCGGTATCACTCCGAGAGGCCCAGAGCGAGATAACCTATCCCTTCCTGACCCTAGGTAGATTCTGGAATCATGTGACCAAGTCTACCAGGCGTTGATCCACTACCAAGCTATTGTATCACCTAACAGGTGAATCTGGATGAGTCATGGTATCCACCACGGCCTTGGAGGTGATCCTCATTTGTGTATCGTGATCTTTCCCACTCAGGAATGTGTCTCCCATAATGAGTGCTTTCTCTCCATCATAACCTTACCACTCAAGAGTGTGTCTCACATAATGAGTGTAGTTACTTCTCGTGATGGTTCCTGACGAATAAAACTTCTCGGACGGACGTCATAAGAGCTATAAGACTCTTGGAGTGTGTTATCCCAGAATGAGTGCATCACGAAATCTTCAATCTGAATCCTTAATGGGGGTATGTAGTTGTGTGAGTTGTCCCTTGACTACAGGTCTGGGTTTTGGGTATATCTGTTTTGTTCTATACGTTCTGTAGACATATACTACGCATAGTTGATTGTACCTTTACGTTGTTTACTGCTTTGTGGTTTTTGGGGTCTTCAACTGAGTATTGTAATACTCACCCCTGCACAAGCTTTTACCACACGACTGGTGTCTTGTAAAGACGAGCAGCCTTTTGATAGTGTCCACGGCGGACTAGGACATGACTGAGCTTTCGGATTTCCCTACAGGACGAGGTGTTCATACTGCTACGAGCAGTAGTCCCAGTATCTTTTGTATTTATAGGTTGGAATTTTCAGTTTTCAAACTCCTGTTTGATTTTTTTGGGCATGTATTCTGGCCCAGTTTACTTTTTAGTACTCTACCTTTCATCATACTCTTTTTGTTGGGTTTGGCTGTATGCAAGCTTTTTGTTTCTTAGTGTCTTAAATTTCATCATTTGTGGGAATATAGATGTGTGCGTGTGTAAAGGTACATAGTCAATGCCTCCCTTGTTAGTGATATGCCTACTCGGTGCTAGTCACCATCCCCTCGCCTATTGGAGGCGGGCATGGGGAGTCACGGTCCAGCCCCCACTGGGACAGGTCCTGAGAGAGTGGTATCAGAGGAGGTCGGTTCTACATAAGGACCAAGAGTCTGTGAGTTTGGTTTGGGGAAACAGTGTTAATTGTTTTGAGTTTGGATTTCAGGCCAGAGGCATCAGTGTTGGTGCAGTGGCTAACGTATCCATACAATAGGGCTCTGATAACGAGCTTTTCGACTCAGTACATGAAAACACTGGTTAAGGGGAAATAAAAATGAATGTGCATTATATAGGAATGGTTTGAGGATTCCATGACCTTTGTGTCAGCTATCTAGATATAATCTTTGACCATGGTACATCTTGTTTCCTTAAATAATTCCTCTGTGACGCATACCCGTAGGATTAAATAACATGATCCTGAGGATGACCACCTCAATGAAGAGGCTTAGATACAGGGACAGGTTACCTATGAGTTTCCACCAGATGGTTCACTAGATATGTCACCACCAGTGGAGTAGCCAGTGGTACCTGCAGTACCGACTAGTGAGGAGTGCAGGATTAGTGCGCTCCATGAGTTCCCGAGACAGAGACCCCTCAGGTTCCAAGGTGAGCCCAACCCTCAGGCGGCTGAGGACTGGGTTGATGTGGTGACCACAGTTTTCCGTCTAGTGAGGACACCAGCAGACCAGATGGTGATCCTAGGAGCGAGCCTTCTTTATGGTTCCGTGGGACGATAATGGAGTCTGACCTCACAGACTCATGATGAGGAGACTCTTTTGTGGACGGAGTTTGAGAGATTCTTCAGGGAGGAGTACTCTCTAGTTATGATGAGAGCTGTATGCATCCCGGAGCTTCTTCAGCATCAGCAGGGCAGTATGACTATGGCTGACTATTCATTGAGGTTCACCAACCTCGCCTGGTACTCGATAGATATGGTCAGGGATCAGTACTTCAGATGTCGGACCATTGAGTGGGGTTTACGACGAGACATCCGATCTAGTGTCATGAATCTATGTATATCTACTTATGTTGGAGTGCTCGAGTGATCTTTGGTAGTCTAGAGCTTCATGGCGGAGCAGAGACAGCTGCCGGCAGTCAGCAGCAGGCAGACAGGTGCAGAGACCTCGGCGATAGGGAGTCGATGTCAGACATAGGGATCATGACGTGAGAGACTTCATAGGAGGACCCAGGATAGGGGATCAATAGTCCAGGGCTCTCATGATGGATCCAGTTAGCCTAGGGAGAAGCGATGATATGCATGCGACGGTAGGGGACATCTCTGTAGTGATTTCCCTACCCGTCGAGCTGCTGACAGGGAAGCGGTGGATGGACCACCAAGGCAGAGGCAGAGAACAGACCAGGCAGACCCACCAGGCAGCAGACGTGGCAGAGGAGTAGGGAGAGCTACGGGTGGTGGCAGACACTTCGACTTACTTCCACCACCACCCCTATGAGGTCCGCACCCGGCTTAGGGAGGAGGGGGACAAGGGCGGGGACAACTACATGTTGTCGAGTCATACGACCCAGGGGATCTAGGGACGATTCGAGGTATGATCTGTGTCTTTTCTACCTTATCTGTCATACTCATAGACACAGGTTCCAGTCATTCCCTTATAGCCACATGTCTTGTACAAATCCTCGAGATTCTAGTAGAACCGTCGACTCAATCCGTATGCTTGTAGTTACTTACGGGAGGAGACTCGATGACCAAGAACCTTTGCAGACAATGTGATCTTACCCATGGAGGCGAGAATTTCGGTTTGGACCTCTTGTTGGTAGCGTCGAGGCCTTACGACGTCATTCTCGGTATGGATTGGTTATATTCGGTCCATGCCCAAATAGATTGTTTTAGGCGAAGAGTGCGGTGTGTCCGCCATGATGGAATGAGGTTTTCATTTTTTGGAGAAAAGGAAACCCAATCAAAAAAAAATGGGCTCATGCATAGGAGGGTGCAGCCGATCACTCATGTGTTGGCTAGCCTTACACTCTGAGCAGTAGATGTTTTGAGCTACCAGTTCCCAGCAGTTGTAGCGGAGTATGAAGGCGTCTTTCCTAAAGATGTTACGAGATTACCTCCCCACTGGGAAATTGGATTCTGCATCGACTTACACCCCAGGACAACACTGATTTCTTCATCGGCATATTGGATGGCTCCCGTAGAGCTTCGCGAGCTGTGGGTGAAGTTGGAGGATTTGTAGAGCAAGGGTTTCGTGAGACCCAACGTTTCACCCTGGGCATCCCCAATCTTGTTTTCCAAGAAGGCAGATGGCTTTCTGAGGTTGTGCATGGATTACTGGCACCTGAACTAGGTGATAGTGAAGAACAAGTATCCACTACTGAGAATTGATGACCTCTTCAATCAGCTGAGAGTGGCCCAGTGGTTCTCAATGGTTGGCCTTTGATCAGGCTATCACCATCTATGGGTGCGGGGCCAGGATATACCGAAGACGGCATTCATATGCTGCTACGGTAACTATGAGTACTTGGTGAGGCCTTTTGGCATGATGAATGCCCCTGTGGTGTTCATGGGAATGATAAAGTAGATATTTCATCCATACTTGGACCGGTTCGTGGTGTTATTCATCGACGACATCCTCGTGTAGTCGGAGTCAGAGGAGGAGCACGCAAGACACCTGTGGATGGTTCTGGATGTACTTTGGGAGCAACAACATTATGGGAAGCTCTCTAAGTTCCAGTTCTGGATTCAAGAGGTCCACTTTCTAGGACATGTCATCTCAGCAGATGGAGTAGCCTTAGATCCATCCATGGTGGAGTATGTGTTAGCATGGGAGCCACCTCTGAGCATGACGGAGGTGCGTAGATTCCTTGGATGGCAGGATATTATCGGAGAATCATTCCAGATTTCTCCAGAGTATCAGCCCCGATGACGGCCTTGACCATGAAGGAGAATCCCTTCGTGTGGATGGAGAAGTGCCAACATGCTTTTGAGTGGTTGAGGTTGAGTTTGACGAGCGACCCAGTCTTGAGATTGCTGGAGGAGGGTGTCAAGCACGGAGTTTTCTGCGTCGCATCAGGGACCGGTCTTGGCTATGTCCTAATGCAGCGACATGCAGTGATTTCTTATAGTTCACGCCAGCTTAGGCCACATGAGAAGAACTATGAGACCCATGATCTCGAGTTGGCAGCGGTAGTCTTCAAATTTAAGAGGTGGAAACACTACCTTATGTGCGAGTGGTTTATTTTCTACATTGACCACAAAAGCCTCAAGTATATCATTTTGAAAAAAGATCTGAATCTGGGGTAGAGAAGATGGCTAGAGTTCTTATAGGACTATGATTTTGAAATCATATATACTCCTGGAAAGGGGAACAAGGTGGTGTATGCTCTTAGTAGAAGGTCGAGCTTACAACTATTGAGTGAGGCGACACAATAGTTATCTGCATTGCAGATATCCTTCGTGGATGTGGAGGATATAGCTTATCTACTATCGATGGTTGTCACCCCTCCACTCTTACAGCGAGTTATGGAGGCACAACTTAGGGATGTTGACTGTGTGGATTTACGTGCTCAGTTATCCACAGGAAATGCTCATGATGGATATTCACAAGGTGGAGGCACATACTTATTTTTAGAGGATGCATTGTTCTACCAGTGGCATTATAGGAGGAGGTCTTGAAGGGGTTTCATACGTCCCATTTGGAGGCACATCTTGGGGTGGAAAAGATGTACCACGATCTCTGATGACAGTTCTAGTGGTCAAGCATGAAGAAGGCAGTATCAGAGTTCGTTTCTCGATGCCTCACATGCCAGCAGGTGAAGGATGAGAACCAGGTTCTAGCAGGGCTAGCTCACCCCCAAGAAGTTCCAGAGTGGATGAGGGATGTAATATAGATGTACCTCATGACATGCTTACCATGGACGTCCAAGAAACATGATTCTATCTGGGTGATCAATGACCGACTCTCCAAGTCAGCCCACTTCCTAGCTATCAGGGAGCAGAGTTCCGTAGAGAGCTTGGGTCACCTATATGTGCATGAGATAGTTCGGATTAATGACATTACCTTGACTATAGTCTCAGATCAATATGCCTGCTTCAAGTCCCGGTTGTGGAAGGGATTGCAGCAGGCTTTTGGGACTCAGCTACGCTTGAGCATAGCATTTCATCTCCAGACTGATGGTCGAACGAATAGGACCATTCAGGTTCTTACGGATATGTTGTGAGCTTGTATATTGGACTTTGGTCATATCTAGGAGGACCACCTACCACTGGTGGAGTTTTAATACAAAAATAGCTACCACTCCACCACTAGTATGGGACCGTTCTAGGTCTTGTACAGGATACCCTACTCGTCGCCACTTTGCTGGACCAACCCCAGAGAGTTAGCACTCATGGATCCAGAGTTAGTATGAGCTCCCCCATAGAAGGTGCAGATCATCCAAGAGCAGATGAAGACTACACAGAGCCGGCAGAAGTCCTATGCTGACCGACGACGGAGGTCTCTAGAGTTAGAAGAGGGAGACCACTTATTTCTTCAGGTCTCATCTCGAAGAGGGTTACAGTTAGTTGGTCGAGGCGGCAAGCTATATCTGAGGTTCATCGGACACTTATAGATACTTTTTATAGTTGGAGAGGTGGTGTAATGCCTAGCTCTACCTCCATAGTTGGATCGAGTACATTATGTATTCCACGTGTCACAGCTGAGGAGGTACGTGCACGATCCTTCGCACGTCATCGACTGGGGCGAGCAGGACATCGAGGATTAAGTAACCTTTGCTGAGTACCCGGTGGAGATCGGGGATCAGCATGACAGGATCCTTCTTTGGCAATCAATTCCCTTGGTCTGTGTCTGATGGCAGCATGAGAATCTTCAGGAGAATATGTTGGAGCATGAGGCCTAGATTTGTGCCCAGTACCCACATCTTTTTGGGTAGCCCTTGTTTTGGCTTTTCAGGGATGCAAAGACCTAAGGTGGGGAGAATTTCATGTCTTGTATTTTTTCATTTATTATTTTAAATATTATATGAAATTATTTTGAGACCGGGCGCGAAGACGACACAACATTCCCAGGTCCATTGATCCTAGAATGGTGGTTTGAACTTTTTTTATGATTAGTGAGTCGGCGCTTGTGCACAGTTGTGGATGTTTCCAAACAGATGCCCAGATTTAAAATCTAAGCACACCATTATGTCCTAGACGATGACTTTTCCTAGGAACGGTCTTAACCATGACTGGCGCGGGTTGGGGGAGAATGTTAATTTTTGGACATTTTTAGTAAAGTAAAAAATAAAATAAATTGCTAAATGCTTATTTTATTTTATGGAAACTTCCACTACAGCACAGCAATGTCATATCTGTTTCCTAAATTAATGATGTTTCATAATGACTCAAAATAATGGCAAGTTGGCGTCTTTAATACTTCCATTTAATTAAATCACAACTTGTTTCCCTTTTTAATAGGTTTAGAAATTGTTGATCATTGGAGATGTTTGAGAGGAACCTATGCAGAATCCATGGGGAGTTAGAGAAATTTCTCGGCAACAGACACGACGGATCGAGGCTGCGAATCACTACGCCAATGACGTTGAAGGATCTCAATGATGACGGAAGCACGACGTTGAAGTATCTCGGCGTGTACTTCCTATGTACACGCCGTGTAGTAATGGCAGCAGTGGCTTGGGTTTCGGGGGTCATAGAAGAATCACACGGCATGTGAACCTGGTCACACAGCGTGTTGGACTTTCCCTGAAGACTTGACGTGTACTTTGGGAAATACACGAACATGGGATGATCTACATGGCTTCAGGAGACCCGGCGTGTATAGCATGGTAGAGGTGTCTACGTGGGACTCGGCGTGTATCCTAGGAGTAAACAGACACGTTTTATATTACACGGGTTGATAACCATGTACATCTACATGGACAGTGACAGGGGGCCAACCCCAGTCACTCGGACATGGCGTGTACATTGTACTACACGCCGTGTAATAAGTTTTCTTACATGACCAACCTATGACACGAGCCGTTGTACACGTTCAGTACCCGGGGTCATACAACACAGCGTGTATATTTTCTACACGCCGTGTACATTTTGAAAAACAACATGGTCATCTTGTTCACCATATCCTGTACAAATTTTGTTTCGGTTAGTGCACCATCTTCGTGTTCCCCTGAAGGTCATGCATCGTTTCATTCTACATAAGTATGATCCCTTCAGCCAAAATTTTTGTGATAGTGTTGGTATCCCGCTGTGTGGCCCGAACCGAGATCCTCTATCACTTCTTGACCCAAGGTAGAGTCAGGCATCAATGTGACCAACTCTACCAGGTGATGATCCCCTACCTAGATGGTGTATCACTTAATTGGTGAATCTAGATGAGTCGTAGTATTCTCTATGGCCCTGTAAGTGATCCTCATCTGTGTATCGTGATCTTTCCCACTCAGGAGTGTGTCTCCCGTAATGGTTTTTTTCCTTCTATCGTATCCTTCCCACTCAGAAGTGTGTCTCCTATAATAAGTGTAGTTACTTCTCTTGATGGTTCCTGATGAGCAACACTTCTCAGACGGACGTCATTAGATCTCTAAGAATTGTGGAGTGAGTTCTCCTGGAACAAGTGCATCATGGAATCTTCAATCGGAATCCCTAATGGGGGTATGCAGTTGTGTGACTTGTTCCTTGACTATAGGTCCGAGTATTGAGTATATCTGGTTTTCTCTATATGTTCTGTATACATATACTGCGCATAGATGACTATACCTTTACTTGGTTTACGGCTTTGTGTTTTTCAGTGTCCTCTGCTGAGTATTGTTATACTCACTCCTGTACGACCTTTTCCCACACGTTTGGTGTCTTGTAAAGATGAGCAGCCTTTTGACAGAGTCCAGGGCGGACCATGACATGACCGAGCATTCTGAGTTCCGTATAGTCTGAGGTGTTCATACGGCTATGAGAAGCAGTCTCAGTACCTTCTTGTGTTTACAAGTTGGGCTTTGCATTTTTCATACACTTTTTTGTTTGTTTTTGGAGGGCATGTATTCTAGCCCAGTTTAATTTTTAGTACTATACCTTTCGCCGTACTCTGTTTGTTTGGTTTAACTATATGCATTCTTTTTGTTTCTTAGTGTCTTACATTTCAGCAGTTTTGGTCTTGGAGATGTGTGTCTGTGTACAGGTACCTAGGAAATTCCTCCCATGTTAGTTATTTGCCTACTCGGTGCTAGTCACCAGCCCCTGGCCTATTTTAGGTGGGATTGGGGAGTCACGACACTGACCCCACTAGGACGGGTTGTGACAAGTGAACATTGTAAATACATGTTTTCTTATTGATCTATTGTTTTTTTACACAATGTGATAAATAATTAACAATTGGTGAAGGTTTATTCAAATGAAATAATCCTTAATAAAAACCTATATGACATATTAACCCCTCCCACTCTTATTGATAAATTTATCCTTTTACTGAAATATCATGTGGTATCAAATGGATGGTTTCCATTGTTTAAACATTGCATATTTATTATAATGAGATTAGGTTATAGAAAATCCATATTGTGTGAATATTATGGGGACATCAGTATTCTATTAAAGCAACTATCATATCTGGAAAGGTAGAATGTAGACTCATCCCATATATCCTGGGTATCATGTTCTATAAGATTCATCAACTGAATTTTCTTATATTGTTTAAATATTTACTTACAAATTATTGGATAATAATAAATTGGATAATGATAAAAGGGTTAAGATTCTATATTGTAATCAAATAAATAATTATTTTCTAATATTGAAAGAACTTTCTACTACTAAAGTTGTCCAAGATATGTTGAATAACGTTTATGAAGGATACAAAATGTTATTGATGGAGATGTCACAGATTTGGATGTTGATGTATGATGATTAGAAAATTGTTGGGTATGAATCTATAGGGTATTTCAATTAAATGGTGATTGATATTTTCAGTACCATGCGATTTCTTAGTGAGAATTTGGAAAACATATATTTTATTGTAAATATCATTTTATTTATTATTATTAATCATTATTACAAGGATTCATCATTGGAATATATAGATCCTAACATAATATCAGTGGATAACCATTATAGTACTTTCATTACTAATGAAACGATAGGGGAGAATCTCTTAAAAAAAATAAAATGTTGATTGATAAATATACTTTAATTATTTTATGTAATGAATGTCTAAAGAGAATCTTGAATAAGTATCATCTGTTGACTCTGAATCTATGAATGAGGTATCAAACTATTATTATGAATTCTTATCCTTATTTTAAAAAAATCTCAAAATATGTACATGAATGTGTAAATGGAAACTCCCTTTATAATGTATTGAATGTGGAGTCATTGGGAATATTTCTATGAATTTTCCCCAAACAAGGAATGAGGAATATAGTGATGAAAATTATATAAGGACAATATAATCTCATAAGAAATAGTGTGATAAAGAAAACATACTATTATAAAAGGAATTATAGGAAGTTTTCCAATTCCTAATGGAATTTGTATTCTCTAAATGTGATGAATAGAGTGAATTTAAAGCTAATTATGAATAGATTAGTGATTTTTTTTCTAAAATGTAGTAACATTTCAACAATTAATCATGAACAGTTTCGAATTAGTGGTTTTGAATATGTTGTGATAGAGCATGAATATTATCTGAAGAGTGAATTGAAATAATTTCATCGAAATATTATAATACATGGAAAAGAAATAATGAAGATAAAGACATAATTTCTTTCAATATTCATTAATGAATTTACTACTCAAGATAATTTTTTTACATAAATAAATTTATTGCCTGAAGAAGTATCATGAGAAATAAATTAATCAGAGTGAACATCAAGATGTTGTGATGATGGAAAAGGAAGAAAAAATATTACTTTTTTAAAATAAAATTTATAAACTAGAGAAATAATTTAAAAATTTCAATAAATATATCTTTTTATTTTTTGATTTAATAAAATGGAATAACATAAGAAGGATACAATTATATCATGAAATGTTAGACAGAGTGTTATTGATAATCTTAATTCGAATAAATCCTTGAAAGTCAGGTATATGGCCAACGCAAAAAAATTGAGAATTAAAATGCTTTTATAAATTATATGTTCAATAAAATATAACCATTATTATTATTATGATATTGTTTCAAATAAATCCTCAATTAAATAAATGAATCAAGATGACTAAGAAAATTTTAGTGCTCAACAAGGATATGATTTGAATGATAAAAATGTTGTTTAGAAACATGTTCACAACTCTAAAATGTATGGAGGATAAAATTGAATATATTATTTTTATAAATATTTTTGGTATTGTTGTGGATTTAGGCATATGTAAAATGTGTATTGGTATATCCAACATCATTACAACTATTCCATGAATTGAAAAAGGAAAAAATTTAAGGGGGAGTCACTTCTCTAAAATGAAGAAATATAAGAAGGTTGTTTCAATTAATCTTGAGAAGGATGTTCTAAAAGTTCAATATTCAATCCAATAATTGCAAACAATTTTCGAAAATTTCGAACAACCTAGAAATATTGTAGACATATGTCTTGTTTTGTTATTGTAACTAAACATTTGTTTATAACAATTCTTAGAATGGATATATGAAGAAATATAATTGGAAATGAGATGATTCTATTGTTGAAAATTCTCCCAAAGCAACTAATTTAGAATGAAAAAGGATCATTGATATTGGGGGTACGTATCACATGATAAGATATTTAAAATTGTTTAATAATTGGATTGATTTTAAATAATGATCAATTAAATTTTTAAATGTTTGAATATCTCAGAATATTAGTTTTGAATCCACTATTATTGGGGAATATAATTAAAAATCACTGAAATCGTTGTTTCTTATGTGTTAAAACATATCGTTTAGAGTGATTCCCAAAATTTTGATTATGTAAATACATTTTTTGTTATGAAATGTGTTTTTTTAAATATAGTAATATCTTAAATTTTTTACTAAGGACAACACAAAAAAATAATACTTTTTTTAGTTTGGAGAAGTAAACAACCCATGTTACATTAGAAGGAATGATGAAAATTTGTGGTTTCATAAAATATGGCTAAATATGTATTCAAGAATCATGAGAAAGTTATCAAATAGTGACATTGTAAATGTTTTTCTGGATATGAAATAAGAATATATTTGTCATTTATTGTTCGTAATAAGGGAATTATTTTAATCTCTATGCATATGAATGTTGATATTAATTCAATTAAATCCATGTGATTTATAAAATGTGATAAATGTTTCCCAATGGGAAAGAAATCAACTAACAAGGATATGGACATCGTTCCACTCATTTTTTATTTTATATGAAATACTTGTCTTATTTATTTTAAACATAATTCAAATTCTTAGAAGATGTTTAAATGATTCTGAAGAAGTGATTAGAAGGATAGTGGATATTCTTTTAAGAACGTTAGAAGTGATAATTGTGGGTTGCACAATAATAAAGAGTTAAAAGGATTTATAGGAAAACATTTAATTCAGCATCCTTTAATACAACATATACACCACAACCAAAATTTTATTCTAAAAGAATTAATATGTGTTTGGTTGAGATGGGGAGTGTTATTTTAGTTGAATATGTCTTTTCTTATTATATCGGGAAGAAATATACCATGTAGTAATATTCATATTATGCATGGATGTTTCCATAATATATGTTCCAAAATCAATCCTTATGAAATTAATTATGAATGAACTCTAGGTATGAAACACTAAAGAGTTATTAGTATCCCCTACATCATAAAGAATAAATGTGGCAACCATGGAGAGTTTGATTAAAGTGGTTATGATGGAACTGTTATTAGATATTCTCTAGGATTAAGAGGATATAGGTGTTTAAAAAATTAAACATGAATATTAGTGACTCTATTTATGTTAAATCTATTCAAAATTATTGGGAAGATGTGTCACAGACACAAGCAGGTAAGGAAGATAGATGGGTTGAAATAATTTCTATTACCAGATATCATATGTAGGAAAGTAATTCTTATCCTACACAAGAATAAGAATTAGATTCATCCATATCTAATTATAATTATGAATTTTATATTTCATTTCATAGTATAAGGAATAATTTAGAACCTAAAAAAATAATTGTTGATCAACTTCAAAAGGATCAAAATTTAATAACATCAAATGATATTACACATACATATTTTCATTCAAAATTTGATCATAATGATGTGGATAGAGGTGTGGATAATATGGAATGGGTTCAAGATATGAAGGAAGAGTATAATAAAATAAATAATCATGATACTTGTTTACTCATTCCTAAGAAAAAAAATAAATTTGTAAAATTATGGAGTTTTGAATTTTTTATTGAAGATGATAAAGTGATACAATATAATACAAGGTTTAAATGAAAAGGTTAAACACAGTTTGAAGGAATTTATTTTGATGAGAAATTTTCAATGTTGGAAAGGGTAGAAATAAATAGAATATGTCTTTTAATTTCTACACAATGATTATATAAAACTTTTTAGATGGATGTGAGTCATAATTTTTTATTTGTGAACATAAAGAGGAAGTTTATATTGAAAAGTTGTGGATTTGTTTTGGGAATGACGAATTTTATGTGTAAAATTTTATAAAATCATTGAATGAGATCAAGAAATATTAGATTGCATATTATTAAAATTTGGATAGCTTCTTATGAATGATGTGTTTTAATAATGGTAGAGTTTATAGTAATATGCATATCATTGATATTTAGGGGTTTGTACTAATTGTAATTGTTTATAATGATGAAATTAAAATTTTTTACAATGATGAGTGAACTTTTTGAAAATGTTGTCAAATATTTCCATGCTAGGTGGAATGATATAATTTCTTGTCATAAAAATCTCATAGAAGATGAATTTCATATTTCATTATCATGATTATTATGCTAAGGAAAATCTTATGAAATATTTAATGGATAATATGAATCTTTTTTCCATACCAATTGCAGTGGGAATTCAGGTGACTAAATATGGGGAAGGTAAAGAATTGGACATTAAAGGGTTTTAGAAGATGATTGGATATTTTTTTTATTTAACTACCTCAAGAACATGTATTACTCAAGTTTTTTATTCATATTTGAATGATTAAAAATTTCAAAAAATAATCGCATCATTTAGAAGAAATAAAAAATTCTAATATACATCAATGTAAAAATAAATTTCTTAATTTTATTTGATATCTTAGAATGAAATTAATAGTTCATGTATTCAGATGCTGATTGGGAAGGAAGTATTGATGATTGAGGATCCGCATCTGGATGATTTTTCGTTCCATGAAAATGAATTTTAACTTTGTATACAAGTCACAAAATTTATTACCTCTTAGTGTAAATAAAGCTAAATATGTTTTTCCCATTCATTCTTCAATAGATCATATCTGGATGACGAATCAATTTTAAGACAAAAGTCATGGATTAATGTTCCCCTTTCTCTTGGGTAGTGGTAATCAATGTTCCATTAACCATATAAGAAAACTATTCCAATATTATTGTTCCAAACATGTTGATATCAAATATGATTTCATAAAAGTGCATGTATAGAGGAATTCATTGAACATAGAATGTATTCCTACATCTAAAAATGTTGGTGAAAATCACAAAAATCCATTAGTGAAGGCATATTTTTACAATCTATGGTTGAACATGTTTTTCCATCAACTTTGTCGTCAGGTTGATGTATGTCTATATGTCCCCAATCTTATGTAGTATTTGGATTTTCTTTTCAAGGAGGGATAATTTTTAGATAAATAAATATATTGATATCTGATAAACCATTTAAGGATGAATATTAGTAGGGGTAGTTGTGGGAATCTTTAGAATCATAATGAAGGTACACGACCTATTTTAATAGTCTATTGAAGTGTATAGGAAACATACAGGAATGATAATAATTATTTAAAATGTGAAAATAAGCGAGTTATTGAAATATGACGTTATTTCCAAAGAAATGAATTTTGGACAACATGTTTTTATAGTAAATTATTTTTATTTCAAAAAATAATTTAGTTCGTGTATGAATAAAATTATTAATAAGTAATAAATTCCTTGAAATTAATATTTAATGTAATTTTTGAATCATCTTTTACACTAAAATTCATGGGGTATACTTTTGGGACAATGTTGGCTGGATGTTTTTTCAATGATGAATGAAGTTAGTGGTGATTTTTTTATTTTTCTTTTCATGAAAATTAAATCACGTTAAATAATAATTTTTGACTATCAGAATAAAATAAATAAAAAATGAAATGTAATCATAATGTCATAAAAAAATTTAGATGAGGCTATTTCTATGGTGTCAGTTTTCTATTCTGGATATTTTTTCAGAGTGAAGAGTTTTTCAGACTCACTCAGTATGGAGTGAATGTTTTGATAGGTACATGAAGTTGTATCAGAGTCTTAATGTCGATATAAAAAATCTAAATATTCATTATTTATCCTGGATTTCTCAAATATCATTAGTTATATGTAAAACATACGATGAAATCCATATAAAAAGGGGAAAAAATGATCCCAAATTGATTGAGGGTTTTATATAAATATAAACGGTGATGTATATATGGGATGTTATAAAACATCCCAATGTATGTTATAAGTTTCTATGTCTATCCATATGTTAACAATTTCATGTTGAATTCATGAAATAATAATCATTTAATTGGAGAATAATGTTTGGAAGGATGTTGTTTCTAATACCTATCCATAAAACATGGTATCCATCTGATCAATAGTAGGTAGAAAGGTTTTCTGATGCTTGTAAGAAAGTGGAGTTTTTTGGACTGATACATATTAGAAAATTAAAAAGTGATCATCTAGATAATGGTGAAAAATTTAATTATCCATAATCATCTGGTTGAATTAATTGACAATTGGGTCAAGAGAATATGAACAATAGTGTTGTTTATTTCTCATGTCGTTCAAGACTCATCAGACTATAATTGATACAAATCCATCGTAGTGATATAGGTATTGATGTCTCATACTATATCAATCTAGGATTATATTATCATTCACATGATCATTATTTGAAGGAATGTAATAATAATATAATTTTTTGAAATGTTATGTGCATGTATTTTCCAAAGGGGGTCTTGATGAAGTTTTTAAAGTTCTTCTAGGATGATTTTATATTGATTATAGAATAAATAAATATACATAAGTATAGTGAATTTAAACAATTGTTATGAAAGAAAGGTTTCAATTATTTATGATTACATGTTGGTATAGAGCATTTTAAGGAGTAATAATCTATCATATATATGATTTCATTATAATGGAGAACATCAAAAGAAAATTTCTATTATATAGAATAATGAATAATTTTTAAAGAGAGATGAAGATGTGAGAGGACAAAATTGGTCTTCAGTTGAATAGATAATATTTGATTAGTATTGAACAAGAAAATGATTAATTCAAAATGGAGATGTAAATTTTTGTTAAGGAAATTTCATGAAGGGGAAAATAAAAGTAAATTTCCACCCATATTTCTTTTGCTACACCTTAAAATAGAGGGATGTATATTGTACATTATAATATGTTGTACAAATATATTTTTAAGAGATTTCATGGATTGACTGAATGATTTAGGTGATAGAAGGATTATTCAAATAGATCATTCCTGAGGAAATTTCCAGACCATTATAAGAGAAGGAATAATAGTGACATGAGTTACGAGATGAGACTGATAAATCGAACCCTCTTTTTTGAGAATATTATAAATGGTTCATAATTTTTTTAAGAGTGTTATATATTGTTTTTTTCAAAATTGAGAAACTGGTTAAAATAATTGGATTGGTATATTTTACTAAGTTTCTATAAGAATATCCATAAAATATGTTTCCATTTTCTGCTAGGAAGGAATTTGAAGAATTTTGTTTTGAAGGGTTTCTAATAGAATTTGATAAGGATGAAAATATACCTATATTGAACCAACTAGTGAAGGTTTCATTACGTGTTAAAAAATCATTTTCTACATCATATGTTCTAAATAAAGCAGATACACTATTATAGTGATCATATTTCCACAAATGTGTAAGGGTATATCCTAATTGTTCTATCCCACATAAACGTATCTTATTCTAGTAGATTTGAAGTATTGTATTGTTTAATACCATGAAATAGATGTAGATACTCATACAGAGTGGTGAACCATGTAAATACTTTTGGTCTATTGGATGTGTGATAATTTTATTTCTAATAATGTGATTAATCATTACCAAGAGAAGATGATTGTTTAAAAATAAATGAAAATTAATATAAAATTTTATCACTCATTCACCACTCATACTCCCATTTATATGTTTATCATAGTTGGGAAATATCACAACATTGTTAATATCCCTTACTGTAAGGATAATTTCTTTTTTTGAGAAGGTGATAAGTAAATTGAATGATGTTGGGGGGTGGGTTCTTACATGAAATTGACTCTTGGATTCTCACATACTACTGGATATGATTACAAGGGGATTAATTTTTCAAGAGGAAATAATTTAATGGATAATCAGATTTCTAAGACACCTAAATTTATTTAAGATGAGTACCATGAATATATTTTTGACAATAGGGGATTTATCCTTCTATTATAGGTTTTGGTTGTCTAGCCTACTAATCTAAACAGCAATGATCCCTCAGATGATGATAATGTTAATGCATGTCCCATTCCACACAAGATACACTGTCATTATCTCAGAGAAAGAAATTTAATCTATTGTATCCTTATAATATATGTGTACAATATCAAATTTTTTTGAAATTTTAAAATATAATTCGGATGTACACTTTTTTCCCTCGATTCATCTTATTTTGGGGGTGATTGATTGTGTCTCTCTATATTTATCTTTCTGGTTTACTATAATTGGTTTGGTTTTTCTTAACCTGTTGCTGGTACACCTTTGTAATGGGATTTTTCCCAATTTGGGTATTAGTAAATTAGTGTCATTTTATGTTTTTTGATACATAATTGTTGAAGGTTGAGTATTTTTTTATTTATAAACTTTTAATGATTAATGGGACATAGCTTTAAAGAATCTAATATGTTATACGTGTGGAGTAATTTTTTGAGTCACATTTGAAATTTTCTATGGGGGAATAATGATTTTAGAGCTTGTTTCATTGAAATATTGGGGTTTAAATAGTAATTACATGTCTTGTGTGGTGGTTTTGGGATTAGACATATCTATTTTTAAATTGTATTATTCTCCTAATAATTGTATGTGTGGGTGTACACAATAGATTCTCAAGGGATAGTCCATTGGTTATAAGTTGGTTTTGTTTTCTCAAATGATGTTGACTATATTAAGGGTGATAGATATAGTTATTTGTTAGATATAGAAATTTTTTGGTAGGATATATCCTAGAATAATGGTATTGGTTTCCTATAGTTTTTGACTGGGTTGACCTATTGGTGGGAAAACTAAATGTTGGGATATGTCAACTTTTCAGATGTTGGTATTGAAATATTGAGGTTTTTTTATATTTGTTGGTGTTTTACAATTGGTTAAAATCATATCTCTATTGTTTTTTATCCATTAATTACTAAAAATAATTGGATATATCATTTTTATTTTATCTGCAAATAAATTTTCATGAATAGTGTGGTTATGTGAACTAATTTGTAAAGTGTGTGTAAATAAAATAATCATTAAGTTCCTCCTTAAAATGATAATTTGTAAATATGAATGAAATATACCAATACATCAATGGATAGAATAAATAAAACAACCCAATCAATTGAATAATATCATGAAAATGTCAATAATAAAACCTCTTTAGTTCCATACTACTAAAACATCTCAAATTCATACCACAACACTTTTCTCAACCATTATAATTTAAAAAGTAACATTATATAAAAAACCATCTAATTGAATCATAATATTATAAAATATACCAATATTACGGATAAAACTATAATATCATTATATATTTGTTAACCCCATTGAACTATGAACAATTTCACTGCCCTCATGAAGATATAAAGCTTTAAGGAACTCTCAGAAAACAATACCACTAGCAAGTAGGCATTCATTACCTGAGAACCTGATATGTTCATTTCCATAAATATGTTTTTATCCATATATATGGGAATATATAAAAATATTTACTTCTCTGACCAATTCCCACCCCATGAAACGACCATTATAAAGGAAATATTAAATATAATAATACCACAACATTAACATGATTATTCAATGATTAATATCCATTAATTTAATTCATCACATAAAATAATTCCTCAATTTAAATGATCATATATTTCACAACATCATCAAACAAACAACACAACATAAAGGTCTCCTTATCTTCTTTGACACATTAATAACCCTGTATGATGGAAAATAATGGTCAATGTTGTCTAGTTTTCTTAATGACATATCTACTGTAATGTGATCAAAAATGAGAAAATGATTTCTGATTGATGAGAAAATAATGTAAAAAAATCTTTAGATCATATGTGACCTATAAAAATGAACCATGTTTCGTTTCAATGATCAGATTGGTTTCTAAAATTAATAGTAAATTCTCATATTTATTACTATTTTCTAATAATGGGAATCTCATCTATTTAATTGTAAAAACCTACAAAATGTGGTCATATTGATATGAAATATTATATAAATGATCATTATGAAATTTAAAATAATTATTAATAATCATCACATAGATTTCATATATAAATTTATTAGTATGATCAGAAATGGCGTTAGTTAGTGTGATTTGGAATTAAATGAATAATCACATAAATTATGTAAATATACCAAAAAAAGAACACATGGATTGCAGTGAAATCATGGGAGAAATATCCTCAAGCTTTAATTGATATATATGAATCAAATTCACATCATTCATATTCCTGTGTCTCCTTCTATGATATTAACTAATATGCAATGTGGTCTTATGTTATTAAAATGAAATATCTCCCTTTTGGGGGTAAAAAATGATTGAATGGAAACTGATTGAAGTGTGAATATAAGATAACAGTAATGAAATAAAATTTGATATATTGGAATAAAATTAACATAATATAATTCCTATGTTGGTCAGTATAATTAAAATTTTATAATAATTTTTATTATAATTTGTGTAATTAAGGAAAAATCATTTTTATCGGGGTTAAAACCTGAAAAAAAAACAACAGTGATTAACATTAAATCACATGAAAATAGTCATCATTGATTTGACAATCTATAGAAATAATTAAAACATTTATCAGATACCTTAAATTATTGGTATTGTCGAAAATAGATTTTTTCCCTATGATTTTGACGGAAGTAACAAATCATGTAAAAGGGGTGACGATAAGAAAAGACACATGAATTGACCTGAATTCACTATTGAATAATCACAAAGATATTATTTTATTTTTAGGAATCAATGACATATATATCGGTTAATCATGTCACTTGGTATTATGGAATATTATGGGTAATATTGTCTACTGTTATTAATGTGAAATATCATCCATCCTAGGGAAACAAATGAGAAAATAACATCTAATTGATTTAGAAAACATAGATAAAATTTGATGATTCATATGTGGTCTATTGAAATCAAATATTCTTCAAATCGATGGCCATATTAGTCGGTACAATTAAATATTCATTTTACCCTTTATTTACATTTTTTAATAATTGAAAAATCATATGTGGAGGGGAAAACCCATCAAATGGGTTTTGATTAAAATTAAATTTGAGGAAAGTCAACATTAAGTTATTTAATTTATTTCAAGATATTATAACATGGATTGGATAAGTGAATATATTTGTATGATCATGATTCATGTTTGTATCAGATTTGGGGATAAGTGATAAATCATATAAAATTGTTCAGTATCATGAAAAAATAGTTGGAATCAAATGAAATTAGGGTAAAATGATCAGTGAGATATTTTTGATCTATAAGAATCAATGTTGCATCCATCAGTTGGTCATGACACCTGACATGATGGAAAATAAAGGGTGACATTTTAATGTGTATTTAAAATCACATATCAACCATCATAGAGTAAATAATGAAAAACAAATTTTTAATGGCGTGTATGGATAAGAGAATATTTATTGAATCATATGAGATATATAGGAATTAAAAGTGCATCAATTATATGTCTACATTGGTTGGTACAACTATAAGTCCATTTTTAAATTAATTTAAAAAATTAATAATTGGAACATCATTTGTGTAGGGGTCCATAATGACCAATTAAGATCTTATTAACAAGTTATATTCCGAAAAAAAAATTATGTTAAAATCTATTCGAATCGTCAACATGAGGTTAAAATACCTGAATTTTCTAGAATCATCAAAAATTATATTTTTCACTCAGATTTGGAGTTATGTGAAAAATCACAAAAAATGACCAACACATAGAAATTTTATCAGGTATTTTCCAAAATTGAAGGGACAAATATCTATGAGACATTTTTTATTTGTATGAAACTTCATTACATCCATAGGATGTGCTTATTACAAACTATGATGGAAAATGATTGTTAAAATTTTCTAGTGTTATTACAATTCCATATCTTCAATCTTAGGATAAAATAATGAGAAAAATAACTTCATTTATGAGAAATACTAGAGAAAAAGAACTGGAATAATATTTGATCAACTAGAATTATACAAGAGTCAAATAAATACTTGTATTAGTAATTACAATAAAAAATTTATTTACACATTTGTTACAATTTTTATAATAATTATTAAATCAAGTGTGTAGTTGTAAAATTGCCCAACCAAGTTATTATTGACATAAAATCTTATGAAAAAAGATCCTTATTTCATTTAAAATATATATGAAACAAAAAAACATGGATTATAATCTGTAATTTATTGGTATGATCAAAATTTATGTTTATCTTATAGATTTCGAGTTAAGTGAAAAAGCATGTAAAATGGTCTGTACAATGAAAAAAATATGATTGACAGGAAATTTTATGATAAAATTCACCTAATAATTTTTTATTTTTAGGAATCAATGTCACATCCATAGGATGCTTGTTTCTGACATTATCATGTAAAACAAAAAATAATGTTTTCATGTGTTTTTAATGTTACATATCACTGATAAGCGGGTCCAAAATAGTAAACAACATCAAAATAACTTTTGAAGCATTGAATACATTCCTTAAAAAATATATGATCTAATAGAATCAATTAAATTTAAATCTAATTATGAGATTGATCAGTATGTGGCAAACATGGTTTTCAAAATTGAAAATACTTTTTTTAATAGGTAAATAGTGTGATAAAATATTTTAGATTAGTTTTACCTCAATACTTTAATTACAATGACTTATATACGTAACAATATAAAATCTATTATCTTATTATGATATATATATTAATTGAAAACTTTTGAATAATGTTACATATATTAATTTTAACTTGATTTGGTAAATATTTTTATTTATATAATCATATAGGTTAAGGGAGATAGAGTATTGGATAGATCTAAAGAGGTTTGAATGTATGAATTTTTTTAGATCGCTATTTTTTATTTTCTATTTTTATTATTTGGCTGTTGTTTTCCATTTTATTTATTTGGTGGTTGTAATAAATGAAAAATTTATTAAAAAATTATACAGGATAGCCATTAACATAGTTGATTTATAATGTTGTTAATTTCTAATAGCAATAGCGATTGCTTATAGGTATCAACATATAGTTATATTTTAACACTACCAATGGTTGTATATAATATTAATAATATTGGGCCGCATTATTTAATACCAAAAAAAGTCACTACTCATATTTCAAATGACGCCCAACACGATCCTTTGGTAGACCCCTATAGCAGCTGTTGACAGTGGGCGATATTTGATATTAGTGACAGACCAACTAAGCCCACCAAAAGTGGTCAGATGGTGGTCACTAAGGGAGAAAATCTTAGTAGTGAAATAGAAAATAAATATGGGACATTTTTATAATTTTATTATAAATAACAATAAATAAGATAATTAATATTTTATGACAACAATATTATTACAAATGGGGACAATCCCAACTATATTAATTTATTCAATTATTTATTTCAAGTAATATATTACATGATAATTCATTTCTGTAAAGGAAATATTATAATTTAATAATGATGAAATATATAATCAACTACTAATTTTTATCTGCAAAATAATGAAACAATTTTATGAAGATAGAAAATCAATAATCTGAAACATGCTATTTTGGCCAAAGAAAAAATACTAGAATGGAAGACGATCGGAAGAATAGAAGTGTCATTGTTTATTTACTTCTTTTTAATCATTTTGAAGTATGCATGTAGAAATAAATGTAAACATTATATACTGATATACCCTTGGATGTTCATGACTAAGAGGATAAATTTGATGACAGTGTTATTTATTTATATCATTTCATTATAATAGAATTTAATTTAAATTTTCATATGGGGTGATGTCATGCCAGATCATATAGAATATTGGAAATGTTATCCCAAAATTATAAATGATTGGGCCTTTTATGAATCCTATCCCAAAACCCCATATCATTTGAGAGTTTTTTATTTTAATTGTTGGGACTTTTATCCTTTTTCTCTATTATATATGACATATAATATATATATTATTATATTTTTGAATATAATTATAAATAAGTTAATATTTTAGCTTTCTAATTTTAGTAAATATTAATATATTTTAAAATATTATATTAATATATATGAAAAACTATATAATTATAAATATTATTTATAGTGATATTTTTATAATTATATAATTACAAATATATTAATTATATATATACCTAATAATAAATATAATTTTATAAATTTATTTTAAATTTATTTTTATACAAATAATTATTACCATATAGAAGAAAAAAAATATTTATAAATATATATTTTAAATGAATTTTAATAAATTTATTTAATGCGTATATAAAATTATATATACCAATTTAATTAAAACTATAAAAATAATATAATAAATTGATAATAATATACTTAGAATTTAGTAACATAAAAAATATAATAAAATTTTAAAATATATAATTAAATGTGTATAATTATAATGAAATAGTCATATAATAACAACAATATTTAATGAATGGAAAAAAATGTTTTTTTAAATTTATATATAATTATTTATAATTATATATAATTATAAATATATAAGAATATTTATAAGAAATCTATTTATTATTGGATGAAATTTATTAAAATTAAGTAGTTATTTAAATAATAAATTTTTTCTGAATAATTATATACATCCTTGTTAAAAAAATATTCATATTTGTTTTTATGTATATATATACATAATGTTCTTGGGGTTCATATTAGTGGTAAAGCAACATTATAATACTATATGGGGTTGGTGGTTCAAAACCCATTGGGCATAGCGTAATGTAGCAGCACTACAGTTGTGTTGTAGCATCGACAACATTGTATCACTAACGACACTATAGCGGTGGTGGGAACTATAGCAGGAACTGTAGCAGTAAAACCACTATAGAAAGTATTGTATCATCTCAGTTACTATAATCATTCTATTCACATGTGGGCCTTCGGGACAAGAATTAGGGGCATTAGGTCAATGTTATGTCATTTCATGCCCACTGGTCCTACAGGCCCTCCACTGAATAAATATGTCTTGATGGTTGGGTTATCCCATGGGGGCCTATAACATAGCTTTCCAGCATGTGAGTGTGGTGTGTGTATGTGTAATGTAATTGTACCCCCAAATACCTAATATAGATATATATAAATAAATAAACACACACATATATATATCTATAAAAATTAATAAAATTCAATTATAATAACATAAATAATAAATATACATTTATAAATATAATTACATTCAATTTTTGATTTTCAAATATATATTTTTATAAATAAATATGTATTTAGAAATATATATTTAAAATTACATTTATATATAAATAATTGAAAATCATGAAATCTATTTTTCAAAATATATTTTAAAGTATGAAATTATTTAAAATCATATATTTACATATATTAATAAATAAATATTTATATAGTTATAAGTAAACCTATTTTATAATTATTTATATAAATTATATATCTTAATTCTAAAATATAAGGTTTATTTAAATTTATACAATTCTATTAGAATAAATCAATTTAAAATATATATTTATCTAATTATATAAATTTATATTTAATTTATTTATTTATATAATTAAATTATAAAAATAGATACAACTGAATGGATATCATGTGGCGTGAATGGTACATGATCATATGTCATTGGTAAAAATATACATATCCCCCCGAGTAATCTAATAGAGAGTGCTGTGGGATTTCTCTGCTGAATGATACCTTATTGGGCACATTTCTCCTAATACATAAAAATCTATGTGTGAATTCATGGTCAAATATTCAACTATCCATTGGTATGTTGAATGGAATGTAACCAACCAACATGTCATGATGTTAGTGGATATAATATATATATCCAAACTGAAGCATGTCATGGTATGGCTAGTGTCACTCAATGATGTTGAAGTGGACCTGTGGCACCACTGTACAACGATCTACAATTGTTCTTGTGTAGTATAGTGGATGTGATGCATAGATGAACCGTTTATACGTGGTCCTAGCATACTAAAACATAAACCATGGTATGAAATAAAAAATTATAATTACAATGATACCATGATTACATAGAAATATCTAGAAATAGTAATAAAATAACTAATTGGGGAAACTAAAAAAATATATTGTTTAACACACATAAGATGGATGTATAGCATCTAATATATGACAAAAATTGTGTACACTACGACTTAGTGTATGTTCATAACACATATCATGACTCCACCTAGTTATAATAAGTAAAATATGTTATGTTTATAAATAAAATTATAAAATTTATTATATAAATCAATGTAATTACATAAAATTAGTAGTATCTAACATTTCAATAAAAAAGAGTTGATGTGGAAGTGGTAAAAAATATAGGAGCGATGCACTGAAAATGATCCAAATCCAACATTTTTACGAAGGAAATACAACCTGTCAACTTATGTTAATATGCTCAATAATCAATACTGAGGAATTTATACATATGAGATAATTAAAGTTTCCCCCAACTCTCTCTACCGGTCTGGTCAATTACCTAGTGTAGTTGTATGTACATCATTTTTACCAATGTGTTGGAATACTCCACACAAAATATCCCTCTGATAAGTGACATAATATATGCATGTGTGTGCATTATAAGAATCTCCTCATCTGTATCATTTGTAATGATGGAAAAATTCTCTTCAAGATGCCCCATAGACACGAAGGATCCTAGGAGTACCTATGGTACGCCGATGACGTTAGAATGTAAAAAATGTTTTATAATCACAGAACAGTCACCGTTAGTGGTAGAAAAGAATCCCTCTCAAACCATTGGTAAACCGAGTATATAGGTGAATTCCCCTAAAGGAATCATCATCCCCCCCTTTGGGTTATGAAACGGGAGTGTATTATCCCACCATCTCTCAACCAGTTAGTAATCAAGTGCTGATCAATAGTCATAAAGTCACACATGGAGACTCCATAAAATCAAACATGTTTGTGGTACGAGTAAATGGATTTTATTGGTTCATCATGAATAAAATAATGTGACCATCGAATAGATTGATGTCTAACATCTCCCCAATAAAACATGTCACGTGACACATGCATGTACTAGGAAGATAATATTTACTACTCCACTAGAATTAAAGACTATTAGATCATTTATTTTGATAGTTTTTTAACTCACATATGATTTTATTATTTTTTATGGAATAATTTTTATTATTATTTTTTTCTATAATGAAAACGTTTTTTATAACAATTTTTTTCATATGTAGTATGAGATGATGTTATTTTTATGTTAAAGTCATGGTTTTGTATATCTATGTTATGAACAAACCGTTGAGAACATTTATGAATGACAAATATTTTTTAATCTACAATTTTAGTAAATTGGAAATCTTTATAAATTTCTGGTTTTAGTTTATTATTAAAACAACAAAATTTTTTATTTTCAGACTAAATTCAACCCCCACACATTCATGTTCTACTTCGACTAGGAAATAGTGAAAATGATATTAATTACTACATGAACAAAATTTTACAATAACTGGTATTCTAAATGAATCATTTAAACAATTTCATGATTTTCCTATGTGTCCAGGGAAACATGTCCTCATGGGACGTTCCTAGTGGCATATGATGCACCTTCATCTAGGATGTTGTTCTCCAGGAAAATCCATCTCATTCCGACTAAGAGTCCACTATGACCTCCCTTTTAGTCGTATCCTAGTTCTCTTCAATAGAAGCCCTGTTTTTCAATTAGATCGTTGAATATTATGATATTCCCTAATTGGAATCTATGTAGTTCTATAACAGACGTTTATACTCTCTACTCAATAAACATTATAAACAAACAGGTCGCAAGATAAGTGTACAAATTCTCATGTCATGAGCACATGGACACTAAGAGTTTGTAATGCTAGAATTTTTTCACATTCATTGTAACACTTCTCCAATTGAAAAACTCTCACATGAAAACTACTAAAAGCCAAATTTTCCACAGGATCATCGACCTCAAATCATTAAATTGGATGATAAAATGAAGCTATATGAAATATTACAGTCATCTGAATAACACTATTATTATCATGTTGTAAATGGTGTCGATATCATGTCCCTCAATTGGGACCCTCTCAAGCCTAATTTCCACACTCAAAAAAATACATTAAACCATGATATATGTCTCTTGTAGAAGATTTGAAACTTATATTAAAATAAATATAATAATATTAAATTATAATTTTAACGATTCTAGGTAACATATTATAAATTATTCTTAGTTACCATTGATGAATAGTTTCCAAATACCATTGAAAAATTTATTTATATCTTCTATGATGTTGGTCATAATAGGTCCATATCACCTCCCATCATTATATGATATTGAATTTTTTTTGGAATTAACATCATGTAATCATAAATTTATGTATTAGCTCTATTAATATCATCAAGATTCCCTTACATAATTTATTTTTGAGGATCATATGATAAAAAAAAAGAACTAATCTGAACATATATGATCTCAACTATAAAATCATTTTTAAAAACAAAAACTACATTGATAAAAAATATTCTTATTGATTTCTTCATGGAATCATCCCTAATCATTTCTCTAAAATTATTGGAAATGTTTTGAATATAGTATCAATGATGGGCATATTGCGGAATCCTGGATTTACTTTTAGAATGTGATGCCTCCTTGATTTCTTGATAGGGATCTGAAATATGAAAAATATATTTTTTGATCATAAAAAACTCTCTACAAATGGTAAGAAACCAGATCTAGGATTTGATGTTTTCATTCTCCACAATTGAAAATTACATCTATAGAGGGGATCGATTCCAATTTTCGGTGGACAAAATCAATAGACTACCAGTATACATTCCATAATGAAATATTCCATTAATATGTATAAACATTTTTCAATGTCAAAAAGTATGTACACAATGTATAATGTTCCAAAACAACATATCATAAAAACTATTCGGTTGAATTAACATTGTTATGTTGGTTAACATATTCACTAGTATGTAACTAATATATTCATTGATTTTGGATCCAAAGAATCTATTTATATTTTCATAAATCTCAATAAGGGTCATCGTAGTCATAGTAAAAATTCACAATATCCTTCTTTTGTGCCTCCCCTTCCTTCTAGTATTAGATTATTATACTAATAAATATGTTTGATTCTATCCATCACGAAAATCATAGGAATTAATTGACATGCTCTTATCATTTAAATAATAATAGTTGAATAAAAGTCACCATATAAGGAGGTGTCTGACTATGATAATCTTGTATTCACACATGTGTCAAGAGTAAATTTAGTCGTGCACTATCTACAAAATGTTTTCTAAATTATAGCTCACAGATTTATCTGATAGTTTGAATCATATTTGTCACACTAGGTCACATAGTAAGACAACATTGACTCTTTTACAACATATTAGTAATTTCATTAAATGTGATACTAATTTATAAAAATATTAATTTCTTATTTTCTTTCAATATATCCTCATATATAGATAAATCCTTTATATGACACATGATTTTTCCCTCCAATAATTCTATAAATTTTGTACTAGGTTTAGTAACTAAAAAATAAAATTATGGCAAGTGATTCATGCCTTTAGTCACTTTTGATTCAAATAGGGTAGGATGGTTCAACACTGGGTTGAAACTGAGAATAGTGGGAACTATCAGTTCATCGGCATGACCTTACTCTTATTCAACTCCAACACTGTCTCGAGGATCTAAATTTTCACCATCATCCAAAAAATAGACATGTGAAACTAATTTACGTAATGGGCTATTTATAGAGACTATGGCTAGAGGATATGACAAAACCATTACCATTGTTGATGTACATTAATTTTGTGTTATTGATGGAGGATATGGCATAGTATCCTTATATTGTAGTGGCCCATATTCCAATATCGATGAAACCTCCATTTTACTTATAATGACATAAAACTCCATTATTTGATTCTCAAGTTGATACATAACTAATGAGACTATGTGTTTCCATTCTTAATCTCCAATTACTAGATAATCCATATGCCTCAACCTATCAATTAATTATAGATTTATATATGTGACGGACTCTATCAACCGATTCCTCGTTAGTTTTAACTATTGATGAATATTTTTTTTGAATATATTCCAATGTTCTATAGATTCTAGAAATCACAACTCCTTCTCACTATATATTATAACTACATCCTTGTTCAGTCTATATTATTTAACCTTTGTAATAAATATTATACGTCATGTTTTTCCACTAAAATAAACCATCATTTTTAATTAATGATGACCTGAGAAACAATTTCTGTACGCATGAATCTAGTAATTTGGGTTGTATTTCTATTCCCTCCACTAAATCAATATGTTAAATTCATATTGATGCATAACTCTTTACACAACCCTTGAGTTTTTGTTACTTACCCATAAAATAGAAGTCAAACATATTCCAACATATCCTCATGAATCATAAGCATGAGGTACATAGAGGCATAACATAAAATAATTTAGATATATTGGATTAGAAATCTCCACAAGAGTAAGACCACAGTGACAGATACACAACCAAATTCAATTTGTTATCCATGTAACAGATACAAGAGTTTAGGTGGTCCAACACAAAGGCCAACTACTAGGGGATACTTAGTTTCAATTCATGACAATTATATCCCTTAATATTCACATAGTTTATATGAAAAACAAATTCAGGTCATAACATCAATTACTAACTAAGGTAAATGTATATGAAATACTATATTCATTATTAGACCTAGAATGTAATGCATGGCTATAATAACGTCATTTTGTTCCCTAATATCTATTAATTGATTGCTATTTATAAATAAATAATATTATTATTATTATTAATTAATCTTATGTAATTAAAAATTACCATTTGTTATGTGCTACTTACAAATAATAACTTACATAACTATTAACACATGAGAATTAATTCATTACTAGTTAAAATTAATTAATTTACTAATTATGTAATAATTACAATTAACTAAGTATAAATAAAAAGTAATTAATTTCTAATTACATTAAATTACTCAATAATTTAAATTAATTAATTGTAAACGAATTAGTAATATAAGTATGTAATTACTAAATAAATATAATTAAGAACAAATTTAAAATAATTATTTAATTAATTATCATTTAATTATATTTTAGTTTTATCTAAATAATATATATTAAATAATTTATTCGTTCAAATTAACTAAATATATCGTAAAATTAATTAATTTATAATTACGTCAATTCATACAATATATAAAATTATTTAGTAGTGAATTATAATTAATTTACAAAAAACTAATGAGTAATTATATT
The DNA here is from genome assembly GCA_963277665.1 of Viscum album. Taxonomy (NCBI): domain Eukaryota; kingdom Viridiplantae; phylum Streptophyta; class Magnoliopsida; order Santalales; family Viscaceae; genus Viscum; species Viscum album. Next base: position 1,690,487,953 of record OY728120.1, read on the forward strand.
TATGTAATTAATATTTATATTTCATTATTTACTAATTAGAGTAAATTAATTAATAAATTATTGGATAATATTTTTAATTGACTATGTATTAAATAATGTTAATTAATTTATAACTATGGATATTTACTCAAAAAATAATATTTATTAATTATGAATTATAATTAATTAAAAATTACATAATTAAATACATAATCTTATTTACATATTTATTACATAATGACTAGAATAGTTATTTACTAAATTACATAAACAATTATTTACTTATTCTTAATTACATTATTATTTATTTACTAAATTACACAATTAATTATTTACATTATTACATAATTAATTTTTAACTTGATTACATAATTAACTAATAACATTATTCACTATTTACTTATATTCATAATTAGTTAGTTAATTAATTAATTAATTAAAAAAAATTAATGTCAAAACTGCAATTATTTTATTTCTATGTAACTTAATAAATTTACCATTTACATTAATTAACAATATAATTATATAATTTTAATTAATAATTTCACTAATTATATTTACAACTGTATTTAATTAATCTCTTAATTATAATTAATTACTCTTCTAATTACAATTTTTTAATTTTCTAAATTACTATTCATAAAATAATTATTAAACAACTATACTAATAATTATATATAAAACAATTATTAATTAACTACTTTAGTAATTAGAATCAAATGAGAATAACTTTCTAATTAATTTTTAATTAATTCATAATTATTTTTTAATTCAAATTATATAATATATTTAATTAGTAATTAATTAGTTTCTAAATTAATTTATATCCAAATTAATGAAGAAAAATAAAAATGTACTAACATAAATTACATAATTACGAATTTCATTAATTAAATTACTAATTAAAAATAATTAATTTCATAATTATTAATTACAAATTTTCTTGTTAGAAATAAATAATTTCATAATTTATCACAAACTAATTATTATATTGTCAAATTAATAATTTAAAATAATAACAAAATTTTAATTAAAATAATTTTATATAGAAATTTTATTAACTATAAAAATATTATTAAATAACAAAATAAATAATTTATAATATTTAATGAATTTAAAAAAATAGCCGGAGGTCTGGCCACTATGAGGTAGAGGGGGTAGGCTGGTCAATGGGAGGTGGAGCCGGTAGGAGGATTAGGGAGGCTTTCTGCCCATCGAGAGAAAATCACAGTAGGGAGTGGGGGGTGAGGCTACTATTGGGGGGGGGGGGTTCAACGGTGAACTGGTTTTATAGGTGGCGCCAAAACACCATATGAATTTTTTTAGGAATTTTTTCCCAAAACACCAATTCATGGGGCATTATTCCTACCAACAGTCCTTAAACGCCACATGATATGGGGTTTTTTGCTGAAAATTCAAATAGCAATAGACCATTTTGAATTTCTCTACCCTGTTTCCCAAAATAAACTTAATCAAGCACCATTTAATTAAAAACCCCCCATCAGAAATATTTCCTCCTTATTGTGTCATCATTATCATGAATAAATATAGTCCATGCTTTAGACATAGGTTATTATGAAATAAGTTTACAACTAGTAGAAGATATATGGGGTTGTCCAAACAACGTTCAACACTTTATCGATCAAAGTGAAATTTACCTAATGATTCAATGAATTCTAATTTTCTACTTGGTCATTTTTTATTTATATATTGTTATTTATTCCTGAATAACCAATGTGTTTTCTAATGACTACTAGAGAAGAAATCACAACCACTAACTCTTTTCGACAGGAGTAGCATTTCTATTTCTTCTCTGGAATTACTCTATTTCGTTCCTTTCCTCCATCCCTTCTTCCCTAGTTCTCTATCATCATTTATTAATATTATAGTTCTGATGAAATTTTATTAATATAATCAATAAAAAAACATGTTTTAGAACTACCCACCTGTGAAATCAAATTCCTCAGCTACTGTTCCATGGCTGGGTCGGTGTGAAGAAGGTTGGGCACCTTTTTTAGATACCCAATTATAACAAATCACTAATGAAGGAACTTTATACTAATATATATTATGTAAATGATTCTTAAAAAAGTTTACATTTTTGTTAGGATCCTTCTTTAAAATAACTCTTTATTTTTCTTGTTTTGAAATAGAGCCTTCCTAATAAATTTATTCAAGATAACTTTTTTTCTAGAAATTGACCACTATTCAATTCATTATAAATAACTTTTATTAGTTATATATTTTTTGATTACATACAGACACATATATATAAATATAAACTAAACATACTAAATAATTTAACCGTGTTTAATAGTTTAAAGAAAATATGATAGATAATGTAATAGATAATAAAAAAAATTATTAATAATTTTAAATAGTGACCCTATATAATGAAATTAAAAATATCTTTAAATTTTTATTTCAAAATAATTAGTAATAACTAGTAACCTATTAAATATTAATAATATAATTATTATTATATATTATTAAAATATAATCCTTTGTTTCATCTATATTATTTTTTGTTTATTTTATTACTAATAATAATACAATTAAAAATAACGATGATGATCAAGTAAATAATAGTAATATTGCTTAAATATTATCATTATTATGTGATATATTAATTAAAATAAATTTATAAATATAATATATTAATTGTACATACTATTTATAATAAGTGAAATATATGAATTATTATTAATTATTTAATTAATTAAATTATTATTATTATGACGTTGTATATTAATATTACTATTTATCATTTATTATTATTTTGATTTATGAAATTATTTAAAATTTCATTTATTTTATATAATTTATGTTCATATAAATGTTTCTTTTATAATCTGATTAAAATTTATATTTTATATGCTTTTAGAGTTAAATAATTATTTTAAAGTCCAAATGATAAATTTTAGTAAAAAAATATCTTATATCATCTACATTAATCTTTGTTAATTATTTTGAATAAAATATTCTTATTTATAATTATTTTTTAGTATTTATTTTATTCTTTAAATATCTTATTTATTTTATTAAATGGTTATTTTTTATATGTTTTCAAAATCGCCTACTGGAATCATAAAAACTTTATAATGTTTCAAGAGTGTAACTTTTGAAGCCTATTACATTTAAAAAATATTTAAAATCTAAACAAAACATAAATCATAGAATGAGTATTCAATAAATCATTCAAAATAAAATTTACTTATAAAAATAATTAAATATAATTAATTTTAATAGAGCAAAGAGTATCGATTAAAGTCATAACATTTACACAGTTAATAAATAATGACCATTTTTAGTAAAATAATTTTTATTTATTATATTTATGAATAATAATAATATTTTTATAAAGAGGGGTATGGGTGTCATGCTCCCTCTTGATAAATATTTTTCAGGTGGTTCTCTAATCTACTTTTTTAGTGTTAAATCATTCAAGAGGACACGATTGTATATTTCTCTATAAGTGAGTTCACGGGTTTACAGATGCATGGATAATAGATTAAAGAGGGTCCTATGGTGAGGGATCTTAATCTAGTAGAACATTGATAAATATAAAGGGACTGTAGTGAACATAGACTGGAGTTGGAGGCTTTAAGTGTTCTTCAGATTCCTATAACATATCCCTAATCAGACCCACCAAATCTCAATAACTTCCAGCCCTATCCTATCGAAGTAGCCCATCCCACTACTGTACAAACTATCATGATTTTGGGTTATCTTCTATATTCCTTGCATTAATGGTGAAATATCTGCTTGTACAAGGTAGTATTGACTCTCATAAATCATTAGTGGAAGGGGATATGATCTCATATCGCACAAATCAACATTCTCGGAGAGCCGAGTATGTTTGATAACATTTTAATCCATGTGTCATCGATCATTTTTCATTTTGGGAATGATGATGCTATAAAAAGATAACAAATCACTATAATTCATCTCTGGTCTATGTGAATTATGATTTATTGTTTATCCGTTTTTGAAATGAAAATCCCCTCAGATTAAAAGGCTTGTTCGGCTGTTGGGACAATGTACCGGGAATACTGATGACCTGGTTTATTGAATATCTATTGATTGGGGTTTTCGTGGTTCAAAATATATCCTGGTTTGATCTGGATACTTCTATATCATATTCCCATTGAATAATTTCAAGCATATGGAATGTGGGCTCAGACCAGCTTTCCTAAAGATAGGTAAGGTCTATTTGAAATACTCACATCCAAGCATCAATCTTCTTACACCTCAATGAACATGGACCAATGTTTGGTAACAAATTTATGTGTTGAACTTGGTCTATTGAAATCCTCATATACTCTTTGATATCACATCATCGATAGGGACTCCAATTCTATAGGATAGTGCTACAATAGAATCATGATATGTTATTTTAGTGTTTTTAGTGGAAATTCATAATACAGTATGGGTAAATAATAAGATCATTCTATGGATATTTGAATAACATACCACATGAAAAGGAAACATGAAATAAAAGAGAAGATGTGATTACATTTACGAGAAATTTCGCAGCATAACGGTGCCACTTAAAAATTCAGAAAACAAATTAATGAGAGAAGAAAGGGTATCTCAAAAAATTAGACATAAAATTGACAGTAATGAGAACATATAAGAACATTAAGACAATATAATGTGATGGAAAATAGAAGACACAGCATAGAATAAGTCGTGACTTAAAAGAGGAGGGTGAAAGATTCCCTTTCCATGAAGATTAACATTGAAATCCATAATGTCGGGACCCTGGGAGGCTTTACGGAACCTTGGGAGGACTCCTTAGGAGGTAAAAATACAATAACATCATTGAGGAGGATTTTGGAATGAAATGAATGAGTGAATGGCTTGGTATTTTTAAGATAATTGAGAGAAAAAATTATTAATTTCCAAGGGACACCACATCAGTGTTATTGGAAAAACCATGGGCTTGCCAATAATATTTTCCCATGGTACTGGCCACTTGGGACACCTCATATCATAAATTACTATTCGTAATTCAAACAGAATTATTACATAATTATTACATCATTAATGATGTCATTAAACACCTGAAACTACAAACTTGATTTTTACTATTCACCGAAAATTAATTTGTTTTAGAAAAATATAAGAAATTATCCTTAATCTAATATCGATGCTCTGAATTCAAAAATGAACTCCATTTAATGAAAATAATTTTCAAAATATTTTTAATTTAATTTTTAAATAAAAAAACTATTCACCCGAAAAAAACTAATGCATAACTAATAATTTCAAAAATAATTCTTTACTTATTATATTGAATCACATTATCTTATAAAGGTGCCTAAATTACATTAATATTTTTTTAAGTAAGGTTACTAATCCATTGGGTCAAATTACTTTCATAAGCGTAACATTACTATTCATCATTTACTATTCAACAAAAAAATATGTTTATCATATTAGACTCTAAATTTCTCACTGAACACAACTATAGAAGACCATTTTTTGAAAATAAATACACATTATTAATTAATTTATGTTCACATAAATATTTTAAAATATCATTTTTTCTCCAAAATTCATCAATAATATACATCCTTTATTTATCCGGATGTTTAAAATTCACAAATAACATCATAATAAGAAATAAATCATTTTATTTATATCAAATGATTAGATAAAGAAGCTAATGCCTCGTTAAATAGTCACTTATAAAACCATCATACGACCTAAGTGTAAGGTTTTCTAAGGTGACAGAATCTTGGGGCAGCTCGACAAACATTTCCCGATTGGTGATTTCTTCCAGCTTGAACTTCTCCCACAAGTGATTCCATTCAAGCTTCACATGATAAATTTTGGCTTGGGTTGGGTCCAAGGAAAATCTCAGTGGTGCTACCTCCTTACCAAATTCCCCAAGATGGCCTTTTAATGGCCCGAGAGTACTAGATGAGGCCATCAAATCATCTTTCTAGAAACCAAGATCAGTTATATTTAAAAACAATAATCGCGAAAGTATGAGTTTAGTTTCAACGGTCATATAGACCGATGGTGATATAACAGTCAAATCCCAATGTTATCATTTTAATTATTCTCATTTTATTATATAAATGAAATATTTTTCTTGAGAATAAAATAAAATAACACAAAAAATTAGGAACCAAAAATTTATAAAATTTTGGGTCGTTACATTCTTCCCCCTTAAGAAATTTACTCCCTGAAATTTTAACTCGTTCCCTCATAAAAGAAAAGTTGTGGGTACTTCTGCCTCATAGACTCATCTGGTTCCCACATGGCTTCATTGAATTTTTGGTTCCTCCACAACACCTTAACATGTTGGGTAGTCTTGTTGCGTAGAACCTTGTCTCTATGATCCTAGATCACCACCGGCTGCTCTTCATAAGAGAGTTCATGTTTCATTTGTACCACCTCTAGGTTTAGTACATGTTATGGGTTAGGTGTTTAATTTCATAAGAGGGATATCTGGAATACATAATGAACTTTTTCTTGATTTGGAGGAAGTGCAAGCTGATAGGCCACTAATCCTACGAGATCAAGGTTTTCATAGTGGCTAATATACCTAGGGCTGATCTTCCCTTTCTTCCCAAACCTCATGACTCTCGTACAAGGTCCAATTAGAATAAATACATGGTCACCAACATCAAACTCCATGTCCCTTCGACGGTTGTTGACATAGCACTTTTGCCGAAACTTAGCAGCCATAATGTGTTGTTGGATGGAATGGACTTTTTTTGTCATCTCTTGCACATGACCAGGACCAAGAAGCATTCTCTAATCAGCTTCATCCCATCAAGTAAGAGTTCTACATTTCTTCCCATATAGAACCTCATAAGGGGCCATTTGTATTCTCGAGTGGAAGCTATTGTTTTAAGGGAACTCAACTAAAGTCATATATTGATCCCATCCACATTTAAATTCCATTAAGCATGTTCTCATCATTTTCTCTAGTGTTTGAATAGTCCATTCAGATTGGCCATCAGTTTGGGGGTGATATCCCATACTAAAATTCAATTCAGTGCTCAGATCATAGTGAAGACTTCTCTAGAATTTTGATGTGAACATTGGTTCACGATCAGATACGATAGAATGTGGAACCCCATGCAGCTTTACCACTTCTATCACGTAAATCATAGTAATTTGATCAATATTGGAATATCCCCTAATGGTGATAAAATGGGTAGTCTTGGTGATAAGATCCAAAATAACCCATATCGCATTGTTTCCTTTGGAATTTCTCGAGAGACCAGTGATGATGTCCATAGTGATATTTTCCCACTTCCGTGGTGGTATCGATAGTGGTTGAATTACCCCATTAGGGAGTTGTCTCTTTGCCTTCACTTGCTAAAATAGTAGGCACATTGTAGTGTAGTCAACAATCTCCCTTTTCATATTATCCCACCAAAAAAGATCACAGAGGTCCCTATACATTTTGTACATCTAATATGTATAGAGAAAGTATATCGGTGAGCTTCATCCATCCGCTCCTTCTTTATTTCCAGAATAGATGGAACACATATTCTTGTACGAAATTTTAGTGCACCGTATTGATCAATGTTATACTCAAGAAATCTTCCCATCATTTGTAGCCTCAAAATTCTTATGTAACAAAGAATATTCTTTCTGAGCTTTATTGTTCTTCTCTAGTAGTTATGGGTGAGAAATTATTTGGGTTAGAGTTGATGATTTCCCTTCCCTTATAATTCCCATGTCCATCATTACTAGTTCATTGATCAAAGGATCTTTTTTAATCCTCATCATAGAAAGAACAACTTGGTTCTTCCTGCTTAATAAATCATCAACTTTTTTTTTCTCTTCAAGGATAATAATGAATTTAAAACTCTATTCTTTGAGAAGTTCCAACTATCTCTTTTTTCTCATGTTCAATTACTTTTATGTGAAAAAATACTTCAAAATTTGATGGTCTATGTATATATACCATTTCTCCCCATAAAGATAGTTCCTCCATATCTTTAGAGAAAAAACGACTGAAGCCAGCTTCAGATCATGCATAGGATAGTTCTGCACATGATTCTTCAACTGTCCACATGCATAAGCAATGACCTTTTCATTTTTTATGAGGACACACCGAGGCCCTTTGAGAGATGCATTGCTAACAATAATGAATCCTTCTCCACATGAGGGGAAAGTTAACATGGGTTTAGTAACCTATCTTTTCTTCAGCTCTTGGAAACTTTCCTCACAATCCTTTGTCTAGATGATGTTGACCCCTTTTTGAGTTAACATGGTTACAAGATTAGAAATTCGTGAAATGTTTTTCACAATCCATCTAGAATAACCTGCCATGCCAATGAAACTTTGAATCTCAGTTATTTTTATAGGCAGAGGCCACTCCTCTAAAACTATTTTTCTTTGTAGGGTAAACTGTGATTATTTTATTGGATACAATGTTCCCCGTGAAAGGAACTTGTTGTAACTAGAATTCACATTTTTGAACATACCAAAAATCTACTCCTTTCATAGAGTTTTTAAAATTACCCTTAGATGATCTTGATGCTCCTCACAACTTTTGGAATATGTTAGAATACTATCAATAAAAACTAACACATTGTTATCAACATATTCCTTAAAGACTCTATTCATCAAATCCATAAATATAGCAGGTGCATTAATAATTATGAAGGGCATTAAAAAACTCATAATGCCCATATCTTGTTCAGAAGGTTTTTTTAATATATTCTTTATTCACCCTAAATTGATGATAACCATAAGAAAGATCAATCATAGAGAAGAATTGAGCCCCATGAAGATTGTAAAATAATTCAGCAATTCTTGGAAAAGTGTATGTGTTCCTGATTATGGTCATATTTAGGTCACTATAATCAATGCATAACCACATCTATCCATCCTTCTTTTTCACAAAAAGAGATGGTGCTCCCGAAAGAGACACACTTGGTCAGATAAACCCCTTCTCAAAAAAGTCATGGAGTTGTTTCATTAATTCCTCCTGCTCCACATTTTCAATAATATAAAGGGTCATTGATATTAGATGTGATCTGAGTATGAGCTCAATGGATAACTCTACATATCATTCTAAGGGTGGTCCAGGTAACTCTTCAGGAAATACACCAATGTATTCTTGGACTACGGGGACATTTTCTATCCTTAAAATATTATCACCTTCTTCTTCATCACCGATAAACTCCATAAAATAGGATATATGGGGTTCTTTTAGATAATGACCACGTAGAGATATCTATCCTTGGAAGATAACTATGGGTTTTTAATTCAAGCCTACTAATATTTCCTTGCCTCTGCAATATTTCATAGAATTATACATTGAGATCCAGTCCATCCCTAGTATAATGTCAAATTCCAGCATGGGAATGAATAATAGATTTGGGATAATATTGTTCTCACTAAATTAAATACTAGAGTTCATAAACACTGATGATGGTTAGATAATCTCACCAATAGTATTGACTCATAACTCTACTTTTATGAAATTAGGGGTTGAATATAAATTCTTCTCAATCTTGGAGGAAATAAAGAAATTCTAGAACCAGAATCAAACTAAGTACTTACTATATTTGAGAGGAAAACAAGAGTGCCTTCTACTACATCATTCAGAGAATCAAACTCAGATATTGTGATAGAAATAGCACAACATTGCTCCCTTGGCCTTTGTTGGGGTTGATGGTGGTTCCCCTCCACTACCCTCGGAGTTGGATAGTGATTGGACAAGTTCCCATGTTGTCCAATCATAAAGCACTGGACATCAGGTAGGGCATGCACCATCATCCCCAGGTCTTTAGTGATTAGAAGTTGAGGTTTCACCTCACTAAGACAATTCCTCGCAATATGGCCATCTCATCCACACTTGTAGCATTTCATTCTCCTGATCAGGTAGTTCTCTGAGTGCTTATTCCTACTTTTATTACTTGTCAGATGTTGCACTTTCTTGCCTTCTATTCCCTGGTCAAAGGGCTTCCCAATGCTGGGCACCATCGATCTCTTATATTAATTGTATTTATAATACCATTGCGTATCATGAAACTCTTGTTCGACTTTCATCGCACTCCACATGACCTACTCATAGTTGTAATAGTCTCGGTGGGCTAGATTATTCCGTATATGAGGTCTCAGTCCACTGAGGAATCGATAAACCATACCATTTGGATCTATGAAAAATATTGATGTGTAATGTGAAATCCTTGTGAAGTTCATCTTGTAGCTTCCCAAAAATTCATAATCATGAGTCTTACGCATGAGAAGCTCCTTCTCCATTCTTGTTCTCATCGATCGAGGGAAATACTCTTTTGAAAAATATAACATTGAGCTCTTCCCACTCCCAAGCATAAACATCCACTCTTGGCCTTGTGTTTTTAATCAGTTCCCACAACTAATCGACTTCTCCCTCTAAGCGATAAATTTTCAAGGTAACCTTCTCTTGCTACGAATAATGGAGGACATGAAAGATATTCTCTACAGAGTTGATCCACAGTTCCTCAATCAATTGGTTGGTTGATCCACTGATGTTTGGTCGTCATTGATGCATAAAGGACTCAGCAAAATGTTGTTCCCTTTACGGTGACATCAGTCTCACACCTTGATTCAAGTTATGTCTCATAACTTGAGTCATTCTATTTATCATTCGCATTAATGCTTCCATTCTGGCTTCCATCGGAGGTCCGTCCGCGCATGGTCAATTGTGGTCACCATTTGCATGGTTCCTCTTATTTCCCTCCATTTCTAAAAGAATAAAACCTTAGTGAGAAGCTAATTTCATTTATGAATAATTTAACTATAAAAGATATTAAGTCTTAAAGCTTCATTCTTGAAAAATTACATTTCTCTATAATTCCTTCATAATGAATCATCAAAAGCATGGTATTAGCCCAAAATATCCCCCGGGAGTGTCGTAACCAAGTCTGCAGCAAAGCCCATTGTCGTGTACCAGTTCCAATTCGAGTCTAGCTCAAAGAGGTTTTTTTTTGGGTTTTAACCCTATGTACATCTATTTTAGAGCCGCCTCTACCTGCTCGTGTCCAGACATGGATGTATTTTTTCGATAAACCACTTACTCAATACTCAATATAATACCTGGATATTTTACTATATTTAAGCATTCCTAAAGGTTCTTTATAAAAAATTCGGTCCCGCGTAATTTTTCGTTCCCGCCATGACGCGGGAACGATATACCAACAGTTTTGAAAATCCGTGGGTATAGGTCTTTGAAAAATATACCACCTTTACCCACGGTTTTCACAAACCTTGGGTATAGGTCTCTATAACAACACCTATACCCACGGTTTTGCAAAACCGTGGGTATAGGTCTTAAAAAAACTTATACCCACGGTTTTTCAAAGAACCGTGGGTAAAGGGGACCGATACCCACAGTTTTGGAGAACTGTGGGTATAGGTCCCAATACTATCCATATACCCACGGTTCCCAAAACCGTAGGTATAGGGGGGGCCTATACCCACGGTTTTATGTAGAACCGTGGGTATAGACCCATTTTCCAGTAGTGACATGTGCAATGGATGTATAGGAATATCATAATGAAAAGAACATGAAACAAAACATGAAAATGTGGTTAAAACATTTCATTAATACATTCAGGAACATATCACCATGGTTCATACATAATGTGTAATAAAAATTCCCCAGGTTTTTCACTAAGATATCGTGTAACTTGTCATCTCTAGAGATTAATTCATTACCCAATGCATTGGAGCACTATCTGGGCGCACCATTATTATGTCTTTATATTCATGTGATCCACATAGATCACATTCAAAAATTTCATAAATAAACCATAGATAATATGAAAAGTGGGTTTCATTTCAAAATCATGTCATTTTAGAAGTTCTTAAAAAATAAGATTGTTATGCCATTTATAACTCATGGAAAGGGATGCAGGGATACATGTATGTCAATTCCAAAATCAAATATACCATATTTATATAATTATTAACATCCATAGAAACGAAATAGTTATGGGTATTCACATAAATAAAAAAATATAATTTCTTGTGAGAAAGAGATAGAAATTCTGGGGCGAAATTTCGGCCGCATAACGACTATATAACATGGTTTTAGAAAACATTGAAAAGAGAGGGGAAAAGGGTCACCAAATCATAAATAATTCCTAATATAGAATGGTTATATAATACGATCATGGTATTTATATTTTAATGACATAAAACATGAACATGAAACATGAAAGAAAAGAGATGATGTGATTTCTTTTGTGATAAATTCAGCAGCCTAGCGGCGTCACATAAAATTTCAAAAAAATAAATTGATGAGAGAAGAAAGGGCATATCAGCAATTAGAAATTAAATGTAAAGTAATTATAACATATAATAACATTCCCTCAACCTAAATATATGTTAACTAGAAGAAACAACATAAAGGAAGTCATGACTTAAAATAGGAGGGTGAAAGATTCCCTTACCTTGAAGAGTAAATTCGAAATCTTGAAGATCGGGACCTTGGTAGAATTGAGGGCACCTTGGGAGGAATCTGTGGGAGGTAAAAAGATTGTAAAATCATTTAGGAGGATTTTAGAATTAAATTTATGATGGAATGGATATGTATATATAGGATAAGTGAGGGAATAAATTATTAATTTTCAAGGGACACCTCATCGGTGGTATTAGAAAAACCATGTGCTTTCCCGTGGTATTTTCCCATGGTATTTTCCACACTAGAAACCTCATAAAATATATTAATATTAATAAGTATACCATAATGATTACATAATTATTAAATTATTAATGATTTCATTAAACACTAGAAACTCAAAACTATATTTTTACTATTCAGTAAAAATTCTACTTTTACACAAAAATAACAAAAATTCAAATTAACATAATATCGATGCTCTGAATTAAGAAATGAAGTCAATTTTATGAAAATAATTACTAAATATTTTTAATTTTATTTAAAAAAACACTATTCCCCCTAAAAAAACTAATACTCAACTAATAATTTCTGAAACAGTTATTCACTTCTATTATTGAATAACATTAACTAATCATGGCTCTTAAATTATATTAATACAACCTTAAGTGAGTTTACTAATCCATTTGGTCAAATTACTATTCATAAGTGTAAAATTTATATTCATAATATACTATTCCTCAAAAATTACGTTGATCATATTAGACTTCGTATTTATTACTAAACACAACTGTAAAATACCATTTTTTGAAAATCAATACACACTATTAATTATTTAAGGTTTACATAAATATTTTTAAATATACATTTTTTTCTAAATTAATCAATAAAATACATCCTATATTTATCCGGATATTTGAAATTCATGATCATCACCATAATAAGAAATAACACTTTTTATTTATATCAATGGATTACATAAAACAACTAAGGTCTCGTTACATTGCATCTTATAACAACAGAATAGTACCTAGGTGTAAGGTGTGCTTAGGTGACATAATCTTGTGGCGGAATGGCGAACATTTCCCGAGTGGTGATTTAAATCAGCATGAACATCTCCCGTATGCGATTCCATTCGATCTTCACATGATGATGTTCTTCTTGGGTTTGATCCAGAGTAAAGCCCAATGGTCCTACCTTCTTCCCAATTTCCATCAGATGGGATTTGAATGGCCCGAGACTAATGGATGAGGACATCAAATCTTTTTTCGGTAACCAAGATCACATGTATTTAAATAAAATAATCATGACATTAAGAGTTCAGTTTTGATGTCCATATTGATCAATGTTCAATTAACAGTTGAAACCCAACTGTATCATTTAAATAAAACTCATTTCATAAAATAAATGAAATAGTTTTGTTGAGTATAAAATAAAATAACACATAGAATTAGGAAACAAAAATTAATAAACGTTTGGGTCGTACATTTTTGGATGTCCAATGGGTCATCTCACATCACTGGAGGGTTTGGGAAATCATCGACTGGAGTCCCCTGGTGGGTTTGTGGTATTGGGCTGGTGTCAACGGTGGCACCGATGGGTGCACGACGAGACCAGTTCTTTGGTTGGTCTATCTTTTCTAATGTTTTTGTTTCTTGTTTTGTGGTACGTCGACCTTCCCTTGATGATTTCATCTCCATCTATGATGTTTTTTCAGTTTTAATGTTTGAATGGATTGTCCATCCATATATCTTGAATTTCATTTTTTAAAGACTTCTATTGTATTACGTGGGTATGTGGGGGAGTGGTGATGTGTTGTAGTGGTGAAAAGGAAATTTCTTGTATTGTTAATAACTTTTTCATCAAAAGTTTATGAATAAAAAAAATTAATTTTTAGTCAAAATTGAGGTATAAAAATGGTACATCAATTTTGTACTATTTAAGTGAATTTAATGCTTGATTTGATTAGTTTTACAATATCTGTATTAATTTTGATGACATTTTTTTAGTGAAATGGGTACATAAAACAATACCTAATTCAAGGAAGATTGTTTATGATGATCTAACTCATTCTACTCATAATGGTGCTACAAAATCATCATTTTCATGAATTATGTTTTGAAAGAAGTGGATAGGGTATATTCTCAAGGGAGATCATCATCATAGATCATAATCATAGATAATAATGTGAGATGGAATCAAACTATTTAGGGACAATGAAATTGAGGTAAGAGTAATGAAAGTAGAAAATCAAGGATGATGTAGAAGGAGCATGAATGTCATCATTGTGGTTAGAAATTATATGTTATAATGTTGTTCTATTAGCTAAAAATATAATAAATAATGAAGGAAGACCAAAAAAATAGCCATGGAGGTGATCTTTCCTTCACCGCAATTGGGTGATCTGGTAATTATTTATTCCTTCATTAAGATTTCATTTGATGATTATTGATCAATTATTAATAGAGGATACTTCATTAATTTCATATATTGTAATTATTTTATTACATAATTTAGAATAGTTAATTTATGGATTTTAATGACTATTAATAATGGTCTTGCTGATTTTTTATCTATATAGGATATTTGTTTCGATAATATGAGAGGAAGAAAAAATATTTTTATAAATTTTATATATGATCCTATGGTATAATTTAATTTTTTTTCAATAGGTTTTCTTAATGAATGTGGTTTTCTAACTATTTTTTGTGACGTCGAACGTAATCTTTCCAAGGGTCCCTTTATAGTGCCACAATGTAAAAAGGATTCATGTTTCTAATTGATAGAAGAGTCAATTACTTGTCACACTGCTTATGTTGTTGAGTATAGTGTATCATCCAATCTATGGAATAAGAGGATCAACAACATTAGTGAGAAGTGGAATGGTCATTTATAACAGCTATATTTTCTTCACTCTTTGAAATGATTCAAATTGGACACATAACATCACTATATTCCCAGAAAAAATAGAAGAGTGATTTTTAATAGTAATCCACAACAAAATAAGTCACATATACATGAATTAGTATATTTTTATTTTTTTGATCCATTGAGTTCTAAGAATTTTGTGGTGGTATTTATTTTTAGGTTTTTATTAATGAATACTCACATGAGAATTGTTTTGATGTTTTTAATTCCAAAAGTAATGTGATTACTATTTTTAAGAAAATTCAATTATTTATTGCGAGGAAATCTGGTAAGAAACTAAAATGAAGTCACACTGACAAAAATTGTGAGGATGGATGTCCTTTTGTACATTATGTAATGAAGAAAGGTATTTGGAATTAAAATATACTAACTAAGATAGATTATCTAAATGGCGTAGTTGACCAGAGTAAAGATAATATTTTGGAGTTATTTGGTTTTTTACATTATGACTAAATATTTCTTGTGCATTCTTATGGTTAGTCCTTACATAATGCTACATATAATATCAATTTCTCAATCATAATTTTTTAACATAAAAACACAGCTAAAATGTTTTCGTCTAGAAAAGAGATCAATAATTTTAAATTACATGTTTTTGGATGCAAGTATTTTTTACATTTGTATAGGGATAAGAGATCCATGATGGATGGAAAGTAATGAAAATATAATTTTATTGGGTATATAAATGATGAGGGTGGATATATATTCTATGATCCAATAGTGAATAAACATATAAAAAGGTCTTATGCAATATTGATGGAGGATCATATTATTACAGATACGGATAAGGGATAAAAAAAATATATCTAAGGATGATGATGGATTTATTAGTCATGATAATGTTTTTAAGTAACATTAACCTCATGTTGGTGATTCTGCTAATGTTTCTATGTGTGGAAATATGTATAGGGTGAACTAGTTGGAGCATATGATTCTGATACACCATCTTTTTATGATGATATAATTTATGGGGTTATTAATGAATTCATAGTTCAACTATTTAGATAAACTTTACCTCATACCATTCCTAGACAGTATTAACTTGTGGAGTTTTTTCTCCTTGCTGACGGGTGGGTGTCAGGAACCAAATCTGGTCTCCATCAAAACCGGCACCCAACTCGGCCCGCAAAAAGGCCCTATGGGAGTTCCCAATCCCCACGGGCTGGCACAAGTGCACTTGTATCATAAAATGATGTTTGGGAATGATTTACGCAAGTTTATAAAAATTAAACAACAAACAAACTCAAGAAAATAAATCTGGTTTTTTCAACTAAAACCATCATTTTCAAAATTCAGAACTGAATTAAATCAATTAAAACAACTCATAAAGACTATAAAAAAGGTAAAAAATCTAAATTAAACAGCCCAAGAACCCTCATGGAAAGGGGACCCACCCTCAATCCATCTCCACAACACTTCACCACCAAGGACATGATAGAAACCCGAACCACTAGAAATAAAAACTGTATCCAGAACCTGAAACCAAAAAATAACCAAATCTAAATAGACCCAATGGTGTAATTAGGGTGTCATACAATGCCCAGTAGGATACCACCACAAAGATATTCCATGTGATAAACATTCAAAGATGAAAAGCATGCATGTTTTCCAAAACATGTAATTTCTAGTTATAATTTCTAATATATGCAACTAAAATAAATCCATTTTCAAGTGGGAAAATTTAAAGAATCAACACTTTTAAAATAAATTCAAAAGATACTGAATTTTTAATGCAAAATATACCATATGCCGACGGTAATTATATAGGATCTAAAGAGCACAAGAAATAGGAAATAACCCCTAGGCACTAGCTAGCTGTGGGTCTGAGGTACCTCGTATCTCGGTGAGAGTATCAACAAACAAATATATGTTCTCATACATGAGCCACTAGTAGGGAACATACCCACAACCTATCAGTCCCCAATCATCATCTTCATTGTTTAGTTAGAGTTGTAACTGTCAATATGGCTATGTGAAATTGAGGCCAAACCCCACGGATTCACTAGCATACTAGTACACGTCCAACCACCTAGATACTTGGGTTTTTCCATTGTGCTCAAACAAGTTCCATAAGATACGAAATATATTTTTCAATGAAAATATAACTTCCACCTCATACATTAACCAAACAGCCCCATGTACATCACACAAGTCACAAATTCCGCTTTTCATTGAAATTCATTTTGAAATCAGACTCACACCAAAATAGCCCACATACTTTTGGCATAACTTCAACAATCCAACACATCCTATAACAATTTTATAAAGTACCTATAAATATTTTAAACATCACATAATATCCCAATCACATGTTTCATAAAATCCTTTTTATAATCAAAATTCATTTTTTACATCGCACTCACACAAAAATCCCACACCATGTTCACACCTCTTTCACATTTCAACAATTCCATAAACCTTTTTTATAAATAATTTCCAAGAGGATAAAAATAACATGACAGATCTATTCACATTTGAAATGGTCCATTTGAAAGTATAAACAATCTAAAACAGTTTTCCAATATGGTTTCACCTGTTACATAAATCCTCAAACCATTCAAATCTTTCATAAAATAATTATAAAGAGTGTACCAAATCTTTTCAAAGAAAACCAATTTCAAAACTATATTTCAAGGACAAAATCACACCAATAAAAATTCAAAACTGATTTTTCAGCCCTAAAAACATTTATTAAACTACCCCAAGTGTTATACAAACACCTCAACTAATACCACAACAGATCCACATGAAAAGCACATTTTTCAAAATCACTTTCAAGAAGTAAAATAAGGTTTTAAACCTTAAACCAATAACAAAACCCTCTTTAAAACATAATGGCACAACAATACCCTGGAAAATAAGAATTTTCAACCCAAACAAGATTTATAAAACCAATTTCATATGATATAGTACACACCCAAACAATACCCAAAGGGATACACGTGAAAAACACCCAATTCTATGCTAAAATGAAACTATAAAAATAAATGCTTAACCAAATTCAGTGTAAACAGTTTTCACACAACAGAAAGCATATTAGGTACATGAATAATAAGTAATTCAAGAAATATAACTCATCTAGAAGAGATTAGACATGGAATCACCTACCAGAAGTGTCAAATCCCCCAAAACATGGTGCGAAACATCAACCACACCAACACCGCACCACAAGGAAGGTAAATCTAGAACTATACCAAAATATTTTACAAATGAAGACTCCAAATATAATCCTAGGTTCGAACCCTAAATTCTGGAAATTTTAGAACATAATGAAAGAGTGAGGAAACCCTAAGGGAAAATGATGAAACCAAGAAAGAATCACATAACCAAAATAATCCTGAAGAAAACGACCCAAAATCGACCATAATATGAATTTTAAAACAGATAGAAATTTAATGGGTATTCTAAAAAGAATGAATAGGTCATGTAGGAACTGTAATGGGGGGTAAATAATGAAAATTTATGGATTTATGAAAAGATCAATTTACCCCTTCAAATATGGTAGATTTTTTAAATCTAGAGAAGTTTCTCCAGCATTCGTGAAGAAACCAAGCTCAAAAAATGGTGAGGAGAGCCTAGGGGAATGCCTTAGGTCGGTGGGCTCGAGGGAGAGTTGGAATCACCAAACCAGCACAAATATTGAAGGAGATATTAGAAAATTAATAAATATTTTTAATTCTGGAAATGGGCTTTCGGGCAGGCCCAATCTCTTAAATAAAAACTCATATCCACCATGATTATTGATTTCTAAATGGTACAAATTAATATAGTGGTTTTATATGTCATGGGATGACATGTAGTAATTATAATGGATGAAAAATATTGAAAATCTAAAGAGTTATAAAGGAATCAAAATTTATTTTTAAATATAGAATTTGGCTCAAAGTTTGGCCCAATTAATGAAAAATCACTCATTTATCCATAAAAGATTGGGAAACCCCAAAAACAAATAATAAATGGAAATTAAATGAAATATGACTAAAAATAAGTCGTGTTTGTGATAGTGGGAATCAGAAACTTATTATGAGGTAATAGAATGAGATCAAAAGAATAGATGGGTTATGATAGTGGATGATGATACACAATCATTATATGAAAAAAAGGTTAGCTGGTACTGTTACCTTCATATAAGTTCTATTCTCAAAATTGATATATTAATCAGTTCAAACATAGAGAATATAATTATGTTCCATGATAAATGGAAAGGGTAGTTTCTATAGGATTCAATTAAATAATGGTACTAATTTTGATGAGATTTTATCACCTATTATTAAAATTCATTTAATATATGATATTAATGGGTTTGTGACTATTTTGGATCAACATATTGACTAGTCATACCTAAAATCATATTAACTCCATGGGGATTTGGTGGTGGATATTTATATAGAGTTTGAATATGGATTTTTTAAATAGTAAAAGTGAATTTTGACTATCGGATAAGAAATAGTTTGTTTTTTCATATGAAATTTTCTTGGTAGTGGTACTAGATGGTTGACTCTATCATTCTCCATTTGGGTTTCATGAAAACAACCCCTAATCATTTTTTATTTGTTTGTATATTTAGTGATAATGATTTTATTATAATATCAATTTATATTGATGATATACTCATTTATATATATATATCATATTATACTAACAAATTAAAGAAGATTTTTCTTCAATATATTTTTATTAATGATTTTTCACCAAGATGAAATTTTATTGGCATATTGATTTCTCATGATAGAAAGAGTATGAAAGTATGGTTAACTCAAGAAATATATTTTAATATGTTTTTCAAATATTTTTTATTAACTTATAAGAAGTGGTTTGTAGTCATAATAATTACATAAAATGCTCATTTCAAGTCATCATATACTACTGATGAAGTGGGGGGAGAGATGAAAGACATACCATATACATTATTTATTAGTTGTTTTATGTATACGATTCTATGTACTAGAACTGATATTTCTCATGTAGTTGGTGTGGTCAATTGTTTTCTATAAGAATTTGGTAGAGTGAATTGGTGAGAATGACAATATATATTTCATTATCATCTTGGTACATTTGATCTAAGAATGTATCATGGTGGAGAGGAACCTCTTCTTCATGTTATTAATGACTAAGATATAACATGATATACATTTACAAGGAAGTCTAAATTAGGATATTTTAATTATTTATCAAGGGTATCTATACTTTTTTAGTCGTGATTGTAGAGATTTGTTGATTTTTATACAATAAATTTTAAATTTATTACAAATATAGAGGCTTGTAATGTATTATTGTGGATGGAAAATCTTATTCAAGCAGTCAATTTTACTTAGGAAATGTATGTTATATTTTATGATAGTTATAGTTTTTTTTTGAATTAATCCCCCATTTATTGTTTTAGTAAAACACATTGATTCAGTTTATCATTGGATATATTATGTCCTTCATTTAACATAGTTGGATATTGAGAAGATACACACACATAATATTTGTTCAAACATGTTCACAATGATTTTACCCAGCGTAATATTTGTGACATGGTAACTAATTACAGTTTTGGAAGCGATCCCCACTTGAGTTAGTAGGGGAGTTTTTTGAGGTCCTCCTCAAATGGGGACCCAACATGCATCACATAAAAATAAAAATAAAAATAAAATTAAAAATAGCTTGATAATGGGAGTTACAAACTTCCACAAGTGGATTTTTTAATGAAAATTTTGGTGAAACTATCTTCCAAATATGATTATTTTTCATTTATGGTTTTTGCTGGCAGTTATCAGATCTATAACCTGAAAATTTCCACTGGTCATAGTCACATTTTTTATGGTTCTCTTTAATATGATTTGTGTTTATATGCAATTTTAATAGGATTATGAACATATTCTATACATAGTAAAATCTATTTGGATTTATATATTATGTTATGTTCTTCATCATAGGATACATTCAACTGGTAACTGCTTTCATCCTTGGATCTACTATGTTATCTTAGAATTATTTTTGAGATCCCTCTCATCATTGGGAGTCTTATATAAGTACTCGTAATTAAAATTGGATTCAACATTCTAGACTAAGTCACATGGGTTTTCATGTTTTTGTATTTGGGGATGAAAAGCTCTATTTTCAACATTTATTTTTGTAACATATTTACAGTCATTGTGCATCTGAATAATTTTTTTAGATTTTTTGAATGGAATAAAAATTTATTACTTCTACACATTTTATTTATTTTTCATGTTTTCATAATTCCCTTGTTGTATTTCTCAAAATAATATTTTTTTAATTCGAGTAATTGAGAATTTTTATGATAAACCTAAGAATATAAATTCATACATTATCCTGTTTAAGGAACATTCTAATCATAATAGTCTTATTTTTGAACATTATGCAAGGTGTTGGATATCATGTGTAATGAAATTTTTTTATGTGGGAGCAGTGGAGAGAGATTCCCATAAAATCCTATCAACAACTTAGAATGTGATGTTATTTGTGGAAAATAAATGTACCAGTACCATATTTTCTGATATCCTAAAAATAGTAAAATAGATTGGGTTTTTTTTTCATGATACAGAGGAAGTGATTCATACTAATTTTGGTGTCATAATAACTGTATGGATGGTCATTCAATATATTGGTTTAAGGGATTAATTTATTTAATGAATGATGATTAATAAATGGATTTGTGTGGAGAGATCCACAATATATGTATCACCTACATCATATATCCTTGAGTCTATTACTTGTAAATATTCATATGATTCACCACCATCTAAAAATCAAGATTCCTATTGCTCAATAAATAAGTTCAATAATACAATGAATCAATAGATTTGTAAGAATGCGAATGTACATGTCAACTTTTATAACATAGGTAGATTATTTTTGGATTTATGTAGTGGGAACCTTTTTTAAATACATTAATTGAGAGATCAAGGAATGGATATATTGATTGTTATGGAGTAGGTTACATAAGTGAAACTCCTATCACCCTATCATTTAATTTCAGATAGTTTATTTATTTCACGATTACTGATATTATATTATGTAACATATGATTGAATGTAATTTATTGATATTTTGTGATTGTGTGAGTGATTTATTAGTGGTAGTTATTTAATATGATCTTCTACATTACATATGTTCATCAGATGTGCTAATAATAGATCAATACTAACAGATTTAAGATATATACAAATCTGAGGAGGGTTTTTCGATCACTTTAGGAATCAGATTAATACAACATCAGATGCTCTCAAAAAATAACACAAATTCATTCAAATGAATCACCAACCTAATATTCACTGTTCGGGAACCATGAAACTAATTTTCAAGATAGGTTATCATTAATTAACTAATG
Source organism: Viscum album (assembly GCA_963277665.1). NCBI lineage: Eukaryota > Viridiplantae > Streptophyta > Magnoliopsida > Santalales > Viscaceae > Viscum > Viscum album. The sequence goes on from OY728120.1 coordinate 1,690,510,566, forward strand.
TAATGTTGGTATGAATATGTGTCCTCAATGGGTTTACATTCTAAAGACCCTGTGGGTATGGTCTCCAGTGAGGTTTTCCTCGAACGTAAACTCAAACCTCAGGATCATAGTGTTTGATGTATCTAATAAGGGAAAAAAATTATTTTTTTGAATCCTTATCATTTTGGATTAAATTCTTCTTGTTTTTTATGTGGTTATTACTGTGAGGTAGAAGTATTACTCCTCATCCCCACTTAAATTTTATGTGTATTGATTTTTTTCATTTTATGTACAATAATGAAAAATGCAAGAAAGTTTCAATGTTACTATTGAAAAATTACATCATATATAGGGATCTTTTTACCTGACAAATAAATATATAGTATGATCTAGTGGATAATATTTTTTCCCTTCTCTCCTCTCTATCTCAAATATTAATTTTATTGAATTTTTTATTTTAGTAAATTATAGAAATAATAATCCTTATTATCCTTAATGTTTTCATAATTTAATTTTATTAATTTTAGCTTACAGTATGCATGACTGTCATTACAAAAACATATCATATGATATAATTTAAAATGAATCTAAAAAATTCAAAATTATTCAATCTATTAATGATTTATTCTAACTAAATGGGTAATTTAGAGTCACACGGGGAATCATATTCATTTTCTCACAATAATTTCCTGGATCATATATATTAAACAATTGAATCATTATTACATTCTATTGAAATAGACTAATAAACTATCTCTATTAATTTTTTTCAATGTTTCTCAAAATTAGTCTTCTAAAACCTCTCAGAAAATCCAAATATGTAGGCTTAAAATGGATTTAATTGATTTTGATGTATCAAATTAATTTATCAGTTTTATTCAATCATATCATCTAATTAGTTTCAATGAAAAATAATACGATCAGAAATTACAAAAATTAACTTGAAATGAATTGTTTCTCACTATTACATGAGGAAATTAAATTGTAGTAAAATTCCCATGTGTCAAGGATCATTAAATTCTCTAACATCACCAATAGTGAAGATTAAAAATATCCATTCACCCTTTATTCAAACCACAACTCAGAATAACAATCAATGTAGTTATCAAAATTCGATATGAAAATTACCACCAATGGTCATATTAGAAATTAGCCTAAAAATAATTTATATTTTTAAAAAATTGATAGACCAACTATGTTCCATGGATGTCATTCAGTTTTCACAGTAACATATTTGGGATGATTGAAAATGCACATCATCTTTTTCTCATGTATACAATATTAGGTGTCGTGGTTTCCATGTTTTCACATAGTTTCCTAACATGATTACATGAATGTATTTTATTACTACTTTATAACATTTTTCATACATATATTGATATGATGGGGTATATAAGAGACATGATTGGGGGTTCCCTTATTAGTTTTATGGTCACAAATTTCATGAGTACATTGGTGCATGCTCAAATCCTTATATCTAATTTTTAGCTAACATGGTGCAATGAAGATATTAATAGATTGGATGGATGTTGTTGGGAGACAAAAATTAGGATGAACATAACTTTTTAAGGTGAAATATAAATGTATATATATTTTTTTTATTTCATTACTTTAATTGACACCTCATTTCATCATTCTAATGTATGTTTACATTATCAACATAGGATCATTATTGTTATAACAGTTCTACATTTTTTTCAATGATGGTCGACTATTTTCTATAATTAATTATTCCTAATTTTATTTTCTTAGATGGCTGGATTATTTATATTTTATTTAATGTTATGAACGATGAATAATTTCACTATAGGTTGGTTATTTACTTCTTCAACTCACCAATAGTATCTTTTGTATAGGTTGGTGTTCCAATGATCATGTATTTCCACTCGCTCGGTCCCAGTTCAGAGATCCCTAGGATGGGGTGTTATAGTTACACATACTAATTCACACATACACACACATTAATACACCAACACACACCAAAACTCATATATATGAACTTCCACCCAACCACACCCAATCATTATTAAACACCCATACACACTTCCCCTGACACCCATTCATTTCAAATTTTGTTTTTCATTATACTAAAAATCTATAATGATTTATCCATCTTTAAAAGCCATTATAATTTGTCAATTTAAAAAAAATAGCTAATAAAATGACTCTTTATCAGAAATGAAAGAGGGTACATGTAACATCCCAAGTAAGTAATGAATAATAGAAATTTTTATCTATGTCTATTAATGAATTAGATAGTGTTTTAGAGGCTTAAAATGAAAATAAATCCAATCTTAAGCATGGAATACACTAATATTTTTAAAAGATTGTTTTACTGCCTTTTGATGGCATACCATTTTTAAATCTATATTTTGACAATTTTATAAGCTATGTTTGTCAAAATATACTTATTATTTATTATTGGGACATTAAAATTTACTTTGTGTGAATTTTTGGTATTTTTCTGATAATGTTCATTTTTTAATGAATAGTGAAAAATACTGCATTTTACATCAAAACTACTTTTTAATCTAATTTATTTATATGATTAGATTACCTTTTGAATTGGTTTTAAAGTGAAATTAGAATATATTTTTACCATTTAATCCAATGGTGGTCATTGGAATCAGTTTCACTTTGTATTCGAACTTAAACTAGTGTCAATATTTTGATACTTATTATTTCATAAAAACACGCTATTTGTCATGACAGCGGGAATTAATTATTAAATTAATTAATGTGAATTATATGTTTTGAATTTTTTAAAATATAATTCATTTTTGAATTCATAATATCAAATATAGCTTTGGGGAAGTTTTGGTATTTTTCTGAAAAACTTCAATTTTTTATGAATAGTGAAACCACTAAGTGGTACTTATAAAAACTAATTTTCCATTTAAATGAAATTTTTCCACCTCTGTGATTTGATTTTTAAAAATCCAACATACATGGTTTTCATTAAGAAGTAAAATTTGGTTCAATGAGATTAAAATAATTATTTGGTGAATAGTAACTTTTATGTTTTTAATCGCGATTAGTGGTAATTATTGTAGTTTAAGGTAAAAATAATGTTTTAATAATATGATATGAGCTTGACACATGTCCTAACCTCATTGGATATGTCATGGCCGACCAAGACAATCCATGGGTAAACTTGGGGACCCCATGGAGCCACTTTGGTTGGGAAATGACATAAATAACTTTTTATTTAATGAAAAAGTAAAAATGACACAAACATAATATGTTTTACGAACAAAAATATTAAATGGGGTTATACAAGTCAGATTTTTTACTATAAATAATCATTGGAAATCTAAAAATATTTACTACATCATAGTTTTTTTTATAATTTTTATACTTAAAATAAATTAAATTATTTAGGACATCATGATGATGCAGCGATTACCTCATTAATAAAGGATTTAAATAAAATGAGAAGATAATGTAAAATCTATGACCTACACATGTCCAAAACCTATCGGATGGGTGGATTTAGAACCCTTATCACCTTATCCTGGAATTATACCAATGTGGGACCTTTTAAATCCGAAACTCATTTTCAAATAATGTAATATTTCTTTACTTTCCAAGAGTGCCCCTCCTCTCATCTTATAAAAGGCCCCCACCTCTACCTCCATACCCACACTTCCAAAGCCTTTGGATCAGCCAACCCCTGCCCATTTTGTCTCTCCACTTCCCTATATTACTCCTTGAAGCCTCACTTTGGACAGAATTCTTCCCAAGGAAGCCTTTGAGCTCAAACCAAAGGGAGTTACCCGATTTTAAGGTAATGTCTTCTTTTGAGTCCTTTTGTTTTATTTTGCTTCTCCAACCCCCTAAACTCTATTTATTATTTCCTCTTGTAAAAACTACAGTATAATAAATATATTAGGATGTTGTTATAAGAAGGATTCGAGCAACACTTACACACACCTACATCTAATGGTTAAAGGACATACTGTTTTCATGCATGGTGAATTTATGCCTCGCAAAACGATGATTGTTCAACATTCTTTTAACACCTTCAAAGGTGGCCATTAATATGTCACTATATTTATATATGATATATAATATTTTTATGTTTTCCTTAATCATCTGTATTTTTCATTTTGGGAATACCTTTATGGTTTCCATTATAGGTAAACGCGATATCTTCATTGAAGGAAGTGTAGACTACCACCCCCTCAAAGTGATTTGATTCGTTAAATACCATATGTGGGACATATAAAGGATGAAACTATGATATTATATATTATATTATACTATAATTATAATATAAATTTATATCATTATGATTCCATTCTATAAAATACGAAATAGAAATGAAAGTAGCGTTCATGCGTACGTACGGCTTGTCGTCTCCATGAATGGTGCATTTCATTTCTTACCTCTATATGATTATGTAATATTATAAATGAATATATATACTGGATATATATGATATATACATCATGATTATAATTCTGGATATAATGGATACATGAACAACATGTAATTATAAAGGGTTTATTATTGACTCTCGTACCAATGATCGTTAAAACGACCGTTATTAACTTAAATAATTACATAGTGTTCATGACAAGGAAATAAGTGATATAAAAGAAATAATGAAATTAAAAAAGGTTCTTAAGAAAGTAGAAATTAACTCAAGTTTATTATTCAGGACATTAAAGAACGATCGATTCAAGTCGGACCTGAGGTATGAGACTTCGTCTCAATCTCCTTTCATTGAGGAATATTTTGTTTTATACAAAACCTTATTTTATACGGTGTATAAACCCCTTTGACTTTTATGTTTATACAAAAGGAATCTTTTTTATACGAAGCGTTTTACTAAATGACAAAAGGGAATGTTTTTGTCGTACGTATGCGGCGACAACGACTTCTCCGCCGTTGTGACCATTATTTGAGTTTCGGCTCCCTCTACAAGCTATACCTTTTTTTTAAAGAAAAATAAATACCATGTTTTTCTTTTATTTTATTTTGGTATTGAAAATGGTTTTCATAATTTTTTTATTATATCAATGTGTTGTATTGATATCTTATGATTGAAATGTGGAAATTTTATGTTTCTTTTATACGTGTTTTATGTGATACGATTATGTTGAGGTTCTTGGGAATTATTATGAAGACGGGTGGTTCCGTGATAAACTAAGGGCGGGTGAGCCCGATATAGCTCTCCAATGCATTGGGTAACTCGAAGGAGTGAAATATTAAGGTTTCTCCGAAGAGATTTAGGGAATATACTATGATGGATATTCCAAATGTAACCAAGAGGGTTACTCCATACGTAAGAATGTTATGAATGCCTTAAGTTACCTTTATGTATTATGATTTCTATGATTTATTCATGATTTGATGAGGTATGTTAAAGTGCTTATGTTTTATGGGTAAAGTATGATTTCAATCTTATGTATATATGTACCCATGTTTCCTTTACATATTTTTATATCCCTTACTGAGCTTTTTATGCTCATCCCAAATTTTTTGAAATGTTTTTCACAGGTCAAGGGAATGGTACATGATATGATGATAGTGTCAAGGAAGTGTTAAGAATGAATCCATGTTTTATTTCAAATATGTTTCCATTGATGGGAAAGAAGAATACTAACTTTATGTAACCACTTTGTTTATATGTGGAATGTAATGCAAGTTCTATGATCTAATTCTCTAAAACTCTAAACCCGAAAAGATCCTCAATGTGTAATCTTGTAATAACTCAATATTAAGTAAGGTTTAAGGTTGGGGCCTTATAGTTGGTATCAGAGGACGGTTTAGATAACTTTAGGAGTTATAAATCTAATAAATAATTAACCAAATTTTTTTATGGTCAAATTGAATTGATATAGCATTTGAAGATTACCATGTTGATTCATCTAAGACATGTTTGTTCAGAATGGTTTTCCGCAGAGGAAACAGGGAAGCAGTGCTAGGAAGGCATACAGAAGGAAATAACCTTTTGAATCAGCATCCTGAGATGGTCGGAATTGGAATTAAATAGTTTTTTGCAGTAATGGCGCAGTTGACTCAAGCGATAAATGGTGGTGGTATCCATGCATGAGATCAGCCAGATCAACCGCAGAGGAACATGTCAGTGGTGGAACATTCCTTAAGGCAACATCCCCCATCATTCAGAGGATCATATGAACCTATGATAGATGAAGGGTGGATTAATTCACTGGAGAAGATTTTCGATGTCAGGGGGTGTTCAGACAATCAAAAGGTTAGTCTTGCTATTTACCGTTTGGAGGGTGATGCAGATCAGTGGTGGTCGATTGTTAAAAATATCAGGGACGCTGATGGGATTGATACTCTTGACTGGGATGAATTGAAAGGTATGTTTCTTGAGATGTATTTTCCTAAGGCTGTTCGACTTAGTATGGAAAAGAAATTCTTGGAATTGAGGCAAGAGGAAAACTCAATGGCTGCCTATGAAGAATGGTTCACTCGATTGGCAAGGTATGCTCCAAATTTTATCCGAGACCTTGATAGTAAAATCAATCATTTTTAATCAGGATTAAAGCCAAAATATCTAAGGGAATTAGCTTCTCGTGAGTTTAAAAGTTATGAAAATCTTGTTCGATGTGCAGAGAAGGTGGAAATGGAGTTTTCCTATGATCAAGTGTTCTATAACAACCGACAGAAGAAGAGACCGAGGTGGCATGGGAAAGGTAATAATTCTTCAAAAAAGACTTATGGTAAGAAAACTACGTTTCCAGTTTTTGATAAATGTGGCAAATGGAATGCTGGGGAAAGTCTTCTGAATTCTGGAAAGTGCTACCGATTTGGTAAGATGGGACATAAGGCTCGTGATTGAATAGAAAAAAATCTGGGTGATGGTAAGACCAAATTTGATTTATAGTTAGTGAAATGTTATAAGTGCAATGAGATGGGTCACTATGAAAACGAGTGTCCTACAAAGAGCTTGAGTGATGGGAAGATGTTAGACTACAAGCAGAAAGGGGTGGTGAAATCCTTTGCAACTACTTCAGTAGATGTCGGGCCATCAAATGAAGTTGTATCAGTACGTTGTTTGTTTTTTCAGATTATGCCAGTGTGTTGTTTGATTCGAGGTCTCCACATTATTTCATCTCTGAAATCTTTTCTAGTCAAATCAGAATACCATCTCAAGAAATGACTCCTGAACTTGTGGTAAAAACACCATGGGGAAATTTTGAGGTAAAAAGAATTTATAAGAATCTTCCAATCCTTATCTGTGGAAAGAACCTATTTGAAAACCTTATTGTTTTACCTCTCGTAGAGTTTGATGTTATCCTGGGTATGGATTGGCTCTCTATTTACCATGATAAGATTGACTGTAGAGCTAAAGAAGTTTCTTTTCAGAAAGACTTTCAGTTTGTGTACAAGAATGAACCCTTAATGTTGATAACTTATCGAGAGTCCAAGAAACTTGTAAAAGATGGAAATGAATGTTACCTTGCACACATCATTGAAAACGAAGGAACTGTTCAGATTAATGATGTGCCAGTGGTAAATGAGTATCCTGATGTTTTTCCCGATGAGTTGCCTGGAATAATACCAGATCGGGAAGTTGAGTTTACTTTTGACTTAGTTCCTGATGCTAATCCAATTTCAAAACCCCCTTATCAAATGGCTAAAATTGAAATTTTAGAGTTGAAGGAGCAATTGCAAGATTTATTAGAGAAAGGTTTCATTCGACCTAGCACATCACCATGGGGTGCTCCTATTTTATTTGTTAAAAAGAAAGATGGTTAAATGAGACATTTCATTGATTATAGGGCCTTGAATAATATCATTATTAATAAAAAATATCCTTTTCCTCATATCGATGATTTGTTTGATCAGCTCCAGGGAGCTCAGTTTTTTTCAAAGATTGACCTGAGATCGGGGTACCATCAGCTGAAGGTAAAGAAGGCAGATATTCCGAAGACTGCGTTCCGTACAAGATATGGCCATTATGAATTTTTAGTATTGCCTTTTGGGATAACCAATGCACCTTCTGTATTCATGGACTTAATGAATAGAATTTTCCATGAGTTCATGGATAAATTTGTGGAGGTTTTCATTGATGATATTTTGGTGTTTTCTAATAGTAAAGAAGAGCATGAAAGAAATTTAAGGGTTATCTTGCAAACCATAAAAGAAAAGAAACTTTATGGAAAATTTAGGAAGTTTGAGTTTTGGTTGCAACAAATTTCATTCCTTGGTCATATTGTTTATAAAGATGTAATAACTATGGATCCTGCAAAAACAAAATTTTTGGAAGACTGGCCAAGACCCACAAATGTAACTGAGATTCGTAGCTTCCTTGGTTTGGAAGGCTATTACCGAAGGTTTTTTTAGAAATTTTTCACGGTTATCTAGTCAAATGACTAAGCTAACTCGGATGGGTGTTAAGTTTAATGGACAAAAGAATGTGATGATTGTTTTTAGGAATTGAAAAGAAGATTGGTGAATGCTCCAGTTTTGGCACTACCTTCTATGAATGGTGAGTTTGTTATATATAGTTACTCTTCCTTGAAAGGACTTGGTTGTGTCCTAATGCAGAATGATCAGGTAATTTCTTATGCTTCACGTCAGTTGAAAACTCATGAGGTAAATTACCCTACACATGATTTGAAATTAGCTGCTGTTGTTTTCGCTTTAAAAATTTGGAGGCATCATTTGTATGGAGTAAAGTGTGAAATATATACCGATCACAAAAGTTTAAAGTATATATTCACTCAGAAAGAATTTAACATGAGCCAGAGTAGATGACTAGAATTAATCAAGGATTATTATTGTACAATTCATTACCATCCGGGAAAAGAAAATAAAGTGGGTGATGCTTTGAGTCAAAAAAGTAAAGCTTCATTAGCAATGTTGCGTTTGGAATGTGATCCTTTGATAAAGGATTTGATGAACATTGGCATAGAATTTTTTGGTGTAGGATGTTATTCTGTTTTGTTTCAGGTATCAGTGAGATCATCTCTATCAGACAGAATCAAGAAAGCACAGAAGGATGATAGTGAGTTTCAGAAAAAGGGAGAGTTGTTTCAGAAAGGTAAGTTGCCTGAATTCAACATTGATACTGATTGCATTTTGAGATTTGGGAAGAGATTGTGTGTGCCTTGTGATTCACAGTTGAAGAGAGAGTTGTTATGTAAATCTCATAGTTCTCTGTTTTCAATTCATCCTGGCAGTACTAAGATGTACAGAGATCTGCGGGAGTATTACTGGTGGGATGGAATGAAAAGAGATATTGCTAATTTTACTATGAAGTGTTTGACCTATCAACAGGTTAAAGCAGAGCGGAAGTTACCGAAAGGGATGCTTCAGCCTTTACCAGTGCCATAGTGGAAATGGGAGAATATATCCATGGTCTTTGTTGTGGGATTACCGAAGAAATCTCGAGATAATAATGCAATCTGGGTTATTATTGATCGCTTGACCAAATCTGCTCATTTCATTGCAATACGAGATACTTTTTCCCTAGATCAACTTTCCCATTTGTATCTTACAGATATAGTCAGGTTACATGGAGTTATTCTCTCCATTATATCTGACCGTGATCCCAGGTTTACTTCTAACTTTGGTAAAGGCCTTCAGAAGTCGTTGGGTACTGAATTAAATTTTAGTACAACTTTTCATCCTCAATCAGATGGGCAGTCAGAACGAACAATTCAGACCTTGGAGGATATGCTATGAGCTTGTTCGATGGATTATCAGGGAAGTTGGGACCAACATCTTTCTTTGGTTGAATTTTCATATAATAACAGTTTTCATTCCAGTATACAGATGGCACCAGTTGTGGCGTTATATGGGAAGTAGTGTCGAACTCTAGCTTTTTGGGATGAAGTGGGTGAAAGGAAGTTTATGGGACCAGAATTGGTAGAAGAGATGGCAGAAAAAGTTTAGCTGATTCAGAAACACATGAGAACAACTCAGAGTAGGTAGAAGAGTTATGCGGACAATAGGAGGAAGGATCTATTTTTTGAGGTAGGTGATCATGTTTTTCTCAATGTATCATCATGGAAAAGTGTGATGCGGTTTGGTAAGAAAGGAAAGATGAGTCCAAGGTTCATTGGACCATATGAAATTCTGGAGAGAGTTGGATCAGTTGCATATTGGGTGGCTTTACCTCCGATTTTATCTCAGGTACACAATGTTTTTCATGTTTCGATGCTGAGAAAGTACATGCCAGATCCATCTCATGTTTTCAGTCCAGAGGTAGTTCAGCTGGAAGAAAACCTATCTTATGAGGAACAACCCGTCCAGATTCTTGACCACAGGGAGCAAGTGTTACGAAATAAGGTGATTAATCAGGTAAAGGTTTTGTGGAAAAACCACATGATGTAAGAGGTAACATGGGAATCTGAAAATTAAATGAGGGATAAGTACCCCCATTTGATTGATAAGTAAATAAATTGCAGGGATGAAATTTTCTAAAGGGGGAAGGATGTAACATCCCAAGTAAGTAATGAATAATAGAAATTTTTATCTATGTATATTAATGAATTAGATAGTGTTTTAGAGGCTTAAAATGAAAATAAATCCAATCTTAAGCATGGAATACACTAATATTTTTAAAAGATAGTTTTACTGCCTTTTGATGGAAAACCATTTTTAAATCTATCTTTTGACAATTTTATAAGCTATTTTTGTCAAAATAAACTTATTATTTATGATTGGGACATTAAAATTTACTTTGTGTGAATTTTTGGTATTTTTCTGACAATGTTCATTTTTTAATGAATAGTGAAAAATACTGCATTTTACATCAAAACTGCTTTTTAATCTAATTTATTTATATTATTAGATTATCTTTTGAACTGGTTTTAAAGGGAAATTAGAAAATATTTTTACCATTTAATCCAATGGTGGTCATTGGAATCAATTTCAATTTAAAATCGGACTTAAACTAGTATCAATCTTTTGATACTTATTGTTTCATAAAAACACGCTATTTGTCATGACCGCGGGAATTAATTATTAAATTAATTAACTTGACTTATATGTTTTGAATTTTGTAAAATAGACTTCATTTTTGAATTCAGAATATAATATATAGCTTTGGGTGATGTTTTTTGTATTTTTCTCAAAAACATCAATTTTTGATGAATAGTGAAACCACTAAGTCGTACTTATAAATACTGATTTTCCATTTAAATGAAATTTTTCCACCTTTGTGATTTGATTTTCAAAAATACGACATAAATCATTGTCATTAAGATGTAAAATGTGGTTCAATGAGATTAAAATAATTTTTTGGTGAATAGTACCTTTTATGTTTTTAATCGTGATTAGTGGTAATTAGTGTAGTTTAAGGTAAAAATAATATTTTAATAATATGAGATGAGCTTGAAACATGTCCTACCCTAATTGGATGTGTCATGGCCGACCAAGAAAATCAATGGGTAAACTTGGGGACCCCATGGAGCTACTTTGGTTGGGAAATGACATAAATAACTATTTATTTAATGAAAATGTAAAAATGACACAAACATAATATGTTTTATGAAAACAATTTTTAAGTGAGGATATACAAGTCATATTTTTTACTATAAATATTAATTGGAAATATATAAATCTTTACTACATAATCGTATTTTTTTATAATTTTTATACTTTAAATAAATTAAATTATTTATGACATCATGATGATGCAACGATTACCTCATTAATAAAGTATTTAAATAAAATGAGAAGATAATGTAAAATATATGACCTACACATCTCCAAAACCTATTGGATGGGTGGATTTATAACCCTTGTCACCTTATCCTAGAATTATATCAATTTGGGAACTTTTAAATTCGAAACTCATTTTCAAATAAAGTAATATTTCTTTACGTTCCAAGTGTGCCCCTCCTCTCCTCTTATAAAAGGCCCCCACCTCTACCTCCTTACCCACACTTCCAAAGCCATTGGATCAGCCAAACCCTTCCCATTTTGTCTCTAAAATTATCTTTTTTAATCCATGAAGCCTCACTTTGGGTAGAAGTCTTCCCAAGGAAGCCTTTGAGCTCAAACCAAAGGGAGTTACCCGATTTTAAGGTAATGTCCTCTTTTGAGTCCTTTTGTTTTATTTTTCTTCTCCAACCCCCTAAATGCTTTTTATTCTTTTCTTTTGTAACAACTACAGTATCCTAAATATACTAGGATTTTGTTATAATAATTATTCGAGCAACACATACACACACCTACATCTAATGGTTTAAGGACATATTATTTCCGTGGATGGTGAATTTATGCCTCCCGAAACGATGATTCTTCAAAATTATTTTAACACCTTCAAAGGTGGACATTAAGATGACACTATATTTATATATGATATATAATATGTTTATGTTTTCCTTAAGCTTATTTATTTTTCATTTTGGGCATACCTTTATGGTTTTCATTATGGGTAAACGTGATATCTTCATTTAAGGAAGTGCGGACTACCACCCCATCAAAGTGATTTGATTTGTTAAATATCATATGTGGGACATATAAAGGATGGAACTATGATATTATATATGATATTATACTGGAATTATAATATACCTTTATATAATTATGATTCCATTCTATAAAATACGAAATAGAAATGATAGTAGCATTCATGTGTACGTACGGCTTACCGTATCCATGAACGGTGCATTTCATTTCTTACCTCTAAATGATTATGTAATATTATAAATGAATGTATATACTAGATATATATGATATATACATAATTATTATAATTCTGGATATAATGGATACATGAACAACATGTAATTATAAAGGTTTTATTTTTGACTCAAGTACCAATGATCGTTAAAACGACCATTATTAACTTAATTAATTACATAGTGTTCATGACAAGGAAATAAGTGAAATAAATGGAATACTGAACTTTAAAAAGGTTTTTAAGCAAGTATAAATTAACACAAGTTTATTATTTAGGACATTAAAGAACGATCGAGTCAAGTCGGACCCGAGGTATGGGACTTCGTCTCAATCTCCTTTCATTGAGGCATATTTTTTTTTATACAAAACCTTCTTTTATATGGTGTATAAAACCCTTTGACTTTTACGTTTATCCAAAAGGAATCTTTTTTATACGAATCGTTTTACTAAAAAACAAAAGGGAATTTTTTTGTCGTACGTATGCGGCGACAACGACTTTTCTGCCGCCGTGACCATTATTTGAGTTTTGGCTTCCTCTACAAGCCATGCCTTTTTTAGAAGAAAAATAAATACAATGGTTTGCTTTTCTTTTATTTTGGTATTGAAATTGGTTTTCATAATGTTTTTATTATATAAATGTGTTGTATTGATATCTTTTGATTGAAATGTGAAAATGTTATGTTTCCTTTATGCATGTTTTATGTGATACGATTATGTTGAGGTTCTTGGGCATTATTATGAAGATGGGTGGTTACGTGATAAACTTAGAGCGGTTGATCCCGATATAGCTCTCCAATGAATTGGGTAATGTGGAGGAGTGAATTGTTAAGGTTTCTCCAAAGAGATTTAGGGAATATACTGTGATGGGTATTCCAAACCTAACCCATAGGGTTACTCCCTACGTATGAATGTTATGAATGCCTCAAGATACCTTTATGTCTTATGATTTCTATGATTTATTCATGATTTGGTGAGGTATGTTAAAGTGATTATGTTTTATGGGTAAAGTATGATTTCATTCTTATGTATATATGTACCCATGTTTCCTTTACATATTTTTATATCCCTTACTGAGCTTTTTATGATCATCCCAAGTTTTTTTGAAATGTTTTTCACAGGTGAAGGGAAAGGTACATGATATGATGATAGGGTCAAGGAAGTGTCAAGAATGAATCCAGGTTTTATTTCAAATATGTTTCCACTGATGGGAAAGAAGAATACTAACATTATGTAACCACTTTGTTTTTATGTGGAATGTAATGCAAGTTCTATGATCTAATTCTCTAAAACTCTAAACCCGAAAAGATACTCAATGTGTAATCTTGTAATAAATCAAGATTAAGTAAGGTTTAAGGATGGGGCCTTATAGTACATTCATCTAAACATTGGTTATAAATGATACAAGGTATATTTATAATTTATAAAAAATAACTAATAAAAATAATAAAATATTTTTTTTCCTTATTTAGGTACTACGATCACATCCCCATCCCAACACCCCCACTCCATCAACACACACCTTTGAAACCCCCTCCCTCTAACTCTTGTATAGTTCTCACCCACAGTATAGTTGAATACATCAATGTTCCACCCTAATTGGTAACATGATATGAATTTTATGATACAAGTGTGTATTATTTTCATGAACCCCAGAATCCACATGGGTTTTTTAGTTAAATAATAAAGGGTATATAATGTGATATAATAGTGTATGTGTCAATTTTTATTTTTATTTTCATGTAAAATTTCATTGATACTCTGTATGGGCTCATTATATGCGTTTAATGTTAAATATTAACCTATCATGGTTGTATTACTGATAAAAAAATAACAGGAATAATAGATTTTGACGAATTATTTTGAATGAATTATCAAATGAAATCAAATTTAAATTTTAAATTCATAATTATGAATAAATAAACAAGTAATTATAAATTTTAATGTGGCCACATTGATATAACATGATGGTTCTGGGAATATAAAATGTTTGTATTTGGGTCAATCCTAATGTAGTAATGTTTAGATTCAGTTGTTCAATTTTATATTGTAAGTCACATAAACATGATGAAAAGATAAATTTTTACAAAAAAATATTTAAAAATAAGGTTACTGAAACCAAGGTGAGGCATTTTCATTTTAAATTAACTATGAAAATATGTCTGTAGAAAGGGAACCTTTATACTAAAAACATTATCTAATTAAATTATTGATCTAATTAATCTTTTTTAGTTCTGCCGTCTTTGTGTTTGTAGGGTACTTGTGTAAATCCCATATTGAATTGATCCACAAATGAAAATCTATTCTCTAATGAATATTGATGGAATTTCAGGTTCTATAACATTGGATCTATAATCATGTAGTGTTTATCTTGATCCATGTGACAAGTCCATCATTTATTAATTATCATCCTTGAAATCACATTCTTATCATGATGGGAGATGAAGAAACATACCAAAATAATTATTTAGTCTAGATAAGGATCTCAAATTTTTTTATTCACAACAATTCACAATTTTGATGAATATATACACAGTAAATATATTCATCTATTTATAATTATATCATTAGGGTTAAAATATTATTTAATTTCACAATAACCATTAAATTATATAATATAACTTTTATGAACTCATTTAATGAAATGATAATAATATTTTCATTTTCATATGGGGTGGATAAAATTGAAAAATGATAAATTTTATTTTATGAGCCTATAAAATATTATTTATCACTGGACTAAATCATCTTATGTTAGTCATCCTCAACATTATTAAAATAATATTTCTTATCTACATAAAAAAAATTACATTTTGATTAAATTTGTACTTAATTTAGGAGATCAGAAAATCTTAAATAAAATTATTCATGAGTCTCTAAAATAATGTTAATTATAATTATTAAATTCAATTCGAATTTAATCGAGATCAATATAATAAATTAGACGTTGTAACCTCTATAATTCATACTCAATGGTATTATATAAGCATATATATAATCCAAGATTACCTTCTAATAATGGGTAAGGCTGCCTAATAGAAATACGTTAATGTCATAATGTCAATAACCTCACACAAGATATTGTTGTCCGATACAATACAATTATGAGAATATCTCATAAAAACACATCAAAAATATTTCATCAACATTTGTTCTTGATAATTCATTGTTTATATATAAAATATTATCTCATCACTACACCATGGTCATGAAATCGAATATGAAAATTCCATTTCAATCAATGTGTAGAGATATCAACTTACATTAACATATAGGGGGAATAATTCCTCTTGTTATTCATTAATAACATGTCATTATAGATGCACCAAACATATCCAATATGCCGAAAACATATGGTGAAACTATTTTTCTTAGTAAATCAATTTATGTGAGTCATTATATGCATCAATAATAATCATACTATCTATAGACCACTACATGCACTCACCAGACAGAATAATCGATGACACTGAACATGTTGAATTAAAACAAAAATGCTTGTTCTCAAAACCATTATTCATCGATATTATTAATTTAAAACATAATGGGATGAAGTATCATCTATATATGAGTACTAAAAAATAATATTGAACACATGTTTCCCCATATATTATTTTTATCCAAATGTAAAAAGAGTTTTAAGAATATCAATTTGGAATTTCAAGGCTCTAATCATAAGATAGAACTACTCTTACCATTCCAATGTGATATATTAATTAGGAAATTTTACAATAAATTAACATTGAACAATGAATGATATAAAATAAAATTTTTTAATTTTTCAACTTTTCAAATTACATTCAATCCAATTTACATAGATTTTCTCTAAGTCATCATCCCCAACATGATCTTTATTGTTTGTTCCTCCATCCCCTATATCGATGACATTGTATCACCCAAAGTATTTGAAAATAAATTTAATATTGAATGTATGAAACACTATGTCTCCAAAAAAACCAATTTGATTTAACCTATCTATTAAACATAATTTTTCCACTTATGTGATTTGAAATTTGAAAAGCTTACAAACACGCTTGTGGTCAGTATGATGTTTAGAGTCTAATGAGATAAATATAATTTTCATTGATTATTAAAATGACCTTATGAATCGTAATATTACCTATAATATGACCCGTATGAATATTATATTATTTTATTATTTTATTTTCATCAGGTTTTAAGATAATGAGATCTTGTTTAATTTTCTTACATGATATAAAATGAATTATAGTTATAAAATTGTTAATTTTCGAATAAATTTTGATTTTACAAAAACTGTAATCATGTTTATATATTTATTTTCAGAAAATAGAGTCCATTATTTAATTATAAATTTCAAAAAAATGGTTTGGGTGAATTTTTGGGAATTTTACTAAATAGCCTTTTTTAAGAATTGTAAAATACGAGAATTTACCTTTTATAAATACATTATCAGTTAAATTCAATATTAATAGAATCATTGATGATGTAATAACAATTGGTTTGAACTCACATGATCTTATTACTATTATGGGTCACATGAATCAACACTATTTCATTAGTTGAAGTAAATATTTAAATAATGAATAAGATATTAATAGATCACCCATCTCTTCCACAATAAACCACACCCTCACATCCTCTTCTCTTCACTCCTATGAAGTCATGTGCCTTATCTAAATTATACAAATAATATCCTCCCAAGAACCTAAGACATGTCTAGAATAC
Organism: Viscum album; assembly: GCA_963277665.1. Lineage (NCBI taxonomy): Eukaryota > Viridiplantae > Streptophyta > Magnoliopsida > Santalales > Viscaceae > Viscum > Viscum album. Next base: position 1,690,527,867 of record OY728120.1, read on the forward strand.
CTTGGTCTCATAAAATGTAGAAATCCTCTCCCCTTAAGAGACTCTCAACGAAGATGACCTCCAGAGGTAAATCAATCATTTCATTTTGTTTATTTCAACTTACTTTTTTTATCATTCATTACAAAACTATTTTCATCCAAATGTTATGATAACTCTAGTAACATAAATGCACTATAATTTTTTTATGATAATAGAATAATTTTTCCTTATATATCCTTTCCCCTTCTATTATAATAGAAATGAAAACAACACCCGAGATGTGTTAATTTATCACATTCATCGATGGTAGATTTTAAATTTTTATTGACAAATATATTCTGGTTATGGAACCATTTTTATAGGTGAACCATATTATTTTATAGGTTATATATCCAATTTATGTTTCTATACTCTTTTGTTACAAATCATACTAATGTATATATCGAAATGAGGTCATTGTGATAAAAAATCTCTATATTACCAAAACACTTGTCATTAATGTTTTATATAATGATTCATCTTCACTCAAATTGAACAAATGAATTTTATAAAACATTTAACTTATGAATGTTCAAATATCACATAAAACAAAAATTCAGGAAAACCGTAATCATTATACATGTTTATTCGTACATGAATATATGTAAACCAATCCTGAAAACCAAGGATGAAAACACTCCAAAACAATGATATTGAATCTCATAAAACATGAAAAGGACAGGAATGTACCTAATAAGGTTATACTAAATCATACAAAAGAAATGGAGGGTTCCAAATAAATAATTTATAAAAATAAATATGATTATTCATGTCAGTAAAATCAATCTAGGAACACCTTCAAACATAATGTAATAGTTTTCTAGATGAACCTCCATATTCATTTAGCTTACTGTTATTATATACATACCTCTATTAAATTTTTATTTATTTATAAGTAATCCTCAATAATTTCGTGTCAATGTTATATATGTTTTTATCATCTATAATACTTCTTTAATTTATGGGTATTTATATGTTTTAAAATGTTCATTCAATAATTCATCCAAAAATACAAGCCCAATTCAAAGAAATTTCTCAAATTTTTTTCTAATTTAAAAGGCAATATATAATTAAATTATAGCCACCATATTCCATATGAAATCACAAATTTTATAATTAAAATACTACGTTACTTCACTTTTGGATTTATAAAGAGTCCTTTCCAAAAGAACTCTTCCATTCAATGTAAATGATTATTTATCTCAAGAAAAACACAATGATTTTATATGAGTATATTCATCTATTAAAAAAATCATGTTTATTATAATGTATCATTGGTATTATTCATTTATGATATCATATAAAACATTTAATTTAATGTTTTAGGATTATTTTGACTGTAGATGTACTATCGTAAAACCATTCACCAATTTATTTCGAATGGTTAGTGTTTATGCTTAATGATTGGGGAATGTTATTTTGTTTTCATTTTAAAGTCTCCATAAGAATGTATATGTATTTTATGTTCCCCATTAATAAGAGGATAGAATTGAATTTATTATGTTATGGGTGTGCCCGCTATAGTACCATGATGCATCAGTAGGTATCATGAGACAAACTAAAGTCTTGACACAAGGCCTTGACATAATGACTATATATTGTCTTGGATTGAGGCATTGATTGTACATTTATTATGTCCAGAATTAATAATTAGCTCATTATTAAAACTATTAATTCAATGTTCATGAGGATATTTGACTAGCACAATACCCATGATTATGCTTTATATTGGAATTATTTATTCAGATCTTCTTGTAGACAAAATGTGTTCATGTACATTTTTAAAGGAATGTGTTTTTCCTTTTTCATTATACCTAATTATTATTTTTATGAAATATCTACAGTATTGTAAAACCTTACAAATAATTATAGATCACCCATTTCTTATGTTTTATTTTCCTAGGTGAAGAAGTGGTATATTATGAATGACATGCTGAAATAACCAATGGGTAATGTTTATTGTCAAAGGAGTTTTTAATTTTTTCTCTTTTATGATGTAATGTTGAACTCGTGTATGGATATTGTTTTACCAAACTACTAAACTATTTGTTCATTTATTATAATACATTATTTTAATCATACCAATTTGTCAAAAGATAGCACTGACTCTAGGAAATTATTGTTAGGTTTTTACATTTTATACAAGTTAAAGTTTAGAATAATACTTGGAAACTAGATCTTGAAAAGCATGATAAGGGACAAACTATAAGATAGTCCTTGAGGATATTTATACAATAATATTATAACAACTAGGTCCTTATGATATCATAGACACCCTTCATTTAACATGGTCTTTAGGACCTGGCCCGCCAGGTTCCACCAGTTTCCCCACAGATACATGGACCCACCCTAGGGCCCATCCACATGCCCAAACGGGTCATCTGGCTAATGACTATCCCCACAGGAAAACACATGTCCTATATAGTTTTCATTTTACTCACTCACAAACACCCTGGGAGACTTCCCAAAAGGTCACCCACCGTGATCACTAAACCAAGACAATCACGCTTAACTGTGTAGTTCTAATCAGTAAGGCTCTTGTAAATGAATGTACACCCTATTGACATGATTCATATCATATAGTGATTTAACCATTTATCATTTTTGTGGTATCAAAATCACCCCCTTAGAGCAAAACATCCACATTGTGGGCCCTAAATATAATCCCAATTAGAGCACCACACATAAGGTTGTGTTCCTCCTTTTATTCAAAATGTAACAACTAGGTCCTATTGATAGCACAAACACTCATCCTTTAACATGACCGTCAGAACTTGGCCCAACAGGTACCACCAGTTGCCCCACAGACACGTGGTCCCCATCCTGGTGCCCACCCACATGATTGAATGGAACATCTAACAAATGACAGTCCCCATAGTCCCACACATGCCCTATATAGTGTGGTTTTCCTCAATCAAACACAGCTTGGGAAACATCCCATAAGTTCACCCATCCGGATCACTACTCCAGGACAAGCACGCTTAACTATGAAGTTCTAATCAGGAAGTCCTCAGAAAATGAAGGTTCACCTTATTTTCATGAGTGATATCATTTTTTCATTTAACCCTTTTTCATTTTTGTGGTGTTACAATAAAAATGAATCATGATGGATTCAAACAATTAATACTTCCAAATTTACACTTCGTTGAAACCGCTAGTACATTTAATGTTTTTAATATAACAACTGGGTCCCTATAACAGCACAGACACCCCACCTATGAAATGGCTATTAGACCCTGGCCCACCATGTACCACTAGTTTCCCAACAGACACATAGTCTTCATCATGGGGCCCACCAATGTGCCCGAACGGGTCATCTGACTAATGATAGTCCCCATAGACCATGATATTTTCTTTCAGGTGTGCTTTGTCCTCACTCACAAAGACCTTGGGAAACAACCCAGAAGTTCATACATCATGATAACAACTCCAGGACAAGCACACATTACCGTGGAGTTCTAATTAGGAAGGCTCCCATAAAGGAAGGTTCACCTTATAGACATTAGTCATATCATTTAGTCATTTAAACCTCTATCATTTTTGGGGTGTTACAATCACACCACCCCCGCACTGCCAATAGAGACCAATTTCCACATTGTGGTATAGACATCTCAACATAGGACATTCACAGAACATAAGGCGAGGTTCCTCCTTTGATAGGAAATGTATCAGGTGGGTCCCAGCAGTGCATCACACATAAGGCAGGGTTCCTACTTTGATAAAAAATGTAACATCTGGGTCCCGGTGATAGCACCGACACCCCACATTTAACATGGTCATCAGGCCGTGGCCCACCAAGTACCACAAGTTTCCCCTGAAAAGATGTGGTCCCCACCCTGGGGCCAACCGACCTACATGACCGAGTCATCTAACGAATGACAGTCCCCAGATCCCAACACATGTCCTTTCCTGTGTTATTATTCCTCACTGACACACACCTTGGGAAAAATCCCATAAAGTCACCCATCATGATCACTACTCCAGGAGAAGCATGCTTAACTTTGGAGTTATAATCAAGAAGGATTCTAAAAAGGATGGTTCACCTTACTGACATGACTCATATCATTTAATCATTTATCCCTTTATAATTTTTTTGGTGTTACAATAAAATTGAATCTTGATGGATTTGAACCATTAATCCATTAAAATTTAAACACTACTAAAAACACTAATCCATTTAACGTTTTTAATGTAACAACTATGTCCTGGTGACAACATATACACCCTTCCTTTAACATGGTTATCGATCCCCGGCCCGCCAGGTACCGCCAGTTTCCCTACAGACATGTGGTCCCCACCCTAGGGCCCACCCACTTTCCCGAACCGGTCATCTGACTAATTATAGTCCCCTCAGGCCAACAAATTTCATTTCTAGTGGTATTTTTCCTCACTTACACAAACCTTGGGCAACATCACAGAAGGTCACCCATCTTAATCACAACTACAGCACAAGCACGCTTAACTATGGAGTTCTAATCAGGAAGGCTCCCAAAAAGGAAGTTGAAGAATATTGAAATTAGACATATCATTTAGTCATATTACCATTTATCATTTTTGTGGTGTCACAATAACCCCCCACATTAGAGCCCAGACACCCCGTCTTTAACATGGTGTTGAACCCTGGCCTTCCAGGTGCAACCAGTTGCCCCACAGACACATGGCCCCCACCCTAGGGCCCACCCATGTGCCCGATTAGGTCATCTAACTAATAAAAGTCCCCACATGCCAATAGCTTCCTTTTCTAGTGTGATTTGTCCTCACTCACACAAAACTTGGGAAACATCCCAGAAGGTCACCCATCTAGATCACAACTCCAGGCCAAGCACGATTAACTGTGGATTTCTACTCAGGAAGGCTCCCAAAAAGGAGGGTGCTATTACTGACATTACTCATATCATTTAGTCAAATGACCATTTATCATTTTTTGGGGTGTTATCATCACCCTCCCCCATATTGAGCACAATTTCCCATTTGTCTGCCCTATATCTCAACATAGGCATTGCACCTCACTTAAGGCGGGTTTCCACCTTTGATACCGAATGTAACAACTGGGTCTCGATGAAAGCACATACACCCCAGCTTTAACAAGGACATTGGCCCATGGCCCGGTAGGTACCGATTGTTTCCCCATATACACGGTGTCCCCACCCTTGGGCCCACCCACATGCCCAAACAGGTCATCTGGCTAATTAAAGTTCCCACATGAAAAAATGTCTTTTCTAGTGTGCCTTTTCCTCACTCAAACACACATTAGAAAACTTCCCACAAGGTCACCCATCCAGATCACTACTCGAGGACAATAACACATAACAGTGGTGTTCTAATCATGAAGGCTCCTGAAAATGAAGGTGTACCTTATGGACATTAGTCATATCATATAGTCATTTATCCCTTTATCATTTTTGTGGTGTAAAAATATCTAAATATTTTGTTAAGGAATATATTATGTGGATATTAACATAAAATACACCCCTATAAGTATTCAACAAGAGGATATGATTTAGTACAAAATACTAACAAAAAACTATGAAATTGAGATTTAGGATTGACCTGTGGTATCCTATTATACAAAAAAGAGCCTTACTACGCACCTCATTTGACACTTCCAGGGTATATACCTTGGATAATTCAAATTTCATTACAATCCATTATAAAGGATTTAAATATAAGGTTTTCCACAAAGAACCAATTTTTCTGATTATGATATTATCTATGTATATAATTTCAATTTATGTTATTTATTTACCATCTTTGAGATTATTCATTATGATTAACAACCAAATCTCGTATATCATATTATTTAGAAATGGTGTTAAGTGTAAGGAATGGAAACTATATGAACACGCATGTCCAATGTAAGGATTTCCATTCTATTCAATTTTATGATGTTCTCTCTGGTGCTATGACTGGTGCGGATAAACTGATATCTATATTGGGATAACTGACTGAGATTAAAATTAATAAATTTACCCTTATAGAGCATCTGGATCTGCAATGGGGGAAGATATGTTAGACCTATTTATATGACAACATCCTCTATCATTTAATGGGACTACATCGAAGAGGAGTAGTGGATACATTAATTAGAGAAGATATTTCTCACTTTGAGATGTAACTAAAGAGAGAAGGTTATCATGGTATTTTATTGAATAAAGGGAGATGAAGATCAGTGGTGGTGTTTAATCCAAGAAAAAAAGGAGGAAGAAGAAATATAATAATTTGAATGGAGTGTATTTAAGGAAAAATTATTAGATAAATTCTTCCATCATGAACAATGAGCATATATAGAAAGTCATTTTTTGAATATGAGGAAAAAATTGGATGGGAGTGTTTAAATGTATGAATATTACCTCACAATGTTATCTAGATATGTCTTGGATTACATAAGTAATCCAAGGAACATGATTGGTTATTTTATTGATGGTTTAAAACCATACTTCCAAAAGGAAATAGTCTCCCAATGTTTCCCATCATATGAATATATATTGTCTAGCGATACTATGAAAAAAATGGAATTATCTAAATCATATGATTATAAGTGAAAGGATAAAGAGAATATGGATGCTGAAAAATATAGATAATGAAATAAGTAAATTGGGAAGAAGGGAAGATATTCCCTTCCACCCTGAGATAATTGTGGGCTGGGACACCTTGGTACTTGTTTGAAGGATATGGGTGTCTGTTACTTGTGTGGAGAAAAATTCAACCTATTATGAGGTTTTTGGGGGATGAAATAAATTAAAAATGATCAGTGATACAATTTCTAGGATAGGTTACATTAGAAAAATTACATTCTTAGGCATCAAGGAAATGTTACCCAAGAAGCCCATTGGATCATCACTATGCTTATGTGGTCACAACTGCTAATATTTACATCCCTATTGATGTAGTGTAAGATACACTAATTGTTTCATCATACTTTTCTAATGATTTTATTGATTATAGATCATCATATTCTTTCATATATTCGAAATTTACCATGAATAATAGATATTGCTAATTTTATTTAAGAACGGGGTTTTCGGTCATAAATCCTAAGTGGAGTATCAATGCCAAAAATATGTGTCAATAAGTCCCCATTATGGCTTATAGACGTGATTTATCTTCTAATTTTGTTATCTCATCCATGATTGAAATTGATATAATCCTTAGTATGGTTTGGATTCCAAATCATGATGCAAAAATCTATTAAAATAAGACGGATGTATCAATTTTTCAAAATGATATAGAATCCATTATATTTAGAGAACAAAGATCATCACCTCGCTCTTATATTGATCCACCCATAATAGCTATACATTATGATATTCTTCGAGATTATGAGAATGTAATATATATAGTTTAGGAAAAAAATATTCAAATTGGTGATGTACCTATTGTGAAATAATATAGTGATGTCTTTATAGGGGATTTACATGGACATCCTCCAGAGTAGGATATTGAATTATCTATAGAATTAAATTTCTAGTTAATGAACTATATTAATGACTCCTTATAGAATGGCCACTGTGGAATTAATAGAACTAAATAAGCAACAAGTGACATTAAGTGATAAATGATTTATTCACACGAGTGTTCCTCAATGGGGATCCCATGTTCTATTAATTAAGAAGAGTGATGGGTCTATGAGGATGTTCATAAACTTGTGGGAAATCAATTATATAATAATAAAAAACATGTATCCCCTAATTAACATTGGTGATTTAGTTGATCAACTTCATGGAGACCTATATTTTTCAACGATTGGACTTCGATATGGATATCATCTGTTGGGAGTGAGGAAGGAACATATTCCAAAGATAGCATTTCATACCTAGTGTGGACATTACGAGTTTACAGTAATGCCTTTTGGAAGGACTAATTCACCTTACGTTTTCATGGATCTAAAAAATAGATTTTTCAAGGAATGTCATGATGAATCTATGGTGGTATTTATTAATTATATGTTAGTATACACTAAAATCTACAATGATCAGGAAAATTACTAGTGCATATTCTGAATACTCATAGAAGAAATGAATTATATGGAATGTTTATCAAGGGTGAATTTGGGCTCCAATCAGTTTCCTTTCATGGCCACATTGACTATATGAATGGAATATATATTAACCCTTCAAAGATAATGGATGTTCATGAATGGCGTAATCTAATGAACAGAACTCAGGTGTGATTTTTATTGGATTAATAGGTTATTATAAGTATTTCATTCAGAAAATCACTCATTTATCTAACAAAATGACCATGTTTACAAGTAAATAGGATAAGTTTGTATTGAAAAATGAATGTGAGGAATGTATCAATGAATTTAAGATGATTTCAATGAATTATATGATCCTTTCTCTAACATCATGAAATAATTGGTTTGTTATCTATAGTGATTCATCCAAGAAAAGACTTGGTTGTTTCCTTGTTTTGAATTATAATTTTATTTCCTATGCATCAATGGAGTTAAAAATTCATGAATAAAAATATTGTACTCATGATCTTTAGTTAGCTGTTGTGATCTTTTCTATAAAAATATGGTGACACTATCTCTATGGTGAAATATGTGAGATTTATATGGATCACATGGGTTTAATGTATATATTATCATAGAAATAAGTCAACATAAGTAATACTCAATGTCTAAAACTAATCAAGGATTATTATTGTTCAATACACCACCACGTAGGAAAGGAAAATAAGTTACTAATTCATTGAGAAATAAAAATCTTAGAGTTTTAGAAAAATGTTGATTAAAGGGTATCCTATATTCATGGATATAATAAGGATGGGTATGGGAGTTATCAAATAAGGGGAAACATCATTACTTTTTTAATATGATACCAATCAATCATTATTAGAAAGGATTAAATTCTCTTTGCCTACTAATGAGAACCATCAAAGGAATATTAATGATGTGAAATATTGGAAGTGGGTTGACTTAATATGTGAAGATAGAATTCAGATATTTTTTAAGAGGCTATGTGTTCCCTGTATAACTAATCTGAAAATGGACTTATTGGATGATTCTCATAGCTCAAATATCACTATACACCATGCTAATACTAAAATTTATAGTTATTTGATGGAACATTTCTGACGGAACCACATGATGTGGGAAATTGCTGATTATGTATCATGATTTTTAGTTTTTTATTAAGTGAATGCATAAAAAAAGAATACAAGAGGAGGAATGAAAAATCTAACTATTACTACAATGAAATGCAATGACATAACCATAGATGTTGTCATTGGATTGCCCAAAACTCAATGAAATAATGATGCAATATGGATAATTGTGTATCGACTTACGAAATCTGCACATTTCCTTTCTATAAAAATGGTTTTCCATTGTATCACCTTGAAATACCATATATAAAGGATGTTTTATGACTTCCTAGAGAATATCTCTACGTTGTTTCTAACTGTGATCCACAATATACATCAAAATTCTAGAAAATTAATCAAAAGGCCTTGAATACTGAGCTTCAATTGAATACATCTTATCGCACTAAAATTGACATGAAATCTAAAAGAAAGATATAAACATTAGAATACATGATGAGATAATGATCATGTGATTTTCAAGGTATGATGGGTCAGTATTTACCTTTGGTGGAGTTTTCCAACAAATTATAATTTCTATTAAAGCATTCCAATGGTACCATATTAAGCATTGTATGGACTGAGATGTCATGCACTAATTGTTAGGACAATGATGATGATGAAGGGTATATATTTCATGTGTTGTATTTTTTTTAATGAAATATTGAAAAAATAACCTCTCTTCAGAAAATAATCATAAGGATATTTTGTTTCCAAATGAATCTGTACCTGATTTTCGATGGAATGAGAACATGTTTTTCGTTGAAATTAGAGCATGTTCTTTAAAAAAAATAAGAACCTATTTTTTTGATGGAATCAGAAAAAAATATTTAATAAAATTAGATTATATTTAATGAGAAAATAAGAGGCTGATTTATATAATAATTAGAGCTTGATTTTCTAAATAATCGGATTCTAATTTTAAAAAAAACTAGAACATGATTTTTCGAATAATCATAGCCTAATTTTTAAAAGATTCAAAGCCTATTTTTATTTAATTGTAATGGAAGGGTTTTTTATGTTGTAATGGAGATTCATAGTCACTATTACTATGATGTTCTACATGTGAAGATGGTTTTTTTATTTTTATTTCATATAGATCACGAGTTTTTGTGAGAACTCATGATGATATCTTGATTGAAGAATGTTGGAATAGATGAAAATTACCGAATGAAAAAAGTGATACCGATGTAGAAAGTGATTTTTGATTATGATGGGAAATACCCTTAAAAGGTGATGCTGATGATTGTTAAAAAAGTGGTATTGATGGATGGTTTATATGCATAGTCGATGGATGATGAAAATATGATGATAATGAAAGTGGTGCCAAGTGAGATAAATGCCAGTGAGAAATCCTGGTGCTAACACTAGTGTAGAAAACGTTTTTTACGTCGATTATTTTTCATTATTTACGTCGGTTTTTAGGCGACGTTAATACGGACGGCGTTATAAATAACGTTTTTTACGTCGGTTATTTAAAACCCGACGTAAAATCCCTAACATCACGGTGTTTATCACGTCGGTTCATTAATAACCGACGTGAAAAATGATGGGGGATGGGGATTTAGCACGTCGGTTATTATATAACTGCCGTGATAAACCGCGGGTGGGGGGGTTTAGCACTTCGGTTATATAATAACTGACGTGCTAAATATGCGCGGGGGGGGGGGGGGGGGGGGTTATCACGTTGGTTATTTCTAAACCGACGTGATAAAACGCCTGGGATATCGTTTATCACCTCGGTTATGACATAACCGACGTGATTAACCCTTCCCCGGGCCTATTATCACGTCGGTTTCTTAAATAACCGACGTGATAAAAAGGCCTGGGAAACGTTTTACCACGTCGGTTATCCAATAACCGACATGGTAAATCGATTCCCAGGCCTTTTAGCAGGTCGGTTATATTAAGAACCGACGTGATAAAAGGCCCGGGAACGGTTTATCACGTCAGTTCTCGAAAAAACCGACGTGATAAACCCCTATCGATTTATTTACCACGTCGGTTATAAAATAACTAACGTGAAAGCGATATATTTTTTTAAATAATTGCACTACTCTCACAAAAAAGAAACCAGAAACCAAACAACAAAAATAACCATGTCAGCCCTCCCCCAAGCCCCAACTGAACCCCACCCTCATCTATACCCACCTAACAACCTGGCCAGCCCTCCCCCACCACATTGGAGCCCCACCACAACCCTTGGACACCCCCACCCCTTGGACAGCCCCCACCATCATTTACACCCCCACGACCCCTTGTATAGCCGCAAACACCCATTGGACACCCCTCCCATATCCCTTGGACACCCCACCCCTTGGACACCCCCACCCCTTGGACAGCCCCCCCACCCTCATTTACACTCCCAAGACCCCTAGTACAGCCTCAAACACCCATTGGACACCCCCCACACCTTGACAGCCCTCCCAGACCCCTTGGACACCCCCCCGACCCCTGGACACCCCCCCCCCCCCCCCGAGCCCTTGGATAGCCCCAAACAACCCTTGGACACCCCTCCCATATCCCTTGGACACCCCCCCACCCCTTGGACACCCCACCCCTTGGACAGCCCCCCACCCTCATTTACACCAAACCGGCCCCTTGGATAGAACTCCCAGACACCTTGGACACCACTCCCATATCCCTTGGACACCCCCCACCCCTTGGACACCCCCCACCCCTTCGACAGCCCCCCACCCTCATTTACACCCCCCGAACACTAGGACAGCCCCAAACACCCCTTGGACACCCCTCCCATATCCCTTGGACACCCCCCACCCCGTGGACACCCCCCACCCCTTGGACAGCCCCCCCACCCCCTGGACACCCCCCTGACCCCTTGGAAACCCCCCCCCCCCCCCCCCGACCCCTTGGAAACCCCCCCATCCCCTTGGACAGCCCCAAACACCCCTTGGACACCCCTCCTATATCCCTTGGACACCTGCCACCAATTAGACACCCCCCACCCCTTGGACAGCCCCCCCCCCACCCTCATTTACACCCAACCGACCCCTTGGATAGCCCCAAACACACCTTGGACACCCCTCCCATATCCCTTGGACACCCCCCACCCCTTGGACACCCCCACCCTCATTTACACCCCCCCCCCGACCCCTAGGACAGCCCCAAACACACCTTGGACACCCCTCCCATATCCCTTGGACACCCCCCAAACACCCACCCACCCCCTTGGAACCTCTCCCCCCATACCAAAATCCAGACCAGAAAAACCATCAACAGTAGACCAAAACAAGCTTTAGAGAAAAATTAAACATTCACTTATATAACATTCAAAACTTACACTGTCAACTTCAAAAAAAACTAAATCCAACCTAAACGACTACTAAATACACAATTACATTGACAATATTCAAAATTTCATTTTACATTACAAACAACTAAAAGTCAATCAAACCTGTAAAATAATTTTACCACTCCACTTGTAAGTGTTTGATATCTTCAGCAGTAAAGGGTTGAGGGTCATCAAAAAGCTACAAAGGAAAAGGATAGTAGTCAACGTGTATAATGAATAAATCAAATTGAAATATTATGAGAAAGAGTAAATCTTACCAGGTCAAATCTCAGAACTGTCGCAGTTGTTATTATTTCATACATAAATCTTAACATGTAATATCCGCATTCGATGATGCCTTGTTGCTCATGACATTTCTGTTTGAATGAGTGTAAATTCAATATATTATTTTTATGTAATAAATCAAAATGTACAAATTATAAATGGATATTTACCTTCGCATGTACATATTTGATCTTGAAATTCCTTTTCTTTGCACTTTTTCGAAAGTGGACCCATGCCTTGTTAGAAAATAATACGAATGGGGTAAATTTAAAATTCATTATAATATATAAAACTATTGTGAAATTGAAACTTACGATTCCAATATATTCTTAAAACTTTCTCACACATCATCATGGAGAGAGCATATCCAATAAAGTGCTTTCTCCCTAGGGCAAAAAACCCCTAACATCCAATGATCCCTAATAAAAGGAAATTTAACGTTAGTGGTTTTTATGTTAAAAGATAATTAACTCTTTGAGAGGGATGTGTTTCATACCTCTCACAAAAAGGCATCATCCGACACTGTGTGATTACATTCTTTTCAAATCTATCAGCAATATAAATTATTCTTTGTTCCTCATCTAATGCACATGCTTCAGGGGAAATCAATTGTGGGTCCACGAATCCATATACATCTGTCAGCTCATTCCTCTCACAAATTTTATACAGATACCTAATACAAAGCAGACATAAGTATACATTTTTAATAAATATAATGCAAGGAAAAGGTGTTAAGACTTACATGATAAAAATTTGCACCACGTTGATGCCCAACTTATCTCCAGTGACAAACTCCATGATATCAGTTTTCATAATCCCCACACTTAGTTCACGTCCACAAACATGAGCTTCCATTGTAAAGTCATAATGATCCGCCTACAAATTTGAATATCTTGAAAATTTTTCAAGACTGCTAGTATCTGCATCTGATTTCATAGCTATCTGTCTTTGTTGTTGTCTATACAGTATTTCTTTACCTTTGAAGTATTCCTGTTAAAATAAATTGAAAAATATATTAGTTTTCAAATGATAAAACATTAATAAAAATATAAAATAAAAGATATAACATCCATACCTCTATGGTAATGAGTCGAAGAAGTCTGGATGGCCAATGTAAAAAATGGCCTATACTATGTCCAACTGTCGTCACCTCATCTGTAGGTAATGGTATCCGAGCTGATCTATCTATAATATCCTGTACAGTGACCCTCTGATTCTCTACCTCTAACTTTTGATGATGAACTGTATCTCCTATACAATATACCATCCCATATGCAACTATATGATGTTGAGGATCATCAACATACAACTCAAAATAAGTAGGTAGCTGCGGCGGAGGAGGAGGATCAAAAATGGGGTCCGCAGGCTGAGGTGGGGGAGTGGGAGCTACTGGGGGAGTTGGAGTGGGAGCTGCACCCTGAAATTGTCTTTGCAAGTCTGCAAACATAAACTGCACCGATGCTCTAATCTTGTCCTCCATTGTCGCATTAATATTATGGACTTCAGCCTCCAAGGATTCTATTTTTTTTATAAACTCCCTCAACGTTAGAAGTTGAGGAACGTGGCAACACTTTTCTTACCGATACACCTGCCGGATATCCTCTTACACGGCCAGGATGTTCGGGCTTTCCCAATGCCACAGATAAAATATCTTCCCTCCCAGATGGTGTAAATGTCCCCTGTGAACTCTGCTCCTCAAGGGAGTCATGTAATAATTAATTGAACATTTCTATAATGATTGGAAATATATGACGAAAATAGTAAACTTAAATAAATAAAATAGATATCTTACAATCCTCTCAACTACGAGTCTCGATTCTTCCGAAAGATATTGTCCTTTTTTTCCCTTCCAAGCTCTTTTCCATTTCTCATGTCTAGATGGAGGGGATGGAGGGGCCACCTCTCCAGAGCTTGAAGACTCAGCTCTTAGTTGTTGAAATTTTTCTGCCATCATTTGTTCTTCCAATAATGCATACCCTCCCCGAGATAAACTATGAGGGTATACATTTTTAGATTGGATCTCTTGATGAGCTTTCCTTGTTAGCTGTAAATAATGAATAAGTAATCATTAACAAAACAATAATAAGATCATTTATATAAGAAAGCTTATAAAAGTTTACATTGCCCTTACCAAAAATGATTCTTTTCTTCTACTTTCAAAAAATTGTCTCCATGTGTCTTCATCTATAAAAGGATATATACGACATGGATTCTCATGACTCATATGACCATAAATGAAATCAGATGAGAGGGTTGATTTGAAATCCCTCCATCTCCTAGCAGCCAACGATAAGCATTTCTTCTTGACTCCTCCAGTGTCAGGAATATCAAATGTCATCTGATAAAAAAGAGGTTAAATATATTATATATACTAGAAACATTTAAGGAACAGTCAAACAATAGCAAAAGATCTTACCAAAATGGTCTCCCATAGATGAGAAATTATCGCCTTATCCACACTTCTCCAATCATCATAGAGAATGCTTACTTTGCTC
Source organism: Viscum album (assembly GCA_963277665.1). Taxonomy (NCBI): domain Eukaryota; kingdom Viridiplantae; phylum Streptophyta; class Magnoliopsida; order Santalales; family Viscaceae; genus Viscum; species Viscum album. The sequence continues at coordinate 1,690,543,044 of OY728120.1, forward strand.
TTAGCATGAGTTGCTACAAAACCCTTAAAATCTTTAGCATTTGGACCTCTAGGAAGATCATCATCATCAAACTCCACGACTATCCTCTCCTCCTTCGTACGGGCAAGTGATAATTTTGGTAAACGTGTGCACCCACGCTTACCAACCTTTGAACTCTTTTTCGTAATAGGAGCATGTGAATGTTCCTCCCCAGATGTATGACCAATATGCTCATCTCCAGAATCATGTGGCTGATCAACTGATTGATCTGTCATTTTCCTTCAAATCAAAAAAACATACATTAGTTCACAAATATACAAATTCAAAATACTACTTAATCAGAAAATAGAAAAGTGTACTAAATTACATAATAGTAAACATTGGTAATATGGTTAGCATGTTAAAAAATGATAAACATGGTAAAAACAGTCTGTTGTACCCCTCTCTCTTGGATTTTAATGATCACAATCACTCTTATTATGTTCTAACTTGTTTTCAAGTGTTTTTGTTGATAGGAAAAAGGTTGCCAAGGAGTTGGCCCAAGAAAGCTGAAAAGTGGACTCACTGAGTCCACTGGTCAACCGGTGTGAGCTCACCGGCCAGCCGGAGGACCCAGGCATAGACTTTCCCACTGCCTGGTGTCACCGGCCGGCCAGTGGACCAGACAGCCTTGCTCTGTCTGGACCACTGGCCGGCCGGTGGACTAGACAGAGCTTTGCTGTCTGGACCACCGGCCAACCGGTGATCCACCACCGGCCAGCCGGTGCGCCCAGGACTTCTCCTCTTTACGGTTTTTATTGTTTTATCATTTTGGTTTGATACATGTTTTAATAAATAAAAAATTTACAATATCTAACATTATATGAAAAAACTAAATGTAAACAAGAAATAAACATGTGTTACATGTAATTTTAGGAATGTACAGTTGGATTGTTTTCCCAAATTCCTTCGTCGTGATCGTTCCTTATGGCACAAACCATGTATTCAACATACTCGTCATTATGTTCTGCTAATCTTTCCATGGAAGTAGGGATCTCACATAAATCAGCATCTTCATCAAATTCATCCTCACCAACATATTGTTTTTTCCCTTGTAAAACAACAGCCCACTGCATATCTGATTGATCTACTACATAGAAAATTTGTTTGGCATGTGTTGCCATTATAAAAGAATCAGTTGTGTCTTCCAATCTATTCAGATTAACAAGTGTCATTCCAAATTCATCGTGTCTGACACTGTTGTTACCGATAAACCATTTACAGTTAAAAACAGGAACTTTAATTTTAAAGTAATCAGCCTCCCGTATGTCTTTAATCACTCCATAATATGCACTTGATGCCGAAATTGGGTTTCTGTCCTTAGCACTCGAAAAATGCATTGCTTCTGCAAACACCAATACACCACTATTCTGAATTGCACTTCTGTTGTCCTGAGCTTTCGTATGAAATGTATAGCCATTAATGTCATAAGCGGACCATGTTATCACATTTAAAGATGGACCACCCACTATCCATTTTAATGTCTCTGATACATCTGATCTACCAAGCAAGGTCTTTTTAAACCATGGCAAAAAAGATTTGTTGTGCTCATTCAAAATCCACATTTCTTTCTTCTTTGGATGACATTATTTGAACTCATTAATATGCAATGTGATATACGGTTGAACATCAGTTATGTTATTCAAGATGTATGATTCTAACTTCTTCATCTGTTCAGCTGACAGTGATTTGACTTTCAAGCCACGAATCCCCTTTCCCTCATTATTAACCCATTCATGGCGAGATGGAGGCAAACCTATGTGTTGCGCCGTAGCCAAGTAGCTCGTACAAAACTCTGCTACCTCCTCAAAAATATACTTTTCAATAATGGAGGCTTCAGGTCGATATGGATTTTTAACATATCCCTTTAATATTTTCATATACCTTTCAAAAGGATACATCCAACGAAGATATACAGGTCCACAAAGCTTTATTTCTCGAACCAGATGAATCATTAAATGCACCATCATATCAAAAAAAGTTGGAAGAAAATACATTTCCAAATGACAAAGTATAAAAATTGCATCCTTTTCCAAAATGTTCAAAGCATTCACATCAATCGCCTTGTTACAAATTGAATTGAAAAAATAACACAACCTCATTATAGTCTTTCTGACACGGATGGGAAATATTCCACGTAGTGAAACTGGTAGAATTTGTTGCATCATGACGTGACAATCATGTGATTTCATACCTATCAACTTCAAGTCTTTCAATGAGACAAAATTTTTTACATTTGAAGAATAACCTTGAGGCACTTTGATATCATGAAGACACTGACAGAAGCTACTTTTCTCCCTCTTCGAAATGTATGACAAGCCGGGGGAAGAAATGTTCGTCTTCCTTTAGGAGTGGGAGCTAACTCCAAACGTATTCCCATTGATAGTAGGTCTAACCTTGCATTCAACCCATCTTTTGTCGTTCCTTTAATATCTAGCAATGTTCCGATCAAAGAATCACAGATATTCTTCTCCACGTGCATGACATCAATATTATGTTTGACTTCATGATACCTCCAATATGGTAGCTCAAAAAATATTGACCTTTTCTTCCAAATATGTCTATCATTACCAGATTTCTGTGTCTTTCCCAATGTCACATCAAGGTTTTTCACCCTCTCAAAATAAAAATCTGGGGATAAAGGTTTTTGAGTAGTATCAAATTCTTGTGAGCCATTGAATGCCTTTTTTAGTCTTCTATAAGGGTGATCCATAGGCAAAAACTTTCGATGACCAATGTACACTGTTTTCCTCCCATGATGCAATTGACAATATGACGTATGTTGTTCGCAAATTGGACATGCTTTATGCCCTTTAACACTATATCCAGACAAATTTCCATATGCTGGGAAGTCATTTATAGTGAATAGAAGCATTGCATGCAGTTGAAAATATTCAATTTTATAAGAATCATACACCCTAATACCATCAGCCCATAACAGTTTCAAATCATCAATCAGCGGTGACAAGTATACATCAATATCATTGCCGGGTTGCTTTGGACCAGAGATCATGATACTCAACATAACATATTTGCGCTTAATACAAACTTCAGGAGAGAGGTTGTAAATTACCAATAACACAGGCCATGAACTATGTGTGCTACTGAGGGTTCGGTATGGATTCATTCCATCTGTGCACAAGCCTAGTCTCAGATTTCTAATTTCATTTCCAAATGTAGGGTACTGGGCATCAATTTTCTTCCATTGTGGAAAATCAGCTGGATGACGTATTTTTCCATCACATACCCGCTCATCAGCATGCCATCTTAACCTTTTTGCATCATGTGAATTAGCAAATAAACGTTTGAAATGAGGAATTATAGAAAGATACCAAAATACCTTTGAAGGGAGCTTTGTAATCTCTACATCAGCTTGTGATTTTTCTTTCACCTTATACGGTGATGTCCCACATTTAGGACACTCTTTCAGAAATTCATATTTCTTCCTATATATAATGCAGGCATTCGGGCAGGCATGTATTTTCCTGTATCCCAATCCCATCGGGCATAATATTTTTTTGGCCTTATAATGTGAATCTGGAAGATCGTTATCTTTTGGAAGAATGTCTTTCATCAATTGTAGCAGCTCTGTAAAACTTCTGTCACTCCATCCATGTTTCGCCTTCAGGTTAATCAATCTTAACACTGCCGACAAAACCGTAAAATCTGTACAACCAGGATATAATGGTTTTTCGGCAACACCATATAGACGTGCAACTGTCGGTTCTATCTCAATTTGTTCTACTACAATATCACGAATCATTTCTTCAATTCCATCGGAGTTACCATCTTGCGATTCATTATCATCAGTGACATTCTGTCCAGTTTCGCCATGCCAAATCCAAGGGTTGTAACTCGGATTGAAAACATGAAAAATCAGATGATCTTTTATCTCTCTACTTTTCAACTTCTTCATATTCAGACATTTCAGGCATGGACAGAAAAAAATGTCACTACTTGGAACATTTCGTTTAGCAAATTCCAAAAAGGCATCAACAACTTCCTCATATTCATTGCTCATTCGATGTGCCGTAATCCAACTTCGACTAATTATTACCTATAACAAATAGCAAAAATATATATATTTTTTAGATAAGACAAATATATGTTTATATGAAAAAAATCATAATTTGAATGTAAACAATTTTGAAATATAAAACAAATCGATGTGTATTTAAAAAAATATGCTTGAATATTATTTTTTAAACAAAATATAGTAAGATATAACACCCCCCCTGGACACCCCCCGACCCCTCTCGACAGCCCCCCGCCCCTCCTGGACACCACCCCCCCACCCCCTACCCCCTTGGACACCCCTGGAGATCCCCCAACCCTCTGGACAGCCCCCCACCCACCCGGACAACCCCAAATACCCTCTGGAGAGGCCTCCACCCACTTGGACAGCCCCCCACACCCATCCAACCCCTTGGACACCCCCCTGGACACCCCACTGGCCCCTCTGGACAGGCCGCCACCCCCTTGGACAGCCCCCCCACACCCACCCATCCCCTTGGACACCACCCTGGACACCCACCGGCCCCTCTGGACAGCCCCCGGCCCCTCTAGAAAGCACCCCCACCCCTCCTGGACACAACCCCCCACCCCGACCTGCTTGGACATCCCCCTGGACACCCCCCAACCCTCTGGACAGCCCCCACCCCTCCTAAACACCACCCCCACCCCCTACCCCCTTGGACAACCCCCCTGGACACCCCCCAACACCCACCCACACCCTTGGACAGCCCCCCACACCCACCCACCCCCTTGTAAACCCCCCTGGACACCCCCCGACCCCTCTGGACAGCCCCCCGCCCCTCCTGGACACCACCCCCACCCCCTACCCCCTTGGACACCCCCCTGGACATCCCCCAACCCTCTGGACAGCCCCCCACCCACCCGGACAACCCCAAATACCCTCTGAAGAGGCCGCCAACCACTTGGACAGCCCCCCACACCCATCCAACCCCTTGGACACCCCCTGGACACCCCACCGACCCCTCTGGATAGGCCGCCACCCCCTTGGACAGCCCCCCACACCCACCCATCCCCTTGGACACCACCCTGGACACCCCCCGACCCCTCTGGACAGCCCCCGACCCCTCTAGAAAGCACCCCCACTCCTCCTGGACACAACCCCCCACCCCCGACCTGCTTGGACACCCCCTGGACACCCCCCAACCCTCTGGACAGCCCCCCACCCCCTACCCCCTTGGACACCCCCCTGGACACCCCCCAACACCCACCCACACCCTTGGACAGCCCCCCACCCACCCACCCCCTTGTAAACCCCCCTGGACACCCCCCGACCCCTCTGGACAGCCTCCCAACCCTCCTGGACACCACCCCCCACCCTCTACCCCCTTGGACACCCCCTGGACATCCCCCAACCCTCTGGACAGCCCCCACCCACCCGGACAACCCCAAATACCCTCTGGAGAGGCCGCCACCCACTTGGACAGCCCCCCACACCCATCCAACCCCTTGGACACCCCCTGGACACCCTACCGACCCCTCTGGACAGGCGGCCACCCCCTTGGACAGCCCCCCCACACCCACCCATCCCCTTTGACACCACCATGGACACCCCCCAACCCCTCTGGACAGCCCCCGACCCCTCTAGAAAGCACCCCCACCCCTCCTGGACACAACCCCCCACCCCCGACATGCTTGGACACCCCCCCTGGACACCCCCCAACCCTCTGGACAGCCCCCACCCCTCCTAAACACCACCCCCACCCCCTACCCCCTTGGACACCCCCCTGGACACCCCCCAACACCCACCCACACCCTTGGACTGCCCCCCACACCCACCCACCCCCTTGTAAACCCCCCTGGACACCCCCCGACCCCTCTGGACAGCTCCCACCCCTCCTGGACACCACCCCCACACCCTACCCCCTTGGATACCCCCCTGGACCCCCCTCCAACCCTCTTGATAGCCCTCCCACCCCCCTGGAATCACTGAAAATTTACCATAACAAGAAGTTGGGCCATTCAAAGAATGTTTTTAGGTGTGGAGGAAGAACTGAGTTTCAATAGATAGAGAAGGAACTCGACATTAGGTTGTCTATTCCAGGTGTGGATTTGAAGGAGTTTATGTTTGTTCAGTGACCCAAGAGATTGAATCAGAAATTCAGATGTTGTGCCATTTTCTCATGATGAGGATGAATAATTGGTGGGGTTTGACTTTTAAATGGAGAGCTTAGCAGACCATCATATTTTCTATAGATCAGTAAAGGATGTTAGCATCGAACATAAGGCTTAAGGGATGCTTTCAGATCCAAATATGTATGTTAATGGATGCAATGGATCTAGTAGAGGTTCTAGAAAGAATGGTGGTTTTATTTGTTTAGGATATGTAGTGAAGAAAAAACTAGTTAATTTTTTATTTGCTGAAAAGAGGGTATCTAAAATTTTTAACATGCCGAGGGGAAATCTGGCGAGTCCTCCTCGTGAAACATTTTTTGCAGGGGGTGAAAATGGTGATGTGATCCCAAATCCATGCACCTATTCCATGGTTGTGTGTGAATAAAGTAGTAACAACAGTAAAAGGGCAACCCATCCAAATGGACAAGCCCCAACCCTCTCGGGGATTTATAGAAAACGATGAAAAATTAGTGAAATCATAAAATTAGTCAATATTGCAAGTCTAACTAATAGATCTAGGGATGATAAATAATATTATGGTGCCCAAACGAGTTAAAAGGGTTCGCAATCGAAGAATCTTAGCTAGTTTCAACAAAAAAATCACAACACATATATATATACTATCCGCGAAAAAAAAACGAACGAGTGGGAGGATTACCTGAGTGCTGCGAGTTTAGATGATTGATCCGAGGAGATTAAATATGAGAAACGATGATCGCAAAATGAATCTAAACCAACGAAATGGACGATCCAATTCGGGTTTACGGGCGAGAGAGACAAGTTGCGATTGTCGAAGGTAAACTCGCGAATGACAATCCACGGTTCTAGGTAAATTTTTAAATGAGTTATCACGTCGGTTATTCAATAACCAACGTTATAATTTTTTTAAAAACATTTATAACGTCGGTTATTCAATAACCGACGTAAAAACCTTCCTCCGATTCTTTTTTTATGTCGGTTATTTTATAACTGACTTTACAAAGGGCTCAAAATCCGCGTCTTTTTACGTCGGTTATTCCATAACCGACGTCATAAACATCTGCGGATTCTTTTTTTACGTCGGTTATTTTATAACCGACGTAAAAAGGCCTTCAAAAACCGCGTTTTTTACGTCGGTTATTGAATAACCGACGTAATAACTCGTACATATTTCGATTTGTTACGTCGGTTATTGAATAACCGACGTAACAAACACCCCCCGCTTCTGTTCTTTACGGCGGTTAATGTATAACCGACGTAAAAAACGAAGCCGCGCGATTAATAACGTCGGTTATAAAAATAACCGACGTTAAAGTTTTACTAAACACAGGTTTTTACATCGGTTATTAAATAACCGACATAACAAACCTCATTTTACATATTATGACGTCGGTTTTATATAACCGACGTAAAAAATGGTGACGTAAAAAACGTTTTCTGCACTAGTGTAAGGTAAAAGTGGTGCTGATGGAAAAGTGGTACTGAGAAAAGATAATGCTAAATGGAAAGAGGAGATGAGAAGACTTAATTTGATGGAGGTATGATACCAATGATGAAGATAGTACCGATAATGAAAGTTGTCACTGATGGTGGAAGGTGATGCCGATGAATAGAAGTGTAGATGAAATGAGGTTCTAGTGAACATGTTGAAGATGAGAAAGGGGATGTGGAAAGAATAGTTTTATGAAATTATAATGATCATAATAAAAATTATTCAAACCCAATATGATAGTAACCATATTTTATCGTATCCTGAAAGACTCTTTCTATGGTCGGTATTCAATTGTATTTATCATGTGGGTCAGAAGAAGTAATGATGAATTTTTATGTTCGACAAGTGGGTTGAGAGAAGTGAAGAATAATTGTGTTTTCTCATGGTGGTTACATTAAAAAAGAGATGGAGATTGATGAATTCATTATTGAGTGGTATGTGATCTTTCATATAAAATATTTTGATTCAAAATGGTTTTAAATATTCGGATTGACAAATCATCATGGGAGAATCAGAATTTGATGTTTGGACCATTTAATTTCTATTGATCATATTCAGAATCATCTATTAGATTCTAAAGAAGAATGGATCTTGTTTTATAATATCTCTAGAAATATTGGGAAGCATTGATAATGTTATAATTTCAATGATATTTCAAGATAAATGAAGATGTGAGTGAATTTAGGAGAGTAGGAAAACGTTTTTGGAATTTCCACCTAACCCATTTTGGGTTACCTATAAATGGAAAGAATCTAAATTTTACAATGTCTTTTTGTCAGTGGTTTAATGCTCATAACAGAAGAGAGAGAATCTATGAAAGTTCAGTGGGAGAAAGTGATACCAACTCTGTTGTTTTCAATACACATTGTTAGGAAGAATGTTGTGTTCGGATGACTATGGTACAATACTAATTTAATCAGAATTTTGTTTTTCATGCAGGGATAAACTAATTGAAATCAGATTTTTGAATTGGGTGAAACCACACTGGTACTCTCAGTATGAGGAACAATCAGAATGTGGGTTTTCCCATCATGTTTTATCGTTCTGAAGTTGTTGGGACTATGGAAGAATCGTAAGGAGTTTCATTATACGTATGATTTGATGTGGTGTTGATTCAACTGTTTGGGGGAACATCAAAATTAGATAATCGGATAGGGAAACTAGACATTGAGTTTCATAACATCAGTTTAGGATGTTCATAACATTCTTCTGGGTAAAATATTGAATAACTGTGTTTCACTTCTATAACCTTGTTAAATTTAATGAAAGTATAGATAACACGATTTTTTACAAAATAAGTTGTTTTAACGTATTATCTTATGAGGGTGCACAGAAACTAGTGGGATTGTTTCATAGTGCCACATGATTGTAGGTGTATATCATACTCATTGTAATCCATGGATATTTTTCTAGTGGATTGTATGTTATTTAATTACATCCAACTATACCATGGATGTAGCTATTCTTATATAATAGTGAACCTTATAAATACCAGGGTTCTTGTAGATTTCAGTATGTTTTGGTTTTAGTAGAGAATTAAATATTTAACATGAGGAAATATTTCAAATAAAAATGGAAATTTAAAGAATAATAATATCAATAATTCACACCATCCCCCTCTTAGTGATATACTTCACTAAATGGACACTTACAAGTGTGTTCAGAGATGATGGTTTGATTCTCTATTCATTACTAATGGAGAAATTGAACTATGTGAACAATAATGGTATTCAAGCCATTGATGGAAATAAATATCATATCTATAATGATAGAATGATTCCATATGTTATGTTTATCAATTATGACGTTCATGAAGTTGCAACAGTTGTCTTTCACCCCATTAATGATAAGGCGTCACTTACATACTTTGACAAGATGTTTCTTGAGATAGATGAAAGGTCTAAGAATTCTATATTATCATTAACATGTGACAGTGAATTCATGATAGTGAAAGGTGTTTCCATAGATAATGGGATATGGGAAATATAGAAAAATATATATGATGGAAATACAGAATTCGTCAATGAGAAACATGAAATCTATAGGTTAAGTTATGAAGACATGATGATTGGTGAACATGAATCTATTTGGGATTTACATACTTGGGTGAATAGAATTGTAAGTACAATTAGATGCCTTGGTGAATTGCATGATGACTCTACAATTTTTTAAATGATCCTAACAATACTACCTTAGGAATTTGATGCAAGAGTGTCTTCATTAGATGATAATAACACCGAGACATTTTCTATTTATGACTTCCATAGCTATATTAATATAGATGTGATGAGAATGGAGAAAAATATGAATAACAAGAAAAATTTTAATAGAGAGATTCCACTCATGGATGTGAAGGACAATTATAAGAAGATTCAAATTAAAGAAGAATATGTTGACTCTGGTTCTAAGAACAAGGTATGAAAAAATCTTAATGATATTTTATCCCTGTTTTCTATGTATATGAACAGAGGTAAAGAGAAATATGAATTGGATCATCACTTAAAGTGGTTTGGAAGTGGAGGTTTTGGTCATATTCTGGAAAAGTATCTTCACATAAAAAATTTAGAGGACAGTGATGATAGAAGAAAGAAAACAACTTATATCACGGAAGGAATGAGGTAATAAAGAGAAGGTAGGGAAATGAATGAAATTTTTCATGTACAAAAGAAGAAGTTTTCTATCTTAAAATGAAGAATAAGAAGGATGTGATGATGATTCATAATAGTCAGTTGAGTATGGTATTGAAAATACTTTTATTGAAATTGCTAATGGTGAAGAATAAGGAATCAATGGTTGTGAAGAATAAGAAGAAGAAGAAACACAACATTAAATCCATTTGAATGATGAGTTGATGAAATTTTTTACGAAATATTAGAATACATTAAAAGAAAAAAAAAGGAAGATGAATTCTCTTCGTTGTGAAATAAATAAGGTTTTAATGAAAAAATCATGAAATATATTGATGATTTAATGAAATATCTTGAATATGAGAAGAATCGTAATAGGAATCATGAAGTGAACCTGATGGAAAAAAGAAGAAGTACTGGGACATGGTCAACAAAAACTCTCAGAAGATGAATTGAGCAATGGATGTTTCCAAAACACAATCACTGGGGCTGGTGAATGTTCTCATCAATAGAATCTTAAAAAGGCTCAAAAAACATTTCCCCTAATGGGCGTTAAGAATAATGTTAGGAAATACATTTATGTGGGAAATACCCACATAGTTGGAAGTTGTAATGTTTTATGGAAACCTACATTCAAAAATGTTTTGAAACAATATGAATCTAAGAAGCTTTCAAATTATTATGAATCCAATCATATAGAAAAGAAGAAATATAACATTATTGATAAAATAGAGGTTGGTGGATCAGGAATGAATGTGGTTGAGAAATATATTCATGATTATGATTCATACAGAAGACTCAAAAGAAAATTCTCTTTCTATTGGTATTTCTGGTATTGTGGTGGATTTGGGCATACAACAAGTATGTGTTGGTTCAAACAACCACATTACTATTATCCCATAGGTTATGAAATGTGGAGTCTGAGGGGGAGTGAATCAGTTAATGGAAATAATAATGATAAGGTTGTTGGAAAAATGTTTCAAAAGAATGAATGGAAGATTTCACATAGTTTCCGGCCCCTAGAAACAATATGTGACAGATGTGACCAACCTGTACTTCATTGAAAATGATGTCTTGGTTTTTTTGATTTCTAAACAAAGGATCATTTATTTCTCAAAAGACAAAGGTTAATAAAGAAATTGAAGAAGTAATATCTCTTGTTGTTGAAACTTCATAATAATCCATAAAACCAGAATGAACCATGTTACTTGATAGTGGGAGTTCTTCACACATGATACGAGAAATGAAATTTTTGATGGATGTGAATGATTTTAAACAAGGCACCAGGCCATTTTGAAATGATGAAAAATTGAAAATCAAAGGTGTTGGGTAATCCATAATATGGAGAGATAAGATAAAATCAAAGAAAAAATTGATTTTTGATGGACTGAGGCACAAATAATAAGTGACTCACAAATGTGTGCTGACTGTAATAATGTTACATTCAGGGATTATGGATTTTATGTGAAATATAATCAAAATGAGATGATTGTTACAATAGGAAAACGTACAAAAGGGGATTTTTTTAGGTTTGTGATACACAAAATTCTTATTACATGATCATAGTGAAGATAAAAAAGTTGTGGAATAAAAGGGTTGACAAATTTTTCAGATAAACAAGGGAATGAAATCTAAATGTGATTGTGTTCTTGATATCCATGATTTTTCAAAAATAAGATATTTGTGTTTCACTATATTTCAGAAACAAATGATTATGAATGATGTGCATAAAAAAGTTGATACATTACCAAAGAAACCCTTGAATATGATACACACTAATACACGTGGGCCAATAAGGAAATAATAAAAAAAATATTGATAATTAATACATCAAATTCATTGATGATTTTACCAACATTAACTATATAATTTAATGAAACAAAAATCTGATTCATTGAAAATGTTTAAAAATTTTAAATGAAAAGATAAAAAAGAATGTGTGTATACTATAAAGAATTTTAGAGCTGATAATGGAAGTGAGAACATAAGTGAATAATATTATGACTTTCATGAAAAGCATGGAATTCAATAATAATATAGGTACCCATATACACCCCATAAATTGGGGTCACTGAAATAATGTACAGATGTTTGGTAGAAATGGGAAGAACCATTTTACATGAACATGGTATTTCTCATTAGTTTTGAATAAAATCTATCAGTACTTATATTTATATTCAGAACTAGTGTTTCCATAGGACACAACCAGTTAAGACTGTAGATTAATTTTTTTTATGGAATTAATCCTAGTTTAAAGAATGCTATTGTTTTTGGGGGTCTAATAGCTATAAAGAAGAAACGTCAAAACAATGTTAGGTTTGAGGAAAATGGTGGTATGGAATCTTTATTATCTTTAATCTAGAAAGAATAGGTTATAGATTCTTAAATGAAGAAACAAATAGAATTTTTGATATTGTTAATTCAAATTCTACCAAAAGATGTAGTAAATAAGAACCTTCTGAAGTTAAGAATGTGAAAGAAAACAGTTCTGATAGGAATGGTGACATGTTTATACCTTCTCAATAAGAAGAATCACACATAGAGTTTTATAGTGATGAGGAATATAACCTAATGTATTATTCTAAGATTAAAAAACATGTGGAAGATAAAAATATAATAAGCAATCAACTTCAGAATGTGATACCCAAAATTAAAAAATAAATTATTACACATAATTCATTATATTTAAAAGTGGAAAAAAATAATGTGAAAGAAGATTTTTAGCATTCAGAATGGGTGAAATACATGAATGAAGACTTGTATCAAATTGAAATGAACAATACATGGGAAGTTGTACCCAAGCCTAAAAAACATTATTATCACAAAATAGGTTCTCTAGATCAAACTGAATGAAAAGTCATACGTTTTGAGAAAAAAATAAATTTGGGTCTGCAAAGAGTATTCTTAGATAGAAGTAATTTATTTCAATGAAAACTTTTCTCCAATTTCCATATTGGAAACTATATGAATAATTATTGTTATTGATGCTCAATAGGACTACAAGGTCATTTAAATGGATTTCGAATAATTATTTTTGAATGGTTATCCTAAAGAAGTAGATTATATTAAATAACCTTGTGGCATTGCTGTTGCGAAAGATGAGTGTTATGTATTCAAACTAAAGGAATCCTTATATGGGTTAAAACAATATCTATTAGAATGGTATTCTAAATACAATATGAGCTTAAGGATGATGAATTTCATGATTGGAAGTGCAGATAACAATATATTTATCAATGAAAATAAATTGTTTTCCATATTTGTAATAGTTTAGGATTTTTATAATATCATTGTGGGTACTATTAAATGATTTTGAGAAATATTTGATGATGAGATGAAGAAGGTTTTTGAAATTTCTATGATGGTTGAATGGAAATACTTTCTGGGGTTACACATCATGCAAGAAAAATAATACATTTTTTTCCAAATAAATTTATGATAACCGGCATCTCAATAAGTTTGGCATGTAAAACTCAAAAGATGTGACCACACCAATTTCAGTAGGTAAAATTCTAAGTAAATATAGTGAAGGAAAAGAAATTGACAAGATTTTAAGATGATATATGGTATATTGTATTTGACTGCCTCAACACCCGAAATTGTTTATTTTGTATCCTTATGTCAAATATTTCAGATTTATCCTAAATAATCACATCATATTGAATGAAAAAGAATATTTATATGAAAAAATGGAAAAACAAAATTTTGAATCATGTATTGAAGCTCAAATGGTATTGTCTTGTTTGGGGTTTTCGATGCAGATTGGTCAGGAAATGATGATGACATAAGATCCACATTAGGTAGAATGTTATTTATCGGAATGAATTGTGTCAGTTGGAATACAAATAAATATAATTCACTAAATTTTAGTACTGTTTAATATGAGTATGTTTATACCACTCAATACATAGCCCAAATTGTGCAGATGAAGACAAAATTCGATGATTTTATTGATAAGTGAAGTTACCCTTTACCTTAGGTTGTGATATTCCAATCACAATCATTATTAATAGAAATCTAGTTCAAAATTATAATCTGTAGCCCACTGATATCAAATACCATTTCATTAATGATCATGTTCATAATAATTAATTAAATATTGAATATGTTTCATCATTATAACATGTGGCTGAAATTTTCAAAAAAACCATTACTAAAGGAATTATTCCCACAATTGAGGTTGAAAATGGGTCTCCAAACTCTTTCTATCGAAGTCTATGAAATTTATTTATGTCCACTCTATCTTCTTACCAATCAAATATTTTTTAATTTTGGGTAATTGTACTATTTCATTAATGAGAGAGCACTGGGTAAATTGTGAATTTATCATTTTTTATAGTGTGAACTATTCTAACAAGTTATTTTAGTGGTTGTTGGAAAGAAATTGTTTTTTGTTCCAAGAAGGGTGAAGAAAATCAATGAATGAAGAACAAGAGGAATTCATAATCACTAATTTTGGATAGCATGATTTTTCTCTCAATGAATATTGTTTCCTATAATGAGTTAGATCAAATATGCTTAAAATTGTTGATTAGTAAGTCTTTACATGAGGATACAATGTTTCGTGATTTATGAAAATATTGATGATCACAAAATCCCAATAGGGAGATTTTTAAGACTAAGATTATGATAAAGGTGATGGTTTTCATGTGTTGCCTTCTGTTTTCTAAAATGGGTTGAAGAAAAGAAATCACCACTTATTTGGAATGAATCATAATTATATTTGGTTTCCAAATTACTAGGAACCTGTTTTTCATTTGAATAAAAAAATCGATGATATCAGAACATGATTTTCAATGGATTTGGAACCTCTTTTTTATGGAATATGAACCTATTTTTTGAAGGAATCAGTGTTTCTTTTCAAGTAATTTAGAGCATTTTTTAGATGAATCAGTGCATAAATTTAATATAAATCAGAGCCTATTTTTTTGAAAAATTAGATCCTTGTTTTTAGAATAATCATTGCCTAATTTTCATAAGAATTAGAGGCTATTTTGAGTGATTCATAATGGAAGGCTTGGTCTTTGGGATAAAGAATCAGAGTCACTATAAATATGATTTTCTTGTTGTGATGATTATTTTCTGATGTTTATTTCTCAATGGCCATTAGTTAAGGTCATAACTCATGATGCATGCCAGGTGGAAGAAAGGATGAATAGAGATATTGTACCTATTGATTATATTGATACTGATGATTAAAATAAGTACTTTTTATGAATTGAGAATCCAAGGAAAAGTGATCCCTATTATAGATGATAAAGTGGTGCTGATTGACATTGAAAATGTGTTGCTGATTGCATATGAGAAATTGAAGCAGATAATAGTGGTGCGTAGTGGGATCAATTCTAGTGAGAATGCATGGTTTGAAGGGAAAGCAGGGCTGATGGGAAACATGTTCTGAGAATAAATACCAGTGACTTGAAAGTGGTCCTGAGAAGAGTAAATTCATTGTAAGAATTATACCAATGATGAATACAATATTGAAAATGAATGATGATAATGATGGTGGAAGGAAATTCTGATGAATAACAATGATGATGAATGGAGGTTCTAATAAAATTTTTATTGATGGGAAGGTGTTGTCGAGAGAAAGGTTTTTTAGTATCAGGATGATCATAATAAGAAATAATTTTTACCATGATGATCGAACCATAGATGATTGTATCTGAAAAAACTCTTTTTCTGGTTGGTCTTCAAATGACTTCATCTAGTGGGTAAATAGAAGTGAAAAATAAGTATTTTGTTCAAAAATTGGGTCTAGAGTAGTGATTAAGAGGTGTGTTTTCTGAAGTTTGTTGAGAATGGAGAAAAATAGATTCATATTTCAGAATGCTTTGTTGAATGGAGCTGAAAATTCAAATACAAGATCATGATTCAAAATTTTTCTGAAGAATCAGATTGATAAATCGGCATTGGAGAATTAGATTATGATGATCAGACCCTTGATTTCCAATAATAGTAATGATTGTTAAAAATCAGAGTCTATATATAGAGCGATGATGTTTGATGATGTTTCAATAAAAATCGAGAGGTAGTGACTAATTCAGAATAGCTCCGAGATTTCATGATAAATGATGATGTTGGTGTATTTTGGTGCATGGAAAAATGTTTTAATACACTTTGTTTTGATAAATGTTGTGTTCGGATTACTATGGAACAATGGTCATTTAATCTAAAGGTGTTTTCGTAAAAGGATGAACTAATCGGAACAAGATTTTAATATTGGCTAGTAACGTACTGGGTTTCTCTATCTCAGGAATAATTAGAATGGGGTTTCTTGTGCCAATATGTTCCTTACTAAAGATTTATGGACTGAGGATGAATTGCATTGAGTTTAACCATACTCTGGTTTTAAAGTGTTGCTGATTCATCCATATAAGGGAGAATCATATAGAGAGAATGAGACTGGGAAATTGGACTCTAAAATTCTTAACATCAGTTCAGTATGATCTTACCTTTCTTCTCGGTATAGAATTGGACAATTGTGTTACACTATTAGACACTTGTTGAATTAAAAATAAGATTAGGTGACATGAGTTCTTACAAAAGTTACTTTATTACCCTATTGTGATAAGAGTATTTACATGAACTAGTTAGATTGTTTCATAATGCTACATAAGTGTAAGGGTATATCCTACTCATTGTATTCCAAGGAATGTTTTCTAGTGGAATTTATGGTATTATATTACATCCATCCATTCCAAATACATAAAAATTATTATTTAATAGCGATCCTTGTAAAGAACTATGTTCCTATGAATGTGTGTTTGTTTTGTTTTCAGTGGGTAATTGATTCTTTAATGGGAGGAGATGATTGTTTCAACTGAAAGGGAACTTAAAAGAAAAAGAGTATCTATGATTCAAACACTCCTCCACTCAGTGATAAATTACACTGACTAGAAACTTAAACCAATATGTTGGGATGAATATGGCGAAAGGAAACATGTGGGTCCAGGGCTTCCAGAGGAGACAACAACAAAGGTAAATACTATGAAAACACATATCAATTCCCTATAATCACACAAAAGATCTATTATACTAATCAATGGAAGGATTTGGAATTTCACGTGGGAGATCATGTTTTTATAAATGTATCTCCAAGTAAGGGTGTTATATGATTTTGGAAGAAAAAGAAATAGGGCCCTAGGTATATAGGCCGTTTTGAAATTTTGGAGAGAATTGGAGTTGTGGATTATTGTTTGACAATACTGCCTAGCCTTTGTAACATATACAATGTGTTCAATTTCTCATTATTGAGATCATACATGCCAGACCCAACACATGCTCTCACTTATAAAGGTATAGAATTGGAAACTGAGTTGCCTTGTTTTGAAGAGCCTATCTCGATTCTAGACACTAATGAAAATTTATTATCGAATCAGATGACTCAACTGGTAAGGATACATTGGAAGAGTCATATAATCAAAGAAGCAACATGGGATCCTAAGGATATTATGATGAAAAACAACCCAAACCTTTTCATTAGTAAACATTATAGAAATTTAGAGGATGATATTTTAGTAAGTATAAGAGAATGTAATACCCCAAAGATTTATAAATAAATTTAATATAGAATGCTTGAATCATAGAGTCTCCAAAAATAATTGATTTTTATAAATTATCCAGTTAGAATAATTTTTCAACCTCTGTGATTTTAATTTAGTAAATATTACATACATGGTTGCACTTTGTAATATTTTTAGAGTGTGATAAGACAAACACAGTTTTTGGTGAATAGTAACATAGTATTTTGAATAGTAATATGAATTAGAACATGACCATTATGAATGGTAAATCATATTAATATTTTATTTTCATAAGGATATAAGATTTTTAAATCTTGATTCATTTTTCAATGTGATATAAATCGAATTATAGTTTTAAAATTGTTATTTTTTGAATATATTATTATTTTATTGAAATATAAAATTAATCAAATTTAGAAAATTACTTTAAAAAATTGGAGTTCATTTTTTATTTCTACATGTCTAAAAAATGGTTTGGGTGAATTTTTGGAATTTTTATGAAATACTTGAATTTTAATATGATTAGTAAAATATAATAATTTACCCTATATATACATTATTAGTTAAATTCACTATTCCAAGAATCATGGATGATGTTTGAACAGTTATTTTGAACTGACATAAAATTATTACTATTATGGTCCACATGAATCAACACTATTGGTTGTCTTGAGGGAAATAATAAAATAATGAATAAGATATTAAAAAAGTACCCATCTCATCTAATATAATCACCCCTCACTTCATCTCCACTTCACTCCTCTCTAGCCTTATGCCATTTCTAAAGTATACCCAAATATCCTCCCATGATTTTCCCCCATGTCCAGAAGCCCATTTTCTCATAAAAATAACAAAACCTATCACCTTAAGAGAACCTCAAGGAATAATACCTCATGATGTAAATTCATATTTTCATTTCTGTTATTTCAAGTTCCTCCCTTTTCGTTCTATTTCTGCACCTCCATTCATCAAAATTTTATGATAAATATCATACCTTAACATTACTATAATTTTTTTTGATAATGTAATAATTCATAATTATTTCTAATTTCCCCCTTTTTATAATATAAATTAATACACAATCCAACATGTGTTAATTTATAACATCCAAGGACGATGGGTTTTCAATTTCCATTAAAATGTTAAATTCAGGTCATGAACCCATTTTTATGGTTGAACCAGATTATTATATATTAAACATTTCACTTGTATGTTCCAATAAACATTTATTACAAATGGTATTAATTTATATATATTTTTTTTAAAAGTTTGGGACCGAAGCATCATTTTTATTATTAAATCAAAGCAATGTCCTCTTTTAACTGGGTAGAGGGAAACCATGGTAGTAATTTATATATTAAAATGAGTTCATTGTGATAAACAATCGCAAAAATTACCCAAACATATATCAATAATGTTTTATATAATGATTCATATTTACTCAAATTTTCCAAATGAATTTTAATTTTTTTTTTCATATATATGTTCAATAATCACATATAACCTCAATTGAGGAAAACCATTTTCATTATACATGTTTAGATGTACATGAAATTTAGAATTCCTATCACGAAAACCAAGGAAGAATAAGCTCCCAAACAATTAAATTGTATCTCTTAACACATAAAAAGGCCACGAATATACCTAATAATTTTATAGTAGATCCATTAATTGTATATGTGGAAATGGAATCATTAATTTAGGAACCATAAATTTATTTTTCATGACATTATGATCATGGGGGGAACACCATCAGACTTAAGGCAGAGGATTTCTATATGTACCTTCATTTTCATTCGAGTTACTCTTATTCTCTACATACCTCAATTAAATTATTATATATTCATATTTACTCCTCAAAAATTCTTTTTTAATTATCTATATATTTTTACAAACTAGAATTATATATTTCTTTATTTGTAGTTATATGTTTTTAATGGATTTTTCAAAATATAATCCTGAAATACAAGCCCAATTCAAGGGAATTTCCCAAATTCATACCTATTTTCAAGGGAACTCTATAATCATTTTTTAGCAACCATTATCTATATAAAATATCTAATATAGTTATGAAAATACTATCTTACCTCAAATATAGTTTTATACAATGATATTTCCAAAATAACTCTTCCTTTGAATGTAAAAGAGTATTTTTCTCATTAATTACTCGATGATTTTATAAGAGTAACTTCCTCTACTTCAACAATCTTTTTGATTAATATATATTATTGGAATTAATATTTTATGATATCATCTACAATAATTAATTGAATTGTTTTTTATTAGTTCGACTGTGGTTTTGCTATCATAAAACCACTCACAAATTTACTCTAAATGGTTGGTGTATGTGCTTAATGTTCGCGGAAAGTTACTTACATCTCATATGTTTTTCCCAATATGAATGTATATGTTGTTAATGATTATCCACATTCATATGAATAATTAATAATAATTAGTAAATGATGTTTGGGGCCCTCTATAGGCCATCGATGCATCGTTAGGTCTTATGAGACAAACTACAGTTTTAGCACAAGGCCTGACAAAATGAATATTTATGGTCTCGGAATGATAAATTGATGGTATATTCATGGTCTCCGAATTTATGAATTCCATCATTATGAATCTAGTAATTGAATGTTCATGAAGTTATTCAACTAGTAGAATACCCAAGATTATTCTTTATTATGGAATTATTTATTCGTCTCTCATTCCTTCCATAATATGATCATGTTCATTTTTAAAGGAATGTGTTTTTAGATATACTCCATGCCTAATGTTTATGTTTATTATATCATATATTGAATTCCTTACAATTAAAGAGTATTTGAGCTCACCCCTTTCATATTTTTCAACATCAATGGACATGAAGAGGTATATTGTAAATGACTTGCATATATAACTTAGGATATTTGGATGTTGACAAAGGAGATTCTAAATAATTTTTCCTATTATGTAGTAATGTTGAACTTATGTACGTTTTTAATTTTACAAATCCACTAAAATATTCATTACTTCAGGATAAAAAAATATTTTAATCATTCCAATTTAATCAAATAATGCACTAACTTCGGGCAACTGGGGCCAGGTTGTTACCGATATATTATTCTATAATATGATGCAATTTGTATTTTAGGAAATACACAACAATTTTGATGCTCCAAAATTTATATTGGAACATATTAGGTCATATAGTCTTCAAAATCAAATAATCTTCATGGAATATATCATACGAATCTATGATCTTTTTTTGACTACATCTTGTCAGTCCAGGGTAATCAAAACATCAAATGGTCTATTTTGTATACAATGCAAAAACCAAATTCCAGAATCCATCACAACATCTAAAACTTAATGGCACATCTAGAGGATTCAACATCAGTCTATAAAATATTTCCAATGTAACCTTAACACTTCAAATTAGTGAATATAATGAATAACACTTTTCTCAATCCTGGACTAATTTTCACCATTATGTTCTTTTCTCGATGATGTTGTCCACACAATTGTGATTTTTTTGGGAACAATTGAATCACCCTTGGTTGGAGTTATGAAAAATGTTTCCAATGAATCTAATGGGTTATTAACAAAAATTTAATTTATTTAATAACTATGATGATCAATATTTTTCACAATCAGATATTTACGTATAGAAAACCATAAACCTTGAGATGATATTTTCATGTCAATTTTATAATTAATTTATTTTGGTCATGATAGAAGGGTTAAACGCTCTTATAAACATTATCCAATGATGATGAAGATCTTAAGAATAACCCTTACCATATTACCTTCATTTGTTTGGAGGATTGAAGTGTAAAATCTATATAGAGATGATCCAAGAATGGTTCTTTGATCTTAGATTAATGTCATTTTAGTTTCATGTACTATCATAGAGAATCGATCCCCATACATGGTTCTTCTTGGTGTCTCATCGTTTGTGGATTAATGATTCTCTCTAGATATTATTTTTATTAAGATAAATAAAGTATCTTCAGCTATGAGAGAAATATGTTTTATGAAACAATTCCCTATTCTCAATTTAATGATTAATAATTATCCTTATAAATTAGAAAAAACTAAATATTTGTATTTCAAGGGTTTAGGAAAAAATATTATTTAGTTTTACATCAACCCTTAAATATTATTATTATAATTATTAAACACCATTCCAAAAAAATTAAAGGGAACACTTCCACACACATTAGAATATATTATTTAAAGGGATTTAAAATTAATAATTTTTTTTCAATGACTTCCTTAAATTGTTTTAAATCCTATAAATTTATTAAATATTTATACAAAAATTTCAATTAGATATTTGATTAAACCAAAAATATTTAATGTAGATAAAAAATTTATAAAATTATTCCATAATATTGAGAATAATATTTTTTTAGATAAATGAAATAAAAATATAATTTAATTTAGATTAATTGATACACATTGTCTGTGACCCTCTAGTATTATTTCTCATTGGAAATAGTTGGATTTGACATTATTCCATGTTTTATATCTATAATATTGTCAAGGTATGCCTATGAAATAACCTAATGTCATCATGATGACTTCCATAATTGAGCAGTCATTGTGTAATATAGTCCCATTATCCAAATATCTCACAAA
Organism: Viscum album; assembly: GCA_963277665.1. Lineage (NCBI taxonomy): Eukaryota > Viridiplantae > Streptophyta > Magnoliopsida > Santalales > Viscaceae > Viscum > Viscum album. The sequence goes on from OY728120.1 coordinate 1,690,565,456, forward strand.
TATAGTTTCATATTCAAGTCATCAACCGATATTCTTTCCATATATTTCATTGATTTTATGAAATAATTATTTTTTACTAAATCACCATGTAATGTAATGCGATGGTACATTTATAATCAAATGATTGGGTACCAAAATCTTTAAATATGGAAGGGGGAAATCAATCATCAACTTATTCATTAAAAACACTTCACTTAGGACACAACCAACAAACCAAAATTCTTGAGGAACTATATTGTCATTATTTTGAAAATAAATCTATGTGGATGATCCTTAATATGAATTAATAAAAATATTAATATATATGTATGATTACACAAACTTGTAGATTGCAATATCTAATGACACCAAAATATAGAGAACTCCTATAAGAGGTACTGTTCATAAATAAAATGTATTAACAATTTCCCTGTTCAAACATCTTGAGAAGTATAATCATTCTCTTATGATTACTATAAAATAATATTCTATATACTATTTACCCCAAACTAGTACATTATTCATCAACAATATTATATTTTTGAATATCTTCATAGAATTTAAATGATCACATCATAGCGTGGAACAACCATGACACTATTAGTGTGATAGATAATATAGGGAATTATTACATCAAAATAATAAATAACAATAAAAAATATGTTATAATATATTTATTAATATTCAAATAATTGAATATAAATTTAATAAAAAATAATATTTTATAGGACACTAACTCCAATATATTCCCATGTTGACTAGATCCAAATACTTACAACTTTAATTTTTCCAGACCACCCTTGATTAAATTTTTTTTTCTATATAATTGATTTAGTCAATATGTACAACATGTTGTCATAAATAGTAATATTTAATACAATATACTCTCCTCTCTAATAAAACACAATCAAGAAATGATACATTCAATTTATATTTTTTGTTCACTAGTGTGACCCTAGAACCATGGAACGGGCTACAACTACGATATTATCATAATAGAGTGTGATTATATTACAAACTATGAATCAAATCATGTTCATGTATGAATTTTCATATTAATTCTATTTATTTACATACCTTAGTTTTTGTTTTATCTCATAATTTTCTTAATAATCTGTAACCACAATTTACATTAAGCTTTTCTATCTCAAAATACTTCCATTTAAACAGATGGCATATCAATTATGGGATCTCATATCATCTTGATCTATTTAGAAACTATTATATTCACAACATATAATTATTATACCATTTTCAAAACCATATTAAAAAAACATATCTTTATTATGCCTAATATACATAAGGTTATTCTCAACATCTATCTAATAGAGGATTCCTGGATCATCTTGATATCTATATATCACAAACAGCACATCGAAAAATATAGCATAGTACGTAGGATAAAATACATGACCAAACTAATCACTGAACCATATAGAATCCTTTCCATAGGATTTAATTTTCATGTGTTCATGGACACATTTCCCTTGAATGATTGATACAAAGTTACATTGGAAAAATACCATCATGGATTATTCCATATTAATACAATTCTATATCTTGTGAATATATGATACTTAATATTGGCTTTGAAGTTTCTAGGATTTATGACTGGGGATCAAAATACCAAGAATAAATAATACGTATCATATGTCTTTCATGGAGAATAACTTACTCTTCTATTTCATCCAAAACAATAATTCTTGTATTATGATTCTACTATGTAATATTTCATCATCATATATTACTAAGAAAATTAATCCACTCCCTCTAAACTGCTTATAGGCATAAGGATGAAGTTAATTATTTATGAAAAAAATTATATTATAGTCTCAAAATAGATAATTAACTGTTAAAATGGTTATTTTTTTAATATATAATTGTATTTTACAAATTTTAAAACCTTATTGTAATCCATTAGAGTAACAAAAACATTAGGTTCTTTCATATAGTCATCTCGGTAAAGGTTTCCATTATGTAAGTATATTTTGACATCAATTATTAAAATCTCATATTGATAGAAGTAATAATTGGAATACATAATTTTGTTAGATTTTATCCTTGAAATGACTGAAATAGATTTCTCATAATCACTTACATGATGTTGTTTATTCACTTTTAAAAACTATTGTTCTTTAAGAACTAAAATGGTAATACATGTCTAATTTTTATTTAATAATTTTTTTAAATAATAGGATTTACAATAACTATATGATCGACCAAAATCCCTACATGGTTTTGGTACATAGAATTTATTTTAGAATGTATATCTTTATTCCACATGGAATAATTTCTTCCACTCACTAGTTTTTTATTGGTTATAATAACACAATTAACCAATAATAAAGAGTCACCAATTGTGGTGATACGAAAATAATATTGTTCTTGTTATCTAAAAACGCTTTTACTCCTTCATTGTACATGTGTCTTTGGAAAAACATATTCCACCACATGGTTTTTTGGAAATTTTCAAAAGAATTAACTTGTGTATATTGGTCATGTACATCATTAGAGTCTTTATCACACCATCTATATCTTTTGGATATATGATCCTTCTCATGGAAATTTTTATTTCCACTAAAAACTCCATTTTTACCTGATGAATTGTATAAGTCATATACCATTGATTGCATGGGATATCCTGCATTGATACACTTTATGTCTCATGTTGAATGATTTTTACCTAATAAGGCCCTAAAAATCGTCACATACCCAAACATCCAAATATGAAAATGTGGGTTTATTAAAATTCCACAATTTCTCTAGTATATTGTCTCTCACATAACTAGGAACTGGTTTTATTATTTATACAATTGTTTTTTATGTATATCCCCAAAAGGATAATGGATGAATCACATGAATCGTCACTCATATAAACTTGTCTAATAGGGTACAATTAATCCTTTATCATAAACAATTAAGTAGAGTTTTATAATAATGATTAAGTTGATATATAATCCAAAAATTCTATAAATAATCATAAAACCTATTTTTTATGGAATTATACCCCATGGTATGAGTAGATTGTCTTAATATTATTATAAATCCATTTCATAATTCCATAAATGTCATAATGGAATATGACTTATACGTCATAATGTATATAAAACTATATCTTCTAAAATATTTAGTAAATATTATGAACTATGATTACCAATACCTTATATAAAATTTAATGGTCAAAATACATTGATATGTTTTAATTCATGTATCACTTTGGCCCTTTCACATTTTATAATAAATGGGGCTTCAATAATTTTTCCTCATAAACATTAATGACATACACTAACTAGATTTAGATATAATGAATCAAAATATAGATCTTTTTGTAATTTATAATAATTAATTTTATTTCAATGGAAATTCCAAGGATTCCAATTATTGTGTGGTATGATTCCTATGATGTAGTTTCATTATCGATTAAGTTTGATTTGATTGTTTCATCCAACAAATAATGATCTACATTTAAATGTGAATTCAGTTAAGAAATAATATACAAATAAAAGAAGAAAATTTTATTCTCAAATTTATGTATAAATAAATTCATATCATTGCTTGATACATATATATATATATTTTTTGTAATCTATAACACAAAATAATTGTTTTCTAAATTCAAGATCACTCTTGCTGGAAATGTGAGGATGTAGTTTCTAATAACAATATAATCATTTTTCACTTTTTTTGGATTCTTGAAGATGTTTCTCTTCATTATTAATAATTTTTAATTTACATTGTTCCCTTATTTTAATACTTATTTTAGGTACAGAAGTTTTTCTATTTAACCAATTTTCAGAAATAGTTAAATATCACTCAATAGAATATTGACCATGAATAATTCCCTAAATAATTTGGATGGGTGTATTTTTCAATCCTAGGGACTTTTCTTGAAAAAGATAATGAAAAAACATCACGTGATAAAGATTTCCCCTTTCTATTTCTCTTCATGGAAGGGCATTTCAATGATTCTTTGACCATAGAGGACTTATCTTGTCCTTTTCAGTTGTTCACCAAATTGAACAATTATTTATTCCCTTTGTCTCCTAATCTATATGGTGAATAATTGTAAAAAAATCTTGGTCAAATTTTTCAGGGATGTTTATATTAAAATTACAATACTTATAGTTAATCTCTGATGTACTGATGCAAGTATGTGATAAATGCATAGTTCCATATGGAGTTTAAACCGTAGAGTAACTAGTCCCCAAAATTATCTAGTGGTCTTATCTATGTGACTCATAGCTGGTTCCCCCTCTAGAATAATACCCTAGATAGAATCATTGGAGATCTAAAATTATTCCTGCATATATATCTCTTAGTAAAAACACATGGATATGATCACACATAAAATATGCGTCCATGTATTCATGATACTAAATGAATTCACTAGAAACAGATGATAACATCAATCATTAAACGTCATCCAAATTACTGAATTTATTCTAATGATCATTAATATATACATTAATCACCAAGAGAATGTTGAATTAAAAAGAGAGTCATGTAGAACATACAGTTTCTATTCATGGTGCAACACAACCCATAGGATTATAAACTATTCTAAGAAGTTACTAAAATTTAGGTGATCGTATTTCCCAATTATAGATTAGATAAATATATTGGAAGAAAATATTTTCAAATATTCTAAAATTTATGAGTATTTTTTAATTCATTGTTTAGAAAAAAAAATTTAGTGTTAGTAAATAATTTTATTAATTCACCCATTATTTAATCAGTCCCCAATATCCCTCACTAATGAAATATAAATATATAGTTACATGAATATTAAATTAGAAATGATCAAAAATTCCCTTCATAATGATCTACAAATTTTACTTGAAAATTATAGGGATCTATTAAGGAAGGTGGGATTTCTAACTATCTTCATGCAGAACCGTGATCCATTTAGTGGATTCCCTAATCCATAAATTATGATTTTATCTTCTATAAAATTTCTTAAATATTTATATTCAATATTATTTCAACATTAAACTCCATATTTATTTAATCCAATCCCATAACAACTTGAAAACTCTTTAATAATCAAATATTTCTTGAATTTGGCCATATGAACACATATTTTTATTGTTTCACTCTAATGAACATAATAGAAGGCATAATGAAATAATATTAACAAAAAGTGTGTTATTTTATTATGCTTTAGCATTTAATATTTTATATTTTACGTGTCTTATTAATATTATGTGGATTTAAAATAAGTGATTAACCTTGAGGGGGAAATAGTTATGTATATTCAATTTATTTTAATTCTATATGTGGACATGAATTTATTTATTTATGTGATTGTGCTCTTGTATCCATTAAATAAATATATCATAAGATATAAATGAATAAAAAAATAAATTACATGTTCTTGATCTTTTATAATTATTGATTTACTCGTGGGGTAATGAATTAACCTTTAATGATTGGAAAATAAATCATTATGTGGGACTTGGTATGAGTTGAAACATTCCTTTTGTCTACCCCTTGTATCATCGCGTTTGGAAAAATCTATGTTACATCATGAATCACATCCAAAAACTATAGGATACACTATTTATTGCAAGTATTTATAACTCACATGTGGGTGAGGAAAAATAATGGATTGTATAATGATGATTACATAAATAAACATGGACATCATTATCCTTTATAATAATGGATGGTGGCTTGAAATGAAGAACTAAATAATAATTTAATTATTAATAATAAAAAATCTATGTATTAAATAAAATTAAATAAAACCAACACATAAACATTATTTTCAATTTGTTATTTAATTTTATAATAAACACTCATGTATTAATTAATTAATTATATTTTATCACAATGACACTCCATATTTTCTTAAATATATCTATTAGAAAGGAATTCATAGAAAATAATTGTACAACAATATAATGAAATATTATTTCAATAAAATAATTCAGTATTTAATTATTCAATAAAATCATCATTAAATAGTATATAAAAATAGGTACCAATCAATATGATATTGGCCAAATGTTGAAGTTGTAAAATTTATGTTATTTAATTCTGTGGATTTTTAGGAGACTACACGACATTTACAATTGAGCTACAAAACTTGTAACTCAATTTTTAGTGTACCTAGGATACACACCTGGGGATTGGTTATCCACCTTAGTTGGACTACACAACATGTAATATCAAGTAGCACATTGTGTATCTCACATTCATTCTTCCTAAGATAAAAGTTAGAGTCACCAGCATGTATCTTGTCAGATTATATGTTGTGTACTAATTAGCTACACTATATGTGGTCTAAATGTCATGTGTTCTCATAACTATACATAGTACTTGATGTGTTCATCAGATTCATGACTACACCTTATATACATGCCTTATTTACCCCATGTTTATCACATTTCATTATCTATGAATCCCGTCAAAGGACCTGAAGAGTTCATCTGATATGTGACTAAGCAGCATGTATATGACAGTTAAATTCCATGTGTCTCACATTTCGTCTGACCTATTGCCTCATAGAATGGGTTGGTGTGTACATTGGACTAGATAAATGATGAAATTCATGTTATTTACACTAAATACTCAATGTGTATTTCATTATTTCTCTAGGAAATTAGTAAAATGTGATTTTATGAAGTATATGTACACATGGATTACATGAATTTTTTTTATAAAACGATGTTGACTATATAGTGTGTAAATCGACTTAATGGAATGTAATATGATGTTCCATGTGTCATGTTGGCCCAGACTACATGTGGCATGCAATAAATTCACCACATGTAGTTATAACTCAGTTTGACATGTATCCCTTGACACTGGTAGCTGCAGTGAACTAGGGTACACGATCTGTACACTTGTTAGAAAGCATGTAGTCCCATTTAATCCAGATAGAATCCTAGACATGTCTGTATTCCATATATAGGTTATCTTCATGATTCAAAGAAAATTAAGAATATGAATTGCTGAACAATGATGACTAATTTGTTTACATGTTTTAAATTAAAATTGGATTAAATAACAAATATTAATGAAATGAATATATATCAACTATTGCACATATATATCAATAATAAAATAAATAATAATAAATTTCATATGTGACCCCTCTGATAAAACATTATGGTTTCGATTGTAGAGAAAGCACCAATGATGGGAGACAAACCAGATGGTTTTAATAATTCTGATCGATCAATCCTAATATTTTTTGGTACATACACACCAAGACTAATGAAAATCATCCAAATTATATATTTTTTTATAAAAACTAGAAACCATATGGGATCAATACATGCTATATTTTTAATTAAATTCATTATATTTGTAGGAAAATATTACTTCATATTAAAAACATTCGGAGATTATGTTTTTAACATTCATAATAACTGTTCTAAAAAAACATTTATTGTATAAGCAGGATCCATGTTGTGATTCACTATAGTGGGGATGCACTTATTCTGTTTTATTCTCTATATAACCAATTTTATATTTTATGTTCTACAATTATGATACTAATTTTATTGAATTTCTTTTCCTAATATCTCTCTTACATCGGTGTTGTAGGATTCTCTGTAGATAATAATTATTTTTAGAGGAATAGGGGAATCAGAGTTGAGAGAGATATCCATAATGCACAATGATTCACTATTATCTATTTCATGAACAAAAATTACCCCAACACAATTGAAAAAAATACCTAATAATAGTTCTATAAAATATATTAATATATTTTTAATATAATTTCTTCCCTAAATTATTGAAATATTATTTATCAAAACACACTCTATAAATAAAAATAATTATAATAATAATAATAAGATATGGATTGAATGATAGATTGTTCCTGAAAAAAAAGTATTTTACTAGAATGAATGTCAATATTTATTACCAAACGTGGTCTTAGTCTGTTCAAAATCATTGATATTTTTTGAATATACAAATAAATATTGAAATTCAATATTTCATTAATCAATATATATTTGTGATAGAAAAAGAAAGAAAAAAATTATTCTATGGTCTTGTGAGTAATATTTAATAATTAGCTATATTTAAAATATTATATAATTATGATAAATGGAAACACATAGTGTGTGAATCTGTATGATTTATTCTCATTTAAAATTGGTGGTATTACATAAAGTTCATGATTACTATCAAGAAATAGTTGAAGACACCTAATAGAAAAACATAATGTTGCAATTTGGGAAACTATTCATGAATACTTAGTTCGTAATATAATCCATTTGTGATAATATTGCATTAAGAAGGTTTCACAACTATTATATCAACCAAATAATTGGCATTCCATTCATTGAAAATATGAAATAAAAACATCGTTACACCAAGTCCCTGGAATTTAATGGAATAATTCAATTTAATTAAATTGGATTATATATGAACATCCATAACTACTAAAGGGAAAAATACTTAATCGACATATTAATTAATAAAATATCACTTGTGATGCATTCAACATATAAAAAATCATCCTGAACTATTTATAATCGATTATTAAATGAATATAAGTGTGAAATTCTGAATAAGGTTTAATAATATTCAATAATCATATGATTCATTTCACAAGATTCTAGAGAGGAATATCTGATTAAAACAGAATACATGTGGAATTTTAACTTGAGGGAATGTTATGATAATATCCTGTTATAGAGATTAACAAGTGAGAACATCATGAGAAGAAGTCTCATCTTCATATGGGTATTCACCACAAGAATTTTATATACTATCTACCCAATAATTTACATTATCCATCCAAAAAACAATATTTAAGAATATAGTGATTCAATTTCATGGTTCTAAAAATAGAGGTGTTTTAATATGGTCTTATCAAGATGATATATACTCTAATTAATTATTATATCAAGGTAATGAGGAAAAGTGAATAATATGTAATATGATATGTAATAAATATTCAAATAATTGAATATTAATATAATCAATATACAAATAGTTGGTTCTAGGATACCAATTCCAACATGTTTCACCACTCATCTTCCATTGAGATGGATAAATATACATAACTTAATGTTTTCTATTTAGTTATGTCTAGAGTAATACATATTCTAACCACAATACAGACATACCATGGTGTTGATTAATTTTCACCATTTTATATGTGTAACTCACATACAATTATGATCTCGTTTTTCCAATTTTTTTACTACGAAAAAATATTCCCTCCAAATCATGCATTTATCAACAAAGGAATGGCTAAAAGTGATCCATGATCGCAACATGAATATTAAACCTATTGTAAGAATGATAGAGGTTGGAAAATCATATAAAATTTAATGATGATGGTTCGATGAAAATGGAGAAAAAGAAAAAATTTGGAATTTAGAAACCATATTACAACCTGTACAGAACCCAGGACACCATTTTGAGTTCACCACCGTTGGTGAAACGCATAATGAATCCATGAAACCATATGGAATTTTAATTTATATGGTCATATCAATATAGGTGTAGGAGTTTATTTTTAATTTATCACCAATGGGTAGACTATCTATGTTCCTGGGATTTTATGTAGTTCAAAATATCATATTGAGGGAGGGATGACGTTACACATCATCATTGGCCAACGTAATAGCCTTTAGTGTCACAGTTTCCTAGTTAGCACGAGATGAACTAATGTGATTAACTCCATCCATTATATTACTTATGTATATTTTTTTGAACACCTAAAAAAATAAGATTCCATATTTAATAAAAATCATTATGGGATTTTATACTGAGTTTTATTCCAACACATTTCATGAGTACCTTAGTGCATGTGAAAATACTTATGTCTAGTCTTCATGTAAAATTGTTTCAATGTGTTTAGGTTTGATTTTATGAAATATGTTGAGATATAAGACAATGGAGTGACATTGGTTTTTATGGTGGCATCTCCATTTACTTTATTGTTTTTTTAATGTTTTATTAATTAATGGAGTGAGATATATTTTTGATATATTATATATGTTAAATATTGGACCTATTTCTTTATAGCATGTCAAAAATTATTTTTTAGTAATGATTCAATCATCACATTGATACTTATTCAAAATAATATTTTTTATACTAGGTTGATTATTAATATTTTAATTCATGTAATGATACCGATTGTACAACATCTCTATGTTTTTTATATATAATCATCACTCAAAAAAAAGTATATAGTGTTTAGGGAGGCGTTCATACAGTAAAATATTTCCAATATCTTAGGTGCAGTTTCAAAAGCCTTAATCTGGGTCATTACACACACCCATACCAACACACACACACACCCACACACTGATACCCACACAGACACCCACATCCACATGTGTGTGCACCCTAACCACACTAACCCATGAATTATTTAACACCCACACTCACTCCCCATAAAAACCATGATTTAGAAACTAAATTTTCATCAATAAGAAAGTTTTAATGGTATTGGTGTGTTTAAAAGAAGGTAGATATTTATGTGTTGAAAACACTAATAAATAGGCACCTCATAATAACTAAAAAATCATACCTTCATCTATTTTTGTAGAAATTTTTACGGGTGCATTTAGTATTTCTATAAAAACTTATATAACTAGAAAAATATTCTCTAAACAAATTTATCTTCTAATCTCATTACCCATATCAACTCCCCGCACCGTTAACACCAACATCCTTGCCCCCCTCATTGTCATGTTCTGCAATCACCCCATTTTTAGTTAAAAAATTATGCATTCCACCAATGCAGGTCAACATGTAATGCATTTAATGAAGGTAATGTGTATTAATTACACGATGACATGAAATCAAAATGGATTTACAAGTGAAATGATAAAGGATTTACCTCAAATGAAAAGGAGTGAATTTTATATATCATTTTTTTATTCATTAATAATTATTTGAATCTATGGTGGGGTTTTAATATACATATTTTGTTAATAATTATCTATCATTGGTTACTAGATTTAGAAATGAAGTTCATGAATAATAGATTTTATTGAAGGCTAGAGAATTTATTGATTTCTAAAATGAAACATAACTTTAAAATTCCTTATAATCAATAATGAAATAAATAATTATAAATTTGAATTTGGTTGTACTGATATCACATCAAGGATCGAGGTGTGGTGAAAGAACATGTCGAGTTTTATCATAACTCAATAAATGTTTGGTTGAATGGTTCATTTATATATTGTAAAATATATAAAGATCCCAACTAATCATATATATCAAAATAATATTAAAAAATAATCCCTCTAGAACCAAGAAGAGATATTATCATTATAATTTTATAATATATCTATGTAGATGATTATATGTAATTCCATAGTCTTGATATCTTTATTTAATTAAGATGTTGATCATATAAAACTATTTTTTATTAATAATATCTACATTTGAAATATCCATATGTGGAATTACACTAAAATTTGTTGACACATGCTCAGTTTTTCACCAAAAAATGATGATAGATTGTTAGGTGCCAACATGGTGGATCAATTAGCTTGTGGATTTCATCATAATAGTTGAGATGATTTCCTTCGTAATGATTAATAATCCCTATAATTTTTTTATTATGAAAATTGAGGAGGACGAATAATCCATAGATAATTATATTTTCTTGGGAAAGTTCTCTCAAATACATTGGGCACTACGATTCTCAATTATAGTCACCTCCTATAAAATATTCTAAATCATATATTTATTGAGATAAGATAATGTTTTAAATATTATAATATTTCAAAATGGACATTAAACTATATAATATAACACATGTGACCTCATTCCATGTAATAATTAAATTATTATTATTTTCACATGGATTGTGCCAATCGGTACCATGATAAGAATTGTTTTACCAACATGGAAATTAATATTTATCATCAGAAAAAATATTTTTCATCTAGTACTCCTATTAATTTTTAAATATATATTATATATCCATGTAACAATTTATTACACTACAAATAATTTTTTTTATTTGATTGAAAAATCCTATATAATAAAATTCATCAGACATGATAATAATATTTATTTTAAATTTTAAATTTGACAAATAATTTAATTAAGATTAAAAATTCAGTTCTTAAATCACCCTCCTGGATTCTTCACCATTAAAATTATATTGGAATTCCAAATTTATAGGATTATAATCTAAAATATAGTTCATTAATCTAAGAGAATGAAGTCAATTTAATAATTCTAATTACCATACATGAGGGCTTGTTATGTAATATTATACCTTTTTTCACAACATATCATCAATCTAGTTCCACACCAAAGTGATTAACATATATTCTTCATATTCAATTATTTGACTATCTAAATTAATATTTTTCAATAGACCATGGTTAGGATAATTAATGTGATTGTATGATTTTAATAAATGTGTTGATATATCAACTTCCATTAATATGGAATGGAAAAATACATTATGGAAATATTCACTAACAACATTTCATTAAAGAGGCACCCTATGTACCCAACTTCCCAGAAATATATGGAGATGCTATTTTGGTCAACATATAAAAATAAGCGAGTCATGATATGATTCAATAATAATCATAATGTATAAGGACCATTACACAAACTCAAAGGCATGAATATCTGATGAAAATGAACATGTTGAATTCATACAGGATGGTTTGTTATCATAATCACCAGTCATGGAGATAAATAAGTGTGAACATCATTAGAGGAATTCTAAACATCTTATGTGTGCACTCAACAAAAATTCAACATACTATGTTCCCCTTTATATTTTTTTATTAAACCATTGGGTTGGACTTTTTCCCCCATAACCAACTAATATTGTACACAAGATTTCATGTATATTAAATGATGGGAATATTAATATAAATATATAATAATGTTTTGATTCTTATTCAGAGAATGAATGGTGTGATAAAGTTCGAGAGAATATATATCATTGAATAGTGCATCTCAGTTCTCCACAATAATGAGATACATTAAACTCTATAATTATATTCTCAAAACTAGATTTGTGGTCAGATAATTTACAATACAAGGGAATATAATACAATTAAATTACAGTCTGAGTATATGTATGTGGATGAGGATTTGACTTATGAAGTAAAAATATGGTAATCAACATGATGGGAGATTAATAGAATATATCCACCTTGAGGAATTACTCATGTTTTTGTGTCATTGTATATTTATATCTATGAGAATATTTAATGGTCTTAAGACATTAATATTATCATTAATGCATGTCATTACTCATGCACATAGATTTATTTCAAAAAACCATCATTTCATATGTTTTCGAGAAACAGGGAATATTGTGTGTGTCATGAATGGAATGTTATTAATTAATATTTCAAGGAAGGAATTTTCCCTTAAATAATTATGCAATTAGATATGTTGACCCTTGTACTAATATATTACTATTTCATGAATCCCATTGCCATTGTGTAATGATGATTATTTCATATAGTCCTACCATGGTGTATTAGGAATATAGGATGATGATACATATGTGTTACTTACATTATGAGATATTGAGACAAAAATATTATATTACCTAATAATAAGTTTTAGGATGTTGTTGATGTTGTGGCATTTTTTCCATTCATGTGTATTCCTTGACTTGTTACTAGTTTGTAATGTTGGACATCAGGAATGCCCTCCCAATGCCGATGAGAAATAATCCTAATGGGTCACACATAATATATATATATATATATATATATATCATCATTAAAATCGAATTGAATCTATTTTCTAGAATAAATATTATCCTAAAAGATAAAGAATAATTTTATTCAGTTTCATTGATCTATAATATTCACAATGTATTAAGTAAATATTTTTTTTAATAACTAATAATTCTGATTTGATGAATTTATTTGATAAATATTTATTCACAATATTGTGAATAATATATTTATATTATTTATTGAATATTTACAAAATAAATATTTTATTGATTATGAATAAAATAATTATTTAAGTGAATAAAATATCATTTCCTGAATTCAAAAAATGATGAGGAGTTTTGGTTAGATAGGATAATGTTTGAAAATGAATAATAATATATTGGAAAATAAAATAATATTTAATTGCATACATGTTATCATGATCTATACAATAATAATAATAATTTTATTTTTATGTTTTATGGGATTTATTAAATGAATATAATTTTTTTTAGAACTGGTGTAAAAAATTAAATAATAATTTAACACAACCTATATAACAATAAAAAGATCTTTATGTTTATTTAGTAGTGTTAACATAAAATTAATAATAAAGAATAACTGTGCATAATTTATTTCTCTCACTCTATCTGTCATTATCTCTATAAAATTCCACGTCTACTTTACTAATTAATGAGAAGAAATCCATTATTAATGACAGCTCTTTTAATGGAAAATACGAAAAATGAACGACAATTTTTTCACCATTCATGCACTGGGATGTCAAATTGGGTTACTCAGAGATCCAAGGAGAATCTATGGATCATCACTGGAGGGATTGTACAAATAAAACCAAATAGAAAAACAAAGGTGATCAAATAGAGTTTTAATTAGATCAACAAAATAATCGAATAATTGACCCTAATATTAAGTAAAATTTTTTTTCCTAGAATAATTATATTTATTTCAAATATGACATGAAATATCCTCTCTTATGGTTTCAAGAAACACTAAATTAATAATTAATGTTAATTTAATTCCCACTAATCGTTATTCTTCTACACAATGATCCTTAAACTGTTATCAATCTCATCAAATTTAAAATTTGTAATTATTTATTTGATTCATGATCATCGTGAACAATCAAGGTTGAAATTTTTTTACTTTATTTTAATTTTTCATTATTCTAATTTGAATTATCAATTTATAAAAATTTGATTTATTAATTAAAGAATAAAAATTTTGTATGATCAAGAATTTTTATAAAATGATCAACGATTATAGTGGAATGTATCAAGGAATCTAGAAGGATAACATGGGATTACATGTCATGTAGCAAGAAAACATGTCATGAACCCATGTTCACTACACATGGCCAGGACGTGAGATACTCGATGCACTGAGAAATAATTACACACCCTAAGTATTTTGAAAACCATTCGTAGAATATACCATTATTGAAAATGTAATTTCATATTTCACAATTTCTAGCTAGCATATACATCATGACGTATATATTGGATAGAGGTGAAATTCATGAAATCGTTGTAGTTATTATACATGATGAATGCACATGTGACTGAATTTCTAAATTATTAATAATATACCTAAACATTTGTGTTGTAAAAATAAGTCACAAGCCTTAATCATTACTTAATCATGAGTTATTAAAAGAACACACATTGAGGATCTTTTGAGGTTTAGTGTTTTAGAGAATTAGATCATAAATCATGCATTACATTCCACGTTAAAACAAGGTGGTAACATCCAAGTTAGTATTCATTTTTTTCCATCAAAGGAAACAAATTTAAAATAAAAAATTGATTCTTTCTTGACACTTCCTCGACACTATCATCACATCATGTACCATTCCCTTGACCTGTGAAAAACATTCCCGAAACATTGGATGATCATAAAAAGCTAATTAATGGATATAAAAATATGGAAAGAAAACATTAGTCCATGTATACAAAAGAATCAATGAAATAATACTTTACACATAAAAAACTGAGAACTTTAAACTTACCTCATGAGATCATAAGAATTATGAATAACTCATAGAAATCATAAGACATAATTCTAACTTGAGGCATTCATAACATTCTTACGTAGGGAGTAACCCTCATGGTTACGTTTGGAATACCATCACAGTATATTCCCTAAATATCTTCAGAGAAACCTTAGTGTTTTACTCATTAGTGTAACCCAATGCATTGGAGAGATATCTTAGGATCACCCTCCCTTATTTTATAATGGAACCACCCAACTTCATAAACAATTCCCAATAACCATAACATAATCGTATCACATAAAACATGCATAAAAGAAACATAACATTTCCACATTTCAATCACAAGATATCAATATAACATATTGATATAATAATAACATTATCATGAAAATTTTCAATACCGAAATACATATAAAGTAAAACATGGTATTTATTTTCCATTTTGAAAAGTTATGTCTTGTAGATTAAGCCGAAAATCAAATAATGGTCAAGGCGGCGGGGAAGTCATTGTCGCCGCATATGTAGGACAAAAAAATTCCTTTTGAAATTTAGTAAAATGCTTCATATAAAAAGATCTATTTTGAATGAGTTTAAATCTTAAAAGGGTTTATTATAATTTGAGTGAAATAAAGTCATATATAAATCGAAGTATGCCTCAATGAAAACATACTGAGACGAAGTCCCTTACCTCAAGTCCGACTTTTCTTGTTCATTTATTTATATTCCTAAATAATAAAATTTGCCAATTTATAATTTCTTAAGGAAATCCATTAAATATGATTATTCAATTCATATCACATATTATCATGTTATAATAATTATTTAATTATGTGATTTCATATCATCTGTTTTGTCAATGTTCGGTACATGAGTCAAAAATAAACTTCTTTGAAGAGAATTGTCCATGTAGTTATAAGTACATAATCTCTGGAATGGTGTTAATGATTTAAATATCATATATATCCATTATATATTCATTTAATAATATTACATATTGTTTGGATATAAGAAATGAAGTGTACTATTTATGGAGATGGTAGGCCATACGTACGTATGAACACTATAATTTTTTTTTCAGATTGACAGACTTTAAAACTAAATGAGACATAGAAATATTATAATTCCAGTATAAAATATATTTTATATAGGTAACATAAGTTATTAATTACATTTTTTTATAAATTCCATGTTTGGAATGAATGAGTCATTTCACTTGAGGGGGAAGTAGTCCAAACTTCCACATATAAATTAGAGCATTTGCACAACATGAAAAGCATAAATATATGTTATAAATATAAAATAAAGAAGCATTGAGAGAACATAAATATAATATATATCATATATAAATATGGTTTTATCATAATGGACACCATGAGTGGTGTTAAAAGAAGATTTAACAATCATCGTTTCGCGAGGCAGTAATTCGCCATCCACAGAAACAGTATGTTCATTAACCATTTAACAGAGGTGTGTGTAAGTGTAGGTATAATACATATCATAAGAAAATACTAGTATATTGTGGATAATGGTGTTATTATGGGATAAAATAATAAAAAGATACTGGTGAGTGAAGAAGGAAAATAAATGAAAGAAACTCGAGAGAAGACATTACCTCTAAATCGGGTAACTCTTTTTGATTTGAGCAAATGATCTCTTGAAAAGAATTCTTCCCAATGTGAGGATTATAGGAGTTATAGAGGGATGTGGAGGGATAATATGAGTAGAGGTTGGACGAGCCACGGTCTTGAGAGGTGTGGGTAAGGGGGTAGATGTGGGGGCCTTTAATAAGAGGGAGGATGGTCACTTTTGGAATGTCTTGAAATGTTATTTATTATTAAATGATTTTCAGATTTTAAAGGTCCCACAATAATATATTTAGAGAATAAGGGGATAAGGGTTCTAAATCCACCCATAAAATAGGTTTTAGACAAGTAAATGTCTTAGATTTTACATTATCTTTTCGTTTTATTTAAATTTTTCATTACTGAGGTAATCACTGCATCATCATGGTGTCATAAATAAATAAATTTATATAATGTAAAAAATTTATAAATAAATTACCATGATGTTGGAAATCACTTCATCTCTCTAATTAATATTTATTGTCAAAGATATCATTTATATAAACAAAATTAAAATTTTTTTACATAGGTGTTACATACTTTGGTTATATTTTCCTATCTTTAAAAATAATATGATAAAAGGTCACTATCACAAAAAAGTGATTCCATGGGGTCCCTAAGTTTGGACAAGGCATCCCATTTTCATACATGATACAAAAAATAGCATTAGGACAAATTTTGGGGTCATTTTATATTATTGTTATATTATTTTATTACCCATAACTACCCGATTACTAATTAATCATGATAATTAAAGATAATTGACGACGTTACTATTCATAATGTCCAAAAATAAAAGACTCTTAATTACATAATCTGGACATTCTAATTCCAAATCTAGAATCCATTTTAACAAATTCCAAACACAAAAATTGCAGTAATTATTTTAATAAGAATTCCTGTTGTCAAAACAAATAGAGAGTTTTTAAGAAAAAATATTTATCAAAAGATTGACACTTATTTATGTCTAATTTTAAACTGAAATTAACTATAATGACCACCATTCGATTAAATTGTAAAAATATATTATAATTACTCTTTAAAACCAATTAAAAGTACAATATAAATATATAATTAAATTAGTTGAAAAGGCAGTTTTGAAGTAAAATGCAGTATTTTTCACTATTCATTAAAAAAATAACATTCTCTGAAAAATACCAAAAATTTGCCCAAATTAATTTTTAATGTCCCAATTCTGAAGAATATGTTTATTTTAAAAAATAGATCCTATAAGATTTTCAAAAGATCGATTTAAAAAAGGTTTTTCATCAAAAGGTGGTAAAAAACTTTTAAAAATATTAGAGTATTATATGCTTAAGATTAGATTTATTCTCATTTTAATCCACTAAAACACTATCTAATTAATAAATAGACATATATATGAAAAAAAAAATTATTCTTTACATACTTGGGATGTTACACCCTTCCCCCATTAGGAATTTTCAGCCCCGCAACTTATTTACTTATCGAATAAGTGGGGGGTATTTATCCGTCATTGCATTTTCATGTTCCAATGTTGCCTCTTCAATCATGTGGTTTTTTCACAAGACCTTTACATGATGAATAACCAAACTCTGTAAAACATTATCCTAGTGGTCAAGAATCTGGACCGGTTGTTCCTCATAATATAGATTCTCTTCCAACTGAACTACCTCTGGAATGACAACATGAGATGGATCTGGATTATAAATCCTCAACATTGAAACATGAAAACATTATGTACCTGAGATAAACTCGAAGGTAAATCCACTCGGTATGAAACTAATCCCACTCTGTACAGAATTTCAATTTGTCCAATGAACCTTGTACTCAACTTTCCTTTATTATCAAATCGCATCACACTGTAACATGGTGAATCTTTGAAGAATACATGATCACCTACCTCAAAAGAGAGATCATTCCTCCTATTATCCACATAAATTTTCATCATGCTTTGAGCTGTTGTCATGTGTTTCTGTATCATTTGAACTTTTTCTACCAAATCTTCTACCAATTCTATTCCCATCAACTTCCATTCAACTACTTCATCCCAAAAATATGGAGTTCGACACCACTTCCCATATAATGCCTCAAATGGTGCCATCTATATACTGGAATGAAAATTGTTATTATAAGAAAAATAAACCAATGAAAGTTGTTGGTCCCAACATCCCTGATAATCCCTCGAACAAAAACTTAGCTTATTCTCCAATGAGTGAATTGTTCGTTCTGACTGCCCATCTAATTGAGGATGAAAATATATGATAAAATTTAATTCAGTACCCAACAACTTCTAAACGCTTTTCCAAAAGTTAGAAGTGAACCTGGGATCACGATCAGATAAAATGTAGAGGGTAACTCCGTGTAACCTGAATATCTCATT
The DNA here is from genome assembly GCA_963277665.1 of Viscum album. Taxonomy (NCBI): domain Eukaryota; kingdom Viridiplantae; phylum Streptophyta; class Magnoliopsida; order Santalales; family Viscaceae; genus Viscum; species Viscum album. Next base: position 1,690,585,070 of record OY728120.1, read on the forward strand.
AAGATACAATCGATAATGTTGATCTAGGGAAAAATTATCTCATATATCAAAGAAATGAGCAGATTTAGTCAAGAGATCAACAATAATCCAGATTGTATTATTACCTTGAGGTGTCTTTGGTAATCCCACAATGTAGTCCATGGATATATTATCCCATTTCCTCTCTGGCACTGGTAAAGGCTAATGCATCCCTTTCGGTAACTACCACTCTGCATTAACCTATTGACAAGTCAAACACTTCACAGTCAAATCAACAATATCTCTTTTCATTCCATACCACCAGTAATACTCTCGAATATCTCTATACATCTTAGTACTTCCGGGATGAACTAAAAATGGAGAACTATGATCTTTACATAAAAAATCTCTTTTCAGCTGTGAATTTCAATGCGCACACAATATCTTCCCAAATATCAAAACACAATAATTATCAATGTTAAATTCAGGTAACATACCCTTCTGAACTAGCTCTAGCTTTTTCAACAACTCACTGTCTTGCTTCGGTGCTTTCTTAATTCTGTATGATAGAGAAGATTTCACTGATACCTAAAACAAAACAGAAGAATTTACAACACCAACAACATCCAATCCATATTTCATCAAATACTTAACCAAAGGATCACGTTCCAAATGTATCATTTTTGATGAAGCATTACTTTTTCTGACTCAAAGCATCTTCCACTTTATTTTATTTTCCTATGTGGTAGTGAATCATGTCATAATAATCCTTGATTAACTCTAGAAATCTCCTCTATCTCATGTTCAATTCTTTCTGTGTGAATATATATTTTAAGCTTTTGTGATGAGTATATATTTCATACTTTTCACCATACAAAAAATGCCTCCAAATTTTTAAAGCAAAAACAATAGTAGGTAATTCAAAATCAAGTGTAGTGTAATTTATCTCATGAGTTTTCTACTAACGTGAAACAAAATCAGTTACCTAATCATTATGAATTAGGATGCAACCAAGTCCTTTTAATGATGTATCACTGTAGATAACACACTCAACATTCCTGGAAGGTAGTTCCAATACTAGAGCAATTTCCAATCTTCTTTTCAATTCCTAAAAACAATCATCCCATTAGTTTTTCCAGATATACTTAACACCCTTCCGAGTTAGCATAGTTAAGTAGATGGAAAACCATGCAAAGTTTTTAACAAACCATCTATAATAACCTTACAAAACAAGAATACTATGAATCTCAGTTACATTTGTGGGGCTTTTCCATTATTTAAAAACCTTTTTTTTGCAGGACCAATAGTTATTCGATCTTTAGAAACAATGTGACCAAGGGAAGAAATTTTTTGCAACCAAAACTCACAATTCCTGAATTTCCCATACAATTTCATTTCATTTAAGGTTTGAAAAATAACCCTTAAATGACTTTAATGCTCCTCATTAATTTTATAAAAGACCAAAATATAATCAATGAAAAAACAACAAACTTATCCAAGAACTCCTTGAAGATTCTATTCATAAGGTCCATGAATACAGTAGGTGCATTGGTTAACCCTAAAGGCATAACTAAAATTTCATAATGACCATATCTTGAATAAAACACGGTCTTCGGAATATCTGCTTCCTTTACCTTCAACTGATGATACCCCAATCTCACGTCAATTGTTGAAAAATACTGAGCTCCATGGAGCTGATAAAAAAAATCATCGATATGAGGAAAAGGATATTTTCTCTCAATAGTGATGTTATTCAAGGCTATATAATCAATGAAAAGTCTCATTGAACCATCTTCCTTTTTAATAAATAAGATAGGAGTACCCCATGGTGATGTGCTAGGTCGAATGAAACCTTTCTCTAATAAATCGTGTAATTGAACCTTAAACTATAAAAGTTCAATTTGAGCCATTCGATAAGGGGGTATGAAATTGGATTAGCATCAGAAACTAAGTGAATAGTAAATTCAACATCCTGATCTAGTATTATACCAGGAAACTCATCTTGAAAAACATCAAGATAATCATTTATCACTGGCATATCATTAAACTGAATGGATCCTTTGTTTTCAACAATATGGGAAAGGTAACATTCATTTCCATATTTTACAAGTTTTGCAGCCTATTGATATGTTATCAAGAATAAGGGTTCATTATTTTACATAAACTGAAATTATTTCTGAAAATAAACTTCTTTAGCTCTATAGTAAATCTTAGCATGGTAAACAGAGAGCCAATCCATACCCAGGATAACATCAAACTCTACTAGGGGTAAAAAATAAGGATTGAAAGTATATTCATTCCGTGGATAGGTATAAGAAGATTCTTATAAATTATTTTTTCATAAACATTTCCCCCGGGTGTTTTTACCACAAGTTCTGGAGTCATTTCTTGAGATGAAATTCCCAATTTACTAGATATGTATTCAGAGATGAATGAATGTGTAGACCCTGAATCAAACAAAACATTGGCATAATCTGATAAAACAATCAAAGTACATGATACCACTTCATTTGATGGCCCAACATCTACTGAAGTAGTTGCAAAAGATTTCACCACACCTTTTTCTTATAGTCTGACTGCTTCCCATTATTTGTGCTCTTTGTCTGACACTCGATTACATAATGACCCATCTCACTGCTGTTGAAAAATTTCACTAACTATAAATCCAATTTGGTATTACCATTACCCTGATTTTTTCTAGTAAAATCACGAGCATTATGTCCCATCTTACCACTTTGGAAACACTTTTCATAATACAAAAGACATTCCCCAGCACGATTTTTTCCACATTTATCACAAAATGAAAACTTAGTTTTCTTACCATCAAAACTTTTGGAAGGATTCTTCCCTTTCTCTTTCCACCTCGGTCTCTTCTCCTGTTGGTTGTCATAGAACACCTGATCATCGACAAACTCCATTTCCACCTTTTCAGCACATTGAACAAGCTTTTGATCACTTTTTAACTCACAAGAAGCTAACACCCTTCGATATTTTGTCTTTAATCCTGAGTAAAAATTATTGATTTTACTATTAAGGTTACAGATAAAATTTGGAGCATACCTATCTAATCAAGTGAACATTTCTTCATAAGCTGACATTGATCCATCCTCTTGCCTCAAATACAAGAATAGTTTTTCCATCCAGTGTCGAACAGCCTTAGGAAAATATTTCTCACAAAACATACCTGTGAATTCATCCTAGTCAAGATAATAATTCTCATCAGCATCCCTGATATTTTTAGCCACCGACCACCACTGATCTGCTTCACCCTCCAAATGGTAAACAACAAGACTATCCTTTTTATTGTCTAAACAACCCAGGACATCAAAAATCGTCTCCAGTTCTTTAATCCATCATTCAGCTATCACAGGGTCAGATGGTCCACTGAATGATGGGGTATGTTGCCTCATAAAGTGTTCCACCACTGACATGATCTTATGTGTTTGATCTTGCTGATCTCGTGTGTGGATAAAACTACCATTTATCACTTCATTCAACTGCACCATTACTGTATCAAATTGTTTAGTTACAATTCCGACCATCTCAGGATGCTGATTTGGAAGGTCATTTCCATCGTTATGCCTTCTTAGAACTGTATCCAAATTTCCTCTACAGAAAACCATTATGATCCAACATGTCTTAGATGAAGCAACAGGGTAATCTTCAAATGCTATAACATTTCAATTTGACCATAATGTTAAAAAAAATATTTTTGGATAATCATTTAACATAATTCTAACTCCTAATGTTATCTAAACTGACCACTGATACCAAATATAGGGCCCCCGCCTTAAACATTACTTAATCTTGAGTTATTTCAGAAATACACATTGAGGATCATTTTGGGTTTAGAGTTTTAGAGAATGAGATCATAAATCATGCATTACATTCCACATTTAAACAAGGTAATTATATCAAAGGAGTATTAATTTTTTTTCATCAAAGGAATCATATTTAAAATAAAACATGGATTATTTATTGAAACTTCATTGACACTATCATCACATCACGTATCATTCTGTAGGCCTATGAAAAAAATTTAAAAACATGGGATGAGAATAAAAATCTCAGTAAGGGATATAAAAATATGGAAAGAAAACATTAGTCCATGTATGCATAATAATCAATGAAATCATACATTACTCATAAAACATAAGCACTTTAACATACCTCATTAAATCATAATATCTATGAATAACTCAAAGAAATAAAAATACATAAATGTAACTTGAGGCATTCATAAAATTCTTATGTAGGGATTAACCCATATGGTTACCTTTGGAATACCCATCACAGTGTATTCCCTATATCTCTTCTAAGAAAACATAATGTTTAACTCCTTTGCATTACCCAATGAATTAGAGAGCTTTCTCAGGCTCACCCACCCTTAGTTTATCATAAAACCACCTGACTTCATAAACAATGCCCAAGAACCATAACATAATCGTATCACATAAAACATGCAGAAAGGAAAAATAATATTCCATTATTTCAATAACAAGATAACAATATAACACATTGATATAATCAAAATATTATCAATAACATTTTCAATTACAAAATAAAATAAAAGTAAAGTATGGTATTTATTTGTCATTTAATAAAGTTATGGCTTATAGAGGAAGCCGACAATCAAATAATGGTCACGACGGCGGGGAAGTCGTTGTCACGGCACACGTAAGACAAAAACATTCCTTTTTCCATTTAGTAAAATGATTCGTATAAAAAGATTCCTTTTGAATGAGTTTAAAACACAAAAGGGTTCATTATATAGCGAATGAAATAGCGTCATATATAAATCAAAGTCTGCCTCAATGAAAGGAGATTGAGACGAAGTCCCTTAACTCAAGTCTGACATGTCTTGTTAATATCTATATATTCCCAAATTATAAACTATGGTCAATTTTGTAAAGACCCGCAAATTTCAAGGAAATTTTTTTCTTAATTTTCTTTGGAATTTTACAAGAGCGCAGCTTCAGACGGCACCTGATTCTGAGGCCCGGTGTGCCCGGAATCAATTTCCGAAGTTTGGCTCGGGTACGTTCAGTGAACAGGCGAGCGGGTTTTTCTATCTTTTGAACCGGTGCCCGGAATCAAATTCTGAGGGCACCGATGAAATCGCAGCGCCGGTATTTTCTTAGAAACGCCTCTTCCGGAGTTGCGTTTGCTCAGACGTGGTTTTTAAATTTTGCGGCTTTAAGTTAGAAATAAAATAAAGTTTGTGCGACAACTTTATTTTATTTCACTTAAGCTGCTTGGAAGACACTTAAAGGCGGCTCGAACTGAGTTGAACTGGATAGGATGCTATCCAGAAATATCCTACCCCCTTGGCAGGATATTTGTGAGGCAGGGCCCGCACGAGCCCCGCCGTTTCTTTCGCTAAGTAACGCACCCGCGAAAACCCGTCAAAGTAACTGAAAAGTCAACCGACGCGTTTTCTTTAATTCTTAACAGACCATTTAATTGGGCGGTTTATTTCGTGAATTAAATGGACTGTTTCTTCGTGAATTAAATGGGTCGTTTCTTTCGTTGAATTAATTCAACGAATTGATGGATCGTTTTTTAACCGGTTTCGTGTTGGCATGTTTATAAAATAAGACCAACCTAAAAATCCTTGGAAAGGATTTGAGAGAATCTTCGTTCCTCCACCCTCTCCGCGAAGAACGCGAAGAACGCGAAGAACGCGAAGAACGCGAGGAACGCGAAGAACGCCGGAACCGGAATCCGACGACGCACGATCCGCGACGTCATCGAGCAACCCCGCGACGTTCTTCGGCGACGCCTCTTCTTCCGCGGCCGATCCTCGTTCGGCAACTAAGGTGAGAATCAGATCTTTTATTTCTCCCTTTTTAAATTTCAATAACAACGGATTTAATTAATTAAATCTGTTTGTTCTTGATCCGGAGATTGGCGACGCGACGCCGGATACCGCGACGACGCGACGATCTCCTTCCTCCGCGACGAGCGATTCCGCGACGACCCCTCGTCCGACGATGACGACAAGGTAAGGGTTGTTGGAATTCTTTTATTCCCCGTCTTTATTCTTTTAAAGTAAAAGAACGTGAACACCAACAATTTTAATTTATTTAAAATTGTTGTTGACTATTACCTTTTCCTCCGGTTGTTTATGACTAACGCGGAGGGTGCGGGTCCAACGAACAAGACCCGGCAACCCTCCGCCGATCTTCCTTTTTTTTGTGCGGATTTGGCGGGCGACGGCAAAAGCACGACGCAAGGACCGTTGGATGATTTCGCAGTGAAGGTCGGCCTCCGGGAGGGGCAACGGCGCAGACGGGAGGCAAATCGGGCCACCGGAGCATCTCCGGCGGCCCGCGGAAGAAGGCGGCGGCGCGGGTCGCCGGCGCGGCGGCGCCGGCGACCGGGGGCGGCGGCGCCCGGCGCGCCGCCGGAGGAACCCGCCGCGGCTCGGCCGCGGCGGCGGCGAACCAGCGGACCCGCGATCCGCGGGTCCGGTCCACCCGGTCGGGACGCGGCAATGCGCCGCGTCCGCTGACCACACGCGCGGCCCGCACGCGGGCCGCGGCTCCCTCGACCGCGGGCTGCGCCCGCGGCCTTCCACCCGCGCGGCTGGCCAAGCCGCGCCGGCCGAGCCGGCCGGTCCGGTCGGCCGGGCCGCGCCCAGACCGGACCGGACCCGGCCGAGCCGGTTCGGGCCGACCCGGTTCGGCCGACCCCAGGGGGGGGTTCGGGCCAGGTCGCCCCGGGCCCAGTACCCCCGTTTCGGGCCCTCTACGGTCTTTCGCTCATATCTTGGGCCTGGGACCTCCGATTGACGAACCGTCAGCGGCTACGCGATCCTTGGATCGAGACGGTCGTTTCGGTATATTATACTCAAGGTTTCGGAAGACTTTGGGTTCGGCCGGGTTGGTTCGTACACGAAACCAACCGGGCCCTCGGAGCGGAAACGCTCATAACTTGAGCTACGGACGTCCGAACGACGTACCGTCAGCTGTGGTAGTTTCCTCTAAGTGAGACGGAACTTTTGGCATACTCCGCCCGAGGATCGGATACAGGCGGAGTACGGTCGGATTGGTTTTTCCCTAAAAACCAACCGGGCCCCTGGGACGAAAATGCCAATAACTCTCAGACCGGGCGTCCGATTGACGCGCCGTCTGTCGCGTTGAGATCCTGTTGTCGATACGGAACTTTTGGATACATAAACTTCGGACTACGTGTCAGTTGATGTATCAGCCCCTCGGCTCGTGGAGCGGACCCTCCTAAACGAGCTCGCTTTGTGCGGGAACCCTAGCGCTGGCTGTGACTTCGACGACAGAGCAGAGATCCTCCGTGGACTGCGACGACGACAGAGCAGAGATCCTCCGTGGACTGCGACGACGGCAGAGCAGAGATCCTTCGTGGACTGCGGCGACGACTGTGCAGAGATCCTCAGTGGACTGCGTCGACTACTGCACTCAGCGATCCCGTGTGGATCAGTGCCTACAGGTTCTGTGTGAGCCCGATCCTATGTGGGTCCTTACTACCGGTTCTGTGTGAGCCACTGCCTACAGGTTCTGTGTGAGCCCGATCCTACGTGGGTCCTTTTGCGGGGGTTAGTACCTATCGATCCTTCGTGGGTCCGACGACTGAGACGGATCAGTGATCGTCCTGACGTCATCTGAAAAAAGTATACCTGGTTGAGCTGAATCTTATGTTACTCTCCTTTGTGGATTGTGTTGAACTATCCTTTGTGGATTTACTGTTTACTCTCCTTGTGGATTTGAGTCTTGCTTTCCTTTGTGGATTGAGTTGTTCTTGAGCTCGTGAGCAGAGCTAGAATTGGGGACTTAGGTATATGTATGGGCATATACCTAAGTCGAGTCAGTTGTTACTTCGTGATTGCATCTTTCTTTTGTGCTATATCCTTTGTGGATTTCGGGAGACCTTCGGGGGTCTCGGGGTCCTTACTGAGTAGCTTATACTCACCCCTGCACGGGCTATGCCCGCACCTTGTTGTGTTGGTTGCAGACGACGGACAGCGCTGATCACGGTTGGAGCGTGGAGCAGGACGGTACCTGGAGGTGGACCACTGGGCGGAACGTACTCGGAGTGGACGTGGGACCCGAGGAGCCTGGAGGCTATCTGTACCCACCCTTCAGGTGGGATTGCCAGTGGACGACACGAGGCCGCCGTCTTTTCTTCAGTTGCTGTACTTTACTTTTCAGTTGTACTTTACAGTTGGGCTTGTATTTCCGGCCCCTTTACTTTTCTGCACTTTACTTTCCGCTTGCTGACTCTGTGTGGTTGTTACTTATAAAGGCAATGCCTTCCCTGTTTACTGGGATTTTACGCCTTGGTGCTAGTCTCCAGCCCCTGGCCTATGGAAGGCGGGCTTGGGGTAGTCACGGCACGGGCCCCGAGGACGGGTCGTGACAAATTGGTATCAGAGGTGGTCGGTTCTACCGCAGAATCTGATCGTCTTTTCTTCTATATGAAGCAATAGTGTTTAGTGTATTGAGTGTGGTTATCAGTTCAGGGAGCCCAGTGTTGGTGCGGCGGCCGACGTATCCGTACACCAGGACCCTGACTCCTGATTTCCGACTTAATGCATGAAAACATTGATTGCGTGTGTGTTTCAAGTTTTCTTTGTGATTACTTGTGTCAGCTCACCGGGTATACTGATCTGCTTTATGAAAGTCTCAAGTTTTCCTTGCGATTACTTGTGCCAGCTCACCAGGTATACTGTTCTGACTGTGGTGCTCTTGTTCTCCTTTTCAGGATGGCCCCGCGACGACTGCCAGCTAGGGTTCCGAGTGTTGGGCGCGACGGCAGCCCACCGAGCGACGAGGCCTCGGTGCAGGGCCCTTTGCCAGCAGTGGCACCGGTGGTAGCTTTACCGCCGAGCCACCGATGCTACCAGTACCAGACGCTGACGATGCACGTCGCCTCAGGGCACTGCATGAGTTTCAGAGCCAGCGACCGCCCAGGTTTCGCGGTGAGGCGGACCCCCAGGCCGCTGAGGACTGGTAGAGGCGGTGGTACGGATCTTCAGACTAGTGAGGACACCAGCGGATCTCATGGTGATTCTCGCAGCGAGCCTCCTGCAGGCGGCGGCAGGACGATGGTGGAGCCTGATGCTCCAGGTTCACGATGAGGCATCCTTGCTCTGGGCGGACTTCGAGAGCCTCTTCCGCTCTGAGTTCGTCCCGGCCACCCTCCGAGCGGTGCGCATCCAGGAGCTTCTCCAGCTGCGCCAGGGCAGCATGAAGGTCGCTCAGTACGCGGCGAGGTTCACGGACCTATCCCGCTACTCGACCGACATGGTACGGGACCCCTTCTTCCGGGCCCGGACCTTCGAGCAGGGCTTGCGACAGGAGATTCGGGCATCGCTGATCTCCCTCAGCATTCCAACCCAGGCGGGAGTGCTGGAGCGAGCCCTCCTGATCGAGAGCTTCCTGGCAGAGCCTTCTTCAGCGGCGAGACCTAGCGCAGGGCGGCAGGTAGCTGAGTCTTCGGCAGCAGGTAGCCGACGGATGACTCACGGGTCCAGGCAGACCAGACCCCCTCGCAGACGGCCTCAGGACACCGGCTCAGCAGTACGAGGCACACAGCGGAGTGCCAGCCTTTCGAGAGGCAGGCTGTGCTACTCTTGCGGCGGGCAGGGTCACATGGCTCGTGACTGCCCGACTCGCCGACCAGAGGAGCAGCAGACGGTGGAGGGGCCACCCAGGCAGAGGCAGAGGGTCGACCGTGGCGGTCCGCAGGGAGGAGGCGGACGAGGCAGAGGAGCTGGCCGAGCAGCGGGTGGTGGGCGACGCTTCCAGGCTCTACCCCCACCACCACCAGGAGGGCCACCTCGACCACAGGGAGCTGGCGGGCAGGGACAGGCCCAGCTCCAGGCAGTGGAGGCCTACGACCCCGACTTGCCAGAGATGATTCGAGGTACGATCTGTGCCTATTCCACCCTTGCTGCAGTACTTATAGACACAGGAGCGAGTCACTCTTTCATAGCCTCTGCCCTTGTTCGGAGCTCGGAGATTCCGACTGAGCCGTTGGCTCGATCCTTACGGCTAGAGACTCCTACGGGAGCAGACTCGACGATTACGCACTGGTGCCGGCAGTGTGAGCTTACTCTAGGAGGCGAGAGCTTCGGCTGGGATCTCCTTGTAGCGGCGTCGAGGCCTTACGACGTCATCTTGGGCATGGATTGGCTATCCACGGTTCATGCCCAGATTGACTGTTTTAGGCGCAAGGTGCGATGTGTTCGTACCGACGGGAGCAGGTTTACCTTCACCGGCGAGAAGGGAACCTTTGCAGCACAGGATGGACTTCCGAGGAGGAGAGTGCAGCCTATCTCTCATCAGTTGGCTAGCCTCATCCTAGGAGCAGTGGACGTGCGGAGTCCGGCTTTTCCTGCAGTGGTGGACCAGTACGTGGACGTCTTTCCCGATGACGTTCCAGGGCTACCTCCTCGTAGAGAGGTAGACTTTTACATCGACTCGTACCCCGGGACAGCCCCGATATCTACTCCAGCATATCGGATGGCCCCCGCCGAGCTTCGAGAGCTGCGGGTACAGTTGGAGGACTTGCAGAGCAAGGGGTTTATCCGACCCAGTGTTTCACCCTGGGCTTCCCCGATTCTGTTCGCCAAGAAGGCGGACGGGAGCTTGCGACTATGTGTCGACTATCGTCGCCTGAACCAGGTGACAGTAAGGAACAAGTATCCGCTGCCACGGATTGATGACCTCTTCGATCAGCTCAAGGGAGCGCGGTGGTTCTCGAAGATAGACCTCCGGTCAGGCTATCATCAGCTCAGAGTTCGAGATGAGGACGTGCAGAAGACGGCCTTCAGGTGTCGGTATGGCCATTATGAGTTCTTGGTTATGCCGTTCGGCGTAACCAATGCTCCAGCAGTGTTCATGAGCCTCATGAACAGGATCTTCCAGCCATACCTCGACCGATTTGTCGTTGTCTTCATTGACGACATTTTGGTATACTCGACGACTGAGGAGGAGCATGCCTACCACCTGCGAGTTGTGCTAGACACGCTCCGAGAGCACCAGCTTTATGGCAAGCTCTCAAAGTGCCAGTTCTGGTTACGTGAGGTCCATTTCTTGGGGCACGTCATTTCTGAGGCGGGAGTTGCAGTGGATCCCGCGAAGATCGAGGCAGTGCTAGCTTGGGAGCCACCCAGGAGCGTGACAGAGGTGCGGAGCTTCTTGGGACTAGCAGGATACTATCGGAGATTCGTGCCAGACTTCTCCAGAGTTGCGGCACCACTCTCAGCGTTGACGAAGAAGGGGAAACCCTTCGTGTGGTCAGACAGATGTCAGCAGAGCTTCCAGGAGCTGAGACAGAGATTGACCAGCGCACCTATCTTGAGGTTGCCTGAGGAGGGAGTTGGATACGTAGTTTACTGCGACGCATCAGGGACTGGACTCGGGTGCGTCCTGATGCAGGAGCGGGCCGTGATCGCCTACGGATCACGTCAGTTGAGGCCGCATGAGCAGAACTACGCCACTCATGACCTGGAGTTAGCAGCAGTGGTCTTCGCTCTGAAGACTTGGCGGCACTATCTGATGGGCGAGCACTTCACAGTCTTTTCTGACCACCAGAGTCTCAGGTATATCTTCTCTCAGAAGGACCTGAACCTGAGACAGCGGAGGTGGCTTGAGTTCCTCCAGGACTATGACTTTGAGATAGTCTATACTCCTGGGAAGGGGAACGTGGTAGCCGATGCCCTCAGCAGGAGGACGGGCATTCAGCTACTTGAGGAGGCGACGGAGCAGCTAGCCTCCTTGCAGATATCCTTCGTGGATAGAGACGGAGCAGCCTTTCTTCAGTCTCTCACAGTCTCTCCTCCACTTCTACAGCGGGTCAGAGAGGCTCAGCGTGGAGACGCTGACTGTGAGACCCGGCATGCACTGATATCCTCAGGTCAGGCGCCTGATGGTTTCTCCTTTGGAGCAGAGCACGACATCCTTTTCAGAGGACGTACCTTCGTACCAGTCGCTTTACGAGAGGAGTTGCTGAGAGAGTTTCACACTTCTCCCTTGGTGGTACATCCCGGAGTGGCGAAGATGTACCAGGATCTCAGACGACAGCACTGGTGGCCGGGCATGAAGAAAGCTGTGTCAGAGTTCGTTTCACGATGCCTCACCTGCCAGCAGGTGAAGGCAGAGCATCAGGTACCAGCAGGCTTGGTACAGCCCTTGGAGGTCCCGGAGTGGAAGTGGGATAGCATATCTATGGACTTCGTGACTGGACTTCCACGTACTTCCAGAGGTCACGACTCCATTTGGGTGATTGTCGACCGACTCACCAAGTCGGCACACTTCTTACCCATCAGAGAGCAGGGCTCAGTGGAGAGCTTGGGACGTCTTTACGTCCAGGAGATCGTACGGCTTCACGGTGTGCCATCGTCTATCGTCTCCGATCGAGATGCTCGTTTCACTTCCCGGCTTTGGAAGGGGTTGCAGGAGGCGTTCGGGACGCGGCTCCATCTGAGCACAGCCTTCCACCCTCAGACGGATGGTCAGACGGAGAGGACCATACAGACACTCGAGGACATGCTCCGTGCATGTGTTCTCGACTTTGGTCGCAGCTGGGAGGACCACCTACCCTTGGTGGAGTTTGCGTACAACAACAGCTACCACTCCACCATCGGGATGGCACCATACGAGGCGTTGTACGGAAGACCCTGCAGATCACCGTTGTGCTGGACAGACCCTGGGGAGTCAGCACTCGTGGGACCAGAGATGGTCCGAGCCACGACAGAGAAGGTCCAGATCATCCAGGAGAGGATGAGGACAGCTCAGAGCCGGCAGAAGTCATATGCTGACAGGAGGCGGAGGCCACTAGAGTTCGAGGATGGCGACCACGTCTTTTTCCGTGTCTCACCTCGACGTGGTTTACGGAGATTTGGCCGAGGCGGCAAGTTGTCTCCACGCTTCATCGGGCCTTTCCAGGTCCTCAGCAGGATAGGAGAGGTGGCTTATCGCCTGGCTCTACCACCTCAGTTGCACCGGGTGCACGACGTCTTCCACGTGTCTCAGCTGAGGAGATACGTGCACGACCCGACGCACATCATCGACTATGGGGAGCTGGACGTGGACGATGGGGCGACTTTTGCGGAGGTCCCAGTGGAGATCGAGGATCGACAGGAGCGGGTCCTACGTGGGCAGTCGATTCCTCTTGCGCGCGTCAGATGGCAGCACGGGAACCTCCAGGAGAGCACTTGGGAGCGGGAGGCTCAGATGCGTGCTCAGTACCCCCATTTGTTCCCCTAGTTTTTGATGTATCTTTACGGGGACGTAAAGCCCTGAGGTGGGAGTAATGTAAAGACCCGCAAATTTCAAGGAAATTTTTTTCTTAATTTTCTTTGGAATTTTACAAGAGCGCAGCTTCAGACGGCACCTGATTCCGAGGCCCGGTGTGCCCGGAATCAATTTCTGAAGTTTGGCTCGGGTACGTTCAGTGAACGGGCGAGCGGGTTTTTCTATCTTTTGAACCGGTGCCCGGAATCAAATTCTGAGGGCACCGATGAAATCGCAGCGCCGGTATTTGCTTAGAAACGCCTCTTCCGGAGTTGCGTTTGCTCAGACGTGGTTTTTAAATTTTGCGGCTTTAAGTTAGAAATAAAATAAAGTTTGTGCGACAACTTTATTTTATTTCACTTAAGCTGCTTGGAAGCCACTTAAAGGCGGCTCGAACTGAGTTGAACTGGATAGGATGCTATCCAGAAATATCCTACCCCCTTGGCAGGATATTTGTGAGGCAGGGCCCGCACGAGCCCCGCCGTTTCTTTCGCTAAGTAACGCACCCGCGAAAACCCGTCAAAGTAACTGAAAAGTCAACCGACGCGTTTTCTTTAATTCTTAACAGACCATTTAATTGGGCGGTTTATTTCGTGAATTAAATGGACTGTTTCTTCGTGAATTAAATGGGTCGTTTCTTTCGTTGAATTAATTCAACGAATTGATGGATCGTTTCTTAACCGGTTTCGTGTTGGCATGTTTATAAAATAAGACCAACCTAAAAATCCTTGGAAAGGATTTGAGAGAATCTTCGTTCCTCCACCCTCTCCGCGAAGAACGCGAAGAACGCGAAGAACGCGAAGAACGCGAGGAACGCGAAGAACGCCAGAACCGGAATCCGACGACGCACGATCCGCGACGTCATCGAGCAACCCCGCGACGTTCTTCGGCGACGCCTCTTCTTCCGCGGCCGATCCTCGTTCGGCAACTAAGGTGAGAATCGGATCTTTTATTTCTCCCTTTTTAAATTTCAATAACAACGGATTTAATTAATTAAATCCGTTTGTTCTTGATCCGGAGATTGGCGACGCGACGCCGGATACCGCGACGACGCGACGATCTCCTTCCTCCGCGACGAGCGATTCCGCGACGACCCCTCGTCCGACGACGACGACAAGGTAAGGGTTGTTGGAATTCTTTTATTCCCCGTCTTTATTCTTTTAAAGTAAAAGAACGTGAACACCAACAATTTTAATTTATTTAAAATTGTTGTTGACTATTACCTTTTCCTCCCGTTGTTTATGACTAACGCGGAGGGTGCGGGTCCAACGAACAAGACCCGGCAACCCTCCGCCGATCTTCCTTTTTTTTGTGCGGATTTGGCGGGCGACGGCAAAAGCACGACGCAAGGACCGTTGGATGATTCCGCAGTGAAGGTCGGCCTCCGGGAGGGGCAACGGCGCAGACGGGAGGCAAATCGGGCCACCGGAGCATCTCCGGCGGCCCGCGGAAGAAGGCGGCGGCGCGGGTCGCCGGCGCGGCGGCGCCGGCGACCGGGGGCGGCGGCGCCCGGCGCGCCGCCGGAGGAACCCGCCGCGGCTCGGCCGCGGCGGCGGCGAACCAGCGGACCCGCGATCCGCGGGTCCGGTCCACCCGGTCGGGACGCGGCAATGCGCCGCGTCCGCTGACCACCCGCGCGGCCCGCACGCGGGCCGCGGCTCCCTCGACCGCGGGCTGCGCCCGCGGCCTTCCACCCGCGCGGCTGGCCAAGCCGCGCCGGCCGAGCCGGCCGGTCCGGTCGGCCGGGCCGCGCCCAGACCGGACCGGACCCGGCCGAGCCGGTTCGGGCCGACCCGGTTCGGCCGACCCCAGGGGGGGTTCGGGCCGGGTCGCCCCGGGCCCTGTACCCCCGTTTCGGGCCCTCTACGGTCTTTCGCCCATATCTTGGGCCTGGGACCTCCGATTGATGAACTGTCAGCGTCTACGCGATCCTTGGATCGAGACGGTCGTTTCGGTATATTATACTCAAGGTTTCGGAAGACTTTGGGTTCGGCCGGGTTGGTTCGTACACGAAACCAACCGGGCCCTCGGAGCGGAAACGCTCATAACTTGAGCTACGGACGTCCGAACGACGTACCGTCAGCTGTGGTAGTTTCCTCTAAGTGAGACGGAACTTTTGGCATACTCCGCCCGAGGATCGGATACAGGCGGAGTATGGTCGGGTTGGTTTTTCCCTAAAAACCAACCGGGCCCATGGGACGAAAATGCCAATAACTCTCAGACCGGGCGTCCGATTGACGCGCCGTCTGTCGCGTTGAGATCCTGTTGTCGATACGGAACTTTTGGATACATCAACTTCGGACTACGTGTCAGTTGATGTATCAGCCCCTCGGCTCGTGGAGCGGACCCTCCTAAACGAGCTCGCTTTGTGCGGGAACCCTAGCGCTGGCTGTGACTTCGACGACAGAGCAGAGATCCTCCGTGGACTGCGACGACGACAGAGCAGAGATCCTCCGTGGACTGCGACGACGGCAGAGCAGAGATCCTTCGTGGACTGCGGCGACGACTGTGCAGAGATCCTCAGTGGACTGCGTCGACTACTGCACTCAGCGATCCCGTGTGGATCAGTGCCTACAGGTTCTGTGTGAGCCCGATCCTATGTGGGTCCTTACTACCGGTTCTGTGTGAGCCACTGCCTACAGGTTCTGTGTGAGCCCGATCCTACGTGGGTCCTTTTGCGGGGGTTAGTACCTATCGATCCTTCGTGGGTCCGACGACTGAGACGGATCAGTGATCGTCCTGACGTCATCTGAAAAAAGTATACCTGGTTGAGCTGAATCTTATGTTACTCTCCTTTGTGGATTGTGTTGAACTATCCTTTGTGGATTTACTGTTTACTCTCCTTGTGGATTTGAGTCTTGCTTTCCTTTGTGGATTGAGTTGTTCTTGAGCTCGTGAGCAGAGCTAGAATTGGGGACTTAGGTATATGTATGGGCATATACCTAAGTCGAGTCAGTTGTTACTTCGTGATTGCATCTTTCTTTTGTGCTATATCCTTTGTGGATTTCGGGAGACCTTCGGGGGTCTCGGGGTCCTTACTGAGTAGCTTATACTCACCCCTGCACGGGCTATGCCCGCACCTTGTTGTGTTGGTTGCAGACGACGGACAGCGCTGATCACGGTTGGAGCGTGGAGCAGGACGGTACCTGGAGGTGGACCACTGGGCGGAACGTACTCGGAGCGGACGTGGGACCCGAGGAGCCTGGAGGCTATCTGTACCCACCCTTCAGGTGGGATTGCCAGTGGACGACACGAGGCCGCCGTCTTTTCTTCAGTTGCTGTACTTTACTTTTCAGTTGTACTTTACAGTTGGGCTTGTATTTCCGGCCCCTTTACTTTTCTGCACTTTACTTTCCGCTTGCTGACTCTGTGTGGTTGTTACTTATAAAGGCAATGCCTTCCCTGTTTACTGGGATTTTACGCCTTGGTGCTAGTCTCCAGCCCCTGGCCTATGGAAGGCGGGCTTGGGGTAGTCACGGCACGGGCCCCGAGGACGGGTCGTGACAAATTTATAATTTCATAAGGACATACATTAAATTTTATTAGTAAATTCCTATAACATTTTATCATGTTTTACTAATTAGTTAATTATGTGAGTTTATATCATACGTTTTGTCGATGTTCAGTACATGATTCAAAAATAAACATGTTTGAAGAGAATTGTCCATGTAGTTATATGTCCATAATATCTAGAATAGTGTTCATGAATTAAATATGATATATATCTATTATATATGTATGTAATAATATTCCATAATATATGGAGATAATAAATTAAATGTACCGTTCATGGAGACAGTAGGGTGTACGTATGCATGAATGCTACTTTCATTTTTGGTCATATTAACAAAAATTAAAACTAAACGAGACATAGATATATTATAATTCAAGTATAATATATTTTTTATATAGGTAACATAAGTTCATTAATTACATTATTTATAAATTCCATGTCTGGAATGAACGAGTCACATCACTTGAGGGGGTGGTAGTCCACACTTCTTCATATGAAATTATCACATTTGCACGACATTCAAAGAATAAATGTATGTTTTAAATATAAAATACAGACGAAT
The DNA here is from genome assembly GCA_963277665.1 of Viscum album. Taxonomy (NCBI): domain Eukaryota; kingdom Viridiplantae; phylum Streptophyta; class Magnoliopsida; order Santalales; family Viscaceae; genus Viscum; species Viscum album. The sequence continues at coordinate 1,690,602,378 of OY728120.1, forward strand.
AGAGAACATATAAATATAATATATATAATATATAAATATAGATATGTCATAATGACAACCATGATATGAATGAAAAGGAGATTGAACAATCATCATTCTGTGAGGCAGTAATTCGCCACCCACAGAAACAATATATTCTTTAACCATTTGATGGAGGTGTGTGTAAGTGTATGTTTAATCATTATCATAAAAACATCCTAGTATATTTAGGATACTATTGTTTTTATGGGATCAAATAATAATAAGACAGTGGTGAGTGAATAAGGAAAATAAAACAAAGAAACTCTAGAGAAGACATTGCCTCTAAATCTGGTAACTCTTTTTGATTTGAGGAAAAGGCTCTCTTGAAATTAATTCTGCCCAATGTGTGGATTATATTAGTAAGAGAGGGATGTGGAAAGTTAATATGAGAAGAGTTTGGAACAGAGAAGGGTTTCAATGGTGTGGGAAATGGGGTATAGGTGGGGGCCTTTTATAAGAGGGAGGAGGGTCACTTTTGGAAAGCCTTGAAATGTTACTTAATTATAAAATGATTTTCCGATTTTAAAGGTCCCAAAATGATATATTTATAGGATAAGGTGATAGGGGTTATAAATCCACCCATCCAATAGGTCTTCGACAAGTTTACGTCTTAGTTTTTACCTTATCTTTTCCTTTTATTTAAATCATTCATTAATGAGGTAATCACTGCATCATCATGGTATCATAAACAAATTTCTTTATATAATGTCTAAAAATAATAAAAAAATTACCATTATGTAGGAAATATTATTATCCATCCAATTAATATTTATCTTCAAAGATATCATTTATATAATAAAAACTAAAATTGTATTACTTAGGTTTTACATACTTTGGTAATATTTTCCATTCTTTAAAAATAATATGATAAAAGGTCACAATCACACAAAAGTGATTCCATGGGGTCCCTAAGATGGCACAAGGCATCCCATGGTCGGCCATTACTCAACCAATAGAATTAGGACACATGTTGGATTAATTTTTTATTATTATGATATTATTTTATTACCCATAACTACCCGATAACTAATTAATCATGATATTTAATGATAATTGTCGTCTTTGCTATTCATAATGTACAAAAACAAAAGAGTCTTAATTACATAATTAGGACCTTATGATTCCAAATATGGAATAAATTTTACCAAATTCCAAACACAAAAATTGATGTAATTATTTTAAAAATAATTCCCACTGTTAAAACAAAAAGTGTGTTTTTATGAAACAATATCTATCAAAATATTGACACCTGTTTATGTCCAATTTCAAAGTGAAATTAATTATAATGAACACCATTGGATTAAACTGTAAAGATATATTATAATTAAAATTTATAACCAATTAGAATGGAAATATATCTATATAATTAAATTATATGAAACAGATGTTTTGAAGTAAAATGTAGTATTTTTCACTATACATTAAAAATGAACATTGTCAGAAAAATACCACACATTTATCCAATATAAATTTAAATGTCCCAATTCTGAAGAATAAGTTTATTTTGACAAATAGAGATTATAAAATTGTCAAAATCTATATTTAAAAATTGTTTCCATCAAAAAGCAGTAAAACAATCTTTTCAAAATATTAGAGTATTCTATGCTTATGATTGTTTTTATTCTAATTTTAAGCCTCTAAAACACTATCTAATTCATAAATATAAAAATATATGAAAATATATTGTTCTTTACATTCATGGGATGTTATAGTACATCACTTGTTTGTAATTATTTCCAATTATGAAAAAACATGTCGATCAATTCATTGAGTTATGCGGACATAGAACATGAGTGATACACGATGTGAATCTAGTCTCTACATGTTGGGTAGTCATGACTGATTAACACTAAGAATTAATAATTTTGTTTAATGTACATAGGGAATGTGTGATTAAAAACATTTATATTTATTTTACACCACATATAATCCAGCCATGGTACCTGACTAAAGCCCTAAGTGTGTAACATGGGTACACTGATTTCAAGGTACATGATGTGTAGCTCATAAGTATACAACGTGAAATCTACCAAATTATGTATAGAGTAATATTAAATTAATTTGATAATTTAGTATTTGAACCATATATTATTGACTGGAATCATTTTTTACATCTTAATACGGTTTTTATATTATTAATTAAATGATCAATTAATTTATTATAGTAATTGCTAATAATTGGTTCCTTCGTTTATTTTCCATGAATTTCATTAACATGGGTACCTCCTAGATAATTAGAATGTCCATTAACATGAATTGGGATTATGTTTTTAAATTAATAAATAACTAATTAATATAAATAAAGGTTATCTAGTTTACTTCTGTGTATAGGTTTCATGTATGACCATTCATGATCATGACCAAGACTAGTGTATGTGTTATATGTTTTAATTCATTCATTTCATGGGTTTGGAAATATTTTTGTATAAATTAAATTTCCTAGAGTGTGAGGCATCCATACCTAAATTATTATATTTAAAACTTATAACCATTTTATTTATATAATACCAAATAACCAATCCTTTGGTTCTACTCACCTGTGTATGAGATATAAATAGATGTAATTAATGTATTATATGAAGTAATGTGGAGGTGACCCAAGAAAAAACCATAACGATGACAACCCTAGTGATATAAAATTATATTGTTAGAATACTATAAACGATACATGTTTGACATAAGATATTTACACAATGGTCAATGCTTGATTAATTTTCTACCTGATAAATCAACCATTAAATAATATCTTGGTCCAGTCATTTTTATTGAATTTTGTTTCTATCACATGAATTATTTATTTTATGGATGAGATATTTCCATCAAAAATTTAAATGAAATAGTGTGAAAATAAGGATGAAAAATAAATGGATTAGGTTTAAATATTTTATACATCACTGTTAATTAATTAATTAAAAACCACGTTATATTAATATGTATTGTAAAGGAGAAAAATGATAATATTTATTCATAATTAATTAATATACCTCAACTAAATATTATTTAAGACATCACTTTCCATTAAAATATTATGAATTAAACTAATAGAACTATATTTTTGACAAATTATTTTAGGAAACCTTAATTTTATTTCGGGAGTTCTTATTTTGGTTTTGGGTTGATATAATCATCTTACATAAATTAGAGTAGTAATTTCTAATAATGGTATAATTTCGAGGTAAATGTTGAAGAAATCCAAGTCAGTATTTTTGGATTTTGGAATCCACTCAAAGGATCAAGGAACTATAATTAAATAATTTGAAATGACATAACTACCTAAATACCATCTAATAGATAGACCAACCCTAATTGGGGTTATGTGAAGGGGCATTTGGATATTTCAAACGGAATGGAAAATTATCTAGAAATTTATAATTAAATGAGGATGAATATTGTTACTTGATGAAATAATAAGGGAAAAAATATAATTAAATATTATTATTTCTCACATAATTTTAAATCATGTAAATATTTTATATTTTATAATTATTTTATAATTATGTAAGGTATAAGCATGAAAAATGTGTGATTATTCCATACATCATGGTATGTTAGTAAAAATACAAATTTTCTTATATAAAAAAAATAAATTATGTGGTGAATTTTAATCATAATGTATTTATTATGTGTTGGAATCCCCTATTCTTATTCTGCCATCCCAACAGGTGATAAAAAAACAGGATGCCTAACATAGAATTTTTAGGGACTGTTATTATATCTGTTGTAGTATATTAAAAACTATATACTAAGTGTTGATGATATAAAATAATTTCATGGATGATTACACCAAAATATCACATATCTATTCTCATCATAAGGATAACCAAATCCTATAAATAATTAAGATTGTCAATGCACTATATATGTGTAATATAGAACATGGAAATCTCATTATAGGTCATGTTTTCAAAATATTGTGATATTTGATTAGTTTGATAAATTAACATTTTACTTGGATAATAAATTATCCATTAATCATATATTTTATCCTTACCACATATATTATCCATATTTTCCAATGATCGTAAAAAGGTTTATGTCTCTCGAGGAACATTTTTCCAAAATTCACCATGCATATAAGGAAGGATTGAAACATGTCTATAAATTTCTTTTATTGAAATTTATTAATGAAAATGATGATGATCACTTGGAAAATAAAAATTCAACCGATCCATTACAATTTATTTTATAATGTATTAGGATTCGAGTGTAGTATAATCAAAATGAATCTATTCAGTTCCTAGGTGGAATTATTGGATAGTAGAAAATAAATTTCAAAAAATTGAAGGTACAATAAATTGAAAACACTTTCTGTATACTCATAATTTTTATGTTCACTTCTCATGGGTTATATACATAATTATTACAAAATTACTGTTTTTCAATTCAACAATTATACATCAATAGAATGGTTGTAATGATAATAGAAATTATGATGAGAAAGGGTGATTCCTATTCCATCCAAGAATATATAATAATTTGTAAATTCCAAATAATAATTATTAAATTTTGTAATTGATGAGACCAATGCAGTTATCTGAGTTACTATATTGACACAACAAGACATTTTTTTTATTTTCATAATTATTGTTTTTATGGTATATAAATACGAAACAAATTACTCAAAAACAACTGAATAAAAAATATCCATTATAGTGAATGATGAATAAGAATATGAGTATCATACCTAATTGTGACATGATTATTATTTATCAAACAAAAAAAAATTAATTGAAATTCGTGTACCCATAAATGTGTTTTAGTATCAATTCAAAGAACATATTTAATTTAAAAATATACCAATTATCATGTTATAGATAATGAAAAATTTTAAATAAATTTACGCGACCAAAATTTTTATAGTTTTTTTAATAATATTATAAGGACCATGAATTATATCAATGAGATTTAATTTCATATATTAATTTCATTTATAATATATTCAATAAAATAACTTATATAACACAATAAAATCGTTATAAATTAATAATGAATGAAATAAGAGGTGTTATTACAAGTTATGGAACCTATAATGATGATATAAAAACATTAATTTATGAATAATAATATGACCCTTATGAATAGTAAATCATAATAATGAATAGTAACATCACCTCTGAAACTATAAATAAAAGTTAGACACTATATAAATTAAATTATGATATAATTATATCATAGTAAAAGTAAATGAATATTTTAAAATTCATTAACTATCTGTTGGTATTCTTGTACTTCAATAATATTTAATTTAAATTTTATAATTAATATAATGATTTATATGGGAATATATTTTCATAAAATTTTGTCCAAATTTATCATTTTTTTGTGTTATTAATTTACTACAATTTTATGTTACCTTAGGTAATTTTTGAAAGTGTTATAAAATCAGTTATAAATTTAAAATATTTAATTTTTTGGTTAATATTTATTTTATTTTAAGATTAAATTTCACATGTATAGAAAACTATTTTCGTAAAATGGAGTCCATTTTGTAAATATACACATTGAAATATGTTTAAATTGATTTTATTATGTTTTCCTAATACATGTTAATTTTTTGTGAATTGTAAAATAATTTAATTTAATATATAAATACATTATGAGTTCAATAAATTCTAATTTTAGTCATCATTTATGTATGAAACATAATCTTAAAATAACATTCACTATTTTAATATATTTTATAATAATTATAAATTAATTAATTTTGTTGAGGAAAAAAATTAAAAATGAATAAAATATTCCAAAAACACTCCTCTCATGCAATAGAAATACAACCCATTCTACACACACAATCCAAGCATTGATGATTCTCAAATATCTGTCCAATACTCTTCCCAATAACCTTCTTTACATTTATGACATCATGATCTTAAAAAAAATCCACTTATGGATGTTCTGAAGGAGAAGTACTGATGATGTAAAATCCTCTTCCTTATCCTTTTAATTTTATTTCATGTTCTTGGATTTATTATTCCCTCTTCCCTTCCCATATTAAAAATACAATGATGACTCTAATACCTTAAATATAATATAATTTTATTATTCTGGTTTAATAATTCATCATCACGAACCTTCTCATCTCCCTTTTATTATAAAAATGGAAACATGTTTTTTGATGTGTTGTTTCATCGCCTTCATGGATAAAATGTTTTCATTATTCTAAATGATAAACCAAAATGCTTTCATTATGATATAAAACCACTGTAACAATCATAACGATTATCAATAATTTATTATCCAAAGATTCATAATAAACACATATAAAAATGACATATATAACCATTTACACTTTTAGAATTTCATTATTAACAAATAATTACAATTATTTATAATTATACGAATTATACATAAACTCAATTACTTATAAACAAGCCAACTGTTCATGAAAATTGAGAAACCGAATGCTATTTAATGATGAATTTAAACTCTATAACACATAAAAAAACCATAAATGAAATTATTAAAACTATAATGAATCAAATACATATTGAAATTTTTTAGATTTAATTAATTAATTGAATTAATTTTATTATACAAGATATTATGGTCAAGTGAAAATTTCGTTTGGACATAAGGTAGGGGTTTTCTTCCCGAACCTCCATTTTCATTCAGGTTATGGTATGTTCCCCTATACAACAATGTAATTCAACATTACTTTTATATAATTTCCCTAAATTATTTATATTTGTTCTGAAATAATATAACCATATTTTTTCATCAATATTTGATGGGAACATAAAAGTTTTACATGTTTCCCATTTTATTTCTTCCTAATATGTTATCCGAGATGAAGGGAAAGTCTAAATTTCTTACCCATTTTCTAGTACAATACACTATCTATTTGAAGACACCATTATGTTTCTAAAATAACTATTTTTGTCATGATAATCCTATATTTGTTCATTTATTATTTTATATATACCATCATGATAGTTACAAATTATTTTTCCCATTGAACTATTCATTAAAAAGTAAAAGAATGTATTTCAATTTGGAATTTTGCGATGACATTATTATAGTATTTTCATATTTTTCAACACCTGGGTTAAATTTGTTTTTTTATATAAGTTTATCTAAAATTAGTTTCATCCACCACATTTTATTTAATGGTTTGTGATTATAATGATTGTAGATGTGATATTATAATTCTAATCAAAATACTACTCAGAATGGATAATGATACTGTTTATAGATTATGAAAGTTATTTACATTTCATATGTATATTTTGTTTATGATTTTCCATACCAATATGAAGAAATATTTTTATATAGTATGTAAATTTTCTTTCCCTTTAGATTACCTTTATTTATCGATCAGTCTCATGAGACAATCTAAAGTGGTTTTCCACCCATTATGAATGATGTCTTGGTAGAGGAATTGATGATATATTTATGATGTTTTTAATTATGTATTACCTCATTATGAAACTAGTAATTGATTGTTTTGTGGTTTTTAAACTAGTATAATACCCATGGCTATGTTTTTTTTAATTATTTATTCAGATTTTATTCCATTAATTTTATACTCATGATTATGTCTTAATGACTTGTATTTATTATTATTCATGATTACTTATTATTTATGATTATGATATATTACACAATCATTCTTACCCTTAATGAGAATATGATATTACCACTTTATTATGTTTTATTTTTCAATATAATGTGAATATGAATATTATGAATAACTTATAGGATAATCATCATGTTATGGATGTTTTCAAGGAAATTTATATATTGTATTTCCTATGAAATTTGTAACTTAAAACATATGTTTTTGTATTGTTCTTAAAATCCAATAATCTATTCAATCCTCCAAGATACATGTTCTATGTTTATTATTACAATGTAATGAATTAAGGAACTAACTTTGAGAACTGGGTTCAGGACCTCTAAAGTTTGTATTAAAGGAAGTCTATTAGAAACCTATGAAACTAGGTTTATGAAATATAGATTATGGAACATTATCATAATATATAAACTAATGATTATAATATAATAACATATTAATTTTTTTGAAAGCTATTAGTTATTTGAATCATCATAGAAATAAATTCCTAACATGATAAGATACATGGACTTGGATTTGGGGGAGATGTACCATGGGGTAAGAAATCTGACAATGTGTCTTGGTCCAGACATAGGGTAACCTAGTATTGGACAATGGGCCTTACTAAGAACCTCATTTGACACTACAACAAAATATACGTTTAATAACTCACATTTTCATTACAAATAATTATGATGTACTTAAATGTAAATATTTCTGTAAAGAACCCATATTTATGATTATGAGATAAAATACGAATAAAAATTCAATTAATGTTAATTATTTTTCGAAATTTTTATTATACATTATGATTCACCAAATTATTTATCTTTTTTCATTATTTAGATATTAGGCCTAGTGGAAGGAATTAGAACCATATCAAAATGAATATACCATGTTGGAGTTTCCCTACTATGAATGATAATGATTGAAGTATTGGAAATGTGAATGGTAATATGAAAATTATAACCATATTGGGACAACTGGTTAAACATGTGAATAATAACCATGCCAATATAGAGCATCCATGTCTTTAATACGGTATAGAAATGTTAGATAGTTTTATATGACAACAGACGCGATTATTTAATGGTACTATTAAAAAATTTGTTGTAGAGAAGTGGATATGCTCACTAGAGAAGATATTCCATGATTTTGGAATTAAACAATGGGGATGGTTGTTAGGGCCATTTTATTGTTGGGAGATTCTTATCAATGGTGGCCATTAATTCAAAACTCACTGGATAATGATGACCTAAAGAATATGAAATGGAGTTATTTTATGAAAATTTTCATTGAATTATTTTTCCAGTGAAAATAGCTAGAGAATATGGAGAGAAAATTCCGTAGATTATGATAGAAATATGATGAAAACAATCCGAAGTACTAATCTAACAATACAATGTTAAAAAGAAATTTCTCTGACTACATATGTAATATTTGAGGAATATGGATCAATTATTTGATGGTTTAAACCCAATTATTTTAGGGGAACTGTTCTGGAAAATTTTTTCATCATATGAATATATATTCTCATGTACTATCAAGATAGAACAATTATTCTCTATGTATTATGAATTTATAGTAAATAAATAGAATAAGAGGGTTTGGGAACACTCTGGAAATTAAATTAAAGAAATTTTTTTAATGGATTAGTTGATGTTCCTTCATTAGATAATTATTGGAAGAAATATCTAGTAACATGCTTAATAGTTAAGGGTGTTTTAATCAATTATGGAGAAAAAATCCACCAATCTAGTGTTTTAATGGTTAATGATGAATCTTTAAATGGTTAATGATACAATAGTGATGAGATAAGAAATAATGAAATTTTTTTCCTTTGAATAAAGGAAAAAATCCCAAAAGAAGGAAAAGGGGGAAATGCCAAGATTATGGAGTCCCACCATCATAGAATGATGTTCTTAAGGAGTGGTTGTATGTACTTTAGTCATTTCCACAATCATATCCAATTCTTTATTTTATTATGGAAGTAACATTGCCACAAAATATTTTTGGATAGTTCCCTTTACTACAAATTAACATGCTTTAGTTTTTTACCTTGTCATGATAACTATGATTGACATTGATATAGTCCTCATTATGTACTAGATTTCAAAATATTATCTGAAAACCAATTGATAAGTGAAGTAAATTATGATAGGTGAGTAGGATGTGGTATCACATATCTTTAGAGAAGAAACCACGTCATTTGATTCTAATCTAGATCATCCCCTTTTAGATCTACTGAATGAAATTATTATGGGGGAATAAGAATCTTAACCTTTTTATTAGGAATGAAAAATTAGAATTGAATATTTATTAATTGTGGAAGAATATATTGATGTATTTTTTTAGGATTGAACTGCACATCCACTAGTGTGGGAATTTGTGTTCACTATTTATTTAATTCCTTGTGAATGACAAATATAAAATACTCTTTTAGAATGGATACTATGTAATTACTATTACTGAAGAATAAGCTAGAGGAACATACTGATAAATGCTTTATTCTTCTTAGTTTTTCTCTATGGGGATCCCATGTTCTCTTTGTAAATAAGATAGATTGATCCATGAGGTTGTGTGTTGGTTATGTAGAAATAAGTGCAACTATAATAATGATCATGTATCACATTCCTTTCATTTATTATTTATATTATCATATTAATGGAACGTAATACATTTGTAATATTTACCATCAATCTGGATATCATCAGTTTCATGTGAAAAAGGAAGATATTTCAAATTCTTTATATCGAACTAGGAATTGTCATTACATGTTTACAGTAATTCTCTTTGGATTGATTAATTCACCCTCTATCATTACACATATAATGAAAATGATTTTAAAGAAATATTGTGATTTTTTGATATTTAGTAGTTACATCTTGAGATATTCCAAAAGATATGAGGATTGCGAGAACATCTATTGGTTTTTCTAGAGGCTATTTTAATAATAATATTATGGGATGTTTACAAAGTCTGATTTCTTGTGTCAGAACTTTTCTTTTCATGGCCATATAATCTCTGAGGATGGAATCTCAATAGATCCTTCCAAGAAAAAGGTAGTTGGGGAATGGACTACAACAACGAACGTAACTGAGCTATGTATTTTTATTCATTTAACTAGTTATTATTAGCATTTATTTTTGAATTTCTCCTAATTAGATTACATGTAACCCAAGAATACTCATAAAGGTGTTATGATTGTATGGGAAAAATAACGTGAATACGATTTTAAAAAATTATATATATGATTAGTGAATTCAATGATAGTGACTCTAGAATCATGAAATGGGTGATTTTTGATTTATAGAGACGAATCAGAGAAAGTACTTAGGTGTGTCCATAGAATAATGATATATTTATTTTGTATGAATCAAGGAATTTAAAAATTATTGAAAATAACTATCTAACTCATTATCTTGAGTCATTAGTTTTAATCTTTACTCTGATTATATGGAGATGCTATCTCAATTTTTAAGGATGTGGGATATATACAGAAAACAAGAGCTTGAAAAATATCATCTCACAGAAACAACATAATAAGAGGAAATTGATATTTGTTGATCTTCTCATGGATTATGATTATTTAATACCGTATTAACAAGGAAATAAAAATAAGGTAGCTATTGCAATGGGCTGGAAGTATCATTGAGTTATAAATAAAATGATGATTTAAAATAAAAAAAATGTACAAAGATATAGAATATTTGGATATGGTAATTATAATGGAAGGTGGACAATCATTACCTTTTCAATTTTTTCCCAACCATTTTTTATATAATGGACTAAATGTTGTCTTTCATATGATGAAAATCATTAAATGAATATTAATGTTGTGAATGATGGGAAATGGCCAGACATCATGTGTGATGATATAATTCTGTAATTTCGGAGGATTCAATGTGTTACATATATAATAATTCTAAAAGGGTTTTATTAGATGATTTTTATAGTTTATATTTCTCTATAAACCATGGTATCACTATTATTTATAGAAATTTTATGAACCATGTCTAGAGGGGTAACATGAAGTGAGAAATTTCAGATTATTTATTAAGATATTTAGCCAGTCTATAGGAAATTAATAATAGAATTTATCCTATATGAGTGATGGAGTATATACCAATTTCTACCTAGAAATGGGATGTCATAATAATGTATTTATTCCCTGGATTATAAAAAATCTATGAAATAATGATGCAATATTGGTGATTCTTAATCGACTGAACAAATCTGTACTTTTCTTCACTAGAAGTGAGGATTTTACACTAGATCACCTTACATGATTCAATATTAATAATATTCTATGAAGTCATTGAGATCCTATAACAATAATTATTGATCATGATCCACAAAAAAAATCAATATTTTTTAAAAGTCTCCAGAATGGTTTGGACATTATTCTTAAATTGAGTAAATATTATCACCCTCAAACTGACAGTCAGTTAGAAAGGAAGATATAATAGTTAGAAGACATGTTGAGATCATGCTCCCATGAAATTAATGGTATGTTAAATTGTATATTCATTTGATGGGTTTGCAATAAAAAATAATTTTCCTTTAAAATGTCAATTGGAACCATATGGATCAATGTATGGAAATCGATTTCATACACCAACATGTTTGGATGAAGTTCGTGAAAAGAAGATTGTGGGACCTGCTATTGTGGATAAATGCAATGAAAAGTTAAATATTATTCAATCCCATATCAATATACGTCAAAATTTTAAAAAGTATTACACTGATAATAGAAGTAGTTATTTGGTATTTCATGTTGGGGATCTTGTTTTCAGGAAAGTATCTCTATGGAAGGGTGTTATATGATTTTGAAAGAAAGAGAAACTATTCCCCAGGTACATTGGCCATTTTTAAATTTTGGAGATATTTGGTGATATGTATTATAATTTTGAAATCCCTTATTTCCTAATACAATGTCTTCCACGTATATTTTATAAGGAAGTACATTCTATTCCCAACACATTTACTCTATTCTAAAGGAATATAAATAGAACTAGAATTCTCTTACAATGAAGAGCCTATATAGATTATTAAAACTAAAGAACATGTGATGTGGAATTGTATTAGTTAGCTGGTAATAATACATTCAAAAAACATAATATTGAAAAGGTGATTTGGGAGTATGAGGATATTATGATGAAGAACTACCCTATTCATTATATGTGGTGTCAATCTTCAAATTGTGAGTATGATATTTTTGTAAGAGAGGAGAATGTAACGACAAAGAACACTAGCTATGAGATTTCCATTATTATGTTTATTGGATATAGTATAGATATATTAAAAAACATATATAAGTCAATAAAATAATTATAAATGAAGAATTAATGAAATAAGAGGTTTTTATAGAATATAAGGAACCTATAACAATGAAATTGGAACATGAAACTAGGAAAGGAAATATGAACTTTATAAATATTATATCTACAAAATGAATATTAACCTCACCTTTGAATATATAAATTAAATTTATCCACCTTATAAATGACATTATGATATAATTATATTAATGTAAATGTAAATGAATATTTTAAAACTATTAATTATGTGTTGGAATTTTTGTATGCCATAAATATTAAATTAAAAATTTATAATTTATTAAATGATTTAAATGGGTGAATAGTATCATAAAATGTATTCATAAATAAAAATATTTTTTGTCTTATTATTTTAGTACAATTTTATGGGACTTTAATTAAATATTTAATGTTTCATATAATTTGGTATAAAATTAAAATCAGTATTTTTGGATAAATAATTATTTTATTTAACAATTATGTTTCACATATTTAGATTGTTATTTTCATAAAATGGAGACCATTTTAGAATTATAAACATTTAAAATTCATTATGGTGCATTTATTAGATTTTTATAAATTACATTCATTTTTGGTTAATAGTCAAATATGGTCTTTAATTGTATAAATGCATTATAAGTGAAATTCACTATTACATGAGAGATTCATTTATGTAAACACCATAACCTAAAACTTAGTATTATTATTTTAATATATTTTATGGTAATTTTAAAATAATTCACATACATTACACAAAATAATGAACAAATAAATAAAATATAAAAAAATCACCCCTCCTCTAGTATAAATTGCTCATCTCACCACCCCTTCTTCCAAAAACATCCAAGATTTAAGAAATTTGTAATTATACCCAATCCTCTTCACAAGGACTACCCATGTTTGTGATCTCTTGGGATAATCAAAATAACAAAACCAATTCCTCTAAGGTGTTTCTCAAGGAGTATTCAAGAGGTAAAATACACATCCTTTTCCATTTAATATATTTTCAAGTTTATTATTTTATTATTCTCTCCTCAACACCCCTAATCCTAATATAATGTTAAATATAGAACAGTATTTATATTATAATTTTATTATGATAATGTATTATCTATCATCATACAACTTCTCCTCTCACTTTTATTCTATAAATCGAAATTTCGTCTGTGTGGTCTGGTTTCATCACCGTCAACGATGAAAATTATTCATTTTCCTTCACCATATACAAGTATATTCCAGAAACCAATTTAATTGTTGAAAAAAATACTAATATTATATAACTTTTTATTTTATTTTTGTATCATTATTACATAATAATAAATGATAAAACAAAATTAGTTTGTTATGATCAAATAATTCTATAAAAATCTAAACGATTAGCAATAATTTTTTATGTAATGATTAATAATGTTACCATATAAAAAACTAAATATATAACCATTTAATATTTTGTAGGTTCCTTAGTAACAAATAATTCCAATTATAGATAATTATTTTAATCCTATAATTGTTATTGATTACATTTAAATATTAGAGAAATTTATTTTCATAAAATATGTAAATTCTTTTTATGATTATCCCCATTCATAAAAAGATTTTATTAGACTTGTTATGTGATAGGTGGGTCCCAAATTAGCCCCTCGATGAATTATTTTGTCTCACGAGATAATTTTGATTGGGTTTTTCTATATTATGTATAATGTCTTGGCTGAGGTCTTGAAGGCATGTTTATGATGTCGAACATTATGAATTCCCTCATTATGAAACTAGTAATTGACATGCCAAATTGTCATTTGACTAGTATAATACCCTTGATTATGATTTATTATGTAATTATTTAATCATTATATGTTCCGTCAATTTTATGCTTAATATTTTTTTAAATTACATGTTTTTTAGTTATTCACCATGCCTTATAATGTTGTTTTATTATAGCTTCTGCTATATTTCATAGTTTTATTGATCATATATGATCACCCCTTTATTAAGATTTATTTTTTCCCTTGATGAAATGATGAATATTATGAATTTATTGTATGGATAATCTGGGAGTTGGGGACGCTTCCAATGGTATGTCTATACTGTTTTTTCCCTCAATGTCGTAATGTAAAACTTATGTTTTTATTGGGTTTTCCAGAACTATTAAACTATTCACTTAATCATGATATGAATTCTCGTTTATTATGAAAATGTGATAAAGTATGGAAATTACACAAGGAAATAGGGGTTGGGGTCTATAAAAATTCCATGTGAACAATTTTTATGATAAAATGTAACTTCATATACATCCCATCATTCCTTTATGAAAATTTTACAAATTATCAGTGATGTATATGTGAGTCGATTGTAATTATTTTGGAATCTACGAGCTGTATTATCATATAAATTCAAATCCATGTAATTATTGACCATATATATGGATTAATGGTATACCAAACTTATATATTCTTTTCCAAAACAATATAAAGATTTCTGTAAAATGAAGAATAATGATGAGTTATTTATTTATTTCAAATCATTCATTAATATTACTAATATATATTATGAAAATAAATGATCACTGACTAACTATATTCTATCTGTATTGTTAAATTTATATAATATCAATCATTATATTGTAATATATTATTTTTACAATACCACATGTTTTTATTAAAAACTATTTGTTATATGTTTTCCAATGATACAAATAATCAACAAAAACACTAATGAGAATATATGTTAATGTACGTATGTCCACTAAGGATATTAATATATAGTTCATATAAACATTTATTATATAATTAATGAATATATGTATCTATTAGTGGGAGGAAGATAATTTTCGAGGAAATATATGTTGATAAAATATGGAAAAAATTTAGTTTCTTACAAGTTTGATATTACTAAGGAATTAAATTTAACTAAGTATTATTTAAATAAAAAACCTTATTTTAGTGGATAAGATCTAAATTACAGATCGATGAATTTTATAAATACAATAATAAAACACAAATTAATATAATTTTGAAAAATACATGTTATAAAAATTCAAGACCAAATTGATGTTGGCATATAATCCTTATAAGAGAACATGCATTTGGATATGAATAAATTATCGAGAATATTATAATTTTGCAAGCTTAAGTGTAAGGAATTTATTCCATGTGAAATGATATGTACTGATGTTTTCTATTAATAATATGGGATGCATTATAAGTGATGATAAAATACATCCATCATAATTACAGTGGCTTGTAATTATAGCTACCTAAGAATAGATTATAAGGTAAATCTAAATATTATCATGGTGTTTTGTTAAATGTTTAATATAAGTAATCATGTTAATTGAACACGTATCAGATTTTTTTTCACTTTGATGTTAAATCATAGAAAAGGATGAGGTAATATTCAATAAATATATATTAAAACAAATGGTTGATATATTTACAATATCTGAGTGTATTATGATTTCTGATGCAACATTGTGAGTGGTTTAGCAATTTCCTATTCAAAATAATTGGTACAAAACTTAATTGATTTATCATTATCATGAAATGATTGGACTACATATTTTTTAAAGAGTTTTAGACCTTAATAAGGGAATAGAAGGTGGATGCTCCACTATATCACTATATAAGGGGGGTTTTGAATATAGTAATGATATAGTAATGTTTTTTCCTAACATACAAGTTTAATTTCCAAAACATAGACATAAAAATGTGATTTTTCTAGTAGTTGTCTCCATACTCAAAAAAATAATGTTTTTACATATAAGAACTAACCTGTAATTATATGTTGGGCCATGATAATGTGGGAGTTTATGTGACTTAGCTCCCTAGAAGAAAATAATTTCTCACTTTATATTACATGTATAATCAAGTATATTAATATTAATTTAAATATATTATCAAATATTGATTTTTTATATATATCATTGATGTGATATTGTTCTAGAGAATCTGTCACATTAAAAAATTCATATAATTTCCCTGTTATGATGATTAGCATTAAATTTTGTGATGATATTTATAAAACAATTTCTATGGATAGATAATTTAATATATAAGGGAACATTGTAATTAGACTATCATGTGCGAGTACTCATATGCGAATGAGTGGAATTATCATGATGTTCATACATGGTAATTCCTTGATGTGATATTATGAGAATGAAACCTTCTATATGACTTCAATATGATTTGGTTTCAAATGCTATTCTAGTCTAAGAGTGTGAAAAATGATCAATCGACATAAATATTATTATTAATGAATTCCCAGACTCAAACTCTTAGATTTATAGATAAAAACCATCACACCATACATTGGTAGGAAGTTTAATACAATTTTTTGTATGGGTAATTAAATGTTATTAATGGATAATTGGAGAAAGGATTTCACCATTCCATATTTATGGAAGTGGTTATATCATTCCATGGATTGAAATAATACTATCACATAAATTTCATTGTCCTTTTGTAATGATTTTTATATTATATTGTCATAGAATGATATGAAAATGTCATAGGCTAATGACACGGATATCCCAAATGGTTGAAGAGATATTTAGAAAAAAGGGATAATTTTACATGGAATGAATTCATATATGATTTTCAATGCTGTGATATTAAGTTATTTACTTTCAATTCCATGATGCATTTCTAAATAGTAATCTTGGAATTTGGGTAATCCCCCCCCTAATTCCTATGATACATAATCCTACAGGGTCATATATTATGTCATTATATTGTTATTAAATAATTCTATTGGATTATAATTATATGAATAATTATTATTATCAAGGCCAAAAATTAATTTTATTCACGTTTTGTTTATCCTTAATAAACATGTTGTAATGAATAATTATATGTTTACTAGTAAACAAAATATTTTATTATGTGAATATATATAATATAATTCTATTCAATAAATTTTTAATAAAATTTTTACTTTATTTATTGAATATTTAATAAATATTAATAATCAAGAATCTTAATAGAAAATTTATTAATGTTAATAAAATAAATATTCATTTTATCATTAAATTATGAAGAGTTCAAGTTGGACAGAGATCATGTTTAATGAAGAATATTAATTTAAAAGATAGTAACTTAATATCTAACCTTGTGAAATGTAGGGTGTCCCATAAAATTATAATAAAAACAAAAAATATTATTATATGTAATTGGATTTTTTAAATTACCATAATATTATTTAAGGGTAAATATTCAATTTTATTTTTTTAAGCTAAAAAAAGTTATATAAATAGATTTTTTGATTATTCTGTAGATTTAATATAAAATTGAGGATAGAGAATCATACCAATCAATGAAAATATCTTTATCTCTCTCTAATTCTTCTTCTCAACCTCTCATGAATGAGAAGAACTCCTTTATTCTTGAATGATATTTGAGAGATCAAAAAAACAATCCAAATTATTTGATTCGCCACACTAGAGACTAAAAATAAACATAGATTACTCATAGATCAATGGGGAATATGTTAATCTCTATTGGAGGGATTCTACATATGAATCCTAATAGAATAAATAAGGAAATCAAAATGGGTTTCAGAAAAATAACCTTTCTAATTGATAAAAGGAATGTAATAATAGGTAATCATTTATTCCTGATCAAAATATATTAATTAATAATTTAACATTAATTATCCTCTCTCAGGGTAAAATGTATCATTAAATTAAAAACAAATTTCTTTTGAAACCCTCCAATGTAACATGTTCTTCACTTGGAACCATCATAATGAACTTTGGGTAAGAATATAATTATGGAATTTCAAGGTTCTCATTATAATAAGTAACTATTATTTCCATTTAATTATGGAATGTTGTTTGTCACATTATTACATTATATTCTCATATAACTATGATATATATTTAATATTATCTTCTAAATTATTCACTTTTCCTAATAAAATTTCAATCCATAGTACAAAAAGTTGGTTTGTTTACAGTAACACTAATATAACCTTCAACACCAAGGACTATTAACAATGGATTTTTGGTTGAAAGTTATATCATCTAGTGGAAGATGGATGGTAGGAATTACACCAATGTGTTACTACTCAACTAGTTATCATGGAATATAGCAGATCATCTATTTCTCAAAACTAACCGATCATTACGGTATGAATTCCTTCATGATGTGATCTTTGTGCGACATTGTTTAGTTAGTTAATGGTATTCACCCCCAAATAAGTAATTTTTGGTTAAAAATTCAGACACAACATTCTCACACCCATAACTACCTCCAAAAATAATTCCCAATATAGAAGTTTCCATATTTTTTCTACATCACTCATTCCTTATTAAAATCATCCTTTGAACAATTTTTAAGTGTTTTTATGAAACTACTCTACACTCCCACACTTGGTTACACCATAATGTTTTTTAACCCAGAAGTTTTCTACTTAGTTGTAATGTTTTTGGGAGTCATGAAATCATTGGCGGTGGTCAATAATCCAAAATGTTACAGTCGATATAATATACCATTCAAAATATTCTCAATGATGTAAAATCCATTTCCAATGAAAGTATTTACGAACAAGTATTCAGTTATGAAAAATCCATAATCCAATGAGGATATTTCCACATTAAATTTATAATTTATTAATTTATATTGGGTGAAAAAGGATTCCTCATCTTGGGAAATTTCTTCAATGGTGATGTGGATCATCTATGTAACCCCTCTCGGATTACCTTTAGTGATTTAGTTTTTTTTACATAATAAGACGGATCCGTTAATGATGGAGATCAGCAGAAATACAGTAGCATAACCACGATGGAAAATGATTGAACCAAAGCAAATCCTCGTAAGGAGGGCCAATGCCTGCCATCTTGTGAGCGGCTTCATTCGCTTCCCTTCTAATAAATGAGAAATTGCAGGAATTGAAGCCTTGTCTCCGCGAGTGAATACACCGGATAATGGGGATGAAAGGTTGAAGCCCGCCGTCAGTGAGATTGATGGCATTGATTATAGTGAGACAGTCGGATTTGATGTGAATGGAATACCAACCGCGATCTTTTGCGAAGTTTAACCTAGCAAGGATGGAGACGGCCTCCACTACTGAGGGCTCCCAAAGTGCATAACGTGCTTCGTATTTGGCAGCGATAAGATTTACCAGGTTGTCTCGGGCCAGTAAACCTAGTCCAACTAGGCCATCCATAGGGAGAGAGGCATCCACATTGATCTTAAAAATCCCTTCCGGTGGGGGGCACCAATGTTGGGGAAGAGGAGAGGGGGTGAAAAGTCTTTGTTGCTCAGGGTGATTTTGCCAAACCGCAATCCATGACAATGCCCGGTCAATCCAAAATCTGGGGGGCCTCCGGAAATGATTGAAAATGGCCTCGTTCCGCCTATCCCAGATAATCCAAGTCAAAATGCACAGGGCGCCTCCTTTAGCCGGCGAAAAGGAGGAGCACCATCGCATCAGGAGAGATGTAAGATCTGAGGCGGCGTCCAGGGACAGCTCTATAGTTGATCCCCAGCCATTCCATACCTCCTGAGCCCCGGGACATTGAATAAGAGCATGGAGAGGGGATTCAGTCACAGAGGGGAAGAAAGGGCATGAGTTGTCGTTTGAAAAGTGTATGTAGGCAAGGAGGCTCTTAGTTGGAAGGATACCGGTACACACCTGCCACCAGAAAAAGTGAACTTTAGGGGGAACATTAAGCTTCCAAATGGATGCCCAGGGCCTCGCATCTCCTTCTGTAATTTGAGCAGTAAGAGCTCGCCGGTAACCAGCTTTCACCGTATACTCTCTTGAGATGTCTTTTGTCCAGTTGAGGTGATCTGGCCCTACGTCTGGCACACATGGGATACTCAGAATAATTCTTTTGTCCCTCTCATTAAACCATGAGAAGAGTTTTTCCAGACACCATCCCGCCCCTTGATCATCAAAAAGACAACAGACTGTGGCATGTTCGGATCCTGGATCAATAGGGGATGACGCCTTCGTGCCTGTCTGATCAATAAGCCGGGGATCAATCCAAATCTTGACCGTTAAACCATTCCCAATCCTCCAGCCTAGTCCTTTCCTCAGCAGATTACGACCACCCCAAATGCTTCTCCAGAGAAAACTAGGTCGATAGCCAAGATGGGAATCCAAGAAATCCTTATGTGGGAAATATTTAGCCCGGAGAATTCGCGTGCATAGGGATGATGGGTTATTAATCATACGCCAACCTTGTTTAGCCAGCAAAGCATCATGAAAAACAGAAAGGTCCCGGAAGCCCATTCCGCCTTCAGATTTTGGTTGATAGAGAGCAGACCAGGCGATCCAATGGACTTTATTTTTTCTGTCCTTTCGACCCCACCAGAAGTTAGATGTGATGGATTGAATCTTTGAAAGCACCACATCAGGAAGTTTAAAAATAGACATCAAATAGCTGGGGACAGATTGAAGTGCCGCCTTGATGAGGATTTCCTTCCCGACCTTGGAGATTTTTTTAGGGGTCCAACCTTGTATTTTTCTTTCAATTCGATCCACAATAGCTGAACAGATTTCTTTCTTTGACCGTCCAACCACCGTCGGGAGCCCAAGATACTTCTGGTGCTTGTCGACCCCAGGAATGCGTGCTAAAGAGCATAGATATTCTCTTTTCGGCTGGGGGACTCCAGAGCTGAAAGAAATTTCTGATTTACTCTGGTTGATCATTTGTCCTGAAGCCCGTTCATACTGTTGGATCGCCTGGCAGATTGCAGTACACTCATTAGGGGTAGCTCGAGAAAATAGAAGGCAATCATCAGCGAAGAAGAGGTGGGATATCGGAGGGCCCTTGTGGCACGCTTTCGCCCCATGAATTATGGAAAGCGAAGCTGCCCTGGAAAGGAGGTTAGAAAACACATCAGCCACTAAAATAAAGAGGAAGGGTGAAAGATGGTCTCCCTGGCGAAGCCCACGGGATGGGGAAAAGCCTCGGGTGAGCACCCCGTTGACATTAATACAGAAGGATACTGACGAGACGCATTGCATGATCATGTCAGTCCATTTGGTGCAGGAACCCATCTTGAGCATCACAAATTCGAGGAAGTTCCATTCCACTCTATCATAGGCCTTAGCCATATCCAATTTCCAAGCCATGATCCCGCTCTTTGCTCGTGTTCGTGTTTTCATGGAATATAAAATTTCATGAGCAATAATGGAATTATCAGTGATTAACCTTTTGGCCACAAAAGCGCTTTGGTTCTCTGAAATGATGTCGGGTAGCCAAGGACGCAACCGATTCTCCAGGATCTTCGAAAAGATCTTATACGAAACATTGCACAGACTGATAGGTCGAAAGTCCGAAACCCCTTGCGGATTTTTCATCTTGGGAATGAGGGTAAGAATAGTTTCATTAAGAGAAGACAGGTCTGTTTTCCCTGCCCAAATATCCCCCATCAGATTGCATATGTCTGGGCCAATGATGTGCCAGTAATTCTTGAAAAAGAGGGCGTGGAATCCGTCTGGTCCCGGGGCCTTCGTAGAGTGGATTTGCTTTAAGTCCTTAAGAGTCTCGTCATTCGTCACATCTTTAGAAAGTTGTCTATTCATATCGTCAGAAATCACGGGTTTGATGCAGTCCTCAATCTCAGGAGAAATGTTAGAATGGCCTGCAGAGAAGAGCTTCTGAAAATAGCTCAGGAATGCTTCGTGGATTCCCCCCGTGTCAGACACTTTACTGCCGTCTGATTTTAGAATGCCAGAAATAAGGTTTTTACGGCGTCTTGCTGAAGCCTTCTGGTGGAAATAATGGGTATTAGCATCCCCTTCTGCTATATGGATATCGCGCGCTCGCATAGCCCAAAAACCTTCCTTATTGCGCAGGGCAACATCCAGCTCTCGTTGGGTTTCACTAATTTTAGAGAGAATGCTGCTATACGGGGGTTTACTAAGAAGATAGCCAATCTTCCTTTCAAGAAAGTTGCATTGCTGGTCCGGGTGACGGAATTTAGAGTAGCTCCATGTCTTCAGATCAGACGCCACTCGGAGAAGGTTGGTTCTCAGATCAGCTTTCCCATTCTTCCAGCCTGAACAGATAACCGCCTCGCATTCGGGATCTTGTGACCAGAAGCTTTCGAATCTGAATGGTTTCCTGGAACTAGTAACGTGCACATTATGGGTGCAATTAATGACAATTGGGCAGTGATCCGAGCAGTTGAACGTGAGGTGTCTGATATGGTACATTTTGAAGAGGTTCATCCAATCCATTGAGCCCAAGAATCTATCCAGACGTTCAGCGATTCGATTTCCATCAGAACTGCCTCGGAACCATGTGAAAGGATTACCCGTGTAACCCAGGTCCATCAACTCTGCCTTAAGGATAGCATCATTAAAATCAGACATAGACGTGGAGGAGCGCACAGCTCCACATTTTTTCTCTTTCTGGAAAAGGATCTCGTTAAAGTCCCCTCCAAACAGAATGGGGCTTGGCAGATCACGACAGAGTTTGCAAAGAAGATCCCAAGATTTCCACTTTTCAGACTGGGAGGGCCAGCCATAGAAGCCCACAAAAGTCCAGGGGGGTTGTGTGGATCACAAATGGATGCAGCCACGTGGCGCTGGGAAAAAGATAGGAGCCTAACATCGACATTATCCTTCCAGAGAAGACATAATCCCCCTGAATGACCCTGTCGGGGAACCGGGAAACAACCCTAGAAACCGCATTTTAGAGCAATATTTGTGATGTCCTTGTTTTCCAATATGGTTTCGGACAGAAAAACCATATCAGGGCGACTTTGAGCGCAATGGCGCTGGAACATACGAACCGTTCGTGGGTTGCCAAGCCCACGACAGTTCCAGCATAAAGCAATCATTGCTCTAGGCGGGGCCGGGCCTGACCCGCCTCCGCCTTTGTCTCTTGTGGGGTTAATGACGTACCTGATGCTTTCCTCCTTTTGGGAGAACTGGTGTGCATACCACTGGACTCGCTTTGCCATTTTAGAACTCCTGGTTTGGGATTCCCTGGGCAATCGCCTTTACCACCGCCGCGTGCCCTTCTCCAGGTTCTACGAGTAACATGTCCTGAAGGTGAGGCTTCAGTCATCCGAGAATCAGCTTGTAGAAGGGCATCAGTTGGGATCCGATTTGGACTCTGCTCAGCTTCGGGCGGATCCAAGGAAATATGTTTCTGCCTCGGAAATTTCCCTGGAGGTTCTTTTGGTTTCGGTAGCGGCCCAGTTGAAGTAAAGAATGTTAAATTCGGTGCAGTTAAAACGAAGTCGGATTTTGTGATACCCTGAATCAGGTGACTGTCTTGCTGAGCCCCATCATTGAATCTGATGATAATCTCTTGGGAGGCGTTTCCATTTCCCCTAAGCTCGGCTGGGGATTCTTTAGGGAAGACAGGTGGTCCCATCCTTATAATAGAAGGTTGTCCAGATTCCGGTCGCCTTAGATGGGCTACAATGAGATGGTCCCGATCTAGTTGTCTCTCCGCCTCAGGGATATATGCCTCTCTGTGTGCTTTGGCCCGGAGCCACGGACCGTATTGTAGGGTAATATTTTCGGCGGAATTCTCTGGCTTTGCCCCGCACACTTTCTCAATGTGGCCGATACATCCGCAAAGGAAGCAGAAGATTGGTAGTTTTTCGAATTCGAACGAGATCCAGGTGTTGGAATCATCAATTTTCAGGAACATACCTCGCATTAAGGGTTCAGACACATCGATCTCAGCCTTTATTCAAACCCAGGGGCCCCATTGTATTGGGTCCGAGCAATCCCACTCTAGGAAGTGACCGATCCGGTCTCCAATTTCTTTCATCACATGTGTTGATCTCCCATGGAACGATATTCCTTTAATTCTTACCCAGAACGGGGATCGGGTAAGTGTGCAATTCTGAATCTCGTCTCCCCCTTTAAATTCCTCCATCAGAATGAGATGATTGTCAAAGGACCAAGGTCTTCCTCTGAGGACTTTATCTTTGTCTTTTTCACTGAAGAACTCAAAAACAAGGAGTTTGTTCTCAATTTCCCGGATGGCTACTCCAGCTTCCAATTTCCAAAGATTTTGAAGGGTGGTCCTGAGGGCCTTTAAATTAAATGGTGCCTCGGTCGCCAGTCTTCCAAAGATTTTTAAGGGTGGTCCTGAGGGCCTTTAGTGATTTAGTTGGATCTATGTAAATAATCACACTATTACTGATCAAAATGTGATCCTATGATCTATAAATTATGTTATTAGATTTTTAGGTGTTATCACAATGAAATATTTTTTTTGTGTTGTTCTTCATAATTGAAAATACTTATGGATTTAAGGATATTCTTCAAATATTCTTGTTGATGAGAGGAAGATATTAGAAATAATCATGAACGAAATTTTTTGTTCCCGATGATTCTAAAATTTTTAATATGCGATAAACGATTGGACCTTTAAAATAGACATAACATATTTTTTATAGTTCTATGGTTTAGAAAAAAATATAATTTAATTTCATATGGTATCCTAAATAATTTAATAATAACTATTATACCACATGGAAAAAATAGTAATTTTATTAATATTATTTTATGGAATGCACAAACTTATACAAAAACAATTATTATTTCACACTCTTGTAGGGTAATATTTTGTACCATATAGTCTTAAACCAATATAACTCTATAGAATATATTTAATTCATGAATTAATATTTTAATTTAATATTTCATTCATCAATTATTATTTTCAATAAAAACATGTAAAAAATATTCCTTAGTGTTGAGAATAATATTTATTCGAATAATTAAAATAATATTCAATTTAATTAAAACTAGTATAAGAACATAGTTTGTGACCCTATGGGAATCTTTATAACTATTATTTGGTGGAATTACCTCAAGTCCATTAATACTCTCTTGAAATTGGTCAAGGAACCTATGAAAATGATCTTAATGTTTCGATGATGAAAATGATGAACAAACACTCGCTCTGTATTATAATCCCTATAACAATATCTCATCTAGATGATTTCACATCCATGTAATCAACCTATATTATTTAAACTTATTTCATTGATTATAAAAAATAAACACATCATTAAACCATATCTAGGGAATTTAATGAAATAGACAAACTCCAACAAATAGTTTCATAAATCCCCATTCACAATGAATGAAGGAAAAAATAATTCCTTGAATTTTCATTAACACCACATCACATGTGACCCAAAAAATGCATCTAACATCTCCATTAATTTTATTTTCCTTTGTAATGAACTACTTCTATGTTAAAAT
Source organism: Viscum album (assembly GCA_963277665.1). Taxonomy (NCBI): domain Eukaryota; kingdom Viridiplantae; phylum Streptophyta; class Magnoliopsida; order Santalales; family Viscaceae; genus Viscum; species Viscum album. Next base: position 1,690,628,457 of record OY728120.1, read on the forward strand.
CACATATTGTGAATTAATAATAACCATAATATCTATGGGGGATTACCCATGCTCGTAGATTTCATTATATAATGACTCCAAACCATGTGGAGTTCCTACTGGAGGGTCTTTACTCATATTTATACATTTTGGAGATTACCAATTACAATATTTTTTAGAATAAGTCTCACATGAGTACAAGTTTTCCTAATTTAAATCCTACATATATTCTCACCATTAGAGTATATTATTTTTCCCCAATTCAATATTTATGAATATAGTCATAGCATTTCAAGGTCCTCATAATAGAAAATAACTTCTATAACCATATTAATAATACATAAACTACATGAAACTGTTACATCATAGTCATGCAAAAAAATTAATAATTATTAAGAATATATGTAATATATATTTAAATCATCAAATATATTTATAATCAAATTATAAAGAGTTTGTTCTAGGATATCAACTCAAAAAATCATTATCTTATAATGGATAAAAAATCCTATGAATTTTAGCCCACTACATCCCACATGATAATCATATTTCTTCAATGTGAATGAGTTTTCTTGGGGTCCACCACATTGTATTCAATTCAAATACATCTCCCCATAACCTATCGAATTTGAAAAAAAACCCACTAAAGATGATACGAATAAATTATATTGTTCGTCCACTAATGTGACCTTGGATCCATAGTAAGGGTCATCCCTCTAGTATTATCATAATATAATGTGATGGAATATTAGTAACTAGGTTTCATGTTAATAGCTTTGATAATGTTCGTATCCATACTATTTCTTTGGTTTCCTTAGAAAACACATTATACTATGACTCCTCCTTATAATATATGAACCTAACTTTCTCTGATATATAATTTCTCAGAAAAACTCCATTTCAAGGTAATATGTATCCCATTTATGTCCTTAGATCACTAGGATAGGTTTGTAAACGATCGTCATCATATCCTTTGATGGTTACTTCCATATCTCATTCATTGTCCATGAACAAATCATTAGCATACCATAGATATTTATGTGGATTCATGACTTCCATACATTGGTGGTCTCTTAGATTAGCATGATATCTGTCTACCACACTCAATATGTAGCCAATATCTATCTTAGAACATATCATATAACTCACGACTAGCTAAATAACTGATTCATAAGGAATCATTTCTATTTGTTTTTTCCTTAGGTGTTTGTGGAAAAATTTTCGTGGAATGATGAATACCATGTCACATTAGAAAAAATCCTCAATTTTATTTTTCCATATTGAAACTATTTAGTATATTGTAAATATATGTACATTTCAATAGTAATTTATCTCTATTGGAACTATTTTGATTGATTTTAGTCTTCATAATATAAGATACCTCACAAATGTTCTTCATGGAGAATATTTATTTTCAACTAGTCCGTAGTAGACTATACGATTTGTAATTTTTTCCCTATAAGTTAAGTGTCTGAAACATATACTATTTTGAAAATGACAACAAACCCTCAGAACTACTTATTTTCAATAGTATTTCATTCATTCATTATGAAAAAACTCTATTAAAAAAATAAAAGATAATTTTTAATGACTCAGATGATTTCATCTATTCATAAATGTATTTTTAATATTTAAAAACACGATTCACATCTATTAGAGCCATAAACCCTTGGGATTTTGTCCCATTTAAATATTCATAATGGTTATAATTAATTAAGTATTTTTTTCCATTTATATACAAAATCATATTTCCATGTTTTTTGAATAATTGCATTTATATGTCACATGGATTTCATCATTGAAACCTGTGAAAATGTTTCATCGTAGTCTATGTCTTCATTTTTTTTAAACCCCTATTAACCAATTAATTACTTATTGGTACTATAATTCACATTAATATCAATCTTATTTTCAATTCCAATTTATAACCAATTGAATTTACTTAAAATATAGGATATACCAAAATCCATACTTGGTATAGGAATATGGAAGCCATTATTTAATTCATAGATTCTTTCCCCACTGGAATCATATATTCTAATTACTACTATTTTGTAGGTTAGTCAATCATTACTATCAAATAATAATGAGTCACCATCTTTAGTGACTATAAAACTATACATATCTGGTTTACTATACTCTCTTGTACTCCTACGCAATCCATGTGTCTCTGGACAAACTTCTTCTTCCATGGGGAATTATGGAAATATATTCTCTTCCATGTTTGTTATATCATTTTTAAGGACTTCATCAATGTACATATCAATCCATCATTTTCATTTAGAGATATGATCCTTATCATGGAATTTCTGTCTTCGATCAATTATTACCTTTTTAGTTGAAGGACTACATATTTAATATCCTTTCATATCATTGGGTTATCTTATAAAGATTCTCTTTGTGTCTTAGGGAGAAATCTTGTTTCAAATAACGACATTACGAAATTATTCAAAACCCTACACATGAAAATATTAAAACATGTGTTTATTTTAATTCCATAATTAGTACGGTATACCATTTATCTTTTTATTTTTCACTCGATTTAGTATGAATGTTTTTGTTTGTAACTTGTATCCCCAAAAGGATAATGGAAGACTTGTATGACACAATATTAATCACACTCTGGACACCAAGTGTGGTTTCAACATCCTTTTATAACATCTCATTGATGTGTATAAGAATATTGTTGAGATATAATACCAAAATCCCATAAATAATAAATGAATCCTTCATTGAGTTATTCCCCAACACATTTTGGGAGGATATTATTAGTCTTCATTGAAGAAGATTCTCATGTTTAATCTTTTATTCCTGGAATATATTAATAAAATTTGTTTTATACTTATTCTAGTATACATATTTATATCTACAAAAGTCATCATAAAAAAGATAAAAACATTATGATGTATGATTACCCAAACCTTGTTTTAAATTTAAATTTTCAAAACACATTATTGGGATTTAATTCAGGAATCACTTTTGTTGTTTAATCATTTCCACTAATTTTGGGTTTGGTATATTTTCCCTATAAACTTGTGTGACATACAGCATGTGGTTTTAGGTCAAAATAATCTAAATATCCATATTTGTGTTGTTTAGTAAAATTATTTTCATTTAACAGACCTTGATGGAAATACCATAGTTGGGAGAAGTATGATTCATGTGAATTAGATTCATTAAAATTGTCTATTACTTGGTTTATGTAGTCTATCACATATAATCCATTATTTAAATTTTAATTACCATAAAAAATTCTATTCATATATATAATGAATTATTTATTCAAAAATTTTAATATAAATACATCTTTGTCGTGATTGGGTAAAGAATAATTTCTCTACTAATGGATGGTAAATAATGATATAATATCAAATCCAAAATAATTCATGTGGTAAATTTGATGTTTGAGTCTCCTGTAGCTAGAGAATAATGTTTTTCTTCATTGGATTCTCATAGATCTACCACCCCTCAGTCAATAAATATGAATGTACACGGTTCTTATATTGGAATAAATATGTGATTATGGAAATTGATATCTAATAGACAATTTATATAAATATATAAACATCCATTGATCAAAAGCACACAAAAGTTTCCCCCTTACTTATGTGGCTGGTTGTATTTTCCCTTCAGGTGGCTTATATTTCAATAGGTGAAACATATGGCCTCGTATACCCTATATTTTGGGTAATATATCACCCACAACAATTTTCCTAGAATGAACTGGATAGTGATAATATCCTTTGTTTACATCCCCAAGACACCAAAGGATGTCCATAAGTACCAAAAGATTCCCATTTGTTTGGGAAACAATTACCCCTTTGAAAATAAAAAACAAACACAATAATATCATAACCAAAAAAACCATATATGATTCATGAGAAAAATGTAATATAACTTAATGTAATAAAAACTAACAAAAACAGAAAACTATAACCATGAACCATAACATAGTATAATGTTGAATCTAAAACCAAAAACCCAATGAAAACAACGGCATCCAACAACTACTCCTAGTATTCTCCCAACACTATCTCAAAAAATCATCAACAAGGTATCATGATGCATCACTAAAGAAATTGAATACATTGACATTACATATTTCTTGGAATAAAATATTCACAAATTCAAAATGGATGCCAAGAAGGGGGTGAGTACAATACTCAGTAGGATTTCCCCAATAACTTCCCATAAAATGACAGTAGTATATGACATGTTATCAATTATAAATAAAATTAAATAAAACAATTTATATTAGTTTATATAAAAGGAAAAAAATTTAAATAACCAACCAATTATCTACAGAAGAATAATAAAATTCCTTACAAAAATTCTTATAAATAATTTTCAACACCCATTATATTTGGACACATCCACATATCCACACAAGCATGCCAACATTGACCTTCCTATAATTGCAATTGGTTAGTATCTCTTTTACTATGTCAACACTCAGTGAACCACTTTGGTCGGGGAAAGTTCAAACCCTTATATATACCATATTTACAGTGTAAAATTAATATCCATATCCTTTCAAAATGTACATGGTCACAGAACAATAGTTTTAGAAAAATACTAAATCCAAACTAATTATCCACCATTTCAATAAAATAATCCATTTATTGAAAACTTTTTCTGACCAATAAATAATTCATCAAGACATACATCCATTTTAAAATTAATCATTTTCAAATAATTTAACCATTTTGAAATTCTATAAAATAATAAATTTATAAAATTTCACAAACCATCAATAAATATTTTTTCCAAGAAACATTACACAATAATTAAAAAAAATATCCCAAAAAATCAATCAATTTGAATATATGCCATCATGTACATACTATGTGTAGTGGAGACTAAATCCACATACCTCAGAGACATAAGAAAAAAGGATTTATGAAAAAAATATAATATAAAATAGATCATATATTCTAGAACCATCTTTACATCTTTTCCCCTACCATCAACCCAAACATATTTCATTATGATTGTAATCACACAACACTGATCTATAATCAATAGATTAGATCCATGGATATAAGAGTGGTAAGAAGAACAAAACAAAGGAAAACCACCTAGAATGAGAACTTACTAATGAATCTATCATCCATTGCACCATGATCCACAAAAAGATCAATCATAGATCAATGGGAGGGGACACTAAAGACATGCTTGGCAGAGTAAATTGAGTTAGGATCGAATAAATAGAAAAAATATTGTTTTAGGAGATGATTCAGATGGCACACTCAAAATTATGATCTAATTTTAATTATTGTATAGTATAGGATAATGGTTAGGAAATCCATTTTCCAGCAACTGCCTCCAAACACCCCAACAATGGTTAGATCACATGGTTTTATAAATCAAGCACTATCCATACTCAACCTCTCTATTTCATTTTTCATGGTTTCTCCATGGTGGATTCATGGTTGACCCAATGGTACACCAATATTGTGACTACCCAGTGCCCAATATATCAATTTTCATCGTTTACAGGGGGGTTAACAATTTCTCCTAACGGTTTTCATATTTCTTACCTCACGAAAATGACCAATACTTTGTCAAAACACATCCAAAACATCCCAAACATTACCCAAAAACATTTTATACATAAATAAAGAGTTAATTACCAAAATTATTGAGTGACAAATTCATTCTACCATTGGTGATTCCATCCTATGAATTTTTAAAACCACCATTTCCCAAATAGAATTCTAGAAATCGCTCAACCATCTCCATCTCACAATCCTTTTTTATTCATTAAACTTACCATGATTCCATAAAATCCGCACTTGACTGATTATTTTACAATGAAATACATTCTCCATCCTATTCATAACTCATAATGGAACTTGAACCAATCTAGAATCTAGCTTTAGGTCAATGTGATCCCATCAAAACACATAGTCTAGATCAAGATGATTCTTTTTCAATTGAGATACATGATGCATATTATGTAGTGAATTGAAATTTGGAGGTAAAGCCCTCTGATATTACACATCAGAAGCTAATTCATGTATCTAAAAATTACCTATTTATCAGGGAGATAACATTCCATTCCTCGTAAAATTATGATTATCAATCCATAGATTGATTGTCAAGAAAATATGATCTCTCACCTCGAATGACAAAAGTCACCAACAATGATCCACATATTATATCTGATGAATTTGAGTTATCTCCATTCATTTATAGATCAAATGATTTTTTCCATCATCTTCTTCATAAGGATTGGTCAAACCTATAATATCACTCATATTTCCATCCAACAATGGGGATATAGAAAAATATTCCCATACATTGATTCAAAAGGATCCATATGTATCAAGGCATGATTAATATTTTTATACAATAACTTCAAAAATGGAATATTATCCTCCCACATAACACCAAATTCCATTAAAAATTACCTATATATGAATTCCTTCATTTGTATAATCCTTATGGATATTCCATCTATAGAGGATGATGTTTCATACTCACAGTAAACTTATTCCCAACGGAATTCTATTTAGATTTTCATAAATAAGAATAAAATCATAGATAATGATCAAATTCTATCAAAACTAATTTACCATGCAGATTTAACACTTCTCCGATATAGATTTTGGAATAGAAAAACACTATATGAGTTTCATGAATAACGATGAAATGGGTCTACTTAGTGAGTTGATCCACAATCAATTACATGGTTCTGGTTTTCAAAACATCCTTGGGAGACTTATGGAAATTTTCAGGGTAATCATCTCCCATATAAAAATTGTAATTTTGGAAGAAAACAACACATCGACTTATTGTTAGTTCTCTTAATTGACTTGATGATTGGTGAGGAATCTCGTATCAAAACCAATCACTTTTAATTTCATGTCATATCAATGTAATTGTTCTTACAGTGCGTTATACATCATTTGTACTCTATCATAAACATCCCACCATGAAATGTGGTTAGAATGATCAATTCATTCCATAAAATCCATAGGTATGACCACATGATCTAAAAAACAAAGAACGAAACACCCAACAACTTCTGTTTCTCAGTGGTCTTCCTATAATTGAGTTCATACTTCATAGAAACACATTCCAAATCAACCTTTTATTCTTCTCTATTATTTTCTATAAAAATTATGAATAAAATAATAATTTAAGAAAACTGAAACACCTCCTCATAATTCAGTATATAAGATAATATTATCTATTACCAACACCAACTACCAAAATTCCGAATAATCTATTGAAAAATGGATATAATACATCCTACATAATATATCTTTAACTAAATTTCCATTATATTTTTTATAAATTAAGTCAAACATAAAAATTTGAATAATAAAATTCATATTATTGTTCTCATAATCAAATATATTTTGGAGTAAATGTGTTTAAAACTCTTATGATACGTAAAAAACATCAATTTCTCACCAAATTAGTAATGATTTAATGTCTACAAGTCATAGAATATAATAAAAAATTCGAAATCATGTATAGGGTGTTTCATATAATCAAATTGTAACTGGCATGAGCCATAATTAACAAAAAATGTTCCCCTTGCATGTGGACACATCCCAACCCCATTCTTGAAGCATCACAATACGCCATGATGCCTTATCCCAACTACTGTAATATCATGATTGGTGATGAAGTAAGGTAAAATATCAGCTCCTAAGAAGACTTATGGAATTCCAAATTACATTGAAATGTAACACCATTCGTTTTTCAGATCAATCATTTGTGAAACTACTCATGAAAAGTCGTTAAAATTCAATAATAACTAGACAAAACAAAGATACTATGTCGATCAAAGATATTCCATTGAATTTTCCAAGAGAAAATAACCTATATCATTTCAAGATCAATAGGAACACTTTTTTCATAGATTATATAGACCAAAAATTTTAAATTATGTATCCAAAAATCATGCTTTGAATGATTGGAATACAAATGATGGTCCTGTATGATACCCATCATTATTACGTGGTGTTTCTGATTATGAGTCCTTATCTTCAAATACACCAATATGTATTGAACAAACCCTGCCATAAAAGAATCAAAATATATTCAAAATATTCGATTCATCAATGCCATAAATAAGTTGTATCATTCTAATGAAGAAAAGGAATCACCACATTCTCATAATGGCCATATATACATCTGAATGAAAATTTTACAATTTCAACCTTATGATCCAATAAATGGTTTTACCCTGAATAGAAGTCAATTTTAGAGAACTGGTAGGATCATCAAAATTGATCAAATAGATAACCATTTCTTGAATATGGATACAAATAATTTATCATAACAGGATTAATCTTGGGATAATCCCCACATAAATGAAGATTTAATTTTTTTACTTTCTATAATAAAAACCAATGCTACCCATATAAATGTACTTGCCTGAATGGTCCATTTTCATTCTAGCTCATCCAATTTCACATTCATTTACAATAATAATTTTGGTGGCATATAAAATTATTGATTTGAGATATTACTGGTCCTTGGTATGAGATCAATCATAAACCCCACTTCTCTTTTTAATGGAAACCTTGATAAATTATCAGGGAAAAAATCTAGAAACAAATCAAAAATTGATGGAAATATACAATCCAAATTATCATCCATGGATTACAATGTAAAATCTTCCAAATACTATGAAATAAATATTACAATTAGTGATAATAATTCTGTTATACCTTCCTTTACATTCCATTCTCCTCTAAAGAGATGCTTGATACCATCATCAGTTATAAAACTAAACCATTGGTTAGAGCATTTGATGTTGGATTTAAACATTATCAACCTATCCATAATAATGATTTTTTCATATACATCCTTCTCAAGAATATATAATTCGGTTATATAATTATCCCCATCAATATTCAAATAATATGATTTTATATAAACGTTCTTCATTTACTTTCACCAAATTAGGTTAGATTTTCAGAAAAAGAACACATAACAACAACATTAAAACCCAGAAGATCAATAGAATGGGAAGAAATAAATTAATCGGATCAGCCCTTATCATACAAGGATTGGATAAGGGTAAACATAAAACCAATAACACCTCTCACTAATGAATTCCATGATTAATAATACTCAATTATATACTCATCACCATAAAATTTATTAATCTTTTCACTTTGGTCATTATTATCCTATTGAGGCTGCACTACTTGAGAATTCATAAAATTATAATAACCACCATAGATTTATCATTACTTATTTTGTGAGCTATTCTTTTTCACTCATCTCATTTAAGCATATGTTACCTATGAAACATGAGATCTATCAAGAGAACTAGACTTTGGAGAAATATAATAATACTGTAGAAGATTCCCAACTTGTTGAAAGTGTGTAATTATTTTGGTGGTGTTATACAATCATTATTTATGAGTTCAAAAGATACAAATAGCAAACATACGAATATACAAATTATATTTGGATAAAGATTCCCCAAACCCTCCATCTAATTTTGAGTCATACCAATACATTGTAAATAGGTATGACTCCTCTGCTTATTTCCATCATTAGTTCCCCCACCATTTCTGGTAGGTCTCAACATGCATCCTCCAACCATAGTTATAGATACGTCCCTTTCATCCAACTTAGATCTATGGACCATATCATTATAATCAATTATATATAAGAATGAAAGTCATCAAGAGAATATATATCCTCAAACCCGATTAAAAAATATTGGCTTCAAGGATGCACTGTAAAAATTATATAATGCAATGTTATCTGTATTTATTAATTTATCCATGTACACTATCACTAAAATATTTTCATGCCTCAATCTAAAAAATTTAATCATTCTAGAAATCCCTAATGTGTGAGGATATAATTATTTCCTGAATAGTTATTTAATATCATCACATATAATTATTTTTTATAACTTGTCTCCAACTATTATTTCCTTCCATAGTAATACTATGTCCTCTGACATGAACATTAACAAAATTAAATTCATCTAAATAAGAGTGAATATGAAATAAATGTCTCTAATTAACCTATAAACCAATACCTCAATATTTCCCAGTTTGAAATCACCTCAAATGAATGGTGGATTCAACTTTTTTAATAGAAAGGAATGACCTGATTGACTTGAATCATCCCAGCTTTTTTCATTATCCACAACCTAAATATCCTAGGAAATACTATGAAATAGCTATTGGTTCACCTATGACTCTGCAAAAACATCATTTTCTTAAGCCTCTTCCAGTTGTTTTACATGATGCCTATTATGTTCTATTTTCTATGAAATTAATAAAACCCCATTAATTATCAAACCAAATAAATTTAATCCTTAACCATTTTAAATTTACCGCATCACACATATTAGAACATGGATTCCAAAAATTCAACATTTTACCTTCTCAATCATTTTTTAAAATTGCAGTACGTTTCTGAAAAACAAATAGTTTTATGCTATTATCAAAAAACAATATTTTTTTTCCCAAATCATAAATAATTATTCAAAATAAAATCTTGACACTTATTGGGATTTCATTTCGATCAATTCATGTCATTATAATGTCATTGTAAAAGAACATGAATATGACGTAACAACTCAATGGAGTGTTCAAAAACAATCATACAGTTGAACTCTATTTTAATATGGTGTTCAAAAAAATTAAGTCATCTAGACATCATTATGATCTACATCTCATGTTTTGAAAATCCTATATACATGCTACCATCCCAACTATAAAAGTAATATGGATTCATTTTCTACTTCAAGACATAACAAACCAATACACTTTGTACAAAAGAAGATATTTGGACCAACCATTAAGGATACCATTTTTAACATCCCACCCATCACCCATTGGATTGGAACGAGGCCGAGGGTCTCACTAGCTGTATATGACATCCGAAATTTAGTAAAGGATACAAATAAATGGAAAGGGATTCATAATAGATTGGGGAAAATTTTCTCATTGATAATAAAACATCTAGCACATGAATACCATAACAAAACATCGTCCATATGTTTCATAATAAAAATTTAACACAACACAATGTAATAGAAACTTTCAACAATAACAAACAAAAACAGCAAAACATTTCAGAGTATAAAGTGGAAACATAAATCAACATCCCAATGAAAAAAATACTTCCAGTATAAAATCCCAATAATCTCCAACATCCAATTTAACCATCCATTCCTATTTAATAATTACATGTCACTAAGGATGAAGTATATATTTCCTTTACCTATGTGTTTATATAAAACATCTTCAAATTCACATATGTTCCCATTAAGGGAGTGATTATAAAAACATAGTGGGAACTCCAAATTGACTTCCCTACACTCACCAATAGTATTGTAAAATATATAACATTTATATAAAATAGTTTTGAATAATTTAAAATATTTTAGTTCAATTCAATTCCATTTTCCACAGAATCCTATTTCAAAAAGAATGTAGCATATAAAATCCATAATAAATTCCCCCAAATTCAATTAGCATTCCAATTCCATTTCTACACATTGACACATATACAAATGCATGCAAGCATGGACCTCCCTATACTAACAAGTGTTGTGTCATATTTTCATAAGGTCGTCACATGGTAAACTATTTTGATGGGGGAATTTTGATGTCCTTATTTGTCCCATCATTATTTGGGAAGATTATCTCTATTATCCATCACATAATCTCATAATCATGTGCCAAAAATTTATTTTAAATACCATTCCAAAGAAAATGTTCCCAAAATTCAACAAAAAAATCATTTTTTGGAAAACATTTTATAACATATTTTGGATGCATAAAAACCAAACATAAAATTTAAAATCATATTTTTAAATTCATTTAACCAACTTCACTCTCCATAAATCAAACAATTTATTCAATTTCTCAAACCACCAGTAAATAGGGTTTCTGAAAAATATGGCACAAAAATATCACATTTCAAACATAAAAATTGATTAAATATGAATTAATGAATTCATGGTCAAGCTAATATGATTTGAGAGTGAATCCAACTACCTAGAATAAATAGGTGAAAACAATGACTGAAAAAAATTCCTCACCAAAAAATTAATAGACATTCCACAACCTACCATTGATACTGTTCCCAAAAATTATCACAACCATATATCATAATTATTGGAATCAATCACCATTTATATATCCCCAATGAATTAGATCCATGATACCAATAGAGTTAAGAAGAATAAAACTAAAGAAAACAAAAGTAATGAAAACAAATCAAGGAATACATCCTCCAAAACAACATGATTCACATATATATCACTCTTGGATCAAAGGAAAAGGTATAAAAAATATTGGGAAGGAGGAATTGTAGTTAGGTTCAGAGTAATCAAATAATGAGTGGTCTAGGTGGCAATTTGGACTGGATACAAAAAATCATTATCTAATTTTTAACACCTCATTATTTAGGTTCATAGTCTGTAAAATCATCAACCATCCAATGCATTCAAATACCTCTCACATAGTTGACATGAGGATTTGGAAAAACCATGAACCAACCGTGATCATTTCCTTTATTCCTCTTGTCATTGTTTTATTTGGGTGGACCAATGGTTTTCCTAATCAATCTATTAAATTTACTCCAACACAATTCACATTGATTACCTTTTCATGTTTTCATGGAGGTGGTCCAATGTTTGTACCAATCATTGTAAAATCATGAACCCCCTAAAAATCCACAAAAAAATGTCAAAAATACTCCAAAAATTACCAAATGTTTCCCATTTTCTTTACATAATAAAAAAATATTAATAAGGGGTTAATTAATTAAAACCATCTGTTGTACATTACCCCTTCATCTTCCTCTTTGTGGAGGGGATTTTAAAATACTCCATGTTATTTGAGATATTCAATTTGACTTTTTTAGGTTCACCACGAGGAATTAAGAATATTAATTCATCATTTTTATACCTACATAAAAAAAGAAGATTATGAATATTTGTGAGAGACAAATTATTTTTTTAATATATATATTTACACTAATATTTGAGAAGCTACAGGGGAGTTATGTATGTATGAGATCGGTGAAATGATAATCATGATGCTTATACACTAGAATCACTCAATGTAGTCTATGAGATTTACTATGTATGGCCTAACTGTGGTACCCTCTCTAGGATTACTATGAAAAAGTTACATGAAGATATCATACTGTTATTATTCATCTCTCTCCTTGTATAAACAATTAATAAACTTAATCCTTATATAATTGTTCATTTAGTCATGATACATCATGATATAACTAGATAGAGATGATAACATCTAACATTGATCATCGACCACATCAATAATTTTTTTTTCATAGGCAAGGAACTCTTCATCCGTCATTTATATATAAATTGGATGATGAAGTAATGATTCTAGTATATAATATATTTTTTATGGAACAACACAACCTAGAAGGGTATGTTCTAGTCTTATTAGTAACTACGAGTGAGGAGATGGTAATTTCTGAATATGAATCCAAGGGATGGTGTGGAAGGTGAGGTTTATATCTGTTATAAAATATAACAAGGAATAATATTAGTTATTTTCTAGGATAAAAAATAATGTGATAAAAATTAAATAATTTAATTAATTCTGACATTATTTTATCATGTTCATATTGCCATCACCAATGAACTAATAATGTCTAGTTTGTTGGACATTATAGTGGAATGGACCCATATTTCTATTCATAATGATTTATAAATTTTCTATGAAAATCATTAGAAACTATTAATGTAGGTGATCATTCCAAATTTGGGCATTAAACTCATTGAACTTTTTAGTGGACTCCCCACCCCCTAAATTATAACTTGAATTTCCATAAAACATGGCTTCAAATTTATAATGAATACCAATATTACATTAACATATATATAATTTTGTGCAATTCAGCCCAATACCCTCATAAATTATTCTCAAGAAAATATGTGTTTAGAATTTTTCCATGTGAAAACATAGTTATTTGGTTTCATTAAAAATATAATAATAGAATTTATAATGAATTTATATTCACTTGTGGGATTTGTTTTGTATTTTTTGTAAAAGGAAATTATTTTATGTTTTACTTCTCTTCTTAATATTTAATGGATTTTAAATAAGTTATGGAAAAACATTTACACTATGTCCATTTATGTATACTATATATTATTAGATTATTTCAATTCAATATAGGAATGTATTCATAAATCCATAAAATAACTAATTCATAATAAATAAATAAATAAATACATAAATGATAAATTCATGTGAATAACTAATGGTTGATTGATTGAGGGGTTAATAAATCTATATTTTTCCTTGGGAAATAACTCATTATGAAGGTTCTTACATTAGTTCCAGTATTAATATTCTCAACTTATTTGTCATATGGGTTTCCATCATATAGGTTATAGGTTGAACCACCTCAATGATGATTGGGATAAACTATTTTTTATAATTATTTATATCTCACATAGGGGTGAGTGGAACCCATGTATTTGTTATTGGGGATTATATATATAACCTTGAACATGATGGTGCTACATAATAATAGAGGGTGGGATGATACAGAAACCATCATTTTATATAAATAATTAATAATTCAAAACATATTTTATAAATTAAATTAAACAAAAACAAGACATACACAATTATTGGTCAAGATAATTTACATAAATCGACATGAAACAATGATAACAAAGTACATCAACTAAAATTCATTTAAATTCATTATTTATGACTAAGAAAAAACTCTTTCATTAATTAATTATGTAATTAATTATTTCCCTTTTATCATAATGACCCACCTAATTCTATTAGATGTATCCATCATAATTTTATTCATGGATAATAATCAGCTGAATAAATAATAAAATTTTATTAGAACTATAACACCCCACCCCTACCTCAATGTCATGAGGATGCGATGAGGGTTAGTTGGCCTTAAGCGATGATCCCAAGACACCAAAGGATGACAATAAATGCAGAGGGCTTCAAGAACAATGGGGGACGATTTTCACTAAAAAAACCAAAAAACCCATCTACTAACAACCACAATATGAGGTATGCCAATAAAATATTCAAAAATGTATTCCCAAAAGACAACCAACTTGTTCCAAAATCCAACCCATAACCAATACAACTATACATATCCACCAACACATCATAGTACAAGGTGGAAACTAACCCACCAAAACACCACAATCCATGACTCCACCACAGCTCCACATCAAGCTCCAAGATCCAAGCTCCACCAAGACATCACTATGGAAGACTAAAGGAGGAGGATGAATTACCTTTTCCCACATCATGATACATGACATCTACAAAAAACACCAATGTGCCAAATCATTGGGTGAGTACTAAACATTAGTAGGTTTTCCCCAAATGACTTCCCTACACACGCCACATAGCTAAAACTGTTAAAACATTTATATGAAACAGTTTATATAAAATAATCAATGGTGAAACCATTACAATAAGCCTAACACATCCTTACCAAGACATATCACCAAAATCATGAAATCAATGGAAAACAAACCAACATTCCACAATCCATTTCATCATTTACAAATTCCCATAACAATTTCCAACGTGCAAAGCAATGCACAACAAACAACCATAACAACCATAATAGTGGAGATTCTATCCAAAATGTTTCACCCATTCACAACTAGAGGTACTTTCCAACCACTACCCATAATGGTGGTTCTTCTGACCACTTTCCATCACCATTTATAGTGAGACTTCCCTCCCCCTTCCATAATGGTGGTTCTTTCAACCACTATCCATCACCTTTTATAGTGAGACTTCCTTCCCACTATCACAAAACATTACAATGAAGCCATAACCAAGAATACAACACACCAAGGTCACAAAATCAGGAAATCAACGAAATTACATGGCATATCAATCCACTTAAATAAATCATTCATTTATTGAATATCATTTTCCATTACAAACAACATTTCAATAAAAACACATCTTTATTGAAAAAAAATTCATAAAACATTTTTCCAAATAAATCAAAAAAACCCATTTTAAAATATCAATTTTAAAATACACAATAATATCATTTCTTCACAAAACCAACTTTTTCATGAAAATCCCCAAAAACATCACCCAAGGGATTTCCAATTAATTTTTCACCTCAAGACACAACTAATTTTCCTCACAACAAAATAATTGTAAACAAAAACCACTGGTTCTAAACAAGTGGAGTCAAGAGAGAAGCCACCTACCTTTAGGGTTCCCGTGAAATCCATCAATGAGCAATCTCACCTCAAATCCAGCGAATGCACCACCAAAACCTCTCTAGATCCCCTTCCCTAACATTGAAATGCCTTAAAATAAACATCCAATGCTACCAAAACCCTATATATACATGAAACGAATGTAGATACAGATAACCAAGAATGTGGTAAGAGTTGATCTAGAGGAAAACACAATGAACTCAAGAGAAGTGACTTAATCGAAAGAAACCACCTTCAAACTACAAATAAACCTCTTCAAAACGCTTCCTAAATGACTGGGATAGCACCCTCAGCCCCTGAGTGGCCGAAATCCCAAGTGTAGCTTGAGTGGTAGGAAAATTGGAGTGTTTTAGGTCAAGACCACGGGTTCCCGGACATAAAAATCCCAACTCTAAGTGTCCGCAAGGTTAGTCTTCACGGTTTGGAAATCCTTGCGTTAATTGTGTGCACACTACAGCTTCGAGAGAAAGGGTCTGCACAGTTACCGTGCGTGGTTTAGAAAACCATGCGCAAGACGTGCGAAGCCTACTATCTCCCCCTGTATAGTTTCCTAGAGCATATGCACATTTTACCCTAACCGTGCTCAAATCGTGCTCCACTAGAAATGCCCCCAAACTCATTCAAACCCATTCCAAACTCTCCCAACCTCTTCCCATCTCATCACATGCACTTTAAACACATAAAAAGGCATAAAAAAGTCTACATAGTTCAAACAGGGGGTGCTTCAAGAAAAATTTATTTGATCATTTAATAGTTCATTAGAATACATATGAAATTATCAAAACTAATATTTTTAAATCATTATAATAAAGTTTAAATTATATTATTCTTAATTTAATGATATAAAATTCTACCATTTGTTGGTAAACTACATGGAACATATTATTCAGCAACACATCATGTATCAAATTTGACATGTGCATGGGATAGATTACATGGGGTTTTGCACAAACCTCATTCAGACTACATAGTGTGTACAATTCTGTTACACGTATTGTATATCACTTACTGTGGGATTTAGATACATGCCATTATTTTTGTTTTGTGTCACAGTGGATTACATGGAAAGAATAATGACCTATATAACATGTGATCTAAATGTCATGTGTTTGTGAACTATTCATAGTACTTAGTTTTTTCATCAAACACGTGATTACACACCATGCAAAATATATCTACAAAATGTATGTATCACATGTCATGTGTCTACACATCCCACTGAAGGACTCAATGTTCTATTTTTTTTAACTAAATGATTTTTATATACTAGATACATGTCATATATCTCACCTACCATGAGTCAACACATATAAAATAATTAGATTTGGGAATTGATAACTACATGTCTTGTATGATGACTACACATCTTGTATTTCATTATTCTTGTAGGTATAAGTATCATGTGGTTTTTCCAAGTATATGACTTTATAGATTGTATGAAATTATCCATTAAACTGGGTATACTACATGAAATATATTCCAGCTACATGTTGTGTACTCTGAAATGTCATGTCTAAGGTTGTCCTGATCCACATGTGATGTACAATAAATTAACCTCTTGTAGTTACTTCTTGGAATTACATGTATCCCATGACACTACATGGTGTACTGAACGTGAGTTTATGACTTTCACTCCAACTATAAATTGTGTACTTCCACGCTATATGTATATAATCCTTAACACATCACTATGTAATATCAAGTTATTATTAATATATTCATAGAACATTATGTAAATAAAACAAAAAAATATGGAGATCAATATACCAATATCATGTAATGTAAAATTAGAACAAACAATTAATATACATGGAATAAAAATACACCCACAATTTAGCATATAGATAAATTATTAAATAAATAATTATAAATTTGAAATGTAACCCCTATGATTATACTAGAGGTTTTTGGTTCATTAGAAGAATGACTGGTGGGTGATAAACCAAAAGGTTTTATTCGACCTATTGTATCATTCATAATATTTTCATTGATATAAACACCATGAACAATGGAATTTTTAATATCGAGCATTTTATTAAGAGAAAATTGTAACCATGAAAGGATCATTGAATGAAAATATTATAATTAAATTATTTTGATCAGGAGGAAAACGATACAATGTCATAGTTAATTTCTCATATGTGGGAGTTTACCATACAATGAACCCTTTTCATATGACATTAATTGTGTAATGAGGATACAAGTGTATAATCCATCTATCAGTTATTAACATGTTTTCTGTTGACATTAGAATGATTTATTTGGATTTCATGATTCAATCGCATTGAATCAGTCATACATATTTGTTCCACTTGAGTGGTAATCCCTTCAGGGATGATGGATTCTCTCTTGACCTTTTCTATGTTGAGGGGAAGATATGAAATATATTTGAGGAAGAAATCAATCATGTACCAAAATTTAATATTCATATTATTTTTTAATTATAATTATCTATTCAAAATTGACCTGACCATATATTTCATGTTCTATTCCATTCCCCAAAAAATTATTTTATGTTATAGAACAATTTTTTTATAATGAATCTTTTATTATGATCCCATATAAAATATTTATATTTCATAATAACATTACATATATTCTACTAGAATGGAATAATACAACGATGAATATTAAAGGGATATACACTTGGAAGAATAATACATTAACCAACATAAGATCGAATGGTTTGAAATACTATATGAATATATAACCTACAATGATGATTGAAAACTGCATAAGAAGAACTATGATAGTAGTAGACGTTATCAATATATGTGTAAGGATCTTTATTAGAGATTTAATAAGGGGTGAATAGATAATTATGGTGTATTTATTGGAAAATATTACCATTATGCATGAGGGAAAATGGCCAATATGGATGATGGATTTTTTTAGAATTAATCAACAAGGTATTTGGTCATTATTATTATTATTGGTGCAATGAAATGTATGTTTGGATTATTTTATAAATGAATTTTCAGAAAATATATACATATGTAATTAAAATTATTTTTTATGATAAATTTAAATGAATTAAATTTTTTAATTTTATAATATTATCTTATAAAATACTTTTAGATTATATTATAAATAAGAAAATTCGTAAATAATTTTTATAATGGTCAAAAAGTTTATTATATCATAAAATCAATTATTATTCTATAAATTTGGACTTGTATTTTCAATTGAAAGTTAACAATTTTAGAGTTTAATATTAATAAATCAAATCTCATATTTTGGATTACAATATAATTATTAGATTAGGGTAATTTTAATATAATTTTTTAAAAATGATTATTTTTTGGATTAAAAAACAAAATAATTGTTTTATGAAATGTGATAAATCATATAGTATAAATGAAAAATGAATGGTATTTAATATTTATTAAACCTTATAATTTATAAGAATAAAAATAAATATGAAATAATACATAATTTGTTATAAATAAAAAATTTTCTTTGCATTTTCATAAAAAATGTTTTGAATCCCACAGTTTTTCATTTTCTAAAAAATAAATTTTAAAAGTAATACACATGACACAATAGAATTTATTTTACCACATCTATAATATGAATATATTAAAATTATTTATAAAATTGTAGTTTTAATTTAAAATGAGGTAATAATTTCAATTTCATTTCTATGAACACCAAAAGGTATGACGGTAATAAAATATTTACCACAGTATAGGTGAAATAATTTTGAGGGTTAATGTTAAATTTTTAATGCTCAGAATACATAAAAATGAAAACATTTAGTTATATTTTAGGTTTTTAACATATTTTACCAATCATTAAATGATTATTTATCAAAATATAGTGGAAATTAATGCCACCCAAAAATGGTTGTCTTTAAATATAAATAATATTTATTTATCCACTTAAAACCACCCCTCCTCATGTATAAATACCTTATTTACCTCCTCACATTCCACATCAAGGACATTTATCATGATATGTTTCTAAATTACAAAATAAAAAGTTTCTCTATGGTGGTTACAAGTTTTTAATAATTATCTCTATAGATTATGCATCATATTTTCATGGTAAGGGTCTCAAATCCCCCTATTTCATTTTCATGTTCAACACATTTACTATATTGTATTATTTATTTACCTTTTAAAATAATTTCATTATTTTTATTCAATTATTTTATATATAATTTGATTTTTTCAAAATGTGATTATTTTTATTCCCACGCATTTTATATATTTACAATGTGGTTACTATATCCACATATGGGTTCCTAATCTGCCTCTTTTTTTCATGCAGAATACTTTTGTTGTATTGTAATTTAAATTAATTTTTCAAATAAATAAAATATTTTTATTCCATAGACTATATTCCATTTTATTTGTTTGAAATTCCATTACATCAATTCCCTCTCATTATATTCATTTTCAGGTCGTTATAATACTATAAGAACTCTGTTTCAATAAAATATTAATAGATATTTCGTAGTATATAGGGTAAGTGGTATTAAATATAATAAATCCCTATATAGATAATTACAGTGGATGTGCATATGGAATAGATTTACATCGATGTAAAAATACCAAAAATGATATATATATGTAAACTTGTTCAAAAACCTGGGCATGATAAGGGGGTTTGATTCACACCTAGTCTGACACTCCCGAGGAATATGTCTTCTTTAATTTACATGTTATATACACATAGATTTTTTAGGATATAACAATTATTACATTGGACTCCTAGATTTTCAACTATATGTATTCCCACTCCCTAGATATTTTCAATATTTCTTATTTAGGGATAAATAACACTGAATCTATAACAACAATGTTCTTTGTTATATATTCATATATTAATTGATATAAATCATTTTATTTAATAAATCCTAGTAGATCAGGAAGTATAGTTTTTTTGTGATTTATGTAAATTTCATAATAACATAAAATTGAAAGTAAAACATCTTTATTGAAATCATCTCTAACATCCTCATACATAAAAATTCATCGGATGAATTATGGAAATACATAAGAATGTGCTGAGATATAAATCCCAGTAAGGATATAAGAATGGAATAAAATGAAGATAAATATAAATTATATAATATATGAATGTAAAATAGTATTACTAATCATTATCATTAAAAATGAGACTAGATATATCATGATAATACAAAATGAAACACGGGAAATTTCTCAACATCTTATAAAAATGCATCATAAACATTGTCAATGATACCCTTACAAGAAAAACAGGTGGAAATTTTAGAATAAAAAAATATGTCCAATCCCTATTTCAACAATATTTTTCATGATTCAAAACATTACCCAATTCATTAGAGTGCTCTATATTTCTAGTTACACCATTCACATACATTTCATTACCATGCTTATGTGTGCGTCATAGATCATACAACATGGATTAAATCATAATAATAATTTAGTCCAATATGACAGACTATGTGAAAAATACATTTCAGTATGAAATCAAAAATTATATGTGAATAAAAAGTGAATCCACTTGATTGTAAATGGGAATGGTATTTGCTACAAATTTCTTTTGGAAATAGAAATAGTGATGATATTTCACTAGCATATTAGAGTAACATAAGGATTAATAAAAATGGTTTGATGAGATAGAGAAGAGTCTTTCATAATATTGGAATAACATGGTCATTAATAAAAAAATTAACAACATATACTAACATTATAAATTGGAAATATAAGGCATTAGGTAATGAAGAAACATAAATATGGGAAAAAAATATAACTATATTCTGGCTTGGTAATGGGTCTACAAAAATGATCTTTATAGTATTAATGAGACTAAAAGGGGCTATAATCGTTTATACATTAAATTTACAGTCAGTAGTATATGGAATATCATATCCCAACATAATAAAATTGAATTTATGATATATAATATAAAATAAGTCCATGAATGGAAATTAGAATCGAGATATAACTCATAGATGTTTGGCATAGAAATGCCTTAGGTGGAATTAAAACTGATAGAGGATAAATGATCTCCTAAAAATAAAACAACAATTTTTTAGTAGGATAGCATATTTAAATGAACTTTAATTTAATAAATTTAAATTTATAAGGACAATTTTTCTATGAGGTTCCTAAATTTGAAGGAGTTGAGAGGAATCTGTTATTGAACTCAAACGTTGTAACAACATAGATAAAGGTCAAAATGAGAGATAACAAATGATATAAAATTCAAATATCATCAATTTAACATTAATATTATGTATATACAGAATTTATATTTTTTAATAAACATTTAATATGCAAAAATCTAAAGAAGGTTCCTAAATTGAAAAGTAGAGCGGAAGGTCCCTTACTTTAGTGTGTGACTCTGAAATCATGGGATATGCTTATTGAGATCATGGGGGAACCTTTTAAGGACTAAAGGGAGTAGAGGTAAGAGTATTGAAATTCTACAATGAGTTCTAGTGAAGATAAATGTGACCATGATTAGGTTTATATCGGAAATGAGGGTGATTTCATTATTATTTAGGTTTTGACTCTACATAATAAAATATCCAAAACCAATAAACATTATATGTTTATTTCAGTGGTTTTTTTAAAATTGGAGTGTTTATAATTATTTTATATTTCCATGTACTGAAATAATTTAAATAATTCCCTTTCTTATGTGGATGTGAGTCACAGTCTTAATGAAATGATATTAAATACTTAATATATATAAATGGTTTTTGGAGATTCATAATAGATTCAAATTATTTTTCAAATATACATAATGTAAAATTATTTTAAAGTTAAAACGTAAATTTACTCCTGAGTACCTTTTATAGTATTTATTACATCAATATTAGGTCTTTAAGATGTAATAATATACAAATTATATTAATATGGTATTTGATTTTTACCTGAAAATTTTACTATCACATGAAATTATGAAAAAGTCACCATTGGATAATTTAAATACTTCGATTCCAAAAATAATATTCAATTAATCTAAATAAATATCTATATATTTTTATTTTAACTTTTAAATATTATAATATACATTTATAGATAAATACTGTGTTTTTGATCATAAATGTTTTCAAACCCTTATACAAATTACATTTGAATTCATCAAAATAATATTATCATTTATACTTCATAATTTTGTTTAATATTCAAAATTAGTTAAAATACTATTTTTTCAAAAATAAAAAAATTATTTAATTGAATTTTATCATTACCCAAAAATAAATCTTTTGTTGTATTTTATTAAAAAAATAATTATATTTAGAAACAACAAAAGAATGATTATGTATTCATTATTATATTAAAATATATACATACTCATATATAGAGTTCCTTGATACATATCCCTATAATACAGTATATAATTCCATAATATTATGATGTTAAAATATATGAATTTCATAGTGTGGTTCTCCATACATGGTTTTGGTCATGATCTCAAGGATCTTGAACTTCCCCCATAAAAAGCTTCTCTCATTCTTATGTTTTTGGATATCTACATTGGATAGGTCAAGGGAAAATCCATGTTAATCTATGTCCCTTGGATGATTTGAAAATTGTGCTTATTAGGGTATGATCCTACAAGTTGAGGCCATCTGATCTCGTGTCAAGATCAAATATTTATTTTAAGACCACATATTTATACTAAAAATGTGATCATATTTCAATGGATATATTATGAAAGGAAATGAGACATTATTTATTGTCAAATCTAATTGTATATAATTAAATTAAAATTTAATATGTTTCTTATAGCCATTTTATGTAATAGGAAATTTAATAAACAAAAGTTAATTTTAGTTATAATAGTTTGGGTCATTAAAGTAATCACATTTAAGAAGTTTCTCACTGAAATTTTTCATTTCCCACAATAAAATTATGATTTTAACTCTTCTTCATCACCTCCCCCAGTTAAGATATTCATTCTTTAAACTTATGGGCTCTCTACAACAGTTTGACAATGTACATTGTATTATTTTGCTGACTTGTTTCTCTACTATATCTAATATTTAAGAGATAATTCTCATAGGAATGTTCATTCTCCAATGGTACTACCTTTATATTGAGTACATTTGAGGGTTCAGGTATGTATGTTATCAAGGGGGAAACATTGAAGAAAACATATATTGAGATAGGTTAAATTATAGTGATAGTAGAAAGAATCCTATATGATGAGATCAAGTAACTAATTGGGGATGATGTAACCTGGAATAATATTTCC
This sequence comes from Viscum album, assembly GCA_963277665.1. Taxonomy (NCBI): domain Eukaryota; kingdom Viridiplantae; phylum Streptophyta; class Magnoliopsida; order Santalales; family Viscaceae; genus Viscum; species Viscum album. The sequence continues at coordinate 1,690,652,854 of OY728120.1, forward strand.
CTTCTATAAAAATCTCATCAACGTATTCCATGGCGATATGGAGAGGAATAAAATTTCTCTGACATCAAACTATAAGCCTCAACAATGATTCTTAGCATAACTCCACTATCGAATCTTATTGACCTTGATGTTATGTGGAATTGTCTTAACATTCTCCACCATTTACTCAACCATTTTGGGACCTAGATTTTATCATTCCCCATATTCATCTTTCTATGAAGGTGTTAAACACGTATTCCCATAAAGGGATTCATAGGGAGCCATTTTGATGCTTGAGTGGAAAATGTTTTTGTAAGAGAACATGACCAATGGAAGAAATTTTACACATCCTACATATATGTACATAGAATTTGATTAATACATGTCATCCAGTGCCTAAATAGTCAATTCATATTGGCCATAAATAAAATTAATAGAGGATGTACCAAAAATTGAACACATTCTATAGAGGATGTTTAGGGTTTTTTCAGAACCAGGAGTTGAATCTCGAATCCTGATCAGGTATAATCAACAGTGGTAATCCATTTCACCTTACAACTTTTCTAGTGAATATCCATGCATGTTGATCTCTTGAGAAGTCATCTATAATTATGATAAATTTATCATTAATCAAATTAAAATCCACAATAAACCATATGTCCTTGTTTCACTTAGATGTATTTAGAAGTCTGGTGAAAAAGTGTGTAGTTATTTTCTTCCATTTCCATGTTGGTATTTGTAATGGTTGCATCATCCCCTTTGACTTATTAATTTCATTCTTCTCTTATTCTCACACAAGTAATATTGATGTATAATCAGTGATAATAATATCATATTATCCCACCAATAGCATATATAGATATCATGGTACATATTTATGTTTCCTAGGTGAATGGTTAAATTTTATCTATGTGCATCATCCAACAATTTGTTAATTAAATTTTAATTTTAATGAAAAAGTAGCCTTGAATAATTTAAAATATTTCAAACCCCATAAAATTTAATCATTGAGGATTTCCCCTTTCTCATGGATTCAACCGTCTTCTACATTTCCACATCATTTCATTGAGCATACCTTATTTTCCCTTTGAGGGACTGTTGGGAAATCAATTGAATAAGGAATGTTGGTGATCCTTAGAAAATTTTTACTATTTTCATCCTTTACAGGTCTAAGATGATTGGATCCTTCTCAATTATCATCATTGAAAATAATTTAGGGTCGTTTTACATAAATCATATTCCACCATTTTCTTATTCCTAGGATGTTAATTAATTAAACATTAACAGTCCTTGATCAGCTGTAACCATAATTTTTTGCACATATCCATCTATTTCCATGTGAATATATACTTGAGTACTTCTTTATCAATATTTAATTCAAAAATTTTCCAATAGAGGAAATTCCACCATATATTCACAGGGAATATTACTCCATCTAGCTCAACATCATGTGTTGGGTAGTTCTGTTCATGAAAATTAATCTTCCTTCAATCCTAGGGTATTAATTTTTAATTTTACATTACCAAACATCCTAATACCTTTATAAATGTGTCGATGAATACCAAAAAATTAAATCCACTTTTGGATAGTGTGAGAACATATGTAGTGATATTACTCCTTTTCTATTAATTGATTATCTCTTCTCATTCATCATTACAAGATAAGATTACTCCATTACATGTTATCTGGGTTGTAGGTTCTAATAATCATGGGAAATTTCTCACAAATTGAAAATAATACGCAGGTAACCCATGGAAACTATAGATATAATTCATATCTGTTAATATCATTCATCTTTAAATTGATTCAAACACTGAAGGGTATATAGGTATCCCATTTCTTGTGATGAAATTACCTTTTAAAGATACTTCCTTCAAGTACTCTATACATTATGTAAATGATTATTTCAAAATATTAGTTAGTTTTTATTGAATAATTATGAATTCATACTGCACATTCCTTGTATGAAAAAATGTCTTGGGGATATCATCCTAATTCAACCATACATGACAATTTCTCATTAAAAGAACCACCTTGGATAAATATTTTCCTCTATATAATTGATCAAAAAATTACTCAATATGAGGCACATGATTATTTTTCTTTATTGTGATCTTGTTGATCCCGTGATAAGCACTGAAAAGGCTCATTGAACCATCAATCTTTTTTATGATGAGGAATGATGCATGCCATGGTCATTCACATGTGTGTATGAAGCCATTTTAAAAATTATACTAGAGATGATTTTTTATATCCTCATGTTCCACAATATCCACTGTTTATGGAGTCTTGGTTAATGGAATCATCTTATGTATAACATTGATTGAAAATTCAACCTCTCAACTAAGAGGAAGACCAGGTAATTCCATAGGAAACACATCAGTTTATTACCTAAAAATATTCATGTCTTTGAGGATAGTATATTCATTACACTAATTCATTTGAACTAAAAAAATTCTTAATAGGGAATACTATCCATTATTAATATTATTTTTCTAATAAAGATAAACTGTCTTCCTTGAACATGTATAGAATCAGGGGTCAATTCACAATATGGAGAGCAATTCCATTATTGTGTAAATTTATGTTGAGTATATATTGGTAAATCCAATCCATTCCATAAATTCCATCAAATCCCACTAATGGGAGTATGAAAATGTTTTCTCGGCTGTTCATCCCACAAACTCTAAAAAAGGAGGATTAATATAATTGGGATGTAATATTTTCCCCATGTTTAATTTTCACTGACATCTCCCCCATATTTTTCGTTGTTTTAGGATAGTTATACTATCATTTCATGACATGAAGGAATTAGTAGAATTAGAATATAAATTTACATTTTGTACAATTGAATGAATAACTGACATACATGATAACACTTAATTTTTGGGGTCCACATTAGCAGTAGTGATGAAAAATGGTCACTGTTGATACCTTGGTGGTTTTTTGTTTTCTTCAAAAACCCTAGGCATAGTGAATCGTATTGTGAAGTACTATTATTACTTATTCTTGATGTAAAGTAAAATTCATCGTGATTTTATCAGATAATTCTGTTCATCTATCCCATTATTCAGTTTCTCTTTTCATCAATTTCTATCTAGATTTCCTTACTTCATTCACATAAATCATTTCTTCACTCACCATAGAAAGTTTCTAGGGTTATTCTTCCCACACCAGTGAAAATCATTATGTCTAAATTTCATAGGACCATTAAATTTCTCCCTCCAAACTATAGAACTAAACACCATATTGTGATTCATATCCCCATGATATCCTTGAGATTCATTGATATCAATTTCAATTTAGAGGGATCATTGGATAATTTACACTTATCTATCAATATCACAGATATACATGGATTTTCATAGACTAGGGTTTATCCCATCTATTAATTTGTCAACATTTTATTCATGGGTAATGAAAATATATAGGTATATCATCCAAGCCCTGTGATGTTTTCCTCATATTCCATGATATATTTGTTTCCATTATTTCCTTAAATATATGGAAGTAAAATTCCATTTTAGGATGATGAGTTTGAAGAAAATATTTATCAAAAAACATTTTCCATATTTCCTTCCACTCCATCACATCAATCTCTTCCTTAGGATTCATGTTCCTGATCAAGGGCCATCACTTATTAGCTTCCCCACCAAAATATATAAAGCCAATAGAGCATTATCTTGATCATATAATTGATGGATTGGGAATAAACTCTCAATGTACTTGAAATATTGTTCAATGAATATGGGATTAGACGATCCATTTAATGTTAGAGGCCTTTAGCACATAAATCTCTCGATATTTTGTAATAAACCAATGCTAGTTTCCTAGATCCAAAGCCTTATTACATTACAATTTTATATAAAAATGAATTTCTATCCAAGTGTAATGAATAGTTTTGTAGCTTTGGAAAACAAGATACACACACATGTCTAACGTTACAAATTGAAATGAAATACAGCATTCCAAAATCTTTTGAGTCACACATAATCTCGTAGATTTTTCTTTTATGAAATTAATAATATACTTCTTCAGAACTAGGGGAACATAAAACCTGTGAAAGAGTTAATCTTGGATTATTAGTAAGGGTAAATAATAAAATGGACGAAATTATAAATATAAACACTAAGAATGATGAATAATTAAAAATTCATTACTTTGAAAACATACATTAGAATTAGATTCCATGAACAAAAACACTTAAAATAATACAACAAAACATAACCAAGGATATTATTCTAGTCAAATAATAACATGGAATACTAATCCCTAGTTTTATAATGAGGTAATGCATAATTATAGACATCATAATCACACCATTAAGGCAACATTCCGTTACAATTATAAAAATTCCATCAAGTCCTTATTTTAAGACATTAGTATTTCTCATGAGACCAATTGAGGAATTGAGGGGCTATAACTGGCCCCAAATATCACTTTAAATTTACATTTAATTAATCATATGAATTGGAATAAATATAAAAAAACATATAAATTCATATAAATCTAAAATCTTCTAATGTAAATCACCTTCCCCTAAAATTAGACATAAAAAATAACTATTCAGAGTAATATGAAGAATGGTATCAAAGTAGAAAATAAAATTTTAAACTAATCAGAAACCCATAAAAAATAGTGTTGATGAAATCATAAATATTTCCCCCTTTTAAATATTATAATGAACATGATTGTTGAAATAGGTGCAAATACTCTTATAAAATCATCCAGTAATTCTTGAGATAATTACTCTTTTACAATAAGTAAGATAGTTATTTTGGAAAAATATTTCTTTAAAAATATAATTTAATTAATTTATATTTTAATAATAAAATTATTAATTTTATTAAAATAATATTTTCTAAAATACAACTATATAGTGCTTGTGAAAATAGGTACGAATTCGAGAAATTGACATGAATCGGGCATGTATTTTAAGATGAATTTATGAAAGATATATTTAAAATATGTAAATACCCATTAAATAAAGAAGGATTATGACTGGTAAAAATATATATAACATTAACATAGAATTTATGAGGGGTAAATATAAATAAATAATAATTCAATTGATGAATGTAGATAATAAGAGTAAAGTGAATGAAAATGGAGGTTTGTGTAGAAAACCCATACCTTATGTCTGAACATCTTCTTTACATGACACTAACTTAAAATATAATCATATTAAACCCATTAATTAAAAAATTAACAACCTTATATACTTTTATTTGATTTATTATTATTTTTTTATTAAATTCATTTATGGCCATATTGATATGCAATATGATTGAATTTCATCATTCTGGAGTGTTCGTTTTCATGATTCTCCCATTCAGTTCACTTGTTTATAATTAATGTAGTTCATATGGAAGAGATATAATTCACCAGAATTGGATTTATATGATAAGAATAAACATGTATATGAATTAATGGACATATAGTAAATTTTTTATATGGTATGAGTATGAGTTATAAGGTGAAACTGTAATTAAAATCATTTATATTATTATCATGGTTTTTTAATATTGTGATCTAGATTCTTTGTATGTATTAATATTATGTGTATATACTGGTTATAGATCATTATTTTGGTTTTAATACATATATAATAGTTTGTTTAAACCATGATAATTTTTATTCATGAAAAATAAATATGGATAAATTTATGGACGAAGGTACATTATCTGTGATGGTTGTAAATCGGAACCTCTCGGACGATGATTTGGGTTTTTAAATAAAAGATGGATACTAAAGCGATTAATTATGGATGTTTCATTAACATGATATAATTTCCATATATTTTTGGTATTATACTTACTAGTATATTTTTTATTGAAGAGGTGAGAAGATAATAATATAATAAGGAACTTAAAAGATATTGAAAGGAAAAAAAGAATGAGGATTTTACCTTCTGAGTACACCTCCTTGGGAATGTCCTTAAGGGAAGGGGTTTTTGTATTTTGGAATGAATAATAGCCCTTGGACATGGGGAGAGAATAGGTAAGGGTATTTGGGTATAAAATTTTTTTCCTTCAAGGTATAGAGGAGTTTAATGAATAGGTAGTGAGGGTTGTTATATAGTAGGAGAGATGAGTGATTTTTTTCAATAACTAACACTTTATTATATAATTTGGGCTCATGACTATGAATAATCATGATTATTTTGAATCAAAATATTTATTAGTGAATTGGAGTTTAAATTATTGGAAATTAACATCAACCATGACTCAGTAATGATTCAATAATTCACTTATTTATCATATTCCGTAAATTATCATATTTCACTATTCACAAAATTCAATGATTTCAAAAAAATCCAAAAAATTCAATGTAACCATTTAATGATGTGTAAAATTCTAAAATGAACACAATTTTATCAAAATAAATATCTATATAAGAGAAATTTAATATTTAAATAATGTCAATATTTACTTGAAAAATATATATATTAAATTTAAAACTAATTTTATAATACATTTAAAAGTTATTGGAGGTCTCATAAAATTAACATAAAATCGTAGGAAAAATATGTACATATTTTGAAATATTTAACACTCCCAAACATAACAATACAACTAATAATTACTAAAATATTAATTTTTTCATTTATAAGGTCATTAAATTTTATTTATACATTCATGGGTGAGGATAATATTCATAAAGATGGTATTACTAGTCATAAGGGTAAATTAATATTCATAAGTGTCAAAATATTATTCATAAAATTGTGGATTGATCCTATTAGACTCCAAATATCTTAGTTAATGCAACCATGTTTGTTTATTTTTTGAAATTCAAATCACAGAGGTGAAAATATTATATTTACTGGTTGGGTTATAAAAATTGATTTTTTGTATAGACTCAGTGTTTCATGTATTAAATAAGAAATTTCTCTATAAATCCTTATGGTGTTACATTCCCCCTATCTAAATGTCATCCACGAAATTATAGAATTTTAACTCATAAAATGTTTTTGGGTAGTTCGTCATTATTTTCTGTTCAGGATCCCATTATATTATATTTCAAATGATACCTCATTAAAATTTATGGGTAGTTCTTCATTATAATCTATTCAGGATCCCACATTGCTTCATCTGATTCATTAACACATTTTACTTAGTGTATAGAATCTGGATAGCCTTTTCATAGTATGATAAGTTAGGTTCCAATTCCATACCTTCATAAGAGAGGACATGTGTTGGATCTGGGATGAACATTCTCAACAATGATACATGGAACATATTATGTACCTTATAAAGGCTAGGAAGAAATTCCAAATGATTAGCCAGAACTATAATGCCCTGGCCCTAGTTACCTATATTCGGTGAATTATTACATAAATTGGCATGATAACAAAAGATCAAGTCTCGAATGACCAATTAGTTTAGTATCCTTGGAAACACAAGATACAACCATAAATGTTATATTACATTAGAAAGTGAAAAATCACAATAACATAGTCTCTATAGTCCACACTCTTATCCCCTTCAGATTATATCTGTAGGTCAGTCATAAAATATTTCTTCACATCCTGGGAAAATAAAACATAGAAAGGGGTGAGCTTAGATGCTCAATAAGGATAACAATATAGCGGAAAATTTCATAAATAAACGTAAACAATTAAGGAAATTTATAACTAAAACAAAATCCTTTTAAAATTGAACTTCAGTATAATACGGAAAAAATAAAATGAAATATTTCCATTTACTTATTCACATGGATATTCTACTAGTCTTATAATTACATGCAATATCAATGAACACTTTCATAATGATTTAATTCATAATTCCATACTATCATAACCACTTAGTCAATGCCTTGTTCCAAGACTACAAATAAGATTTTGTCAAGGCCTTGTGCCAAGACACTAGTTTGTCTCATGAGACCTAATGATGTATCCAAGAGCTATAGCGGGCTCCACACGTCACTTATTAAGTAAAATTCATTCCTCATATGAACAATTTTAAACATATCATAAACTCTAACATAATCGTATCACATTAAACATGCATAATGGAAACATAACATTTCCACATTTCAGTCACATGATATCAATACAACACATTGATATAATATATACACTATCAAAAACATTTTCAATAACAAAATAAAATAAATTTAAAACGTGGTATTTATTTATAATTTTAAAAAAGTTATGGCTTGTATAGGAAGCCTAAACTCAAATAATGGTCATGGAGGCGGAGAAGTCGTTGTCGCCGCATACGTACAGGAAAAAAACATTCCTTTTTATCACTTAGTAAAATTCTTTGTATAAAAAGATTCCTCCTGAATAAACATAAATTTAAAATGGGTTTATACACCATATAAACTAATGTAGAGTATAAAACAAAGTAAGCCTCAATGAAAGGAGATTGGGACGAAGTCCCTTACCTCGTGTCTGACTTGACTCGATCTTTCTTTAGTCTCCATTAAATCCGGTAACTCCCCTTTGTTTGAACAAAAATTGTTTCTTGAAGAGATTTCTGCCTAAGGTAAGGCTTCTACGATGAATGGAGGAATGTTTATTGGTTATTTGGGTATTTTTTGGCCGAGCCAAAAGGCTTTGATGGTGTGAATAAGGTGGTAGAGGTGGGGGCTTTTTATAAGAGGAGAGGAGGGGCTCTTTTGGAATGTCATGAAATGTTACTTTATTATGAAAATCATTTTTGATGTTAAAGTTCCCACAGTGATATATTTCAAGGACAAGGTGATAAGGTTTCGAAATCCACCAATACAATAGGTTTTAGACAAGTTTATGTCTTATATTTTACCTAATCATTTCATTTTATTTAAATTGTTCATTAACGAGAAAATCACTGCATCATCATTGTATCATAAATAAATTTAATTATATAAGGTCTAAAAATTAAAAAAAATTACCATGATGTAGGAAATATTTTTATCTTTCCATTGAATATTTATAGTCGAAAGGTTAACTTATATATCCCCACGAAATAATTGTTTTAGTAAAATAACACATGTTTGTGACCATTGTATTTTTACTTTAAATAAAAAGTTATTAATGTCATTTTCTTACCCATGTGGCTCCGTGGGGTCCCCAAGTTGACACATGGATTTTCCTGGTCATCCATGACTAATACAATAATGGTAGGACAAGTGTAAAGGTAATTTCATATTACTATAACATTATATTTAACTTATATTACACTAATTACCATTAATCGCGATTAAGAAAACATTAATGTTACAATTCACCAAAAATTATTCTCATCCCATTGAACCAAATTTTACTTAATAATGAAAACCACGTCTGTTTGATTTTTGAAATTCAATTTAGAGAAGTTTTAATGTTTCATTTAAATGAAAAATTAGTTTTTTAACTACCACTTAGTGGTTTTACTATTAATCAAAAATTGGAATTACTCAGAAAAATATCAAAAAATCAACATAGGCTAATTTTGATATTCCGAATAAAAAAATGAAGTCCATTTTGAAATATAAAATTTATAAAATTTCTAAAAGTGGGTATTACTATTCATAATGGATACTTTTATTGGTCGCGGTGTGTTAGAACTCGAGGTTGCGTATAACACACGCTGCTCTATTATTCAAAGAGAAGTGCACCATGGAAGCTTGGGGTGTTACATTCTCCCCTCCTTCAATAAATTGCATCCTCGCTATTTGAAATTTTTCATTGAAAATAAAAGGTTGAAAATAGAAAATACCTTTGTGGAAAACCCACATTGGAAATAGGTTTAATAAAAATATAACTTTAAAAGAATGAAAGAGATGTAAAAAGGTCACCCGAGATATCCCATACTAGAATTCTATGAGAAGTTTGATATAGAGGAGAAACAAACCATCAAGGTCTGATGGAGAGTTGCATAAAAAAATACTAGGAGAAAGTTAACTACAAGAAAATCAGAAACATGTGATTAGTTAAACGGTCATTCATTCCCCAGTTGGAAAATAAAACTGACAACGCTTTTGTTTTAAGTTACCTTTCATAAAGATGAGGAAATTATTTAGGTTATTTACTATGAACTTAAGGAAATATAATTACTTGTCATGTTGACTTTAATTCTTTAATAAATTATTACCATAAACCCATCATTCACTCAAAAAGGTAATAAAACTCACCAATATTATATTTATCCTAATCGTACAAGGTTACAAATTTTAACCCATACCATTTAGATTAGAAAAAACTATTTTGTAATAACAATGGACTTCCTGTAGGCTAGTGGTAGATAATAAAGGCATGTTTTACAATGGTTGTGGGTTCGATTCCTACAACTTTGTCCGACGTGACGGGTTATCCCCCGACCTGCAGGTTGACCTTTTCCTAAAACTATAGTATTATAATATTCCAAAAATAATCTTCAGAAATCTTTTAACCATAAACAATACTATCCAAAGATAATTATAATTCATTTCAACCATTATAGTTATCCAAAATACATCGGTCCAGACTTTCCCTAAAAGGTATCTAAATTCCAAAATCAATTCATCAGATTCCCCAAATAATGTAAAGTTTATCATATTGTCACATACTAAAAATATGATTACCTTCATCATATTAAACCCTTAATGAAAACAAGAAATACTGTAGTACAATCCTTATATATATCACATTATTCTTATAACCATAATATAGTTCTTGAGTCCAAAAACACAAATAAATATTTATAACACATCAACTGTAGTAAAAACATAATATTGGCCTTAATCCCGTAGCCTTTTCTGAGGTATGTATCCCTGATGCTTAGGAGATTCATTTTCATAATGCCCCATTTCTCTACAATTGTAGCCTTAAACATTAACAACCTCTTTCTTTCCCATGAAATCACAAGCCTGGTGACCTTTTTTTCCACATTTATAACAAACTCCCATTCCTTTTAGGAAAGTACCAGGGTGATTTTTCCCACAATTATCGCATAATGGAAAATCCTTCTTTCACTTTTTTGCCTTATCTTTATTTTGTTCCACCTTTCCGTTCTTATCTTGCTTTAGTTTATTATCATAATATTTAGATAATTATTTTCGGTCTAGATATAACACGAGACTATATATTCATACGACGAGAAATATTATGATACTAATGCTCGATGGAGAAATAGTTTTAACCCATCAACGAAACGATCAATCTTACTTCATGAGATACGTATATAATTTGCAGCATACCTTGCAAACCTTGTAATGTTGGCCTCATACTATGCAACATTCTCATCCTCCTTTTGTCTCAGACTAAGAAACTACCATTCCATATCCGCTCGATGGTCACGAGGAAAGTACCTTTAAAAGAAAATCTCTTTAAACACCCTCCATTTTATATTTGATACTTCACCAACTCCCATTGTGTTTTGAATCAATGACCACTATTGATCAGCCTATCCAGTCAGGCGGTAAACTTCCATGATAACCTTTTACCTTTCACTACTCCCCAAGTCATGGTATATTTTCTCTAAGGAATTAATCCATGGCTCATCTACTATGGGATTTGTACTCCCATTGAATATTGGTGGTTGTTGCCTCATGAAGCGATCTAATATTTATCCTCCATGTTGCAGATCAGAGTGCTCCATATGATTAACGTTATTATTCATAAAATGAGTGAGTTGTCCCAGTATGGTGATAAGCTGATCAACACCAGTTGTATCACCAGCTCCACTAAAATTATCTTAAGTAGGAGGGAAATCTCTACATGGAGAGCATGCATTGATATGGTTTCCATTCCTTCCACTAGGTTCCATTTCTAAACAATGTCATAAACTAGATTAGTTTATGAATCGAAATACTTAATTCCATACTTGTAAAACACTTACCATAAATTGAATAGTTTATGGATATAATCCATAATCATTATAAGAAATGTTCTCTTAGAGGAAGTATATACTCATAAAACCATCATAATTGTTTTTAATGAAACAAATAATTATTCTAATCATATCCCCCGGGAGTGTCATAACCAAGAGTGAGCAAGACCCGTTGTCGTGCACGAGTACCCGTTCGAGTCTAGATCAAAGAGGTGTTTTCAGGTTTACCGCTATGTACATCTCTGCCAGAGCCATCTCTACCTGCTCGTATCCAGACAGAGATTTATTGCTCAGAACACTCACAAAATCTCTACAATAACAAAATTATAGGAAGATCATCTATACTAATCCTCAATGCCTATCTTAGTGCTATGTTCTCTAATCAGAGTTTTTCTAAATCTGGCTTCCATGGTTAGTACTAAAATGCCTCTAATACCAAATGTAACGCCCCGACCCCATTTACCCAGAGTCGGTGCATTATTATGTAACATTGGAATGATCCCAAAAGATCAGGTCTTGAATGAATAATTTGTTTAATATACTAGGAAACACTAGATACATTCATAAATTTTATATTAAATCATAATGTGAAAAATCACAATAAACTAATCTTCATAGTCCACACTCCTATCCCCTTCAGACTATCCCTTTAGGTCAGTCATAAAATATTTCTTCACATCCTGGGAAAACAAAACATCGAAAGGGGTTATCTTAGATGCTCAGTAAGGATAAAAATATGGTGGAAACATTCATAAATAAACATAAATATTTAAGGCACTGTATAACTAAAAAAAATCCTTTTAAACATGAACTTCAGCATAATATGTCAAAAATAAAATGAAATAATGCCATTTAATTATTCACATGTATATTCTACTAGTCAAATTATCACATGAAATATCAAAAACCACATTCATAATGATTTAATGCATAATTCCAGACTATCATAACCACATAGTCAAGGCCTTGTGCTAGGACTACAAATAAGATTTTGTCAAGGCCTTGTGCAAAGACACTAGTTTGTCTCATGAGAACTATCGATGCATCGAGAAGATATAGCGGGATCCAGCTGTCACTTATTAATTCCAATTCATTACTCATATGAACTGGTTTAAACATATCATAAACCATAACATAATCGTATCACATAAAACATGCATAAAGGAAATATAACATTTCTACATTTCAATCACAAGATATCAACACAACACATTGATATAATAAAAACACTATTAAAACCATTTTCAATTCCAAAGTAATAGAACATTGATACATGGTATTTATTTTTAATTGAAATAAACGTATGACTTGTAGAGGAATCCAAAACTCAAATAATGGTCCAAGCGGCAGAGAATTTGTTTTCGCCGCATACGTAAGGAAAAAACATTCTTTTTTGTTGTTTAGTAAAATGCTTCATATAAAAAGATTCATTTTTAATAAACATAAAAGTCAAAGGGGTTTATACAACATATAAAATAATGTTGTGTAAAAAAAATATTCCGCAATGATAGGATATTGAGACGAATTCCATTACCACGTGTTCGACATGACTCGATCATTTTTTAATCTCCTTTAAATCGGTTAACTCCCCTCGGTTTGAACCAAAATGGTTTTTTGAAGAGCTTTCTGCCAAAGTTAAGGATTTTTTGATGAAGGGAGGAATGTTTAGAGGTTATTTGGGCAGAGTTTGGCCGTGGGAAATGGCTTTTATGATGTGAATTATGTGGTAGAGGTCGGGGCCTTTTATAAGATGAGAGGAGGGGCTCTTTTGGAAAGTCATGAATTGTTACTTTATTATGAAATTCATTTCATATTTTAATGGCACCAAAATGATATATTTCGAGGATAAGGTGATATTTTTTCGAAATCCACCCATCCAATAGGTTTTAGAAAATATTAAGTCATATAGTTTACATTATCTTTGCATTTTATTAAAATTGTTCATTAATGAGGTAATCACTACATCATCATGGTATCATAAATATATTTATTTATTTAATGCCCAAAAATTATAAAAAAAAATTACCATGATTATGGAAATAGTTTTAGCTTTCCAATGAATATTTATAGTCGAAATTTTAACTTATATAACCCCATGTAATATTTGATTTAGTAAAACAACACATGTTTGTGACAATTTTTTTTTACTTTAAATAAATGTTTTTAATGTCATTTTCTTACCCAAGTGGCTCCATTGGGTCTCTATGTTGACCCATGGATTTTCATGGTCGGCCATGACTCATCTAATAGGGGTAGGACAAGTGTAACGGTAATTTCATATTATTATAATATTATAATTACCTTATATTACACTAATTACCTTTAATCGCGATTAATTAAACAATAAAATTACTATTCACCAAAAATTATTTTCATCCCATTGAACCACATTTTACTTAATAATGATAACCATGTATGTTAGATATTTGAAATTCAATTCACATAAGTGGTAAAGTAACATTTAAACAAAAAATTAGTTTTTTTAACTACCACATAGTAGTTTCACTATTCATCAAAAAATGGAAATTCTATGAAAAATACCAAAAAATCAAAATTGGCGAATTTTGATATTCAGAATCAAAAAATGATGTCCATTTTGAAATATTAAATTTAATTAATTTAAAAAGGTGGTTATTACAATTCATAATGGCTACATTGATTGGTCGCGGTGTGTTAGAACTCAAGGTTGCGTACAACACACGCTGCTCTATTATTCAAAAAGAAGCGTACAATGGAAGCTTGGGGTGTTACAACAACAACAATTCTCTCTATAATTTCAAAAGGACCAATGTACCTTGGGCTCAGTTTACCCTTCATCACAAATCGTGTAAGACCCTTCAATGTAGATAATTTTATGAAAACATGATCTCCCACAAGAAATTTCAAATCCATCCTTTGATTATAAACACATATTTTTTACATGCATTGAGATTCATTTATATGGGTTTGACTAGCCTTTACCTTTTTTGTTATTTCCTCCACATGATCTACACCCACAAGCTTCCTTGGTCATCATACCAACATGTTGGTGTATGCCAACTCTTCCATTAAATGCTTCATATGGGGCCATTTGAATCCTTTAATCGATACAATTATTATATGAAAAATCCACCAAACGTAAATATTGAACCCAAATAATATAAAAATAATTTGAGCATGATGTCAACAATTCTTCTAATGTTTGGATCATCCTTTCTGATTTCCTATCAGGTTGATGGTGATATGTTGTACTAAGTCAAATCTCAGTATCCAAGGATATTTGAAGTCTTTCCAAGAATTTCTATGTGAATCGTGGATCAAGATCATACAAAATTTAAAGAGGTTCTCTATTATGTCTCAATACTTATTAATATTAAGTCATGTAAGGTTCTCTAGTGGGAAATCATCCCTTATAGTGAAGAAATATACACATTTCATACGTTGAAAAAAAATTAACCATATTCATTCATTCATACTATTTTGGGAACTCTACTGAAAAACATCATGGTGATTCCCTAAAATTTCTTTGTAGGAAGAAGTAATGTTTGAACGAATCCTCTAGGATTTTGTTTTTCAAACTTCACATGTAGACAAACAAAACATCATGATACATAATATTAAATTTCCCTCTTCATGTTATCCCATTATAAATGTTTCTTCAAATATTTATACATCGTAGTTCTGACAAGATGTATAGATAAATTATAACATTGTGAATCATCCAATAACTCCCTATTTTTCTCGGGTATAGATGGAACGTAAACCCATTTCCCAAATATCAAAATTATAACATCATATATAAAATCATGAAAATTCCCATCATTCACATTATAATTTTTTTTTAAATATTCTGATCATTAGGATGAGAACCTTTATTTATTTTTAATAAATATGGTAGTCCAACAAATTGAAAAAGTAATCATATTTAACATTCATTGATTATCCTCATGACAGTTCTTACTGGATCCCTAAAAATAGGATCCCCTTCAATCATCCTTTTGATTAATAATCCTTGATACTTTTTACTCAATTCATCATGTACATTATTTACATTTCTTGGGTGGTATTGAATAGAACAATCATAATCCATGAGTATTTTGATCCATAACCTTTGCCTCAAGTTCGGTTAGTTCTATGAAAAGATATATTTCAAGCTCTGATAATCTGTATATAACCCACATCATTTTCCATAGAAAAAATATCTCCATATCATTAGATAATCAATTACAACTTCTAAGTGAATATATTAATTAGGATAGCTTGTTCCATAATTTTTATGTAACTCGAAGCATAGCTAATAACATTAACATTCTACATAAGGACATAGCCATGTACTTTAATTGATGCATCACTATAGATCCCTAACCCATCAATCAATGATGGAAGAGTTAGGATTAGGGAATTAAATAATATCCTCATTAATTATTTCATATAATCCTCAATTTCTTTTGTCCATACAAACATAACCCATATACAAATTATATTTGTTTATTAGTTGTATAATCAAGTGAAGTTATGAATGAAATGTCGATAATAACAATGTGAACCAATAAAACTATATACCTCAATTATTTCATTAGTGTTGGATATTACTGAGTATCCATTTTCATCACATGATCAATGAATATGTCATCCATGGAGTAAATATGTTCATGAAAATTAATTGATTAAATAGAAAATTCACACTTACTAAACATCCAAAAAAACTCATTTCTTCTATGAGACTTTAGAATAACGCACGGCTGATTTTCATTATCTATATATATATATTTTAGTCTACCATGATACCATCCAAAACTATGATATCAAGGTAATAAATATATTCCATGAAAAACATATTCATTAGATCCATAAAAACATATGGTGAATTATTTAGTCTAATAGGCATTGTTATAAACTCGTAATGCCCATAGATGTTTTGAAATGTTGTCATTGAAATATATTTCTTCCACACACACAAACGATGATATATATATCAAAGGAAAGTCTTTGAAAAATACGAGGATCATTGAATTTTATCAATAAAATCATCAATACGTGGTTGAGGATACATTCTCATTATTGTAATTTAAGCACTCTCCCTGTAGTGAATACACAACCTCGTAGATCTGTCATTTATCATAACAAAAAAACATGATCACCCCATGAAGAAACACTATTGGAAATAAACCTATTGCTAATAAAAACTTTTCTTATTTCATTAGTTCGAATAATTATAATTGGGCCATTCTATATGGATTTCTTGATATAGTCGTTGCACTAGGAATTAAATTACAGGAAATGTAAATTTATTACTACAGTGAATTGATAGGTAAATCCTCTAAAAATTCATCAATGTATTCTGGAATGATAATTAAATCCTCAATATGAAGATTTCATTCCATACCCATAAATATAATTTTCCCTTTTATCCCATGAATTGAATTTAGTAGTTTTATAGAGGGTGGATATTGATAAGAATCATATGGTGATGTTTCTTCATTAATGCTATGGGATTCTACATTGTTCTAATAAAGTGTAACATCCATCTTCTTGCAATATTTTTTTAACATAAAAAATTCAAAACCAACACATACTGGGGAATATATCAAAATAAATTAGGGTTATTATGATAAAATAAGTAGATAAATCATGTTCATATTCCATAACTAGGACTTTCAAAAACAAAATTGTCACAATGAAACTTATCTTAGTAGTTTTGACTGAAAAACTCCATTATTAAATAAAAAAGGAGTAATATAATATTCTTTTAAAATGTGGAAGATATAAATAAATTTGATGATCTATAATAAAATAATTAATTTTCTATATTTGAGGAAATGGATAATGTACCCTAATTTTAACCTTTCAGGTAACATGTTTTGTGTGAGATATTGTTAGATTAGAAGATATATTTGATAGAAATGGCTATGGAGGGAGTCATTTTCTTATGGTGATGTATCCACCAATTTTTTTTACATTCATCTTATACTTTTCCATTCTATTGTGTGATACTTCTTATGTGTTATTACATGATCAATATAAGACCATTCTTTTTATATAACTTTATTATTTATGTTTCATTAATGGTTTGATCATGATTATTATTCATTATGATTAATATTATGTTTAACGATAGTTCGACTATTCTTAAATTATTTTAGGGGATGATTCCATCGCAATAGTCTCTCTATATTGATTATAGATTCTCAATTCTCACCAATAATATCTGAGGTACTTGAAGGTGTGCATAAGGTCATGTATTTCCACTTTCTCAGTAATAATTTGTGTAACCCTAATTCAAATAATTGTTATTAGTTCTAGAGTAGTGGAAGTATTTTATGATGGGATAAATACTATAGTTTATTTTAATATTTATATTCCTAAAACAATGATATAGTACCATGCACATCAAATTTATAATTAATGTTTTTAGATCTATAATAAATGAATACCTTTGTATAAGATAATTATTTTTTCTGAATGTAAATATTTAGAAAAGAATCTATTATATTTCCTTCATTATGTTCTGAGGATCCAATAATAGAATACTTATAGTAGTGATCCACACATTTTCCTTCGATATCCATGTAATGAAAATCCATCTCTGGGTGCTACTATGGTTAATCAATGGTCATAATATATTCTAGTTGATCGAACATCACTCGGTTTTGAATTAAATTCTATTTCTTTTATAGTTAATGATTTAGAGAGAATGAGGATTTTGTAGATACATTTTCATCTAAAACAATTCTATAATTCCACTATTTATATCAATTGACATGGTGTTGGTTGATTCGAACTCATCATCATTTATGAAATCCATGATCACACATATTATTCATAAATAAATATTTCATTCAGACACTAAGGAGTAATTATCTATTAAATATTCAAAAAATTAATGAAATATATTTTTATTCACATACTAGTGAATAAATACTGTTTAAATTTATGAGATAAATAAAACATGAATAAAATTATTCTTTAATGATGAGGATATTATTAATTACAATAATAAAATAAAAAAAATTAAATGACAACCATTGAAACAAATAGTTTGTAAAACATTAGAATTCATTCTCCTTGGCATTAATCGGGATTACATATAGTCCAAGAATACTATCTTTGAACGAGTCAAAGAACCCATAGTAATTTACTTAATGTTTCATCATTGAGATCCCAAAATTAATACTGACATGTAATATTATTCATTTATTCCATATTGGATCATGCAGGTTTCACATCCATGTCATCAACTTATTTTCTCAATACATCATTCTTTGACTATCTGAAGTAATAATCTTTACACCCTAGCCAATTAATTTATGTGAGATTAATATTTTTTTCAGAGGATCAAGATATCCACTTCAATGATAGCAGATGAGTAAAACAAATCCTCAACAAATTTTTATTGACATTTCATTCTGGAAACAATGAACATGTCCTACATCACCATGAATGGTGAACATCATGTCCTATAAAACACATCTATGGGTGTCATTCATTATATTAATTAATAATAATATTAATGTATAAGGTCTTTGACACAGACTCACATATAGGATGATCCGATAACACCAGAATATATTAAAATTTTACTAGCTGGAATATTCTTATAATATACAATCTTGTTGATTATCATGTTGGAAATTCATGAGAAGAATCATCATCAGATTATGAGTACTCACAAATGTTAGAAAAAAATGAAATGTTTCATAGCATAGTATGTTATCCTGATGAAAAAAATACATTTAATAGAAATCTCTAAATCATATCAAATTTCTATTCATAGTGGGGACTTCTACAACAATAACAATGATACAAATACTCTTGAACATTATCACATCTATGTTATGTAGATTAAAAAACAATATGTTAAAAGATATTTATATTAAAACTCATTTTGATGAATGTACAAGAAATCTAATTTACAAATTAACTAGTTCTCTTGAACCATCTCCAACAAACATCACATTAACTAGATCCAACTACTAACAATATGATTATTCAATAATTTTAATCATGCTTATATGGATTATAGATAAGATTCTAGGCCTACCATATTTCTTTTTCAAGGGTTGGTTAAGATACATGTTTGTGTGGATGTTCTGTTTAATGAAATATGACTATCTTGAGAAAATAACATAGGTATTAATTTATCCAAGTATCCACGTCTTATTCTAATTTTAAAATCCTAATATACATGTTAAATATGTAGCCATAATTTATCATAAAATATAAAACCTCATTCTTTTGGTATAACCTAATAAAAAAAGATGTTACTAAACCTCTTCTTATGATGTATTAGAAGCCACAACATACATGGTTTTTTTAGATATAAAATACACAACCTGTAATAACTTTTTTAATATTATCATAGTAATATTACTTATACTGGATAATGTTGAACGAAATTATGACAACTATTCTATTAATATAGGCATTAGTAATCTATCTTCTATAGATACCAATAACTCACCTATTCTACTATTCATTTTGTTGTAAGATTTTTCTAACTGTAACTGTATGAAATCATGATAGATGTATTTTATATTCATCTTTTATGTTAAATGAATCATTAAAAAATTAGTGTATATCATGATACATTATATGAAATCCCATCACTTATTCTGGTGATATTTTTCAAATCTCCACAAAAAAATAAAATTTCCATGTATGTTAAAATAGATGGATTATATTTCATCCAAAATTATATCATTTTTTACTAGAATTGATAAATTTTTTATTAATATATGATTTCTGAATAGATTTAAAAAACCATAGATCCATTTGGGTATATATTTTTCCTTTTAACATATTGGAATCATTAATATAAACATGTTAAAGCTTCATTCCTCTGTATTAGAAAAAATTCCTGACATAAAAAATTATTTCATATGATATTAATATATTTATATTGAAAACATTGTTCACTCCCACTAACATGTCTATGATACATGGAACTCATTCATTTCTAATCGAATATCAGATGATCTATATGCATGATTTATTCATAAATTGATTTGTGTAATCTACCTAACTTATTGTCATTTACTATTGTTATAATTTTTTAATTTATCTATAGTAGACATATACTAAGGCTAACCTTATGGTTTCATCATATAGAGACCTTCCATAGAGATTTTTTTTAAATGAGGTGGCCTTCACAATCAATAGTCTAATATAATAAAAATAAAAATATAATTTGATGGATTAATTTTAAAGGATACATGTCATGATGAGGGGTGAATATATATTATCAAATATTAAACCATTTTATAAATGATCATGCTATATTGTAATCATCTTGTACAATCCATAATCTTTATCTCTTGAATACTCACAAGTACTATCAATTAATAGAATAATTTATAATATAGAATCCATTAATATTGATACATTGAATCCATTATATGTTAAACATCACATATTTCAATTTATTTCCTCTTTATATGAATATTTATTCTTGAATAATAATACATTTATCACCGTCCCCAGTTAATATAAACCATATATTTGGTTACGAATTCATATGATGAATGTATCTCTGGAACTACTCCTCCCACAAAGCTATGTGGAAATTAGTATTCCTATTCAAAATCATGTGAATCAAGAGAATAAAACATTAATGTTTAGTATGATTCCAATATCATTAAAACAATATATTTCAATTATGGAAATATCTTCCATCTGACTAGATATTAATACTCATAGTGGAATTATGATCATTAACTCTGATGCACCTTATTTTTTTACATTTAGTTATAGATAAGGCCTACTTTTGACGATTGGTTTTCAAAAAACACTAATTTTAGTGTTATAGTTTATTCATATCAAATAAAATATTGATATTATATCCATTAGACAAAATAGTTTTCATTTTGTTAGTGGAATAACTTCGATATACAAAATATTTCATGAAAGATATAACAAAATATTTTCAATATATATAATACTCATCATCGATCATAATTTTACTAACATCATAAAATTGATGTATAAAAGGATATGTGAGTTAGTAATGACTATTACTCCACATATCTGTTCAATGATTAGTTGGATAAGATATACCTCAATAAGCCATCATGGATATTTCGTTAACAAATTTCACTAATTAAATTCACCTGATCATTTCTAAATATTCCAATGAGATATCTGAGGAGTCCTTTAATTTTAGTTTAGTTAACATGACTGTGTTAAGAAAAATATAATATTTTAATTATATTATTTTGTCTAAATGTATCAATTATCCAAAACATGAAAATTAATTTTACTATATATGTGTTGTCTTAGATCAATATGGACAAAAAATTCATTAATGTAAATTAACATGTCAACTACTTTTAGTTTTATTTAAAAAAACATTATCTTTCAATAAATGGGCAGGAGTCTTATATTTTATATTAATCATTCATTTATACAGATGTTGGTGATTCAAGATCTACCTAACATTTAGTTTAGTATTAATAATTCATAAAAACATTTATATAAAAAAAGAAAAAATGTCTATTTTGGTTTAGATAGATAGTTGGATATGTTTCTAGTAAAATATTTAAAAAACGAGAATCAGTTCTTCTAGAGATGGATAATTGTGATATCCACTAAGTTAACATAGGATCAAACCTATCTCAAGTACTCATGATATCATTTTATAACACATGTAATCATTCACGTTTCCTATATTTAAATTCATGAATGATTTAAGAATATTTCATTTCATATAAAATTAATGAATATAAAGTTGATGAATATACCCAATGTGTATGTGAATGTTTTATTCTTTAATTCATTTCCATTTATTTTGCAATGTATAAGATTTCTAAAAGAGAAGAAAATACTAACTCGTTAATTATGATTCCTTCAAATCCCTTACTGATTTGATGGTTATTGTGAATTATATTTTGGATGAAAATTATCAATAGTTTCTAATACCCTGTATTTCAATCATTTCATTAAAATGAGTGGAGAAAAAGGCTTCAACTAGTCCTTATCTACTTCATCATATATGGTAAAATTTTTCCTAAGTGACTGGCCCATTTTGTTATTCGATATTGGAAAAAACACATATAATCATTATGGTGAGAATAATAAAATAATATTAATAGATAAATTCTTATCCAATTGTAATCCTAATTTAACAAATTGATATGTATACACTATCATTTGAAAATCATGGTTGTTAGTGAGATCATCATTACATATTTTACACTGATATAGTTCATTATTATTCTTTTTTATTTAATGAATTTCCTTCAGTGTCTTAAGAGAATGGATATTACTTATTATGGCTTAATAATCCATGTATTTCTGTTTTATCATAAAATATGATGTGATAATTGAAAATATAATTCAACAATCGAAAGTGTCATCCCAAATATATCTCTAGTAGGATCCCCTTTTACTTTATTCTCACATGTTGGGTGCAAGAATAAGAATAGGGGATCCCAACACATAACAATTTTTTCATAATAATTTTTATCATAATTGATTTTAGCACATCTGAAAAAATGAGGACATACCATGAGTTTATTAATGGTCTAACTGATTTTTTGGTTTTATTTCCATTTACAACAATAATTAAAACAAAAAAATAGTACATTTCATTTAATGAAAATTATTTGATAAGTAATAATATATTATTATTAGTTTATTATACCACTATTTATTAAAGTCTCAATACCCCGAAACATTGAACTCAAGATGTCTAGTTTTTATGAAATTGTTGTGCAGTGAGACACATAAATTTTCTTAAACATCTAAACATTTTCCACGAAAACCATAAAAATTTAATTAGAAAGGAATTCATTATAAATTTTGAATTTCAACTCCCAGAATAGTTAATTGTATTTTACATTTTTGAATTTATGACTTTCATTTACTCAATACTTTCCTCCAAATTTATATTGAAAATAATTTTACTATTAATTTAAATACAAGTTTTCATAAGACATCCCCAAACCATCATTAGAAATCCCCAATAAATTTAATTTTCAATATTCTTATCTTGTACAAAATATTAATCTATAGATTTATCCCGCATCATTTAATGGTTTTCGTAGTTTGATTTAATATTTATTTGAGTGATTTGAATTTATTATGTTGAAATTACATCATTTTATATCAATTTCTAGTCTTATTAATATTAAGTGTATTTTACAGAACTAAAAAACCATTTTGGGTAAAATTATTCTACACAATCCATTTAATTAAATTTCTTTTAGAATATTCATTAATTTATTTATGTTATTTATATATTTCATTAATAAAATAAATATTTCATTGACTAAAATAATAAAATAATGTAATTGAACGAATCATGGGAATATATAATGGTTTATTTATTTAGTGCATAATAAATCAACATATTTCCTAGTGGAATTTATCGATTTATTGATCTTGGTATGAGTTACAACACACCCCCTATACAGCTAGGTATCCTCAACATTGAATCATAGTGGTCCCATCTTGAAGTGCCTCCATACACCTTGGGATAAAACGTTAACAATATGTTTTTATAACTCACACACACATGATGGGAACCAAAGGATTGGATAGAGGGGATTCCATAAATTAAAAAGGACATTCATGTCCCACATAATTATGGATAGAGGGATGACTCAGAGGCCATCATTTAATTTAAAATATTATAATTTAAATTAAAAAAATTACAATGCATACATATGACCTAGTTATGCTCATGATTAGTCATACTTTTAACATATACTAATAAGAAACTTTCTATCATTAATATCATTTTTTTCATAATTATTAACATATATTTGTTTTCCTTAAAGAAATATTAATAACATTTTTTCAATTTTTTCCTTATTATTTTTTTATAATACCTTTATCAAAATTTATCACTTAGAGAACATGATTAATATGTATATAACATCTTATTTTAAATCATATTGAATAATGAATAATATCAAAAGAAAATTCAACCATCACTGTATATTTGGTCAACAATGATATAAATATTTAGTAATTAAAATGTGATCTCTCTGATTCCACTTGTTTGATTCATGAAAAACGGAACTCTGTGATAGTGGGTGGTATAATTAAATTTATATTAATATTTCTATACAAAAAACCAAGAGTTAGGATATTACACATAAAATTTATAATTAATTTATTTCCGTATATAAAAAATGAATGCTTGGTCTTATGATTTTTGATTGATGTGAATGTTGAGTGTCAAAAGTGACCCATTTTGGTTTACATTTTTTCACATTGATGATCCAAGGATAAAATCCCTCTAGTGTTGATCCACATATTCTACATTGATCTTTGAGTAATTCCAGTTGATCTCAGGGTGCTAGCGTGGTGAAGTTATTGTATTTAATTATTCATGTTGAACACTCATCTTATAGACTTTATTGAATTTTTCTTATTTTTATCATTCTTTAATCTATGAGTTAAGGAGGATTCATGTGAGAATTCATTATTAGTTACCGATCTCTATTTTCTATTACCCACACAATATCTAGAATATGCTATTTACAGTGGTAGTGGTTTTGTTATAATAGCTGGTAACAAGATTTCCATTATATAAGAAAAAATAAAACCATTATAAAATAAAATTCCATATTAGAATAATAATATTGATATTTTTTTTGGAACCAACATGCACATACAATACATAATATTTATAAGATATTAAATAATTATTTATCAATAGACATGGTCAAGGTCCATCTGAACTCCTCAACATTCACTCAATATATGAATAAATATATTATTGATAAAAAATTATTTACTAGCATACTAGTGAATAAATATATATAAATATTCAATAATATATATATATATATATCACATTCTAGAAGATAAATAATTATTTATTTTTTGAAATCAAAAAACATCAATAAATTTATTCCTTGATATTATGAATGTTGTTTATTCAACTAATTAACATAAAATAGAGTTTAATGATATCAATATAAACAAATTGGGGGTGAACCAATTTTATTTTTCTTAGAGTCCTTAGGTATGCCTCCCTAATGTCCAATAATACTATCATGCATGGGTCATGAAACCCAAGATAATGACATTAATGTCACCATTCTTATAACCATATACATATCGTTAATTTTTTAAATAATCCCTTTGATATAATATACTATCAATAATAATGCACATCCATGTCATAATTCTATTTTCTTAATGCATCTTTCTTTTTCAATCTGATTTAAATTTCATCACACCATGTCCATGAAATATACTCAATAAACATATTTCAATCAATGGTTTCAAGTATCGAATTTCATGAAGATGGGAATGAAATATTCTTCCTCAAAATTTTATTAATGACATTTTATTCATAAAATAGAAAACATTTCCAAAATACCCACAAATTTTTATCACCATTGATTACCAAATAAATCTCTGTCCAATAGTTATAAAATGAAATAATAATAATCAAAAAGTTCAAAACCCATTACACATTCTAAAAGATAGTAATATATGAGGACAAAAAACATGCATAAATACTATGGAGTGTCTATTCATATAATATCCCAGCATGGAGATTACTAGGTTATCTTCTTATGAGTACTCAAACCTAAGTGACTACATACCTTGGGATCTATAATAGCGTGTTAACCAACATTAGAATTATTTTTAAGAGATGATTTCATATCATCTTGGGGTTGTTATCGAAGTAGGGAACTGATATGACATTATTAGTGGGACTTATTGTAACACCCTGATATTTTATAAGAAGTATATTTTTTATGTAATATGTTATACGCAAAGGAATCTTCCACTACACACAACACTATCTTGGCTTGCGCTACACACAATCGCGACCTTCCTCGATAGCGTCTGTAGTACGTAATACCGAGTTTCACTAAACATCGATATATTATAATATTATAAACTAGCCTTTATGAATAGTATTAACTGAATTTTGAATTTTATAACATTATAATTCATCTTATACATATTCTAGAATGAGGTTAGAAAACAAAAACAGTTTTTTTGGATAAAAGAAGTATTTTTCAAAAAATGCACTTTTACCGCCTTTTGTTGGTGCACCCACTTTAAATCTAGTTTTTGACAAGTTTATAAGTTCAATTTGATAAAATGAAATTATTCTTTAAATCAATATATAAAAATTTACTTTGGATATATTTTTCATATTATTCTGATAACTTTCATATTTTAATGAATAGTTAAAACATGCTATATTTTAATTAAAAACAACTTTTTTCATCGCAATAATTTATATAGTAAAATTATAATATTGAATGTTTTTAAAGTATAAATAGAATATATTTTTACCATTTAATATAATGTATTAATTTTACATTGAATTCATAGGTAAAAACATTTCAATCTTTGGCAATGTTTTAACTTTTAAAACCTTGTTTCTTAACAAAAGTATTAATTTTAAATTAATTACTACAACATTTGTGTTTTGAATTTTGAAAAATATATTCCATATTTGGAATAAGTGGGTTCAAATTATGTTAATAGGTTACTTTTATTTTTTTTGATATTATGAATAGTAACTATGGTAATTTTTATTTACTACGGTTAAAGTTAAATAGGGTGATTCAAAGTTAAAAGAATATTATAATAATTTAAAATTACCTTGAAACTTGAACTAACCATATTTGATGAGTATTGGGAGACCATGGTCATCCTTGGGTCTATTTTGGGACCCCATTGAGCCACTTGGTAGTGACAATGACAATTTGGATTAATTAATTTAATGTAAAGACAAAATTGACATTAAACAAAATCATTTAGTAATTAATTTTTATAAGGGGTTATATAAATTATTTTTTCTACTATAAATATTAATTTAAAGATAAAAATACTTCCTAGATAATGATATTTTGTTTATAATTATTAGACACCAAATAAATTAAATTATTTATGACACAATAATGATGAAGTATTTACCTCACTAATAAACGATTTAAATAAATAAGATTATAATAATTAAAATATTTTCCAAAACATGTCCAATTTTGATTGGATGATTTTATTTCGACCATGAGTCATCTTATATTCATCTTTAATGATTTTTGGACCTTTTGAAACCGATGATAAGTTTATAATAAAATAATATTTCCACACTTTCCAAAGGTGCCCCTCTCCTCCCTTATAAAAGGGAACCTCCTCCCTCTCTTCCTCACACCAATTTGAGCCTTAAAGCTCGGCCACCCCTGACCATTTTACTTGCCCACTTCATTATAAACCTATTATAGGTACTGGCCTTATCAAAATACCAACTCTAGTGCCTTAAGATAATGTTTAAAGGAGGCACTTCGAGAAAGAGGTAATACCTTCTACAGATTTCTTCAAGTTCCATTCTTCTTCTAATCCATGTTCTATAGTTGTTTCATTATGAGGATATAACATAAGTATCTCTCATATAATTATATGTTATTATAAATATGAAACAACCCTATTTCACCTCTTATCCATCCTACGGAAAACAAAATCACCGTGTGTGCATACGTACCGAATACCGTCTCCACGTCATGGTGTAATCTGTTTTCGACCACCACCTTACTTGGATGGGTATAATGCTGTAAAGAATAACAATATATGATTATTTTAATGTGATATTTATTCTGAAATAGTATACATACCCTTCAATACAATTCCACAATCATGGGAACGATATCATTGCTCGTGTGTACGTACGGTCTACCGTCTCCACGATGTTATGCGACTCGTTCTATATGATCTTCATTGAATAATGATTATATAAATAAATTTAATGAATGAATATGATATATATTACACTAATACCATTCTGTAAATGATTTATCTATATCATATAGAAAGGAATATGAATTTATTCCACAAAACACGCATAAGAACAAAAAGAAATAAACACACGAATAACAAGTAGTAATGAAATATTACTAATAAGAAGCTAAGAATATGACCATATATGATATAATAACAATGAATATGATTCTGTAATAAGTCAATGACATTATTTAAATCATTATACAGGCGGTTCAGACACGTAGAATGCATATCGGACCTAAGGTAAGGGAAAATCTCGCAATCTCATTTTTATCCGAGATTTTTTATACTTTTGAATTTACTAGAGAATATTTATCATCCATATCCATGTTTACTCAATATGTAATATTATTTCTATCCTCCTAAAAATTTTTATATAAAATTTTACCCTTAGGTTAGATTTTAGTAAAAGATATGAAAGAAATCTTTTGTCGTTTTTCGTACGAGGTACTTTTTGACTTTTCCGGATGAAGTAAGAGAAGAATGTTTTTTTAACTTATACGGCATGAATGGATTTTTAAAAAATTATTTACAACAATCATCCATTACAAGTTTTCATGTTTATTTTTAAACAAATTCTTTTAGTTTAAAATTGTATGACATGTTAAGAATGGAAAAATATTTTTGAAGTAGAAAGGATATTTTCCTCAAGAATGGAGTTCAAGTGTTTTATCAAATTTATTTTCCATATAAGATAATATAGGGTTCTGTTTCTATCGCTATTATTACATTGATTTGATTATGTTGTGATGGAAATATTTTTATGAATTCCTTTATCTTATATGAATTGTTTTATTATGTCATGATGTTTAATATTACAATTTTTATTACATGGGTTATGCTATGATGCGTGCTTTATGATTTTGTGGAACACATAAGAGTGGTATCATTATAAGATGGGTGGGAACTATATCTCCCTCCAATGCATTGTGTAAAGATTTTATATCTCATGAGATAGACATGGCTGGAACGTCGGGTTAAACCGGTTCAGTGAAACAAGACTGAAACGAGGAGTGAACTCAGTTCAGAAATAGACTATGTCCACTAAGATAGTCTTGGAAATTAGTCTTGACTAATAAGAAATGATTCTATATGATTATGTCTTTATTCACAAAGTTTCATGTTTTAAGTTATGATTATTGGGATTACATTTCACTACCATTATTTATCCCACGTTATGAAATTATGATCTCTTTTTCAGGTTAATATTTCAAAAATGTTATGTTCTTTTGAATATGATGTTATGGATATTTCTTTTGTTTACCCTTACTAAGCATTTGAGCTCACCCTTTTGTATGTTTTCTTTCCCCAGGTCAAGAAGATGGTTATTAAGTATGATATTCCAAAAGGGACTATAAATATGATGAAATAAATGGGAGACAATGTAGTTACTTTATGAACCAGTTGTTTATGTTTCCCAGTTTTTAAAAACACTATACCTATACGGTCCATTCATGGTTTTGTTATACGTTGTAATAATTATGCTTCAATTTTGAATTATTTACCATGTATGTAATGTATGGGTCATTATAGTTGTTATCAGAGGAAAGGTATAGTCATCCTTTGGAAACTAGGACGAGAAATCCCCAGTAAGAACCCTAAGGATAAGTCTAAGCATAGAACAAAATCTTAGTGTTTTAGAAATTTCCATGATCAACCTATGATAAGACCTTAAGTGTAAAATTTTGTTCATGATTATGTGGTTTTCCATTAATAATTAGTGTTTCTTACACTATTATTCTTGGTTTTAGTCAATGACTGGAACACAAAAGAACTGTGTTAATGCGGAATGTGATGGGAAATCCAATGATTGTCCCCCTGAGAAACCAAACGTTATGGGAGCTGAAATGCAAAATCTTGTAGCCATACTCACACAAATTTATCAAACTATGAATCATACAGGACTTCCAAATGAGCAAAGGTAGGAGCCACATTTTTTTGAATCCTTCATGTGGCAGCATCCACCTTCATTCAACGGGTCTTCTAATCTATTAGTGGATGAACAATGGATCGGTACCACTGAAAAGATATTTTCAGTTCTTCAATATTCTGAACATGATAATGTCATCTTAGCAGGGTATCGTTTGGAAGTTGATGCTGATCAATGGTGCAATATTTTTAAGAATACGAGGAAAAGGGATGAAATTGAGTCCATGGAATGGGACGAGTTCAATAACTTATTTTTCAATAAGTATTTCCATCATATTCTTCGAACAAAGAAGGATAAGGAGTTTCTTGAACTGCAGAAAATGGATGATGAATCTGTTGGTACCTATGAAGAAAATTTTACAAGACTTGCAAGGTAGGCTTCTGTAATTTTTATCCAACCTGAGAGTAAGATCGATCGATTCTTTAGTGGCTTAAAACTAAGTCTTCGAAAGGCATTAGCCATAAGGGACATCAATATCTACAAGGAAATTTTTCAATGTGCTCTCAAGGTTGAGATGGAGATTGGTATAACCCATCAGTCACATGGGTTTGATAAGAAGAGGAAAATGGAATTCAAATGAAAATCTAAAGATCACACTGAAAAAAAGATGAGTTTTCCCTTATGCTCAATGTGTGGAAAGAAACATGGAGGATATTGTCTTATGGGGAAAAGAAAATTTTATATGTGTGTAAAAGAAGGTCATCGGGCAATTGAATGTCGAAATAATGGGAAGAAGATGTCTAATGATGTCAACAAAGGAAGGGATACACAGAATGAACCTAATACACTTCAATGTTTCAATTGAAAGGAGATGGGGAATTATGCCAATCAATTCCCAAATCCAAGGGTTGATGATGATGATCGACATCAACAAACTCTTAAGGCCAAAGACAAAGGAAAGTCTCATGAAATTACTATCGGCAATGTGGAGTACGACAACGATGTGGTGAGAGGTACACATTCCATCCACTCTAAAGTAGGAAATGTTTTATTTGATTCAGGATCCACCCACGATTTTATTTCTGAAGAATTTTCTAACAGTATCACCGTTTTACCTCAAAAAGTAGATGTTGAGTTAGCTGTGACAACCCCTAATGGCACAACGGTCGCATCAAATGTTTATAATTCTTCTCCGATTGAAGTTTGTGGGAAAGTACTTCCTGCAAATCTTGTGATCTTTCCTATAGTGGAAGTTGATGTCATTCTTGGAATGGATTGGCTTTCTTTATTTGGAGCTCATATCAATTGCCAAAGAAGAGAAGTCACATTTCATATTCCAGATCAATCTATGATCGTCTATCGATGCAAGGTTGAACATAACCTTCCAGTGGAAATTCCGTCCATCTTATGGGTCTTGATTCCACTAAATAAAGGTTATTTATCTCAAATGGTTGGTGAGAAACTCATGATTAAGAATATTCCCATTGTACGAGAATTTGATGATGTCTTTCCGGAGGAATTTCCAGGTCATCCACCAAATCATGAGGTTGAGTTTTCAATAGAACTCGTATAGGGTGCTTTACCTATTTCAAATACACCTTATAGAATGGCCTCAATTGAGTTGTAGGAATTGATGAAGAAACTCCAAGAGTATCTTGATAAAGGATTCATACACCCTAGTGCGTCACCTTTGGGAGCACATGGTCTGTTTGTTAAGAAGAAAGATGGATCAATGAGACTCTGCATTGATTATCGATAACATAAAAAGATCACTATCATGAACCAATATCCTCTCCTGTGCATTGATGACTTATTTGACCAAATATGCGGAGCTCAATACTTTTCCAAGATTGATCTTCATTCAGGGTATCATCAATTAATGGTCAAAATAGAGGATATACCAAATATGACTTTCTGTACAAGGTATGGACCCTATGAATTTTTTGTGATGCCATTTGGTCATAATAATGCCCCTGCTATCTTCATGGATATGATGAATAGAGTCTTTAGAGACTATCTTGATAAGTTTTTGGTAGTCATTATAGATGATATTCTTGTCTATTCAAAGATCATGGAAGAACATGAAGATCACTTGAGAATTGTATTAATGATCCTATGAAAGGATAATCTTTATGGAAAATTTACCAAGTTTTAATTTTGGCTTCAAAAAGTTGCATTTTTGGGTCACATAATCTCAAAAGAGGGGATATCTGTGGATCCAGCAAAAACAGAGGTTATCAAAAGATGGTCGAGACCAACAACAGTAACTGAGATCCGAATTTTTCTTAGTTTGGATGGATATTATCGACGTTTCTTGAATTATTTTTCACGATTATCTAATCCACTCACCAAGTTGACTCGGAAAGGAGTTAAGTTTTTTGGATGGAGGAATGTGAAGAGAATTTCAAGGAGTTTAAAAGAAGGTTATTCAGTGCACCTGTGCTCACACTTCCTTGTTGTGGAGAAAGGTTTGTGATATACAGTGATGCATCCAAGAAGGTATTGAGGTGTCTTCTTAGGCAAAATGATATGGTCATAGCTTATGCATCAAGACAGTTGAAAATACATGATAAAAATTACCCAACTCATGATTTGGAGTTAGCTGCATTAATCATTTCATTAAATATTTGGAGGCATTATCTTTATGAAGAAAGGTGTGACATTTATACTAATCATAAAGGATTAAAGTATATTTTCACACAAAAGGAGATGAATATGCGCCAAAGAAGATTGTTGGAGCTGATTAAGGATTACGAATGCTCAATACATTCCCACCCCGGGAAAGCAAACAAGGTGGCAGATGCATTAAGTCGACAAGACCATGCTAGCTTATCCATGATGAGGATCACAAATGATCCAATATTTATGGATTTACAAAGGATTGATCTTAGAATTATAATGGAAGGGGAAAAATCGTATCATTCTCAATTGAATGTTCAACAGTCTATACATGTAAAGATTATAGAGGCACAGAAAGAAGATGTAAAGTTACAAAAGATGTTGAGAAATTTTCCTAAATTCAACATTGATTGTGATGGGATAATAAAGTTCAGGAATCAGGTTTGTGTTCCTCCCATCCCAGAATTAAAGAAGGAGTTGCTTGTTGAGTCTCATAGTTCTTCATTATCTACTCATCCTGGAAGCACGAAGATGTATAGAGACCTGATATAGTATTTCTGGTGGGATGGCATAAAATGAGATTTTGTGGAATATGTCACTAGATACTTGGTTTGTCAGCAAGTTAAAGTTGAGAGACAGATGTTTAAGGGGATGTTATAACCATTACCCATACCTAAATGAAAATTTGAAAACATCACTATGGACTTTGTTAGTAGATTTCCTAAAACATCCAAAGGCAATAATGCTATCTGGGTTATAGTTGATCGTCTTACGAAGTCGGCACACTTCATTTCTATTAGAGAATATTTTTCTCTTGATAATCTTTCCAGGATATATGTAAAGGAAGTTGTAAGATTTCATGTTGTACCACTTTCAATTATATCTGATCGGGATTAGAGGATTACCTCAATGTTTTGGCAAAGTCTTCAGCATACTCTGGATACATAGTTGAGTTTCAGCACTGCATATCATCCTTAGACAGACGACCAGTCTGAGAGGGTAATTCAAACTCTAGAAGATATGATGAGGGCTTTCTCTATGTATTTCAATGGTGGTTGGGATCAACACCTACCTTTGGTGGAATTTTATTATAATAATATCTTTCACTCTAGTATTCTGATGGATCCTTATGAAGCTCTCTATGGAATGAAATGTTGGACTCTAACTTTCTGGGATGAAGTTGGGGAAAGAAAGCTACTAGGACCTGATCTTGTTGATGAGATGACAGAAAAGGTCAGATCTATTCAACAACACATAAGAGCAGCTCAGAGTCGACAAAAAATTTATGAAAACAACTGAAGAAAAGACCTAGAGTTTGAAGTGGGTGATAAAGTGTTCTTACGAATATCTCCGTGGAAGAGAGTAATGATATTTGGAAAGAAGGGAAAGTTGAGCCCTAGATATATCGGTCCTTTTGAAATTCTGGATCGTATTGGGAAGGTAGCTTACTGATTGGCTCTTCCACCGAGTCTCTCTCAAGTTCACGATGTGTTCGATGTATCTCTCCTGAGAAAGTACATACCTGATCCTTCACATGTACTCAGCTAAGAAGTTATACCGCTAGAGCAAGATCTTTCTTATGAAGAATACCCGATAGAGATTCTGGATTGAAGAGAAAAATTCCTACGGAAGAAGACCTCTCTCTTGTTGAACGTTTTATGGAGGATCCACCAATTAGAAGCAGCTACATAGGAACTTGAGGATATGATGAGGGAGAGGTATCCTCATCTGTTTGTTACGAAGTGACGAATTTCGAGGGAGAAATTCATTTTAAGGGGGTAGAATGTAACACCCTGATATTTTATGAGAAGTATATTTTTTTATGTAATATTT
This sequence comes from Viscum album, assembly GCA_963277665.1. NCBI lineage: Eukaryota > Viridiplantae > Streptophyta > Magnoliopsida > Santalales > Viscaceae > Viscum > Viscum album. The sequence goes on from OY728120.1 coordinate 1,690,687,666, forward strand.
TATATGCAAAGGAATCTTCCACTATACACAAAACTATCTTGGCTTGCGTTACATACAATCACGGCCTTCCTTGATAGCGTGTGTAGTACGCAATACCGAGTTTCACTAAACATAGATATATTATAATATCATAATCTAGACGATATGAATATAATGAACTGAATTTTGAATTTTATAACATTATAAATAATCTTATACATTTTCTAGAATGAGGTATGAAAACAAAATCAGTTTTTTTTGGATAAAATAAGTATTTTTCATAAAATTTAGTTTTACCCCCTTTTGATGGTGCACCCACTTTAAATCTAGTTTTTGAAAATTTTATAAGTTCAATTTAACAAAATAAAATTCTTCTTTAGAATCAATATATAAAAATTTCATTTGGATATATTTTTCATATTATTATGATAACTTTTTTATTTTAATGAATCGTAAAAACACGCAATATTTTAATTAAAAACAACTTTTTTCATCGCAATACTTTATATGGTTAAATTATAATATTTAATGTTTTTAAAGTATAAATAGAATATATTTTTACCATTTAATATAATGTATTAATTTTACATTGAATTCATAGGTTAAAACATTTCAATCTTTGGCAATGTTTTAACTTTTAAAACCTGTTTGCTTAACAATGGGATTAATTTTAAATTAATTACTGCATCTTCTATGTTTTAAAATTTTAAAAATGGATTCCATATTTGGAATCAGTGGGTCAATATTATGTTAATAGGTTACTTTTTTTTTGATATTATGAATAGAAACTATGGTAATTTTTATTTACTATAGTTAATGGTAAATAGGGTAATTCAATGTTAAAAGAATATTATAATAATTCAAGATTACCTTGACACTTGTCCTAACATTATTGGATGAGTATTGGCCGACCAGGGGAATACTTGGGTCGATTTTGGGACCCCATTGAGCCACATGGTAGTGACAATAAAAATTTGGATTAATTAATTTAATGTAAAGACAATTTTGACATTAACAAAAATCTTTTAGTAATTAATTTTTATAAGGGGTTATATAAATTATATTTTAGACTATAAATATTCATTGGAAAGCTAAAAAGATTTCCTACATAATAATATTTCATTATAATTTTTATGAACCAAATAAATTAAAATATTTATGACACAATAATGATGAAGTATTTACCTCATTAATAAATGATTTAAATAAATAAGATTATAATGGTTAAAATATTTTCCAAAACATGTCCAATTCTGATTGGATGATTTTATTTCTTCCATAAGTAATATTATCTTCATCTTTAATGATTTTTGGACCTTTTTAAACCGAAGATAAGTTTATAATAAAATAATATTTCCACACTTTCTAAAGGTGTCCCTCTCCACCCTTATAAAATGGACCCTCTTCCCTCTCTTCCTAACACCAATTTGAGCCTTAAAGCTAGTCTGACCCCTGACCATTTAACTTCCCCACTTCATTAGAAAACTACTAGAGGTACTATTCTTATCAAAAGACCATCTCTAGTGCCTTAAGAGAATGTTTAAAGGAGGAACTTCGAGAAAGAGGTAATATTTTCTACCATTTTCTTCATGTTCCATTCTTCTTCTACTCCCTCTTCATCAGTTGTTTAATTATGAGGTAATAACATCAATTTCCCTCATATACTGATATGTTATTATAAATATGAAACAAACCTATTTAACCTCTTATCCATCCTATGGAAAATGAAATCACCGTGCATGCGTACGTACGGAATACCGTCTCCACGCTGTGGTGTAATCTGTTTTCCACCACCACCTTACTTGAATGGGTATAATGGTGTAAAGAATAACTATATATGATTATATTAAAGTGATATTTATTCTAAAATAGTATACATACACTTCAATATAATTCCATGATCATGGTAACGATATCATCGCTCGTGCGTACGTACGACCTACCGTCTCCACGATGTGATGTGACTCGTTCAATATGATCTTAATTGAATAATGATTATATAAATAAATTTAATTAATTATTATGATATATATTACACTAATACCATTCGGTAAATGATGTATCTATATCCTATAAAAAGGAAAAATAATTTATTCGACAAAACACGCATAAGAACAAAAAGTAATAAACACCTGAATAACAAGTACTAATGAAATATTACTAATAAGAAAATAAGAATATGACCATATATGATATCATAACAATGAATATGATTTTGTAATAAGTCAATCACATTATTTAAATAATTATACAGGAGGTTTGGACATGTACAAAGCATATCGGACCTAAGGTAAGGGAAAATCTCACAATCTCATTTTTATCCGAGATTTTTTATACTTTAGAATTTACTGGGGAATATTTATCATCCACATCCATGTTTCCTCAATATGTAATATTATTTCTATGCTCCTACAATTTTTTAAATCCAATTTTACCCTTTGATTAGTTTTTAGTAAAAGATAATAAAGGAATCTTTTGTCGTTTTTCGTACGAGGTACATTTTAACTTTTCTAGCCAAAGTACGAGAAGAATGATTTTTTAACTTATACGGCATGAATGGATTTTTAAAACATTATTTCAAAGAATCTTCCTTTACAATTTTTCATGTTTATTATTAATAAACATATTTTAGTTTAAAATTGTATGAAATTTTAAGGAAAAATGTTTTTGAAGTAGAAAGGATATTTTCCTCAAGAATGGATTTCAAGTGTTTTATCAAAATTATTTTCCATCTAAGATAATATAGTGTTAGGTTTCTATCCCTATTATTAAATTTATTTGATTATGTTGTGATGGAAATATTTTTATGAATTCCTTTATCTAATATGAATTGTTTTATGAAGTCATGATGTTTAAGATTCCCATTTTTATTACATGGGTTATACTATGATATATGATTTATGATTTTGTGGCACACAAAAGAATGGTATCATTATGATATGGGTGAAACCTATATCTCCCTCCAATGAATTAGGTAAAGATTTTATATCTCATTAGATAGAGATGGCTGGAACGGCAGGTTAAACCAGTTCAGTGAAACGAGACTGAAATAAGGAGTGAACTCGGTTCAGAAATGGACTTTTTCTTCTAAGATAGTCTTCGCAATGAGTCTTGACTAATAATAAATGATTATTTATGATTATGTGTGTATGCGACAAAGTTTCATGTTTTATGTTATGATTATTGGGATTACTTTTCACTACCATGATTTATCCTCTTATATAAAATTATGATCTCTTTTGTTGGTTAGGATTTAAAAAATGTTATGTTCTTATGAATATGATGTGATGGATATTTCTTTTGTTTACCCTAAATGAGCATTTGAGCTCACCCTTGTGTATGTTTTCTTTCCATAGGTCAGGAAAAAGGTTATTAAGTAAGATATTCCAAAAGGGACTATATACATGATGAAAAAAATGGGAGACAGTGTAACATCCCAATGTTTTCTAAAAATAAATTGAAAATGATTGAAATTTTGTTTAAGGTATATATTTATAAGTATCCTTTAAACATAATTTTATTTCTTCTATGTTTTCAATTTCAAGAAACTGTCATCTACAATTGTGTTCAATATGTTATTTAGAGTCTGATGGAACAAACTTGTTTTTTTTGTGTATAGTAAAATGCCCATATGAATAGTAATATGTATAGTAATATGACCTCGTGAATAGTAAATAATAATATTATTTTATTTTCCCATGGCAATAGGATAATGGGATCTTAATTAATTTTCCAATGTCACATAAAACTAGTTGCACTTAAATACTGTTATTTTTCGAATTAACTGTGACCTTATTTAAAAATTAAATTAATAATATTTAGGAAATTATTTTTGAAAAATGGAGTTCATTTTTTAATTATACACGTCGAAAAATGGTAGGGGTAAATTTTTGGTATTTTTCTGAAACTCTTGAATTTTCAGTGAATAGTGAAATACGATAAAATACCGTATAATAAATTTATCAGTAAAAATGCACTATTTATGACATCATAAGTGATGCAAGGCCACTTGCTTCGAACTCAATTGATATTTTCACTAATTAAGTCCACTTGATTTGAGATTATTCGTAGTCTTGATAAAAATATTATAATAATAATTAAAATAATCTAAAATACCTCCCCTCCTCTACTATAAATATCCCCTCACTCCCCTCTTCCTCCCACACCTCTCAAGCCTTGAACATTGTCTAAATTCTGCCAAATTCTCTCCCCAATCTTCTTCCACACGTCCTAGAGCTACTGGTCTCACCAAAAGACCAAAATAAAAGCCTTTAAGAAGGATCTCAAGGAGAAGAGCTCAGGAGGTAAACATCCTCTTTCATTTTCATTCTTTTCTTCCATTTTATGTTATTCTCTTCCTTTCCCTTTGTCTTTTGTTGGGATATTTAATTAAATATTTCCCCTTACTGTCCAAATTTTTTATGATTGATGAGATATTCCATTCCTCTCATCAATCTCTTCTTTATGAAATTTTAAGAGGCGCCGTTAGACTGCCGATTTTTTTGTAAGAAATTTCTCATGTTTTCTTTATTTCATGATTCCTTCCTCTTCTTTCTTCACCCCCTCTTATCCAAGAGGCATGAAATCTACAGAATCATTTATATTATAGATTTTGTCATGTTTATGGAAAATTACAAATCATTATTCCTCTCCTCTCTCACTTATTTAAAGAATCAAAAAACATTGTCCATTTGTGTCGAATTACCGATATCGTGGATGATGTATTTTCAATTTCCATTAATTCTTTCAAGTCTGGTTGTGAAACCATTTATATGGTTGAACCAGGTTATAAGATATGTTTTATGACTCATATAATTTTCTGGAATTCTTTTGTACTCATGATTCAAATTTATAAGACTAAATGAAGTTGTAATTATCAAAGAACCACTTAAATGATATAAACAAACATAATTAATGTTTTAACTTATTAATCATCATCATATAAAGAATCAAAGTGATAAATGGTATAAACTATGGTACTGGAAATATGTAGATACTACTCCATTCCAATTCTGGAGTTTCACTTCCAATCAACAAGAACGATTCATCGTGAACCGATCGTGAAAATCACAAAAGAACTCACCCAAAATAATGCAAGGAACAAAGTACTAACAAAAAAAGAGTGAAATGAGGTTATGAAATGACCATATAAGATGTTATAAACATGAAAATGTTTCTGTAAAATACTAATAACACTCTTTTAACTATTATACAGGAGGTTTAAACAATTTTTAAGTAAGACAAGCCCAAGGTAAGGGAATTCTTAACCCGATTTCCATTCTTTGGGTTAACATTCTACTTTATAATTTATGTGCTATTTAAATTGTTTGTGTGATGGGTTTTGTTATATTATGTTTCATTATGTGTATTTATAGAGTATATACATATTACATCCACTCTATTAAGCCTCACTTCAAGTATATGATGTTTATAAGGGACTTTTCTTCTACAATCCTCTTTTAAAATTCTGTTTTATAAGATTCAAAGGAAATGTTTTTATGCTATTGTTTATGTTGTATGATTATGTTTTGTTTGTTGGGAATTGTTTATGATGAAGGGTGGGACCTATATTTCCTTCCAATTCATTGGGTATGAGTAAGTTGGAGGTCGGCCGTATGGTTACTCCATGTGTAACTGTGATGGTTACACAAAGTGAGGTAGCCGTGAGGGTTACAAATTTTAAGGTAGCCAAGATGGTTACAGGATTATGCAAGTAATGCCCCAATATACATCTATGATTATAATTATGTTTGTGTGGATCTTGTGTAAATATCATGTTACGCTAATTAAGATTTTATGTGTGGAAAGCATGTCTTTTGAAAATGTTTTCATACGTCATGCGTATTCATGGACTAATGTGATTTTTCCTTCTTTTTCATACCTTACTGTGATTTTGTGCCCATCCCAAGTTTTTAAATGATTTTTCACAGGTTAATGATGAGTAATACAAGGAAGGAAGACGTGTTAAATGATGAATAATTGTCAAGGAGTCTTGTTTTATGTTTTAATGTTTTATATTCTGAGGAAAATGGAAACTGATTTTAAGGTATCCACTATGTAACAATGTGTAATGTTATGAATGTTTTTTCTTAATTATCTAAAGCTCTAAACTTGAAAATATCCTCAATGTAAAATGAAGTGTTTTCTTGATTAAATTCAAGATTATGTATGAAATAAGTGCGGGTCCTTATAGTTGGTATCAGAGGATGGTTTAGATAACTTTAGGGGTTAAGGTGATGCTAATAGAATACCATAAATAATGTTCAGTCTATGTCTAATTTGTTATAGCATTTAAAGATTACCATGTTGCTTCATCTAAGAAATGTTTGTTTAGAATGGTTGTCTACAGAAGGAACATGGATGCTGAAGAGGATAGGCACCGATAGAATGACATCCTTCCTGATCAACAGCCCGGAATGGTAGGGATTGGAACCGAGCAGTTTGTGACAGTAATGGCTCAGCTAATGCAGGCAATAAATGGTGGTGGCATCCATGCAAGAGGACAAATAGAGGTACCCCAACGGCACATGCCAGTGGTGGAACATTGTATGAGACAACAACCTCCTGCATTCAATGGATCTTCTGACCCAGTGGTAGCAGAAGGATGGATTAAAGCCCTTGAAAAGATATTTGATGTTATGGGATGTTCGAACAATAAAAAGGTAAGTCTTTCCATTTATCGTTTTGAAGGGGAAGCTGATCAGTGTTGGTCAATGGTAAGGAATATCAGTGGTAGAGATGATTTTGATGCCTTAGTTTGGGATGAATTTAAAAGTCTTTTTCTTGAAAAATATTTTCCTAAGGTGGTGCGACTTAGAATGGAGAAACAATTCCTTGAATTGAAACAAAAGGAGGAAGATTCTGTGGCTATGTATGAGGCGAACTTTACCCGACTGGCGAGGTATGCTCCAAATCTTATTCTGGATCTCGATAGAAAAATCAACCGCTTTTACTCAGGATTGAAGCCAAGGTATCAAAGGGCGTTGGCCTCTCGTGAATTCAAAAGTTACGAGAAACTTGTCCGATGTGCTGAGAGGGTGGAGATGGAGTTTGCTGACGATCACATGCAATTTGGAAACAAAGAGAAGAAGAGGTCCATTTAGAAAGCAATGGGTAAGAATCAACCAATGAAATCTGGTGGTAAGAAAATAACGTTTCCATTTTGTGAAAAGTGTGGAAAGAAGCACCCTGGGGAATGTCTTATCAAAACTGGGAAGTGTTTTAAATGTGGTATGTTTGGACATATGGCCCGAGATTGCAATGAAAATTATCCAAAGACTAATCCTGATAAGCAAACTGTAAAGTGTTTTAAATGTGGTGAGATGGGTCACTATGCAAATTCCTGTCCAAAGAGGGATCCAAATGATGCAAAGAAGCCATACTACAAGCAGAAAGGTGTAGTGAGATCCTTTGCGACTACGTCAGCAGATGTTGGGCCATCCAATGAAGTTGTATCTGGTACTTTGTTTGTTCACTCAGATTTTCCTAAAGTTTTGTTTGATACGGGGTCTACACATTCCTTCAACTCTGAGAAATTTTCTAGTAAATTGGAAATATCACCTCAAAAAATGATACCTGAACTTGTTGTTAAAACACCAGGGGGAAATGTTATAGCAAAGAGGAATTATAAGAATATTTCTATTGTGGTATGTGGAAAGACTTTACCTGTAAACCTTGTTGTTTTACCCTTAGTTGAGTTTGATGTTATTCTGGAGATGGACTGGCTTTCTGATTATCATGCTAAGATTGACTGTAGAGCTAAAGAAGTTGTTTTCCAGAAAGAGTTTCAGTTTGTATACAAGAATGAACCCATACAATTGATAACATATCAAGAAGCTAAGAAACTACTGAAATATGGAAATTAAAGTTATCTGGCTCATATTGTTGAAAACAAGGGAACTATTCAAATTAATGATGTTCCAATGGTAAATGAATACCTTGATGTTTTTCCTGAGGAGTTACCCAGTGTCATACCTAAACGAGAAGTCGAATTCACAATTTACTTAGTTCCTTATGCTAAGCCAATTTCAAAACCGTCATATCGTATGGCTCCAATAGAACTTCTTGAATTGAAAAATCAGTTGCAGGATTTGCTTGTCAAAGGCTTCATTCGTCCCAGTACTTCACCATGGGGAGCCCCTATTTTGTTTGTTAAAAAGAAAGATGGTTCCATGAGAATTTTCATTGATTATAGAGCTTTGAATAACATCACTGTTAAAAACAAGTATCCTTTGCCTCATATTGATGACTTGTTTGATCAGCTCCAGGGAGCTCAGTACTTTTCCAAGATTGACTTGAGATCCGGATACCATCAGCTGAAGGTGAAGGAGGATGACATCCCGAAAACAGCCTTTCGTACTAGATATGTACATTATGAATTTGTTGTTATGCCATTTGGGTTAACTAATGAACCTGTTGTATTCATGAATCTTATGAATAGAGTATTTCATGAGTTCTTGGATAAGTTTGTGGTTGTATTTATGGATGACATTCTGGTTTTTTCTAAAAATAAAGAGGAGCATGGAAAACATCTAAGGGTTGTTTTAAAAACTTTAAAAGAAAAGAAACTATATGGAAAATTCAGAAAGTGTGATTTTTGGTTGCAACAGATTTCTTTTCTTGGGCACATTGTAAATAAGGATGGAATAACAGTTGATCCTTCCAAAACAAAAGTAGTTTATGAATTTCCAAGACCCACAAATGTTACAGAGATTCGTAGTTTTCTGGGCTTAGCAAGTTATTACCGACGCTTTGATAAGAACATTGCACGGTTATCTAGCCCAATAAGTAAGTTAACACGGAAAGGGGTTAAATTTGTTTGGACAGAGGAATGTGATGTTTGTTTTCAGGAACTAAAGAAGAGATTGGTGAATGCTCAAGTTTTGGCCTTACCTTCCCAGAATGGTGAGTTTGTCATCTATAGTGATTCTTTGTTGAAAGGACTTGGTTGTGTTTTGATGCAGAATGATCAGGTAATTGCCTATGCTTCGAGACAACTTAAACCTCATGAGCTGAATTATCCCACACATGATTTGGAATTGGCAGCTGTGTTTTTTGCTTTGAAAATATGGAGGCATCATCTATACGGAACCAAATGCCAAATATATACTGACCATAAAAGTCTTAAGTATATATTCACTCAGAAGGAATTAAACATGAGGCAGAGAAGATGGCTAGAACTGATAAAGGATTATGACTGCACGATTAATTAGCATCCTGGAAAAGAAAACAAAGTAGCGGATGCCTTATGTCGGAAAAATCATGCATCATTAACCATGCTACGTTTGGAACGCGATCCCTTAATTAATGATTTGATAAATTTTGGCTTAGTAGTTGTTGGTTCAGGGAATATATCTATTTTGTTTTAGGTTTCAGTGCAGTCTTCGTTGTCAGACAGAATTATGAAAGCGCAGAGGGAAGACCGTGAGCTACAGAAAAAGGTAGAATTGGTTAAAATGGGTAAGTTTCCAGAATTTAATCTTGATAAAGATTGTGTTTTAAGGTTTGGAAAAAGGTTGTGTGTGCCCTGTGATTCCCAGCTGAAGAAGGAATTGTTGTGTGAAGCTCATAGTTCTCCATTTTCTGTTCATCCTGGAAGTAAAAAGATGTACAGAGACCTTCGGGAGTATTACTGGTGGAATGGGATGAAAATAGATATTGCTGATTTTACAATGAAATGTTTGACATGTCAACAGGTTAAAGCAGAGCAGCAGTTACCAAAGGGGATGCTTCAGCCTTTTCCAGTTCCAGATTGGAAATGGGATAACATATCCATGGATTTTGTGGTGGGACTACCAAAGACATCTCGAGGTAACAATGTGATATGGGTTATTGTTGATCGGCTAACAAAGTCTGCTCATTTTCTTTCTATTCGAGATACAATGACATTAGATCAGCTTTCTCGATTGTACCTCAAAGAGATTATTAAGTTACATGGAGTTCCTTTTTCCATTGTGTCTGACCGAGATCCCAGGTTCACTTATAAATTTTAGAAGGGACTTCAAAAGTCTTTGGGCACAGAGTTGAATTTCAGTACAGCTTTTCATCCTCAATCAGATGGGCAGTCAGAACGAACGATTCAAACATTGGAGGATATGCTTCAAGCTTGTTCAATGGAATATCAGGGATGTTGGGATCAACATCTTTCATTAGTTGAGTTTTCTTATAATAACAGTTTCCATTCCAGTATTCAGATGGCACCTTTTGAGGCCTTGTATGGAAAGCGGTGTCGGACTCTGGCGTTTTGGGATGAAGTCGGTGAAAGAAAGTTGATGGGGACAGAATTAGTAGAAGAAGTGGCAGAGAAAATGAGGATGATCCAGCAACACATGAGGATAGCTCAGAGTAGGCAGAAAAATTTATGCAGATAACAGAAGGAAAGACTTCTCTTTCAAGGTATGTGACCATGTTTTCCTTAAAATATCTCCTTGGAAAAGTGTGATGCATTTCGGTAAGAAAGGGAAACTAAGTCCACGGTTCATCGGACCTTTTGAAATCTTGGATAAAGTTGGAACAGTTGAATATCGCGTAGCTTTGCCTCCGGGCTTATTTCAGGTACACAATGTTTTCATGTTTTGATGTTGAGATAGTATGTTCCAGATTCATCACATATCTTGAGGCCGGAAGCAGTTTAGCTGGCAAAGAACCTTTCTTATGAAGAAAAACCGGTTCAGATTCTTGATCGAAGAGAACAGGTATTGCGGAGTAAGGTAATCCACCAGGTAAAGGTTTTGTGGAGAAACCACATGTTTGAAGAAGCAACATGGAGTCTGAAAATGCTATGAGGGAAAAATACCCTCAGTTGTTTAATAAGTAAATAAAATTGCGAGGACGCAATTTCAAGAAGGTGGGGATAATGTAACATCCCAAGGTTTTCTAAAAATAAATTGAAAATGCTGGAAATTTTTTTTAAGGTATATATTTATAAGTATCCTTTAAACATAATTTTATTTCTTCTATGTTTTGAATTTCAAGAAACTGTCATCTATAATTGTGTTCAGTATGTTATTTAGAGTCTGATGGAACAAACTTGTTTTTTTTTTGTGAATAGTAACATGCCCTTATGAATAGTAATATTACCTCATGAATAGTAAATAGTAATATTATTTTATTTTCCCATGGAAATAGGATAATGGGATCTTTATTAATTTTCCAATGTCACATAAAACTAGTTGCACTTAAATATTGTTATTTTTCGAATTAACTGTGACCTTATTTAAAAATTAAATTAATAATAATTAGAAAATTATTTTTGAAAAATGGAGTTCATTTTTGAATTCTACACGTCGAAAAATGGTAGGGGTAAATTTTTGGTATTTTTCTGAACATCTTGAATTTTCAGTGAATAGTGAAATACGACAAAATACCGTATAATCAATTTATCAGTAAAAATGCACTATTTATGACATCATAGGTGATGCAAGGCCACTTTCTTCGAACTATTTTGATATTTTCACTAATTAAGGCCACTTGATTTGAGATTATTCATAGTCTTGTTAAAAATATTATAATAATAATTAAAATAATCTAAAATACCTCCCCTCCTCCACTATAAATATCACCCTCACTCCCCTCTTCCTCCCACACCTCTCAAGCATTGAACATTGTCTAAATCCTGCCAAATTCACTCCCCAATCTTCTTCCCCACGTCCTAGAGCTTCTGGTCCCACCAAAAGACCAAAATCAAAGCCTTTAAGACGGATCTCAAGGAGAAGAGATCACGAGGTAAACATCCTCTTTCATTTTCATTCTTTTCTTCCATTTTATGTTATTCTCTTCCTTTCCCTTTGTCTTTTGTTGGGATATTTAATTAAATATTTACCCTTAATGTCCAAATTTTTTATTATTGATGAGATATTTCATTCCTCTCATCAATCTTGTTTTTATGAAATTTTAAGAGGCGATGTTAGGCTGCCGAATTTTTTGTAAGAAATTTCTCATGTTTTCTTTATTTCATGATTCCATCCTCTTCTTTCTTCACCCCCTCTTATACAAGAGGCATGAAATCTCCAGAATCATGTATATTCTGGATGTTTTCATGTTTATGGAAAATTACAAATCATTATTCTTCTCCTCTCTCACTTATTTAAAGAATAAAAAAACATTGTCCATTTGTGTCGAATTACCGATATCGTGGATGATGTATTTTCAATTTCCATTAATTCTTTCAAGTCTGGTTGTGAAACCATTTAGATGGTTTAACCAGGTTATAAGATATGTTTTATGACTCATATAAGGTTCTGGAATTCTTTTGTACTCATGATTCAAATTTATAAGACTAAATGAAGTTGTAATTATCAAAGAACCACTTAAATGATCTAGACAAACATAATTAATGTTTTAACTTATTAATCACCATCATATAAACAATAAAAGTGATAAATGGTATAAACTATGGTACTGGAAATATGTAGATACTACTCCATTCCAATTATGGAGTTTCACTTCCAATCAACAAGAACGATTCATCGTGAACCGATCGTGAAAATCACAAAAGAACTCACCCAAAATAATGCAAGGAACAAATTACTAACAAAAAAGGAGTGAAATGAGGTTATGAAATGACCATATAAGATTTTATAAACATGAAAATTTTTCTTTAAAATACTAATAACACTATTTTATCCATTATACAGGAGTTTTAAACAATTTTTAAGTAAGACAAGCCCAAGGTAATGGAATTCTTAACCCGATTTCCATTCTTTGGGTTAACATTATACTTTATAATTTATGTGCTATTTAAATTGTTTGTGTGATGTGTTTTGTTATATTATGTTTAATTATGTGTATTTATAGAGTATATACATATTACATCCACTCTATTAAGCCTCACTTCAAGTATATAATGTTTATAAGGGACTTTTCTTCTACAATCCTCTTTTAAAATTCTGTTTTATAAGATTCAAAGGCAATGTTTTTATGCTATTGTTTATGTTGTATGATTATGTTTTGGTTATTTGGAATTGTTTATGATTAAGGGTGGGACCTATATTTCCCTCCAATTCATTGGGTATGAGTAATTTGGAGGTCGGCCGTATGGTTACTCCAATTGTAACTGTGATGGTAACACAAAGTAAGGTAGCCGTGAGGGTTACAAATTTTAAGGTAGCCAAGATGGTTACAAGATTATGCAAGTAATGCCCCAATATACCACTATGATTATAATTATGTTTGTGTGGATCTTGTGTAAATCTCATGTTACTCTAAGTATGATTTTATGGGTGGAAAGCATGTCTTTTGAAAATGTTTTCATACATCATGCGTATTCATGGACTAATGTGATTTTTCCTTCTTTTTCATACCTTACTGAGCTTTTGTGCTCATCCCAAGTTTTTAAATGATTTTCACAGGTTAATGATGAGTAATACAAGGAAGGAAGACATGTTAAATGTTGAAGAATTGTCAAGGAGTCTTGTTTTATGTTTTAATGTTTTATATTCTGAGGAAAAAGGAAACTGATTTTATGGTATCCAATATGTAACAATGTGTAATGTTATGAATGTTTTGTCTTAATTCTCTAAAGCTCTAAACTTGAAAAGACCCTCAATGTAAAATGAAGTGTTTTCTTTATAAAATTCAAGATTATGTATGAAATAAGTGCGGGTCCTTATAGACAGTGTAGATGCTTTATGAAACAGTTGTTTATGTTTCCCAGTTTCTAAAGACACTAAACCTATATGGTCCTTTCATGGTTTTGTTATATTTTGTAATAAGTATGCTTCAATTTTGATGTATTAACCATGTATGTAACGTATGGGTATTTATACTTATACTATTGGACAATATCACATCAATGTTATGCATAAGAAAAATCAATATGTGATATGATATTTATATAATGATTAATTTCATTTTATATACATGTAATATAAAATACAGATTATTTGTTTCTGGGGAATCAACTCCAATTTTTACACACACTCATACCAGCACACATATGAAAACACTGACACTCCCTCAAACACCCCAACCCACACTATCTCCCCCACACCAATTCATACATTCACACCCACAATCAATCCCACAAACATCAATTATATTATAAATTTTATTTTTCATTTCTAAATAAGTGATAAATATTTTCAATATATAAATGTTAATAGATGATTTCAATTCTAAAAATGTATTGATAAACACTCTTCATAATTTCCAAGAATATATACCTTTATCTACATTTTTATAATTTTTTTATGAATGGTGGGATTATCAATTATAAAATCAATATTTATATATATATATAATAATAAACATTCAACATTCCTATTTACTTTATTATGCAGACTATCAGCACCCCCCTCAAACGCCCATTCTGATACACATACACACACACCAATGCACCCACACCGACATACCTGTGCACCCATACTCAGTCACCTGATCAACCATATCTACTATCTCACCCATAGTCACCTCACCCATAAATTATGAGTTTCTATTTTCATCTCTAAAAATAAACATATTATTTTGGAATCATTAAAAGCCGATATTTTTTTCATTGATTAATAATTTATTATAGAGTAACCCATCATGATGACTGGTAAAATACACCTTCTAGTTTGATTTTATTAGCATTCAAGAAATGTGTTTTATCTACATGAGCAAACACATACTAAACTACTCATTAATATATATATTTTTGTAATTCGATCACAATGTATATTAGCATCCAACCCCACATCCCCCTCCCTCATCACTCATTTCTGGACCACATATAGTTCATGTGTAATGCTCAAACCCTTGTCATTGTTTCCCCTATCCCTTCTGAAACCTGAAAAAATGGATTCAAACCAATGAACATCAGGTAAAATTTTAATTTTTTTACAACTACTCTATTTTGGTTTTATATTTTTTTACAATATATCTATTTCATTATATATATTTTAAAACACCATTTTTATCAAATATTTCTTCATATACCCTAATAATTATATAATTATTTTTAAATAGAATTATTATATATATCTTTTATGTGTTTCTATTTATCCACACACACACACATATATGTCTATGGATGTCTGTAATATATAAATATATAAATAATAACTAATATATATTACAATGTATCTATAAAAATATATATATTTTTTAATAAATGAAAACATATTAATATATAAACATTATACACAAGGTTACATAATTGTATTCATATACACACAATTTATTTATGTAAATAAATTGTAAAAATTTTATTGTAAATATAGTAGATAATAAATGTTTCTTTTCAAATACTTTATATATGATAAAAAATATTTTAATTGATTTTTTATAAATAACTATTTTTAATATAAATTTTTTTGTGTTGATATCCTCAAATATGTATTTTTATTATTATTTTAAAAAAAACTATAATATTAAAAACAATATAATTTGAAAACTATGATATTAATATGATTATAATACTAATTAATTAATTCAATAATAAATAATAAAATAAAAAGAACCTCTAAAACAAATTCAAAATTCCATATAATGTTAAAATATCTATGAAACTCAACAAAAAATATTGTCTTCAGTCCTTTATAAGCTTTACGACTAAGAAAAAAATATGAACCAAGGCCTTCCAGTTCAAATGATAAATATCTCTTCAAAAGATTCAATTTTCTATCTTTTATATCTAATACCTCATGATATTGTATTGGGAAGTATCTATATGAAAAATAGTATTCTATGAACAGCTTATCTTGATGGTTATAGTTCATGTGTTTATGATATGGGGTTATGGAATTTATGAAGAAGTTTTACTCTTTCTCTATAGTTAGAAATGATGTATGTGCAGTTTTTCATTTCACATACTGATAAAATGGTTGAATGTTAGTTTCAGTGTCATTGATGAAATTTTTATTTTCTTCTGCATATTTTTTTACCATATCTCCTCTCTCTATCCCATAAAAATTTTATAAATTTTATATATTTTATAGAAAAAATAATCCTTTTGATGATTGGTTTTTTAATTAACAACGTTCCATTTATTTTACCTACTGTTTTTCTTGATCATCATCATATAAAAAAACATTTCATTGAAATAATTATTAAATGGAACTAAAAAATATCCTAATTTTTTAAACCATAAATGGGATCATAAAAGGGATTTTTGAATAATTATTTTACACATTTTAAATTCTTTACTGTACTAGATAATACAAAACATCTTATCAATTTTTCCCAAGCAAAATATTCTCTAACTACTCATCCAATCTAGTTAAGTAATAAAAAAATTTGGTTTATTTTATTTTTATGGCTCTAATTCAATATGTTGGTATGTTCATTAATATCATATCAATAGTTGTTATGAAACATTGGAAGATCAAAAGTTATAGAAATTAACATGGGCGGCATCGTTGGTCGATCATTCTAGATATTGTTATTTTTTTTGGAAAATTCATATCTGTTGAGGCTATGTTCTCGAAAACAATATTCCTTCTTGCGTTCTTTGTTTTATATAAGATGATATTAATTATTTAATTCATTTAAAACAACATGTACAACCAATTATTTAAAAAAAATCTAGGAAATTTAATTTTATAAATGTATTATTTGAAAAACCTATGGATGTTTTTTAGTGGATGAAATTCATATATCTAGTGTGATGATACATATCAATTACCAAAATAATTGTTATATACTTTGTCACACAAACTATTAATAAATTATCTAATATATCAATAGTTGGATTCAAAATAACCACGATTAATTTGTTTATTCATTGAGTATGTACAATTTTAGTGGGATATACTATCAATATTATATAATTTAGCAAAAATAAACATTGGTATTTGGCACGATTGTTATGAATACTATAATCCAAACCATGTGACACAAATCAAAACTCTACCCAAATGAATGTATACAATTCCATGAGAAAATATTATGTTTCAAGTGTAATTATAATTTCACTACTATGTGTATATAAAGACAACCCACCTCTATTAAAATATTTTTAATGATAAAATTATTCATAACACCATGGAAATTTTGACATGAAGGACACTAGACAACACTACGAAAGGGGGGTGAATCAGGTTGTCAACATTTTATCTACTATACTAGATGTTGTTCCCACATTGGTAGGATCATGTTTCAACATGTATGATGGATATGAGCAGTAATTAAACATTCACATGCACAAGGATAACACATCACATTTTTACTTGGTTCACCATTAAGGCCTACTTCAATGGAGAAAACGTTGATAGGTTGTTGGTCATACCAAATTCCACTAATCATAATAGGTTGTGGATTTCATAGGTTCGAGAACAGTCACTCTGTCCCAAGTATAATAACATTATCAAGGATAGGCCAATACATCCCTTGGATCACCACCTTGGGATAGGTCTCACTCTGTTTATAGACTTGATGGAATCGTCAACAGATAAGCATGGATGTATCTATCTCCGATTCCGTATAGTCATTTCTTTCGTTAGTGTCCTGAATTGATGTTGTTTAATATTCAGTTTTATCCTTTAGTGAAATTACATAATTCACTTGAACTTATTACATTTTTTATTGAATTATAAAATACCTTTATAATTTTTTCATTATAAGGAACTATTTTTGATTCGGCAGACTATCTCTAATCTGCATACCATGCCTACACTGTGTACTGCACTTGCTCTGCGTACCATGCCCGCTTCTCATACCACAACGGATCCATGTACCACCCCTACTCCGCATACCACACCTAATCCTTTTACTGCGTCCAGTCTGCATATCGAATCTACTTCGTGTACCACCTCTTCTCTGCATTTTGTGCCTTATCAACATAAATAACCTGCTTCATGCACCACACCTGCTCTGAGTGCTATCACCACGTACAACCATTGTTTGTCACCTTCGGGTATCAAATTCTAATGCCACATATGCATACCAACTCTACATGCTTCTTTTGCATACCTCCAACATGTACCACATATGTGTAACAACTTTATTTACCATTTCATCCTTCCCAAGATATATTCGTTAATTTTTGAAAATTATGTTATCTCTTGCATACTACATTTTCATACATGAAATCTCTTCAGTGGACTACTCCTTCCAATTTTACGAACAATTTTGTCATTCGTGTACCACTTCATCACACACAGAATCTCTCCTGCGTTCCACTTTTGAACTTATCCTAGTTATTCCACAATTATAATATTTTCTTATAGAATTCTCTCTCCATTAATTATCGGATTATCACTCCATATATAGGAAAATAACATTGTTATTTTTTCTAATTTTTCATACCCAATTTTTCAATTTGGGACAATATTCACCACGAACTATGATCTTTCCGCGTACAATGAGCCTCAACCATGTACTGTGACCCTCCAACGAACTACAAACCTTCAATGCATACCATGTGTCTACCTGTCCACGTGCCTCATCTCTTCTTCCTATGACGTGCTACCCCATGTACCACAACTCCTTCTACAGTGAATCATCACCACATACCATTTTTGGTTATGAGAACCACTCCACGTAGCATTCTTGTTGCTAGTTACACAGGCGTGAACCATTCCTATAGCATGGTACAAGATCCATCTTCCGACCACTATGGTTTCCTTCCTTTATTGATTTCCTTCTCCATTCTGCATCTCGTTCACTCATATACATGAATCTTTCAATTATCAAAAACTAAATCCGAACATTGAGGTCCAACTATTTGAGAAACATTGGGAAATGGCACCAACATAAATATATACATTGGAATAAAACCACCACACTAATTCACTCTCATCTTCCTTCTTCAACAATAAAATTATTTTATCACGAACCTTATATGTAATGATATATAGTCATAGTTCCATCACCTTTATCATCATCATATTTTTTGAGGGAATGTACTACATCTTCTTTGTCTTCCAGCAACATCAGTCATTCCAGACAACAATTCATATGGCTATCATTATCTTGATCTCTTTTTATGATCATTATTAAATCATCAAATCTATAAATGATCACTCATGAAGTGATTCACATTTCCTTTGGCGGGATCTTGCATTGTCTCTTTTAATAGAGAGATGTTGCATGATAACAATACAACATGAAGCAATTAAGCATTCTCTGGGATGGTTTCATTGTTTTATTCAATGTATCTACTTCGATAAATGTATTTTTAACTTAATATAAATTCAACAACCATCTAAATTTCTACACTCAATAACATTGTATTTCTTCATCATATCCTTCTTCATTTTGATCTTCATTGACAAATGATGACATAAAAAACAACCTTATAAAAAAATTGGACCCAATAATCTCTACCATTATTTTTTGTTCTTAATACCGTAACATCCTCCTCAGTTAAATATGTCAATCTAAAAATGATAATCTTATCTCTCCCCTTTTCCTATTTCATGATCACTATCTTTTCAAATTAATAATTCACTTTCCGTCCACCTTATTGAAAATAACTACAAAGTTCATGGGAAAATGGTATCAGTCCATTCATAATAAATGTTCCATCAATAATTTCACTCTTAATATACATGAAAAATAGTTGGTGTAGAAAATAATAGGATTTTATTTAGAAAACCATGATTCTATTATTCCTTGACCATGATACAAGATGATATTAGAACTCATGTACATTGATTTCTAGGGTTTTCCACATTCATTTCAGGCTGAAAATATTTAATATTATACGATATAATCAACATTAAGCTCTTGCAATCTTTTCAAAAAATAGCTAACATACAATCAAGTGAAATTTACAGGATAAGTTGCTAGGGGGACCTTCCATAACTCTTATGTCACTAATTAATCCAGTTAAACCGCCTTTGTAAAATGATCTTCATTTTGAGTAATCACAAATGAGATATTGATAAATTACATACCTTTTCAAATTGCACGTTCTTAAAGTAATTTCAAGAGTAATTGATTTTTATCCCAACTAAATTTGATAATGATTGAAATAATAACTCTAGAAGCCTCTTCATTTGTCTACCTCTCAAGGGAAACACTCTACGTCATCTTCATCAAGGGTTATACTCTATCATTTTATTATCTGAATATCAATTGTATAATCTTCCAATGTGGGTAACATCTTCAGATTAACTATCAAGAGTTGATAGCATTCTCTAAATCTCAGGATCTCCCCCTGAGAGAATGATTCACCTTCAATTCCCCATATTATCAGCACAAATATAATGAAAAAAAGATTAATGGAATAAGGTGGCTCAACCTTTCTTCTTTAATGTGAGTAGGAAGGTTGAGATGGTTTACTTTACCGAGATTATCCATCTACTATAGTAATAATTCTCACACATATAATCATCTTTTCTAATACATTGATGATGTGACATGGATCTCTTCACAGTTTCTTTTACACTGTTTGAAGATTTTTTCTTCTTAATATCCATCATGAAAGATACTTTCTTAATACTATTGATGAATAATTCTTGATATGCTATTAAGGTTAGACAAACTTTTACAATGTGACCATATTTCTTACATCTCTCACACGAAACTTCATTAGCATGTGTGTTTCCATTGGTTTTCATTCACTAAGGAACTTCTTCTTCATCACGTTAAACTTTCCCTTTTTATTTTATCATAAACCTTGTCATTTTAATGATCATCATTCCTCATTTATCCCAAATCTTATAGGGAGATGAGAATCATATTATTTGGAAATGTTGTAGTGGGTTTGGGTCTTCAACACGGTTTTGTATGATTTTCATCAATATTAGTTGATATTTTGATTAATTTTCCTTTAATTTCATGGATCTAAAATCTAGGGTCTTCTCATGATACATACATGAAATATTCTTAGGAAAACTTTTATTTTCAATATTCTTCTATCTTCTTCCCATGTATGGTGCTTTATACTTAGCTAAAGTCAGAGGTATTCATTTCATATAAATGATGAATGCTTGTTGATATGGGAATGTACCTACCTTGTGAATATGTCCATTAAATAAATCACCATTGTTATAAAACATTCCAATAATTTTCTGTGTAAACAAGAAAATTTTGGACCTATGAATGTTTCTTCTTCTTCTATGGGTCTCATCCCAGTTAGGTTGTATTCCTTTTTTCTTTTTCATTATTTGGATTTTACAATCAGTTTAGTTCACAGTTCCCAAATATAAATCATTACCCAGATAATCCCACAAATATTTGTTTCTTTATGTTATATTTCTAGGCCATATTTTTGACATTTTTTGTTCTTTGTGGTGAACCACTTTCCACATTTTTCATCTTCATCACCCTAGACATGGTGATAGGTAACTCCTCACATTTATTCATCCATAGATGTTTTGAATTTCTATTTTAACCTTAAATTATTATGGAAAAATAATTAGAAACGTGATCACAATATGGTTTGGATGGTACCTTATAATTCTCATCTACTTGTGATAGATCAATGAGTGATTCCATGACTTTCTAATCACATGTTGGAGGTATTTGATGGAACACAGAACATCCTGAGAAGGGTTGGGTGAAACAAGGTGTCAAATTTTTCTTTTAGACTGATGGATCTTTTTCCCATATTTGTAGAAACATGTTAATACTATCTCAAGAGGATGTGAACAAGTAAATAATCACATGCAATGTAAGGACACAACAATTTTGCATGGTTCAGCAGTATAGGACACATCTATAGATCATAACCTGATATTGTGTCGGTCATACCAAAACCCACTATTCATGACATGTTGTGGATTACATGAGTTTAGCATTGTCACTATTTTCCAGGCACAATTACTTTACAACGTTTTAGAAATAGCATAATGCGTCTCTCAGATCACTTACAATGACTCCACCTTTCTCACTATGTTGAAAGAATATTCACTCAGTTTATTAATTTGAATGTCACTATAATGGTATGTCATTAAATCATGCATCCTAAGCTGTAAGTTGAAGCTCTATTGATGTCCCATAATCTCCCTCACATGTAATTTATTTTCTCATACACTGATATGTTATGGAAATTAATTAATCCAAATGATTTGGTCAATTTCCAAGCTCCCTAGGGTGTTCTGCACACTGTGTTCTTGGTACGGTGCATAGACCAATTCGTCCAGGTACCACTATTATTTCTGCATACTATCTTGCTCTTTGGAATACTACCCCATTCCAGGTAGTACCTTACTCCACATGCTTCTCAGCTTCTCCACATACTGCTCTGCTCCATGTCCTGACTTACTTTGCGGCTTACTATGGGAGCTTCTTGTGTGAACTGCACTTTCTTCGACGGGCTGTTTTCCTTACTTGGTTGGTTCTCTCAGTGTGCAGCCTTCTCATCCATGCACAACAACATACATTTCCATATTTCATCCTTGCATATTATCCTATGCATACCACCTTCAGACATAGCTATGTTCTTACACAATGATGATATTTTACTATCGAATTCTATATCCTTTAATGATGGGATTAGAACTAATTTTTTAGGCAAGTAACTTGGAAAATTTCACTAATCTTATTTACCCAAATTCTCAATGTGGGACAATCATCAGAGTAGACTGTGCTCCTTCTGCATACTATGTGCCTCCACCCCGTACACGCAAACCTCATGTGAACTCCAAACCTTTTCTGCATATCGTGTGTCTTCTGGTCTATGTACTATATATATTCTTCCAACAACAATCCATCCCACGTAACGAAACTCCTTCTACCATGAACCACCACCACATATTATTTTTGGTTCAGTGAACCAATCTGCATTACATTCCTGCTACAAAGTACATAGTCACAAACCATTCTCGGAACCTGGTATGCAGTCCATGTTCCGATGTACATAGTTTTCTTCCTTTACATATTTCCCACACAGTTCCATATCTTAATCACTCCTATTATGGAATCGATAAATTAACAAAAAACCCATGTCATTGAGGTCAAACAATTTGTGAAACAATGGGAAATTACACCACCTTAGATATCTTATTCGGCAAGAACATCCACGCTAATTCACTGTCATATTTCATCATAAAAAATCAACTAATTTTATCACGTGCCTTATCTGTCATTATATTTAGCCGTTGATCGATCACCTTTAGCATCATCAGATTTATCAATGGAAGGTATTGTAGCTTCATTATCTTCCAGAAACATCAGTCTCACCAGTAAAAACTAAATATGACTTGCATTATCTTATCATCTTTGTATGATAATTATTAAATATTCAAATCATCAGATTAGCCTTCATGCAATTCTACATATTTGTTTAGGTAGGCTTTTTCATGGACTCTTTGAACAATGAGATGTTTCATGATTAATATAAAGCATGAATCCCATCAATACTCTCTAATATGGATTCATTATTTTATACAATGTATCACTCGTGATTCATTTATTTTTAACATAATATTAGTTAAAAACCCATCTTGATTTCCACTCTAAATAAATTTTCACTTCATGATTATCTCTTTATTAATTTTGATCTTCATTGAAAATTATTTAAAAAAAATTCAACCTTATAGAGAAAGTGGTCCCAACATACCCTACATTAACTTTCTTCCCTGATTTTCATGTTTCCATAAACTATTCAATGATTCATAATCATGGATGTATTAATGGATTCCCAATGGATGTTTTCTTATAAATGATAAAATCTAATATATTGTTTAACCATTAATTGGTTGTCATATTAAACATTAATAAATGATCACTTTTTCGATTATATCCTCAATTGGTGGTGATAATTTTATTACCTTCCAAGGATTCATTAAAGTATAGAAAATTAGGATCAATTGGAATATATATATTTCATACTTCATTACTACTAATAAGATCCAGCATTTTGCTTCCTACATCAATAAAGGTTATTTGGGATGGAATTAGTGATCTTGTAGTGGGAAACAGTCTATCTCCATAGAGGAGTGTGCTTTTTTGGTGTGGTCATCAGTTCATTTGTTGGTTCTGTGTGTGAAAACAAAGATTCATGTAGTTTGGTGTTAAATTATTATTTTTGAATGAAATTAATTAACCATCGATATCAACTCACATTACTTATTAAATAATTATTCTATTCAATCTCTCATGATCTTTATTTAACCAATGGAAACCTCTATTTGTTATCCTTGACTAGAAGTTCCATCTTGTTTAGGGGGATGTAATGGTCACTGCATTTCTTATCCTTAACTATTAGGGTGATAAAATATCAATTATCATCATTTGGTGAATCTAGGGATCATGATCAAAATGAATGGAGATATTGGGAAAAAAAATTAGAAATTTTACTTCTTATAGTTATATATAAAATGATCCCAATATTCCATTTGGAATGTAGAACTAATGGTTAGATGTGACACATTCTAATGAAGTTATTTGGTTCCCACTATCTCATTAAGGAATGATAGATTATTTACATCATCATAAGACAAAGTATGTGGGGTTAGGAGTCAATGTTCCTTGGTTAAAATATGATTAACTGATTTAATTGACTACGTGTATTTTATTATTTATTTATTAATTGAGAATACAAACACAAATATGATGGAATATATAAGTAATGTTATTTGGGGTTACCTATTGTTGTTTATTATGACACAATGAATTAGTATCATTGTTAATGTATAGAACCATATTTTTAGATTTGATGTAATATGCAGTATAAAAGATCTAGATGGATTGGAAGTGTAAGATAATATACAAGACCTAGGAGGGACTTCGACATTCATGGTGATGCCTCCAAATAATTGTTTTTTAGTTTTTCCTTTTATGTTAATAAATATACTAGGTGATCTATTTGATTTATATATACATATTCATCATGGGTCCATTGTTTTTATATCATGTATATTATTATTTTTCATTGACGAGTGACTCTTTACTGTAATTCCTTATTCCTACTCTTGGATTGTATGATGGTTTAATTATTTAACTTTTACTGTATGTGATGATACCAAGTGTAATATATCCCCAAGATTTATATAAAATGTCAACACTGACTAATAATATATAGTATATAGGGAATCATTCCTACAATAATGTATTTCAACAGGATTTGTCACTATACAAGGACCCTCAACCAAATCCATTACACCCACACATACCCATGAAGACAGCAACACAAAGACACATCCATACACACCCATTACCATATGTGTCTACTCCCACACTCCCCCACACCCACTAGTACATGAAAAGTAACAATCACTCCCATAAAAACCATGGGTTAGAAATTGGTTATTTATATTCATAAAAATTTCTAAAGAATTAGGAAACATTTGAATTTAGTTGATTTCAATGTTTCAAAAATTCAGTAAAAATATGCTCTTCATCATCAATAAAAATGTATTCCTTCATATAGAATTTTCTGAATTGATAAGGTGTGACATTATGAGTTATAAAAATGTGATGATAAAACTAGGAAAATATCTTTTTCTACATAATTGCGTAATTTTTTCACTCCCCCTACCAACCCTACACCCCCTCTACCATCACCAGTCAACCCCTAACTCACCTGCTCATGTGTCACACACACTGAATTTGTAGTCTAAAAAATCCATGTTTCATCCCATCTTGTCTAAACACGATGAATTTGAGTCACAAAAAAATTATTTATCATAGGATGACCATAAGAACACATTACTATCCATGTGAAATTAATATTGGTACACAACATGTTGAAAATTAGTACATGTCATGTAACCAGGTTTTATCTACTCATAATTCATGTCATATCTCAATGGGTTATTAAATTACAATCTTTATGAATTATTATCAATTATTGGTTATATGGGAAAGAAGAAAATTGTTTTAATTGGAGATGTTTACGAAGTTTAAATAAGAAATTAGAACATTACAAAAAAATTATCATTTAAAATAATACATATGAAAAATAGATAAATAATTATAAATTTAATTGGGGAATATTTGATATGACTAGATAGATCTAGGAATATATTTAAATTATCATTTAAAATAATACATATGAAAAATAGATAATTCATTTTATGGTGTTAAAATTAATCAATATTACAATTCATTTATTATTAAATAATCTTCCCTAAAATATCACTGTAATTATGATAGAGGAGGAATAAAAATCCATAAAGTATTAATTAATATTTAGAGGATGAAACTCAATAGGTTTCTGTAAATGAGATACTATTCCATTACCTTTGTATTGATAAACAAAATTGTAAGACACCCCAATGTTACCATGAAGTGGGTGAGTAATAAAACTCAGTAGGTTTATGAAAATGACTTCCCAACGCACTCCACTAGGAAAGAACATGTTACCAAATTTGTGTACATCAATTCATATAATTAACATCAAATATTTTCCATTGTTTATATCATAGTCATGAATTTTCAAACAAAAATAGTTTTCTAACCAAAATAGTTTCTATGGAATGAAACCAAACAATCTATTAAAACTATTTCTCAAATCCATTTTGGATAAACATATTCCATTAAACATATGAACAAATTCACATGTGCATGGAATCAGGGAACTCCCTATACTCACAAGTGGTGATTCATTCATTAACAATGACATCACTTGGAGAACCATTTTAATGGGTGAAATTTCATGCCTTTATTTGAGGCACTTTTTATACTGGAAACATAATACCAATATCCATTACAAATTCAGATTAACACACAAAAATCATTTATTCCAAAACCCATTCCAAACTAATTATTCCATAAAAATTCTGTAAAAATTATCCTTTTCATGAAAAAACATTACAACAAGTTTTCCACAAATCAAAACCTAACAAGTATGTTAAAATCATTTATTAGTGACTTTTACACAAAAACTACACAATTCAACAAACCATCACTAAAGAATATTTTTACCATTATTATCACAAACATTCTATAATAAATTGTCTTCAATTAAACAAATTCTAAATCAAGCCATCATTTTCAAATAAGAGTATTCGATAGTTAATCAATCTACTTCAGAAACATTGGATAAAATGAAGATAATAAAAAATTAATCAACAAAAATTGGTTGAATCTCCAAAAACATGAATTAAATCTCATTACCAAATATCAAAAGATCTTAATATCACCATTATAGGGATCAAAAACCATGGATATATCCCAAAAAGTATTGATCCATGAATTTAAGAGAAGATAGATGACGAAACTACGAAAAAACAATAATGACTGGGCCATTACCAGGGAATTTTGGCTTCAACACCCCAATAATTTTTCAACAGATCTCATTCGATTAAATTGGAAGGTACTGCACAACCTTTGGGAGGGTATGTAAACATGTTAGGGTTGAATTAGGGCGAAACAATAAATGAAGGGAAAAACTTATTGAAATTCAAAATTTTCAGTTCTAGATTTTAATCATGTATGGTTAGGAAAACTATGAACTAATAGTGCACATGCCTCTACCTCAAGAAGCACCACACATTTATGGGTTACATAGTTTTAAAAACTATGTGATAACTATTCCAAAGACCTCTATCTCCATCTCCAATGATTCTCTTTGGTGTCCACATGGTTTTTCCAACCCTTTCACCAATAAAAAGCCCACTACCTCACTTTTCATTATTTTATGTATGAGGATCACTATTTCTAATAACTATTCCTAAACAACAAACATTCATAAAATCCCCAGAACATTCCAAAAGAAATCCAAATAATCCAAAACATCACCCAAACACTTTATATATATATATAATTCATAATTAATGGGTTACATACATTAAAAATGGGGTTATAAATTCCCACATGAATAACCATTAATTATTTAGAATGATCATGAACACCATTTCCCTAATAGTGTTTAGTCCATTGCTCAAATATTTCCTTTTCCAATTTCTAGGTTTTTTCCTATGTCATAACTTGATTCCATAAAAATTTTATAAGAATGATGCTTTTCAAACACATGACTTTATCTTTCCTATCCAAAATCCGCATTAACACAGGATCCAATGAAGAATATGACACTTGGTTAATGTGATCCCCTCAAATAACTTGGTCGAGCTCAAGCTCAAACATTATTAGATATGATACGTGAAATAAATTTTGAACTGAGCTGCACCTTGGTGGAAAATACAATAGATATTTCACCTCACCAAGCTATTCAAGTATCTCAGGAAGACCTATTTGTCTCAGAGAAACCATTCCCTTATCCTGAAAATGCCATTCCCATGACTTAGATAGAATCTCAAGATACCATGATAACTCACCTAAAATGAAGAAGGAAATCAAATATTACCCACATATTATTTTTGATAACTTTGACCCATAACAATCATCATTGTGATTACATGAATATTCTATATTACCTAATTCACAAGGCTTGTCCCAACCAGTAATGTATCAGTAATATCCATCCAACAATGTTGAGAATGACATGGATGCCCATAAAATTATTCATAATGAGACATATGTATTGATTCATTAAAAATAATGTAATATGAGAAATCTATTAATGGATTGTTCTCCTTCTATTATCATTCAAAATCCATTACATAATTCTAATGCATGTCTTCCAAAAAAATTTGAACATTTTGAATTCTCCATCATCAGAGGGTGATACTCTATAATAATGGTAAAATGTTTCCAAAGGGATTACTTTAAGGGTTTCCATAAATGAGATTTAATCCTTTTATCTCTATCTGATACTATAAAAAATTGTATTCCAGGAATAATTAACACTTCTCAGATACATGTTTTAGAAAAATCATCCACTGTATGAGATTAAAAAAATGGGATTAAATGGGATGAATTTCTCAGTCGATCAATAATCACCCATATAACATCATGTTTTTGATGGATCCATGGGAGACCTATCAAAAATTTCATATGTATCTACTCCCATTTCCAAAAATGTATAGTCAAATAATTAAACATAACACTTGGGTGTCGATTCTCTTCCTTAAACAATTGAAAAGATTACCATCTCAAAAAATATCACAATCATTTCTTTTCATACTAACCCAAAAAAATTATATTTTCAATTCTATATACATCTTTGGTATTCCAAGATAAATATACCATACCAATTTGTGTTATGAATTATTAAGTTTTCATTAAAAATATATAGGTTGGACCATTCAATTTTGAAACCAAAAAAATGATCTACATCCATCATACATACCTCAATGGTCTCCACACTATTCATCTTTGTCCATATCAGAACACATTTTGAGGCTAATTATTTTATTTCATTATCCATATCCAAAAAAATGGAATAAAAGATACTGGAAGGAAGAAAACACCATTTTCTTCATAATACAGGTGCATATTAGTTATCACAACATAAACTTCAACTCATCTCAATCCTCTATTCCAACTAACAATATGACATTATTCTAAACGTATCATCCACTAAATTTCCATTACTCGGTGTATACATCATTTCAATGTCAAAAATTTGGAAATACTCTATCCAAATTCTTGTTCTCATTTCAAATATCTTTTTGAGAATATGTTTTTTTAGGTAATATGATCCGTAGAACACATAGATTTCTCCACTAATATAAAATGATTCCAAATATTCAGATCAAGGACAACATTAGCTAAATTCAAATCATGATTTGTGAAGTTCTTCACATTGAACTATTATTACTATAATCCATAAACAACAAAAACCTCTCCTACATAAGAACACATCCCAAATCATATCCCAATGCATCATAATCTTCCACATACATTTTTCCTCATTTGGGAAGTACAAAGATCAGTGCAAATGTAATGAAAAAAATAATCTTGTTAAAATAATTTTTATATTTATTATTCTGTTTGTATTGAACATTTTTCCCTATCATAATATTAATTGGTGAATCTAATCCTGAAAATTAATAATCCCAATGGAATTAATAACCAACTAGAACATGGAAATTACATAACACAAACGCATTCTATGGTTGTATTAGAGATATAATGGTTTCTATCATTTCTGGATCAACAGGAACACCTATTTCAGAGATAAAATTTATAAGTAAATGTATTAATTTTATCAAAATTTAAGGTATTTATATTTTTTTACATATGATGATCCTCCTAGATTCCCAATAATGTATCCAAGTGATACACATGCTCATAACATGTCTATGAGTAAACCAATATGTCATCCACAAACACAACCAAAAAATAATCTACAATCCATTGAAATTTTAGTTTCATAAATGTAATAAAGATCGTTGGTGAATTTATATGACCTATAACTATAACAACATCCTAAAAAATTACATATATACTCCTGAAAGCTGTTTTTGGAATATCCTCCTTATGAACCTATAATTGGGGATATCTTAAACACAGGTCAATTTTAGGGAAAAATTGGGATCCCGTTAATTGATTTGAAAAATCATTAATGCGGGGATGTGGATACATATTCATTTTCATAACATGATTCAACATAAAATAATATACACCTAGATGAAGTGTTCTATCCATCACTATCAAAAACAAAACCAGCACTACCTAAAAAGGCATACTAGGCCGAATGAACAATTTACATTCGAACTATTCCAATTAGAATTTCAATTCCATTATTTCTATTATTCAATATAAAAATATGGAAGTAATATTGGATTGGTACAATAAATGAGATCAATTATAGAATTTAATTCTCTTATGGGTTGAAACAATTAAATATTTTTTGAAAAAACATCAATAAATTTGTTAGGATCTATTAGAAAACCATCATTAGAAGTTTTATACGTTGAATAAAAAAGTTATAACTACCATATAATATGAGATAGTTTGAAATATTGGTTCCATCAATATTATTTCACCTACCTTTAAAATTTTTTCTCCTATAAATAGATTTTTCATTGCATCATCTGTCATAAAACAAATGATTTCAGTTTAACAATTGATGTGATCCATTAAAATTTTCTGAAAATCCATATCCAGTACCATGTCATAGAAATTTTTCTCATTCATAGATAAATCCCATTTCAAATAAACTCCATCAGTTTTTATACAACAATCATTTCACATAATGTCTCAACAATCCTGTGGACCAAGAGTAGTTTGATGATTCAAATAGAAAGCATCATATCAACATGAAAAACAAAAATATCAACAATTCAAAAATCTATAAACATACAGGATACAATAATATCAAAAAATTATTTGATATGGTTATATTTTAAAATAATCATATCTATCACTATCAACGGTCTATAATGATCACCCTATATCATTTCTTCAAATGCATATATATTTAGATTAGAAGCAGCATTCTCATTGTTACACCAGTGATATTTCCCTTATTGGGGAGTAATGGTATTCCTAGAACCACATTCAAAGCTTCATAGTTTACCGTTTGTTCTTAACCGAAGATTCTCTGATCCAATAGTATAATTCTATTTCATTCCTCTACCTTTGAAATAGGTGTCCCTCTCCCAATTACTCCAAAAATTAGATTTACCACAATTTCCTATAGGTGTCAACATGCTTCCTCCACTAATATTTAATGATATTCCTTTCAAAATCAATGTCACTCTACATAGCATCTCCGAGTAATCTATTATACAATGAACAAAAATCTGCAAGAGAGTCTCTTTCCTCATCCTTAATTCCAATATGTTTCCCTACAAATAATCACATATTGAATCATTGTGTGAACAACAAAATAGATTCATAAATTTAGATTCATACACTGTCATCAAGATATTCTCCATCATTAGGATGAAATTTATCTTAATTAATGATATTTTAAATGTTTGAGGACAGATTTTATTTTTGAAAAATTATTTATAATCCTTTCATTAATTGTCTTGGTCAATTGTGTCTAGAATAGGTAAATCCCAGCAGTAGCGTGAAAAACTCTCCAACATATACATAAAATAATTGAATTTTAGCTTAACTGTAGTTCTAAGGAAATTGATGATCAGATTCATCCACACCTATATTTTCTCTGGTTCTAAATAACCCTATATGATGGGTGGATTCTATTCCTGAAACTAACCAAAATGATACCCATATATTTGTTAATCCCATATATTCCTTATATACGCGACATAAAATGTTTGGAATACACAATAATCTAGCTTTTGGTGCACTTTTGGAACAAGATAAATTTCATACTTAGTAGCTTCGTTCAGTTTGTTTCTATGATTCCTACCAAGTGATATTTTCTATAAACACAACAAACACCAAAAGCTCCACTCTCTTGAAATTGATGGCTTAGAAATTTTATATTTACCAAATCACAAACATTAACATAATTCAATCAAAAATTCAAAATTTATCATCTTTCAAAACATTTTATAAAATTAGACTATGTTATAAAAATCATTCTATTTTTAAAATACCATATCCATGCCTTTTGAATATCTCACATTATAAAAAATTACAAGAATTTTTAAAAGGTACACACCTTTTCACAAAATTATATATCATTACTAAAAATGATATATCCACTCCTACTGGGATGTCATTTCAATAAATTATTTTCATGGTCTTCTCATTAGATAAACACATGACTATGAGGTTACAACTCCGAAATATTTCCCAAAACACTCATTTACCCAACTCCCTGATAACATGAGGTACCGAAAATTTTTATATTTATTCATTTTTGGGATTATAATTTCAAATTCCAAAAATCATCCTCCTTTCATCCATCCTAAATCATGTATTAAACCAAAATTATTTTGAAATCCAAGACAGAATATCCAATAACATTTTTTCGAAAAAGAAAGAATGACCGACATTGAATGAAACAATTTTTTACATCCCATCCCTCTTCATTGTCCTGAGAAGAGGTGAAATTTCTACTAGAACATAGTTGAATTCCCCAAGACACCATTAGATGAAAAACAATTCCAAGGGATTCACGATGAATTGGGTTTCAGTTTTACATTTAAATTTAAAAAAAATATTGTAATTTCTTGGAATTTCCAGGTAAAATTTTTATAATTATAAGTGATTATTTTTAGACTATGTGGTGATATGGAACATAATTCTGATGCTCTGTGAGCCAGGAAGAAGTGTTTAATATTTTTTTCATTTATTAATGATAGCACACTTGGGCGGTTTTGGAAAAATCCAAATGAATGACCAGATATAAAACATGAGGGCACCATAGGGTCAGGAATGGAGAATTTACCTATGAAAGGGTATAACCTCGACCTGAACAAGTTAATGGAAAAAGATAATTTTTATGTGTATTATGAAAAAATTGTAAAATGCTTATTTTATTAAAAAAATGTTTCATTTTAATGAATCGATGAGAATGATGTTTCATTTCATAAATGAAACAGTGTAACAGAAATGAGACTCAAAATAATAGAAATGATGATACCCATTTCATCAATTAATTTCCAAATAGGGATTCAGAATCATTTCCACGATCATAGAGTTTTTCATGGAAGCTCTGTAGAATCACCGTTGGAAAATTATAAATGACAACAAACATCACTTTTTTCCTTCTCCTTGGAGGATCATTCAATCGACAATAGATTATGGATCAAGGTTTGATGACTGATCCAATACCAGGTAAGCAGTTTTGATATATGTGAGGTTTCCCTAACCTGGTCTTATATTCTAAATAATAAATGTGGATCAACTCACTAACAAGAAGAACCGTGGATCGGTCATTCATATGGGATGTGGAATTTTCAAGTGGGGATTAATGAATGGGTATTATATCATATTTATTCTTCAAATGCCTCTATTTTCCAAACATGGCGAATGATGTCAAGATGATCAAGGCCAACAATTATTGTTTTGGGTGTTCCTTGTTTTCCATCTCTCTATCCCTTCATTCATCCCTAATAGACCCTCGTGGTTGCATCATATTCTTGCCTATAGGTTTGAAATGTGGTTGGACGCCTGAAATGATTGCGAGATGGATTTCTGTAAATGGTATTACAGGATATGTCCTAGGTATCATGACAGTTCTCCCAGATGAAATAATGGATGACCAGAGAAATTTTAGTGGCCTGCAGAAGAAACAATTGTTGTGCTAGTGCACCGTGTTGGTGGGGGAATCCTGCAGCACTGCTGTAGGTAGTGAGAAGGGGCCCCCAGCAGGCGGCCATCATTCGGCCGTGGTCGTCATGGAAGGAGATCTACATCATGTAGTTGTAGTTTATGGTCCACTTAGACTAAGGAGGAATCTTGTGGGTGGGATGCTTTTCCTGTAATGTCCTGGGTAGTGTAGACCACACCTCTCTAGCAGGACAGGTTGAACAGGTGGGCCAACCCCGATCATGTCCCACCGAATCAAGTCATGTCAGCCCAAGGATGAGTTGGTGGACCCCAATCGACAGATCCTGGGAAGGATTGGGTTAGATCGACCGACTCAGACTAGACCCAAACCCTGCTGGTCCATTTTCAAAAAATGTATCATAACATCCAAACTCTATGTCCAATGGATGATATATTTGTAGCATTGGGACCCTCGTGGAAATGAGGTCCTTTTTATATACTATAATTTGGTTTTCATGGAAGTTGTGATATGACTAATGTCTTTAGGAGTATAATATCCAAGAATCAAACACACTAAGAGAAGAAATCTTATAGATGGATGTGATGATAATATAGTAACAAGTGGGACTCGGTGACCTAGGAGGGCAATGTGATGAGCAGGTCTAGGTAACCCAAAGGGCCTAAATGATGAGCAGGTCATAGGGACCTAGAAAGCCTTTGTTATGAGAAGGTATATGTGAACCAATGGGCCTATGATACTCTTCAAGTATAAAATCTTCTACAGTGAAACACGTTCAATGTTTATAACAGATAGTCTTTATTTTCATACATTATATTATACCTATGAGAGTTAAAAACACATTGTGCATACATTCCAATGTGGTGTTACCATTGTGTTTTTGGGACCTTAATGAGATGTGCCTTACTCACCCATATGTAGGCTCAGCCCACACATGTAATGTCTTGTACAGATGACCGATTATTTGATAGGGACCTTGGTTATCCAAGTCAAGGTGGTTCCCCAGAAATATTAGAGAGTCTAGGTGTAATTATATAGCTCAAGGTGGCTTTCCACTTCACCTACCCTATAATAAGGGATTACCATTAATGGAAATCTGGAGTGTGTACATGACTTTTGTTGGGCTTGTATTTTGGTCCATTTTCTTCAATTTTGTAGTGTTAATCCCAATGGATTTCTTACTGTCCAACATGTTTAATTTTCAACATTGTACATTGGGTATGTTTGTGTGTGCGTATAGTTATTTGGTAAAATGCCTTAAACATGTGGTATAATTCCTTTGGTGTTGGTCATTGGACCCTAGTCATTAGAAGGAGGTCTTGGGGGAGTCATGGAATGATCATCAAACAATGATTCTTGACAGAGTGGTTTCAATATAGAACAACTACATATTGGGACCGAGTGTCTATGAGATTTTTATTGTGCAGTAGTGTTATGCGTTTCAAGATCCGATTTTAGGATAGGGACTCAAGTGTTGGTATGACGTTTGACATATCCATACACCGGGTCTCTAGAAACAATATTTCCAACATGGAACATGGAATCTCTAGATTCATGGAAATAAATTCTACATGTGTAATATAGGGTTTAGTGAGTCTACTAATCCTTAGTTAGTCATATCACTAGGTATAATATATTTATCTTTGTTCATATTCATCTATTACATGATTCCACCATGATTCTAGTCAATTAAGATTCCATTGAAAAACCATGAGGATGGTACACCATGCGATGGGGCATCATTGTATGGACTATTTCCAGTGATAGAACCTATCGATGGTGTACATGATATAACACCAAAAAGAGGGAAGTAGTTTCTACTGGAATTACCGGTAGAGAATTAAATAATTATCAGTGCCTTATATGAATTCGAGATACAGAGACCTCTATGTTTCATGGGTTAAACTGATCCCCCTAGATAATCGAGGATTGGCTACAAGAAATCACACGTGTCTTCTTCCTTTTGAGTACACCACCTGATCAAATGGTAGTCCTATACATGATCCATTTGTAGGTCACATCAGGTTGATGGTGGAGCTTAGTGATCCAAACACATGATGATATGACCCATTCTTGGGTAAACATTTTGTTCCACTTCCATTAGGTGTTAAACCTAGATAATTTTCACTTAGTGTGTATATATGATCACTGAAATATGCAGTAGAGAAGCCAGGTAGTAGTAGAGTACTCATCATGGTTTACTGAGCATTCTCTCTACTACACAAACATGGTTCAAGACCCATTAATTAGGGCTCACAATTTGGTGTAGGGAATATGATGGGAAATATGGGTATCCATGGTGACTCTTAGAATCCCTACTCATGCTGGGGTGCTGGAGAGATATCTTCTAGTGGATGGTTTAATTGGATAACAGGCTCCAACACCAAGAGATGCCAGTAGAGAACATGTAGCGGTGACTTTAGTTGTGGGTAGCAGGAACATGACACAGGGACCCATGTAGGTGAACCACTCAAGAGATTGACCACAAGGCATGGGATAACGATACAAGACTCCCTAGGAAGACAGAGTAATTAGAAAATAATGTTGTGATACTCATGTAGTGATTAGGGGTGCATGAATTGTTATTTCCTAACTCAGGACATGGATAACAAGCTGATGGTCAAGCGACCATTGAGGCTAAGGCATAATTTCAATCAGAGTGGTCATTGGGGTGGAAAACGTGGCAGGGAGAAGGAAAAGAATCTGGAGGGGGTAGAAGGTTTGAGGCACTACCACCTCTAACCCTATATGGTTCAGAATGAGTAGTAGGAGATGATAGACATGGGCGGGCCGAGGTTCAGTCGATTGATTCATATGATCATGACACTCTGGATATGATAAGTTGCACGATCAACATTCTCACCACCCTAGTTAATGTAATAATATTCCATGTTTTAACTCACCCTTTCCTTTCTAAAGACCTTGTTCGGAAGATTAATAGTTTGGTGGAGTCATTGGCACAACTATTAAAAATTATAGACTCTTATGGGAGGGGATTTTAAGATTATACACCAGTGCCAGCAGTGTTAGATTACTCTAGGAGGAGAGATACTTGGTAGTGATCACCTAGTCGCAACGTCAAGGCCAAATGATTTCATTATGGGAATGGAATGGTTATCCATAGTCCATGATCAGGATAACTATTTTAGGTATATAGTGTAGAATGTACATAGATATGGGTCATGGTTTTCATTTCACAGTTAAATGTAAATGCTCATAGCAGAAGAATGACATTCTCATAGAGGGGTGAATCTGATCACTCACCAGATGGATAGCCTTAACCATTGTGTGGTGGATGAATTGAGTACAAAATTACCTGCAGTGGTGGATGAGTACATGGAAGTCCTCCTAGGGGATTTTTGGGTATTACCTCCACGTAGGGATCTTGAATTATATATGTAATTGTAAAATATTATGGCACAAAAAACCACACTATAATATCAGAAGGCTCTCGTAGAGCTTCATGAGTTGTGGGTAAAGCTAGTGGACCTATGGATTATGGGCTTCATGAGGCACATTTTATTACCTTGGGAGGCACCAATATTGTCTTCCAAGAAGGCATACATAGGTTTGAGGCTGTGTGTCCACTATCAAAACCTACATCAGATGACCGTGATGAACAAATATCCACTTCCATGAATCGATTATCTCTTAGTACAACTAAAGGGAGTGAGTTGGTTCTCAAAGATAGATCATAGGTCTAACTATCATCTTCTTCCTATATGAGTTGACGATGTACCAAAGACATCCTTACAATTTTTGTATTTCTAGAATGTGTTCTTACTGATTCCTTTCAGTGTGACCAATGCTCCATCATAGTTTTTTGGACTCATGAAATTTATCTTCCAACATTACCCTGACCGGTTAATTATGTTCTTCATTGTTGATATCCTCGTGTTCTTGGTATTCAAGGAGGAGCACCTGATACACCTACAAATAGTCTTGTATACACTCCGAAAGAAATATATTTTTGTGATGTTCTCGAAATATCAGTTCTGGATTAGGGAGGTATGCATTCTGGGACACCTCACATTGGAGGCTGGAGTTGTAGTGGACCAGGAAATTGTAGAGGGGTTTCTTTCTTGGGGCCTCCCAGAATAATTATTGAGGAACCGAGATTCTTGGGTTTGGATGGATTGTACATGATCTTTGTGCCATAATTATCTAGGGTAGTATCACATTTATCATCTTTGACATGGAAGGGACATCCCTTCATGTGGATGGAGAAGATCCTGTAGAGCTTAATGGAGTAGAGGAGGATACTGATGAGTTCCCATATCATGATACTACCATTTTAGGGAATTTGGTACAGAGTGTTTTTCGACACATTATGGACAATACTTGGTTGTTTCCTAATGTAGGGGCATGTGATGATTGGCTATAGTTCATGATAGTTGAGGAACCATGAGCAAAACTATGTGACCCACAATCTTAGTCTTGATGTAGTGGAATAAAATTATTGAAGTGGAAGTACTAATTGATGGGTTAGTGGTGTACCATCTACTAAAACCACAAATATCTCTGGAATATCTTATTTAAAAAGGAATTGAACATGAGTTAGAGATTTTTTCTATAGTTCCTCTAGGAATATGAGTTTGGTATAGTCTATAATAATGAGAAAAGGAATGTGGTGGTGGATGTGCTCCACAGGTGAACCGAGTTGCAGTTTATGGGTGAGGCATCCAAGCAGTTGGATTCTTTGCAAATATCCTTCTTGGACAGTGATGAAGAAACATACATTCAATCGATGGGTATCAATCCCAGACCCTTGTAGAGAGTTATTGTGGAAAAACATGGGGATATCAGCTAGTAGGCCTAACATGCTCGGTTATCCATAGGGGAAGCCCCTGATGGATATTCGATATAGGGGGAGAATGTCATCCATTACATAGAGTGCACCACTGTACCTGTGGAATTAGAGTGGAGGTTCTGAGGGTGTTCCACACCAACAAATTAGCGGTGAATACAGGTAATGCAATTATGTACCTGGTTATCCAAGATCGGTAATGGTCGACGAGGATGAAGAAGGGAGTGGAAGGGTTTGTTTATTGATGCCTCACTTGTTAGCAAGTGAAGGCAGAGCATCGGGTTCAAGAAGGCCTAAATTAACCACTTGAGGTTCTAGATTAGATGTGGGATAGTATATTGATGGACATATTGACTATTTTACCATGCATGTCCATGGTGAACGATACCATCTGGGTGATCTTGTAAAAACTCACCATGTTCTCTCACACCCTACAAATCTATGAGATGGCTTCAGTAGAGGTTTTGGGATGCCTCTACGTTTAATATATAGTTTGGATTTATGGATATCATTTTATGATCATTTCAGACCATGATGCTCACTTCACATATCAGTTATGTAAAGGACACCATGATTCATTTAGGACTCAACTGCATTTGAGTATCACATATCCTCCCTACATTGATAGATATATAGAGAGGACTATCATGGTTTTGTAGGACATGCTCCATGCTTTCATCCTAGACTTTGGTCGCAGATGGGATGAACATATGCCACTGGTGGACATTTTGTAAAACAACAGATACCACTCCAACATTGGTAAAGAAACATTCAAGGAACTCTATAAGTGACCATGCAGATCACTGTTATGTTGGACAGACCTAGGGGAGTCAGTACTGATGGGTAAAGGGTTGGTACTGGAAACCACCGATAAGTGGTAGATCAACTAGGATTGGATGAGAATAGCACAAAGAATGAATATATATGATGTTTAATTAATACAGAAGCCCTTGGAGTTTGATGTGGGAGACATTGTGGTCCTTCAAGTCTCACCTCGATGGGGATTGCATAGATTTGGCCGGGTTGGGATGTTGCCTCTGAGATTCATCAACAATTTCCATATTCTGAGCATAATTGGAGAGGTGTAATAGAGCATGGATCTTCACACAATGATATAATGATTGAATATTGTTTTCAATGTGTAATAGATATGGAGGTACATGAATGACCCATCTCATGTCATCAACTGGGTCAAGCTAAACATTGAAAATGTGGAGATGTTTGTATAGTTCTCGGTGGAGTTTGAGGATCGATAGGAGTGGGTCGTTCCTAGATGTTCGATTACACTATTGGACATTCAGTTGAAGAATTGGAATATCCAGGAGGGAGCATGGGAGAGCGAGGCTCATATTCATGCAAAGTATCCCAATATGTTTGTCTAGCCCTTGTTTTGGAATTTGTGGATGTAAAGCCCTGTGGTAGGGAGAATGTAATGCCACGAAATTTACATGTAAATTTTATAAAAAATTATATGGGATTATTTTGAAATAAGTTCTAATATGGCCTATGATTCCGAGGCACAATAATACCAAAAAAAGTGTTTAAACATCTTTTATTAATGATAGTGTGCGTACGTGGTTTTTGGTAACCACCAAACAGATGTGCAGATTAAAATATGCGGTCACCATTGAATCTGGAATGAAACATTTGTCTATGTACCTATCCTCGGATGGTGAATTTCTAGAAAAAATATTAATTTTTGTGTTCTTAAGAAAAAGTATATAATATAAACTTTAAAAGTATATTTTATTCAATAAAAATGTTTCGCTGCTATGTAACGGAAAGGAATATCTTTCATTTCATAAATTAAAAAGCATAATGATGATGTGACTATGCCTAATAGAACTAATAAAAACATTTATTCAATAAATAACCTAATAAAGATTCGTGATCATTTCAATAATCATATATTTTTTCTTGGTGTCTTTTCATAATTACCATGGGAAAACGACGAACAACAATGATCATTTTTATTTATTTCTGATTAGAGTATCATTCCATTGGAAACAGATTTTGGATCAAGGATCGATTCAAGATCCAATCCTAGGTAGGGCGTTTTTATTTATATGTTGTAATACGTCCCCCGTTATTCATTAATAAACAAATAATTCGGATCAACTCACTATCAATTTGACTCATGAATCAGTCATTCATGTCGGGAGGGAATATTTCAGGGGAGGGTCAAAGAAAGGGGCCCATATTATACTGATTGTTTGAATATATCCGTTTATAAAATTCATAAAATGATGTCCAAAATAACAATGATGACATTCATTGTCTTGGTGGTTTCTTTGTTATCCCTTTCCCTCTCAATATGTGTTATTCTCTAAATAACCCTCGTAGTTGCCTCATATTTTTGTCGGGAGAGTAAAAACAAGGTCAAACCCATATATTGATAGAAAGAAATCTTGGAGCACATTGAAATTGAGGTGAAAACCCATTGATTATGACGATTATCCTGGTTCGTAAAACAAACCACCAGAGTGAGTCCAGTGGCCCATTGAAGAAACTGTCGGTGCGTCGCGGTGGTGGAGGTAGCATTCGGGTGGGATACGGATATCATAGCATATTGACATAGAAAGACCAGCCTGCTCTACTAGGCTGGTATATACATGGGTTCTGGATCTAGGATAGGACCATCGCATTGGGTCTGTCTAACACAGTGGACGAGGAGGGAAGAACCTGTTCGGGTTGGGTCAGGTTGATGGGACCCAGGCTGGGTATGGTTGGGTTGGTCTAACTCGTTCGGAAAGGACCCATAACCAACTATCCCCTTTTCACTAAAAAGATCATTACATCAAAACCGTATTTCTGATTGATGATATTT
Source organism: Viscum album (assembly GCA_963277665.1). Classification (NCBI taxonomy): domain Eukaryota; kingdom Viridiplantae; phylum Streptophyta; class Magnoliopsida; order Santalales; family Viscaceae; genus Viscum; species Viscum album. The sequence goes on from OY728120.1 coordinate 1,690,729,090, forward strand.
TTTCAGAATTGGGACCCTTTCCACGAGGAGATCCTTTTAATATTCTCTAAGTGTGTTTTGTGGAATTTGAAATATGACAGATGGCTTGATGAGTAGATTCTCTCAGAATCAAGTGCACTATGAGTGGGAGTCCTGAATCTAGCTATGACAACAAGACTATGAAATGAGGATCCTGGGGAGATAATTGGCTTATGTGATGAGCAGGTCTTGGTGACCCAGCAAGACAAAGTGATGAGTGGTTCTATATGACCATGTAAGACTATGTGATGAATGGTTCTAGGTGACCCAATAGGCCTCTGTGGCTCATCAGGTATGAGAGCATCAATAGTACAAGGTGTTAAGTGTTTATGACTAATATCCTTAAATTTCATACATTGGATTATTCCTCCGTATGATGACAATTCTTTGTTCATACCTTTCATTGTGGTATTACATTTTTGTTTTGGTGTTCATACTGAGTATTATGTTACTCAACCCTAAATGTGTTCTGTCCACACATGTCGTGTCTTGTGCAGATGATATACTGTATGAATGAGAGCTTGGTGGTACGGGACTAGGTGGCACATAGTGAGATCCGATAGTCGAGGAATAATTATAATGCTTCAGGAGGCCGCCCCCTTCACCTACCATTCTAGTTGGGATTACCATAGATGGAATTCTAGAGCTTGTAATTGTCTGTTGTTTGGCTTGTACTTTTTCCCTTTTAATTCAGTTTTTTATTATTACTCTCAATGGTTGTCATAGTATAATTCATGTTTACATTTCCGAATTCTGGGATGGGGATGTGTGTGTATGTGCATAATGGTATTCGGTAAAATTCCTCCCATTTGAGGGATAACGCCTTCTGTAGAATCCCACCCTAATTGCCTCTAAAATAATCTCTGTGAAAGTGGGCCACATCACCTCAAAAACATATACTTGAATTCTAGAGGATGAAAACTAGAAGCATGAACATTTTGAATGTGTTATGGGTGGAGAATATTCCCTCATATGTAATAGGTAATACACAGTAGAAAAAATAAATTTCAAACAATCAGCGGAAGTATTACAATAAAAAAAATATAGCAGAAGAAATTAAATAACACAATAGAATACATGAAAAGTGTGAAAACTGATAAATAAAACCAGTTATAAAATTAAGTCATACAATAAGGATTGTAATATTATAATGTATCAGAAAGTGGGTATAAAAGCATTCAATCAATGTTGTAGTGAAAACAACAGAAGGAAACATATGAATCTTGAGAAAAGGTGTGTTCTTCTACACCAATTCACTATCCTATGTTGCATTCAACACAATAACATTGGAAGAAACAAGATTCCCACAACCCATATTTGTGACTATAATGTCTATTAGGGTACCAAATAGTTCCCGAGTATGATGTGTGATATAATCTCAGTAGGCCGGAACCCATGATGTCTAGGACTTTACATTGTCTACTATAAAAAATGAAATGTGCCAATGTATGATAAATGTAAGCAATTAAAAAAGTAAATATAATTTTGTATGGGTTCTCAATAGAACCATTCCGATATCACATACTTCAGAACAATCTAGGAATATGAATAAAGTACACGTGGTTGGCAGAAATTAAATATATATATATATATAAAGATAGAACAACATAAGGCTGGAATAAGGAACATACCCCCAAGCCTATGCTTTATATTGGGGTCTAATTTATGTGTCCACATGATGTGTTTCATAGCTCCTGAAAGGTATCCCCGTTATCATGGAAATCAATGAAGCAAAAAAATATCCTTCGACACATTATCCTTTTATTATGTTCCAGTTGAGAGCTGGAGTTCAATCCCATCTAGATGGTTTCATTACGATACATCCATCAATTTATCTAATATCACCTAGCCCTTCAAAATCAATATTCCAAATGAACATGTATCACTACAGGAATGTTTTTACTCTTAGTCTATCTCAATATCACACATAAGGGGATGATTATCACCCAAGGCTGGGAATATCCACATTTCAAATGGGTTTTCCCTAAATGATCCCTTTAAGAACAAGTGTCACCAATGAGTATATTAAATTTCTAGGAAATCCCTCATCTAGAAAATACTATGACATCACACCCATGTACGTAGTGTTGTTACTAGTCAGGAATATGTAGATCATGTGTGGGTACATAACACAGAACCCATAATATCTCACCACCCAAAAATTAATTATATTTCAAAGAATCATATAACAAACAACATTTATTTATGATTGCATCAAAATAATTAGGAAAATTAAAACCCTATATTTCAGCATCATTCAAGACAAACAGTTACACCCAATGTACTTTATCATCAAAATATAAAAAGACACATTTCACTTTTATAATAGTAAAACACAATAATATTTTTTATGTGGAAATAAAATTTGGCATAAATAATCCATCAAAACCAAATGTTCATGGTTCAAAATTATCCTAAATAATTTATTTTATTAAAAATCATCTAAAACGGATCTTGAAACACATCCAACTAAATAATTTCATTATTCAGGTATAATGGAAAATACACCAAAGACATCGGCACATCCAAAAGGGGATCCAATGATGTTGCAAAAATTTAATCAATTTGGTTTATCTCAAACAACAGTTCAATAGTTAATCAATTCAATATAATTTAATTAGTATAGGTTAATATTTTCAGTAGTCACCAACAATTGGAAAAAAATGAAATCTAAAATATGAAACAAAATAAGGGGAATGTTATTAGACTCCCTATCCAATAATCATAGTGACATCCATACCATGCGACAATATTTTATTTGTCATAAAAACAGAGAAATCATAATATTTATGAATGATCCCAATTTATGTTAAAAACCATCCCTGGAAGGTTGCACAATGAAGATTGGATCAAACTCAATAATTCTTTGTTCAAAATGTTATCATTATCAAGATCATCACATCAATTATTAAGGCATTAATAATTGAGAAAAATTGGTGGTATAGTAGTATTTGGAAGTGGAGATGGAGGGTGGCGCACTACGTGCATGGGAGGGGGCTCGACAGATAAGAGTGGAGAGGGGGAAGAGAAATGAAAAAACAGAAAGGAATGAAAAATTAAACGAAGGAAAAAAATAAAATAAAAATTAAATAGAAGATTCGGTAAAATAACAAAATCATAATAATAAAAATTTATACTCTCATTTTTCTTATTTTTACTCTTCTCATGTACAATTTTTATTTTATTGTTCATTTTCATTACTTTATAATATTTTTTGATTTCATTAAATTTATTTCTATTCCTTTTAAACCTTTTTAATTATTTTTACCCAAACCATGCACAAGGAAACACTGTTAAGTTTACAAAAATATTTTTCAACTATATGAATAATTTTTTAGCTTCTCATGACCCACAACATGATTAAATGTAAATCATACATAAAAATATATATTTATTGACTTACATCTACGCACTAATATGCATATATATATATATATATATATAATTCACACATATATTCACACCAATATTATTTCCCATAATTAATGGTAATAATAATATATATATTGTGTTATTATTATTAAATCTATGTCATCATTATCACAATAAATTGTTCAATCAAACCATTCATTAAACCAATGATCTTAATACATTAACCACGCAATTAGTAATATCAGGATTAAAAACTAGTAACACCTACCAAATTAATATGGATTTCACATATGTATTTAATTTTACAATGAGTAATATCATGATTATTACATTATCCCTGACTTATTTACCCCACAACACAATTTAATATTTTCATAATAATATTTTCATTTTCATTCTTCAATGCAAAGAATTATAGTAATAAAAAAATTATATTTTTTTAAAATTTATAGCTATCAATAAAATATTTATAAAGTAATTGAAATATCTTCATGTGTGATCTAACAAAACATCTAATGCTCGAAAAAGTATTACCCTTCCCAAGGTAAACCCCATAACCTAGACCTAATAGTGGACTTATATTTCATATATAAAGCAACATTTGTACGAAATTACTTATTTATTATACAAAAATTTTAATTATAAATTAATAAAAAATAATTAGTTTATTATCACATGCGAGGTTTCCAAACACCCTATGAACATCAATTTTATAACCTTCCTAGGGTAAACCTGGTATTTTGGACCTTATTTTGGAATAAAAATTCCTATATAACCAACCATTTAGTAGTTATTTCACTTTTTTGAAAACAACAGTCACACACAAATGAATTAAAATATTTGATTTTTTTTATTCAATCAACATCGACGGTCTACCTGCCTTGAAATCCTTTACTGACTCTATGTCTAATTCTGAAAATATTTCATAGAATATTTGAATGTTAAAATGAAGTCTTTTACCATTCATTTAATTTATTTCTATTTTAATTTTAATCTAATTAATTTTATTCAATTTCATTAAAAGACACATCATAGTGTCAACTATCGGAAATAGAATGTTTTGATGGTCGGTTTCAAAACTCACCTAACCTGATAACAAAAAAAAATTAAAATTCCATTCCTTTTTTCAGCCGATATAAATCATGAGACGTTACACCTTTAGCGCTGGTCTCTAACTCAAAACATTTAGGAGGTGGGCCCATGGTAGTCATGGCACATGACCCAAGGGATAGATCATGAAATATATAATCACCATACATCTAAAAATTAATTCATGCACAAAATGTACAGATCTTGAAAAATAACCAAACCAACAAAGGACTATTCCAGAGTTCAAATAGAAGTAAAAAATTAATAGTATAAAGAAAAAATAAAACTGCAAAAAACTAATGGACTCATAACTCACCAAATACATATATCCCAATCTGATCAAATATCTAACTCCACACATCATGATCATGTATCATGATGCATTACTAATGAAATTAAATACATTGAAGTTACCTTTGTCTCGATAATCAACATATATAAACACATTATATTTCACATTTAGTTGGTGAGTAATTAAATTTAGTAGTTTTTCCCCAAATGAATTCCCTAAACACACCAATAGTATAGATCCTGTTTGAACCATTGTCTAAAATAATTGTAAGAATAAACAACATCAAAAATTAAATGTTTATATAGAATCCATGATATTTCATACCTACATATTTTTCTTAACTAAAATAGTTTTTAGGGAATGAAACCAAAAAATTATTGAAAATCATTTCTGAAATTCATTTTGATATAACTAATTCCATTCCAAGATTGACAAATAAACACATGAATACTACAATGGACCTCACTATAAAAATGACTATAATGTCATCATTATACCAATATATCACTAGGTGAATCATTTTTATGGGGAAATGTTCATACCCTTACCTATCCCACTTTTTATAAGGGAAACCTCATAACCATATCCATTTGAAATGCACATAATCACACATCAACTATCTATTCCAAATCCCATTCCAAAACAATTTTCCCAAACCATTTCAATTAAAAAATAATTTTATATAAAATAAAGTCAAATTAATTTTCCATGGATTATAACCAAAAAAAATTTAATACAATTATTCTAAATTCATTTAACAAATCAATTTTTCACAAAAACACCACAATTCACCAAACCATAACTAATGAATGTTTTACTGTGATTTTCGTGTTGCCTCAGTATTTTTTGTGTATTGTTTTTTGAAATTTTATATTGAATTATTAAAAGACCAAGAATGAAGATTTCACATCATTCTGTGACCTAGTGTACCCAGAATGGTGGTTTGAACTTTTTTTAATGTTAAGTCGACATATTAGTGCGGTTGTGGCTGTTTCTAAATGGATGATTGGATTAAAAATCATTGGGCACTGTTGCATCTGGAATTATTACATTACTTACGAATTGTTCTAACCTTGACTGGCGTCTGTCGAGGGAAAAAGTTAATTTTCTTCAACTTTTTGTAAAATAAAATAAAATAAAATAAATTGAAATTTTTATTTTATTTATTATTTGGAAACATTCGCTACAGCGCAATGACGAGAGAGTTGTTTAGACAATTAATACCATGTCATAATGACTCTGAAATGACAACATGACTCATTAATGTCACAACATAATAGAACTCTGAATCACATTCCCTCCTTTTAATGGGTTAATCAAATGTTTCTCATTGGAAAAGGTGGAGAGAAACTCTGGAGAATCCGTGGAGCATTGGAGAAAAACTCTTGATGATGAATGACAACAAATCAAAGCTGAGAATCACTACACCAAAGATTTGAAGGATATAGACGATGAAAACATCATGACCCCTTCATTAGCAATCAATCCTTTTTAGGTAGGTCTTGTTATTTGGATTCTCCTTTCCCCATTTTTTAATTTAAACGACGAACGTGGATCACCCACGGACAAGATGATCCACAGATTCATATATTCTCACTGGAGAGTTTTATTGGGCTGACATAAAGGAATTAATCAATGTTTAATTGTTTTGGATTTCTTCATCATTTGATCCTACTAATAGGAGAGGATAAACACGCTGAAGAAAGACTACGGAGGTTCATTCATCGATTTTCTTATTGGATTTCTTCCCCCTCTCTTTTCCTCGTGCGTTCTTCACATTATTTAGGGGGCAGGGAACAACAAAACATTGCACATTCCTTTTACGACACAATGATCCCCAATTAACGATTTGATGTTACAAAGACCTAGCAGAGGTGCAATGATGATTGCAGAAGACGAATAGGACCGGATTGGGAAAGACCATTCTTCGAGTGTTCTTCACACGGGTGGGTCGTTACGTGTTTTTGGGACCGATCAGAGGCACGAAAACAATGGAATCATCCATGTGGTGTCAGGGAGAACAAAACCTGTGTGTTTCATGGAAATCGGATGGCCGGATCAATGAACATGGTATCATGGGAGGCGTGTCGGTGAAGAGCATCGATTCTAGAAAATTCCGGAATACAAGGCGTGTACTTCCGAAGAACACGTCATGTAGTACCAGCGACGGTGGATAGGGTTTTAGAGGTCAGATAGGAATCACACGGTGTGTGACCGTGGTCACACGACATGTTGGACTTTCCCTGATGCCCAAAATGTATTTGGGAATGTACACGGACACAGGATGGACTACACAGCTTCGGAACACGTCATGTACTCTCTACGCAGCATTGAAGAGGCGGCTATGTGGTACTTGGTGTGTATCCAAGGGATACACGGACACGAGGTGTAGTACATGGTCATGTACTACAACACACATCTTGGCGATTAAAGTAGTGTGGGTAACCCCGTGTACCGATTTCATGGGTTGGCATACACGGGATGAGGCCGTGTACGGGAACATGGCCAGCGTAAACGGAGTCGACCCTAGTTACACGGACACAGGGTGTAATCTATACCATAGGCCATGTACTGACTTATTCTACATTCCCAGCCTTTCTACATAGGCCATTGTAAACGGGTAGTATCCGGGGTCGGGAGACAGGACGTTTAACTTTTCTAAACCCGGTAATTTTTTGATAATGTCTTGTTTTTCATGTACAACATATCATGGACATGTTTCATTTGGGTTAGTGCCCATTCATCTCATTCCCCTGAGGTCAGGCATCTTTTAATCTGACAAGAGTATGATACCTTCAGTAGGACTTTGTGTGATAGAGTCAGGAATCCCTCCGAGAGGCCCAAAGCAAGATCCTCTATCAATTATGGACCATAGATAGAGTCACGAATTGACATGACCAACTCTACTGGGCATTGATACTCTACCTAAAAGGAGAATCTGGATGAGTCGCAGTATCCTAAATGGACCTAGATGTGACCCTCATCTGTGTATCATGATCATTCACACTCAGGAATGTGTCTCCATTAATGAGTGCATCAATCTATCGTGATCTTCCCCACTCTATTGTGTGTTCTCCCGTAATGAGTTTATCTATCACTCATGAAGTTTCCCGACGATCATTACATCGCAGAAAGATGTCATTAAAGGTATCAGACTCATGCAGTGAGTTCTCCCGGATGAGTTCTTCATGGAATCTTCAAAATGAATCCCTAGTGTGGTTATGCAGTTGTGGGAATTGGCTCAAGGCAGCAGGTCTAGGTTTTGAGTATATCTGGATTGTGATATCCTCTTATATGTTCAGTAGACATAAACCTTGTAGAGAATACTATACCTTTAATTAGTGTATTTTATTTGTGGTTTTATGTTCTTCTATTGCGTATTTTTATACTCACCCCTGCACATGCTTTTCCCGCACGTGTCATGTCTTGGGAAGACGGGAAACCTTTTGACAAAGTCCATGGAATACTAGGACAGGACCGAGCATTATGAGTTCCTCACAGGTCGAGGTGTTCCAAAAGCTATGATATGAAGTCCTTGTACCTCTTTGTGTTATATGTTGGACTTTTTAGTTTTTAGACTTTTGTTTTTGGTGTGCGTGTATTCGGGCGCAGTTTACTTTCAGTACATTACATTCTCTCGAACACTATTTTGTTGGGATTGTTGTATGCATTAATTTTGTTCCTTAGCAGCTCCTTTTTTCATTTCAGCATTTTTTGGCATAGAGATGTGTGCTTGTGTATAGGTTTATCAGAAATTCCTTCCATTTTAGTAATATTCCTACTCAGTGCTAGTCACCTGCACCTGGCCTATTGGAGGCGGGCTTGGGGAGTCACAACACGGGCTCCACTAGGGCGATTTGTGGCAGAGTGGTATCATTGGTTTTGGGTTCTAACATAGGACCAAGAGTATGTGAAACTGGTTTGGGAAAACCGTTTTAAGTGTTCCGAGCTCATCTTTTAGGCCAGAGACTCTAGTGCAGGTGCGGGCGGCCAATGTATCCACACACCAAGACTTTTATAACCTTTTTTTTACTCGGTACACAAAAACACTGGTTGCGGGGAAATAAAATAATGGTACATGCATTATATAGGAAGGGGTTTTGTTTTCTATGTCCTTTGAGTCATCTATCAAGATATACTCATGGTATATCTTGTTTCTATACAGGATTCCTCCGCGAAACCTACCCCTTAGGAATCAGCATCCCGATCACAAGGATGACCCCCTCAGTGACGAGGCTTTGATACATGGACCAGTTCTCTAGGAGTTTCCACTAGGTGGTGCACCTACTATGCCACCACCAGTGGAGAAGCCCATCGTACCTACAGTACCGACCGATCAGGGGAATTGGATGAGCACTCTCCATGACTTCCAGAGATAGATACCCCTTAGGGTCTGAGCTGAGCCCGACCCTCAGGCAGGTGAGGACTGTCTTGAAGTAGTGACTAGAGTTTTCCATCTAGCGGGGACACCATAAAACCAGATGACTATCCTTGGATATAGCCTTCTTTCGAGTACAACAGGACGATGGTGGAGTCTGACCACATAGAACCATGACGAGTTGACTCTTTCATGGGCAGAGTTTGACAGACACTTTAGGGAGGAGTTCTCTCCAGTTATGATGAAAGCGGTAGACATCCAAGAGCTTCTTCATCTTCAGCAGGGTTGTATGATAGTAGATGACTATTCATCGATGTTCACCATCATCTCCAGTAACTCTATAGATATGGTCATAGATTAGTACTTTAGATCTTAGACCTTTGAGCGAGGTATACGATGAGACATTAGAGCTACTGTCATGCCCCTATGCATTTCGACTTCTTTTGGAGAGCTGGAGAGGGCATTGTTGATCGAGAACTTATTGGAGGATCAATGAATGTCGACGATAGTCACCAGCTAGTAGATAGGTTCTGAGACCTCGGCAGTAGGGAACCAACGTCGGACACAAGGTTCAGGATGTGAGAGACGTCAGAAGATGACCCAGGATAGTGGATCGATTGTCCATGGCATTCAAGCTAGATATTGTAATCCTAGGTAAAATTAGTGTTATCCGTGCGATGGTCGGATACATCTCACTAGTGATTATCTAACCCATTGAGCTGAAGAAAGGGAAACGGTGGATAGACCACTAAGGTAGAGAATAGAATAGACAAACCCGCTAGGTGGAAAATGTGGAAGGGGAGGAGGGAGAGCTTTAGGTGGTGGTAGATGCTTTGAGTAACTTCCACAACCTCCCCAAGAAGGTCTGCACTAGGCTCAGGGAGATGGGGATAGGGGAGTGGACAACTGAATGTAGTCGAGGCGTATGACCCAAGGGATATAGGGATGATACGAGCTATGATATGTGACTTCACTACCTTAGATTCCATACATATAGACAAAGTTTACAGTCATTCCTTCAACAACACATGTCTTGTGAGAAACCTTTAGATTTTGGTAGAGATGTTGAATCCATCCTTACGCATCGATACACCTTTGGGAGGAGACTCGATGATCATGCACATTTTTATGCACTATAATATTACCCTTGGAGGCGAGAGTTTCGGTTGAAACCTCTTGGTGTTAGTGTTGAGTCCTTACGACACCATTCTCGGTATGGATTGGTTATCTTTGGTCCATTCCCAAATTGACTATTTTAGAAGAAGAATGTGGTGTGTCTTAAGTGGTGGGACGAGGTTCTCTATTTTTAGAGAAGTGGATACCTCGACAAAATAGATTGTATGCATTCATAGGATGGTGTAGTCGGTCACTCATGAGTTGTCTAGCCTTTCCCTCAGACAAGTAGATGTGACGAGCTCCCAGTTCCCAAAAGTAGTGGCGGAGTATGAGGACGTTTTTACCGAAGATGTTCCAGACTACCTCCCCACTGGGAAATCATCTATTGTACCGACATACCCCCTCAGATGGAATTGATTTCGTTATTATCATATTGGACGGCTCACGGAGAGCTTTGCGAGCTGAGGGTGCTGTTGGAGGATTTGTAGAGAAAGGCATTCTTGAGACCCTATGTTTCACCCTGGGCAGCACAAGTCTTGTATTCCAAGAAGGAAGAAGGGACTTTGAGGATTTTCGTGGATTACCAGCACCTGAATCTAGTTCAAATGATGAATAACATTCAAATGCTAAGAATCGATGACCAATTTAACCATAGGAGAGGGAAAAATGGTTCTCAAGGGTTTACCATTGATCAGGTTATCACTAGTTATTAGTATGGGATAAGGATATACTGAAGACGACTCTAAGATGCCACTACAATCACTATGAGTACTTATTGATTCCTTTTGGTGGGAAAAATGCCCCAACAGTTTTCATGGGGCTGATGAACATGATCTTCAATCAGTACTTGGACCGGTTCGTATTGGTCTTCATCGATGACATCCTTGTGTACTCGGTGTCAGAGGAGGAGCATGCGAGACACCTACGGATTGATATCGATGTACTCCGAGAGAACTAGCTTTATGGGAAGCTCTCGAAGTGCCAATTCTGGAATCAAGAAGTCCACTTTCTGGGACATGTTATCTCATCATATGGAGTAGCTGTGAGCCTAACCAAGGTTGAGGCGGTGTTAGCAAGAGAGCTACCTCAGAGTGTGACGGAGGTGAAAAGCATCTTTTGGTTGGCAGGATATTACCAGAGATTCAATATGGATTTCTCATGAATATTAGCATCGACGACAACCTTGAACAGGAATGGGAAACATTTCATATGGATAGAGACGTGCCATCCTGAATTCGAGTGCTTGAGATAGAGTTTGACAAGCTCCCCAATCTTGAGATTGCTAGAGGAGGGTGTCGAGTACGTAGTTTTCAGCGACACATTAGGGACCCATCTTAGTTGTGTCCTGATGCAGAGGTAGGTAGTGATTTTTAATTTTTCATGATATTTTAGGCCACATGAGCAGCACTATGTGACCAATTATCTTGATTTGGTATTGGTAGTATTCACATTTAAGATGTGGAGACACTAACTTGTGGGAGAGATGTTCATCTTCTAATCTAACCACAAGAACATCAAGTACATCTTCCAACAAAAGGATCTGAATTTGAGGTTGAGGTGTTGGCTAGATTTCCACTAGGAGTATGATTTCGATATCATATATACTCCTTGGAAGGAGAACAAGGTGGCAGATGCTCTTAGAAGACGTTTGAGATCACAACTGTTGAGTGAGGCAACAAAGTAGTTAGATACGTTGCAGTTATCCTTCGAGGATGGAGATGATTCAGCATAACTTCACTCTATTGTTGTCACCCCTACACTATTACAATGAGTTAGGGAAGCGCAGCTTGGGGATGTCGACTCTGAGGCTTTACGTGCTTGGTTATCTAGAAGACATGCTCCCGATAGATATTCGCAAGGTGGGGAGAACGTACTCCATTTCAGTGGACTCCCTATTGTACCAGTATTATTGCAGGAATAGGTACTGAGGGAGTTCCATACATTACCCATGATGGTACATACTATAGTAGAATATATGTACCTAGATCTCCAATGACAGTCCTGGTGGTCATGCATAAAGAAGGCAGTAGTAGAGTTCGTTTCTCGATGCCTTACCTGCCAGCAGGTGATGACTGAGCACCATGTTCTAGTAGGATTAGCTCACCCCTGGATGTTCTAGAGTGGAAGTGGTATGGAATATTTATGGAATTTGTGACAGGCTTACCACAGATGACCAAGGGTCATGATTCCATCTGGGTGATCGTTGACCAACTCACCAAGTTAGCCCACATCCTAACTATTAGGGAGAAGAGTTCTGTAGAGATCATGAGATGCCTCTACATGTAGGAGATAGATCAGCTTCATCGAGTCCCAATGACAATAGTCTTGGATCGAGACACCCACTTCACATCCCAGTTCTGGAAGGTATTACAGGAGGCTTTGGTGACTCAGCTATGATTAAGCACGCCATTGAATCTTCAGATCTATGGTTAGACGGAGAGGACCATTCAGGTTTTGGAGGATATGTTGCGGGCCTATATCATGGAATTTGGTTGTAGTTGGGAGGACCACCTACCATTAGTGGTGTTTTTTGTACAATAATAGCTAACAATCAACCATTGGTATGGATCTTTTTGAGGCTTTACATGGGATGCCATTCTGGTCACCACTTTGTTGGACTGACCCTGGAGAGTCAGCACTCATGGGTCCAGAGTTTGTGCGAGCCACCACCAAGAATGTTCAAATCATCTGGTAGAGGACAAAGACTACATAGATCTGGCAGAAGTCTTATGCTGATATAAGATGGAGACCTCTAGAGTTTGAGGATGGAGACCACATCTTTTTTCGAGTCTCACCATGATGAGGTTTACAGAGGTTTGGACGAGGTGACAAGCTATCTACAAGGTTCATCAGACCTTTTCAGATACTATATAGTGTTTCCCAGGTGGTGTACCATATATCTCTACCACCATAGTTTCTTCAGGTACATGACGTCTTCCACTTATCGCAGCTGAGGAGGTACGGGCATGACCCATCACACGTCATCGACTGGGGAGAGCCAGACATCGAGGATGGAGAGACCTTTACTGAGTACCCGATGGATAATGAGGATCAGTAGGAGAGGATCCTTTATGGGAGATCAATTCCCTTGGCGTGTGTTCCGTGGCATCACGAGAATCTTTAGGATAACATGTTGGAGTTTGAGGCTCAGATCCGTGCCCAGTACCTGCATCTTTTTGAGTAATCTTTGTTTTGTCTTTTCGGGGATGCAAATCCCCTAGGTGGAGAGAATGTAATGTCTTAGATTTTTCCATATATTATTTTGATAAATATCATATGGAATTATAATGAGACCAATAGAAAATAAGGAACATAATTCTGATGCCCGGTGATCCCAGAATGGTGGTTTGAGCTTTTTTTAATTTAATTCGGCATATAGGCATGGTTGTTGCAGTTTTCAAATGGATGCCAAGATAAAAAATCATAGGGCACCATTGCGTCAGAGACGATGACTTTACCAATGAAAGGGTCTAACCATGACTATTAAGGGTCGAGGGAAAAAGTTAATTTTTAGACGTTTTTAGTAAAATAAAATAAGATAAATTGAAAATTTTATTTTATTTTTATTTGGAAACATTCACTACAGCGCAATGTTTGGGAAGCTGTTTCAATAATTAATGCCATTTCATAATGACTCTTATATGTCAAATAGACTCATTAATGCCGCATAATAATTGAAGGTTGAATCACATTCCCTCCTTTTAATGGGTTAATCGAATGTTTCTCATTGGAAATGGTGGAGAGAAACTCTGGAGAATCCATGGAGCTTTGGAGAACAACACTCGGCGACGAACAACGATGAATCAAAGCTGAGAATCACTGGGAAAATGAGTTGATGGATCTCGACAGCGATGCAGCACAACCCCTTCATCAGTGATCAATCTGTTTGTGGTAGGGGTTGTTATTTCGATCTCCTTTCCACGAATTTTAATTTAAATAGAAAACGCGGATCAGCCACGAACACGCTGATCCAAGGATTTGTACCTTATTCCAGGAGGGTTTTATTGTGTTTATTTCGGGTAATTACTCCATGTTAAATTTTTGTTGGTTTCTGCTCTATTTTATCCTACTAACGGGAGTGGATCAACTCTGTGGTGAATGATGGTGTCGGTTTGTTCCATTATTTCCTTATTGGATTTCATCGCCCACTCTTTTCCTCGTGTGTTCTTCAACTTCTTTGTGGGGTGAGGAACAACGGATCATCACACATTCATTTTGTGACACGATGATCCCAAATTAAATATCTGATGTTACAACGACCTATAGGAGATGCGACGATGATAGAGGACAACGAATCAAACCGAATTGGGAAATACAGTTCTTCGCGTGGGTGGATCTTTATGTGTTTTCAGGACCGATCAGAGGCACGAAAACAATGGAATTAGCTATGTGGAGTTGAGGAAAACAAAATTTTTTTGTTTCATGGTGATCGGATGGCCAGATCGACGAATAGGGCAGCACGAGATGCACACTGGTGAAGAGTATTGATTCTGAAAAATTTTGGAATACACGATGTGTATTTTCGATGAACACGCCATGTAGTACCGGTGGTGGAAGCTAAGGTTTTGAGGGTTAGATAGGAATCACACGACATGTGACCTTGGTCGCACGACATGTTGGAATTTCCGCAAATCTCAACATGTATTATGTAAAGTAAATGGACACTGGATGGGATACATGGCTTCAGGACACGACTTGTAATATCAACGCAGCATGTCAGAGGTAGCTATGCGGGAGTCGGCGTGTATGCAGGGGATCACAGACAGGAGGTGTATTATAAGATAGTGTACTACACCACACAGACATGCGATTCCAGTAGTGTGGGTCACCCCGTGTACCGATTAAACGGGTTGGCATTCAGGGGTTGAGGCCTTGTACGAGCACATGGACAGTGTACATGGATCCGACCCAATTTACTCGGACATGGTGTGTAATCGGTATCACACTCCATGACCTAACTTTTTCTACACGACTAGCCTTATGAAATGGGCTGTTGTACACGGGCAGTACCCGGTGTCAGATGACACAACGTGTGACTTTTCTACAAGTCATGTTCTTTTTGGAAAATGGCTTGGTATTATTGTCCACCATATCATGGACAAATTTCATTTGGGTTAGTGCCCCTGCTTCTCATTCCCCTAAAGGTGAGGCATCATTTCATTTTGCATGAGTCTGCTCTATTCATCAAAATATTCTATTATAGTGTTAGGCATCCCTCTGAGTGGCTCGGAGCTAGATCCTCTATCCATTCTTGACCCTAGGTAGAATCGGGAATCGATAAGAAAAACTCTAATGGGAAATGATCCTGTACTAGGTAGGTGAATCCAGATGAGTCATGGTATCTACCATGGACAAAGCAGTTATCATCATCTATGTATAATTATCTTTCCTGCTCAGGAGCGTGTCTCTTGTAATGAGAACATCTATATATCATGACCTTTCCCACTAGGGTGTTTGTTCTTCCATAATGAGTGTATCAATCTCTCATGATTTTTCCCGACGAACTGTACATCTCGGACGATCGTCATCCGAGGTATCAAACTCATGGATTGAGTTATCCCAAATGAGTTCTTAGTGGAATCTTCGAACGGAATCCCTAGAGGGGGTATGTGGTTGTGGGATGTGGCTCCTGACTGTGGGTCTGGTTTTGAGTATATCTGGATTTTGATCTCATATTATATCTTCAGTAGACATATACTGTGTAGAGCTGACTGTGCATTTCTTTTGTCTATTTTCTTTGTGGTTTTGGAGTCCACTATTGAGTATTGTTATACTCACCCCTGCATGGGCTTTTCTTTCACGTGTTGTGTCTTGTGCATACGAGCAGTGTTTTGACAGAATCCAGGGCGGAACTAGGACAGGACCGAGAGTTAAAAGTTCCTTATAGGCTAAGGTGTTCCTATGGATACAAGCATCAGTCCTAGTTACTCTTTTTGTTACATGTTGGACATTTTAGTTTTTAGACTCCTGTTTTTTGTGGGCTTGTATTCTGGCCCAGTTTATTTTCTGTACTTTACTTTCTATCATACATTGTTTGGTTGGGTTTAATTGTATCCATGCATTTTTGTTCCTTAGTGGTTTCTTTTTTTCATTTCAGCATCTTTTGGCGAAGAGATGTGTCTGTGTGTATAGGTTCTTATGAAATGCCTCCCATATTAGTAATATGTCTACTCGGTGCTAGTCACCAGCCCCTTTCCTATTAGAGGTGGGCTTGGGAAGTCACAATGCGGGCCCACTGGGATGGGTCTTGCCAATTTCAATAACCATTTAAAAATAAATTTCATTTATTTTAACCAATTTTAAATGAAGTCATCATGTTCTATGTAGATGTGTTGAGAGTGATTCCACCTACCTCGAAAACATATGAAAAACAAATAATGACATAAATTATTCTTCAAATCCAGGTTGAAACCCCAATAATCTAGATTAAATCATGTTCCCAATCATCAAAAAAACCAAATGTCACTAGGATGATCATAACATAGAATGTATTTATAAAAAAAATTATATCCTTGAATACATGTGAGGGAGAATAAGAAAATAAGAAAAACATTCATGAAAGTGAACAACCCAATGAATCTGGGCATCATTGCACCATGATTTTCCAACAAATCACTTACAGTTCAAAGGGAAGGGTATCTATATCCATTGGGATTATAAGAAAATGTAATATATTCTTCATAGGGTAAAATAAGAAATTATGAGACATAAATGAGATAGATACCAAATTTTCAGATCTAAACTTTATCCATGAATGGTATGGTTGCATTGTAAAGAAAATTGAACGCTAATAATGAACAGGCCTCTAACACCAGAATTAACACACATGGTCTTCCCATATAGTTAGGAAAACTATCGACCAACAATTAATATCCCTATACCCCCATTTGAATGTACTCTATTTAGTGGTCTCATGGTATGGCCAAATACTGTGCATAACTGTGCGACTAACATGTTCCCACTACATCACATTTCACATTTTTCATTAGCTATTTCTTTATTTCAATTAAATGTTTACAAACTGTTAACCAATATGAAATCTCCACAATCATCTATAAATTCATTCAAACCCTACTAAACATCACCCAAACACATTATATACCAATGATTCATAAAGAAAGGGTTACTTACATGAAATATGGGTTCTCCAATTAACATATATATTTGTTATGCCTTTCTTCTACTATATAAAATAAAAATTTCATTACATAATTGAAATATAATTTAAGGTGAAGACACTATTGTAATAAATGGGATTAGATATCAACATCTGGAATGATGGAGGGATAAATCTATCATCAACTTATTCAATAATTTCATATCACTCATGACACACCCAACATATAAAACATCTAAAAGAACTATATTTTCACTGTTTATGAAATACATCTATGTGGTGGAGTCATATAATTGATTAATAAAAATATTATTGTCTAAGGAGCATTACATATTCCCATAGATAGGAATATCTAATGACACCATAACATGCAGAATTATTTCTAGAAAGTATGTTCTTATAATATCTCATCAACAAATATTACCATGTGAAAACATCTTGAGAAGATGTCTCAATAACTTATGAGTACACACATTTGAAAATATATATACTATGTTCCCCATTATAGTACATTATCTAACTGTAGAATTATATTTTAAAATATCACCCAAGAATTTATTGGTTCTCAGCATAATAGAGAAATAATACAACTTTATCAATGCGATAGACACTATAGGACTTTATTATATAAAAATCATGAAGAAAAACTAAAAATAGTAAAAAGATATTTTATTTATATTTAAATAATGAATAAATATGTATTAAGAGTACATGAATTTGGTTATTGGGCTCCAAAACTAACAAAATCCAAATTGGACTAGATTCAGCTACATATGACATTCAATCCTCTAAAACCGATATTATAATATGTTTTCTGCTAATTCAAGGTATAATTCATAGGGCTCAAAATGTTGTCTTCCATGGAAATACTCCACTCAACAGCCTCTCTTCTTTGAGAAAATGTTTCAAACGATGATACAATGGATGTATTTTCTTCACTTCTTATGTGAACATGGATCATTTGAAAGGGACCATGTTTTAGTATTACCAAAATAGTTTGTTATAGGGTCATTACTTCAAGGTATCAAATAATTCACATGGAATAATCTTTCAATCCATGTTACTATATAACACCCTCAAAATCTGCAATATTTTCAGAATCTAGTGTAGAATAAGAGGCCACAACAGTCTTTGTGATCTTACATATCATATCACAATCATTTAAGGTCAAGATGTATATTTTTTATTTTATACCATCTTAATTACTATAGAAGCTGATATCATCCCATACTAGCCTCAGTAGTTCCAAATATCCTCCAAAGACCATTAACAAACCTTAGTACACCTTTGATAGTTGAGGATAATAATTGATATCATCCAATGGTGGTCCCCATGAATAAATTTTAATTTGTCTAACACACTGGATGAGTAGGAAATGTCTGAAATTGTACATATAATAACTTATATTATTAACCTAATGTTTGGAAAATATGGAATACTTTCCATTATTTTTATTTCTCCATGTATCCGAGGACACAATTTCCACGAATGATGATTACTATTCGACATTGGGAACAATTTTCTATTGGATTTTTCCATTGTGAACATCATTAAAAAAATTTCAATATATATAGGTTGACTTATGTTAATAAGTCTCTTGGATCTGTCGTAACATATCTTTTCCCTATAATATATGGTACCCAACCATTGTCCTACAGAGAGAATAAATTATTATAACTAACCATATCAAACAATTTGTCTATTATTTCATTTTTTATAAGTATTATGTCATAAACATTTACTATTAGTGAAATCACTACATTCCCACTAAACCACCTATAAAGATAAGGATCACATAAAAGAATTAAGAAAATAAAATCTATTTTGGCCCCCCAAAAGATAGTGTTATATGAAATGAATTACTGATTTAAAACATAAATGAATTTTTATAATATGAAAACATATGTGTAAAACACTAGACACACAAACCCTTTAGGTTATTCTTTATAGAAATTCTCATAAATATTTTTAATAAGGATGGATGTTATGAAATCCATACATAAAATCACATATTTATGGATGTCATAAATTGAATGTAGAATAATGATGGATTTTACTGTTGAAACTAGAGAACATGTTTCATCACATTCAATGCGTTGACACTGTTTAAAACATTTTTTAACTTGTCATTCCTTAATATTACATAATTTTATAACTATTTCTAGTTTCTTATTGAATAACCATTAACATAAAATTTGAGTTAAATTAGATAGAATATCTACCTAAAGATTGTTTTTTTTCTATGGAATTAATTTCAGGATTAAAAGGTTATTTTATATTAGAAAAGTCATTTCTACTTAATGAATCTTTGACGGTTATAGGATAAGTATTATTAAGTAATAATGAGTATCCATAATATTTAGTAAGAAAACCACACTAGTTGGTTTCTAAATCCTAAATTTAGTTGAATGAAATACCTATGAATCTAGAACAACATCAAATTCAATGGGATTTTATTAAATGTATTCCTATTCTTATTGTTTTTTATCATGATCATAGACTACATTAATGTTTATCTCACTCTCACTATGAGTTTTGGTTATACGACCCTTCTCAACGAATGTGGGATATCAAAAAACTACTACCTATTTATCTAAATGATTTTATTGACATTACCCCTTTGTTTCAATTGGATATACTATAATAGAAAAATATTTTTCATCAGGTTATTGATTATTACCTGATGAGTCCTTAAAAAATACTTTTGAATCCCAACCATGTATATAAGACAACCTGAGATTCTTTTCATTGAATTTTTTTTTTTGTGTTTTACCATCATCCAAATTAATTGTATATTGGTTTTTTCTATATAATTTTTTTTGTGATATGTATCCCCAAAATGATAATGGAAGACTTGCAAGACTCTTCATTGATCTGACCATGTCCAAAAGGGTGTAGACTATCATTTTTATTAAACCATTTCTCTAATGAATATGAGGTGGAGTGATTTGAGATAGAATCCCAAAGTACATTAAATTAACTATGATGTCTTGAATATAATTCTCTCCACTCATTTCTGAGTGTTGTTTCTTAATATTGTTTATTGGATAGTGCTACACCTCATTAATTTATACCTTGATCCTATAAAATTAACCCCACATAATCTTCCTCAACTAGACATATCAATATATACAAAAATAATTATTATGTTTTTTTAAATAATGTAACCATCCCTTACATCAACTAAATATTATCCATAAAAATTATTATAAACTAATTCAATATCTCATATTCCCTTCACTGTTTCAACTAATTGGGGGTTTGGTCATTTTTTAATGTAAACATGCATTCAATGCTCCAAGTGGTTATAGTTAAAAATAATTTAAATATTAATATTTTTTTTAAAATTTTATAAATGGTTTTTACATGACATATCCACTAACTCTAATGATAGTTATGGTTTGACTCAAGGATGTTGTTTCATTTTCAATTTCAATTAATTTGTTTTTGTATACTAACACAT
Organism: Viscum album; assembly: GCA_963277665.1. Classification (NCBI taxonomy): domain Eukaryota; kingdom Viridiplantae; phylum Streptophyta; class Magnoliopsida; order Santalales; family Viscaceae; genus Viscum; species Viscum album. The sequence goes on from OY728120.1 coordinate 1,690,749,935, forward strand.
AAAGTACTCTATTTAAATGTTTCTTAATATAAAAAATAATATAAATATAATATATGTAACATATATTTCAAAATTTAAAGGTAAATAAATTCATAACATGTTTTGATATAGAAGTAATGTGTTTGGTGACATATCGACCATAATAAAAAACATTCAAACCATGATCATTATTGTTGAAAATGGTAGGTGGTAGTCTCCAATAGATAAATCAATAATTTTTTCACTATTGGATTCTCATAGATACACTTAAACTCAGAAAATAATTCAAAGTCAATGTTGTTTAATATATCAATTCATTTTTGAGATCCCTAATATATATCTAATAAACAATTTTTTGAAATAGATAAATTATAGTGGATAAATAAATCAACAAAACATCACCATACTAATTTTGGTTGGTGTATATTTTCATCAAGTTCCCATTCCTTCCATGTGTTAAAATAACATCACATTGATCTCTATCTTTCCCCTTTATATTCATCTTCTAAAAAGGAATTTTGAATAATATTTTGTAATATATCTTATTAATTGGACAATCTGATTTACCACCATATGAGCTAATATTTCTTCATATTCACCATGTTATATACATAGAGAATAAGTGTAAGAACATATAATAGAGACTTATAAATATCATTCATGATAAATTTTATAGAAATATAGGAGAAGATCTATGGTAATGATTCATCTATGAAATTGGAGAAAAGTGAATCTGACACATTAAACCCCATAGACTCTAGTTACTCAGTATCATAAATGATCTTAACTACATAATTTCCATATGGCACTCCATTTCTATGATTACTCCTGAAATGATACTTGGGGACCTCACACAATTCATATATATCTCTCTCTAATTAAAAACCACCGATATGATCGACCATTATATATGAATATTTCTCTTGTTTGGACGTCGTTAGTTCACTATACATAGATTATAACATCATATATTGAACATCAATCAAATTTCATAAATAGTTATCATATATAGGTCACTCTTCAATGTTATCTTCCGTAGTTGTAGAATTAGTAAGTGAGGAATCAAGTTTTATTTATTTTCATTTTTGGAAAAAATGGTGTATGAACAATTCATTTAAGTTACACCTAATTAGGTGATGTTATTTTACAATTATAGATCTTAGGGTATGTTATTTTTTCATGATTTTAATTTATTGTAAAATTCAAAATATAGTATTGATTTTTCATTTCATTTTTTGTAAATTATGTGTAAAAAAATTATAACTTTTTTCAATTATCATATTGTTTTACAATTCATAATTTCCCTCTCCATTAAACTCAAAATTTCATGTTTCTAGTATATTCTAGTGGTAAGGATCAATATATATTTTCTTAATGATCCTAACAGTAGACATTAAAATCACTGAATCGTATTTTAGTATTCGCTATTACCATCTATGGGCTTGCAGGTCCTTCATAGATTTATTGGACTCCATGAACATGAAATTATGACTCGAATCTACTCATCGCATGCTTCAAATTTCACATTGAATACGTTTTGGTTAATAAAAAACATCATTAATTTTTCTAATTTAACCCAAAACCCTTTTGATAAATATGTGATAAAATAAATTATCTATTCCTTGTCCATGTAAATAATATGATATATGGTTTCATTCCCAATAAATTAATCAAATCCATAATGACTTAATATAACAAGATTGAATTTGTTTTATCAGACTTGAACACTCCTTTTTATCATTTACATTACGTGTTATTATTAATATTATTTTAGATAAAATATTAACAATATTGGATCATAGAGTTAAACAGAATCATATAGGTTCCGTCATTAATAATATTCACACACCTTGGGATAATGCATTTATTATATATATTTATCACTCACATGCAGGTGAGGGGAACTGATGGATTGGTTAAATATGATTACATAAATAACCTTTGATAGGATTTCCTACATAATAATAGTGGTAGGGATGAACCAAATTCCATCTTCTTAACTTAATTATTAATAATTGAATAACCTAGAAATATGGTATATTGAATAAAACCAACACATACACTAGTTTTGGTAAATCTCAAGGAAATCCTACACATTTAAGAAATATAAAAAATCATACTAGGAAAAATACATTTTTATTCATTATTTATTATTAAGATAAATTTTCATACAATAATTATTTAATTACATCCATTTTTTTATAATTACAATATGAACTCTCTTCGAGGAATCCATCATACATGAATTCATGAAGAATAATCTCTTGAATAAATAATGATTGAATATTTCAATAAATTAATTTATAATTTAATAATTCGATAAAAAATTAGAATATTTTAAAAAACAATATGTTTTAATAAATATAATAATGATTAAATTAAATAATCCTAAATGTTATGAAATTTGATTCTCTGTTCCATTATGACACAACCTATTGTGTTTTATTTATGTACATATTTCCTATCTAATTTTCTTTGTAACTGGTTTACACAGAAGGGGATTGAACATGTAACTTTATTGTACTACATAGTGAATAATATCAAGGTACATTTCATTTATCCCTCATTCCATGGGATAGAGATATATGCCTGGATATTTCATTGTGTATCTTATTGGAATATATGGTGTTTACTAATGAGTTATACACCAGGTTTTCTGAATGTTGTGTGTTTATGGATCTATCCATAGTACAAGGGGTGTTCTGCAGAGGCATGACTACACACCATATTCAGTCTAGATACAGACCATGTGTCTCACTTATCATATTTCTGCAAAACCTGGAAAATGAAATTTTTTGTGTTCATTGAATACATGAATACACATCATTTATTGTCTAGAAAGATGATTTGTATCAAACATTCCCGATGTCAAATTTTGTCATAAAATAGCTTGTATTGTACATCAGTCATGGGAGATTGTGAACTACACATTAGGTGCATATAAGGCAGGACATATATGCCATTATTTATCTAATTTTCAAGTCTCGCATGGTTTGAATGTGTATATGACCACACTGATTTCAGAAATTCATCCCCCAAACCATGTTGAATACACAATATGTTTTCCGTCAATGTTCCATGTAATCATACATGACTTTTTATAGGATTCCCCATATACTTGGTGGTAAATAAATACACCCTTTATAGTTACTAATCAACACAACATGTATCCCATGACATGGATAGGTGTAATACACATGGGTAGAAATTGTGTACTCTGGATACATGTTGTTTAGAGACACTGGATTAACGTACATGGTTATAAGATTTTTTATAGTAATATTTAGTACATCTAAAAAATATGTTCCTGAGGATAATAATAGTTTAGAATATTTGGAAAAATTGAAATAAAATCATATATCCTACAGAAGGATCATCAATATTTCCTAAAATGTTCTCCATAATTAGTACCTCTACTAAATAATTATTTATAACCGTGTTAAATTAATCATAAGAACAAGGTGAGATCATATTCCCAATAAGGATAAAGAATGTAAATAGTTAAGCATAACATGGACAAAATGGTATGGAACTTTAGCATAACATTTAAAGATCATACCCAAACTATTATAGATCATACACTACTGATTCATTTTTAATTAGTTAGTCTTTTGTTTATCAACCATGTACAAACATCAAGCTTTTTATTCCTTCCCATGTACAATATTCTTGGGATTGTGATTTATTCATATATAACCACTTGTTTTAGGCTTGGAAATTCTTCGCATATATCCCCTTGTTTTGGGATTGGGATCTCCCGCCATTTTCCCTCTTGTTTCGGTCATGGTATTTACTCTTGTTCACCTTATTTTAATGATATGTGTATTCGTTCATGCGTACCCATTAATCTCAAAACCCATTTATCATTTTCCAATTCATTGGAGAGAGATATAGGTCCCACTCATCAAATAAAAAAATCATACTGACATGTTTAACAAAAAAAGAAAGCTTGAATCACATAATGACCCATAAAAATTTATGGGATTCATAATCAATAATCATAAAACATGAAAAGAAATTGGTATCGTTATCATTTCATCAAATTATAACCAATGGGAAATAGATATTTTTCCAATTCCATTCATTTATTCATAACCCATGTAATCAATAAGGATAAAGAATAATATATCCTATTGAAGAGAAATGGATTTCATAAATATTTTACCCATGAAAGAGAACAAAGATTCATAATCTTATAACCCATGAATGTGAAATGGGTGTTATAAATACTAATACATTATGAATAACACAATTATGGAAATAATATTAATGGATTCATTATATAATTTCCTAGATTGGCAAGACTAAAATTAACATATGTCATCAAGGATGGGAATTTTTTTTGAAATATCTTTCAAAAAAATTTATTTAGGAATATGTTTAATCTTAATTGAAAGAGGATTTATTGGAATAAAACCATTTTAAACTAAATTTCTTATAAAATACCATGAAAACCTTAAATTATGTCATAAAAACATTTTGATACAAAATTTCCATGAAAAGTTATAGAATAAGATTCAAAATATTTTGAAAATTTTTTTCATTGAAAATAAATTGAAAATATTAAAATAATTGTTGAAAATTTTTTTTAAACCATTTCATTGAAAATTATTTTACAAAATATAGATAAATATTGATAATGTATTGAATACAATTTGACATGAAATATTATGAATGAATCATGAAAATGGTTTGAAATTAATTTCATTAAAAATCAATATATAATAACTTGTTAAAAATTAGTCTTTTAATCATGCAGTGAAATATTCACAAAAATGATAATAGATAAAGTTTTACATGTAAAAACAAAATTATCTTTTCATAGTAACAACGGTAGAATAATTCATTGTTAGAAAAGAAAAAAGGATATCCCATTACAGAAATTTGTAAAAGAAATTTTCTTGAATTTTTTTTAATTATTATAAGATAATATTATAATATTATTGGAAACCATTTTTCGAAAAAAATCATTTTGAAATAACTCAGATTTATTACCAGAGACAGTGTTGGAATTATACATCCTTAAAAACACATTCTTATATATTTTAAGTACCAAAGAGTGAAAAAATTGTTCATATATTTGAATATATAAAGAATAACTAGAGGATAATAAAAGTCATGAGTTTTTATGAGATGTGTATTATATAATTTCATCATAGGAAACACAATCATAATCAATCATGAAAAAAGGTGACATTATTTCAATAAAATATACAACTTTGTAACCATGATCGATTCTCCCAATTTATATAAATAAATTACATGAATATTAAAATATCATTAATAGAAATATATTCCTGATATAACATTTCAATGAAAATATGTACAACTCCTAATAAAATATAGTTTCATAACATTTCATGTTTCTCAAAGAATGAAAATTGGGACAAAATAATTTTACTAATTTGGATACTTTTGAAACATAATTCCAAAGAAATAAAAAACGTAAAATGGATATGTAAGTGCCCATAAATATATGTAATTTAGTCTTAAAATGCATCCATTAAATGTATAAATACCACACAAAAGTAATATTTTGTTAATGTAGCTTGTATTTCTAAGAAATAACAAGGGAGATGAAATTTATTTACAATGTGTATTCACTCTTGTCGTATTCTTTTAACCTACTGTGTAATAAATAAAAATTTATTATAACAATTTTATAGATCCATATTAATTTTTTATACTTCAATATATTTATTTATTAGGACTTTATATTACCAGATTTTAGAAATTTCATGTTAAGGATATGCTTCTAGTAATATTCTCTATGTTTTTCAATTCTGTCTTAAATTGTTATATTGATGGTCCTTATACTTACATAGTGTTCTAAATAATGAAAAAAGTTGAATAAAAATAATTTATCTTCAATTTATGATTATTATAATAATCTATTTTATATTGATGAATGAAATGAAATAAACTATTAATGGGGTTGTTAAGTCATACGTATGCATTAATGTGGTATCTTTTTTATTTTCATTGTTAATGAAACAAAAATTACATGAAAAATATGTATAAACATGTATATATATATTTAATATAGTATCATTATTCTATCATATATATATATATATCATATAATATCACTACACACATACATAAAACATTCAATGTTGTGAGTGGTTGAATCAAATTGATTTTAGGGGACTATAGTCCACACATACAGAAAGAAAATTATCATATTTACACAAAAAACAAAGTAAAAAAGATTTGTTTTTTAAATGTATTAAAGAATATTAAATAAATAAAAATTAATATATGAAATATATAAATATAATATCCATCATAATTTCCACCATGAGAGGGGGTTATTGAAAAATGAACAATTGTTATTTAGTGAAGAAGTAGATCACCATACATATGAATAGTATGTTCATTACCCATTTTATTGATTTATGTGTCAGTGTAGGTAAATACATTTGAAGAAAAAAATTCAAGTATATTTTGTATATTTTTTTATTATGTCTTGTAATTAATATAGTGTAGTATTTGGAGAAAGAAAATATAAAAATATTTACTTTAGATAATAGGTTACCTCTTAAACTGATAACCCCTTTTGGATTATGTGAAAGGGCTTCCTTGGTTTTATTTACTTCCAAATGGAGGATTCTAGGATGAACGGAAAGATTTTTGGAGGTTTATGTGGAATATAAATTCTGAACCAATGTGGTCTCAGAATTGTGAAGAAGAAGGATATGTAGTGTCCTTTTATAAGAAAGTGAAACGTCAAAATTGGCATTTTAGAAAAAATAGGTATATGTACAATTTAACTAAACCAATGTCAAAACATGATATCCAAGATCAGTAATGGAAATTTCATTTCCATTTCATGGCCAGCCATTTGGTTTTGTATATGTGTAAATTTTATTCAGTCTCTTAAATTTATGGTTTAATAGTTTATTAATCTAATATTCATGTTAACCGTTGTAATTATTTTTATTCACATTAACTAATTTTTTAGGTGAAAAAAGATGAAATAAATAGACATTATAAATGAGGATGATTCCAAATAGTGAATTTATTTTTCCAAATTCAGATCACAGAAAAGGAAAAAATTAATTTAAAATTAAATCTGCTGACCGGAGGGCACTACGGGTTTCTGATATAAAAAGATCAAAAAAAATTGTGTTTCTATACCCAAATTGAATGCTAAATTGATTCAAATTACCAACATTGGAATAATTAATAATAATATTACCTAATTGATCATTTATAAGATATAATATATAACTTATATTTATAGAAAATTCTTTGACAAAGACGTTTTTAACAATTTTTTTTATTTTTAACTATTAATCTAAAAATAATGATTCTAAAAAAAATCACAAAAATCCCCATAAGTTAACATTGAAGTGTTAAATTTTAAAATTATTCATATTTTATCAAATAAAATATCTACATGTTTATAAATTTCTTTTTATTATTTTTTATAGAAGGATATCTAAAGTAGTTCATAATAAAAAAGTTTATTTATAAACATATAAGGACATTACCAAATATTATATCTTTCATTATCAATATGACTGTTTTATATAAACAAACATAAAAAATATTTGCAAATTATTTATTAATATAGAAATTACTATAATTAATGACTACGTTATAATTATCTCCATGAGTAATTATAATAGTAAAATGATGTTACATAAAAATATTAGTGTTGCGGGTAATGTACACCATGTCAGTGTTAAATGTATCATACACCGAGTTGGTACCATGTAAGGAACTCCATGTTTGTGCCCTATGAATGGAATGTTTTAATTAATGCATTGCAATAAACAAATGTAAAAATAATTTATTTGGGAAAAAATGGTCCATAAATAACTATGGGTGTTACATTCCACCCCCATTAATGTTAATCTCACCATTGAAATTCGTTTGGTTTATCAAATGTATAATACTTGAAAGTTCATTTCATAAAAATAGACATCGTAATAATTTATACTAATACATCATTTAAATATGGAATATCAGGACAAAAATAGTTACCCAATATTAAATATAACTATGATTCCACATAGGAGAACATACGTTGGGAGTGAAAACATGGACATAGAAGAGAACTATTATAATCATGTTTTGATTGAGTGTGATAGAGAACATGGTTTGGATAATTTAAACAATAACAAAGCCATAAATAGATGATGACATTAGAGACATTCTGATTCATCATAAATGACTGTATTTGGACATAATTTTTGGCCGAAAGACTCTTTTTACAAATGTTCATCAATTTTAGTGTAATGATATTCTTGCATGATTTCATGATAATGTATCACTTTGTATTTTTTTGATCCACATAACCTCCTACTCTAATAAGGAAGGTGTGTTTTTCATTCCTGAGGTACTATGAATTCATGAGCCCCATGATATTCCATCCGATTAGTTATCATCAACATAAAGTAGATTGAACATGATATCCAATTTTATTAAATCAATATAATTAAATAAAACACATTAATCTTCATAACATCATAAGACTTTTATGTAAAACATTTCCTATAAAAAACCTTATAACCCTTCCAAAATATTATAGTCCATTTATACCTTAAATAATCTGTTATCTTAATAAAAAAACATTTTTACTAGAAACTATGATCCATCCTTGGAATGATAGAATATAAAATATGATTTTATTATTCCATAATCCATGAAAGGAAATATGATACTATTAAATCCCACCAAAGGATGATCAATAAGACTTTTATAGGGAATATTAATAAAAAATCAAGAAAAAAAATTCACAAATATTGAGGGAAGGAACATTAATTCGTAATTATATTAGATAACATCATCTGTTATTATATTATAATATTTATTTTTTTAATTTCTCATTAAAGGTTTTTTGGATTATCATTCACAATAATATTTATAATGGGGCACTTGTTAGTGTAATGGATAAACTCCCTTCAATTAAAACACTAATGTGTGGGAGTTTCATTTTATGGGGATTTCTCATTATATGAAAAATTATCTATCTTCTTATTCTTAATTAGACATTTAGATTCTTGATGACCTTCCCCTAAACACTTAAAACATTTAGTTTCCCCCTTAATAAAATTCCCCTTATGTTTCTTCCAATAATTTATGTGTAATATAAGGCTCATTTGATTTTCTCTCAGGTTGTTATATATTCAATTGAACGACATTGTCCTTTTCTTATCAAAAACAAGATATTGATACAAATATCTAATATCATAATCCACCATTATAGCACATAAAAACACCTATTCAAAACATATAATTTATACTATAGACTATTCCTTTCGAAGACTATGTTTCAAACCATTGAATAATTGATAGACATTCCATTCAGGTTGAATGATAATACATGATGAGTTCCTCCCAATCCTTGTAAAATTTTCATCATAAACATGAACACATTCCTCGTCATTATTTTTATTCCCAATGAACATCTTTTACATATTCATGTGATGAATATGATGAATTTAATTATAAAAAATATAATTTTTGGAACATATTTAAATCTGATGAGTAAATTTTTTCTTGCTTCCATGTACTCATGACAAGATTCCACCATTGATCCACTTCACCCACATTCAAATAAAAAACTATAATGACATTATCATGTTTTGAAAATTGGTGAATGAAAATATCTTTTTAGTGGTATTGATCCATTGTACACCAATAATTAGATCAGGAGACCTAATAATTGAAGGTGGAAATTTCATCTCGAAGGACTCAAAAAAACATTGATCCCACCTTTTCCGATTTATTAATCGATAATGGACTATGTCTTGAGAATCATGGGTGTGTATAGAAACGAGAAATTTCGTTCCTCCTCCCAAAGATTTTGTTTTCCTAGGAATACAAACATTTCATTTTCCATTACAATCACTATTAAAATGGTTCAATCATGTTTCATAAATTTACTAAAACCCAAATCATAGAGTATGAAATAGTTATCAGTGTGAGGAACAACTGAATCATGAAAACCACTTATATGATGTCTAAATTTTTAATCCATTCTAAAAATATGAATCCTTACGTTTATCCCAATATTATCATATAATATTCTATTTAAAATCTTTATGATTTGTCATGAAGATTTGGTGAATTCCCAAATCATATTTCTCATGGGTAACAAAATAGGTGTGTATCAAGTCCCCTTATCTTGTACTAGATTACACTGTGTCCAGCCCAGAACATCGTGTCAAAGTTGTCACCCTAAAGAAAATATCTTCCAGATAAAATTCCACATATAGAATCATACAGGGATTTATTTCTAGGAAAACAGTCACTCTATGATTAACAATAAATCTAGAAATTTTTCAAAACCATTAAATCATCATAATAGTTCTCGCTATAGTCATCCCTTTCATGTACCATTAAATATACCTAGGGATATCATTATTTTTTTATCATCCTGATTTCCAAATGATGAAAAAAATTCCGTTGAAAGATACTCTAGAGATCCCGGATTAAAATTCTTGGATACTAGATTATTTTAGATAAATATTAAGTACAATAATAAAACACATTCCCATGGAATATAATAGTTTAGGGTCATTGGAAATAAGAAAAAAAATTCTATCATGGTGTAAGATATTAAAAATATGTCATAAATATATCTACCATTAGTAATTCTACCTAAAACTATTTTTCATAACTTAGGGTAGGGAAAAATAAGAACGTGTTTACCAACTATGATTATTAATGGAGATTAAAGAAAATGTGTAAGAATAACATTAAAAAAAATATATGGAACATGATTATATCATTTACATATCATACCCTACTTATTAAAGATAATAAATGATATTGGAAATTTATAAGAATTGAATCATTGTGAAATAGGGAATATAATCTGTGAATGAATAATATAGGAAAAACATTTAATTTTGGAAAAACACATATGCATATAAGAACCCTATGTTGAGGAGGAATACAGTGTCCATTGTAACATGTTAGACTTAGGTTAATCACCCATGTACGTGATTTTGTCTTGGGATTCCATATCATGTACACTTTTATTTTGGTCTTTGGATATACAATTGTGTAACCTCATGTTTGGGGAATTGAATTTTCTCCAATGTAATTTTGTCTAGTAAATCAGTACATTCCATACAAGAAAAAAAGAACATTTCATTTTCACAGTAAACAGTGTAGAAAAATGCCTTGATTAGAACGAAACGTGAAGCTTTCATTGAAAAATTTTTAATAGAAAATTTGGTTTAACATTTATTTTATATATTTTTTAATAGTAAAATATTCTTGTAAACCCTTTTTAGAAAACATTCATTTTAAGGAATGTAGATTTCTGACCTAAGAGAGAAGTAAATTCGGACATCTTAAAATGAAATTTCATTACAATATTCTTTACCAATGAGTGTAAAATGTACTAATATATGATTATATCAATATTAAACATAGGCTAATAAAATAAATGATTTATAATGTGATATTGAGCATAATATTTCATCAAATAAAACATATTCATAACCAATCGTAACAAGCGATGAAATTGTCTCAATAAATTCATAGAAATTTGTAACCTTAAACCATACTCCCCATATATGACAGTAAAATTAAAAGAATATTAATATATAATTAATATAAATTAATTCATGATATAATAATTAGTTGTATATATATATATATCATATAAAAATTATGTATCATTATAACGAATGTCTCTCAAAGAAGGAAAATTAAGACAAAATCATTTTACTGATTTTATATATTTAGGGACATATTACCCATTATGAAATTATAATAAAATAGATATCTATATATTGCTAAATTAATGATTATGAATCATATATTTAATCTATAGATTTATACACACCAAAAAAATGGAATGGTTGCTGAATAAAGCACATATATCAATGGAATAAAAAGTGGGATAAAATTCCCTTACCTTGTGCCTTTACTCTTGCATATTCATTCAAAAATCATGCATATTAAATATAATTTTTTATAAATACTTTAAGTAAACGTATTATTATATGTTATACCATATATATCTATTATGACTTCATATTATCCACTTGTTATAAATTTCATGTTAAGGATACACTTCAGGTATTTTTCCCTCTGTTTTTCTCTTGTGTCTTAATTTGTTATATCACTTGTAGTTATACATATATCATGATTTCAATAATTTAAAACATGATTAAAATAAAAATTATATTAAGTGTATTTTTATTATAATAATCTATATAATATATATCTATTAAATGGAATACACTATTCATGGAGATGGTATATCATATATACGCATGCATGTTGTTTAAATTTTTTTGTTGTTGTGTTCAATGAAATAAAATTAAATGATATATAGAGAAAAATAATTATTATAAAATAATTTTTATATAAAATATATAATTAGGGTTACTAATACCATCTTTAATTCATTCTAGGAAATGTTTGAACGAATTGCATCACTCAGAGGGGGTTGTAGTCCACACTTCTTCAAATTAAATTGTCATATCTACAACAAATAGAATGTAAAAAATTTAAGTGTCGTAAAAGTAATAAATAAGTTTTAAGATATAATAAATATAATAAATATAATATATAAATATATTTATCATCCTAATTTCCATCATGGAATATGGTAATGGAGAAATGAGAAGCCATCATTTAGTGAAGCAGTATTTCACTGTACATGTAAAAATAATATTCGTTACCCATTAGATGGATGTGTGTGTAAGTTTATGTTGAACCCATAAAAAATAGTATGTTCTTAATTATATTTTTTTTAATAAATAATTGAATATAGACAATGGAGGGATGGATAATGAAAATAAAATATTATAGCATCAGAGAAGACGTTTCCTATTAATCAGGTAACTCCTTTTGGTTTGAGCCAAAATGAATCCATTGAATACATTCTCCACAAGGGGATTATTATTGGAGGAAGGGAGGAATGTTGGGAGGTGTATTGGACATATATTGGAAGATCATATGTATTTTTGAATGTGTGAAGAAAGGGGATATGTGGTTGCCTCTTATTGGGAAGAGAAAGGAAAGATTTAGCCTTTTTTAAAATAGGTTTGGTGTACCTAAGTTTTTACCTATAAAAGTCATAATATTCCAAAAAAATCATGAATGGAATATGGATGTCTGATTAATGGACAAATATTTGGATTTTGATAAGTTTCATAGAATTTTTTCTTCATAAATTAAAATATTAGTATTTTATTAAACTATTTTTTCTTCAATATTGTAAATAATTTTGATCATTTTCATTAGTATTTTTTTCAAAAACATTGATCACCATAGAAGAAATTATAAATTATTATTATTTGAAATAATAAATAAATTTCTAAAAATATTAACCATATAAGTTAATGACATTATTTTAAAATTAATCACACTAATGAGATGACATGGTTGGTTTTTTAAGTATAAACGTGCAAAAATTTTCTACATTTGATTATCAAATTAATATTAAAATTTATTCCAATGACATAAATCACATTACATGGAAAAAAAATTATATAATTAAAGGTAGAATAGAATTTAAAAAAAATTAATAATACAAAAAAAATAAATCAAACATCATTTTTGAATTCAAAATCTTTTATTTTTTATCAAAAAATGATGTTTCTCATAAAAATCCAAAAAACAACCATTAGAAAATTTTTAAATTTCAAAATTTAAAATGGAATTTATTTAATAATATTCATTTTTTGAATATTTCTAGAAGAAAATTTATTATTTTCTATATAATGGCAATAGAAGTAGTTAATTTTATAAAATGGTATTCAAAAGAATATAAGGACATTTCCAAAAAATATATCATTCATAATAAATAAGTATTATTTATGTAAAAAAATTAAAAACTATATTTGAAAATAATTTATTACTATTCATAGAACTATTTTCAACGGTTTGGTTATAATTATCTCAATTATATATTTATAACAATAAAATTATGATTCATTGAAAAATCAGTATTGTGTGTAACATACGCGAAGTGGGTGTTCAATGAATCATACAATGAGTTGCTACTGTGTAGTGACTATTATTTGGTACAATATGAAATGAGTCATTAACAGAGTGCATTGTATGAAATGACTAGAAACATAATTAATTCAAGAAAATAATTGTATATAAAAAACTCAGGGTGTTATATGCTATGTAATCCCATGCTATTTGGAATGTATCCTTGACACATCCAAATGGGAACATGGGTAGTTCTTCATATATTATTTCACCATTAATAAAATTTAAAAATAAACAATAATGATAAATATATCTATAAAATGAAAATTAAATTCAGATTAGTGAATCAATATACATGGAATGAATATCTCACCACTACTATGAATATAGATCAAAATTCAAATAAATATATTTAAATATGAAATGTGATCCCTCTCATAAAACATTATAGTTCTAGGTGTACTGGATGTTCCAATGATGGGTGATAATCCAAAATTTTTTAATCGATATAAGGGATCATTCTAAATATTTTCAGTGACCTATGCTCGATGACCAAGGGTTATTTTTTCATTAGGATAAATACTTAATAAAAAACAATAAATCCAAAAATGATTGCAATATATTAAATTTATAACTAATTTTTTTAGTTCATTATAATAATTTTACTTCAGTAGGACTCATGTGTAGTAAATGTGCCTTTGGTGGGAATTAAATAATTATTTATTTTAATTTACAGTTTACCAAAACTCTAATAGAGTGTTTTTCACTTTAAATTTATAATAAATTTACATTGATATGAAAAATTTACTACCACATCTTATGATCCTTTAATCAATTATGATGGAGATATTATTAAAATACATTTTAGATTAAATTTATTGTACTATAATAATTCAAGTGTTGAATCCCTCAGGTTGTCTCCTACATGTGTTCTTTTGATATGTGAGTAACAACGATGGATATTCTAGTTCTAAAATGGTGAATAAATTTTATTATATTGTTTGGATCGGTCTCTCATCCATCGATATTGGAGGAATATATCTTATATTTCACATTCTTTATATGGATATAGTATGTGGAATTTGAGAGTGATAATTAATTGTGAAAAACTATTCTCTATTTCTCAGTTAACTCAACATAATAGATATAAAAATAGATATATTGAGCTTGTGATTAGGTTTAAATATAATTTAATTTCATATTTTCTCTTAAATAAAATAATAATATTTATTGAACACCATGATAAAATATATTATTATAATTTTATGCAATCCATACTATCCTGATAAATAAAAAATATTGTTTAACCATCTTGTAAATTAATATTTTTCACTACGTGAATTTATGGAAAATTTAACTCCTCATCATTTATTACGTAATAGAATATATATAAAATAATATTCCTTTGATTAATAAATATTACGCATTATAAAATATAAATAAAATTATTCATCATCCATGAGAATAATATTTATTCCAGATAATAAATTCAAATATAATTAAATTGCAATTAGTTTAATGACATAGTGTGTTTCAATTTATGAGTATTTCTTATTGAAATTAGGTAGTATTTACTAATGGGAAAGATTAATTTATATAAGTAGGTCCTTAATCCGATGATAAATGACATGATTTTTTAATGATTAAATCCTCATTTGAATGCTCATGGTGTAATATAATTTGTTAATCGGAATATCTCAACATGTAGGTTTCACATTCATGTCACCAAGATTACTCCTTGACACATCATTCATTGAATCACTAAAATAAAAACATGATTAAACCCTAACCATGTAATTTAACGAGGTAGTTCGATTCCTTTTAAAAGTATGATATGTAGGAATCCATTAATATGTAAGGTAATAATCTTTCCTTGAGTTATCTATTAATAACATGCCATTCAGGATGCACCAATCACACCCTACATCCAACTAGCATATTGCGTAATGGTATTATGTAGTAAAAAATGCGCATGATTCATGAAATGTATCAATTTGGATTTTAAATTTCATAGAACCATTACACACAAACATAGATAAGAATATATTAGGAAATCAAAACATACCAAATTTTTACCAGAGAGTCTATTATCATAATTTCCCTCAGGGTGATTAAAACATAAAAATTTATTTTTTGAAATATTGTCCTCTTATGAGTACTCACAAATGATAGGTAAATTATATATTTCACATCATCGAATATTTTCTGATTATAGAGACATATATAATAATATCATCATGATATTTCAAGGTTAATGTTATAATGGGTAACGTCTATGACCTTCTCAATACGATATATACTCTAGTGAATTATTATATTAAAAATATGTAGAACAAAGAAAAATTATTTAATATATTATTATATTAATATTCATAGCATAAAATATATATGTAATCATATTACAAATATTCATTCTATGGAAACAAATATCAATAAATCCCACTTGGAATATAACCAACTTCATGGAACATTTGGTCTACTAGACCTCAAATACTAATTATGTTTTTATTGAGTTTTTTTGGTAAATGGGTAAAAACCCTTGTCTTCCATAGAAATACTACCAAAATAACCTCACCTCTATATGAAAAAATCCCAAATGAAAAGACACATATTAAGTATATGCTTCATCTGCTAATATGACCTTCACTTCTTTGAAAACGAAAACACTATAGTAGTATCACAACCGAGTGTGATGTTATATTTTTAGTGGGTAATAAATAAAGATATTTGATAATATTTTATATCCATAATACTTCCTTATCTACCTCGTGAGTTTCAATATGCTTGGACTCTATTTTACCATCTCCAACCAAAACATTCGTTTAACTCTTCGATCATACAACGGAAACATTTAAATTCATGATATGTTCCATTTTTTATTTAATATCAATTCAAAATATTTTTCAATTTTTAGGTAAATATCATATGGTGACTAGTTACTAATATCTTATTTGTACTATTAATGATTCCATAGTATGCATCGGGTAGTTAAGTATAGTCTTAACATCCATCCAATGGTGGATACCCGGGTCTTCCTGATATCTTCTAACAACACAAAAAGAATAATTGACATCAATAAATGTATATAGAATACCAATTATTACTATCCCAATATCATATATGTAATATTTATATAACATTAATTTTTTATCTATTGTGTTTGACAAGAAATTATATAGGAATGATAAATTCCATGTGACACTAGGAACAATTAACTATTGTATTTTTCCATACTAAACCCCTTTATAATATTGTCAATAAATGTAATTTAACATTGGTTGATAGTACAATTTCATCTATCGTGATTTATCCTGATATGAATAATATATATTTCCTCAACTAATTCATTTATGGATAACCATTTATTCAACCAATCATTCACATACTGTAAGATATATATCTACTTCCAAGATATAACAAGTCATCAATATATACAATAAAGAAAATTACATCCAAAGAACTAATCTAATTATAATAATAATACTCCCATTCATTATTTGAGAAGCTAAATTAATTTTTGGATTTTTCAAATTTAAATTCCTTGACCGATATGCTTTATTTAATACATAATTTTATTTTAACAATTTTCTTAGTTAGATGGAATTCCTTGGAGTCACAAAAAATTAAGGTTGTGTTATAGAGACATATTATATAATTATACCAATAAGGAAACCTATTTTAATATCCATTTCCAGACAACATATAAATAGATGTTCTTAACGAATCATATAATCCTAGTGGAATTCTTCCACGGAATAAGTTAATATTTTTCAATATAGTCAGTGCCTTTATATTATTTTAACCCTTTAAATTCTAGTTTCACATTAAAGGTACATAGTTCTCCATCCATTTATATTTCAATTATCAATAAAATTTTAAAATTCATGGGATATACATCCAATAGAGGATCTACCAATACACAGACACTGTTTTAATACATCGAATTTATTTTAGAATTCATGACTTCACGCCACATGGAAGCAGTTGTTCCACATAGGGATTCCTTATTGGTACAAGATCATTATTATCTACAAATAATGATTCACCATCATTGAGGACAAGAAAAACATACCCTCATGGTTCTATGACCTAACATCTACTCCTACATATTACAAGAGTCATTAGGAAATTTTTTTCTTCCACAAGGCAATTGTTGAATCTATTCCTATGTTAACTATTCTGTAACAAGAGCCTAGAAATCATTAAATTCTATCTCTTACACACAAAATCTTTTAGATATGTTCTCTATATATCTCTCACATAATATGGTATGTCTTTCCACTATTACCTTTTTAGGGTTCAAATAGTTAATAAAACCTTTAGTCAATGGGTATCCTATAATGTTATACATTGTTCCTTAGGGTGCATGTTTTTTTTACTAAATGATGACATAAAAATTTCATCCCAACCTCATACAAGTATGTATTACACTACATGTTTTATTATATCCCACAATAGTTATGATATGAAATATGGTACCTTAGTTGGAACTTGGGTTGGAATTTATGCGGCTATTTATAACATGCATCCATTAAATAATAATATAAGATTCACATGAATATTTATTTATGTCGATTTTTTACAAAATTTTTTGTTCCTCCATTCATGTAAATTTTTCCACTAAGGTGTGTAAAGAGGATTATGTTATGATATAATCCACAACACTTGTAAATAATTAATGAACTATTGATTATGTTATTCTCCATTATGGACTAAGTGGAGATTCATAAGATTCTTATGATACAAATTCTCAAAATCATTCATGTATTCCAAGAACATATCAAATTTAATTAACTTATACTTCAACATGTATAAAATTACATATATAATAAAATCATCATTTATGTTATGATGTATTATTTCCCACCCCTTAAACTAACATTAAATTGACTACATTATTGGTATTACATAATTATTGAATATCAATGGCCATTTCACATTTTCCAATAAATTTATATTTTGCTTCATTCGTTGTAATCATGAATTACATAAACCAAGTTGATTTTGTTCGAAATTATCTAAACATCTAGCTTTGTGTAATATTTTTTTAGAGGAGAATATTGATGATGCAATAGTTAGTTGTGGAATAATTCATGCCATGTATTTTCATTATCGATTCCCATTAAATGAATTGTGTAATATAACACAGAAATATATTATTTAAATGTTCATTACCATAAAAAATATTTTCTATAAAATATATAAATTTACTTAAAAAAATGAAACTAAAACCATATGTATCCTGTATTGATATAGAAATAATGATTTTGGTAATCAAATGGAACATATTAGCATTCCTTTATAACCAATATAATTTGAATTTGCAATCTGAGTTGGTAGTCCATGATTGATAAAATTGTCTGTTTTGCTCCATTAGATGGTTGTGTGTCTACCTCACCTGAGTGGATTATATAAAACATTCATGGTTTTTGTAATTTACTACAGATATGTGGACCATGATCTATATATAATATAGAAATTATTGAAATAGATAAATTGAACTCAATAAAAATTTCACCTGAATCATCTCCTTTCTTATTTGGATATGTTTTTATTATTCTAGTAACCCTTAAATCATATATGAAAAAAATAGTACCATGATCCTTATCATTCCCCATGATCTTCAAATTCCTCGATGGTCCATAAGATGATGTTTGGGAAGAAATATATTATCATATTCTTTGAGTTTTATCACTATAAGGATTGAAGGTTTTTGAGGCTTCATATCCTTATTTACATGGAAATTAAGAGTAATTAAATATGGGAGATACATATCAATGTGGTTGATATAAAAATTAAAATCAAATATTGTTATGCCTCGAGGGAGTGATTCAAGAATGATATCAGTTCAAATTAAACAAGGAGTTCAAACCCAATAACCTCTATATACAACATATAGACAATGATCTTGACTATTGGAATCCCAACTAGGGTACTCTATCAAATACTTGTCTAAAATATATCCTTTTAGATATCAAAACACTCAAATAATTCACTTTCAATAAATATCCCATGGATATTATTTAACATGACATAAACATCCATGTTTTCATGTGTCTTCATGAGTTCACAAGACCTATATGATAACACCAAATAGAAAAAATCAACCACATCGCTCAAATTTTTTTCAATGAGAAACTAATATTCATCAATTGACTCATTAGTAGGTGAAACATGTATTAAGGATTCTAGATTGTATGATTCTTATTCATGTCCCAACACAACCTGAAGGGATCTCAACTATTCGTGGATGTTATGACAGTTGAGGAGATAATGTTTCTTTAATATAAATCATAGGTATAGTGTTTATGATGATTATTTAATTTTTATATAATTATAATAGAAAAATATTTTTACTTTTCTTGATTAAAATTTATTTGATAAATAATATATTGATTGAGTTTATTAAATCTCCCAAGATTATATAAAGTCTCAGAAATCCCTCATCACCAAAATCAAAACTTATGGTTGCCAGTAAATTCTAGTGTTGAGGTTCTGTATTCCCCTTTTCATAACCCATAATAGGTTGTTCATGATACTCAAATGTATTTGGGTAGGTATGTATTTTCCAATTATAGGGTTTTGGCTAAATGCCCTATTGAGTGGACTCCCCAATCCTAACATCATTTCTTATCCTTTCTCAACACTTCTCTCTAGAACAATTAAAATCTATAAAGGGATAATATATTGATGTATGATTTTTAAGACAACACATAACATTCATGAGAACTCAATGATCAAATTGGAATTCCCTGTTAGGGTTTTTCAAACACTTTATTATAATACATTCATTTATAATTTTGTAATGGAAGGAAATGCCTCACATAATATATATGTGAGTGATTTTAATTTATTATGCATGCATTATATCTTATTTTATTCTTTAATTGATTTTTAAAATATTATAAATAATTTACACAAATAATTAACATTTATGAATAAAATATTTACCCATAATACAATTACTGAAAATTTATATATACACATGAATTTTTTTATTTATCTAATCATGGTATTATAATGATAAAAAATGAATAGTTGGAAATAAATATTGAAATTATATTCCTAATAAAGATAATATCTAATGGTTTATTTATTACTTTGACCATAATAAAACCTATGACTTATGGAAATAACACTTTGTGTTGGTCTTGGTATCTGTTGAAACATACCACCAATCAACCTTCTTATCACCATGGTAGGCTTCATTAAGTTTCCTTTCTGAATCGTCTCCACATTCCATGGGATACTCCCATAATTAAATATATTTATAATTCACATGTAGATGGGTGGAACAAAAGGAAGGATAATTGGGATTATATATTCAACATTGGACACACCGTTGGTACTAATATATAGAGGGATGTCATACTCAAATGACATCATTTCAATTTATCAATTAACAATTTAAAACCCAATAATTAAATTAAATTACAAAAAATTAAAACATGCATAGTTCATTGTGAAAAATATTAACGTTCTTACAAAATCAAAAAAAATGAGAAATTTATTTTAGTTAAGATTCATTTCTTATTTGTTATTGATTATTATGATAAACACTATTACATTAATTAGATAATTAATTATTTAATTAACTAATTCTATTTCATGTTAATGATCCAATGAATTATTTTGGATATACTCTTTAAAAATGAATTCATGGAAAATAAATATCTGAACAAATATTTATAGATTGTTATAGTAAAATAATTAGGAGTTTATGATTCTTTGAAAATATCATTACATATTTAATTAAAATAAATTTGTATCAATAAAATAATGGTTTAATGCTGTAATTATAATGTTTATGTAATGTTTATACCTACCTTTATTAGGAGATTAAATAATTTTTACATTCTAGATATACAATATGTATAATAGTTTTCATGTATCTAGGGTACACACCTAGGGATATGTTATGTTACATGGCTAGAAAATTGGTAATATAATAACTCGATACATATCAAGTCTTCTAATTTTCATGTGTGTGCACAACATGTAGAAAAAATCAACGTGTATGTGACTATTTAACATATAAAATATGGCTACACAAAATTTATATCACATTCTCATGTCCACATTTATCTTTTAGGAATTTGGAAATTATTTTTGATATGGCAATGAATAAACATCATGGATTGAATATCAATAACATGGTGTGTAATCTGTAAATTATATCGGATGTCAGTCCCATCAGGTTTTCACCATGTATTTGAAAATAAGGATTGAACAAAAACCCTTACATAACCTTAGAGTGTAAATGATGATTACTCTATATAGACACCTTATAGTTTGAAATGATGTGTGCAAGGATGGCCCAGTCAACAAATTGTGTGTAGTAAATCAACAATATAATTTCTACTTTGTGTCTCATGTATCCACTAACACGGCTAGGTGTATTTCACGTGGTTAAACGATGTGTAATCTATATAAACATTGTGTATTCCTATGATATCCATCAATATTACAGGTATCATACCAGTATAATCTCAAGACATTCAATATATATTCACAGAAATAATAATTTGTGTGTTTTGAATGAGGAAATTTAAATGCCAAAGGCATGTTAATTCAAATAATCAGATTAAGAATGAATATTTATTTAACTGAAAATATGAACACTATTTATCATATATATGAAATATAATATAAAAAAATATGTATAAATTTGAAAAATTACATCAATGACACAAATTTCCTCCTCTATGTGTAGTGAAAGTTCCTTTGATCTGAATAAAATTAAAATTTCATTTCGTTTAGAATTTCTCAAAACCACAATAGATGATCTTTCATGATAAAGTTTTAAATAATTTTTCTTGATTTGAATAAAGTTTTACCTCATATTAGGATACTTTATTCAATATATATTATGATATTCTAAAAACCACATTCATAATACCATTGTTTCACTTTAAGGATACATGTGTAGAATCCCTCTAGTGATGATCCACTTTTTTCATTTTTGATCACTGAGTAATTCTAGTTAATATCGGACTGTTGGAGTAGTGGATAAATTTTATTACATATTTCAGGTGGATCTATCATCCTTCAATATTGAAAGAATAAACCTTTAATTTATCATTCTTATTGGGGAGAGAGAATGAATAATTAGTGTTAAAAATATTTCATGTGCAATGATTATCTATTTCTCTATTAATCCTAAAAATAGACATAACCATCTATTATAAAGAAGGGGATTTTGTTAAAATATAAATTAGTTACATGTATTAAGTTAAATAATATAATAATATTTATGAAACCCCTTGACTCTAATTATAATTTATTATTATTTTTTACCGCATGAAAACATATGCATAACAAATTTTATTTAACCACACTGTAAATTATTTTTTTCATAGAACATCGTCTTGGTTGGTTCTAACTCTGTGAAATATAATGAAGATTAGAATTAAAATTTAATTAAATATTTAATTCATTAATAAATATTTAAAACCATTAAATAAAAAATATAATTATTCTTATGACATATTAGTAAAATTTATTCCAATTATACAAATTCTAATACAATTTAATTGAGAAACGTTGAAGCACTTTGTGTACGACCCTATAAGAGTCATTTTATTTGGTATTAGATGGGTTTTCCTAAATTATAGGTTATTTTATAGATATGGGTTTTGAATCCCATGATAAAAAAATAATGTAGAAATTTTGAATACCACTCTTGATAAAATGTAGTGTAATACAATTCCATTGAAGTTTTATCTCATTACGATGGTCGCACACCCATATTAGCAACGTATAAGCTTGATATGTTATTCATTGAATATCTATAATAAACTCATCATTAAAAAGTCGTCATGAAATATATTTTTATAGTTCTATTTCAATAAATGTTTCAAGATATTGATATCTATTATCATATAAATGAGAAATCCATTCTCGATTTATTTATTTATAACATGTCATTCATGACACATCCAATGTACCATACTTCCAACAGACATATGGTGACAAAATTTGTCTTACTATATAAATGGATATGATTCATGATAAAACTAAATAATAATATTAAATTATAGGGACTATTATAAAAACTCATAGATAATAAAATCTTATGATACCAATCATGTGGAATTCCTAGTTGAAGATCTATTCCCATGATCTTCTATATGGGAGATTAATATGTGAGAACAACATGAGATGAATTAAAATTTTCATGTTCGTACTCGCACATGAAATTTTGATTACTATTTTCTTTATCATAGAATGTTATCATTCCATATAACTAGGTTTATGAATATAGTTATGGAATTTCAAGGTTCTCATCCTAATGGGTAATATATGTTAACTTTTCATTGAGATCAATACATTAGAAAATTATTACACTAATGTAATGGTTAAATATTATAGTATGTAATAATCTGTTTATGTTATTCACTTATTTAAATATATAATAAATTCATTCTATAGACAGTTGGGTCTAGGACACATACTCTAGAACAATCATTCGCACTAATACCTCCATCCCTTGGAACATTGGATTATAGTTTGACTATCTGATGTAATATGGATGAAAGGAATTACCTCATAATATTTTAGATCCACAATTTATGGAGGAACATTCCTGGTCACATGGTACCCACAACCCAACGGTCTTCATATTATGAATTCCTCCACATGGAAATCATTATGAGACTTCACATTTTAAATCATGGTTAATCACTACATTAATAAGATATTGTGTTGAAAATTAAAAACTCAACACTCACACGTCATCACCACGTCCAAAACTCTATGTCTCATCTGGAAGCCACCACATTTATCTGCATTACAGCATCCCCTCTAACATTACTATTTCTTGTATGTGTATTTGTCTTATAAACCACTTCTACTCTATACATTTGGATTCACCATTAATTTTTTCCACCAAGATGTCATCCACATTTTTTTTATGGTTAGATGAATAGTGGAAGAATTAATGGCGGGGAATAAACATAATTATTTTAGAAGATCTAATTAATAATTCACAATATTTTTAGTGATTTAAATTCTCTGACCAATAATAATTTTCCAATAAGAAATTGTCTTAAAAAATACCTAGAATCTAGACACTATATTTTCACGATCAGTTAATAATTATTATGTTCATATTTGGATAAAAAGATATCCTCATCTTATAGAATTTATCTATTGATGATTTTGATATTCAATATAATCATTCTAAGATTACCATCATTGCATTTGGGGGATCTATGTGCTGAATCCCTATACCAATGATCCATATGAATCACCTTTATTATCCAAAAAATTCCAATTGATTTGAGGGTGAAAGCATGTTTAATCAATCATCTTGGGTTTTTCATCATGTTCTCTCATACTTCAATCTTGAAGGATTATCTATAGATCATCTCAATATTTAAAGGAAGATAGGAAAACGTTTAAAGAGATAAATATAGTGTGCGAAATGATTCTCCATTATCAATTTCATGTATAATGACAAGACCCACAAAATAAACATTAACATATATTTGTAGTGCTATGGTTTATGTTGAAACATTAATTTATTCAATCTATACCTTAAATAATATAATAACCAATATTAAACCAAATGGTTATAATAATAATAATAATATTTTTTAATGGGTGGGTGGTAATAGGAATAATATGAAATGTTATTTATCAAAAATGAAAATTAATATTCATTAACATACATATTCTGAGTCAATTTGAAATCCACATAATATATCTAATACTAAAATAAAAAATATAATTTATTATTTCAATCAACAATAAATTTTATAATTGATAAAACATTTATTAAATAATTCAATTGTCTTTAGAAGAATAATTATTCAATCAATTAAAATAAAATAGAATTTAATTATGATCAATGAAAAAACAATGCTTCTGGATGATTATGATTCATTACCATTGATAATGGGGGGTCTTTCCTAATGACCAAGATAATTGTATAGAAATATTTCATGGAACCCAAGATAAATAACCTAATTTCATAATGATTGAAACCACATACAAATGATCATTGTGTGATATAATCCCTTTAACAAATTTTCTTATCCAAAATGTTTCACATAATCTCATCAACCTATAGGATTGATATATCATTGATTGGATATATAAAATAAGTATGATGATACACCATGGGAATGAAATTTAATGTGATGATAATATTCCCATCAATGATTAATGATATAAATATTCAAAAATATGAATGGTAAAATCCTTCAACAAATTATTCATTAATAACACTTCACACATGATGAACCCAATCTATCCAAAAATTCATGAACTCTATTGTATTTTATTTTGAAATACATAAAATTCTATGAGTCATAATATAAATTCATTATAATCAAATTGTTTGAGGACAGTTACACATTCTTGTAGATTGGAATATTTGATGACACCAAAATAATAGGAATTCATACTCGATGGTCTTTTTTCACAATCTTCCATCAATGATGTTACCGTGTGAGAACATCATGACTAAAAGTCTCTTCCTCTTATGAGCACTCAGACATGAAAATATAAACACCACTTTCCCAATCATAGTACATTATTTGACTACAATACAATATATAATAATATCATCATAGAATTTTAATTCTCTCATAATAAAAGGAACTGCTATGATCTCATCAATGTGATGAATACTAAATCAAATTATTATATCATATTCATAAATAAAAATGAAAAATATATACTATGATTTTTTATTAACAATAATATCATCAAATATATTTTTATGAAAAGTAAAATTAGTTGTTTCTTGGACACTATCTAAAATAAACTCTCATTTGGACTAAATCCACTGCCTACAACCATTAATCTTCTAGACCTCACCATATCGTAATGTAATTATGAGTCAAGTATTTGTTCAAGGGGACTTCTACATTGTATTATATTGAAAATTATATCACATCACCCACATGTATTTGCGAACAATCCAGAACGAAATGAAACGTATGATGAAAATTCTTTATGTACTGATGTTACCTTACGTCCTTGGAAATAGTCACCACTGTAATATTATAAAAATTTATTCTGATAGGATCATCCCTTATAGAGATAATATTGATATATTGTTAGTATTAATGTATAAAAAGTAAATTATATTCTCAAGAAGAATCCACAATATACATATTGTCTATTATAGAACCTTCAACCAAATCTAGCATTATGTAATTCTATCTCACAACACCTTCATTTAACGAAAATATATATCCCATTTAGAAATTCATTTTATAGTGATATATTTATTTACTAGATTTATAATATCCTCTAATTAACAGTTCATATTATTCCCCATATTCTAAGAACATAACTATAGAATGCCTAATAGAAATATGGATATTCAAGACTACCATCCTAATGTTCTTTATATGATCACATTGATATAAGTCAATCCAAATCAATGTGTATACAACATCTGACATAGTAAATATAATATCATACATGATTTACTCAATAAAAAATGATAAGGGAATAATAACCATTATTTTTAATCATATTATTCTAAGGACATGTTTTCTTAGAATGTTGAATACCATGTTCTGTTGGAAACAATCCCCTCTTTGGTGGTTTCTTCAAAAACCAAATTATTATTTTATCAGTATTTATTCCATAAAATAGACCATGTAATATAAGTGTTCAATCATTATGGATAATAATCCCAATTATATACGTTTCCTCACATATTTCCTTTATAGATAATCATTTATTCAAGTATACATTAATTCAAAATAATATGTGTATTTTGTTTCCAATTAGTACTAATTGATAAAAATGTACTATTAAAAAATGTCATAACACCCAATAAACAACTAATAGACAAATTTATCACATTATTTATTTATGAAATAAAATTATATTAGGTCCTCAAAAATGAAAATGTGCTGTGACATATATGATTTCTTTAATTCGTTAATGGATTTCGACAATTTGGAAAAAAAGTTGGATATTATTGTACTAAAAAAAATCATCAGGTGGTATCATATAGAAAACTTCATAAAGATTATGATCAAGGGATGATATTTTTACATCCATCTACCAAATCTCATAGTAATGGGAGGAAATAATAGAATGATGAATTATGATTGATTTAATCATTTCAACCGGTTAAAATTTATCATCATTGTCACTGTGTTAACCATGTTAAAACCATTTTACCTCAAACCATGAATTATACATACTGAAATTACCACCCATTACCATTTTCATTTTGAGTGATCATTTAAAACCAAGGTATTTACACAAAATATAGGACCTACAGAAATAGTCATGTTTTTGGAATATTAAATAAATTTCAGAATTCAGGTCTTCTTTCCTCGTGGAAATATTTGTACCCTAACTAATTATTTATAGGTAAGTTTATCACTATTATCAAATAATAATGAGTCACCATAAAATGTGACTATAAAACCATATTTTTATGGTTCTCTTACACACATTGTACACATAGACACAACTTCTATCTTTAAACAACTTTTTTATTCATGGGGTTTGGTAAAAAAAATCGTGTTCCACATCATGTGTATCTTGAGAATAGAATTCATCACAATCTATCAATATCCCAATCTATGGTTTGTTGATGTTATACATCTAATGTAATATGGGATGTCTATCAACCAATACCATTTTATTATAAGGATTTTTTTTAAAAATAACAATATTTCCATGGGATATCCTATAAAAATACACATATGGTATTAGGGTGAAATTATTTTACATGAATATTATTAACAAATTCTTTGCAACCCACACATATAAATATGATAAAATTAGTTTCTTTATATTATAACATAGGTATGTTATACAATATACCACTGTAGATAGAATTTGTTTAAGTGTGTATGATACTAATTGTAATGTGTATCCCTAAGTACCATTCAAGACTCACAACAATCATCATTGATCTCACCATGACTAATATGGTGAAATTAGTAATTTAACACAAACCTTTCCACATAGGTGTATAATAAGGAGTGACATGAGATAAAATCCCAAAATAGTATAAATAATCAATGAAAAATTGATTAATATATTCTTTAATACAATTTAAGTATAGGTTTATAATCTTATTACCAATATAATTCTTGACATGATAATTTTATTCTTTTAATCTCTCAATGGAATCCTACTTATACCTCATCAATTAGAAATATCAATATCTATAAAATTCATCAATAAAATTATAAATTATGTTTACCCACCACATTCATTACATGGAAAGGTCCTAACCAATTGTCATGAACTAATTATAGAATATCATTTTCCCATATACATTTTCCACTAAATTATGAATTTTACAATTTTTTAGTGTATATTTCAATGAAATACATAATGTTTATTTAGATCAAAAAATTAAATATCTATCTTTATGTAATTTATTCATACACTTTTTCTTTGCATATCCTGGTAGGTTATGCTAATGGTTGGTGTGGATTGAGTCATGTGAAGCATTTTTTATAGTTATTCCCCCTACATGTTTTGTGAATTCTAACACATATAGTATATTAAACATAATTTACATACCATAAAAAATCTACCCTTGTGGAATAAAAATCATTTATTTAATAAATTGTATAGATAAATCCAACCATAAGTAGTTTGGATAAATAATTATTTTTCTATTAATCGATGTCACGTTGAAACAATTAGGAAAAACATGATCATTCTTGTTGGAAAAGTTACCTAGCAGTCACATATTGATACAAAAACATGATTACCTCTATTTTTTGTTCTTAGATCTATCATAACATTTTCAGTAATTATTAATCTATATGGTTATTATATTTTATACATATGTGATGAAAAAATGATATATATAATACCAAATTTGTAGAAACTCATAAATTTCATTCAATAAAAAACACACCAAAAGCTTCCCATTAATTTTTTTTTGGAAGGGTGGATTTTTATTCATACAGTGGATATCCTTACCACATGACAATCAAACAACATCATGTTCCCTTGTAGGCACCATCATCTTCCTCTTCATGGTTTGCTGTTATGAAGAAGCATTAGTATTTGATATCTTTTCTATGAATTTTTGTTTTTCCACCCTAACGACTGTTTGATTTTAGAACATCATATATTCTTGTGGATGATTAGAAAGAATATCTATGAAATATTTCATTATATTGTTCATATTCATATTTACAAAAAAATCAGAGAATCATTAAGGGAGTGAATCAGGTATGATATCAATTCATAGTTTATTTTTAGAGATTAAACCTTAGAACATATATGTGAAAAATCTAGCCAATGAACATAACTACATGTGACCTAGATGGTGCATCGTATCTACAATGACTCTAGAAATGGATTTTTGATATGATAAACTATTCCTATCAAGATATTTCATTTTACAAACCTAATATTAGCTTGAGTATTATATAATCACTCATATCATTATGAGACTTCATGTGTTGATAACCAAAGATGATAACATAGAACATTTATCATTAAACACATTTATAAAAAATTATAAACAAGGAATCCTCTATCACTCACCTGACTAGTGGGTGGAATATGAAATGTGGATTCAATCATGTAATATTTCAGTTCATGGTGCATCATTAACATAAAGTGTATGAACCATTCTTGAAAGTTTATTCCTGTCTAGAGATACCCTTTATCCATTAAATATCATAGGGGTGTTGTAGATTATTATCGTTATATTTATTTAAAAATATAGAGAACATTATTATTACTTTTCTTTGATTATAAATTATGTGATAAATGCAAATTAATTTTATTCATTATCCAATTATTTTATCAATTCCTATTCATCTTCACAATTGAACATGGAATGACTTGATGCTAACACATTCTATTGGAAATGATCCATATTTATCTTCTTAACGATCTAGATGTTTACCAGGAAAATCATAATAAAGTGTTTCGGTGGCATTCAATCAACTATATGCTTATACCTTCAGGATCTACTGAGTGGACTCACCAATCATGAAATTTTAACTTTAATTTCTTCAAAATAATCATAAAAAATTTAATTTAACAACCATTGGTCCTCAAAATCAATATATGATTGGTTATTTCAACCAAACTTCCTCATGATAACTCCCTGTTAAAATTATGTGTCAATAATTTGTCTATGGAATCACTTATTTCAAAGGATTCATTCCAAATATTGTAATTTAAGGAATAATAATTTATTATTAACATGCACAAATTTTCTTATAATGAATAATATATTCTTATTTTATATTTGTTTTGAAATGGTGAGGCTCAATAACCATTTATTAAGTAAAAAATACATGTACAAAAGATAGACATAAACAAATTCCAAAAAAAAGAACATAGTAAATTATGTAACATGAGATCGACTACTCATGTTGTGGTGAGTGGAGTGTCCACCCTGACCATGTGGATTTCCTACTCTTATCCGTGTTTTGAAATCCATCTATGTGCCTCCTCCATCATCTAGAAGTCCAAAAATCAACATTATTCATCACTTACTCTTCTTGAAATAAACAATCAGTTTTTAGGCCATCATCCTCAATCCATAATGGTGTATGAAACTGAAAATAATTATCATTACATAAATTTAAATGATACTAATCCTTAGTATGAGGAATAGGACCATAGTTCTCATTATAAAATTATATAATTGTATTGTACCTATATATGTTTTAATTTTAAGACCTATGATCCCATATTTGAAAACCATGTTTGACACTAATATATTGATTTCCAAGAGACACCACAACGATTGAACAAGCCCATATATCAATATTATCCAAGTTTAAAACATTGTTTTCTTGTTCACCCATACATGGTTACGAAGTTAAAGAAATCTAGGTCCCATTACAGTGATTGAAACCCTCAATGAGTTGGTAATGGGGATCTGCATGTGACTAGTAGATATGTCCACAAGATTACCTTCTATACTTGAGAAAAACACATTCAATATTATTGATTTTGATATCTAAATTCCATGGGAATTTAGTAAATACAATCCATGTCTTACATGAGTCATAATAATACAACATAAATTGCTCATAATGGTCTTCCCACTATACATAAGATTTGGTAAATCTAAAGTGCATAATGATTGTTTTACACCCCATAATGGATCCATTGTGTGACTAGAAAAATGTGGAGGAGGGGAAGAAGCTAATGATTCATTTTGAGCCAAAATAATGATTGAAGGATCCATATGGGATTTGAAATTATTAAAAGTACCATAAATTCTACATGGAAAAATAAGCTACTCATTAACGAACACATGGGTAGAATTACCTTTCTATAGAGAGATAGGGATGTGGGCATTTTTTCTCTTGTATGTGGCAGTGTCCATCTTTCTCTTCCCTTTACGATATTGAGAAGAAATTTTTTCCCTTATATTAGTTGTAGGCAGATTGTCTTGTACATATCTATCTGTTCCTTCTTGACTATCAATAGAATCTTCATCATCATGGCCACCCATTGTTTTCAATATAAAGGTGTCTTAGGATGAAAATCATGTAACGTTAAAATAATATTCAATAACAATGTCATCGGAAGGCAACATGGGATTTTCGAAAAGTTGAGCAAGATAAAACAAAACAATGTCATTATAAGAAGAATTAGTTGGCATAATCATCCCTCCATTTAATCATATATTTTGAGGGTAAATTTTAGAACCAAGAAATATGGTTCCCCTAGAATATCCTAAAAAATATGACCATGGTGAAATACACTATTAGAGATAAAATTAATGGAAATATAAACATGTGAAGCAATATCTATGAGAAGATCCTTAGATTTCATTTCAAATCACTAGTTATTATCATTATTTTCAATCCTTAGACTATGCTGATGATTTTAGTCTTTTAATTGACATTTTGAATAAAAATATCTAATATATAATTATACATTGAGTGTCTAATAATTTTATAAGTATAAAAAAACATAGGTATTTTCTCAAAAACAATTCTGAGATTATTCACATCCTAAGGTGTATAGGGAAATACAATATAAATCATGTTTGAACTTATGTAAACATCAATAAAGAACGATATATGATGACCAAAACTAAACATCATAGTGGTAGTGTCCATCCTAATTTTTGAACCTGTTATAGAGTAAATATAATGAAAACTAGGATACCCTAAGACACTATATAAACCATTAATTTTTGTCCATAATTTTTAAAAAGTATCTATAGTTCAATTAAGGATGATGATTAGAACCCAATCATGAACCTATAGAGTACTCCACCAAATAATGATTTTTTTAAACTCCACACTTGATCATTCTATTCCAATGAATGGTATATAATATAAAAAATACCATGACCAAGCGAGGAACACTTGATATCTAAAAAATATAAAATAGTTGAAAAAAAAATTCATTACATCCACAACCATAAAATTGTTAATACCATTTGAATATGTGTTGTGGTAAATAAAATAATTCATTCAAATATTAATCCTTTCTGAAATGGATCAATTCAATATGGATAATTGAGTTTTATCACCATTGCCGATGATTTGCTGGGAAACCATATTTTTTAGAATATCTATTGTTGATCCTAAGAAACATGAGAAGTAAAATGTTAAACATATAGTTCCTTGATCAGCTTTGTATTCATTAATGTAGAAATCACTTGTCAACCACCTATATTATTGAGAATATTGTAAAATTAATTTAATTATATTGGATGACGAATGGCTTCACAATCACTAGCATTCTCCTAGAAAAGATTTTACCATTTTTTACATGTATTTATAGTTAAATATATTTTATCATATACATGTCATATATATATTATGTTTATTTTACAAATTGAAATTGTTTGAGGAGAAGACCATTTATTAAAAAAATAGCAAGAAAAACCCAAACCCCTATTGAATTTTTGTGACGTGAGAAATCATTACAAGACCGAAGGCCAAATGGAAATCAACCGTATGATTTATTGGTCAAAGCGACCATTGAAACAATTATCACAACATGTATCCCCATAATAAATTATTAAATTGTCCTATACAAAAAAATCACAATGTCCCAACAACATTGAATGTCTAGTCATGACTAAATGGTCTAGTGGTAAAGGGCCAAAAAATTACTCAAAGGTACAAGAAATCCCATATTCACTAGAATGCCAATTTTTTGTTGTTTTTTAAATGGAGGAATGTCTTCAAACCTACATTTCATTGCCATATAGGGTTGATTTTATCACAAGTGATTTCCATGGATACATGTCCCTCGCTTCAAAAAAACAATCTGGTGTAGAATATTGTCATCCTGTAGAACCCAACACACAAAGTCCGTTTACTTGTTTCTAGAGACCCCACATGTTCCATGGAAATATTTAATAAATGATAATGAAATAAAATTTATATATGGAATTTGAGATACCATAAAATGATGATATGTTTGAAAGACCACCAATGAGACTAACTGGACCAACCACTATCTCCTACAACCAGAGTCATCAATACGTCATGGATCCCTCATCATCCCACTACATGACCATCGACCCATAGACAATTACCTTCCAAAAAATAATCATGCTGCTGTAGAAGTTTCACATGCCTCAATAATGCCGCAACCATGCACTACGAAATCATAGGGCGCTCTTGAGAGTAGATATCTCCCATTTGGATTTTTCATATGTGATTTGACAATTTGGATAAAATATTTACACATAATCCAATAAGTTAAATTAAATATTTTAAAATTACTTCATTTATTTATATGATTCCATTATTTCATTAATAAAATAAAAAATTCATAATATAGAAATTAATTTAATAATTTATGACCTATTCGAGAGAAGAAGAAATTGTAATTTTTTTCGAGTGTATGAAATCTTCCATTGAACTAGTGAAAAACAACCATTTTACTAGTCATGGAATGACTTATATCATTACAAATGTCATTTAGTTTATCATCTCGGGTGGCATCATCTAGGTTTTATCTTGAGTGGTGGTGGATGCGGGTCTCAAGATGATGTCGATGCAGTTTGATGACTGCGATAACATGTAACCATATATGTGCAGCCCTCCTCACGTGGATCATGTGAGTTGTGTGAGATTTTATATGATATGGTGTCTCTTTTTAATTCTATAATATGATGTGATATAAGGGTTTTGGCATGGTGATATTGGTTTTGAATAAATATTTTTTTAATTTGAAATTTGTCATATGAAATGTGTCATTCATAAGTTGTGGATGAACCATGGGTTATCACTTTTTCCATAAATGTGTTTAAATAATTAAAATTTAATTTTCAGGTTAGGTCCACATTCTGTCTCTAACTACCTTAATGTGCCATGGGATAATCTATATATTACATGTTTTTACAACTCACATGCAATTGAGGGGAACCAAATGATTAGTTAAAGTAGATTATATAAATTACCTTTGACAAATAGGCCCTACATGATAATGGGGTGAAGCAAGAAAAAAAATATCATTTTAATATAATTATTAATAATTGATTAGAATTGAAATATATTCAATTAAATAAAATCAATACGTATACTAGTATTTGTCAGGATCATGAAGAGACATACACATGAAAGGAATACAAACAATTATACTGACTAAATTTCATTTTTATTCATTATGTATTATAATGAAACAAACGGATTAATTAATAAATTAATTAATCATTTAATTAATAGAATTTATCATAATGACCAAGTGATCTCTTGGATATATCCTTCATAATGGACTTCATGGAAAATAAATGGTTGAACCAATAATAGGTTATTATAATAATAAATTAATTGATTATTTAATAATTAATTAAACCCATTACTAAATAATAAATCAAAATCAGAATAAATCATTTAATAAAGGTTTTTACGATACAATTTTATATTTAATTTAATAAAATCATTCCATTTATTAGGAAACTATAGGTAGTGTACTATTTAGAAAAAAAATTGTTTATTTTATTTGGCATGTACCTGGGTTATATGTGTGGTGCTTTAGTGTGTACCCCGTATGTACTATATAGAATTATTTATCATGTTTTATGACATATATTACCATTTCAGTTTTCTTAGGATACATTATTGGGTCTTTAGTGATTATTTAATTGGATTACATGGCGTGTAAAATAGAGATATATACCATGTGATCTGAATGACGTCCATACATGAAATCAGCCTTAGTTATCAACATTTTCATATATGGAATGAGTACATTCAATGTATAATTTTTAAACATTCTTTTTCCATCACATGTCGTCTATCAATGAAACCCATAAAAGAACTCGGTGTGTTCATCGTATGTGTGATTAAAAGTCTTATATAGGGTAGCTGCACGTAGTGTACATCGCAAATCCTTTGTCTTCATGTCATGATGAATGGGTCTGTATGTAAGTTGGATGTGTAAAATCATGAACAACACACCATGTACATTGTGTACATGTTGTGTATGTTAATATTATTTGTGGTTGTGAGTCTCACATGGTTTGAAAGTTCATACGGAAACACAATTTTTTTTATTTCATCGTTAACCATGTAGACTATAAAAGGTGTATTCCACCTACATGTCACATATTTTAACTTTCCACGAGCTAGTTGGACTGGTATTCATGTGGCCTGGAATAAATACACCATGTGAAGTTACAAATAGATGAATCATGTATCCCATGAAGCATAAATGTGTGCTGAACATTGATACAAAATGTGGACTCCAGTTACACATCCAGTAAGTACATGTAATTTGATAATAATATGTGACTAATGTGTGGAATTAAACTTCTAAATAAAATGTTCCCATTCAATTTCCTATGATAAATGGGGTATTTTTATTATTTAAAATAAAACATTTAAATTCTTTTTATTTATATATTAATTCATAAACACTCATATACATAAAATATCATCACATTACATTATTAAAATTCCAAATGAATCAAAATAGATAATAAAAATAACATAAACAGGTAAAAAAACTTGTCATGAATTGGTCATTGGTCAATACACAAGCCTCTAGTGAACATAAGACACATGGAAGTAGACTAAATCACATGGAAGTGACAATTAAAATATCCCATCTTTGGAAAAAATTCATAAATAGAATTCAGGTATAATGTGCATGAATATGTAACAAAATAGAATCAAACATCAATGAGAATTATATTAAGTAAAAAATAGTCATTCTTCAATAATTAAATAGGATGAATGAAAGACACCAAAAGCATGTAATGTGGTCCAACCATGATAGGGGTGCAGATGAATTTTTATTTAAATAATTTCATTCATAATCAGTTTGAATTAAAATTTAAGAATTAGTGAATATGTAATTAATTAAAGGTAAAATATAAAAGGAAAAACGAAGAATAGTAAATGGGACAAGAAGGATTTAGTAGTTGCATTCAATGGCCTACATGGATGGGTAAAATTTTAATATTTGTTCTCAGTATGAAAAAAAGGACTGCATAACATGCCAATACAATATTAAGACACATCAGAAAAATGGGACTAGATACATACATGAAATAAATGATAAAAAATGAACCGTCTATAAAAAACATTGATAAAGGATGAAAGTTTATATAGGACCGAGAAACCCATACCAAGGACTTCTCCAACATTTTTAAGGATGAATACTATTATAAGATGTTTAAATAATGGTCAATAAAATAAATAGGTTTAATTATTCAATATCATCAATATTTTCTTGGTAAGTAGTAGCATTCTAGGTTCCTGAGTGAGGTGTAGATTAACCAATTCTGGCTGGATTCCCAATTTCTCTATAGAACAAGAACTATTAATATTGGACATCCTCCATGTTCAATAACAAGAACATGTTTATGGTATATTGATTCCATCGATCGACAATAATACAGAATATAGAATTGAGAATTTAGAATAGTTGTAAGGGGTGAGAATCACCCATATCTTTTTATGTTGATACTCTATCATATGATGAGGCAATGTGAGGGTCTATCCTTACACTATTGGATCTTTGTCAAACCTGTCATGACCCAAATATAGTCACCATCAAAACTCGCACCTGACCTAGCCCGTGGTAAGGCCCAATGGACGTTTCTGATGCCCAATTGATGGCACTAGTTTCTGGGTATCACAAAATTGAATTTGGGAATGATTTACTTGAGTTTATAATCATAAAACAACAAACAAATCCAACATAAAAAATCAGGAATTTCCAAAACAAACTAACTTTTTAAAAAAATTTGATTTGAATTAAATAATTTATAACAATTCTCAATGACTATAAAAAATGATGATACCCAAAATGGAAAGCCCAAGAACCTTCTCATGTCAAGGGGAACCTCCCTCAAGCCATATCCATGACACTACGCTATTAAAGACCACTAGAAACCCAAAACACAGGAACTAAACACTTTATCCAAACCTGTGACAAGATAACCATGTCTACATACAC
Source organism: Viscum album (assembly GCA_963277665.1). NCBI lineage: Eukaryota > Viridiplantae > Streptophyta > Magnoliopsida > Santalales > Viscaceae > Viscum > Viscum album. Next base: position 1,690,788,188 of record OY728120.1, read on the forward strand.
CCAAGGGTGTACATTGGGTGTGAACAAAATCCTAGTAGGATGCCACCACTAAAAGATTCCATGTGATAAACATTCAAGGATGAATATAATGAAACTTTTCATAAACATGAAATACTAATACAAATTTTAAAGAGATGAAACTTTTAAAAAATAGTTTTCAAGTGGAATAATTTAATGAGTCAACATATTTAAATAAAATTCCAAAGCTCCTAAATTTTCTATCCAATAATACTACATGTCGATGATAAGAATAATGTATCTAATTAGTAAAAGCAATGAAAAATAACTCATAGGAACTAGTTTGTTGTGTGTCCCAAGTACCTCATATATAAGTGAATGTAATGATAAAAATATATATTTTCATTCACATGAGACACTAATTAGGATCATACACAAAACCTAGTGGTCCCACATCATCATCATCATCATCATTGTTTATTTATTGTTTTCATCATCAATATTTCTGCGTGAAATAGGTTTCGAACTCCATGGGAACACTAGCACACTAGTACACGTCAACCCACCTAGATACTATGGTTTTCCTTCATGTTCATAGAAATGTTCCATATTCCATGATAATCAATTTTGACATGAAAATATCAATTCCATGTCACACACACACCAAAAAGCTGACACACATGTCACATAATACTCCTTTGACAAACAAAATTTCATTTTTGAAATCATACTCACATAGAACAACCCACAAACGTGTTTCACACCTTTTTGTAATTTGATAAATCATTTTAGAAATTTATTAAACATTATAAAATGATTTAAATCTTAAATCACCACTTTACCTATAAAGACCAATCTTATGTGAACTCACTCAACAAAACTGTACATATACACCCTTTTCCAACATTGTATAACTCAACAAATCAATTTCAATTTTCATAAAACAATACAGGGGGTATAACCTTGTTTTGCACACAATACCCATTTCGAACCCCTCCTTCAAGGCCAAAATCACCCCAATAAAAAAACAGAGTTGACAGCCCGAAAAAAATTTACAAAACACATTCAAATTTTATCAAATTACCTCAAATGAAACAACAAAATATACACAAGAAAAATACATATTTAAAAACAAATATACATATTTGAAACTAAAATAATAATCAATATAACAAAAATGGTTCCGGTAGAAAACATAATTTAAGAGGAGATTGATTAATATTTAAATGAATCAAAGATAACTCATCTACGGATTCTCACACATTGAACCACCATCCTATTGTGTAAAAACACCAATTCATTGTGAGAAACATCAACCGCCCCACCGCCACACCATGAGGGAGTTTAATATAACCTTAAACCCCAATATTTGACTATAAATACATAAAATAAAACCCTATGTATGAACCCTAGATTCTGGAAATTTTAGAACATCATGAATAAGGGAGGAAACCCTAAGAAGATGGAAGGATATGAAGAGGGAAACACTTATGTAATGAAATCCTGAATAAAATGACCAAAATAAATTAGCATCTGAATTTCAAAACAACCAAAAATGAAAGAGATAATCTAATAAGGATGAGGTGGACATGTAGAAACTAAAATGGGGGAAGAAGAGTAAAAATTGAATGATTTATGAAATAAAAAATTTAACTCTTCAAATCTGAGAAACATGAGAAATCCAGAGAAGTTTTTCTCCAATAAGTGATGAATATGAGATTCAAAGAGGGTTATGAGAGCATGGGCTGCACCTAAAGTAAGTGGGATTGGATGGGATTTCGAATCCATGAAAAAAAATTAAAAGTGTATGAGATATTAAAGAATTAAAAACAAATTTAAAGCATGAAATGAGATTTCTGGCTGGCCTAATACATTAATAAAAAATACAACTACATCCTTATTGTGGATTCATGTGAGGTCCAAATGGATATGGTGGTTTTAATATATCTAGGTATTCCAATATAGAAGTTTAATGGGTGTAAAAAAATTTATAAATGAAACAGTTATAAATTAAAAAAATTGGTTTTTAAATCGGGGAATGGGCTCATGTTTTTTCCCAAGCCCTAAAAACTCACCAATTCCTCAAAAAATGTACGGGAAAACACCACAACAATGAATGAATGGAAATTAAAAAAAATTACAATTAAATGTTTCCATGGATGTGAAAATTCTCCCCACCATAAATTTTTGCGCTCTCAGAAATCCACAGCAAGACCGAAAGCAAAGACCAAACCCAACCGAAATTTCGAAGTGGACTCATTTTCTATGTTTCGCCCACCCCCAAAAATCCAAAACACCTCCAGTGATCAATTATGGATTGAATACACTCACAAAGAAAATATTACACCACATTCCTAAAATGATAAATCACATTAACACATTATCCCAAATGAAAACTCCGCAAACACTATCCTAACAAGGCACAAGAAATTTACAAAAATGAACAACAATAATGAACATGGATTCACATACCTAGCTATAACTAAACTGTTGGGTGCTCTCCAATAAAAACATTTTCCTAAGGAAGTTGTTGGTAGATAAATAACATTGAATGAGAATTCCTACCACCCATCCATGACCAAGGAATAATATGAGTTACTAGTTCGAGGAGACACAAATGGTCTCCCCACCATAAGAGACAACAAAATTTTTACAGAGGCAGAATGAAGAAAATAATTGGGGAGTCCCAAATGGACTCCCTGGTACAAGATGTGTACTTCCATGTGAAATATACAAAGGATCATACAATAGAATCATAGTTGGTCTCCCCACTATAAAAACATCCACCTTAACCGACAAGAATGGGCTGACATAGAAGGAACCCAAATTTAAAGAGTTAGGATGACCACATGGTTAGTTCGCACAGTTTGGGAAACTATGAGCTAACCATGGGGATCCTTCTATCAACATGGTTTTCTAGGGTATGATTACTACTAACCATGTGCTCATTATGTATATCAAAATTTCAATCCATTATCCAAAAAACTCCCATAGGGGGAGGGAATGAAATTGGTTGATAACATAGACATGAGGTCCTCCCACATCCTTCCATCAAACGGGAACAAAAAAAGAAATATGAATAAACCATAGGTTTAAATTATTACCATCTTTCTTATAGAGGATTGCACTCTGCACAAGGGTTTGAATGACCTTGGGATTTCCCCTATCTATATTCCAGCTTCTCTCTGGGACCTAAGGATAGAGCTTATTGGAATGATCCATATTTAGCCACATAATTAGGGTTTGGAAACCCCTGAATGTAACTACTTCTTATGGGTCTACAAAAAACTACACTGCAATCACATATGGGATCACCAAGACATAACACACTCCAAAACTCAATCTACCCAAACCTAATTTTTTTTCAAAAACATGGTCTTAGAAGATGAGTACACACCACCCCTTGTTTTCATCGAATGAGAAACAGCTGTAGAAAGTATTTATAGAAACACCTTCCTCTAAACAAAGTTTGTTGATATCTCTCGAATGGAGAATCACTTCTGACGAAACTATGACTTGTAAAAGATTGTACAACATCACCTTTATAGTCAAACAAGAACATGACAACACAAGACATCACAAAACATGATCATTGGAACTGATATAAAAATTACCTGGAGACAGATCTTATGCAATGTTCCCAAACATCACACAATTATAAAAAGTGGACATAACTATCTATCATGAACAAATTTCCCTAACTGGTTTTTTAATGTGAACCCCTATTTGAATAGACTATGAAGGACTGGGTGGTACTCTTAGAAAACGTCGACACTATCTAACCTCGACCACTTCCTCCTTCGATGAATCATGTAACATAAGAAAATAAGGCCTCTTTCAACATTCCTTGAGCATTCTCCCACTAGAAGAGAATCCACAAAACCTATAAGGGAAAGGGTGTAGACTCAATTTACAAATCTCGAGAAAAATATTCCATATATTGATCAATTGGAGGATCTTACAATGGAAAAACATTCTAGGTTGTACTTCAGTTGTGCATTAACACTTAGTGGGGGTGTAGCATAACCAACGAGGTAACCCAAGGAACCAACCAAGCTACTATATTAGTAAAAAAATTCCACAAAACAGATCCAAACACATGACGTGGAGCTCCGTAATGGCATCCGAAAATATTTTTTCTTAGGATACCACTAACCAGCACTTCAACCCAAATTACCAAAGAAACATATAACCAAAACTACATTCGAACAAGAGGGTTTCATGGACTCAAAAAATCCCACAATGACAATATTTACAAATACACATAAGAAAAACCATCCCAAACCCATCATGAAGACATAATGTTTTCAATTAAAATCATCTTGTTGAAAATAATCGGTTCAGCGGTTAGCCTATCCACCAATGGAACATCATGGGCCACACACATGCATGTTTTCGTGCCCAACCAGACACCCTCTAAATAACTATCCTAACACTCATCTATTCATGCTATTAACCATTCATCATCCCATATAACCCCATGTATGTGGCCTCTCATTGAAATACTGATTGTTAAAACAAAAAATCACTCCACTTTTCAATACCAAAACATTCTATCAACACTTATTTTTTTCTCAAGGCCGCTAACCATGAAATCAAAATCCGAATTTACATCATACCAAAAAAATTCTTTAAATTACCAATAATACAAATAATAAGTCATTTTCATGTCATACACATTAATTTCAAAACATCTAATCTCATTTCCAAACACTCCTGATTTTTTTAAAACACCCTTTCATAAAACATCATGCCTTTGAAAACTCATCTCTTCATATTTAAAAAAGGGTTCCAATGATTCATAAAACTTTTCTAAAGATCTCCAATCATTTAGTAAAAACACACTCTCAATTCATGTACATTAATTTCAAAAGATTTCATCCCGTTTCATAACCCTTATATTTTCATGAAAAACTTTATTTCCTTAATCCCTATTAAATTGGGAACTCAAATATTCTCATTTTAAAAAAACCATCCAAAATTTCATAAAACATTTCAAATGATCTCTATCTACAAAATAAAAATCTGTTAACAAACTCCACACATGACCTCTTAAACATTCTATCCCATTAAAACACCTTTCAATAGTATAGAGAACTCTATTGAAAACACTTTTTCAAAACCAACTTTAACATAGTTCCTGATTTCAAAAGAGGTGTAATTGCACAATTGTCTATTTCAAAACAATTCTGACATTTCAATTCCAACATTTCACAAATAAAAACATTCCCTCATTGTTATAATATCATTTCACAAAAACATAACGCTTCTCTAAACCAATTCATTTTTTCTTTAAAACCAAATTTCCAAGATTTGAAAACTATAGGACAGAAGACAATGTGAGAGGAAACATGTTTTGGTGGGTGAATTGGACATATGGTTGGCCACCATGCACTAATAACATCACATTCACAGAGAGTGTTATAGTGAAATATAATAGGGACAACATGTCATGGCTGGCTCTACGAACTCATTGAGACCATTACCCCAACACTCTTTTCATTTTCCCAAATCATCATCAATCCTGGAAAACCCAAGGACTTAGATAAATACAGACTTCCCTGGTCGACATGAATCTCATCACAAGGTGTGTTGTCCAGGGAAAGGACCCATAATTGGAATTTCAAGTCCTGACAATCCTTTCTCTAAACAATCCATACTCTTCACCAAATAACATGATCCAAAGAGAGCGAACCTCCTCTAATACCACATTGTCATGAACCGAATATAGTCTCCATAAAAACTGGAACCCGACCCAACCTGTTGAAAGGAATAATGGGTGTTCCTGATCCCCATGGGTGGGTAAAATTTCCCATGTATCACAAAATGTTATTTTGGAATTATTCTGCTAAGATTATAAACATAATGCAACAAACAAATCCAACATAAAAATCTCTATTTTTCAAAAAAAATATATTTTAAAAAAAATTCAGATTTGAATTACATAATTGAAAATCTATTCTCAATGATTATAACAAATATAGAACCCCATAATGTGGATACCAAAATCCTCTTCGTGGTAAGGGGAACATCCCTCAAGCAATCTCCATGACACTTCTCAAAGAAGGACCGCCAAAAACCCGAACCACTGTCACTAAAACATTACCCAAACCTACAAGAAATAACCATGTCTTCTTACACCAAAAGGTTTCAGTAAGGTATGAGCCAAATACTAGTAGGATTCCACCACTAAAAAATCCATGTGATAAACATTCATGGAAGAAAATGTTTCATGTTTTCATAATTATGAAATGCTATTAATAAATTTAAATAGATCAAACATTAAATAAAAACAGTTTTCAAGTGGTATACATTAACGAATATACACTTTTAAATATAATTAAAAAGATGCTTAATTTTCTAGAAAAACATAAGATATGCCGAATATGATCATAAATTATCTAATGATCACACTAAATGGAAAATAACCACTATGAACTAGCTCGTTGTGGGTCTCCGATGCCTCGTATCTTGGTGAAAGTGACCATATAAAAATTTGTTATCATGGACACAAGCCACTAGTAGGGATCCTACCCATAACCTAGTGGACCCCATCATAATCATCATCATCATAATAGTTTAGTTATTGTATTTCATCATCAAACTTGCTATGTGAAACTGGGGCCAAAACCCACAGGATCACTAGCATACTAGTACATGACCACCCACCTGGATACTCAGGTTTCCCTCTTGTGCTAGAACAAGTTCCCCAATCCATGATGTAAAATTTTTAGATGAAATTATGAGTTCCATGTCAATAACACTAATAAAATACCGGACACATGTCAGATTATACTCCTTTAACAAACAAATATTCAATTTTCACATCATACTCTGAGAAAACAGCACACAAACATGTTTCACGCCTTTCATGCAATTTGAAAAATCATTTTTGATGTTTATAAAACATTATCAAAATGATTGAAATATAAAATCAACACATTACCTTTCAAAAAACCCTCATAATGTGAATTCAGTAACCAAAATATTATATGTGAATACTTTTCCCACTTTTTTTAATTTATTAAATCACTTACAATTTTCATAAAACACTCCCTTGGGTTACAACAATGTTTTTCCTAGAAAAACCATATAAAACCCTATATCAGTGCCAAAATCACCATTATACAATACAAAACTGATTTTTTAGACATAGAAACATTTATTAAAATACTATCAAATGATATCAAATTACCTCATATGATAAAACAAAAGATACGCATGGAAAACAAACATTTTCAAAAAAATATATAACATTGAATATAAATGCATAATCAATAATACAAAAATGGTTCCATAGCCAATGATAATGTAAGAGGATCCTGATAAAAATATGAATAAAGAAACTCTAACTCATCATAGGATGCTTACACATGGAACCACTTTGCTTTTGAGTAAAAATATAAATTCATTGTGAGAAACATCAACCGCACCACCGCCTCACCACAAGGGATTGAAATACATCCTAAAACCCCAATATTTGACAAAAAAGGAATAAAATCAAACCTTTTGTTCAAACCCTAACATCTAGAAATTTTATAATTTCATGAATGAGGGAGGAAACACTAATGAGATGTAAGGAAATGAATAGGGAAAAACTTACTTGATGAAAATTTGATTTAATGGACCCAAATACACTGGTAGCTGAATTTTGAAACATACAAAAAATCATGTGTGGTTAGAATAAGGCTAAGAAGGTCATTTTGGAACCTTAATGGGGGAAAAGAGTAAAAATTGAAGGTGTTATAGAAGAAAAAATTCACCTCTTCAAATCTGGGTGATTTGAGTAATCTAGAGATGTTTCACCCAAATTTGCGAAGAATATGACCTCCAAAGTGGTGTATGAGAGCATGGGGGCACGCCTTTGGAATGGGGGCTAAAGTCAAAGTTTTAATCACCAAAAAAACAAAAAAAATCATGAGATATTAATGAATTAAAATATATATATATAATCCATTAATGTGGATTTCAGGCAGGCCTAATGGCTAAATAAAAACCCAAATCCATCATCATTATGAATTCCTATGATGTCCAAATGGATATGGTGGTTTTAATATATCAGGGTATTTCAACTGTTAAGTGGAATGGGATTAAAAATATAAAAAATGAATGAGTTACAAAAGAAACAAAATTGGTTTTTAAATCTAGAAATGGGCTCACGGTTTGGCCCAAATAATCCAAACTCACGCTTTCATCCAAAAATATATGTGAAACCCCAAGAAAGTAATAATGGAAATTAAATAAAAAATACAATTAAAAGAAGACATGGATGTGAAAAAACAACTTGAAAAATTATTATTGGATCCCCTAATATATATGTGGTTCCACTCTTAATGATATATCTCTCAACTAATTAGGTAGTTCCTCTATGGGATATCAATAAATGAAATGTTAATATTCCTACACTACACCTATCTCAATCATTGGAAGTCCCAAACCAAATATGTGTTTCATTTCCAATCTCAATAATGCACAATTCTCTCCCACCGATGAAAATTGGGCTACCCAATCAATTTATATATTCTTGCTCCTATAAAAAAGAAACGATGTGACCTGAATAGATTCACAACTAGGAAAACCTATTCTTGGACACATGGTTCTTGGAAAATCCCTAAGAAGATCAACAATTCCATATATATAAATCAATGTCAATAAAATATTAAATAAATGAAATTATAAACAAACATATTTAATATGAATTTAATTATCAAAAGTAAATATGGAATCAGGATTTCATATTTCTCTACCATGAAAAATAAAATTTATTAACATATTTAATATAAAATAAACTGATAATACCAACTTTTAAAATTAAAAACTAAAACAAATGATCATTATACACCCGTTAAACTAGATATATCTTGTTCATTTCCTAAATAAGAAACCACTAATTATGTTTGAATAAATTATTACACCTTACATGCATTAATTTGTAACATGTGTTTCAGAGTTGAATGATATTTTTAAATCAACTATTATGATCGGAATTAAATAATTATAAAAAAACATCATGATAAAATATAATACATGCACATATCTAAGTCCCTCTCCAAGATGATTCCAGATAAAAAATATAGACCACAAAATCTCATTCCATCATGTCTCTGAAATAGATAAGTAGTTCCTACAGAATGTAAAAAAATACGGCAGTATGAATCCTCATACAAAACGAGGAAAAAAATATAGAGGAAAATAATAATAATTTAAAAGTAGTTTTAAATAGTAAAATAATGAAAAATAATATAAAACTATACTAACATATATTTTATTCATTATAATATCATAATAATGAATGATAAAGGTCTCCACTTGATCCCATATGAATCTAAGTGGAAAAAAGCACCAGAACCATCAATATTAAGTTGAGACATACCACCAAATAGCTAAATAATAATACTCTTAGCATAAGGAGAGACATGATCTTTAAAATTTTGGTTTCATAATCTCCACCCAAGGAGACGACTTACAAAAACAATATCCAAAGGACAGATCCTCAAATAAAGGTAAACAATAATGACACATTGTAGATGTCCCAAAATCCTAAGATAGCACATAGGTAAGAGAAAAAATGTGGGTATACATCTAGATACCTAGGGGAAAATTAAAAATAATCTACAAATTGTAGTTTAATCATATTTATAGAACATAGTTCCAAACATTGTGCGACTAATATGAAATATCCATTAAAAGTGTCAAATTGAAAAACTAATACAACCAATGGATGACTATGAAACAAACACAAGAACATTACCGAAAAACTATCCAATCCTAATAAATGAACACACTAATGGACATATTTAGAAACAATATTCCAATAGGATATAGAGAAACACAACAATGATAACATAAGATAAACTATATGGATAAATATAGACACTAGAGTAACAAGTTCCTTCCATGACATTACTATTAACCATTTCTAAAACATAGGCTTGAAAAAAATAGAACACCCTCCAAAACCCTGAATCTGGTGAGAGACATAGGTAGAGAAACCAAAATCAATCTATATAGCACACTCTTAAAGATAAAATTGGTAAATTCAAGATAAAAATTAACTAAAATAGTCTAGAATTCTATCCTAAGAGAGAAAACACCATGAAAAATAAAAGACACATCACATGATGCAATAAAAAATCCACATAAAATATAATTTAATGAAATTAATGATCATTTTAAAATATATAATATTGTAAAATTTAAAAAAAATTAATCTCTTATAACAATTTTTTGTAGTGAATTCCACACCATGAGAGCTGATCCCCATGTAATATCCCCATATCTATTGGGTATTATTGTTCATTAAAATAACAATTGAAAAAAATGTTTATTTAAAATCTTATTAATAAACAATGATAAAATTGTTAAATGGTTTCATTGATTTACAACACCTAGTAATTAATCAAATTATTTATTAAAATTAATATAAGTAGAGAACAAAAATACTATAAGTGTACCGGATAATGGTTAATAAACACTCCAAGGGGGAATATAAGACACATGGAAGTGGACTAACTCCCCTAGAAGTTGAAATTACAAAATTAAACATTTATAAAATTCGTTTAAATATAATAAAAAACTAATTCAAATTATGATTCACCAAAATAGATTCAAACATCACGAAAAATTAAATTCCATTAAAAAAATACATTCCAGAATAATCAAACAACAAGAATGAAATACACCAGCTACACGAAATGAAGACCAACCATAAATGTGGATCCAAATAGATTCTATTTAATAAAATATTTTCATGAAATATGCCTGGAAATATCAATAATCATTTGGGGGTCCCAATTTGAAAATTAAAATTTCAATTTCAAAAGGCCATAACAAAATCATGACACAATGAATAAAACAGAACATATAGAGATACATGACAGAAAAAATAAAAAAACAATACAATGAAGGATTAATTAATATCGATAGTGGAAATACTATAATTAGAACCACGAGAACCCTACAAAGGATTGGTCTCATATTTTTAAGGAAAAATACTATTACGTGCAGCTAAAATAACAGTTGATCAATTTTTAAAATCAAATTATTCATAATATCCACGGTTATCCAGTAAAATAGTAGATGCCTAGGTTAATAGGTGATGTGTAAATTCACTCGTGTTCACCATGTTAATGATTACTTTCTAGATCTATTGTTTTTGAGGCTTTACATCCTATATGATTAAGAATAGGAACTGAATGTCAGTTTGTGGATTCCAATGAATCACCACCACTATATAATAATGAATCTAGATTCATAAATAGATACTAGTGATGTTTACCAGCCTTATCATTCACTTATATAGCTCTGTAGAACTAGAGAGAAATGTTAGGCTCCCTCCCTATATTTTTGCTTCTCTATCGAACCGCATGATATCTATCCTAAAGAAACACCTAAAAACATGGTGTGTTTTACTCTTGATGATGTATCTCTCAAATAATCAGGGATCATATCTACGGGATCTCTATTAGAAAAAAATTCACACCGCCACACCTCTAATTACACTAGGAAAGAGATGAAATAGATCAATATTAGAGAATAAAACTCTAGATGGTTCACAACCCTATCATTATTGAAAAATGAGCTACCCAATCCCTTAATATGAAGTTGATCACATCTAAAAAAAGGAAAAGGTGAGACAAAATGGATCCTTAATCATTATTTCTTGATCTTGTTGATGGGGATGATAGAGAATCCATGGGTGGTTCACAAATGATTGTTGTTTAAGTACTCATAAAATATGATGTTAAACAAATCCTATTAAAATTTAATATTAGATATTATCATAAATTGAAAAATAAATGAGGAAATCAGGATAAAAAATGACACTTCTTGATGACGTGTACATTTTTCCTTCATCGGTTCATTGACCTATATGGAAACAAAACACTAAATTATGATAATTAATATATAAAACATAATATAATTAAATTTAGATTAAAAAATACTAAAATTGAAAATATAACCTGAATTTGAGAATATAGATCATCAATAAAAAAATTATAAATTTGAATCATGACCCCACAAATATTATAAGATGTTTAAGGAGTAGTAGAATTGTTGATAGGGGGAGATTTTGAAATGATTTTATTCAATCAGATGGATCATTCAAAATATTATATTTTCTATAAAATTTATTTCCAATGAGAATTTTCCCAATCCGATATATACTTATTAAAAACCTAAAACCAGAAGAGGATCATTAAAAATTAAATTTATAATTAATTTAAATAGATCAAGAGAAAAATGGTAAGTCATTTTAATAAATTTATTTTAATATGTTGTTTATCCGTCGAGGAACTCTTCATAGATTACCTCCTATGCATTATTTGGATCCATGTTTATAATAACTATATATGGGATCTATAAATTATTTTTGGTTCTTTGAACGAAAAAAATTGAGTTCAGGGTGCTATCATGTTGAATCAATAACCTTGAATATTTCATCGCGATCACTATACATTCATACATGATGGATTCTATTTAGATTTTACATATCATTAGAGGTATAGTGGAAAATGGTTTTTGATATAAATAAATTGTTTGTAATGATTCTCTATTCAAATTTCATTATTAATGAATAGCCCTATATAGTAAGCATATCCATTAATTTATGTATCTAGAGTTTAGGTTATAATATATTAAAAGTGTATACTGACACTTAAATAATATAATAGTTTTTATTAAACCACAAAAAAAATGATAAATTTATTTTTATTATCATATGGTGTGAGTTATAACATTCCCAATATCAAATATTATTTAACAGACTAATAAATTAATATTTCTTATCAGCCTTTGTGTTTACCCTTTCGAATTCCTTGATTATTGTTGGAAAACCAAAACAATAATTATATTAAATATTTAATTGAAAAAGAAATATTTTAAAATTTTAAAATATATAAAATATTATTCTATTATCTTCAAATAAATATTTCCTCCATTATTGAAATTATAATATAATTTAATCATGATCAATGGGAACACTTAGACTATGACCAGACATGATTCATTCTTGTTGGTATAAGGTGAGATTTTAAACTGTCTATGATTACTGACTATCAACATGGCTAGGCACCCTAGAGAAATAACATAATGTTGGAATTATGAAAACATCATTTGAACACTTAATATGCAATATAAAAATTTTTCCATAATATATCATCAGGATGGTTTATCATATGTTTCGTCAACCAATATCCCTGATACATATTTCTTTTATTATCTGAATTAAACATGTTTTTACACTAAGGACAAGGAATTTAATGAGTCAGTTCTCTTAAAATCAACAATCCAAGACATCGAATACAATAATAATATATTTTTAAAATCATTGATTTAATTTTTCATTAATAACACATCACTCATGATGCACCCCACATACACATCATGTTCATAAACTATACACGTATGGTTTATAAAATATATCTTACTGTGTGATTTGTAATATTAATTTATAATAACCTTCTATAATAAGGTCCACAATACAAGCTAATAGAAATAAATATCTGGTACCACCAAAACTGGATAAATTCTTACTAGCATTTTATTTTCACATTACCACCCATTATTGATATTACCAATTGAAAAGTCATGAGAATAAGTTTTATCAACTTAAGAGTACTCACACATGAAATTATATATACTATATTTCACATCATATTAAATTATCGAACCCCTTGCTTATATTTAAGATTATAATGATATCATTTTTAGGTTCTCATAAAAGAAATGAACTAATATGTCTTTATCGATGTTACTGATACTCTAGGACATTATTAAACTAAATTCATATAGAATAATGAAAATTATTTAATAAAATATTTTCTTAATATTTAAATTACCAGCTATATGTGTAATTGAAGTTCAAATAGTGGGTTTTGGATATAAATTCCCTCAAGATGCACCACCCAACTTATATACTGAGATGACTAACAATATGTGTTGTAAAAATATTTTGTTTAGATATTTTAGATCTACTAAATCAACACTAAAAAATTCATAAATAATATGGGGATGATGGAATGTATCCTTCTAATAATTTAAAATCATAGATATGTATGATCTAGAGGTCATTAATCATTATACATAAAACAATTTTAACCCCAACACTAAAAATTTATCTTCCTTGGTCATGCTAGGATAGATCCAAGACTACATCTAGAATTTACCTCCCAGGGTTATACTAAATGAAATCCATGATTTTATCTAACATTTACCTCCCATGTTGTAATTGATAAAGAGTTGGAGAAACAATATATAATTTATCTCCCATGGTCAAATGATTATAGATAATGGGATTTCATTTTACATTAACTGTAACACCCTGAACCCAGTTACCTAGATTCAGTGCATTGTTACTTGACATTGGCATGATAAAAGGAATAATGTCTCGAAATACCGGTCAGTTTAGTAGCCTTAGAAGTACTAGATACATTCATAAGTTTTACATTACAATATAAAATGAAAAAATACAACAAAATAGTCTCCATAGTAAACACTTATATCCCTTAGACTATCCCTACATGTCAGCCGTAATAAATTTCTTCACATCCTGGGGATAAATAAAACATAGAAACGGTGAGCTCAAATACTTAGTAAGGATAAAAATAAAGTAGAAACATTCGCAAATAAGCATAAACATTTAAGGAAATGTAAAAGACTAAAATGAAATTCTTTTAAACTTGATCTTTAGAATAATATGGAAATGATAAAATTAAATAATTCCAATTACTTATTTACATGCATATTCTACTAGTCGAATAATCACATGCAATACCAATAGCAACTTTTATGATGGTGGAATTTCTAATTCCATAATTCATAAACACATAGTTAAGGCCTTGTTCCACGACTATAAATAATATTTTTTCATGGCCCCCTTCCAAGAAACTAGTTTGTCTCATGAGACCTACCGATGCATCAAGGAGCTATAGTGGGAACCACCCGTCACATACGATGTCCAATGCATTTCTCGTAGGAAAAGGTTTAAACATAACATAAACATTTGTATTAAACCTAGCATACAAAATGTCACTACTTTATACATAAAACATGAATGGTATAAATATAAAACATCCATAGTCAAACTTATCACAAAACCTTCAATACAATATCAAATATTTGTATCATAATAAATCAACTTTAAACCAGTTTAAAATTCATAAATGGATGTTTTCATAGATGAAATGAAAACTATTTGAAAGAAATACCACTTTCTATTTTGAAACCATCTAAAATAAAGCATTTATTTATGAAATATTTCTATAATCATTTAAAGTAAGATTTGATGATGTTATAATGGATGAAAATACTTGGACCCACCGTATAAGTTAAAAAACATTCTTACCTTAATTTTTTCGAAATGTTCATAAAGTAGCATGTTTAGAAAACGAAAGAAAAATTCCTTCCAAATCATATAATGTCAAATAAGGGTATAAATGATGTTCAATAATTTTCATATAAAAATGTTTTGAAATAATTTTTTATGAAACACCAATGTGGATGAATAAGAGGTCCGAGTAGATACTCACGTACAAAACAACCTAGGATAATAAAGAGATTGTGAAAATAACCCTTTCCTTGTCCTTTTCCTTGGTAGAGAGTACGTTAAACTCATGTAAAATAGTTAAGTAATTTTTATTAAATTATACAATAACCATATACATATATATGATATCATATATGATCTTCTAATATTGATTTATTAATAGTATTTTCGTATTATCATCTTTTTGGGTGTTAACTGATTCGTTTTCCTTTATATAATTTGTTACATAAGACATGCTTTTTATGGTTATGATGTATTTTATTAATATCTTGAATTATATTATGTTAATCAAATATTATTTTTAATCATCAAATGAGAATTATTCATTAATGATTATGATGGGAAATGAATCCCATTCCGTTCATGGAGATGGTAATCCGTACATACGCACGAACAAAAATATCATTCCGTTTATATTAATATCATATGTAAATGGATGTTACATAATATATACATCATATATACATTATCATTAAAATTTTATATGTATTTTTTACATTAATTATAAATTTTTATTATACCAATAGAAATAATTATTGATTGAATAACAAATACAGCACAATGTAGAGACGGTAAGTCGTACGTACGTACGTATGTTGACATGTTATTCATTGGATGGAAAACATAATGAATATGGTTTTACCATTTTCATAATAGCATCAAATTATATAGGGGATAAATTATTTATTATTTTATAATGGAAACAACAAATAACGAAAAGATGGAAGAAGAAAATAATTGGATAGAGGTGATGAAATATTTACCTCTTATACGGGTTCTTCATATAAATTTGATCAAAAGGGATCCATAGGTTGGCATTATAACTAAATGATGTCCTATAGGAAGAATGAAAAATAGATTATAGGATATTTGGGTAGGGCTTGGCTGAGCCAAATGGCTTTGAAGGTGTGAACATGAGAGAAGGGGGAGTTCCCTTTTATAAGAGAGGTGACGGTCACTTTAGGAAATTCATGACATATTATTTTATAATAAAATCATTTTCTATTTATAATGGCTCCAAAATGATTTATTTATAGTATAAGGTTGTTATGGGTCTAAATACTCTAAAAAATACGTTATATACATGTTTAGGTTACCATTTTAACCATATCATTTAGATTTAAATCTTAGTTAAATAGTTTGACATTTAACAAGTTTCTTTGTATTTTTATTTTATATGGTAAATAAATATACAATAAACATCCAATAGAAAATAAAGTGGTTCATGAATGAAATATATAATATTATTTAATCCCTTTGTATGAACCTTATATTTTTAGTAATAGAATATCATTTAATAATATATTATTTGTTTTAAAAACACTTTTATGTCAATTTTGACACTATATGGTATTTTGTTTTTGTAAAATTTATAACATCATTATTACTTAGAAAAAAATTAATTTAACCAACCCTGACATTTAATATTAACCTATAAATTTTTTACAATTCATTAAAAACATTAAATTAGTTTTATTTGGATATTTATAATATCAATTATTGTAATATTTCATTAATAAGGTAATTACTGAATCATCATAGTGTCATAAATAAATTAAAATATTTAATGTCTGAAAATTATAAATAAAATTCCATTATGTAGGAAATATTATTATCTTTATAATGAATATTTATAGTCTAATTTATTATATGTATAACTATATATTAAAAATGGTTTAGTTATTAAACCTTGATTTTAACTCTTTTAACTCTTCATTAAAAAAAATAATAAGTGTCCTAATCTAATCCAAGTGGACCTAAAGGATCATATTTTATTCCTATGGATGTTTTTTGTTGAATTTAACTTATAAAATAGAATTAGTACATGTTTTAGTGTAATTATAATATCATTTTTACCTTTATTTACTATATTTTCTTTAATCCGCGGTAAATAAAAGTCAAAAGTTACTATTCACCAAATATTATTTTCATCTTATTGAAACAAATTTTACTTATTGGTAAAAACCTTGTCTCTTAAAATTTTGAAATTTAGCTCACATAAGTGGTAAAATTATGTTTTATACAAATTTACAAATTCTCCTAAGATGTGGGTAAAATACAATAAAAAGTTCAATAAAATTCTATATATCTAATCTTATTATAAAATTACTCAAATTAATTACATTGAACATATATAGGTATTATGTATCCATTTTGACCTAAAATAAATTAAAATAAAATAACTAATTATTTAAATAAAATGTCAGTTATAACTAATAACTCAGTGTTTTTCTCTATTCATATAGAATTGAATGTTTTCAGAAAAATACCAAAAATTCACCCTAAGCTAATTTCGATATTCCAAAAATCAAAAACTAAGTCCATTTTGAAAAATAATATTTATAAAATTTCAAAATGTGGGTATTAATATTCATAACGATTGTTTTGGTTAGTTATGGTGTGTTCGAACATGAAGTTGCATAGAACACAAGCTTTTGAATTATTCAAAGAGAAGCGTATCGTGGAAGTTTGGGGTGTTACATTATCCCCTACTTCAGATAATTTTGTCCTCAAAATTTGAGTAAAATTACAGCAGAAAATGACTCAGGTGGTTCTTCATTATATGTCCCTTGGGTTCCCACGTCTCCTCTTTCATCATATTGTTTCTCCATAGTGCATTTACTAGATGAGTCTTCCGATTCCCCAGAAATTGTTCTCAAGTATCCAGAATCTTGTCAGACTCTTCAAAATAAGATAGATTGGGTTCCAGTTCTATTTCCTCGTAAGTGAGTACATGCATTGGGTCAGCCATGTATTTTCTCAACAGTGATATGTGGAACACATCATGAACTTTGGAGATACTTGGCGGAATTTCCAAATGATAATCTACAACCCCAATTCATTAGAGAATTTTGAAAGGTCCGATGTACATAGGACTCAATATTACCTTCTTAGAGAATCATATAATTACCTTCCATGGAGATACCTTCTGGAAAACATGATCTCCTACTTGAAATTCCAAATCCTTCATTTGGTTATCGCCATAGATCTTTTTCATACTTTGAGCCTCTTGGATGTGGGTTTGGATAACCTTCACCTTTTCTATTGATTCCTCGTCATGTTTTGGCCCTACAAGTATTCTTTCACCAACATCATCCCAACATGTTGGTGTGGGAAATCTCTTTCCATATAACACTTCATCTGTTTCCATTTAATTACTTGAAAGGTAGCTATTGTTTTAATAAAATTATACCAGAGGTAAATATTGATCCCACATAACATGAAAGTCAAGTGAGAAAGATATCAACATGTCTTATTAGGATTGAATTGTCCATTATGATTATCCATATGTTGGAGGGAGGTTGGCAGTGCTCAAACTAAGATCTATATCTAATGTCTTCTGAAGACTTTTCATGAATCACGAAGTAAAACAGGGATCACAATCATAAACAATTGATTGGGGTAATCCATGATGGCTTACAACTTACTTAATATATAGTCTTGCTAAACATTCATGTGGTAAATCTTCTCTTATAGCAAGAAAATGTCCTGACATGGCAAGATGACCAACAATGATCCATATTGCATTGTTCCTTCTAGGATTATTTGGTGGTCCCATGAAAAAGTCCATCGCAATATCATCCCATTTCTACTCAGGTGTGGGAAGTGGTTTCATGACTCCTCTATGATGTTATCTTCAAGCTCTCACTTATTGACAAACCATAAAACTCGAGATAAAATAAACAATATCTCTCTTCATGTTGTACCACCAAAAATGTTCCTTCAAATCATTATACATATTAGTACTACCAGGGTGTATAGAGAAATTGGAGCTATGAGAATCATCTAAAAATTCCCTTTTTAGATCAGATATGTCCAGAACACAATGTATCTTCCCAAATTCCAAAATTCCATCTTCATATACAAATTCACACAATCTCCCATGATTCACAACATTAATATTATTTTTAATCTCTTCATCATTGGTATGAGAACTTTTTATCATTTCTATTAAAGATGTTATTGTGGCAATTTGAAAATGAATTTATGTTCACCTTCCATGATCCCTCCCATATCTATTTTCACTAGATCCATGAAAATATGATCCCTTTCAACTCTCATCTTATTCAAAACTCCAGGATACTTTCTTCTCAAAGAATATTCCACCTTATTTTCCTTCCCCATTTGGTAGTGTATGGTGAAATAATAATCCTTGAGTATTTCAAGACATCACCTTATTCTCATGTTGAGTTCTATCTGTGAGAAAATGTATTTCAAACACTTGGGATCAGTATAAATATCTCATTTTTAACCATAGAGGTAATGCATCCATATCATCAGAGAAATGATTACAGCTGCTAACTCAAGATCATGAGAGGGAAAGTTTTGTTCTAGAATTTTTAGCTCTTGTTATGTACAGGAAATAACTCTATCATTCTGCATAAGGACCCAACAATGTCATTTCATTGAAGTATCTTTATAAATAACAAACCCATCATTCCCTAATGGTAGAGTCATGATAGGCGAATTTACTAATATTCTATTCAGTTCATCATAACATTATTTACATTATTTTTTCCAAACAAAGTTAACCCCTTTACCTGTGATATTGGTTAATGGGTTATCTAATAGGTAAAAATTCAGGATGAAGTGCCGATAATAACCTACTAAACCAATAAAACTATGTACCTTGTTTATACATGTAGGTGATTGACATTCATGGATTGGATTTTTCATATAAGGATCAACATAGATTCCATAATCAGAGAAAATATGGCCATAAAAATAAATCTACTGAAGCCAGAATTCACACTTTATAAACATCCCATATAATTCATGTCTTCTAAGAGTCTTTAGAATAATACGCACGTGATTTTAATTATATTCGTAGCTTATGTATTATTCAAAAATATCATCGAAAAATACCACAAAAAATTCATCATGATATTCCTTGAAAAATCTATTCATTAGATCCATGATGACAGAGGGTGCATTGGTCAATCCAAAAGTCATTACTATAAAATCTTAATCCTCGTACCTAGAACAAAATTCCGTCTTCAGAATGTATTCCTTATTCAAACAAGACTGATGATATCCATATCAAAGGTCAATCTTTGGAAAATATTGAGCTCCATGAAGTTGGTTGAATAAATCACCAATTCGTGGTAAGGGGTACTTCTTCTTTATTGTTATAGATTTAATCTCCATGTAGTCAATGAACAATATCATAGATCCATCTTTCTTCTTAACATAAACAACATTGTATCCCCATAGAGAAACACAAGATAGAATAAACAATTTATTACTCAACTCCTCTATTTTTTTCTTTATATCCAATAATTATACAGTGGTCATTCTATAAGGGTTCTTAAATATGGGCCTTGAACAAGGAATTAATTCAATGGAAAACTCAATTTATCATTCTCTAGTGTGTCATTGTAAATACTCTGAAAAGACCTCAATATAATATTGCACAATCAGTACATCCTCTATTTGAACATTCCATTCCTCACACATTGTTATTTCATTATATTCCTCCCCAATAAATGTATTTATTAGAGATATTGGGGGGTGGATATAAATAAGAATCACATGGTGATCTTTCTGTTCTAAAGATGAGGTGTTATTTATCATCATCATCAAAAATTGTAACCACCGTCTTCTTTCAATAAATTTTCGCATCATGGTTGGAACGACAATCCATATTGAGGATTATATCAAATTAAATAATGGGTATGATGATGAGATGGTCAGATAAATAACATTTATACGCTTTAATTAGAACTGATTGAAAAAACATTGTTACAATAATACTTCCCTTAGGGGTTTTGACTTTCAACTCTCTTGTTAAATCAAATTGGAAATATCAGGTTTTCATAGAAAACTGGGAAGATATGAAACTATGCGATGATCTAGAATCAAGTAAAGAATTGGATACACTTGAGAAAACCATTAAATTACTTTCCACTACAACTTTCAGTGCTTCAACCTCAGTTGTAGTGACCGCATAAGCTTGGACATGGTCCCTTGTCCTTTTCTGATGTATGATTCATTGGCCCTTAGGACATTAATTTTCATAATGCTCTCATTATCTATAATTTTGGCATTCAACATTAACATCCTCTTTCTTCCCCTTATAATCGTGAGCTTGATTACCTTTTTCACCACACTCGTAATAGACACCCTTTCCCCTCAGACAGTTACCAAGGTTTTCCTTAACACATTTACTATAGGATGGATATTTATGTTTTCCCTTGTTACCCTTATTTCCATTTCTAGAGTGTTCATAGGATCTCTTCTTCTTGTTCATTTCTTTAAACTCGTATGACATAGAGAATTCCTTTTCATTCATGAAATCCCATGTGACATCATCTTTGTATGACGAGAAGGATTGTGAGATTAATTCTCAATGGTGAAGTGGTTTTAACCCATCAAACAATAGACCAAAATTACTCCTTGGATTATGTATATAATATATTGCATTAATTTTTATCCTTTTAACATTAGCCTCTTACATTGCAACATTCTCATCCTCTTTCTGCTAGAGAATCAAAAATTGTCTTTCCATATCTGTACGATGGTCAAGTAGAATTTTTTTTAATAAAATATCTTTATGCTCCATCCATTTCATATTTGATACTTAATAATCTTACTTTGTGTTTTGAAACAATGACCCCCATTGATTAGCATCTCCAGTGAGGCGATAAACAGATTTGACAACTTTTTCCCTTTCGATACTCCCCAAAGCGTGAAATATGTATTCTAAGTAATTTACCCATTTCTCATCTACTAATGGATTTTTATTCCAATTTAACGTTGGTGGTTGTGGCATCATGAAGCGGTCTAACATTGATCCTCCGTGTTGTGGATCAGGGTGCCCCATAAGGGTAATTTTGTTATTCCTAACCTAAGTGAGTTTTCCCAGTATGGTGATAAGATGATCAACAATAGTTTTATCACCAGATCCATTATAATTATCTTGAGTTGGAGGGAAATCCCGACATTGAGTATGTGCATTGATATGGTTTCCATTCCTTCCACTAGGAACCATTTATATACAATGTAATAGAGTAGATTTGTTTATGAATCACAATACATAATTCCAAACTTGTAAAACACTTTTCATAAATTGAACATTTTATGGATATAATCTATAATTAAAAAAAAAATTCTTCTGAGGATGTATATAATCTGAAATCCATCATAATGGTTTGTAACAAAAATATTAATTATCCAATGAATATCCCCTCAAAGTGTCATAACCAAGAGTGCAGCAAGACCCATTTTCTTGTACCAGGATTCCCCGGGTCAAACCTGAATTTCTTTGTTAGAGTTTTCACTCTTAGGACATTTTGTACCAGAGCCGCCTCTACCTACTCTTATCCATACAGGGATGTATTTCTTGTAAAATAAAAAAATTATTTGCATTACTAATATTCGAGGAGTCTTTTCTATTATAATCATCAAAAACTATCTCCCGATAATGTTCTCAAATCAATGTTTATCTAAATGTTTCTTCCATGGTTAGTACTAAACATTATTTGATGCCAACTCTAATGCCCTGACCCCAGTTACCCAGTGTCGGTGCATTATTACTTGACATTGTCCTGATACACGGAATCATGTCCCAATAGACCGATCAGTTTAGTAGACTTGGATGTACTAGATACATTCATATGTTTTACATTACAATATAAAATTAGAAACTACAACAACATAGTCTACATAGTCCACACTCATATCCCTTATACTATCCCTCTAGGTCATTCATAATATACTTCATCCCATCCTTGGAAAAATAAAACCAAGAAATGGGTGAGCTCAGACGCTTAGTAAGGATAACAATATAGTAGAATCTTTCAGAAATTAGCATAAACATTTAAGTAATTGTATAAGAATAATACAAAATCCTTTTAAACATCAAATTAAGCATAATATGAAAAGACAAATTCAAATAATTCCATTTACGTATTTACATCGATATTCTTCTAGTCAAATAATCACATGAAATATCAGTAGCCACTATCATAATGATGGAATGCATAATGCCAAACTTCATAACCACATAGTCAAGGCCTTGTGCCAAGACTACAAATAAGATTTTTTCAAGACCTTGTGACAAGACACTAGTCTGTCTCATGAGACCTATTGATGTATCGAGGAGCTATAGAAGGATCTACCCGTCACATACTATGTCCAATGCATTCTTCATATGAAAAGGTTTAAACATAACATCAATATTCGTATTAAAACTATAATATTAAATGTGAATACATTATACATAAACAATGAATGGTATAAAAATAAGTCATCCACAGTAAAACATATCACAAAACCATAAATACAATATAGATGATTTATATCATAATAAGTAAACTTTAAACATGTTTAGAATTCATCAAGGGATGTTGACATAGATGAAATGAAAACTATTTGAAATAAATACCTCTTTATATTTTGAAACCATTAAAATGAAAAAAAATATTATGGTAAAATTAATATAATATTTTAAAGGAATCTTCGACGATGTTATAATGGAGGAAAAAATCCACACCAGTCATATAAGTTAAAAACAAATTCTTACCATAATTTTGTCAAAAATTTCATAAAGTTCCTTGTTTGGAAAATGATAGAGAGATTCCTTCAAAAACATATAACGTCAAATAATAGTATAAATGAGATTAAACCATTGACTAAAAAAATGTTTTGAAATAAATTTTTATGAAACACAGATGTGGATGATAAATAGGTCCCAGTATATACTCACATATAAAACAACCTCAGATAATGAAGACATTTTGAAAATAACCCTTACCTTGTAATTTTCCTTGTTCGATGGTATATTAACCACCTGTATAATAGTTAATTTTCTTTATTAAACTATAGAAGAACCACATACATAAATATGATTTCATATATGGTCATTTAATGTTGATTTGTTTATAATATTTTAGTATTATCTCCTTTTTGGGTGTTAACTAATTCGTTCTCCTTTATATACTTGGTTACATATTCCATGTTTGTTATGGATAGGATGTATTTGATTCATATCTAGAATGATATTATGATCTTTAAATAATATTTTTAATCATCAAATGAAATTTATTCTTTAATGATTATGTTGGGGAAATGAATCTCATCGCGTTTGTGGAGATGGAAATCCGTACGTACGGACGAGTGGAAATATCATTCACTTGATATTAAATTTGTATGTAAATGGATGTTAAATTATATATACTGAATCATTAACATGTCATATTTATTATCTAAATCAATTATAAATCATTATTATACCCATAAAAAAATAATGTATTGAATAAAAACTACACCACGACGTGAAGATGGTATGCCGTACGTACACACATATGGTGACATATTATTCATAGGATTTATAACATAATGAATATGGTTGAAACATTTTTATAATAACATAAAAATATATAAAAGATACTGGTTTTTTATTTTATAATGTAAACAAAAAATAAAGATGTAGTGGAAGAAGAATATAACATGAAAGATCTGACGAAATATTTACCTCTTCTTCGGTTTCTTCCTTTTGAATTGATCAAAATGGATCCTTAGGTTGGATTTCTGACTAATGGAAGGAATATAAACTGAAGTGAGGACAGTTGAAAGGATAATTGGGTATGTGTTGGATGAGACAAATTTCGTTTAAGGTTGGAATTTGAGAGAAGGGGCAGTTCCCTTTTATAAGATAGGTGAGGGCCACTTTCGAAAGCTGGAAATTTTATTTTTTAATAAATCATTTTAGGTTTCTGAGGGATCCCAAATGATGTATTTCGAGGCTAAGGTGGTAATGGGTCACAATCCTCTCATCCAATATGTTTTACACAAGTTTAGGTTTCCATTTTAACCTTATACGTTACATTTAACTCTAAGATAAATAGTTTGACATTTACCATGTCTATTTATATAATTATATTATATGGTTAATAAACTAACTATAAACTTCCAAAAGAACATCAAGTGGTTTATTTATGACATATATAATATTATTTAAGACCTTTGGCCTATCCCTTTATTTTTTTTGGAATATAATATCAATTAATAATATAATATTCGTTTTAAAAACTCTATTTTGTCAATTTTGACACTATTTGGTATTTTGTTTTTATTAAATTAAAAATATCATTATTACATCGCAAAAAAAATTCTTTTAATAAACCCTAACATGTCATATTAACCTATAAAATTAGTTTAATTCATTAAAAAACTCAAATTATATTTATTTGGATATATATAAAATCAATTATTTTAATCATTCATTAATAAGGTAATTCCTGCATCATCATTGTGTCATAAATAAATTTAATTATTTAATTTCTAAAAATTAAAAAAATACCATTATGTAGTAAATATTTTCATCTTTCTATTAAATATTTATAGTCTGATTTATCTTAAGTATAACCCTATATTAAAAATGTTTTAGCTATTAAACATTTATTTTAACTCTTTTAACTCTTCTTTAAATAAAGTAATTATATGAGTCCTAATCTAATCCAAGTGGACATAAAGGAACATATTTCATTCCTAAGGTTTTTTGTCTCATTAAACTTATCCAATAGAATTAGGACAATAGTTAGTGTATTTATAATATCATTTTTACATTTGATTACCCTATTTACTTTTAACCGCGGAAAATAAAAGTCAACAGTTACTATTCACCAAAATTTATTTTCATCTTATCGAACTGCATTTTACTTACTGATGTTAACCACTTCTCAAGGATTTTTTAAATTATACTCACAGAAGCTGTAAAATTATTTTTTATACAAATTGACAAATGCTCCATGGAGGTTGGTAAAAGATGGTAAAAAGTTCAATAAAATTTTATATATCCAAACTAATAATAACATTACTCTAATGAATTCCATTGAACATATATAGGTATTATATATCAATTTTGAAAAAAAAATTAAAATAAATTAACAAATTATTTAAATAAAAAGTCTTTTTTAACCAATAACTCAGTGTTTTTCACTATTCATAATTAATTGAATGTTTTTGTAAAAATACCAAAAATTCATCATAAGCAAATTTTGATATTCCAAATTCAAAAATGAAGTCCATTTTGAAAAATAAAATTCATAAAATTTCGACAAGTGGTTATTACTATTCATAACGACAAGTTTGATTGGTTTTGGTGTGTTAGAACTCGATGTTGCGTACAACACAAGCTATTGTATTATTAAAAAAGAAGTGTAATGTGGAAGCTTGGGGTGTTACATTAACCACCCCTGGTGTTTCCCATAAATACCTGGAAAACCTTCTAAAATTTTATTTCTTATGGTCGGATTGGTAATGAGGCCAGGAGACAATTTCCCTTTTAATACCAAAGGTTAGACCAACCGCATTCTTGTGATACTATGCAGTTGATAGTATCACATTAAGTAATGATTGAAAATATACATCAACATTTGCTAAAATATGCATGTTCAGTTTTCCTAGTTTCCAGGTTAGCATATGATGACATAATGTGGTTGACTACATGACATATATTGTAGAGACCCTAAGCTTGAAATACATGGACATTACATTACTTTTGCGGAATACTTAATCCATAAGAAAAACAAACACTCAAGGACCGTAATAGTTTATTGTCTTTGGAAACACGGAATAAAATCCTCTAATCGTGGTGAAAGATCTTCAACATCTCCCAATAAAGATCTTCCCTTTTTTTATTACCTAAAACCTTTCTTTATATCCTGGGAAAAAGAAAACATAAAAGGGTGAGCTCAAATGTTCAGTAAGGGTAAACAAAATAAATATCAATCACATCATATTCATAATAACATATCTTCTGGATATCTTAACCTGCAAAAGATATCATGATTTCATAACATGGGATAAATCATAGTAGTGAAATTTAATCCCAAATATCATAAATTATAACATGAAACTTTGTGGCATACACACATAATCATAGAGAATCATATCTTATTAGTCAAGACTCATTTCCAAGACAATCTTAGTGGACAAAGTCCATTTCTAAACCGAGTCACCCTCGTTTCAGTCCTGTTCTACTGAACCAGTAATACCTACCATTCCATCCATGTCTATCTCATGAGATATAAAATCATTACCCAATGCATTAGAGGGATATATAGGTCTCACCCATCTCATAATGATACCATTCTTATGTGTGACACAAAATCATAAATCATACATCATTGCATAACCCATGTAATAAAAATTGGATTCTTAAACAACATGACATCATAAAAAAATTCATATAAGATAAATGAATTCATAAAAATAATTCCATCACAACATAATCAAATCCATGTAATAATATGGATAAAAAACAGAACCCTTTATTATCTTATATGGAAAATAGTTATGATAAAACACTTGAACTCCATTTCTTGAGGAAAATATCCTTTCTACTTCAAAAACATTTTTCCTTTTTAACATGTCATACAATTTTAAACAAAAAGGTGTTTATTAAAAATAAACTTGAAAACTTTTAAAGGAAACTTCTTGGAAATAATGTTTTAAAAATCCATTCAAGCCGTATAATTTAAAAAAACATTCTTCGTACTTTTGTCGGAAAAGTCAAAAAGTACCTCGTACGAAAAACGACAAAAGATTCCTTTCATATCTTTTACTAAAAACTCACCGAAGGGTAAAATTGGATATAGAATAATGTATAAGGATATAAATATTACATATTGAGTAAACATGGATGCGGATGATAAAATACATCCCAGTAAATTTCAAAGTACAAACAAACTCGGATTAAAATGAGATTGTGATATTTTCCTTTACCTTAGGTCTGATTTGCTTCGTAAGTGTCCGAACCTCCTTTATAATGGTTTAAATAATGTCATTGACTTATTCCAGAATCATACTCATTGTTATTATATCATATATGGTTCACTTATAATATTATATTACCCGTTCTTTTGTAAATTCCACGTTAAATAGCGTTTTGGGTAAAACTGTTTCATTTTTCGTCCGTGTTTTGACTTGTTATTATTCATATGATTACTTAGATCATGATTACTTAATTCTAGAATATAAATCATGATTTATATATAATATATATTCATAATATACATATATATAATAAATCAGAAAATGGAATGAAACACACCGTTCATGGAGACGGTAGGCCGTACGTATGCATGAACGCTGTTTTCGTTTCCTTATTGAGTTGAATGAAATTACGTAGATGACATAAATATATATACACATTAATAAAATATCATTATTATTTCATATATTTCATGATTACTTAATATATGTACTTTATAATCATTCATGAATGGTTAAAGTGGAGAATGAATCTCATCGCGTCGTGGAGACGATAGTCCATACGTACGCACGAGCGATGATATCTTTTTCATGATCATGGAAATATATTGGAGTGTATGTATACTATTTCAGAATCAATATCACATTAAAATAATCATATATAGTTATTATTTACACCATTATACCCATCCAAGTAAGGTGGTGGTGGAAAATATATTTCACCGCGGCGTGGAGACAGTATTTCGTACGTACGCACGCGCGGTGATTTCGTTTTCCGTAGGATGGATAGATGGTTAAATAGGGTTGTTTCATACTTATAATAACATATCAGTATATGAGTTATACTTATGATATTAATTCATAATGAAACAACCTAAAAAGAAGACGTGGAAGAAGAAATAACGTTGAAAGAATCGGTAACGGAAATTACCTCTTCTTTGAAGCGCCTCTTTGAGATCTCTCTTTAGGGCAATAAAATTAGTCTTTGAGGAAGACCAGAACCTCTAGGATATTGATAGGGAAGTGGGGAAAAGAATTTTTCAGGGGTTGGCCGATCTTGAAGGCTCAAATTGGTGTGAAAAAGAGAGGGAGGAGGTGCCCTTTTATAAGGGAGGAGAGGGGCACCTTTGCAAATCATAAAAATATTAATTTATAATAAATCTAAACCTACTTAAAAACCTCCAAAAATGACTCATATTCGAATATAAGATGATATAGGGTTGTAATATAATCAACCAATAAAATTTGTACATGTTAGGAAATTATTTTAAACATTATCAACTTGATTTATCCTTACTTAATCAATTTAATTTTATTTGTGGTAATAAAATTCTAAATTTTAACTTATAACAAAAAATTACTTATTTTATGTGAAATTTCCATAATTGGATACTTTGTAACATTTTATACCATATAAATTTAAATTTATAATTTTTAAATATTTTTGTGATTTTTAAACAATTTTATAATATGTTATTTTTATAAAATAACAATAGTGTCAATTTTGACACTATTCATTTACATGAATTTAAATAAAATATATACAGAAGATATGTTCGAAATAAAAGCTTTAATAGATTCATAAAAGGCCATATGTGTCTATAAAATTAGTGGAGAACATTAAATAGTTCATATAATATTTATTTTATTATTTTTAAAACCAATTATATGTTTTATCTCTTAATAAAATAATTACTACAACAGTTTTGTATAATTATTTAATATACTTATATGTTGCATAAAAATAAAAAATAAAATCCTATGATGAAGATAAATCTATTAAAGTTCACAATAATACCTTTACTAGAATTTATCATCTTGGAATCACAATATTTAAATTTTTATATTTATTAAATTATGAAGGTGACAACTTTGGCATAATTTAAAATAAAATAATATAAGTGTCAAAATTGCATGTATAAGTCTCAAAATGGTCAAATATTCGACCATTGGATGATTATAGTTTATTTTTACATGACCAATAAGTTTTGGTCCGGGTTTTGTGCCTTTTATGGTCACTATTAGTTTAATAATAACGATATTCTTGATTTTTCACTAGATAAATAATTTCTGCATCACTATTGTGTCACAATTAATGATAATTATTTAATCCCAAAAAATTCTAAATAAATTTTCATGAAGTAGATAATTTTGTTATATTTCTTTAGAATATTAATTATATAAGTTTAATGAAGTTTATCACTAACTTAAAATTATTATACGTATAGTATTTAAGAGAGTGACATGTTGTTACTTTCTTTGGTTTTAATAATAATTAAACTATTTTCAGGGAAAAAATCCATTAAATGAATCTAATCCTACCCTTAGGTGATATGGGTCTACTTGTAGTCATAAAATAAGATTTTTCCATGTTTTAGGGTAATTTTATAATCTTATATGTACCCTTAATTACCCGATTTACCTTTAACTATGGTAAATAAAATTTACCGTAGTTTCTATTCACAATGCCCAAAAATAAAAAGTAGCTTATTAACATAACTTGGACCCTATGATTCCAAATATGGAATCCTTTTTTCCAAATTCAATACACAAAAGTTTCAGAAATTAAATTAAAATTAATCCTGTTGTCGAAAGAAAATGATTTTTTCTTTAAAACATTGCAAAAGATTGAATTGATTTAACCTATGAATTCAAGGTAAAATCAATGATAATGACATACATTATATTAAATGGTAAAAATATATTACATTTATACTTTAAAACCATTCAATATTATAATTTAACCACATAAGATATTACAATGAAAAAAGTTGTTTTTAATTAAAATATAGCATGTTTTTACTATTCATTAAAATATGAAAGTCATCAGAATAAAATGAAATATCTATCGAAAGTAAATTTTTATTTATTGATTCCAAAGAATAATTTTATTTTTTCAAATTGAACTTATAAAAATTTCAAAAACTAGATTTAAAGTGGGTGCGCCATCAAAAGGCAGCAAAACTGTATTTTTTTAAAAATACTTATTTTACCCGAAAAAATTAATTTGTTCTTATAACATGTTCTAGAAAATATGTAAGATGATTAATAATGTTATAAAATTCAAAATTTAGTTAATACTATTCATAACGGCTAGTTCATAATAATATTATAATAATATATCATTGTTTAGTAACACCTGGTATTGCGTACAACACACGCTATCGAGGAAGGTCGTGATTGTGTGTAATGCGAGCCAAGTCAGGGTTGCGTGTTGTGAAAGAATTATTCGTTGTTTCGTATAACATAATCCAACCATTTTTCATTTATACATTGAATATATATATATATATATATATATATATATATACTCATTGTTGCATAGAATAACTATTATCAAAATTGTGTGTAACACGATCCAAGAATAGTGTTGCGTATACTGCAAGCTATTATGGTGTTGCGTGTAGTGCAAGGTAATCTTGGTGTAGCATACAACACAAGACATTAATTAAAAGAATACTTTTCATAAAATCTTGGGGTGTTACATTCTACCCCCCTTAAAATGAATTTCGCCATTGAAATTCGTCAGGGTTATAAATGGTTTACTACTCAAAAGATTGTTTAATAGAAACCCACATCGTAAAAAGGAATACCAAAACATGGATTTAAAAACTAAAGTATGAAATGTAATGGTTACCCAAATTAACTCATCACTAGGTTTCCACGTAGGAGAACATAGGTGAAAATATGGCTATGGAAGAAAAATCTAACCATCAAATTCTGATGGAGAGTGGTAGAGAACATGGCTATGAAAAAGACAACAATCACAAAGCTATTGATTTGTGATAATCTAAGGTACCATCTGATTCATCGGATATAAGGGAACTAGGACAACATTTTTGATTTTCAAGATCAATTCCCTAATGTTGATGAAATTGGAATTAGAAGAAATACTTTCATGGTTTTGGTATACTCTCACCATTGGTCGTTCTTTGGACAATTTCCACTTCATCCCTAAATGAAATGAAGTTGAATTTGTCATTCGTGATGTGTTAGCAGATCATGTGATAGAATGATGTGTCATTCCATATGTCTCAAACAAAAGGTTAGAAAAGTTATCAAAAAAAAATACATAAGTCCATCTACAGTGAGATTAATCATATATGGTTCCTAAAATGGACTTATACTTCATATATCATACTGATTAATATAATAAAACTTGTTTCTACTAAACAGAGACTTCCTGTAGGCCAGTGGTAGGCGATAAAGGCCAGTCGCACTTCGGTTGTGGGTTCGATTCCCACAGCTTTGTCTGACGCGATGGGCTGTCGCCCGTCCAGCAGGTTGTACTTTTTCTAAAACTATATTACTATAACATCCCATCAATAATATCAAAAAAAGTTTTATCCTTAAACAATACTAAATTATGTACACCACAATTCATTCCAATCTTTAGGATTATCTAAAATACTTCGATCCAAGCTCATAGTATAAACAAAATGATTACATGAAATGTCATCAACCAAGAATGCGAATATCATCATTTATCCCCCATATATCTTGTTGGTCACATTCCAATCATGTGAAAACCTTAATCATGTATTCCCGTGAAAAATGAATACCCATTGAACCATAGTGAAATCATGAATGCAGTTAAAAGTTAACACTTTCCACATACCAAAATCCTCAAAATTCTATATACTCAAACCATGATATCACTTAGTCCTTATATCAATCATGATCTCATGAATACTATCAAATATTTCATTTTCCCCTTATCCCTTCATTATGAGCATATCATCTGCTTTCCAAAATATTTGAATCACTTTTCATGGTTACCGGTACCTTAAAATTATTGAAAACCACAATAGACTAATACAAAAATATTCCAATATACAATAAAAGTACCTCAACAACATTATTCTTGAATACCAATACATAAACACTTCAATCCATCCTCATCAATGATTGTCCTGGAATAAGTCCTTCCTTGATTTAGAAGTAACTTTTTAGGTCAGGGCATTGAGTTGGGTAATGCCCATGTTCTCCACAAATAATACATTGAACACCATAACAGTCTGTCACTCTATGACCCTTTTCTCCACACAGAAAACATTGGTCCCTCCATTTTAGGTATTCCTCAAGGTTCTTCTTCCCTTCTTTAGAAATCTCAACCTTCCATTCTTTATCCTCCTCAACATGCGAACATGCATAATAGTCGATCTTCCTCTTATTTGATGAATTAGGCATACCACTAAGTTCCACCTTGTTAATCATATATAACGATGACTGATTCAGCATAATCACAATATCATTCTCTCTAGGAATTACACAATTTTTTTTCTCATAGTCACCAAATTTTTCATTGGATTCAATGTTAACCGAATTCCTTCTGGTTCCATCCATTAACTAAAACACAAAAAGAATTATTTGAGAGGAAAAATCATGCTAGAGAAAACAACATAGTAAAGGTGGATTACCCTCAATATCTAAAATCTTAGGTTAAATTATAAGATCCTTAGCGCAATTCTAGTACTATAACCTATATGTATACTTAACCTAAGAGACATCCCTAGACATACCTTAGAAATATCTCTAGGGATCTCACTAACAATTTCGCATCCTTGTTTCCAAAGGTTGACTAAACCGTTCCTCTGATACCAACTATATAGACCCTAAGATTGAAATACATGGACATTACATTACTTTTGCCGAATACTTAATACTTAAGAAAAACAAACACACAAGGACCGTAATAGTTTAGTGTCTTTTGAAACTTGGAATAAAATCCTCTAATCATGGTGAAAGATCTTCAACATCTCCCAATAACGATCTTCCCTTTTTTTCTTACCTAAAACATTTCCTTATATCCTGGGGAAAAGAAAACATAAAAGGGTGAGCACAAATTCTCAGTAAGGGTAAACAAAAGAAATATCAATCACATCATATTCATAAGAACAAATCTTCTGGAAATCTAAACCTGCAAAAGAGATCATGATTTCATAACATGGGATAAATCATAATAGTGAAATGTAATCCCAATAATCATAACAAATAACATGAAACTTTGTGGCATACACACATAATCATAGAGAATAATAACATATTAGTCAAGACTCATTTCCAAGACTATCTTAGTGGACAAAGTCCATTTCTGAACCGAGTCACCCTCGTTTCAGTCCTGTTTTACTGAACCGGTATAACCTACCATTCCATCCATATCTATATCATGAGATATAAAATCTTTACCCAATTCATTGGAGGGAGATATAGGTCCCACCTATCTCATAATGATACCATTCTTTTGTGTGCCACAAAATCTTAAATCATACATCATTGCATAACCCATGTAATAAAAATGGGATTTTTAAACAACATGACATCATAAAACAATTCATATTAGATAAAGGAATTCATAAAAATAATTCCATCACAACATAATCAAATCCATGTAATAATCGGGACAAAAAAACATAACCCTTTATTAACTTAGATGGAAAATAATTTTGATAAAACTCTTGAACTCCATTCTTGATGAAAATATCATTTCTACTTCAAAAACATTTTTCATTTCTTTACATGTCATTTAATTTTAAACTAAAATAAGTTGATTAAAAATAAACATGAAAACTTGTAAAGGAATATTCTTGGAAATAATGTTTCAAAAATCCATTCATGCCATATAAGTTAAAAAAACATTCTTTGTACTTTTGTCAGAAAAGTCAAAAAGTACCTCGTACGAAAAACGACAAAAGATATCTTTAATATCTTTTACTAAAAACTCACCAAAGGGTAAAAAATGATATAAAATATTGTATAAGGATATAAATATTACATATTGAGGAAACATAGATGTGGATGATAAAATACACCCTAGTAAATTTCAAAGTACCAAAAATCTCGGATAAAAATGAGATTGTGATATTTTCCCTTACCTTAGGTCTGATTTGTTTCTTAAGTGTCCGAACCTCCTATATAATGTTTTAAATAATGTCATTGACTTATTCCAGAATCATACACATTGTTATGATATCATATGTGGTTAACTTATGACTTTATATTACCCGTTCTTTTGTAAATTCCATGTTAAAGAGCGTTTTGGGTAAAATTGTTTCATTTGTCGTCCGTGTTTTGACTTGTAATTATTCATATGATTACTTAGATAATGATTAATTAATTCCAGAATATAAAACATGATTTATATATAATATATATTCAGAATATAAATATATATAATAAATCAGTAAATGGAAATAAATACACCGTTCATGGAGACGGTAGGCCGTACGTACGCATGAACGCTGTTTTCGGTTCCTTATTAAGTTGAATGGAATTAAGTAGATGAAATACATATATATAAACATAAATCCAGTATCATTATTATGTCATAGATTTCATGATTACTTATTATATGTACTTTATAATCATTCATTAATGGTTAAAGTGGAGAATGAATCTCATCGCGTCGTGGAGACGGTAGTCCGTACGTACGCACGAGCGATGATATCGTTCTCATGATAGTCGGACTGTATTGAAGTGTATGTATACTATTTCAGAATCAATATCACATTAAAATAATCATATATAATTATTATTTACACCATTATACCCATCCAAGTAAGGTGGTGGTGGAAAGTAGATTTCACCACGGCGTGGAGATGGTATTCCATACGTACGCATGCGTGGTGATTTCATTTTCCGTAGGATGGATAGATGGTTAAATAGGGTTTTTTCATACATATAATAACATATCAGTATATTAGTGATACTGATGTTATTACTTCATAATGAAACAACCTTATAAGGCGAAGAGGAAGAAGAAATAAAATTCAAAGAATCGGTAACGGAAATTACCTCTTCTTTGAATCGCCTCTTTGAGATCTCCCTTTAGGGCACTAAAATTGGTCTTTGTGGAAGACCAGAACCTCTAGAATATTTCTAGGGAAGTGGAGAAGAGAATTTGGGTGGGGTTGGCCGATATTTAAGGCTCAAATTGGTGTGAAGTGGAGAGGGAGGAGGTGCCCTTTTATAAGAGAGGAGAGGGGCACCTTTGGAAGTCTTAATTATATTAATTTATAATAAATCTAAACCTACTTAAAAACCTCCAAAAATGACTCATATTAGAATATAAAATGAGATAGGGTTGTAATATCATAAAAAAATAAAATTTGGACATGTTAGGAAATTATTTTAAACATTATCAACTTGATTTATCCTTACTTAATCAATTTAATTTTATTTGTGGTAATAAAATTCTAAATTTTAACGTATACCAAAAAATTACTTATTTTTTATGAATTGTCCATTATTGGATACATTATAACATTTTATACCATATAAATTTAAATTTATAAATTTTAAATATTTTTGTGATTTTTAACCAATTTTATAATATGTTATTTTTATAAAATAACAATAGTGTCAAGTTTGACACTATTCATTTATATGAATTTAAATAAAATATATACAAAAGATATGTTCGAAATAAAAGCTTTAATAGATTCATAAAAGGCCATATGTATCTAGAAAATTAGTGGATAACATTAAATATTTCATAAAATATTTATTTTATTATTTTTAAAACCATTTATTTGGTTTATCTCTTAATAAAATAATTACTGCACCAGTTTTGTATAATTATTTAATATACTTATATGTTGCATAAAAATTTAAACTAAAATCCTATGATGAAGATAGATCTATTAAATTTGACAATAATACTTTTACTAGAATTTATAATCTTAAAATAACAATATTTAAATTGTTATATTTATTAAATTATGAAGGTGACAACTTTGGCATCATTTAAAATAAAATAATATAAGGGTCATAATTGCTTGTATAAGACTCGAAATGGTCAAATAATCGACCATTGGATGATTATAGTTTATGTTTACATTAACAATAAGTTTTGGTCAGGGTTTAGTGCTTTTTATGGTCACTATTAGTTTAATAAAAACTATATTCTTTATTTTTCACTAGATAAATAATTTCCACATCACTATTGTGTCACAATTAATGATAATTATTTAATCCCAAAAAATTCTAAATAAATTTTCATGAAGTATATAATTTTTTAGCTTTCTTTAGAATATTAATGATAGAAGATTCATGAAGTTTATCACTAACTTAAAATTATTATACTTATAGTATTTAAGAGAGTGACATGTTGTCACTTTCTTTGGTTTTAATAATAATTAAATTATTTTCATGGAAAAAAATCATTTAAATGAATCTAATCCAACCCTTAGGTGATATGGGTCGACTTTTAGTCATCCAATAAGATTTTTTCTTCTGTTAGGGTAATTTTATAATCTTATATTTACCCTTAATTACTCGATTTACCTTCAACTATGGTAAATAAAATTTACCGTAGTTACTATTCACAATGCCCAAAAATAAAAAGTAACTTATTAACATAATTTGGACCCACTGATTCCAAATATGGATACCATTTTTTCAAAATCAATACACAAAAGTTGCAGAAATTAAATTAAAATAAATCATGTTGTCGAAAGAAAACAGGTTTTTCCATAAAACATTGCAAAAGATTGAATTCATTTAACCTACGAATTCAAGTTAAATCAATGATAATGAAATAAATTATATTAAATGGTAAAAATATATTCCATTTATACTTTAAACCGTTCAATATTATAATTTAACCACATAAGATATTACGATGAAAAAAGTTGTTTTTAATTAAAATATAACGTGTTTTTACTATTTATTAAAATATGAAAGTCATCAGAATAAAATGAAAAAATTATCCAAAGTAAATTTTTATTTATTGATTCCAAAAAATAATTTTATTTTGTCAAATGGAACTTATAAAAATTTCAAAAACTATATTTAAAGTGGGTGTGCCATCAAAAGGTGGCAAAACTGTATTTTAAAAAAAAATACTTATTTTACCCGAAAACTTTATTTTGTTCTTATAACATGTTATAGAAAATGGGTAAGATGAATAATAATGTTATAAAATTCAAAATTTATGTAATACTATTCATAACGGCTAGTTCATAATAATATGATAATAATATATCATTGTTTAGTAACATCTAATATTGCGTACATCACACGCTATCGAGGAAGGTCACGATTGCGTGTAAAGCAAGCCAAGTCAGGGTTGCGTGTTGTGCAAGAATCCTTCGTTGTTTCGTATAACATAATACAACCATTTTTCATTTATATATTTAATATATATATATATACTCAATGTTGCGTAGAATAACTATTTTCAAAATTGTGTGTAACACGATCCAAGAATAGTGTTGCGGGTACTGCAAGCTAATACGGTGTTGCGTATAGTGCAAGGTAATCTTGGTGTAGCATACAACACAAGACATTAATTAAAAGAATATTTTTCATAAAATCTCATGGTGTGACATATATTATTGAATTATTATTATTTTGTTTAAATAAAAAATATGATTGTTCATATAATGACACAATTGGGGATTAACAACTTATTTTTTTCCTCACAAAATTCATAATTACATTGTTTCATCTGTATCAACTGATATATATTTTTCATGTAAAATGTTGTAGAAGTGATCTAGTTAAATTGGATGTTTGACGGTGATAGATATGATCTAGGTCGGACTCTGTTTTTATGTTTACAACAGAACTTATATTTTATTTTCTTTTATTTTTTTTCATTATCAATGTATTTTTGGATATTATTTATGTATGTATAAATGTTAAATAATGGAAAATTTTTTATAGCATGTCCAAATTTGATTGTCATTGATTGCGGAATCATGCATTTAATTTCATACAAATACTCTTATGTTCTATGATTATTTATTATTTATATTTTATTTTATGTGATGATACTGAGATTACAATCTCTCGATATTGGTTATTGAATTTAGGTACTCACCAATCGTCTCTTTTGTATATGGAGTGAAGACAAATGACTCAATCCCCTTATCATCAAAATTATCGATAAACAAAAAAAATATTTTTTTCAACATATATAGGTACTAGGATCAATCCCCTTATCCTATCCCCCTCCCTCCATCAACATACTCCCCTACACCCCCACTCATGTATGGTGCTCACCACCTTTCTATTTTGAGAAATCCTTTTGGAACAATGGATTATCAAGACATTATACATTAAATGCACGTAGCATTTTTTGGTTACATGGAGACCTGTGATCCGCATGGTTTTCCTAGTGTAATAAATAATGGTACAAAGTGTATAAAAATGGATTACATGTCAAGTATCCGTGATTTATCCTTTCATATGTATTGGAATATTCATATATGTTCTCTTTATGTATTCAACATTAATTATTATCTAATATTGGTTATATGATTGTGAATTAAAGAGGAGGAACAAGAGATTTCGATGAAGTATGAAGAAAAAATTGAAACATGAAATGATATTTAAAATTTAAATTTATAAATATCAAAACAGAATTATGTATTTATAAATTCCAATATAGACACTCCGATATAACTTGATGGTTTCAAACCTAACATAAGTAATTAATTGTGTCAATCCTAACATAAAATTTTTTGGATTCGATGTTTCAATAACATATTATAAAATACATAAAATCCTTGTCCAAAAATATATAAAAAACTAATATTATCATAAAATGTCTCCGGAACCATGAAGAAATATTTTCACATTAATTTTCAAATTAATTTAAATACACTATAAGATAGAATACCATAGTAAAAGATATTTTTACGGTAAAAATTATCATTCTATGATATTATTCTTAGTAAACCATTATTATGTTTCTGGGATATAACTATAGAATCCCTCAAGATGTGATCTAAACATTCTCATTTGATCTATAATCAAAATCGATGTTTTTTAAGGTGCTTTAATGTTGGATCAATCATCCTATGGTGTTATTATTTATAATTGTGATGATCCCTTCAGTCATGATGAGTTTTCCATACTATTTAATTCATAATATGATGAGGAGCAAGGATAATACCCAAAACGTTCTTCTGTCAAGACAGGGAGCTCCAGATTTTGTTGTTCATAACAATTGACATTTTCAATCAATTTCATCATAATAGACAAAACGATCTATTTATATAGATTGGTTTTTGTTTAAAATATAATTTAATATAAAATGAACAGTAAATAATATAATAATTTATATATGACCTCAGTCTATGATAAATAAATATAATTATCATTTTATAATTGTGTACGCTAATTGGATCCATGAAAAATATTATTTTACGATCTTGAAAATTATCAATAAAATTCTCACAAATTATTTGTTTAGTAGTCCTCTTCAAAATTTATAAATAAATACTAATTATATATTTATTGATTTATTTCATATTGAATATATATAATGTTTATTTACGTGATAAATAAATAATAAATAAAATTATACCTATAACATGAGAATAATATTTATTGAAAATTTTTAATTTCAAATATAATTTAATGGATATCAATATAAGAACATAGTATGGGACCCAATAGGATTTTTTTCTCATTTTAATAAGATGGTATTACTAATTTATATTATTACTATCTAGAAATGGGTCGTTTTTCCTTATAGAAATAAGTTGATTTATCTTTTTACATAACCGCAAATGAGTGTATATTGTGTAATATAATACCTTTGTCACAATATCTCATGAAAATATTGAGCACCACTTCTATCAACATATATTCAATATATGACATTATTTGACTATATGAAATAAAATCATCAATACACCATGGTAATTAAATTTATTGTTTTTGTTTCAATAAATGTGATGACATGTCAACTTCCATTAGTATAAATGGAAAAATCCTCTATAAAGATTTTCAATAATAAAATTTCAATCAAGATAATATGAATATATCTTATATCATGAAAACAATTGGAGACATGATTTACAATGGTATATATATTTTTTCATGTCCTGATATGAATCAACAGTAATCTTAATGCCTATGGAATGTCACACACTCCCACATTTAATAATATCCAATGAAACTAAAAATACAGAATTCCTACCAGTGGTTCTGTGCATCAAATATCATTTCAAGGATATTACCTTTTGTTAGCTTCAGGATATGACTTACCATATTCTTATATGTACTCACAGCCAATAGTAAGCATACTGTGTTCTCCATCATAGAATTCAATCTGACTGTAGTACAAAATTTAAGAATATCGTTATGGAATTCAATGTTCTCAATATAACAGGGAACCTATATGGATTTTTAAACATCATAAATACATTTTTTAATTATTATATTAATCCCAAGTAGAGCTATAACCGATTTTTAATATTAATTTTTCATTATTTTTATAGTTTAAAATTATTTCATTCAAATTTATACATAGTTATTTTTAGGAAACCAACGTCAACATGACCATCAGAGCTAAAGAATCATTCCAATGGATCACTAAATCAATGTTAATTTTTCTAAGAATGATGGATTTAAGTAATTCACCCACAATACTACTAAAACCATATATGTAGAGTAACAATGAGTATCATTTGGTACTCAAAATTAAATGATATTTGTGTTATTAATGACAGAACACAATTATATTTGTTGGAATTTCTTTTTTCTCAATTAAATGTAATCCCGGAGTAAACTAGGCCTTTTTATGAACTATAAATATAAAACATTAACACATATATATGCACTGAAAAAAAATCTATGCCTATTTTAGAAGATTCCTCATATTCCTATATCGCTCTTTCATTTTGAACATCATCATTTACACCAATTTTATATGTTCAATGAACCTCTTCTTCACTACCACACTTGATTTCACCATTGTATTTTATCTCTATGAAGTCATATATTCAGTTTCAATGGTTTTGGTCATTGATAATCTATTATAATTGGGTGATAAACCAAAAGGTCTTTTCAATCATCCAGTGCATTCGCAATATTTTCAATGACATAAAAGCTAAGGAAAAATGAAATTATTTTATTCAGATATTGACTTAAGATTATCATATAACCTTTATTGGACCTTTTCCTTTCGAATTTATAATAATTTATTTAGACTAGGAGAAAATAGTATACAATTATTAAAAACATTTTCTGATGATGATATTGATTTTCCAATTAACCCTTATCTAATTACCATTATTATGCTAGGAGGATCCACATGTAGAATCCATCCAAATGTAATCCACATGATCCCTATTGACTTACAAATGATGATGACTGTTTTTATAGTGTTGTAATAATGAATTAGTAATCATTAATTATTCTACTTGTTTGATTTTCCATCAGGGTTCATGGATTCTATCTATGTCCTCTTCTTCATTAGAGGAGGAGGGAATGTAGATTCGTGAGAGAAATACATTGTCCATAATTATTCTATATTTTGGATTTTGGGGTTAACTATTACCTTATAAAATAAATATAACCATTGTTTCTGACGCTTTCTTAAGGGCACACACATATGTTTGTTTGATGACGAAGAAGTTGTTTTTTGTCCCACATTCTTTCCTTCCAAAGGATGGTGTAATACGTTGCCTATTTAAGGATTTTTTCTCCATGATCTAAATGGGATGATGGGATGTCATCTCCCCCTTCTGTGGATTCTGCCTTAGAAATAATCACCTAGTCTAGGTCTGCTTATATATTAAGATGTTGTTCATGAAAATCTTCATATTTCCATGTCTTTATGGACACCAGTTAATTATGTAGCTTCGTTCAGAACATTCCAAAGGGTCTGGATAGGGCATCAATCTTTAGTCGAGGAGTAGTCATGCTGGACATCACTAGTGTGTCTTGACGCTAAAACTCCAGCGTGTCTGGGTTTCTTCCCATTCTGTTAGGGCTTCTCAAGGGAGATGAATCCCATGTAATGCCACATCAAATGTGGGGAATTATATGTTTTTGGAATGTATCTGATGTTTTCCTAAGCATCCCATGTTTAACACAGGGTATTTTGTTAGTTTAACTTTTAGCGGAGATAGATAGGACAGATCAGAACAGTAACTGGAGTGGAAAAAATAGGTGTATCCCCTAGTGGGTACATCTTTGTAGGGAGGTTAGTTGACATGATATAACTTGGATGTGGCGTCCTAGGTAATAATCAAGACGAAATATGGATGGTTATGTGAATTGGATGGAGAATGAGATGGAGTCGACTCAAGAGAGACAATGATGTTATTATTGTGCCTCGAAGAGGCTTCCTACGTATCCCCATGGTAGGGAATCATTGTCTGTGTAGTTCAGTGGGGGTGATGGGATTCCTGGGGAGGCAGCATATTTGAATGGATCCGTGGAGGGGACCCAGAGAAAATGTGACCTCTAGGTTGGGGAATAACCTTCCCAAAACACAAAGTCTCAAGGAAGAAACCTCGATGAGATATGAATGAGGACTTGAATTTGGGTGTACACATAGGACAACCACCAGATAATATGTAGGGGCATATGTGTGGTTATTATCTTGGTTTGGACTGCCGCCACTAGTATGGACCAAAGATGTAGGTCCCAGCAATGGTGATTACAACGTCTTACTGTTGAATAGGGTACAAAAGCTTATCGTTTATTGAGAGACACAACATCTTACCATTGTTTGGGATTCACGACAGCTTACCGTCAGATGGGGAACAATGAATTAACGCTGATTAGGGTGCAATTAATTACCTCATACTGGTGTACAACAGCTTACCGCTGATTGGGGATTATTTTTTAACGCCATACAGGATGAGGTTGAACTGATGCGATGGTGGTTTGGACCATGTAGGTGTTGGTCTTGAACTTCATAGAGGCTTCCTATGTACCTTACCATGGCAAGGATCATAGTTCAAATAGTTCATAATGGGTGTGAAACGATGTAAATGTGGGTTCGATCAAGT
Source organism: Viscum album (assembly GCA_963277665.1). NCBI lineage: Eukaryota > Viridiplantae > Streptophyta > Magnoliopsida > Santalales > Viscaceae > Viscum > Viscum album. The sequence continues at coordinate 1,690,832,168 of OY728120.1, forward strand.
ATGTGTTGGGCATGAACCAGATGGAGGCTTCTTATGTACCTTTCCTTGGAAAGGATATAAGTCCACATAGTTCAAAATGGGGCTTGGTACACCGATGTGGAGATGTTCGGGACCAATGGGTGTTTGTCTTGAACCTCATGGAGGCTTCCTATATACATTGCCTTGGAAAGGATCAAATTCCTCACATTTAGAATGGGGAGCATGGTGATCAACGCGAAGTAGATGAGACCAATGGATGTTATGATTCATCATCATGTAGGTTTCCTATGTACCTTGCCTTAGTGAGGATAAATATCCTAATTTTTCGAAATTGGTGTGGGGAATACACTCTAGGATACTCAGACAGGATGTCATGGTCCATGCTTACTCTAATCCCACACGAGTCATTCTCGGTGTGAAAAACAAGAGACAATGAAGACATGACGATCACGTCATGAATGGTGCGTCTGTGGAAAGTAGAGTGGGTCTTACACGTGATTATCATCCCAATGAGGAAATAGGGTATTACGTGTGGTCAGCCTCCCAAATAAGATACAGGTCCCTATGCGTGGATAGAATCCCAATGAAGAAATAGGGCCTTATGGGTGGTTAGCAGCCCAGGGTGATGGAGATTATGACTTACTCTAGGATGGAGTCCCAATGATTACAAAGCCCAACAAGAGATGGACATGGCATGGAAGAGATGAGGGGAGTAAGAATGATATCTCCCATATGAAAGGATATGGAATTACACCATGGTTTTTTCCCTTCCCCATGGATAGGCGCCGCTCTAGTAAAGATTTTCTCATTCCATGTGAGTAAGATGTCACTCCGGTCAAGAGGAGTGGGTGTTGAGAATGTAAGACACGGGGCACCCCGCGTAGAGTGCACATGGTGAGGCCACAGTTTAACATCATGTGCTGATTATGTTGGCACTTAGTATTTTAACGTCCCACATGTCGGATCTGGTGGGTTCTCTACGCACCGTTATGACTTGGTTAACCGGATCCCTTTACACCTTGGTGAAGGGAAGGCACCAGAAATGTTGTGACTAGGGGGATTCATTGATTTATCCAATGGGGGGCCCACGTTATCATGGATATGGAAAGATTCAATAGTTGTTAGAGTTATAGGGTGCAGCTATGGAGCAACCATGGTGAATGGGGCTTACACATGGAAGCTGCCCGAGTGGTAGTGATCGATGGGGCTTACGAATGGACGATTCCTGTAATGTCTTCCACATGTCTATCCATGATGGAATCCCAGCCCACTTGTGGGTTGAAGCACATAATTGATGTATATATCTATGCACTAGTGCACAAGAGGGATAATTCCACGGGAATTAGAATCCATCTGAACAAAGGGAGATGAAATGTGCGAATCACGTGCCCGACATTCAGAACGTGGTGAGGGTGGTGTGGCGATGTAGGATAACTGTTGACCTTGTTCGTAACAAAGAATAAATATCGTGTTAGCATGAAATGTGGGCAAAACAATGAGCGTTGACTGCTGACCCTGTTCGAAACACAGGGTCTGATTCAAAGTGTTGTCCAAAGTCTTCCAGGGTATTGGCCAAGGACGGTAGGTGAGCCAAGGTGGCATGGGATCAGGCTGTTAGGATATCCCTTTAATCATGAAATATGATGAATATATGAATTAGGTACAAGAAAATAACGAGGTGGAATGATGGAATGTCTGAAAATATTCCAATGATTATGAAATTATGTAATTGTTATCATGGAATGAGGTATCTTATGTTTTTCACATAAGTTGTCTCTTATTTGGAACAAGAGGCATCCTATTATTGAATGATAGGACATCATATAATTTAAAGTCATGTAGTTTGGACTATTAGCATATTATTATTGTTTCATAAGGACGCTATTTTTTGGAGAAAGAGGCATCCAATGTTTGGAACATTTGGTGTAATACAATTTAATGTCATGTAGATAGGACTATTGGAATCTTATTCTTGGAGCATAAGAATCCCTTTGTTGGAGAAAGAGGCATCATATGTTTTTCACATATGGAGTAGTACAGTTAATAGTCACATATATACTACTATTATGAATAAGATGCCTAATAATGTCTAGTGTTGGGAATTACAGAAGAGCACCCCTATCTGGTGGAACCTGGTATAGAAGTCAGGTGATGGGGTTTAGATGAGTTCCTTGAGGAATGTGTCGACTCAATGTACTCAAAGAATTGATGATGAGAATCTATAATCATGTTAAGCGAAACAAATCCAGAGGAATATGTTGACTAAAGGTGTTTTATGGTGTGTGTAGGAATATCTCAACTCGTGGTATTCCATAGGTTGAACGTGGGTGTGCATAAGGTCATCAAGGAAAATCTCGATGTCTTGGCTTGAAAAGTTTGTAGTGAGACTCACCATTTTTCTTGGGGGTGAATGATGAAAGCGAAGGGATCGGCCCGTAGGACTGGGACTGAAGCCCGATAGTGATCCTGAGAGGGGGTGCGGGGGGCATGCCTCATGGTATGGACCGGCAGGAACATGCTTAGGAGTTGCTGCACATAATATGAGCGACACAGAAGATGGGAAGCACACAAGATTTCATTGTCTGGCACAGGTAGACTTCAGACTAGAAACAGTGGAACTTTTGCACGCAATATTGGATGTGTTGTGTGCAATTGGGAAGGATTGAGCACAATAGAGATGGATGGCATGCAATTGGACTGGTGTCGCACTGGTGCATGTAAAATTGGGAACAATGGAACTTTTATGTGGAAAAATGAATATTTGCATGCAAAACTAGGAACCTTATCACATTTTCTTGTAAATGTTATGTTTTTCAAACAAGATGGAGTTTTTGACCATGGGTGTAGAAAATGTGGACTTACGCGCATTAGAGCAGCAACCGACCTCCAAGGTCCCTCTGGGAAGAAGTGTATGTGTTTGTATTTATATGACAAATCTTGAATGTCGATGCGCGTAAAATTCAGTTCCAATTTTCTGTGAAAATCCATCTTGCACCCAACATTCCATTTTTATGCAAAAGAATCCATTTATACGCGCATGATTCCATTTTGTGCGCAAATCCATACTTGACCACAAAATCATCTCTGACGGTCATTCCTAGCAGTCTTCCTTCAAACGACTATAAATTCTGATTGGTAACTCTTTTTGGGCTCCATGACTAGTTAAATCGATGACTGTAGAACACGTTTTCTCTGAGGTCATGTCCTATAGCATTCGTTAAATTAAATTGACACATTTTTTGGTGCTAATAGCCATCTATTTATTGTGATTGGGTTTGTGTTCAATTTTATTTAATTTCATACCTACCCTTATATAATATAATAATATTTTTTAAAACCAATTCCAAAAATAATAATATTATTATTATAATTTTATGGAATTAAGACTAACTTTCACAATAAAAAGTATTATTTAATAGGATTGTAAATTAATATTTGGTAATGGAAAAGGTCTTGGAAAATTTAAACTCTTCATCAGTAATTGAATACCCAAATAAATATTTTAATTAAATATTTCATTCATCAGTAATGATTTCTAAAAGATATAAAATGTATAAAAATATTCCCCAATCATCACTTTAATATATATTCCATTAATTAATTTAATGAATAATTTAAACGATATCAAAAAAAACAATAACTTTGTGACCCTCTAGGATTTCTCCAATTGGAATTAAGAAAGATTTACTAATGTCCGATTTTAATATATAGAATAGGGTCAGGGAATAAAAGATAAATAACATAATTTCATAATTATTAAAACCATATATGAATGATCAATGTATAGCATAATCCATTTGTCATAATATATCATCATGAAGTGTGCATATTTTTTTCATCAACAAATATTATCAAAAGATATTTATTTGAATATCTAAAAAAAGAATTTAGATACACCATAGGAATGGAATTTAAATTTATGGTGCTATTCAAAACAAATGATTAATATATTAAATTTCATAAAGATAGAAGTGAAAATTCCTTCCTCAACATGATCATTTATAATAGATAACTCATAGAACACAAAATGTTTCCAACTCCTACGTGAACTATAATTTATTTTTCTATAAATACAACTAATTAAATTAATCTTAATAATGATTAACAATATCCTTAATTTTTGTGGATCATTACAGAAGAACATACTTAAGAATATCTGACCACTCCAAAAAATGATAAATTTCGGATGGCATGTCTATTCTCATAACCACCCATCTTTGAGATTATCGAGTAATATCTTCATGAAGATAATTATAATCCAATTAAAAGTATGCAAACCAATTAGTATACATACCATGTTCCCCAACATATAAAATTATCTTATTGAAAAATAATATTTAAGAATATATTCATTACATTAATAGTTCTCATCATAGCAGGTACTGACTATGACCTTATCAATGTGACATATACACTAAGTCAATATTAAAGAGTCTTTTGTAGAAAATAGAAAATATATAATATGATATTTTATTAATATTCAAATAATTTATTGTAAATGTAATCAACATAAAAAAATTTGGTTCCAGGACACTAACAGTTCCAATCTCCCACTTGGAGTATATCCAACTACATATGACATTTCGTTTAGAATCACTCACATGATAATAAGGTTTCTGCGGAGTCATGGATTAATCTAATGGTTCCACCACATTGTATTACATATAAATATTACTCACTATAATCTCCCAACTATATGAACAATCATTGAAGATAGGACTTGCCAAATGTATATGATTCATCCAATGATATAACCCTGACTCCTTGTGGAGGGCCACCACTACCGTAATGCCATAATATAGTTTTATTGGGTCTTTACTCATAGGTATAAAATCAATATCTTATTTTATTTTATGTATCAAAGATTCTTATTTACCTTCCACATATGTCATAGAATACTCAGTTTCTACTATATAATCTATGACCACATCGTACATGGATCACTACCAACAACCATCATGTCTATTCAAATTGAATTTCTATCCCATTTTTTATTTCATGTCATCATTATCTATTTAAAATAAGATAATATACATCTCCTCTATGTATTCTATCTTCATATACCCCATACAATAGAAACATATCCTTACTAGACCTTAGATGCTTATGGATACTCTTGAATTAAATCCACTAGTGGTCTCATGTATTTGGATAAATCTATCTACCACGTGAAATGTATTGGAAACATCAACCCTAGTACATAACATATAGAAAATGACTAACTAAATCAAGAACATAAAATAAATATTTCCCAAATATTTATTCCCTCATGTGTTAATGGATTTTATTTCATGGAATGATGAATAACATGTGACATTGGAAAGAATTCCCACTGGTATTGTTTCTTACAGAACCTATTAGGAATTTTATTAATTTATGTACCTTGAATTATGTTGATTAGACTTTTGGATCTAACATAATTTATCATAATCCCATGAATATATGTTGCCTCACCAATATCTTTCATAGAGATGAATTTATTCATGTAGTCCTTAACAAACTATAAGAATGTTAATTTACTTAAAATAACTAGTATTTCATAAACACATATTTTTGTGATAATAAAATAACTCTCAATAACATTTATACACATTATTTTGTAAAACTATTTCATTAAGGATCAAAAATTCTATTTCGTACTCACAAAAATAAAATGTTCGAGGATCATGATGCTTGTGTATAATCACATATTTAATTTATTTCAATTTGGAAAATTTCATGGATTAAATAGGAGTCAAAACACCTTAATTATTTTTTATATGGATATATTTTTAGGGTTACCATTAAAGAAGGATGATTGGAAAACCATATTCCAAATCTCATAGTCATGGATGGTTGTAATAACATGTATAATTATGATGGAATTAAGAATTTCAATAGGTGAAAATGTTTCATCATATTCACTATATTGACTATGCTTAAACACTTTTAAAACCAACTATTCTTTATCGATAGTGGATTTCTTGTCCATTTCTAGTTTCTACTTGAATATCCTCTTCCAAAAAATAGAATTTATATCAACATGCGACTCTACCAAAATCCAGACTTGGTTTTGGTACATGGAATCCAATTATGAATTTATATCTTCTTTCTAGTTGGAAACAAATTTGAAACAAAATACTTCTATGTTGGTGTTAGGAACATTATTACCATATAATTGTGATTTTCAACCATTCATGACATGAGATCCATATAGTTATAGTTCTCTATCCACTCTGTTACTTCTTCATAGTACTTGTGTCTTCTGAAAACTCTTTTCTTACAGGAGGATTTTTAGAAACATTCATGTGGAAACTCTTAAATATCATATTCATGGACTTCATCAATGTTTACCACTCTACAACAATCCCTTTTTGTGATATGATCCTTCTTGAGGAACGTGGGATTTCTTTCAACCGTAATATTTTCATCTGATCGTTTGTATAAGAAATAACACATTTTCCCCATTGATATCATATAAAGATCGGCATTCTGTCTCTGGGTGAAGGATTTCCACGTGAAGTTGACTTAACAAATTATTTTCAACCCCACACATATAAATACAATAACAAGGGCTCTGTTTTATTACATGATTTTGAGAGTATACCATCTCTCTATTTAGTGAAAAATTGCATTACTCAATATGTTACACTTTGTAACATGTATCCGAAAAAGGATAATAGAATAATTGAATGTCTCATCATTGATCCCACAATGTCTAAAAGGGTGAAGTTCTTCATTTCAAATACAACAATAAAATGTGATGTATAAGGAGGATTAATTTTAGATATAAAATAAAATCCCTTAGATAAATTTTGAAACCTTAATTATGAAATTATCCACCACATTCATGGAATTATATTTAATATTATTACCATGTTAGTCCCCAACATAAATCATTAATTCAAGGCATATCTCAGAATAATCTGAATTATACCTCATTATGTATACATATCCAAATGAACTATAATAAAATTTTGAAATTATGATGTACAAGTAACCACACATTGATTAAATAGGAAATGATCTACATATATTAGTATGAAATAATTCAAAAAACTATTTAGACCTTTTAAAATTACAACTTAATTGGTATCAATCCATTTTTAATTGTAAATATGTGTGACATACATCATGTGGTTTCAGTTCAATAGAATCCAAATATCCATCTTTCAATAATTTATTCAATTGATTTTCATTATCATAACCAAATTAATCATTCCAATTTCATTTTGGTATATGTTATTTGATGTAGATTCATTATCATATTTCATTATATTGTTTTTGTAGTACAACACATAAACTACATTATCAAAATGTTACACAATATAAATAATTATATACTTATAAGAGGAGAATAATTTAATAAACAATTTGAAAAAAATCCAAGCATATTATGTTTACATTCATAAATAATATTTCTGGTAAAAGGGAAAACATAATGAAAATCATTCAACACCATGATCATTCGATTTGAAAACATGATGTGGTAGTTTCTGATTACTATGATAGAATGTTTTACTCCATTTCATACATTTAGATCATTCTCCCCTAGTCAATGTTTATGAATCTAATTAATTAATTAATTTAAATACACATTTGAGAACTACAAGATTTAATTAACAACTAATATATAGAAATGAAAAAAATCACTATATAACAGACATATATGAATCCCCCAATTAATTATTTGGTTAGATGTAGTTTTTATTCCCATGACCCGTCTTTCTATCTATGAAATGAATAGAATCTTCTTCACTATATTTCCCCTTGATATTCCTCTCAAGTTAAGGTTTTTAAAAGAATATTTGGGCTTAGATCTATTATCTTTGCCTTTCATTATATTCGCAATAAGAATAGAAGTCTTTCAACGTTAATACTCCATATTTTCATAGTGAAGAAGAGTATGATGATCTTGGAGGTTCGCCTCAATGTTCATTAAATTAAAATTTACAACAAATATATATAAATAAATCAGAGTAATAAATTTATGACATCTGTGAACAATTCTTCATGGAGTATAAAATCTAGAACCTTTAGGAAGTCAATGTATCCAATGATATTGACTTTGTGTGGTGTTGTTGTTAAACCCACTACAAGAGTACTCTAGAGAATATAATAGGATATATCAAACCATTTTTGTCTAGCAATCTCCTTTTAAAAACAATGGGTATAATTATAATCCTATAATCATCAATTTCTTCATGAGACATTAGAAGTTTACTAGAGAGATATGATAACATCCAAAATTGAAATATGACCATATTTGAAAAGTGTTTTTCATAGAAAATAAACTATTTAACATTCACATAGTAATCAAGTCAATTAACAAGTGAATATAGTAGTATTTACAATGTCCTTTCATGGAACAACACAGATCGATGGATTCTAAACAATTTCTAGATGATATTTCTATTGAGGAGATTTTCTTTCTCCAAAAACTATCACATGTATAATATGGATTATAGCTCACAAATTATTCTACAATTATAATGAGAATTTTATTAATACATTTCAATGATTACTAATTATGTTATAAATATTAATAAATTTTATTATTTATCCCATAATTTTATGAAGTTCCAATACCCTCACCACTGAACACAGAATGTCTAGTTTCAAATAAAATCTAGCTGAATGGATCCATATTTCCGAATTTAATGATCTAAAAATTGTCCATGAAAATGATAAAAATGCATAAACACATGTCAAAATATTTGTATTGACCTGAATTTTGTAGTTAAAATAAGTAAAATTTTTGTTATTTCAACCAAAACCCTCATTAAAAATCCACAATAATATAGTTCATATATACATTGGCCATAGATTCATTGTATTCCTTGGTTTAATTAACAATCTAGTAAAGGAAGGCATTATAAAATAACATTAAATTGAAATTTTTTGACTTATTATGTACAAACTTTTGTTACTTTATATATTAAATGTTTTTTGATATAATGTGTATTTAACTAAAGAGTTTAAACAAGATAGATAAAAAAGATACACATAATAAATTAATATAAATTCAATATTTATAAATTAATTAATTTATCTATGTTATTGTACTTGTGAAAAATTCTTTTCTATATATGGTCAGTATGGTTTTTCTCATGGTTTTCAGGGAGATTTAGTTTGAGGTTATAACGAACCATACTTTACATACATTGTTATTACATCAGAATTGAAGCACACTTATGACAACATATAATAAAACCAAGAAAGGACCATATAGGTATAGTGTCTTTAGAAATTGGGAAACATAAACAACTGGTTCATAAAGCATCTACTTTGCCTCCCATTTATTTCATCATATCTAGAGTACCTTTTTGGCATATTCTACTTAATAACCTTCTTCCTGGCCTAGGGAAATAAAACATACAAAAGGATGATATCAAATTCTCAGTAAGGGTAAACAAAAGAAATATCAATCACATCATATACATAAGCACATAACTTTTGGAAATCTTAACCTGCAAAAGAGATCATAATTTCATAACATGGGATAAATCATATTAGTGAAATGTAATCCCAATAATAATAACTTAAAACATGAAACTTTGTGTCATACACACATAATCATAGAGAATCATTTCTTATTAGTCAAGACTCATTGCCAAGACTGTCTTAGTGGACAAAGTCCATTTCTGAACCGAGTTCACTCCTCGTTTCAGTCATGTTTCACTGAACCGGTATAACCTACCATTCCAGCCATGTCTATCTCATGAGATATAAAATCTTTACCCAAGGCATTGGAGGGAGATATAGGTCCCACCCATCTCATAATGATACCATTCTTATGTGTGCCAAAAAATCATAAATCATACATCATTGCATAACCCATGTAGTAAAAATGGGATTCTTAAACAACATGACATCATAAAACAATTTATATAAGATAAAGGAATTCATAAAAATATTTCCATCACAACATAATCAAATCCATGTAATAATAGGGATAGAAACAGAACCCTATATTATCTTAGATGGAAAATAATTTTGATAAAACACTTGAACTCCATTTTGAGGAAAATATCCTTTCTATTTCAAAAACAATTTTCCTTTATTAAAATTTCATAAAATTCTAAACTAAAAGAAGTTGATCAAAAATAAACTTCAAAACATGTAAATAAGGCTTCTTGGAAATAATGTTTTAAAAATCCATTCATTCCGTATAATTTAAAAAAAACATTCTTCTCGTACTTTTGTCGGAAAAGTCAAAAAGTGCCTCGTATGAAAAAAGACAAAAGATTCCTTTCATATCTTATAATAAAGCTCACAAAAGTGTAAAAATGGATTTAAACAATTGTAGGTGGATGGAAATAATATTACATATTTAGGAAACATTGAAGTGGATGATAAAATAGACCCCAGTAAATACCAAAGTATAAACAATCTCAGATAAAAATGAGATTGTGATATTTCCCTTACCTTAGGTCCGATATGCTTTGTACGTGTCTGAACCTCCTGTATAATGATTTAAATAATGTTATTGACTTATTTCAGAATCATACTTATATTTATCATATCATATATGATCATATTCTTAGCTTCTTCGTAGTAATATTTCATTGCTACTTGTTATTCGGGTGTTTATAACTTTTTGTTCTTATGCGTGTTTGTCGAATAAATTCTTATTCATATCTTTAGGTTATAGATACCTCATTTACAGAATGATATTAGTGTAACATATATCATATTCATTCAGTCAATTAATTTATATAATCATTATTAAATGAAGATCATGTAGAACGAGTCGCATCACATTGTGGGGAAGGTATTCCGTACGTACGCACGAGTGATGATATCGTTCCTATGATCATGGAATTGTAATGGAGTGTATGTATACTATTTCAGAATCAGTATCACTTTATAATAGTCATATATAGTCATTATTTACACCATTATACCCATCCAAGTAAGGTGGTGGTGGAAAATAGATTAAACCACAGCGTGGAGACGGTATTCAGTACGTACGCACGTGCGATGATTTCTTTTTCCGTAGATTGGATAGATAGTGAAATGGGGTTGTTTCATACATAGAATAACATATCAGTATATGAGTAATACTGATGTTATTACTTCATATGAAACAACTAAAGAATAAGAAGTGGAAGAATAAATAAAGATGAAAGAATCGGTAACGGACATTACCACTTCTTTGAAGTGCTTCTTTGAGACCTCCTTTTAAGGCACTAAAATATGTCATTGAAGAAGCCCAGAACCTGTTGGATGTTTCTAGGGAAGTGGAGAGAAGAAATTGGCAGGGGTTTTCAGAGCTTGAAGGCTCATAGTGGTGTGAGGAAGAGGCGGAGGAGGTGCCCTTTTATAAGGGAGGAGAGGGGCTCCTTTGGAAAAACAAAAAATATTATTTTATTATAAAGTCAAGTTCAGATTTAAATAGCTCAAAATCGATTTATTTCGAAGATAAGGTGGGGATGGGTCTAAAGCCTCTCATACAATAGAATTTAGACAAGTTTTGGTTCCTATTTTAACCTTATCATTTAGATTTAACATTAAGTTAAATATTTTTACTTTTACCTTGTCTTCTTGTGTCATTATACTATAAGGCTAATAAACTTACTATAAGCAGCCAAAGAAACCCCATGTTGTTTATTATTAATATATATAACCTTATATAAGTCATTTGGATGAACCTTATATTTTTAGGAATAAAATAACAATTACTAATATAATATTTTTTTTAAAAACTATTTTATGTCAATTTTGACACAATTTAGTAATTAATATTTTTGAAAATCATAACAGAATGATTATTTCGAAAAAGTTAATTAAATCAATATTAACATGTCATATTAATCTAGAAAATTAGTGGAATTCATCAAAAGACTCATATTAAATTTATTTTGGTGTTTATAACATCAATTATGTCAATATTTCATTAATAAGATAATTACTGCATCATCTTTGTGTCATAAATAAATTAAATTATTTAATGTCTAAAAATTACAAATAAAATACCATTATGTATGAATTTTTTTAGCTTTCGAATGAATATTTATAGTCGAATTTATATTATGTATAACCCTATATTAAAAATTATTTACTTATTAAACATTGATTTTAACTATTTTAACCCTTCGTTAAATAAATTAATAATAAATGTCCTAATCTAATCCAAGTGGGCCTAAATGGTCATATTTTATTCCTATGGTTGTTTTCGGTCGAATTACAATTTTACAATATAATTAGGACATGTGTTAGGGTAATAATAATATCATTTTTACCCTTAATTACCCTATTTACTTTTAACCGTGGTAAAAAAAAGTAAAAAGATACTATTCACCAAAAAATTATTTTCATCTCATTGAAACACATTTACTTAATGACATCAACTGTGTCTCTCAGATTTTCGAAATTCCACTCACAGAAGTAGTAAAATTACATTTTATGAAAAATTCAGTTTTTTAACTACAACTTAGTGGTTTCACTATTAATCAAAAATTGAATGTTTTCAGAAAAATACCAAAAATTCACCCTAGGCTAATTTCGATATTCCGAATCCAAAAATGAAGTCCATTTTGAAAAGTAATATTTATAAAATTTCAAAAAGTGGTTATTACTATTCATAACTGCTAGTTTAATTATATTTTAATAGCATATCATTGTTTAGTGAAACTCGGTATTGCGTACGACGCAAGCTATCAAGGAAGGTTGTGGTTGTGTGTAAAGAAAGCCAAGATAGTGTTGTGTGTAGTGAAAGATTCCTTTGATGATTTATATAACATAAAAAAAATATTTCACATAAAAGTCTCAGGTGTTACATTATACCCCCCTTAAAATGAATTTCGCCCTCGAAATTCATCACATTGTAACAAACAGATGAGGATACCTCTCCGTCATCATATCCTCAAGCTCCCATGTTGCTTCTTCTAATTAGTGGTTCCTCCATAAAACTTTCACCAATCGAGTGGTCTAGTTTCGTAGGACTTTTTTGCTACGATCCAGAATTTCTATCAGTTGTTATTCATAAGAAAGATCTTGCTCTAGCGGTACAAATTTTAAGCTGAGTACATGTGAAGGATCCGGTATGTACTTTTTCAGGAGAGATACATGGAACACATCGGGATCTTGAGAGATATTCGGTGGAAGCGACAATCGGTAAGCAACCTTCCCAACACGATCCAGTATTTCGAATGGACCGATATATCTAGGGCTCAACTTCCCCTTCTTTCCAAATCTCACAACCCTCTTCCAGGGAGATATTCGTAAGAACACTTTATCAACCACTTCAAACTCTAGGTCTTTTTTTTCAGTTGTGGGCATAACTTTTCTGTCGGCTCTGAGATGCTCTTATGTGTTGTTGAATATATCTGACCTTTTCTGCCATTTCATCAATGAGATCAGCTCCTACTAGCTTTCTTTCCCCAACTTCATCCCAGCAAGTTGGAGTCCTACATTTCTTTCCATAGAGAGCTTCATAAGGATCCATCTGAATACTGGAGTGATAGCTATTATTATAAGAAAATTCCACCAACGGTAGGTGTTGATCCCAACCACCTTTGAAATCCATGGAGCAAGCTCTCAACATATCTTCTAGATTTTGAATTGTTCTCTCAGACAGACCATCTGTCTGAGGATGATAAGCCGTGCTGAAACTCAACTCTGTATCCAGAGTATGCTGAAGACATCGCCAGAACTTCGAGGTAAATCTCGGATCCCGATCAGATATAATAGAAAGTGGTACTCCATGCAATCTTACCACTTCCTTTACATATATCCTGGCAAGATGATCCAGAGAGAAATCATCTATAATAGCAATGAAGTGTGCAGACTTTGTAAGACGATCAACTATGACCCAGATAGCATTATTGCCTTTGGATGTTTTAGGAAGTCCTGTGACACAGTCCATAGTGATGTTTTCCCATTTCCATTCGGGTATGGGTAATGGTTGTAACATCCCCTTAGACTTCTGTCTCTCAACTTTAACTTGTTGACAAACGAAGCATCGAGAGACATATTCAGCAACATCTCTTTTCATGCCATCCCAGCAGAAGTACTCTTTCAGGTCCCTATACATCTTCGTGCTTCCCAGATGAATAGAGAATGAAGAACTATGAGCCTCATCCAGCAGCTTCTTCTTTAATTCGGGGATTGGAGGAACACAAACCCAATTCCTGAACATTATTATCCCATAACAATCAAGGTTGAATTCAGGAACATTTCTCACCTTCTTTTGTATCTCGACATCTTCTTTCTGTTCCTCTTTAATCTTCACATGTATATATGGTTGAACATTCATTTAAGAAAGATATGATTTTTCCCCTTTCATTATAATTCCAAGATCCATCCTTTGTAAATCCATAAATATTGGATCTTTTTTGATCCTCATCATGGATAAACTAGCATGGTCTTGTCGAATTAATGCATATGCCACCTTGTTTGCTTTCCCAGGGTGGTAATGGATTGAGCAGTCATAATCCTTAATCAGCTCCAACCATCTTATTTGGCGCATATTCATCTCCTTTTGTGTGAAAATACACTTTAAACTTTTATGATCAGTATAAATATCACACCTTTCACAATAAAGGTAATGCCTCCAAATCATGTGTTGGGTATTTTTGCTTATTGATTTTCAACTGTCGTGAGGCATAATCTATCACCATATCATTTTTAATAAGAACTCACCCCAATCCCTTCTTGGATGCATCATTGTAGATCACAAGCCTATCTCCAGTACAAGGCAGTGTGAGCACAGGTGCACTAGTTAACCTTCTTTTCAACTCCTTGAAATTTTCTTCACATTCCTTCATCCAAACAAAATTAACTCCTTTCCGAGTCAACTTGGTGAGTGGATTAGATAATTGTGAAAAATGTTTCAAAAAAAGTCGATAATATCCAACCAAACCAAGAAAACATCAGATCTCGGTTACTGTTGTTGGTCTCGACCATCTTTAGATAACCTCTGTTTTTGCTGGATCCACAGATATCCCCTCTTTTGAGATTATGTGACCCAAAAATGAATCTTTTTGAAGCCAAAATTCACACTTTGTAAATTTGGCATAAAGCTTATCCTTTCTCAGGGTCTTCAATATAATTCCCAAGTGATCTTCATGTTCTTCCTTGCTCTTTGAATAGAAAAGAATATCCTCTATAAAGACTACCACAAACTGATCAAGATAGTCTTTAAATACTCTATTCATTAGACCAATGAAGATAGTAGGGGCATTAGTAAAACCAAATGGCATCACTATAAACTTATAGTGCCCATACCTTGTACGGAAAGCCATCTTTGGTATATCCTCCCTTTTGACCCTTAATTGATGATACCCTGAACGAAGATCAATCTTGGAAAAGTATTGAGCTCTGCGTAGTTGGTCAAATAGGTCATCAATGCGCAGGAGAGGATATTTGTTCTTGATAGTGATCTTGTTAAGTTCTTGATAATCAATTTAGAGTCTCATTGATCCATCTTTCTTCTTAACAAACAGAACAGGTGCTCCCCAAGGTGACGGACTAGGGCGTATGAACCCCTTATCATGATTCTCTTGGATTTTCTTCTTCATTTCTTGCAACTCAATTGGGTAAATTCTATTAGGTGTATTTGAAATAGGCAAAGCACCCGGTACGAGTTCTATTGAAAACTCAACATCACGATTCGGTGGATGACCCGGTAATTCCTCCAGAAAGACATCATAAAACTACTGTACAATGGGCATATTCTTAATCATGAGTTTCTCACCAACCATTTGAGATAAATAACCTTCATTTAGTGTAATCAATACTCATAAAATGGAAAAAATTTCCACTGGAAGGTTATGTTCATCCTTGCAAAGATAGACGATCATAGATTGATCTGGAATATGAAATGTGACTTCCCTTCTTTGGCAATTGATATGAGCTCCATGTTGAGAAAGCCAATCCATGCCAAGAATCACATCAAATTCCACTATAGGAAGGATCACAAGATTTGCAGGAAGTACTTTCCCACAAACATCAATCGGTGAATAGTTATAAACTTTTGATGCGACTATTGTGCCATTAGGTGTTGTCACTACTAACTCAACATCTAATTGTTGAGGTAATACGATGATACCCTTAGAAAATTCTTCTGAAATAAATGAGTGGGTGGATCTAGAATCAAATAAAACATTTTATACTTTAGAGTGGATGGTAAGTGTACCTTTCACCACATCGTTATCGTAATTCACATCACTGATAGAAATTTCATGTGACTTTCTGTTGTCTTTAGCCTTAAGAGTTTGTTGACGTCGACCATCATCATCAACCCTTGGATTAGGGAATTTATTGGCATAATGTCCCATCTCCTTGCACTTGAAACATTGAAGTGTAGTAGGTTCATTCTTTGTATTCATTCATTTGTTTGCATCATTAGACATATTCTACCCATCATCGCGGCATTCAAATGCCCAATGACCTTCCTTTCCACATTTGAAACATTTACGTGTCCCTTTAAGACAACTCCCTCCATGTTTCTTTCCACACTTTGAGCATAAGGGAAAGTTCATCTTCTTTTCAGTGTGATCTTTAGATTTTCCTTTGAATTCCATTTTCCTCTTCTTATCAAACCCATATGACTGATGGGTTACTCCAATCTCCATCTCAACTTTGAGAGCCCATCGAACGATTTCCTTGTAGCTATTGAAGTCCCTTATGTCTAAGGCCCTTCGAAGACTTCTTTTTAAGACACTAAATAATCGATCGATCTTACTCTCAGGTTGGATAATAATACCAGAAGCATACCTTGCAAGTCTTGTAAAATATGCTTAATATGTACCAAAAAATTCATCATCCTTTTGGTTCAGTTCAAGAAACACTTTCTCCATCATTGTTCGGAGAATATGAGGGAAGTACTTATTGAAAAATAAGTTCGTGAACTCGTCCCATTCCATTGACTCAATTTCATCCCTTTGACTCGTATTATTAATAAGATTCCACCATTGATCAGCATCACCTTCCAAACGATACACTGCTAAGATGACTTTATCATGCTCAGAACATTGAAGAAATGAAAATATCTTTTCAGTAGTACTAATCCATTGTTCAGAAACTAATGGATCAGTAGACCTACTGAATGAAGGAGGACATTGTCTCATGAAGGATTAAACTGAATGTTTCTCCTTCCTTTGCTCGTTTGGAAGTCATGCATGATTAATAGCTTGAGAAAGTTCTGTGAGCATGGCTACAAGATTTTTCATTCCAGCTCCCATAACATTTGGTTGCTCAGGGGGACAATCATTGTAATGCCCGCCGCATTCCTCATTAACACGGTACCTTCGGGATCCAGCCATTGACTAAAACCAAGAAGAATAGTGTGAGCAACACTAATTATAATAGGAAAACCACATAATCAAGAATAAAATTTTACACTTAAGGTCTTATCCTAGGTTATTCATGGCCATTTCTAAAACACTAATATTGCGTTCTATGATTAGACATATCCTTAGGGTTCTTACTAAGGCTTTCATATCCTAGTTTCCAAAGGATGACTTTACCTTTCCTCTGATACCAACTATAACGACCCATACTTTACATACATTGTTATTACATCAGAATTGAATCACACTTATTACAACATATAACAAAACCATGAAAGGACCGTATAGGTATAGTGTCTTTTGAAACTGGGAAACATAAACAACTAGTTCATAAAGCATATACTTTTCCTCCCATTTATTTCATCATATCTTGAGTCCCATTTTGGCATATTCTACTTAATAAACTTCTTCCTGACCTGGGGAAATAAAACATAAAAAAGGATGAGATCAAATGCTCAGTAAGGGTAAACAAAAGAAATATCATCATATACATAAGCACATAACTTTTGGGAATCTTAACCTGCAAAAGAGATCATAATTTCAAAACATGGGATAAATCATAGTAGTGAAATTTAATCCCAATAATCATATCTTAAAACATGAAACATTGTGGCATACACACATAATCATAGAGAATCATTTCATATTAGTCAAGACTTATTTCCAAGACCATCTTAGTGGACAAAGTCCATTTCTGAACCGAGTTCACTCCTCATTTCAGTCTTGTTTCACTTAATCGGTATAACCTACCGTTCCATCCATGTCTATATCATGAGATATAAAATCTTTACCCAATGCATTGGAGGGAGATATAGGTCCCGCACATCTCATAATGATACCATTCTTATGTGTGCCACAAAATCATAAATCATACATTATTGCATAACCCATGTAGTAAAAATGGGATTCTTAAACAACATGACATCATAAAACAATTCATATAAGATAAAGGAAATCATAAAAATATTTCCATCACAACATAATCAAATCCATGTAATAATAGGGATAGAAACAAACCCCTGTATTATCTTACATGGAAAATAATTTTGATAAAACACTTGAACTCCATTTTTGAGGAAAATATCATTTCTACTTCAAATACACTTTTCCTTTCTTAACATTTAATACAATTCTAAACTAAAAGAAGTTGATTAAAAATAAACTTTAAAACTTGTAAAGGAATATTCTTGGAAATAATGTTTTAAAAATACATTCATGCCGTATAATTTTAAAAAAACATTCTTCTCATACTTTTTTCGGAAAAGTCACAAAGTACCTCGTATGAAAAATGACAAAATATTCATTTCATATCTTTTACTAAAAACTCACCGAAGGGTAAAATTGGATTTAAAAAATTGTAGGTGGTTGGAAATAATATTACATATTGAGGAAACATGGATGTGGATGATAAAATACACCCCAGTAAATACCAAAGTATAAACAATCTCAGATAAAAATTAGATTGTGATATTTCCCTTACCTTAGGTCTGATATGCTTTGTACGTGTCTGAACCTCCTGTATAATGATTTAAATAATGTTATTGACTTATTCCAGAATCATATTTATTTTTATGATATCATATAAGGTCATATTCTTAGCTTCTTAGTAGTAATATTTCATTGGTACTTGTTATTCGGGTGTTTATAACTGTTTGTTCTTATGCGTGTTTTGTCGAATAAATTATTATTCTTCTCTTTAGGTTATAGAAACCTCGATTCCAGATTGGTATTAGTGTAATATATATCATATTAATTCATTCTATTCATTTATATAATCATTATGAAATGAAGATCATGTAGAACGAGTAACATCACATCGTGGAGACGGTATTCTGTACGTACGCACGAGTGATGATATCGTTCCTATGATCATGGAATTGTATTGGTGTGTATGTATACTATTTCAGAATCAGTATCACTTTATAATATTCATATATTTTTATTATTTACACCATTATACCCATCGAAGTACACTGGTGGTGGAAAATTGATTACCCCACGACGTGGAGACAGTATTCCGTACGTACGCACGGGTGTTGATTTCTTTTTCCATAGGATGGATAGATGGTGAAATAGGGTTGTTTCATACTTATAATAATATATAGGTATATGAGTTATACTGATGTTATTAATTCATATTGAAACAACTAAATAAGAAGAAGTGGAAGAAGAAATAAAGATGAAAGAATCGGTAACGGACATTACCTCTTCTTTGAAGTGCTTCTTTGAGACCTCCATTTAGGGCACTAAAATAGGTCTTTCAAGGAGTCCAGAACCTCTAGGATGTTTCTAGGGAAGTGGAGAGAAGAAATTATAAGGGTTTGGTAGAGCTTGATGGCTCAATGTGGTGTGAGGAAGAGGGGGAGGAGGTGCCCTTTTATAAGGGAGGAGAGGGGATCCTTTGGAAAAACTAAAAATATTATTTTATTATAAAGTCAAGTTCAGTTTTAAATATCTCCAAATTGATTTATTTCGAAGATAAGGTGGGTATGGGTCGAAACCCTCTCATCCAATAGAATTTAGACAAGTTTAGGTTTCTATTTTATCCTTATCATTTAGATTTAACATTAAGTTAAATAATTTTACTTTTATGGTGTCTTCTTGTGTTCTTATACTATAAGGTTAATAAACTTACTATAAGAAGCCAAACGAACCCCAAGTTGTTTATTATTAATATATATAACCTTATCTAAGTCATTTGGAAGAACCATAGATTTTTAGGAATAAAATAACTATTACTAATATAATATTTGTTTTAAAAACTATTTTATGTCAATTTTGACACTATTTAGTAATTAATTTTTGTGAAAATAATAATAGAATGATTAGTTCGATGAAAGTTAATTAAATCAGTAAAAACATGTCATATTAATCTATAAAATTAGTGGAATTCAAAAAAAAATCTCAAATTACATTTATTTTTGTGTTTATAACATCAATTATGTCAATATTTCATTAATAAGATAATTACTGCATCGTCATTGTGTCATAAAAAAATTAAATTATTTAATGTCTAAAAATTAAAAATAAAATACCATTATGTATTAAACAATTTTATATTTCTAATGAATATTTATAGTCGAATTTATCTTATGTATAACTCCATATTAAAAATGATTAACTTATTAAACATTGATTTTAACTATTTTAACCCTTCTTTATATAAATTAATAATTAATGTCCTAATCTAATCCAAGTGGGCCTAAATGGTCATATTTTATTCTAATGTTGTTTTTGGTCGAATTAAACTTGTCCAATAGAATCAGGACATGTTTTAGGGTAATAATTATATCATTTTTACCCTTAATTAGCCTATTTACTTTTAACCGTGGTAAAAAAAGTAAAAAGCTACTATTCACCAAAAAATTATTTTCATCTCATTGAACCACATTTTACTTACTGACATCAACCATGTCTCTCGGATTTTCGAAATTTCACTCACAAAAGCGGTAAAATTATGTTTTATTAAAAATTCAGTTTTTTAACTACCACTTAGTGGTTTCACTATTCATCAAAAATTGAAAGTTTTCAGAAAAATAATAAATTTCACCCTAGGATAATTTCGATATTCCGAATCCAAAAATGAAGTCCATTTTGAAAAGTAAAATTTATAAAATTTCAAAAAGTAGTTATTACTATTCATAACAGCTAGTTTTAATAATATTTTAATAGTATATCATTGTTTAGTGAAACTCGGTATTGCGTACGGCGCAAGCTATCGAGGAAGGCCGCGGTTGCGTGTAAAGCATGCCAAGATAGTGTTGTGTATAGTGAAAGATTCCTTTGATGATTTATATAACATAAAAACAAAATATTTCACATAAAATTCTCGGGTGTTACAGAGGTGATATCAAATAAATAATATTTTTAATGTTGGTTAATATAACTGATGTAAAAAACTATTATTTATGAGGATTATGTCTATTATTTAATATCTGAAGTTAAATACTCATTAGTGATGGTTTTTTCACGTCATTTATTAAATAAACGAGTTTAAATACAATACAGTTATTGTTTTTCACATCTTTTATTAAGTTAATGATGTCAAAAGGAGTCTACCACATAAGTTTTTATATAACTGACGTGAAAAACCCTGATCTATATGGAATTTTTTATGTTGATTATTTTATAAACCATGTAAAAATGCATTAAGATGAATATTTTTCATTTCAGTAATGATATAATAAATGTAAAAAACAATATAAAACATTCGTTATAAAAAAATCGACATAGAAGGCCACAATCCAAGAATTTTTAAGTAGGTTATTTTATAACCATGGTAAAAACCGACAAAAATTTATTTATAACATCAGTTATTAAAATTTAACGTAAAAAGGAAATTATTATTATTTTAAATAATTTATGAAACCCTTCATCTCTACTACAGAACCAGACCTGAAACACCCAAAACCAGACTAGAAACTAGACCAAAATCAAGCGGAAACTGACAAAAATAGGCAAATTTACACATTCACAATTACAAAATTCGAAAATTAAAATATTTACTAAAAACCAAAATCCATTAACAAAAGAAAAAGAAAACACATTTATAATTACTACATAAAAAAATACAATATTTACTAAAAAAATAAAATCCAACCAGACTAGAAAAATAATTTGACCATTCAACTTGGAATCATTAGAACTCTTGTGCACTATAAGGTTGATGGTCATAAAAAAGTTAGAAGGTAAAAAATAATATATTTAACATCTATAAACAATAAAACAAATGAAATATCAAGGAATAGTTTACAAGGAAATCTAACCTGATCGAACATCATAAATGTTCCAGTTGAAATTATTTCATACATAAATCAATATATATAATGTCAACATTCGATGATGCCTTGTTGTTTGTGAAATTTTTTTAAATGAGTTTTTCAATTTGAAAATTAATTTATTTGTAAGACAGAAAACATGTACTAATTATAAATGGATATTCACCTTTAATATTAGACATTTTATCTGGGAAAATGTTTCTTTCTTGATCTTAAAAAGAAACCCTATACCCTATAATAAAATAATATAAATGAAGATAATTTATAATTCATTACAATATAAAAAACAGTTTAGAAAATAAAAAATACTTTTCCAAAATGTTCATAAAATTATCTCGCACATCGCCATGGAGAGAGAATATCCCATAATGTTTCTTCTCATATAGACAAAAAACACCTAACAAAAAATAGTAAATGATATAAAAGAAACATTAATGATAGAGGTTATTATTTTGAATGATTAATAACAATTTGTATGATATATGTTTCATACCCCTTAACATAAGGAAGCATCCAACACTGTTTAATTATATTTTGTTCGAATATTAAAAAAATAGAAACTTATTTTTTTACACATTAAATTCATGCCCTTCAAGTGAAATCAACATTATGTCCATCAAACCATATACATTTTTCTTCTCTTTTTTCACATAAATTTTATAAACACACATAATACAAAACATATATAAAAATAAATTTTCAAAAAAATTAACTCAGAGAATGATTTATATTATGAAATACATGGATAAAAAATTCAACACATTGAGGTCCAACTTATCTCCAGTAACATTCTCAATGATATCATTTTTCAGAATTCCAATATCTATTTCACTTCCATAAACATGAAATTTCATTTAAAATATATAATTACCTAGTAAAAAATTTGAATATAGGGACAATCTATCAAGACATATTTAATTTGTATCTAATTTCATAGACATTTGATTTTGTTATTGGTTATAAAATACATCTTCATCATTTATTTATTACTCTTAATTAACAGATAAATATATTAATATTCAAATTTTAAAAAAAATTAATAAAAAAATAAAATAAAAGATATTACATAAAAATAAAGTTATGGAAATGGGTAACAGAATTCTAGATGGCCAAACTAAAAAGTTATTCTTTCATTGTCTATCACTCATTACCTCATCTGTAGATAATGGAACTTTAGCTGAAATATCTATAATATACTGTAATGAAACCAAATTATGTTCTACCTCTAACTGTTTATGATTAATTTTATCTCCTATATAATATATCTTCCTATATGAAAAAATATTATAGTGAGGATCATAAACATACAACTAAAAATGACTAAGAATCATTGGATGAGGGGGTGTAAGGGAAAGATAAAAAATAGGTTCAGTATGAATAGGAGAGGGGTAAATAGTGGGTCTCTAAGAGGAGGTTGATTATAAATAATGGGGTTTGCAGGAATATTTGGGGGAGTGGGGGTTGCAAGTAGATGTGGTGTAAGAGGTATATTAAACAAATTGTCTTTTCATGTCTACATGCATAGACTATACCGATGCTCTAAACATTTCCCTCATCATCACATTAATATTGTGAACTACAAAATCCAAATATTTTATTTTATTTATATATAAACCCTTCATTGAATTTCATGAAGAAAATGGTATCACTTTTTTTATCGATACACCCACCAGGTATCCCCGTACATACCCTGGGTGTTCAATATTTCCCAATACAGTAGATAAAATATAATTCCTCCTATTATCGTTAAATACCCCATGTCTTCTATTCTCAGCAATATAATTATATATAAATTACATGTAAATTTATGTAATGATTCAAAGAAAATAATGAATTGAATTGAATTAAATAAATAAATAAACATCCTAAAATACTCTCGTCTACGACCCTTAATTATTTTGTATGATATTTCCCCCTTTTCCTAATTTGAGCTCTCTTCATTTTTTTAGGTCATGATGTCTATGATGGATGGGAAACCTCTCTAGAGGTAGAACACTCATCTCTATTTTTTTAATTTTGAAGCTATCACATGTTCTTAAAATAAACTTTACCCTCCCTGAGATAAACTATGAGGGTATACATTTTTTTATTAGACCACCTGATGATCTCTTCAGTATTTCTTTAAGAAAAGAATAATAAATCATTAAGAATTCATTAACAATATCCTTAATATGAGAAAGCTTATAAATGTATACAATTCACATACCAAAAGTTATTCATGTCTTATACATTTGAAAAAAAAATTCCATGTGTCTTCAACTATAAAAGGATATATAAGATATGTATTGTCATGTCGCCTACCCCCCAAAAAGAAATCATATGTGAGGGTGATTTGAAATCCCTCTATCTTGTAGTATCCATGGATAAACATTTTCTCCTAACTCCTCGAGGGTCAGGTATATCAAATTTCAAAATATACAGATTATGGAAAATATATTATATTATAATCATTTTAATATTACTCAAACAATAGAAGAAGATCATACCAAAATGGTCTCCCACAAGTTTTCTAGTGTTGTTTTTTAAACTAATATCCAATTCATAAAAAAATTGATGACGTTACATTTACCCCGAGTTAATAAAAAACTCTTAAACTACTTTTCATTAGTCCTTCTTGAAACATCATTCTAATCAATGTCTACAAAAATCCTTTGGTCCTTGCTATAAGCAAGTAATAATTTTGGTAAATGTGCGCCTCCACATTTACCAACCACAAATGATACTCTTATCCATTGTGGGAGAACAAGAATAAGATTGGGGAATATCATGAGAATCATGTTGATGTTCCTCCCCAGAGGTATGATCATGATGTTCATCTACAGAAGATTTTAGTCAATCAACTAATAGACCTATCATTATCCTTTAAATCAAATAATCAAATATTTCGTACAAAAAATATACAAATTCAGATATTATAATAATAATGTAATGAAAAAAATAAAAACCTATAAAACACAAAAGTAAACTAAAACGAAACACATTATTTTTCATATTTGTTATAGTTATCTAAAAAACTAATAATAGTAATAATATATGAAATCTAATGTAAGTGAGTGAAACAAAATATTAAATTGGTTTTGGAATATTAAAAATTCTCTAACTTAATATATCAACTTTTTACACAGAAAATAATATTTTTTAAAATATAGATTTAAAATAAAAATCATTCCAAAAAATTAATAATTATATAAGATATGTAATGGTAAACTAATCATCACTAAAATAAAACAAAAAAACATGTCTACTTATTCATTTTAATACTCCTATTAATTAAGAAAAAAAGTACAATATCTGATATTTTATAAAATTAATAAAAGTAAATGATAAATAAACACATGTTACCTATAATATTAAGACTGTACTAATGGATTTTTTTTTTAAAATTAAATCATCATGATCATTTAATATTTCTCAAATCATGTTTAAAACATTCCCATCATTATTATTTGTTCATTATTCCATGGAAGTAGGGATATCACATAAATCAGCATCTTCATCAAGTATATCATCACTAATAAATTGTTTTTTTCGTATCAAACAATAGACCACTACATAGCAGACTAATCAAGAACATATATAATTTGTTTTTAGTGTGTTTCCATTATAAAATAAGCTATTATGGATTCCAATGTATTTATATTTACATGTGTAATTCCAAATTCATCATTTCTGACACAGTTGTTACCGATAATCCATTTTTAGTGAAACACAAGAACTTTAATTTGAATTTTATCAACCATCCATATATTTTAAATGACCCCATAATATGGACTTGATTCAGAGAAATGTTTTTTGTCTTTTGAAATCAATATATACATTTCTTATGTGAACACCAATACACATCTATTCTGAACTACACTTCTGTTGTCCTATGATTTTTTATAAAATGTATAGCCATTAATGTCATACCTATAACATGATATCACATTTAATCTTGTTCCAAACACTAAACATCTTAATGCCTCTAATTATTCTGATCTATAAATAATTGTCTTTTTGCAACATGGCAAAACTGTTTTCTTATGGTCATTCTAAATCCACATTTCTTTCTTCAATGAAGTGATTTTTATTAAATAGTTAATATAAAATATTATATATGGTTGACTATCATCAAATTTATTAATGTATTAAAAATATACATTCATCATATATTTTACTGAAAAAGATTATATTTTAATGTCTTGAATCCCCATTCCCTCATTATTAACCCATTCATGGCGAGATGGATGCCAACCAATGTTCTCCACCCAAGGCAAGTTGCTCTGAAAAAATTCTGCAACCACCTCATAAATATAATTTTCAACAATGGATTCTTCTTGTGAATATGAATTCATAACCTTCCTTTTTAGTTTCATCATATATATTACAAAATTATACATCCAATGTAGATATCGATGTCCACAAATATTTATTTATCAATCTTGACGAACCATTAAAAGGCACTATTATATCAAGAAAAGTTGGAGGAAAATTCATTTCCAATTAAAAATGAATAGAAATGTATTTTTTTCATAAAATATGAAATAATACAAAATAAAATTACTAAAAATTGAATTGAAAAAATAACATAGATTCATTATAGTATTATAAACAGAGAGCGGAAATATTCCATGCAATGTAACTGTTAGAAGTTGTTGCAAAATAATGGGACAATATTAATATTTCATACCTGTCAACATTAATGTCTTCAATGAGAATTATTTTTACATTTTAGGATTAACCCACCAGAATACTGATATCAAGAAGACACAAACAAATGAAAATTATTTCCCTCTTGAATAATGTAAGACAAGAAGGGGGAGAAATATTTTTCTTACATTGCGAGTAGGAGAAAACTCCAAACTTATTACAAATTATAGTAAGTATAATATTGAATTCAACCTATCTTTAGTATTTTATTTAATATATATTAATGTTCCAAATTAAATAGAAACATATATTCTTGTCCACATTCATAAAATCAATTCTATGTTTCAGATTATTACATCTCTAATATGGTAGCATAAATAATATAAACCATTTTTACCTTATATGTCTATAATTTCCAAATTTATGCGCCTTTCCCAATTTCAAATAATTGTTGTGCTCCCTCTCAAAATACTAATCAATGGAAAATGTTTTTGGATCAATATCACATTCGGGTGATCCATTGAATTGCTTTTTTAATTTTCATAATGATTGATCCGTAGGAGAAAACCTTCGATGACCCATGTACACTCTTAGCCTCCCTTGTGTAAATTTACAATATGATGTCTATTTTTCAAAATGGGACAAACTTTATGCCCCATAACACTATATCCTAGAAAATATCAATATGTTGGAGTGTCATTTATAGTTAACATAATCATTGCATGTAGTTGAAAATATTCCACTTTTTAAGAATCATACAGCCTAATAAAATCCTCCCATAAGATTTTAAAATAATCAATTACTGGTGACATGAAAAAATCAATATCATTCATGGGTTTATTTTCACTAGAGAACATAAAACTAAACATGACATATTTTCACTTTTACTAAATTTGCGAGATATGTTGTAAATTAAAAATTAAATAGGCCTTGAACTATGTGTGCTATTGAGGATTTGATATGAATTCATTCCATAATTGCAAAACCCATGTCTATGATTTCCAACATCATTTTCAAATGTATGATACTGCAAATCAATTTACTTCCACTATGGAGAATCTTCTACATGATGTATTTTTCCATCACATATTCAAACATCAGCATACCATATTAAATTTTTTCATGATGTGAATTAGAATATAAATATTTCCAACAATGAAGTATAGGATTATACCAAAATACAATGGAAGGTATCTTTGTAATCTCTACACGAGACAGTGAATTTTCATTCAACTTAGACAATGATTTCCCACAATTATAAAATTGTGACAGAAATCTATATTCCTCTTTAAATATCAAAAAAACAATCCAACATTCATTTATTTTCTTATATCCCAATCCCATTGGGAAAAATATTTCATTTTCCTTACAATTTAAATATTCATGATCATTGACTTTAGGAAGAATATATTTCAATAATTATAGAAACACTATAAAAATATTTTCTCTCCATCCATGCATGGCCTCCAAGATAATCCATCTTAAAACCAATGATAAAACCATAAAACTTGTACAACTAGGGTACAATGGTATTTCAGTATCACCATATAAACATTCAATTTTTGGTTCATTCTCAATTTTATGTCCTTCAATATCACAAATCATGTCATAAATTTGATCAGAGTTATGATCTTACAAAACAACATCATCAATAGATCTGAAATTCTTCCTAGTTTAACCATGCCAAATGCAAGGGTTGCAATTCAGATTAAAACCATGGAAAATTAAATGATCATTGATCTCTCTATATTTTATCATATTTATATTTAATCATTTCAGGCATCGAAAAAAACACTTTTTTGTTTGGAATATTTTATTTAGAATAATCCAAAAAAGAATCAACAGGTTCCACATATTCATCACTCATTTAATGTGACATAATCCAACATCAAGTTAGTTTTACCTAAAACAAATATCAAATTTATACATCTTATTAAGATATGACAATTTTCTATTATTAAAAAATATGTCATTATTTTAAAGTAACACAATTTTGAAATATAAAACATATTTACGCATATTACAAAAATATAATCACAAATTCTACACAATAATTGAAGATAATTTAAAATATAAATCATAAATCATAAAAAAATATCCATGGAAATAATTTTAAAAAGAAAATGTAGTTAGATAATATTTTTTTATATTAATTTGATAAATACCATAAATTAAAAATAAGTCAATTTTAAAATATAAAAAATATATACTCCCATTTGAAGATTATAATGGTATTGTTTTCATGAATTAATATTGAAAACCACTAATTTAAATTAATATTGACAATATTGGTTTTAATGTTTTATTAATAAAAAATATATAATTTTTGTAGCATAGAGTCCTTGAATATGTAATTCCAAAATGAATATATGATTTTTTAATAGTTTATGTAGTGTAATATGCAATACAATGTATCTATATTGAATATAGATAGGTATATTAGTACATAAATTTATAAAAATTTATATGAAAATTTAAGAAAAACTTATATTTTTACCCTACTCTAAAATGATTTGCAATTATGATAGTCATGTTTACATCCACCATGTGTAAATTGTTTTCTGTAAAGTATAATATTGTCTATTTATATATTAAAGGGAATTAAAGTCATAATGAGAGAAATTTTATAATTTTCTAAGTAAATACCAACAATGTTGTATATATTTATAAATTAAAGGGTAAATTCCATTAGTATGTAATTATGTCACATAAAATGAAATAAATACATTATCATAAATATAATGTAGTCAAATGTAAAAGATCAATACCACATAGAATAATTTCATATATAAATATTTAATTGTAAAAAATAATATATTCTACTAAACCTATTTTTAGATCACTATTAGTACCATCTCCAAGACTAAGTTAATCTCTACATCTAAGTTGTCAAACATAGATCTTTTTCACATAGAATTTCCTGTAATATTATTGACATATTAAACATTGTTTTTTAAGAGATGTGTGAGTTAAACAAAATATTAAACAATTAATGGATCCCATAGATAATACAATTAAAAACAAGTGCATATAGAGTATGATATTGTCATAATTAAATGACAGAAAATGATTGTAATATATCAATAATACTAAGCAATGTGTTTTACACAGGATAAAAAGTGTAAACCCCATGATTCATCCATAGAATCAATAAAAACATGACATGAATACTGAATTTTAATCATATATTAGATTATTGGAATGGAAATTAAAAATAGTGAAATATACAATGAACGAAACCGCAAAACTAGATTTAGGGAATCCGAGAATGATATAAATCAAAACGTATGAAGCACAGATTATAGTTGAAGGTAGAAGAGATAGATATTATGATAAAAAACAATATTAACAAAGCTAACATAATTAACATGGAGGCCACAAGATTTAAGAATCGATTTTAGGTTTTTCACGTGATTAAGACCGAGTCACTGTCATTTGAATGAAAAATGGAAGAATAAATCAAAACGAGACTTCATATAAAATTTATATGATTTATCACATAGGTTATTTGTTAACTTAAGTGATAAAGAGATTTTAATAATATATTTACCATGTTGTTTATAAAATAACCCATGTGATAATCACAGTTTTTTAATTAGTTATATAATAACTGCTGCCATAATGAAATGATGTTTGCTTTATCACGTTTATTACTATGTAACTAATGTGAAAATAGCATTTATCACATATGTTATTTAATAACCTACATGATAAACATATATACATGATTTATCACATCCCTTATTATATAAGAAACATGATAAATCAAGATAACACATTAATGAAGTATCTTATATTATAACTGATGTGATAAATCAATTATTAGGTCTTTACATGTCAGTTATTTATAACTGACATAATAAATACCTATGTGATAAATACATTTTTTTACCTTCTTTGTAGTCTTTCATCTATAATATGCACATTGAATAATAAATAAAAATATATAAATCATTACTCAGATAATCTAATTATATGTTTTTAGGGAACAATAAATCTACATTTAACCAAGGGGAAATAACTCATGTGCTTATCTGGGCATGAGTTATAACAATCCACTTCTCCACCTATGTATCAACACTGTCAGTATCATCTATGTTCTATATTGATATTCCTACAAATTACATTTTATACTTCATTTATTAAAAGAATAATTTACCCACACATGGGTGATGGGAACTAAAGGATTAGTTAATGGGGATTATATAATTATCCTTGGACAAAAAGGTACTACATGATATTGAATGGATGGATTAGATGAGAACCATCATTTTAATTAAATTATTAATAATTGGAAACACATGAAATAAATTATATAAAACAAAAAAACAAAAAATGTTTTTGGTCAATCTAATTAACATTCATACACATACAAAAAATATGAAAAATTATACTAACGAATTGTAATTTCTATCGATTCATAATTATTAAGAAATTGATTCTTTCCTTATATAATTGATTAATTCCTTGTTATATTAATTACCCTCTAAAATCACATAGACATATCTATCATAATGTAATTAATGGAAACCAGATAGCTGAACTAATAATGAATGACTATTACGAAATTCTAATTGAGGCTATTATAATTCTATATAACCATCATTATACTCTCAAAAAAAAACAGTCTCAAGAAATAAAAAAAATTAATACAAGGATTTTAAATTTAATTTATGTTAAATATTCCATTTATTTTGGAGACTAAATGGAACGTATTATTGAGATATACACCTTGTATCTCATTTTACATGTAACTAGCTTAAACATTTAGGGCATTGGAATGTACCTCAGCTGGACTACATGGCATGAACTATCCAACTACATGTCATGTGTCACTCTTTCATTGTTCCTGATAAACATGGATAGGTATTAGGAATATACTATTGAGTTACATATATGTATTCTAAATATCAACAGTTAATGGAACCAAATGTGGTACTCAACATTCTCCTTAAAAGTGTGACTACACATTGTGAATAATCTAGCTACACACTGTGTGTCTCACATGTTGTGTATCCATGAAACCCTCTAATGGAGTTAATGTGATTTTCAGATGAATGACTACAAGAAATGTACATTCTAACTACATGATGTGTGTCCACCTGACTCACCAAATGTAATTTCATGTACATTTTATGATTTGAATGATGAACAATATATTTTATTCACACAATTCTCATCTCGAATCAATTATTTTTCTAGAATAGTTGTCCCACTCAATTTGAATTTTTATATGAATGTATATATTACACAAATTTTGTTGCTAAATAGAGTAGACTACACATCATGAATTCTAACTACACGACTTGTAATATATCATTTCATGTTCCATTTTGGCCTAGTCTATATGTGGTGTGAATTAAATTTAATATGTGGCGTTACATATCGATGCATCATGTATCATCTGAAATGGGATGGTGCGTCACACCTACGTATATGGTGTGTATTATGGATACAGATCATGTAATCCCATGCTATCCAACCATAATGATCAACCATTCATGATGGCATATGTGATCATTCATTATATATTCTAATACATTAAATTAAATGAAACCCATTTCGATAATTTTTAATATTTAAAAAAATCTTAACTAAATTATGACTACATGAAAAATATACATGAAATTAATATCTATCCACTATTGTGAATATAGATAAAGAATAAAATAAATATTTATAATTTTGAAATGTGGCACATCTAATACCAAATAATGGATTTGTTTTTAGTAAATGAACTATTGGTGGGTGGTAAAATAAATGTACTTATTCAATCTGATAGGTCATTCACAATATCTTTAGTGATGTAAACCCCATGAACAATGAAGTTTTATCAAATCGAATATTTACTTTAGAAAAATCATGAACCTAGAGTGGATCATTCAATGCTAAATTCTAATTAAATTATTCTAATGAGGATAAAAATTTTACCGTGAATTATGATCATTATATGATGTAGATGATTATCATCTAATGAACCCATAGTGGATTTCCTTATTTGAGTTATCAGGATCCACATGTAGAATCCCACTAATAGAAGTCCACGTGATCCCCTTGGATCTCTAAATTTTGTTAATTCATTATCGAGTTATATAATATAGGATAATATTTCATGTGTTATTCATCTTGATCACTCATCCTTTAGTGTGAACAGATTATCACTAGATATTGTTGTTCATTTAAGAAATAGAGGAAGATGTATTGACATAAAAATCAGTTCACTATAATTATCCTATATTCCCAATTTCTTAATTAACAATTATACCAAATCAATATGCATATAAATCTATTTAATGAGATCAGTTATAGATTAATATTTTATTTATTTAAAATTTAGACCTTATAAAATTTAAAAATCATTATTACACCCCATGAAAAATTAATAATAATGTTATTATTATTTAATTGAATGCATGCTAACATGCACTGTGAAAAATATTATTTTTCTATCATGTAAATATTCACAACTATAAAACACGTCAATAGTCATGGGTTTTTCAGAAAATTCTTGATAAAGGTCACCACAATACCCACAGTTTTCTAAAAATAATGGTTATAGTGTTTTTGTTTGAATCCATATCCATAGTTTTTGTAAACTATGGAAATTGATATCAGAGGGGGGGGGATTTCCATGGGAATGCTATTGGAAAACATGTTAACATAGTTATGTATAAATAATTTATATTGGTCACCCATACACCCATAGTTTTCCTAAAACAATTTTTATAGGGTTTAGTGTAGATCATAGAGAAACAGTTCATTTAGACTATGGATATAGATCAAAACCTATACGGATGATCTCTAAAAACTCTCTGTATATGGTTTGGTTCAGATCCGATACCCCCGGTTCAAGAATGTTAAATGAGTATTAGCCATCCCTATAGACATAGTTTTGTTAAAAGTTTTCTTATATTTCTTTTGTAATCATGAGAAAATTTACCACAAGAAAATCTATTTCGACGGTTTTACACAAATATCCACATATTTAAAAATAAATATAAGTAAATATATATTCATATACATATAATTGTATGTCATGAATTTGTTATTTAGTTGTATTGTATAGGGTCTATCTAGGGACTATATTCTTAGGAAGACATATTTTAAATCACATATCCATTATTTCAATACCATGACATTAGGTTTATCAACTCTATGGATTATTAAAATAGTTTTGAATTGTAGCGGTATCCCTATTTCACATACACATTTCCCCACAGAATATAACCATTTAAATAGATTTATCAGACCATGGATATAGCTCAGAGATATATTGATGGGTTATGAGCCCACAGTTTGATGAACCATGGGTATAGCCTATACCCAAAATTTTAAGGGTTATGCACATGGTTCCAAACAATGGGAATATTGTAATTTTTTTGAAGTGTAATATTTTTCGGAAGACATGGTCTATATATATTTGAATTACCCATAATTTATGGAATAAAAAAATAAATATTACAATCAAATATTTCATTCTTTGATAAATATTATTGATTGACAAAAAATATAAAAAAATATTCATCATTATTGAGAAAAATATTTAATACATTGATTATATTTAAATAGAATTTAATTATGATAAACTAAAACACATATTTGGTGATCCTCTAGGATTCGGTCTCATTATCATTGGGTGGGATTTCTTGACATTCGAGAATAATATCATGTAATGGGTTTATTCACACCTGAGAAAGAACATAATGTAATAATGATGAAAATACACCTATGAAAAATCAATTTTCATATAATCCCTTTGTAAAAATATCTCATCCAGAATGTTTCACATCATCGTAATCAACATATATTCTTGATATGAATTTCATTGAATATCTTAAATAATCAAATAGATTAACCATTCCCATAGAATTTAATAAGATTATTATCTTCCAATAAAAGGGTAATGATATCAAATTACAAAAACATATAAATAAAAAATATTTCCCCAACATATTAATTTATAACACAACACTTGTGATTCACCCAAAAAAATTACATTCTCTTAGAATTGTATTGTTAGGATTTCTGAAATACGTATAAATGTATGAGTTGTAATTTTAATTTTTAATAATTTTAAATTACAAGGAAAATTAAACATTCTCGTATATATTTATAACTAATGAAACAAAATCATATGGATTTCCTACTAGAAGGACTATTTTCAAAATCTCTCATCTTAGTGATTAGTTTGTGTATAATTCATCGGAAGGTTATCATATTCATATTATAAATGAATCCTTAAAGTCGATATACTAACTTCCCTCAAAATAATAAATTATCTATCCAAAAAACAATATATAAGAATATCATCATAGAATTTAATGGTTCTCATCACAACTGGAATCTTTTACAACCTTATCAGTGTTATAGATACTCTATAATATTGTTACATAAATTTCATGAATAATAATGAACAATTTTTAATAATATATTTTATATATATTCAGATCATTTAATATAAATGAAATTAAAATTCAAATAGTATGTTCTAGGACAAAAAAACACAAAAAGTTAAATGTCGATCTAATACCGAGAAAACTGAATATGCATCAACTAAACAATATCCATATTTTATTCCTTCTGTACTACATCTGATAGAATAAATAAAATCATCTCATATTTTTTATGAATTTTATCCAAGTTATAAGTGTAACACTCAAAGGCTTATGATCCTTATATTCTAATTATTTTACTAATAAACTGATTTAACCCCATAACCTACAATTCATCACCCATGGTTTTGCTATCAAAGAGGCAATATGCCATCTTGAATTTACCAGCCACTGTAAGATCGATTGAGATTTGGGACACCATATGACATTTACTACCAATGGTCAAATCAAAAGATAGATGGAGAAACTATATGGAATTTAGATCCTATAATTAGAATTATAGACAACATGGGATGCCATATAAAATTCTCCACCAATCATGAATCCCATGGAGATACTGGGATTCCATCTTAAAATTTACTACCTGTAGTTAGATCAATGGTAAACCATCGAAAAAAATTTTAATTTTGAACCAATGTTTAGATTGGTCTTGTTATTTCTATGTCATGTGGTTTAAACTATCACATTGATGGATTATAAAGGATTTTTGTTAACACTTCCAAAATATTGTGGGGTTAGGTTTTGTGGTTTCCATATAATCACATGGTGATCTAACATTGTTTAATTAATTTTGTATGTTATTGCATTATTTAGTTTTTATGAAAGAATGCATAGATATGATGTCATATATACGGTTTATCATTAGAGGATATGTAGTAGGATTATTTTAAAAATTAAATGAGTGCCACGGTTCACATATAGACCCATATGAATAGCATAAAAGAAATATGGTGTACCATTGATCTATTAAAATTGGTTTCATGAGGATGGAATATTGGGATGAGGTGGGACCTGGGATTTTATGGTTATGTATCCACTTTATTATCGTTTTAGTAATTTTTTTCTTGATTAATCCATTTGGTTATCTGGTTAATTTATGTATACAATTTCAACAACAGATCATTATTGTTATAACATGTTGATATTTATTTCTTATTGTTTGTCGATATTTTACTATAATTTATTACTCTTATGTTGATGTTGTAGGACATTTTAATTATTTATCTGTTATTGCATGTGATTATACTTGGATTAAATTATCTCTATGTTGGTTATAGTTTCTTGGTAACCATTAATAGTCCCTATGATATATGTAGGTGAGCCTAATTTTATATATTTCATTTGTGTCTGTTGTATTTTAGAAATCCCTAAACCAAGGCATTACCCATAAACATACCTATGAAAATATACATCCAAAGACACTCCAATACCCACATGTGTGTGAACCCTAACTCACTCCCTACTTATCACAACAATGTGTAATTGAAAACCCAACCACATTCTCTCCCATACAAATTCTAATGATTTTTTTTCATCATTATGAATAATATAATAATATAATCATCTTAAAAGACTTTTTCATTCGATAGTGCTAAAAGGGAACTAATATATATACACTTAAACATCAATAATAATGTTTATCAAACTTACACCATTTATGATTATCAATAAGATTGTGTATCTATGATAAATAATAACAAATAAAATTAGAAAAATATTTTATCAAATATTTTAGGTTCTTCTCTCATGCACCATATCAGCAACCCCACCCTCACTCACCTCCTCATGTGTGGCACACATGAACATTATAGTTTAAAAAACATGTTTTCCACTATTTCATGTCACGATATGTTTAATTTAATATAGATAGATATATTAATTAAATTAAGACATAAAATTTTTTAGGGTATCCTCATGAAATGAACAGGGTCATGTAGTATGTGAAAAATATGATCATGTATTGTAACATTGATTTACACAATCTTATTCATTACATCATCAGATCAGTTTTTCATATGCATTAATTAATAATTAATAACGAATCATGGTTATAAAATTAATAATCAAAGAGGTGAAAAAATCGATATCTATGATGGATCAAGAAAAACTAATCACATGAAATGGGATTTATCTTTTAAATGAAAAATGTACGATAAAGAAATAAATTTTTACCAATTTGAATGTCTCTTTTATAATTTATGTTGATGGTTCATAGAATTGATGATGACCTTATCTAGGTCGATCTTAACTACATAATTATGATAATATATGTTTCATTGGAATATATTATATGATTTAATTATTATTATGAAGAAACATCCTATGAATATTGGAATAGAAGGTCACTAGAACACATAGGATATATTTTCTTCTTAAATTTATATTTAATATAAATAGTTCATATAGATGAATACCTAGATCGTGAGATCATTATTCGATGAAATTGTCCAACATATAAAACCCTCTTAATTCAACCAAAATTATGTTTGTAGGATCCATTTGTAGATTCAGACTAGAAATGATCTGCACATTCTCAATTGATTTCAAAACATCACTGATGGACTATTAGGTGTTATCACAGAGGATAAATTTTATTTTTCTTTTTTATGATTATTGTGAAAATCAACTCAGCATTCATGAAATTTATGAGGTATCACATTCTCAGGATGATGTAGTAGGAAGGATAATACATGGTTTTTTATTCAATATTTATAGATAGTTATAGATTTCATTGTGTAAGACGATTTTCAATTTTGATCAGTCTCCAAACATTTGACATATTTATATTCTAATTTAGATAGGATAATGGTTAAAATATTATTTAAAAACAAAATGGTTAACAATAATATAGTAAACCTTTTATGACCTTATGTCATGTAATAATAATATTACTTTTATTTTCATAGGGATTGTACTAACAGGAACAATGATATATATTATTTTACCCATATTCAAATTATTATACATCGTTAGAAAAAAATTTATTATACTAGTCCCCCTCACCATGTGTATGTACTTATTTCATATCCAAATAATAATTAATTAGGTTTAAAATAATTTTTTATTTAATTTATGTTATCAATAAATCGTAAATGAAATTATTTATTGAAAATGAGATTATTACTTTTTTAAATTACTTGAATTCATATAGAATTTAATAGAGATCAACAAAATAAAATATTGTGTGAACCTCTAGGAATCATTTCATTATAATTACATGGGTCTTTCTGAAGTCTAGAATTAATTTATGGTAATGGTTCAGGGCACAAAATAGAAATAATTTTATATCATAACATCATTAACAACATATGAGCACTTTTTTTAATATAATCCCTTTTTCACTATATCTCATACATAAAGATTCACAAAAATGTCATCAACATATATTATTGTTGTTTCATTCATTGAATATCTAAATTAAACTCATCATTACACCATGTTCACGAAATTTAGTGTCACCATCCCATTTCAATAATCATTTCAATATATCAATATCCATTTATATTTAATAGAAAATCCATTCTAGACATATTAATTAATAACATTTCATTCAAGATGTACCCAACATACCCTACATTCCAAAAATATATAGAGGAATTTATTATTTATATATACCAATGAATGTTTTTCATGATATTCATAAATAAAAATATTAATTTCTAAGGTCCAATAAATATACTCACATATTTGAACATTCAATAGCATAGGACTTCTTGAATTTCTATTGGTGAATATGTTCTCATAATATCCTATATTGGAGATTACCAACTGAAAATGTAATTATATAATGATTAAAATACTTATGAGTACTCTCAATTAATATTTAACATACGATGTTCCTCTTAATAGAAATATATCCAATAATAGAAACTAGTTTATGAGTACAATTATGGAATTTCAAGGTTCAAATCAAAATGTGGAATTCCTATAACCTGTTCAATGTAATATGATAATTTAGGATACTATTACAATAATGAATCAAAAGACTATTAATGATATATAATTATTTGTTTTCATTATTCACTTCTCATAAATTATATGCAATCCAAATTACACACAGTTGGATAAAAGACACCAACTCCAACACAAACTTTGGTGTTAAGGCCTCCAACACATGTATCACTGAATCTATAGTACATCATATGATTCATGATGGATTTCCAGAATTCCAAAATATGTTTTCTACTCCAATTTTTATAGTGGAACATAATAGGTTGTCCAGTCAAAAAAAACAGACAAATCATCACAATATGAATGCTACTATGCTATGATCTTTGTGGGACATTATCTGATCATCCAATAGTATTATCCTCCTAGAACTCCTTTCTTTGTATAATAATCAATGCACCTAATTTTATCATCCATCTGGGACTACAATAATTCATACCAAATTATTAATTTACACCAACTATTTCATCACTCCTTCCCGAGGAACATGACTTTTTCCATAGTTTGTATATATTTTACAAACCACATATGCAATACCACATTTGGTTGCACCATTATGTATTGGTTTCCAAGAAGTCATCTGCCAAATTTTTAAGGTTCTGATCATAATGGTAGAATAAATTATGGATGATAAATTTTTTTATTTTATTCAATTTATTTTTATCATATTCTTTATTTTTAGTGATGAAAATTCTTTGACCAATGAATACTTTTAAAATTTGATATTGACTTACGAAAAACGTAGATCTCATTGAAGATCATGGAAGGTTGTATTTATAAATATTTTATTTTGATCAGGTGAAAATTTTTACATACTATTAAAACTTTTCTTTCCTGACAGTGTTGAACTTTTGAAGAACCCTTATCATAATAGCATTTTTGAGGTAAAAATATCAATTCATAGAATCCATCTAGTGGTGATCCAAATGTTACCCATTGACCTTTGATTTATGTAAATTTATTTATGGGTTATATTATTATGAATAAATCATCATTTTTAGTTTGGATTTATCTGTTATCCTTCAATCATAATGGGAAGACTCTAGATCATCACATTTTTTTAGAAGAAGAGACGATAAAGAGACCTGAGACATATTCATTGTTCTCAGCATTTAACATTTCTTGATAGTGTGACTAATGATTATCCCTAAACAATAGAACTTATATTAAATTTACTGTTCATAATTTGAGATTAAAATATTATTTTATGAATACCATCGCTAAAATAATATAATAATCATTATTAAACCACATTCCAATAATAATAATAATATTATTATTTTACTTCCATCATTCTCACTTGTAAAATACAAAATATTATTTGCCCACATTCTAAATTAATAATTATTACCAGACATGGTATAATTCTATTTGAGATCCTCAATATATATTTAATACAGAAATAAAAATTTGAATTAAATTTTTCATTCACGAATAAATATATGTGATTGAGAAAACATATATAAAATTATCAATCATTCATGAGAATAATATTTATTCAATTAATTAAATTCAAATATAATTTAATATTGATGAATGGAAACATATTGTTTGTGATCCTCAGGGAATCATTTTTTAATTAGGTGGTATTTCCCGTACGTCAAGACAACTATCTAGAAACGGGTCAAGGTACCCAAGATAATGGACTGAATTTCAAAATGTTGACAACCACATATGAAAGCACACTATGTTATATAATCCATTTGCCACAATATCTCATCATGTTGGTTGCACATAAATGTCATCATCCTACTCATGATATATATTTCATTTATAATCCAAAATAAACAGCTTTACACCAAGGAAAATTAATTTCAATAATTTGTTATATTATAATAAAATGCCCGATATATCTACTTCTATAAATATAGAAGGGATGAATCATTTTTTCAGTTATTAATTGAAATCTCATCAATCATAAAAACCCAGTGTATGTATTTCCACAGTAAACTATATTTTCATGGATTCAAAAATACATATTACTGTGAATGTTATAATATCTAGTAATAATAATCTTACAATATTTGGTCCATTAAAAACCCTAGTAAATCAAAATATTCAATGACACCAAAACATGTTGAATTACTACTAGTTTCTCTATTATGATTAAATCCTATCTTGAAGAGTACCAACTGTGAATTTTATTAGAAAATTTATCATTGAAATATTAATGATCGTATCTCAATGTCTATATACTATTTTCCATTTCATTGTACATTATCTAATAAAAAATATATTTAATAATATTTAAATAATTTTTGATGATTATCATAATATAGGTGAACTACTACAACCATATAAATGTGACAAATACTATATGACATTATTACATGAAATTCAGGAAGAGAAATGAAAAATAGGTAATAAAATATATTATTCATATTCAACAAATAGATTATACATGTTATCAAAGTACAAACATATGGTTCTTGGACTCCATAACCAAAAAACCCTACATATAATAGGTTTAATTTCCTATAACATGCCATATTCTTTA
Source organism: Viscum album (assembly GCA_963277665.1). NCBI lineage: Eukaryota > Viridiplantae > Streptophyta > Magnoliopsida > Santalales > Viscaceae > Viscum > Viscum album. Next base: position 1,690,873,668 of record OY728120.1, read on the forward strand.
ACTCCCATTATAATCATGTTTCTACAATTTCAATTATTTAGTAAAGGGCCCTTATATATTATCTTCAATGAAAATACTACACACTAAAACATGACCTATATGGTAAAATACCTCAAGTGTTGAAACTTATAATGTTTATTATTCATCCACATATGGGACATTGGTTCCATAGAAATGTCCACCACTACGGTATTATCATAACAAAATTTGAAAGGGACATTACTACTATGTATCATATAATTTCCTTGGATATTTGTTTTTATCCATACTTCTTTGTTAGATACCTCATAGGAAACAATATCCATGGAATTATATATTGAATATTCCACCACATCCTTCCTGGAGATCACGCATCTCAGAACACCTCAATTTAAAGTCAATATGTATATCATTTTTGTTTTCATGTAATATTGATTTATTAGAAAAATAGTATTTTTATATCCTCAAATGACTTGTTACTTATCTACGTAATAGACCAAGAGAAAATCCATAGTTCGACTCAGAAATATAAGGATAATCTCTATTATCACATAATAGAAGTCTCCTAAATCAGCTTGTTATGTATCTACCAAACACAATGTATCAGAAACATCTAGCCTAGTAAATATAATATCATACATGAATATCCAAATTTCAAATTAATATGGAATAATTTTATCCATATTCATTAAAAATGTTTTTAGGATTTTTTTATAGAAAGATGAAAAACATGTGACATTTGAAACAATCCCCATTATATTCTTCAATAATGAATCTTTTTGGTATTTAATGAATATATCTAACTTAACATAGTTCGAGAAGCCAATTGTATATTTAATTAAGTATCTTAATCTGAATAATATATGATTACTCATATAATTCCTTCATAGTGAGTCATTTATTAAACCAATACATAATAGAATGTTACACTTGTATTTTGATTCCAATATATTATATGTCAAAAATATATATTATGAAGAAAACAATAAAACTCTCACAAAAGCACCTATAGAAACATTGAATAAATTTATTCTTTATGAGTCTAAATATTATTATGGAATCATAGATGACATAGATGCTTATATAAATACATAAATGGATTTAGGTAATTTCTTAACCTTACGAAAACCCATGGGAGTCACAAAAACTTTAGGTTGTGTGATATAGATATATTACGACATGTTCAGGTTAAGGATGGTCTTTTTGAAATCCATATTCCATATCACATAGCTATATAAGGTTGTAATGGAAATTATAGTTCTAATGGATCTCATAATTTAACCTAGTGAAAGGGATTAATATTTATCAATGTGTTTAGACTATTTAAAAAAGTTTAACCAGTAATTATTTTAAGGCCTTTACATCCTCATCCTTGTCCTATTTAATAATGAATAACCATTTAAAACAAATGGGATTTAAATCAACTATATGATATTCCAAAATCGTGGATTCATTTTGGTACATAGAATCCATTTCATAATTCATATCTTTTTCCCACATTGAAAAATAAGTGATACATACTACTTAATTATAGGATACATGTAAATTTTTATCAGTTAAAAATGAGTCAATAAACATGATGACTGTAATACAACACAATTATTTTTCTATTACCTCTCTTGCACATCATCATATTACTTGTGTCGTGGGAAAATATTCTTGTTCAGGTGGATTTGATTCAATTGTTTCTATTCAAATAATTTGTATCCTAAGTCTATAATTCATTGAAGTATATCTCCATCACAATAACTCTTTTGGAGGTATTACCCTTATGATGGTATTTGGGACATATTTAAAGAACTTCTTTTTTATCTGAATAATTTTATTGGTAATGTCAATTATTTTAATTGGGATATCCTATAAATATACATTATTTTGACTTAAGGTGAAATCTTGTTACCTTAATATTCCTTAACAAATGTTTCACAATCATAAACATCTAAATTTAGTAACATGGGTTCATTTCTACTCCAAAATATATATAGGTTTTACCATTTGTTATATTTTGTGGCACTCGTTGTAGTATATATGTTTTTGTTTATAATTCAAATCCCATGAAGGATAATGGAAGACTCATATGACCCATCATAGACCTCACAAATACAAATTGGGTGTATTTAAGCTATTATCATAATCAATTTTAATATGGTGTATAAGGAGTGTGTTTAGATAGAATCCAAAAATGCCACAAACACTCTATGATTGTTGATTAAGATATTCATTGGTTTTCTCTTATTGGAGTTTCATAATCTTTTTACCATCATGGTTCTATACATCATTATAGTATTCAATGAATCTATTAAAGGAATTATATTTATAAATCATTAAGTAGACATACAATATGTACTAAATTCTTCAGTAAAATGTTTATGGTTTGATTAACCACCATTATCTTCAGTTTTAAATTGTCTAAACACATCTCTATGAAATAATTCGAGAATAATTTTATACATTAATACTTTTATATTAAATGGGAATTTGTAAATTATTATTTATAATCATGGATGACATACACCAAATGGATTTAATTTAGAAAAACCTGAATATTTATCCTTTCTTTAATTTAGTCAAATTCATTTCATTTACATGACCATGATGGTGTTACCATATATAGATATTGTATGAGTCATTTGAAGTAATTTCATTATCTACATCTATTACATGGATTTTATGGGCCATCATATAATTTTAGTTATTTAAATGTTCCTTAACATATAAAATTGTAACCTTATAAAATAAGATAAATTTATTCCTAAATTTGAAAATAAATTCATCTATATCTTGTCTGGATAATGAAATAATTTTTTTCATGATGGATATAACCTAATAAAAGTATTTCAAACCTAATATCTTTCAAATTTTGAATGTGAGATTCTAGAAAACTATAGATACAACAAAACGTTTATATATGTTGATTGCTCATAGATATACCTCCCCCAAATAAATCATTCTGAAGCTTCTTATTTCAAATATATTAATATATATCTGAGTACCGAATTCTATATACAATATCAAAATTTGAGAAATATATCTATTTAACATGATAACTAATGAAATTATATCATCCCTTAACATCATTGTTTGGGTAATTTTTTCCATTTTGTGTCCCATCATTCAACATGTGAAATAGATAGAATCCTATTACATAGCATTACCCTTCCTATTCCTCTTCATCAGAGCGAGATTCAATGAATCATTGGTATTATATTAAATAAATTGGTATTTCCATTAACTCACCTGAATGATTGAATATGATTAATCCATTGTCTCCATATCTACTTGTTGATGAATTATATTCAGATCTATGAGAGGAATCTCAGTGTTGGTCATATTAATATTTAAAATAATGATTTAGAATCTATTATTAATTGTGGAATGTGTTAGATATTTGAATAGGTTATCTGGTAGTGTAAACGCTAGAATCATTGGTTGTGAAATGCATCAAATTATCTAATCTAATAGATTCGTAGCTAGAGAACCCTCCACATGATTACCCTAGAAAAGAGCCTTGGACATCTATAACTGTTCTAGATTATCTCCCCCCTAGTACAAACCATATAGATGCTTGAGAATTCTATAAGAATCCATGTATTTATCATGCATAATGATATCACTAGAAATTATTGATAATAGAAAACATTGGACATCAACCACATCATATATATGTTTTTCATGTACAATGAACTCTTCATAACTCACCTCCTAAGAAGTTGGATCATGATGTGGGGATTCATGTAAGTAAGATTTCATTTCATTTAATATCCTGAAATAAAGTCTACTAAACCATTACTAGAGGATACTATCACTGAGGATATGGCCTTACTCTAATATATATCATAGGGATTGTGTGGAAGATAAGATTACTATTAATTCAATAATTTAAAAGAGTGGATTTGGAGTACTTTTATTTGATTACAAATTATGTTTGAAATAATAATTAATTTAATTTATTCATTAACAATGTTAAAAAGTCCAAATATTCCTCACCCATAAACTTAGGATTTGTAATTTATACGATGTTCTGGTAGAGGAGAACTAAATTTACATTCTTAATGATCTAGGATTTTCCCATGAAAATTATAATTATTCATTTAGGTAGGTGTGCCTTCAAAAAATGAGCTTACACATCATTGAATTATTGAGTGTACTCTGAAATCAAAAAATAATGAAATTAGGTTACTCAACACTTACCAATAAATTTGTATTGAAAAATAGTTTTACATTAAAATTGAAATTATTTTTGTTAAATAAACAAAACAATCAGGAAACATCCTATATAAATGAATGTGTCCTGTATTTTCCCATCTAAAAAATATTTTTATGGATTCATTGCCACTAATTTAATTGAAGGAAAAAAAATATTTTATTTTTGAGGGATTTTATTTTTTATCTAAAAACTAATCTTAATTTTTTATTTACATGTATGTTTTATATCTAGTTGATTTTACATAAGTCATTAACCTGGTTGTGTAAAACAGTTACACATAATACACCTATCTAAATTCCAAATTTTCACATTAATTCAGATATTTAGATAATTTTGGTCTTACATTTATAATATAAATAATGCATCAGATAAAAATAACTTACTAAATTAATGAACAACTCATGATATTATCTAAATGATCATTTATTGAGGGGATAACACATCTTCCTTTAGCATATGGGCAATAACTAATTTTTTAGGTCTTGTAATGAGTTGAAACATTCCTCAGTTCACTCATGTATATTCTGGGATGGAATCATCGATGTTTTTCCTTGAACTAGAAACACTCACCATGTAATACCTCATTTATTTCAATTATTTATAACTCACGTGCATGTGAGAGGAACCAAAGGATTTGTTAAAGGGGATTACATAAATAAGCATTGACACACATCTCGTACTTAATAACGAAGGGATGAATGAAACATAGGACATCATTTTGAAATTGTTATTAATAATTTCGGGTCCATGAAATAAATTATATTAAATTAATCGAACACATATAGTAGTCTTTTTCAAGAACCTGAAAAACCATGCACATGCAACAAATATGAGAAATTACATTGAATGACCTTCATTTATATTATTTTTTAATTAATCGTAATTTATCATGATGTCCCTCTGAATTCTCATATAGATATCGATAATTAATTGGTTCATAGAAAATAAATGGTTTATCCAATAATGACAGATTAATAATAAAAATTAATTGATAATTAAATAATTTTTTATAACAACTATTATATTATTGAACGCAATAGGTTCCATTAAATATATTATTATTTTATCTACACTATTTTAAATTAAATTTTTGTTAATTATAATATTTATGAATAGAAAAAGTGGAATGTAGTACTCAGCTACATGTTGTGTATGTATTTTTTGGTCTACATGAGATACAATATTGGGAATTACTCATGTACCTCAATTTTTCTACACAATATGTACTATCCAGCTATATTATATGTATCTATATTTTGATGTTCCAAGGATAAACACATGGGTATTCAGTGTGTAACATTGTGTGTTCATTTTTTTTGTAATTTCATGTTCTATAAAATCCAATTACACATCATGTGTCTCACATGTTGTGTGTCCTTGTAATCTGTTGTACCTCAAACTATTCATTAACAACACATCACTAATGATGCACCCAACATATCCAACTTCACAATGAACTCTATTTTCATGATTTATGAAATAAATATTAGTGAATGAGTCATAATATGAATTAATAATAATATTAACTTTGTTGTACCATTAAAGACGGTCATAGATAGTAATAAACAATAACAATAAAATAAGAAAGTTTCTTCATGTGGGGATGTTCTCATAATCTACAATCATTGAAATTCCATTGTGTAATGATTTTGAGTAAAATTTTAATCCTCTATGAGTAATCACACCATAGAGTCTATATACGATGTTACACATTATAGTAATCTATTAAAAAATAATGTCATAGATTTTCCAGTATATCATCATTGGGGGGGATCTACTATGACCTTACCAATGTGACAAATACACTACTACATTATTAAAACAATGTTGTGCCAAACAAGGAACTATATGTGATGATATTTTTTTTAATATTCATGGCATCAAATTTACATGTAATAAATGTAAGAATAGTTGGATTTGGGAAAACAACTACATCATATCACTCTGAAAAAAATTCAGCAGAGGTGACTTACACTACATTAACTAAACATTGTAAGTTTATTTGTGTCTAGAGTACTACACCCACTAGCCTAAATCAGGACAGTGTATATTGTAGATGAGATGTGTCCATCTCATATGTGTAACTCTCATAGTCTTATGATCATGATTTTCCAATGATTTTTCCAAAAAATAAATTAAATCCCAAAACCATACATTTATCATCCATGGTAAGGCTAAATGATTTCAAAGAAACCATCTAGAATTTTACTCCCTTGGTTAGAATAACATAGAGTTTAGAATACATCTGACTTTTAAGGCATGTGGTCTATTCTACTGAGAACTGGTGACACCATCAGGAATTTATCACCCATTATCAAACTAGTAGAGATCCAAGGATGACATTTGGAATTTACCACCCATGGTTAAACCCACAGAGATAATTAGACACCATTTGATATTTTATTTCCTATAGTATTAATAACAAAAGACTAAGATTTCATTTATATTTTAGCTCAAATAGATAGAGATTCCATGCACTTTTGATTTCATGTAGTTCAACCAATCTCATTGAGGCACAATAGAGGATGTAAACTAGAACTATCAAATGTTGTTGTGGTTAGGTGTTATGGTTTCTTAGTCATCACATGATGAAATAACAGGACTGACTACATGTCGTATTTTACTGCACTACTTATTTTATTCACACATACAGAAATATGATTTAATATATAAGGGAAATAATTGGTGGTTCTCTATATAATTTTATTCTCACACATTTCATGATGACAATGGGGCGGATATAGAACACTCTGTCTATTATTCAGTAAATTTTTTATAGGAGATCCTTATGGATTTTCGGGATGAGAATAAGAGATAAGAATGAGGAAGGACATAGGTTTATATGGTTATGTCTAAACATATAGTTTTTTATTTTTCATTTCATCATCATCAGCCCATGGGTGACATTAGTGATGTATAAATACATGTTTAATATGGGACTATTTTTGTAATAACATGTTGATTCTTATTTTACATTAATGGTCAACTCCTGACTGTAATTTCACACACTTACTCAGATGTTGTATGATGGTATGATTATTTTTCTTTAATTTCATTCGATGATACTGTGATTATTATATCCTATTTTTTCTTATGCACTACTGGTACTCACCAATAGTTTAGAGGGTCCAAGGAGGTGTGCCTAATTCCACATATTGATATTGTCTTCATCGGATTTTAGGCATCCATGATTCGAGGAATTAAACAAAACTACACCCATGAAAATATGAACACACTCACACACCCACACAACACTTACAACCCCATGTGTGTGCACTCACAATCACACCCAACCCACCCGTGTGTTATAAATTTCTTTTCTCGTCTCTAATTAAGAACTAATGAATTTGATGTAATTAAAACTTGATATATATAGTCAGTGCTATAATGCACTTTTCAATACATACTTCATCATATCATATAAATTATACATTCATATACTATATTTTAGTACTAATAATGGGTGCCTTTATTAGACCTAAATAGTTATAAAACTAGAAAAATGATTTTTCTAAATATTTATGTAATGTGCTCGCTCCCCCGATATGAACCCCCCTATCAGCACTCATCCCCACCCCTACATCCCTCATGTGGTTCTCACCCCCTTGTTATGTCCCCTTGGTATTTTCTCCACCCTCCATACCGAGTCATTCATGTCGTGATTTCTACCTAATATGTCCATGTGTAAAATGAATTCTCTTTCCACTTATCTTTATTGTTTTCTTCTATATTTTACAATTATTTTATATATATTTTTCACATACAAATTTTTTATCCATTGATTAGTCATATATATAAATACAAAATTATTTTAAATTAAATTTACAATATATATTTTTTATTTTGGTGTGTATATGCGCTTGCACACATAGAGTTTTTAAAATTTATATTTTATGACATTTTTACAATATAAACTATGATAGTTTTTTGTACAATATTAAAATTTTTTCCATAAAAGCATGTTCCCTATTCATTCTTCCTCCTTTAATAGGAATAGTGAATAGGGTAGGATGTTCCTATAAAAAATTTCTCAAAAAATATTGAATGTATTTCATTATTTAAACTAGACTTCAAATAAAAACATTTATAAAATAAATGTTAAATTAATATTAATAAAAGTCAATTAAAAATGAATAAATAAAAATAATCACTAATCAAATATTAATAATAACTAATAATTATTAATAAATATTGATTAATAAGTCATTAATATTTATATAATATAAAAAGAACAAAAATATATTTTTATATATTTTTTTAAATAGTAATAAACATGAAATAAACATGAAATAAACATTGATAAATACAAAAAACATTAATAAATATTTACTAAATATTAATAACTATTGGATAAGTATTGATTTAATATTCATAAATATAATATAATTTTTTTGTAAATTTTCTTTATAAGCCACTTTTTTAGTTATACAAAAGTCCACCTTCTTGGGGGTAGAGGAGACTCATTGCTTGTCATGTAGTTCAAGAGGGAAAAAAGCCCATTATACAATAATAATTAGTCCCATATAATTGGAATCCATAAGTCAAAGCCTACATGATGCTCTATTGAATAATATTTCTACAATACATGCTATAGTACCACTAATGAAAATTTTCTGGCTATATTGAATGCCACTCATACAATGTCATCGGTGCTACAGTTACATTGGAGCTATAGTAAAGGTACAATATCGAGTTGTTGTACCCTACCCCAATGGATTTTAATCCCCCATCTATGATGTAATATTGTGGGTTTGTTACCACTAATCCAAATCACAAAAACATTATAGAAAATTTATTATTATTAATTAAATTTGAAAAAATTGAAGAATAAGAAAAATATCATCTAATATAAATAAATTATTATTAAATATTAGTAAATATTAATCAAATATGCATCTATATTAAATAAATATTCAAAAATAATCTTAAATACTAATAAATATTATTAAGTAGTAAGTGTATATTTATAAAAGTTCGTTAAATTTTAAATACATACTCATCATTATAAATAAATATTAAAAAATATAAATAAATATTCAATAAATTTTAATCAATATTAATACATAAAAATTAGTTATTTTAAAAAATTTATTGAATATTAATATTTATTATTCAATATTTATTAAATATTAATAAATATTAATAACATTAATTTATTTAATAATAATTATGAATATATATTAAATATTTATGAATAAAAATTATATAAAATTTAATAAAATTTTCATAAATATTTATTATATATTAAAATATATTAACAAAATATTCAGAAAATATCATAAATATTTATAATTTTTCATAAATTTTAATCTTGTGGATGAATATTAACAAAATAGTAATAATTATTTAATAGATATTAATAAAATATTAAATAAATATTTTTAATTATTAATAAATATTATCCAATATTATCCAATATTAAATTACATCAATAAATACTAAAAAAATATCAATCAAATCTAAATATATATTAATATATATTAGAAATTCATGCTAAATGTTAATTAAAATTAATAAATATTCATAAATATTCATTAATATTCATTAATATTCATTAATATTCATTAATAAAAAAAATTCAATACAAATATCATCTTTATTGAATCACATATTGTATTTTATAGATACAAACCCACCTATAAAAAAATTACAATCTGAGAGAAATTTAAAATAGATTTCAATTTTGAATGAATAATAAGACTATTTTCTAGACATCAATGAGAGGAAATTAAATTGAAAAGCTTAGATATTGTGCAGTTAATTCAATGGAACTTATGTAAACAGTTAAAACTGAACATGGAAAAAAGGATATTAACTTCTATGACATTTTTATATTTAAATATAAAAAAATTAATTATATAATTATGTCATATTAAGATCATTATATCTAAAATGTACCAAAAAATGTATCTGAATTTGAATTTACATTAAATTATTCAAAAAAATAATATATAAATATTGTAATGAATAGTCAATCATTACAAAAAAGTAAACCATTTATAAATCCCTCATTATAAAATATAATAATCTTTATTATATTGATTTACTGACAATATCATGTTTTTAAGAGTCATTAACTATTATTTACGTTAAATGTTATATTGTAAAATATAAAAAGGCAAATAAAGATTATTGTCGAAAATAAATGAAATAATTAATATAAATGTTATTACTAATTAAATTAAAAAATATGATGAAAACCAACAGAACATAAGGTAGTTTTGTATAATTTAAATATTAATAAGAATAAATAAAATAACTAAAATTTTAGGTTGATAATATGATAATAAAATGGGAGAAATATTAGTTATATACTAATATATTCTTTTATCTTTTTTAATGAAATCAAATCCTGTAAATTAATTTTCAGAGAGAAAATATTACACTATAATAATAATAAATTAAATACTAAAAGAATTTTTCATAAATAAAAATGTTTCAAATATACAATGATGATAGATAATCTATAATCCACTACATGATATTTTTGTGAATGAAAAAATAAAAAAATGGTAGATGATGATATGAATATTTTGGACTCCCCAAAGTCTCATTTAATTGTATCATACAGTCTACCAGGGGTTTTTCCATGGTATTATACTTTGTTAAATCTTAGCGTATGTGTTTTTTGAAATAATTTTCTTCAACTAATTACTTTTTTATGGAGGGTTCCATCGGGATAGATCTCAACCATGTAAAAAGTTCATCGCAAATTCTAGATAAGGATTCTAAGAGTCGTAAATTATCATTGAGGTTTCTCAAATACCACATTAAAGAGTCAATTTCAATAGATTATACACTCACTCGGTAAGACTCTGTTAGATTTCCCAATGGGATCTCATGAAATTTTTTCTTCTTGCGCTATCATTTATCATCTCCATCCTTTTTGGAAGATGATTGTGGTAATGTCGAATTTTATAGATGTGGAATTCCTAGCCCCATGGTATTTTCTTTCACACATGCTTTCATTACACCATTAAGGCTATTCTATAACGTATCATAGGCCCCATTACTACAAATATGTCCTTTAGAGACCACAAAAGGTGTTTCCTATAGGACTCCATAATCATGTCATGGTAGAAGTCACTAGGGTAGGACATAGTGACCACCTATGGTGGTACCTAATACTCACTCGGAAAAACCAAATCAGCAACCACATTATGCTATCGTTAGAAAACGTCATTTTAAAAAATAACTACATTAATAAACTTAATAAAAAATAATATTACATAAAAACCAACACACATAAAATTAAAACCACCATATTTCATTTTTATTATACTCATAATTTATAAATAATCTCTCATCTACTAACATAAAATTACTAACAACCATTATCCATAAATATAACAAATCAAATTACACCATCCCACATAATCAATTCACAAGAATGTTGATATATCAATATTTACAGCATTCATGGAATTTAAACAATTATTAATGTTATTGCTTCATGCAATATATCTTGAACGTTCACTTTATCAAAAATAGAAATCTTATATACACTAAAAGGATAAACTGACAAGAAGTAAATATTTAATATATTACTATAAGAACAGTGGCATTAGAAGAATTTAAAATGATTCATACGCAATATAAATATCCATGATATCCCCATATTACCTCTTTATTCCTACCTCTAAATTATTTTTAGTAAATATATAATTCGTATAATCCCTTCAATGATTTCCAAATAATATTCACTTAAATGATAACACAATACCATGTCTCTATATGATATCAAGAAGATGTGGCTTTGACTTCCTGTTGATATATTGAAATGTTGTAGATGAAAAAATAAAATAACAATAGGTATGTAAACTTACCTATTATTAGAAGAAGATATAACAATATCCTTGTCCATAAATATTTGATCTATATCAAGAACTGCATGAAGAAAATTCAGACAGAAAACAAGAAATAGTGGTTTCCTGATGATAACATTCATCACTAGTAGTGAAAAATAATGGATACATGTATAACATTAATTAAATTAGTAATAAATAGCTTCATTTAGACATATTTTATTTGATGAATAAATTCATATAATTTCCCAAAAAAGAGTTTAAATTATTAAATGGTCAAATAATAATTTCATTTTCTACACAGCATCACCCAATTGTCAGCAAAAGATAGAAATCACATCTGTTCATTGAAATAATATACAATATACTCTGTATTGTACTTCATATGATATCATATATGGGAATTAATATTTAAAAATTGACTTCGGAAAATTGATGAAAATTTATTGTTTTTTATATAATTTTTATTAAGGGAAAAATAATTATTTTTTTAACGTATATAAAAATAAATTTATTATACGGAATGCACGAATAAAATTGGGAAAAGAGAGCTGCTTGAGTGATAAGGTAGTCTAGAAATGATGAGTAGGTTATTTTTATCCCGCATAGATTGTTAATAGATTTCATAATACAATTAGGATGTGTATTGATTTATGAAGTGAAGGCCATATGATAATGTTCCCATAAAATATAATTAACCTAGGGGACCTATAAATTTCAAAAATAAGTCATATATCTGGAATAATGACACATATTTTTCCTTGGATATATTTGATACACTGTAATCTTCAATCTGATGTCATTATTCATCATTTATGATGAAGAGGTAGCTTGATATGAGGACTTTTGAATGTATAAAAAATAATGGGGAAGTTCATGGAATTAAATGAAGCTCGTCTAAAAGACTTTTGATACCATGTAGAATATGGGAACACCATGCCTTCAGTATGTCAATCATAGGATCATCAATGGGATTCATTAAAAAGAATGGATTCCATTTTAAGAGTTTGGATAGATAGTGTGAGGACTCAACATAATCAAATGAATTTTGGAAACCAATATGAATTTTTTTAATAGATGAAATTACATGAATGTATTCATTTTGTAGATGGAGTTAAGGAACATCTACACTGAAGACCATCGTCTAGCATAATAGTTTAGGCTACGTAGAGGCGATGTGGTTTGTGAATATATGAGGCTTGCGATAAAGGATATCTTATATTCTATGGAGTGCCTCATTATTCCGAGGGTAAGGGTTCAATGTACTATGAAATTATGTTCTATGTTTAAGGTGATCTAGTTGCATTATGGATAATGGAGAGAAAGAAAGCTAGTGGTACGATATTTATTAGTATATCAAATTTTGAATGAGTATTATCCCTAAGTCATAGTGTCCAGAAAATAGTGTAATGTGGGTTGATAATGAATATGTAGGACAATGCGGTCCTCCATACTGTAAAATCTATTACTACACATATAAAAAAATTTGGCAACCCACACCATTCATAACATTAATGATATAGATTTAATGATCTATGAATGAAATATATATCCATAATTGAGGATTTGAAATTTATGATTGGTTGAGGCTTGGATATATATAATTTCATTGATAATATTGATATATAAAAATATATATAAACAATACAACAATTATTATGAGCCATTGTTAGGGATAATTGGTGATTAATTCAAAAGGATGATAAGTGGAGCATTTTTAGTAGAGTTTGAAGCCTATTAATAATGGAAGATGTATAGGAGAATTTTTAATGGTGATATGGAAAATTATACAAGTACTATATTCTATATATATATGGAATTAATAGCTTTTGGGCTCATGGAATTTATTTATAGAGGATCAAAGGTTGGGGGACTATTTTTATGATATTTTATTCGTGAAGTGAACTCCAAAAAATAATGATGTAGATATACATAAAGAAGGAGATAGAGGTAATTTTTTCCCATTTTGGAATAAATATTATGAAATTATTAAATTTGGTGTGGATGTAATCTCACTCCTGGTGGATATGGAAGAAAAATTATGAATGATTCAGGGGAAGATTATGAAATTTGAACCAAAATTGATCCCATTATAGGGAAAATTAAATATTTGTTTCTAACTATGATTGCCTAATATATAACAACAAACATGAAATAAATGCAATATTCTATGGAATTCAATATGGAATGAGGCCAATAATAGGATAGATATAAAAATATACTATTTCGAATGGTTATGGAATGCCATGAATGTGTTTCAATAATCCCATGGATATTATAGATGAATCATGCCTACATTCATGATATTTATCTCGAAGGGAGAGCATATGAGGTTTCATTATAATTGGAAAAAAATTATGATCTTACACCATGAAAATTCACAGAAAGCTTAATTAAATGTTATTAAATAATTTCACATAGAGAACATTTATTCCTATTAAATAAAATTAATAGGTTTACCCAATGACAATTTACTAGATAATAGCTTCCCAATTTTAGAGGAAATAAATATAATTAATTTATGTGTGCATAAATATCAAAAATATAGAAACTCACAACAGTTTTTAAGAAAAAATAAAATAAATAAATGAACTGAATTACATTATATATGAGAAAGTTCAGAAACATTATAAAAATATACAAAGAGTTTGAATAAATATAATAGATTACACTTTCCATCAAATAATATGTTTTTATATTTGGTATCACAAGGGTATTCAATAATTTCATTATGGGTAACCTTAAATTGTTCTACATGCAATATTTAAAATAGAAAAAATTTCAAAATAACTTCACTAAAAGATATTGATATTGTTCTATTATGCTTCAAATTTAATATAAATAAGAAAATAAAACTTTTACCTAGGAAACAACACTTTTACATGCTATTATTTTTAAATTTCCATTGAATCCATCTCAGAAACCAAGTCTAAATATTGTACCATCAAAAAAATGATGCCCTAGCTGTTTTGGAAGCAACCAAAAATCCTTATACTCTGTAACTTGAAATCCAATCTAAATTAAATGTTAGTTTCAATAGTTCAACAATTAAATATATTAAATATAATTGACCACAATGTGGTGGCAAAAAATTACATTGAACACGGTATATTTCTATACATTTTAGTGAGATCCAACACAATATGTGCTATATAATTTATCTAGTTATATATTCATGTACATTTCAGTGAGATAGAATAGTACATATGATAACTAATAGTTTAAGGATATGTAAAGTTATTCTTGTATTTTTTTTTATATGGGATAGATAAAAAATCAATTAAGTAATAAAAAATTGATAGTAAGATTTATTAGATATCTCATCTGGAAAAATAAATGGGTAGGTCCTCTATTGAAATTACCCAATATTAAATAAATTTGACAATGTATAACTATAGATAGAAGATTAAATGTGAAATGTGTAATATTAGTCACTATATTATGATTTTTTATACTAGTAGGAAATATTAAATTATATTTTATAACAGTAGAAATTAAAAAAATGACTTTGTATTACTTTAGACATTGTCTTATAGTACAATATTAAATTAAATTGTTTAATAGTGGAGAATAAAATTATATTTTATAGTAGAAGTCTATATTAAATGATATTTTATTCTATTAAAAATTAAATAAAATGATAATTTATAATAGTAGAAAGTGTTTAACTATAGAAAATTTTAAATGGGAATGTCTTACATTGTATTAACACAAACTAATAAAAGTTCAAAACCTTGGTTATTTCATCATCCAAATTGCTACCAAGAATGATAGAGATATCATAATCAATAAATTCATTCAATACATGTGGTATTAAGTAATGCATCCAAAAAAGTAACATTTAGTCTATATAAAAAGTCACTGATGAAATCAAATGTAAGGAAAAATAAAAAATTGAATAATATGATAGTTGTGTTCATGAATAACCTATAAATTTGATGACAATAAGAAAGAGAGTCAATTATAACATAAAATAATTTATGAAATGGAATATAAAAAATTTATAAACTTAATAGATGGTTTTTTGTTTTAAAAACATTCAATTAATTAATTTAATCATATGAGAAACCATTTTATAGTATGTACATGATGAACCATGGGAATATATGAGATAAGAGTACACAAAATATTGAATAGCGTGATTTAATTATTCTTGGAAGACTGATAATAGGAAAAGTCAACTAACCCAATAGAGATACATGGAGTGAAAATTAAATAATTATGAAAAAATTCTCACATATAATCCAAGGCCACTAATATCTATAAAGGAAAGATTCCATAGGCAGGAGTATTGGAAGGGGTGAATATGGAGGCAAGGTAACGTTTGAGGGTGGGGTGGAGTTATCGGAGCAAGGTGGGCGGTGCAGAAAGGGGTGGGGGTGGAGGCATATTTCTAGAGGGGCATGAGGTAGGGAAGTGGTGAGGGATGATATGTGGTGTCAACATCTCCTGGTGTGGTGGAGGAGGAAGATCATGGTGTGGTAGTGGTCATGGGTGAGGAGAGAGGGGGGATGGTGGTCCTATGTCCCTAAATGTAGGGAATGATTATGATAGGAGGTTTATCAATGGGTGAGCAAGATTGGGGGTTGGGGAGTGTGATCATGCCCATCATTTTTTAATTTAGGTGATGGACTGCCAATGGAAGTCGTCCATTCTAAGGGGATCAAATGACCAATTTTCTAGTATATACTAAATTAAAAGTTTTGTATATTTTTACTGTCTATGTTTTTTATTTGAGGATGTTATATGATATTATCATCAAAATTATACATTACTATGGAGAATCCATTAACTAGAAGACACAATGGGCATTAATAGTGATAAAAAAGACATGTTGTCTTATCTCTATTAAAGGGCGCCACATTTATCAGTGCTCAAAAATCATGGATAAGGGAACCTATTATAAATACAAATCCACACACATAAAAATATATTTATATACATATATTTGTGAGTGTGTTCCAATAAGTATAATTATGAAAATTTATATATATATATTTATTTATTGATTTATTTCCTAATATCATTTATGCACCGCCTTTGGTTAATTTTGTTCATGCAGAAAAGGCCTATCATTGGGGTCCTCCCATATCCAATTTATTATTTTATTATTATTGTATCCTTTTATATAGGGAAAAATTGTAATAATTAATGAATATTTTACATCTTGGCCTACTCTATGAGAATTTATTAGGTAAGGCTCTCAACCCCTATAAATCAGAAATATCATTCAGTACTTGTTTTCCCCTAATTAAGAAGGCCAAGAACGAACAATAATTTAGCTTCTAAATGGTTGATTAGAAACAGAAGCACATTTGGAGTCTATTTTATTTGTATCCATTAAAAATAAAGTTTCTTCTGTAATTTGGAGGGGGTGGACAACGAGATTTAAAGCTATAATTATAAAATAATATCAATATAATGAAATTAAATACTCATTAAATCAGCTGCCCAATCAATATCAATATATTATATGACACTATTTAATCAACCATGATTCATTATATATCATCTCTACTCATGAATTTCTAATATTTGGTGGTTTCCAAATGATGAAAAACAAAATTTTCACTGGATTTCTTCGGATATGCTCTAAAAACTGAACCCTCTTGGGGGATTGGGGTTTAGAGACATGTACCTCTTCAACAATGCCCTTGTTTCCAAACATGAGTGGTGTTTTATTCAACACCATAATTATATCAACATGAAGGTTATCATGTCTAAATATATATCATTTGTTTAATTTTTCCGAGCTACATTAGGCCACTCCACATGTTCTTCTAGCATAGCCTATGGGGACAACACAATACCCTCATATGGGGGGCTTCATTGGGGAATTAGAAATGGGCCATCCATTAAAATTTTGATGGGATTGTGGATTGTTGATGGAAATTGTAACACCCCAAATATTATTAAAAATAATTATTTATTATTTATAATAAAATAATAATTCTAATATAATCATAAAAATGATAAATGAATATTTATGTATTAATTAAGAAAAGAAATAATTAAAGGAATTACAATGACATTTATTAAATAATCACTAGTGCAGAAAACGTTTTTTACGTCACCATTTTTTACGTCGGTTATATAAAACCGACGTCATAATATGTAAAACGAGGTTTTTTACGTCGGTTATTTCTTAACCGACGTAAAAACCTGTGTTCGGTACACATTTAACGTCGGTTATTTTTATAACCGACGTTATTAATCGCGCGGCTTCGTTTTTTACGTCGGTTATTTTTATAACTGACGTAAAAAATGTGGTTTTTGAAGGCTTTTTTACGTCGGTTATAAAATAACCGACGTAAAAATGAATCGGAGGAAGGTTTTTACGTCGGTTATTGAAATAACCGACGTTATAAATGTTTTTAAAACAATTATCACATCGGTTATTGAATAACCGACGTGATAAGTCATTTAAAAATTTACCCAGACCCGTGGATTGTCATTCGCGGGTTTACCTTTGACAGTCGCGACTCGTCTCTCTCGCGCGTAAACCCGAATCGGCTCGTCCATTTCGTTGGTTTAGATTTGTTTTGCGATCATTGTTTCTCATATTTAATCTCCTCGGATCAATCATCTAAACTCGCAGCACTCAGGTAATCCTCCCACTCGTTCGTTTTTTTTTCGCGGATAGTATATATATATGTGTTGTGATTTTTTTGTTGAAACTAGCTATGATTCTTCGATTGCGAACCCTTTTAACTCGTTTTGGCACCATAATCTTATTTATCATCCCTAGATCTATTTGTTCGACTTGCAATATTGAGTAATTTTATGATTTCACTAATTTTTCATCGTTTTCCATAAATCCACGAGAGGGTTGGGGCGTGTCCATTTGGATGGGTTGCCCTTTTACAGTTGTTACTACTTTATTCACACACAACCATGGCATAGGTGCATGATTTGGGGTCGGGGGTGTCCAGGGGGGTTTACAAGGGGGTGGGTGGGTGTGGGGGGCTGTCCAAGGGTGTGGGTGGGTGTTGGGGGGTGTCCAGGGGGGTGTCCAAGGGGGTAGGGGGTGGGGGGCTGTCCAGATGGTTGGGGGGTGTCCAGGGGGGTGTCCAAGCAGGTCGGGGGTGGGGGGTTGTGTCTTGGAGGGGTGGGGTGCTTTCTAGAGGGGTCGGGGGCTGTCCAGAGGGGTCGGGGGGTGTCCAGGGTGGTGTCCAAGGGGATGGGTGGGTGTGGGGGGCTGTCCAAGGGGGGTGGCGGCCTGTCCAGAGGGGTCGGTGGGGTGTCCAGGGGGGTGTCCAAGGGGGTGGATGGGTGTGGGGGGCTGTCCAAGTGGGTGGCGGCCTCTCCAGAGGGTATTTGGGGTTGTCCGGGTGGGTGGGGGGGCTGTCCAGAGGGTTGGGGGATGTCCAGGGGGGTGTCCAAGGGGGTAGAGGTGGGGGGGGGGGGGGTGTCCAGGAGGTGCGGGGGGCTGTCCAGAGGGGTCGGGGGGTGTCCAGGGGGGTTTACAAGGGGGTGGGTGGGTGTGGGGGGCTGTCCAAGGGTGTGGGTGGTTGTTGGGGGGTGTCCAGGGGGGTGTCCAAGGGGGTAGGGGGTGGGTGGTGGTGTTTAGGAGGGGTGGGGGGGGGGGCTGTCCAGAGTGTTGGGGGTGTCCAGGGGGGTGTCCAAGCAGGTCGGGGGTGGGGGGTTGTGTCTAGGAGGGGTGGGGGTGCTTTCTAGAGGGGTCGGGGGCTGTCCAGAGGGGTCGGGGGGTGTCCAGGGTGGTGTCCAAAGGGATGGGTCGGTGTGGGGGGCTGTCCAAGGGGGTGGCGGCCTGTCCAGAGGGGTCGGTGGGGTGTCCAGGGGGGTGTCCAAGGGGGTGGATGGGTGTGGGGGGCTGTCCAAGTGGGTGGCGGCCTCTCTAGAGGGTATTTGGGGTTGTCCGGGTGGGTGGGGGGCTGTCCAGAGGGTTGGGGGATGTCCAGGGGGGTGTCCAAGGGGGTAGGGGGTGGGGGTGGTGTCCAGGAGGGGCGGGGGGCTGTCCAGAGGGGTCGGGGGTGTCCAGGGGGGTTTACAAGGGGGTGGGTGGGTGTGGGGGGCTGTCCAAGGGTGT
Source organism: Viscum album (assembly GCA_963277665.1). Classification (NCBI taxonomy): domain Eukaryota; kingdom Viridiplantae; phylum Streptophyta; class Magnoliopsida; order Santalales; family Viscaceae; genus Viscum; species Viscum album. The sequence continues at coordinate 1,690,893,709 of OY728120.1, forward strand.
GGGTGGGTGTTGGGGGGTGTCTAGGGGGGTGTCCAAGGGGGTAGGGGGTGGGTGGTGGTGTTTAGGAGGGGTGGGGGGCTGTCCAGAGGGTTGGGGGGTGTCCAGGGGGGTGTCCAAGTAGGTCGGGGGTGGGGGGTTGTGTCCAGGAGGGGTGGGGGTGCTTTCTAGAGGGGTCGAGGGCTGTCCAGAGGGGTCGGGGGGTGTCCATGGTGGTGTCCAAGGGGATGGGTGGGTGTGGGGGGCTGTCTAAGGGGGTGGCGGCCTGTCCAGAGGGGTCGGTGGGGTGTCCAGGGGGGTGTCCAAGGGGGTGGATGGGTGTGGGGGGCTGTCCAAGGGGGTGGATGGGTGTGGGGGCTGTCCAAGTGGGTGGCGGCCTCTCCAGAGGGTATTTGGGGTTGTCCGGGTGGGTGGGGGGCTGCCCAGAGGGTTGGGGGATGTCTAGGGGGGTGTCCAAGGGGGTAGGGGGTGGGGGGTGGTGTCCAGGAGGGTTGGGGGGCTGTCCAGAGGGGTCGGGGGGTGTCCAGGGGGGTTTACAAGTGGGTGGGTGGGTGTGGGGGGGCTGTCCAAGGGTGTGGGTGGGCGTTGGGGGTGTCCAGGGGGGGTTTCCAAGGGGGTAGGGGGTGGGGTGGTGTTTAGGAGGGGTGGGGGGGCTGTACAGAGGGTTGGGGTGTGTCCAGGGGGGTGTCCAAGCAGGTCGGGGGTGGGGGGTTGTGTCCAGGAGGGGTGGGGGGCTGTCCAGAGGGGTCGGGGGGTGTCCAGGGGGGTTTACACATCGATTTGTTTTATATTTCAAAATTGTTATATTCAAATTATGATTTTTTTCATATAAACATATATTTGTCTTATCTAAAAAATATATATATTTTTGCTATTTGTTATAGATAATAATGAGTCGAAGTTGGATTACGGCACATCGAATGAGCAATGAATATGAGGAAGGTGTTGATGCATTTTTGGAATTTGCTAAACGAAATGTTCCAAGTAGTGACATTTTTTTCTGTCCATGCCTGAAATGTCTGAATATGAAGAAGTTGAAAAGTAGAGAGATAAAAGATCATCTGATTTGTCATGGTTTCAATCCGAGTTACAACCCTTGGATTTGGCATGGCGAAACTGGACAGAATGTCACTGATGATAATGAATCGCAAGATTGTAACTCCGATGGAATTGAAGAAATGATTCGCGATATTATAGCAGAACAAATTGAGATAGAACCGACAGTTTCACGTCTATATGGTGATGCCGAAAAACCATTATATCCTGGTTGTACAGATTTTACGGTTTTGTCGGCGGTGTTATGATTGATTAACCTGAAGGCGAAACATGGATGGAGTGACAGAAGTTTTACAGAGCTGCTACAATTGATGAAAGACATTCTTCCAAAAGATAACGATCTTCCAGATTCACATTATAAGGCCAAAAAAATATTATGCCCGATGGGATTGGGATACAGGAAAATACATGCCTGTCTGAATGACTGCATTATATATAGGAAGGAATATGAATTTCTGAAAGAGTGTCCTAAATGTGGGACATCACGGTATAAGGTGAAAGAAAAATCACAAGCTGATGTAGAGATTACAAAGCTCCCTTCAAAGGTATTTTGGTATCTTTCTATAATTCCTCGTTTCAAATGTTTATTTGCTAATTCACATGATGCAAAAAGGTTAAGATGGCATGCTGATGAGCGGGTATGTGATGGAAAAATACGTCATCCAGCTGATTGTCCACAATGGAAGAAAATTGATGCCCAGTACCCTACATTTGGAAATGAAATTAGAAATCTGAGACTAGGCTTGTGCACAGATGGAATGAATCCATACCGAACCCTCAGTAGCACACATAGTTCATGGCCTGTTTTATTGGTAATTTACAACCTCTCTCCTGAAGTTTGTATGAAGCGCAAATATGTCATGTTGAGTATCATGATCTCTGGTCCAAAGCAACCCGGCAATGATATTGATGTATACTTGTCACCGCTGATTGATGATTTGAAACTGTTATGGGCTGATGGTATTATGGTGTATGATTCTTATAAAATGGAATATTTTCAACTGCATGAAGTGCTTCTATTCACTATAAATGACTTCCCAGCATATGGAAATTTGTCTGGATGCAGTGTTAAAGGGCATAAAGCATGTCCAATTTGCGAACAACAGACGTCATATTGTCAATTGCATCATGGGAGGAAAACAGTGTACATGGGTCATCGAAAGTTTTTGCCTATGGATCACCCTTATAGAAGACTAAAAAAGGCATTCAATGGCTCACAAGAATTTGATACTGCTCCTCAACATTTATCCCCAGAATTGTATTTTGAGAGGGTGAAAAACCTTGATGTGACATTGGGAAAGACACAGAAATATGGTAATGATAGACATATTTGGAAGAAAAGGTCAATATTTTTTGAGCTACCATATTGGAGATATCATGAAGTCAAACATAATATTGATGTCATGCACGTGGAGAAGAATATCTGTGATTATTTGATCGGAACATTGCTAGATATTAAAGGAAAGACAAAAGTTGGGTTGAATGCAAGGTTAGACCTACTGTCAATGGGAATACGTTTGGAGTTAGCTCCCACTCCTAAAGGAAGACGAACATTTCTTCCCCCGGCTTGTCATACATTATCGAAGAGGGAGAAAAGTAGCTTCTGTCAGTGTCTTCATGATATCAAAGTGCCTCAAGGTTATTCTTCAAATGTAAAAATTTTTGTCTCATTGAAAGACTTGAAGTTGATAGGTATGAAATCACATGATTGTCATGTCATGATGCAACAAATTCTACCAGTTGCACTGCGTGGAATATTGCCCATCCGTGTCAGAAAGACTATAATGAGGTTGTGTTATTTTTTCAATTCAATTTGCAACAAGGCAATTGATGTGAATGCTTTGAACATTTTGGAAAAGGATGCAATTTTTATACTTTGTCATTTGGAAATGTATTTTCCTCCAACTTTTTTTGATATGATGGTGCATTTACTGATTCATCTGGTTCGAGAAATAAGGCTTTGTGGACCTGTATATCTTCGTTGGATGTATCCTTTTGAAAGGTATATGAAAATATTAAAGGGATATGTTAAAAATCCATATCGACCTGAAGCCTCCATTATTGAAAAGTATATTTCAGAGGAGGTAGCAGAGTTTTGTACGAGCTACTTGGCTACGGCGCAACACATAGGTTTGCCTCCATCTCGCCATGAATGGGTTAATAATGAGGGAAATGGGATTCGTGGCTTGAAAGTCAAATCACTGTCAGCTGAACATATGAAGAAGTTAGAATCATACATCTTGAATAACATAGCTGATGTTCAACCATATATCACATTGCATATTAATGAGTTGAAACAATGTCATCCAAAGAAGAAAGAAATGTGGATTTTGAATGAGCACAACAAAACTTTTTTTCCATGGTTTAAAAAGACCTTTCTTGGTAGATCAAGTGTATCAGAGACATTAAAATGGATAGTGGGTGGTCCATCATTAAATGTGATAACATGGTCCGCTTATGACATTAATGGCTATACATTTCATACGAAAGCTCAGGACAACAGAAGTGAAGTTCAGAATAGTGGTGTATTGGTGTTTGCAGAAGCAATGCATTTTTCGAGTGCTAAGGACAGAAACCCAATTTCGGCATCAAGTGCATATTATGGAGGGATTGAAGACATATGGGATGCTGATTACTTTAAAATTAATGTTCCTGTTTTTAACTGTAAATGGTTTATCGGTAACAACAGTGTCAGACACGATGAATTTGGAATGACACTTGTTAATCTGAATAGATTGGAAGACACAACTGATTTTTTTATAATGGCAACACATACCAAACAAATTTTCTATGTAGTAGATCAATCAGATATGCAGTGGGCTGTTGTTTTAGAAGGGAAAAACCAATATTTTGGTGAGGATGAATTTGATGAAGATGCTGATTTATGTGAGATCCCTACTTCCAGGGAAAGATTAACAGAACAAAATGATGAGTATGTTGAAGACATGGTTTGTGCCATAAGGAACGATCACGACGAAGGAATTTGGGAAAACAATCCAACTGTACATTCCTAAAATTACAGGTAACACAAGTTTATTTCTTGTTTACATTTAGTTTTTTCATATAATGTTAGATACTGTAAATTTTTTACTTATTAAAATATGTATCAAACCAAAATGATAAAACAATAAAAACCGTAAAGAGGAGAAGTCATGGGCGCACCGGCTGGCCGGTGGTGGATCACCGGTCGGCTGGTGGTCCAGAAAAAAGCTCTGTCTGGTCCACCGGCCGGACGGTGCAGAGCCAGCGGCCGGCCGGTGGTCCAGACAGAGAGCCTTCCTCTCTGTCTGAACCACCGGCCAGACGGTGCAGAGCCAGCGGCCGGCCGGTGGTCCAGACAGAGAGCCTTCCTCTCTGTCTGAACCACCGGCCGGCCGTTGGCTCACCACCGGCCGGCCGGTGGACAAGACAGAGCCTTCCTCTCTGTCTGGATCACCAGCGGCCGGCCGGTGTTGAGCCAGCGGCCGGCCGGCCGGTGGACCAGACAGAGAGCCTTCCTCTCTGTCTGGATCTCCAGCGGCCTGCCGGTGATGAGCCAGCGGCCGGCCGGTGGTCCAGACAGAGAGGAAGGCTCTCTGTCTGGTCCACCGGCCGGCCGGTGGTGAGCCAGCGGCCGGCCGGTGGCACCAGGCAGTGGGCAAGTCTACTGCCTGGGTCCTCCGGCTGGCCGGTGTGCTCACACCGGCCGACCGGTGGACTCAGTGAGTCCACTTTTCAGCTTTCTTGGGCCAACTCCTTGGCAAACTTTTCCCTGTGTTTACCATGTTTATCATTGTTTAACATGCTTACCATATTACCAATGTTTACTATTATGTAATTTAGTACACTTTTCTATTTGTGAACTAATGTTTGTTTTTTTTATTTGAAGGAAAATGACAGATCAATCAGTTGATCAGCCACATGATTCTGGAGATGAGCATATTGGTCATACATCTGGGGAGGAACATTCACATGCTCCTATTAAGAAAAAGAGTTCAAAGATTGGTAAGCGTGGGTGCACACGTTTACCAAAATTATCACTTGCCCGTACGAAGGAGGAGAGGATAGTCGTGGAGTTTGATGATGATGATCTTCCTAGAGGTCCAAATGCTAAAGATTTTAAGGGTTTTGTAGCAACTCATGCTAAGAGGAAAGTAAGCATTCTATATGATGATTGGAGAAGTGTGGATAAGGCGATAATTTCTCAGCTGTGGGAGACCATTTTGGTAAGATCTTTTTCTATTTTTTTACTGTTCTTTAAATGTTTCTAGTATATATAATATTTTTAACCTCTTTTTTATCAGATGACATTTGATATTCCTGACACTGGAGGAGTCAGGAAGAAATGCTTATCGTTGGCTGCTAGGAGATGGAGGGATTTCAAATCAACCCTCTAATCTGATTTCATTTATGGTCATAGGAGTCGTGAGAATCCATGTCGTATATATCCTTTTATAGATGAAGACACATGGAGAGAATTTTTTGAAAGTAGAAGAAAAGAATCATTTTTGGTAAGGGCAATGTAAACTTTTATAAGCTTTCTTATATAAATGATCTTATTATTGTTTTGTTAATGATTACTTATTCTTAATTTACAACAAACAAGGAAAGCTCATCAAGAGATCCATTCTAAAAATGTATACCCTCATAGTTTATCTCGGGGAGGGTATGCATTATTGGAAGAACAAATGATGGCAGAAAAATTTCAACAACTAAGAGCTGAGTCTTCAAGCTCTGGAGAGGTGGCCCCTCCATCCCCTCCATCTAGACATGAGAAATGGAAAAAAGCTCGGAAGGGCAAAAAAGGACAATATCTTTCGGAAGAATCGAGACTCGTAGTTGAGAGGATTGTAAGATATCTATTTTATTTATTTAAGTTTACTATTTTCGTCATATATTTCCAATCATTATAGAAATGTTCAATTAATTATTACAGGACTCTCTTGAGGAGCAGAGTTCACAGGCGACATTTACACCATCTGGGAGGGAAGATATTTTATCTGTGGCATTGGGAAATCCCGAACATCCTGGCCGTGTAAGAGGATATCCGGCAGGTGTATCGGTATGAAAAGTGTTGCCACGTTCCTCAACTTCTAACGTTGAGGGAGTTTATAAAAAAAATAGAATCCTTGGAGGCTGAAGTCCATAATATTAATGTGACAATGGAGGACAAGATTAGAGCATCGGTGCAGTTAATGTTTGCAGACTTGCAAAGAAAATTTCAGGGTGCAGCTCCCACTCCACCTCTCCTAGTAGCTCCCACTCCCCCACCTCAGCCTGCGGACCCCATTTTTGATCCTCCTCCTCCGCCGCAGCTACCTACTTATTGTGAGTTGTATGTTGATGATCCTCAACATCATATAGTTGCATATGGGATGGTATATTGTATAGGTGATACAGTTCATCATCAACAGTTAGAAGTAGAGAATCAGAGGGTTACTGTATAGGATATTATAGATATATCAGCTCAGATACCATTACCTACAGATGAGGTGACGACAGTTGGACATAGTATCGGCCATTTTTTACATTGGCCATCCAGACTTCTTCGACTCATTACCATAGAGGTATGGATGTTATATCTTTTATTTTATATTTTTATTAATGTTTTATCATTTGAAAACTAATATATTTTTCAATTTATTTTTACAGGAATACTTCAAAGGGAAAGAAATACTGTATAGACAACAACAAAGACAGATAGCTATGACATCAGATGCAGATACTAGCAGTCTTGACAAATTGTCAAGATATTCAAATTTGTTGGCGGATCATTATGACTTTACAATGGAAGCTCGTGTCTGTGGACGTGAACTATGTGTGGGGATTATGAAAACTGATATCATGGAGTTTGTCACTGGAGATAAGTTGGGCATCAACGTGGTGCAAATTTTTATCATGTAAGTCTTAACACCTTTTCCTTGCGTTATATTTATTAAAAATGTATACTTATGTCTACTTTGTATTAGGTATCTGTATAAAATTTGTGAGAGGAATGAGCTGACAGATGTATATGGATTCGTGGACCCACAATTGATTTCCCCTGAAGCATGTGCATTGGATAAGGAACAAAGAATGCTTTATATTGCTGATAGATTTGAAAAGAATGTAATCACACAGTGTTGGATGATGCCTTTTTGTGAGAGGTATGAAACACATCCCTCTCAAAGAGTTAATTATCTTTTAACATAAAAAACCACTAACGTTAAATTTCCTTTTATCAGGGATCATTGGATGTTAGGGGTTTTTTGCCCTAGGGAGAAAACACTTTATTGGATATGCTCTCTCCATGATGATGTGCGAGAGAGTTTTAAGAATATATTGGAAACGTAAGTTTCAATTTCACAATAGTTTTATATATTATAATGAATTTTAAATTTACCTCATTCGTATTATTTTCTAACAGGGCATGGGTCCACTTTCGAAAAATCACAAAGAAAAGGAATTTCAAGATCAAATATGTACATGCGAAGGTAAATATCCATTTATAATTTGTACATTTTGATTTATTACATAAAAATAATATATTGAATTTACACTCATTCAAACAGAAATGTCATGAGCAACAAGGCATCATCGAATGCGGATATTACATGTTAAGATTTATGTATGAAATAATAACAACTGGGACAGTTTTGAGTTTTGACCTGGTAAGATTTCCTCTTTCTCATAATATTTCAATTTGATTTATTCATTATACACGTTGACTACTATCCTTTTCCTTTGTAGCTTTTTGATGACCCTCAACCCTTTACTACTGAAGATATCAAACACTTACAAGTGGAGTGGTCAAATTATTTTACAGGTTTGATTGACTTTTAGTTGTTTGTAATGTAAAATGTAATTTTGAATATTGTCAATGTAATTGTGTATTTCGTAGTCGTTTAGGTTGGATTTAGTTTTTTTTGAAGTTGACAGTGTAAGTTTTGAATGTTATATAAGTAAATGTTTAATTTTTCTCTACTTCTTGTTTTGGTCTACTGTTGATGGTTTTTCTGGTCTGGATTTTGGTATGGGGGGAGAGGTTCCAAGGGGGTGGGTGGGTGTTTGGGGGGTGTCCAAGGGATATGGGAGGGGTGTCCAAGGTGTGTTTGGGGCTATCCTAGGGGTCGGGGGGGTGTAAATGAGGGTGGGGGTGTCCAAGGGGTGGGGGGTGTCCAAGGGATATGGGAGGGGTGTCCAAGGTGTGTTTGGGGCTGTCCAAGTAGTCGGTTGGGTGTAAATGAGGGTGGGGGGGGGGGCTATCCAAGGGGTGGGGGGGGGGGTGTCCAAGTGGTGGGGGGTGTCCAAGGGATATAGGAGGGGTGTCCAAGGGGTGTTTGGGGCTGTCCAAGGGGATGGGGGGTTTCCAAGGGGTAGGGGGGGTTTCCAAGGGGTCGGGGGGGTGTCCAGGGGGTGGGGGCTGTCCAAGGGGTGGGGGGTGTCCAAGGGGTGGGGGTGTCCAAGGGATATGGGAGGGGTGTCCAAGGGGTGTTTGGGGCTGTCCTAGTGTTCGAGGGGTGTAAATGAGGGTGGGGGGGGGGCTGTCGAAGGGGTGGGGGTGTCCAAGGGGTGGGTGGTGTCCAAGGGATATGGGAGTGGTGTCCAAGGTGTCTGGGAGTTCTGTCCAAGGGGCCGGTTGGGTGTAAATGAGGGGGGGGGGGGGTGTCCAAGGGGTCTGGGAGGGCTGTCAAGGTGTGGGGGGTGTCCAATGGGTGTTTGAGGCTGTACTAGGGGTCTTGGGGGTGTAAATGAGGGTGGGGGGGGGGGGCTGTCCAAGGGGTGGGGGGGTGTCCAAGGGGTGGAGGGTGTCCAAGGGATATGGGAGGGGTGTCCAATGGGTGTTTGAGGCTGTACTAGGGGTCGTGGGGGTGTAAATGAGGGTGGGGGCTGTCCAAGGGGTGGGGGGTGTCCAATGGTTGTGGTGGGGCTCCAATGTGGTGGGGGAGGGCTGGCCAGGTTGTTAGGTGGGTATAGATGAGGGCGGGGTTCAGTTGGGGCTTGGGGGAGGGCTGGCATGGTTATGTTTGTTTGGTTTCTGGTTACTTTTTGGTGAGAGCAGTGCAATTATTTAAAAAAAAATTCTTTCACGTCGGTTACTTTATAACCGACGTGGTGAATAAATCAGTAGGGGTGTATCACGTCGGGTTTTTCTAGAACCGACGTGATAAACCGTTCCCGGGGCTTTTATCACGTCGGTTCTTAATATAACCGACGTGCTAAAAGGCATGGGAATCGATTTACCACGTCGGTTATTGGATAAACGACGTGCTAAAACGTTTCCCAGGCCTTTTTATCACGTCGGTTTCTTAAATAACCGACGTGATAATAGGGCAGGGGAAGGGTTTATCACGTCGGTTATGACATAACCGACGTGATAAACGATATCCCAGGCGTTTTATCACGTCGGTTTAGGGAATAACCGACGTGATAAAGCCCCCCGCGCATATTTATCACGTCGGTTATTATATGAACCGACGTGATAACCACCGTGATGTTAGGGATATTACATCGGGTTTTAAATAACCGACGTAAAAAACGTTATTTATAACGTCGTCCGTATTAACGTCGCCTAAAAACCGACGTAAATAATAAAAAATAACCGACGTAAAAAATGTTTTCTGCACTAGTGAATATTTTATTATAGAAAATCTTGTTCTGAACATGTTTTTTATAAATATATTTAATTGATTATGTTTTAATTGAAAATCGAAATTTTATAAATTGGTTATAAATAATTATTTCACGATATAGTAAATAACATTTAATAATATTAATAATAACTTAATCAACTGAATAAAATATCAATTTATATTTTTTAATTAATTATGAATGATAAGATAATTATAATGATATATATGAATATTATCTTGAATTATAAAACTTATGTAATTTTTTTACAATTAAATATTTAAATTATAGATAAAATATGATAAATATTTTATTAGATCGCAATTAAAAATATTATAACTATCATCATTAATTTTTGAAAAGGAAATTTTTTATGAATATATTAAATTTCAATTATGATTATGTTTTACAAAACATTAATACATGTAACTAAAAATTATTTTTCATAGATAAAAATATATTTTTATTAATGAATCTAAAATGTTATTTATATATGCGTTTATTAAAAACAAACCAAAATAAAATGTTAAAAATCGATATGGGAATAAGTGGTTGATATACGATTCTGATTTTGGGATACCCAAGTGTTGCATTTCAAGTGGGTGAGAGATACAAACAGGAGGAGCCAAAGTCATGGTGGCCAATGTGGTTGGAGGTATGGGCTCTGGGTGACGGTATGGTGTCATCTGGACACCGGTGAGTGAGACCGGTTGTAGTCTAGGTCATGGGAAGGTGCAGACCATCCAAACCAAGGGTTTCAGATTGAGAGTAAATCATTTTTCTCCAACATGTTTCGAGTCACAGTTGGGGATTTGAACATTATTGAGTTTGGTTTATCATCTTTATTTTTCTAGATCCATGAGTACGTTTGTGGTTAATGACGGAACATACTTGATTAGGAAAAAAATAATATTTTGTTATTATTATCTACTTATTTCTTCCATCAATGTCTGATGTCCTCGTTGGTATATCACTTCTCTTCAAATTTATTAGCATGATTTTATTTTTTAAATCAATTACAATAATTTATATGTGTTCTCGTATAACATTTTCAATGATTCAGATGCGATTCAAGTTTATATAGTTAATGGGTGTGGTTTTATGTTTTATCTAATCTATTTTTGATTTTTGATTCCTCTTATTTATCTGTATCTATCAACTCTATAGAGAATTATATAAACCAAACAATACATTAATTATAAATTTACAAAATTGTATTATCATTTTCATGAAATTCCACAAATCTATTATACTATATATATATATATATGTTGGTTTATGATTCAGTTTTCAATCACTCTTTCATCTAAAATGATATAAACCAAATCCCTTATATAATATTTTTCCACTACTATTCATGGAGTCTACAAATCAATAATTTTTCATCATCATTATATGGACTAATTTCTGGAGATGGTTAAGTCCCTCTATGAGTTCTTCATGATCTGTACATAATTTTTTTCATTTCTACCGCTCTCTATGAGAAAATTTAGAGTGAATAATATCTCATTCCAATGTCTATATTTGATCCGTTAATGGTATGTAAATGTTCTATTAGATGTAAGGAAGTTATTATTTTCAATAATAAATTTGTATTGATTCATCAAATTACTATTGTTTTATGAAGGGTCACATATATATTTTTATATAATCATATATATACATATGTTGTTATCAATTTTCAGTATAATATAGATGGATTTTTTGTTTTAATATTTTATTTAAAAAACCAATGGTTTTTAATAGACAGATTATTGAAAACATATTTTCAGTTTTAATGTATATATATATACATGTTACAATTGAATTAATTATCATAAAATCAGTTATTTTTATTTTTATTTTGTAGAATATTAAACAAAAATAAAATTTTATGGTTTAATTTTATATTTGGTTTTTTATTTTAAAAATTTTATTTGATTAAAAAGCATTTTATGTGGAATTCATGCATATTATTGGAAATGGCCATGTATAGTTATTTCATTTGTTTTTGAAGAAGTAGATTAATTATAATAATGTCTCTTATTATGCCTGAATTTTTTGAACATAAATAATTGAAAGAACTAATTGATTAGAATAAAATAAATAAAAAAATTATTTCATTGTGAACGAATATCAGTTTCAATATTAAATAATTTTATAGTTTATAGTCGTGATAATTTTTTTTAAAATTTTGGACTTCTGGTAAAATTTATCTAAAAAAGTAAATTTTTGAAGGATGAACTTATAAAAAAATAATTTCGTTTCTGAAAATAATTTCAGTTTTATTTGAAAATTTTATTAATGTATTTTGATCTAGAAAAGTGTCTCCTTAAAAAAAATCATTAAATTTGAACTAGCACTTGGGTATTTGGATAGAGAATGAGGAATGGTGGGTGATATCATTTCCTCATAGAATATTGTTCCACCAGTGATATTGTTTGTGGCCAAATGTGTTTTCATATGATATTCCATGTATCAATCAAATTACCTATAAAAACTGTTGTCTTAAAAATATTTTTTAAGGATAAAACAAAGTGTTTCAAATGAACATAATTTGAATGTATTTTCCAAATAAGTCTTTTTAGAGTGGTAATATATATCAAATACTTATATTTGATATAATTTATTATTAAATGAGTATTATAAAATGTATTATAATGTTTATGAAAACACATACTGGGAAAATAAATGCATATCCCATTATTTATATATGTTTTTCATAGGAATCATAGAAGCTCTATATAGGTCATAGACGATTTTTCAGTTTGCGTGTATAATTTTAGTAGGCAAGTGATTAATTTTTAAAATGAACTATGATAAATTTAATGTTTTTTCTAATCCTCCAAAAAATATACTAGTAAAATTTCCCATAATGTATAAATAATTGTGAATATCTAGATTATTTTATCTTTAAGAAATACTCTACATATATTACCACTTAGTCTGGAAGAATGGACTCTGGGTGGTTTTACTTGTATCTGATGAAAGATCTAGAGATATTTGGAAACTATATGCATCCTTTATAGAAATAAAATCTATGCATTAAAATTATATTTAAATAGTTAGGTCCCCTTATAAATTCATTAATTCTGAGTATAGAAAGTCAGATTTTTCTAAATTCTAACAAAGGGATTGTAAGGGTAAAATTCATTATGGGGGGGGGAGGAATGGAACAATTAGATTGTAATAAAAATAATTATATATTATTTTAAATAAATAACAATTGAATCATTTTAATAGTAATAAAAAATTTTAAATAATGTTTCAAGTATAAATTATGAAAATAAATAACTGAACAAATTATAATGACATTTATTATATATGATTTGATTATTTCTAATCCTTTTCAACATATTTATTTATTTATTTATTTATTTATTTTATTATATTTGTATAGAAAAAAATTCTATAATATTATTATATAAATTTATATCTTGATATATTAAATTAAATTTAAGGAAAATAATGATTCAATAAATTAATGAGAAAATTAATAAATAATTTTAAATTGATTTAGAATTATATGATAGTTAATATTATATATATGTATATTATTTTGAATTGTGAATCATCTATATTTTATTATTTCTATTAAATATTGTAATTGAAAATAAATTATGATATTTCATTTATTATTTCATAATTAAAAACATTATATATATAGTAATTAGTTTTTAAAATGATAAATAACATGTTGTGAATGAATTAAATTTCAATTATGAATTTTTAAAAGTTGATACTTATAATAGTAATTTTTCTCTGAAAAAAAATATATTATTAATGACGTTAAAATGAATATTATATTCGAGTTAATTAAAAACAAATCAAAAAATTTAAATATTGAGATGGTAATAAGGGGTTGAAATTGTGTTTTGATTAATGGATATAGACATGTTCCATTTGAAGCAGACGAGACTTAATCAGGGTGGAGCTGAAGTTGTGGTGGTTGATGAAGTTTGAGGTATGGGCCCTAGCCACTGATATGGAATCTTTAGTCTACTAGTGAGGGAGATTGGATGTAGTCCAATTTGAGGTTAGACACTAACCAATGGATGTTGAGGGTTTAAATTCATGTCAGATTAATTTGATTCATTCCTGTTTTGAGTTGTTGTTGGGCTTTCAATCATCATTGAGGTAGGTTTATCTTGTTTTTCATTATCCATATCAAGGTGTATGTATTTTTTTAATTACTAAATCCACTGGACTCTTCTAAACTGTGTCTTGTTATGTCAGTTTCATCAACATGTTTCTTCCATCAATTTTTCATGGCGATTTTTATATTTCACTTTTCATGAACATGGTTAACATAATTTTTTTTCATAAAATGTGTAAATTAATTGTCACAGTTCTTGTATATCAATTTTCAATGATTCCATCCTGTTTCGAATAGTTTAAGTTCATTTGGGTTTTCAGAGGCATCATCTAATCTATTTTGGATTTTTATTGTTTTTTTTCATCGGTATCAATCAACATTATATAAAAATATATAAATAAAAAAATGTTAACATCAAATTTATGAAAATTCTTTGGCTTGATTCAAAATATTGAAAATATACTGTAAATTTTATAGGTTTTTTTAGGATTTTGTAATTAATTACACCTTCATGTTAAATTATATAAACCAACTCACTTATTTAAAATTATACCATATTGTTCATGGAGTCTATAAATATATATTTTTAGTGTGTCATCATAGGGAATATTTTCCAAGATGTTTCATTCCACTTTGAGTTTTTCATGTTTTTTAGATAATTTTTTGCATACTACCACTCTCTGTGATAAAATTAGGAGTGAAAAAATATTTTTCCCAATTATATCGTAGCTCCAGAATTGGTCTATTAATGTTCCATTATAAGTACTATATTTATTATTTTAAAATTTTAATTTCTAAGGATTCTTCATGTAATTATTTTTTTACAAAGGTTGAAATATATATGTATATATGAGAATATATACAGATATATAACAACAACATTTTAGTATATATGAAAAAAATATATTATTTTAGAATTTTATTTTTAAAACATATTGTTTCAAAGTGATTTTTTTTCATAACATATTTTTAGTTATAATATATATATATATATATATATATATATGTTAATAATGTATTAATCATTTTAAAATAATATATTTTTATTTTTAAATTTTATAATTTTAAAGATTAATATATAGATATTGATTAATCTTTATTCCATTATTTTATATCAGAATGTTGAATTTATTAAAAAATCATTTTTGGTGGAAGTCTGGTATATCAGAGGAAATGGCCATATATGTTATTTTCATATGTCATTGAAGCAATAAATTAATTTTAATAAATTCCATCTTTATGGTTATATTCATTGAATATAAAAATTCGAATGAATGATTGTTTTGAAAAAATAATAAAATTAAATTATTTAATTCTGATAGAATTTATGAATTTATATTGAATAATTTTCAAAATATATATCTATGATATATTATTTAAAAATATGGATTTCTCCTAAAAATGATATTAAATAGTTATTTGTTGAAGTTAGATGATAAAAAATTATTTTATTTTATGAATGTAATTAGAGAATGATTTCCAAAAATTATTAAAGGATTGTGATTGAGAAAGGTGGATTCGTAAAAAGGTTTTCATAAAATTTGAATTGGTACTGGGGTATCAGGCAGGAGAATGAGGAATGGGGAGTGAACCCATAGCTTCAACAAATGATGTTAAACTATTGATACAGATTTTGGCTATATAAGTTTTCTACGAATCTACATTTAATCAAAACAATCTAGAAAAATATATTATTTTCAAACGGGTTTTGAAAGAGAAATCAAAGTATTTTAATTGAACTATTTTTTAAATGTATTTTCAAAATACGTATTTTCTAAAAGTTTATATATATTAAATATATAGAATTTATATAATTATTTTTTAAATGAGTTTTTTTAAATGTCTTACAGTAGTTTTAAAAACCCTTTATAGGAAATCAAATTCTCTTCCCATTATTTTTAAGTGTTTTTCAAATGATTAATATAATCTCTTAGTTGGTCATCGATGATTATTGTGTTTGCACATAGAAGCATAGTAGCCATTTGTTTCATTTTTTCTTCAAATCTGATATATATTAGGTATTTTATAATCATATATAACTGAGACTAGTTGTATGCCCCCAAATATATCAATCATTGTTTATTATTTAGTTCTCTTTTATAAAAAAATAAAAAACATGTTTTAGTGCTAATTCAGGAATTGTAGGCTCAAGGTATTATTAAAATAGAATCAAAGAATCTTCCACCACCCTTGGAGGTCCTGATGATTCATAAATTTAGTAACTTTTTAAATATGAATGATGTGGATGGTGAAATGAGAACATGTCATACTTATTGAAAGATAGGGAGAGGAAAAGTATTATTAGTATCCAAAAGGATAGATATTAGGATCATGACCGTTTTTTAAAGAGTAAGTAAAACATCGGAACATATTCTGTTAAATTTGGGTAAGCTCTTTCCATAAACAAACTAACATTGGTGGTCGATGTTCATTGGAAATATATTTGGCACCAACGAATCCCCCTTAAATCATGTTACTTTTGCTAGTAATTTTATAGGAGGATTCATTCTTCTCAACATTCCCTTGAATCCTTCCTTGTTTTAGATAACCCAACATGTCCTATATGAATTTCTATTTCTAAATCTACCACACATGCTATTTCCTACAGCCCCGTATGCAGAGACATCTATCGCACCTTCAACCCTCATTATGATAACCCCCTGGACATGGATCAAAATATCACATCTCTTCTAGAAAAATAGTTGTCATACCTACCTATTGAGGAATTTTATTCCCATTACATTGTTTTTTGGATCATTTGGGTGAGGAAAAATTACAATAGAAATTACTATGCCACCCAACCATGCCCCTTTTGGGTATAAAACTCATCCCACGAGTTAACATCCAAAAACAATAATTAGAATATTAATTATAGTCTTATGAACAAGCCTCATACTCATACATAGAGACCCAAATTTCTAGAACCACGAAAAATAATGTTGATTCATCACCATCATAGAAAGACATCACCTGTTTTTTTAAGATTTCTCATGACTATCATTGGATGATCATAGTAGATTTTCATTCTTCTTTTATGATTTTGTTATTTCATATGGATGATAAATAAAATGTAATTGTTATTTCCATGTAATTATCTATCGGACAAGGTTGTGATTCCATAACATTTGAAGCAATACTCCTCACTATCATTTCATCAATCTCTGCTCTATAGGCTAACCTACAGAATTTGTTCATTATTATCTTGATCATCGATACACCTTTGTTATTCTTCTCGAAATGTTCATTATCCTTTACCATATGGGGGGGGGGGGTTTAATTTAGGATCATCATTTAGATACTCAATTCCTCTCGAATGAATCACATGTTTTGTTTGATTTTTTGCTTTAGTTTGAAATATTCAATTGTTTTACATGATCATTGATATCGTAATATATGAATTGAAATTTTTTACTAAAAATATTGAAATATGTTTAAATTTTTGTTTATTTATTTTTTAAATAACTATACATTTTGAAATATGATAAAATTTCAAACGCGTAATATAAATATGAGTGTATTCCCAAAGTATAAATTATGTCTACATTGAAAATGGGTAAAACATACCCTTAAAAAGGGGATGAAATTCCATAGAATATTGAAATATTTGGATACACAAAATAAAAACACTATTTTGGAGGTATTCTGGTCTATTTTTAGCCTCTAAAAATGTAACTAGGTTTTCCTACTTTTTTAAATCCTAACCCAGGTGCCACACACCAAGGACATGAGCCAGTTAGTCACAAGACATCAAGAACACCTCTACTTAGACTAGAGGCTATTGAAAAAAAGAGAGGGTCTAAAATAAATAACGGGGAGAATATCCCCTCATTATCAAAGTATAATGAAAATATTATTAAATAATAAAATAGAAAAAAATATAACCAAAAATCAAACAAATATTTTATAAGGTGATGTAAAAACATGAATACAATATTCAAAACAAAACAATAGATATTTCATGACAAATATATGTCATGAATCAAAATAGAAACAAAAATAATGAGACAATGACAAACCCAAGTGGGTCCCAAAACCATGGATGATTCCCTAATTCATGTCATATACTAGCTCTTCAATCTAACATCAGGCTCTTTCAATGATCATTTCTTACAAAAATGATGTTTACTAGGGTCAATATTAGGAAACCAATATATGGTATTAGTACAACATAGTAGACCACCACCAATTACATATAGAATAAAATCATCTAAAATAATGTGAACACATTTTTATAAAGAATTTATATATAATGTAAAGTAAAAATGATTATATGTATTCCATTATCATTTATTTAACTACGTAATCCTCATGTACCAAGTGACACTCATTCCATCAATAAATGATCTAGCTGATTCCACTGTCTATACCATATCAAATAGGAAATATCACAATCCATTATAATAAATTCCATTCATAAAACATTATGTTCCAATACATATCATATCCAATTGTAATAATAGCCAAATGCTGTCATTTTGGTACTAGAACACCATTTATATCACCCTGTGGGCATTTGAAGCACTAGTATGTGTCCCACAAAAAATTTATGAATCAATAATATATGATGGATTTTGAAATAATAGTCTAATTCACACAAATATCAATAAATTTTACATAAGTGGATTTATTACTAGAATTCCATGTCCCACACTGATGTATATTTTTGGGATTTTGAAGAAGTTGTTCAATTCCCACACATGTATATAACAAAATCACATGTCTCACGGCTTCAAACATATCAAAATTTGATAAAAAAAGTGTTATGAAATATTAAAATTCGTTTAAAAATACCTCATTAATGTGCACGATTTCAATTTACTACAAAATCATGGTTCAACACATTAATTCACATGGAATAAAATGAAAAATAAAAATTAAACCAATTATAATTATTTAATTATATAACTAAAAAACATATTAAGGTCATATAAACAATCTCACAACTCCATTCATCAATTATTTCATAACTAATTATTTTATCCATTAATGAATCTCCATCACCCCTCAGTTTTTAAATCACAATATTACGTTAATTAATAAATAAATTTATTAATCACATTCCACCTATTTCAATTTCCCCCATTTAAACAAACATTATGTCACCTATAAATTAAATAAAAAAGTCAATAATCAATGTGATTTACCAGTCAAGAATATTTCAATTTCATAATTACATTAATGTAAATAAATCAAGTCTATGGGTTTTTTTTAAAACATACCTCGAAAATGATGATGAATTCTCACAAACAGAAATCCCAAATTGAAGAAGATCAATCATGAACATGATGATGATCCAGATCCGTATATGAAATCATTATCCAATAACAAATAGATTACATATAACGAAACATATATTTAGATCCATCATTAATGGCGTAAAAAATTCAATCAAAGGATGAGAGAATGGTTAGAGAGAGAGGGAAAACTAATCTGGATGATAATCTCTTATATAGAGATGTTATGATCTACAATTCATTATTGGAATCATCAAGAATGAAGAATGAAATTACTTATAATCCATTCATGAACCTCTAGAAATTAGAGATATTATTTTAGGTTAAATTTAAGAGGTTTTGGGATATAAAATTGGGGTATGAAAATTTTTTAAATTAATTTTTCTGGATTAAAATTATGAGTGCATGGTTAGCTTTATGGGGAACACAATTTTCCAAAACTATGTTCCCAATTTAGGTGACTCATCTAGTGTAATCACATTTATACAAGTAATAGGATTAAAAGTAATACAAATCATGTGTGATATGTGTCAATACCCTCTATAAGGGTTCACATTGTTCTCTAGGGTGGGTTCATGGTCTGGGAATCTCATGCACTAAATGTGCACTTGGACTCTTCCATACATAATTATACAATTTCTCCAAAAATTACTATATTTAAATCCTAATAAGGATTAATAAATACATGAAGATAAGGTACCTTTAAATGATCTTGAGGAATATCTATATATTATCTTGATCTTACAATCAATCCACATTATATTATCTCATCCTCAAGCAATACACAAAATAATCTCGATGATTCCAATGTAAAAGGATCTTTAAACTAAGACATCCTATACGATTTTCTATCCAATGTACCCTCATAATAACAACCATGTTTTCCTAATACAAGAACTATCATAACAAAATTTACCCTCAATAATTTATCACCATGACACATAATATGGTTTATATTTTCCTCAAAAGAAATCTCAACATCATCGACATCAACCCCATGAAAAGGGTCAGAATGATATCGATGAATCTATAAGACATGAAAATTTTCTTGCATAGTATTATATATAAATGGAAGATCCAATAGGTAAACCAATTTCCTGATTATCTAAACCACCTAAAATGGTCCAACACTCAAGGCCACTAGATTCCCCTATCTTTAAATCCCAAGGAAGCTCATCCAACCTGACAGCTAAAGGAACATACAATCACCCTCTATAAAATCTTGGGTTCATCAAATTATATAAAAAAATGACATTGGACTACTCTGATCTGAATCCATATTTTTTCTACAAAATATGCATCTGATGGAACATGTTCTACATGAGACTCGACCCTAATAACATAAACTAGCCTACCGATATAGAACATAGAGGTGATAAACTAGTCCTACTATAAAGAGCCCCACATTATTTACATTTTTATAGTTTCCTTATATTTTTTGTCCAAAGAAAACTCAACGAGATCTAACATATTCCACCAAGTCCCAATTAAGTCAGGAATAAAAACTCACAACATATCCCCATCAACATATATAGAATTTTCAGAATGACCATTTGTTTTTTGGTGGAATTCCATACTCAGTAAAAAATGCATAACAAGGACCTTATACAATCCATTATAGAAGCCCAAAGTAATTAATGAGAAAAGGATTGAAACAATAATTTGTGGCACCTCATTTAGATGAACTAGAACGTGATTTTCCATGTTTCTTAACTGATCCTCCATGAAATTATCTTTTATAGGCATTAACTATTCTACAGTAATCATATATTCCACAATTTATCAATGAGAATCATTCTTCCAAGGTGTCCGGTTGAGACCCACTAAAAATTCCATGGTAACGTCATCCCACTTCCATTTTGGAATGGGAAACATACATAGATAACCACAAGGTCATTTAATCACATCCTTCACCTATTGACAATTTTCCTATTGTGTCATGAACTCATCTATATCGTTTTTCATGTATGGTGACAAAATATTTTCATCATAGGTCACTGTAAATTCATACCTAGTTGTACCACACACATAGAAGCATGAAATTATTTGATCATATCCTACAACAATATCATAGGAATCAATACCCAATTCCTAACATAGGTGACATCATCCAAATATATGGTTCAATAGGAAGGTGACTCCCCAACATCATTAATTTCTGTAAAGGACAATCTCCATGTATTCACAAAAATCGTATTTCCCATCTATCTTAAATGTGTATAATCTACAAAAAAATGATATTAGAGTCACTTATTATAATTATCTTAAAGAAAAATAATTATCTCAGTAAGTAAAGTCATCATTTTCCACTCAGCACAAGACTCTTGAACTTTCTATATTTTGTTTTTATACTTAAAGAATCTGAATCACTATTTCCATTCTCTGGTTTATATTCTAGATCAATACCAAATGATTTTATTTAGTAAACACATCTCCACTATAAGATATTCATTGTTTCCTAATTAATGATATATAATAAAAACTTCTATTAGTATACACCTTAAACATCTTTCTAAATAGATAGTTCCACCAACACTTCAAATCATAAAAAACTTCTATCAACTGAATGTCATGCATTGGGTTGTTTTATTCAGGTTGACCTAAATATAATTACCCATACACCACAACTATATCTCACTGCATTAAAACTAGTCAATTACTAATCTTAGATGTGTCAAAAAACTATATAATCTTTACTTGGTTTGGGTAGGATCATACAATATTCCCTTCATGTTCATACCCAAAACTGATTCTCCCTAAAGGAAAGTGTATTTGATTAACCTTCAAAAATAACCTAATGATTCTAGAAGAAAATTTATATCAAAGATATTCTTTGGATTCTCTCATTAAATCATTTCCTGGACATTATTTAAGTCCAATAACACACCCTCTTCTAGGATGATGTTACCTAAGAAGCATACTTAATAAATCCCAAATTGACCCTTCGATATCATGGTGTACACTTGAATCTCTCTTAGTGTAATCATAATAATTTAATTATGTTGGGAGTTATCTTCATTAGTCTTTGAGTAAAAAAATATTTCATCCAAAAAAAATACCATAAAATGATATTGGAATGTGTGGAATATTATGTTGATCAGTTCTATAAACACTGCTGGTGGGATCATCAAAATGAATAGAATCAAAATAAACTCAGAGAGTTTATACCCACCTTTGAATGTAATGCTTTTCATATCCGAAGGTCGAACTCACATCTAATGATTCCCTCAACCCAATTCAATCATATAGAGAAGACCATATATCCTCAAATTGTTAAATAGATTATCAATTTACATAATTGGATACCAGTTCATTATTTTCATTTTGTTAATCTTTTGGTAATCAATACATATTTTTAGAGTATTATCATCATTTATTGGAAAAAATGGCGATCCCAAGGTAAAATTGTTAGATGAATAAACCCCATATCCATTAACTCCTCTAATTAATTATTCATCTCTTGATGCCCTATTGGATCAATTATGTGTTGTGTAATAGAAAGTGGATCATCCCACACATGATCTCCATTATTAATTCCAAATATCTGTTAGAAGAAAATCATGATAAGTCGACCGAAAAAATATTATATATGATCCACCATGGGTGGATAGTTGTAATTCTATTCATTTTCATCATCCAGCAATAGACTTGCATCATTGGAGGTGAGATTCCCCAGTTACATATTATCTTTACTAGGATGGACATCCACGATATTTCACTCCCCAAGGTTAATATATTTTTCACCCTCATGAGTTTTAAATGTCACACAAATGTGGTAATAATCATTATGGGCATGGTATGATACTAACTAGTCCATACCCATAATTACGTCAATGATTGACATATCAAGATTGTATATATCCCAAGGAAATTGATACTCCCCAAGATCGTGAAATTATCGCTTCGAAAAGGATATTTCTCTCAACCATACCTCCATTAGGGAAATAATTTTCATAACCCCATTGAAAAATCCACTACAAAAAATAACCCATTATTTTATTGTGAGGATAAAAAAGAATGAGAAGAACCATTAAAAAAAGGCACTAGATATTGTGGAACCTATAAGAATAATAAATCTAATTGTAAATGGTCTAGCCTCAATTTCCACAAGTTTATGATTAGCTGCATAAACCAATCATGTCCGTCATTTCTATTGTGTATTTGGAGACCCATGGGCTTTAGCAGACTACTAATATGCAAAAACATTCACCCAAGCACCACGTCCAATACATCTAACACAATTACCTTTAGAAATCTAGCTTCCAGATGGATACTGTTTCAAATATCCCCTTCCCACACAGTGATTTTGCATATATGTATCATTACCCATGTGTCATGGGTTCCAACATAACCTTTTATATGTTTAATCCTACAAAATGTTCTGAACTCAACCTATTTATGTGGGGAATATCAATAGAAGTGTCCACACTCTCTACACTAGTGAGTGATCACTCGGGTAAGTTCATGTGAATGTGACCCTTCCCAAGACTACTTTGTCAAAATTCTTATAACAATGATTCATGTTCATTGAATTTGTAACTCCTATCCATCCTCCTAAATCCACATGTACTATATCAAATATACCCTTTAGGTTTCTCTTAGAAATGAAAACATGATTCACCACCAATGAAAAAAAATTTCATAAAATTATTCACTAATGACATAATTTCACATTTAATCCCATCTTGAAATCATTTCTCCACCATAGCCTCATCTCCTCCTAATGCTAGAGAAATGAGCTATAGATTTGTAATGCGACAAAAATATCTCATAATAGACATCCTCCATGGATTCATACCCATAATCCCAGATACTCTATCATTACTAATATTATCTACATAAAATTAATACAAGAATATCGCTTTATAGTCTTTACACTCCATATTATCCATATATCCATACAACGCCTTAATTTCCCAATAACAATTCTTCTGACTATGAAATATATACGTTAAAAAATTTAATATCTTCTTAGTAATACTTTTTATGTGCTCAAGTCTCATATGGATAGAATCTATCCTAAACATAGCCAACTTAGGTCCACCCTCTCTGGTACACCTCGGATGGTGCTACCACTGAAACTCCCATTCCAGATAAAACATAATCATCACTACCCACCCTAGTATTCTCACCATAAACTACATCAAATAAGAAGAGTTCTCGTCGAACTGCTCCCTGACTTCCTCACCCCACACTATTAATTTTAATGGCCTCACTTCTAATGGATAATCTTATGTCATATCCTTATGTTTTCCACTCAACAAGTGTCATTTTGAAGACATGTATATATAATGTCAACCACAAGTCACGAGGAATATAATAAAACATTAAAAAATTTATGTAAGAGTTGTTTACAAGAATCCATATCAACTAATTCACCATTTTATTCATACGTGGTCATAGTTGAGGCATTATTACTACCCTCAACCATCATACATCTATTCCATGGTTAAAATGTGTAAATACGATCTCATTATTCATATTTCTCATTAGACACCCATTTATTCACAATTTTCATCATTTTACATGTTTCAATTAATATTATACACCTTTTTCAATTCAATTACAATAATTATTAGAAACTTTAAAAATCCAACAACAACCCCAAAACATATTTTCGCCATGTGTGGGTAAAAATGATGCATGTCTCAATAATCATGATTACTAGACTGATGAACGAATAAACAACTTTTATTCAATACCAGGTCACAATTAAAAAGTCATAAAATCTCATAAATATAAATCAAATAAAAAAACAAGTGAATCACTTTTGTTGAAATAGCATCCAACTGCAACAACACACACCAATAACAACAATCTCACCTTGGGAACAATGTATTTACCACCACATATTTGTTAGCTACAACTATGGACAAGATCCAAACCATGGTCTAACTCATACAATTCTATAGTGTACCTATATCAAATAACAAGATAAAAGAAAAACAAAATAAATGGGCTTCGAAAACACATTGGGAAGAAGTGACCGTGGTGCCGATCGTTGGTGGCCCT
Source organism: Viscum album (assembly GCA_963277665.1). NCBI lineage: Eukaryota > Viridiplantae > Streptophyta > Magnoliopsida > Santalales > Viscaceae > Viscum > Viscum album. The sequence goes on from OY728120.1 coordinate 1,690,918,672, forward strand.
AGCTAAGAGGTAACTAGAACTCAGGTTCACCTCCACATATAATAGTGGAATATAACTGTTATTGAGGGTATATTATCAATCATGTGGAGAGTATAGTCTTTTTATCAATGTTTCACAATAGTTGATGCAAATAATCCATATGCATATGATATAACCAAAAAAACCAGACCAGTATCACATGATGAAAAAAATCATAATACAATATCCAAAACTAAATCATATATATATCATAAATTTTTTTTATAATGTTTCAAATGAAAAACCAAATGAATTAAAAAGTAATTGTCCCATGAAGGTCTCGATAGTATGTTTGATTACCTTATCCATGCTTTATCCTAACATCACCATCTAACATAGGGATTTTTCCCTTATCCTTTCCTACAAACATGAATTTAATTATTGTATGGAATGAGCAGCCGCAGTAGGGTGATAGTTGAACTCAATAGGACACCAACCATGATGTAAAAATCAATATAAGGTCAATAACAGTGTATGTAGCTATATATGGAAAAACATAAAAAATAATGTAAATAATTTTATATATATTCAATTATTCTTTATTTAACAACATAACTCTTGGATTCCCTAGAACACTCGAACCCTTAATAGTTTCTTCATCCAATGCTATAATATAAACCATATCACACATTAAATATCCCAATTCTTTAAAATAAGGTTCTTTAATGATCCATTCACTTCCATTTCATATCATGGTTTATTTGAACCATAGTCCAATGCCAACATTTTCGGTCATGATAACCTTGCATAACACCATGTTGTTATTTTAACCAACAGTCTATGACCCAAATATTGTTTTTTAAAAAATAAATCATGTGGTACATTGAAACATATTTCAGTGTCACATAATAATTTTTCACTATCGCACATGTGGTATTTTGAAGCAGCGATCTATTTCCCACAATCATTTATCACTATGGACTTATAAGGAAACATTACATATCGTATATAACTATATAAAAATATACATGTATCACTGCATCACACATATAAATAATACCTAAAAACCAAGGTAAGGAATTATATACGTTTATCGAAAACATTCTCATTAAATTTTACCATTTCAATTTACTAAAAAATCATGGTTCAACACTATCAAATCACATGGAATAATATGGAAAATCACCATTAAAATAGTTGTCAGTTTTTAATCGTATAACCCATTATCCCATTGTGGTAAATTCAAAAATATCACAACTCACTTAATCAATTAAGTCCTAACACTTTAATTTACAAATATCTCAATCGAAATTTCCCATCAATTTCCTTGTCACAATGTTCCATTAATTAATTAATCAATAAATTAATAAAATTCCACCAATTTTAATTACATCAATTAAATCCAACTTATTCTCTAATGGAAATTAAATTAAAACTTTTCAACCATAAATGCAATTTCCCAATCAATGAAATTGATGTTTCACAATTACATACAATTAATTAAATCAATAATATGGGATTTTAAATTTAGACCGCCTACCTTGAAATATTTTATGAATGCTTGCAAATGGAAATCCCCAATTAAAGAGAAAGGATGAAAAAAACAATGTAGATCAATATGTAGATGATAAACATACATCATAGATAAGAAATAAATATATAAAAACTTAGATGAATATTCACTAGAAATCAGGGAAAAATATACTCAAAGGATGAGAAAAAGATGTGAGAGAGAAGATAAACTAATTGGGATGATAATATCATAATGGGAGAGGACTAGATCATTTATATAGGCTTTGGATCATTTATAATGGTGGTTTTAATGCCTTAATATATGTCATGGAACCCAAAAAACAAGATAATCTGTTTTACTATTCTACTAGGGGGATTTGGGATATAAAAGATTTTTTCATTAAATATTTAGTGAATTTTCATGGAATTGAGGTTGTGTGGGCATGGTTTCCTGTATTGGGCATATGGTTCGTCCAAAATGTGTAGCCTAACGGTGGACCACACTAAGGGGTGTCACACATTTACTTCTAAGAGGGGGAACTATTTGATAAACCTTGTGTCATCCATTCCAATCCCCTCTATTGGGGCCCGTCATGATTGATGGGATGGGTGCACAATTTGGGAAAACCATGCACTAACAATGTTCTTCCACTCATCCACCAAAAATACTCTAATTTCACTAAAAAAACTCCCCGAGGTAAAATCAAAGCATGATATAATAAAAACAAGACAATATATTTCCTATTAACGATCTCAAGAGATATAAAAAAAGTTTAGTATGTCATACCCATCCACTAATAAGTATTTCTTTTTCAGAATTTTTATTTGATATGTGATACAACTCAAATAGATTCCCTGATAATACGTTCTCATAGAATGATGCTTGAGATGCGTTTTCAGCATAATTTTGATATTTTATTATTTTTTTGATATTTTTTCATCAAATTGATTTTAAAGGACTATTACAAGATAATTATATGAAATATATTAATTAAAATTAATTTTAAAATAATTTTATAATACCATTTTAAGTTAAAATCTTTTATATTTACCGTATCTTAATTTTTCTCCTTATATTCATTATATTTAATAAAATAACGTATATATATATAAAAATATAAATTTATATTTATGTTAATATATTATTTTTAATGACTGATAATTTTTTTTATTTACACATTATATGTGCTAGTAAAAAAGATCTGATAAAGTCCCCCTTTATCAGTGGTACTGAAAAAGCAATGATAATAGGGTTACTTTTAACTGTGTAAATAATTCATTGGTAAATGGGTTACACTATCAGTACCAAAATAAGCACTAGTAATGGAGTGATTTTAACAATTATTTTTTAGTGTAGTGAAAAGAACCTTTTATCAACACTTTTTTTAGAAATGGTAAGGGTACCCCATATATCATCAATTATTTAGAGTTGTTAATGGATGGAAATGAATAAAGTTGTTTTATGTGGAAGTGAAATTTTCATTCATGTTATGTAGTTCCATGCAGCCCAAATGATACACTGTTATCATTTATTATTTTCCCATTTTGGATATCATATATTATACCCATTCATGAAATTAAATATATTGTAGGTGAAATATTTATATGATTAATGTATACTAGAAGAAACATTAATCCATATATCATAACATATGAAACAAGTCCCATATAATTAAGGATATTCATTTATTTCATATTCAAACATCTTCTCTGAGATGAAGGAATATATATATGACTCACTTGGGTCGAGCCTCTATATAACCAAAAACTCTGTACATATTCCTCATTTTCATTAGAGTTAATAGAATATTGTGGAGATAAAATGGATCTCATCAAAACATCATATTATTCAAGTGATGCCCATGGATACACAATATATGTTGGATGCTATTGTCTTTTCACAAAGTTATCTCTCTCAAATAAATGTGATGGAATTTCAAGATGTTATATTTCCTCTTTTTTGTAAGGTATTATAGTCTCACAGTAGTTCTTCATGTTAGTTTTTGTCACATATTTCATATTAGGGTGCATGAATGACGTCAAAATGGGTTTTAAATTTATTATTAATTAATTTTATTAGATTGTAAAAAAATTAATAATTATTAAAATAATTTAAAGAAAAAATATTTATTATATGGGAGAAGATATTTTAATTTTTCACTTTGAATGTAATTGCAATATGAAGTCTATATAGAATGTTACAGGATGCCAAATCCAAATTGACCTTTGATACCATGGCCTATGACCCTTGAATCATAGACCAAACATTCCATCATCATATACACGATTGATGTCACGAATTCCTCTATAGTGTTGCAGCTCTACTATTTATAGTAAAACATAATAGGTCATTCGATCGTCACAACTGGCTGATCATTTCAATATGAACGCCACAATGCTAACATCTTTGTGGGATATTGCCTTGTATGTCATGGTTCATCACAACATCTACTAGACATTATTCTTATCAATTCATTCACCAAATCATCAATTACATGATTGACTCCAAAACACTATGTCACATCAAGATGTTTCCCCTTCTGTCTGCATCACACCTTCCACTGAAACATGAATTTCTCCACCATGTGAATCTGTTGAACACAATATTTTTTATTATACGTTTTTAAATAATTATTAATATAATTCCACATTAATAAAATTTGGAAAACTAATATAGAATGTTGGAAAGTACTCTTCTTCCTTTAAAATAGTTTTTCCCTGAACAATGGTGAGAAGAGCCTTTCTGACTTTTCCAAAATGGCCCAGATTACTCATTTTAAATGCACATGTTTGTGTATTTAAAATTTTTATTTTTCTATTATTTATGAAGTGTTTATATATATATATATATATATATATATATATAATTTCACCGACTTTTAGCTACTATTTAATATCTACTATTATTACCATTAATGTTTCATGGAATTCATACTAAAAAAACACTATGGGGGCTCCCTTTTATAAGTAGTCTTTCCCTAGAAATCCTTCTAGATCTCCAATGTGGGATCTACGTCCTCCATTTCTAGAAATGAATTAATAATTTTTTTATTAATAATATTTAATTACATACTCATAAATATTAACTACTACTAAATTATAATATTAATTCCAATATAATAATTAACTAATATCATTTAGTATTAAGATATAATACTTAGGTTGTTAAAAGTAGTAATATTTTAATCATTATTAATTAATATCTATTTACATAAAAATGTAACAATAAATACAAATAACTGTTTATGAAAAATTACTAGAAAAAAATTGAAATTATTATATATTTACAATACATTAATAATAATTATTAAATAAATAAATTTCTAGTTGGAAATTAATAATTATTAAATTATTATCAATTAGTTAAATAATTGTTTATAATTACTTTTAATTAAAAATATATTTTAATTTATAATACATAATAAATTATAATAAATACAAATTAAATAATATAATTTAATATTTAATAACATTAATTTCTAATAAAAAGTTATTTATAATATACAATAAATACTAATAAAAATTTAAATGTATTATATATAGTTTAATTATTAAAAACTAGAATATGATAATTTTTTTAATAAATAATTATGTATACATTATGTAATTATTTTTAATTAATATTAAGCAAAAATCAAGTAATTAAATAATAAATAATAATAATATATTTGTAATTATAATTATATAATATGTAATAAATATTAAATAATAATATTTTGTTTAAAGTTTCTATTAACAATGATTAAATTATTAAAATACTAATGACTACTTAATTATCATTAAATTGTAACTATTTAATTATATTATGTTTGTTAATTATTATTAGTTACTTAAAAAAATTAAAAAATTAATTACATACTAAAAAAAATTAATAGTATATTTATTTTTTACTATTTATTTATCAATTATTAAGAAAATATTTTTTATAAATAATACATTATTTAATTACTAATTAATTAATAACTATTAATTTTTTAAAATTATTTAGTAAAAAATTATTCATTTCTTAATTTTGTTACTTAGTAATTAATATTAATTTATAATTATTTATTTATGTAATAATATTAATTAAAATATTAATAATAATAATTACTTAATTATTAATATTTACAAGTAAATTGTAATATCTAATTATTATTTAGGTATTATTATTATTTAGTAGTAATTAATATTTATTATTAAGTAATCACTAATGCTTAGTAAAATATATACTAGTAATTATTTTCAGGAAAGGGAGGTCTTGGATCCAAAATTATAAATTTATAATGACTATCATGGGAGGACCATAATAAAAGAGAGCCATGGGAGAGAGGTTCTACCAGAATTCAAGGCTTCTTTAATGGAAGTAACGATGGACATTAAATAGAAGATAAATTTTGTTGAAATTTTTTCGTATATATAGAATTTTATAAATAAAATAAAAACAAAAATAACAAGTAAATTTTTTTGAATATATAAACATGTATATTTAAAATAACTATTATTTCATTATGTTAAAGTCTAGATTCCCTTGCTGAATTTTCCAATACATTATAGCGTAGGTGGAAAGGGCCTTTCCACTATTGGGATAAAAAAATACATGCTAATGCTGGCAAGGACCTTGCAGCCATTTTGTATTAGTTCTCAATATAATTCTTACCAATCCATATTGTTATTATTATTTTCTAAAAAACATTGAAAAAAACACATCGAATGAACCAAATAAGCACTTCACACATAGATTCCCCCAATTGTTGTTTTTTCTATAAAGTGGTCTGATATGGTGCACCACCCAGCATTTGATGAGATAACCGACACTACATCTTAGAATCATTATATGTTTAGTTGTTTATGGTGTACTATGTATGCTGGCCTAAATATGGAAATACCATGGTGTGGAGGAATTTTCCCTATTTGATAATTGTAACAATGAGAGACTTATGATATTTAGATTCTAATTATTTGGGGAAATAAACAATTTCCGTATGAAAACACAACATTTACCACCCATGTTAATTTTAGAAAAGATCCAATACACCATCTAGCATTTACTGGTCATGGTTAGGCCAATAGAGATCCAGAACACCATATGACAATTATAGACAATTAACAAATAAATAGAGTTGGATAAACCATCTGAAATTTTTTCCCATGATCATAGATGAAGAGATCCTAAGACACCATTTATAATTTACCACCAATTGTAAATCCCACACAGAAACTGAGTTACTATCCATCATTATACCACATATGGTCAGACCAACATTTAGCCCATGATTCTATTTAAAATTTAGAACCAATGGTTATTCAGACATTATTCTAATTAATTAATGTGGTCCATACTATCATGTTAATGGGTGATAGAAAATTTACATCCACATTGAACAATGTAGGTGGTGTGATGTGTTGTGGTTATCTAGTTATCATATGACAAACTGACATTATTTGTTGAATGTTGTATTTAAAAATATTATTTATTTTGGTTGTGTTTGTATACATTAATAGGATGGCTTATATAAGGGAAATACTTTGTGATTCCCTTTTGAGTTTTATTCTCACGCTATTAATTATTTCCTTGTTGTGTGTGTATAACCTTATGATTAGAATTTCGGTAACAAGTTGTACATGATATATACTTGGATTGGCTAGATGAGGTTGATATATAGGATGGAGGATAGAGTCGGGTTTTTATGGCGATGTCTCCTGTAATATTTTTATTTTATTGTTCTTTATTCTTTCATCATCCTTATGGGTTATCTTTTTGATGTATGTATATATATTCAAAGGGTACCATTATTGTTATAGCTTATCGACATTTATTTTCCATTGATGGTTAAATATTCTCTATAATTTCATGCATGTACTCTGATGTGGTATGATGGTTGGATTATTTATCGTTAATATTTTGTAATGATGTTAGGAGAAATATATCTCCATGTCCATTATAGACTATTGGCATTCACCAACAGTCTATAGCATACATGGTGGCATGCTTAAGATTACATAACATGAATATCTTATTCATCATTTGTGATTACTTGGGATGATTTATTGGACACAAAAAATACCAAATAACATACACACAATGAAAGAACCCAACATCACTCCCCCTCACCCATGTGTAGATACATTCCACCCAATCCAGGATTTTGAAATTTATTGTTACGTCACTAAAAAAATTAGTGATTTAAGAATTGTAAAAAAAATCTCACTTTTCAATGCCAAAAAAAATCTATAAGGAAACTCTTATGAAATACTGGTAATGTATACCTTTAACAAATTTTTATATAATTTAATGAATGATTATGTCATCAATGCTAAAATCAGTTACAAAACATGATGTATAAAATTTCATCTTGTTTAGGTACTTTTCTCACACCCTCATCTTCACCCCTCCCCTATCGATACCCATACAAATATTAATATACTAACACACCAAAACTAACATGCCCATTCACCTACACTCACACATCCATGATGCCTATGTACTTGCACAACCCTAGTCACACAACACACATGATTAGAAATTTCATTCTTCATTGCTAAAAAGTTATACTGATTTAGGAATCATTACTAGATGATCACATTGGTCAGTTGTAAAAAGAATCAAATAAACAAACTCTTCACTTTCACTGGTATAATATACATCCATCTTCTATTTTGTATCATTGGTAGACAGTTTATTTATAAACATTAAAAAAATTAAAAAACTAGATTTTTCACATCATGACAAGGTGTTGTTCTCAAAATATTTATCAACATCCCCCTTATCGCACCCTCCATAATCAGTCACCCTTATCCACCCTCAATATCATCTGTGGTGGTCACCCCCTTTCTCAGTACTCCCCCCAGTCAGTACTACCATACTCCATGCTCAACCATGCATGTTAGGATCAAACTTCAGACCTTCTTCAGGAATGTGAATTCATTTACCACTCCTACATATGTTTTTTTATATAATTTTCAATATATTTATATATATATTAACAACCATTTTTATTAGTTATTTATTCGTATATTTATAATTTTTTATAATTTTTTTAAAAACATTTATAATATATATGTTGTGTGTGTGTGTTTGTTTATACACACAAAACTAAGTTCATATATGTGTGTAATATATATATTTATATATTAATAATAATATACATACATTAAAATATTTTTATAAAATGATATATTAATCTTCTAATAAATATAAAAAAATGATATATAATATTTATACATTCAACTTTATTATTATACACATATTCATTGATTTTGAAAAGGATATAAAATGGTTAAATATTTATTTTAAATATAATTCGTAATGAAATTTTACATTCACATGGTTTATATATTTAGACATATATTTTAAAGTGAAAAATGTTTAAATATATTTTTTTCAATTATATTTATATGGGTAGATATAAAAAAATTCGTTGGTGTATTAATATTTTAATATAAAAATAATACCGCATTATGAAAAAAAATTCATCACCATTACATCTATATAAATATATTCCTGGAGTCTAATTTCAACCATTAATAAACAAAATAGGAAGACCCTATTAAAAAATCCGATATTCCATCATATTTTTAAATGTATGTGTATCTCTTGTAAACACAAAAATTATGATGTATTTCAAACCATTTGTGACTAAATAAATATATTGAAATTGTCCCCCTGATTCAAATCGGGTATACATGATTTAATTGGACATCATTTGGATCTCAAATGGACAACCATATCTAATATTATGGTCATTCAAATTTCAATATATTTTTTAACATGTCATATGATTTTAATTAATTTTTTATCTTTTTATTATTAATTATGTTTAAATATATATTATTCGATATAAATTAGGAAAATTTTAATTAATATAATTTATTAATTATTTTATAATATAATTTTCAAAAATATATAATATATTATTTGTAAATACATATTTAATACAATAAATGTAATATTTAACAATATATATATATATATATTTACCATATGAATTCTTTTTAAAATAAATTATGTTTTTTAGTACTTTGTAATTTTTTTATTTTTTAATCTCTATGAAAACTTATGATAAATGATGAAAATTATTAGAACATAAAAATACTGATAATGGGTGTTCATTATTGACACTTGAATAATATGACAATAAGATTTGGGAAGATGGATTTAGATAATGGTTTAAAGAATTAATGTATGACAAGCTATAGGAGAAATAATTTTTGTGGAAAGGTCAAATTACCACTCAATGAAGGTTGATATTTTGGAGCATATAGGATCCTTTTTTATACATTCACTAAGAACCCTAGGTAGGATGCTTTGGCTAGTGATAGAGAAGTATAGAAAATTGAAACTCATATCCCCTACTATTGTCTATCAATGAATTTTTCATTACCCCAATATCGATATGCTATTAAGTAACACATTATTAAATTCTATTTGTCGATATTGCAAGGGGTAAGGGTGCACTGATAAAAATAGTACACTCATCCCTAAAAGGGATGAACTAGTAATTTTTTGTAATGAAGTTGAAATAAACATAATCAATCATACATGATTTGAGAATTAAAGAAATATCAATTAACAAAAAGAGTTATATTCCTTGGATGTACTAGGACCTACGAGCTTGGAAGAAAAAATAGCCACACATTAATTTTATTCAATTTTAATAGTAGAAATTCATTTACCTAATATAATAGAGAAGAAATAGTAATAGAAGCATAGAGGTGTTTCTAATGTAACAAGAGAATCAAGACAAATATGATGAACATAGTGTGCAGGAAGAAAGGAGGCTAGGGTCATCGTAATCTATTCATGTATTGGTTGGATCACTATACTAAAACTTCATAATCAATGAGGATCCATGTTCTTGTATACGTACTCTTCCATTCTAGGTGAATTTCCACCAATGTACATGGCCAAGTGTCTTCATGATCAAAGGTTGTTTTCATCAATATTAAACCATAAGGGTTACACTAGAAGTGTCCCATGGAGAACAATATGTAAGAAGAATGACCACCTAAGAATAAGAATCACTATGTTAGTGTTAGAGGGTTAGAAATGGGAATACGATCATATCCCAACTTTAAGAGAATCATCCATAAATTAATTTTGAAGAGTTGAATGAGCATCGAGTGATAAATATCACATGATTCTCACAACACATCAAAAGATGTAAGCTATTCCCCAAACAACATGATTAAAATCCAAACATAAGCCTAGTGGTGTGAATGAATAGGAATAACTAGGTAAATTGAGAGGATACATCAGGTGGAGGAATAGATCCATAAAAGTGAATACAACTGGTTAGGATTCCAATGATGGCATAGGAAGGTAGCACTTGCAACACATATAGGCCGAAGGATAAGTCCACATTGGAGGACAAAGCATCAGACATTGTCCAAAAATATTAAATTTGAGACGATAAATAATAATTATAAAATATAGAATATATCATTCATGTAAAACTAATAATAAAAATTGATGTATAATAGCATGGCTTTTTTAATATGAAAATAATGTTGAATATCATAATTCAAAAATATCAACGATATTCAATTGAAATTGGTGACATTTATCAACCTAATGTTATATAATATGTACCAAATTAATTATATTTAAAAAATAATAATTTTTAAAATACCATGTATTCAGTCAAACAATCTGTTGTGTTATTATCAATTTGAATCTTCTTGACGCACATGATTCAAGATTCGATTAATATAAATAATAAAATTTATCCCAATGTATCCATGTTTGTATTTAGTATGGAATTAAATATTTATTGAGAAATGATTTATGGATTTACTATACCTACAAACATTAGCAATAAAATTATAATGTTTGAGTTTAGTAGGGAAGAATTGAAGCCATTGTTCCTCTTTAACTACATATTTCATGGTTTCCACATAGATTCTATAGTTGTGTTCCATGAAAGAAGGCCTCTAAAAGTAGTAAAGACATAACCAATAATGTATTTTCTAGTTTAAATATTATTTTTATAGTCAGCATCTATATATCCAACTATAAATTTAGACATGTCCACATTTTTATCATATAATAATGAAAAACTAGTGGTACGTGAATAATATCAACGAATCCAATTCAGGGAACACCAATGTGTCTTTTAGAGAGTAAAATAAACCGAAAAAGGTTGAATATGGAAAAGGAAATGTCAGGCCTAGATTATATCATGAATTACATGATATCACACAATATATTACAATAAGGGAATATATATATAAACAAAATATCATCAGATTCAGTGGGATCTTGTGTCAATGAAAATGTTAATTTTTTTCATTTGGATACGAAATTGTTTGAGAGACTAAAACTTTTAACTATTTATATAATTTAAAATATAAATTTTTTTTCAACCATATCTTTTTTTTCAAAAACATTCTCATGCCTATAGTTTTCATTATTTCACCCAATTCATTCATATCAAACATGTCGTTCAATTAAGGTATCATAGCTATAATGAGACTCGTGTTTCATCAAATATAAAGTACAATATAATCATAAAATATAATATAATTCAAAAAACAATTTATTTATTTAGATAAAAAAATGAAACATATTTACTCATTGTAAATTTACTATCAAGTATAAAATAATAAAATATTTTGTACAATTTCATTGATTTTTTTAAATCATATAAATATATATTTGAAAAGAAAACAATGATCAAATTTAAATTCTATTGAGTTACAATCTAGTGGATTCATGTAACATTTCTCATTTTAATAACCATATAAGGAAGTAGTTTTAAGATCAAATTTTTCATTATGAAGGATATTATAAGATGAAAAATAATGTAGTATCCCAATATAAAAATTCTTAACAATATGGGAAATTTTTTTATAGTTATTTCATTTTACATGAATGAATAAATTAGAAAGTAGTATTTATTTTACCATAATCATAAATCTATCAAAGTTACATTCTATTCATTTATAAATCATCCTATAACCACATACATTATCATTTGGTGGTTAATTCACAATATTTCAAGAGTGATTTTTTCAGATGTAAATCATTTCTTCATTCATGTAAAAGACCCATTGTTTAGAGTTAAGGTCGTGAAGTGGATTATTATAAGTAGAAGTATCTCCATTAGGTAGATCTTGGGAAACATTAAGGGATTAAGAAGCCATTCCATATTGTATTTACTGATCATGATTTCAAAACACTCTCACAACTCTATCTTAGGTCAATTGAAATCCCTAATCCTAGATGGAGGTTCTCCTCACGAATATAAACCATTACTGTAGAAAGAATCATCCTGGTATTTGGGATGAGGATCGGGTGTAGTGGACTAGACTATAACCTCAAATTTTATAGAGGATCAGTTTCTTATTCCTATTCTAAATATGGATAAGTTCTTTTAGGTGTGACATACTTGGAATTGGGAGAAGACTACTCATTTAACCCCACATCCCCACTTATGATGAATTTTTTGTAACTGGTTTTATCATCCAATTGTTTTGAACAATTAACACCATTGGGATACCCTAAAAATGCATTCATGGGGTCTAGGTCCATGTTTCTCAATACTAACATTAACATATTCAGTGCAAAAAAGACACCTAAGTAGCTCTAAAAATATGGATTACCATTACATAATTCTGATGGTTTATTAAACTAATTTTTTGAAGAAGAGAACCTATTTATAAGGTACACATCTATGTAATAATCCTTTGTCCAAAAATACTTAGGTTGAACATAGAATTCATGAATATTTGAGAACCCATATAAGATAAATCTAAACATCATTTTTTATAGATGTTTTGTTGAAAGGTTTACCTAACAATTCATTTTATTTTAATATGATGATTAGTAAAAAATAATTAACTATGTGGATATGTACTCTAATACATGATCTATTTTAATATAAATTTTTATTTTTTCTTGAAAATGATTTTAAATTTGAATTTTATTGGTTTTAATGTATTGGAAATCAACATATCTATTATTTGAAATATAAATCCCAAAATTTCATGAGAATTAATTATTAAAACTAACAAAATAAGAACTTACACCATTAGTGGTAGTCTATGGTGGTCCCAATATATAAAAATTTCTGTATTATAAAGGGATGAAAATTATCTAATTTTTTCATTTTAAGGTGACAATCATGGACTTCAAAGTCACTCAATATTCAAAAAACCGAATATTGGACGGTGTGATCTCACTCAACAACCCGTACATTTTGTGTTCATCAAGACCCCTAGATATTAAATTCCCCAATAACCTATTCTATTGAGAATTACTATAATTAATTGTGATATAAACACTACCTAGATTTCACCAATGGGTCATTCCATTCAAAACATGAATCCAAATATTGAGAGTACCTTCCATGATAGTTCAATATCATTCAGATGATATTAATAATATTATTTCTCAAAAAATGAGAACCCCTTTTATTATAGAACCCCAAAGGATGTTGGGTTTATATGAAGGTTCGTAACCAACATAACTTTATGAATGATGATAATGGAATGTTCATCTCGTTCTATTAAAATAGAACCTATTCCCCCACCCCGACATCTTATTATTCCCTAATAAAACATCTCTATATTATCTCAAAACATATTCTAGTAATTAATCCATAAAGGGACACATGTGAAAATGGAATCTTGCATTATGGTCTTACTCATGATTGAGAGCATGTATGGACACATTTATTAGTTTTTTTGTGTCATAATCAGAGTCTTATGAAAGGGTCATGTTAGGTAAATTTTTATTTTCATGTCCTTTTTTATTCATTCTACACTAAAGCGTAGTGTGATCAGGCATTCCACAATGAATGAAAACAAATTTTATTTCCCTACAACTATTCGATAGTTTTTTGTTTCATATTATTCATTGTTTTTATGATTATTAGGATATTTCTATTTTCCAATAGACTATGGTCCACCCATAGTAAAAATGTTATTTTCCTCAACGTTCAATCTAGTTTTAGAATGTAATTATTTGGATATAAGGGATTACATAACGTCAAAAACAATGATTTAATCATAGAAAAACAACTTGGATACCACTACGGTGATATAGGCATCATCTAATGAAATTAGATGTATCATATCTTTAACATAATCATCAACAGTTATATTTATGTTTTAAAAATATAAAAATATTTTTTTAAAATAATCTAATTGGGAATTATTCAAACTACCATGTCTCATTTTATGTGCTCAAATGAATTTTTTTAAAAACCTATAAACTAAATAGGATTTCATATTAAATTCTTATTGTTTACGATATATATTAGTAGTTATAGATTAAGATGATAATTCCATGATAAATTTATCTAATAATGAAATACCCATAGGAATATCTTATTTAACTAAAAAATAATGGAATAATCATAATATTCATTGATAGTATTTCATGTTTCATTTAATGTTACAAATAGTTTCTTAGGCTCAATGTGGGAATTAATTAATATGTGGAAAATAATAAGGTATTTCATCATAATTATCCAATGACTAATGTTATTATCTCCTTAAAATTTCTAGATGTAAAACCTCATTATTGATGGGTTTAATAAAATGTGTAGATGTCGAGTTCTTACAAAAAAACATTAAGAATACTCCCCCAACAACAATCCAATCTCATGGGTAAAAAAATTCATATTGATCTAGATTCAAAATATAATAATATTATGTGATCCCCTAGTGTATCTGAATAAAAACTTCAGATGAATGAGGATATTTTAGAAGAGATATAAATGAAAAAAATAAACAAAAAAATGAAATATTAAAAGAATGAAAAAGGTGAAACAGTGAAATTTAACCCATAAGGCTCTGATACTAGTTTTTGAGGGTTATTAGAGCATTTATCATAAAAGAAACCTCAATCCCAAAAGGTATGAACTAAGGATTTTAATTATAGAATTTTGAGTAAAAATCAAACATTCTAGATGAAATATATAATGCAATAACAATGAAAACATCCATTTATGTGATTATATTATTATGGGAACTACTTACATGTCATGAAAGCTAGCAAAAGACAATTATTATTCAATAATAAAAAGAAATATATGTATATAATTCAATGGTGAAAAAATTCAATTGATACATAATGATTCATGAACAGTAAAATGGAAATCAATAAAAATATAAAGAACTAATAGATCCAAATAGGAGGAGGACAAGTTATATATATCTCTTAAAGAATTTCTTTGGATTGATGTAAGAAAAATTTATTCTCCTTAATGATACATATACTAATAGACTTACTCACCAAGATTTGATTTATTTACACTCTAATACTCGACCTAGTGTCTTTTTGATTGAAGTATGATGTTATCAAATCTCCACTATAATAAGTAAAATAGTTGTGTTATATAGAAAATATATGGCACATAGGCATACCAATATTTGAATAGAATTAATAGGATAGAGTGCGAGAGTCATAAAAAAGAGTGAGAGCATACTACCACTATAAAATGATGAGACAAAATTTAATGTCGAAGAGATGTGGGAGGAGGGGGTGATCAATTCCCCCATACACCGACATCACCTTAAATGTGGATGCAAAAACCATATGATCAACAAGGTACTGACAAATATATTCTAAACATAATGAATAAATTCTAATATCTAGGTGAAAACGAGGATGCATCAGTTGGAATAATAAATCATTGACCATGAATAAATGTTATGGAGATTTCAACGATGGAACGAGAAGGAGGTTTAGGCCACACATACATGTCGATGGACATTCCCATGTCAGAGGCCAAAGATCCAAACATTAGCCCAAAAATTTATATTTTAGAGTATAAAAATTTGTAATAATAATATGAACAATTATTGAATGGAGAAATAATAATATAAATTATACAATATTTACATCGGAATTTCAATATAAAAATAAAAATGAATACAATATTTCATTGATACTTCGTGTGTCTGTGATGTATTGGTGAACATTATTTAATTTAATCTTAATATTTACATTTATGCATTCAATATTATAATCCAAACATAATTCGGGTGGATTTATGATATATACAACTATAAGGATGCTTATTTTCTCCCTATAGGAACTACATGATGCCCACTTTGGTTACTCTGATACAATAACACACATGGTATTAGATCATTCAGAAACCCAATATTTATCCTCATTATACCTTCATTAAAAGTATTACATGGTTATTTTATCATGTGTGGTGGGTCTTGAAAAGAATCTCAAAACTCAATACATTGTTATGTGCATGATATAATATAAAAAATAGTAGTTTGTGTCCTGCATACCATACTGGGTGTAGTTAACTTGTTTATTATAGGGGGTGATGATTGGGAGGAAGAATATTTTCCCTTAATTAAATAATAAATATTATATTTATTGAATCATTATAACAAAACAATGAGAGTAAGAATTCATTTTATATTAAATGTTACTTATGAGAATATTTTTTTCTTATTCATACTAATTTTTCCATTCTCTCCAATGTCTGTCCCACATGAATTTTTTATCATTTTTTATATCAATAATTTTTTGATGTAATAATATTTTTAATCATTAGTGTTTTCATTAATATATTTCCTTTTATTTTAGATACTAGTATTATTTTTCAACATAATAAAAAAATCACCGAAATGATATAATTTTCAAATGGAATAAAAAATAGATAATTTTTTAATTTTTTGATGATTTCTTCAATGAAATTTTGGAATAATTATTTCACATAGTTGAAATAGTAAATTATTCTATATTCTACAAATCATATAATCAGTGTTTCTAAAACATAAAATTATCTAAAATAAATGAAAAAAGAAATATGTTAGCATAAAGTGGATTTAATATATTTTAACATCTATAAATAATTTTATTAGTTCATTCATGCATAAAATACAATTAGTTATTATGAAATATAGGATTATAAAAAGAGGGATAAGTTTACAAAAAAATCAATGATGAACCCTTAAAACATATAACGTAATATTTTTTATAAATATACATCTTCTAAGACAATGGTTATGATTAAAAAAATAATTTCTTTGAAATTCCATATTTAACACTTCATTATCTTTATTATTTAATTTCTTTTCAAAATAATCTAATGAAATACATTTTCCAAAAATTATTACATTATTTAATCATATATATGGTTTGGATGAAGAATCTCTTAAATATTGTTCTATTAGTGAATTTATGTCTTACATCCAGTGAGATGGTACATCACAATTACAGACTCCATTATTTAATGCTTCCACACACACTGTTAATGAAAACACTAGACTATTAATTATTGGTTGAAAAAACCACACATGAGTTTTTTATTCACCGAGTATAAATAGGGTTAAATGTACCTTAAATGTGTTATATATCATTAAATTAAATTCAAAATTGATTTATATGTTTATTTTTACTAGAAAAGGAATAAAAAAACATTAAAAATCAAAACTCCCCCCAAATGAATTACAATTATACAATGATAATTGATTATGATTCACTTTTAAGGAGAGGATAAATAGTATGTGTATATCAATCCAACCAGAATTCATTCTTATATTTATCATTATCTAAATCATCATTACTCCATGAAAATTATGATTTACAATACATATCTCTCTATGATTATCAAGGTTCCACAATCCAATCTATGATTCATAACGATGGACATTTTAAGGGATACCCAGTGTATTTTTCATATAGATGGACATCCTATTTATTATCATCCATCCATGATGTTTTCATTATCTTATTCATCAATAAATGATCAATTTATATTTTAATGCATTGGTGGGTAGTTAAAATTTCATAATCATAGAAGGATTCATTAAATACAATCAAATCATGATCATTTATAAAATCAAATTTTCATACTTACTCATTACTTATGATAGTATCCCTATTTGTGGTTGTTATGTTAAAAAATGAAATTTGAACTTGAATTTGTGCACTCGTTGAGGGATTCCAATTTTATCTATAGAGGAGGGTTTTTGTGAGTGTTATTCTATTGTTTAATGGGTTCTGTATGTAAAGAAAAATATTGAAGCATTTTTGTATTAAATCTAGTTTTTGACAAAACTTCCCTAACCTTTAATATCCCATAACATTCCTATTAAATCATTAGTTTATTTAACCTATCATTCCCCCCCTCAATCCATCTAAAAAATCACTCGATTATCCTAAATTGGAAGCTCCAACATGTTTAGGGTGATACAATGGCCTCTGCATTTTCCAACCCCAAATTTTTTGCTGATCAACATTCTCTAATAACTATTTCGTAAATGCCATACTAATGACCAAAATAAATGGAGTAATTGAGACATCATTTGAAGACATACTACCTATATTATGATCGAAAATGTTCCCATGATTCTATTTGGAATTTACCTCCAATACAAAAAACAACTACATACATTGGATGCTATGTAGTTTACACTCTCCCATTGAGGGTTGATAGATGATGTACATCATCATTGGAAAATGTTGGCAGGATCCTCTTCCAAGGCGTCATGGTTAGAACAAGCTGAACTAACATGATTAAATTCATATACTATATTTACTTTTTTTAATATTTAAATTGATAATATTCCAAATAAAAATAACAAAGTTGGGGGTTCCCAACATTGTTTTACTCAAACACATTGAAAAAGTATCTTAGAGTATGTGTAGAACAATATATCTAGATCTCTATTAGCATATTATATAGCAGATCTAGTTGTATTGTCTATATGTAGCTAAAAGACAGAACCAAGGTGTAAATCTGGTTTTATAGTAATGTATCCAATTATAATTTATATTTAATTTTATTTTTTACATATTGATGTAATGGATGATCATTATGATGTATATATACAAGTCTAAGATTCTACCATTATTTTTATAGCATGTATTCTACTACTTTTCATAAATGTCCAACTCCTGACTATAATTTCTTATGCCTACTATTATGTTTTATGATGGCTCAATTATTTATTATTTATTGGAAGTGTTCATACCAATGGTATAGTCTCCACATGATTCTTATAGATTCCCAACAGTCACAAATAGACTCTAGTGTATAGGGATACATACCTAAGAAAACATATTATGACAAGATCAGTCATAGTTCCGGTATACTCAGGCCACACCATTACCCACACCCATACCCACACACACACACACCCACTAACACACACACACACACACACAGACCCGTAACATTATACAGGTGCACCCACACCCCACATGACAGAAATGTGTACATTATCACCCACACTCTCTCTTGTCATCATCGATAAATTAAAATTTTTTCATTAATAAAAAAATATCTACAGATTTTTTTGTCATTAAATGATTGTAGCATTGTTTTGTGCTAAAAAAGCATATATAAAGATACTATGTGTCATCACTAATTTTTTTTACCCTCATTCATTAATTTTTATATCATTGATAATGTGTGAAATTATTAGTTCAAAAAATTAACTAATTAAACTGGAAATATATTTTCTCACTACTTATTTTGGTACTGCACTCAAGGCACTTCTAATCCCCCCCCCCACCTTCATCAGCGCACACCTCTATCTATCCTCATCATGTGCAACACTAAATATCTTTTCGGAGAAAATAATTATTGATCCACCATAGATGTTCAACACATGTTTCATTTAATACACATAATTTTTATTAATAACATAATGACTCAAAATCCACGTGGGTGACCTGGTGAAATATGAATGGACACAAAATGTCTGACAAAAGTTAATACATCATGTAAAATTGTTTTTTCCAGTAATAATTCACAGAATATATATGTGGGTTCTTTATTTTAGTTCTGCATTAACTATTTACCAATCATATTTATACATGCATGAAATAATGAGGAGGAATAGTTTATATCAATGAACTATCAAGATCATATTCATAAATGAAATGAAATTTAACATTTAGATTCATAACGATAAAAAATAAATAAATAATTATGTAATTGAATTTTCTGGCTCTGATATCAATTGATATATCCATGAATAGTTGAGGTGCTTATCAGGGATGATACGTAATCAATAATTAGCTGCTTCAATGGATAATTAACTTATTTTAGAAGATAAAATGTCATGACCAAAAGAATATTTTAAAATAATATTAACAAAGAATGTCACGAGAACTAATATGAGATATTTTCACATTAAATTTATAAATAAATTAAATAAATATGATGAAATAATAACTCATCCATTAAATATTTATTAAATTTAATTGATTATCATTTAAACCCATGTTGGTCAACTGTCATTATAGCTTTTGGATCCATGTATATAATCCTTTTGGAGTGAACTAAACATGATAATTTGATATCCAAACAACATTGATGGATTATCTAGTTCTAATACGGTGGATTGGTTATATAGTTGTTTTCATTTTGATCATTTGAATCATTCCACCAGTCTTTATGAATCATCCCTAAAATTTCATTTTTACGATAATTGAGTAGGAAAGATAATCCAAAGATAATTATTTAATCTTGATAGAGAGGTCTTGGTTTTCATGTGCATAATGATTCACAATTTTAGTCGATCTCTACAAAATAGACATAATCATATATCCATTTATATTTTTATATGGTTAAATATTATTTAATTGAAAATGTGAACATAATTAATAAAATAAAACTTATATGTCCTCATGACATTTAATATTATAATAATTATGAATTTATGATGGATTTCTCTAACAAGTAAACGCTAAATATTATTTTACCAAAAAGAAAATTAATATATATTTCTAGACACAATCATGATTCATTAATACTTAATGAAATTTATATATAGACGTTACATATATTCATTATAATACATTACATTTTGAATATATTTTTTAAATTTATATGATAAATTACTCCCAAAAAATATATTCATCGTGCATGAGAATAATATTTATTGTAAATATTGAAAGTATAATATAATTTAATTTAGATCAATAGAAGAACATAGTTTGGGTCTATCAAGGATTATTTCTATTTGGAATTAGAGGAATTTTCCAACAAGTTTAGATTACTATTGTGAAACGGGTTAAGGAACCCAAAAGAAAAAATTTAATACTACAATGTTGATGACCACATTTGAGGTTTTCTATATAATATAAAGCCTTTGTATCAACACCTCACTAATATGGTTCCACTCGTTTGTTTTTATTATATATTCCGGATTCATCATTATTTTAGAATCTGAAATTCACTCGTCATTACACCATGGTCATGAAATTTAATGTGACAGTTAAATTTCAATCATAGAGTCAAAATATAAACTTCCATTAATATGGAATGGAAAACAATTTCATTAACATATTCATAAATAACACTTCATTAAAGTTGTACCCAATATACACTACCTCCCCCAAATATATGGTGACCCAGTTTTGGTCAGTATATAAATGTTTTTGAGTATATATATACATCAATAACAATGTTAATGTATAAGAACCATACCTACACCCATAGATGAGAATATTTGGTGACACTAAATTTGTGGAATTCCTAATTGTGGGTCTGTTCTCATAGTCCCAAATCTTAGAGTATAAGGAATGATCAATTCATGTTATGATGTATCATCTACTTATATGTTGTCACATCTTAAAGTCAACATACTATGTGCCCAATTATATAATGTTATCGAACCATCAAAAACGTTATAAGAATATTGTTATTGTATTTCTAGGTTCTCATATTAACAAGGAACTGCTATGAAACCTTTAATGTGTTTGATACATTGGAAAATTAATATTTAAATGTCACATATAGGTATGAATGATATCTAAAAAGATTTTTTAATTATCCAATTTTGAAATATACATGCAATTTAATTTACAGAAATTTTGTTCTAGGACACTAACTAAAATACAACCTTCAATGCTAAATCATTCGACATGTGTATTTTTTGAATTAGGGTCCCTTCAACTGATAAATGAAATATTATAACAATACCCCTAAAATTTTGATTCTCCGCTTTATATAGATGAACATTGAAGGTCATATGATCCTCACAACAGACTAATCTTCATGGTATGAATGGCAACATGGAATGATCTTTGTTGGAAATCATCTAATTGGATAATGGGAATGGACGCATCAACTATAACATCTAATGAAAAATGCACACCCAACATTCACACCTCCACCACTACCAATAAAAATCTATTCAAAAACTAGAATCATCTCCTTTAGTCAAAATCACTCATTTCTCTCGAACATGATTGTTTACACTGTGTGTGTGTGCTAAATGAACCTCCTCCACATTCACACATCTTTGACATCAACCTATTTACTCAAGAAAAAGTGATATGACTATATATGATAAATATGTTTTTACACAATTTAAATGATATTTTATATAATGGATATATTCAAATCAAGTGGATAATATATCAACATCCATATATGTGGAAGGGAAAAATACTTCCTCGACTTATTCATTACATATACATCACCAAAGACCCACCCAATATATTCATCTTACCCATGAAATATATTGTCATGGATTATGAAGTACATATATGTGTGTAAGTCATAATATGAATTAATAATAATCATATAGACTAGGGACCAACACACATGATAGTGGATAGGAATATCTAATGACAGAAAAACATGAAGAATTCAAAATGGGGGGACTTTACACATAATATCACATCATAGATATTACTATGTGAAAACAACATGTGAAGAAGTATCATCAACATATAATTAATCACACATTATAGTCTACATAGTATGTTACCGATCATAGTACATTATCTGACCATAATACTATGTATAATAATATATAGATAGAATTTAATGTTTCTCATCATAGAGGGGGGATCCTACAAACATAACAATGAGATAGATAATCTATGATGTTATTACATAAAATTGATGTTTTAAATTGAGCA
The DNA here is from genome assembly GCA_963277665.1 of Viscum album. Taxonomy (NCBI): domain Eukaryota; kingdom Viridiplantae; phylum Streptophyta; class Magnoliopsida; order Santalales; family Viscaceae; genus Viscum; species Viscum album. The sequence continues at coordinate 1,690,941,983 of OY728120.1, forward strand.
ATTTATAATATGACATTTTATTTATATTTGAATAATTGAATATAAATGTAATTAAAGTAAAAATAGTTTGTTCTAGGACACCGAATCCTAAAAACTCCAACATGGACTAGAGGTATAGACCGTGACATTCATTCTAATATATCTCACATCATAATACTATTTTTTAGAGTCGTGGAATATTTCATGAGGACTAACTTATATTAATCTATAGAATTACTACCCATTGTAACCTCTCATCTCTCTCAAAAATCTCCCATGAGTGACACTTGAGAAGTGTATGCTTCATATACTGATGTCACCTTGAATCCATAGAGAGAATCATCACACTAGTATTATCACAATTGTGTGTCATATGATCCTTTTTTAAATGTATAAAATCAATCTATTAGATGTATATGAATTTCTAGAATTAAATATCTTCTTGAGAAGACGTAGTATACTCAGACACTAATGTAGAATCTATTACCACATCATGCTTTGATTTCTTCCATAATAGAACACCTCCATTTTATGTGAAGATGTTTCTAATTTAGGAATTCATGTTATCTTGAACAATTTTTATAATATAATTTGCCTAAACTATGATGACTAGTTCCTCATCTCCTCTATAGACCAATAATATATCCTTAGTATAAAACAAATACATGAGGATAATCTTGGTTTCAATCCAGTAGTGGTTTCCAAGATGAGTTTGATATCATTATATCAGACTAAATGTGTAAGAAATATCTAGAGTAGTACATAGAAAAAAGTACATGACTAAACCAATCAGAAACATGTAGGTAATTATATCAATTATTATTATTTTCTCATGTATCTAGGGATATATTTTCCTTGAATAGTGAATATTTGTTTTAATGTATTTATTTTATTCATGTATTATATCATAAAAATACTATTCAGAATTTTCTCAAAATATGTAACTTGAAATAGGCTAATGTGTCTCTTGGATATGTCGGTATGGATCCTAATCCATGAAATGTATTTTTCCTCACCAAACCCCTTCATGGGATATAATTTATTCAATGAGGACTTAATAGACTATATGATTGGTATTTTCATTCAAAATATTAATAATCCATTAAGATATACTATTATGAAAATGATATCATTCCCACTAAAACAATTATTGAAACATGTATAACATTCATTATTTATGAACTGAAATCTATTATTTCCTCATCAATGCATTTTTTACATGATGTGTATTACTTATTTAATCCATAAATGGTTTTCTACTATTTGAAAACTATGTTGGGATCCATTGGAGTAAAAAATCCTTTAGGTTATGTTATATTGACATCGTCAAGGAGATTATCAGTAAGGAATGATATTTTAACATCCTTAATCCAAATATCATAGCCATTGAAATTGGGTATTATTGGGTATAATTCTGGTAGATTACATCATTGAATCTAGTTAAAAGGGTGCATAGTATTCAATGCCTTCATACTATTGAAACCATTTTTTCACTTGTCATTCATTATAGGTACTAAATTTTACATACATTTCTAGTTCATTCTTGAATACTCATTTTAAAACAACATGAATTACATCAATAAAGGGATCTACAAATATTTAGAAATTTTTTGAAACATGTAATCCTTTTTAGATTTCATATCTTCTTTCCATATGGAAACACTGGTGTCACTAAATACTTCCTTATAGGTTGTAGGATAATTATTATCATGTAATAAATATACACCATAAATTGTGATGAGAAAAACATACTGGTATGGTTCTATAACCTCTCTTTTATTCATATGTTGTAGTTGTGTCTTTGGATTGAGTTCTTCTTTTGTGAGACTTTGTGAAATTTATTCATGTCCCAAATCATTTTTATGTTGAGCATGGACATTGTCGAAGCCTATCTCTATCCCATGAGGTATTTTGGTGATATTATAATTATCAAGTAAGGAAGGAAATATTTCAACCAATTCCATATTATTAGATTATTTTTTATATAACATACAACATTTTTATTATGAAATCATATAAAGATAACATTTATATCCCATGGTGAAATATTGTTATCAGTAGAGGCCATAATAATTGCATCGTAACACCAAAAATGTAATTACGAAAAAATGGGTATCAATAAATTCCACAATAGCTTTGGTATTCCATCTTACAACTTAGTTGGAATATAGTTATATATATATGATTTATCTTGTATCATGTATCCAAAAAGGATAATAGAAGACTCAAATTAATCACCATTAATCTCATCATGTCTAAAATGGTTCGGTAACTCCATTCACCTACACCAATCCACTACGAAGAAAAAGGAGGAGTGAGTTGATATAGAATCACGAACCCCTATAAATAAAAAATGATGTATTGTTTATGATATTATTCATAATGATCTAAGTTAATACTCTTAATTATCTTAAAAGGATGGATCTCAACATCATTATTTAATCCTTATACAGTTCAATTGAATCATAGTTATAACTCACCATGTATAAATATACATATCTACTAAAATAATTTTAAAACATTATTAAGTATGAGTACCCATCACTTTCATCAACTTGAAATGGTCCTCATACATCAGAATAAACTTATTGTAGAAGATCATTGAACCTGTCTCCTTATCAACTAAATAGAGATTTGGTATTTTATCAGTATAAATATGGTAACATAAAAGAAATTTTTTTATTTTAAATTAATATAAATTTCCATAATTTGTAAACTTATAAAAAAATAAATTAATTTACTTGATCAAGATGGTGATGATAGTTTTGGTTGTGGCATGAGTCATGTGATTATTTTTTCTTAGTGATTCCCTTTACTTGGTTTATGTATTATAACACATATAGTACGTTATTTAAATTTACCTAATAATAAAAACAAATAAATTTATAAAATAACTAACAATTATTCCAAAATTCTAAAATAAATCCATCCTTATTAAGTCTCAATGTAGATATATTTTCCATGGTCACTGATGACACTAGGTGAAAATATTGAAAAACCAAGATCATTTTAGTTGGAAACAAGAACTGGTAGCCACTGATATCTACAACATTGATTTTATATCCATTTTCATCTTGTGGATCTATAAACAAATTTTCATCCTTCTTAATGACACATGGCTCCTTTATTTGAATATATATGTCAGCACCACAATCTATATCTAATAACCAATTATTAGATTCTAATAAACTACACTCTATAAACTAATACACCTGAATCTTCCAAATTCATTCTTTGAATAGGTGTAGTTTTTTATCCCAATAATCTTCTTAACAAATGAGATACATAAAACATCATGTTCCATAACTGTACCATTCATCATTCTCCTTAGGAAAGGGAATTATGAAGAATATTGAGGCTTATATCCCATTTCATGGAATTTTAGTTTTTTCAACGTAAGTATTGATGTTTTTTCATAATTTGTCTCTTTATCAACATGGTGAAGAAGAGAAAGAAAATTTGGAAGGGGATTCTCTTCGATGTTCAGATTAAAATTTTGAAAAAACTTATGGAGATGCTCTCAAAGAGTGATGCAATTATGATATCGATGCACATTTTTTTATTGTGGTTAAACACTAGAAACTCAAGGAGATCAATGTTTCCTATGTGGATGACTACATGAGGCCCAACAAGTGAACCATAAGTAAAATTACTTAGGAAATTATTATTAGTTTTTGACATCATTTCCTATCATGATCACTCATGTATAGACTATGGATATTCGTGATCACAGTAGAACCATAAATTTAATCATGAGACATGATGAGTTCACAATACATATACGATAACATAAAAAATTGGATGAATACTATTATGAAAAAAAAATTCATAGGAAAGGTACTCTTCATCACTCAACTCTTTAGTAGGAGGACCATGAAGTGAGAATTCTAGCACCGAGGATTTACGTCCATGGTGAAACATAAAATTAAGGCATATGATCGATTCCAAAATGTTACTATCGGTGATGAGATAACCTTTTTATTTTATTTTTCAAAGGGATAATGCGGATAATTCACATGCCATTTATTATACAATATAAAAAATCTTTTATTAGAATATTTCATTGATAAAAAATTATGTGGAAAATAATTATTAATTTTATTCATTGACACATTATTTTATCATGTCTATATATACCTCAATATTGAAAATGGAATACCTTTTTCATATGAAAATATAGTGGAATGGATCTATATTTCACTTATTAATGATCCAAATGATTTCAATTGTAATCAGAATAAATTTTCTAGGTATAAGGTCATGGAAACTATGGGATTGTAGCTCCTTGATCTATTATGTAAACACCCTAATCCATAAATTTTGTATCGAAATTTCATCAAAATGTACCTCAAAATTTGGATTAATCATGCTTTGGTTTTAAAACTAAATATATTATAACTTATGTAAACTGAAAACCATCTTTAAAAATCCCCAAACATATAATGTTTGAAATATTATTCACTGTAAACACATAGTTTAATTGTTTCATTCCCATTCTAGTAAGACAAGTAATGTTTACATAATATTAACTTGAGTTATTTAGTTTTATTATGAGTAGGAAATTAATATTTTATCATTTAAATATTGAGTTCATATTATGTTCATTTCCATTAAATGATTATTCATATTGGAATAATCAGTTATTCATCAGCCATTTATTTAAATTTCAATTTTTCACAATAATACTATTAGGTCAAGTATGTAAAATACCCTGGGAGAAGGGTGAATAAGGGTTCGAATGATTAAATCCAATGCCCCTTAAAATCTTGTTTCATCATTATAAAACACACTTTCCTATTTATCACATAGAAATATATCATCAGAAATGTGAACATGCACATGATAGTTATTTTACATTGTCCACCTTCACATGGCTACGTCCAAGGATCATACAATGACGATGTATGCATATATCAATTCCACTAAATATCACTGAAAATTGCAATGTATAGCCAAGGTCTTCTATTCTATGTATCACTACCATTCAAATATTTAGGTTCTGATCAATGTATTCTTAAGGGTCACTCCCTATATCACTTTCAATGGCTCACTACTTGTGGGAAGGATCACTTTATTCTTCTTCCATCTCTCACTCTACTTTTATGTCCTACACTCACAGTTTATGGACTTCTGGGTACATCATTTTCATAAAATCAAGTATCATATATGGTAGGTAGATTCCCGGTTGATGTTTCTTTTTCACCCAAAGGTGAATTAAATTTTTTTTCATACTATTAGGTTAGAAAAAAATACTTTTGAAAACGGTATTATATAATTTTTAAGCTTCCTTTTGTCCCATGCAAACCACCATGCTTCATCTATATACATTGTAGTGGATACGATATATGGATCCCCTCTCTTCATTCTACATACACTTTTGTAGATCATCCTTCTTTTTTGAAAACATATCATATGAATTTGAATATCCGATCTCCTCTTCATATTGTCCCTTCTTCAAAGACTATCTCCACTTCGGAGGACAAATAATTCTTTGCGAACTACCTATTATTCTACAAAAATTCCATCCACCTCATATTGAGTCTTCCTTATTCATGTACTACATCTATCTATTCCATGAACTGTGCTTTCCACCTCCGCATAAAGAATCAATTATGGGATAGAGTTCCCTAAAACCCCTTAGGAAGAATTGGTTTTGTGTGAACTACTTCCCAAAATTATCCCTCTAAAACCATTTTTGGATATAGCCAAATTCTCAGAGGAATGATTTTCTCTAATGGAGTACAATGATTTTTAATTTTGGGATTAGTGATTCTTATATAAAAAAAGAAAAAAACATGCTTTTCTGATATTTACCAAATCTTCAACATGGTACCGCCCCCACTATGTACCGCTTCACCTGTGAAGCACTATACCCTATAGGGTCCGCGTATTTCTTGTACTCCATACCATCTACTTGAATTATAGTGACATTTTTGAAAATGATTTACTCAACAGATTATATAATCCCACTTGATCAATTCATGGTGTGATAAATAAGAGTATAATAGAAAGTTCATCAATAAATAACATTATTCCATTCAAACACCACTCGTATTCATTCATCACGAACCTAAACTATCATGATACGTATCATTTTACAAATCACGTATAACATATTATATTTTAATACTCCCCCTACATCACTACAACTCAAAATAGCTTCATCTTAGCTCAAATTCAACACCTCATATCTCGCTGCTCTACCTAACAGCTTCTCCCCATTTCTGGAAAATGAAATTTCCTCCAATTGAATAAACATAATTTTTCCCCATTGTTAATGATCCCAAAGGGAACTTCAGGGTTGTCTACAACATTTTAATGAACACATATATGTACACTATGGAAAACAGACCATACCTCGGGGAGTGGGAGTCCCACATGTACACTTTTTCAATTACAGGGTGTCGACTGAACTCCTAGGGGCAGTTTATGACTTTGAAATTAATCTTTGGGTATGGAAATTGTCAAAATATATGGAACTTTTTTTTCTGTAGGTACAGACTTAGGCTTAATATTCCATTTCTCAACCTTCTCCTTGATGAAAAGATATTTTATTTCAATGGGCTTTATCCATGAGTGATTGACTGTATTTTTTCTCTAATTTATTACACATGAATCATTATAATGAATTCTAATCAAAGTCTTTACTTTAAATTCCATATCATTAAGATGCTATGTCATCATCAATTAATAGTTCTCTCTTGAGTAGCCATAATATATTCTTCTTTTATGGTGATCAATGATATCCAATCATGTTTTTTTCTTATCCAAGAAATACACAATCCTACATAATAGAATTCATCTCCTAACATTTATTTCATTTAATCTACTAATATTGACCAATATGGATCTGTATATCCCAATTGTTCTAGCTATGATTTTTCATTATACATCTAACCAAAAATCCACAGTGACCATGACATACTGAATTATTCATTTTACTACAATCATTTTTCTATCCTTGGGATTGCATTAATATCAAGATTCTTGAAATGTGGCCAATACAATATTTGGCCATGTTGTTGTTATGTACAAAATACATAAAATGATCTGCATGCATTCTGTGACAATGACCATTTTTCCTTCATCATCCCAACATATCTTCATCTGAGTTTCCACTAGAGTCTTCATATCATTTGAATTATTCATTCCAAAAAATTTCAAAACATCTGTTGCATTTTTATATTGATAAATGAATTTCAATTATATTTTAATGTTACCTATATACCTAGGAAATAGATTAGTTCACCGATCATTGACAATTAGAACACACTTTTCACAAATTTGGAAAACTATCTACATTTCACATCATCTAATCCTTAAAATATTATGGAATTGACATATACCAGCACCATAATCCTTTGAGTACTATAATGGTTGAAATTTAGATTATAATCAACTACACCATGCTGAAAATCGATATTTTTAAAAAACATAACTAGCCTTGGATTCCATGTTCTTGGGGCTTGCTTTAAACTATATAAATCCTTATTCATCTGAAAATATTTTTCCTCATATACATTAATGAGAAAACAATATTACTTATCAATATAAACTGCATCGTATAGAACCCCATTATGAAATGTTGGCTTCACATCCATCAGGAACACAGTGAACGTTCTTTTCACTATTATGGAAAATAAAAATATGTTTTTATGTACCCTTGAAAAAGGTGAAAATGTTTCAAAAACTTCTATTCATACTCTCAAGGAGTACCCTAGACACAGTAGTTGTTCTTTGTTTTGAATCACCATACCATATTTATTCAACATGATAAAAACGACCCATTTCATCCTAATGACATTCTTGACTTTTGGTATCAAAATAATTTCCGATGTCAAATTTTTCTCAATTTGGTCAAACAGTTCATCCATAGCCTGAACCCAATTCATATCACAATATGCTTCATCAAAAAAATTTGACCCTACATATGAATGGTATCAAATTTTTTGTATATTCATCACCCCCTTGCCTACACATGAGATTTCTAATCACGAATTATTATCAATCTATCGATTTCATCTCTTCTATTCTATTATTTTGAAGTAATCAACTATTCTCGTCCTTTTCATTATCTAAATCATAATCTGAGTCAAGATATTGAACTAGAGGGTCCCTTGATATGATTATTTCTTTATCACTATCCTATAAAGCATGATCATGTATTTTTTAAATATTCTCTTAATTCTATACTATGGTATATTCTGGAATTCATCAATCTTCCTTATCCCCTTGTTGAAGAACGAGTATGATTTTCTTATTAATGAGTATTCAGGAAATATTCTCTTATCTCCACAACGTTCAAACATTTTGTGTTTTACCTTATTTAAAATTAGACACTTAAATATATTGATTAAAATTTAATTCAATGATGGATTATTTTCATACCATAACTAATACAATGTATTATGCTCTTTTAAAAATAATAACACTCTTTTTGATGTGTAGACTACTTTCATTTCTACACCTTTAAAAAATTTATCTCGATAGTCATTCTCAATGAGCATTGTTCTATCTATTTTACTGACACTCCAATTTTCCTCTCTTAACAAATCCATTCTACTATGGAGTTCTCACCACTGAATCTTGATTCCTTATCCCTTTTTTCCAGACATAATCCACCACATGAATATTGGGGTACATTGTTCCATTATCTATTCAGATCTTTTGGATTTTCTAATCATGCTACTTTTCAACATCCAGTGGATATCTTGTTATTCAACTGAACACCTCATAACTATGGGTAATTATTTTTACCCTTTTTATTCTACTATAATAATCAATGAATCAATCATATTATCTCCCCTATTTATGATCACATGGTGAAATTTGTCTGCACAAATAAATATTCACCAACTCAAGAAATATTATTGACCTTGGATATTTTACCTTTTATTTATATTAAATGATATTACCTTATTAGAAATACTCACAAATATGTTTATGATCATGTGATAATTTAGAGAGATCTCAAGAAGCATCATATTTCACTAGATCTTCTGAGGTCATTTGGATCACATATCCAAGATGTTTATTCCACTACTTATCTTCATCATACTTTGATAGAAATCACATATCTTATTCTCCACTCATGATTTAGATATTACCTTTTGTATGCATTCCATGGAATACAATAGAACATTGATTTTACTTGATGAAAGATATTTTTTTGAAATGATTATGGCATGAACTGAGTCACACAATTGACTTATTCTTGTTAGGATGTGACAAAGACCAATAAATTCCAAGACATCTTCACCACTCATTCCTTACCCCTGAAACATTCTTTCCCATATCCAATAATATTACACCCTTATTCATTGAAAAATTTTATGATTCCTTATATATCATATCTGATTACCATCACCAAATCCTTGTTTCCTAGAATATTCAAGGTGAATCCATTGCCAATGATTTATATTCCAGTGTGATCTGATTCCCTGTATGAAATTTCTACAGCCACTCCATACTCATATATTTTCATTTTGATCCATATTTCTAACTTCATACATGGTATGAATTGATACTCTTGAAATTTCTCACAATATGATATTATGTGTTAGTTCCATTAGTTCAAATATCCTAAGGGGGGAGGGTTAATCAAGGTTTGAAATATTAGAAATCAATCCCCAAAGGATATTGTTTCATTGTTAAAAAATACATCCTATCATTCTCCTAAATAAATATATGAACAAAAAAGTGATTATACGTAGGTGAAAACAATTTTACTTGGTTCACCTTCACTGGGATATGTCCAAAGAACATACAATGGTGATGTGCTGATGTACCGAATCCAATAGTGATCACTAAAAATTACAATGTTCTGTCTCGATATTCTATGCCTTTTCTCAGTACATTTACAAGATTTAGGGCCTTCTCACATCATTAACTATAGTCACTCCCTATGCCTCTTCCATTGTCTCACTACCGATGGGAAGGATCCCCGTATTCCACTTCCATCACTCACTACTCTTAGAAAGGATCCACACAAAGGTTATGGACTTATAGGTCCCTTCATTTTCCTGAAAGAAGACATCCTAAAGTATATTTAGAATTGATATTGATGTTACTTTTTCATCCATAGATGAATTCATGTTTTCAATGTACTGTCAGGATAACAGAATTGTATTTGAAAACTACTTCAGAGATTTTTCAAACATACTTGATTCATCCACAATCCACCATGCTTCCTCTCCATACTATTTAGAACGTATGCTATGTGGATAATCTCTTAAAATACCACTTCCACTTATATGGTTATTCTTTATTTGGAGACCACTTCTCCTCTACTTCTGTGTTTTGAATATCATCCATATATCATCCCAGCATCACAGACCGTCTCTACTTCCATGAATCATCTCTTATTTATGCACCAATTTTTATTATGAAAACCTTCTCCCCTCCCCGTACCTAGTATTCCTCCTTAGTGTTCCACTTATTCCTCTTCCACATACTGAATCATACTTCTTAACATATAACATCCTCTGTGATATGTAGTTCCCCAAAAAATCCTTCAGTGGAATTGCTTCTATACAAACCAAATCGCAGAATTCTCCATCACAAACCACATTTGGACTTAGATGAATTCCTAGAGTGATGATTTTATCGAAGGGAATTCCCACATTTTTTAATTCTGGGAGTAGTTCTTTTCATAAAAGAAAATAGATCCATGAAATTCAATAGTATGAGATTTACCAAATCCTCAATGTGGTATTGTCTCCACTACATACTTCATTAAATTTGAACTATTATACCTTATGTGGTCTACATACTATCATTTCTCCTTTGTGGTGGCCTAAATCACCATTATGTTTTCATGAATGATGACATTCTCTAATTCTCAAATCACCACCTCATTTATTCCAATTTCCATCCATCCTACGTACAACAATTATTATGCATACTGCAAGAATTTATCGCGAACCACATGTCATCTAGTGTAATGTAAGCCTTATGTGTACTTCATTCCTTCTTTGTGAATCACAATCCCTCTAGTATACCACATGCCTTCTGTTTACCACATGCCTTCTGTTAGTAGTGGAATGAGTTGAATCATTAAAAATTTCCACGTATGTGTCATCTGGGATGGAATCATCTAGGGTTCATCTAGAACAACCACCATGTACCTTAGGATACTCCATTTATTGTATGTATTTATACTCTCATACAGGTTAGGTGAACCAAATGATTAGTTAAAGGGTATTACACATAAAAACATTGATACATAGGTCAAACCAAATAATGTATAGAGAAATATGGTGTACAAGGAATCATTTTATTTTAATTATTAACAAATAAAATCCCCTATAATTAATTATATAAAATTAAACCTACACAGATACCAGTAATGGTCAATCCATTGAATATTCCTACACATGAAATCGGTATGAAAAATTTCATTGACTAACATTCATTTAAATTGATAATATATTATCATGATAAATATGCTTCAATTAATTAATTAAGTAACTATGTAATTAATTAGTTCCTCTTTATCTTATTGGCCATATGAATTATCCTTAAAATTTCCCTCATAAAGGAATTCATTGAAAATTAACAGATAAACAAATAATGAAAGATAATTATAATAAATTACATGATTATTTAATAAATCATTACAACCATTATTAAATATTCAAATAAAATATGTTCAAATAAATATGAAATTATTTTAATGATACAATTTTAAATATAATTTAATTATTTATTCCACATATAGGTAGGCTATAGATTATGTATGTTTCATCTAAATGTCTTCTAACATGTTTTTCATGTACCCGAGTTACATGCCTGTAGATTCAGTGTTTACCATTGATAGACTAAATAGTGTATACCATCTAGCCACATTCCATTTATCTCTCTTTCAATGTTCCTAGGATGATTCCATGGGTCATTAACATATATCTCTATGGATTACACAGTGTTTACTATAGAGAAACATGCCATGTGGTATGAATAATATGTGGTAAGGTAACCTACCACAATATGTGGTGTGTTTTTAAAATTTGTGATTGCATACCATATTCAATCGAGATACATGATGTGTGTCTCACCTGTCATGTTTCTATATAACCCATCCAAGGAATCAACATGTTCATCATATGTGTTTGTGTATCACATGTCATGTGTCCGATTATCTCAGAAAATGTCTTAGATTTTACCTTGGATATTGGAAATGATAAACTACACACCATTGAAAACCACATAGTGTATTTCCTCATTAATCAATGTTTTAGTCTTAGATAAATTGACGATGTATATGTCCACACATATAACATGCATTTCATCAATAAACCAAGAATATTACATGATGTTTATGCCATATTCATGTAGTTTAACCTCACATGGTGTAAGTTTTGTTATCCAAATCAACATTTTGTGTGAATAAATGAACCACATTTTGTTACTGATTAGTGAAATGTGTATCCAGTGACACAGAAAAGTTATAGTACACTAAGGAACATAGAGTTTACTCAATATACATGTCGTGTCATTCTACGCTATCCATTGAGAATCCATGGATGGTGTTGTGATTCCAACTACTTTAGAGAATGTTCCAATATAGTATTCCATGATCTACTAATTATTTCTGTTCATTGAAAAAAAATTAACAAATATATATTCAATTACACGTTAATATATAAACACTAATAAACATAAAACATGTTCACATTACATACTTAAAATTAGGAATAAATGAATTGAAGTATTCAGTTAAACATAACCAGTGATAAAAAACACTAGACATACATTAGATAGCATTCAATAAAGAATCCATTAGTTAACATAACACACTTGTATGTGGACTAACTCACATAGAAGTAGATACTAATATATACATGTTTTGAAAAAAATATCATAAATAGAATAAAAATATATTGTTCTTGAAGATTCAAAAAAACAAAATAAAATATCAATGAAAAATAAATTCCAAAAAAATATAAATTCTATATTAATTAAAAAAACATGAAATAATTACAGCAGTAGTATGAAATTATGACCAACAATGATAGGGGTTCAAGATAATATTTATATAATTAAATTAAAAATAATATTCAAATAAATATCACGAAGTTGAGAATATTTTCGTCAAAGATAGTTCTAATATAATTTTATTTGAATTTAGTAAAAAAGAAACATGGGAATCACATACATCATAAAATGGCCTAAGTCCACAAGGTATAGTCATCAGGGGTGTATCCACTTTGAAAAACGGAATATAAAATTATCTTGAAAAACAATAATGAAAAAATAATACAATAGACATAAATGAAATAAGAAAACATGCAACAGGTGCATAGATTACAAAAAGAAGACAATGGAAAAAACTATAAATTGTATCATGACCCTTTTACTAGGGATTAGTCTTGTCCTTTTTAAAGAAGAATCCTATTATGTGATATAAAAATCAAGGATGGTGAATTATATAGGCCCAATTATTCTATATTGTCGATACGGTTTATGTTCGTAGTTGATGTTCAGGTGTTCTTATGATGTATTTATTTACTATAACTATCCATATTTCTTGATTTGTGTCTAGATCCATAAATGTCATGGTAAAACATCCACCAGGATTGATAATAAGAATGGAATTACTTTATGTGGATTAAAATGAATCAAAACCACTATATCATCATCAATTGATCTTAATAAATATTTGAAAGGGTTGAGAATCTCCCCTATATGTCACTATTGATGCTTCGTCAAACCCAAGAGAATTATCAGGATCCTTCTCTGAAATATTAGTTCATTAATGACTCATAACAAGGAATTATTTAATTAAGAACAAAACACATGGTGGTAAAACTCTTTATGATTTCTATACAAGATAATCATGGATTGACCTCTATTGTGTATCTATCTATACCAGGGAATAGCCAAACCAGACCACTACTGGAGTTCCAATAAACATGAGGTGTCCAACCCAATATCTTGTGATGATACGGGTACCTGAACCCTAAATATGAGGAGGATCCTATAAAAAAAGAAACGACAAGACATAATGGATGCATTATCATGCATGGCAGATCATGGACACATTGGTGGTGTAAAATATATGGGTGCATCACAATTCCCATCTACGTAAAAATTATAATAATGACATAATATATAATTTCAATTAATAAAATTATAATATATTTGATTTTTATTAATACAAATTATGTTGAAATCCGGATTTAAAATTTATCCACCTTTGAAATTTCATTTCAGGAACAGATTTGATATGAAATAACAGGAAACTCTCAGTAATTCAAATTAAATCCTAAAAAACATGATGTTTCTACACCACATAAACATTCATCAACTTGGGAATATCTATAATAAGAAACAGTTATAGGATATCGATCATAATAACCCCTATTCCTGCATCAATGTTACACATGTCACTCATATATGAATGATATTTTTAAAGTTGTTGAAATTCCCATAATTAAAATACTATATTCAACTTCCCGATAATAGGTAATAATAATAATTAACTAATATAGTCATTATGATGATTCAAACAAGGATATTAATTCTAAGAAATCAAAAGCTATCAGTTCCATAAAATAACTCCCCAATGCATGTAGAACACCAGAAAATTGGGTGGTGTCAATTATCATACAAAACATGGAAAAATGCTCATTGAAATTCAAAATAATTGGAACATAGTAAAAATTGATGCAATCATAAAAAATAATCGAAAATATTAGGAACATATATAAAATTCATAATAAAATGTAAACACATAAACATAAATAACTCCACTATAACAAATTAAAATGAAAGAGGATTGAAGCACCAAGAATGATCAAATTAAAGATAAGGCATGATACCAGAAAACTCCACAAGAATAATATCATAACAAGGATCTATAAGAACCAATAATGGTTTGATTCAGAATTTATATACAAGGAGATTAATACCTATAAAATATCCTATGTAAATACCTTAAAAATAAAACTACAACGAAAAATTCAAGGAGTCATAACATCATAGGATTTAACATAGAAATGTAAGCAATTTTGTGAATCTAGAAAGTTACCTAGGGGAAAATAATACATATAAGGGCACACATACTATTCAAGACATAATAATGGTACATGGTTCCTAACAATTGGTTTCAAACATGAAAAATAAACCTAATATCTAAAATAGTAAATTCTATAAGCATGATGTCCGACCAAGGAAAAAAAATACCTGAACCCACAGGCTACACAATCCAAAAAATTAAACACACTAAAGGTCCATAACATAATAAAAGAGTCCTAGAAGATTCATAGAAACACTCAATATCTAACAAAATTGTAATTCGCAATTAAATTCAAGAAACTGGTCAAACAAGAACCTACCTAGAACAAACTGTTAACCAGATCTAAAAACATAGTGAAGCCCCATATAGAACATGTGGCTAAACCCAAAAACTAGAGACACATACATGTATTGAATAACAAAATTAATATATAATCCCCAATTCAATAGAAAAAATAAGAAAAATATATGGTAATCATATTTTTTGAAATTAAAATCCTGGAGAGAAAATAAACAATATGAAAAGGACAATAAATTAATGTTTCAATATTATGAATCCCTAAACAAATAATTTAATGCAATGAATAATTTAATTTAATTTTATAATGATGTAAAATTTAAAATCAATTCGGTTTGATAAAGCTTTGCAGTTGGGAATTAACCTACTCTAGAGATGGTACCTATGTAATAGCCCATTATCTATTGAGTATTTCACTTTATTATAATTTAAAATAAAAAGTTTTTGTTTGATTTTATTTTAATTCATACAGACTAAAATAAATATATCATGGTTTCTTCATATTCAAAAAATAATGAATAAATCAAATGATATATTCAAATTAATATATATATAGTGAACAACATCATTGTACATGCATTGAATAGTGCTATACATACAAACCAAGAGTGTATGTAACACACATGGAAGTGGACTAACTATCTTAGAAGATGAAATGAAAATAATCAACATTCAAAAAAATCATAAAAAGAATAAATTTTTTTTGAAACACAAAAATAGATTTAAATACCAGAGATAATAATATTCCAAAAATATTATACATTCTAGAATAATCCGACAAAAAAAATTAATCTGACAACATGAGTTGAAGACAATCCATGATAGGGGTAAAAGAATCATATATTTAAACAATAAATTTCAAAATTATATTAAATTAAATATCATGAAGTATAAAATTTTTCACTAATTATATTTCACTTAAAATAAATAATGGTAACCATTAAATGGGACAATGAGTATTTACATTATTCGAACAATGGCCTACATGAATGGGGAATACTCCTCATGGGTGTTACCACTATGAAAAAATAGAAGTACTATAGTGACCTAGACTTTTCTTACATTACTATTACATCATTTCAATGATAAACATCGTAATAGTATTATACATAGAGGATCAAAAAGTTTAGTGTCTTGTGAAAACAATGACCATACATAAAAAATACATCATCAACCATAAAAATTTATTTAATTTCTTCTTCTCTAGCTTCTAAGTGGCACTTGTCCTATCCTTAGTACATGTAACCACCTGAGGATATACATAAAATGGATGAGCTCGAAGACAAGTATGAGCATAGATAAAAACAATATATCATGGGGTGAGCATAATTATAACATAGTCAAAATATCATGAACATGAGGGGATCATAAATAAAATACTTGAAATGTGGTAATGCATAAAAATGAAACATCATGTCTTAGTGGTTAACTACAACACATACATGTGAACCAAACTAGAATATTGTTCAAAAATAATTTCACATTTACTAATGAGATTCATCACTTTACCCAATGCATTGGAGCTCTATATAATTCTAGCCGCACCAGTCACATTTAAACATTCATATTGTGCTATATAAATTTGGGGGCACCCATCACATCATAACATTATCATTTATCATGCATGAAAAAATGAACATATAACATAAATTAACATTACTAACCCATGAAAATGTATTTTTTTAAACTCATAAGAATACATTCATAAACTTTGGGTTCCCAAAAGAATGAGGGAACATCGTACTTGATATAAGAACCATCAACATTGAATGAGAGGTAAAAGTTGAGTTCTTAATAAATGAGTTCTTTCAGAAAACATTTGGATTGACATTAACATGATTAGAAAAGATGAATATCCCAGAAAGGGAATGAAAATGATTAAAAAATGTTCTTTAAGGAGTAACAATATAAAAAATGGGGTGAAAGAGGGAGAACCCGAAAGAAGAAAATTGGGTCCCAGAGTTTCCTCTTACCTTGTACCCGAATGATTCCTTCTCTTTAATGTCTTGTGTAATGACATTATATTCATTTATTATAAATCCAAAACCATTTTTTCATTAATAGGGTTCATTCTGGTATCATTATTTCATATTATTTTCCTTTGGATGACTTATAGAGTTTACAAACATTGTTCGAGGATTTTCGTTTTCATTGTTTTTCTTGGGTGGTTCACTTGTATTCTTAAATTGTTGTTTTGGTAGAACATGAGTAAACATAAAGAGATGATATTACATGTTATTAATGATATTACAGGAACTTGAATTATTTTATAATTAATTATATTAGATCCTTGTGGATGAATCATTAGATAAGAATTAAATGATGGTTATTTGGGTTAGTATGATTGGTTTGTGGATCACAACGAACATGTTTTATCTTTTCACTTAGTAATATGGCCATAGGTTATTAATAGAACTTTAAATAGAAAATAATACATATAACATATTCGTTTTCATCCATAAAAATGGTTTTATGACCGGATCTAAATGTAGAAATGGAAGAAGAAGGCATGTTGTTCTTGAAGGTGATCAATTAACACCTCACGAACAATGTTCCCTTTAATAACATTAAAGGAAGAGGGAAAGAGTTTTTTGTGATATAATATCCAATTATAATCATAAAATTACATTATATGTATAATATAGTAGTTACAACACAATTTGGATGAGGATAGGTGGGGATATATCATGAAATGAACATGAACATGAAAGGGAATTAAAGGAGAAGAGGGAGGGAAATTACCTCTTAAATCCATCTCTTGAGAACCTCCTTAAGGTCCTAGGCATGGTCTTTTGATTAGACCAGAAGCACATGGACGTGGGGGAGGGGTTATTGGAGATTATTGGGTAGATCTTAGATAATTAATGAAGCTCGAGAGGTGTGGTATGGCAAGAGGAGGGGGATGGCTTATATATACATGAGGAGGGAGGTGTTTTTAGTATATAATATTAAATACAATAATATATCAAAAGTTAGACTTGTAATAGTAGTGTTTTGACATCCTAAATCATATATTAATATAATATAAATTGTTTTAGGCTTTAATTCTTCTTTATAATTCGAATGCATTAATTTATTAAAAGGAAAGTGGAAGAAAGAGGAGAAGACACTTTAATAAATCGCCTTTTGACTTTAGTCTTTGGAAATTATTTTTAGGTTTGAGATTTGTATTTATTGAATTTTAAGGAAAAATTTATGACATTTAATATAATTTCGCCGAAACTAATGTTATATAATGTTTATTTCATCATTAAATCATTAATGATGCAATTTACTATACACCGATTATGCGAAAAACTGTATTTTTTTACTATTCACCCGAACATTGATGTATTTCAGAAAAAAAAACCCCAAAAATTTACCCCTTCCATTTATCGATGTGTAGAATCAAAAAATGAATTCCATTTTTCAAAAATAATTTTCAAAATATTATTAATTTAATATTTAATTAAAATCATAATTTACTTTAAAAAACCGTTTTTAATGGTTAAAAATTATTTTATAGTGCTTTCAAAAATTACACAGGGTTTTATAAAATTATCTAAGACTATAAGACATTGATTCAATAATTTATGAATAAATTTTTGGAAAATAAATACTCTTTTAGATTAATTAATTAATTATAATTAATTATTTATGACATACAAAATTCCAAAACGTTTACTACGGTAAAATTGTCACTTTCAATGATGTCAACATTTAATTTAATTATTCATAGATAATGTTACTAGTATGTTCGATGATTCACTATTCATAAGGGTCATATTACTATTCATAAGGGTATGTTACTATTCATAAGGGTATGACACTATTCACCAAATAATATTTTACTTTTATTAGACTCCAAAAAACATCTTGAACACAACCGTGTTTGTTAGATTTTCAAAATTCTGAACACAGAAGTGACAATATTATGTTTAAAGGTCACTTATAACTTAGTAGTTCATTATATTGTGATTTAATGTTATTTTATGACATAAATATTATAATTCAATTTCTATTGAAAAAAATTTGTTCATTACATTCATCCCCCCTTCAGGAATTTCACCCCTGATATTTCACTTTACACAAAAAGGTGAGGGTACATCTCCTTCATTGCCTCTTTGGGTTCCCAGGTTGCTTCTTCAATCTTATGGTTCCTCCAGAAAACATTGAAAAGATGGGTTGTCTTGTTGCATAGAACCTTTTCTCTCTAATCTAGAATCTTTACTGGGTGCTCCTCGTAGGAGAGATCATCTTTAAGCTACACCACCTTTGAGTTTATTACATGTGTGGGGTCTGGAATTCACTTCTTCAGTAGTGATACATGGAACACATAATGAACTTGAGGCATATTCTGTGGAAGTGCTAAACGATAGGCCACGACTCCTATGCGGTCAAGGATCTCAAAGGGGACAATATACCTTGAGCATAGATTACCTTTCTTCCCGAATCGCGTGACTATCTCCCATGGAGATATTATAAAGAAGACTTTATCACCAATGTTGAACTCCTAGTCTCATCGACGGTTATCAACATAGCTCTTTTCCCGACTCTAAGTAGTTTTGATGTGTTTCTGGATGACTTTAACCTTCTCTGTCATCTCTTGAACAAGATCAGTCCCAAGTAGGTTTCTTTCTCCAACATCTTCCCAACAGGCTGGAGTTGTACATCGATTCCCATAAAGAGCGTCATACAGAGCCATATAAATACTTGAGTGGAAGCTATTGTTGAATGATAACTCAACCAATGGGAGATGCTGATCCTATCCACCTTTGAATTCTAGAGTGTAGGCTCTTAGCATATCTTCAAGCTTCTGAATAGTCCTTTCAGACTGTACATTTGTTTGGAGGTGATAGGTCGTGCTAAAATTTAATTCATTACTCAAATCATGTTGAAGGATCCTCTAGAATTTAGATGCGAACCTTGGATCACGGTCAGAGACAATTTAGAGTGGAACACCATGAAATCTCACCACTTCCTTCAAATATATCATCACAAGTTTATCATGTGAGAGATCTTCCCGAATAACGAAAAAATGGGAAGCCTTGGGGAGTCGGTCAACCACAACCCATATCGAATTATTTCCCCTTGACGTCTTCGGGAGACCTATGAAAATGTCTATAGTAACGTTTTCCCATTTCCACATGGGTATAGGAAATTGCTGCATCATACCCATGGACTTTTGTTGCTTAAATTTAACATGCCGACATACCAAGCACCTTGATATATATTCCTAAATCTTCTTCTTCATGTTATCCCACTAGAAGTGTTCTCAGAGATCACGGTACATCTTGGTACTCCAAAGATGGATAAAGAATTCTGATCTATGTGCATTATCCAATAGGTCCTTTATCCCGGGTGATGAAGGCACACAATGCCGCATTCCAAACCTAATCACACCATCATCGTCGATATGGAACTCCTACAGCTTCCCTTCCATTACTGCATTCACCCTCTTTTGTATCTCCACATCATGCCTTTGTGCTTCCTTAATCTTCTCTTGGATGGATGGTTGCACAATCATTTGGGAAAGGTAGGATGTATCCCCTTCCCTTACGATTCCCAAATCCCTCCTTTTTATATCCAAGAAGATAGGGTCTTTCTCAATCCACATCATGGATAGAGTAGAAGGTTCTTTTCTGCTTAGAGCATCAGCTACCTTGTTTGCCATTCCAGGATGATAGTGAATAGAGAAATCATAATCCTTAATTAGATCTAACCACCTCCTTTAATGCATGTTGATCTCATTTTGTGATAATATAAACTTTAGGCTCTTGTGGTCGGTGTATATGTCACACTTCTTTCCATAATGGTAGTGCCGCCAGATTATCAAGGAAAAAATCACGGCTGCCAGCCCTATATCATGCGCCGGGTAGTTCTGCTAATGGATCTTCAAAAATCATGAGGAATAGGCTATCACATTATAATTTTTCATGAGTACACAACCCATGCCTTTCGTTGAACCATCACTGTATATCAGAAAACATTCTCCACTTTTCGGTAGTGTGAGTACAGGTGTAGTGATCAGCAATCTCTTTACCTCCTTGAAGCTTCCCTCACATTCCTCCATCCATATCTACTTTACCCCTTTCCTTGATAACTTAGTTAGAGGGCATAAAAATTGTGAGACGTTTCTCACAAAATGTCGGTAGTACCTAGTTAATCCAAGAAAACTACTGATTTCTGTGACACTAGAAGGCCTGGGCCATTCCTCAATCACCTTTGTCTTTGAAGGATCCATAGAAATTACCTCACTTGTGATCACATGACCCAAGAATGTGACTTGATTCATTCAAAAGTCACACTTGCAGAAATTGGCATACAACTTCTCCTTTTTTAATGTCGCCAACACAAGTCTTAGACATTCTTCATGTTCCACCTTTCTCTTGGAGTAGATGATAATATCATCGATAAACTCTACCACAAATTTGTCGAGGTAATTTCTAAATACTCTATTTATCAAATCCATGATGATTCCAGAGGCATTAGTAAGTCCAAAGGGCCTCACCAAAAAATCATAGTTCCCATACCTTGTACAGAAGGAAGCCTTCGGAATATCTTCCTTCTTCACCTTTACATGATGATATAAAGAACGGAGATCCACCTTTGAGAAGTATTGAGCTCCACTTAACTGGTCGAACAAGTAATCAATCCTTGGGAGAAAATACTTGTTCTTTATGGTGATCTTATTGAGTTACCGATAATCGATACATAGCCGCATTGTTCAATCCTTCTTCTTCACAAAGAGCACTGGCGCACCCCAAGGTGATGCACTAGGGCGTATGAACCCATTGTCCTGATGCTCTTCCAATTGCTTCTTTAACTCCTCCAATTCTCTAGGATCCATCCTATAGGGGCACTTTGAGATATGAGTAACTCCGGGTATGAGTTCAATTGAGAACTCTACCTCACGATATGGGGGAATTCAGGGTAACTCATCAGGAAATTCATCATCGTATTCCCTCACGATGGGAATTTCCTCAAGGATGGAACTTTCCTTTGACTCAACCATTTGGGTGAGGTATGCTTCTTCATAGGGAATCAACACCCATACCATTGAAGTATTTTTCAAAGTAGATTCATTATCTTCCTTGCATTTTTAGAGAAGCATGGGATGGTTCGGAATATGAAAAGATATTTCCTTTTCTAGACAGTTGATATGCGCTCTATATAACGAGAGCCAGTCTGTTCCCATTATAGCGTCGGATTCTACCAAGGGATGTATTATGAGATTTTCTGGGAGAAACATCCCAGATACACCAACAGGAGAAGATTCAAACAATTGGGTTGAAATTATTGCACCACTTGTTGTTTTTACAGATATATATACGTCAAAGTTTCAGGTCTTCGATTCCATAGTTCTAGAAAAAATGCAAGATATAAAGGAATGTGTATAACTAGAAGAAAATAAGGCATTTTCCATTATTGAGTCAATAGGAAGTTTACCTTGTAAGACTTCATTATCATGCTCCACCACTTCAGTAGTGATGGAATATGCCTTCCGTTGTTATTTTGGATTTGGTGGCTGCTGATGCTGATTTCCCTCGAGGGCTCGAGGTTTAGTGCACTGGTTTTCATAGTTCCTTAGCTCCCTAAAGATGTAGCGTTGAACCATGGGTGGTTCTATCCATTTATCTGCTACATTATCCTTCCTTTTCTTGTCTTTTCAACACTCTTGGGAGTGGTTTCCTTCTTTCTCACTCTTGAATCATTTATCGGTCCCATTGAGGCAGTTCACATGGTGAAAATTCCCACGTTTTGGGCATGTGGGTAGTTGATTTTTCTTCCTTCCATTGTCATTAGATACAGCAGCTTGAAAATCCAACTTTCTTTTCGTATCACCATATCCATGGGTCCATTCTTAAAACTCCATCTCTACCTTTAGAGAACACCGAGAAAATTCTTCATAACTCCCTATGTCTCGAATTGCAAGAGACTTTCTATGGTGTTGTTTTAATCCACTAAAGAATCTATCAATTTTTCTATCATTGTTGATAATAAAACTCGAAGCATACCTTGAGATCCTTGTGATATTATCTTCATAGGCTGTGACAGATTCTCCTACTTTTTTCATGAGCTCTATGAATTCTCTCTCTATTATCTTGTGAAGAGTTTATGGGAAATACTTATTAAGAAACATTATCTTAAAGTCATCCCATTCCTTCACTTTAATTTCCTCCCTTGGCTTGGTGTCCTTAATCAAATTCCACTTTTGATAGACTTGTCCATCTAGATAATAAACGGCTAGAGTCACCTTCTCCATCTCAGAACAGTGATGCACAAAAATGATCATCTCCATGGAGTTGACCCACTATTCTAAAACTAGTGGATCAGAAGATCCACAAAACGTCGGTGGTCATTGCCGCATAAAACATTCGATAGCCAGTTGCTCCCTCTTTGGTGAAAGATTTCAATCCCCATAAGTATGGTTATTATTCATAACCTAATATAATTGGGAATGCATTGGCTTGATGTTTCTAACTCCACCTCCCAAATCATTAGGGATGTTGTTCGGAAAATAGTTGCATTGGCCCTTGCAAGAGTTGTTGGCCTAATTTCTCTTGGTTACCACCATTTTCTAAAATAGAAAAGGTTATAACAAAACATAAGTAAAAAATTCTTGAATAACTTATTCAATTAAACAATTTATACCAAAAACATAACATATGGGATCACTAGGTAAATATTCTTGTGTGTATATTTGAAAATAGTCTTATGATGTAGGTTTTCCCTAGGGTTCACTAATCATAATTCCCAAATTAACTAAAACGCCCTTTGATACCAACTAGAGAATCCCAGCCTTTTCATACATTACTATTACATCATTTCAATGATAAAAAACATAATAGTATTACACATAGAGGATCCGAAGGTTTAGTGTCTTGGGAAAACTAGGACCACACATAACAAATACATCATCAACCATAAACATTTCTTTAATTTATTCTTCTCTAGATTCTAAGTGGCACTTATCCTCTCTTTAGTACATGTAGACACCTGAGGATATACATAAAAATGGGTGAGCTAGAATCCCATTATGAGGATAGATAAAAAAATCTATCATGGGGTGAGCATAATCATAACATAGGCAAAAGATCATGAACATGAGAGGAGCATGAATAAAAGACTTGAAATGTGGCATTGCATAAAAATGAAACATCATGTCTTAGTGGTTAACAACCACAAATACTTGTGAACCAGGCTAGAATCTTGTTCACACATCATTTCACATTTACTCATGAGATTCATCACGTTACCCAATGCATTGGAGCACTCTATAATTCATGGCGCACCCGTCACATATAAACATTCATATTGCACTATATAATTTCGGGCACACCCGTCACATCATAACATTATCATCTGTCATGAATGCCACAATGAACATATAAAATAAATGAACATAACTAACACATGAAAATTAACGTGTTTCATCTCATAAGACCACATTTTTAAACTTTGGATTCCCAAAAGAAAGAGGGAACAACATTCTTGATATAAGAACCCCCAACCTTGAATGAGAGGTAAAAGTTGAGTTCTTAAGAGAAGAGTCCTTTCAGAAAACATTTGGATAGACATAAACACCAGTAGAAAACATGTATATCCCAGAAAAGGAATGAAAATTATGAACACATTATCTTTAAGGAGTGACCATATCAAAAATTGAGTGAAAGACGGGGAACCGGAAAGAAGAAAATTGGGTTTGATATTTTCCCATTACCTTGTACCTGAATGATTCCTTCTCTTTAATGTCCTGTATAATGAAATTATATTCATTAATTAGAAATCCAGAACCATTTGTACATTAATAGGGTTCATTATGGTTTCATTTTGTCATATTATGTTCCTTTGGATGAAATATAGATTTTAAAAACATTTATCGGGGTTGTTCGTTTTCATGGTTTTTCTTGGGTGGTTCACGTGTATTCTTAAATTGTTGTTTGGGTAGAACATGAGTAAACATCTAGAGATTATATTAATGTTATTAATGATATTACAGGAGCTTGAATTATTTTATAATGAATTATATGAGATCTAGGCGGATGAATCGTTAGATAAGAATTAAATGATGGTTATTTGGGTTAATTTGAGCGGTTTTTTGATCACAACAAACTTGTTTTAACTTTTCACATAGTATTATGGACATAGGTTATTTCTAGAACTTTAAATAAAAAATAATACATATAACATTTTATTTTTCAACCATAAAAATGGTTTCATGACCAGATATGAAGGTAGAAATGGAAGAAGGCATGTTGTTCTTGAAGATGATACATTAACACCTCACGAACAACGTTCCCTTTAATAAAATAAAATGAAGAGGGAAAGGGGGTTGGGTGATAAAATATCCAATTAGAATCATAAAATTACAATATATGTGTAATACTGTAGTTACAAAAAAATTTGGATGAAGATAGGTGGGGAGAGATCAAGAAATGAACTTGAACATGAAAGGGACTTAAAGGAGAAGAGGGAGGGAAATTACCTCTTAAATACTTCTCTTGAGAACCTACTTAAAGGCCTATGATTGGTCTATTGATGAGACCAGTAGCTCTTGGATGTGGGGTAGGGGCTGGGGGAGATAATTGGGAATATCTTAGACAATGATTGAAGCTTGAGAGGTGTGGTTTAGCAAGAGGAGGGGGAGGGCTTATTTATACATGAGGAGCGAGGTGTTTTTAGTATAAAATATTAAATAAAATAATATATCCAAAGATAGACTTGTAGTAGTAGTGTTTTGACATCCTAAATCTTATTTTAATATAATATAAATCGTTTTAGGCTGTAATTCTTCTTTATAATTCGAATTCATTAATGTATTAAAAGGAAAGTGAAAGAAAGGGAAAAATACACTTTAAGAAATCACCTTTTGACTTTAGGCATTGGAAAGTTCTTTTTAGGATTGATAATTGGATTTATTGTATTTTAAGGAAATATTTATGAAATTTAATATAGTTTGGATGAAAATAAATTACTATAATTATTATTTCATCATTACATCATAAATGATGCAATTTAGTATGCATCGATTATGCGAAAAACTGTATTTGTTTACTATTCATCTGAAAATTGAAGTATTTCAGCAAAAACCCAAAAATTTACCCCTATCAGTTTTTGATGTGTAGAATCCAAAAATGAAGTCCATTTTTCATAAATAATTTTTTATATATTATCAATTTAATATTTAATTATAATCATAATTTACTTAAAAAACTGTTTTTAATGGTTAAAATGATTTTATAGTGCTTTCAAAAATTACGCAGGGTCTTATTAAATTATCTAAAACATTAAGACATTGATTCAATAATTAATGAATACATTTTATAAAAATCAATATCCTTTTAAATTAATTAATTTATTTTAATTAATTATTTATGATTTACAAAATACCAAAACGTTTACTAAGGTCAAATTGTCACTTTCAAAGATGTCTAAATTTTATTTAATTATTCATAGGTAATGTTACTCTTATGTCGAATAATTTACTATTCATAAGGGTCATATTACTATTCATAAGGGTATGTTACTATTCATAAGGGTAGGTCACTATTCACCAAAAATTATTTTTGTTTTATTAGAGTCCAAAAATCATCTGGAACACAACCTTGTTTGTCAGATTTTTAAAATTCCTAACACAGAAGTGACAAACTTATGTTCAAAGGTCACTTATCACTTAGTATTTCATTATATTGCGATTTCATGTTATTTTATGACATAAATATAAGAATGTTATTTCCACTGAAAAACTTTGGGTCCTTACATTTTCCCCCCTTTAGGAATTTCACCCCCGAAAGTTCACTTTACACAAAAGGTGAGGGTACTTTTCCTTCATAGCCACTTCGGGTTCCCAGGTTGCTTCCTCAAAATTATGGTTCCTCCACAAAACTTTGAAAATATGGGTTGTCTTGTTGGGTAGAACCTTGTCTCCCCGATCGAGAATCTTTACTGGCTACTCCTCATAAGAGATATAATCTTCCAGCTGCACCACCTCTGAGTTTAGTACATGTGAGGGGTCTGGTATGTACTTCCTCAGTAGTGATACATGGAAAACATAATGAACTTGAGCCATATGTAGTGGAAGTGATAAATGATATTCCCTGACTCCTATGTGGTCAAGGATATCAAAGGGGCTAATATACCTTGGGCTTAGCTTCCCTTTCTTCCCAAATCATGTTACTCTCTTCCATGGAGATATTTGAAGGAAGACTTTATCTCCACTATCGAACTCCAAGTTCCTTTGATGGTTGTCAGCAAAGAACTTTTGTGGACTCCAAACATATTTGATGTGTTTCTGGATGACTTGAACCTTCTCTGTCATCTCTTGAACAATATCGGGCCCAAGTAGCTTTCTTTCTCTAGCTTCATCCCAACAGGTTGGAGTTCTACATCGCTTCCCAAAAATAGAATCATACGGAGCCATATGAATACATGAGTGGAAGCTATTATTGTTTGAGAACTAAACCAATGGGAGATGCTGATCCCATCCAACTTTGAATTCTAGAGAGTAGGCTCTTAGCATATCTTCAAGATTCTGAATAGTCCATTCAGACAGGACATCAGTTGGGGGGTGATAGGCCGTGCTGAAATTTATTTCAATACTTAAATCATGTTGAAGGCTCCTCCAGAATTTATATGTGAACCTTGGTTCATGGTCAAAGAAAATTTAGAGTGGAACACCATGAATTCTCACCACTTCATTGACATATATCTTCGCAAGTTGATCAAGTGAAAAATCTTCCCGAATATCGATAAAATGGGCAGTCTTGGTGAGTTGGTCAACCACAACACATATAGAATTATTTCCCCTTGACGTCTTCGGGAGACCCGTGACAAAGTCCATAGTAAAGTTTTCCCATTTTCTCATGGGTATAGGCAATGGCGGCATCACACCCTTTTACTTTTGTCACTCAGCTTTAACTAGCTGACATACCAGGCACCTTGATATATATTCAGTAATCTCCTTCTTCTTGTTATCCCACCAGAAGTGTTCTTGGATATCATGATACATCTTTTTTCTCCCAGGATGGATAGATAAAGTTGAGTTATAAGCATTATCTAAGATCTTCTTCTTTATCCCGGGTGATGAAGGCACACAAAGCCACATTCCAAACCGAATCACACCATCATTGTCAATAAGGAACTCTTGAAACTTCCCTTCCTTTACTGCATTCACCCTCTTTTGTATATCCACATCATCCCATTGTGATTTCTTAATCTTCTCTTGGATGGATGGTTGAGAAAAAATTTGGGATAGATAGGATGTATCCCCTGCCCGTACGATTCCAAAATCCATCATTTGAATATCCACAAAGATAGGGTATTTCTCAATCCGCAGCATGGATAGAGTAGAATGTTCTTTTCTTCTTAGAGCATCATCTGCCTCATTTGCCTTTCTAGGATGATAGTGAATAGAGTAATCGTAATACTTTATTAGCTCCAACCACCTCCTTTGATGCATGTTGAGCTCCTTTTGTGTGAATATATAATTTTCTCTCTTTTGGTTGGTGTATATGTCACACTTCTTTCAATTATGGTAGTGACAACAGATTTTCAAGGAAAAAATCATGGCTGTCAGCTCTAGATCATGTGTCAGGTAGTTCTTCTCATGGATCTTCAAATGTCAGGAGGCGTAGGCTATCACATTTTCATTTTGCATGAGTACACAACCCAAGACTTTCTTTGAAGCATCACTGTATATCCCAAAACATTCTCCACTTTTCAGTAGTGTGAGTACAGGTGTAGTGATCAGCCTTCTCTTTAGCTCCTTGAAGCTTCCCTCACATTCTTCGTCGAGACATACATTACCCCTTTCCTTGTTAACATTGTTAGTGGGCTTGACAATCATGAGAAGATTGTCACAAAATGTTGGTAGAACCAAGCTAATCAAAGAAAGATATGGATTTATGTGACACTAGAGGGCATGAGCCATTCCTTAATCTCCTTTTTCTTTGAATGATCCACAAAAATTACCTGACTTGTGATCACTTTTCCCAAGAATGAGACTTGATTCATCTAAAAGTCACACTTTCTGAACTTGGCATATGACTTCTCATTTCTTAATGTCGCCAACAAAAGTCTTAGATGTTCTTCATGTTCTTCCTTTCTCTTGGAGTATATGAGAATATCATTGATAAACACTGCCACAAAGTTGTCGAGGTAATGTCTAAAGACTCTATTCATAAAGTCCATGAAAATTGCAGGGGCATTAGTAATTCCAACAGGCATTCCTGAAACTCAAATTCCCTATACCTTGTATAGAAGGCAGTCTTTTGAATATATTCCTTATTCACCTTTAACTGATGATATCCAGAATGAAGATCCACCTTTGAGAATTATTGAGCTCCTCTGAACTAGTCTAACAAGTCATAAATCCTTGGGAGAGGATACTTGTTCATTATGGTTACCTTATTGAGTTCCCAATAATCGATACACAACTGCATTGTTCCATCCTTCTTCTTCACAAAGAGCACTGGCGCACACCAAGGTGATGCACTCGGGAATATGAACCCTTTGTCCAGATGATCTTGAATCAGCTTCTTTAACTCCTCTAGGTTGATAGGAGCAATCCTATAGGGGAACTTTGAGATAGGTGTAGCTCCGTGTATGAGTTCAATTGTGAAATCTACCTCACGATCTGAGGGAATTTTGGGTAACTCTTCTAGAAATTCATCATTGTATTCCCTCATGATGGGCATTTCCTCATGGTTGGAACATTCCTTTGAGTCAATCATTTGGGTGAGGTATGCTTCTTCATAGGGAATCAACACCCATACCATTGAAGGACGTTCCAAAAGTGATTCAGGATCTTACTTTCATTTATAGAGAAACATGGGATGGTTCAGAATATGAAAAGATATTTACTTTTCCCAACCATAGATATGCACTCTATATAATGACTGTCAGTCCATTCCCATTATAGTATCAAATTCTACCAAGGGAAGTATTACAAAATTTGCTGGAAGAATCTTCCCACATACACCAATAGGAGAAGAGTCAAACACTTGGGTTGAAATGATTGCACCACATGGTGTTTTTACAGAAATATCTACATTAAGGTTTTGGGGATTCTATTATATAGTTCTAGAAAACATGCACGATATAAATGAATGTGTAGAACTAGAATCAAATCCGACTTTTTCCATTCTTGAGTGAATAGGAAGTGTACCTAGTACGACATCATTATCATGCTCCACTTCCACAGTAGTGATTCCATAAGCCTTCCCTTGTTCCATTGGATTTGGTGGCTGCTGACACTGATTACCCTAGAGGGATCGAGGTTTAGTGAACTGCTTTGTAATGCGCCCTATCTCTCTAAAGTGGTAGCATTGAACCATGTGTGGTTCTCTCCTTTCATCGGCTACATTTTCCTTCATTTTCATGTATTTTTGACACTCTTGGACATGGTTTCCTTCTTTCACACACTTGAATCAATTCCCCTTCCATTTTAGGTAGTTCCCATGGTGCAACATCCCACATTTTTGGAATGTGAGTCATTGATTTTTCTTCCCGCCTTTGTCATTAGATCCACCAGCTTGAAAATCCATCTTTCTTTTCTTATCATCATGGACATGGGACTAGTCTCCAAATTCCATATCTACTTTTTGATAACACTGAACAACGTCTTCCTAACTCCCAAAGTCTCGAATTGAAAGATCCTTTTGAAGGTGAGGTTTTAATCCACTAAAAAATCTATCAATTTTTATGTCATTGTTGATAACAAAACCAGAAGCATAACTTGTGAGCCCTATGAAATTCTATTCATAGGTTGTGACAGATTCTACTTCTTTTTTCTTGAGCTCTATGAATTTTCTCTCCATATTCGTGTGACGATTTTGTGGGAAATACTTATTAAGGAACATTATTTTAAAGTCTTCACATTCCATCTCTTCAATTTCCTCACTTGGCTTGTGTTCTTAATAAAATCCCACCATTGATCGGCTTCTCCATCTAGGCGATAAACGGCTAGAGTCACCTTGTCCATCTCAGAATAGTAAAGCACATAAAAGATATTCTCCATGGAGTTTTCCCACTGTTTCGCAACTAGTGGATCAGAAGATCAACAAAATGTCGATGGTCATTGTTGCATAAAACATTCGATAGCTAGTTGCGCCCTCTATGGTGAAGGAGGGTGTTCCCCATTATTATGGTTATTATTCATAACCTGAGATAATTGGGTAAGAATTTCCATGAATTTTTTAACTCCTCCTCCCAAATCATTGGGGATATCATTCGGGCAATCGTTGCATTGGCCATCACATGAGTTCTTGGCATGATTTCTCCTGGATCCCACTATTTTCTAAAATAGAAAAGGATAGAACAAAACATATGTAAACAAGTCATGAATAATTTATTCATTTAAAAAATTTATACCAAAAAAATAACATATGGGATCCGTAGGTAAATATTAGTGTGTGTATATTTGTACATAGTCTCATGCTGTAGGTTTTCCTCTGGGTTTAGTAATCCTAATTCGCATATTAACTAAACCTCCCTTAGATACCAAATATAGTGACACAACCTTTTATTACATTACTATTACATCATTTCAAAGATAAAAAACATAATAGTATTACACCTAGAGGATCCAAAGGATTAGTGACTTGGTCAAACTAAGACCATACATAACAAATACATCATCAACCATAATCATTTATTTAATTTATTCTTCTCTAGCTTCTATGTGGAACTTTTCCTCTCCTTAGTACATGTAGCCAGCTGAGGATATACATCAAAAGGGGTGATCTAGAAGCCCAGAAAGAGAATAGATAAAAACAACATATCATGGTTTGATCATAATCATAACATTGGCAAAAGATCTTGAACATGAGTGGACAATAAATAAAATACATGAAATGTGGCAGTGCATAAAAATGAGAAATCATGTGTTAGTTATTAACTACCACACATAATTGTGAACCAAGCTAGCATACTGTTCAAACATAATTTCACATTTACTCATGAGATTCATCACTTTATCCAATGCATTGGAGCGCTATATAATTCTGGGCACACCCGTCACATTTAAATATTCATATTGCGCTATATAATTTTGGGAGCACCCATCACATCATAACAATATCATTTATCATGCATGCCAAAATGAAAATATAACATAAATGAACATAAATAAACCATGAAAATGAATGGGTTTAATCTCATAAGAACACATTTATAAAAATTGGGATCCCAAAAGAATGAGGGAACAACATAGTTGATAAAAGAACTATAATCCTTGAATGAGAGGTAAAAGTTGAGTTCTTAGGAGAAGAGTTCTTTAGGAAAACATTGGGATTGACATAAACATCCTTATAAAACATGTATATCCCAGAAAAGGAAATAATATGATGAAAAAATGATCATTAAAGAGAAACCATATAAAAAATGGATTGAAAGAGGGAGAACCCGAAAGAAGAAAATTGGGTTCGAGATTTTCCCCTTACCTTGTACCCGAATGCTTCCTTATATTTAATGTCATGAATAATGTCATTATATTCATTAATTCGAAATACAGAACCATTTTTACATTAATAGGGTTAATTATAGGTCATTATGTCATATTATGTTCCTTTGGATGGCATATAGATTTTAAAAACATTGTTCGGGGATGTTCGTTTTCATGGTTTTTCTAGGGTGGTTCACTTGTATTCTTAAATTGATGTTTCAGTCGAACATGAGTAAACATAAAGAGATGATATTAAATTTTATTAATGATATTACAGGATCTTGAATTATTTTATAATTATTTACATTAGATCAATGTGGATTAATCGTTAGATAATAATTTAATGATGGTTATTTGGGTTAATTTGAGCGGTTTTTGGATCACAAAGAACTTGTTTTAACTTTTTACTTAGTAATATGGCCATAGTTTATTTCCAGAAGATTAATTAGAACATAATACATATAAAATATTCTATTTCAACAATAATAATTGTTTAATTACTAGATATTAAGGTAGAAATGGAAGAAGAATGCATGTTGTTCTTGAAGGTGATAAATTAACACCTCACGAACAACGTTCTCTTTAATAAAATAAAATGAAGAGGGAATGGGGGTTGGGAGATATAATATTCAATTAGAATCATAAAATTACTTTATATTTATTATAATGGAGTTAAAACACAATTTGGATGAATATGGGTGGGTAGAGATCTACAAATGAACTTGATCTTGAAAGGGAATTAAAGGAGAAGAGGGAGGGAAATTTCCTCTTAAATCCTTCACTTGAGAACCTACTTAAGGGCCTAAGCATGGCATTATGATGAGACCAGAAGATCTTGGACATGGGGGAGGGTCTAAGGGAGATGATTGGGCAGAGATTAGACTGTTTTTTATGCTTGGGAGTTGTGGTTTGGCAAGAGGAAGGGGGCTTATTTATACGTTAGGAGGGAGGTATTTTTAGTATAAAATATTTAAAATATATATATATATCAAAAGTTAGACTTGTAATAGTAGTTTTTTGACATCCAAAATCATATATTAATATAATATAAATCTTTTAAGGATTTAATTCTTATTTATAATTCGAATTCATTAATTTATTAAAAAGAATGTGAAAGAAAGAGAAAAAGACACTTTAAGAAATCATCTTTTGACTTTAGGCATTGGAAAGTTCTTTTTAGGTTTGATAATTAGATTTATTGTATTTTAAGGAACCATTTATGAAATTTAATATAATTTTATTGAAACTAAAGTTCTAGAATGTTTATTTCATCATTACATCATTAATGATGCAATTTAGTATACACCGATTATTCGAAAAACTGTATTTTTTAACTATTCACCCATAATTGAAGTATTTCCGAAAAAACCCAAAAATTTACCCCTAACATTTTTAGATGTGTATAATACAAAAATGAATTCCATTTTTCAAAAATAATTTTCTAAATATTATTAATTTAATATTTAACTAAAATCATAATTTAATTAAAAAAACAGTTTTTAATGGTTAAAAATTATTTTATAGTGCTATTAAAAATTACGCAGGGTCTTATAAAATTATCTAAAGATATTAGAAACTGATTAAATAATTTATGAATACATTTTAGGAATATAAATATTATTTTAAATTAATTAATTAATTATAATTAATTATTTATGACTTACAAAATACCAAAACGTTTACTAAGGTCAAATTGTCACTTTCAAAGATGTCTAAATTTTATTTAATTATTCAAAGGTAATGTTACTCTTATGATTGATGATTTACTATTCATAAGGGTCATATTACTATTCATAAGGTTAAGTTACTATTCATAAGGGCAGGTCATTATTCAAAAAAATTATTTTTGATTTATTAGACTCCAAAAAACATCTTGAACACAACTGTGTTAGTCAGATTTTTAAAATTCCTAACATAGAGGAGACAAACATATGTTTAAAGGGCACTTATCACATAGTAGTTCATTATATTGTGATATCATGTAATTTTATGACATAAATATAAGAATGGAGTTTCCATTGAAAAACTTTGGGTCTTTACAAGTACAAGTGGCCATAATGTAAGAAAGAAACAAAGAGAAAAAATAAAAAATGAATACATTACCCAAATGATAAAAACGAGCATCTTATATAAGTATAATAGGAGAAATATAACATAAAAACAATAAATTGGACTAAGATATCCTTTGAATTTATTTTTCTCTCCATTGATGAGGATGAATCCTATTATGAGCTACAATATTCATGGTTGATCAATTATAATAGTCATTTTTATTAATATTTTCACAACTATCCTGTTATGTAGGAGATGATTAGTTTTATTAGTGATGTGATGATTTACTGGAGTTCACACGATTTCTGATTTCTATCTAGTCTCATCATTATTGGGTTCAACATGATCCAAGCTTAGAAACATGAATTGACATAATAATGTTGAATTAAATGAATCTACCCCACAATATTAATTGGAATTGAGCTTCGTGAATAGATAAATTGGATGAGAATAATCCTAATCCATCACGGTTTATATTCCACTGAACTACTGAGAAATGTAAGGCTCTATCTCTATGATGTCTCTACTCTATTATACATCAAGAAGGAAAACCAAGAGCAAGACATAAACATAAGGGGTTTGACTATCGATGATGTATCTCTTAGTGTATTAGGGAGTGTCTCTACGTGATATATCTGTATGAAATATTGTTTGACCGCAACAAAACCTCCCTCTATTACAGGGAATTGATGAACCAGATCAGTGTAGGAGAATTAAACTCCAACAAGAATGCTGCTCTCGCTTTAGGGAAAACTGGGCTCCCCAATCCCTTAATCTGATGTGGTGAATATAAAGAAAACAATATTGTATGAACTAAAGGAACTGTAATTAAGAAAAGTAGATACTGTACACACTCTATGTAGAAAATCCATTGGAGGTTCACGAATACCATTAGTATAATAACTTTTATAAAATATATTAATTAAATACAACTAAAAAAGTCATATTATATTTTTACGTTATTATAAAATAGTTATTCATGATATCACATCAACAATTCATGAATAAATCTAATTTTTTTCTTCATTTGTTCATAGTGCTTTAATAAAATTTTATACTGAATGATGTATATTAATATGTAAATAAAATTAATTATATTCATATTATATAATTAATATAAATGAAATGAAAATATATACACTATTACAAATATAGATAAAAAATAAAAGGCTAATTTTAAATTTTAAATGTGGATCCTCTAATAAATTGTGATGGTTTTGGCTACTTTAGAAACACTGATGGTTGGTGAAAAAGAAAGAGGGTATATTTGATCTTATGGATCATTCCAAGTATTTGAAGTGACATAAATTCCATAACCACGAAAAATTTTCCAAGTAAGATATTTATATAAGAAAATATTGTATCCTAGAGAATAACTTATCTAGTTAAATTTATAGTTAATTTATTTATATTTGGTGAAAAAGGATTCCTCATTTTATTAATATTATCGGGTGCTGATGTTGATCATTAAATCATCCCTTCTAAGATTACCATTGTTATGTTTGGAGGATCCATGTGTAGAATCCACATAGTAGTGATCCCGACATTTTACATGATCTATGAATTTAGAAAATTGATTTCTGGGTGATAGCGCAGTGAATTAGTCATCATTCATTCCTTGCCATGTTCATTCATCATTTTGAATTGACAGATTCTCAATGTATCATCCCATTATTGAGAGGATGTGATGAAGATGAGTTGAGAGATAAATCTATTGTGAACAATGGGTAACTATTATATATACATTTATTAACAATTATACATACATAGTATGTATAACCATCTATTTATTGTTATATTATCCAGGTTAATGTATATTTTAATTTCTTAACAGATGACAAATAATAAAATATTTTTTATTATATATTGGAACATGTGATAACTTTTCCAATATCAATCATTATTTAACCATCATGAAATTTATTATATGTTATCATACTCGGTGTTCATCAATTTAAATCCTATATATATATCTAATACATAATTTAATATTTAAATTAAATATTTCATTCATTGATAAATTATTTTTATCGATAAAAATGTATTAAATTGTTCCATGGTCATGAGAATATTATTAATTCAAATTATTAAATTCATATATAATTTTATCCCAATATGTTGAAACACATAGTTTGTTTCCCACTAGGAATATTTATTTTTGGAATTAAGTGGCCTGGTCTAATGTCCATGATTGTTGTCTAGAAATAATACCTGGAATCCAAGATAAATATCTTAGTGTCACAATGATGAAAACCACCTATGGAAGGTCACTATGTAAAATAATCCATTTTTCACAATATCTTAGTAAGTAGGATGTATATTTCTTTCATTAATTGATATGCTCAATATATCATTCATTTACTATCATAAATTATCATGTAATTACACTATAGAAATCAAATGTAATGAATTTTCTATTCCAATCAAATTGATGTGATTTCAGAATCCATAACGATGGAAGGGAAAAATCATTACATGACTTATTCAACAATAATACATCAATCATGATGCACCCAACATATCAAAAATCTCCATGAGTTATATTTCCATGATTAAAAATATACACCTAACCGCAGAAGTGATAATATTTCTTCATAATAATATTAAAGTCTAAATATAATAACACATTCCCTTATATAAAAATATCTGATGACACAAAAACATATGGAATTCATACTGCTGGGTATCTTATCATAATCTCACATCTTTGATATGTCCAATTGTGAACATCATGAGAATATGTCTAATCCACTTACGAGTACTTGAACAGGATAGTCAATATATTATATGCCCTATCATAAAACATTTTCTATCACATAAATATATATAATAATATCATCTAAAAATTTGATGGTTCATATAATAGAAGGGAACTGTTACGACCTAATCAATGTGACGTATACTATAAGAAAATATTCCTTCAAATCCATGAAGAAAATTTATCAATATGAAATAAGATATCTTATTAACATCTAAATATCTGAATAAGGATGAAATAAAATTAAAAGCAGTTTGTTATTGGACATCAATTCCTAGAAGATGCACTAAGCATCATCCTTTGAGCATAATGACTCAAAAACTTCAAAAATTGTTTGTTCATTTTTTAGGGTGTACTATGACTGGTATCTTGAATATGAACATATGATTGTGTTGATTAATTTCCTCAATATAACAATTGTATATCATATTGACTTATTATCTAGAGTTCCCAATTCTTTTACTAGAATAAAATTTTTATCCCAAAACCCAACATTTATCTCCCATGGTTTGACTATTTAGAGAGAGAAGGTACAATCTAGAATTTACCACTAGTAGTTACAACAAATTGGAGTTGGGATATAATCTATCATTTACATACAATGGTCTAATAAATAGAGAGTAAGAGATACTATCAAGAATTCAACACCCATGGAAAATTTAGTAGACAACCAGGGCCACAATTTGGAATTTACCACCAATAGTGATTCCCAAAACAAGGATGTGATCCTATATAAAGATTCACCACATGTGGTAAGATTGTAAATGATCCCAATATTCCATTTGGAATTTAACACCAATGGTTTTACTAACTTGATGACTTGGATTTTATACATTCAATAGTATCCCATTTGAAGGATGATAGAAGATATAAATCATTAGTGGACAATGTAGGAGTTGTTAAGTGACATGGATTCTTTGTTAGAACATGGTTACTAGATGTGATTTAATATATTTTGTATATTTATTATTTACTAATACTTTGTGTATACATAAACCTATATGATGGTGTATATAATTGATATAATTTTTGGTTCCATAGTAATTTTTATTCACACACATTTCATGAGTACCTTGGTGCATGGGAAGAACCTTATGTATAGTTTTTTGAAATCATTATTTTCAATATATCTTGATGGAATGGCTTGATGAGGTTGCGAGATATGACCAATGATGGAATTTGGTTTTTATGGTTATATCTCCTTGTATATTTTATTTTATTTTTAATTTATTCCAGATCAGTTTGGTGGTAGAGATTTATTATGAATGTACACAAATTTGACATTAGACCATTGTTGTTATAGTATTTTGACATTTATTTTCCCCGTATTTTATAATCATATCTGTAATTACTTACACATAAACATAGGTTTTATGATGGCTAGATATTTTATATTTTATTTCACAGGATGATATTGACATTACAATCTATCCATGTCGTTTATAGACTATTTTCACTCACAAACAGTCTCTAGTATACAGGGAGGCATGCATAAGGATAAATTTTTGTTCTAGCTCAGTCACAGTTCTAGAATCCCCATGATAGAGAATTACACACAGCCATACTAACCCTCACTCACACACAACTACAGAGATCCTGAAATACACCCATTACCAAATGTATATCCACCCACACTCCCCTTCCTTACCATGTGTACTTGAACACACACACTAACTCCCCCTAACACCCATGTGTTGAAAATTTCATGTCTCATATATAATAAATTAAATATAATTTATGGGACTTTAAAAGATGATAGTTATATTCATTTGAGAATAGTTCTAATTAAAACTCTTCATCTTGATGATAAATTATAGCTTCATATAATTTTTTTAGAATTGGTAAAGGGTGTATTTATTAGTGAAAAGGGAAGAATTATAAAACTAGGAATAAATATTCATGTTATATTGGTATTGTTCCCAAGCCCCCAATTCCACACTCTCTACATAAACACTCACCCCTATATCCTGGTCACACATGGTGCTCACACAATTTTAGATTAAAAACATATATGAGCCACTATAGTTGGACAACTATTTTCACATTTCATAAACTAATTTTTTATTAATTATATGATGGAAAAAATCCACATGGGTGTCTTGGTGAAAAAAGGTGAACACCATGTAAAAAAAGGGTACATGTCATGTATCCCTATTTTTCCATGTAATAAATTTTTTAAATGTCTAAATGGGTTACATATATATGTTATCCCTTAATAATTAATCGATCATGGTTATAAGAGTTATAAATGTTGGGGTGGAATAATACATTTTGTTGAGTGTGGAAGAATGAAAAATGCCATGAAATTGTTTTTTACATTTAAATGTATAATGATACATAAATAATTACATAATTATACATTTGAATGTGACATCTTTAAAACAAATTGATGGTTCTAGGTGCAGCGAAGGTGATTATCAGGGAAAATCCTAACATAGTGATTGTCTGTATCGATGGTTTGCTCACATATTGTTGAAGACATAAATATCATGAACAAAGAAGAATTTCCAAAACAATATTTTCAAAGAAGGTAACTATATCTAAGAGGATATATATTCATATTCAATTTTAATTAATATAAAAATCATTGATGAAAAAATATATAGGTAATTGAATAATAATTTAATAGAAAATATGATATTTCTAAAACATATTCATTTAATCATTATTTTATTTGTAGGATACATGTGAAGAATCCCTCTAGTAGTGATCACCATTATATCATTTATTCTTGGAAGAATGTGGATGGATTTTCATGGTCTATCAATGTGGATAAATAAACTTATGTTGTTAATCATGTTCATTGGGATGATTGTATCAATCCTAAGAAATAATCCTTATAATATATTTCATAAGATGATTTATGGGGATGTATAATCCCATGATCACTACTCAGTATTGAGAGACATCTCTATATTTTGATGTGCACAACAATTCTCAATTTTGATCAATAACTATTCAATATACATATTAGTCAACTTATATAGATATGTTTAGGGATAAAATATTTTTTAATTTCACAACTTATATCATATTTTATAATCAACCCTATATGACCTCATTCGATGTTATAATAGTAATATTATTATTTTCTCATGGAGTTCACTAACCAGAACCATG
Source organism: Viscum album (assembly GCA_963277665.1). Lineage (NCBI taxonomy): Eukaryota > Viridiplantae > Streptophyta > Magnoliopsida > Santalales > Viscaceae > Viscum > Viscum album. The sequence continues at coordinate 1,690,982,630 of OY728120.1, forward strand.
ATAAATATTATTTTACCTTCAAGAAAATTAATATTTTTCACCACACACAATGTGGTTATTCTAGTGTTGATCATAAATTATAAATAAATAATTATTATCATCATAAAATTATTTTCATTTTGAATTAGTATGTATAATATTTTTGTGATCAATAATTCCTAAATAATATTATTCACCAGCCATCAGAATAATATTTTTCACAATTAATTAAATTTTTTAAAAAAATTAATATAGATCAAGGGATTAAATACTTTGTGACCATATATGATTATTTATCATTGCCATTATAAATGCCTTACAAAATTACAAGATTAAATTCTAGAAATATGTCAAGGTGAAAAAGATAAATAATGTAATGTCATAACATTGATGACCACATTGATATACTTTTTTGTAATATAATCTAATTATCACAATATCTCATCAAGTATTATTTATTCCATTTTCATCAGAATATATTATTGATAGTTCATTAAAAAACTATTCAAAAAAATTTATCATTGAACCTTTGTCTTGATATTTAATGTGAATATATCATTTCAATGAAAGTTTTGTGATATCAATATCCATTAATATTGAAGGGACAAATCATTTTTGAATTATTCATTGATAACATGTCATTTTAGACGCACCTCAATGTATCATACTTCATGAAACATATGGAGACATGGTTTTGGATACTATATCTAATTAAGAGAGTCATGATTATAATATATAATAAAATTATAATTTAATGAAAATTTCACACACTTTCATTATGGAATATATGACGATACTGAACATGTTTAATTGTAATTAGTTGCCTTTGTCTCAAAATATAATGTCTCGGAGGTCACCAAGTGATATATTATTGATATGATGTCTCATTTTCTTTTGATTACTCTTGGTTGATAGTCAATATATTGTGTTCGCAATCCAATAAGGACAAATGAATGTTCAATTAGGATTAATAGTATAGTATTTGAATTTCAATGTTCTCATCATAATTGGGAGAAACTATGGCCTTTTCAATGTGAAAAATAATATAACTAATTAATTAATTAATTTAATGTAAAAATTTAATTTATATGTAATATGATGGTTTATATAATCACTTATTTAAATATGTGTGAAATCAAATGAACAAAGAGCTGGTTACGGGACACCAACAACCACATGATTTTCAGTGTTATGGACACTTTCCCCTAGATCATGTACTAAATGTGACATTATCTGTTGCATGAATGATGTTTCTAATTCCCCTACTATATATTTGATCAACTATTTATAGTGGAACTGATATGTTCATCTTTTCCTCACAACCAACTGATCAATACAGTATGAATGCAAACATGCTCTTATATTTGAAAGACATTTTCTTTCTAGTCAAGGGTAATTACATAGTCCACTAGACATTATTGTGAAAAATACATAATCCAAATTCACAATTCCATAACCACATATAATGCACAATTACATATCCAAATGGTTCCTCATATCCTAGAAACACTCAATCCCTCAGAACAAGATTGCTTCCACCAAGTGTATGTTTTGAAGAGACCTACTATCGACTCCCACACTTGGTTTCACTATTATGTTATTATCACCAAGATATCAACCACATAGTTATGAAGGTTTTGAGCATAACAATTTCTAGAAGTGGATTATAATACAAAATTTTTATTCAAAATGATGGATCGTTCACAATAATGTTAGAACATAAACTCTATGACCAAAAAATATGTTTCTAATTAGTTATTAATATGCGATAAACCCAAATCCCAGAGTGGATCATTTCATGTAAAATTTATAATATTTAATTTATAACTGGTGAAAAATATTACATCATCTTGGGAATATTTTATGAAGATAATGATGATCTTTTGGATAACTATTACCATACTATAATCATCGTGCTAGGAGGATCCAAATGTTAAATCCCTACAGTGATAGTCGACGTGGGCCCCATTGATCTCTAGATAGTGTGAATTGATTTTTGGGTTATAGAAAGACTAATCAATCCACTTGAACATATCATCATTATCAGCCTTAAATTAGTATTTAAGGATTCTTTATAGTTCATCTCATTAATTGGATGAAGAGAGGAAGAATAGTCAATAGATAAATCCATTTCCGGAAATGATTCTATAGTATCGATTTCAGGATTAACGAATAGCCCTATAAAAGAAACATAACCATATATTTATCATGATGGTGTTTAGGTTAATATATTATTTAATTTAATAGTGTACCTTAAATAATATAATAATATTTATTAAACCCCATTCCATAAAATATAATAATAATAATAATAATAATATTTTATGGATCACGCACTAACACTAACAATAACAAAAATATTATTTAACCAGTTTTTTAATTAATATTTGTTTCTGGAAATAGTCTTAGTATGATTAAAATCATTAGAATTTAATGATTTATAGAATAATTATTTTAAATAAATATTTCATTAATCAATAACTATTTAGGATAGATAAAACATGTATTATATTAGGACCTAGTCCTCATAATATTATTTATTCCATTAATTAATTTGATATATAATTTATTTGAGATAAATGGAACCACTTACTATGTGATACTATATGATTATTTCATAAAGGAATAAGTAGGATATAAGCTCACTAATTAGAAATTGGCCAAATACCCAAATCTAATGAACTTTATGTCGTAATGATGAAAACAATATACAAAATATCACTCTGTAATATTACCTATTTATCACAATATCTCATCAAAATGGTTAAACATTTGTGTAATCAACCTATATTCTCAATAACTATTTCATTAAATATATGAAATAAAAACATCATAACTCCGTGGGCATGGAATTTAATGTGACCGATCTAATCCAACCAAATGGATGATATATCCAGTTCCATAATAATGTAGGGGATAAATCATTCCTCAACTGCTTAATAAATAATAAATTATTAGTGACACACCAAATGTATAAAACTTATCCCTTAACTTAATTTTCAAGTTATAAATAATACATGAAGGTTTTTGATTTGTATAAATAAATAATGATAATAATAAATACTAAGGATCAACACATACGCTAAAATATAAGAATATTTTATGGTACCAAAACATGTGAAATTAGTACTGGTGGGTCTATTCACATAATCTCTCATATTGATGATTTTTAAGTGATATCATCATGAGAGAAATTATCATCCTCTTATGAGTAATCACACATGATATTCTATATAATATATTATCGATAACATTACATTATCTAACCAAAATCCTATATTTAATAATATATTAAATTCATTTTAAGGATCTTATCCAAAAATGAAACTACTATGACCTTATTAATGTTATAGATACTCTGAATCATTATTATATCAATGTAATCTAGGATAATAATAAATTTGAAAAATGATATTTACTGAATATTCTAATCATAAATTATACATGTAATCAACAAAAAATAGTTGGTTTTTGGAATTTATCGGTTAAAACCACTATCTTAGTTGAGATCCAACATACTACAAAATTATGTCCAATTGACATCACATGATAATCATGTTTTGATGAGTCAAGGATCAATTAAAGGGATCTTCCATATTGTATTCCATGAAAATACAGAGCTATAAATCCTCAACTATATAAGAATACTATAATGAGAGAAGATACTTTCTATAATATATGTTTCAACTGCTGATGAAACCTTGGCTCCATGGAACGACCCACCATTGTAGTATTATATCATTAGTGATTAATAGGATCATTACTTCTAGGTATGATATCATGATAATGGATAGAGATTCATATACATAATGATTCATTATCTTTATATGATACCACAATATACATAGACTCGTCTATATAATCCATGACCAAATCTTATATCAACTCAAATCAACTCTTTTTAAATTGTATATGTATCTTGTTTTTAATTTCATGTTAGCCTGATCTATTTTTAATCTACAATATGACTACCCTTTAATTTTTAGTACATTATCTCTTATATATAACAAGAAAAAATCCTTATTACACCACAAATACTTATGTAAAATCATGAAATCCACATAATGGCAGTCTCCTAGATTATTCTCATATCTATTTACACAATGAAATGTGTATGAAACATATGACATAGTTAATAACATAACATACATTACCCACCCAATCACCAAATCATATAGAATATATTAAATACTAAATATTTACTCATGTGTCTAATGATACATTTTCTTGTATTGATAAATATCATTAAACATTGGAAAAAACACACTCATGGATTGTTCCATACTTATCATCATCAGAATATTGATAATATATTTATATTGAAATAGTATGAGAAAAATCATGGACAGATCCTTATGGAAATTAATACCATGAATATATGAACCCCCTCATCTAAGAGCCCCGTGAAGAAAAATATATTCATCCAGGACCTAAAAACTATTAAAATGTTAGTTATTTTAAAATAATTAATATTTTAATAACCTATATTATTATGAAAATGACAACACACCAAAAATCCCATTATTAACAAAATTTTCATAGTAATTCCTTATGAAACCAAATTCTATTATGGTACCATCAAAGAGAATTATCCATGACCAATATGAATATTTAAATCCATAAATATAATCATACAATTTTCAAAAAAAAAATTAACCATTTGTAGTAAAAAATATTCATGTTGTGGACTATATACATATTCTATAATGTTCCCACGAAGAAACCCTATTTTTAAATCCTAATTCCAAATTAAAGACTCGTAGAAGGTATTAATGGAAATTACAATTCTACATGATTTATGAATTGAAACCATTGATAATATTTCTTCATATTCAATTGATTGACACTATTTAGAACCTTTTACAAAAAACCATGCTTTATTTGTATTGAATTTGTAATCCATATCATGATTCTTCTTGAGTAACCATTTAAAACCATTGGGATATCTGAAAAATATAATATCGTCCAAAATCTTGATTTAGTTTTGGTATATGGGTCCCATTATAAAATATAACATCATTGAACATATAAAATAATTGCCACTTATTTTATTATTTTAGGTTATAGAATCATTTTTATAAACTAATAATTAGTCACCATTATTCAAGACTAGAAAATAATATAGTTCTAGATCTTTATCATATCATTAAATCTTATATACTTCTTGTGTATTTTCATCAAAATTTTATTCCTCGATGTATTATGGTATTTTTTATTTGATGACTCTTATATATATTGATCATGGAATTGATTGATGATTATCTCTATCCCATAATCTCATTTGGGGATATGATCCTTCTTATGGAATGTGGAATTTTTTTAATGACAATATTTTTATCTAAAGGTGTGTATGGGAATTTTCCATTTATTTTTTTGGGATAAAATATAATGATACACATTGTGTCCTAGGGTTTAATCATTTTACATTAATATGCCATAATAAATACTTCACAACCCCATACATGTAAGTATGAATACATTGGTATTTTTCCATTCTGTAATGCATATTTTACACCTCATTAAACATTAGTTTCTACTTAGTTTGGTGTTTTTTCTACACATTATATATCTAATCCGTAAAAGTATAATGTATGAATCACATGACTAATCATTGATCCCACCATGTATAACAGGTTTTAGTTACTCCTTGTTCTTACTCCATTCAAATGAAAAGATAATGAGGAGTGAGCTAATAGAGAATACCAAACACGCATAAATAATCCATGAAGTTTTGATTTAGATATTCACCAATGTACATTAAGTGTTGTTTTTAATGTTCATACCAAGATGGTTCTCAACATCATCCCATTACTCCCTAAATATATCAAAGGAATATGAGTTATACAACATTAAGTTGAAATATCTATATCTACCAAAATAATATTTTAATATTATTATGTATGAGTATTCCACCCTTCATCGACTAGAAATTATCCACAAACATTAATCGAATATAATGCAATAATCTTATTTTACTTTTAACCATTTAGACTAAATGTGGTTGTGATGATTTTTCCTTATAAGCATGCATGACAAACACCAAGTGGTTTTAGTTCAAAATAATCTAAACATCCATATTTTTATCATTTTGTCAAATGATTTTTATTTACATTTACTAACTATTGATTTAAAAATTTTGTTTTATATTTTTCATTACAATCAATTTCATTATCAATTTTCATTACTTTGTTTTTATAGTCCAACACACAATGTACTTTATTTAAATCTTCCATACAATATTAAATTCTATCCTAAAAAAAGATAAAAAATTTATAATAAATTTGAATATAAATCCATTAATATAATTACTAGATATTGAAATAATATTTTTTGGTAATGGATGTAAATAATAACCATCATTCCACACCATGATCATTCTAGTTGGAAATGGGAGATTGTTATTTCCAATAGCTATAATAGAATTATTAGTTTCTTTGGAAACATGTAGATCTATCTCCCAATAGACTGTCTATTAAATCATCTTGTTTTTTATAATTTAATAAATATGGTAGCACGAAAAGATATATCTAATAACCAATATATCGAAATAGATAAATTTTAGTAGATAAAAATCACACATGAATCTACTCCTTACATTTATGGATGGGTGAGGTTTTGGTTCCAATGACCATTCCCTGGAAATATGAAAAAATAGCTTCTTTTTCCTTATATTTCCACTTGATCTTCCTCTTCTTATATAAGAACTTTTTAGACGTATTGGACTTAGAACCGTTATCTGGGGAATTCTATTTTATCTCTATAAGGATATATGATTTTTTTTCACATCATCTCCATTTATACTTCATGAGAAAGAGTAAGAATATCTGAGAGGGTATTTTCAATGAATTTAATATATAAATTTACAAGAATTTTGGATATGAATAGTGGGAGTGATGTGTGTATGAGAGAAATCAGTTCTGCATAATAGTTCAATATTCCTGACATCTTGATTAACGATTAACCCTACATAATAGACATATCCATATATTTATAATTATTCTGTATAGAGTAAAATACCAATTAATTTAATACCATAATTAAGATAATATAAATTCTCTATTAAAAACCAAGACAAAAAATATTATTTTTATTATTACTACTTTATGGAATTCACACTAACTTGAGCATTAATAAATACTATATAACTGGTTTTTAAATTATTAATTCTAACTAAACAACACCTTATTCTGTTCGATCTCCTTGGAATATGTTTAGTACGAAAATATATATTTTCATTAAATATTTCCTTCATCAATATATATTAACGATTGATGAAAAATCTAGAAAATTATTCTTCACCATTGAATATAATATATATTACACTAATAAAATTTTAAAAGTATTTAAACTTGATTAATGGAAACACATAGTGAGTGAACCACACGAATACCTTCTCACTAAAAATAGGATGTTTTTCCTAAATAACAATATTATAGTATAGTTACATGTTATGGAACCCAAGAATAATAAATTATTGTCTAAAAGATGAAAAATACATTTGAATGCTCACTTTCTCACATAAGCACATTATCAGGATGTCTCATCAAGAAGGAAGAAAATCCATTTTTCAACCTATATTCCAAATATGAAATACATTGACTATTTGAAATAAAAATTTAATTACACCATGGTCACATAATTTAATGTGACTGGCCTATTTCAATAAAAGTTTCTTTATTTTTACATATATAATGATGGATGGGAAATAATTCTTCCCGGACTTATTCATTAATAAATCATCACTCATAATGAACCCAAAGTATCCAAATTTTCCACGAACTATATTTTTATGCTTATGGAAATTCATTTCATTGAACGAGATGTAATGTGAATAAATAATATTATTCTTTTCTAATTCCCATTACACATGCTCATAGATAGGAATATATGATGACACCAAATCATGTGGAATTCCTACTAGAGGGACTACTGTCATAATCTCTCTTGTTGGATATTACATGGTCTTATTGTCATGAGAATATGTCTCATATTCTTATGAGTACTCACATAGTATAGTATATATAATCTCATCCCCCATCATTTTACATTAGCTACCAGAATAATTATTTAAAAATTTAATCATAGCATTTCCATGTTATCATTATAGCGGTGGACTTATAAGTCCTTATTAATGTGATAGGTACTCTACAACATTATTAATTGATTATCATGAAAAAATGAAAAATGTATAAGAAGATATTTTAGTAATAAATAAATCATCAAATATACAAGTAGGAAATTTTAAAAAATCTTGTTATAGGATACCAACTATATCAAGTTTCACCACTAAGCTTCTACTGAGTTTACTGAAAATGAATCCACTAAACATTGTCTATATAGTTTTTACTAGTTTACAACATCTTTTAGTTGATGTCTACACTCCCCTTGGTGTGGATGATTTTTATCCAACTGTTAAGTTTAACAGTCATGTACTAATGATGTGTTGTTTTTAATTGTATGAGGAAAAATCAATTTTAACCCCAAAACCTATCATTTATCACCCATTGGCAGGATAGTAGTGATCCAAGACACCATCTATAATTTTACACCCGTGGTAAGACCAAATGAGTGTTGGAATTCCATATGATATTAATACCCATGGTCTAATCAGAAGATATATAGAGATAATATCTTGAATTTCTAGAATATAGTCAAACTGGTTGAGATCATTGTACATAATTTCACATTTACCACCCATTGTGTAACCCATAGAGTGATCAGGATACCATCTATCATATTTTTTCATATGATAAGATCAAAAGTAATCCTTAGGAGGACATATGGAATTTAGAGATAATGGTTAGGCTTGGAATAAGCATTGGATTTCATGTAGTTCACACTACATTGTGGAGGGATGGTAGATAATGCACCTCAACATTTACCAATGTTTTTGGGTTATGGTGTCATAGATTGAAATTCACAACATGATGAACTAAAATGATTGATTTCATGTTTTATGTTACAATTCATTTATTTTTAATGAAAACATACAATGATATGGTGGATTATATAAGATACATATATAGTGGTTTCTTACAATGTTTTATATTCACATGTTATAATAGTAACATGGTGCACTTTTTGAGTGCTATGTCAAGATCATAATTATAAACTATTATAAGAACATTGGTTTGATTATTTGTAAGAGTTTGAGAGATATGACCGAGGATTGACTCCGATTTTTATGTTGAATTCTCCAAACATATTACAGTATTATATTTCTTTTTTGATCAACATATTTGGTGATATTTATTGATGTTCACAATCATGTTAAACATGGGACCATTATTGTAATAAATGGAATGTGTTTCTCAATTATTTATGGTTAACTATTGACTAAAAATACATACACATACACTATTGTTTTATTATTTCTTGGTTATATATATGTTTTTTAATGTGAAGATAATGATTGTAATGTCTATTTTTATAATTGGATCATTTCTCTCACCAAAAGTCTACGGGTTAGAGGGAGTAGTGACTAATTTCTTGAGTTTCTATTATGTTGGTCTCTATTTAGGAGTATTCAATCCAAGTCTCTATAAACACCCATATATACATAGTTACACACCCATCCATACCCACACCCACATGCGTGTGTACCCACACTCACTCCCCCCCCCACACACATGTGTACTTGTTAGAACAAAATTAGTCTCCCAACACACATATGTGTTAGAAATATATTTTTCAAATAAAAAAATCACTACTACTTTAGGAATATTTAAATGACTATTTATTTAATCAGTTCTAAAAATAATTAATAAAGAGACTCATCATAATCATCGATAATGTATACCTCACTCTACAAATTATTACCACTGATAAAGTGTGTATCTATCAATTCTGGAATTTTAATAACTAAAATTAAAAAAAATAATTTTACTAATTTAGATACTTCACTCATTCCCCCTTTTAGTCTCACCCCCACTTCTCACATGTGCTTCTCACTACTATTATTGTTCAATAAATCATTGTTCCAACCATACAATAAAAAATCCATTGCACTTAATATAGGTAGAATTTATTAATTACATGATGAATTGAAACAAAAATCTATGTCCCATTTCAATGAAAAATGGTCCACATCTTATGACAAAGGATTACATGTCATGTATCCTAGTTTTATAGTTTTTAATTCTCAGAATATCTATATGGGTTCTATATATGACTTCTTCAATAATTATTAACCGATATTGGTTATATGAGTGATAAATGAAGATGATGAATAGTATATTCCAATGGAGGGCCATGAATGAATAAAAAATTGAATTGAAATTTTACATTCTAATGAAAAATTTTCCATATATAAATAAATAATTAAAAATATGATTATGGCTACTCTAGTATCACTTGATGGTTCCATTCTTATTATAATCTCTTATCTCGGTTGATCATAACATGATAATTATCTTATTTTATGGATCATTTGAATATTTTACAAGTCATAAATGTCATGAAAAAATAGAATATTTATGAATAATTTTGATACAGATGATTTTTGAAACAAGGATGACATATTTTCATGTGAATTTTATAATAAATTTTAATATATTGTATGAAAGAATACATTGTCAGTGAGAACATTTTTTAATAAATGTATTGACCATCTAAAACCATTTTGACTATTATTATTTTTGTAGTAAGAATTTGTAGAATCCCACTAGAAGTGATCCACAAATGATAATTTTATCTTACATCAACCATCATGTAATTTCAGGTGCTAGGATGCTAGATCAATCATATTTTGGGGTTATTTATTATCCTTTCAATTATTCCATTTTCCAAAAATAATCATCCATAAAATATCATTATTATGTTTGTTTATGAGGAATGATAATCCTTAGAGTATTCTTCAGTCTTGAAAGATAACTCTAGATTTTATTATGCACAATACTTCTCAATTTCAATCAATATTTACATTATATCTAGAAAAAAATATTTATAGTGATACGGTTTGGGGTAAAATATTAGTCAATTTCAGAATAGCCTAAAAATAATATAATAAACCTTATATGAACTCATTCGACATAATATTAATAATATGATTATTTTCTTAAGGAGTGTGCTAACTAGAAACATGAATAACATAATTTTACCACCACACAAAATAATTCATATCAACATAATTAATGATAGTCCTCTAGTTCTCCTCATAATTTCAATATTAATAGTATATATCAGAATAATAATTAATTATATCAATTTTAAATTTTTATTAATTTTTTATGATGAATTAACCCCGTGTTAAATTATTCGTAAAACTTTAGAAGGATATTTTTATCATTTATTTAAATTATAATCGAGTTTAATTGAGATTAGTGGTTCCACATAGTGTTTGACCCTCTAGGAGTATTTATTGTTTTCATTATATGTTTTTCCATATATTATAGGACTAATATATAGTAATGGGTGAAAGAAACCAATAAAAAAATTATACCACAATATAATGTTATGTTGGAGTTCGAGTTAATGTGTTAGAAAATAATGATATATTTCAATTTCAGTAAATGTGATGTGATATCAATGACCATTAATATTGAATAAATAAATACATTCTCATCTTCTTCCTTAGTAACATGTAATTAAAGAAGAAACCATCATACCATACTTCAAAAAAACAATAAGATACATTTTTTTGTTCAATATATCAATGCACACGAGTCATGATATGCATTGTTAATAATAATAAAGCCCAAGGACCATTAAAGAAACTAAAATACATGAATACTAAATAACAATAAACATGTGGAATTACTAATTTTGGTTATGATCTAAAAATATCATGTCTTGGAGATTACAAATTTTTTTGTTCCTGTTATGAGGAAAAATCATCTAATGATTACTCTCTCTTAAGAGACAACATTCTATGTTCCACCTATTAGAATTTTATATGAAAATAAACCATAGTTGAAGAATATCATTAATGAATTTCAAGTTTCTCATCATAACATGGAACTACAAGGACCATTTCAATGTTGTAGATACTTTAAGAAATTATTACTCTAAAGATACATAGAACTATGAAATATTTTTAATATGATGTTTTTATTTTTCAAATATCTTACTTTACATGCAATGTAATGTAAAACAATTTTTAGAACACACCTACTGCAACACAACATTCGTTGTTATGGCCGCTGGCCCATGGATCCCAGACATAAAATTCCATCATCTAATCCACTATGGAAGTTATAAATTTATCCATTGTTTAGATTATCCACTATTTATATAGGAACATAAAAGGTCATCATGTATCCAAAACCAACCAATCATCATGGTATGGATTCTTCCACACTATGATCATTGTAAGACATGGTCTTGTCTGTAATGTGTAATCAATACCTCAAATATGATTTTCGGTGAATAATTCATGCACTATATTTACACTTCCATCTGTACCTCCAAAAATATATACAATAGTCTAATGTTTCCAAATCTATTGCATCCCTCCTTCCAGAGTAATCTTACAATTTCCCCTATGATTATGGGTTTTTTGAACCTCCTATACACTCCCTAAATTGGTTCTACCATCTTGTTGTTTTCACCAAGAAGTTATCCACATAGTTTGATGGTTTCAGTCTGCATAGAAGTGCCAATAATGGGTGATGACCCATGATATTTTAGTTGATCTGATGGATCATACGAAAAAGTATTAGTTATGTAAACACTGTGACCAATGGATATTTTTCCAAACATATATTGACTTATGAAATACCTGAAACTCATAGAATATAATTTCATTTTAAATTTAAAATAAATTTATCTTGATCGGGAGAAAAAGATTACATATTCTTAAGAACATTTTCCAATGATAATGATGATCATCAGAAGAACCATTCCTATATTACCATCTTTATGTTAGGATTATCTATGTGTAGAATTCCTCTGGTGGTTACCCACTTGTTCTATATTGATATCTAGATGATGTCAACTAGTATCTTGGTTCCAACCCGATGAATAAATCATCATTTTTAGTTTTTCCTAATCTATCACCATTCTGTATAAAAGTATTATCTCTATATGTTCTCTTTTTTTGAGAGGAATATATGACGAAGAGTCAAGATAGAAATACAATAAGAAAAATTATTCACTAATCTCAATTACTAGATTAACTATTACCCTTAAACAATAGACAAACCACATATTTATATTGATAGGGTAAAGGTTAATAATTTATTTAATTTCATACCAGGCATTAAATAATTTAATAATAATTATTAAACCCTATTCAGAAAATAATAATATTATTATAATTATTTTATGACATGGATTCTATCTTGAACAATAAAAAATATTATTTAACTATCATTTATGTTATTATTTATTTCTAGAAACACATTTGCACCATTATAACACCTTGAAATTTTGTAAACAATAGGTCATATATTTTAATAGAATATGTCCATAAACAACAAAAATTTGATATGAATAAAAAAATTAACAAATTATTCCTATTTATTGATAATAAAATTAATTTCATTAATTAAATTCAAATAGAATTTAATTTAGAATGATGTAAACAGTTATTGTGTGACCCTATTAGAGTTATTAAAATTATAATTAGTTTGGCCAACCGATACTCCAAGATAACAATCTATTAACGATTCATGGTACCCATGAGGAATAATCTAATTTAAAGAAAACCACAACCAAAAACTAATATAAAATATGTAATATAATCCCTTTATATCAATATCTAATTATCAAGTATTCACATCAATTTCCTCAACCTATATTCAAGATACGTATTTCTTTTACTAACTGAAATAATAATAATAATTAGAACATATCCATTGAATTTTATGGAAAATTTCTATACCAATCAAAAGTATGATATATCAACATCAATAATGATTGAAGGGATATGTACTTCCTTATCCTATAAATTAATAACACATCACTTGTAACACAAAAATGTATCCAACATCTATTTGATCTATATTGTCATAGTTTTCTAAAGAAATTTACCTACCAAAGTTGTAAAAGGCATTAATAATAATCATAATGTCTAATATCCATTACCCATGATCATAAATAGGAATACCTGATGATACACACAAATGTAGAATTCTAATTTGTATGTACATTATTATAATCTCCCATTATAGAGATTACCATGTGAGAGCATCATTACAAAAAACCCCCATCCACTTAGGTGTACTCACACCTCAGGGATTATAATCTATGTGAATGATCATAGTTTATTATCTGACTATAGAACCATATTTTGAATATCATCATGTAATTTCATTATTTTAGTAATAGGGGTGTTCTATAATGATCATATTAGTGTGATATACACTCTACACCATTATTACATCAAATTCATGTATAATAATGATAAAGTGTTAAGAAATAATTTTATTATATTAAATTGATATAATATAAATGTAATAAACGTATAAAATATTGATCTAGGAATCCAAATCCAAAAATCACCCACTTACACTATATCCAATTTCCTATGGCCTATTGATTTATAGACCTCATTTGAAAATCATGATTTGGATGAGTCATGTATTTTGTTGGAGGGTCTAAAATATATTCTTCCATGAAAATAATACTCACTATAACCTCAACTCTTTGAGAGAAATACTTCATGTAATTATACTTACAATGTGTTTTCTTTATCCACTAATATTGAATTGGCTCCTTATAAAGGGCCACCAATGAAATTTTATCAAAATAGAGTGTGATAAGATCTTTAATTTTGGTAATTATATCATTCTCTTAGACAATGATTCATATCAATATTTATTCTTAAGCTACCTCATAAGTTGAATTATACTCAGAATATACTATAGAATTAGTGAACTAAACTAAGGATGATCTCTTCAATTACACAATAACTCCATTAAAAGTGAATATTTATGGTTCTTATGATTTAATATAATCTGGATTTGTTAGAATATAGAATCTGAACATACATAGAGGTATATATCTTCATCTCCCCCATATACCAAGAAAAAATCCATAGTATGCCTTAGATAATAGAGGATAATCCTGACTTCCATCCAATGATGGTCTCCTATGTCATTTTGATATTTATCTACCACACTGAATGTGTATTCAACATCTATCATTGTACAGATAATCGCATACAAGACTAACCTAATCATTAATTGATATGGAACCCATTTCATTATTTTTTACTTCCTCTTGATTTTGAGGAGAATTTTTCCATGAAAGATGAATTCCACGTGACAGTGAAAAATTACCCTATTGGATTCATCCATACATAAACTCTTATGTATTTTGTTAACATTTTTACATTGACATAGGCTGATATTTATCTTTAAAATGGGTTGATGGATCTTAATCCCAATTATATATACATCCTCGCATATGTCCATGTAGAATTATTTTGTCAACCATTCCTTACTGAACTATAAGGCACGATTTTTTTAAAAAAAATTATATGTCATCAATTTATACTATTATAAAAATGACAACACTCCCACTAAACAACTTATAAAACAGAACTTATGTTCATTCATTGTGATACTAAATTCATTTATGTCCTCATTAATGAAAATATTTGATGACCAGGATGAATTATTTAATCAATAAATATATGTCAACAATTTCAAATACTTATAGGAATCATTAGGCTCACAAAAAATTTATTTTTTTCATACATACATCTTAATAAATGTTCATATTTTTGAAGGTTCTTTTTACATCCATCATTGAAATCACATTGTCTTATATGCTTATAAAGGAACGTGGAATTATAATGGATTTCACCATTGTAATTAGTGAAAAGGTTTTGATTATACCTAGAAGGATCAGTAAGAGGAGAAACCCCTAACCATTTATTAAAAGAAAAGAAAAAAGTACATTAAATAGAAGAAAAGACTGTCAGCAAACATCTCCACCACAGAAAACCATTTCCAACTAAAACAGAAAAAATACAGGTCATAATAATCATACCCTTCACCATATCCACAGTAAGGCACTTCATCTTCATTAGTTGATTTCCATTTTGAAGACACTTCATGTTGCTTCAGTATATTATCATACTTCTATCTAAACATCATCTTTTCAAATGATGGCTGCTCCTTACAGTACTGCGTACGTGACACTAGGGTGGCTCCACTTTCCCTCTTAGATGAGGCCCTGGTGGCCACTGGGTTGGGCAGTTGAGAGCTGTCCGTCCTGATATTTTTCCTAGGTGGAGGAGTCATAACACCATCATTTTTAGAAGCCTTAATTCTTCCACTATGTACAATATCACTGAATCATGGCCTGATAGAACTACTATTTTCCTTATCACTTCCTGAAATATTTCCCCCATACCAGTGACCTTCACGGAAGCATAATCATTGTAGCCAACATCCTTCCACACAAGAACAACTTCTGCAACAGCTAAGCTCCCTCATCCATAATATTAGATTTCATATTCTGATCGATTGGGGAAAGGCATTAAGAGTCTGGAATGATACCAAGACAATCACATGACACCCTCTCCATTGCACCCTCATCAGCCAATCTTTTCTTGGAGGTAGTGTGGGACTCTTCAACAGATTGATCTCCTTCAACCACAATGGGTACCTCTTCTACATCCAGTCCTTAGAACCGATTGCACATCGTGACAACTTGAATTTCCCTAGCCTCACAAGCTGTGTATTCAAGAGGAACTGCCGAAGCAGGCCATGATTAGCACGAATTAGTTGTGTCATCCGGGAAGTTCTGTTTTCCAACACCCAGATCACTCCTCAGTCTCTGAAAAGTTTTTATCACTGACGGATTTTAGGACACCTTCGTAGGTTTCATACCAGGCGAGAATGCAGGAGCCGCTGTAAAATCATCCTGGTTCACCCTCTACAATTATACATGACCCAAATGCTCTTCCATCACTGCACTGCAAGTTGGACAGGCTCCCACTCGAATATTTTCTCAAATATCACCCCTGCTCACTGTCAACCCATTCATAGTGAGCTCTGTTCTGAAGGCATGGTCCAAACCAGTAGCAGCACAACATTCACTGGATTTCTTATTCACTACTAGTGACTAGCCACCCGCTCTACCACTACGACAAACTGATGTCATATGTCCAAAAAAGCCCCAAGACACATAGTAAAACATCCATGATTCAAAAACAACATCCTGTTTTCTTGGGATATCGAATAAATATGAATGATTTTGCCCTAGGGTGAATGATTTTAATTTAAGGAGTATATAAAAAATGATTCACTGCCCAAAACATGTAAATACAAAAAGGTTTCTATATATTCCACATATATCATGGTATAACATTATTTTCATTAGTTGGAAGTTGCTTTAGTATTTATGTTTCTGATTGTAAAAAAAAGGATAATGGATGACTCGGATGATTCATCATTGATCCCACCAAGGCCGATAGGTTTTTATTTATCCTTTTTATTACTCTCTTCTTCTGATGTGTATAAGGTGGTGTTACATGAGATAAAACCCCAAACTCCGATAATTAATCAATAATGTATTGATTAATTTTTTATGAATCATGTTCAATGTTGTTCTTATAAATCTTATTACCCACAAGGTTTATTATTTCATTCTTGTATTCAATGAATCTATCTATGAAATCTAACTTATACGTCCCCATGTAGACATATCCACACCTAAAAAAATAATCTATAATAATTATAAACTATGATTACCCTCAACTAGCATCAACCAAAAATGGTCCACTCACATTGGTATGAACTAATTAGTAAATATATAAGGACCATTTTTCTTTTTCAAATAAATTGGGACTTCATAATTTTCCTTGTAATCATTCATGACATACAACAAATGGAATTAGTGTTAATGAATTTAAATACCCATCATTGGGTAATTTAGTCAAATTCATTTCATTTAAATAACCTAGGCCGTGATACCAATGATAGGTATATTATGAGTAATATTAATTAGTTTCATTATCAGTTATAATTACTTGGTTCATCTAGCCCAACACATAATGAATTTAATGTAAATTTTCATTTATATATCAAATTCTATACTTATAAAAGAAGAATCATTTATTATGAAATTTTAAAATAAATCAATCTACATCAAGTCTGGATACATAATTAATGTTTCAAAAAATAGATTTCAAATGATAATAATCCTTCTAAACCATGATCATTCCAGTTGGATACAAGATGTCATAGAAACCTATTGGTACAACAGTAAGTTTATCATCTTTGGATACATGTTGATCTACCTCCACTTAGATAACCATTTTTAATATAAGTAGATATAATATTTGAATACATATTTTATAACCAAAATATGTGTAAATATAAAATTTTTAGAAATAAAAAAAAATCCCTACGTAACAATTTATCTTGAACCTTCTCTTTATTTATTTGGTTGGGTTTAGTTCTTGTTTTATAGTACCTTCTTGACACATGAATAAAAGTTCATATAGTTTTCGAGCATTCCCATCAATCTTCTTCGTCTGTAATGGGAGTTTTGAAGATGCATTGGGATTCTATATCTTCACATGGACTTACTATTTACTCACTATAAGAACTAAAGTTGTTTTGAGAGTCATCTACTAATCTCCATGGAAAATAATAGTATGTTGATCTATGAGATACTTCTCAATGTTTTTCATGTTATAATTTAAATAATATTTCAAGAATTTGTGTGGGATTGTTTCAAATATGAGATCAGTGAATAGTTTATCAGGGTGATTAATACCTAGATCCTCATGGTTATCAATGTAACCAATGAGCCAAACTACGTGAGTCCAAGATAGAGTACCCAATCTAGGAATACTATAGAACCAATATATTGTGATTAAAAACCATTCATATCAATATCTATAATGGTATAACCCAATGAGATGATTGAACTTGATAAAAGCATCCATGTATCAATGGGAATTCATGAGTTCACTAGACATATATTATAAAAATAATATATTAATATATTCCATGTAACACTAATGTTTTTATTTATAAGGACCTCATCATCACTCTCCTCTATGGAAGGAAGATCATAACATGAGGTTTCAAGGATGAAAAATTTCTATTCGTGGGAAAACAAAACTCAATGGATAATGAATCATTCATGAATGTTATATCTGGTGAGGAGAATTACATTCCCTAAAACAGATCATATGTATTGTGTGGATGAAAAACATTCCATTTTTTATATAATCTAAATAATATAATTATTACTACATTGCATTGATAAAAAATTATATGTCAGACAATTACTACATTAATTATTTCTCAATTTATTTTATCAAGTCCAGATATCTATCGCCCTTAATCTTAGAATTACAATTTTTTAGTACATTACAATGTAAATAATCCATATTTAAATTCTTAATGATCTAAAAATTTTCCATGATAATCCTATGAATGAATTTAGGTTTTTGGACTTTCTAACTATGGTATTCCACCTCCTAGATCAATAGAGAGGGTTTCCAAATCAAAAATTCATAAATTGAAGTTCATAAATGGTTGATTCAAAATTTATAGGGGATAAACATTTATCATTAAACACAATGTATATATTATTACATAATCCTAAAAAAATCGTGATAAATCTGGTGAAAGATAGAGTTTTTATACAATTTAAATTTAAAATGTTAGAATTATGGTTTCATCCCCAATAATGTAATAAAATGCATCATTGATTAATATTAATGTGAGGTATTTTTTATTATGTGTAAATGTTTTATGTTTTATCTATAACATGTATTGATAATATTACGTGTATTTATTTCAGTGATTAAACAAATTGGAGAAAATAGTAACCCATAATTCATTTCTTTTAATTTCATTAATTATAAATGAATTTATTTTCTTATGTGATTATACACTTGAATCCATAAAATAAATAATGAAAAAGGATTAAATAAATAAATAAATAAGTTTCATTCCGTGTACACACGATATAGACATGGGAATTTAGTGTGTATCATGGAGGGTTGTCTTCCATGTAGTAAATAGTTTCACCCCATCTGTTTTGAATGTTTTGTGTTTTTGAAACCAGTCTAACAAATGGGATTTTCATCAGATGCATGACTAAAAATAGTATACAACCCTACTAAACATCATATTTCTCTATTATTGGGGGTCCACATAACCTACAAAAGGACTAATCATGTGTTTCATTTGTGTGACAATAAAATGTGCATCGACCTTCTACACACCATGTATCACACATTTCTTGTGATCACATGTCTCTATGAATATATCAATATATTGATAAGAAGTGGGAAATGATGAACTACATGACGTGTACTCTGACGACACATCATGCATTTCACTATTTATATATGAAATAATTCACGTGTAGTTTTACAAGGTATATAACCTCATATATTTCACAAATTTCACTACTAAAACATGTATACTAAATGGTGTATATTCTAGAATCATATCCTGAAATTGGACATGGCATCCACCAAGTCGATCTAGTGTTCATGTGGTGTATAATAAATTCTCTCTATGTAGTTACTACATAGTGTGTCTTTTATCCAACAATATGGATAGGTGGAATTCTCTTAGATAACTGGATTGACTACACTTCCTATACTCGAATGATATCTGGCACGAATCCCTAAAACATCTCAATGACATCTTCAGTTTTCTTATATTTTTTATAGACGAATAAGAAAATTAAATAGTAAACTAAAATGATTAATATGATGAATTTTTTTAACTAAAATTGTATTAAATAAAAATTTTACATGAAATTAAGAACTAACAACCATTTATAATCGAGAACAATAATGAAATAAAAAATTATAAAATATAAATATGACCCATTGGATACCATATGATGGTTTATTGTGCAGCAAAAAAAATATTGTTGGGTGATAAACCAAAAGTATTTTTTAGTTCTAATGGATAATTCACAATATATTCACTGATATAAATGCAATGAACACTGAATTTTTTTTCCAATCAGTTATTTTCATAACAAAATCAAAAAACTATGAGATTATCCTTTCACATTAAACAAGTAATTTTTTTTATTTATAGTTAGACAAATGGGTTGCATAATTTTAGGAACATTCTCAGATGATGATGTTGATATTTTGAATAAACCTTATTGGATTAACAGAGATTCAATAGGATAATCCATGTGTATAATCCCTCTCAAAATGATCCACACATTTTCCATGGATCATCAAACATTTAGAATTTATTTATGGGTGCTATAACAAAAAACCAATTGTCCCGTTTTATTCAACTTCATCACTCATCCATTTGGGATAACATATTATTTTTTAGATAATTTCATTATTTATAGGAAGGGAAGAGGTTTATTGAGGAGATAAATCTATCGTGGAATTTGAATCTCTATTCTAAATTTAATGATTAACGATTATCACTACAAAATGTACATAAAAAACTATTTATAGTGTCAGGGTTTAAGTTAAAATATTACTTAATTTCATACCATCCATGAAGTAATATAATAATATTTATTAAATATTTTTTCAAATATAGAAATAATGTTAAAATTATTTTATTTGTAACATCCAAACATGGGTAATAAAAAATATTATTCATATATATTGTAAATTAATATGGGTTTACATAAAAGCACTTGAAAATTTCAAACTGATTGACATTAATTGAATAAATTAATAAATTGTTTAATTAGATATTTCAATCATCTATAAATATTGAAAATTGATAGAACATGTATAAAATTATTCCTCAGTATTGAGACTAATATTTATTCCACTTATTAAATTCAGATAGAATTTAATTATAATCAATAAATACACTTCATATTTGATTCAGTATGATTCAATCTAGTTCGAAATAGGTGAGATTTCCAAAATTCCAACATTACTATCTAGAACTAGGTCAAGACACTAAAGAAAAATAAAAAAATACCAGAATGAAAGCAAATACATATGAGTTATCAATGAGGATTATTATCCCTTTATCAAACTGTATCATAAAAACGTTTTCAAATGTAGTTTATAAAACGTATGCATGATTCATCAATCACTGACTATCTAAAATAAGCATTTCTTTACCCCATGAGCTTTTAATTAAATGATATTGTTTTATTTTAATTAATGGGACATGATATCACCATTCCTAAATATGGAATGGTAAGATTTGTCCCAAATATATTCACTAATAAAAAATCACTCATGCAACTCCCAATATATCCATCTTGTACAAGAACATCATTTTTTTGTTAGAGAAATCCATCTAACTGAATTTCTCATACAAAAAAAATTGAATTACCAATAAAAAATTACATAAAAAGAATATATCTATGTGAAAAAATGATAAATTCCAACATATATTAAATTTTTTTTAATTAACTATAGGTACCATTAATTTTTTTTCCAAAATATATATCAATGTACATTAGTAGTTCAAAATCTATAATTCATTTATTAACTTTTAATTCTATTTTCATATCATAATAATACCAAGAATTGGATTATCAATAAATGAATATGTTGATATTAGTTATTTTTACCAATATTAAAATTACTATTATAAAATTATGTTTCCAATGAATTATTCAATAATATCAAATATTTCACAACAAATTTAATATACAGATATATATATTACCCATTATATGAATATAAATTTGATAATAAAAATATAAAATTAAAATACTAACCCATAATTTAGAATTACTTATTCGTAATATTTAATGATGAAAACATGAATTATCCTTATACAATATATTTTTTATATGAATTCATAACATATTTTAATTTATATATATGTATAAAAAGAAAAATAAGAAAAACCGTGATATAAAAAACCCCACAATTGAAAATCCCCATAGCCCCCTCCCAAACCCTATTATCATTCACCACGACCGGTGTTCCCTACGATTGATGTTCCTCACAGATCTCCTAGAAATAACCCGTTTACTTGTTCTTCCACACGGAAGGTCAGATAATCTTGTTGTGTCTAACTTTTTTCAAACTACAATAGTTGATAATTTTTTCTCTTCTCCTATATTTCCACTATCTGCACTATTCAGTATGGTCTGGTTCTTGTGGCACGCATGATTGATTGGATGGAAATAGGTTTCTAGGACTCCGCCTTCCACCTAAGTACACCTCAGTAAAATAGGTCTCAAGGGAGGTTAATGAATTTCTTTGATGTTCTATTCTTAGATCTTCTAAAATATTGTTATGTAAAAAAGACTCTGTAATTGATTCGTGTAGTGTTCGTCAGTGGAGGGATCCATTGAATCATGTAGTGTTCGTCAAAGGGGTACACTACTAATGAAGAGGAGTATTCATTAAAATAGTATGGTTCTCCAAATATACAAGTTCCATGCCTACATAACCATGTTTAACTGGAAAAAAATGGTAGCTCACATTTATGAGGTCTACACGATTTTTCTCTTTCTATATCCTAGAGAAAATGCTACTCATGAGCATGAAAAAATTTCAATGGCGATGGATTTAATTTTTTTCTTGGTTCGTCATGGGGATGTTTCTTCAATTCCTTCAATATGTCTGTTGTGGACCAAAAAGGATTAATTTCTCACTTACACATTATAGACAATAAAAAATTGAGCATTTATGTCATTCCACTATTGCATATTTTTTGGGCCTTGATTTGTATCCTTTGGTGGTTTTTGAAAATTTATGCCTTCTGATTACATGCATATGAGGTTTACCTCTAAATTAAATCCAATACTGCCATTTTATGTATTTTGGTATACTCAATGGGGATAATTTTTCAAGATATTTAAAGGATACTCTTAGATTGCTCGATTTAATGAATCATCCAAGATTTATTATATCCCTTGACTGTGTCAAGAAGTCATTTCTGTTCCACATCAACTGACAGCACCAGTAACTAAATTAGGATAATATCACTATCATGACCACCATAACTAAATCATTCCATACAACTTCCAAACCCAATAACAAGCATCCCTAGGAGGATTCACAACTGGATGAGGGAGAAGCTCCCAAATTTTTTTGATGGATCTATTACAGAGATCTATTGGCCCATGGACATGGATCAATGGGATTTTTCAATGTCCACCAAATGGTAATTGATTTTCACTAGTATATAAATTAATGAAGGATATTACTATAAAAACGAAATCCTACATCAAGGATGACTTGGGATTCCTCTTGTAATTTCTCGTCACTAATAAATCATGTAATTTTTGGGTGGTATTATTTATATTTTTTCACTTTAATTGTTGTTTTTATTAATTGTATTTATCTACATTATCTGTAACTAATTTTTTCCACTTTCCTTTTTCTATATATTTATATTATTCTTTTAATTATATTTTCATGATTCATCCACTTAGTTTTAATAGTCTTACCCATATACAAAATATTTCTTTGATCATGTTTTATACTCTACTTTTATTCCTTGATTAATTTTTTCTATTATTTGACTACATTCAAATCCATGTCAGTGTTATTAATCACCTTTATTTATCATATCTATATATTTTTTGAATCCTCATTCTCTTATTATGTTTTTCTTTTATTTTAATTTAATTTCTTCCTCATTGTTGTGTTATTCTCATTCCTCTTTATTGTGAAATCCTCACTTCTTCCATGGTGATCTAACTATCTTTTCTTTCACAAGGTAGTAAGTTCAAAATTGTTATGAGTTTTGAAAATAATTTTTACTAGTTATATATAATTATTTATGGATTTCATAATATATATCAATAGATAATTTCTTAAATGCTATCATTAAATTCCATATGGGATACACCATTAAATGCGAGTTCCCTCATTGATGAGTCATGCTATCGATTTTCTTCATCTACACACCAAATAATTCTATCAAACATCTCTTGAGAAACATCCCAATGAATAATAATGGATTCTATACCTAATTCATTGTTTGTGTTAATTTTTTTTGAAGTTATATCTTTTCCTCAAATCCATGAGATGCAAATGGGGATGGTGAAAAATTGTCCCAACGCAAATCATGTTTCTCTAAATACATTTTTTTTATTTTGTTTTCATTTCATTAAAATAATATTCACTGATTAAATGGTTTGTTTTTTTTGGTTTTATGCGATGTTGATATTAGAGATGAAGGGATTATAATATTAGTGACATGAGGTTTCTATCATTTATTGGAGTTTTCTTGATCTATTTCTAGATAGTACGGAAACTGTCTCATTTTTTGGTATTCTCTTCGATTGTGTGTGGTGGGGGTCTTAGAGATGAATAATGTTGTATTGAATCTATATGTGGAATATCAATAGTGTTGGAGCTGGCTTATTGATCCTAGGATGTGGATTGGTGACCAGTGATTGTTCGCTAAAGGTTGTGGTATAGTTGGAGTCGGTTCAAAGGTTGTAGGACATGGGTGGGTCACTGGTTCTAGAGATGCATCAATAGTACCATGGAATGGATGGTTCACTGGTACTCTCAGGGGGTGATGGATCCTATTGTGGGTTAAATCATGTGTTATTATATTTCATTTTGTATTACATTTCATTATTAATAAAATTATTTCATTTTCTATGTTTGAACCTTCAAGAAAATCCTCATTGATAAAGTAATTAAAATAGATAAATAATATATTATAAACTAAAAAATATAAAAGGAAATTTTACTAAAAATAAAAAAATATAATTTTTATTCAATTGTAATTTATAAATAGAAATTATATGTTGGTAATATTATTAAAAAAAGAAATTTCATTAAAAATAATTGATTTTTAACCAAATTAAAAAAAATTTATATTATCTATTAGTATTAATATAATTGTAATAGAACTATTTTATCAATTTAAAACAAATCAGCAACATATATTTTACCAATTTTTTCGTGAAAGGGAAATATGTGTTGGTATAAAGTTATACCAGCAGAAAATTTACTTTTACAAACATACATGACCATGGTTGAAAAAGTTAAATATATTATGATGTGATCCTTTTATCAAAATAAATATTAATGTCTATGCACCAATTCACACACTCATCGATTGTAATATCCAATGAAACCAAATCATGGAGAATCTATACCCTTAGTAATGTTCCTATAATCTCTAGCCTTAGAAATTTCCAAGTGCAAACATTTTGTGACAGAGTCACATTAGTTTTTGAGAAAACACACCTGCTAATCTATATACTATATATAAAATAATTTTACATTATCTGACCAAAACCCCATATTTAAGAATATCATCATAGCATTTCATGGTTCTCATCATAAATGGGAACTGATATGGAAATATCAAAGCAATAGGTATTCTTCTACATTATTACATCAAATTCATATAGGAAAATGAAACATATGTAATATAAAATTTGAGTGTCATTCAAATAATTTAATATACAAGAATTATAATTAAATGAACTTGTTCATAATACACCAACTCCAACATGTTTCACCTCCCAAATTCTTCTGAGTTTACTAACACTATATCATATAAACATTATTTGTTTAGTTATGTATAGTGTACTATTCAATTATCCCAGAATCTATAAGTCTTATGGTGTTTTTGAATTGCCTCCAATAGTTACATGTAACTATTAGAAACATATGCTCTAGTGTTTCAAACCCTTTGTCAAAAATAGAAATTTATACTCAAAACCAAACATATATTAATGATTGTTCAGGGAGAATAGTGCAATGAATCCATCTATAATTTACCTCCCATGGTCAGACCGACTATGATTTGGGATACCAGCTGAAATTTGGGGCTCACTGTCTATTCAATAGAGATAGAGAGACACCATATTAAGTTTAGAAACCATGGTAAAACTTGTACAAATACATGGATGGAATTTAGAATTTACCACCCATGGTGAAACCCACATCGGGACTAGGATGTCATATGAAATTTAACCATCCATGATAAAATAAAATGTGAGATTGGTATTCAATTCATAATTTATTAAAAATTGTTTTACTAGATTTTTTCCAAGGATGTCATGTGGTTCACATTATTTCATCGAGGGACAATAGTGGTTTAACATTATCATTGGCCAAATTATGTAGAGTTAGTTGTCATTGTTTCATATTCATCACTTGATTAACAGACATAATTGACTACATGTCATATGAAACTATTTTTTTCATTATTTTTCCACACATAAATATAAATGATGGGGTATATGAGGGAAATATTTTATGTTTCCCAATTATATTTTATGATCATAGATTACTTGAGAAATATTGTATATATGTAGAACCTCTTATATATCATTCATGTAACTAGTTGTATTGGAGATCTAGTTTGATTGGATAGATATGGTTAAGAGATGGGATGGAGGATGGTATTAGCTTAAAATGGTGATGTCTCTACTTAATTTTTTATTTTTCCTTTTTTTAATCTACCTATTGAGTGATATTAATGATTTCTATACGCATGTTCAACATGGGACAATTTCAGTATTATGTTGTTGATGTTTATTTGTCATTGATGGTAAACTATATACTATAATCCCTTATTCTTATTCATATATTGAATGATGGTTTGATTATTTTTATGTTATTTAACATGATGATTCCATGTGCAATGTCTCTCCATGATGGTTTTAGTCTGTCGGTGGTTACCAACAACCTCTATGGTCTATAGAAATGTTTATACTGTCACATATTTCAATTTTCATGTTCATAGATCATGTAGCCCATGGACGGGGTGTTACACACACCTATACCCATGCACACACACTCACAGACACACACACACACAACACCCACCACCACATGTCGATTCACCCACACTGACATCCCCCCATAATGTTACATACATCCAAACGCAGAATCACTCTCCTCCAAAAATTTTAATTAGAAATTGATTTTTTCATCACTAATAACCGAAAATTGATATAGGAGTCCTTAAATGACGATATATTTTTTCAGTCCAACAAAGTACCGATAAAGACATTCTTAATCATTGTTGATAATGTTTAGCTTCATATAAAACTTTTTTTATCATTGTAAAATGGTATCATTATCAGTTCTAAAAACAAAGATAAATCCTGAATAATATATTTTTTTTATCTTATATATGTATTACACTCACACCTTTGACCCCCCGCCCTCTTTTTCACATGTGGTGCTCACCCCATTGGAGAGCACCCCACCCCACTCTGTAAATGAAATACCACGCTCATTAATAAGTCTTTTGATTCTTTATTCGAACATGAGACCTCAATGTGTATAACAAACTGTCTTACCACGCCCAAATATTGGTTTTTTCTAAATTATACGACATAATTATATATATATACATACATATTTTTTCCCATTATTTAGTTATATATATATATAATAATTATTAAAAAAATTATAAAATATATGTTGTATGTTTTTTATGTGTCTACGTTTGTAGATATATTAAATGGGTGTATGATAAACAATAACAACTAGGATAGGTTTGGGAATATTATAAAAATTGGTCCAAAGAAGTGTAGAACCTATTTATGATTCTACCTATGCCAAGAAGAGTAAATGAGGCTATAACTTCCTATGTAAAATTTCTTATGGAAGAGCTAACGATGTTCATTCATAGTACTGAATTTTCAATATAGGTAAATATGTTTATAATATTCAATTTCATTTATGAAAAAATAAAAAATATCATTTGAATATTCATAAATAATAATAAATATTAATCAAATGTCAATAAATAAAAATTAATATAAAAGAATATTAATTAAAAGTCATCATTTTTAATAAAATATCCACACATATTATCATCATTATTAACCAAATGTCAATATTTTTAATAAATTTTTTTAAAAAATTCATAAATATTATATATCTATTTTTTTCAATGTTGTAGTCAAAGCCTCTTCTGTTATTTAAAAATGGGCCTTTTTTTTGGGTAGAGGGGACCTATTAACTAGAACATAGTGTGAGGGGGAACTAAATCGAATTATAGAATTTCATAGAGGCCCTCGGGTGTGGAAGACTTAATTTGAGGCCAAATGGCCAATTAATTTTGCCTAAAGACCCATCAAGTGATTAATACTAGTATGGTATCAGGGGCACTAACATCCATACTACAGTTCTAGTGCCGCTATAGTTCATACTACAATTCTCTCCGCTGATGTAGTGTTGTTGGTGCAACAGATTCACAGTCTCTATGGTCATACTACAATATCGATAAATTGTAGTTGTAGTACCCTACTCCCATTGAGATTTGAACCCCCAATCACAATGTAGTATTGTGGGGTTCATAACAGTATGACAAACCCCAACTACTTTACATTAATATTAAACAATTATTAATTTAATATTGATTAGTCTTAATGAATATATATATATATATATATGAAATTTAAATACTAATAAATTTTAATCAAATATTAATGTGTATTATTTTAATATTATTGAATATTGTTAAATAGTCATAAATATTAAAAATTATTAATAAATATTAATAAATGTTAATACAAAATTAAATACATATTCATAAATATTAAAAAATATTAAAAAATATAAAATTAATATTAATAAATATTGGACATAAATAAATAAATATTAATAAATATTAATTAAATATTAATTAATATTAATTAATTATTAATAATTTTTAATAAATATTATTGATTATTAGTAAATATTTTTTAAATACTAAAAAATAGTAATACATTTTTATATTAATGAATATTTATGAATATTTATGAATATTTATCCGTATATATGAATACTAATTTTTTATTTATGATTTAATACTATATAAATCATAAAAAAATTTATAAAATTATAATTAAAAATTAATATAAATTAATTAAGTAACCATTAATACTCATAAATAGTTAACAAAATTCATAAATACTATTAAATATTATTAAATATTATTAAATATTATTAATGAATAAATAAATATAAATTAATATAAATAGATCTAAATAAATATAAAACATTATTAGAAAAAAATTATTAATTAATAATAAATATAAATAAATAATATGAAATATCATTTAAATGTTATATTATATTATATTATATTAATAATTCTTATTAAATAATAATTAATAATAATAAATATTAAATAATGTTCATAAATATACAATAATTAATTTTTTATAAAATAAATATCATTTTAAATAACTCACATATACTGTTATATTGATCAAAAACCATGATTAAGAATAATAAAATTTGATAGTGAATTAATAGAAGTTTAATTACTAAAAAAAAGAATAAAATGACTATTTTTTATATGTGGAGGAAATGAAATCGAATAAAAAATATTATCATGGGGATGTGTGTTAAACTAATGAAAAATTTAAAAATTAAATAAAAAAAATGGAAAATAATTTTAAATAAAATTTCATGTATTGAAATAGAAAAAAATTATTTTGAAATTAAATCATATAAAGCACATTAAATTAAAAAAGTAGTCCTAATAGATCTTATATTCAAATCAAGTTATGTTTTAGGAATAAAATAATAAATCATAAATGGAATTATAAGTCAATTAATATCAATAAATAATGAATTATTAAATTCCTTAACTTTTAATATAATTATATTTATTTTATTGAGTAATAATCAATATAATGTTTTCAATAGTTATGAAATGTTATTATATTTAAATATTATTTTTTAAAAAGTAATATAAAATAGAAAATTATTATTAGATATATATGAATTAATTAAATTAGATTTCATTATTTAATTTGAAAAATATGGTGTTCATATAAAAGTACATTTGGGCTTGTGTATAATTATATTATAAATTATAATAAATAAAAAATTTAATATTTTTTGTTTATAAAATAACAAAAAAATTATTGAACAATCACATGTATAATCTAATGTTTTATGATTTTATAAAAATAAAAATCAATAAATGTGATTTCAAAATAGAAATATTATACATTAATAACGAGAAAATATAAAATCAATGAATATTTTTTATCATTAAGAATTATGAATCATTTTAACGAAGAAAAACAATTTTTAATCAAATTCGGCATTTTTCAATGAAGAATGTTCAAAAAAGAAAATAATGAGATGAATATTAAGACCTCTCCCATTTACCATTTAATTGGTCAATTCCATTACATTATAAGGGATTTACCCAAATACCTGATATGGTAGGAAGAAAGAGATTATACAGTCACAATGTTAGCCTTTTTTAGATTGCATATTGGATTCCCATGAATTGTTGCCTTCAGTCGATTCCCATTCATTAAAGTCACTTCCAGACATTTTTAATTGGAATTTTTCTTCCATTAATATGGTTAATAAGGTTTTAATGAGAAGTGATGGGACTCAGTATGACAAACCTATGTAGACTAATTCCCACAATGATCTGGTTATGGAATTATCTGATCATAATTGTTATATTTTCACACCATATATATTGTTTTTTCTATAATCTGAATTGGAAATTATGATCTTTGGAAAAGTGTGGAGAAATACTCATAAATTCCCCTCAACAATTAAAATTATGATTTTCTTGAATTAGAATTTATTTGATAACTGTATTCTTTTTTAAAACATTAATTAATGATTTATTACATTACATTACACATAATAACAGCATGATGATTAAGAAGTATCATGTCTTTATGAATTTGTTACATTAATGAAAAACATAAAACATGGAATATATTTAAATATATGAAATCTTTTTATCATTCTCAAATTATACCATTATACCAAAAAATAAATGGGATAACCTGGGGACATATTTAAGAAATAGTTGAGCTATAAATCATTGTAAGGGAATAAAAATGGAATAACATGAATAATTTATTATATTTTTTACAATAATAACATCAATGAAATATAAAAGGGGTGATAATCACAAAAATGAGCGATGAGGCATGATTTTTCCTAGTAAGATAATTGGATAATGTAAAATGGGGATACAACATTAAACATGGAATCATAAAAAAAGTTCAATGATCAACACCAGAAAATAATGATGGAAAAAGTACCATGATTTTCTAGGATCACTCCCTAATCCATTGTTTGATTTATCGTGATAGTAAAACATTTCCCAATGCATTGGATCACTATAAAATTCTTAGATCACCCTTCACATTCATTTTATTCAGTTGTATAAGTGTGCTACATAGATCATACAAGGTGGAATCATTTTTCATCACATATTCGTCCATGATTATTTACTGTGGAATACATAAATGTATTTCACCAATAATATAATTATTAGTGCAGAATGGTGAATACCCTTGATAGGAAATGGGTATCGGTATTCACTACAAAATTATCTAATGGAAAGCTTTTGTGATAATTTGGTAACATAACAGAGGTGTATTAATGTTTATGGGAGAGATTAATGATATTTAAAGGGGAATATAATATTATATACATCATATAAGTAGTAATGGGATAGGGAAGAACATATCCCAATCTTTTGAAATGGAGATAAAAGACATAAGATAATAAATATACTGGAATAAAGAGGAGAAAAAGATGATCCATTACAATGAGAGTGTGATTTCAATATCATAAGAGGATCTTCTCGAGATATTGGGGGAAACTTTGGTGGAATATAAAGAAATTATAGTATATTATTGACTTTCTATATGGTATTAGTGTGATTATAAATGAGAGCATGTGTGTGTTCATATAGTAAACGTTAGGGGAGTTCATTATTATTTATCAAACATAGGTTTTGGAAGCTATATAATTTTTTAATAAAAAATCATTCCCATGGTTTTATAACATTTATTTAACCAAATAATTGTTTTTTAGAATATTATAAAGGCCATGGGTTGATTATATTTATATATTAACCTTTTTTATGTGGTTCTTAGTTATGTCATTAATAAATTGATTTGAAAATATGAAAATATATTATAGGTTATGGGGGATTTATAAAGGAATTATAAATGTAATAAAATAATATAAAAACATTTTAATTTAGAATAGAAACATTAATTGGTCATACATACCCTTTATTGAATTTATTTCACCGTTTCTGGATCAGTATGATGTCATAATACACACATCATATTTATATAGTATTTCATTTTTACCAAAAAAATTTGATTATCTATGAAAATTAGGAAAAATTTACTATTGGATATTATTGAAAACCATATTCCAAAAAAATATTTATTCTATAAAAATAATTTTCTATATATGTGAATTTTAACATTGAAAATAATAATGATATTTATTTAGAAATATATTTTTACAATAACAGTTTTTGAACTGTTAAAAATTTACATTTTACATCAAAAAAATTACATAAAAAATTATATATGATAAAAATTAATTAATAAATATAATTAATTAATAGTATAATTTCATTGAAAAATAAATTAATTATTATAAATAAATTTCTTAATTGAATTATAATATTTCCAAAAAAATGAATTTTTTTCCATCATATCAAATTCAAAATCATTTATAAAGTTACAATAACAAGATAATAATAAATTCATTATTCTATAAAATATATAGATTCATATTATTATTTTGTTGAAAAATATTCCATTATTACATCAAAAAACTCCCAAAGGGTAAGGTGCATGGTGGTGAGACATTCAAACTGCGGTTCATCATGCATTTTTTGGGACATGATCAAAATGATATTGAACATGTTCTGTAAAATTTTTCTCTTATTATTTAGTTATTGGATAATATCATGTACTTATTTAATGGAAAATACTATTGATGATATATACCAAGAATTCACTAATAAAGGCACTTAATTGTACACGATCCTGTTAGTTGAAGTCGACACATCATTTTTTCCATTCTAATTAGATTTGATTAAACCCAATATTTGTATTATTCAAATGATCACTAACCAGTTACTATGATATAATTGGATATAATGATTAATGGCCTCTTAAATTCAATAGGATATATTAAATCAAATGATGTTCATGTTTTTTCTATAACCATAAAAGGTTAAAATTCATTTAATTGAATTATAAATGAAATTTTATTTATAATAGTTTGGGTCATTATAATCACCCCCTTTAGAAATTTCACCATTGTTGTTTTCAATTAAAACACTAAACCATATGAAGGAAAATCTATTTCATCACCTCCTCTGGTTCCAACATCGCATATTCAAAAAACTTCTTTCAACATATTACCATAAACATGTGCATTGTCTTATTTCATAGAACCTTCTCTCTACGATTATTGTTCTTCCCTGGTTTCTCCTCCTGTTATATATCATTATACAATAGTGAAACCTTTAGATTCCACACATGTGAGGGTTATGGAATGCACATCCTCAAGGCAGCTACATGAAACACATCATGTACCTTGGATATATTAGATTGGAATGACAGTTGATAAAACAACACAATGATGCGATCAATGATCTCAAAGGAACCTATGTGTGAAAGACCGAGCCTTCCCTTATTCAGAAATATCATGAATTTCTTCCATATAGATATTCATATAAATATCAAAGCTTAAAACTCAATATCTACGTATCATTCATGATTTCCAAAATACCATTTTTTTCAACACTGAGCAGAATTTATTAGCTGCTAAATGGTTGAAACCATTTCCACCATTATCTCAACCATTTCTAGACCTAGTAGATTGTGTTCCACTACTTCATCCAGACATGCATGTTCCCTACACCTCATCCTATATAGGTCTTCATTGGTATTATTTTGGATTCATGAGAGGAAAATATTATTTTATTATAATTTTACCAGAAGATTATGATGATCCCATCATCCTTTGAATTAAATTGATCAAGCTCTCAACAAATCCTCGTGTTTGTGGAAAGTCTTCTCATGTTGTCCATCATCATGAAAATGATAATCTATGATGATAATCAACTCAGTATTTTGATAATGATTGATACTCTTCTATAACATAGAGGTAAATCATGGGTCTTTATTAGATAAAATCAATAGTGGGTTTCTATAAATCCCTGAAACTTCTCTAATGTATTTTATCATTACATGATGGAGTGATAAGTCCAATAAAATTTCAATGATGTGATAAAAACATTTATAATGATCTATCACAATACATTTAACATTATTTCTTATTGATGTCTTTAATATACTAACGATAATTTCCATGGTAATTTTTTCAAATTTTTATGTATTCATAGGTAATGGTTGCATCATATTCTTGTTTTTTCTTTACTTTTTACCTTAAATTTTTATCCTACACGACACCTTTATGTATATTCTGAAATATCCTTCTTCATAGTCCCACCAATAGTGCTATCAGAGTTCCTGATACATATATTTTCCCTCTTTATAGACATAGAAAATTGAGCAATGTGCATTAGCCAACATATCCACTGTTACTTGAGAATTTTTTGTCTGTATGGTCATCACCCAAATCTCTAACCTCCTTCTTCATTAACATTGAACAATATGGATTTGCCTGTTCTTATATCATCCATGATAAAATGAATTCCCACATTATCTATTTGAGAATCTATTATCTTATCATGAATGGGAGGTGGAGAAATCATTTTTCAAATGATTGAGGATATCCATTCCATTATGATTCTTGTGTACATAATTTTCATGTGTAAGAATATAAAATCCTTCTCAATTCTCATCAATGATAAAATTTCCTGATCCTTTCTACATAAAGTGTCTTCCTCATTATTTTCATTCCCTTTATGGTATTGTATTGAGTAGTCATAGTCCTTAATCATCATTAACTATCATCACCAGTTCCTATTAATCTTTTTATGTTTTAATATTTACATGAGGCCCCTGTGATCCATATATATTATACATTTCCCCCAAAGAGATAATCGTGTGAAATTTTTAAGTTGAAGATCACTATAGTCATCTCCAGATCCTGAGTGGGGTAGTTCTGTTCATGAAAATTTAATTTCCATGAAGAAAAAACTGTAAATTTCTCATCCAAAATTAATACACATCCCAATCATCACTTTAAAGAATCCATGTATTCCATGAATGGTTCCCCACATGTGGATATCATAAAACAAGTGTATATATATAAATCTTTTACAAATCCTTGAACATATCCTTGAATTTATTATTTAAAAGAAACACGAATCCCTTTAATGATTTCATAGTTAGAGGATTTTATAATCAGGATAAACTTCGCAAAAATCGATGATAATAGCCCATAAATCCAAAGAAACCACATATTTCTATCATGGATGTTGTCCTTATCCTGCCTAAAATTAATTTTTTTGGAGGGTCTATAGATATCCCAATTCTTGTGACAATATGTCCCAAAAACGAGACTTCCTTCAATGAGAACTCACCATTTATCTACATTTCATAAAGAGTCTCCATTAGTGAGGACTTTATAATATTACATAAATTGTAATAATTATCCTCAATTATATTTGATTAGACTAGAATATTATCTATAAAGAAATAAAATTCTATGTAATCATTACATGATATTTATAAAGCCGAAAATGATTTATGAACCATTGGAATGTCTTAATGTAATTACTATGGACTTATATTGCATATGACATGTATAGAAATTGTCTTGGTGATATCCACTTCTTCATGATTACATGATAATAACCAGAACAATGACCCACCATTGAGAATTATTGGGATCCATGTAGTTTATTAAACATGTTATCAAACATTGGTAGAGGATAATAGTTCATTATCATGATCTATTTTAGCTTATAGTAATCAATTCGTAGGCACATTGGGCCATCCTTCATCATAATGAATAGACTAGTGCACCCCATGGTGAAGCACATGGGAATAATAACCCTTAATTAAGATCTTCCTATAGCTATTAATGTTTCTCCACAAGTTCCAAAACATTTATTCTCTATGAATTATTGGATAGTGGAAATTCCCCAGTTATAGGATCGAATGAAAATTCAACCTCTCGACTAAAAGGAATACTAGTAAATTCTTTATGAAAATAATTATCAGTTTCCCTCAAAATAGGCATGTCATTAAGGATGATTTTTTCCTGAAAAGAAATAATTTTTAATGATATTAATGCTAATGGGGTAATGATATCGATGGTTGAGATGTTAGTTATAAAAAATATTCTTCTTACTTTTGACACAAGTACCAAATAAAATCATAATTTGAAATACAAATAGTGATTTCATTATCAAGGAAATATATGTTGGATCTATATAAGGAAATCCAATACATACCCAAAATTGCATCAAATTACACTAAAGAGTTTTGTCACACTATTTTTTGGAAATTTCATCACAAAAATTATGATAGGGGAAGAGTTATTTAATCGGGATATAGTAATTTCCTCACTTTATCTTTCCACTGATATCCCTACTTCTTTGATTTATGATGGTGTTTGAATTGTAAAACTATGTATCGGTGATATTAAGGAATTAATATTACTAGAATAAAAAAATGGAATGATCAACATTAAATAATGAATAACTTGAATAAATGTCACCACTTCATTGTTGGGATCCATATTATCAGTTGTGATGGCATATGTTCACCATTTCAACCATAGAGGCCATTGAATTTCTAATAAAACCATTGGATTTTTAATTATATTTAATTGTGGACTTGTTACTTGTATATGAAGAAGTAAAAAATACAGTTAGGGATGACTGATTTTTTTATTCTATCACATTTCTGGGTTTCTCCCATCAATAATCACCAGATAGGTGTCATTCCCCCTGAATCCCAAATAATCACATCCCCCTTAGGTAATCTCGGTTTTCCTTATTTCTATAATTTTTAAAAGTGGGTTGTTTAAAATTTTTTCTGCATTATATTTTAACATCACAACACTAAACATAAACTCCATTTTCTACATCTTATCCCCATTATACCCTTGAGATTTATTAATCTCCATTTCAACATGGATATCTCATTGGAGAATTTCCTCATAGCTATCAATGTCTATAATTAATATGGATATTCGTAGAATAGGTTTTAGCCAACCAAATAATTATTCAACCTTGAGTACAAGGGTATAAGAAATTCTAGGGGCATTTCATGAATGTCTTTTGATGTTTTCTTCATTCACCATAATGGATTCATCATCTTTTTCTTAATGGAGTGTAAATATCATTTCATTTAATATCGGAGTTTTTGTGGATATATTTGATTAAAACCATTATCCAGAACTCCTACCAACCATTCTATTTGATCTCTTCCTCGGGTTTTGTATTCTTGATAACTGTCCACCACTAATCAACTTCTCTATATATATGATAAACATCTAGTATAAACTGATCTTTCTCAGAACAATATAATAAAGAGAATATCATCTCAATGGAGTTGATCCACTTTTCTTCAACTAAGAAGACATATTCTCCATTGAATGTAATATCCACTAACAAATAAAGGCCTTAATTGAATGATTTAATTCATATGGGTACTTGTGTGTTCCTCCGAATCTTCATTACTATTCATAACGTGAGTCAATTTAAGGAGTATCTACAAAAAGTTCATGATTCCATCTTCTATCACATATTCCACCTCATATGTGAAATAATCACATTTAAATTCACATTAGATGTTTACCTATATCCAATTATTTACATACATTAACTAGAATACAATAAAAATGAAGAATTAGGTCACTTAAACACCTAAATCGGAATATAATTACATTAAGTTGTTGACTTATAAATGAAATTTATTCGGTAACTCTTTAATTTCTAGTCATCAATCTTTGTTATCCATGATCTATTCAGTGATAGAGATTTTTAAGGTCCTTTTTCATTTAATTATGGTTAGTGAAGAGATTTTTAATTTACCACAGAATATCCCTTCAGATTGTCAAACCGGATCTGTAGAAAGCCCTATGTTCTTGGAATGGTTCTCGATCATGTCTAGATCAATGTGGTGTTTAAGAGTTTTAACCCTATATACATATATTCCAAGGCCACATCGACATGTAGTATCTAGATAAGTATATTTTTTTCATGAAACCTAGTTACTCTACATGTTTCCAAAATTTTAGAAATATTTCTTATACATATTTTTATCCACAAAGACTTATATCGAGTTTTCTACTCCTAATTCCAAAACAAATATTATTTAGATTCAATCTATGATAACCTTTATCTTTATGAAACCTCAATTCAGGATTTGTTACCAATTCTTAAAAATAATATTACCTATAAAATTAATTAATATATTATATTTGTGAATTAGGTACATTACATAACAACAAAAAACATGGATTAGTTTCTTACTTATCTCATATTATTACATTGCACATAAAACTGCATGAGACGACCTGTGGATATACATAATATACGGGTGAAAAATACATCCCAATAAGGGAAAAATATAAAAACATGAAGAATATACTACATTTTCTAAAATATGAATATCAATGAGAAAAAATGTGGTATAATCATAAACATGAATGATGAGGCATGATATACCATTAAAACCTAATGTCAACATGGGAGTTGTCGTAACAATATTAATAATGGGATAATTAAAAATGGTCAAGGACAAACACCAGGATATAATGACGGATAACGTCCAAGGATTTATAAGGTCCACTCCCTAATCCATTTAATGATATCTCATGAGGCATAAACATTACTGAGTGCATAAGAGCGCTATATAATTATAGGTTAACCTGTCACATTAAGAAGTGTGCTAAAAGGTCATACAACATTGAATTATTATTCAACACATTTTATTATATGAAAATTTACTTCTATATAAATACATGTATTTCCATAATAAATTAATTATAATTTCATAATTGTTAACACCTATTATATGAAATGGGTATGGGTATTCATAACAAATTTATTGCCGTTGAAAATCATCGTGAATGTTTGGTAGAAAAATGCGGGTGTAAAAATGATCATGGGAGATATTAATGAGATTGAATGTGGAATAACATTATATATAAATCATAGGGGTTGTTTTAGATATATGGAAGAACATATCAACACATTTCAAAATGGAGATTAAGGGATAAGATAGTGAATAATCTTAAATAATGTGGAGAAGCAGAGGATCCCTTACCTTGAGTGTGTCATTCTAAAATATTGGGAGGAGAATCTTTAGAACATATGGGTACATTGGGAGGATGTTATAGCGATATCAGTTGAGTAAGGATGAGATCCATGTTTTTACTGAAGATAAATGGGAGCATGGGTGGGGTTATATAGGAAATGAAGGGGAGTTCTTTATAACTTCTGAAACATAGATTTTGGACTCTATAGAATATTCTAAACAAAACCATTGACCATAACATGGTTTTCCATCAATTTTGACCAAATAAGGTTGGTTATAATTATTTTATAATTCCATGGGAAGATCATATTAAAATATAACCCTTGGTGATGTTCATGTGAGTCTTATCCTTTATGAAAAGATATTAACACCATCAATTCTACAAGATGTTTTGCAGGATTCCTAATGGATTTATTAAATTAATCAAATGAACTAAAAAAAGAAATTAATTAAAAGGGGAAACTAATTCATTCTTGTAAATACCATTTATAGTAATTATTACAACACTTTTGGGATATTATGATGTCATAATAGACACATTATGTTTATAATGTATATAATGTTCACCAAAAAATTCGATTACATTTAAAAATTATGAAAAATTAAACATTGGATAACCTAGATGTTATAATTACAAAAAAATACAATTAAATTAATAAAATATTATAATTTTTATATTTAAAATAAGAAAAAACATTTATTGAGAAATAATTATTTTTTAGAATAACATTTTATTACACCATATAATAATAACATTTGAATTCATAAAAATTATATGATAATTTATAGCTACAAAAAAAATATTTAATAGTATTATTTCTAAAAAAATTATTTACAAAATCTCTTAATTCCACAATAAAAATATCTTAATTGAAATAAAATGTTACCCAATAATAAACTTCTTATTTTACTGTATCAAAATCCAGATCATTTATAATTAAAAAATAATAGCATGAAAATATAATCATTAGTCCATAAAATATACAAAGTCAGATTATTATTTTCATGTTGCATAGCCCTTTATTTAATTGAAAAATATCCTGAGGGTAAGGTTGACTATGTTGAGACGTTCATGGGGTGGTTATCTGTACATGGTTAGGGCCATGATCTCGATGAGAATGGACTTCAACCATAAAAATCTACAGTCATTCTATATGATGTTGGATCTCATCTTGGGAAATGTCAAGGGAAATTCCAATGATTCTACATCCCTCTTAGGCTCTAATAAATGGGCTTTATAGTGTAAAACCATAATAGTTGAGGCCATCACATTGTTTATATTTGACAATTAGATTTTCTAAAACAATATATTTATATTAATCATATGATCATTGTTCAAAAACAATATTATCATTGTTTATGGTTCTCAATGGTAACAAAAATATGATAGGATATATTAAAACCCATTAATTTAATGTGTTTTCTATTACCATAACACATAATACTAAATTTATTTAATTCTCAAAGGGAATATTATTTAAAAAATATTGGGTCATTAAAATTTATATCATAGAAGCATCTATTTTAATCTACTAGAAATTAAGAGAGAGACAGAGAATTGTAAGTCTGACATCATATGTTGTGGGACTTATTTCAAAGGATTGAATATTTTGAGGAATATTTTTTTTAGAGAATGGTTTAATGTTGAGAGTCCATCATGACAATGGAGAAATTAAT
This sequence comes from Viscum album, assembly GCA_963277665.1. NCBI lineage: Eukaryota > Viridiplantae > Streptophyta > Magnoliopsida > Santalales > Viscaceae > Viscum > Viscum album. The sequence continues at coordinate 1,691,024,087 of OY728120.1, forward strand.
CGATTTGTGGGGAGATATATTCTGTATTTTCATCCCCTAGTCATAGATCCTTGATTATGTTCAAAAGGAGTAACTAGTTTATTCACCACCTCCTAAAAATAATATTTACTATTTTATAGATCATAATTTTAAGAATCATGTGAATCAAAAGATTTTTATTCAGGATAATGAGTGGGTAAAAATATATCACAAGGATAGATTATATTGTGATGTAGCTAACCAGATCCTTTTTTATGATATATTCATTGTGAACTCTAGGTAGGAATATGTTGTTTATGATGGAGAAGATTACAAAATTGAAACTCCTAGCCCACTGGTATTACCTTTCACAACATTTTTCAATGAAAAATTAAGGATATTCTAGGTAGTAACACATAAATAGAAGAAAACTATTGATATTTTGTGAGTGTGTGTGATTTATTGGTGAAAATAATTTAAAATAATCTTATGCACTACATTTTTTCATCATCGTTACTATTCCAAGATCAGTAATGGATTCTTAATGATAAATACAATTTATGGTAGGCTTATTCGCACCCCTCACTGGCTGGATGACACATAGTATTGATCCTCTATGAAAATAACCCATAACCTTTTTCATCCATCACAATGAAAATATGTTTCCTCGACAGATTACCCTACAAAGGATAATGTGGTTATGGACTCAACGGATGTGGGTCTAGAATAGACAATCAAACCTCGATAGCATTTTTTGGGATAGATCAATCAAAAATAACTATATATTTTGGTCTCCTAATCAACTCGGTTTCCATTCTTTTTTTATACATTATTGGGTTGGATGGTAGGAAGCATGGTTTTTCTTTATCACAATTTAAAATTTATGTGTCTAGATTTTTTTCAACTAATATTATTACATATACATGTCATATTTTTCATTTAATTGGAGAATTTTTTCTCAAACATACTCTTATATAACCTCTCTATATATCAAATTATTGTATCTTATGTTGTATATCATTTATATTTACAACTCTAAATCATTATCTTTTTTCTTTCATTAATATCATCTCATAAGTTTTTATGAAACAAAGAATGATCAACAGTTCCAAAAATTCACATGAAAGGCACTGGGGGTCCATTTTTCTATATGATGTTAGTTTTTTTTAAATTATAATGTTTTAAATACATGTTCATGGTAAAAATTCTACATTGTACCTTCCATAATTAATAAAACATTATATTAATAATTTTAAGGTGTTTACACTAAATGTACATTATTTTATTATTCAAAAAATCTATCATTGGTTAATCAAATAAATGTTTTATTTAAATTTTTTATTAAATATTGTTTTATTAATGGATTGATTTATTATTTATAATGTGATGGTATATGTCAATTACCAACATTATTATTACATGATACCTCAGAAACATTGTCACTAAAAACAGTACACTATCAATTATTGGTTGCAAGATACTCACAATTAATTTATTTATTCCATGATTATGAATAGTTAATAGGGGACCGTCCATCCATATGTTATAATATAGGGAAAATTAAGAATTACCACTCCATAGATTTTAACAAACACTATAATCTCAAAATTTTACACAAATCAAAACTCTCCTCAAATAAATTATAACAATACAATGTGAAGAGGTTATTTTTCACATGTAATGAGAAGCTCAATATTGTTTGTAGATCAAGACAACCCACCTCCATTAGAATATTTTTCATCATCTAACTCTTTATTACTACCTTAGAATTATACATAAAATTACTTTTCTATCCATAAATATCAATTTTCTACAAAACATTCCAAAATAAATATTCGGGGGATTATTTATGGATACTCAATGGATGTTTTATTAGACAATAAAAATCTCTTTAATATTTGTCAACCTTGAATTATGAATCATTTCATTCTTGAATAAAGTATCATATTATAATTTAAAGCATTGGTTGGAAGCAATTATTACATGACCTTCCACTGATTTCTTAATGAACATCAAATACTGATAATTTTTCAAATCACATATTTCATCATTATGAATATCTATAAATAATAATAATAATTTTTTGTGTGTCAGTAATGACTGGCCAATATTATGGTAACCAAAAAAAGAAACATGTACATTAATTATTTATATTGTATTTGGACTCAGTTTGTCTATAGATAGGTGAGTTTCTTGGGTTTGGTCTTATATTATATAGTGATTAAGAATCATGAAAACAAATAAAAATGTAGATTTGTTTTCATTTTTTTTCTAAAATAAGTGGACTATCCCTTAGTATCCCATCACATTTCCTATAAAATCATTATTCAATTTAATATTTAAATTTTCCACTCTAACCATTTGAAACCTCAATTGATGATCTTCAAGTGGACATTTCAAATAATTTTGGGGTTGAAATGATCACAATATTCTATAAACACATTTATTACGGTGAGTAATGAAATCCAATCACCCATTAGTCAATCCAATTCTCATTATCTCTATAAATGAAGAGATTGAGACAACATTTGAAATCATTCGAGTAAGGTCGATAGTAATCCTAGGGTGCCATTTGGAATTTAGATCCAATGGTTACACAATACGCATTCCTAGTATACTATACAGTTAACACTATCATGTTTAGGGATGATAGATTATGTAAATCACCAATGTGTATAGTAGGTTTTGGTCAGGTGTCTTGGTTTCATGATTAGGACATTACGACCTAGCATGATGGATTTAATTTAATTTATTAATGCTCTAATTGTTTTATCTACATGCATATATTCGATATCCTATATAAGGAAAATTGTTGGGGTTTATAAAAAGAGTATTCTCCTCACGCATTGCATGAGTAACATAGTACATATGAAGAACCATATATATTTATTTTACATAAAAATTTATGTAGGTTATCTAGTAGGATTGGGAGGATAAGGTTTTGATATAGGAAAAATGATGGACCGGGGTTGTTATGGTGACGTAAAAAATTATATATTTATTGTTTTCATTTATTTTTAAAAATTGTAGTCGGTGAAAATTTTTATGTATATATACATGTTCAATATGGATCCATTATTTTTATATCATGTTGATGTGACAGAAACATTGTTGTAATTACATATTTTACTCTTATGTTGTATGATTTTATGATTATTTATCTTATATTTCATGTAATTCTATTAAGAGTATAATGTCTCCACGACTGTTATAGACTGTAGAAACTCAAAAATATTCTTTAGTGTATAGAGAGGTGTGACTAAGGTAATATATTGTTACTGGATAATTCATTATTCTAGTAGCTCTTTTTCGGTGTGTTACACACACCCATACCCATGCACAAATAATACCACTAAGACACTCACACACACACACACCCATATCTATATTCATTATCACCCGCACACCCCCTGTGACAACCATGAATATGTGAACACCCACACTCACTTCCCTCTACATCCATATGTTAGAAATGTTTTTCATTCCTAATAAATTGTTAAAGATTTAGGAATCTTTAAAATATAGTATATTATATCATTACTTTCAATGTAATGATAAGGAGACACTTAATTTTTGTTGATAAATTATTACATAATATACACTTCTCTTGGAATTGATAATTTTTTTATTTTTCTTCGCTAAAAAATCTCAAAAATCTCAATAATATATTATTTTTTTCAATTTATTTACATACTAAAATAACATAACACATTAGTTCCCCTCCCCCACCATTACCACACACCTATATCACCCCACCATCCCACAAGATTTTCACATCCCTTTTGTAGTCTAAAAAATTGTTGTTCCATCCTAGATGGTCATCATGCCATGAATTTAATTCAAATACATTGTATTAATTGCACAATGACTCGAAATTCACCTGGGTGTCTTGGGGTAGTGAGAAAGTAGACACAACATGGGAAAATGGAGTACAAGCAATAAAACCTTGTTATATCTAGTCATAATTATTTCCATATCTGGATGGGTTCATCATTTTCATTATACATTTATTATTAACTGACCATATTTAGATTATTGAGAAACAAAGAAGATAAATAATGTATTTTGTTAAAGGATAAATTTTTAATTAAATCTTGAAATGATATTTATCTTTTAAAACTGTAATCCTCAATAATAAAATAAATAATTATAAATTTGATTGTGGAAGCTCTGATATCCCATTAAGGATATAGGATTAGTAAAAGCTCTTATTTTTCTTGGTTAGAACTGTAAAATTGAAATATTTTATGGTTCATTGTCATATTGTAAGAGAGGTAAATTTCATGAACAGTGAAATATTTCCAATGAATATTGAAAAGGATTATCTCCTAAATAAAGAGGATAAATTTTCATGAGATGTTTATAATTAATTTATATAGATTAGATAAAATAATACATCAATCATTTTATTTTTATTTAGTGGAAATATTCATTACCTAAAACTATTTTTGATAACTATCATTATATTTTTATGATCTAACAATAGAATCTCTCTAGTAGTGATACACATGTTCTCATATTTTCAGGTGATAGAATGATGGTTTCATTTTATTATGTTGTTTAGATTGATGGTTCCGATGATTCATTATGTCATAAATAATCATACATTAAATCACATTCATAAGATGATGAAGGATGAAGAAGAGTACCATGAGAATTCATTATTTTTTATAGAGGGTCTATTTTTTGTTTTTTGGAATAATTTGAAATTTTTATCAATCTCTTCACAATAGATATAGTCACAATTTAAAGAGGTAAGGATATGGATAAAATATTATTTAACTACAAAATGTCCCTATGTTTATATAATAAAACAGATATTCCCCAAATACATTTAATAATATTATTACTATTATTTTATCATATATTTTTATAACTATGACGATGATAAAAATTATTTTACCAAAAAGAAAATAAATATTTATTACGAGAAAATTTTTTGTATGACAGCCATCCTCATAATTTATAAATCTATATTTAATATCATTTTAATAATTAATTTCCTTTGGAAGAAATATTTATTTAATTTATGTGATCAATATATCATCTATAAAATTATTCCTCATATTGTAAATAAACAATTTATCTTCTTATTTAAATTCAGGAAGAATTTATTTGAGATCAATAGAATTACTTAGTCTTTTACTCGCTAGGATTATTTCATTTTGGAATTAGAAGAGTTTTCCTGATGTCTATTACTACTATCTAAAAATGTGTTAAAACCCTAATAGAAATAAATTTATGTAATAATGTCGATAACCACACATGATAACATTCTATGTAATATAATCCCTTTATCACAATATATCATCAATTAGGTAACATAGTTGTTTCAGACACATAAATGATTGATATTCCATTCATTAACTATATGAAATAAACTCATAATTACACCATGATCATAGAATTTAATGTTACATTTTATTTTATATGAATGTTTCAAAATACCATTATCTATTAATATATATGTGACAAATCATATCTCAACATATTTATTAATAAAATATCATTCAGGATGTACCCAACATAACCAGATCCCTAAAAACAAATATGGAAATGTTTTTTTATTATATCATTGAATGTGAGTCATGATATTATTATCTAATAATGACAATGTCAATGGAATATTGCACACACTCATAGATAGGAATATAAGATTGTACTGATCATGCAGAAATCCTACCTGCATGTTAGTTCACATAAACTTATTTTATCAACATTACCATGTGAGGACTTCATGAAATGAAGTCTCATAGTCTTATGATTACTGAGACCATATAATAAACATACTATGTTCAACATAACAAAATGTTAACTCGCCATAGAACTAGGATTAATAATATCATTATGGAATTTTAATGCTCCAATCAATATAGAAAACATTTCTAAACTTTTCAACATGACAGATACAATAGGAAATTAATATAATAATGTCAAATAGAACTATGAATTATATATAATTTTTTAGTCATTAAATTGTTGTAATATAAATGAAATCCAACTTACACACAAATTTTTCTTGGACACCAACTCCAACATGACCTTTAACACTAAATCCCATGACCCTTAGATCATTGACTGAGTGTTACATTATCTAATGAATGATTGATTTCATGAATTCAACCATAATATTGTATGTCCACTATTTATATTGGAGCATAGTAGGAGTATTGATCATGACTAATAACTGATATTTCACGTTATAAATTCCACCATGGTAGGATCTTTAAGGGTCATCATCTGGACAATCAAGGAGAATCACTAATACAACTGTATTATCTAGTGAAAAAGGAAAATATGCCATTACCACTTATATTCATTCCACCAAAATTATGTGTCACATCAGGAAGCTATATATTCTATCTAGGTAACTCCTTCCTTTAGAACATGGTTGTTTACTCTATTTTTTGTGTTAAAAAAACCTCATATAAACTCCCACACATGGTTGTAGCATAATGTAATTATGATCAAGAAATCTTATACTCAGTTGTGAAGGTTAATAACATAGAAATGAATTGTTGGTGGAAAACAAACCAAGACATTTTATCCAATATGATGGATCATTCAAAAAATTTTCAATGTCATAAATTCTAGGAACAATGGATATTTTTCCCATTGCATACTAGGTTAATAAAAAACCAAAAAATAGAGAAAATATTGAAAGATAAATTAATAATTAATTTATCTTCATTAAGAAAACAATTACCTCATCTATATAAATTTCATTGATATTTATAATGATCGACCAAATAATCCCTATCAGATTACATACATTTCATTAGAATTATCCATGTATAGAATCCCTCTAGAAATGATCGTCACATTCTCATATGATTTCCAAATGATTCCAATTGATTTTCTTGTGATAGAATAATGAATAAATTATATTGTGTTGTTCTTGTTGATCACCCATCATTATATATTCATGGATTCCCCAGATATAATTTCATTCATAAGAGGAAGAGATGATATAGTGTTATTAGTGATATCCATTGTGTGAAATGATTCTCTATTCTTGATTTTATGATTAATGATTAGCCATACTCAATTGAAATAATCATCTATATAAAATTATATTGTTTAATAAATAATATTATTTAATTACATACCATACCTTAAATAATATATATATGCTTATTAAACCTGATGCCAACAATAATCTGATTACTATTATTATTTTTTGGTACTTGCGTTGACATAGAAAAAATATTACGTAACTAGATTTTAAATCAATAATTGATACCAGAAATAGTCATGGACATTATCAAATCCTTATAATTTATTGAATGACTGAATGACTATTTTAATTAAATCTTTCACTCATTAATAAATAATTTCAATCAATGTAAAATTATAAAATTATTTCATAGCCTTGATAATATTTTTTATTACATTTATTAAATTCAAATAGAATTTAATTGAGATCAGAGTAAAAACATACAATGTGACCCTCTATGATTACATATCATTGGAATTAGGAATGATTTCCGAAATTACAATATTACAATATATTAATGGGTCATTGACCATAAGATAATGAATATAATGTCAAATAGACGACAACTATATACCCATGCTCACTAGATAATATAATCCTTTTATCCTAACAATTCATCAAGAAGGGTTCACATTAGTTCCATTAAACTATATGAGTGATACATTTTTTTGACATTCTAATTTAAAAACAATGTTACACTAAAAATTTGGAATTTGATGTGATGGATATATTCTAATAAAAGCAGGGAGATATCATTGTTCATAAATATTGATGTGGAAAATCATTCCCAGACATATTCATTAATAAAAAAATTTGTCATAACACCCCAAAAAATTCCAACTTCACCATGAACTATATTGTCTTTGTTTGTTTGATTCCTCAAATTGAAATAGTTATAATATGAATTAATAAAAACATTAATGTCAATGGATCATTACACATTCTCATAGATTTAACTATATAATGACACTTAAATAAGAAAAATTCCTACTATTGAGAACGTTCACATAATCACCAATTTTAATGATTACTAAGTGATAAATTCCACACAATAAGTATAATTGTCTTATGAGTACTCACAGAATAAAGAATATAAAATTTTCCCCCCAAAAAATTGCTTTATCATACAATTGAACTATATTTAAATTTACAACTATGATATATAATCTTTACGGGAGTGATGAAAGTATTTTATTAATGGATTCTTAATCCAAGAGATAAAACCATAGAACCAGTAAGTGATAAAACTTTCCAATTATTTTTAATAAGTGAGGTTGAGCTTGTGCACAATCTCAAAGCATACTCTTTAACAAATAGAAGGAAATCTAAAAATTTTCTTGTCCAGATCTATCCTAGTACAAACTATTATGAGGCTTGAGTATTCTATATGAATCTATGTCTTCATGATATTTCCAGAGTTCACTATATAGAGATGATAAAATAAAACATTAAATGTATACCATATCACCCAAATTTTTTTCATAGTCATGGAAATCATCATAATTCACCTCCTTTGTAGATGGATCAGATTTTGATTAATCGAGCAAGAATTATTTTTTTCCTGGAATAACACATCACGAAAAAATCTGAACATTTTCTAGATGTTATTTAATGTGTGGAGATGGTATTTATCAAAAAAAGATCACAATGATAGTGTGGATTATGATTGTTCAACTTTTTCTACAATTTAAAAGATTATATTATTTGTACTTTTTATTATTAAAAATTTTGTGAGATATAATAATAAACTTTTTTAATTCTACCATTATTTTATCAATTCTCAAAATTAACCAAAATTAAATTCATAATATCAAATTTCTTGGAAATTCTTGGGGAAACAATGCATATAAATATTCCTACTGATATTGACATTGTCAATGAAAATCATAAGAAAGTATTTATTTGGGTGGCCTTCCCACAATTCAGTGGATTCCCCTATCAAGAAATTTTGACAATATTATTATCAACACATTCATCCAAATTTTTATTTAATATAATCAGGATGTTAAATTCAATAATTGTTTTATTAATTCAATGGAAACTCCTTATACAAAATCCTTTAAAATTAGTCCATAATTTTTTAATGTAAACACATAGCTCTATGGGTTTAGTCCCATTCATTTAATGGAATCCATAATGAAAAAATATTAACATATAAGATTCTGTAATATTTTTTATAAAATTTTATTGTTTCATCACGTACATGTCATGTAAATATTATTTGGATTTACATAAATTACAAACCATGTTTGATAAAATAATTACACATGATCCATATATATAAATTACATTATTCAAAAATTAATTCATTGACATATTTTAATGTGGTCTATAATTCATAAATAATTAATTAATAATACATAGATAAAAACATAAATTGAATGTTCATGAGATTATCTCATGGATGATTTATTATGGGAAAAATAATTCAAAATTATTCCTAGGAGAAATAGATCATTGGGTAGGTCATGGAAGAATTTATAGTATTCTACCTATCCACATGTGTCTTATATGGGATAGAATTGTCTGGGTTCCATATTGAAGAAACTCACAATTCATTGGAAAACAGCATTTATTTATTTTATTAAAAATATACATGATTGAGAGGGGAACCAAATGATTAGTTTAAATGGAATTTTATAAAAATCATTTGGCATTAATGTCTCATATAATAATGGATGAAGGGATGAAATATTGTCAATTAAGTATATTTAATTATAAATAATTACATATCCATGAAATAAATTTAATTTAATTAAACCTATACATACAATGGTCTTTTTCAGAGTCATGAACTGTCATACACATGCAACAAATAACAAATGTATGCTGACTAACATTCACTTATATTTCTTATTAAATAATAATATAAATGTGATTTCATGAATTAATTAATTCATTAATTTATTAATTTCATTTAATCTTAATGACTATCCACATTCTCAAGGAGACATCCATCACAAAGTAATTCTTGGAAAATGAATGTTATAACCAATAATGAAATATTATTGAAATAAATTAACAATGAATTTAATAATTATTTAAAACCCTTATTTAATTTTCAAACACAATAAGTTCCAATCAGTATAAAATATTCTTAACTATATAATTACAAATTTAATGTGATTTGATTATTCAATTTATTGGGAGACTATATGGTGTGTACTATTTAGATGCACGAAATGTATCTCATTTCATGTGTTCTTATGCTATATGTCTAGGGATTCAGCGTGTACCTCAGCTAAACTACACAACGTTTACTGTTAAGTTACATGCCATTCATCTCTCTATCCATGTGATTAGGATGCATTTCAAGGTAGTCAGTTTGTATCTTGAGAGATTACATGTATTGTAATTGATAGTTACACACCATGTGGTCCTTACGTCAAGGGTTTGGGATATCTGCATTAGTACTTATCTTGTTCATTTTATGTCAGACTACACACCAAAAACAAGCTAGCCTCGTTCCATGTTTCTAACAAGAAATGTGTTCATATAACCCATCAAAGGACTCGGTGTGTACATTGGTGTATTTACTACACAATTTTTATAGCCTGGTTACATGTCCATTATCTTTAGTGTTGTGTGTACACATGTCTCATAGAATGGATCAACATGTATTTGGGTTGCATAAAATGATGAATTTCATGCCGTGTTCACCAAATACATTTCATGTGTTTCATTATTTATCTACGAGGTCAGTCTCATGTGTATTGACCATGTATATGACCACATATTTCATGAATTTTACATTTATACGATGTATACTACACAACATGTATGCCATCTACACACCCAGTAATCCAAAATTTCACTTGATAGGTTGTCAAAGCCTAAAAATGGTGTGCAATAAAAAACTGCATGTAGTTATTTCAAGGAATGTCATGTATCCTATGAAATCGAATTATGAAGATCATTCTTTTACATAGTATATTCTATAGGTACAAAACATCCCTTTCCAAGCTATCAGGATAGAATCCATGACTTTTGTAAAAAAATTCCTAACATGAGAGATGGTACAGATGAAATAGTCCAAATTCTATTGGGAATATTAATTCACTAAAATATGAAAGGTGAAAATAATTCTTATTTATAGTTTAGTACATAAACACTTATAAACCTAAATCATGTTTTCACTACATTCCCACAATGAGGAAGAATTAAAATTAAAAATTTAATTGAAGAAGACCAATGAAAAAAAATAATGGACATGTGTTGGAAAGTGGCAAATACAAAATTCTATAATGATGATGGCACACATGGAAGTGGATATTAAAATATTTTATCATTTTAAAAAACCTCATAAAAAATATTAATATCATGTGCTGGAATATTCAATAAAATAGAATCGAACCTAATTGACGATTATATTTTTGAAATAATATATATTAAATAATAATTAAACAGTGTGAATTAGTTGCACCATCATCGTGAAGAAGATACCGAACATGATACCAATTCAAAAAAGATAATATTTGAATAATTAATTTCAATATTATATTGAATTAATACTCAATAATCAAACAATTTTTTCTTCAATTATATGTCATATTAAATGTGGAATAGAAATAAGTTAAAGGAACATTAGGTATTTACATTCATCTTCTAGTGGTCAACATGTATTTGGATAATCATTTATGGTGCATCCACTATGATAAAAAAGGAATGTACAAGAGTCCATCATGATATAAAGGAAAAATACTATTATAGATACATATAGGACACAAACAATAAAAACAATTTTTATGTGCAATGGTGACAAAAAACATAATGAATGAAAAAAACTATAAATGGGCATGATCCCCCTTACATGGCATAATTATCACATTTTCCTAATAAGAAACTATTTATGATATACTGAAATAAACTTTGATGAATTATACCTGTAAAATTCATAAAAACATCATTATTTTGTTGTTATGAAATAGTTTTTAGGTGTTTAGGTGATGTAAATATTTAATGGCATAATCCAACTTCCTAATAACTATTTATATTTGTCACTGTCAAGGTTTAGTATTCTCCAACTTCAAAATAAATAATAGAAAATTGGTATATGGATTCCGAAAAATCACCACAACCATATATTCTTGAATTGAGTGTCAATAAAAAATAATAGGGGGGGAATCACTGCTTTCCTTGGTTTTTGTTTCTCTATAAAACTCTGGAGAAACATCAAGCTCACTCAATGAATCATCACATCTCCTTAGAACTTTGGGAATGAATACATGAGGGAACCCTAAACTCCATGGGGTTTTGGCTATTGATGATTTATCACTAAGATAATTAGGGAGAACCTTTGTGGGATCTCCATCATTGTTCTATGGATATCGCACCATTGTACCTCTCTTTCCTCCATGGAAGAACATAACTAGATCAGAAAAGGTTCACTAGAATATTGGAGGTTCACTAATCTCTCATCATGGAATATTGATTTTTCCAGTACCTAAATAATAAGTGGAACAAATACAAAAAATTTAAATTATGGGGAATAATAGAGACATGAGTTGGAATTCCTGATCATGGACATGTGGTTAGTGGAGAATCTGAGGGTGGTAAAAAAACTCCAATAGGAAAATAACTCTTAAAACACTAAATAAATTAAATTAATGAAAGAAATATTAAATATAAATTTAATTAACATAACTAAATGGTAAATTGGGATTTAATATTTCTCTACTGTTTAAATAAAAATTCATGAACATATTTAATATGGAATATAATTTCACTCCCCACCATAAAAATTCAAACTTAATCACCTCACGAATATAATCCACCAAAAACATCATTAACATGAGCATATCCTTAAAAAGAATCAACTAATATTGTATTACTTAATGATTCCCCCATCCATGAATCAATGTTACACATGTCACATGAATTTGAATGATATTTTAGATGTTACTAATATTGATAATGTTTAAAAATTATAAAAAAACATGATAAAATGTCATACTAGCACATACCCGAGTCTCTATCTAATATGACGCCAATGAGAAAACAAAAACTAGAATATCACATGCCGAAATGTCCCTATAATACAATTCTAGTTCCAATAGAACACCAAAAAACATAAGTTGAATTCCTCCTCACTAGAATAAAGGAAATGAAAAATGCAAATAAATTAAAATGGATTGAAACTCGGTATAGAAATAGTAAAATAATTAAAATTACCATAAAATTAGAGGAAGAGAGAGAGAGAATTTATAATAAATAGAAAATTTACAAAGAAAAATATATCTACGAGAACTGATAAAGAATCGGGGGATGGAAGCACCTAGAATTGTGGACATTAAGAAGAGAAAAATCACCTAAAGGCTCTTTAGGATGACTCTCAACATAATGAGGATTATGAGTCTTAATGGTTGGAATCAGAATCATTACTTGTGTATATGACCGCCTATCACAAAATCTAATTGGTAGAACCTCAAATTATGGGAAACATCATGGACACAAGCAAGACATCCCAATATCCTAGGTCATCTCTTAGAATAGTGAAAAAAAATCAGGGAATGTTGATAGATTTCTATTTGAAAACAAACATCCAAATGCCAGAAATCCTAGTCGAGTCTTACCAAATCACATGGTTCCTTGCAATACGATACTAGCAAGCAAGAGTTTCTAAAAGGGTGAAAAAGTAAAACCAATAATCATATGGACCAACCAAAAAACAAAAAATTCACTGCCACCACAGGCTACCCAATAATATACAATAATCATGATATATTAAAACAAGTAGATAAAACTGTGTTACAAATTGGGTAGAAACACAATAGAGCTAAAATAATATCAACTCCTTGGGATAAGGTAGACTGCATAGACATGATATCATGTTTCGACCATACCATTAATTAGATCTAAAAAATTTTTAAACCTCATATAGAACACAATCACAAAACCTGAAACCAGAGAAACAAACTAGTAGAAACAATCATAAGCCATCTATAAGTCTCGGTTTGACATATAAATTAGGGAAACAAAATGAAAAAATAATCAGTAAGAAATTTGAAATATATCTAAAGATATGGAATGAACTAGATGAAAGAAATAATAAAATCTTGTTGTAATAATAATCTCAACCTAAAACGTCATTTAATAAAATGAACAATCGATTTCAATTTTATAACAAAGAAACATTTAGACCCAATTAACCTCTGGTACCACATTAATATGTGGATTACCACTACATGAGAGATACTCCCCATGAAATAGCCTATGATCTATTGGTTGTTTTTCTTAAAAAATATTTTAAATAGGAAAATTATTATTAAATATAGTTTATTACATAGAAATTGTAACGACCTAAAGTTTCATTAATGAAAATCCCTCTTGATCCAGTTAAATGTCTCTTTATGAAAAATGTTTTTATAAGATGTCAACTTCTTTGGTTTTATGTTAATATTTGGAACCATTCCTTTTATAGCCATTGAATAGTGATCACATGATTAGTATAAATTTAAGGCTTTAACGAACCCAATTTTACTCAGACAAAGGAAGAAATGGCCGCATCCAGTAAAATTGCCCCATACAAAGTCCATTTGTCGGAGCTCGGAAAAGAGGTGGTGTCTTTGGGCTTCGCCCTTGACCAAGCCCAAGCCGAGCTTCATTATGTCATGCTCGAACGAGACCGTCTACGGGAAAAGTGGAAGTTGATAGAGATTACCACTCGAGCGATGTTATCTGAGCCGCCCCATGAGCCTATCACCATCACACACCTTACCCTTAGATCTTATGCAGCTTTTTTAAGGGGTTATGTAACAAATGAGTAGTACTATGTTCTTGTACATTATTTTTGTATATAATACTGAATATAATTTCTAGTCATTTTTGATACATTTTAAATAGTTTTTAAAGTACAAATGTTGTTTTGGTTATTATTTAATTTAGAATTATATTTTATTAAATTAAGGGATTTTTTGAATTAAATAATATTTTAATAAAATATTATTATTAATATTAAATTAATTTTTAAATATAAATGATCTTATAATTTTATGAATGCAATTAAAAATTTTATTAAGGTCTGAAAGCCATTTCTGTCAAAACCCGTGAATTTTTTATAAATGTCGGTTTTTTTAAAGTGAAAATTCACATATTTAGAAAATTATTTAGATAAAATTAATATAATTTTTGGAATCAGGATGTCGAAATTATCAAACGGTGAATTTTTCATAATATTATGAGACAATCAAATTTTTGGGTAAAAATTAAATACCATTTAAATATATAATATGTTTTATGACATCATAATGACCCAGTGGAGATGTAATAAAATACCATAATCCTTATGTTCGGACAATATATGTTTTATCATTATAATAGTGAGGTTTTGGGTTTGTTTGACTTACTTTTCAAAGCATTAATGAACCCCTCAAGACTTATTCAACACTTTGCCTTTTTAAATTAATTTCCATGGGAGTGTGACTCACATCCACATAAGCAACCCTAATTTTTTAATAAGTTCGGACCTTGGACTTATAAAATATTTTTTTCCTCTTTCCTTTTCCAGAAACCATGGTAAAAACCCATGGGATGGTTTGTGGTTTGAATTATTTTAATATAAGGGGTCCCAAACCTAAATAATAAAGAATTCCCTCACCTTTCCTATATAAACCCACCCAAGCTCCCACTTCCTCCTCACTCAAAGCAATTGGATTTCGTCCAAACTCTGACCAAATATCTCTAGAATCCTCCCAAGGTGCCCTAAGATCCCAAGAAGACTCTCACAAGCCTCTCTCTAGCCTTTGGAAGCACACTTCCAATTAAGGGTTTTTACTTCCTTTCTCATTTTTTTCAATTTTATTTAAGTTGTATTGACATTTTAATTTCAATTATGAATGTTTGGGTATGGTTTCGTACCTCCCCCACACTGATCTCTTATTGTTTGAATGATGGGAGACCCCTTTCTCTCTCATTAAATGCCTCCCATGTACACCCGTTACTATGCCGAAATTCCGAAAGGAACTTCTCTCTCTTCTTTTACATTCAAGCAATACTTTTGCATCATGAATCTAAATTACTTTTAAATTATTGGGACATGTATCTATATGACCTCCTTACTGTAAATTACATGTAAATATGATGAGGAACCCCTTTCTCTCTCATCAAACATTTTTTTGAATTCTTATTTCATGCTGTTACGCTGCCGAAATCACACCAATTTTCTAAGCCAATGTCATTGTGTAGTGAATACCGTGCCCATTTCTCCATCAAGGGTATTCACCTTTATGCACATTTACTTATTGATTGTAAAGTTTCATGTATGAATTCCACATTCCTTTATCGTGTAATAAATGATTATGTTTTATGAATCCATGTTTTATGATCCACGTGGCACACTTATGCATGAAATGAAATGTTTAAGAAGGGTGCGCCCTTATAGCGCTCAAATGAATTGGGTAAAGTATAGTATCATGATACGTCATGTGAAATTAGTGTTGAATCATGATAATTCAATTGCAACGAGGGTTTACTCGTGCTTCAAGTGCAATGAGGGTTTACTCATGCTCCATGTGCAATGAGCCTTCGCTCATGCTAATTCAATGTAAAGTGTTGTTGCCACATTTCCTTGTTATCATTATCATGCTTTATCATGCCTTTATGCTCATGTTACTCTTATGCTCTATTGATGTTCCTATTTCCTAACATGTATTTTACTCCTCATGTTATTCATTGTGTACTCCCTTACTGGGATTTATAGCTCACCCTTTACTTATTCATGTCCTCAGGTTATCCTATGCAATGCTAAGTACGAAGGAATGTAGTGGTCATGTAAAGGAAGTTTTCAATAAAGATGTTGTATTTCAAGTTTAAAGTTTTTATGTAATGATCCTAAGCCCCAAAGACACTAAACCTCTCGATCTTCTTTGTTGTATCAAGTGAAGTTCTATGTAATAAAGCATGTTTTTGTTGTAATAAAAAGCAGGGTTGTCATAGTTGGTATCAAAGGATAGTTTTAGTTATTTTTGGGATTAGGAAACCCTAGTAAAGACTTATATACAAGACTAAGTATAACAAAAACATCCCTAAGTTTTGGTAAATACTAAGTAAGTGGTTTATCAAACAAATACATCCATGTCTGGATACAAGCAGGTAGAGGCGGCTCTGGCACAGATGTATCCTAGGGGTAAAACCCGAAAACACCGCTTTGAGCTAGACTAGAACAGGAACTGGTGCACGACAATGGGCCTTGCTGCAATCTTGGTTATGACACTCTCAGGGGATATGTTTTGATAATTCACAATCTGAGTATGAACCCTTATTTAGGGAAAAATTCTCCTAAGAATATATGTTAGAAGGTAGATCATGAAAAGCCTTGATTGAATCCAATAGAATCATGAGTTAAAGAGATTAAAGTGTATTTATAAGTCATCAACTTTTTTCTTTGGATTACCCTTTATGTGTTACCCCTAACTTTCCTTTTATTCCAGCCAATGGCCGGTAATAGGAGGACTCAGGATAACAAACGTTGTGAAGATCAGTGTGATGATAGTACTAATGTGATGCCCAATCCAATGGGAGCGGGAATCGCGAACTTTGTCACGCTTCTCTCTCAGCTAACTCAAGTTTTGAATAGAAACATGGGTTAAGGGGAATGTTCAACACCCCCTAAGAAAGAACAAGTTGCTATTGAAAGCTTCATGAGACATAGGCCTCCTACATTTAGTGGATCATCTGATCCCACGATCGCTGAACAATGGATCAACTCCATTGAAATGATATTCTCCATCATCTAATGCTCTGAACAAGAGATGGTTCTGCTGGCGGCTTATCGTACGGAGGGTGAAGCTGATCAGTGGTGGAATTTGATCAAAAATACGAAGCCTGAGGAGGAGATCGAGGCTTTGGAATGGAAGGAATTCCGGAAGATGTTTTTCGATAATTATTTTATGTGCACCCTCCGTCTTAAGATGGAAAGGGACAACCTTTCCCTCAAGCAGAAGGATGAGGAATCTATTGGAGAGTACGAGGAAAACTTCACAAGGCTTGAACGATACGCTTCTGGCTTTGTCGTTACCCCCGAATGCAAGGTTGACTGCTTCTTTGGTGGGCTGAAGCATAGTTTGCAGAAAGCATTAGCGATCTGTGACTTCGACAATTATGAGGAAATTGTCCGATGTACCCTCAAAGTTGAAATGGAGATCGGAGAATCACAGGGGTATCATGGGGACAAGAAGCATAAGGTGGACTTCAATGCTGGTGGTCCGATGGATAAATCCAACAGCGCTAAGAAGTTACAACACCCCACTTTCCAAAAGTGCAGAAAGAAGTACCCTAGAAATTGCCTTAAGGGGACGAGAAAATGCTTCAGGTGTGGAAGAGAAGGGAACCTAGCTATTAACTGTCGGCAAGAAGGACCCGTAGTTGCGACGGAGGAGAAGAACGCACCGTATGAACCTCAACGCGTTGTTCAATGCTACAAATGAAAATAACTAAGTCATTTTGCAAATCATTGGCCTAATACAAGGGTTTTTAGAGGCAACCAACAACCTCCAAGACAGCAAGGAAGAGCTTTTGACATAACTTCTATCGAAGTGAATCCCGACAACGAAGTGGTGACAAGTACGCTAGTTATTCAATCCGGAATAGTGAATGTACTTTTTGATTCAGGTTCTACGCATTCTTTTATATCTCAATAGTTTAGTAGAACAATCCCAGCACCACTACAAATCATGGAAGTAAAGATGTCGGTGAGTACGACAAATGGGGAAATCATTGCATCCCATGAGTATAAGTCCTCCCCTATTATAATCTGTGGATTGAATTTCCCGGCGAAGCTCATCATACTCTCCCTGGTGTAATTTGAAGCAATTCTTGGAATGGATTGGCTTTCCTTATATAGAACCAACATAAATTGTCAGGAGAGGGAAATGACACTCCATATGGAGGACCGACCCCCGATTATTTACATGTGTCATGAGGAAGATGAATCTCCTTTAGCTCCATCATCTCAAGCATGGATATTATTGCCTTATGTGCACTCATATCTGGCTCAGATGATTGAGTCCAAGGAAGAAACCACCCTTGAAGAAATGCCTATTGTGAGGGAATTCGTTGAAGTGTTTCCCGAGGAACTTCCTAGTCTTCCTCCAAAATAGATGTTGACTTCTCAATTGAAACTAAACCTGGGTCGCTACCAATATCCAAGATTCCATATAGAATGGCTGTTGTTGAGCTCGAACAGCAGAAGAAACAACTACAGGAGAATCTGGATAAAGGGTTTATACACACAAGTGCATCCCCATGGGGTGCACCAGTCCTCTTCGTCAAGAAGAAGAATGGGTCAATGCAGCTTTTCATCGATTATCGTGAACTTAACAAAATCACAATAAAGAACAAGTATCCTCTCCCAAGAATCTATGACTTGTTTGATCAGCTGTGTGGAGCACAATACTTCTCCAAGGTGGACTTGTGGTCAGGATATTATCAAGTAAGGGTGAAGAAAGAAGATATCCCCAAGGCTGCTTTTTGTACAAGGTACGAGGACTATGAATTCATAGTAATGCCTTTCAGACTCACCAATGCTCCAGCAATATTCATGGACATGATGAATAGAGTCTTTAGAGATTACCTTGAAAAATTTGGGGTAGTCTTTATAGATGATATTCTAATATACTCCAAAACCAAGGAAGACCATGAAGAGCATTTAAAAATTGTACTAGAGACTTTGCGCAAGGAGAAGCTCTATGCAAAGTACAGCAAGTGTGAGTTCTGGTTGAAAGAAGTCTCATTCTTGGGCCATATCATCACAAGAAATGGGATATTTGTGGACCCCTCCAAAACAGATGCAATTGAGGGATGGCCAAGGCCAACATCGGTAACTGATATCTGAAGCTTCTTTGGGTTAGCTGGATATTATCGACGATTTGTGAGAAATTTCTCACGATTGTACAACCCTCTTACCAAGATAACTCGAAAGGGAGTAAAGTTTTCTTGGATTTATGAATGCGAAGAAAGCTTCAAGGAGTTGAAAAGGAGGCTTATCACTGCACCCATGCTCACTTTACCCACAATTGGGGAACTTTTTGTGGTATTCAGTGATGCCTCAAAGAAGGGATTAGGATGTGTGCTAATGCAGAATGATAAAGTGATATCCTATGCCTCAAGGTAGTTGAAAATCCATGAGCGAACTATCCAACACATGATCTGGAGTTGGCGGCGGTGATCTTTGCCTTGAAAATCTGGCGGCATTATCTCTATGGAGAGAAATGTGAGATATATACTGACCACAAGAGTCTTAAATATATATTCACACAGAAAGAGCATAATATGCGCTAGAGAAGATGGATAGAGCTCATCATGGATTATGACTGTTCAATACATTACCACCCTGGGAAGGAGAAAAAGGTGGAGGATGCCCTTTGTAGAAAGGATCCAATGATTCTATCAATGATGAGAATCTAGAAGGATCCAATCTTCTTAGACTTGTTGAAGATGGATGTGGGAATCATAAATAAGGGAACATCATCAATCCTTTCACAAATGATTGCTCAACCATCTCTTTTGGAAAGGTTAAATTATGCTCAAAAGGATGATATGGGAATTCATGAAAAATTGGAAGCTATTAAAAAGGGAAAATCCTCAGAGTTTAATGTTAATGAAGAAGGAATTATGCGGTTTGGGAAAAGACTATGTGTACCATCAAGTCCGGAGCTGAAGAGGGATCTTTTGGATGATGCACATAGTTCGAATTTCTCTATTCACCCAGGGAGCACAAAGATGTATCGAGATCTCCGAGAAAACTTTTGGTGGGATAATATGACGAAGGAGATCACTGAATATACATCAAAGTGCCTGGTGTGTTAGCAAGTGAAGGCAGAGAGGCAGAAGTCTAAGGGGATGATGCACCCATTGCCCATACTAGAATGGAAATGGGAGAACATCACCATGGACTTTGTCACCGGACTTCCAAGGACATCCAATGGCAACAATTCAATCTGGGTTGTTGTGCATTGTCTTACAATGACAGCACACTTCATTGCTATTCGAGAGGATTTCTCTTTGGATCAACTGGCACAGATATATATCTGGGAAGTGGTACGGTTACATGGAGTACCACTATCTGTTTTTTCTAACCGAGATCCAAGATTCACCTCTAAGTTTTGGAAGAGTCTTCAACATGCTCTGAATACTGAACTGAACTTCATTACGTCCTATCATCCCTAAACTGATGGCCAATCCGAGTGGACTATCCAAACACTTGAGGATTTGTTGAGAGCATGATCAATGTACTTTAAAGGAGGATGGGATCAAAATCTTCCTCTGGTTGAGTTCTATTATAATAATATTTTCCACTCGAGCATCCAAATGAAACCATATGAAGCCCTGTATGGGAAAAGGTGCAGAACACCGGCATGTTGGGATGAGGTCGGTGAACGTAAGATGCTTGGACCAGAAATGGTCGAAGAAGTGGTGGAGAAGGTGAAAACCATTCAGTACAATATCGAGGCAGCCCAAAGTCGACAGAAGAGTTATGCAGATAGTCATCGATGAGACCTTGAGTTTAAAGTCGAAGAGATGGTGTTTTTACACATATCTCCATGGAAGAAGGTCATGAGGTTTGGAAAGAAAGGGATGTTAAGTCCAAGGTACATTGGCCCTTTCAAGATTCTTGATCGTGTTGGGGCTGTGGCCTATCGACTAGAACTTCCAACTACTATGGCCAAGGTGCATGATGTCTTTCATGTATCCCTCTTAAGGAAGTACATACCGGACCCTTCATATGTACTCTTTTCCGAGGTGGTACAATTGGAAGATGATCTTTCTTGTCAGGAGAAACTAGTTAAGATCTTAGATCGTAGAGAAAAAGTTCTTCAAAATAAGACAATTCCCCTTGTCAAGTGTTGTGGAGAAACCAGATGTTTGAAGAAGCAACTTGGGAGTTGGAGGATATGATGAACCTGAGTTACCCACATTTTTTTAGTGTGGGAAAAGGAAAATTTCGAGGGTGAAATTTCTTAAGGGGGGAATATTGTAACGACCCAAAGTTTCATTAATGAAAATCCCTCTTGATCCAGTTAAATGTCTCTTTATGAAAAATGTTTTTATAAGATGTCAACTTCTTTGGTTTTATGTTAAGATTTGTGACCGTAACTTTTATAGCCGTTGAACAGTGATCACATGAGTAGTATAAATATAGGCTTTAATGAACCCAATTTTACTCAGACAAAGGAAGCGATGGCCTCATCCAGTAGAATTGCCCCATATGAAGACCATTTGTCGGAGCTCGGAAAAGAGGTGGTGTCTTTGGGCTTCGCCCTTGACCAAGCCCAAGATGAGCTTCATTATGTCATGCTCGAACAGGACCGTCTACGGGAAAAGTGGAAGTTGATAGAGATTACCACTCGAGCGATGTTATCTGAGCCGCCCCAAGAGTATGTCACCATCGCACACCTTACCCTTAGGTCTTATGAAGCTATTTTAAGGGGTTATGTAAGAAATAAGTAGTACTATGTTCATGTACATTAATTTTGTATATAATAATGAATATAATTTGTAGTCATTTTTGATACATTGTAAATAGTTTGTAATGTACAAATGGTGTTTTTGGTTATTATTTAATTAAGAATTATATTTTATTAAATTAAGGGAATTTTTGAATTAAATAATATTTTAATAAAATATTGTCATTAATATTAAATTAATTTTTAAATATAAATGATCTTATAATTTTATGAATGCAATTAAAATTTTTATTATGGTTTGAAAGCCATTTTTGTCAAAACCCGTGAATTTTTTATAAAGTTCGTTTTTTTAATAGTGAAAATTCACATATTTATAAAAATATTTAGATAAAATAAATATTATTTTTGGAATCAGGATGTCAAAATTATCCAACGGTGAATTATTCATAATTTACTGAGACAATCAAATTTTTGGGTAAAAATTAAATACCATTTAAATATATAATGTGTTTTATGACATCATAATGATCCAATGATGATGTAATAAAATACCATAATCCTTATGTTCGGCCAATATATGTTTTCTCATCAAAATAGTGAGGTTTTGGGTTTGTTTGACTTACTTTTCAAAACATTAATGAACCCCTCAAGACTTATTCAACACTTTGCCTTTTTTAAATTAATTTCCATGGGAGTGTGACTCACCTCCAAATAAGAAACCCTAATTTTTTAATAAGTTCGGACCATGGCCTTATAAAATACTGTTTTCCTCTTTCCTTTTCCAAAATCCATGGGAAAAAACTATGGGATGGTTTGTGGTTTGAATTATTTTAATATAAGGGGTCCCAAACCTAAATAATAAATAATTCCCTCACCTTTCCTATATAAACCAACCCAAGCTCCCACTTCCTCCTCACTCAAAGCCATTGGAGTTCGTCCAACCTCTGCCCAACTCTCTCTAGAATCCTCCCAAGGTTTCCTAAGATCCCAAGAAGCCTCTTACAAGCCTCTCTCTAGCCTTTGGAAGCACACTTCCATGTAAGGGTTTTTACTTCCTTTCTCATTTTTGTCAATTTTCTTTAAGTTGTATTTCCCTTTTAATTTCAATTATGAATGTTGGGGTATGGTTTCGCACCACCATCATACTGCTCTCTTATTGTTTGAATGATGGTAGACCCCTTTCTCTCTCATTAAATGCCTCCCATGTACACCCGTTACTATGCTGAAATTCCGAAAGGAACTTCTCTCTCTTCTTTTACATTCAAGCAATACTTTTTCATCATGAATCTAAATTCCTTTTCAATTGTTGGGACATGTATCTATATGACCTCCTTACAGTCCATTACATGTAAATATGATGAGGAACCCCTTTCTCTCTCATCAACCATTTTCATTAATTCTTATGTCATGTCGTTACGCTGCCGAAATCACACCGATTTTATAAGCCAATGTCATTGGGTAGTGAATACCATGCCCATTTATCCATCAAGGGTATTCACCTTTATGCACATTTACTTATTGATTATAATGTTTCATGTATGAATTCCAAATTCCTTTATCATGGAATAAATGATTATGTTTTATGAATCCATGTTTTATGATCCATGTGGAACACTTATGCATGAAATGAAATGTTTAAGAAGGGTGCGCCCTTAGAGCGCTCCATTGCATTGGGTAAAGTATAGTATCATGATACTTCATGTGCAATGAGTGTTGACTCATGCTAATTCAAGTTCAAAAAGGGTTTACTCGTGCTTCAAGTGAAATGAGGGTTTACTCATGCTCCATGTGCAATGAGCCCTGGCTCATGCTAATTCAATGTTAAGTGTTGTTGCCACATTTCCTTGTTATGATTATCATGCTTTATCATGCCTTTATGTTCATGTTACTCTTATTCTCTATTGATGTTCCTATTTCCTAACATTTATTTTACTCCTCATGTTATTCATTGTGTACTCCATTAATGGGCTTTATAGCTCACCCTTTTCTTATGCATGTCCTCAGGTTATCCCACGCAATGCTAAGTACGAAGGAATGTATTGGTCATGTAAAGGAAGTTTTCAATAAAGATGTTTTATTTAAAGTTTAAAGTTTTTATGTAATGATCCTAAGCCCCAAAGACAGTAAACCACTCGATCTTCTTTGTTGTATCAAGTGAAGTTCTATGTAATAAAGCATGCTTAAGTTGTAATAAAAAGCAGGGTTGTCATAGAAATGGACCAACATAACACGTTTTCACACTCAATTCAAATAATAAGGAATAAATAAAATGAAAAATTTAATGAATATATGTAGTAAATAACAACATTGGCCAGGATTTGTTTATTGGTCAATACACAATCCTAGAGTGAACATAACACACATGGTAGTGGAATAACTAACATAGAAGTAGTAATTATAACATTAAATCAAAGAAAAGATTATCTAATATAGAACAAAAAATCCTATGATTGAATAGTCCATAATAAAGAATCAAACATCATTAAGAATCAAATTTAAAAAAAATCCTAGATAATACATTTTGATGAATGGATTACTCCAATATATTCCAATGAAGACCAACCATGATATGGTTTCAAAATAGAATATATTTTAAAAATTTATTTTAAAATCATATTGAATTAAAACCCATGAATAAACAAATATGATAAAAAATTTATGGTGAAATAAATAATTTAAAAGAATTTTGTAAAGGGGACATATAGGATTTCAAAAATTTCCAATGGCCTATGTGAGTGGTGTAGAATCATCTTATGTGTTTCCACAATGATAAAAATATAATGTACAACATACAATCATGATACAAATACACAATAATTCAAATATTACCAGGCACATAGATGACTCAATTGAGGAAAACAATTAATATACACTTAGATTATATAAATGCCTGTAAATAAAAAAACATAAATAGGATTGAGACACTTATACTAGGGCTTAATCTAAACTTTTTTTGGGAGGATCCTATTTCATGATACTGAAATTATGGTTGATTAATTTTTTAGGTCTAATTTTTCATATAACTATTACATCCTAGGTACACAACAACTTTCTAGGAGTGCTGGAGATGTGCATATTCATATTTTCTAATTGGATTTCAAATTATGGTCCAAAATCATTAGTTTTCGAGGATAAACATCATTTTGGTTCGATAACAAGAACAAAAAACAATTATAGATATTCCAATGAACCACAACGACCATATCATCATGAATTGAGCTTTAAGAATAATTTATCTGTATAATAATCAACAATATCTCTAAATACTAATACAATATAAATATAGGGAGAAATACAATGAACCCTTTTTTACTATCACTTATACATCAAACAATGGGGATTCTTGACTAAAGGAACCCCTAAACTCTAATGGGTTTTGACCATTTGGGATATCTCTCTGAACTAATCATAGAGATCCTATTTTTTATCTCATTCAACAAACCATGGATGGCCTGAAATCACACCTCTCTCTCTCTATGATGGAATATACAAACAATATCAGTGTAAGAGGGGTATACACCAGGAGTCCCAAATATCTCTCACATTTTATAGAAAAGCTACAATATAACTAAATATTAAAAGGATTGAGTTAAAAAATGGTAATTTAGTAGACTGATAGAGACATAAGTGTGCCCGATTGATCTTGGATATGTGGGCAGTGGAGTAACCCTAGGTGATACACAAATTTCATAATTATAAAAAATCATGAAACAAAAAATTAAATTTTTTAAATTCAAAAATAAATCTTATTAAATATTAATTTAAATAAAAAGTGAAAGAGAATATTTGGATTCCACATCAACATCCTGATGAAATCTCTATTTCATCATCTGTTCTTAGGCATTTCTAAAAATGAACCACTATATATTGATAATTAATATATTAATTTTTTAATTAAATAAATATTTAATGGATATAAATGAAATGAATATCATACAACTATTTCACATATAAAAGAAAAAAAATAAATAGTTCTAATTTTAAAACATTCCTCCTCTAATACCACTTGAATGTTCTAGGTGTAGTGGAAGTGACAATTGTTGTCCACAAACCAAAAGGATTTAGTCAATCAGATGGTAAATTTTCAATATATTTAGTGATGAAAATTCCATGAACATTGATATTTTTTTCAATAGGATGTTGAATTTTAAAAAACCCAATACCTTGAGAGGTTATTTGAAAATTAAATTTACAATAAATTTATTTTGACCAAGAGAAAAAAGTTTCCTTATTTTATAAACTCTCCCTCATGATTTTTTTCATCTCTAGAAGAACCATTTATAGATTAGCTTCATTGTGTTTGGGGGATCCGTGTATAGAATCCTTCTAGTGGTGATGAATATATGATCTTTTGTTCTCCAAATGATGATAATTGTTTTTTTGGTGTTAGTGCTGTGAATATATTATCTTGTGTTTCTTATCACTCATCCTTAATCATGATTGGATTCTATCAAGATATTATCATTCATGAGAGGATGAGAGGAAAGGGAACCACAAGAGTGACCTGTTTTTCACAATGATTTTATGTTCATGATTTCATGATTAACTATAAACACTATAGAATATATATAACCATCTATTTATAGTGATAGGTTTGGAATAAATATTATTTATATTCATACAAATTGTTAGATAATATAATTATATTTATTAAAGCCCACATAAAAAATATTATTATTATAATTTGTTTTTATGGTGTTTGTTCTAACCTGCTCAATACAAAATATTGTATAACAATATTTTTTATCAATATTGGTTACTAAAATCAGTATTGGTCCATTCAAACAACTAAAAATTATTGAATACCCAAATAAAAATTTTAATTTCTTATATCAATCACCAATAAAAAAAATTATTTCTGAACAGGTATAATATTATTCCTTGTTACTTAGAATAATATTTATTCCATTATTAAAATATAAATTGGATTTGATCTTATTCAATTAAAACACTTAGTTTTTGACCTCTGAGGATCCTGTCTCATTTTTATTTGGAGGGCTATTATAAAGTCTAAATATATTTTCCAGTAATGGGTCAAGGATCCAATGAAAAATAGGTTAATTGAAAAATGGTAGGAAACACATTTGAATGATCCTTGTTTAATGTAATACCTTTTTTGTAATATCTCATCAAGAAGATTTCAGATCATTGTACTCAACATATTGATTGATAAATCTTTAATTGACTACATGAAATAAAAATGTCATTACTATATATCCATGTAATTTAATGTATGGTTCTATTACAGTAAAAGGTTATAGATATAAACTTCTATAATTTTATAAGGGACAAATCAATCGACAACTTATTTATTAACCACATATCACTTATGACACACCCAACATATCCAAATTCTCCCAGAACTATACTAATTTTTTTTACAAAATAAAACTAACTATTCAAGTAGTAATATGAATTTATAATAATCAAAAAGTGTGAGGAAAATTAGATATGCTCATACATAAGAATATCATATGACACCAAAACATAATTAATTCCTAGTGGAGTGTCTATTTTCGTAATCTACCATTTTAGTGATCACCATGTGTGAACATCATGTGAATAAGTCTCATCCACATATTATTAATCTAAACCAATAGTATATATACTTTGTTACCCATCATAGTAACACTTCCGACAAAATAAATATATTTAAGAATAAAGTCTTTAAATTTTAAGGATCTCAACATAATAGGGAACTGTTAAGACCTTATCAATGTGACATATAATATAGGAAAATAAAATATAAAAGAAATGATGAAAAACGAACAATATATATTAATATATTTTTCAATATTTAAATCAATTAATATAAATGTAATCAGAGTTTAAAATGTTTGATTTAGGAGACAATTTCAAAAAAGATGCTTTCCCCAGTTTCCACTAATGTGACGGACATTGCATTCACTATACCTTGTTTAATTAGTTGTGTTATGTGTAATATGTATGCTTTCCTGATTCCAAACATAAAATGGTGTTGATTATATTTATAAATATGATAATTATCTATTAATAAAAACAAATGTACACCAAAACCTATTATTGATATCCCATTGTTTGTATATAAGAGATAAATGACCCCATCAAGAATTTAAGTCTCATGTTTTGACTGAATGTGATTCTAGATGGCATCTAAAATTTACTGTACATGGTATAATCAACATAGAGTCAGAGACACCATGTGAAATCTATTACCCATGGTAAAACTGCAAGAGATATTGTGATACAATTTTTAATTCACAACCAATAATGAAACAAATAAAGTGAATAGTACATCATATGACATTTTAACACCTATGGGAAGATAAGAAATGATCCTCGGATTCCATTTAGAATTTATCACAAATTGTTAGAGTGCCTATGTTCCTTTTTATACATGAGGTTCTCAGTGTATCATTGAGGTATGATAGAGGATGTACATCACAATTGGCTAAATAATTTATGATTATGTGTCATTTTTGTTTGGTTATCACATGATTAACTAAAGTGATTGACTTCATGTCATATATTACTATTTCACTTATTTTTAATGAAGAAATACAATGATGATATAGATTACATAAGGGAAATAATATGTGGTTTCCTAATGAGTTTTTTTATCACAAATTGAAAAATTATCATGGTTCAGATATAAGACCATGTGTAAATATTTTATGTAACATGTTATATAGGAGATCATGTTTTATTGGCTAGATGTGGTTAAGATATATGATAGAGAATGGACTCTAGTTTTTAAGATGATTTCTCAACATATATTATTTTAGTTTTTTTTCTGGGTCAACCTAGTGGGTGATATTATTGATGTAGGTTTACATGCTCAACATGGGACCACAATTATCATAACATGTCGATGGTTATGTTCCATTGATGGTCAACTCTTAATTGTAATTCCATAATCTTACTATGATGTTATATAATGGATCAATTGCTTACCTATTTCTACAAGTTATGAAACCACGATTAGTGTGTCTACATATTTATTATAGTATTTTTTGCACTCCAAAAATCTCTAGGGTATATGGTGGTGTACATAATGCTACATATTATCATTAGCTCATTTGCAGTTCAGGTATCCCCGGGTCGTGGTGTTACACACACCGATACCCATTCATATAGACACACACTAGAAAACACACACCCACATGTGTGAACACCAATACACACATTACACTATCACACTCATGAATACTTTCACTCCCATAGTAATTGTACCCCAACACCAGTGAGTTTGAATTTTTTCTCGTTACTAAAAAATTAATTATGATTTATGGGTCTTCAAATACTGATAGCCTTTTTTAGTGAAACAAAATTACAATTAAATACATTATCCATTATCATTGATAAATTATACATTCATATATTGTTTTATTTTATTTATAAAGGTTGTACTTATCAATGATGAAAATGAACTGATACAAGTAGGAAAATATTTTTTCATCTTATTAAGTTAAAGTGCTTAGATTCCTTATCAGGACCCCTATAACTCACCATTAGCCTCCCACCTACTTCTAACATGTGAGTGCTCATGCACCTTAGTATCACTTCCTCCCATCATGACCATACATTTATTCCCTGATTTTAATATAATATCTCGATGTTTATTATGAACTCCCTTACCACTACTGTATATTTTTTCTTCTTAATGATATTATATATTTATTTATTATTATATAAATTTCTTAAGGTTGTATTTCTTGTTTATGAGTGTTTTTTTATTTGGTTTTATTAAATTTTTAAGAACTGGGTTTGGGTTTTGAATATTTTAAAAAATGGGTCCATAGAAGCCTGAAACCCCTTCATCATTATACTTTCACAAGTAAGAGTGTACATGGTTATTGGTCCCAATGCAACATTTATTAAAGAATAGTGAAATTTTTTTCCCTCATATAACAAGATTTTAATTATAAATTAATATTACCTAAATGAAAAATAAATAAATAAAAATAAATTAAATATTCATTATTTTTAATAAAATTAAATAAAAAATCAACGAATATTAATAAAAATCAACATGTATTGATTAGAAAATCATCAGTGTTAATAAAATATCAATAAGTCTTAATTAAATGTTTTTCCCTTTTTGGGTGAGGAATATATTGGTTTTATAGGTGCTCCATGAAGAAGAATGTTGTTCCTTGGGAACACCATTTATCAATGTTTTCCCACACTTTTTAAATTTTAATCTTCTTTAAAAAAATCCATCAAATGTAGATGCCTTAATATCAATTCTTGAAATTAGTCCTATATAAGTTTCTTTGATCGTAGATGGATGTGCAGATGCACCACTATATCTAAAATCAGATGTTGGTAGACAATATTTGGTGTCACTCAAGGACTCTTTCAGTAGAATATTACATAATATGGGATCCACAGATCATGTCAAATTGAAACCATAATCATTTTATTAATGAATAATCACAATAAATATATCCCTAATAATAATACTGATAATACATAAATGAGAGAAAAAATTGTAGCATTAACATCTTGTTGAAGGGGATTTGTTTATGAAATTTCCATTTAATTATGTGTACTTCTTTTATGGTGTAGTATTTTTTTCATTATATGAGTCTATGATCCAATAATAGAGAACATAATATCTATTCATGAATCCGGAACCAATCCACCATCATGAATGGTTAATGGATTTATATGGATCATGGGTGTGGAATTATTTTCCCCAAGTATGGGATAACATAAATGGTCTCAATTAGATAAATTGAAACTCAAATAAACTACATGATATTACCATTGAGATGGGAACTTCTATTCTCCTTAACTGACAAAACGAACAAGTCATTTTTTCCCACCATGTCAGAATGATGGTTAATTTTGATATTAACTCTACTATCATTAAGATGTTTACACTATCCCCTAAAAATGATGATATCCACATTAATGTTTTGTAAGATAAGCATACAGCTTTCTATGATTCTTGTATTGATGATAGGCACTCATTAGAGGTCCAATGTAGGAATATTTCAAGTTGGGAAAGTGGATTGAATGGTGACCTAGAAAAATATTATCAGATGAGTGTTTGGAGGAAGGAATCAATTGTGCTATATCACATGACACAGAATGTTGGATATAATAATAGAAAATATAATAAGTCTTTTTGTGTGGCTACACGATTTCCAATTAAATTAGACACTTATATACCTAGATTGGGGGACAAGAGAATGCCTTACAGTAGGTAGTATGTAGTTTCCAAAGATAGGATACTGTCATTCATGATGCTTCATAATATTGGGGCTTCTAAATCATAGGAAGATCTAATAGAGGAAATTTTTGTTCATAATACACCTCTAGAGAAAGATTCATGCAATAGCATAACACTTTCCTATCAACTTTGATCTCAGGATGATGTTTTCATGGAGGTAAAACATTATCCCTTATTTAGGTATTCACATGATCATGTATTGGAGGATGCAAGGATGGTTGAATAATTGAGTTGTTAATTAGTAGATTAAAATGAAGTGTGGACCTTCAATTGTCAGAATTTATGGCCTAATCACAAGTTTTTCGAATCTATGAGTCATAACGGTGAAAATAAATTGTATTTTGTTTCAATAAAAGGATTCATCATCATGAGGGCTTGACCATCTAACGTGTAAGAGACCACAATATGTATAAAAATTGATAACATTCTCTATAGGATAGAGGTAGAAAAAAAATTCTATCATGTTGGGACGTGTAGTTGACAAATCAAGGAGGCTAATATAGCTCCACCTCTTAGATAGACAGTATTAGAAGAACTATTGACTAGTAATTTTTATGTCCATGATGTTTTACGAGGGGTGTCTATGGGAAATAATGTGGGAGAAGTATCTGCAGGATTTTCCATCAATTCTCAGTTATCTAACTCAACTGGAGGGCACTTGGACCATGTGATAACTCATATGGGTCAAAAACCAGGTCATCTGGTTATAGAATTCAGGAATTGTGATGATTATATTGCAAGTTGAATTTGACGTGTTTGGAATGCCTTGTTGATAGGTTTGAAAATAGGGAATCCAAACAAGTCGTGAGTGTCTACATTATGATTAATTTGAGTTCATGATTTGATCAATGATCTTGAAGACCCTTATGGGGATGATGAGGCCAAAAATAATTATCATGAGATTCATACTTCAACATGGATTGATATAGGTAGTGTGGAAACACTGATTGACATTACCAGTGTTGTTCAAGACACCTTTATGAAAGAAGAGTCTTATTAACCCTCAAAGAGGGAAATAGTTCAAATAGAGGTTGATGAGGTTGATTTTGAAGACATGAACGAACATTATTGAATTTTGAACCACGTGAAGACCGTGATAATAGGTCACCATCAAAGAGGATGAGATCGTCGATGTGATAAAATTAATTGAGGGGGATCTGTATAATGAGAGTCTCGATGCATAAACAAAAATTGTAAAAAAAATGCTTTAAATCCATAAAAGATGAGGGCAGTTTCGTTCCCCGATCCCATCATTGTCCTTTCTTGTTTTTTAATAAAGGGTCTTAAACCCTAAACATTCCAATATAAGTTAACCTTAAAAACATTTTACTAAATTTTTCTCAATTTTAATAAATACATGTAAATAAGAATTATTATATATTAAATGTTAATAAATATTTTTAAGTGTTCATAAATATTAATCCGATATTAATAAACATTCATGAATATAAATAAAAACTAATAATTACAAATAAAAATAAATAAATTTTAATTAAATTGTTATTAAATATAAATAAATATCAATTGAATATTCATTCTTTATTAATTAATTATTCATAAATATTATTGTGCAATAAAATATTAATAATTATAAGTTAAATACTAAATATATATTCACTAATACTCATTAATACTAATAAATATTAATAAGTATTAAATAAATAATAATAAATATTAAGTAAACATTAATAAATATAAAATATATATTTAATATATATTCATAAATGATAATTAAAAATTCATAAAATTATTAGAATATTAAAAATATTTAACAATATTTAAAAATATTAATATTTTTTTAATTATAAATATTTTGGAATATTTATGAATATTTATGAATACATAGTTACTATTAATAAGAAAATAGAAATTAAAATGTTTGAAAATACTAATAAATATTATGTATATATCCATATATATACATATATTCAATAAATATTAATAAATAGTAATAAATATTAATTAATAAGAAAAGTATTAATAAATATTAAATAAAAATTACTAAATCTTAAATAAATATTATTAAATATTAAATAAATATTATTAATTTTAATCAAATATACATAAATATTACTCAATATTACTTAAAATTAGTCAAATATTAATATATATTGATATATATTGACAAATATTAGGAAATATCAACTAAATGTCAAAAAATATTAATAGATATTAATAAATTTTACGAAGTATTAAAATATATTCGAAAATTGTACTTAAATAATATTAAATTTTCAAAAAAATATTTATAATTTATAATTACTATAAAATTTGTATATTATTAAATATAAATAAAGAAATATTAATAAATAAATAGTAATTAAATGTTATTATATATTTCTTTCTCATTTTAGTATTATAATGTAATGCACTTGGGTCAAGACTTCATCTTGAGACACCATCCTGATAAATATTAACAAATGAAAATATTTTTTAATATTTTCAAATAATTTTTAATATCTAATTGATAATGTGATTCTAATAACGTTGATGGATGAGGTAAATCTTATAATTGAGTATGAAAACACACCTCAATTTTTTAAACATGTCAAATTAGACACTCGATATTTTTATATTTTGAATTCATTTTTTATTTTAATTTCCAATTAAGATTCCCTGACATTCATCACTTATGAAGAGATAAAAATTATCGGTCTATGAAATTCATTGATATTTAGAATAATTATAAGGATGTGTAGGACCATTCCATATTTATGTTTCTGGGAATTTGAATTCCTGAAGTGGGAAAACCTAATATAATTATGAAGAAAAATCCCATGGAATATGAAGCCCTTATCCTGGTGTTTCACCCCATAATAATGGATGAATAAAAGATCCTAATATTTTTTATTTTTCTCTCTATGAAATGATAAATGGGTGTGCTTCTCCTATTGAACATCATCTTCATATTCCTACATAGTCTATGGCTGACATTGTGGATGAGATTCATTTTATTATGGATGGAAATTATTTCAATGACACCTTTCCAGGGTCACGAAGGATGAACATGATTGTAAATAATCCAATCACAACTGAATTTCTATATAGATTTCAACATAGGTTGATGTTTATTTCATCATATTGTAGGATCAATTTGGTATATTAAAATGTTTCTAATGGAATGCCATGGTATATGTAGCCACTTCTGTGAAATCCAAGCCCAAAATTAGATACATGTTATATTGCAAATTTCAATTATCCCCTAATAATGTAAATGAGAAGGTGTGTGTACCATTTAGTTTTTCCTTTAACTAAATCCTATTTTTTTACTCTATGTAGCTTTAGGAAGAATCTGTTTTTAAATGAATCGTCATCTTCTCTCATCATCCTATTGACTATTCTCATAATGTAGAATTGTTTGTGAGAGGAAAATAGCCTACCTAGAATTCTATAAATGACCATTCAATGATGATATATTATGGAATGAAGTCCCCTTCATATCCTCACAACGGGGAATGAAATGATAAGTTTGGTACTAGTTTGGTCATAAAATATAATTAGGTAAGTGAAATGCAAAAATGTTGTTGGTGGTTTACCCTTGGCACTATGGTCAGATATTGATAAAGGTGTAGTGACAAGTGTCATGACAACACTTTAAAAGTAATATGTGGTTTCTGGACCTATATTTGAGAAAGGGGACCCGGAGGGCCCAAAATTAATGAATCTCAAGATGGATAAATCAACGAATGTCTTTTCGTTAGTTGGATTTGTTCTTGTACATCCTATAAATGATAAATTATATATAATGGTTTGTATGGATAACTCATATGAGTTTTTTTTCATATAAATGTAGAATAAAGGATAGACAAAACAATTACCACTTGTTTAAAACTGAATACATATAAATATTTATTTAGTTTTAATTAATATTTAATTTCAATAGATATATATTTATTAATATCTATATGTATTAATTAATATTAAATTCATACTAATTAATATTATGGAGTAATTATTTAACATTTTTTAATATTTTTTAAAATAGTCAAATATTTCATTAAGGATTATTAATATTTATTAATATTATTTCAATATTTATAAATATTTAATTCTATTTTATTTCACTTTATTTATTTTTGAAAAAAATTATTAAAATTTGTTAATATTTATTTGTATTTGTTGATATTTTATCATTATTTATTATTATTATTGAGTATTTAATTTATTTTTATATAATTTTATTCATATTTATTTAATATTTAAGAAATAGTTATTTTTATTTTAAATCTTGTAGGAATATTGAATTATGTCCACTCAATCTTAAGAATTTTTTTATAAGAAGTGTGATTGCCTTTCACACTTCCAGTAGAAGGAAGAAACATGAGATTGGTTCTTGCTTCTCGAAACCAAAATTTTAATATATTTAAAAATATATCTCATTTTTTATTATACTTCTAATATAACCCATTAAAAAATATGTGTGTGTCTATTTATACACATGAACACACACAGTCAAATGATTTCATGTGTGTGATATATATATTCTGCATTTGTTGATGTTATTTATAAATAATCATATACATATATTTGAATATATACGAATATATATATATATATATATGTCTGTTTACACACACACATTCATATATAAATAATATACATACATTTATTTATTTACATTCATAATTACACATTTTATTAATATATATTAAGTGGATTTCATTTAAATATAAGTAATAAATTTCTATTTGTTTACTGTAACTATATATAATTAAAAATAGATTTTAAATTTTAAAAAATTTAAATATTTAATATATTATGGTTTATTTTCATATGGATTATAAATTAATAATTATTTATGTTTATTATGGAACGTTCCCCACCTTCAAAACACAATAAATTGATATTAATAGAAAAATTCAATCATTTCACTCTAAATCACTTTAATAATTTTTTTGTAATATAATATCATTTTCATTTAATCATATATTTTATTTTATGGATACCAACCCACCATTATGGAAAAAATTGGAAGAAAATCAAAATAAATTTAATAACAAAAATTATTATGCAAATATTTATCAGGAATTAAGGAGTGGAAATCAATGTCAAAAATATAATAGATATTGCATGTGGGAAATAAACTGATCTGACGAAAAATAATTGAAAACGAACTCAGAATAATATAGAAATTATTTCCAATGAAATTTTTTATTTTATAATATTAACTTATAATTTTGAAATAAATTCTGCTATGAACGTTAAATCTATAAAATAGACCTAGTAGATCTAATTTTGAAATTAAATAAAATTTTATAAATAAAAAAACTAAATCATATATCACTAGAAGAAAGAACAATGCTTGAAAATAAAGAGGGTAAAATTTTTTGTTCCACTGTATTAATCTTCTTACCATCTAAATGATTAATATCGAATGGAAATTCATCCAAAATTACATAAATAAAACATTATAGTGTATATGGTACATTTAAAAGGGTTTGGAGATAATGTATTTAATAAGAGGGCCTTAAATATTTGAATTCATTATGAAGAAGGGTAAATGGAAGGTACACAAAGCAATATTATGCTCCTTTGATAATAAAATAGTCATATAATATGATCAACAAATCATATGTGATAAACGAATTGTTATCCTCTATGAATTCCATTTTTGGATTTGAATAACATGAATTCTCATATACTGATGATTGTATCATGTTATGCATGTGCTCGATAACTTAATTGGATAATACAGGTAATGGGACCAATATAATATCATCCAATTGTTAGTTACAATCAAGATTAATGTTCGGGGTGATATTGGACATCCTCTTTTGAGTGTGATGTTTCTCTCTATAAAAGATTTTAGTCCATGGAAATCATTGGAGTACAAAAAAGTTCAAATATGATACATCATTGGTGGATTCCTTGGGCATTATGAGAATTATTACTCTATCAAGGTAGTTAATATGGATGGATGTATTATAAATAAATTTTACCCATTCATTCGGGCAAAAAAATAGTTGGCTCTCATTTTTTCTATAAGAATATAAATAAAAGGATAGGGATAGAACCTCTAACGGTTTTAAAACCCATTAATAATATAAAAATTTCATATTATTTGGATGGTACATCCTACATTCCCCAAATATCAATGAAATATTTACTTAAATAAGGAATGTAACATCAATCTTAGAAAGTAAACCATGATGACACTGAAAACATCGATAACTGTGTGTCCAATCCGGAAGGGGATATGACTTCCCACAACTTATCTGACCATGAATACTCAAATAGAATGGATAGTGCCTCAATCAACATTGTAGAGGATTTTCATTCAGACCCCCCCCCCCCAAGATCTAGTCATTCCTCCTCCTCCGGATAACCCACCACTCCCCTCATCTCAATGTAACAACCCTACTTCTTTTTCATGAAATTCCCCTAAAAGTAATTAATGTAGAAGAGGAAGAAAATATATGACTATGGAATCATCATCAACATGAATGAATAATGTGGCACCAAAAGACATATGGAGGGGTCAGATTCTATGTTCATGTACTCCTAATTCTAGTAGTGGAGGCTGGCTTGAACCAACCCTGCATGTCTTGAAAATCATCCTAATATAGAATTTTCATGGGTGGGGAAACCCATGACTGATTTGGGTGCTTCAATTCCATTAAACTAATTGAATCTCTAATATGGTTTTACTTATAGAAACCTTAATAGAAATTTATGATAGTATTATTATTGTATAAAAAACTGATTTCAGTTCTTTATTATGGTTCCTCATCAAGGCCTCTTAGCTAGCCTTTGTCTTTTTTTGAGGGGGGACATAGTTAGTAGGATAAATTCATTAGCTTCAAACCATGTGCTACCATAATTCTACCATCAACATTATTATTTCCATAATAATAAAATGAGGTTCCAGTAGATCCTAATCATTAATGGTGTAATTATAGAAAGAGGTATCAAGGTAGGATATTCCTTATAAAGGACATTCATGCATTCCTTTTACCTACTATGAATGGAAAATGAAAAGCGGTAACATCCTAGGTAAATAAATAATATTAAATTCTAATTTTTATCAATATTTGTGAATAAAATGTTAATACTACTTTAAAGGGAATGCTATGCTCGATGGCGTACCAAATACGCAACAACGAGTTTCTTTGAAATCTTATGTTGCACACTAATAATATAATAATATTATAATAGTAAACGCATAGCCATTGTAATTGAGGGAATGAACATAAATAACTACAAAAAGATTACATATTTTTGTTAAATATTTTTACATTTATCCAATAAATGTTAGAGGATTAAAATCCAAATGAATCCAATTTTAAGAATAAATACTCTAATATTTTTAAAAGATTGGTTTACCACCTTTTGATGGCGAACCATATTTAAATCTATCTTTTGACAATTTTATAAGCTATATTTGTCAGGATAAACTTATTCTTTATGATTGGGACATTGAAATTCATTTGGATAAATTTCTGGTATTTTTCTGATAATGTTTATTTTTTAATGAATAGTGAAAAGTGTTGTATTTTAATTCAAAAACTCCTTTTAATCTAATCTATTCATATAGTTAGACTATATATTTAATTGGTTTTAAAATGAAATTAGAATATATTTTTACCATTTAATCCAATGGTGGTCATTGGAATTAATATCACTATGAGATTGGACATAAACGATTGTCAATCTTTTGATAGATATTGCTTCTTAAAAACATGCTATTTGTTCTGACAACGGGAATTAATTATTAAATTAATTATTGTAACTTATATGTTTTTAATTTTGTAAAATAGACATCATTTTTGAACCATGAATATCAAATATTTCTTAGGGTGATGATTTGGTATTTTTCTGAAAAACTTCAATTTTTTATGAATAGTGAAACCACTAAGTGGTACTTAAAAAACTGAGTTTTCATTTAAATTAAAATTTACCACATCTGTGTTTTGAATTTCAAAAATCCAAAATCAATGGTTGTCATTAAGAACTAAAATTTGGTTCATTGGGATTAAAATAATTTTTTTGGTGAATAGTAACTTTTATGTTTTTAATCGCGATTAGAGGTAATTAGTGTAGTTTAATGTAAAAATAATGTTTTAATAATATTAAATGACATTGAAACATGTCCTACCCTTATTTTACGTGTCATGGAAGACCAAGACAACCCATGGGTCGATTTCTGGGACCCCATGAAGCCACTTGGGTAGGATAATGACATTAATGCCTTTTTTTAATGTAAAAGTAAAAATGACACAAACATGTATTATTTTACTAAAACAATTTTTACATGGGGTTATAAAAGTGGGATTTTTTACTATAAATATTCATTGGAATGATAAAAAGATTTCATACATCATAGTATTTTTTTATAATTTTAAGACATTAAATATATTAAATTATTTTTGACATCATGATGATGCATCGATTGCCTCATTATTTAACGATTTAAATAAAATTAAACGTTAATGTAAAAAATAAGACCTAAACAAGTCAAAAACATATTGGATGAGTATATTTCAAACCCTTATCACCTTATCCTCAAAATAAATCAATTTGGGACCTTTAAAATCCGAAACTAATTTGAAAATAAAGTAACATTTTATAACTTTCCAAGAGTGCCCCTCCTCTACTCTTATAAAAGTCCCCCACCTCTACCACCTTACCCACACCTATCAAGCCTTTGGATAGGCCAAAACCGGCCCATCTCATCCATCCAAATACCTATAATCATCCTATAAGCCTTACCTTAGGCAGGAATCTTTTCAAGAAAACCTTTTGGTTCAAACCAAATGTAGTTACCCGATTTTAAGTTAATTTCTTCACTTGTGTTCTTTTGTTTTATTTTGCTTCTCCAACCCCCTAAACTCTTTTTATTTTTTACTTTTTTAACAACTCCAGTATCTACAATATACTATGATGTTTTTATAAGAAGGATTCTAGCTACACTTACACACACCTATATCTAATGGTTAAAGAACATACTGTTTCTATGGATGGTGAATTTCTGCCTCACGAAACGATGATTGTTCAATAATTTTTTACACCTTAAAAGGTGTCCATTAAGATGTAAATATATTTATATATTATATATAATATGTTTATGTTTTCCATAAGATTCTATATTTTTCTTTTATTGTATACCATTATGGTTTCCATTATGGGTAAACGTGATATATTCATTTTAGGAAGTGCGGACTACAGCCCCCTCAAAATGATTTGATTCATTAATACCATATGTGGTATGTATAAAGGATAGATTTAATGATATTATATATGATAACATACTGGAATTATAATACTATTTTGTATCATTATGTTTTATTTCCATTAAATATGAAATAGAAATGGCAGTAGCATTCATGCGTACGTACAGTTTACCGTCTCCATGAACGGTGCATATCATATCTTACCTCTAAATGTTATGTAATATTATAAATTCATGTATATAATGGATATATATGATATATATGATATCTAAATAATTATTATAATTCTTTATATAATGGATATTTTACCCCATGAACAAACTTGTAATTAAAAAGAGTTTATTTTTGACTCAAGTAGCAATGATCGACAAAACGTCCATTATTAACTCAAATAATTACATAGTGTTCATAACATGGTAATAAGTGATATAAAAGGAATAATGAACTTTAAAATGGTTCTTAAGAAAGTAGAAATTAACTCATGTTTATTATTCAGGAGGTTAAAGAATGATCGAGTCAAGTCGGACCCGAGGTAAGGGATCCTACACCTCTATTTCTTTTTAAGTATACTATTTTACGTCATTCCTTTTAAGCTCATCTTTCTAATGATTGGGATATTATTTTATAATAATATTACTGTTATTTTTTATGTTCATATGATGAGAGACCCAATTTTCTCTCATCAATCCATTTTGGAAGTTTTGAGTGGCGCTGTTACGCTGCCGAATTTTCGTAAAAGATCCAACCTCTCTCTTTCTTTTTAAGTACTCTCCTTTTTGTCACTTCTTTTAATCTCCTATTTGTTATGTTGGGGGATGTAATTTTATATTCCTATTTATATAAATTATATTTTAATATGATGAGATACCCTATTTGTACCCATCAATCCATTTTTGGATGTTTTAAGTGGCGACGTTAGTCCG
The DNA here is from genome assembly GCA_963277665.1 of Viscum album. Lineage (NCBI taxonomy): Eukaryota > Viridiplantae > Streptophyta > Magnoliopsida > Santalales > Viscaceae > Viscum > Viscum album. The sequence goes on from OY728120.1 coordinate 1,691,065,756, forward strand.
CCGAGTTTTCGTAAGGGATTTTTCATCTCACTTTTATTCCCGTGAAATTTATGCTACATTTTCCACCATTTTTTTAGTGATATATGTACTACCCATTATTATACTATTTGTTTAATATACATCCATTTATGAGTATTTAAATCAATGTTGTATTGTCTTTCTTTCATGGGGTGTATGATTCGAAAGATACCCATGTCGGTAAAGGAACCTTTCACCCTCCTCTTTTTAAAAGTCTTATTTTGTTGGGTCTTTTAATTTACATATTCTAATGATGGGATATGTCATTATATATTTTTATTGATGTATTTTTTATGTACAAGTGATGATATTCCATTTTCTCTCTCATCAACTAATTTTATGAATTTTAATGTAACGCCGTTAGGCTGTCGAATTTTACCAAGGGAACTTCTTAACCCAATTTCTATTTCTTTGGGTTCAACATGTAGTTATTGAATATGTCATCCTTTGAATATGTATGAGTGACCTTTGATTATTTTACACTTAATATCCACTTATATTGGGTGTATTTATATTTGTCACACATAATTATGAGATTGATTTATCTTTAATTTAAGGATACATTCTTTATAAGCTATTTCATCTAATTTTACATTTCTATACAGAATTCATTGTTGTTATACACCAATTAACTATTATATGGTGTGTATAATATCATGTGGGATATTATATCATGAATCCATATATTATCATTATATTATAAAGTTTTTATTAAATGTTATTCCTCAATTATGGTATTCAAGTGTCTCTCATTTTGTTAAAAAACCCTTTAACTAAAATATCGTTTTAAATGTTTTAATAATTTATTCATCTAAATATTTCTCATTAATATCCATGTTTTAAAAATGGTTTTTAAGATTTAATTATATGGATATTAATGGTTTAAAATGTCAGAAACTTCAAATTGGTATGGGACACTTTGATTCAAAAATCATTTTATTAAATTTTTTAAATGGTTTTGAAAATGGGTTTTAGAATGGATTCATTATCTTAAAATGTAATATTGTTATTTCAATGTGGGAATGTTATCTTTCCTTTATACTTATGTTATGTTCTACGATTATGTTATGGTTCTTGGGCATTATTTATGAATACGGGTGGTTTCGTGGTAATCTAAGGGTGGGTGATCCTGATATAGCTCTCCAATGAATTGGGTAACACGAAGGGGTTAAACATTAAGGATTCTATGAATATATTTAGGGAATATACTGTGATAGGTATTCCAAACGTAACCAAGAGGTTTACTTGCTATGTTAGAATTTTATGAATGCCTCATGTTACCATTATGTCTTATGATTTCTATGATTTATTTAGTATTTGATGAGGTATATTAAAGTGATTATGTTTTATGAGTAAAGTATGATTTCATACATGGACTAGTGTTTTCATTTCATACTTTTATATCCCTTACTGAGATTCTTATGCTCATCCCAAGTTTTTGAAATGTTTTTCACAGGTTAAGGGAATGGTACATGATATGATGATAGTGTCAAAGAAGTGTCAAGAAAGAATCCATGTTTAATTTTAAATATGTATCCATTGATGGGAAAAATGAATAATGTCTTTTATGTAACCACTTTGTTTAAATGTGGAATGTAATGCAAGTTTTATGATCTAATTCTCTAAAACTCTAAACCTAAAAATATCCTCAATGTGAAATCTTGTAATAACTCGGGATTAAGTATGTTTTAAGGCTGGGGCATTATAGTTGGTATCAGAGGTCGGTTTAGATAATTGTAGAGGTTAGAGTGTTGTTTTAGCATAAGTGACACGTTGTGTATGACCACAATGGTTATAATATAGATTCATTGTTATTTTTGAAGTTTGGAATGAGTTTGAGATTACTTGGATAAGTATATCTTAGTGTTTATCTTACTCTTTAGTACATGATGATTTTGTTGATATACTCACGCTGTCCTTTTTGGTTTTAGTAAATGGATGGATCTAGAAGGCACCAAAGTAACAGTGGGTTTGAAGGAAACTGTGGTGGTTCTCTGATTAAGAGACTGGATGAAATGGGGGATTAAATGAGAAATATTGTGGTTATTCTAAACCAAGTATCAGGTGTCATGATCAACCACTTGAACCCTAGGGAGTTCTCTAATGCCTCTTGTACGGGAGAACCAACTCGATATGTAAGTTCATGTGATAATTATAAAGGTATCCATTGGGGATTATATGATCCATACTTTTGATGTAATTATGGGTTACTATATGTTATGATGGAAGATGAAAGGCATGAGGTAAAATTGACGTTAAAATATTTTATGGTTATTTTTGAATACATTATCTCTTTTTGGGGGGATGTTTTAAGAATTATATAGTTTTGGATAAAGGACAACATGCAGACCGTGTGACAACCCGTCGCGTCGGACGAAGCTGTGGGAATCAAACCCACAACCAAATTGTGACTGATGTTTATCACCTACCATTGGACTATGTGAAGTCCCTGGTTAGTTTGAAAAAAAAAATTAGCTAGATAATTTTATGAATCAAGAGTAAGTTGATTTTGGGTTATCTATGGAAATTGTTAACCTATCATGGAGGATATGTGATTAGGTTAATTACTTTTCTGTATGAGACTTTAAGAGCAACTGATGTTATTTGGAGATAAATGTTAATTTGTACCTTGGGAGACTATGTGATTAAATACTTCAAATATTTGGGTTTCAATCTTACTTGGGTTTACTTTGAATAATTTTATGGAAAAATTCTTTATCGAATGGTCTTTGTTGAACTTTGGGTTCTGTTTGACAAATTTTGGAGATTATGATTAGTTTTCCTTTTTGTAAAAAAATATCCTTTTTGGGTATTATCTGATCTCGTACTAATCTTTTTGGTCTGGTTTTTTGTTGATTATAGGACTCTTAATGCGAACAAGACTTTCTAAATACTCTTCTTTTGGAGAAAATATGAGTTTGATTAAAGAGTCTAGTAAAAGTTGAAAGTCTACGTGACAAGAAATTTTGTTTCATTATGATTTAGTTAAGCTCAAAATTAAATTCCTCAATTAAGAGTAACTTAAAAAAATGTTGTCTATTAACTTTTCTTATCGGGGAATCGAATACCGTTTAACCCATCATAATCTTGTGATTTTCTTTCGGTTAACTTTCTCCTAGACATGTTTACTATCACGCTCCATTAGAACATGACCTTTTGTTTTTTCCTTCATATCCATATTTTTATACTTGTAAACATAGTATGGGTTAACTCAGGTGACCTTTTTTACTTCTCTCCCATTCTTTTTAATTGATAGTTTTACTGATTCTTTTTACGATGTGGGACTTTCAATGGAGTTTCCAAGCCCAATTTTGAAATTGTGAGGACGCAATTCCAAAAAGGGGGGAAGGATGTAACATCCCAGGTAAATAAATAATATTGCATTCTAATATTTATCAATATTTGTGAATAAAATGTTAATTATACTTTAAAGGATATTCTATGCTCGATGGTGTACCAAATACGCAACAACGAGTTTCTTTGAAATATTACGTTGCACACTAATAATATACTAATATTATAATAGTTGACACCTAGCCATTTTAATAGAGGGAATGAAAAGAAATAATTACAAAATGATTACATATGTTTGTTAAATATTTTTTCAGTTATCCAATAAATGTTAGGGGCTTAAAATCCAAATGAATCCTATTTTAAGAATAAATACTATAATATTTTTAAAAGATCATTTTACCGCCTTTTGATGGTGAACCATTTTAAAATCTATATTTTGACAATTTTATAAGCTATATTTGACAAAATAAACTTATTATTTATGATTGGGACATTGTAATTTACTTTGGATAAATTTCTGGTATTTTTCTGATAATGTTTATTTTTTAATGAATAGTGAAAAGTGATGTATTTTAATTCAAAACATCTTTTAAATCTATTTTATTTATATAGATAGATTACCTTTTTAATTGGTTTTAAATTGAAATTATAATATATTTTTACCATTTAATCCAGTGGTGGTAATTGGAATTAATATCACTTTGAGATTGGACATAAACGAGTGTCAATCTTTTGATAGATATTGTTTCTTAAAAACACGATATTTGTTCTGACAACGGGACATAATTATTAAATTAATTATATTAACTTATATGGATGGAATTTTGTAAAATAGACATCATTTTTGAATCCGGAATATCAAATATAGCTTATGGTGATGTTTTGGTATTTTTCTGAAAAACTTCAATTTTTTATGAATAGTGAAACCACTAAGTGGTACTTAAAATACTGATTTCTCATTTAAATGAAATTTTACCACCTCTGTGTTTTGAATTTCAAAAATCCGACATGCATGGTTGTCATTAGGATGTAAAATGTGGTTCAATGAGATTAAAATAATTTTTTGGAGAATAGTAACTATTAATTTTTTAATCGCGGTTAGAGGTAATTAGTGTAGTTTAAGGTAAAAATAATGTTTTAATAACATGAAATGACCATAAAACATGTCCTACTCTTATTGGATGTCATATGGCCGACCAATAAAACCCATGGGTCGATTTTTGGGACCCCATGGAGCCACTTGGTTACACTAATGATATTAATACCTTTTTTTTAAAGAAAAATTAAAAATGACACAAACATGTATTGTTTTTCTAAAACAATTTTTATATGGGGTTATACAAGTACGATTTTTGACTATACATAGTCATTGGAAAGATAAAAATATATCCTATATCATAGTATTTTTTATATAATTTTTAGACATTAAATAAGTTAAATTATTTATGACATCATGATGATGCAGTGATTACCTCATTATTTAACGATTTAAATAAAATTAAAATATAACGTAAAATCTAAGACCTACACATGTCAAAAAACTATTGGATGAGTATACTTCGAACCCTTATCACCTTATCCTAAAATTACATCAATGTGGGACCTTTAAAATCCGATACTCATTTGAAAATAATGTAACATTTTATAACTTTCCAAGAGTGCCCCCTCCTCTTCTCTTATAAAAGGCCCCCACCTATACCACCTTACCCACACATCTCAAGCCTTTGGATCGGCCAACCCCAGACCATATTATCTCTCAACATCCCTATACTCATCCTAGAAGCCTTACCATAAGCAGGAAGCTTTTGAAGAAACCCTTTTGGTTCAAACCAAATGGAGTTACCCGGTTTTAAGGTAATGTCTTCACTTATGTTATTTTGTTTTATTTTGATTCTCCAGCCCCCTAAACTCTTTTCATTAATTCCTTTTATAATAAAGATTCTAGCTACACTGACAGACACCTACATCTAATGGTTAAAGAACATACTGTTTCTGTGGATGGAGAATTTCTGTCTCACGAAACGATGATTGTTCAATATTCTTTTAACACCTTTAAAGGTGGCCATTAAGATGTCACTATATTTATATATGATATATTATATGTTTATGTTTTCTTTAAGCTTCTGTATTTTTCATTTATGTAATACCATTATGGTTTCCATTATGGGTAAACACGATATCTTCCTTTTAGGAAGTTCGGACTAGCGCCCCCTCAATGTTATTTGGTTCGTTAATACCATATGTGGTACGTATAAAGGAGAGATTAAATGATATTATATATGATAACATACTGGAAATATAATACAATTATGTATCATTATTTATTAATTCCATTAAATATGAAATAGAAATGGAAGTAGTGTTTATCCGTACGTACGTCTTACTATCTCCATGAACGGTGCATTTCATTTCTTACCTCTAAATGTTATGTAATATTATAAATGCATGTATATAATGGATATATATGATATATATGATATCTACATCATGAATATAAGTCTCTATGTAATGTATATTTTACCCCATGAACAAACTTGTAATTATAAAGCGTTTATTTTTTACTCAAGTAGCAATGATCTATAAAACGACCATTATTAACTCAAATAATTTCATAGTTTTCATTACATGGTAATAAGTGATAAAAAAGGAATAATTAACATTAAATAGGTTATTAAGAAAGTAGAAATTAACTCAAATTTCTTATTAAGGAGGTTAAAGAATGATCGAGTCAAGACGGACCCAAGGTAACGGATCCTACCCATTTCTTTCTTTTTAAGAAAACTCTATTATGTCATTCCTTTGAAGCTCATCTTTCTAATGAGTGGGATGTTATTTTTTATTAATATTACAGTAATTTTTATGTTCATACTTTGAGAGTCCATATTTTCTCTCATCAATCCATTTTGGATGTTTTGAGTGGCGCCGTTAGGCTGCCGAATTTTCATAAGAGATCCAACCTCTCTATTTCTTTTTAAGTGCTCTCCTTTTTGTCACTTCTTTTATGCTCCTCTTTGTTATGTTGGGGGAATTTATTTTATATTCCTCTTTCTGTAAATTTTATTTTAATTTTATTAGAGACCCTATTTTATCTTATCAATCCATTTTTGTATTTTTTAAGTGGCGTTGTTCGGCTGCGGAGTTTTTGTAAGAGATTTTTCATCTCACTTTTATTCCTATGAGATTTATGCTACATTCTCCACCATTTCCATTTAGTGGAATATTTACTACCAATTATTCTAATATTTTTGTAATATAATTTCGTTTATTAGTATTTACATAAATGTTGTATTGTCCTTCTTTCATGGGGTGTATGTTTCAAAAGATACCCAAGTCGGTAAGGGAACCATTCACCCTCATGTTTTTAAAAGACTTATTTTGGTGGGTATTTTAATTTACGAATTGTAATGTTGGGATATGTTATTATATATCCTTATTTATGTATGTTTTATGTCCAAGTGATGATATACCATTTTCTCTCTCATCAACTAATTTTATGAGTTTTAAAGTGACATCGTTAGGCTGTCAAATTTTACCAAGGGAACTTCTTAACCCAATTTCGATTTCTTTGGGTTCAACATGTAGTTATTGAATATGTAATCCTTTGAAGATATTTGAATGACCATTGATTTTTTTACACTTAATATCCACTTATATTTTGTGTATTTATATTTTTCACACATAATTATGTGATTGATTTATCTTTAATTTTACGGATACATTTTTTATAAGGGATTTCATCTCATTTTACATTTCTATTGAGAATTCATGGTTGTTATGCACCAATTGACTCTTATATAGTGTATATACTATCCCATTAAATATTATATCATGAATCCTTTTATTCTCATGATATTATAACGTTTTGATTAAATTTTATTCCTCAATTATGGTATTCAAGTGTCTCTTATTTTGTTAAAAACCCTTTAACTAAAATATCATTTTAAATGTTTTAATGATTTATTCTTAAAAATATTTCACTTTAATATAAATGTTTTCAAAATGGTTTTAAGGATTTAATTATATTGATATTAATTGTTTAAAATGTTAAAAACTTCAAAGTTGTATGGGACACTTTGATTCCAAAATCACTTTATTAAATGTTTTAAATGGTTTTGAAAATGGTTTTTAAAATGGATTAATTATCTTAAAATGTTATATTGTTATTGAAATAGGTGAATGTTATCTTTACATTATGACTAAGTTATGTTCTATGATTATTTTATGGTTCTTGGGCGTTGTTTATGAAGAGGGGAGGTTCCGTGATAAACTAAGGGTGGGTGAGCCCGATATAGCTCTCCAATGGATTGGGGAACGTGAAGGGGTTAAACGTTAAGGTTTCTCCGAAGAGATTTAGGGAATATACTGTGATGGTTATTCCAAACGTAACCAAGAGGGTTACTCCCTATGTAAGAATGTTATGAATGCCTCAAGTTACCTTTATGTCTTATGATTTCTATGATTTATTCATGATTTGATTAGGTATGTTAAACTGATTATGTTTTATGAGTAAAGTATGATTTTATACATGGTCTAATGTTTTAATTTTGTACTTTTATATCCCTTACTGATATTTTTTTTCTCATCCCATGTTTTTGAAATTTTTTCACAGGCCAAAGATATGGTCCATGATATGATGATATTGTCAAGGAAGTTTCAAGAAAGAATCCATGTTTTATTTTAAATATGTTTCCGTTGATGGGGAAAATTAATAATATCTTTTATGTAACCACTTTGTTTAAATGTGAAATTTAATACATGTTTTATGATCTAATTCTCTAAAACTCTAATCCTAAAAAGATCCTCAATGTATAATCTTGTAATTACTCAAGATTAAGTAAGGTTTAAGGGTGGGGCCTTATAAAATCACTCAGAATATAGTGTGACTGGAATGATATTTGGGCTCAAATAACTGGATAATCCTTTTGATGTTATCCAAAGTATCTCATGTTGATCCTTATTCATCAATCAACTTCCCATTCAACATATATATTTCACGAGGGTACATAAAATTGATGTCTTTTAGAATGTTAAAATATTAATTTTTTTTACTAATGATAGTGAATATGAAGACATTATCTACTCTAGCTAAATGTCTAGTCACCTTGATACAGGTGAAAACCTCCACCATTTTGATTCAAACATAAAAACCTTGATAAGTTCAACATATTTCCAACCTAACATACAGTGTGACTCAATCTAAATTTATTCATATGAAATTCATTGTCTTAGTCCTTTTGATTCTCAACAATATAGAATTAGAATTATTGAAGCATATATTGAGACCAGTACAAATATCAAACATTTATGTTGGGAAATTCATGTGTGTGAAACAAATATTAAACAACATTGTGTGAAAAGACAATACTTCCACCATTGAGGATCCTTAAATAAGGAAAAAAATTCCAACTCCCAAATTACAAATTTTGACGGATGATTGGTTTCATGTCTGGAGGGAATACATGATATTATCAGTCTACTTTTCCAGATTCTCTACAATCTAGCAAAATAATCGATTTTCTATCGACAATGAGTCGTACACTAATATTCTGATTACTAATGAAATTAATCAAAAATTCTCAAGAGTCTTCCCTAATGATGATTTCCTGAGGGGTCTCTAGTAAAACTATTTCATAAAATCTCCATGATCGAATGGCTTTCATTTCCTCTTCATTAAATATTTTTGGAGAATTTTTTTCCTAGATATGTATTCCATTTTGAAGGATATCTAGGCGTGTGAAATTAATATCTTATATCTCAATGATAAAATCTTAATCCCTATAAAAAATATCATAAAACTCAATGTTTCATTATAATTTAGTACAATAAAATTATACAATGTCTCGAATAATATTTTCCCAAAGATAGCAGTGAACCACCTAGTAAATTGGTTACACAACTTTATTTCTAAAAAAAATTCATACATTATGAAAAGTCTCATCACTAGAATTATTATTATGGCCCATGAGGTGTTTCACTCTATGAAAAAACTTAGTTGATAAATGATGTATTATGGATTGGGTGCTTGATATGGAAAAAGTATATGATAGTTTTAAATTGTTATTCCATAAGTTATGAAAAAGTAGGATTATGTTCAATTTTTACTATTATTTTCATGCATTAAGTGTCTTTTGATTCTTTTAGCATCAATATTAATGTTGATCATTGTCAAATAGTCACATGTAACTCTGATACTTATAATGGAAGTCCCCCTTTCCCCTTTCCATTTCATTTTTGGATGATTATTTCCCATATCATTTTAATGGAACCATCTACTAATATTATTCATTTAAAAAATGTGTTCTTTAATAGCCCACCCATATCTCATTTATTTTCATAGATTACAGACTTCACATCTCATATTCCACATGAGAATAATGCTATTCTATTTGGAAAATGATTCTTCTCTAGGAGATAGAATCAGGACAAGTGGATAACATTTCCAAATCTGAAATCATATATATTGTTGGAGATAAATATAGTGGGAAGAATTATTTTTTCAATGTATTAGATATCTGATTGGTGGATAAAGTTAATAAATATATCGGGATCCAAAAACTATTGATCTATCAAACAATGGTATTTTTTCAAGTATCATGGATATAAATGTAATAAAATAAAATGTTGGACACCTAATAAAATTCACAAATAATAGAAGTAAACACTTACTAAGGTGGTGATTTAATCAATTCAAATTTATTTCATGCCCCTCTTCAAACATCTAGGATTTATTATCATGAAAATTCACTCCCACATCACCAACTTCTGTTGGGAACATAATATTGGAAGAATAAAAATTCATTGGCGAGATTAGAACATTCTTTACTCCCCCATATCATGAATGGGAATGGGTTTCATGTCCTCTTGCTCATTAATGATTCCATTGTCAACAAACATATTTTTAATCTTTTAGTTCACCTAGACATTATCTGTGAAAATATTATCTAATCAAAGTACTACTCCCACTCAGACATTTACAGTTTGTCATTAGGCCCCCATCCAAGTTTCTAATAGAGAAGTCTTTGGGACATGATAATTCTTTTATGTAAATGGATTGGCTGGAAGATCATAGATATTACTAAGGTAATCATTTGGAATGAATCATGGTTTTAAATTATTGATGAACTACTTGTGACATCACCTATAGTCACTAGGTTTTAAAATGAAACAATATACTATATCTTGAATAATGCATGAAATGGATGAAGAATTTAGAAAATTGATGCCAGGTTTAATGAAAAAAAAGTAGGATAATTCAATTCCTTCCATGGGTGATGGATATGTTGAAATACTATATCTACTAGAGGAATTGTTGTTCAGGATCATAACCTATTAATTCAATATAGTATCTCACTCGATGCTTGAACCATGGATAGTGTTGTGCTTTATATGACTATATGGAATCTCTATGTCCTCTAATGATTTTTTCCCTTTATTTGAAAAATATTATTGTTATCCTTCCCACACTATATTTAATTTTATTTCAACGAATAACGAATTACAAGTTATTCTCTTTGTATATGGATGATATCAAATTTCTATTTAATGATATCATTCATAATCCATGGGATAAGTTCATGGGGAGTGCATGGGTATCAACAATAGATCATCGAAAATATTTGGCACCGAATATTTCAATGATACCAAAGTTGTGGATGCCATCATTTTCTAGAGAGAATGTGGCATCTATTATTACCATGAATTAGATCATTTGTCTTATAATGAATGATCATATATTTAATAAAATTTCAAAACATGTGAATTTTATATCGTACATTATAAATTTATTTTATTGAAACATGGAAATGAAATGATTATGAGAGTGTGGTTAGAAACCCATGCACTAATTATTCCCACTATACCCCTCCCCTAAATTTTGGGTAAATTAAGACCAACATCGATTCATCCATTTTTGGGAGTGGTACCGTTAGTTATGGTATGTTAGTATGGAACCCTTTCACATAGACTTTTTCTATTATTATAGATCTATTCTTTAATTTTTCGGACCCTCAGTTGTCGAATCACCTTACATTCTACCAAGTATTAACTTCACTCTTGAGAGTGGATGGAAATATTTCATTATAGAATTGTATTAACTCTCTATCTTATACTCAATCATTACAAAAGATATAGGATAATAATTTTTATGTTTTTCTACTAGGAATATTTTTTTACCACTTCCACCGCTTTTTATAATTCTTCTTATCTATCATCAAAATAGATGGATATTGGAATAATAATATTTTTATGATTCATCATATTTTTGGAAGGTATCATTATTCACATGATAATATTCCGTCTGGGATGTTTTACAATGTTTCTACTAATCTTCATGATTAATACATTTCCCGTTTTCATGAAAATTGTTGGATATTTTGAAAATTTTATTATGAATGAAAATAAATAAAATAATTATTATTATTGTTTCATAAAATTAGTAGGTTTGAGGTGGGGTTTCAAAGGAATGAATGATCAGACATAGATGATCGAAAACAGAACCAACTCAACATGCCACCATGGGTACAACAATGGTAAAAAAATTACATATATATTAATATAATATAAATTACATTTTCTCAAAGAAATAAAAACATGTAAATGAATTTCCATAGTGGAAATATTATAATTAATTTAAATAAAATATTTTATAAACTATACATTTTTATCACTAAAAAATTAAATATATCAATTAATGAGTAGAAATTATATTATAGTTAGAATGTGGAGTGTGGTGGTCCATAGAAAAATAACCACACCGTGTTTTATCATCTAACATTCCCTATAATACTACATCATCTGGTGATGTGCCTAGATCTTAACACATTTTATTTTTTAAAGATTACAAAATTGGATTAATATGATTTGATGGATGTAATTTTTGTCTTTTGTAATGTGATTTATGAGAAATGAGAAGTCACATTGCAATGATTTTGAATTTTCATTGGGTGTTATTGGAAAGAAACTGATGGATTGTTAGAAATGTGTAGGGGATTATGGAATTTTTAGTGGTTCTCTCCATAATTTCATGATGGTTTTTAATTTTTAGTGGGTTCATAACTGTGGGATTCATCTCACTGGGATTCATCGTAGTAGGTTTCATCATATTGGGATTCATCATAGTGTGTTTAATGAATGTGGGTTTCATCATCATAATGGGTTTAATCGTAATGGGTTTTTTCATAGTGGGGTTCGTCATAGGGAGATTCATAATAAAATATTTTGGAATTTTACTTCATTTTGTTTCATTAGGAGAGATGTGAAGGATTTAGGGAATGGTGTGAGGGTTTATGAATTTTCATTGGGATTCTCTGGGATTTTGGAGTGGTTCGTAATATACATTGGGTTTATTGCAGTGAAAATCGTCAGATTCATGGTACAGTTGGGAGTTTTCAATTTTTTCTTCTTATAGTGGATAAATTTGGTGTATTGTAGATTATATTTGAAGAATTTATACTAGTAGATTTTTCATTAAATATGGAATTAGTTTTCATCAATGACTATATTTTAAATCATATAAAGGTATTGGATATTATTTTTGAGTCTTTTTTATAGTTAATTTTCTGTTATGTCTGGAATTATTACCTATCCATGTCACTATGATGATTTTTTCAGTGCTTGTTTTACTGAAATTAATAAATATTTTTAATGGATTTTTGATGTTCAATGGGTTCATCCATTGGATATTTTTAACTTCCCCTGGAAGATCCATTGGAATATCCATGTGAACATCAACTTGAACTAAATCAAGAACTTCCACTATAAATTATATTTAACAAATCATAAAAAATATTATATTTATAATTTCATAATTATAATAGTATTTTATATATATGTAAATAATTATAATCCTAATTATTTAATATTTAGTTACATTTCAATTGATATATTTTATAAATTTCCATAAAAATTAAATCCTGTATTGAAATAAATTTACATTTAATGAAAATAATTTTTTTATTTTATGTTATTCCATTGCTGATGATGATGATGATATTGTATAATCTTCTAATAAACTAGATATAGAGATGAATTTCAAATAACATGATGTTGTGAAATTTTTTTATGACACATATGGGGGAGTAAATGGGGTTATATGAAGTTTGACAGATGTGACAACATTGTGAAATTTTTATGGGCGGAGACACATACTAGTCACGTTCCAAAAATGGGGTTATTTTACTATCTTCTATGTAATATTCATGAAAATAATTTGTTTAAGGGAATAATTATCCTCTTCACATCACCGATTCAATTCGTTTTTTGAGGTCCCAATGAAAAATAACAGATGAATAAGTACCATAGATGGATGTTAATTCTTTTTCATGTATTTAAAAAATGATTCCTTCTCCTTAGAGATAAATAATTAAGGGTTTCAAGATGTTATTGGTTACACAAATGTTAATAAGATTAATTTTTTATTGTTTAAACAAGATATGTAATCAATTCATGTTGATTTGTGTCACATTTTAGAGTACATGGAAAGGAAACTCCTAGAAAATCCATCATTTTTGAATACTATGAATTTTGACATGAATGGGAAAATTAGTAAAATTTTCTAAGTTTTTGTAATAATGAAGATAGATTAGGATATTTTGGGATATATTGTTATTTTTACACAACATTAAGAAATAATAAAGAGTATAATTCCATTGGTGTCTTTATAGGGTTCAATCATCATTGGTATATTGATGTTTTTGGAAAATCTGTTTTATATAATGAAACCATTACATTTTTTAATAATTCTCTCAAAAAAAATTAAAATTTAGTCACATTATGTGACATAAAACTACATTTACTAATTAGTATATGACAATTGGAAGATTAGTTTGTGATATATTAGTGGGAACACAACAATGCATTTGATTATTCCATGTGATGCAAAATGGAATTAAAAATATATATTATTGGATAAAATATGGATAATGTTTTATAACTATATTTTAGAGTTATATGTTCCAATAACATGATTCACATCATATTCATAAATTTTGGACATCTATTATAGAATATTGCGGGGATAAAAAATCATAAAGGTTAGAAGAAGTCTTCTTATTATGAGAAAAGTAGGTGCATTTATTTTTTAAGGTTACTTTATCCTTGGTTATTTTCAACACTCAATTAAGTGAAAGTATTAATTTATTACTTTAAGATTGTGGTCATCACAAGTTATATATTATTGATTTATTTTATCATTTCGAGTGACTATTGAAGAAAAAAAGGCATGTCAAATCAATGTAATAATTTGAGATGTGAAATAAGTTTCCTCTTAATCTATACCCTTATCATCGATCGATGTGCCTTGTTTCTACTAGATATAAACCCACATTAATTTATTTGGCGCAACATAAATATCAAATTATTTGTTTTTGAATTCTAATATCATGTATTAAAATCGTTGATCAATTAATTTTTGTTATTGGAATGGTTGGCTTTGATGAAAAGTTCTATGTATAATATGATGCATCCAATGAATTTGGCGAATGTACTTGTCAAATTTTTGAGAGTTTTGGGTATCTTTGATGTCATGTTTTAAAAAATTATGATAATATTATTGTCAAATATATACTCGAAAAAAGTTTTTTGGGGATGTGGACCTGACTGAAAAAAATCTATTTGGATATTTTAAGGAGATTCAATTGAATTAAATGATGGTGGAAAGTTAGTTATATAAAAACGTTATGAAGATTTAGAACCAAAGAAAACAGAGTTGATTACTGTATCTTATGAGATAGATGTATAAATTCTCTAATTTTATAAAATTTTCAATTGAGTTGACTGTCATAAATATGACATCATATAGAGTTACTATTCATGATAGTATAGACACAATTTCATGAAATGATTCATTTAAAAGGAAACCGAATAGGAATGGGGGAGAAAAAATAAAAATATTTTTTTATAATGGCTACTGAATGGGTGAAGAAATGAATAAAATATTAATATTAATATTACTATAATGATACTGAGATTTAATTTCATGACACATTTCATTTATATGAGTAGTTGTCTAATGTTAATTTGGTATTCGACATTATTTTTCATTACAAGTAGGGAATGCGAGATCTTTCAAGATTATATTTCGTTGTATCCGCTACCAAAAAATATAAATGTATTTTGTATAGAAGCATTGTTTTCTATATGTATCCGAATTTTGTTTTTCTATATTTTATGATGACTTTTCATCCAATTTGGAACTTCAGATTTGGAGTTAGACTAGAAAGGCACTGGAAGAGGCCGAGCAGTGTAGAGAACATTGGGTGACAATTTTTTTTGGGAAGAATTATGACCATGTAGAGGTTGTTATAAATTATAATGACTGCATTGAATCATTTATATGAAGAATAAATTCATATTATACATTGATTTATAATCGATTGGGATTCCATTTCCAGAAAATATTAGTATTTGCTGTACAAAGGTGTGGAATGCAAATGTGATGTATGAAAATGTGTTAATTGAAAATTTTAATTTTACAATAGTGTAGATCAAATATTTTTAATACAAACGAGAACATAAAAATTGAAAAAAATAAAATTAAATTATAGAAAAGGGAAATACATGTATACATTTGAATCCTAATTTTTCATTAAGTTGAATCATAACACAATATCAAATTTCATATAAATGTAGGGAAATTGATCTTGGGCATAATTATGAGGAGGTTTGTTTTTTAAATATCATGTCTTAAAATAATAAATAATAAAAAAGATATACATTTTTAGAAAAACCAATACTACATGAAAACAACCCATTTCAATAACCAAATCCAAATAATTCCATTTCGAAGCATAAAATCCCAATATTCCCTTCCAAAATATATAAATTTAATGTAAAACCAATAAACACTATAACATCTGTATTATTATTTAAATATCAATAATTGATTTTGTAAATCATCAATACAATGAAATTGAAACTTTAGAATAGAAATATAATATATAATCGTATGATAGTGACCAATTTCCATCAACCATCATCCTCAATATTTATTCACACTTATTCACTAATAATGAAATATTGATACAAATAAACAAACCACCATTAGAATATATTAAAATTATATCATATAATCTATATGTTTATACATCTATATAAGATTTAAAACACGTCATTGAAACAAAACCACCTAATGAAATAGTTTTATTCCACATACAACAATAAAAATAAACCATATTAAAGAAAGCATTATTGAACATCTATTTACCCAAAACCACAAGAATAAAAAACATCTAAAAATGAAAATGTTTTCTAATGTTAATGTTATAAAAATATTAGAGTCAGAATTTATAATAATTTTTTATATTCCATGTGATTTATCAAAATTGAAATCAAACAAAATAATTTTGAACTTAACAGAAACAAGTTACTAATTAATGAAAAAAAAGAGTAAAAAATGTTCAATTGAAATCGTATATCATCTCATTAAATAATTAAAAATTCATTTCCATCGCCACCCAAAATAAAAAAGAGTCATAATATAAGGGTGAATTTTTTTTGAACAACCTGAAAACATTATAAAACAGTTTTATGTAACAACCATAAAATTGGGCTGTATAAATCATTAAGAGCCTGAGAACTGTTTCAATTACATTTTGATGACATGTCCATAAAACAAGGTGGTTTAAATGAATATATTTATGTCCATTGAACTGTTTCAGTGAGGAAATTGTTTCTTATAAATGATGATTCAATCATTATTTTTTCTCGGTAGGTATGGAATAAATGTTATATATAAAATCGTAGGTCAATAATTTCACCTTGTGATAGAATCCTCCTAAACTTGTGACTAGTTTCAAACATCTATATTAGATAGAAAAATATTATTCCATAGTGAAAGGTTCCATCCACTTATTGAGTGTCTTCCATGACGAATGGAGGTGTGGGGGGTAGTGTTGTACTATTAATTTGGAAAATATTTATTGAATCATTTTCAATAAATTCGTTTATAAGTTGTAAAAAATTTACTTAATCATTTGGTTATATTAAAATAGATCTCATATTAAATAGGATAACATCTGCTACTTCTAAACCATATTTTTTATAATAGTCATCTAAATCACCACCGATCTAAGGCTTCATGGTGTTATTTTGGATGAAATATTTTCTATGAATATAAAAAACATAAAATGTATAATTCATATTTTATATATTAGTGGGGATGAAATTTTTTACATTTAACTGTAATGAATCTTTTAGGGGGTTCCCTACCAAAAACTATTACAGTTTTGGTTTTTTCTAGATATAGTTCCATAAAAATTATTAAATTTAGTGAACATACTATGTAATTTATTTAAAAATAAATGAATAATGGGAATAATACACTCAACAATGTTGGACATGTAATAATCATTGACTTCTCTAAGAATATTCAAGTCATATTTTCCATTTAACACTTCTTTTTTATGAATAACTATAAGAATCTATACCCTAATATCATTAAAAATGATTGGAGGACATCACATTAATTAATTATTAGTTTATAGTATGCTTGTTTTACTTAAATGTTGACCCTTCCAGTTGTCATGGTTTCGTTGAATATATAGAAAATATCAGTCCTTGTTACCGTATATAAATTTTTCTCAGATTCTAAAACATATTAACTATGAAATAAAAATATTAATATATTATAACAGATGTATTTTTTCTGGTAAATTTAATATAAAACATTAATTTCATGTTTTCATTCCCTATGGTCAAAAAATCCTGGTTAAGTCTAAATATAGGATCTTTTGATATTTCCCATAGTTTTATTAGTCACTGAGTTGTAGTAACCTATTTTAGTATAACTTCCCACCAAATAAAATCACTTTTATTTTATCATTTCATTAAAACACTATTTTTTGAGATGGTTTTTTCTAATTCAACTTTATCTTTTACTACATTTGATTGAGTCGCTATTGCTTTTATACAAGTAGTTTTATCTTCATATTTATATGTTGAATAAAATTTAACTTATTTTCAATCTCTTGACTTCAATTTTATAATAATTCATTAGGTTTAGAAGCATACGATTTCTATATATTATTGTTCTCTTATATCAGGAAGAGGATTGATTTTTTTCAAAATCCTCCTTCACGTGATCTGTATCCTCTGAGATCACAACTTCATTGAAACCTCCTCTCTGGTTTCCATCAATTATAGAATAGAAAATTTATTCTTGTTCTCCTTAGATAATATAATGGACATGAGTAGTTTTTTAGTATTTTCTTGCACATGTTCTTCCTCATACATCCTATCTTCATTAGTACCAACTATCTGGTTTTCTTCCCTTATAGAAGGGTTCATTTCCTCCAAATAAATGATAGTTTCTATTCCTCTTTCATATTTTTTTGATATTATTTAGCTAAAACTTTATTTCGGATTTTTTTAACATATATCCTAACTATTATATATATTTCCTATTGTTTTCTTTTCAAATATTAATATAATTTTTCAAGACCATTTATTTTTTCTTCCTTGCTATCCACTTTTTCCTACTATGAAACACAAAATTCAATAGTTGTTATTGTCTTATTAGAAATTTATTCTTTTTTTTGTATCTATAATATTTCTTTTCAAATATATAGGTTTAGATAATTTGTAATTCTAGAATGTAATTGGTATACTTACCCCAACATGTACATGTTTTTTAATTTCTTGTTTTTTTACAACAGCGTGAAAATATAAAAATCTCTATTTTGTAAAAGATGTATTGCGAGCTTTTTAATTTCATTTCACTATTCCTATTTCATCACAATTCCAATACTAAAATAATAAAAACTATATGATGAAGTAATTATACATATATGTGAAAATTAATATTAATCAATAAATATTATGTGATAATATCCCTAATAATATTTTCACACTACTTGTGAAATTCATTAATAGATTTCATCAGCTTTTGGTGTATTTCATGTGACCACCATAGTGTTATAATGTCTCTTAAACTCTTCCCTAAATTTATTATACCCCTAATTAAGTATAGACCTATAGTAAGGAAGATACAATAAAATATTATTATAAACAATGAATTTTTTTCTTGTCAACATGATCAACTTCACCAATTATCCTTATGGCTTCCAAAAAAATTGTTTGTATTGCCTTATGTGTCAATAACATAACACCCATTTGACATATCTTTATATACAATGCTGCCATGGATATCTTGAAATAGTAGGATTGACCCATTTTTATTTCACATTATGTTATTAAAAATATCCTTTAGACATAATTTTCATGGAAATGAATTTCCATTCCAACAAATTGTATATCATTTTGTTGATAGAGTATATCTATCAAATACATTAAAAACATAACTTTTTAATTTCATACAATTCAATGCTGATATTAAATTGGTTAGAAAATATTGGATCATATTCCGAAATTCACTTTTCAATAAATAATTATCATGACATTAATTTAATTTTTTTTCTTTTATAACTACTTGTAATGATTTTTGATTGGACATGAAATAAAAACATGAAAATTAAATGGAAGTCATTTCCTTGTGAACCACAAAACATATATTAATATTACAAAGAATATATTCATTTTATGATGAATCCAATAATAATATCACTACAATATTGAATATAAGGGAATATATTATGGAATACAAAAATTTAAATATTGTTTTGAAAGATATAATAAGACTATAATATATAGTTGAAGATCAAATAGATTTCCTATGAGAATAAAATATTTCTTTACTAAAATGAAGATATGTATTAGTGGAGCCTCTAGTTGGAATTCATATCAATTTTCTATTGGAACCTCTAGTGGATCCTCCAATAGAAATTCTAGTGGAACTTTCAGTGCATGTTATAGAGGATCATCGTGGTATGTTCCAGTGAACTATCCAATGTAACCTCAAATGAATGTTCCACTATGAACAAATGGAATGATATTAACTTACAATTCTTGTAACAATATCCATACAAATAATTTTTTATTTATTTTACAAAATGTGCTATAGGTATGAAAGGTCTGATATGACTAAAAGTTCTATTGGAAATTATAATGGATGTTCCCCTAAGATATAAAAGCAGTAATTTTAAATATTGTTGGATTTGAACTATAATGAGGTTGAGTAGATTCGATAGGAAGTTCCCATGGAAGTTATAGTGGATCCTCTAGTGGATTTTCTAGTGGAACATCTACTGGATGTTCTAGTGGAACTTCTAGTGGATGTTCCAATGGATCATCTAGTGGAACATAATGTGGAAGTTCTGGTGCAAATGAAAGACCTGAATTTCACTTTTTAATCATGTTAAAACTTCACAATATTTATTTTTTTGGGTATTCCCAAAAGTACGGTACAATATTGAATGGTAGAATATGATTGCATATTCTAGAAGAACATCCATTATTAAAGAAAATGAAGGATTTTTTTAAGCTACCATTACTCTGTATTTTGGTAGAATAGTTTTTAGTGGATCTAGTGGGGCCTTGAGTAGAGGTTCCAGTAGATGTTCAATTGAAAATTCAAGTGGAACCTCTAGTGGTAGTTCGAGTGGAACCTCTGGTGGTGGCTCCAAAAAGAACCTCTAGTGGTTGTTGTAGTAGAAATTATAGTGTTGGTTCCACTTTAACCTCTAGTTTATTTCCTAGTGTGAAAAAATAGAATAATTCTCTATCATCCCTGATGAAATTATGGTATAATATAGAAAATGTTTTTTTTATGGATTCAACATATTATAGTGGAACTTCTCGTTGAACTCCCAATGCAACATTCTTGAATAATATTGACAAATAGTTTCTTTTTATTTTGATTGTGTGGGTAAGATTTTATTTAAAAAATGGAAATTTTATATTTTATAATTATAAATTTATAAAAAGACAACATTATCAAAAATCTACTCAATGTATTAAAAATGGAATGCTCAAAGTAGGAAATTTATTTTTTCAGAAATAGAGTATAGATTTTCCAATAAAAATTTGAATATAAATAGACAAGATATACCTAATTATTCATCATATTTGTTTTATATATATATATATATATAAATGTGTTTTGGAGACTGGAACTAAACACCACCAGAGTCAGTATAGTTCTGAGTGACGAATAGTCAAGCCGTTGCATTACAGTAGACTTGGTTACAATGAGACACTGCATTAGGTGGAGTCATCACCACCACCGAAGTCACTAGAATCACGAAATTTTTCACTAAAGCTACCTATATTTATTAGTTTCGTCACAATTATATATTTATGGTTTTCTACAGAGTCTTTATAGCCAAATATCAATCTGTCTTATTGATTATATTTTCTTTATAAATGTGAAAATCTATATAAAAAGTGAAATTTAGGAAATTACCTAAATAAATGATCTAATATTTGAAAATATAATAGTACATGTGTCCTATTATTAGGGGTGTACAAAAATATCAAGGTAAAGGGATAACATGAGAGGATTTAGATGTCGTCTAATCTGGCACTATAACCAGATTCAAGGTATAATAGTAGAAAAAACAATCAAATAGTAAAAATTTGTATCCATCATTTGGGTTGATGTTACAGGTACCAAACATTGAATCACTGCATTTTATGAATGATTGATTTATGATATAATTCATTGAAATTGTGTCATTCATTATTTATTATTTTTCTCTGCTGAATGATAGTTATTTTCTATGGCTTACTGTGAAAATAGAAGAACAAATAGCTTCTTTTGATAGGTATAGTTTTTTGTTTTCTTCTAAAGCATTAACATATTCTTATTGTTTCCACAATAGTTTTATCTTTAGTTCACAATAATAATTTATCAATATGAATTTTCTTATCTATTATATATCAATTATATATTTGTAAATGCATCCCCAATGAATCAGTTAATCATTTATCATATTCTACATGTTTTCTCGTTAAACCTTTTAAATTGTTTAAATTGTATTTATTTTATTTTTTTCAAAATTAGTTACATCATCCCACTGGTTGTGTTTACTAAGGGGCCATGAAATGGGAGCTCTCATCCAAATTAAGGGCATCCGAAAAATTGGATAATGTGGTGGTGAACTATAAACTAGCTATGATGTTTCTAAAATATCACATCAATTTCATAGATTCAAAATAAATTCCTCAATTTCATTACAATCATTCATAATCCATATAAATTGACTCTCCATCTATAAAATCCTTCATTAAACTCTACGACACACTTTTATGGTTTATGGTTTCATCATATCACAGTAGATCAACAAACCTCATGGTAATTATCATCATATCCTTGAGATTAAGTACTGGATATTTTTTTTCTTCACCTTGAATGCTTGAAGGTGGTTCCTACGATTTCAAGATATGGTATTAACCCAAATACCATAAGAAGGTATGAAGAGTGGGATTATACACTCACTATTTATCCTCTTTTAGATTGACTATTGGGTATCTAGGAAATCATGTCTTCTTGATCTACACTTTCTACTAAGGTAGAATCTGATAATTTGTGTTTTTTCCTCCAATGAGATGGTGAATTTTTTAGGAGTAAAGTCCTTCTACAAGAAGAAATGTTTTGAATAATATAGTGGTTTGTCTCTACTCCTTTTATGATGATAGTTCAATTGGAGTTTTTAATAATTATTTTCATATCTATAACTAGTGAAATGCATTTAAATTGATCCAATTTCATTTGGGGTGATCTTTAATATTTTCCAGGTGTTTTATATGCACTTTTATTTGGATGATAAACATATACTATACTAATTTAGATATATTTAATTTATTTATCTAGGATATGTACTTCCTTTTAGGATACTTTCAAAATGCATCATTTTTATTCCATTGATCCCCTTTTAATCAGAATGTTAATTTTGGGATCCAAATAATTTTTATTGGTTTTCCCATATACTTATGAATACTAGTGTATTCTCATTTGTTAGAAATTTCCATATATTTTTTCATATTATATTTTCTCTATAAAATTTTTATATTTTCATCATTTAATATTTCCACATATTTTTTCATCTTTGTACATATGATTTAATATTTAAGGATTATTTAAAATGAAAATTATTATTTCCTCTTTGTTATTTCAATAGTATTTATTTTCACATTCATCATGTTCCATCTATCACAACATATTGTATCCAATGTGCGGGGTTTTTCATGATAAATTATGGATGTCAATTATAGTAAGATGATTTATTTGAATGGTTTCAAATACTACATTTGGTTATTGGAAATGATATATTTTTTATCACTATAATACATCTTTTGGTTTTTAGTGCATTGAAGTAAAAACATAAGGTCTAATGAATAACTAGATTCACAGATTGATATGGTTTGTGGTTTTATTTATTAGTGGGTTGAAGATATAGTGATGAACAATATATTAATCATCTCACATCCTTGATCATTGTTGTAGAATCTTGGCAACACATATGCATCCAAGACAAGAAATAATAAATTATTTCTCCCTAAAAAGATGATTAATAAGGTGGAAAAATAAGGTAAAAATATTGAAAATACTACAATGAATTTCATGTTTGTTTTGATTAGTTTTGTAGTATGGGTATGCATTTTTTGAATAATGTTTTAGTGTTTTGTTTCTTAATAAAATACATGATTCTTGGGAGAACATTTCCATTACTCTAACCCTTTCTGCAGCTAATGGTTTTGTGATAATTATTTCTTTCATGGATGATGTTTTTATTGAAGAGGTCAGGTGGAATTCTCAACATAAATCCTCTTTAATGCTTTTAATCTAAGAGAAAAGGGGATAAGTCATGAAAAAATTAAGGTATAGAGAAACCAAGGAAATATAAAAGGAAGAAGAAAATCCATGTTGAAGCATAAAGTTTTTTACTGTTGTCGTTGTGTTAAAAATGTACCTATTAGAATTATTTTCTATTAGAATGAAATAGAAAATTGAATGAATAAATACAAAAAAATTAATGTTTTCATGGAGATGATCAGTTTTCCACCACTATAGGGGATATATTGATTTTTTAGACTCCATTAATATTACATTGGATGATTCTTTTTGGGTTATTGGTATTGAATACTTATTTCACATGTAATCTATGATTGAGTTCCCTACATCTTACAGAACACATAATTTAGTTATTATAAATATGGTTAATGAATCTAATGATGATTTTGTAGGTATGTGGACTTTTATGGTGACAACAATAGAATATAAAATTATTTTGATGAACATTTTACATCATACTAATGTCTGTTTTAAACATATTTATATATGTGTTATTTTAGATGATGGTTTTTGTAGTCTTTTTGATGATTTCCAATGGATACATTCCAGTTTTTTACTGATAAGGTCTCACGGTAATAAATATTCATGTTTTTTTAGAATATATATTATATTTCTTATGGTACTACTTATGTGGATGAGTGTAGTATCACTTCCATGTTATCGAATAACAGGCTCATCCACATTAGTAAGAAAAAGAATTTTTTTACCCAGGAGATATTTTCTTCCAGGTTTGGAAGGTATCATATTCGATACATATAATCATTATATAGCTTGGAAATTGGGATGAGAGAGTTCCAATAGTCACCCTTTCCACATGAATAATGATGTACATGAATTAGTACTTTTAAATGATTATCATCTTTATAATTCTATGTATTTTTCTAGTATCCATTTTGTTATTTTTATTTATGACTACTCATGTATTCTATTTGTTTATATTTTGAATTAACAAGACATGTGATTTGTGATTTTATTAAATTGAAACTTTAAGTTAATAGGGAATCTAGTATGAAACTAAAATGTATCCACACAAACAAAGAGGTGAGTATTATGGTCCATTTGAAATGTATTATGGGAATGAATGTATTTTTAATTATTATACTCCTAGAAATAAACATCATCTAAATATTGTATATGAGAAGATGAATGAGATATTATTGGAAGTAGTTAGATTTTAAATTTTAGAAAATAGATAAACAGACATTTTCTTATGAGTATTTATTTTCTAATTCAAATATTGTCATTTTATCACACATGGGTTATTTTCAACAAGACACTATTTAAGTTGTTTTTCTAGAAGGGATATTATGAATGATAACATACATGTTTTTGGTTCCAAGGATTTTTTAATATGCCTATAGTTGAGTGATGTAAGATGGATTTTATGTCCTGACAATGTACTTTTTTATGAATATGGACACAGTGAGTTTGGATAAATGTTCAATGATCCAAAATTGAATAACAATTTCAATTGTTCTGATTAAATTTTTATATAGGGTCAAACAATTATAGATATTGATATGGGATTAAAATATAATTCACATAAATTTTATGGACTTATTAGTCATCATATAATTTTTGAGTCACATTTACCCAAAAAAATCTATTTTTATGACTACGTTTATTTGTCTTTTTATTTTCTGGGTGAAAAAGTTGTAGTTGCTGGTTATGGTGCCATTGTTTCTGATAATATGGGTCCATGGGTAATTAATAAACATATAATTCCACTCTGACAATCATTCTAAAATAATAACATTTCTACTTGGTATTCACCGGATTAGTATATTCTCTACACTGAAGGGGGGAAACTATAATCCTTCAATGAGTTGATGTAAATCAATACGAATGATATATGGGTTGTGACAATGGATTAAAAATGAGATCATAACACAAAATACACAATTGGGAGCTAGTGATGATACCAATAGGATAGATACCTATGATAAATTGGAGGATTTATATTATTAAAAATGAATAATCCAACTCTTCTCTATGATATAAATAATGGATATATTCAAAAGGATTCTTTAATAATAAAGTTATTTATTTTTATGATATTTTCTCACATTTTTCTATAATGTCTTCCATTTGGATTGTTTATGGTTTTATGTCTAGTTTGGTTAAATATATTGACCACATGGTCGTGATGGCAAAATTCATCCATGGTTATTTAGAGGATGATATATATATGGATTATCCATAGTGTTTTGTTTTAATAGGTAAAGATAATTATCCATAATGGTTAAAAAGAGATTTTATGGTCTGAAGAATGATTCAAGGTGGTGCTTTGAGAAGTTTAAATTAGTCATTTTTCATTACAGTTTCAAGAGTAAATATCCATATCAATGTATAATTTTTCATAGACTTATTGTTGATGAAATTATTATATTGTTGTTTTGGAATTATTTTATCATCATTTTGGGCCTTGATACATCTATTATTTAAATTTTAATGGTTCTTTGTTAGTATTTTACAGTGAATGTCATGGGTCAAAAATAGAATATTCTTGGAATGTTAATATCTAATTACAGTAAGGCTAGATAATAATGGATATCTCAAGAGATATATAATTATGTGGTTCTTATGATATTTTATATATAGAGAGGGAAATTTATTAGTACTCTATAATCATTACATTTTAAAATTAGTTCTAGTAATTCACCATCTACTAATGAAGTGGTGAGAGGGGATTTAACACATGACTTATTAATATTTTGTTATCAATTATATTTTTGTGATGGTATATACAAAAATTTGTATGGATAATATATTTGTTTTGGTGCTTCATATTAAACATAATCCCTATAGTGTGTATTAGGGAGAAAAAGTGCATATATTGTTATCATCATGAAAATAATGATACGATATTAATGTTTTTTAGTGTAGACCATTTTCTTTGATTCATTATAGATTCATATATAATATGAGGTACAAATTCAAGGATGTTTATATTATAATATTTTATCACTTTTGAAATGGTAACTATATTTGTTATGTCTGTATTGCATAGATGTGTTTCTTTATCTATCCCTATGACCGTATATATTATAACTATAAAGTAATGTATTGGATTTGTTTTAATTATAACATTTATTCAAGATAACAATTTTAAATATGAATATATTATTTTAGTTTTTGATAGTCATAATTTATATTTTTTGAGATAGAATATCACTTTTCATGGAAGGATGAGATATATTATTATTTTGTATCATTGGATCTATATCATCCAATATTCAATAATTTTGGATCTTGAAAATAAATCCACATAAAAACAGGTTAAACATTTTTTCCAACATTTTACACAGAGGAGAATTTGAGACTTGCTAACAAATTGATTGGTTGGTGGGGTTCACCAATTGATTTTGAAGGGGTTTTTTTCACGGTTCACCTCATAGGGGGTGCCGATGTGAACCATTATAAAAATAAATTGAAAAATATATGTTGATTGTGGGGGTTATGAACATCCATTGGTGGATGATTTCTGAATACTTTTGTAGTGATACTCTATTCCTTTTATGAGTGTGGTGTAGTTAGTTTTTTTTAAAACATTTACCTCATCTATATCTAGAGAAAATTCATTTTTGAAAATACATTCTTCTATGATACTGTTAAATATGATAATGGTTTTTCTTATCAACATTTATTTGGATGATGATCATCTACTATACAATTGAAGATCTATTTGGATTATTTATTAGGTTGTGTTTTTCATATCGGGCTATTTTAACATGGTATCTTCATTCTTCCATTGAAATGTTATTTATGAGATATTATTTTTGTGATCCAGCTCACATTTGGGGGTTTATTAAATGTAATCCTGATTATTAGTGGAATCAACTTGATGGACAAGGTCCCATGGTATTTCCCATTCAGTCTTCCATCTTATAATTTTTTGGAATAATCATTTATTCTCGACGCATATTTTCTAGTAGATAAACATCTGATTTACATTTTCATGATTCATTAAAGAGAATGAATATTTATTTTGGCTTCACATTCTCTTTGATGGGAAATTATTCATTCTTGATGTTTCATCTTTCTCAACAGATTATGGTTTCCTAAGTGTTTTTTGGTATTTTTAGGATATTCCTCTGAAAAAAATCAGTACATTGGCGAATTTATGGAATTATATTATCATAATAGTTTGATTGTTGAACCTTATTCAAGGTTTATGATATCATCTAGTTTGTTAATGTTAATAGTGGTTGTGGTTTTGAGACATTATTAGAAATTACTCTCATCAATATTATGTTGAACTTATTGATGGATAATTTAAATCTCCATATCATATATTCCTAGCTAACATATTTTGTTGATATAGATAAGTATCTCCCTGATAAGTATAAGTGATCTAAACTACTTTATAATCCTTTCAATCATTGTGGATGTTGATTCTATATATCAGTTTCTAGGATGAATGTTTTAAAATCTGGAGGTTTAATCAATTGAGTGGTGGGGAAAGATCATCAATATGTGCATCACTCAAGTCATGGATACATTATTCCTATAAATGAGATTCTCTAGATACATCACCACCATTATTAATTAATTTCTACTTTTTATAAGATCATATTTGATATATGAATTCGAATAAAAATATTTTTATGAATGATAATTGACATGCCATCTTCTATGATAAGGATGGATTATATTCCCAAATAGATTATTGAATACATCCATAATTCTTCATTGATCACACTTTATCCAATATGGTTTGGTTCATATTTTCACATAAATCATTCCACTAAGGTGTATATAGAGGAGTGAGTTGTGACGTAATCAAAAAATATAATAAATATTCATTGATGTCATTGTTTTGATACACTAAAAACTGTAAAAGAGGAGATTCTTAATCATCTTACCAATATTGTCCTCAACATCAATCATGTATTCTTTAAATATCTCAATAGAATCTGAATTATACCTTATCATGTTGAAATATCCATATATCGGTGTGAAAAATGAGTTCACACCAATTGCTTCCTAAACAAATGGACCACTTAAATCGGTGTGAAATAATAAAAGAAACTATTTTCCCCTTTCACATTTTAACTAAATGGGGTATTGGTTATTTTTCTTTAAAAACATTAATGGCATAAAGAAGTGCATTTATTTAAAATAAAAAAAATTTATGTATTTGTGTAATTTTGAAAAATGGTTTTTGATAATATGACATCACCAATGATCCCAAATTTGGGTGTGTAATGAGTCATATGATGTATATTCATTATAAATTTTCATTACATGTTTTTTCATCAATCACATGCAGTTTTTTTAAATGCACCATACGATAAAAATGATATCCTATTATAAAAATAAATAATTAGTCCTAAATTATAAAATATATTCATCCATATCATGTTTGGATATAGAAATAATTTTTCTAGTAATAGTAGGAAAAAATTGAAAATATTTCAAAACCAATGTGTTTTTAATTATAAACATTTGGTGTGAGTTCCCTACAGCAAGAGAATCAAGTCTAGATTCATCAGATACCCATAAATTGACCTCCCCTTAGTGAGTTTTCCATAATCTACCTAGTTCCAAAATTTGAATAAATATATGAGTCCCACAATTTGTTTCTAATAAAATATTTATAGAATATGATAAATTTCAAATAATTACGAATAACCCTAAGGTTACCCCTACTTCTCCGGATATGTGATGTTTTTATTTTAGTGTCCATTTTTTAAAAATGTGAAACAAATATTATCATATTCATTAGATTTCTATTTTATCTTCCTCTTCATGGTACAGAGTTTCAATGAATATTTGATCTTATATCAGTTTTCTTATCTATTATAACCATTCAACAGAAGGAATAAAGACTATTTATGATTTTTATCCATATATACTTGGTAAATAAGAGTAATAAGATCATTGAGATACTTCTAAATGGGTTCTATATTAAAATTTACAAAAAAAATGTACAAAATATAAGGGATTGATGCAAGACAGATATCAGTTCATAGTTCATTTGTCAGTTTAACCCCTATAAATATTTTTTCTCAATGTAGTAACTGTGATTGAATATGTGATTAATATATGGGTAAACCTCTACAATATAACTCTGTAAAATAAACATGGAGATCTCAAAATCATTCCAATATATACCTCTGGCATCGTACAATCCATAGAGATGATTTAGAAAATTATAAGCATCCATGTCTTCATAAGACGTCTTGAGTTCACTATACGTAGATGATATCATCAAATATTTACCATAAACCATATCTCTCCAATGTTTTTACTATACATGAAACTCTCCACCACTCCCCTCCTTAGCTTATAGGTCATTAATTGATGATTCTAGTATGAAAATTTTCCTTCACATCCCAAGAAAACCAAAATGAACCAAATCCATTCCATGAAGATAAATCTTGTGGTATGATTATATTAATTTAATATAGATTTCATGGATAGTGTGGATGAAAATCACTCAATTTATTTCCAAATTAAAATATTTTATTACATTTATATATCATTGTTTAAAAAATATGCGGAAAAAATATATTAATTTATTTAATTATCTCATTATTTTATCACGTCTCAATATCCATCACCATTGAAGATATAATATCTAGATTTATTGAAATTATAGTGCTAAGTATCAATATTTTAATTCCTATTTATCTAGAATTTTTTCATGAATATCAGTTATAGATATTTAATTATGTGGTCTAGCCAAATGTGGTCTTGTTACTCCTTTATCTACTGAGTAATCTGACAAATCTAGAAATTTTGACATGAATTTTCCCAAAAATTTCCTTAAAATTTTTATTGAACATAAATTCTCCCTTGAACTATATATATTTTCGTATATGAAAACCAAAAACCTTCATGACAACTCCATGAAAAAAGAACGTGTCCAAAAATTATCCACTTAAACAATTAGTTCTATGGTCGCATTCAAAATCAAGTTATGAAATGCAAAATGACATAATATTCAATTGTGAGATTTTGTTTTATTATTTGTAAAACATTAATGTTTCATCTTTTACCAGTATTTATAATATTAAATTTATTTTTATTATGTGATAAAAATTGTTTGATAAAACATTTTTTCATAATCAATTTATTTAAATTCCATCATTTAATGTTAATTCATTTATTTATTTGATTTTATAATTTTATCCATATAATAAATAAATCATAATACAAAAAAATGACCCATTAATGATATATATAACATTTGATTGATTATGGGGTAATAAATCCATATTTAAAAATACAGAAACAAATATTTTTCTAGTTCATGGGACATGTTGAAGCTTTCCACTATACCACCCACGTATCAAATGGGATGGAATAATCATGTTTCTATCTTAACCCATTAATGATCTTAATATTAGATAAACTATAAAACTGATTAAATAAAATTAAACCAACACATATAAGGGTCTTTTTCAAGATCTTTTATATTAATAAAAATGAGACAAATATGAAATGGTTAATTGACTAACATTACATTCAATGATATCTTTATTATTAAAATAAAAAAATTTAAATAAATAATTATATTTTTTATCCAAATGTACCTTAATATTTTATTTTATATATCAATAATAAATTCATTCATGGTATATAAAAGGTTGAACCAATAAAAACATATTATGACATTAAATTAATTGAGCTTATATCAATTCATTATATCCACTATAAAATTATCAAGCACAATAGGTTACAATCAATATAATATTGTTTAAATAATTAAATTATAAATTTAATATAATCTAATTCATCCATTTATTATTAAACGACATGGAATTTACTATTATGCTACACATAGTGTACTCGGGTTACACACTTGGTGTTTTGAAGGGTACCTCATTAAGACTACATGATGAATGAAAAGGAGATACGTATCTTGTGTCTCTCTTTTTGTGTTCCAATTACACATTTCCAGATCATCATCATGTCTCTCATCAGATTATATGGAATTTAATAAGGAGATAAATCATGTCATTTGAATATCATGTTTTCATGCAATAAATCATAGAACTTAATGTGTTCAGCAGACTTGTTACTACATTCCATGTACAACTAGATAAAAAACACGTGTCACATATATCGTGTGTATTCATAAACTACCAGAGGATTCTGTTTTTTCATTGGATGTGTGAATACATGATGTTTATATGATATATACATGTCATGTATCTCTCATTCCAATTGACCACTAGTGTTAGCAAATTTCTAAATGTGTATATCATACATGGGAAATGATGATCTACATGATGTGTACAACAAATACATGTTATGTATGACATTATTCTTCTAGGATATAAGTCTCATATGGTTTAACCATGTATATTAACACATGGATGGTAAAAATTTCACCACTAAATATTGAAGACTACAAAACATTTACACAAGAAACATGTTGTGTACATAGAAATTACAGGTTCCAGGTTGGACTGGCCTACATGATGTGTGTAATAAATTCAACATGTGTAGTTACTACTATATGTATCATGTATCCCGTGACACAACAATTTAAAATAATCTATGATTAATTACATTCACTTTGGAAACATGTCGTTTAGTCACAAGCTATCATACGAAAATGATCAAGACTTCCTGATGTGTTTACTGGTTCTTCTTTTGTTCTTAGATCATTATGAAAATGAAACATTGTGTGAAGATGAATTATATGTTGGAAAAAAATAATTAAAATATTATTAAATAATTAATAAAATTAAAATTAAAATCCTACCACTGTTTATAATATAGATCAAAAATAAAATAAATAATAATAATATTCAAATTAGTCCCTTATGATAGCTAATTAATTTTTCTAGTACAGTGGAAGCCCTAGTGATGGGAGATAAACATAAATTTTTTGATGATATGATTTATCATTAAAAATAATTCCATTGATGAGAAATCCATAACAAATGAATGTTTTTAGAAACAGATAATGAATTATGAAAACCCTAGAACATGGAAAGGATCATCTCATGTTAAATTCACAATTATCTTATTTATATTTGGAGAAACAAGTTACCCCACTTTTGTAAGTTTATCTGATGATTATGTTTACCATTCGAAGAACCCTTCTCATATTATTTTTATTTTTTTAGAAGGAACCAGGTTTAAATTACATCTTTTATTTATCTAAAATTTTCCTTTGATCTCATAATAAATCCAATTAATTTATTGATACTAGCACAGTGGATCATGTTTCATTCATTTTTCACCATTATCTATCATCATCTGGAATTGATATATTATCTATAGATATTCTTGTATTTTTTGGATATGAGTAAGATGATTTTATGGAGAAATATTTTTTGTAAAATGATTCTCTGTTATTGATATAATTATTTATAATTATACATTGACAATAAACATAACCATCTACTTATTGTGCTAGGGTAACACCCCTAAAATTTCTTTATATTAATGATTTATTATTTTATAATTAATATTTTTTATGATCACACAGTAATACTATTACATTTCATAAGAACATTACACATCATGTGATGATATTGAATAATACAATGATGAACTGTATAGGGATATAGAAATGAAAGAATAATTTATTATCTAAAATGAAATTCAATGGTTTGAAATCCCAAAATACGTTTCATCTTCCTTTAAGATCAGAAAAAATAATAAAAGAGTAAGAAAAAATATAGAAATTATCAATGGAATAGTATAAATGACTATAAGTGAAGTATTGAGGGATTAAGATGGATTTATGATGTATTTATAGGGAAATAATACTATCATGCATGATGATATTTGGAAAATATGGCCAACAGGCATTATGACTAATAATCAAATAGAGGTTTGGTAATTATTATTATTAATGGAACATTAAATTGAATTATGTGATTATTTTGTCAATGAATTTTTGCAAACAATATAAATATTTAACTAAAATCATATTTTATTATAATTTTCTACATTTTAAGTTAATTAAATTTTTATATAATTGACTTATACAATACATTTACATTATAATATAAATTATTGAAGTTCATTGGAAACTTTTAATGGTCAATATTTTTGTTATGTACTAAAAATGATTATTTTTTAATATATAATGAGTTTTATTTAAAATACATGACTATCATTTTTACAAATTAATTTTGATAAAGAACATTATTTTTTTATCAACTCCTAAAAATTTTCTTACTATAATTTAGTGGGGGTATTTCTATGATAATTGATTTTTTAGTTAAAATATTGAATATATTGTTTTTAGGAAATATTATAACTATTATGGTAAAAGTACGATTTATTTATGATTTAAAATTTATTATACCATATTAATGTAATTTTTTTTTCTGAATTACATAATAGAGAATGTGTTACATTTAATATAACATTCCTATTTCATTAAAAACAATGATTTTACCATTTCTGAAAAAAATTACATATAACATTAATGCCACATTATATTTCATTTTTACCACTTTTATAATTTGAATATATTAAAATGGAACTAATATTATTAAAATTACTATCAAAATTATTTAATATTTTAATTTTAATCTTTAGGCACACAAAAAAGTTATCATGGTTAAAATGTTTTACCACTATATAGGAAAAATTATATATTGGGATAATGTTATATGGTAAAAGATAAAATAACTAAAAGGTTAAACATTAAATCATTGCTTAATGTTCTATAATTCTTATAAAATACATTAAAATCTCATTTATCACCAAAATTGGTTGAAATTAATTTTTCATTAAAGTGATTTGCTTAAAATACGTAATAATTAGTGTTTAATCATTTAATACCACCCCTCATCGTGTATAAATACACAACATTGCTTCCGCAAATTCAATAAAAAATCCGTTGAGAATAATTTATCTCTCAATTACCCCCCCAATGTCTTAAAAGGTGCTATCAATGATCTATGGAGTCCCTGTCAAGCTTTACGAAGCATCCTTGCAATATAATGGTCCTCAATCATCCTCATTGGTTTTTGTTTTCATTATTTTTTTTAATGTGATTTTTATTTAAATTTTCATAAAATATCATTGATTCAATTACTGGGTTTAATATTTAATTTGATATATTTTAAATTATATATTATTTATTCCCTCTTATTTTATCCTTTTCCAAATTCCTTACAATATTAATGTAAGGGTCCTCAATCCCCCCCTTTTATTTTTCATGTTAATTATTTTTTATACTATAATTTTAAATTCCCATTTCATATACATACATTATTTCTATTCCAATACATTAAATTCCTTTTTATATAATGAAAATGTTATTTCACTTCTTCCATCTCATTATATCTTTTTTTGGTCATTATAATACCATTTCTACTTCGTAGTCACAAAACCGTCATTTGTTTTTTATTGTATATAGTTAGTTCATTGTCTAAAATTAATCATTTATCTCGATATTTCAACTGGATGGATATATAACACATACATACCAGGGGTTAATAACCATGAAAACAATATATTGAGAATGAATTGATTGGGAAATAGTGATCATAATTAGACCTTGATACAAACTTGCTATGGTACTCAGAGGGGTTATGAATTGGAAAATTTACATTCACATTAAAAATTAGTTTTTAAGGATTTAATAATCATTTCATTGGACACATTCCATTTTAATTATATTTATTCCGACAACATATAAATTTATATTAATTATTTTATTCGGGAGAAATATTTTGGTACCATATAATTAATTCTTCTATAAGGGAAAATATTTTATGATATTCCACATTGATAATTTTTTCTAAGTATATATATATTTAATTCATTGAACATTTTTCCTTGTAATATTTTATAATTTAAAGGAATGTATTATACATGTAATGAAGAGTGGTTGTGGAATTATATAGCCCTTCCATGCACTATTATGAGTCATTAGACATTTATGAAATTGAAACGAGATATTCATTACCCATTATGTAATATTTATTAGCATAAGGAAATGATGGTATTATAAGGCATCCTACATTACAAATTCCTATATCAATTTGATCCGTTATTAATATCCCAAAATTTAGTCATTATTTTGTTGACCATGGATTTAATTTTTTTTCGGTATTTTAATTGGATATTGAGTGACACCGTTAATTTATTTATATCATACTACCTATTTTTATAATTGCTTCTACTGTATTCCACCCCCTTAATGAGAATTTGATCTCACCCATTATATGGTTTCCCATTATTAAAAATGGATGAAGAGTTGTTATATGCATTAAAAAGGGATTCCAAGAAAAAGAATAATGCTTTGATTTTTTAGATGATTTATATTTAGTTTCAATGTATTGTGAAACTAAATTATGTATATATTTTTTCTAATATATTAAACTATTGGATCCTCTGTATTATGATTTATATACTATTTTAATAAAATAGAAAAAGAATATAGGGTGAAGAATACCATTTAGAAATATCTATGGTTTAGGTTAAAATATTAATTAATTTCATATTTTCTTATAAATGATTTTATAATATTTAATAAACCCAATTAAAAAGTAATAAATGAATAATATTATTATTTTATGGTGTGTTTGTAACATGAAAAATAACAAATATTATTTAATTATCTTATTAATTAATATTTTTTCCCAGATACATTCTTTGTCTGTTTAAACTCATCAACATTTATTGAATACCCAAATAAATATTTTAACTAAATATTACATTCACTAATAAATATTTGTGTTTGAAAAAAATATTAGAGTATTCCTGGAACCTGAGAATAATATTTATTCAATTTACTAAATAAAATAAATTTTAATTATTATCAACTGAATAAATTAGTATCAAACCCACTAGGACTCTTATCATGGGCATTAGGTATGCCTTCTTATGGTCAATGATTACTATCTAGCAATGAGTCATGGAACCCAAACACAATTTCATAAAAATAAGAAAACCACATGTGAAATATCACTATTTAATATAACCCATTTATTTAGATCTCATCATATTGGTTTTAGATATGTGTCATTGAATTATATGATCTCTATCACCGGGTAATTTAATGTGACAGTTCTATTAAAAATTATTGGGACAATATATACATCAAAGACGTGGATTTAAAATACTTTCCACATTATTTCCCCATCATTATAAAACCAAAAAACAATCTATTCATAAAAAATAACATTATTCCACTTAGTGAGGATTTTTCTTTGGTTCATGAGGCCAACATCATCCCTCATATCAACACCATCATGCACACTATCATCAATGACATGAGATTACATAAAATATATTTAAATGACTTCCATATATGCAAGGAGGTTTTTTATTCCATTCTAAAATATGGGATTTATAGATCACACCCCCAGGGAAGGAAGTGAGGTATTAAATATAAGGACCCTAGCATTTGAAACATGTTGTTACATGAATTTTAATCATAAATAAACATCATATACAACCCAATGATTGTAAAATATATTGTCTATGAAATATTAGAATATAATTAGAATGAACGAATGAAAAAAAACATGTTTTTTTAATCTTGATAATTAGATCCTAACATCCTTTGATCTCATACACCTACATTCGATAACCTGGGGAATACATGAACAATGGTATGAGATAAAAATTCAAGGAAATAAACAAAGGAATGAAGCCCAATACAGGGGTTATAATTCATAACATGATTACATAAAAAGGCATGTAACATAATTAAAAATAATTAATAATAACATCTATGACATGGTATCATAGGATTGTGAAAATAATATACAACATGGCATAAGTATATGTCTTGGCTAACTACGAAGTCCATGTCACATGGAGGAGTATGAGTTAAGGATAACCAAAAGGACCATTATAGATGATGTCTCATGAGAATAAAAAATACCCAATGAATTGGAGTTCTATCTAGACACATCCATCATAACATGTTAATTATTTTGGGTTCCTCAGGAAGAATAAACATGATTATAAAGTATAACCATATAATATAATGTGTGTTATAGTCACATCATAATGAATAATAAATGAGCAGATAATAATGGTTTCCATTAATGAATTGATTTAAAACATGAATGGAAATTAATAAGGGAAATATGAATATATCATTATAATTTATGTCTAATAGAAGTGAAAACATTAATATACAGTTATTATAAAAATTTATATGGGGGACACATTAGTTTGGAGTGAACAATATTAAAAAGTCATTAAAGTGTAAAGAAAAATGATTTTTTGTCTAAACTATAATTGAACCAGGATACTTTTTCTTGATAAAATGTTCCATTTTAGAAAAAAAATTTGGATTGAAATATATTATGGAGTGCATTTTAATGTTAGTAGGAAATTGGAAAGTTCCAATTAATTGGGAAAGCTTAATTGGAGGAAATAAGAGGGGAACCTTATAAAACATCCATTGCCACATTAAAATGGAATAAATAAGATAAGTACATATATCTGTAACATAAAAATGGAATTTTTGAGTTTTAGTAGGAAATTTAATTATTAAATTTGGGTAAATATAGAAAAAGAATAACATGATGGAAAAAATCGATGTTTGGAGAGAAGCCCTTACCTTATGTACAAAAGTGCTCCAAACTTGTACATAATGTCCATGATAATTATATTAAATCCATTTTTCAATTAATTAAAAAATATTAATACATGTATATGAGTTATTATCATTTTTTTGTCCATTTATGACATTTTTGATGAGTTATGAGATTCTGTTTCATTGTTTGGGAGTCTTCATTTCCTTGTGTTTTATAGAAATTTCACTAGTATACATGAAGGGAATAACATTTTAATGGGTATAGTAATCCATAATTGATGTTATATGGTCATAATGAAAATAACTAAGATTAAATTGTCTTATATATCAATTTTCTGTAGAAATGAGGATTATTCATTAAATAATAAATTAAGGACAACCATTTAGATTATTTTGGTGTCTTCTCAATCATCTCATACTACTTTTGTATTATTATTAAAAATATTTATATATGTATGTTACAAAATATAAAAAATGTATTAAAGTTATAGTCTTTTTTAAAAAATTTAAAGGTTTTATGACTAGTATTTAAGGATGTATTTCAAAATCAAAAACCATCATCCTTGAAGGTGGTGAATCAACATCTCAGGGATGTTGTTTTACTTTTTAGGAAAAAAAATAATGCAGAATATATTATATAATATATTATTTCTTAAAAAATTTATATTTAAGTATATAAATTGGGGATGAGTTATAATTTCACCATGGGATAGTGAGGCTTGGAGACAATAAAAAAATTAAACAACATGAAAATAAAATAAATGAAAATAGAAGTGGATTTTTCTTCTTGAACTTCTTCTCTATGAGAACCTCATTAGGGAAAAGAGATTGGTCTTTGGTTGATACAAGGGTATACATAACATGTGTTGGGGATTAGGATGTTTATTGGAAATAATTTAGACAAACATCTATGCATTGGAGGTTTGAATAAAAGAGGTTGTGTGGGGTGATATTTATAGCGTAGGAGATGGGTATTTATTTTATAATTTTTTTTCATTTTCGTATTATATTGGCTCATGATATGAATAATATGGATTATTGTGACTATGTATAATAACAAGTGCATTTGACTTCCAACCAATGGATCTTAAATCATCTATGTCATAATAATTCATGTATTATTCTTATATAATAAATTATAGTATTTCACTATTCACAAAATAATCAACTATATTAGAAAAATTATAAAAAATTAACCTAAGTATTTTTCAGTTTGTATAATTCAAAAATGATTTATTTTTTATGAATATATTTTTCTATATAATTAACATTTAATTTTTAAAAAATATATTCACTTACTACCACAATACTGATTTTAATATTTTCAATAATTTTATGATACTTTGAATCATTAATTATGGTATCAAAAAAGTATCTAATATTATTTAGAAATAAAAATATAATATTAAGAATCTTTTTTAAGAAAATATATTTTATTTTCAATAATTATATTAATTATTAAATTTTAAATAAAAATTTAAATTTTTCAAATATACTATCAACTAATTTATCATTTTGAAAAGATTTATTTACATGAACATTGATATAAATATTTAATATAATATTTTATAATATAAAAACTTTGACTCCTAATTTCATTGGTGGGGTTGCTATTAAATTGGTCATATTAAAATTCCAAATGGTCTTTTATTATTCCAAATGTCATGTTTTTTTTCTTCTATTATATGTTTCTAAACTTCTCTAAATTCATCTTATTTAAT
Organism: Viscum album; assembly: GCA_963277665.1. Lineage (NCBI taxonomy): Eukaryota > Viridiplantae > Streptophyta > Magnoliopsida > Santalales > Viscaceae > Viscum > Viscum album. Next base: position 1,691,105,957 of record OY728120.1, read on the forward strand.
TCATTATTCTATTATAATGTTTTTATCATGCTATATGTATTATTTTATGTTATTTATACTCAATAGCATACTTTTAAGAAATTAAATTCCATTGATATAATTTTTTTCATTACAACCTTCCCCCTTTTGAAATTCCTCCCTTGAAATTTCATTTTACATAATAAATGTAAAATAGGTGAAGGTACATCTCTATCATTACTTACTATGGATCACATGTTTCCACTTTGTACTTTTGATTCCTCTATATTACATTGACCTATGGAGTAGTCTTGTTTCATAGAATTTTTTCTCTAATATCCAATATCTTCTCCAAAAACTCCTCATAAGATTGATCATTTACCTACTACACATCTTTTTAATTAAATTCATTCGAGGGATCTGGTATATACTTTTTAAAGTGGGATATATGGGATACATCGGGCACATGATACATAGTTGTTTGATTTTTTAGTCAATGTACTAAACCTCCATCATGATCGATAATCTCAACGGGGATAATGTACCTAGGAAATAGGTTTCCATTCTTCCAAAATATCATGATCCTTTTCATAGGTGATATGTGGAGGAATACAATGTCCCCAACTATAAAAATTAGGTCTCGTCAATGATTGTATCCATATCTCCTCTATCGAAATTGGATATCCATGATGTGCTACTATATTTTTTCAACATTTTATACATTCCCTTCTCCATTTTCTGGTCCAAGGAGCTTATTTTTAGTGACCTCATCCCAACATACTAGTGTTATATATCTTTACATGTGATGGGATTTATATAGTGCAATTTGGATGATTTTGTGGAAACTATTGTTGTAAGTGTACTCAACTAGAAGTAAATGGATGTACCATCCTACCTTTTAGTCCATAGAATATACACTCCACATGTCCCTTAGTTTCTAAATAGTTAGCTCAGATTGTCCAATAGTTTGTGGATGATAGTCCATACTGAAGTTGAAATCAATTGGTTAAGGATTTTTGGGGACTTTTCCAAAATAAAGAGGTAATTATCTAATATACATCGAATACAATTTATAGTTGTACACCATACAGTCTTTTCACTTTTTTTATTTATATATGTTAATGTATATCATGTCATAAGTCCTCTCTAATTGATATAAATTGAGTTATAATTGTAAGAGGGTCCATAACGACCCATATATTAGTATTAACTATAGAGGTCTTAGGATGTCTGGTGATAATGTCTAGGAGATGTTTTCCCACATGCATATTTTTATTGGTAATCGATTAGTAATCCCCATAGAATTATTTGTTTCAATATTCACTTACTAACATACTATGAACATTTATGTATATTCAGTGATATCCTTCATCATATTATCCCACAAAAAGTGTTCTCAAAGATCTTCGTACATCATTGTTCTTCCTTGGTGAATAAATAATGTTGTTCTATGTGTATCAATTAGAAGGTCATTTTGTATCTCTACATCTAATGGTACACATAGTCATTTCCCAAGTCTTACAACTCTATCCTTGTTAATTTTGGAATTTGGGATTTCCCATTTCTCATGTATTACACATTTTTTAAACATACTCATCATTTAATTTTAATGCAAAATATTTTTTTCATAAAGGACAGTTGAGAAATACTTTTTGAAAGTATAGATTATGTTCATAAATTTCATATTTCCATGTTTATCAATTGAAAGAAAACAAGATGTTTGGATCCATTATCTGAGGAAGGGGTACTTGTTCTTTATCATGATTTTCTTGTCATCATGATAATCAATGATGTGTAAGTTCGATCTTTCCTTATTCTATATGAATTGTTCTAGAACACCCCATAGTGATGTATATGGGTTTATAAAAGCATAGTAAAAATTCAACGGTACTTTTTTTTATGTTCTTTTCTACTCAATGTTGGCCATTATATATGTTATATTTTATAAAGGTATAGATCTAGTAATATGTTCAATTTGGAACTCATCTTCTCTATGAAGATGAACACCATGAAACTATTTAGTGATCACATCAGTGTAGCCCCTCACCATGGGTATGTCATATATCATGATCCTCTCCTTTCTTCTTCTTCTACATCAGTGGGTTCTTCATATCCCTTCACTAGTTATTAGTTGTATGCTCCATTCTTCCTCATTTGAAGCATCATCAGGTTCCCTTTAGATAGTTCCTATAAATAATCTTCCAAAATTTTTAACTACTGGGATGTTCATTTTTCATTCTATATTGGGATTTCTCTTTGGATCATCCAATATTAGACTCCATTGTCTTATTTTTATAACTATTCCCATGAGACAATTCAGAGTATCCAGTATCCACGTCATCTTTAAGGTAGAAACAGACAATCTCCCCATAGATATCGATGTTTCGAATTGACAAAATATATCAGACTCAACAATAGTTAGATAATGAATCTATCTATTTTTCATTCTGATATCATGAAAACCCAAGAGGTATATCCTGAGAACCTTATTATTTATTCCTCATGCGCCTCAATACACTCGTATTATTTCTTACCCAGTCTATGGAACACCCTTACTATCTTAAGAAAAAGTGTTTGGTGAAAATATTAATTGTAAAATACTTTCTCAATAAATTCGCATTCCTTATAATAAATTACCTCCATGGAGTTAGTGTTATTTATCACCTTCCACCACTATCCAACATCCCCATAAAAATAATAGATCACCCATAAAATTTTATCCCCTTCAGAGCAAAGGATGATAGAGAATATATTCTCAATGGAGTTAATCCATTGTTTTGTTATAATGGGATCAGAAGATCCGCTAAACATTTATTTTTTTGTATGATAGATTCATCGAAAAAAATTCTCTTTAAAAGGAGATTGATTTAATTCTATGAAATTCATGTTATTATTCATATCAGCATATATTTATGAATGTAACTCCATGATTTTTGGTCTCCCGTTCTAATCATATTTGACATTTCTTTTGATAAATCATCACATTTCCTCTCACATTGATAATTGGAATATAATATCCTATTTATATCCACTAAATAAATAATAATATTTATTTAGGGGGATGGAATACTTAGATAATAATAATATAAAAAATGAAACATTTAAAATTGAACTATAAACTTATGAATGAATAATATATCCTAACATGGGATTCACTAAGTTCAAATCATGTTAACCCACAGTGGTATAATTCTTTCCATGGTTCATAGTAATGTTTTCTAGTCCAAATCTCAAAATATAACAAGACTGTTCTCTGATACCTACTATAATAACTCTATCCTTTTACAAATTTTATTACAAGATGTTATGTATAACATCCTTCCTTTTTATCACATAAACATTCATTACATTATACAAAACCAAGGATCTTTTTGGTTTAGTGACATGGAAATCAGGAACTTAATACATGAAAAGAAAACATTCTTCTTAAACACATGAAATGATTCTTCATTTTTTCATCATAAGTTCATTAATGCATCTCATAACATGGGAGCATAAATCAATGGAAAGGGTGAGCAGAAGGCCCAGTAAGGGAAACAAGGGAAACATTTTACATGGGAACCCGAGATACATTAAAAATCATGAAAAATAACATTATGTCATGAGAAAGAGTTCATAAGGAATATCATAATAAAAATAACATGTTTCATAACTTGAATATGTGGATACAACATTTAATATAGACAATCATTTATGTTTCACCAAGGTCCATCCCCATGGTGTCATTAAAAATTACCAATGTTATTCACCAAGGTGTCGTTAAAAATGGTCATCTCTAGAGATTATGTCTTTACACAATGCATTGGAGAGATATCATGGAGCACACTTAAATTTTCCCTTATTATCATGTGAGCCACATATATCATCGTCAATCGTTTCATAAACAACCCATATAGCATAAAAACGGGTCTCATTTAATAATCATAATGTTTTAAAAACATCTTTTAAGACATGATCTTTATGTCACTTTAAACCCATGGAAAAAGGAAAGTGGGTCTCATGTATGTAAATCCAAGAATTTAAAATAGAAAATTTTGGTATATATGTGAATACCCCTTTAGAAGCAAGAGCTTTTAGTATTCAATTAATAAAATAAAAGAATTTCAGAAAAAGAGAGAGACATTTTGAGACGGAAATTCGTCATCATAATGGTTATGTTGTAGGGTTTTAGAAAACATTGAAAACAGAGGGGAAATGAGTAACACACTCATAAATGATCCATAAAACCGTAGGGGGACATAATATAATGTATTAAAGAACATTTTAATGGCATTTTAAATATATACTATATGAAATGAAGAACACGAATGGAAGACCGAAATAATATTTCTCTTATGAAAATTTGGCAGCCTAACGACATCACTTAAACATCAAAAAAATGAAATGATGAGATCAAATAGGGTCTATCATCATATTAACATAAAAGATAAATATCATAGATATAGGGACCACACCCCAACAGAATAAAAAATATTTTGAAATACTTGACAAGAAAATAGAACTTGAAAATGAGAAGGGTGAAAGAATCCCTTAAAAATTTGGCAGCGTAACAACATCAATTAAACTTCAAAAAATGATTTTACAAGATAAAATAGGGCCTCTGATAATATGAAAATAAAATATCAGAATGATAGATATAGATATCATAACCCAACATAATAAAAAGGAACTTGAGATACTTGACAAGAAAATAGAACCTGAAAATGAGAAGGGTGAAAGAATCCATTACAAAAATTTCGGCAGCTTAACGGCGCCACTTAAACATTCATAAAACGAAACGATGAGAGTAAGAGGGGATATCTCATCATATGAACATGAAAAGGTAAGAAATATAAATATAAAAGAACATCCTCCAACATAATAACATGGAGCATAAAATAAATGACATAAAATAGAGTATTTGAAAAGAAAGAGAGAGGTTGGATCCCTTACCTTGAAGAGTAACTTCGAAATCATGATGTTTGGGACCTTGGGAGGCTTGAGGGAACCTTGGGTGGACTCCTTGGGAGGTAAGGATACCAGAACATCATTGAGGGGGATTTTGGAATGGAAAGGATGTGAGAATGGATTGGTAATTATAGTCTCATGATACTAAATAATACCTAATGAAATGGAGCACTATATGGTTGCACCCATCATCACTTGTTCATGAAAACTTTTGAAACATTCAAAATAAAAATTAACATATTGGTTACCCATGGAATGATATGGGATTCATTATCATGTCAATAGAAATAATAAATTATCACGTGATAAAGGATTTAATGAAATAATGGATTTAAAACATAAATGGACATTAATAAAATAAAAATATAAATTTCATTATATTTTTGTAAAAATAATGTGAAAACATGAATAAAATAGTGTTAAATAAATAATATAAATGAGCCACTTTTGTGCGATTTATGGAAAATTGTTACAGTGTATTTAATGAATAGAGTGGAATAAGTATTTATATAAAACATTAAATTTACCAATATAGTTATTTGTGATAAAATTAATGATTAGAAGAAAATTAATGTGTGTTGAAATATATTTTGTAGTGGATTTTAGAAGGTGTAATAAATTGTGAAGTCATCTTTAATCATGCATTCTTATTGAGAGGGTTTAATTAGGGAATCATATAAAACATGCATTTCCCCATCAATGAAAGAAGAATTAAGATTGGTAATTATACATCTAACATTAAATTAATCTTTACGAGGAGTATATAAGATGAATTATGGATTAAAATTATTTAGAGAGATATAAATATTAACACGATGGAAAAAATTGATGTTCCAAGAGAATCCCTTACCTTATGTCGAAAAGTGTTCATCACTTGAATTAAATGATGAGGATAATAAAATTAAATCCATTAATTTATTAATTCATATCCTTTTATACACATATTATATTTATTATGATTTTCTTATGTCCATTTTTGGCTTTTTTGAAGAATATAATATTCAATTTATTCGTTATTGAGTGTTCATTTTCATGGTTTTCATGTTTAGTTCACTTGTACGCAAGTATAGTATGTCATTATAATGGGAATACTTACCTGAAATTTATGTTGGATGTTAATAACGAAAATCAATAATATTAAATGGTATTATTTATCACTTTATATCAAGATATGATGATGATTCATTAGATAATATGATAATGAAAACCGTTAGGATTATTTTGGTGTCTTTTCAATCATCATGAACTAGTTTTGTTTTATTATTTAATATTACCAATATATTTTAGTTTCATGTAATAATAGTTTTTTACATAAAATTTTAAAATATTTTAAATAAATATAATTTTTCTCTGGCTAGAAAAGTAGTAGTAATTATAAAATGGAAAATCAGCATCCACAAAGGTGGTGAATGGACTCCCCACAAATGATGGATTCATTTTTAGATCAAAAGGAAGATAGAAGAAATTTTAAGATGGATTATTCAAAAAAATTACAATTATATAAATTTTAGTATAGATATCATGTCACTTTGAGACATGTAAGTATGGATATAATAAGAAATCATAATAACATGAAATGAAATTAAAATTATATAGATGGGGATTTTACCTCTTTAAATTCTTCTCCATGACATCCTCCTTGGGGAAAAGGGATTGGTCCTTTTTTGAGACCAAAATATCCATAACATGGGGGAGAGGATTTCAATTTTTATTAGGTATAATTTTTTAACTATTCAACGATTATGAGGTTTAAGGATATGTGGTGGTGAGGTGTGGTATTTATATTGGAAAAGAGTGGTGTTTTTTAATTATTTTATTCATTTTTATATTATTTTGGATCATAAAATTGAATAGTGTTGATTAATATAATGTTTTATAGTATCTAGTGAATTTTATTTATAATAAAAGGTTCTTACATCATCCATTCATCATTCTTGAATCAATAAATTATCAATTTAGATTATACCGTAAATTATCGTATTTCAATATTAACGAAAAATTCCACTATTTTAGAAAAATCCAAAAGCATCACAAAAAACCATTTATTAGAATGTAGAATTTAGATATTAAATCCATTTTATTAAATTAAATTCATTATATGGGATATTTAATTTTTAAATAAACTCCACATTGACTAGAAAATTACTGATATGAATATTATAACCGTTTTTTGTCGCATTGAAAAAATTATCTAAGGTCTCATTAAATTATGTAATAAAAATAGTAAATAAAATTATTTATTTATGAATATATTTTATGAAAATAAATTTTCATATAAATAATTATTTTAAATATAATATTATAAATACACATTTATGTTTTATAAAAATACCAAAAATTAATTTATCATTTTAAAGGATTTATTTACATAAACTATGATATAAATATATCACACTTTCATTTTAAAGAAACTAAAAATTTTATTTATTCTTTTATAGGTTAGGTTACTATTATATTAGTCATATTACAATTCTTAATGGTCATATTACATTTTCAAAGGTAATTTTTTTTATTCCATCGGGATTTTATTTTTAACTTCTATAAATGCCTCTTATTTCATTCATTCATAATATATAAAGTTTTTATTTTGTTATATATATATATATATATTAATGTGATTTATAATATATAAAATAGTATAATAGTGTAAATTTCATGGTTATAATTTTAAGTCGTAATATTATACACTCACTCTGTAAGACTCATTCATATATCTAATTGTGTTCCCAGGAAAGGTTTTCTTCTTACACGTCCCATTCATCGAACGTCTTTATAGAATGTGTTTATTGAAATTTGGACTCTAATGGTATTGTGAATGTGGTTATCTTGAAATTTACCATGAAATTTTATGATAAACCCAAGATTACCTATTCACACAAAGGTGAGGTTATTGAACTGGTTGATCATAACTGTTTTATTTTTTTACCATTATGAAATCCTTTTGATATCATCTTGATTAAAAATGAAGACTGTGTCTATAGTGATGAGAAATTCTAAAAAATTTCTCACATAAAATTAGTGGGTTATTTTCATAATGAAAATCTAGTTCTTGTTTTCTTCAAAAATAATGTTAATAATATTGTGAATCAATATAATTGGAAGCCAGAGAATGTATAGGTAAACCTCTCTCTCAATGATGTCATATATTCTAAAGAAGCTAATGTGATAAAGATTCCATATAAATTCATTGAGAACTATGGGAAGGAATATGTTTTTAGTTATGGAAATTGAAAAATAAGTGTAACTCTTAGCCCTCTAGTATCATCTATAACAAAATTTTCCATTTCAACAATAATGTTATTCTATGTAGTGACACATGTTCAAATGAAAAGTGTTGATTTTTGGTGTTTCCTTTTGAGATGTAACAGTGGACATTATTTTATATTATATTCTTCATTATATCTTCATTCATGGAATATCATTCCACACTAATTAAATTAAAATCTATTAACAATTTTTATTTTCAATTGTTGGAAATAATTTAATATACCATTTCCTTATATGAAAATTATTTGATGTGAAATATTCATATCGTTAATGTATACCAACAAATTCATTATTATTATATAATACTTATAAATAAATGCATATGAAATTAATGATTTCCTTTATTAACTATATAATCGACTTCCATGTGATGAAAACTGATATATATGTTTATCATAGGATGAAAATACAAGAACCTAAAAACACTCTTCCATCTTCATAAATTTAATTAGATTTACTAGATGACCTTTAGGAGGAGATGGATCTCAACTGAAAATAATATGATTTTTTTACATCTCATGTATACTCTATAATTTAGGGATTTATCATACACACAGTGATCTCTCCCAAACACATGTGGTGGTTTCTAAACAAGATGTTGTTCCTATTCTGTTAATGGTATTCTAGTTTAATAGTATTGGTTCATTGATGTTTACATCGCGTATTTCATATTATCCTTCACAGTGATTCATAGAAAATATTTTTTAATTTTATTTTTCATATCCTGATTAATGTTTTTATAATATAAAAAAATTTTAATTATAAAATTTTTGATACACATAGTTATAAAGGTTATGAAATAATATATTCTAATTATTCAATTCCTTAAATATAAATGAAATCAAAATTAAACGTCGTTGGTTCTAGGACACTAACTATATCATGACCCTTGGTTCTAAAGCCTCTGGTACATTGATCAATAAATTAGTGTACCATTATCTGATGCATGATGGATGTCATGAATTACTCTACACTATTTCATCATCACTATTTATAGTGGAACCTAAAAAGTCATCTTGTCCTGAAAACCAACTGATCATCATAGTATAAATGACACCATGCAATCACCTTTTTGGGACATCATATTTTTGGTAAAGGGTTTTCATCACCTCAGACAATCATTTTGGTGAATAATGTATGCACCACATCTCCATATCCATTGTTTCCTCCAAAACAAAAATCTGTTTCCATAGGTTTCACTTTCACTATATTTCCCTCCTTCCTCTAGAACATGACTGTATTCACCTTGTTTATGTGTCATAAAAACCACCAATTCACTCCCATAATTGTTTGCATCATTATGTTATTCCACCATGTAGTATTTCACTTTGATTCACCACCCATCATCCAATGATATGACTGACACTATATCTACTAAATATTGTTTTTTTAGTTGTGTCTGTTGTACTACATCTTCTGGCTAGAATCTGGACATCCCATGGTGATGATGAAATATCTTCACAATCATATAAGTGATAATTTCAATTACATATGATCTATATTTTAAAATTAATTGAAAATTAATTAATTTTCTTAGGAGAAACAGTCATTTATCACCAATGGTAATTATAAAAAAGTGCCGAGTCACCTTATGGAAGTTACTCACCATGGTTAGACAAATAAGGATTCGGAATTCTATATGATAATTAAGGACCAAATCCAAACAAAAATAGGGATAGAGACAAAAATTTATATTTCTATGCCATGTTAAAATAGGTTAGACCTTCGGATTCCACATGGAACATACAACACATGGTCAACCCATAGTGAGCTAGAGACACCATCATTCATTTTACCACCAATTTTCAGACTAACAATGAACCCAGGATTCAATTTAGAATTTAGAGTCGATGGTTAGAACCTCTATTTTTCTTGGATATAATCTTGTTCACATTATCTATTTGATTAATGATAGATTGTGTAAATCATTATTGGATTAAGTAAGAGGAATCAGGTTTCCTTGTTTCCTCATTACCACACAACAATATAACATGATTGACATCATGATATATGTCACATATTTGATTTTTTTTGAGAATGCATACACAGATGTTAAATTTTATATAAGTCACATCATTGGTGGATCCAAACTATGTTTTATGCTAAAATATTGCACGAGTACCTTGGTTCATGTGTATTCTATATTGATTAGCTTTCATCTATCTTGGTAAATATGAGATCTCATTGGATTGGATAGATGAGGTTTTGAGATAGAACTGAGGAGGGATTAATGTTTTTATGGTGACATATCAACTTATATTTTTATTTTAGTTTCCTTTTACTCTTGATCGACCTAGTGGGTGATATTTCTGAAGTAATTATACATGTTTATCATGGTACTATTGCTTCTATAGCATGAAGACATGTATTTATCATTTATGATCATCTATTGTTAATAATCCCATAAACTTAATCTAAATTTGTACGATTGTTCAATAGTTAATCTATTATTACATCAGATGATGTAAGATTACAGACTCTCTATAATTATTTTAGACAACCGTATCTCATGAAAAATCATTAATTTACTTGATGGAATTCCAAAGGACACACAATTTGACTTTCTCATTCGTGATTCTAGTAGCCCCAAGTGGGGAAATTTATATTGGTTCTGAGATTAGCAGATGTGTCCAATGGTGGGGGATAGATTAAAATTTTTACAATATTTCTATTCATAAAACCAATATTGAGGATCTTGAAAAAAAATTAAATATTTTTTGTAGATATAAAATAAATAGAAACCCATGGACTATGAAATTTATTAAATGTGAATATTGATCGACAGAAGAGACACTTTCAGATTTAAATAACTGTGTTGTTAGGATCCAAGGATTGAATACTTCATGTAGTAATCTACATTCTCTCTTATGATCTGTGACTAACTTCAATCAACCTCTAGGTTCTATCATGGAAAAAAGCGTATTTTTTTATTCATGTCGATCTCCCATCAATCAACATTGATGGAATTTCACTTTGCATTATAATTATTTAGAGGGAGAAAGAAGGATAATTAGTGTGAAAATTAATTGTCTAAAACAATTCTCTATTCAAGAACAATTAAACAATATCAATAAATGGATATATATTTATATAGGTAGGGTTTAGGTTAGAATGTTTTTTTAATTTCATTTCAACACTTAAAATTTATAAAAACCTATAAGAAACTCCTTACCACATAATAAAAATACTATTGTTGTTTTTTGCATCACATAGACATACACAAATGATATTTAATATTTTCAAACATTTAAATATTTATTTATCACCAGAAGTAGTCTTGGTCCATAAAAATTTCCTAAAATATACTAAAATCCCTAATGAATATATTATTCACAAATAAATATTTAATTCACAAACTAGAGAATAGAAATTTATTAAATATTAAATAAACTAAATATATATATATATATATTCAAATATCATCAAGTAAATTATTATTTAATATATGTGACCATAGAAACATTAATAAAACTATTCCTTAGTCTAGATAATAATAATTATTTGATTAACTAATACAAAATAGAACTAAATTTAGATCAACAGAGAGAGTTTGTGTATGACCCTCTAGGATTCTATTTTCACTGCTATTAGGAGGGATTGTCAAATTTTCAAGACTAATTTCTAGTAATGGGTCAAGGAACCTAAGATAAATAACATAATTTTGCAACAGCAATAGCAATATATGAACACTCACTGTGTAATATAGTCACTTTCCCTCAATATCTTATAAATTATACTACACATTTGTGACACCATCCAATTTTCATTATTTTTCTTTAATTAAATATATAAATTAAACATCATTACACTATTTCCATGTATCAAAATAGATAATAATATTTCAATAAAAGGGTTGAGACTTCAACATCCATGATGATGGAATGGACCAATACATCCTCAAATTATTTTTAATAACATGTTATTCATGACGCACCATACTTATCCAATGTCTCGATGATGTTTTTCATAATGGTTAATGAAATATATCTTATTGAATGATTCATTAAATTTATTAATAATAATATTAACTTCTATGGACCACTATACACACTCATAGATAGGATTATCTGATGACACAAAAAACAAGTGGAATTCCAACTAGAAGGGCTATTCTAATGATCTCCCATCTTGTAGGTCACCATTATTGAACATCAAGAGAAGACACCTATTATTCTTATGAGTGCTCTCACATAATGGATGACTTACCAAGTGTCATATCCTAGTAAAATATCCAACTATAGAACAATATTTAATAAAACATTATATAGTATCTCAAGGTTCTCATCAATGTGGGGATCTTCAATGAACATATCAACGCGAAAAATAATCATTGTAATAATAAGATCATTGTTTTGTATAAGAACAATCAATATGTTATAATTTATTTCTAATAATATTCACTTAATTAAATATAAAAGCAGTATATATTAAATATAAATTCATTCTTGGGAACGAACTCCAAAAAAACTACTTTCACAAGATAAATGTGCTAACGACAGATTAGTCCTCACTTGTTAATCATCCTTCTACAATGTATGGATAATGTTTCTAGTCCTAAATGTTTCCATGGATAAGGCTCGTTAAGACACATGTTTGTAAGGAGGATATGTTTAATTAAAAATATCTATCTTGAAAAAAACCTCATGTATTAATTTAAAAATTTAACCACCTCTTATTAAAACATTAGTATCCTAACATCTTTACCAAATACATAGTCATAGTTTATAATAAAATTTTAAACCACTTTCTTTTGGTGTAATATAAAATCAAATTAGGGTATTTCTGAAACAAATAATAATCTATATCAGAAGACAAAAAGTACAATAGTATTTTATATATGAAAAACACTATCTATAATAATTTAATCTTATATATTACTATAGCCTAATCAATGAAACTAGATAAAATTGATCTATGTGAATAAATGAGTTCAATTCAATTGTTCACAAGTATTATCACTTTTCTAGAATCCATGAACATATCTTGTTATACCATTTAAGGTAATGATAGATAGTTATAACTACAAACCAACTTAATTATGTTGGATCTATTTGATATTAACTAATTCTGCTTTATTCACCACTAATTTCAAAACATAGTACCTATCATGGATGATTAGACGATTCACTAGTACTTATGCTTGTGAAATTATTTTAATCTCAATAATAACATCCAATTAACATGTATCTTATAATGGAATGGTTATATTCCAAAAAACTCTATCTTTATTTGATTCATGTTGTATTTTTTTATTACTTTATTAAAATAAGTAAATTATTAAAATTTAGCAAGAACATGAATCAATTTTTATAGATCATGTTCCATAGAACACAATTTTGACTTCCATTCAAAATGGATAAATTTTATTCCATAGTATTAATAAACATGTTATAAATACACAAAATGTTTTCATATGTTATTAACATATTTTACATAAAAACTTATGGTTCCCACACCAAATTGTCACTTATACATGTCACTCATTCATTTAAAAAATATATATCCTATGTCAAAAATTCATGATTAATTAATAAAATATTTTTTTGATCTAGATATCATATTGAAATTAATTTCTTTCATAAATCCATTTAGTTTTTTAAGAAAATACATATACCATAGGGTCTCATATTTTTTACATCATATAGACAACTTCTATAAGTATTATGCTAATTTTCGTGGCCTTGAAAATCAATATTCGAACATAATGATTATAAAAAAATTATTTAACAAGTATTATATGAATGGATAAAATTCATGATGACATGAGAATATGATTATTGTGGAATAATCCGTCCAATATTCTATCATTTCATAATGGAACAATATTTTACCATCCATTTATAGTTTCTATTGAATACCGCATGTAGTCTCATGTCATGGTAACTTTGAAAATGAATAATAAATGATTCTTGATACATGGAATTCGTTACATTTTACCATTATAATATCTACATATATGTATTCTTTACATGAATCATTATTCGCAAAAGAATTATTCACAAATAACCCACCATGATGAACATAATCCACCTCTTTGGTTATGAATTCATTTGATGTATATGCCTGTTGAAATGCTCCTCCCACTAAGATTAGTGGAGTCAGTATTACATTGTGAATCAATTTTATTAACCCATAATGGTACGTATTAAACAAATATCATTAAAAGGATATGTTTACTTTCTATATATATAATCATTCTGGACATGGTGTTAATATCTTTAGTCAGTTGAGGATCATTAAAACAGATTCACCTTAGTGTTTTGATGTTCCATTTTTTTCTATGTATGTATTTTAACATTGGTTTTACAACATATGATTTTGGTACTGTTCTATCAGATTATTATCACATCACATATTTATATTATATCAATTATACAATATAATTAGAATATAGTCAGTTATTTAACATTTATATTCAAAACATATATTTAAAAATATTATGGAATATTTATAATATATATATGACCCAAAATTGATCTTCAATTTAATACAATAATAAATATGATGTATATAAAGAAATGTGAGTATTTGAAAACAATTAATTTCTATATATGATCAATTATTAGATTGATAAGATATAATCCGACAAGGTATCTCATATATTCCTTTTACCAAGTGCAGTCAATTATTTCACATGAACATTTAATAACATTTTCAAAAATATATAAAGTTTCCATTATATTTAGAAAATTTCACATTAATATGTTAATAAGACTCTAGAAACATCACGATATACTTTTATTTAAACATGTTTGTTATCAATAACATGATATGCAATTTTATATATATCTATATTCATAGCTCCATTGATACATAAATTATTTAATTGAAAAAACATGTTAGGAAAATATAATCATATATGAAAATGAATTATCATTCCATAATTGGGTATGAATATTATATTTTGTATTCAACACTTATTGTAATAAAAATTTGTGATTAAAGAGTTACTAAACCATTATATTACTATTAAAGATTCATAACAACATATATACCAAAAAAATAAATAATGTCGCATTGTGTCTAGACAGAACTTGAGAATAATTTTTGGTAAAACTTATTACAAACATGAATCAATCAATTTAGTAATGATAGATAGTGATCTAACCTTGGATAACATACTAATCACCCTTTCTCATATTCATTTGAGTTCACTTTATAAAGATAACATTCATTATAATTTATTTTAATTTAAATCATTATTTTTATAAGAATATTTAATTTGATATACATGTGATGATTATAGACATGATGAATATACCTCATGTCGATGTAGCTACTTTATTCATCAATTCCATGAAATTTATTTTCCCATTTCAATAAAATCAATATGATAATAAAATAGTCTCCAATCCATTCATAAAAATGGGAATCATTTGTCAAATTAAATACTGTATTGAAGGTTATTTTGGATGAAAAATATACATATGATCTCCGACATTGTATTTAAATCATTTGACCATAATTGGTGCATAACCAGGATTCAACCAATCCTTATATACTTGGTGATGTGTGGAAAAAAGTATATTGGATGAATTATCTATTTTTATCTACTATTGAAAAAATATCCATAATTATGGATGTAAGTATAATAAAATAATATTTATTGGTAATTTATTATCAAACTAGAAACAAAAGTATCCTCGTCAATTAGTATACTGCATCATTTTGATAGCATGATCAGTAAATATATCTCCTTGTTATATATTACACTGATATAATGTATTGAAAATCATATTTATTTAAAACCATTAATTATCATTCTCAAGGGATTGGGGATTTATTATTATGGTATATGAATCCATGTCCTTATGTTGTGCCATTAAATAATCAATAATATTTGTCAATATAATACAACATACATAAGAAGCATCCTCAACATATATTTAGTGGGTTCCCCATTCACATTCACTCACCTACTGCGGTGTAAAAAATAGTAATTTGGGATTGTAAAAAAAAAATAAAAACATTATGATAATATTATGTCACATTAGCAATTATACCACATTTGAAATTTTTTATTTGTAGGAACATACCCTTACATAAAGAATGATTTCACTACTATAGTATTTTTTCATTCAAATAATTATCAATAATAAAAATTGAAGAATAATTAATTCCTTGATTTTGAATTATGAGATAATGAATAATATTTTAATTGAATTAATTATACCCCTATTTTATCAAGTCTCAATAACCCTAATCATTAGAAACAATATTTCTAGTTAATAATAGGTAATATCTCCATCGGTCCCTACTACATTTCTTAATCATCTATATGTTGGAAATGAAAACCATAAGAATGTAATTAGATTATAAGTCTTGATAACTCTGGGATTGTATCTCCTTGATCTAATGAGTTGATTACACATTCCTGAAATCCTAAAATGGATTTCCAAAATACATGAATCCTAATTTTTATTGATTAGACATTAACTATAAAACACATTTCAAGACTCATTAATTCAACCAAAAAACCCGTAGGACAACTGCCCAAAAAAATAAGTGTCCAGACATTGGACATGTACTAAAATTAATTCTATAGTTTCATTCTTCACAATTTAATAGAAGGCATAGATTGAAATAATATTTAATTGAGGGATTTTAATTTAATATGAATATATTTTATCTAGTTTTTTCCATTATATGTCTTGTTAATATTATGTGTATTTTACATATTTATTTAACGATGTTGGATAAAATGTGTGTTCATAATACATTTATTTAAATTACACCTTTTTATATTAATTCATTTATTTATGTGAGTGTGTTCTTGAATATATAAAATAAATAATCTGAACAAATAGAAAACATGTAAACGGCTCAATCGTAAGATTATCAAATTGTAGATTTATCAAGAGGAAAATAAATCAACCTATATACTAGAGTAATAACTCAATTTTATTATCTTGGAATGAGTTGCATCAGTCCACCCATACACTTGTGTATCATTGAGTTGGAATCATTATATTCCCATCTTGAACAGCCTTCATACACCATTGAATGCTCCATTAGTTACTCGTATTTATAACACACACATAGATAAGTATAACCAATGAATTGTTATAAGGGATAAAATAAATTACCATGGACACATAGGTCTTATTTAATAATGGAGGGTGGGAGGAGTTACATTCCACCATCTAATTACTCTTATATATTATAAAATTACTGATTTAAATAAAATAAAATAAAATAAGACACATACATAGGTATTAGTAATGATCATGATCAATCGTGTTTGTACAAAATATGAATAAATCATAGGATACCATTCATGTTTTTATTAATTATTAACTATTATGAAAAAATTTCATTATTTATTTATTGAATTAATTAGATAATTACGTTTCTTGTTCTTGGTCATCTAAACAATGTTGGAGAAACAAACTATTTATGTAATTCATGGAAAATAATTAAAAAACCATTAATGGTATATTTTTTATAATTTATAAATTTAGCATTTAAAAATCATTACTAATATTAAAATTTCCCACACATTATGGTTTTCCAATCAATTCAATATTGTTTTAATTCAAATTTTTTCAAATTAATATAATTTTCCATTTTCATTTTATTGGGAGAAGACATGGAATGTACTATCTAGCTACACACCAAGTACCTATTTTCTCATGTATCCAACTCATACTCCTGGGTGTTCATTATATTGACTCGGCCAGGCTAGATGGAATGTACATTTTAGCATGTTGAAATTTATTCACATTGTCTATGTCTGAGATAGTCTCTCATCTCATTAACATGTACCATGGATGATTACATGGTGTTTATAGACCCATAAACATTCATGTGGTCTGAATTCCACTTAAGGATGAAGCCCATTGAAAAGAAAAATGTGTTCTCCTGTGAGATATTACATGACGTGTGGAATATAGATACACTCTATGTATCTCTAATGTCATGTGTCCAAGTAAGTCAGTGACTTTCTCAGATGTAGTAAATAATGAAATTCATGTTTTTCACACAACATACACATCACGTATATGATATGTTCTACGATTTTTCAGAGTCACATGATATAACCAAGTATAATGAGAAAATATATTGCATAATTCACGGCACAAACACATGTAGACTTCATGGTGTGTAAGCTATATATACTCCATGTAGTATGAAAATCATTTTCCATGTTTTTTGTCAACATACAACATATAAATGAATAATTACTATGTGGTATTCCATGTATCCCAAAGTATGCCCTGGTTCATTGTACTAGGGTAAAAAAAATTTACTTGTTGTGCACACAAAATAATCCTATCTTATTATAAAAAAATCAGGTTTCTTCCAATGGAATGTCTGGTCATTATTGATATCATTTTATACTATTAGGAGAATTGAATATTGAATGAACATGATTAATTTTTTTGACAAAATTCCAATTCAAATATGATTGAAGAATGAATGATATGAAATGAAAATTCAATCATGATTTCATATGGATCAACAATCAAAGGAATAATTTTAAATTTAAATATGACCCATTTGATACCATTTTTTTTGGTTTGAGGAATAGTGGAAGAATGCAAAGGTTTGAAATTTATTATAATTTTGTTTAATATTTCACTATTCAAAACCAATAAATGGATCTTTCATGTGAAATTTATATTTAAATTATTTATATTTAGAATAAATGAATATCGTTGCTTAAGATCATTCGTTGTTGTGAATGTTGATAATCCAAAAAGAAACTTTTGGATTGCCTTCATTGTGCTACGGGGGCTAAAAATATATTATCCCAATAAAAGTGATCTGCAATTTTCCTTTTGATCTCTATGTGTTTCCAATCAATCTTCAGGTGCTATAATTGTGATGTGATTGGATTGTGTTTCTCATGTTTATCGCTCATCCTTCGGTGTTAAATATGTTCATCCATCATTTTCCTTTCTTGAGTTGGATAGATGAGTAAGATTCCTTATATTATTCATTGTCTTCAACAATTTTATATTTTTGAATACACACACAATAGACATAAAAATATATTATTAAATATAGGGTTTAGGTCATAGTATTTGTTTAATTGTATAATAACACTTAAAAATATTATAAAATTTAATAAAAACCATCTCTCATAATAAGAATATCATTTTTATTCTTCAATGCATTAAAACATGTGAAAATGAAAAATAATATTTTCCAGCTTGTAAATAATTAAATTTTAACAGAAAATGAATTAGTCAATTTGATATCCATATCATTTTATAAAGAAATAAATAAATATTTTATTTATAAATAAATACATTATTTACTTACTAGTGAATTAATATTTGTGGGATATTCAATTAAATAAATAAATAAAATGTTTTCTTCACATATCATCAAATAAATATTTTCATAACTTATGATATTAATAATACAAGACTAATATTACTCCACATTCACAAGATTAATATTTATTCCATTATATATATATTCAAATATATTTTTATTAATATCAAAGAAAAAAACATATTTTCTGACCCTATAGGATTAAATATCATTGGCATTATGAGGTCATTCCTATCAACCCATATTACTATCAGCAAAAGTGTCAAGGTACCGAATAGAAAGAACTAAATTACATAATGTTGAAAACCACATACGAGGTATACCTATTTAATATAATATAATTTTCTCAAAACCTCATAACGTATGATGAACATCAGTGTAATGATCAAATGTTCCCGATGGATCTTTCTTAGACTATCGGAAATAAATGTCTATAGACAATGTCCAAGATATTTATTTGGAAGCCAAATTTCAATCGATGGTCTATGATATTAACACCAATGTGGGTGGAAGGAAAAAATAATTCATCAAAATATAATTAATTACAAGTTTTTTTGACTCACCAAACATATAAAACTTATCCTTGTATTTTAATTGTCATAAATTTTAAAATATATTTAATTTTGTGACTGAAAACATGCTTTAATTATAATCATTAAGGGTATGAACCATTGCACATGCACACAGATATGAAGATTCGATGACACAAAATAATGGGAAATTCATACATGCAGGTATATTCTCATAATCACTCTTCTTGAATATTAGTATGTTTGATGTTCATGAGAAGATCCCTCTTCTAATTATGTGTACTCTCACTTGACATTCGATATATCATGTTTCATATCATATTATGTTATAAAATAATAAATCTATATTTATGGGATATTTTCATATAATACCATGGTTCTCGCTATATCGTGGAACTATAATGACCTTATAAATTTGAAATATATTTTTGAACATACTCACATCAATGTTATATTGAATAAAAATCAATATGTGATAATCCATTTCTATCAATATTAACTAATTTTATTATATATGTAATCAAATGTACAATGTATATTGTTTAAGGTCACCGAATCTTGTACTTATACACACCCATACCAACACACATACACACAATCTAACACAACAAAACACACAAAATCCACATTTTCATGCACCCACACTCACTCTCCCCAAAAACAAAGAATACATGCACACACATTCTCAATCCTCTACCCACACCCATGTGTTAAAAAAGTCATTTTTCATCATCAAAAAAGAGTTAATGATCCATTTTTATTTAAAATATCATAGCTTTTTTCAATGCAAAAAAGTGTAAATAATGACACTTTTCATCATTGATAGTAATTCATACCTTCAGCTATTATTTTTTATCATTAATTGAATGGTGACATTATTAATGCTATGAATAGTTATAAAACTAGAAGAATAAAAATTTATATTTTTTGGAACTGCACTCACACCCACTATTAGCTCCCCCACACATACTCAAAACCATATGAACAAACAGACACACCCACACCCACATGTGTGTTCCCCAACACTCACCCCCCAATACATGTGTACATTTACACCATTACTCACCCCCACCCATGTGTTAGAAATTACATCATCCATTTCTATAAAATTACTAATGATTTTGGAATCATTAAAATATTATAAATTGTTACAGTGAAAAATGTGAATTGATAATTACACTCTTCAACATCACTAATAGAATATACCTTCATATTCTCATTTTTAGAATTTAATAAATGTGACTTTATCAATACTAAAAAACACTAACTATATTAAAAAATTATGTTTTTCAACATTTTTAGTATTGTCCTCATGCCATTTATCATCATCCCCCACCTCCCCCAATTTTAGCACTCAACCCTAGCAACCCCACTCATTATTTATCATGTCTATAACTCACCCCCTTCGACTAAACCCCCATGTCAGTGCTACCACCCTCCCTACTATATTTTTTATTCTTGGATTTGAACACGACACCTTCACGTTCAAAGCGATTGATCTTACCACTCCTCAGCATTGTATTATTTTATATATTATGTTATATTTATTTATTTATATATATTTGAATATATCCTTTTATCATTTATTTAATCATATATTTATATATTTATATAATTATTTTTTAGTACATTTATAAAATATATGTATTTTCTGTGTGGGTGTGTTTTTTTACACACTCACAATGACATATATGATTGTGTATGTGTGTAATATATATAGATAATAGTAACAATTTAGATCTATTATAATACATGAATAAATATATATCATTCTCTATATATATGAAAACATGTTCATATATAAAAAATTTACATATGTCATCTTAATTATATACATATTCATTCATTTTCGTAAGACTTATAAAATTGGTATTTTTTATTTTAATTAAAATATATTTTAAATGATTACTTTTGATTTATATATTTATATATATTTTTTACTTATTAAAATATTAAAATATTCATTTCTCGAATTATTTTTTATGTGTAGATATATAAAAATAAGTGTTTATATTTGTATTTTAATTTAAAAATAACATAATATTTAAAAAGAATTAAAATTTCAACACCATTATATATATATATTAATATAGTCAAAAATAATATATTCAATATTCAATGAAAAAAGGAACACCCTATAAAATGATGATTAAATTCCATTGAATGTTCAAAAACTCTGTATCTTATCTAAAAAAATGGTTTTAGAGGACATTAAATCCCTGTATGAATGATAGAATATATGGACCAACACCCCCACCCACTATGATTGAAAATGTCTAGATATATTTTTGATATTTTATTTGATATATTTTAAAGTAAAAAGAGTCACCCAAATAAAATGTTATCATCATTGTAAGTTCAATGAGTTACATTAAATGTAATATAATCCTAATTTTAAAGACCTAGAATTTTCGTGGAATTTTGTTTTAAATACATGGGAATTTTAAAAGTCACCGAAAACTGACAGGGAATTATTCCGAGGACCGGTGTGCCCGAAAACAATTTTTTTTGTTTTTTTTGATACGTTCAGTAAACGTATGGGCAGGATTTTATAACTTTTGAACCGGTTCTCGGAACTGAAATCTGAGGGCACAGATGAACTCGCAGCGTTGTTTATTGCTTACTGAGACCTTCACCGCATTTGCATTCTAATGGGAATGGATGTTAGATTTTGTGGATTTTAATAAAAATTAAATAAAAATATAGTGTTAACTTTATTTTTTTGTGGTGGTTAAAAGCTCCAAGAAAAGGTTATGGGTGGGGACCACCACACCATAACCTCCCATGAGAGGTTATGGTGGTGGTGACCACCCACACATAACCTCTATTGGGATGATATCCTTGGTGGGGCCCACCCGAAGTTTAATCACTCCTGTTTATTAAAGAGGTGGGGAATGCATGGGCTTAAAACACCCCTTTAACTCCACATTGATTAATTAAACACCTCTCCACCTTCCCTATTTTGAATTTGAATCCATTCAACCCCAATTAATTAAATGAGTTGTCTTATTTAATTAAAAACAACTCTTTGTGTTGTGGTGCCAACAAATTATAGATATTTCTTCTATTATTTTTGGTTGGAAACTTGGTGGAGCTTGGAGAACCCTTGTAGAAAGATCTTTATAGAGAACCATTCTTCCAAAGAAGAATTTGATGAACATGATGAATGCAATGAACATCGATGATCTTCTTCTTCCTTCTTCAACTGGAATTAAGGATGGAGCGTCGTCCTTGAAGAACACTGATGAAACCATCCTCAGCTTCTTCTTTCCCAGCATCA
Organism: Viscum album; assembly: GCA_963277665.1. Lineage (NCBI taxonomy): Eukaryota > Viridiplantae > Streptophyta > Magnoliopsida > Santalales > Viscaceae > Viscum > Viscum album. The sequence goes on from OY728120.1 coordinate 1,691,129,222, forward strand.
AAGAATTGATGTCCGCCCTTCCATTTAATCATCATCTAGCAACAAAACATGGTTGTGGAATTTTAGTTGAATCATTATCCCATTATTTGATTTTCACATTATGGAATGTGATTTGACGAATGATTTAAACATAACGTGGAGTGTTCAGACCACATGAACATGGCCCAAACCTCACCCTTTGATTTCTCTCATTTAATGATGATGACAATGGCACAACGGTGCCATCGGAAGAGAGGGCTGTGGTGTTACATGCAATGACCAGGCCGCGACTAGGCGGTTTGTGGCTGTGCTGGAGTGGTGTGGTGCTGTCGCACCGCACTAGATGAAGGATCCATGGCCAGGAGGGCTGCGGCTATTGGACAGTGGGCATGGCGTCGTCGTGTAACGTGGTGGAGGTGTCCTGCGGCCGGGGCGGTCAGTGACTAAAGAGCAGGGGGGCGGCGACTTCACACCGCACCGGAGAAGATTCGTGGCCTTGAGGCCACGATAGATAGAGGAAGGCGGCCGACTGAGTGGGCCGCTGGTCTGTGTTACAGGCAGGAGCCAAAGGGTTTTGTGGTTACCAGGGTTGGTGACATGCTTCAGCTATTTCAGACAACAGGGGTTGCGGCAACCCCTTCCAACGTGTGGCCAGCCCAGCCATACAAGGCTCCCTTCGGGCTGGGTTGCCCTCGGTCTGGGCCGCACCATCAGGTTGGGACACCCCTTTGGGCCGGGTCAGACCCACAGACCGGGTCGGACGCCAATCCGGACCCGGGGTGGGTGGGGTCGGTCAAACTTGGTTTGACTGGACCCAGACTCGTCAGACCCTATTACACCTAATCGCCCATAACTCGGGATATAGGTGTCTGATCGTCGAACCGTCTGCGGCGACGGAATTATTAGAGAAATAAGGTTATTTTTGAATATCCCACATGATATTTGGACATATATGGGGTTCTTTAATGTTGGTTTGAACCTAAAATCTAACCGGGCCCCCGGAACAGAAATGCCAATAATTCACAGATCGAGCGTACGATTGACACATCGTTTGTTGCGTTGAGACACCTATCACGTGGCATTACCATAAGATAATTCCATGTGAGACATCATGAAACATTGAGTATCGACCATTTTCTTGTGGATCGTATCCTCCTGGAGACGAGCATGCAGTGTACGGAGACCTACTAGCTGGCTAAGACCTGATGACTGCTTGACCGATTCGATTCGGAGTTACTCGACTAGCCCAGTGGGGAGTGACTCTATGTGACGTGGTAGACCAATGGTGTTGGAGTGCCTATGTGTGATGTGGCAGAACTATGGTACTCGATAGGATGAGTACCTATGTAGGCTATTAGGGATAGAATGTATATGTGGCATAGGAGATCCTAGGTGGGAAGAACCTCCGTGTGACGTAGATGACCAATGGTACTCAACAGGAGGAGTGCCTCAGTAGTCTAATGATAGTGGGAAGTGCCTCTGTGTGACATAGCAATCCCACTGAACATGATAGAGGAGGAGTACTCTATCATCCGTGGTTTCGATAATAAAACTTGTGGTTTGAGCTCAGTTAGTATCTTTTGTGTTACCTCATGATTGAGATGGGTTACATGATAACTTAGGTATATTATCGACATATACCAATGTAAAGGTTATCTAGTGATTTCATACCTGTGGTTTATCCTTGTTGCATTTTCTGAGACCTTGAGGTTCTCGGGGTCCCTACTGAGTATCGTTATACTCACCCCTACACGGGCTATTCCCACACCTCGTTGTGATAGATGCAGACGACGGACAACGCTGACGGAGGTTGAGGGCACCAAGACTGGATGGTACCCGGAGGAGGACCTTACATCGTATCGGTACATGGTGGAGTCTGATGTACGTGGAGTGCTTAGGAGTAAATTTGTACCTAACCTTTAGGTAGGAACCCTAGAGGACGATCCAGGAGCTTCATTCACCATTCAGTTGTTTTTCCTCTTTTCAGTTGTACTTGGTTTCAGTTGTACTTGTACGTCATAGTTGGGATTGTATTCTGGCACCCTTTACTTTCAGTACACTTTTTATACAGTTTTTACGTAGTGTTTGATTCCACATGTACTCTAGTTTTGTGCGTTTATGGTTTTTAAAGTAAATGCCTCCCCAGTTTTCGGGATTTACGCCATTGGTGCTAGTCGCCAGCCCCTGGCCTATGGAATGCTGGCGTGGGGTAGTCACGATATGGGCCCCGGGGGACGGGTCGTGACAAATAGGTATCAGAGGAATCTATTCTACTGCAGAACAGAGGACTCTGATATTTATTTTCTGTGAAGAAATGGTGTTAAGGGTACATAGTGTGGTTTTCAGTTCAGGGAGTCCAATGTTGGTGCAGCGGCTGACGTATCCATAAACCATGACACTTACTACTGATTTACGACTTACCGCATCACAACACTGAGTGCATGTGTGATTTAAAAAGTTTTCATTAAGTCATCTCAACATGGTCTGCTCACCAGGTATAGTCTTTTGACCATGTCGCATCTGTCTCTTTCAGGATGCCTCCCTGAAGACGACCAGCTAGAGCCTGGAGAGTTGTACGTAATGACAGCCCTCCAAGAGATGATGTCTCAGCGAAGGGACCTCTTCTAGTTGTGGCACCAGCAGAGGCCCTAGTGGTACTACTCCTCATTGGGACACCGATGCCACAAGCCCCAGCAGCAGAGAGTGCACGCCGCTTGAGCGCGCTGCATAAGTTCCAACACCAGAGGCCACCCAGGTTCAGGGGAGAGACAGACCCTCATGTGGTTGAGGATTGTATGGAGGCTGTGGTGAGACTCTTCAGGCTATTAAGGACACCGGCTGACTTCATGGTGATCCTTGCTGCTAGCTTCCTTCAGGTAGCAGCATGCAAATGATGGAGCCTGATCCTCTAGATGCATGATGATGCGACACTTATATGGAAATACATTGTGAGCCTGATTAGGGGAATTTTTTTCCTAGCTACCCTTCAATCGGTGTAGATACAAGAGCTACTGCATATACAGCAGGGTACCATGATGGTGACGCTGTGCTTAGTGAGGTTCACTGCCCTATCATGCTACTCCACTAATATGGTACGAGACATGATCTTTAGGGACCAGACCTTTGAGAATGGACTCAGGTGAGAGATCATAGCTTCAGTTATCTCCCATATCATCCCGATGCAGATGGGGGTGTTGGACTGAGGCCTCTTTGTGGAGAGTTTCCTTTCTAGGCAGTCTCCAGCAGTGAGACCCACCACTAGTCGACACACACCGTAGTCTTCTATATCCGGTAGTAGACAGGTGACCCAGAGGTCCAAGAGGACTAGACCTATAGTTGGTAGACTGGATGACTCTGGATTGGTTGTGTGGGGCATATAGAGAAAAGACACACATGCTGGTGGTAGACAGTGTAACTCATGCGGTGGGCATGGTCACCTATCTCGTGACTATCTGACCAGTCATGCCAATGATCAGCATACAATTGAGGGACCTCCTAGAAATAGCCAAAGGTTTGATCGAGGCAGACCGCATGGAGCATGCATACATGGAAGAGGAGCTAGCCATGCAACTGGTGGTGGACGATGCTTTGAGGTGTTGAAACCCCCAACACATGAGGTCCACCCCGACTGTAGGGAGTGGATGGACAAGGAAGAGCACAACTTCAGGAAGCTGAAGCATTCAACCATGGTGCTCTGGAGAAGATTCGCGGTACGATATATGTCTACTCCTCCTTAGTTGTTGTTATTATATTCATAGGTGATATCCACTCTTTCATAGCAACTACCCTCGTTCAGAGCTCAGATATTCTGATGGATACGTTCGCTCAATTATTACGGCTAGAGACTCCTATGAGAGCAGACATGATGATTACGCACTTATGAAAGTAGTGTGATCATACTCTAGGAGGAGAGATCTTCATCTGGGATCTCCTCGTAGCGGCGTCTAGGCCTTACGATGGCATCTTGGGTATGGAATTATTAGCTACAGTCCATTCTTAGATCAACTGTATTAGGCGCAAAGTGTGATGTGTCTACACGGATGGGACCAGGTTTACCTTCACTGGCGAGAAGGGATCGTTTGCAGCACATGGATGATATACTCAGAGGAGGGTTCAGATGATCATTCATTATTTGTCTTTCCATTCCCTTAGAGAAATTTATGTGGAGAGTCTGACTTATCCTATAGTGGTGGACCAGTACGCGGATGTTTTCCCTTATGATGTTCCAGGACTACCTCCTTATAGAGATGAGGACTTCTACATTGACTTGTACCCTGGGACGACAATGATATCTACTCCAACATATCGAATGGCTCCCACTGAGCTTCATGAGCTGCGGGTACTGCTGGAGGACTTGCAAGAGAAGGGATTCATTGGGCTAAGTGTGTCTCCCTGGGTAGCCCTGATTCTGTTCGACAAGAAGGAGGCTGGGAGCCCGTGGCTTTATGTTGACTACCGTCTCCTGAAACAGGTGACCTTGAAGCACAAGTACCCACTACCGAGGATTGAATACATCTTTGATCATCTCAAGGGAGCACGATGGTTCTCGATGATAGACCATAGATCAGACTATCACCATATCAGATTTTGAGATAAGGATGTGCAGAAGATAGCCTTCAGGTATCGATACAGCCATTTCGAGTTATTGGTTATGCCCTTCGGTGTAACCAATGCTCCAGAAGTGTTCATGTGTCTCATTAACAGGATCATCCAGCCATACCTCGATCGCTTTGTCGGGGTCTTCATCAACGAGATTTTGATCTACTCAACTACTGAGGAGGAGCATGCCTACTATTTGCGAGTAGTACTGGACACACTACGAGTGCACCAGCATGATGTAAAGCTCTCAATGTGCTAGATTAGGATTCAATAGGTTCACATTCATGGACACATCATCTCAGAGGTTGGATTTACAATAGATCCAGCGATGATTGAGGAGATACTTTCTTGGGAGCCACCCAGAAGTGTGTCGGAGGTACGTAGTTTCCTAGTTTTGGCCGGATACTACCATGGATTCGTTCCAGACTTCTCGAGAGTTGTAGCACAATTATAATCCTTGAAGAATAAGGGGAAACCATTCTTGTGGTCGGAGAGATGCCAGAAGAGATTTCAAGATCTGAGGTAGAGAGTGAATAGTTCCACTATCAAGACACTTTAGGAAGAAGACGTAGGGTATGTAGTATACTACGACGCGTCAGGGACCAAACTCAGCTGTTTCTTGTTGTAGGAGTGAGCTGTGATCTCATATGGTTCTCAGTAGTTGAGAAAATATTATTAGAACTATGCTACCCATGACCTGGAGTTAGTAGTTGTGGTCTTCACCTTGAAGATTTAGTGGCACTGTCTGATGGGAAAACATTTTACCATGTACTCTAATCAAAAGAGTCTCAGGTATATCTTCTCTCAGAAGGACCTAAACCTGAGATAGTGGTGATGACTTGAGTTCCTCCAGGACTAAACTTCGAGATAGTATATACTCCTGGGAAGGGGAATGTTTTTGCAGATGCGCTCAACAGGAGGACTGGTATTCAGCTTCTAGGAGAGGCGGCAGAGCAGCTAGATGCCTTACAGATATCCTTTCTGTATATGATAAAGAAGCCTTTCTACAATCTCTCATAGTCACTTCCCCTCTTCTTCAGCGATTCAGGGAGGCACAACATTGGGACGCAGACTACGAGACACGACGTGCTTAGATAGCGACAGGGCAAGAACTTGAGGGATTTTTTGAAGGTGGGGAGCATGTCATCCTCTTAAAAGGATGTACTATGGTACCCATTTCACTTTAGGAGGTAGTGTTGACTGAGTTCCAAACTTCCCTTTTAGAGGTATATCCAGGAGTGGCGAAGATGTATTAGGACCATCGACGACAGAACTGGTGGCCAGGTTTGAAGAAGGTGGTAGCTAAGTTTGTCTCATGATGCCTCACTTGTCAGCAAGTGCAGGCAGAGCACCAGCTACCACTAGTCTTGGTTCAGCCCTTATAGGTCCCAGAGTGGATGTGGTATGGGTTATCCATGGACTTCCTGACGGGTCTTCCAGGTACATCTAGGAGTCACAACTTGATTTGGATGATCGTCGACCAACTCACCATGTCGGCCCACATCCTACCGAATAGAGAGTAGGGATCTATAGAGAGATTGGGATGCCTCTATGTGGGTGATAATGTTCATTTTCATGGAGTACCTACTTCTATTGTCACCTACCATGACACATGTTTCACGTCCCGGATATGGAAGGGGTTGTAGGAGACTTTCGGGACACATATTGGCTTGAGAACCGCCTTACATCCTCAGATAGATGGTCAGACCGAGAGGACCATCCTGGCCCTCGAGGACTTGATACAGGCATGCATCATTGTCTTCAGTCACATCTATAAGTATCACTTGCCATTGGTGGAGTTTTCCTAAAACAACAGCTATCACTCCACAGTTGGTATGGAACCATTCAAGGCGTTGTATGGAAAACCATGCAGATTGCCCCTATGCTGGTCAGACCCAGGGGAGTCAGCACTAGTGGGAGCATAAATGGTATGGGATACCACTAAGAAGGTTCAGATCATTTAGGATTAGATGAATATTTCACAGAGTAGGAAGAAGTCATATACTGACAGGATATGGAGACCTCTGGAGTTCGAGGATGGAGACCATGTATTTATATGGGTATCACTTCGATGAGGTCTACGGATATTCAGTGAGGTGAAAAGTTATCTCCGAGATTCATCGGACCTTTCCAGGTCCCCAGTAGAATAGGCGACGAGGTTTACCACTTAGCTATTCAAACTCAGTTGAACCGGGTGCACGACATCTTCCATGTATCTCAGTTGAGGAGATACATGCACGACCCTTCTCAGGCCATCGACCATGGGGAGCTGGAGGTCGAAAATGGGGAAACATTCACGAAGGTTCTAGTGGAGATTTTGGATCGACAGGAGCACGTCCTACGAGGTCGGTCGATACCTCTGGTGCGCGTTCACTGGCATCACCAGAACCTCAACGAGAGCACATGGGAGAAAGAGGCTCAGATGCATGCTCAGTACCTTCATTATTTCCCATTGTTCGAGTTATAATTTATGGGGATGTAAAGCCCTGAGGTGGGGAGAATATAAAGTCTCATAATGTCTGTTGATTTTTTCAAAATACATGGGAATTTTAAGAGTCCATTAAAAATGACGGGGCAAGATTATGAGGCCCTGTGTGCCCAGAATCAATTTCTAATGTTTTTTTCAGGTACATTCAGTAAAGGAACGAGCAAGATTATATAACTTTTGAACTGGTGCTCGAAACTGATATATGAGGGAACCGATAAACTCGCAGTTTCGGTTATTGCTTAGTGAGACCATAACAACAATTGTGTTCTAACGGAAATCGACGTTAGATTTTGGGGAATTTAATAAAAAATTAAATAAGCATAAAGTGTTAACTTTTATTATTTTTTGTGGTTAAAATAACCAAGAGGAGGTTATGGGTGGAGGCCACCACACCATAACCTCCTATGAGAGGTTATGGTGGGGGGCCTACCCTCACATAACATCCCTTGGGCGGATATCCTTGGTGTGGCCCACGTGATGTTTAAACACTCTTGCTAATTACAGAGGTGGGGACCACACGGGCTTAAAACCCCCACTTTAACTCCCCATGGAATAATTAAACACCTCTCTACCTCCCCTATTTTGAATTTGAATCCATTCCACCCGAATAAATTAAATTAGTTATCTCATTTAATTAAACATAACTCTTTTTGTGGTTGTGCCAACAAATAATAGACATTTCCTCTATTATTTTTGGTTGGAATCATTGTGGATCTTGGAAACCCCTTGGAGAAAGCTCTCAATAGAGAACTATTTTTCCAGTGAAGAACGTGAAAAAGACGATGTGCGTGAAGAACATCGATGAACATTTTCTTCCATCTTCAACCCGAATAAAGTAGGGAGCGTCATCCTTGAAGAACGCTGATGACACCATCCTCAACATCTTCTTTCATGATGTCAACGAATTTACATCCTCCCTTCTGTGTAATCTTCAAGAAGAAAAAACCCATGCTATGTGGGATTGAGATGAATTTTGTTCCCATTCTTAGACATTCACTTTATGGAATGTCATTTGACGAATGGTATCAATGTAAGGTGGAGGATCTGGACCGCACGAACACCGCCCAACCCTACCCCTTTGATTTCTCTCCTTTGTTGACGATTGCAGTGGTGCAATGACACCGTCGGAAGAGAGGACTGCAGCTGTACATGCAACAGTCGGCAAAGAGCCGACCGTGGATGATTCCGGTGGTGCATGGGTCATTGGGCCGCTGGAGGGCCCAATGCCATCACCCCGCACAGAGAACTAGGATGCAGCCAGGTGGGTTGTGGCGGTTCAATAGGGGCGTGACAGTTTTGCACCGCACCGGATGAAGGAGTCACAGCCATGGGGGCCGCAGAGGTCAGTCAATGGGTGCGGTGCCTTTGCACTGCGTAGAGGAGCAGAAGGTCATGGCTAGGCCGGGCTGTAGAAGTGGAGGCGCGACGTCATCGCGCCGTGCGGTGGTGGGGATCCGCGAACAGGGTAGGCCATGGCGGAAGAGCAGGGGTGTGGCGCCATCATGCTGCGGCAGACAGAGGAGGGCATCCGACTATTCCGGCCACTACTGCATGCAATATGCGGGACCTAAAGTGTCCCACTATTACCTGGAACGGGGCATTGCACCGGCCGTTTCGGAAAACATGGGGCATGACACCCCCCTCCCACGTGTGGCCCATCAGGCCATGGAGGCCGGCCAGCTAGGCCACGTGGGCTGGCCAGAAAGGCCATGGGGGCTAGCTAGGCCACACTAGGATGCCTTCAGGCCAGGTCGCCTTTAGGCTGGGCCACCGTTGTGTCAGGCCGCACCTTCGGGTCGGGCCGCCCTCAGGTGGTGGCGCACCTTCAGGTCGGGCCGCCCTCGGGTCGAGCTGCACCATCGAGTTGGGCCGCTCTCAGTCTGGGCCTTACCATCAGGCCTGGCCACCCCATTGGGCCGGGTCAGACCCACGGACCGAGTCAGATGCTAGTCCAGATCTGGGTCTGGTCCGGTCGGTCCTATTGGCTCGGACCAGACCCGAACCCGTCAGACCCGATTACACCTAATCTCCAAAAACTCAGGTTATGGGAGTTTGATCAACGAACTGTCTGTGGTGATGGAAATCATAGAGAGATACGGTTCCTTTGGCATATCATGCTTGATATTTGGACACAGTTGGGGTACAATCCATTTGGTTTGAACCTAAAATCCACCCGAGCCCTGGGAAAGGAAATGCTAATAACTCACAGACCAAGCGTCTGATTGATGCACCATCTGTTGCATTGAGACCCCTATGACATAGCGGTCCTTTGTGATTCTTCCACATGAGACTTCATGAATCCTAGAGTATCGACCAGTATCTCATTTAGCAGATCCTCCTAGAGACGAGCGTGCAGTGTATGGAGATATAATAGATGGCTGAGACCTGACGACTACCTGACCGATTCGATTCAGAGTGACTCGACTAGCCTAATGGGGAGCACCTATGTGTGACGCGGCAGACCCATGGTGGAGGAGTGCCTCTATGTGAAGCGGTAGACCCGCGGTACTCGATAGGAGGAGTTCCTCTATAGGCTATTAGGTAGAGCACCTATGCATGATGTTGGAGGCCCTAGGTGGGAAGCGCCTCTGTGCGATGCAGCTGACCCACAATACTCGACAGGATGTGTGCCTCAGCAGTCTAAAGATAGTGAGAAGAACCTTTGTGTGACATGACAGGCCCATTGTACGCGATAGAGGAGGAGTACAACACTAGTTGTGGTTATGATAATAAAAATCTCAGTTTCAGCTGAGTCAGTATCTTTTGGCTTACCTCATGATTGAGATGTGTTACTTGATAACTTAGGTATATGTATGAGCATATACCAAAGTAATGGTTATCTGTTGATTGCATACTTTTGGTTCAACTTTGTTGGATTTTGTGTGACCTTGAGAGTCTAGGGGTCCCTAATGAGTGTCATTATACTCTCCCATTCACGAGGTATGCATGTACCTCGTTGTGTTGGATGTAGACGACGAACAGGGCTGACAGAGGCTGAGAGAGCCAGGACTTGATGGTACCTAGAGGAGGACCTTACGTCATATTAGTACACGTTGTAGTATGACAGACGTGGAGTGCTGATGAGGCCATCTGTACCTACCCTTCAGATAGGAACCCCGGAGGAAGATCCAGTAGATGCCTTCACCATTCAGTAGTTTGTCTCTTTTTCAGTTGTAGATGCTTTCAGTTGTACTGTTACTTTACAGTTGGGCTTGTATTCTGGCCCCCCTTTACTTTCAGTTCACTTGTTATAATGTTTCTACGTAGTGTTTGCTTCCTCTTGTACTCTGTTTTTATGTGCTTATGATTTATAAAGGAAATTACTTCCTAGTTTTAGGGATTTACGCCTTTGGTCCAATTCGCCAGCCCCTGGCCAATGGAAGGCAGTCTTGGGGTAGTCACGATACGAGCCCCGGGGGAAGGGTCATGAAAATAATTAATTTAAGGATTTTTTGAAAAATGAAATTTTAATTGAATTATGATTAATATATATTAATTTGGAAAATACTATTTCATTTTAATGTCTAATAATTATTTCAATTATTTTCACTAAATTTATTATATATTATATACAGTTTTATATTTATGACTATATAAATAAAATTTAAACAATTATTTGACATATATTACAATAAAAGTGTGTATAAATATTATAATTTGTATATTATAAATATATATTTTTAATTTTTTGGTATATTCATTAAATATATGTGATAAATAATTCATTAATTAGCACTGAAAAAATATTGATGAAGGAAAATATTTTTTCAGCACATCAAAAATATGACAATGGGTTAACATTATCATCACTAAAAACTATGGATAATTGTTACATTTTTTCAAGGATGGATGTTCAAAAACATTGATGAAAAATCAATTGACTAGTAGGGATAGGTCTTCTGATTGTGCATCACCAGAGTCATAGATCATTGATTATGTTGACGGTGATTCACTGGCTGATTCACCATATTCTTCAAATCATGTTTCCTATTGATAAGAGTGTAATTTCAATTATCTAGAGAGTCAAAATATTTAGAGGAGTGAGAATGGACTATTCAAATTCTCCCTCAAGTATGAATCATATTATGATACTGCTAATGAGAGACCTTTTTTTGATACATTATCTTTTAATAATGAGTAAGAAGTAGTTTTTGGTGGTGGAGATGTTTATATAAGTTCATCTACTAGCCCCATGGTATTATCATTCACAAAAAATTTCATTTCACCAACAAAGTTATACTATGAACTAACACTAGCTTATATAAAAATTGAGCATATTATTTGCGTGTGTAATGTATTTTTTGATTTTATATAATATGTTCTTCAGCATTACATTAGTTCTTTAGTGGTCCTATTCTTGGATCAATATATGCAGCATTGAGATGTAGAAATCTATTAGGAGATTTATTCACTCCCTATATGAACCAGGTCGTTCTCACTATAGATCTCTTGAGAGTGTAAACCATATGCTTTTGTATCCATCACCGAAAAAATATTTTTTATCAATTTATGGTCTTACCAAGGATAATTTTGTAATAATATCATGTGTGGTGGGTTTGGAATAGAAAATAAAAACATGGGACCTTGGTTTGGGAAGAATCTGCCAAAAATATAGCCCATGGCCTCATTATCATGTTTCTTGTTGTTCATTTGTTTATGCAAAGAGGTAATGGATGGGAGTAATAATTGCCTCCCCATATTCCCACTAAAATATCATGCATCTTTAATTTTTCTTCTAATATTATAGGAAGAGGGATGCATGTTAGTTGATATGTGACTGATGATATTTTCTTTTTCTGTTGCATACTAGTTTCCCCTTCACACCTCTACCCGTCTCCCTCACAAAATTATTACTATTTTAGGGATTTTAGGGAAACAATAATCCTTGAGCTCAATGGTCTTTCCATTAAGCTCATTATATTTACTTTATATACTAGTCTTCATTATAATAATCATATAAAACTACGTCCATGAAATCCTTTTCAAATAGAAATTAAAAATTATAGAATTTTTCAATCCATCCAAATTCAATACAATGTTTGAATTGTTTTTAAGATTAGTTAAAATAATCCATTAATATATCTAATAATAAACATATTATCAATGTATCAAAAGAAAAATATTATATAATCTATCAGACATTCCAATTCTGTTATGTTAAAATGGATTTCATTATTTTTGATGGCTCTAATTCATTATGTTGGTTCATTCATGGATATAATCACTATAATTATTATGAATAAAAAGATGACGAATATTTATAGAAATTAACATTAAAGTCAATATTGGTCCCTCATTATTGATGATTTTATATTTTTTGAAAATTGTAATGTAACTAGGAAATGTTATTGCAAACAAATAGTACATTAAAAATTCTATATTTAAAATTCCATGACTTAAAAAATTTATTTTTTCTAAAATAATTATTAGAATTTTTATTTTGACAAATTCATTAATTGATTAATCATGCGAGGGATTTATTTTAATATTTTAATAAATGAATTATTACTATATTAATGGATTAAATTTATTTGAATAGTATTTCTTAATAAGAAACATCTCTATTACATTTTTCCTCACACACACAATTAATAAAAAAACTACTCACTAATTTTTTGTTTGAAAATTAACAACAGAAACATTATTTATTCAAAGAGTATACATAAGTTTTATGGGACCTTACATATATCTCATATAATTAATTGAAAATACAAGTTTACCTCTACCTAAACTGATCCTAACACTATAATTCAAACCTATTGCACAAACCAAAATTCCCCCCAACAGACTACAACAATATTTGGAGAAGTGATTTTTTTCGCCTATAATGATAAGTGGAATAATATGTGTAGATCATTGGAATCAACTTCCATTGTTATTATTAATTATTTCATTATATTCCCATGACCATTACACATTAAACTACTTATCTCCCAATTATTATCAAGGATCAATAATACATTTCCATATTCATATTAATGGAAATCTGTAAGGTTACCCAAAAGAATGTTATATTATACATGAACAAATTCTTTTCTATTTTTTAACCATGAATTGTGAGTCATCTCAGTTACCTATAAAGGTTAAATTTTCTTTTATTTTTTTATTTGGTGGCAAAAATCTTATGAAATTCCAAGGATTCATTAATTATAATCCAATCCTTATCAATGGTCATGTCACAATTTCCAAACATATTAACTTCCAGTGATAAGATCCAATACTGTGTTTCATATATAAAAAAAATAAATTTGAACCATAATTAGTGACGTAGCAGTGGAACTATTGATGAATCATGATGATAGAATTTACGGGGTCTATTATTCATTTATTTATTATGTTCGGTGTGTGAATATTTTATTTAAGTAGTTTTATTAAAATTAGTTTGTGAATGATGTATCCTGGCCTTGGATATCCCCAAACATTTTCTAATAAGTCACTATTATATTTAAGTTTTAATGTTATCTCTCTAAACATGTAAAGCCTCAATTTATTATCCTAAAAAAGGAGGTTTAGAAAAATTGAGGGGATGCAAGGATCACAACATTATGTAACCTCACCTATCTTAAGGATCTGAAATCTCTAGTATAATTTTGTTCAGTCAACTACCCATTCTCAAAAGCGATGGAGAGATTGAGAGAACATATGAAATTTTATGGCCTATGGTTAGATTGAAAATGTGCCTATGAATCCCATTATTTGATGGTAGATAGAATACATCATCATTTTCTAATGAAGGAGGGTTCTGGAATCAATGAATTAATGTTAGAACACTATGATCTATTGTTATTTACTATAGGTTTTATAAAAAAATTGATATAATTTTTTTACAAATTGTTGGTTATTGGAAAAATAATCCCTATATGTTGCACAACCCATCATACAATGAGTTGACTGACACAAAATAATCTAATAATTATTTTTTTAGTTTTGTATGGTGTATTACAACTCTTGGACTAAATCCATGTATCCTTTTGGATATTATGAATTGTGTCCATATGATATGTGTAACTCTTATAGTTTTATAATCATTAGTTTCAAAAACAATTTCAAGAACACAATTTTAACCCCAAACCCAATATTTATCTCCCATTGTTAGCCTAGGATAGAGACAGGACAATATCCAACCGTTAACTCCCAATGGTCAGACGAAATGATATATGAGATTACATATGACATTTAATGATTATGGTCTAATCAACAATGAGATGGAGAAAACATCTAGTATTTAGATCATATCATCAAACTATTAGAGGTCTCAGGATTCCACTTGGGTTTTCCTTCCCATGGTGATTCCCATAATGTGACTTGGACATCATCTAAAATTTTACAAACTACTGTATTATTGACATTGGACCTATGATTCCATTTTAAATTTTTCACTTATAGATAGAATGATTTTTTTATTGGATTCTATGAATTCCATAGTATCCTGTCTGGGGTGAAAGATGTTGTACATCGTCATTGGCCAATGTAGGTGGGGTTAGTTGTCATGGTTTCCTAGGTATATAAAAATTACATAACATGATGTGGTATATGAAATATATTATTTCTTTATTAATTTTATTGTATTCATAAATAGTTATTATGTTTTATATATGTGACAACATTAGGTGTCACCTGCATAGTTTTATTCTAACACTAATCATGATTACCATGGGGAACATGCAAAAACTTTTGACTTGTTTCTAGTAACTAGTTATATAGGAGTTCTGGATGGATTGGATGGATAAGGTTGAGATACAATACTATTGGGGAAATTTGTTTTTATAGTTATATATCCACTTTTATTTCGGTTTTAGTTTTATTTATATATATCAATGTAGTGGGTGATATTTTTTATTTATTTATTCATGTTCAACAAGGGACAATTATTATTATAGAATGTAAAAATTTCTTTTTTATTGATAGTATTCCCTTAGAAGTAATTCTATATGATTACTCTTATGTTTTATAAATTTTTTTATTTATCATTTACTTAATTTGATGATATCATGAGTATAGTCTTGCTATGTTGGTCATAGACTCTCAGATCACCCCAAATGGCATCTACAGTATAGGGAGGTGTTCCTAAGGTCACATATTTATACTAGATTGATCATGGTTCAGGAAGCCCTGAGATAGGGAATTTCAGGAACCAATAATATTGAACACACCCACACACTGGAAAACCCACACACACCAATAACCATATGAAGGCACCCACTCTCTCCCCCTATAGCCATTCATACATTCGAACCCACACTGACTCCCTGAACACCCATGAATTTTAAATTTCATTCATTATCGATAAAAAAGTGAAAATTATTTAGGCATATTTGAAATAATATAATCATTATGACATCTAAAAAGGCGTTGATAAAGAAACACTTCATCATCACTCAGAGTGTATACCTTCATCTCCATATTCATTGAATTGATAAAATATGTACGTATCTATGGTTAAAAGTAGTTGAATAACTACAAATAAATCACTTAAATATGTAATACGCTAACACCCCCTACCCCCTCCCTCTATCATGACACACACATAGCCCCCCTTCTGACATATGGAACTCGCACCCTTTGTAGTTTGTCATGTCCATCTATCATGCTAGCATGTCAACACACTGTTGATTTATTGCATGTTTCATGTATTAATTAGATAATGACATGAAATCCGCAAGGGATTCATGGTACAATAAAAAAGGGTACACAATCTGTGACAATGGAGTACATGTCATGTTACCAAGTATTATACAACACTAACTCATGGAATCTCTATATGGGTTGTTTATATGAATTCATAATTAATTATTATCTTTTCATTATTATACGAGCATTAAATGATTAAGAAGTATAATATATTTTTGTAAAGGGTCATTATTGAAAAAAATGGAATGAAATTTAACATTTAAACATAAAAATATATAAAAATAAATAAATACTTATATATAATATTGTTGCCACTATGAAATCCCATGATGTTTCTAAGAATAGAATAAGTACTTGTTGTCGTTTATATTAACATGAAATTTTATAGATTCAATGGTTCATTCAAATAATTTATTAGATATAAATTTCAGGAAAAATGAAATCATTATAGAGAATATTGTCAAGTAAGGTCACCAAAATAAAGAAGATATATTTTCACATATGATTTTTAATAAATTTATATAGAATGGATGAAAGAATACCTTGCCCTTGTGATCATTATTTTATAATATCGTGATCATTTGAATCCATTTTCCATCAACCAATGTTACATTTGAAGAATCCATGTATATATTCCCTCTAGTAGTGATCTACACATGATATTATTATTTCCAAATAATTTTGAGGGATTTTTAGGTACTTGATTGGTGGATCAACCATCTTTTGGTCTTCATCTAGATCATTGAAACAATTCCTTTGGTCTTAAAGAAATGTCCATGTAATATTATTCATTGAATGATGGTTGTGAGAGGAGAATCCCAAGAGTGTTATTCAATCTTGACAGAGAGTAATATATTTCTCTTTCTATAATAAATCTCAATTTTTATCAATCTCTATATAATAGATATAATAATATATTTATATAGATAAGGATTTGTGTAAAATAATAATGTATTAAAAATGGGCATTAAATAAATTAATAATCATTATATAACCTCATTCCATGTTATAACAATATTATTATTATATTCAATTGGAGTTCTCTAACCAGATCCATGATAAATATTATTTTACCAACATGTAATGTAATATTATCCACTACACAAAATTTTGTTCCATAGGTCCTCTTCAGAATTTATAATTAAATATTAATTATCGTGGTAACAATTAATTATATTTTCAATAAATGTTTATTCCATTTATTAGAATAATAAATCATAAATAAAATTATTCCTCAGAAATGAGAATAATTATTATTTCAATTATTTAAATTAAAATAGAATTTAATTGAGAATAAAATATGAACTTTGGGTGTGAACCTATAGGCTTCTTTCTCAGTAGAATTAGATGGGCTTCCCTAAAGTCATTATTAGTGTCATGTAAAGGGTAAAGGAACCCCATAGAATTATGTTAATGGGACAATCTTGAATACCACACCTAATTGATTATTTTATATTAAAATACCTTTTTATAAATAACTCATAAATAAATGTTGACACTCGTGTTATCAATATATATTTTTCATACATCATTCAATGATTATCTAAAATAAATAAATCATTACACCAAGGTCATAAAATAAAATGTGACTGTTCCATTTCAATGAACATATGGAGATATCAACATTCATTCATATATATGCAAAAAATCCTTTACCATCTTATTAATTAATAACATGTCATTTAATAATCTACCATCATTTCCTAATTACTAAAAGAATTTGGAGACATCATTTTGTTATTTAGATTAATTTATGTGAGTCATGATATATATAAATAATAATATCATGTTATAAGGACAATTTAAAACACTAATAGACAGGAATATCTGATGACACTGAAGATGAGGAATTATTACTAGTGGTTCAATTCATATAATCTCATGTATTATAAATTTCCATGTTTTAACATCATGAGTTGAAGATGCATCTACTTATGATTACTCCCACCTGAGACCCAACATACTATGTGACCCATCATAAAATTTAATCTTAACATAGAACTGGGTTTAATAGTTTAATTTTTGGAATTTCAAGGCAGTAGACATAATGAGGAATGGATATTAAATTTTCAACGTGATAGATATTTTTGGGAATTATTACATTAAAATCATGTAAAGAATTTAATGATATTTAATAAATTGTTTTAATTATTATCTTATTTTAATATTCATGAAATGAAAAGTACAAAATGTTGTTTCTAGGACACCAACTCCAACATGAAATTTGGTTATTGGGAATCTTCACCATGGATCACTGACTCGATATCACATAATCTAATATATTATTGATGTTAGGAATTAAAATATAATGTTGAATTTCAACTATTCATACCAGTTCATAGTAGGTAATTTGGTCCCCATAACTGACTATTCAGGATTATAAGAAGCAGAATAATATAATCTTTTCAAGACATTTTCCAATTTGTCAGGTGTAATCACTCAGTGAATTTGACGTTTTGGTGAATAATTCATGCACCAAATTCAAACTTCCATCACCAACTCAAAAAATCTAAGACACATTTGGATGCTTCCCAATCTTCCTATATAACTACATCCTTTGGAACAAAATCATCACACATAGTGAATTTATTGAACATACCACTTATAAAGTACCACACAAAGTAGGACCATTATTTTGATGCCTCCAAGATGTCATGTTGTGAGTTGGGAGAGTTTTTGGAGTAGCAGATGTTCCAATAGTGGGTTCTGAACCAAGAGGTTTTAGTTGACCTAATTGATCATTCACAACATTTTCAATGACATATATACTATGAACAAAATAAATATTCAATTGGATATTGATTTTAAAAACAACATGGAACCTAGAGAGGACATTTTCATGTTATATTTGAAATAATTATTTTTGTTCCAGAGAACAATTCTACTTCATCTGAGGAACAATCTATGATGATAGTAAATATCATCCAATGAAACCTTCTTAGATTACCTTTACATCAATAGGAGGATATAAGGGATGAATCCATTTAGTGGTAATTCAAATGACCTCTTTTGAACTCCAATTGATACAGATTGATTTTTAAGTGATATCTAAGAGAATCAATCAACTCGTATTTTTCATCTTGATAGCTTTTCATTTGGGGTTGAATTATTCTTG
The DNA here is from genome assembly GCA_963277665.1 of Viscum album. Classification (NCBI taxonomy): domain Eukaryota; kingdom Viridiplantae; phylum Streptophyta; class Magnoliopsida; order Santalales; family Viscaceae; genus Viscum; species Viscum album. The sequence goes on from OY728120.1 coordinate 1,691,148,034, forward strand.
TAATATAATACCATTCCAAAGTGGATTAGAGGAAAATGTTTCAAGGGGGAAATACATTATTTAGATTGATTATCTATTATTTATTTCCCGATTAATGATTATCCATATACAATAGATGTATCCGTCTATTTATGGTGAATGTGGTTTTGATAAAATATTATTTAATTTAATACCATAACCTAAATAATATCATAATATTTATTAAACCCCATGATAAAAATATTAATACAGTCATTATTATTTAATTATGAAAATAATAACTTGAACAATAAAACATATTTTTTAAAAATAATTTAAACTAATATTATGTATTGGATGTGATCTCATTCCATTTGAACTCTTGAACAATTATTGAATACAAAAATAAATATATTAGTAAAATATATCATTTATTAAAAACATCTTATGGATAAAACGTATATTTAAATTTATTTCAATGAATGTCCTAATGATTAATTTTTTCTTGGGCTTGTACATACTATTTTATAGCGGTTTTTAGGGTCAAACCCAAGGGGAGGTTATTAAAAGAGAGTGAAAAAAAATTTCAAAACAATTCCATTGTAAACTATGGACTAAATTATTTTTTTTATATTTTAAATTATTTATTTTGATGGTGAAAATAAATATGATACATTTATTTTTATAGAAAAAAATTGAGGTATGTTAAAAGAACAAGCTAAGATAGTAGAGTGAAATAGAAATGTTCATGAAATATGGTCATAGAAACTAAATAGAACTGGTTGAATAAAAAACATCTTCATGTAAAAATTAAATTAAATTTACAACCAAGGAATGTTATTAGCTTAACCATCCAATATAAGATATTAAATAGGTAATATAATGAATATTTATGTTCACCACTTCAATAACCACATTAAATACAATCGATTTTGATTAAATTTCAATAAAGTAAATCCCACCAAAAAGTTACAATTGTTTTTGAATTTATTAATTGATGAATTTCATCTGTTATCAATATCATAAAAATATTAATGAGTTTATAAATAAATGAAAAATGTGAAAAATAGTATTTAGTTTTATGAATCAGAATCAACATCACTAGTTAAATCTGATTTGTGATGAATGAATTAAGAGAATAAGTATAATATTTTGAAAATCTTAATTCTAAACCCCCATGAATAATATATTTACCTTATGAACATTTTTACATTAAAAGACTAATTATAACGAAAGCCATAGAAAATATGGGGAAGAAGAATTATCCCTCAATAAAAAGTGATGGTCTAGTAGTGATGGTTCTATTCTCTTAGTCTCCAACCCCCAGTCCATGTATCACTTCTACTTATATTTGGATTATTAATTTGAAAGATGATTTCCTCCAAGATCCACTATATGATTCGTCAATATCCCTATGATCTGTATAAATTTTCATCTATAAATGACATGCACGCTGCAAACAACTATTACTGAGCAAGTCTGGACTTCCTTTATTCAAATAACATGTATCATAGACTTATGAATTCCTTGTAAAATTAGTAATCCTCCGCTAACTGAATACTAGACAATTGGTGGTCAAGAACATATATATTTTAATGGATGGGCATGGTATCCTCATAAAATGAACATATCATAATTTTAATGTTTCTAATATTAATATAATTTAAATATTGCATTTATAATATATAAATAAATTTTGTATAATATTAGTATAACAAAAAATTACTTATTATATTGTACTTTTGAAATATATATATTTAAATAATTAAAAATGTAAAAAATTAATATTATTGTTTTAAAAATTAATATAATTATAAATTATAATATTAGGAATGAAATTATATTTTTTATTTTATTAAATGGTTAATTACAAATAGTTACAAATAGATAATTTAATTATGTAAATTTATTTATTAAATTATTATTTTCATTACATTATTATTATTATTATTATTATTATGTTTGAATTATTATTTTATTTATTTTTTTCATTGTTTTTCTTATTATTTGTGGGTGATGGGAGTTCTTCTCTAGGAGAGGGCTTGAGCGGAGCTTCTCCAGAATGGGGATAACTACTCGAATGATCCAGAAATTGCCAAGAACTATAGTGGATCTAGTTGAAATTTCATGAAGCAAGAGGTGGAACCGTCTCTATCTTGGGTGCGATGACTACTAGTTCTCTATTGGTCGAACTAAAATAGTTCACTCCAGAGAATATCAATAGTAAGGGTGGTGAAAACTCTTATACTTATATTTTGGGATTTATTAGTGGATGGTGGTGGAAATTTCGGTGTGGGGTCAGGTTGCTTGTGATCTAGTGAGTAGAGCATCTGTACCCATGATCTTCAACCTGGTACTCGGATCTATTTCAGCTTTCAAGAATCCAGTTTTGTGGTATTTATTTTTAGGATATGGGTATGAGTAGAGGCATTTGGATTCTATGGTATTCTTTTTCTAATGTAAGAAGGCATACATCAAATTGGAGGCTGCTGTTTAGATCAAGTAGTGGTAGATGTATTAGCAGCAACATCATCTCCTTCAAGGCTCTTATAGAGGATGATGATAAAGGGTTATGGTCGATGGTGGGTGGAGTTTGGAAAAAAGTTGATAGTGGAGGTGGGTCGTAGGATGGGAATATCTATTGGGTTGAAGTAAGAAGTAGTGTGTAATCTGGAATGTGGAATCGTGTCGTTGGTTGTGAAACTAGGGAGGGTCGTGTAGGTTGTGGTTTGAAAACAGAGAGAAGAAACTGAATGGGAAACAACATGTGAAGAGATGGTGGTTCATGATGATTTCTAATTGTGGGTCCATATCAGTGGTTGGAAGTGTGGAACATGGGAGGCTAATGGTAGGTGTATGAATCGACATTGGGTTCTCAATGGTGTGAGATCCTCTTAGAAGTGTTTCAGATTCTACTAATTATTCTTCCTATCGTGGATTCATAGATTTCCAAAAGTGTCTCATCAGATGAAATATTATCAATTTCTATTAATAAATTAAAAAAAATGAAAAATATAATTTTTATAACTAATTAAATTTTATATTAAAATTATTTTCTAATTAAAATTTGAATTAATTAAAATTCTGAAACTATGGAATAATTAATTAAATCTCAAAAAAATTACCAAAATTAAAAACTAAAATTTATTTAAAACTAACTAAACATATATAGCAGAACAACATAATATTTTTCGACTAGATTTATAGATTTAATTGAAACCTTTATTTTAAATAATTAAATAAATAGTTGATATGAAACTAAATATTAAAATTGAATATTATTGTTAAATTATAGGATGAATACAAAATGAAAATATTAAAAATTAAATTATTGTTTATGATAATTGAATGAATATATAATTTATAAATTCATAGTTAATAAAATAATAAAATTCCTATTTTTAGAAGAACTGAATCTTAAATATTATTTGGAAAAATAATAATGAGAAAAATAAGTAAAATAAAACATACTGATTTCAAAATATAAAAATATGAAATTTACATAATAAATCGTTAACTAATTAATTAAATTTGAGGATTACTAACATGAATTTATTTATCAAATAATGATAATGAATTAATTAAATGATATAAAAAATTATAAAATATTGTGTAAAATTTAGTGATTTAATGGGTGAATAAAATTTCACCATAATAACTTATTTCATGTCCTCAATGTATTCCTTCTTTTATCCTCTTTTTATAAAGGAAGACGTTTTATATGTCCATCTCAAAAAGAATAATTTTATGATATTTTATAATAGAATAACAAAAAAATAGTTTCATTCTTTTCAAATTAAATGGTCAAATAATTTCCACATAAATTCAAATACTTAATGGGAGATCAAAGGAACATGGACTCATTCAGTGATAAAGATTTCCTGCCTCTTATATGAAACCACCTATTTACATCAATTCAATTCTATGATATAATACAATGACTAATAAAAAGTTAAATAAGGGTGGAGATAATATCCTCAAAAAAGAGAACATTCTATTTCCCCTTCCACATAGGTTTTAAAAAAATCAACTTTTTTAATGAATTTACTGATATAACATAATGAATTATCATATAGGTAAATATCCCCATTATTATTATATTTTAAAATTTTCCCTACCCTTAATGAAATCATATTTGACTATTATGACCTTTGTTGTTATTTTATCAATTTTACCCAACCATGTATCTTGTGAACTGCACCATGACGATGACCTTATTCTAAATGTATATAGGGGTAACAAACACACTAACACCCAATTCCTATAGTCTCATATGATAACCATGGGTTACCATTTTCTCATATTACACAAATTTGAAATGACTTATAAGAATACCAATTGTGTTTTCTCTCTATGTCGCTTTTTATTAATTTTCAAGGAAATGATTCCCTTAGATTCAAGTCTACATTTTATGTTTCCTAAATATATGAACATAATTCCACATAAATATATCGTATATCACTCTCATTCATAAAACATAAATAGAATATTTTTACAAAATTGAATGAAAATTCACTCAGAAACCATACATACGTAAAAATTTCATATTCCAGGAAACCTCTATCTACCAGTATGGGATAATCCCTTTGGAAAGACTAAATTTAAGTATATACAGAATTATAAAGAATGTTACACTATGAATGAATTTTGAATGGATTTTTTGGATTTTTTAAAAAATAATCAGGTGTTTGATGGCCTTACAATATATATGTGATTAGTTTGTAATTAGGAACACCCCCTTCCCCTCACACACACACATAAATAAATAAAAATTTCACAAAAATAAATTCAATGTTCGAATAAAAATAATTTTATCTTTTTACAAAAATATAGATTTACAATTTCAATAGCTTGGTGTCATTCCTAAGGTACAGAGTTATGTTAAAAAAATTTTAATGTTTTCCACTATAAATATTTACCTTAATATTTACATGAATTGTCACTGAGACAAAAAATAATAATTCATTAATTATATTCCCAAAATTATCATGTAAAAGGTTGAATATAGTTAAAAGGGAGTTTTAAATTTTGAATATTTGATTCAATTAGATTTTCAAGACAATAGAAAATAATATTTTCAACACTAAACTTTGAAAATCACATTCACATAAAAACAAAAAAATAGTATTGTGTTCATCCCCCCCACCTTTCCGCATAAATTCTCATTGTGAGAAATTTTAAATTCATTATAGTACCAATATTAAACAAACCTCCACATGAAACAACAGTGAAAAAATAATAGCACGATGACGAGTAAAAAATAGTTTTTGACGAAAAGGAATACTCCATTGATTAGTGAGGTTTTTTATTTGAGTGAGGATCTATCAGGAATATTCTTGTAAATTGAGACATAATTGTAACCCTCATTCTATTTTGAAACCAGTAGTAATGTTCTTAGTAAAAAAAATAATAAGGCCATGAACATAAAACCTATAGAGAAAGAAGACAAATCACAGAGCATTAGAAACGATGTATTCATATGAAAAAAATTGAATGAAAAGAAAACAAAAACATAAATATAAAATGGGTTGAATTCCAATAACCGCTAAATTTAATGTCTTCAGTTAAACATTAGTGTGAATCAATTTACAACAATATAGTTGGAATAAAAGACCTTTTGTTCCCCCTAAAAATAATGTCTAGCTCATTTACCAGGAAATAATATTGGTTTATTTTTATGTCCTATAATTTAAAATATTTTAATCTTCCACACTCGAAAAATAATTAAGTTTCTATAACACATAGACATTTATTATCGTGAAAGATAAAAAGACAAGAATCAATGTGGAGGAAATTCTATCCATGTTTATATTATCTATTTCAAATTAAATAGTAATGATAATTTATCGATCATTATTTATAAATACTTGATATAACATAGGACTATCTCCAAATCCTATCTAGATCGCTAATATAAAGAAACCTTTTCTCTCTGGCTATTTTAATATCAATCCATAAATCCATTACATTTTAATAATACATTTTATACATCTCCATAGGAGAATGAAATCATTTTATAAATGAAATCATGTAAGGAAAAATACTAATGGGGTTCTTATATGAAATTTTTTAGGCCCATAACGCCTCATCTAATTTTACAGACCAATCCTTCATAGTTTTTGAGATACTAACCTCTATGAATGGTTTAACCTCCCTATTTGAAACATTTACCAGTATATTAGAAAGTGGATTTTAGGGTTTTCTTGTTTTATGGTTGCATCCATATTTCATTGATAAATTTATAATTTTTATTTTTAAAATGGGTTCCATTTTGAGTGATGAAATATTGAGGCACACCAAATCGAGAAATATATTCTCTTTGGTAAATTTTATTACATTTCATCTTTGATTATAGGTTAGTGATACTATCTAAAACCAAATAGATAAATATTTAGAAGAAAAATAATAATTATTCCCATTACATATTGGAAATGGTCTCATAATGTCTGACCCAAACCATAAAATATATAAACATACAGAATACTTTTTTGAGGATGTATCTAAAAATATCTTTCAGTTTTTAAAAATTGTAATCTATCTCATACCACTAAAAATAACTTTTAATTATTTAATAATGTTGGGAAATTAATTCTATCTTGTAGGAATTTTTAGGATATCCTCTCTCCACAATAATGACCTCCCCAAGCTAAGGAGTGACATCACTCCAGAATTGAAAAAAAAACTTCTGGAACACACATTCCAAAAATAATATCATCACATCTCCTAAAAAACATGAGGTCAGCACAATAATAGTTCATGAGCCCAAATATAAATTTATTTCTCTGGATGTTTGTGAGATCATTGTGAATGACACTTTCTAGTAGAATTTTGGCATAGTATTCAATCAAATAAGAGTTTCTAATGGAGAAAGTGTATAATTTATCATCAATAAATGAATAATTTATCTCTCATTTATCTTCAAAATCAGTATTATACTACCTAGGAATATTATATTAAACTTAAATCATAAATCCATGTATATCTATAATTTCATGAAAAACACTACTAATAATATAATCCATCTAATGATTCTATGTTGGCCTCATTATTTGAAAAATATTACATTAAGGTATAATGGTTAATAAAAATTATATCTTTGACCCGAATAGGTACTATAAAAATTTATCCAAAAAAAGACAACAATTAATTTCCATTTTCTATAGAGTATTAATTAATTTGTGCTTCATCTAGAACCCTAATAAAATAATATACCACATGAAAACTATTTTCACACCTCTATCATATGTTAACTACAACAACCTTGTCACTTTCATCACAGATGAGATCAAAAGAAAATTATGAATAAAAAATAGAAATTATGGATGATGTCATGAGATTTTCTTCAAATAAATTAATTTATTTCAAGAATCAATTATCAAATTTGAAGGGTGAATGATTGATTAATGGAACATAAGTGTTTTTTTATTTCTGAATATAATATTATTAACCACTAGTAAAAACTTACATTCCCTAAGAAACATCAAACAAAAATTACATTTTGTTAAATTGGATGAATTTGAATGACTTCATCCTTGGCACTTTTAACTTCTAAACCTCTCTTGAATATCTTATGCCCCAACACTATCTCTTCAGTGATCATGAACTGATGATTTCCTTAGTTTACGAATAGTTAGGTCTCTAATAATCATTCTAACACTAATTTCGAATTCCATAAACATGTATCAAATGTTCTACCAACAATAGAGAAATCATCCATGAACACCTATATAATCCTATTGATATTATCAAAAATGATATCTATCATAAATATTTTCCAAGTATATTCCACATTACATAATAGAAAGGGAATCATCATGTAGGAAAATGTCCCAACAGTGCATGTGAATTTATATTTCCAATGATCCTCTGGGGCTACAAGGATCTAGTTGTAACTAAAATAGATTTTTAGAAAAAAATAATTTCATGAAATTTATCTATTTATTTGATCTAATACGGTAATTTTACAATGTTATTTCCTAGTGGTTGAGTTGAGTTTCCTATAATTAATACACACTCTTTTTTTACATTTGTTCTCATAAGAATTTATTATTTTTTTCATTATTTATATCAATGAAACAAACTTATTTAGGGAGCACTTAGACTAGACAGACCCAAGAACTCTTATATACGTGGTAAATAATTCCATTGTCCAATAGATTGATAACATATTCTGTCACAACATCTTTCATGATAGGTTTTAGACTTCATTTAAATTATGCCCTTCGATTATGGTATGGTTATATAGGAATATTGTGTATGAATAGAGATGTGATAATCCCATTGGTATCATCCATGGACCGTCCAATTATGGTATTAAATTTATTAACTTCACCTCAAAATTTTTCCACTAGGTTTTCTCCTATTTCACTATATATAATCATTGGATATGTATAATTGTAACCTACAAATAACTATTTTAGGTGTTCTAGGAGCAGTTTAGACACCCAAGTGGGTTCATTTTCATTTGAAGGAAGGCTCTTGGACCTGGGTGGTCCATGATTGTCAATATTTCTTATGAAATGATTATTAATATTGGAATGGTTTTTAATTTCATGAACATTTCCTTAACTTACTTCACTACTATCCATTTTTGTCAAACCCCCTTAAATGGATTTCAGTTTAGAATTAATGTTAGTAATAAAAGTTGAATCAATAAATAGTTTTATCAAATATCACTTCACAAAATTGAAATTTTATGAAATTTTTTAAATGTTTGTAAAAACCTCAGGATTCTCCAAGAAGCCATTATGTTCAGAAATAGAGGTTACATATATAAAAATACTAAAAATAACATTATTATGATCATTTGTAAAAAATTCTATAATGACATTTTGAGAAGAATTAACAAGACATGAAACCTCGTATTCATCTTCTAAATTATTTTCCTTAGAAATGAATTTCATTTCATATTTTTTAAAACATGTAATGAGGTTTCACATTCGGAGGACTCTATTCAAGTATACATTTCAGAGAATGTGGGTTCCTTATCATTATTATAAACATTTATCACTTCTTATGGTTCACTAATTTTAAAGATCATTTGATCCTTATAAATATATAATCTAGCTCCACCATTGTCAATGAATTGACTACCTATTTGAAGGGAACCTCCTGTAACATTAAATCTATAAAACATGGATTTCAGCTACCAAAAAAAGATTTTCAACTCAAAACTACAATTCTACAACATGTACAATAAGAATTGTGAATGAGTGGTCTACTAATAGAATGACTATAGTGGATGGTTAAATATCCCAATATCTCACATGATGAAATAGTGAGAAAGGTATTTCATTGGTACTATAAGAAAGATCATATAGGAAAATAATTTGACCATTATTCTCTAATGTATTGGGAATGAAAAATCAACATGTGTCCTTATTTTTTAGATTATTTTTTATTTTATGCACAATTATAATCTCATCAGTGAGGGTGTATGTAGAAAATTAATCATGATCCATTTTCATTGGTTTTTAGATATATCAGATATTATTGTATTGTTTTTCAATGCTTTGATAAGTGGGATATTCAAATGGATCTTGTAAAATATTAAATGGAACAGATGAATTTCCAAATTTTTATTCCTTTTTGGATTTATAATTTTTTGGAATGGGATGGGTGTGGAAATACTCCAAACAATATAAAGAATATCCCCTATTTCCTTGATAATTTTCTCAGATTAATTATTATTTTTATATTCAAAAAAATTTAATGGTATTTTTTATTTGGAAAATTCATTTTTTCTTCATATTAATTATTTTTCTCCATATTTGATGATTCTGAGTTTTGCATATTTGTAGCTCTAGATTCACCCATTTTTCAGTTTTGCAATTTCAAAAATATTTACCAACATTATATTGATTATTTCACCAAATTCATATAAGAACAATGATAATATTTTAACTAAGGATTAATTAAATTGTTCTAGGAAGCATATTTTTTTTCTAGTAATTCATAAAACTATAAATTTTGCTCATTTGAGTATGTAAATTATACAATCTATCATCTGAATGAATTTTCTAAGAATCATATTTTAATTTTTATATACTAATTTGAGTCAGTAACTTTTAATATTGAGAATACATTCTATCAAGGATATAATACACCATCGAAAAATTTGGTCCATAACTGTTTCCTTTTGATTTGGAATGTTCTACCCTAGGTTATTTTTGGAATTATTGTTTTGGATAGTTTTTGAATCTAGGGGTAGAAAGTTGTAAAATCACACGTTATTCTTTTGGTGATAAATTTGGATTTTTCTTATATACATTGTAATAAGTATCTGAAAATGGATCTTCAATTTTAGGCATCCTAGAACCATAATTATAAAAATTAACAACATATTTTTGGATTTTAATATCATCATTTTGAAAAAACAATCGGTCTTCCCATACATTCCACACTGAACCTATGACTCTCTAAGAGATTAGTATCTATTTTAACAACACTCTTTGTTTATAGATTTTTTTGGCATTTTGGATCAATAGGGATTGGAGTTATTCATTTATATCAATCAGTTGTGTGTTAATTTCCATTCCAAAACTAGTATTGTTTTTTTCTGTTAATTGTATTCCATCATTCATTTTTCTGTTGATAATTTAAGGAATGGATAATGAAAATTTTTCATATCTCTTCATCTATCTTATATTTATAATTACCATAACACTTTGTTCAAAAATATTTTGAATTGAAGTTGATAATACTTCACAGAAAGTATCCATATGAACATTTAATATATGTTGATTATTGAGACCCAGTCTAAGAAGTTCACTGAACCTATCTCATGCCCCATGAAAGTCATTAAAATAATCATGATTGAAACATGATATTTTAGTTATCAATTCAAAAATAATTATTTTTTTATATAATTTCATTAAAAAGGAGTTATAAAAATTGTAAAAAAATTTCAAATAAATTTTCCTTTTGATTCAGAATCCAATTTATAGAATTCCTGTTAAGGAAAAATGGAAATTATCTCAATCTATGTTCATTTTTAGTAAGTATATGTAGGGGAATTTGTATCACTATGTAATATAAGTATCTAAATATGGTTATTGAGTCATCATTAAAAATCCCATTGAAATGTAGAAAAGGTGATAGGTGGGACTACATCAACCCATATTTCTTATCCCAGGATTATTGTTTTATAGATTATGGGTTGCTTAGAACGTGAGAGAGTGGAATCTATACCATCATATACCTATCCATTTATTCTATGTTGTTTTCATGTTGAATGTTTGGTATAATATACGGGACCGTACGAACCCTCAATACTAAATTTTCCATTTAATTTTGGTTTTGAATGTTTTTTATAGTGAAAAAATACTCTCCAGTTTTACAGAAAAAGGGCTATATCCTATCAGTTTGAATTCTTATAATAATACAATATGAATTGATAGATAAAACTCAGAATTTATAGTACTAGATACTTCATGGTGTACAAATTAATTTAATAAAAAAGAATCTAGAAGAAAATAATTATAAACACAAAACCATTTTATAAGCAGTTTATTGAATTTTTTTAATGAATTAAATAAATTTTTGAAAACTAATTTGATTACTTTAGAAAAATATGGTCACTAAATGCCATTCCTAGAAGAGATTCTAAATATAATACATGATATCATCAAAATATTATAATGATTAATTATTTATAAAACACCGAAATACTACAATGTAGATTATGGTAGGGTTGAACCAAATAGAAGGCTGTTAAAAGTGTAACACCCGAGACTTTTATGTTATATAAATCATCAAAGGAATATTTTTCTACACAGCACTTGCTTGGCTTGCTTTACACGCAATCGCGACCTTCCTCGATAGCTTTCGTCGTATGCAATACCGAGTTTCACTAAATAACAATATGCTATTAAAACTAGCCGTTATGAATAGTAATAACCACTTTTTGAAATTTTATAAATTTTATTTTTCAAAATGGACTTCATTTTTGGACTCAGAATATCAAATTTAGCCTAAGGTGAAATTTTGGTACTTTTCGGATAACTTTAATATTTTGATGAATAGTGAAAATTACTAAATTTTAATTAAAAACAACTTTTTTAATCAAAACATTTAATAGTGATAAATTATGAATTTTAGTGGTTTTAAAGTATATTTAGAATATATTTTTACCACTTAATATAATGTTGGTCATTGGACACAATGTTACAATTAAACCGAACATAAACAAGTGTCAATCTTTTGATAGTTATTATCTCTTAAAAACACGCTTTCTGTTTTGACAACGGGAATTAATTTTAAATTAATTTCTGCCACTTCTGTGTTTTGAATTTAGAAAAAATGGATTCCATATTTGGAATCAGGATATTCAAATTGTGTAAATAGGTAACTTTTATTTTTAGACATTTTGAATAATTACTGCGGTAAATATTTTATTTACCATGGTTAAGGGTAAATCCGGTAAATAAGGGTTAAAAAATAATATTATAATAATATTAAATTACCCTAAAACGTGTCTTAAACCTATTGGTTGATACATGGTCGACCATGGGCATCTTTGGGTCGATTTTGGGACCCCATTGATCCACTTGTAAGTGATAATGACACTTTATTTTAATTAAGTTAAAATGAATACAAAAATGACACAAGCATATATCTTTTAGAAAAACAATTGTTACATAGGGTTATATATGTTGGATTTTAGGTTATAAATATTCATTAGAAAGATAAAAAGATTTCCTACATAATGGTATTTTATTTGTAATTTTTAGACTTTAAATAATTTAATTTATTTATGACACAATGATGATGCAGTAATTATCTTATTAATGAAATATGGACATAATTGATGTTATAAACACCAAAATAAATGTAATTTAAGACTTTTTATGAATTACACTAATTTTATAGGTTACTATGATATTTTAGTGTTGATTTAATCAACTTGGTTCGAACATATAATTCTGTTATGACTTTTACAAAAAATCATATATCAAATAGTGTCAACATTGACACAAAATAGTTTTTAAATCAAATATTATATTATTAATTGTTATTTTATTCCAAAAAATCTAAGGTTCGGCCAAATGACTTAGATAAGTATATATATATTAATAATAAACAATTTGGGGTTCGTTTGGCATGTTATAGTAAGTGTATTAACCATATAGTGAAAGAAAACAAAAAGACATGGTAAAAGTTAAATTATTTAACTTAGAGTTAAATCTAATTGATAAGGTTAAAATAATATCCTAAACTTGTCTAAATTCTATTGGTTGATAGGATTTCGACCCATCCCCACTTTAGCTTCAAAATAAGACCCTTTGGAACCATTATAATCCGATTTTGACTTTAATATAAAATAATATTTTGAGATATTCCTAAGGTGCCTCTCTCCTCCCTTATAAAAGGGCACCTCCTTCCCCTCCTCCTCACACCAAATTGAGCACTCAAGCTCGGCCAACCCCTGCCATTTTCTCATCCCCACTTCCCTAGAATAGTCCTAGAGGTCCTGTTCTTCTCCAAAGACCACTCTTAGTTCCTTAAGTGGAGGATTCAAAGAGGCGTACCAAAGAAAATGTAATATCCATTACCGATCTTTTCAATTTCTTTCTTCTTCAACTTCTTCTTCTTTAGTTGTTTCATGATAAAGTAATAACATCAGTATTACTTACATACTGATATGTTATTATAAATATGAAACAACCCTAATTCACCTTCTATCCATCTTACGGAAAAATGAAATCACCGCGCGTGCGTACGTACAGAATACCGTCTCCACGCCGTGGTGTAATCTATTTTTCCACCATCACTTTACAAGGATGGGTATAATGGTGTAATTAGTAACTATTTATAATTATTATAAAGTAATATTTATACTGAAATAATATATATATACTCCAATACATTTCCACGATCATAGGAACGATATCATCACTCGTGCGTACGTACGGAATACCGTCTCCACGATGTGATGCGACTCGTTCTACATGATCATCATTACATAGTAATTATATAAATGAATTGAATGAATAAATATGATCTATGTTACACTAATACCATTCTGGATATAAGTTATCTATAACCTTGAAATAAGAATAAGAATTTATTCGGCAAAACACGCGTAAGAACAAAAGGCAATAAAGACCCGAGTAACAAGTAACAATGAAATATTACTAACAAGAAGCTAAGAATATGACCATATATGATATGATATCAATATTTATGATTCAGGAATAAGTCAATAACATTATTTAAACCATTATACAGGAGCTTCGGACACATACAAGGCAAATTGGACCTAAGGTAAGGGAAATATCACAATCTCATTTTATTCGAGATTGTTTATTCGTAAGTATTTACTGGGGTGTATTTTATCATCCACATCCATGTTTCATCAATATATAATATTATTTTCATCCACCTACAATTGTTTAAATCCATTTTTACCCTTCGGTGAGTTTTTAGTAAAAGAAATAAAAGGAATCTTTTGTCGTTTTTCGTACGAGGTACTTTTTGACCTTTCCGACAAAAGTACGAAGAATGTTTTTTTTAACTTATACGGCATGAATGGATTTTAAAACATTATTTCCAAGAAGCTTCCTTTACAAGTTTTCAAGTTTATTTGTAATCAAATTATTTTATTTTAATGTTTTATGACATGTTATGAAAGGAAAAATGTCTTTGAAGTAGAAAGGATATTTTCCTCAAGAATGGAGTTCAAGTATTTTATCAAAATTATTTTCCATCTAAGATAATAAAAGGGTTCTGTTTTTATCACTATTATTACATGGATTTGATTATGTTGTAAAGGAAACATTTTTATGAATTTCTTTATCTTATATGAATTGATTTATGATGTCATGATGTTTCAAGAATCCCATTTTTGTTACATGTGTTATGCGATGATGTATGTTTTATGATTATGTGGCACACATAAGAAAGGATTCATTATAAGATGGGTGGGACCTATATCTCCCTCCAATGCATTGGGTAAAGATTTTATATCTCATGAGATAGACATGGCTGGAACGGAAGGTTATTTCGGTTCAGTGATACAGGACTGAAACGAGGAGTGAACTCGGTTCAGAAAGGGACTTTGTCCACTAAGATAGTCTTGGAAATAAGTCATGACTAACAAGAAATGATTTTCCATGATTATGTGTGCATGCCACAAAGTTTCAAGTTTCATGTTATGATTATGGGGATCTCATTTTCACTTCTATGATTTATTAAGATTTTATGATCTCTTTTTCAGGTTATGATTTTCAAAAAGATATGATATGATTTTTATTTCCTTTGTTGCCCTTACTGAGCATTTGAGCTCACCCTTTTATGTTTTCTTTTCCCCAGGTCAGGAAGATGGATATTAAGTAGAATATGCTAAAAGGGACCCTAGATATGATGAAATAAATGGGAGACACTGTAGAAGATTTATGAACCAGTTGTTTATGTTTCCCAGTTTCTAAAGACACTATACATATACGGTCCTTTGTGGTTTTATCATATGTTGTAATAAGTGTGCTTCAATTTTGAAGTATTAACAATGTATGTAAAGTATGGGTCGTTATAGTTGGTATCAGAGGAAAGGTATAGTCAACCTTTGGAAACTAGGATGTGAAAGCCTTAGTAAGAACCCTAAGGATAAGTCTAAGCATAGAACACAATCTTAGTGTTTTAGAAATGGCCTTGAATAACCTAGGATAAGACCATAAGCATGAAAATTTTATTCTTGAATTATGTGGTTTCCTATTATAATTAGTGTTGCTCACACTATTCTTCTTGGTTTTAGTCAATGGATGGAACCCGAAGGAACCGTGTTAATGCGGAATGCGATGGGCAATGCAATGATTGTCCCCCTGAGCAACCAAACAATATGGGAGATGGAATGCAAAATCTTGTAGCCATGCTCACACAACGTTCTCAAGCTATGAATCATGCAGGATTTCCAAACGAGAAAAGGAGGGAGCAACATTCTGTTGAATCCTTCATGAGGCAGCGTCCACCTTCTTTCAGTGGGTCTACTGATCCATTAGTTGCTGAACAATGGATTAGTACTACTGAAAAGATATTTTCAGTTCTTCAATGTTCTGAACATGATAAAGTCATCCTAGCAGTGTATCGTTTGGAAGGAGATGCTGATCAATGGTGGAATCTTATTAAGAATACGAGGCAAAGTGATGAAATTGAGTCTATGGAATGGGACGAGTTCAAGAACTTATTTTTCAATAAGTACTTCCCTCGTATTCTCCGAACAAAGATGGAGAAAGAGTTCCTTGAACTGAAGCAAAGGGATGATGAATCTGTTAGTACCTATGAAGAAAATTTTACAAGACTTTCAAGGTACGCTTCTGGTATTATTATCCAACCTGAGAGTAAGATCGATCGATTCTTTAGTGGCTTAAAACCAAGTCTTCGAAGGGCGTTAGCCATAAGGGTCTTCAATAGCTATGAGGAAATCGTTCGATGTGCTCTCAAAGTCGAGATGGAGATTGGAGTAACCCATCAGTCACATGGGTTTGATAAGAAGAGGAAGATTGAATTCAAGGAAAAATCTAAAGAGCACACGGAAAAGAAGATGAGCTTTTCCTTATGCTCAAAGTGTGGAAAGAAACATGGAGGGAGTTGTCTTAAAGGGACAAGTAAATGTTTTAAATGTGGAAAAGAAGGTCATCGGGCATTTGAATGACGTGATAATGGGAAGAAGATGTCTAATGATGCAAACAAAGGAAGGGATACACAGAATGATCCTACTACACTTCAATGTTTCAAGTGAAAGGAGATGGGGCATTATGCCAATCAATGCCCAAATCCAAGGGTTGATGATGATGGTCGACGTCAACAAACTCTTAAGGCTAAAGACAAAGGAAAGTCACATGCAATTTCTATCAGCGATGTGGAGTACGATAACGATGTGGTGAAAGGTACACTTATTATCCACTCTAAAGTAGCAAATGTTTTATTTGATTCTGGATCCACCCACTCTTTTATTTCTGAAGACTTTTCTAAGGGAATCACCATATTACCTCAACAATTAGATGTTGAGTTAGCTATGACAACACCTAATGGCACATCAATCGCATCAAAAGTTTACAATTCTTCTCCGATCGAAGTTTGTGGGAAAGTGCTTCCTGCAAATCTTGTGATCCTTCCTATAGTTGAATTTGATGCGATTCTTGGCATGGATTGGCTTTCTTTATACGGAGCTCATATCAATTGCCAAAGAAGGGAAGTCACATTTCATATTCCAGATCAATCTATGATCGTCTATCAATGCAAGGATGAACATAACCTTCCAGTGGAAATTTCTTCCATTTTATGGGTATTGATTCCACTAAATGAAGGTTATTTATCTCAAATGGTTGGTGAGAAACTCACGATTAAGAATATTCCTATTGTACGGGAGTTTGATGATGTATTTCTGGAGGAATTACCGGGTCTCCCACCAAATCGTGAAGTTGAGTTTTCAATAGAACTCGTACCGGGCGCTTTGCCAATTTCAAAGACACCTTATAGAATGGCCCCAATTGAGTTGCAGGAATTGAATAAGCAACTCCAAGAGAATCTTGATAAGGGATTCATACGCCCTAGTGCGTCACCTTGGGGAGCACCTGTTCTATTTGTTAAGAAGAAATATGGATCAATGAGACTCTGCATTGATTATCGAGAACTTAACAAGATCACTATCAAGAACAAATATCCTCTCCCACGCATTGATGACTTATTTGACCAACTACGCGGATCTCAATACTTTTCCAAGATTGATCTTCGTTCAGGGTATCATCAATTAAGGGTCAAAATGGAGGATATACCAAAGACGGCTTTCCGTACAAGGTATGGACACTATGAATTTATAGTGATGCCATTTGGTCTTACTAATGCCCCTGCTATCTTCATGGATCTAATGAATAGAGTCTTTAGAGACTATCTTGATCAATTTGTGGTAGTCTTTATAGACGATATTCTTGTCTATTCAAAGAGAAAGGAAGAGCATGAAGATCACTTGAGAATTATATTGAAGACCCTAAGAAAGGAGAAGCTTTATGCCAAATTTACTAAGTGTGAATTTTGGCTTCAAAAAGTTGCATTTTGGGTCACATAATCTCAAAAGAGGGGATATCTGTGGATCCAGCAAAAACAGAGGTTATCGAAAGATGGTCGAGACCAACAACAGTAACTGAGATCCGAAGTTTTCTTGGTTTGGCTGGATATTATCGACGTTTTGTAAAAGATTTTTCACGATTATCTAATCCAATCACCAAGTTGACTCGGAAAGGAGTTAAGTTTGTCTGGACATAGGAATGTGAAGAGAATTTCAAGGAGTTGAAAAGAAGGTTATCCAGTGCACCTGTTCTCACACAGCCTTGTAGTGGAGAAAGGTTTGTGATCTACAGTGATGCATCCAAGAAGGGATTGGGGTGTGTTCTTATGCAAAATGATATGGTGATAGCTTATGCCTCACGACAGTTGAAAATCCATGAGCAAAATTACCCAACACATGATTTGGAGTTGGCTGCGGTAATCTTTGCATTAAAGATTTGGAGGCATTACCTTTATGGTGAAAGGTGTGATATTTATACTGATCATCAAAGTTTAAAATATATTTTCACACAAAAGGAGCTGAATATGCGTCAAAGAAGATGGTTGGAGCTGATTAAGGATTATGACTGCTCAATCCATTACCACCCTGGGAAAGCAAACAAGGTGGCAGATGCATTAAGTCGACAAGACCATGCTAGTTTATCCATGATGAGGATCACAAAAGATCCAATATTTATGGATTTACAAAGGATGGATCTTGGAGTTATTATGGAAGGGGAAAAATCTTATCTTTCTCAAATGAATGTTCAACCATCTATACATGTGAAGATTAAAGAGGCACAGAAAGAAAATGTCGAGTTACAAAAGAAGGTGAGAAATGTTCCTGAATTCAACCTTGATTGTGATGGGTTAATAAAGTTCAGGAATCGGGTTTGTGTTCCTCCCATCCCCGAATTAAAGAAGGAGCTGCTGGATGAGGCTCATAGTTCATCATTGTCTATTCATCCTGGAAGTACGAAGATGTATAGGGACCTGAAAGAGTACTTCTGGTGGGATGGCATGAAAAGAGATGTTGCTGAATATGTCTCTCGATGCTTGGTTTGTCAACAAGTTAAAGCTGCGAGACAAAAGTCTAAGGGGATGTTACAACCATTACCCATACCCGAATGGAAATGGGAAAACATCACTATGGACTTTGTCACAGGACTTCCTAAAACATCCAAAGGCAATAATGCTATCTGGGTCATAGTTGATCGTCTTACAAAGTCCGCACACTTCAATGCTATTAGAGAGGATTTCCCTCTAGATCATCTTGCCAGGATATATCTAATGGAAGTGGTAAGATTGCATGGAATACCACTTTCTATTATATCTGATCGGGATCCGAGATTTACCTCGAAGTTCTGGCGAAGTCTTCAGCATACTCTGGATACAGAGTTGAGTTTCAGCACTGCTTATCATCCCCAGACAGACGGTCAGTCTGAGAGAACAATTCAAACCCTAGAAGATATGTTGAGAGCTAGCTCTATGGATTTCAAAGGAGGTTGGGATCAACACCTACCTTTGGTGGAATTTTCTAATAATAATAGCTTTCACTCCAGTATTCAGATGGCTCCTTATGAAGCTCTCTATGGAAAGAAATGCAGGACTCCAACTTGCTGGGATGAAGTTGGGGAAAGAAAGCTGTTAGGACCTGATCTCGTTGATGAAATGGCAGAAAAGGTCCGAACTATTCAACAACACATAAGAGCAGCTCAGAGTCGACAGAAAAGTTATGCCGACAACCGAAGAAAATACCTGGAGTTTGAAGTGGGCGATAAAGTGTTCTTACGAATATCTCCCTGGAAGAGGGTTATGAGATTTGGAAAGAAGGGGAAGTTGAGCCCTAGATATATCGGTCCTTTCGAAATACTAGATCGTGTTGGGAAGGTAGCTTACCGATTGGCGCTTCCACCGAATCTCTCTCAAGTTCACGATGTGTTCCATGTATCTCTCCTGAGAAAGTACATACCTGATCCTTCACATGTACTCAGCTCAGAAGTTGTACCGCTGGAGCAAGATCTTTCTTATGAAGAACAGCCGATAGAGATTCTGGATCGTAGCGAAAAAGTTCTACGAAACAAGACCACTCGATTGGTGAAAGTTTTATGGAGGAACCAGCAACTTGAAGAAGCTACTTGGGAGCTTGAGGATATGATGAGGGAGAAGTATCCTCATCTCCTTGTTACAAAGTGACGAATTTCGAGGGTGAAATTCTTTTTAAGGGGGGTAGAATGTAACACCCGAGAATTTTATGTTATATAAATCATCAAAGGAATATTTTTCTACACAGCACTTGCTTGGCTTGCTTTACACGCAATCGCGACCTTCCTCGATAGCTTTCGTCGTATGCAATACCGAGTTTCACTAAATAACAATATGCTATTAAAACTAGCCGTTATGAAAAGTAATAACCACTTTTTGAAATTTTATAAATTTTATTTTTCAAAATGGACTTCATTTTTGGACTCAGAATATCAAATTTAGCCTAAGGTGAAATTTTGGTACTTTTCGGATAACTTTAATATTTTGATGAATAGTTAAAATTACTAAATTTTAATTAAAAACAACTTTTTTAATCAAAACATTTAATAGTGATAAATTATGAATTTGAGTGGTTTTAAAGTATATTTAGAATATATTTTTACCACTTAATATAATGTTGGTCATTGGACACAATGTTACAATTAAACCGAACATAAACAAGTGTCAATCTTTTGATAGTTATTATCTCTTAAAAACACGCTTTTTGTTTTGACAGCGGGAATTAGTTTTAAATTAATTTCTGCCACTTCTGTGTTTTGAATTTAGAAAAAATGGATTCCATATTTGGAATCAGGATGTTCAAATTGTGTAAATAGGTATCTTTTATTTTTAGACATTTTGAATAATTACTGCGGTAAATATTTTATTTACCATGGTTAAGGGTAAATCCGGTAAATAAGGGTTAAAAAATAATATTATAATAATATTAAATTACCCTAAAACGTGTCTTAAACCTATTGGTTGATACATGGTCGACCATGGGCATCTTTGTGTCGATTTTGGGACCCCATTGATCCACTTGTAAGTGATAATGACACTTTATTTTAATTAAGTTAAAATGAATTCAAAAATGACACAAGCATATATCTTTTAGAAAAACAATTGTTACATAGGGTTATATATGTTTGATTTTAGATTATAAATATTCATTAGAAAGATAAAAAGATTTCCTACATAATGGTATTTTATTTGTAATTTTTAGACTTTAAATAATTTAATTTATTTATGACACAATGATGATGCAGTAATTATCTTATTAATGAAATATGGACATAATTGATGTTATAAACACCAAAATAAATGTAATTTAAGACTTTTTATGAATTACACTAATTTTATAGGTTACTATGATATTTTAGTGTTGATTTAATCAACTTGGTTCGAACATATAATTCTGTTATGACTTTTACAAAAAATCATATATCAAATAGTGTCAACATTGACACAAAATAGTTTTTAAATCAAATATTATATTATTAATTGTTATTTTATTCCTAAAAATCTAAGGTTCGGCCAAATGACTTAGATAAGGATATATATATTAATAATAAACAATTTGGGGTTCGTTTGGCATGTTATAGTAAGTGTATTAACCATATAGTGATAGAAAACAAAAAGACATGGTAAAAGTTAAATTATTTAACTTAGAGTTAAATCTAATTGATAAGGTTAAAATAATATCCTAAACATGTCTAAATTCTATTGGTCGATAGTATTTCGACCCATCCCCACTTTAGCTTCAAAATAAGACCCTTTGGAACCATTATAAACCGATTTTGACTTTAATATAAATTAATATTTTGAGATATTCCTAAGGTGCCCCTCTCCTCCGTTATAAAAGGGCACCTCCTTCCCCTCCTCCTCACACCAAATTGAGGACTCAAGCTCGGCCAACCCCTGCCATTTTCTCCTCCCCACTTCCCTAGAATAGTCCTAGAGGTCCTGTTCTTCTCCAAAGACCACTCATAGTTCCTTAAGTGGAGGATTCAAAGAGGCGTACCAAAGAAAAGGTAATATCCATTACCGATCTTTTCAATTTCTTTCTTCTTCAACTTTTCTTCTTTAGTTGTTTCATGATAAAGTAATAACATCAGTATTACTTACATAATGATATGTTATTATAAATATGAAACAACCCTAATTCATCTTCTATCCATCTTACGGAAAAATGAAATCACCGCGCGTGCGTACGTACGGAATACCGTCTCCACGCCGTGGTGTAATCTATTTTTCCACCATCACTTTACAAGGATGGGTATAATGGTGTAATGAGTAAATATTTATGATTATTATAAATTAATATTGATACTGAAATAATATATATATACTCCAATACATTTCCACGATCATAGGAACGATATCATCACTCGTGCGTACGTACGGAATACCGTCTCCACGATGTGATGCGACTCGTTCTACATGATCATCATTACATAGTAATTATATAAATGAATTGAATGAATAAATATGATATATGTTACACTAATACCATTCTGGATATAAGGTATCTATAACCTTGAAATAAGAATAAGAATTTATTCGGCAAAACACGCGTAAGAACAAAAGGCAATAAAGACCCGAGTAACAATTAACAATGAAATATTACTAACAAGAAGATAAGAATATGACCATATATGATATCATATCAATATGTATGATTCTGGAATAAGTCAATAACATTATTTAAACCATTATACAGGAGCTTCGGACACATACAAGGCAAATTGGACCTAAGGTAAGGGAAATATCACAATCTCATTTTATTCGAGATTGTTTATTCGTAAGTATTTACTGTGGTGTATTTTATCATCCACATCCATGTTTCATCAATATGTAATATTATTTTCATCCACCTACAATTGTTTAAATCCAATTTTACCCTTCGGTGAGTTTTTAGTAAAAGAAATAAAGGGAATCTTTTGTCGTTTTTCGTACGAGGTACTTTTTGACTTTTCCGACAAAAGTACGAAGAATGTTTTTTTTAACTTATACGGCATGAATGGATTTTAAAACATTATTTCGAAGAAGCTTCCTTTACAAGTTTTCAAGTTTATTTTTAATCAAATTCTTTTATTTTAATGTTTTATGACATTTTATGAAAGGAAAAATGTCTTTGAAGTAGAAAGGATATTTTCCTCAAGAATGGAGTTCAAGTATTTTATCAAAATTATTTTCCATCTAAGATAATAAAAGGGTTCTGTTTTTATCCCTATTATTACATGGATTTGATTATGTTGTGATGGAAACATTTTTATGAATTCCTTTATCTTATATGAATTGATTTATGATGTCATGATGTTTCAAGAATCCCATTTTTGTTACATGTGTTATGCGATGATGTATGTTTTATGATTATGTGGCACACATAAGAAAGGATTCATTATAAGATGGGTGGGACCTATATCTCCCTCCAATGCATTGGGTAAAGATTTTATATCTCATGAGATAGACATGGCTGGAACGGAAGGTTATTTCGGTTCAGTGATACATGACTGAGACGAGGAGTGAACTCGGTTCAGAAAGGGACTTTGTCCACTAAGATAGTCATGGAAATAAGTCATGACTAACAAGAAATGATTTTCCATGATTATGTGTGCATGCCACAAAGTTTCAAGTTTCATGTTATGATTATGGGGATCTCATTTTCACTTCTATGATTTATTAAGATTTTATGATCTCTTTTTCAGGTTATGATTTTCAAAAAGATATGATATGATTTTTATTTCCTTTATTGCCCTTGCTGAGCATTTGAGCTCACCCTTTTATGTTTTCTTTTCCCCAGGTCAGGAAGATGGATATTAAGTAGAATATGCTAAAAGGGACCCTAGATATGATGAAATAAATGGGAGACACTGTAGAAGATTTATGAACCAGTTGTTTATGTTTCCCAGTTTCTAAAGACACTATACCTATACGGTCCTTTGTGGTTTTATCATATGTTGTAATAAGTGTGCTTCAATTTTGAAGTATTAACAATGTATGTAAAGTATGGGTCGTTATAAAAAGAGATGGAAATAAAATTTTCAAAACAAGAATCCTGTAATCTGTGGACTAAATTTATATTAATTTTTTTTAGTTTTTTTATTTTTATAATCAATCTAATGATCATAAAATAATTTTTATAGAACACATTATGACATGATATTAGAATATGTAGTGAATATAGATATTGTGAGAATATTTTATGATATATGACTGGGAAAATAAACAATTCTATTTGAATGTAATTCCATTTCACATTAAAATTTAAATTAATTTTCCACCTCAAAAATTTATTAGTTTATCCTCCCCTTATATAAGTTTAAAAATAATACACAATTCATCATTAATTTATTCAATTCATGAACCACTCATTCAAAAATGGATTTTAATGAATTTTCAATCAAAACAATCTTTCTGAATGACTCAAATGTTTTTAAATTAATGTTTCATGATTGGAATCCTTGATCAATATCACCAAAACAACATGGTGTTCTTATGTTAAGTGAAAATTGTGAAAACCCAATTTATCTTTTAGAATCAGAAGTAACTTCATCGTTCAATTGTAATTATTAATTAATGTATTAAGAAAATAAATAGAATATTTAAAATTGCACAAATCTAACACCCAAGAAAATGTTATGGTTTATATGTGTTTATTTTTTCTCATGGACACCATCTCTCATACTATGTCTTTATCATACTCCAATTTTGATCATGCAAGTGAAAGATGATTTCCTCAAAAAATTTATCCTTGATCCTTCAATATCCTACTGAATTCTGGTATTTTTCATCTATTGTGGACTTGCACCCCCACCAACATCATTTCCCACATACCCTAATCTTCCATGAATGATAGAACATGTGTCATAGACTTCTACATTCCTTGTCCTATTTTAAAACATCCTCTAACTAAATACCAACCACATGGTGATCATAAACATGGATGGTTTAAAAGATGGGTACTACATCAACATAAATATAACAAATCATATTTATAAGGTTACAAATATTATTGTATTAGAAATATTAATTTTATAAAAATGTAAATTAATTATGTAAAATATTAGTATATATAATAATAATAATATTAATAATCAGAATGTTAACTTATATTAAATATTCAAATTAATTATCATTAATTATTATTTACAGAAAATAAAAATATTGACTTATAATAAATTTATATATGTAAAATTATTTATTTATATAAATATATTATCAAAATAATTTATTATTATTATTATATTTAAATTATAAATAATTCTGAGAAATTATTTAAAGGAATATATTTTTTTAATATTAATTAAAATTAGAAAAGTAAATATAAAAATTTACTTAAAAAATTTATAAATATAAATATAAATAATTATAAAATCTAATTATTATAGTTTTAAATATTAATATAATGATAAATTCTATTATTAATATTTAAAATATCTTATTTATTTTATTTAATAGTTAATTGAAATTAATTAAAAATAATTAATTTAATTTAATTAACATGATAATTCAATTATTAGGTTAATTAAATTGTAATTAGTATTACTATTATTTTAAATTTATTATTTTTTAACACTTTTTTCTTTTTTCCTTTTTTAATTCAACTAATAAATGGTTCATGGGTGTTATTCTCTAGGAGAGATATTGAGTGGCACTTCCCCAAACATTAGTAAGCCTCTAGGATGAGGCAACAAGGTTTGGGAACTCAAGAGGGTCAGGTGGCTGCATCATCATTCCAGAAGCTGCTGATTAACCGGAACGATGGTGATGAGTACTACATGTCCAATGGGGGTCTATTAATAGAATGTTATGGTGAAGATCAATAGTAATGGTGGAGAAACATTGGATCATTCTCTAAAGTCCCGTAAAATTCCAGGAAATTTTTTTCTTAATTTTCTTAGTAATTTTACAAGAACGCAGTTTCTGACTGCACCAGATTCCGAGGCCCGGTGTGCCCGGAATCTTTTTCCGAAGTTTAGCTCTGATACATTCAGTGAATGAACAAGTGGGTTTTTCTAACTTTTGAACCGGTGCTCGGAATCGAATTCTGAGGGCACCGATGGAATTGCAGCGCTGGTATTTCCTTAGAAACCCATTTTCCGGAGTTGCGTTTGCTTAGGTGTGGTTTTTAATTTTTGGGGATAAGTTATGAAATAAAATCAAAGTGCTGCGACAATTTATATTATTTCACTTAATGCGGCTTATCCTAAGTTAAGCGGATAAGGTGGGACCCACAATATCATACCCACTTGGTAGGATATTTGTGAGGTGGGGCCCGCACGAGCCCCACCATTTCTTCCCTTCTATGTAACACACCCGCACCCCCTTTTAATGAAATTCAAACCTTGAGTTTATTCTGGTTAAGAAACGCCTCATTAAATTGGGCGGTTAAATCGTTACAAATAATTCATTGAATTAATTGTTTATTTATTATCTTTTGAATTTCAATATTTTTTGTTATAATAATAAAATAAGGGAAGGACTTATTTTATTATGGTTGGGTTTGTGTTGTGTTAAGACTTTGGGAGAAAAAGAGAGGATTCTTCGTTCATTGACGAAGAACGCGAAGAACGTTCCACTACCAATGAAGAACACCAACCTCCGACAGCGGACAATGGCGAGAGACTCCTTCCTCGGAGATCACCTAACGCCGACGACGTTCCTTCCGTGGTGATCCTCTTCTTCGGCGACGATCCTCTTCTTCCGCGGCGGTTAATTCTGTGACGAACGCTCGTTCCACGAAAACGTTGAGGTAGGGGTTATGTGTTTTAATTTTTGAAATCTTCTGTCATCTAACCTTTTCCTTTTGGACAACTTGATATCGTTAATGGGAGGGGGCTGGACCGCACAAACATGGCTGACCCACCTCCCGTATTATTATTTGTTGTTGCGGTTCGATGGAAAATAACGTGGTGCCGTCTCACCGCGCGGGAACGAGCGGAAAGGAATGTGTGGCGTCTTCACGACACACATTTGAGATTTGAACCAAGCTGTGGCGCCATCCCGCCGCACCGGAATGAAACCGAAGACACCACTGCCGGAGTTGGGCCGCGGCGGAGCAGCGGAACCGTCGGCTGGAATCGGGCCACCGGCGTCGGAGCAGGGAGACCGGCCTTGCTGGTCCTGTGGCGGCAGAGGCCCGCTGACCGGAGCGGGCCGACCGGACCGTGGAAGAACCGGGGGTTCGAAACCCCCAGCTGGCCGGACTTGAGCGGCCCCATTAAGGGGATGCGGTTGCTGCACGCGGGGGCAGCACCCCCCGCATCCGAACGGCTAGGCCGTTCGACCGAGCCCCTGTCCCGCGCGCCAGCGCGCCGCATGCCGGGCTGGGCCGCATGCCGGGCCGGGCCGCACCCCGGCCGGGCTAGGCCCAAGCGGGCCGGACCCGGACCCAGGTCGAATCGACCCGGTTCGGGCCGGGTCGGAGTGGGCCTGAACCCCCTAATACCGAACCTCTTTCGGTATGTTTCCCATAACATGAGATACGTGCCTCCGATCGCCGCACCATCAGTTGCGATGCGATTCATGGATCGAGTCGGTCATATCGTACTTTGGGTTTTGGACAACTTGGGTTCGGCCGGGTTGGTTCATACACGAAACTAACCGGGCCCTCGGAGCAGAAACAGTTATAAGTTGAGCTCCTGACGTCCGATTGACGTGTCGTCGACTTTGTTGGATTCCTCATAGTGAGAAGGACCTCTTGGCTTACTCCGATCAAGGTTTGGACGCAGTTGGAGTATGTTCAGGTTGGTTTTGACTTAAAAACCAACCGGGCCCCTAGGAAGAAAAAGACAATAACTCTCAGACCGGGCGTCCGATTGACGCACTATCTGCGACGTTGAGTTCCTGTTGACGATACGGAACTTTTGGACACATCAACTCTGGACTATGTGTCAGTTGATGTATCAGCCCCTCGGCTCGTGGAGTGGACCCTCCTGAAAGAGCTTTCTGTGTGCGGGAACCCTAGAGCTGGCTACGACTACGACTATGACAACGACTGTGCAAGAATCCTCTGTGGATTCGACGGCGACCACTACAGCACTTAGTGATCCTACGTGGATCAGTGCTACCGATCCTGTGTGGGTCAGATCCTGTGTGGGTCATCGCTCATCGGTCCTGTGTGGGCCAGCACCTACAGATCCTATGTGGGTCCGATCCTGTGTGGGTCATTGCGGGGGTTAGTTACCTATCGATCTTGTGTGGGTCAGATCCTTTCTAGGTCATTGCGAGCGTTAGAACCTATCGATCCTTTGTTGGTATGACGACTTAGATGAATCAGTGGATATATCTGATCATCTCCATCGTCATACGAAGAAGTATACCTTTGTGAGGTGAATCTTGACATGCTTTCCTATGTGGATTACGTTATGCTTTCATGTGTGGATTGGATTGTGGTTTCCTGTGTGGACTGGGTTGTACTTGTGCTCGGATGTTGGAACAAACTGGAATTGATGAATTAGGAATATGTATGGGCATATATGTAAGTAGAGTCGGATGTTACTTTGTGATTGTATCTTTCCATTGTGGATTATCCTTTGTGGATTCTGGGAGACCTTTGGGGGTCTCAGGGTCCCTACTAAGTAGCTTATACTCACCCCTGCACGGGTTATGCCCGCACTATGTTTTGTTTGTTGTAGACGACGGACAGCGCTGATCGTGGTTGAGGCACGAGGAGCAGGTCGGTACCTGGAGGTGGACCATTGGGCGGAACGTACATGGAGCGGACGGCTGGACCCGAGGAGCTGTGGAGGCTATCTATACCCACCTTTCCGGTGGGACATCCAATGGTCGGATCGAGGCTGCGGCTTTAATTTCAGTTGTTTTTTTCCCTTTACAGTTGTACTTTACATTCAGTTTGGGTTTGTATTCTGGCCCACTTACTTTTACGCACTTGCTGTTGTACCCAGTTTTTAATTAGTGTTTACTTCATATGATTGCTTGCTATGTGGTTTTTGTTTACTTTACAAAGGCAAAGCCTTCTATTTTTACCAGGAATTACGCCTTGGTGCTAGTCGCCATCCCCTAGCATAGGGAAGGCGGGCTTGGGGTAGTCACGACAAGGGCCCCGAGGATGGGTCTTGACAAATTGGTATCAGATGAGTTCGGTTCTACCACAGAAATTTCAACTCTGATAATTTTCTATGTGAAGAAATATTTTTAAGCGTATTGGGTGTGGTAATCTGTACAGGGAGTCCAGTGTTGGTGCGGCGGCCGACGTATCCGTACACCAGGACCCTGACTTCTGATTTTTGACTTAATGCACGAAAACATTGATTGCATGTTTGTTTCAAGTTTTCTTTGTGATTAATTTGTGTCAACTCACCAGGTACATTGTTCTAACTGTGGCGCACCTGTCTCTTTTCCGGATGGCCCCACGACGGCAGCCATCTAGGGTTCCGAGAGTTGTGCGTGACGATAGCCCACCAAGCGACGAGGCCTCGGTACGTGGCCCTTTGACAGCTGAGGCACTGACGGTACCTTTACCCGCCGAGCCTCCCATTCTTCTAGCCCCAGCCACTGACGATGCACGTCGCCTTAGTGCACTGCATGAGTTTCACCGCCAGCGACCGCCCAGGTTCTGTGGGGAGACGGACCCCCAGGTAGCAGAGGATTGGGTAGAGGCAGTGGTGTAAGTTTTCAGTTTTGTGAGGACACCAGTAGACCTCATAGTGATCCTCACATCGAGCCGACTGCATGCGGCAACAGGCAGATGGTGGAGATTGATTGTCTAGGTGCACAATGAGGCATCTCTCCTCTGGACAGACTTTGAGAGCCTATTCTGCTCGGAGTTCGTCCCAGACACCCTCCATGTGGTGCACATCCAGGAGCTTCTACAGCTACGGCAGAGCAGCTTGACGGTTGCCCAGTACTCGGCAATATTTACCGATCTCTCGCGCTACTCGACAGACATGGTACGAGACCCATTCTTCCTGGCCCGGACCATTGAGCATGGATTGAGGCATGAGATCAGGGCATCGCTGATCTCCCTCAACATTCCGACTCAGGCAGGAGTACTAGAGCGAGCCCTTTTGATCGAGATCTTCCTTGCTGAGCCTTTTTCTACAGCGAGACCTACCGAGGAGCGACACGTAGCAGAGTCTTCTGCAGTAGGCAGTCGGCGGATGACTCATGGGTCCAGGTAGACCAGACCGTCAGGCAGACGACCTCAGGATAGTGGCACAACAGTGTGGGGCACACAGCGCGGAGCCAGTCTTTCGAGAGGCAGACAGTGCTACAAATGTGGCGGGTAGGGCCACATGGCTCGTGACTGCACGGCCCACCGTGCCGAGACGCAGCAGACGGTTGAGGGGCCACCCAGGAAGAGGTAGAGGGTCGACTGTGGTGGTACGCAGGGAGTAGGCGGATGATTTAGAGGAGCTGGATGAGCAGCAGGTGGTGGGTGACGCTTTGAGGCTCTACCACCACCACCACCACCAAGAGGTCCACCACGACCACAGGGAGCTGGAAGGTAGAGACAGGCACAGCTCTAGGCAGTGGAGGCCTACGAACACGGCGCACCCAATATGATTCGAGGTAATATCTGGGTCTATTCCACCATTTCTGTAGTTCTTATAGACACAGGAGCGAGTCATTCTTTCATAGCTGTTGCCCTTGTTCAAAACTCGGAGATTCTGACGGAGTCGTTGGCTCGATCCTTCGGGCTAAAGACTATTATGGGAGAAGACTCAACGATTACGCACTAGTGCCTGCAGTGTGAGATTACTCTAGGAGGTGAGAGATTCTGCTGGGATCTTCATATAGTGGCGTCGAGGCCTTATGACATCATCTTGGTCATGGATTGGTTATATACATTCCATGCTCAGATCGACTGTATTAGGCGCAAGGTGCAGTGTGTATGCACTGACGGGAGTAGGTTCACCTTCACCAGCGAGAAGGGATCCTTCGCAGCATAGGATGGACTCCTGCAGAGGAGAGGACATCCCATCACTCATCAGTTCCCTAGCCTCATCCTAGGAGCAGTTGATGTGCAGAGTCCTAGTTTTCCAGATGTGGTGGATCAGTATGCAGACGTTTTTTCCGACGACGTTCCAGGACTACCTCCTCGCAGATAGGTAGACATTAATATTGATTTGTACCCTAGTACAACCCCGATATCCACTCCATAATATCTGATGGCACCCGCTGGGCATCGAGAGCTATGGGTATAGTTGGAGGACTTGCAGGGCAAGGGATTCTTATGACCCAGTGTTTCACCCTGGTCTTCCCCGATATTATTCGCCAATAAGGCGAATGGGAGCTTGCGGCTTTGTGTCGAATATCGTCACCTAAACCAAGTGACAGTGAAGAACAAGTATCTGCTACCGAGGATTGATGACCTCTTCGATTAGCTCAAGGGAGAACGGTGGTTCTCAAAGATAGACCTCAGGCCAAGCAATCATCAGCTCAGAGTTTGTGAAGAGGACGTGCAGAAGATGACCTTCAGATGTCGGTAGGGCCACTATGAGTTCTTGGTTATTCCCATCGGCATAACAAATGATCCCGTAGTGTTCATATGCCTCATGAACACAATCATTCAGCCATACCTCAATCGATTTGTCGTGGTCTTCATCGACGACTGAGGAGGAGCACGCCTACCACTTACGGGTTGTACTAGACACAATCCGAGAGCACCAGCTTTATGGAAAGCTATCAAAGTGTCAGTTCTGGATACGTGAGGTCCAATTATTGGGACATGTCATCTCTGAGGCGGGAGTTGCAGTGGATTCTGTGAAGATCAAGACAGTTCTAGCTTGGGAGCCACCCAGGAGCGTGATGGAGGTGTGGAGTTTCTTGGGGCTAGCTGGATACTATCGGAGATTTGTGCCAGACTTCTCCAGAGTTGCAGAACCACTCTCCTCTTTGACTAAGAAGGGGAAACCCTTTGTGTGGTCAGACAGATGTTATCAGAGCTTCCAAGAGCTGAGACCGAGATTGACCAGCACACGTATCTTGAGGTTGCTGGAGGATGGATTAGTGTACGTAGTCTACTACTATGCATCAGGGACCGGACACAGATGTGTCCTGATGTAGGAGCAGGAATTGATCGCCTATGGATCACGTTAGTTGAGGCCGCATGATCAGAACTATGCTACCCATGACCTGGAGTTAGCAGCAGTGGTCTTCGCACTGAAGACATGGCAACACTACCTGATGGGCGAGCACTTTACAGTCTTTTCTGACCATC
Source organism: Viscum album (assembly GCA_963277665.1). NCBI lineage: Eukaryota > Viridiplantae > Streptophyta > Magnoliopsida > Santalales > Viscaceae > Viscum > Viscum album. Next base: position 1,691,180,243 of record OY728120.1, read on the forward strand.
AGAGTCTCAGGTACATCTTCTCTAAGAAGGTCCTCAACCTGAGATAGCGGCGATGGCTCCAGTTCCTCCAAGACTATGACTTTGAGATAGTATATACTCCTGGGAAGGGGAATGTGGTAGCCGATGATCTCAGTAGGAGGACGGGCATTCAGCTACTTGGGGAGGCGACAGAGCAGCTAGCCGCTTTGCAGATATCCATCGTGGATAGAGATGAAGCAGCCTTCCTTCAGTCACTCACAGTCAGTCCTGCACTACTGAAGTGGGTCAGAGAGGAACAACGGGAGGATGGTGACTGTGAGACGTGGCATGCGCAGATATCCTCAGGACAGGCACCTGATGGTTTCTCTATAGTATGAGAGAATGAAATCCTTTTAAGAGGGCGTACCATGGTACCAGTTGATTTACGAGAGGAGGTGCTGAGAGAGTTTCCCACAACCCCTTTGGAGGTACATCCTAGAGTGGCGAAGATGTAACAAGATCTCATATGACAACACTGGTGGCCGGGTGTAAAGAAGGTTGTGGCAGAGTTCGTTTCTCGATGCCTCGCCTGCCAGCAGGTGAAGGCAGAGCATTAGGTATCCGCAGTCTTGGTACAACCCTTGGAGGTCCCGGAGTGGAAGTGGGACGAGATATCTATGGACTTCGTGACTGGACTTCCACGCACTTCCAAAGGTCACGACTCCATTTGGGTGATTGTCTACTGACTCACCAAGTCGGCTCACTTCTTACCTATCAGAGAGCAGAGCTAAGTGGAGAGCATGGGACGTCTCTACGTTCACAAGATTGTACGAATTCGCGGTGTGTCATCATATATCGTCTCTGATTGAGATTCTCGCTTTACTTCCTGGCTTTGGTAGGGGTTGCAGGAGGCGTTCGGGACGCAGATATGTATAAGCACCACCTTTCAACCTGAGACAGATGGTCAGACGGAGAGGACCATACAGACTCTCGGGGACATGCTCCACGCATGTTTCCTCAACTTTGGTTGCTGTTGGGAGGACCACCTACCCTTGGTGGAGTTCGCGTGCAATAACAGCTACCACTCCACCATCGGCATGGCACCATACGAGGTGTTGTATAACCGACCTTGCAGATCACCGTTGTGCTGGACAGACCCTGGGGAGTCAACACTTGTGGGACAAGAGATAGTCCCGGCCATGACAGAGAAGGTCCAGGTCACCTAATAGCGGATGAGGACAGCTCCGAGCCAGCAAAAGTCTTATGCTGACAGGAGGCTAATGCCACTTGAGTTCAAGGATGGTGACCACGTCTTCTTGCGGGTCTCACCTTGACGTGGATTACGGAGATTTGGTCGAGGCCGTAAGTTATCTCCTCGCTTCATCGGACCATTCAAGGTCCTCAACAGGATTGGCGAGGTGGATTATCGCCTGGCTCTACCACCTCAGTTGCAGCGGGTGCACGACGTATTCTATGTATCCCAACTGAGGAGATACGTGCATGACCCGACACATATCATTGACCATGGGGAGCTGGACGTTGATGATGTGGCGACATTTGCGGTGGTCCCGATAGAGATTGAGGATTGACAGGATCAGGTCCTACATGGATGGTCGATTCCTCTATTGCGAATCAGATGGTAGGACGGGAACCTCCAAGAGAGAACATTGGAGAGGGAGGCTCAGATGCGTGCTCATTAACCAAATTTGTTTCCCTAATTTTTTATGTATCTTTACCGGGACGTAAATCCCTGCGGTGGGAGTGATTTAATGACCCATAAAATTCAAGGAAATTTTTTTCTTAATTTGTTTGGGAATTTTACAAGAATGCAGTTTCTGACGGTACCAGATTCTGAGGCCTGGTGTGCCCGGAATATTTTTACGAAGTTTAGCTCGGGTACGTTCAGTGAACGAACGAGCGGGTTTTTATAACTTTTGAACCGGTGCTCAGAATCGAATTCCGAGGTCACCGATGGAATCATAGTGCCTGTATTTTCATAGAAACACCTTTTCCGGAGATGCATTTGCTCGGGTGTGGTTTTTAATTTTTGGGGTTAAGTTAAGAAATAAAATAATAGTGGTGCGACAATTTATTTTATTTCACTTAAAGTGGCTTAACCTATGTTAACTGGATAAGGTGGGACCTAGAATATCCTACCAACTTGGTAGGATCTTTGTGAGGTGGGGCCTGCATGAGCCCCACCGTTTCTTCCCTTCTAAGTAACACACCTGCAACCCCCTTTTAATGTAAGTAAAACTTTGCGTTTATTCTGGTTAAGAAACACCTAATTAAATTGGGCGGTAAAATCATTACAATTAATTCACTGAATTAACTATTCCTTTCTTATCTTCTTAATTTAAAATTCTTATGTTATGATAATAAAATAAGGGAAGGTCTTATTTTATTATGGTTGGGTTTGTGTTGTGTTATGACTTTGGGAGAAAAAGAGAGGATTCTTCGTTCATTGATGAAGAACGCGAAGAACACACCATCGCCAAAGAAGAATACCACCATCCAACGGCGGACGACGACGAGAGACGCCTTTCTCAGAGATCACCTAACACATACGACGTTCCTTTGGCGGCGATCCTATTCTTCCTCGATGATCCTCTTCATCCGTGACGGTTAATTACATGACAAACGATCGTTCGACGACAACGTTGAGGTAGCGGTTATGTGTTTTAATTTGTGAAATCTTCCGTCATCTAACCCCGTTCTTTTGGACCACTTGATATCGTTAACGGGCGGGGTCCAGACAGCACAAACACGGCCGACCCTCCTCCCTTATTATTATTTGTTGTTGCGGTTCGAGGGAAAATAATGAGGCGCGGTCGCACAACGCATGAAGGAGCGGAAAAGAATGTGTGGCACCCCCGCGCCACGCATTTGAGATTTGAACCAAGCCGCGGCACCGTCACGTGGTGCTGAAAAGAAACCGAAGACACCGCGGCAGGAGCGGGGCCGTGGTGGAGGGGTGCGACGTCGTCATGCCGCACCGGACAAACCAAGGCCACGGCTTATGCTGCGGTGGAGCAGCAAAACCGGCGGCCAGAATTGGGCCACCGGCGTCGGAGCAGGTGGACCAGCCCTGTCGGTTATGTGGCGGCAGAAGCCAGCCGGCCAGTGCGGGCTGGGCGGACCGGGGAAGAACCGGGGGATCGAAACCCTCGGCTGGCCGGAAGTGAGCGGCCCCATTAAGGTGTCGCGGTTTCGGCACGCGTGGGTAGCGCTCCCTGCCTCTGAAAGGAGCGGTTGTTCGGCCGAGCCCCTGGCCAGTGCGCCAGCACGCCGTGCGCTGGGCCGGCTGCCCTAGCCAGCCGTCAGACCAAGCCGCGAGGTCGTGCCATGCTCAGGCTTGGCCGAGCCGCACCGTGGCCGGGCCGTGCCGCGCCCAGGCCGGGCAGGGCCGCGCTAGCCAGGCCGGGCCGCACCCAAGCATGCCGGATCTGGACCCTGGTCGGGTCGCCTCGATTCGGGCCGAACCTGGGGGTATCGGGCCAGGTGGGACCGGGCCCGAACCCCCTAATACCGAACCTCTTTCGGTATGTTGCTAATAACATGAGATACAGGCCTCCGATCGATGCACCGTCAGTTTCGATGCAATCCTTGGATCGATACGGTCGCTTAGGTATATCACACTCAGGATTTTGAAGAAATTTGGGTTTGGCCGGGTTGGTTCGTACATGAAACAAACCAGACCCTTGGAGCGGAAACGCTTATAACTTGAGTTCCAGACATCCGATTGACATGCCGTCGACTTTGTTGGATTCCTCTTAGTGAGACGGGCCTCTTGGATTACTCTGCTCGAGTTTTGGACGTAGTTGGTGTATGGTCAGGTTGGTTTTGAATTAAAAACCAACTGGGCCCCTGGGACAAAAAAGCCTATAACTCTCAGACCGGGCATCCGATTGACGTGTCGTCTATGACATTGAGTTCCTATTGATGATATGGAACATTTGGATACATCAACTCCGGAATATGTGTCATTTGATGTATCAGAGCCTCGGCTCATGTATCGGAGCCTCCCGAACGAGCTTGTTGTGTGCGGGAACCCTAGAGCTTGTTGCGACTGCGACGACGACGACGACTATGCCGGTATCCTCTGTTGATTGGACGGAGACGACTACAACACTCAGCGATCCTACGTGGATCATTGCTACCAATCATGTGTGGGTCAGATCCTGTGTTGGTTAGCGCTCAGCGGTCCTATGTGGGAAAGCACCTACAGATCATTTGTGGGTCTGATCCTGTGTGGGTCATTGCGGGGGTTAGTTACCTATCGATCCTGTGTGGGTCAGATTGTTTGTTGGTCATTGCGGGGGTTAGTAACCTATTGATCATGTGTGGGTCAGATCCTTTGTGGGTCATTGCGGCGGTTAGTACCTATCGATCCTTTGTGGGTCCGACGGCTTAGATGAATTAGTGGATATATCTGATCATCTCTATCTTCATACGAAGATGTATACCTGTTTGAGCTGAATCATGAATTAATTTCCTATGTGGATTACATTATGCTTTCCTGTGTGGATTGGGTTGTGGTTTCCTGTGTGGACTGGGTTATACTTGGGCTCGGAGGATGAAACGAACAGGAATTGATTACTTAGGTATATGTATGGGCATATACATAAGTAGAGTTGGATGTTACTTTGTGATTTTATCTTTCCGTTGTGGATTATGGGAGACCTTCGGGGGTCTCGGGGTCCCTACTGAGTAGCTTATACTCACCCTTGCATAGGCTATGCCCGCACTACATTGTGTTAGTTGCAGACGACGGACAACGCTGATCGTGGTTGAGGCACGAGGAGCAGGTCGATGCCTGGAGGTGGACCATTGGGAGGAACGTACATGGTGCGGACAGCTGGACCCAAGGAGTTGTGGAGGCTATCTGTACCCGCCCTTCAGGTGGGACTTCTAGTGGACGGCTCGAGGCAGCGAGTTTACTTTCAGTTGTTGTTTTCCCTTTCCAGTTGTACTTTACTTTCAGGTTAGGTTTGTATTCTGGCCCACTTACTTTTCCACACATACTGTTATACCAAGTTTTTACTTAGTGTTTACATCTTCTGCAGGCTTTCTCTGTGGTGTTTGTATAATTTACAAAGGAAATTCCTTCCCTTTTTACTGGGAATTACGCCTTGGTGCTAGTCGCCAGTCCCTGGCCTATGGAAGGCGGGCTTGGGGTAGTCATGACACGGGCCCCGAGGATGGGTCGTGACACATTCCCTATAATGATTTAGTGGTGGACAGTGGTGGAAACGTCGGTGTGTGTCGGGTGACTTCTGATCTGATGAGTATGGTGAGGTTGGCCTTGTTCTTCAAACTGATATTCAGATCAATCGTTAGATGAAGGAATCATGTTCTATGATAGTGATTTTTTGGAGATGTTGATGATAGTTGGGGTTTGGTCACATTAGTATTCATTATTGAAGGGAATAAGTTCATCCTCAAATTGGTGGTCAGTGTTGCCTTCCAATAGTGGAAGATGAATTAGTATCAGAAAAATATCCTTCAATAGTGGCCGAGAAGAAGATGGTGATGGGTGATGGTTGAAGGTGGATGGATTTTGGAAGAAGATTGATAGTTTCAGTGTGTCATTATAGGGTAGTTTCCATTGGGTCAAAGGTGGTAGTAGTGGGTATTCTGGATATAATGGGTTATTAGGAGATGAAGGGGAAATCCAGTTGTGGGATGTGAAACAAGGGAGAGTTGAGTAGGTGGATGTTGGTAAATTGAGAGCAGAAAGAGAAAGGAAAATGGTGGGAGATGTGATAGTAGGTCATGAGGATTACTGATGCATGTTGCATTCTAGTAGTGGGTAGTGTGAAATAAGGGAGTGTGATGGTTGGTGTGGGAATCACTGTTGGGTTCCCAATAGTGGTTAATCTTCCTAGAAGTAGATCAGGTTTCACTAGTGGATCTTCCAATGATGGTTCTCGATAATTCTAGTTGTGGATTACTTGATTAAATAATAAAAATAATTATTAACATATGAAAACAAGTGTAAATGAAATAATAAAAAAATATTCAAATTCATTATCAAAATTTTGTTCAAATTAAAATATGAATAAATAAAATGTTAAAAGTTACGGATTACTAATTAAAATTGAAAACATATAAATTAAACTAAAAATTAAAATTTAAGTAAAACAAACTAATAATATAAATCAGAACAAATAAATATTTTGATACTGGATTGATAAATTTAAATAAAACACTATATATAAAATATTGATTTAATATTTAAGATAATATTAAATATTATTTTTGAAAATTGAATTTAAATTATTTTATGAATACAATAATAAAATATTAAAATTCTATTTATTGTTTTGGTTAGCTAAATAATGGTTATAATGAATAAATTAATAATTTATAAATGTTAAAATCATTATTTCAAGTATAATTGAAAAATAAAATGTAATTTCAAAAATAACAAATAGAGAAATATGTAATATTAATCATAATGAATTTGAAATATAAAAATATGAAATTAATATAATAATTAAATAATTAATTAATTATTTTGTGAAACTAATAAAGTGTCATTCATTAAAAAATATGGATAATTAATTAATTAATATATTAAAAACATTATAAAAATATTTAGAAATTATTATTATATAATGCCCACATGATGTATAAAATATTTCCTCAATATTTTGATAAATATATATTCTATTAATGAAATATAAAAATAATTTTATCAGGATTAACAGAGAAACCTATTGTGTGACTCACTAGGTTTATTTCTCATCAACATTATTCAGGTTTGCCTAAAATAAATGATTACTATCTCGTAATGGGTCCGGGAATCCATAAAAAAGAAAATAATTTCGTAAAGATGTAAACCTAATACAAACTGTAATTTTGTAATATAATCCATGAATAAAAATATCTAATAAATTAGTCCCACTAATGAACTCATAAAACAAATTCTCACGTTCATTATTTTTGAATCCAATTTTTATTATTTCCACATCAAAGAAAATGTTCAATGACCTGAATGATTATTTTAATCAATAAATGGATTTCTCCGATTTTAGAATCATGTTTGCATCCTTTACTGTCAAAACTCATCATGTTGTGTCATATATACATCATATTGATGGTTCCCACAATGAAAGGTTATTTTGGATAATAATATTAAAAATATCATAATCTTTGAATGTTATAAAAGAAAGTATATTTATGACAGATTTTAGCACTACACCTTGTTGAATGGTTTTGTCACAGTCAATGCATTAACAATATTTAAACGCTTTTATAACCAATATTTCTATATATGTAATGACATTACCTTCCATGTTTAGGTTCTTCAAGACTAATGATTTATATGAAATAGTCTTTAAATCAATTGAAGGATCTATTAAAATATAGACATGATTTTTGGAAATGGAATCCTTTTCAGGATTTATTGCTTATTTTCAAATTTATAATATATTTTTTTCATACTAAATAATTATAGGTTAGGTAATAAATATTTTCAACTAATAATCAATCATGGTCCATGATTACTAGAAAACTATATTATTCTAGTTCATTATCCTCTGTATTAGTCCTACAAAGAACTGGTGTTTTTAGAGAAACATTTTCTACAATGAGGCTTTTGTGGAATATGTTATTATGACAACTATTCAATACCTTTATGCTGGACTTCATCAATGTATATCTCACTCATAAAATATATTTTGGGGATATGATTCTTCTCATATAATGTGGGTAATATATATATCACAACCCTTTTATCTAAAGGTTTATATAGGAAATATCCCATTATATCCTTCAGTTATTCCACAAAGATACAATTTGAGTCTTTGGGTGAATGGTTGTTATCTGAAGTGGCCTTAAGAAATTCATTGCAACCCCATTGATATAAAAATGTTAACACATGATTATTTCCATTCATCAATTTCTATAGTGTACCATCATCAACATTATTTGGCGGTTAGTTTAGTATGTATACTACTATTTGTAATGTGTATCCCTAAATGGATAATAGAAGACTCGCACAACTCATTGTATCTCCCATCATGCAGAATAGGGTGATGTTCCACATTTCTATTACCCCATATCAAAATGGTTTATAAGGAGGGGTGAGTTCTGATAGAATCCCAAACACCATTAAATAATCAAATAACTCATAATTAAGTTATTCTCTACCACAATACGTGTAGAGTTTCTTTATCTTCTTACAAAGATGGTTCTCAGCATCATTATTTTATTTCTTAAATCTATTAATGGAATCTAACTTATATCTCATAAGGTAGACATATGCATATATAAAAAATCATATTTATAAATTATTAAGAATGATTAACAACCCTTCAATTCAACTATAAATAGTCCATTGTCATCGATATAAATAAATTAATTAATATCTTAGGACATTTAACAATTTCCACTAAATTGTTCATTGATCATTTTTAAGAGTAAACATGTGTTACATACACTGAGTATTTTTAGTTAATAAAATCATAATACCCATATTTCAATAATTTATAAGAATTATTATAATTTATATGAACAAACTAGTTATTCAAATGTTCAGTGTTGTATAATTCATGTGAAGTAGTTTTAGAATTGACTATAATTCAATTTTTTTATGTGCATCACATAAATTCATTTATAAAAATTTGAATTACTGTAAAAAAATATTTATAATATAAGAAACATATTTTCATAAATTTTAAAATAAATCAATTGTTATAATAATTATATATAAAAATAATGTAATGGTTAATGGGTGGTACATAATAATAGTTTCTCAATCTTAATATCAATACAGTTGGCTACCAGATGTGTTTGTTGTCAATAGATACATCTGGAAGTTTTTCCCTTTTTATTACATGTACATCTACCTCCCCTCAATTTGTATTTATGGATCTACTTTGACTCCATATTTGAATTAATATTTTAGAATCAAACATTGTAACTAATAACACGTATATAGAAACAGTTAAATTTCAATTAATAAAAAACAGACATGAAGGATCCAATTACTTCATTTGATTGGTGTAGCTTTTATTCCAATGGACCGTAATTCCAAATATGGAACAAATATATTCTTATTCCCTTGAATTTCAATTGAACTTTCACTTATTTTAGGGAAATTCGAAAAGATTCATTGGGATTATAGCACTATGCATGGAATTTCATGTTCAGTATAAGGATTGAATTTTTTTCATGCATTATCTATTTATATAATTTGAGAAGAAGTGTAGGAAGACCTTTAAGTGACTTCAAAATCTTGATAATATTAACATTTACAACTATCCCAAAGAATCTCATAGTGAGTTATTCATGTCTTAGATTATTGAATAGTTCATCTGGAAGTTTAAACCATTGAAACACCAGGTTATCAATTTATATGAGGATCCTAACTATGTGTGGCCCTATTGGTCCACCATTTCCAAGTATACTCATTAAAAGAGACTTGGAGAACTAACACAATTCTTTTCTATCTATCTCCTCAAAAAAACCGAGAAGATAATTGAGAATTATATAATAATTCATGTCTTCATGGGAATTCAATAGTATACTAAATACAGATGATACCACTAAAAAATTTATATTGACCACATCATTGAATCAATTTTCAAAGAATGGGAATTAATTATAAATAACTTCCTAAGGAGGAGAATTAATAGTTGAGGATTATAGGATGTAATATTTATGTTCATGGTGCAACACAACATGATGATGTTTGAACAATATGTGGTTGTTAATACTAGTGGTTATATTTACCTTTTGTAATATAGATCACAAGGTTAGTGTGGAAGACAAAATTTTATTTATTTACGAATTTATTTGAGAATACTAATAGTATATTATTTTTATTACAAGTCATCTGAGATATAAAAATAAATTTTATTAGTTCAAAAATTATTTAATCATGTCCAAATATCCATCATCATTTATCTCAGAATTTATTTTTTCTAAAATATTATTTTTGAAAGGAACCATATTTACCTTCTTAATGATCAAGAAATTTTCCATGGAAATCATAAGAAATTATATATGTAGGATATCATTCCAATTTTAGGTATTCATCTCCATGATCCGTTTAGTAGACTCTCTGATCCATAAAATTTAACTTGAATTTCATCAACACATTCTTTCAAATTCCTAATTAATATGATTTGGTTATTAATGTCCATATATTTTTGGTTATGTCAACAAAAATCCACATGAGAAATCACTAATAATATAATTTGTTCCGACATTGGCCTTATAATCACATTGTTCTACGAATTCATTCCTGATCATGTAATCGATAGGATAATAACCCTTTGGATTTTGTTTTATTATTTTTAAGAATTTCTTATATTATCTTTAAAATGTATTATTAATATTAAGAATATTTTACTTATGGTATTAACTATATAGGATAAATATTATTCAGAACATTCCATTTATTTAAATTCTATCATTGAAAATTAATTCATTTATTTATGTTATTATATTATTTACTCCATAAAATTAATAATAAATAATAAATCAATAAATAAATGAAACTTATTTGATATAATCTAATGATATATTTTCTATGGGAACAATAATTCAATAATTTCCCTCATGGAAATAACTCATTGTGAAATTGTAGGACTGAATTACTACATTCCACATGTCCAGTTGTGTATCAACTAGATTAGTATCATCTAAGTTTTTTATTAATCTATAGAAACCCTAGACTTTTGCAAATATAATTTGATTATTTTAATCAAAATTGAACATCAAATTAAAATCCATGGATTGTACAATGTATAGTCATGGAATATTAGTTAAATAATTAAACATAATAAAAATAAATTTTATTTTGTCTCCATTTTGAGCTCATAACATCCATTTTTCTCATACATCTAAATATGATAACTTGTGGGTATCATGAACAAGGGGATGAGCTAAAAATCCCAGTAAGCGAATAATCATAAGAATAAATCATCGCATTTGGGTAATAAGGCATGCCATAATGATATAAAAAGTCATGGAGATTTATATAATGAATCATAAAATATTAAATATTTGATAATATATTGATGTAATTATATTAATTTGAAGAAACATAAAACATTACAGTAATAATATTTAAGGCTCATTCCACCTAGAAGATAACGAGTCTAGTCTAACCACCATTATCATCTCACAAGGAGCACAAGTCTAGTCTAACCACAATGACAATTGAACACAACATCTCATGAGATTAAGAATTATCCAATTCATTGTATTAGTATCTAGGAAAACCTATCATACCATGTACATTAATATTTGTGCCACATTAATAATCATCCATATGGAATCAATTGTAAAGACCCGTAAATTTCAAGGAAATTTTTTTCTTAATTTTCCTTGGAATTTTACAAGAACGCAGCTTCTGACGGCATCTGATTCTGAGGCATGGTGTGCCCGGAATCATTTTCTGAAGTTTGGCTCGGGTACGTTCAGTGAACGAATGAGTGAGTTTTTCTAACTTTTGAACCGGTGCTCAGAATCGAATTCTGAGGGCACCAATGAAATCATAGCGCCAGTATTTTCTTATAAATGCCTATTCCGGAGTTGCGTTTCCTCTGTTGTGGTTTTTAATTTTTGGGATTTAAGTTAAGAAATAAAATAAAAGTTGTGCAACAATTTTTATTTTTATTTTTCACTTAAAGCCGCTTAAAGACCACTTCAAGCTGTTTAAGCTGAGTTGATGCGGATAGGGTGCTATCCAAAAATATCCTACCCTCTTGGTAGGATATTTGTGAGGTGGGGCCCGCACGAGCCCCCACTGTTTCTTTTCCTCTAAGTAACGCAACCACGAAAAACCGTCAATATGAAAGTGAACTGATGCGTTTTCTTAAATTCTTAAAGCACCATTTAATTGGGAAGTTTTATTCGTTGAATTAAATGGGCGGTTTATTCGTTGAAATGAATTCTATTAATTAATTTCATTCGTTTCATAACACGTTTTCTTTTTGTTGGCATGTTAATAAAATAAGGCAAACACACCCTCCTTTTGAAATGATGTGTTAAACCTTTGAAGAACCTCTAAGAATTATTCATCCTCCTTCGCAAAGAACGTGAATAACGCAAAGAACGCAAAGAACGCAAAGAACACGAAGAACGCCGGCCTCCGACGAATAACGCCGAACCCGCGGAAATCGATGACGCGACACTGTGTGCCGCAACGCCAACTTTTCCTCTCCCTCAACGTTCTTCGGCGACGTTCCTTCCTCCGCGAAAAAAATCTTCGATCATCCGTTGAGGTGAGAGTTTTCGATTCTTTAAATTCCATTCTGGTTTTTAACTCAAGATGGATTTAATTATCAAAATTAAATCTGTTGTTCTTGAACTAGAGAGTTTGTCGATGCACACCATATTCCGCGACGACGTGACGCCCTTCTGCGATGACGCGGCGCCCTTCTGCGACGACGCGACGCCTTCTGCGACGCGACGATCGCCTCCTTCTGCGGCGATCAATTCCGCGAAGAACGCGCGTGCGACACTTGACGAGGTAGGGAATTTATTTGAATGCTTTATATTCCCATGATCGTTTCTTTTAAAAATAAAGAACCCGGTTTTATAAGAACAATTTTAATTTATTAAAATTTTTGTTTGATGTGTTGAATAATTCTCCTGACTGTTATTATCAAACTCGGGGGGGTGCGGGCTAAACGAACACGGCCCGACAACCCTCCGTCGTTCTTCGTTGTTGTGCGGATTTGGCGGGCGATGAAAAAACGTGATGCAAGGGAGTTTTGATGATCCCGCAGTGAAGAACAGACCCCGAGAGGAATAGCGGCACATACGGGAAGGAAAACAGACCACCGGAGTAACTCCGGTGGCCCGCGGAAGTCTTCAGCAGCGCCCCGGCGCGCCGCCAAACAAGGCCGTCGCGACTGAAGCCGTGGTGGCAGTAGCTAGCGGAGCCGCGGCCGCGCGGGTCCAGCTCGCCCGCACGGGACCCGGCAGAAGCCACGTCCTCTGTTGACCAGCGCAACCCCTCGAGAGCCGTGGCTTCCTCAAACCGCGGGGGCGGCGCCCCGCAGCTGCCGCGCTTGGCCGCTCGGCCGAGCTGAGCCAGGCCGGTCCGACCGGCCGGGCTGCACCCTAGCCGGACCGGACCGGGTCCAGCCGGGTTGGACAAGGTAGGGTAAACCCGGTTCGGGTCAACCCGGTGCGGCCGACCGGGGGGGGGGGGGGGGGTCGGCTCTGGCCCGGACCCCCCGTCTTCGGACCGTTTTCGGTCTTTTGCCCGTAACTTGAGCTACGGGCCTCCGAACGATGCACCGTCAGCGGAAATGCGATCCTTGGATCGAGATGGTCGTTTTGGTATATCGCATTCAAGGTTTCAGATTACTTTGGGTTCGGCCGGGTAGGTTCGTACACGAAACCAACCGGGCCCTTAGAGCGGAAATGCTCATATCTTGAGTTTCGGACGTCCGATTGACATGCCGTCGACTTTGTTGAATTCCTCTAAGTGAGACGGGTCTTTTGGATTACTCCTCCCAAGTTTTGGACACAAGTGGAGTATGGTCGTGTTGGTTTTGCCTTAAAACCCAACCAGGCCCCTGGGACGAAAAAGACAATAACTCTCAGACCGGTCGTCCGATTGACGCGCCGTCTGCGACATTGAGTTCCTGTTGATGACACGGAACTTTTGGATACATAAACCTCTGACTTTGTGTCAGTTGATGTATCAGCCTCTCGGCTCGTGGTGCGGACCCTCCCGAACGAGCTTGCTGTGTGCGAGAACCCTAGTACTGGCTGCGACTTCAACGACTGTGCGGAGATCCTCAGTGGACCGCGACGATGACTGTATGGAGATCCTAAGTGGACCACTACGACGACTGTGCTGAGATCCTCAGTGGACTACAACGACGACTGTGTAGAGATCCTCATTGGATTCGACTGCGATGATGATGAAAACAGTACGGGAGTCCTCCGTGTTTTCGGCAGTGATCACTACAGTACATCTTGGGATACATCAACTCCGGACTACATGTCAGTTGATGCATCGATCTCTTAGCTCGTGGAGTGGACCCTCCCAGAACGAGCATGCTGTTGGTGGAAACCCTAGAGCCGGTTGGGACTTGACGATTGTTGATCGAACGAATCGGTGTGTTACGGATTGCACGACAGAGGTGCGCTTGCTTGTAGCGGCACAGAGGAGCGCGTGGTTGTAGCCGAAGACCCACGACAGAGGTGGGCTTGGTTGTAGCGGCACAGGGGAGCGCTTGGTTATAGCGGAAGTCCCACGAAAGAGGTGCGCTTGGTTGTAGCAGCACATAGGAGCGCTTGGTTCTAGCGGCAGACCCACGAAAGAGGTGCGCTTGGTTGTAGCGACACATGGGAGCGCTTGGTTGTAGCGGAAGACCCACGAAAGAGGTGCGCTTCGTTGTAGTGGCACAGGGGAGCACATGGTTATAGCGGCAGACCCACGAAAGAGGTGCACTTGGTTGTAGCGCACAGGGGAGTGCTTGGTTTTAGCGGCATACCCACGAAAGAGGTGCGCTTGGTTGTAGCGGCATAGGGGAGTGCTTGGTTGTAGCAGCAGACCCACGATAGAGGTACGCTTGGTTGTAGCAGCATAGGGAAGTGCTTGGTTGTAGCGGCAGACCCACGATGGAGTAGCGCTTGGTTGTAGCAGCAGGCCCGTAGTACCCGATAGGTGGAATACTATAGCAGTCCAAAGTAAGAGGTAAGCCCTTGGTCATAGCGGCATAACCATTGTACTTGATGGAGAAGGGGTTCCCCAATAGCTTTGGGTTCAACTTCATGATCATTCCTGTGTGGGTCATTGCGAGGGTTAGTACCTATAGATCCTTTGTGGTTCCAACAGCTTAGATGAATCAGTGACTACATCTGATCATCTCTAACATCATACAGAGAAGTACCTGTGTGAGCTGAATCCTATTTTTCATTCCTTTGTGGATTTTGTTGTGCTATCCTGTGTGGATTTACGTATTGCTTTCCTGTGTGGATTGGGTTGTGCTTGGGCTTGGATGTTGGATCCAGACAGAAATTGATGACTTGGGTATATGTATGGCCATATACCTAAGCAGCGTCGGATGTTACTTCTTGATTGTATCATTCCTTTTTGGTTTATCCCTTATGGATTCTGGGAGACCTTAGGGTGTCTCGGGGTCCCTACTGAGTATCTTATACTCACCCATGCACGGGCTACGCCCGCACAACGTTGTGTTGGTTGTAGACGACGGACATCGCTGATCGTGGTGGAGGCTTGCGGAGCAGGACGGTACCTGGAGGTGGCCCACTGGGCGGGGTGTACTCGGAGCGGACGGCTGGACCAAGGAGCTATGGAGGCTATCTGTACCCACCCTTCAAGTGGGACTTCCAGAGGACGGCTCAACACTGTGGCTTTTCTTTTCAGTTGCTGTTTTTCCCTTCAGATGTACTTTACAGTTGGGCTTGTATTTCCAGCCCCTTTTACTTTCAGCACAGCTTGTTACAGTTTTTAAATTGTTTTTACTTTTCTGATTGCTTACTCGGTGGTGCTTTTTTACTTTACAAAGGAAATGCCTTCCCTTTTTCTGGGATTTACGCCTTGGTGCTAGTCGCCAGCCCCTGGCCTATGGAAGGCGGGCTTGAGGTCGTCACGGCACGGGCCCCGAGGACGGGTCATTACAAATTGGTATCAGAGGTGGTCGGTTCTACCGTAGACTCTAATCTTTCTTTTATGTGAAGCAATAGTGTTTAGCGTATTGAGTGTGGTTATCTGTCTAGGGAGTCCAGTGTTGGTGCGGCGGCCGACGTATCCATACACCAGGACCCTGAATTCCAACTTCCGACTTAATGCACCAAAACATTGATTGCATTTGTGTTTCAAAGTTTTCTTTGTGATTACTTTGTATCAGCTCACCAGGTATACTGTTCTGACCATGCCACACTTGTTTCCTTTTTAGGATGGCCCCATGAAGGCAACCAGCTAGGGTTCCGAGCGTTGTGCGTGGCAAGAGCCCACCGAGCGACGAGGACTCAGTACAGGGCCCTTTGACAGCTGAGGCACCGGCGGTACCTATACCCGCCGAGCCACCGATGCTACCAGCCCCAGCCGCTGACGATGCACGTCGCCATAGTGCACTCCATGAGTTCTAGCGCCAGCGATCGCCCAGGTTCCGCGGGGAGATGGACCCTCAGGCCGCCGAGGACTGGCTGGAGGTAGTTGTACGGGTTTTCAGATTAGTGAGGACTCCAGCAGACCTCATGGTGATCCTCGCAGCGAGCCCCCTGCATGCAGCAGTAGGCAGATGGTGGAGCATGATGCTCCAGGTGCACGACGAGACATCTCTCCTCTGGACGGACTTTGAGATCATCTTCTGCTCCGAGTTCGTCCCATCCACGCTCCGAACGGTGCGCATTCAGGAGCTACTACAGTTGTGGTAGGGCAGCATTACAGTGGCCCAGTACTCGGCGAGATTTACTGATCTCTCGCGCTACTCCACAGATATGGTATGAGAACCATTCTTCCGGGCCCAGACCTTTGAGTAGGGACTGAGGCACGAGATCAGGGCTTCGATGATCTCCCTCAACATTCCGACTCAGGAAGGGGTGTTGGAGTGAGCCCTCTTAGTGGAGAGTTTCCTTGCTGAGCAGTCTCCAGCAGCAGGACCCACCACTTGCCGGCATGCGGCAGAATCTTCTGCAGCGGGCAGTAGAAAAATGACATAGGGGTCCAAGAGGACTAGACCTATAGGTGGTCGACAGCATGACTCTGGATCGTTTGTGCGAGGCACTCAGGGTGGACAACGACTTTCCATGAGAGGGCAGTGTTACTCCTACGGTGGGATTGGTCACATGGCTCGTGACTATCCGACCCGCCATACAGATGACCAAAGGATGGATGAAGGACCCCCAGGCAGAGGAAAGGGTTCGATCAGGGCGGGCCACAAGGAGTAGGCAGCCATGGCAGGGGAGCTGGCCATGCAGTTGGAGGTGGACGACGCTTCGGGGTGTTGCCACCACCACCACCAGGAGGTCCACCCCGACTGTAGGGAGTTAGTGGACATGCAAGAGCTCGGGTTCAGGATGCTGAGGCCTTCGATCATGGAGCTCTGGGAGCAGATGGACAGGAGCGGAACTAGTGGATACATCTTTTGTACTTCTAGTTCCTTGCTTCTATGGTGTAGTGTCCTTTTCTTATGAGTTGCAATAATAAAAGACGCATACCGGGTGATGTTTTTATTCTTGTCCTCTTTTGTGTTGTACTAAGAGGTTCCGGTTTAGACTGTTGACTTGACCCTCACTTGTGAGACATCTACTGGAGGAGTCCCAGTTACCACACACCGATGCCGACAGTGTGACTCAACCCTTGGAGGCGAGAGTAACGGTTGGATCTCTTGGTAGTAGCGTCGAGGCCTTACGACATCTTCCTTGGTATGTATTAGTACCATCCATGTCGGGATTGACTTTATTAGGCAAAGGAAGTGGTTCATCCAGGGGATGAGACTAGATTTCTCTAATTGGCAAAGGAGAAATCTTAGCAGCTCTTGTGGGACCGGAGATGGTCCAGGCCAAGACAGAGAAGGTCCAGGTCATCCAGGTGCGGATAAGGACAGCTCAGAGCCGACAGAAGTCTTTTACTGACAGGAGGTAGAGGCCACTAAAGTTCAAGGATGGCGACCACGTCTCCTCGCAGATCTCACCTCGATGTGGATTATGGAGATTTGGCCAAGGCGGCAAGATGTCTCCACGCTTCATCAGACCATTACAGGTCCTCAGCAGGACTGGCGAGTTGGCTTATCACCTGGCTCTACCACCACAGTTGTGCCGGGTGCACGACATCTTCCATGTATCTCAGCAGAGGAGATACGTGCACGACTCGATGCAAATATTTGACTATGGGGAGCTGGTCTTTGATGATAGTGCGACTTTGGTGGAGGTCCCAGTAGAGATCGAGGATCGACAGGAGCGGGTCCTACCTAGATGATCAATTCCTCTAGTGCGCTTCAGATGGTATCTCGGGAACCTCCAGGAGAGCACTTGGAAGCGGGAGGCTCAGATGCGTGCTCAGTACCGCCTTTGTATCCCTAAGTTTGTGATGAAGCTTTACGGGGACGTAAAGCCCTGTGGTGGGAGTAATGTAAAGACCCGTAAATTTCAAGGAAATTTTATTCTTAATTTTCCTTGTAATTTTACAAGAACGCAGCTTCTGATTGCATCTGATTCCGAGGCCCGGTGGGCCCGGAATCATTTTTTGAAGTTTGGCTCGGGTACGTTCAGTGAACGAATGAGCGGGTTTTTCTAACTTTTGAACCGGTGCTCGGAATCGAATTCTGAGAGCCCCGATGAAATCACAGCGCCTGTATTTTCTTAGAAACGCCTCTTTCGGAGCTGCGTTTGCTCGGTTGTGGTTTTTAATTTTTGGGTTTTAAGTTAGGAAATAAAATAAAAGTTGTGCGACAATTTTTATTTTTATTTTTCACTTAAAGCCGCTTAAAGACAACTTCAAGCTTTTTAAGCTGAGTTGATGCAGATAGGGTGCAACTCAAAAATATCCTACCCTCTTGGTAGGATATTTGTGAGGTGGGGCCCGCACGAGCCCCCACCATTTCTTTTCCGCTAAGTAACACACCCATGAAAAATCGTCATTATGAAAGTCAACTGACATGTTTTCTTAAATTCTTAACGAACCATTTAATTGGGCGGTTTTATTCGTTGAATTAAATGGGCGGTTTATTTGTTGAAATTAATTCTATGAATTAATTTCATTCGTTTCTTAACACGTTTTCGTTTTGTTGGCAGGTTAATAAAATTAGTCCAACACACCCTCCTTTTGAAATGATGTGTTAAACCTTTGAAGAACCTCTAATAATTCTTCATCCTCCTTCACTATGAATGTGAAGAACGCGAAGAACGCGAAGAACGCCGGCCTTCGATGAAGAACGCCTAACCAACGGAAATCGACGACGCGACGCCGTGTGCTGCAACGCCAACGTTTCCTCTCCCGCAACGTTCTTCGACGACGTTCCTTCCTCTGAGACAAAAATCTTCGATCATCCGTTGAGGTGAGAGTTTTAGATTCTTTAAATTCCTTTGTGGTTTTTAACTCAAGATGGATTTAATTATCAAAATTAAATCTGTTGTTCTTGAACCTCGGAGTTCGTCGACGCACACCGTATTCTGCGACGATGCGACGCCCTTCCGCGACAACGTGATGCCCTTATGCGATGACGCGACGCCTTCTGCGACGCGACGATCACCTCCTTGCACGGCGATCAATTCCGCAAAGAACGCGCGTGCGACACTTGACGAGGTAGGGATTTTATTTGAATGCTTTATATTCCCGTGATCATTTCTTTTAAAAATAAAGAACCTGGTTTCATAAGAACAATTTTAATTTATTAAAATTGTTGTTTGATGTGTTGAATAATTCTCCCGATTGTTATTATCTAATGCGGGGGGGTGCGGGCCAAACGAACACGGCCCGACAACCCTCCGTCGTTCTTTGTTGTTGTGCGTATTTGGCGGGCGACGACAAAACGTGATGCAAGGGCGTTTTGATGACCCCGCGGTGATGAACGGAACCCGGGAGGAACTGCGGCGCAGACGGGAAGGAAAATCGACCACTAGAGCAACTTCGGTGGCCCGCGGAAGTCTCTGGCGGCGCCTCGGTGCGCCGCCGGACAGGGCCACCACGGTTGAAGCCGCGACGGCGGTAGCCAGCGGACCCGCGGTCGTGTGGGTCCGGCTCGCCCGCATGGGACGCGGTAGAAGCCGCGTCCTCTGCTGACCATTGCGGCACCTCGAGGGCCGCGACTTCCACAACCTGCGGGGGCGGCGCCCCGCGGCTGCCGCGCTCGGCCGCTCGGCCGAGCCGAGCATGGCCGGTCCGACCGGCCGGGCCGCGACCTGGCCAGACCAGACCAGGTGCAGCCGGGTCGAACCGGGTCAGGAGACCCAGTTCGGCTTACCATGGGGGGGGGGGGGGAGGGGGAGTCGGGTCGTGTCGGCTCGGGCCCGGACCCCCCGTCTTCAGACCGTTTTCAGTATTTTGCCTGTAACTTGAGCTACGTGCCTCCGAACGACGCATCGTCAGCGGAAATGTGATCCTTGGATCAAGATGGTCGTTTTGGTATATCGCATTCATGGTTTCAGATTACTTTGGGTTCAGCCGGGTTGGTTCGTACACGAAACCAACCGGACCCTCGGAGTGGAAACGCTCATATCTTGAGTTCCAGACGTCCGATTGACATGCCGTTGACTTTTTTGAATTCCTCTAAGTGATACGGATATCTTGGCTCACTCCGCCCGAGGTTTGGATGCAGGTGGAGTACGGTCGAGCTGGTTTTTCCTTAAAAACCAACCAGGCCCCTAGGACGAAAAAGACAATAACTCTCAGACCGGACGTCCGATTGACGCGCCGTCTGCGACGTTGAGTTCCTGCTGACGACACAAAACCTTTGGATAAAGCTACCTTTAAATTTGTGTTAGTTGATGTATCATCCTCTCATCTCGTGGAGCGGACCCTCTCGAACGAGCTTGATATGTGCGTGAACCCTAGTGCTGGCTGCGACTTCGATGACTGTGCGGAGATCCTCAGTGGACCGCGATGAAGACTGTGCGGAGATCCTTAGTGGACCGCAACGACGACTGTGCTGAGATCCTCAGTGGACTGCGATGACGACTGTGCAGAGATCCTCAGTGGATTCGACTGCGACGATGATGAAAACGGTACGAGAGTCCTCCGTGTTTTCGGCAGTGATCACTACGGTACATCTTGGGATACATCAACTCGGAACTACATGTCAGTTCATGCATCGACCTCTTATCTTGTTGAGTGGACCCTCCCGAAATGAGCATGTTGTGTGCGGAAAACCTAGAGCCGGTTGGGACTTGATGACTGCTGATCGAACGACTCGGTGTGTTACGGATAGCACGACAGAGGTGAGCTTGGTTGTAGCGGCACATGGGAGAGCATGGTTGTAGCAGCAGACCCACGATAGAGGTGCGCTTGGTTTTAGCGGCATAGGGGAGCCCTTGGCTGTAGTGGCAGAACCACGACAGAGGTGCGCTTGGTTGTAGCGGCACAGGGGATCGCTTGGTTGTAGCGGAAGACCCAGGACAGAGGTGTGCTCTGTTGTAGCGGCACAGGGGAGCGCTTGGTTGTAGCAGTAGACCCACGACAGTGGTGCGATTGGTTGTAGTGGCATAGGGGAGCGCATGGTTGTAGCGGCAGACCCACGACAGAGGTACGCTTGGTTGTAGCGGCACAGGGAAGCGCTTGGTTGTAGCGATAGACCCACGACGGAGGAGCGCTTGGTTGTAGCAGCAGGCCCACAGTACCCGATAGGTGGAGTACTACAACAGTCCAAGGTAAGAGGGAAGCGCTTGGTCATAGCGGCATAACCATTGTACTTGATTGAGAAGGAGTTCCCCAATATCATTGGGTTCAACTTCATGATCAATCCAGTGTGGGTCATTGTGAGGGTTAGTACCTACAGATCATTTGTGGGTCCGACGACTTAGATGAATCAGTGGCTACATTTGATCATCTCTAACGTCATACGAAGAAGTACCTGTGTGAGCTGAATCTTGTTTTTCTTTCCTCTGTGTATTTTTTTTGTGCTATCCTGTGTGGAATTATGTTTTGCTTTCCTGTGTGGATTGGGTTGTGCTTGGGCTCGGATGTTGGAGCCAGACGGAAATTGATGACTTAGGTATATGTATGGGCATATACCTAAGCCATGTCGTATGTTACTTCGTGATTGTATCTTTCCTTTGAGGTTTATCCCTTGTGGATTCTGGGAGACCTTCGGGGGTCTCGGGGTCCCTAATGAGTATCTTATACTCACTCCTGCACGGGCTATGACCGCACTACGTTGTGTTGGTTGCAGACGACAGACAACGCTGATCGTGGTAGAGGCTTGCGGAGCAGGATGGTACCTGGAGGTGGACCACTGGGCGGGGTGTACTCGGAGCGGATGGCTGGACTGAGGAGCTATGGAGGCTATTTGTACCCACCCTTCAGGTGGGACTTCCAGAGGACGACTCGACGCTGCATCTTTTCTTTTCAGTTACTATTTTTTCCTTCAGTTGTACTTTACAATTGGGCTTGTATTTATAGCCCCTTTTACTTTCAGTTGTTGTTTACTTTTCCACTTTCTTACTCTGTGGAGCTTGTTTACTTTACAAAGGCAATTCCTTCCCTTTTTCCAGGATTTACGCCTTGGTGCTAGTAGCCATCCCCTGGCCTATGGAAGGCGGGCTTGGGGTAGTCATGGCACGGGCCTTGAGGACGGGTCGTGACATCAATCTTAATCAAAAGGGTTACCCACGGTAAGAATTGGGTATTATTATCTTTTCAAAGACATAACATAAGTGAATATCACAGTAGGGCCCCTGAATGAATTTATTTAAATAATACACATACATTCATAAGATAAAATATGCCTAGATCATGATGAGTGATGTCAAATTGAAGTGATAAAATGTAAAAAATTATTTAATAATCTTTATAATTAAAATAGTTTCATGCAGTTTAAGGAAAACATTAATAAGAATTAAAATTAAAATATGTAATAATTATTTGTATAAAAAATTGAACCAAGAAGGATTCCAAAATAAAAATTGTTTTTTATAAAATATATGATTGATAAAATTTTATTATTGATTTCACTTTAAAATGGTTAACAATTATAAAAGTTCCCTTAAATAGATATTTCTTTGGGGGAATAATTTAGTAGGGAACTATTTAAAATGTATATATCCCCAAAAAACAATGATGAATGGATCTTGATACATGATTTTGGATGACAATATCAATATTTATAATATTTAAATTAAAAAAATGTCATTTCAGTTAAGATAGTGAATGGATAACCCAATGTAATAATCCTGTTTTGGGTATAATCCCTTACATTATGTATGAATGTATTATTATATTGATATTAATATCATGTATAATCAAATTAGATTTATTATTTAATAATTTCGGAACATCCTCTAAATTTAGTTGATTCATTACAAGTTAATGAAGTTCAATTTGGTCATTTTTTATGTGTTCAGACATATAATTTCATTTTTGGGGTGTGTTCATTTCCTAGGATTTCATGATTAGTTTACATATATACAAGTATGAATAATCATATAATATGAGGATAGTTTTCTATAATTGAACTTATATGTTATTAGTTAATTTACATAATATTGAATAGTTATAAATTAAATAAGGATATTTGGAGTGATTATTATTCCTTAGATGTGACTTTAATGATAACGGTTTGGATTAATAGGTTGTTTGTTTCACAATGAACTCATTTTGTTTTATAAATTAATATCATTTGAACAAAATGATTCCAGAACCGTAAAAATAAATAATAAATTTATTATAGTTTGGTTAAACCATAAGAATGGTTTCCATAATAGCTCTTGAATAAGGTAAATGAAATTTAAAACAAAATTATCCATGAATGTGATAAATTAACACATCTTAGGAGATGATTTAATTTTTCGTATAAAAGTAGGGGGAATGATTGAGGATGATGAACTTTTATATTAGAACAACAATAATGTAGTATATATAATTTACAACTATTATCATACAATTTGGATGAGGTTATTTTAGGAGATAAAAGTAAATGTTTGGTTCATGAAAAGAATGTAAATAAATTAAATATATGAATTTACCTCTTGAATTTATCTTTAATGGGTACCTACTTAGGGAACGGGTTTTGGTCTTTTAATGAGAGCAGGAGATCATAACCGGGGGGTGGGGCCTGGATTGGTATTTGATAAGAATCTGGAATAGGAACACTGTTTTAGAGGTGTGACGATATGATATGGGTAGGGGTGGTATTTATGGTGGAGTTGACGGTTATTTTATAATTATTTAATTCATCGATTTATTATTTTTCTCAAAAAAATAAAATATTACAAAATCAAGATACTAGAAATATTAATTAGATATTGTGATCTTCAATAAATGGTACCTACATCATCAATACATCATCTATGACTTGAAAATTTCTTTATTTTTATTTTATCATAAATTATCATATTTTACTATAAACTAAAAATTCATGTATTTTGAAAAAATAACGTAAAATTACCCCAATAATTTTTAGACCACTTGAATTCACAAAAAACTCCTTTTTAAGAAAATAATTTTCAGTATATTATAAATTTGTTTTTTTATCAAATATATTCATTTAAATGTAAAATACCATTTTTAAAATTATAACATCTTTTATAACATTTTAATAAATAATATGTCTTTTAAATTATTAAATTAGTCATATAATCGTAATTAAATATCTATAACTTACAAAAATACCAAAAAATATTTGATATTTAGTAAAATATTTATTTACTTATTATATGATATAATTATAAAATATTTTCACTTATAATTTGGAAACATTTTATTTATACATTCATTGGCATTGGTACTATTCAATTGGCCAATTTACTATTCATGTGGGTGACATTACTACTCCAAAGATCAAAAAACTATTTCATCATTATAGTATTATTAGCTTCTAGAAATGACTATTATTTTATTCATTCATCATTTATAATGTTTTTATTATGTTATTAATATGATTTTATATGATTATAAAATATGATAGTATTTAAGAATGGATATTTCGTTGATAAAACTTCCGTTCATATAGTCTTCCACCATTATAAAATTTCACCCAGGAAATTTTTTTTTACATTCTATGAAGAAAATAAGTGTTGGTACATTTCCATCATCACATCCTCTAGTTACTATGTTTCATCTTCTTACTTATGGTTCCACCATATTACATTGACGAGATGAGTAGTCTTATTGAATAAAACATTATCTATACAATCCAAGATCGTCATTGGTTTCTTCTCCAAGGAAAGATCATTGTACAACTCCACCATCTCTAAATTCAGTATATGTGAAGGATTCGTTATATTCTTACATAACATTTATATGTGAAATACACCATGTACATTAGAAATGGAATGTGGAAGTGATAGTCGATAGGCGAAAATAGTAATGAGAGCTACAATCTCGAAGGGGCAGATGTACCAGGTAATTATCATTCTTTTCCTCCAAAATTTCCTAACCTTATTCCATAGAAATATTATTAGGAATGCAATTTCTCAACCTTTGATCGAATGGTCATGTTGAAAATTGTCTACATAACTCTTAGGTATCTTTTGGGCTCCCATGATTAGCTTTTGAATTATTTTAACCTTCTCCACCATATCATCGACCATTTCATTTCCTAGAATCTTATATTAATTGACTTCATCCTTGCATGATGGTGTTCATCCCTATTTCCCATAAAGGGCATCATATGGGGCCATATGGATGCTGTAGTGGATATTATGTTATTAAGATAACTCAACCATTGGATGATTATTGTCCCATCATCCATGGTATCCTATAGAACATTCTTTAAACATACCTTATAGTGTATAAAATGTTTATTATGATTGGAGACTATTTTGAGGGTGATAGGTTGTATTTAAGTTCAGCTCAGTACAAAGGGCATGTTGGACACATTTCCAGAATGTTTAGGTGAATCTCATATCTCGATCAGATATAATAGATAGTGGTACCCAATGAAGCCTTAAGGCCTCGTTGACATATATCCACACATGTTTATCTAATTATAAGTCCCCTCAAATTGCTATATCATGATCAATATTTCTAAGATTACCAACAATGACCAATATAGAATTGTTTACTCTGGATGTCCTTGGATGTCCAAAGACAATTTCCATGGTAATTTTATCCCACTTCTATATTGTTATGTGTAGTGGTTTCTTTAAGCCTTTATACATTTTTTCATTCATCCTTATAATTTTGACATAATAATTAATAACTTTGATGTGTATTCAATAATCGTCTTATTCATATTGTCCCACCTGTAGTTCTCTTAGAGATCTTAATAGATCGTTATAATCCCTAGGTGAATAGAGAGGTTTGAGCTATGTGAGTCATTTAGAACTACTTCGTTGTCTCTAGATTATACGATAAAAAATCATTCCCCAAATCTTAAAACAAAATCCTTATCAATCATGGTCTTAGTAGATTTCCCATTTCTGATAGCTTCAAAATTTTTTAAAATTTCCGTATCATTTCATTGAGAATCCATTAATTTCTCCATGAGAGATGGGTGATCATTCATATGAGAATGTTTTGATGATTTTCATTATTTAATGATTCCCTTGTCCATCCTTTTAAAGATAATAATGATTGGATCATTCTTAATTCTCATCATTGACAATGATACAATATCCTTTCTGTATAGATAATCTTCCATGCAATTTCCCATACTAGGACGGTAGTGGATTGAGTAGTCATAATATTTTATGAGAAATAACAAAATATTCTAGCACATATTAAGCTCCTAATATGTAAATATATATTCGATACTCTTATAATCAGTATATATATCACCCTTCTCCCTATAGTGATAATGCCACAAGATTTTCAATACAATGGTCATAGCTGCTAACTTCAGATCATGTGTGGGATAGTGTCTCTCATGTTTTACCAACTTCCCTGATGAATATTATATCACATTATCATTTTTCATTAGTATCCATCCTATGAAATGTTTTAGATAATAGTAGTAAATCTCAATGAGTTCTCCACTTGTCAAGAGTTTGAGAATTAACATAGTGATAATACTCTTTTTGAGCTCAATAAACATTTTCTCACATGCATGATTCTAGAAAATCATCAATAAATTCCATGTGATCATGGTAATTGGATTTCAAAATCATTATAAGTTCACAAAAAAATCCTCAGTAATACCCTTCTAGTCTAAGGAATCTTCGGATCCCCATTACATATGTTTTCATGTGCCCCTCTTCAAAAGCCATTTTCATATAAGGGTCCACATATAACCCTTTTTGGGTGATAACATGACCCAATAATGATACTTCAATCAAAATTAACTCAAATTTTCTATAAATTTATCATAGTTTCTACTGTAACAATGTATTTATCATAGTTTTAGAATGCTTTAAATGTTTCTCCAAATTCTTTGAGTATATCATAATATCATCAATAAAGTCAACCGCAAATTGGCTAAGGTAATCTATAGAGACCCTATTAAATAAAAACGTGAAATTTATTGGAGCATTAGTGATTCCTATAGAAATAAATATAAACATATAGCGTCTATATCTCATTTGTTAGAAAGTCATGGGAATATCTAGCTTCATCACCAATAATTTGTGATCTCCCAACTGCTTGTCCAGTATAGAGAAATAACTAGCCCAATATAGCTAATCAAAAAAATTATTTATCTAAGGGGATACATGTTCTTTATTGTGATTTTATTGAGCTCATTATAATTAATAAAAATGAACATTGATCCATCCTTCTACTAATCTAATAGGATTTGTGCACTACGTTGTGAAGAACTCAGTCATATAAAACCCTTATCAAGATTATCTACTAACTACTTCATCCACTATTCTCGATCTATAGTTCCTATTCTATAAGGTGTCATTAATATTGGTAGAGATATATTAATGGGATAAATAGAGAGATAAAAATATTCGTTATATGGAATACTAGGAATATATTTATGGAATACATATATTTATTCCTTCCTAATGGGCATGTCTTCATTCATGATTAATTCCTTTGTCTAAATCATTTGAGGTATATATAGTTTCTTATGAGGTTGTAATATCCCCGAATGAAACATTGATTCTGAAGGAGACTCATCCCCTTCCTTACACATTTACATAATTTTAGGATTCTTTAGGATCTGAAGAGTGATTTCAAATTCCAAACAGTTGATGTCAGCTTTGAATAAAGATAGAAAATCCATTCCTAATATATCATCGAACACCCCCTAAGGGAGTATGACTATATTTTCTGGGTGGTTTAGTCCACAATACTTAATTGGGGAGGAGTTATAAACATTGAATGAAATAATTTTTCCTTTCATTATTCTCATAGATAACTCATCCTCCATAATTTGACGGGTGTTTGAATAATTCTAATAACCATTCAAGATATGAAGGAATCCATAGAACGAGAATCAAATAGTATGTTCACTGTTCTTGAATGAATAAAGAGTGAACATTTCATCACATCCTTTTCTAGCTACACCATAGCAGTAGTGATATCATAAGCCATTACTTGTTTCCATGTAGGTTATTGTTTATTTTCTATGAAAAAACTATGGCATAGGGAAATGGTCCAAATAATTCCCTTGTTCCTCGTAGTTCCAACACTGATATATAGAATGATTGTTGATATGATCTATCATTTCATCTTCCATGTTAATTTAATTCTTCATATCTATTTAGTAGTTCATAGATAGATGTCCCATTAATCTACATATAAATAAATTCCAATTTCCATTTATATAGTTCCCAAGATGAATAATCCAAAAATTTTGACAAGTGGGATTTTTGATATTATTTCCATCATGGGATTAATCTAATGATCCTATAATATTAGACTCAAATTTTCTCATTTTTTAATGCACCCATGAGACCATTGACAGTGTCTGTTCTCAATTGAAATAGTGATGTTATAATGGACAATTTCCAATTATCATTTGATGTCTCGAATCTCTAATACTTCTCATAGACTCGCATTTGGTCCAAAAAAGAATAGATCCACCAATATTTCAGTGTTCATGAAACATCTAGAGGTGTATAATGTAAGCATTATAGTTTTTTCATTATATTCCCCTATAGACTCATTGTACTTCTAAATAAGTCACCATAACTATATCCCCATCGTTAGATGTAGGGTTTGGAGAAAACATTTAATGGATAACATTTTCATGAATTCCTCCAAATCCCTGGAATTATTTTCCTCATTGTAATTTATAACCATGATCTGTGTACAACACTAATCATCTTCACAAACAAAATGATCAACTTCCAGTACAATTATCTTTTCTTTTATGAACTAGAGGAAAGATAATATAATTTAGATTGGGTTATTCCTATGTTCCTCTAGGAGGGGATCAAAATATCCTTTTAAAATGATAGGCCTATTATGTATGTATGATTCATAAAAAAAGTTCACTTTCCATGGAGAAGTATGATGTTCAATACGATCCAGGTAATTATTTAAATCTTGAACCAGATGATAATGTATTGTCATCGTTTTTTGGGCACACATTCCCATCAAATATGTAATATCACAAGTTAAATGATCAAATTTCCCGTCACATTTATTTTTCACACGTTTTATTCTATTCCACTGCATTAACTAAGAAAAAGGATGTACAATTAGGGAATGTAATTCTTAACTAATAATCCTAAAAAATTTAATTTTTTAACATAAAAGGATAAAATTGTAAAAAAAAGTATATCCAAACTTGTGATTCCCATGGTTCCAATATATGATATCCCTTACCTATTTCATGAAATATATTCTTATGGTATTCCCCTTTTTAATTCTGTATCATAATTATCTTATGTGTTTACCCATGCATATCCCCCAAGAGTGACATTCTAGGTGCATCGTAAAGACCATTTTCAAGTACCAGGATACCCTGTGTCAGTCCTAAAACACCTTTTTGAGTTGTTACTCTGAGGAACATGTATTAATGACTGAATACACTTTAATTATCCATAGAGAGATGTATATTCTTGATAAAACAATTACTATAACCTTAGTAATATATATGGATGATTTATTATACATAGTGAAATATCTAATGTTCTTAATAATGTTTTATGTTTCTAGTATCCAAAAATAAATAGACCTTCTTATAAAACCAACTATTTCAACCCTATCCTATTAATAATATTATTACTTGATTTTAATCATAACTAAAAATCAATTTACAAGATAATAATCGTAAGTTCTAGTGTATTGGAAGATTAGGTAAATAATTAAACATCATAAAAACGAATTTTAATTCATCTCCATAATAACCTCCTAATTTCCATTGTTCTCATACCTCTACAGAAGATAACCTTTGGACAACAAGAACAAGTGGATGATCTACAAAACATAGTTTGGGAAATATCATAACAAGAAATATTTTCACATGGGATAAAATGCATGAAATAGTGATATAAAAATGCATGGAACGTGATATTGGGAATCATAACAAATAAAACAAGGGATCATATATTCAAGTAATCATAGTAATGTATAAGTAAAATAAAACATGAATTTAGGACTATTCATGTATAATTTAACATAGAGGACCACAATTCTCGACTAATCACCACGATTTTTTCACATGGAGCACGAGTAAAGGCTAACCCCCAAAACCATTAAACCCAACATGTCATGAGACTAATCACTAACCAAGGAATTAGAGATGTTTATATTACCACCCATCATGAAATATCCATTAATATGTGTTCCACATGAAGAATCATACATTAGAAATCAATAATAAACATATGTTTTACCCATGGTATGAATTGGGCATAATTATATTGTCAAAAGGAATAACATAAGGTAATATAAAAACAAGATCCCTAAGTGAAAGGATTTAAATCATAAATGGACATTCATAAGGTAAAGTAGTAATAGATCATTATTTTTTTTGTCAAAATATAGTGCTAACATGTAAAAAGTGTATTTAAGAATAATTATAATAAAAAAAATTTAGTGTTGTTTGAGGAAGATATTAATGATCCCTTAAAATAGAATATGGAATAATAATTTTTATAAAAAAATGTACCATGAAGGTGTTAATTATAAAATAATAGATTTTAGACAAGATATTGAGTCTCAAAAAATATTATATGCTACACTTTAAAATGGATATGAATTCTAGAAGTTCCCTTATATCTTAATATATCATATGGATGAATTTAGTAGGGAACCTTTTCAAAACATGTATGTCACTAAAAAATGAACAATGTATCATGATATATATATTTGGAAAATATAATTATAATTTGAAATATCAACATAATAATAATATAGATTTTTATTTGGGTAAACAGAGATTAATTATAACCCGATGGAATAATGGAGTTTCAAGAATAATCCTTTAACTTAAGTATGTAGGTGCTCATCCATTGAACATAATATATTGGATTATCTAATTAGATTTATTAATTAATAATTCCATAACCTCAACTACATGAATTATATTTTTTATAACATTCATATGTTCATTTATTTATTTTTTTATGGTTTATGATATTAAATTTCATTGTTTGGGGGCATTAGTTTCCTTTTTTTTCATGATCAGTTCACTTATATACATATACTGATAATCATTTAATATGATGATGTTTTTATATAATAAATGTTATATGTTATTAGTGAACATCCAAGATATTAAAATGATTATAAAATTCTTTGGGTTATTTGCAGCGAGGAAGAATAAATAGATAAGACATTACTGATAACTGTTTGTAGTAATTGGACGTTTTTTTGTAACAATAAACTCATTTTATTTAATAAATTAATATCATATGTATACAATGATTCCATAACCATTTATAAGATATAATACATATATTATAATTAGGTTCTAACATTAATTTTTTTTTTCATGAAAACCCCATTAATAATGTAATGTAAATTAAAAACATTATCATCCAAGAATCTGAAAAAATAACACATCTTGGATTATGTTTTCTTTTTTATTGTCTACATGAAGGGGGTTGGATATAAAATAGTTAAATATTCCATTAGAAAAAAATATTTTCTGTATATTTAAGGTACTAGAGTTATCATACAATTTGGGTGAATGTATTGTAGGAGTGAAAAAGAAGTGAATTGAACAGGGAATGAATATGATTGAATTGTAATATGGGATTTACCTATTGAATTTTTTCACTTTGAGGGCCTCTATAGGGAATATATTTTCATTATTAATGACTACAATTACTCTGTAACAGGTTGTAGGGGCTTTTCATGAGATTTGATAAGAATTTGGACCTGGAACATGTCCTGATCTGTGTGAGGAGATGAGGAGGTGAGTCGTGGTATTTATTGTTGATGTGAGAGGGGTATTCTAATTATTTAATTCATTTGTTTATTATTTTTCTCAAGATAAGAAATATTTCTAATTATTAAGAATAATAAATTTAATAATATCACGTGAGTTCGAACTAATGGTTCCTAAATCACCCATACAACATCTAGGACTACATAATTCATATATTTAGCATTTATTGTAAATTATCGTATTTTAGTATTCACTATAAATTCATGTATTTCAGAATAAACCCAAAAATTCACCATATAAATTTTTAGACATGTAAAACTAAGAAATGAAGTAGATTTTTTTGGAAAAATATCCTAATATGAAAAATTAAATATGCATTTAAACAATTTTGTACTTGGAAAATACCTATTTTAAAATTATATCTTATTTATAACACATTGAAAATGTTAAAATTCGTCTCATAAAATTATTTTTAATATTAATACATCAAAATAAAAATTTAAGAATAATGTTTTAAAATTTTAAATTTATTTCGAATTCTTAATGTAGTCATAAAATTGTAATTTAGTATTAATGACTTACAAATATACCACCCAATAACTAATAATTGTAAATATATATATATATACACTTATTCTGTGATATAATTATATCATGTTTTAATCTATAAGATGGATAAATATTATATATACATTCATTAGTGTGGTTAATATTTAATTTTCAAGTTTATTATTGTGATGTATCCACTTAATTTTTTTAATTTTATTTATATACCTAGAGGGTGGTCGTAATGATGTTTGTACACATGCTAATTATGGAACCACTATTATAATAACATATAGATGTTTATTTTTTTATCAATTATAGAATCATGTCTATAATTCCTTACACATACACGAATTTTGTATAATTGTTTTTTATTTATCTGTTATGTTATGGAAGGATATTAGGAGTATAGTCACTTCAGGTTAGTTCTTGACAATCTGTGTTTTAATATTTCATGCCTTCCCAATTTTTTACACTGCTGGTTTTTGGTATTAGGGGTTCTTATATGAGACATAGAGCATTCCTCATGGATTTGGAAAATGAAATGATTGAAGCACGGTGAATACAAGACATGTAAGGATTATTTACCATTTATGTCTGGTTCATGGATTTTGGTTGTAGGTTCAAGGGGTGTTACACAATGTATATATTTTTGAGGTTAAATAATAAAAAGGATATGAATATTTCCATGAAACCAATAACCAAAAACCAAAATTTACACTATGTTTAAATGGATTACACACCAAGTCATTATCCTTTACTGTGGATTTTCAACATTACAGTGCTCAGGTTTTTGACCAATCCTATGGTCTCCTATGTTTAGGGATATCCCTAGATTAGTTTCTACTTATTATAATTAAAATATTCACTAGGGTTCACTTTGGATTCAGTTCATTGTTCGGGTTTCTTTTTGAATGATATTTTGTGCGGTGTTGGTTGAAACCTGATCACGTGGTTTCGTTTTAGTTTTCATTTATTTTATTACATCACTTGAATATTCACATTTAGTCATCAAAGCTTCCATGGGGTTGGTAATCCATCATTTCTAATTTATTTTTCTCACGCAGGAGGGTTTTTCATTGTATTATCTAAGTTTTATGGTTGTGATGGACTAATAAATGATAACTATTTTTTTAAACTAGAATTTATTTGGTTAATGGGGTTGACTCTCCTTTTATTACAACCTTATTATTATTAGTGATATTGTGATTGTATGGACATGATGTGCTACTTAATGTTGAAGCGTTCAAGTGGATTTTTTGGCATCGAATATATGTATTTTTATTGTTTTGACACTCATAATCTTTGTGATATGTCCTTAAAATTGAAATTTTCTAACCACTTATATGTGTCTAATAAAATTGTTTCCCTGATAATATGTATTTTTTGATAACACCCGTAAAATAATTTGGAATGTGATAAAAGCCCCTTTTTAAATATGTGAAATTATTTTTATATGTGAAATGTGTGGACATGATTATGGGACAATGATGTGTGGTTTGGGAATGTGGGGATAATGGAATATGAGGTTTTGATTTTGGTGTGGTGGGGTTATTTGTATTGTCATTAGTTTTGGGAGTTGAGATTTGTTCTGTGATTTTAGGTTTGAGAGATTAATTTTTTTTGTTAAAAATTTTGGGTGATGATGTATTGGTTTAATTTTTCTTGATTATTGGGTACAAATGGAATAGATAATAGTTTTTTTAATAATTTAAATGGTATTGGTTGTATTGGTTAATGGGATGTAAATTAAAAATAGATAAATAAATAAAGGGTTGTGTGGTCTAATGTGGTTGATTATAAATAATGAACTAAATTGGATGTATAGTGGGAATTTGATTGAAATATGATATTGGGCTTGTGGATTGTGGATTTTATCTTGTTATGTGGTGTTATTAACCTAATATGTGGCTTGAAAAGTTAAGGGTTTTTTGAGTATTTTAGGTTTTTTATGATAACATTTTTTAGGGTTGAGTTTTTCATACTATATAATTCTATGTTCCTCGATAATTCTATATGAAACCTCGCCCACGTCATGCACTATGTGTCGAAAGACACATACTCATATGGGGGTGTTTATTCCTACATTTGGTGAGTAGTTAGAATGGTTGGGTACCCAATATTTTCCAAAAATTCATCCTACATAGGTAGGTATTGCACATGATTTGATAGATGGTGGAATGTTATTGAATTAGTGGTTATGATATCCCTGGTGTTTTCTAGTGAGATGTGAGTGTGCTTGTGGGGTGGTGGCATGTGTGTTTTTGGGAATGATGTGATGTGGTCGTGCTTGTGGGGTGGAGATCCTAGGTTTCTATGTGTGTAGTTTGTTGTGATTGTGCTTTTGGGGTGGTGTGGTATAAATAAGGAATGGGAGTGCCACGGAATTTGATGCTGGGCAGTGAAGAAAGCATACCAATAGGAAGGTGGTGTAGGGTACCCTTTTTTGTATTCTTCTTATTATATTATATTACATGACATGTGTCATTTGGTGAGTGTTCCTTATTGAGTGTGAGTTTTGCGAGTATACCTATGTATGTTCGTTTTGTTTTGTTTTTGTTTTCTCATGGGTGCATTAGTATGCATATTTCACATTCCCACAAGTGATTTATGTTTACATATTGAGTGTATCAATATACCCAACATACATATATAATTTTTTTTCTGGATTCCAAAAGGATTACAAGTACCATGTTGGAAATTAGTATATCGTACTTTTACATAGATGTTTTGTTGCTACGTTAGAATTAATTTTGGGTAATTTAATTTTTGAGATTTTATTTTTTGTTAGTTTTATTTATTCACACGTGCGAGATGGTAATAGTTTTCATTTTTATTATATCATGGTGTTTCGTTGGATTACTCATCTTATCTCCTAATCCTACAATATTATTGAGGCTAATTCCAACCATTTCTTGATAATTTTAAACCCTCGGTGCCAGTTTCAAACCAAGGGCTAGATGGAGGTGAAACTCAAGGTCATAATCTCTCTCATCTCATTATGGTATATTTGGAGGGAGGGGTCATGAATGATATGTATCAATGGTGATGGTTGAAAGATAACATGGATCCTAGATTTACGAATGGTGAGATTCTTGAGATTTAATATAGAAATAGTGACAATTGACTTGGTGTGTGAAATGGGCTATGGAGACCATCTAGGTCACGATATTTTAGTGCTCCATGTGACCAAGTGCACAAAATCTGATAGTATTGAATGACCAAGTTGGGTTTTCATATCATCAGGGTATAATCCTTGGAGAGGAACATGAATCATGATGAATTGTTCTCTTGATTTAATTATGGTAGTTTTGGGGACTATAAAAATGGATAAAAATGAATAAAATTAATT
The DNA here is from genome assembly GCA_963277665.1 of Viscum album. Taxonomy (NCBI): domain Eukaryota; kingdom Viridiplantae; phylum Streptophyta; class Magnoliopsida; order Santalales; family Viscaceae; genus Viscum; species Viscum album. The sequence goes on from OY728120.1 coordinate 1,691,215,931, forward strand.
AAAATGAATCTTAATAATCATCCAAAATACTATGCTTTGGAATATCTGGTTTTCATTTCATCTATGTCTCTTTTTCTTCAATTGTGTGTGTCTTAGGTATTTATTGTTTAGTAGGCAAATACAGTTGATCATCATATTTTTTATCTGACATAGGACGATGAGCCTTTGAATAGTATGGATTTAGATTCAACACCATCCATTTTTGTATTCTAGGTCCATAATTTTGCATTATTTTTATTGGCAAATTGTTCAAGTGTTTTTTGTTTGTGTGTTTTGTGGAAATCAATAAACTAGTGCCTATTTGTTCCATAATCTCTATTTGGTAGAGGTAGACTTATTTATCCCTAGTCTAAATAGTTGTTTCATGTGTCACAATTTCAGCACTAGGGGTAGTAGGCTAATGCTCAATCTAGGGGATATGGGGAATGTTATGTTTGAACATTGGATTTTCCTCATGTTCAGGGACCTCGACCCAATTTGATTGTGAAATAGGGATTCAGTAGGCTGGTAGAGAAGTTGGGCATGGTCAGTGTCATGTAGGGGATTCTGAATATCGAGAAGGTCCAAAGAATTTCAATGGTACAACCAATTTCACAATTACACTTATTTATTCCATGTTTTATTCATGATAATCAAAATCCTTTTTTTCAACTACTCAAGACCATGATCTGACAGTACAAATAGAGATAATTCTTAAACACATGTGTTAAATACGCTCGTCTGAGGCCAAACTATCATATTCCATGCATGTTGGGGATTTAGACTACTAGTGGGGACACCTCAGTACCATGTGGATTTTTTCTTATAATTAATTCATCTATATGATATTAACATCAACATAGACTAGTTGCATTCTATGAGGGCTCTCATCGACTTCTCTCAGAGGAGATTCGTGCTCTAAGACAGGGATGGCTAGCATGTGGTTTTCATTGTCGACGGGTATAGTCAGTTGGGTTGTTATAAAGTAGAGATCATTATTCCATTATTGGATGATATATCTGTAGGATTAGTAGAATCTTGTAATGTTGATTTTGCCATTGTTACTTAAGAGTTTATAGATGTTTTCCAAGTGGAGGATCGGATGCTACCTCCTTGAGGAGCTATTGAAATTGGGATAGACATCCCAATAGGTGATTCATTTAATTTAATGGATTCTTAGAGGATGTATCCTTATAAGATGCATTAGTTGAGGATTCAGATAGGTGATCTGATATAGAGGGTTTTATTTGACCCATTAGGACATCATGGGGTGCTCTAGTTTTGACCTCCAAGAAGGTGGATAGTGGTATAATGATTCTTATATACTACTACAGGTTAAATCAGGTGATGGTCATGAACCATTAAACACTTTTGAGGATATGAGACATTTTTTTCTAGTTCATAGAGGTGTTTTTTTTCAATGATCGATATATGGTTTGGATATAATTAATTCTGTTTGAAGGTGGGTGACGTCCCAAATAAAACCTTCAAATGATGGTATGGAACTTAAATTTTATAGTCATATCGTTCAGGGATACAAAAACACCATCTGTGTTTAAGGGGATTATGAATATTATGTTCAATGAGTTAATAAACTATTATGTCATCATATTAATCTATTATATATTGATCTTCATGAATTCATAGGAGGATCATGGTGAGAATAACAGAAAATTAATCAATGTTCATCAATGAAAACAATCACATTAGAAATATTTAGTGTTTCGTCAGGATAGAATATTTTCATTTCCATAAGAATTTATTGTCTCGGTACACTTTGGCAGAAGAAACATCAATATTGGAGGTATTTATTTCTTCTGAAACAACCAAGAACATGGTTGTAGTTTACATCATCATTAGTATTGAAGGCTATTATCAGAGGATTCTACATGATTTATCTACAGTTTACTCCAAAAAACAACATTTACTAGGACAAATCATACATTTTTGTGGATTTATATATGTTATGTAGTGTTTTTTTAACTGAATTTGTAGTTGTTTAAATCTTTAGTTGGCTAGGGGTGATGTTTGAGGTGTTCTGTGATGCTTACCGACTTGTCTTACGATATGTGTTGATAGAATATATGCCAAGTATCTCTTATGGGTTTTAGCAGTTACGTTCCCATGAGAATAATTATTCCACATATGATATGGATTTGTTAAAATTGGTTTTTGAGATAATATTTGGAATTCATTACCTCGTAGGAGAGAATTTTTTGGAAATCATGGATCAGAAGATCTTGAGGTAAATATTTTCTCAGAGTGATTGAAATGTTCAGTAGTGTAGGTGTGTAGGGTTTCTTCAAGATTATGATTTCAATATATTCTTCACCATGGAAATGGGAAATTTTGTTTGGAATATATTTATAAGGATTCCATTGAAGGATTCATTATGGGGTTCTACGAATTATTTGATAGAAATGGATGACTTTAGAGCCTTGAATATAAATGAAAGTGTTGTTGGTGGGAGAGGTTGTTTGTTTTAGATAAAAGTGCTGCCTTCTATTATGAATCAAGAGGAGGATTATCAGTCTAGAGACTCAAAGGGAGGGGTGATTTGAAATTGTGATGGCCATGGTGATTCTCTATTGCTATGGATAATGGATGGTTGGATGTTCATTTTGTTTTTTTGGAGTTTTTTATTGTAGTGATATCATGGGGGTCCTACGCGAGTTTCAGAGGTCAAAATTTGTGGTAAACTGTGTATTTTCAATGATTTATTGTGTCTTGTAGAACATTATATGGTATCCAGTGATGAAATGAGTGGTGAAGGAGTTTGTGGATATTTTTCTGGCTATACAGTAGGTGAAGGTCGAGAATCACATCCCTGGAGGTTTGTTGAAGACCGTATATGTTCCATAGTGGAAATTGGATGACATCTCAATGGATTCCATCATTGGGTTACACATAAATCAGCGAGGATATGTTTTTATATATGTGATAATGGATATTTTGATTAAACATACCCACATCGGAGTGATCATGGAGTGTGGTGTAGTGGATTCATTTTCTAAGAGGCACATGGATGAGGTGGTGTGGTTTCACCAAGTTTTTGGATTCATTTTCCCAAATATGGTTGCATGTTTTACCTATTGATTCATGAGAGTATTTCATCATTATTATTCAATAAATTATGAATCATTGGAGCCTTCCCCCCTTTGATGGACAAACATATAAACAACTATCTAGAATCTAGAGTCTATATTACGGGAATTAATCATGAAAATTGGTGTATCTTGGATATGACACAAGTCCTAGGTTGAGTTTACATAATAAAAATAGTTGTCACCCATCACTTATTATTGCTCAAATTTATGATTTTTATTGGAGATTGTGTCATTTTCGATAATTTTCGATGATTTTTGGGGTGTAAGAATTTATTTCTCATAATGTGGTATAATGCATGATAGTGAAGGTATAGCGTGCTCCTGAGAGGATGAATGTAGAGTTGAACTAGAAGTGGTTTTTTCTAAATGTATGTGGAGGCCCTTCGATTTTTACATTGGAGAACATGCGTTCTTGAAGTTTTCCCCTTGACATGGAAAATGGTTGCTTTGAAGGGGTAGTAGGATTTATCTCAGGTTTGTGGGGAAGTTTGAGGTGTTAGGGTGAGTTGGAAAGGTGGATTTTCAATTATAATTCCAACAATAGCTGGAGAGGAACCATGATGTCTTCCTTGTCACTCAGCTTCATCGGAATCTTCACGATGACTCACAAGTATTTCAATGGGGATATTTGGTTATTCAATATGGCACAACATTCATTGATTGTCAAGTGGATATCCAAGATCACCAAGAGAATGTGATTCATAGGTTAACCATTCATTTTGTTCGAGTGTTGTGAGGGATGGTGTCCTGGAGGAGATTAATTTGGATTTTGATACAATGATGTGTTCCCAGTACATAGAGTTATTTTGTGTATTTTTACAATTCTTTTTTTGTAATGTGATATTTGGATACTTATGTTTTATCAACTGAGTTATTTTCCCTGCATTGTGATGTGGGATGTGTGATAAAGTCCTAACATATGAAACAAGGAGGAACTAATGATTAATTATGAAACATTAACAATGATGTGATGAAACATGTGTGGGTGGGTCAGTGTGACCCAAATATGATTATAATAATGACATGGAGGATGAAATCACATGATTTATGTGTCATAGATGGTGTAGTTCCGTGGTTGTAGTGGTAATTGGTTTGGAATGTATAGAGGTTGAGATAGTAGTTCAGTGGATTTTTGGATGTGTCGTTTTGTGGGAGGAGAGGGCTTATGTTCATGTACTGATGTGTTTGTGAATGATTCTTGTGACTATATGGTTTTTTTTTTGTTTTGATAACAATAAAATTTAAGGTATTAAATGAACAATAATAGGTATCTTGTGAGGTGTTTGCTCTCACGCCTTTCCATATAGGCTTGGTTTTGGATTCTCAAGGGATATAATCATTTGAGGTGTATAAAATGTAACGGTCTATTCAATCTCGGTCTGTTCAATTTTTGGTTTTCTATGTTGGAGGATTGTTGATGCGACCTTGAGTGGGAATAGATGAGTTTTTCTATTAAATGTTTGATACATTGGGAATACATGATGTGAAAATCATATACATCTATGATATGTTGGTTCAAGTAGTTCCTCGTTGGCTATCTATGATAGTCCTTCCCTTCTTCTTCATCAGTTTCACCCTTTTATCCTCTAGAGACTCACTGTTGTGGTGTGGTTTGGTTTGTGATGTCTATTTATGTAGTGGTTTGATGGATCTTTGGTGGGAGTTAGGTTGAACTATGGTCTTGAGGTGTGGTTGGGGGTTTTGGGTGTTTGAGATTCACCTAGAATTGTAAAGAGTCTGTAAAGCATCCTTTCGGTACAGAATACATCATTTTTCATTATTTTGTATCATGTTGGAGGGGTATTATTTTGTTTTTCTAATGGTAATGGTTGTGTTGGAATAATTGAAGACAACAACTTGGTTCAACTGAAATTGAAATGGGTAATGGGGAAATATTCTCATTCTTCAGTTTCTTATTATTATATTTAAAATTGAGAATGTATGGGCTTGATGCCTCAATGAAAATTGTGGTCATTGAGGATTTCATTACACTGGATATATATATTGTGACTGTAGTGTATATTACTATTAATGTGAAATCTGCCAAAATTGAAATTTCCAGCCCACTTATACAGGGATATTAATATATTTTCCCAAGGATTATTGTTTTTGTGATAACACACCTAATATAAATTTTAATGTCATAAAATCCACTATTTAAATCTTTAAAATGATCTTAATGTGGTCTGATGAATGGGATTTCTTGTGTGATGGTTCTTTGGGGTTGGTGAATTTGCTGATAATGCTTTGTGTGATCATTTTTTTAGTCATCGATGTTATATTTTTTGTCGTGATTTTGTGCTGGTGATGTGGTATGTTGGCCGTGATTTTAGTGAGGGAATGTAGTTTTTTGATATTCTTTTGGGATAGTGTTGTAGATGATTCTTTGTGATAGATTCCTCAATATTTAAGGAATAATTAGTTTTTTATTAATGCTTGAAATGGAATGTTATGGTTTGATTAATGTGATTGAAATTGATAATTAATAAATAAATGGGTGGTTATATGGTTAAATGTATAAGAAAGTAAATAATTAAATATATTGGACGGATAATTGGAATTGGATGGAAATGTGAAATTTTTCTTGTGTCTTGTTGATTGTGGCTTGTGGGTTGTGGAATGTGGCATGTGGATCAATTTTTAGTTTTATTCATTTATAAGAGGCAGAAAAAGTGATAGTATTGTGAGTGGGATAGTGATTTTATGAACCCATGGGTTTGGATTTCGTGTTTCTCTCTATATCTATACTTAATATTCCAAGTGATTTATATATGATCCTTACCCATATCGATCACTATGTGATGAATCCTTCATATTCACAGAAGGTGCGTTTTTTCTAGTATTTATTGAGGAGGATGGATTGATCGGTACATTCCCTTTACCAATCTCTCTTCAATTCAAGGTAGGTATTGCATAGTCTGTGATGGATGGAGGCCTGTTAGAAAATTAGATAGTGGTCATGATAAGGTAGGTGTTTTCAGGCGAGATGTTACAATGCTTATGGGTAGGCGTCCCAATTGTTTTCATGTGAGATGTGATGTGGCTATGCTTGTGGGGTGGTGGGACCAGGTGTATTTGGGTCATATTTTTTGGGACAATTCTGGTGGGATGTTGTGGTATTAGGAAGAGATGGGAGTGTGGGGACATACGATGTTGGGTGTGTGAGAGAGTCATATAAGAGGGAATGTGGTTCATGGTACACTTTTCAATATACTTCATCTTATATTATATTACATAACTTTTAATATTTGGGGTGTGTACCCTGGTATGGTTGGGTTTGGTTAGTATACATGCATTTGTGTTGTTTGGAACTATTGTTTTCTCACGGGTGCATTAGTATGCTTCTTTAAGATGTGCATTAGAGACTTTGGTTTTCCTACTCAGTATACTTGTATGCTCACCCTACGTATATTAAACTGTTTTTATGATTCCTCAAGGATTACATTTTCCATGAAGGGTAGTACTTGCTCATACCTTTGGAATGATTTTGTGCCACTACATAATCTTTACTTTGGGTATTTCACTTTTGGTGGCATTTAATTGTGTATGTTTTATTTCTATATACATGTGGGATGGTTTTGATTTTAATTAATATTATATCTTGGAGTTTTTTTGTGGATGATTCATTCTATCTCTTGGTTCTAAATTATTTTAGAGAGTAATTCCTCCCAGTTTTTTAGACTTTTATACCCTCTATGTTGGTCACCTACTCGGGGTCTAGTAGAGTTGGTGCTCAGGGGTCATTATCTCTCTCCCCTCAATACAGTCTCTTTGGACATAGGGGATCATGAAAGGTGATCCATAATAGTATCTAGGGTCTAGTGAGGCACGTCAATTGTCATTTATTTCCATTGGATCGATCATGGTTCAGGTATCCCTTGGATGGTTTGTCACACACACCCATATCGGCGCACATATAGAGACACCCACACCCATATGGGTGGACAGCCACAATCACCCCCACCCTCCGACACATATTGGAACAAGAAAAAACACAATCACACCCCACCCAACACACATGTGTGTTTTAAATTTTTTTTCATCACTAAAAAACAAACTAATTCTTTTGGAATCATAAAAATTTTATATCTTTTTTCTATGATACACAACACTGATAAATACATTCTTCCTCATTGCTGATAATGTATAACTTCATATATAATTTTTTAATTGAAAAAAATGTTTTTTTCCCTAAAGATACTTATAAAATTAGAAAAAAAAATCAAATTATTTAGGTACTGCAGTCACACCACTGATCAGCACCCTCCCCCATCTATTTTATTCCCTACCCTCCTTCCCCCTGCAAGTCATGTGTGCTGCTCACCCCCTGGAAAATCCCCCAACCCCTTGGTCCTACTAAAACACTCATTTCCTTTTTTCCATGTCTTTATTCAATCCTATGTATACTAGGTGTAAATTTACCACACTTACCACTTTTCTATATATTTTTCAACTAAATTTTACAATATATTTATTTTTTTTAATATATTTACATATATATTTTATATCCATTGATTTTATATATATTAATAAATATATTATAAAATTATTTTTAAATGTATTTATAAAATATATGTTTTAGGTGTTATTTACATATATTTACATTTTTGGATTTTTTATATAGGGTTTTGTGTTTTTTTAAATAAAAATGGGTATAGGTTTTTTAACATAAAACGGGTCTCTAGAATCTTGAACCCTCTTTATGCTTCTTCCTTAGACAGGAACAGTGAACGGGGTTCATGATTCCTATGTAAATTTCCTTAAGGAAGAGAAAATTCCATTCAGGCTCCATAATGGACTTTAAATATAAATTAATGTTATTTAACTAAAAAAAATATATTAATAAAAATTAATAAAATCAGTACAATATTCCTAAATAATAAAAAATATCAATCAAATTTCAATAAATATTAATTAATATTATCCAATATTAAATAAAAATTACTCAATATAAATAAATTATAAATAAATATTTATAAAATATTTATAAATATTAATAAATAAAAATAAATAAAAAAATATTAATTTAATATTCATTCATATTATATAAAATTTTTTATGTTGGGGTTGAATCCACTTTTTTTATTAAAATGAATGACCCCTTTTATTGGAGGAGACAAAATTCACGAACCATTGGGCCAAAGGGAATTAAAGACCTTATTAAAATGTCATGTAGGCCCGAGGGTTTTTAAGCCCATAGTTCGGAACCAAAGGCCAATTTTTTGGCCCAAACACCCAACCCGTGAATAAAACTTCTAATGTAGCATGGATGCTACTATCCCTGCTACATTACTATCGCCACTATAATAATTTATACAATGCCCGTTGTAGATACATTGTCGTTGGTGCTCCAGTTTCGCCATTGTTATAACCATGCTACATTACCGCTATTTTTCTATTGTAATAGCCTTCTCCCAATTGGTTTTTATCCCTCAACCCTAATATTGTGTTATATAGTGCTTATCACTAAGTCAACCCCCAACTGCATTAGATAAATATTCTTAAATATTAAATAAATACTAATTAACTACAGGTAATATAAATAAGTGTTAATAAATAATAACAATATATTTATTTTCAAAAAATATTCATAAATATTGATAAATATTCCTAAATAAAAATAAATTTTAGAAAATATTTAATTTTATTAATGAATGTAAATTAAATATTAAATACATATTCATCACTATTCATAAACATTTTTAAATATCAATTAATATCAAATAAATATTAATGATTATTAATTAAGGAAAAATAAAATATTCATAATTATTATTAATATAATAATAAAAATTAATAATTGTTAATAAATAAATATTAAATATAACATCAATATTAATAATTTATTATATTTATAATAATTTAGTTGTATATATCAATATATATTAAAATTAATGAAAACATACTAATTAAACTGTAATAAAATATTATATTATATTAATTATATAATCATATATATATATATATATTATTTTAAAAAATAGTCATAAATACGAGAAATTATTAAAAAAATAATAATATATAATAATAAAATGAAATACATATTAATAATTTTTAAATAAATATAAACAATTATTAAATGGAAATTAATAAATGTTAAAAAATATTAAAAAATATTAGTAATTATATATAAATATTAATAATTATTAATAAATATAAATTGAATGTTAACAAATATTTATATGTATTACTAAATATTATTAAATATTCATAAATATTCATTAATATTCATTAAGTGATTTTTGTAAAACAAATGCCAGTTTCCTTGAGTCACGCCATTTATTTTTTTATATACCAACACACCATTATGAAAAAAACAAATTGTGTTAATATATTCAATATAAATTTACATAAGAATAAAATAATTACAATATTCTGAAAGAATAGAGGAAATTAAAGTGATAATAGCATATATTCCTTGTGGGATGTCAAAGAAAGTGAACATATCAATAATTATTGAAAATGGAAAAATGGAAATTAATTTCAATGAAAATTTAAATTTCGAAAAAATATTAAATTTCAAAATTTAATCATATTATGAACTTTAAATATAAAAAGTAATCCTAACAAATTAGATTTTGAAATTAATGAAATTAAATAAATAAAAAATATATATATCATAAATATAATAACAATACAACCAATATCAAGAAATAACCGATTTTAAACTTTATTGTTGGAGTTGATTATATCTGGTAAACCCTTTAAGTCTGCATCCAAAAAAACTAAGTTCAAAACTACGAATGGAAAATATCTCAAGTTACAGTAGTATCATTTTAAGATTACTATATATGTGGTTGAACTATAAAAACCACAACACTATAGCGGTAGTAGGTGTACTACAACATTAAATGTAGAGGTGATGATACTATAGAAATCATGTACTATATCAGTACATTCATAAAAAATTCCTTTAGAAAAAAACTGATTTAAAGCCTAGAAATAAGGCATTCATGCCCCAAGGTAATTAGGATATATTCATAGGCGACATTTCATTGGGCCTAAGGGTAATGTAATCTGTCTCCCTCTACTGAGAATACAAGGACTCTCCTTTCAAAATAAAAACATTTTTAGCTCTGAATTTAAAAAATTAAAAATAAATTAATATACTAAAGATATAGTTATTTTTATTTAATTAATGTATAGAAAATATCTTGTTTTCAACTATTATTAAATTTTATATTAGTTCAATTTTATAATGTAAATAATTAATATAAAGATGAGGATTATTTTATAAAATATATTAAAGGATTAATATATATTTATTATTTCTTAAATGAAAAAAATTCATTGAAAATTGATAAAATTTGTGGGACTTGTGTATAATTGAATCATGGGTAACAATAAATAAATTATTTAATATTTTATTATGGTAAAATAATTTAAAATAGTGAGAAATAAAATTTATATTAACATATTATATTATTTTTTCAAAAAAATAATAAAGGATAAAAAAATTTAACTGTTATTTTACTTTTAAATAAAGGTCTGAGGTTGGGTGAATTTTAATAAAGGGGTATGCAGAAGCATGAATAGGGTTCAATATTTGACCTTTATCTCTATGGAAGAATAAACACCATTTACACATCCTCAATGTGGTGATGGAAATGTGAACCTCATTCACGCTTTCTTCAATGAATTTACAATGAAGGCATTACTAGGGTTCACTCATCCAAAAATTCAAAATTTTAAAAAAAGGATTCCTAACCACTTCGAATTTCATTCTTCTCCACATCAATTTTTTAGTGAAAATCTCTATAGGATTTCATTCCCAAAATTTATTTAGAGATTATAAGAAGGTAAAATTTCAATTTAAATGATTAATTGTCTAATTTTTATTTATTTTGTTTGTAATATTGCTTTATTTAATATGTTTGGATGCATTAATGTTTTGAATTATATTGAAGTTTATTTTTTATGATTTAAATTATGAATGTGTTATTGTTTATTGCATGATATAATATATATTTAATGGTTAGAAAATTTTAATATGGTGTTTATATATTTGAAATGTTATATATAAAATGTAATTTATAGGGACATAATATTTTCTAAATTGTATATCTTTTTAATTTTTTTTGTGGGTAATCATAATTTAGTATATTTATATGTATATAAATTATGTTATATTTAATGTAATATAAATTTAATTCAAAATATTCTATACTAGTTGGTAATTATCTATATATATAATTAAAAATATTTTAGATGTATTAAGTATATAATATATATTTATTGAAATATATTTTTAATATTATTTTTTTTAATGTTATAAAAAATGTTTACTATAAATTATAATATTAAATTATATTAAGTATAAATATTAAATTTTGATATGAAATTTTATAAAATTGAATATAACATTTGTGTATAATATTTTAATTGTTATTATTTTTAGGGTAAATTATATTACATTTAAATAAATTTAATAAATTTAATTATAAAATATATATTTATATACATACATACATTGGAAAGATAATATTTTGGAATGAATTTTTATATGTTTATTATATATTACATTTGTTTATACGTAATTTTATGTAATGTGTATAATATAATTTGTATACAAAATTTTTTTTAAGATTATTATGTGATAACATATCTTGTGATTACCGGTGAATGCATATTTGAAATTTCATGTCTCCTTTTTGTGTATATTGTTATTTAATTTGTAATAATTAAATTATATTTTATGTATTTATGGCCTTTGAATCATCTCTCTCTAATAATGTAAAGGCCTACATGTCCGCCTAAATATGTTATTTATTTCATACCCCAAGACTAGATGAATTTAATGTGAATATCATTTTAATTAAAAGATTTTCGGCATAAATCACTGAACAAGTGGCATTACAATTTGAATGGAGACTAATGGTTGGTGATGTATATGCTAATAGGGGCTATAAATTTCTTCCCATATGTTTTTGTTTGGTGATATGATAATAATAAACTAATCTATAGAATAACTCTCTTGATCATTTTATAGTGATTTATTAATAACTAATTAAATATTCTAAAATATTTTATGACGTGGAATAAAAATATATAATTACTTATAAATTTTTTGTTGTAACAATATCACCGTCATTATACTTCAATAGTGAGGTTATTTATATCGATCAATGTACTAGTTGTAATTTCTATTCTGTAATTTTGATCAATCTTCATGAATGTTTTTATAAAAATATAAATAAAAATATATAATTTAATATTATATATAATGTAACAAGATTTATAATATAATAAAGTCCTCAAACAAACATGTTTAGAATATATAATTTTTACTATTCTCGAGATGACTGTTCAATGTATGATTGAAATTGCATGTAGTATTTTTATGTGTCTAGTTCTTTAATTTATAATAAAGGGATGATCCTACTATGTCCAACCAATGAATTATTAGAAATGAATATTTTGTTTTAGTAATTTAATTTGTAATAATTTTATTTTTTTCTCCTCATTGATGACATTTGATTCATCCCTCTCTCTATGTCTATAAAGAACAATGAGCCCTCTATAAAGTTGTTATCTATCTCAAATCTTTAGAAACCCCCATTTTCAAGTGAGTTTCATTATATTAAAATGTTTTTAATGAAAAATATGGTTGTTTGAAGATAGATTTTTACACCATCCCGAAGAAGAGACGAATGGTAGAAAAAATTTGAAATAATAGAGGCACATGGATCCCCCTTAAGAGTAGGATGGTTTATAAAATATTGATAAGTCATTCCATGGAATATGTCTAATGATCATGTTATTTATTTGTTAATAAACAATTTAAATAAAGGAAAAATATCTTAATGTGCTATATAATTATTTTTTAATTATTTTTTCCTGTGAAATAATATCTATTTAAATATATTGCATTAGTGAGGAAATTTATACAGAGAAATATTGCACGTATTGTTTTCAACCTGTATGAGTGGGAAATCATCATGACATTGTGAAACCAGTTTGATTTCACATTATAATTCATATTTGGTTCAGTGGTATCAGAATGATAGGGTTATGAGACAGTCCATATTCCTTCAGAACATTGCCACATCTTCTAGTCATTTACCTTCACTTCATTCACTGAATATGTCAATGAATCAAATATTTTAATGGGATAGGTGTCATACAAGTCCCTTGTAATATTTATTAGACGACACATATATGGATTTTAGGTAATGGTAATCATTATTCCTTCCACTTTGAACTGATTTCATTTTAATATTAATTAACATCTACATTCGATTTCACAAGATACCATTATCACTTATCTCCTTCAGAAATATAATACATTAGAGGGATGTTTTTTCAGTAGGTATATAATCATAAAAATGAGAAAGATTTGGTTCCACCCATTTATGGGATTTATGATGATATTTGGTTTGATCCACCAAAAAATGATGAGGATTTTTAGCCTGATATAGAAGTTCGATAGTGTGATGACACTATTATTGATTATGATGTCACATAGGTGGAGACTGATCATCGTGATCATCCATATTCTTCAATATCTCCTCAACCACTAACATTGGAACAGACACAGTCCTGGGATGCTATCATGGTATATTTCATCGCACAAATATATGTTGATTAAAATAAGCAGGATACATTATTACCCTCTAGTTTCCCAACATCCATAACAAAGTAGCCATATTTTTAATACGTTGGCTCAAGTTTCAGGCAATACACACTATTCATAGTGGTAGGATATGGTATATGTTGCGAGACTGTACATCCACCACCTTCCATAGAGGATGATTTAAAGTCGGGTGTTGGTGATGATATATAGTATCAACCAACACTAGGGTAGAGGCATAGATAGACACAGGTATGACACACCATATATATGCCTAGTTGTTCCACAGATGAACATATATACCATTAATGTATATTACATTGATTTTACGGGTTTTATTTATTTTAAATAATTACTTATACATTATTTACAAATATTATAATATATTAAATAATGTTCCATAAATCAATTAATTTATATTATTATAAATCAATAAATGTAATTCCCATCAAATAAGAAACATTAATATTAATAACTAAATAGGGAATAAAAATATTAACTAATTTTTATGCAAATTTATACTTAGTATTATTCGAAGTTTTTGGTCATGGAGAACTTTTTTCCATCTGCATCCCATGGAAAAGTGGTCATTTGATCACTTGAGAATCTGATTTCCATGGAGATCAAAAGAAATCTATAATTTTGTGTAATGATCTACGTGAAGATAGAAAATTTTGTTAGACACTACATCTCAAGGATGAAAATCATGAAGAACCCACACACAGGGTGTCCAAGGTCGTCCCAAGAAATGTTATTTCCCATGACATGAATTCAAAATGATTCCATTTTCCATGTCTATATTAATAAAAATATAATTCAAAAATATTGGTACCAATAAAATTATATGCTTCATGAAAAATATACCCATTGAAATCATCATTAACTTGTATAGCAAGGGAGGCACCACAAGGAAGAAATCTACAAGGGGATGATGATGGACCATATCAACAGATATGTGTGGCGAAGGGAAAAAGAGAGGTGGGGTGGCGCGATGAAGACGTGCATCGGCAGGGAAAATTCATTCAGTGCTGGTGGGGAGAATGTAGGAAGACAAATAGAATTGTGATAGTGGTAGACTCCACGGACAAAGCGTTCGGTGCTTCCAGACGAGAAGGAAGGTAGGTAGGTGTGGAGATTATGTTGTAGACAAAGAATCAAAAAAGGTCATGGGTGGGTAGGTGCAAAGTAAAATGTTATAGTAGACTAGGTCGGGAGAGCTGGGAATCACGATAGTGATGGAAGGTAGGTTGACCCTTTATAGGTTGTTTCCCAAGCCCATGGGCACGTGGGGCTTTCCCTCCGGCCAAGCCTTTGGGTGTTAACTATTTTCAAAAGGAATGGTCCTCCATTGATGTGTGATGGGTCTAATAAGACACAATATTAGTTATATCCCCACACTGGATGCGACAGTGGGAAAAAATCATTGAGCATGAGATCTCAAGGGTGTGGTTTTCAATCCTAGTGGCGGTGACCTAGGAAATGGAGAGATCTCAAGGTGGATATTACATCATTTCAGGAGAGAGGGTTAATCATTAGAAATGATATGTGGTGTGTTTTTACACATATAGGTGGATATACGATATCCGTGTTCGGTAGTTGGCTCATCGGCGATGAAGAACATCAGTGGATGTGAATGGAAGAACTAACCATAAGAAATGGGATATCAGTGGGTTATTGGTTTAACTATATTGGTGGGATTGAATCAAGAGGTGATCTCAGAGATGGAGAGGGTAAAGAGGAGTTTTTCATGCATGGTGAGGCATTCTAGGGTCTTGGGTCACATTGGAGGTGCATGGTACAGAAACAAACAGATCAAAAGAGGAAAACAGCGAAACATAAGATATTTAATGTGGTTCAGCTTTGAAGCCTATGTCCACCGGAGAAATAGGGAGGGATACTTTTATTTCACTTCTCACCAAATCATGTATAAGTTTAACCAATACACAAATATTACACTCCAATATTACACAAAATATCATAAAAACAAAGAAACATCATCCCGTTTTATTAAGAGAAAGGATAAAAACACAGATTTCTCTTGGTTAGTGGGTAGTTCAGCATCCCAGGAAAAATCTCCCACCCCCTGCTGCTTCCACCACCTTGACTGCCCACCAAAGGAGACTCCACCATGCTGCTGCAGTTGTTACTGACCACAGAAAAACGTGTTGTTGAGAACACCTCTTCCTCCACTGTAATGTCTCCCCTCATTGGGAGTGGCCCCCATAAATATCCCCCCTCCAAACCAATTTTGTGTAGATTCTTGACATGAAGTCTCCTTGAAGGTGTCAAAAACATCATCAAAAAATCAAACACGCTTTTTCATGTCATATTACGTGGCACTTCCACCGTCATCACTCGATATCGAGCTGACTGCGGTCCCAATAAAATGATACATCCCTTGGGACTCCTTTCTATTAAGCCTCACTGCATCATGATATGAGACTTCCAACACTCCACCTTCTATGGAAATCTTGAACCCTTTCGCATCAAGCCTACGTTATGATACCGGTTTCCATCTCATCATCAGAACAATTTTCACATCATCCAGTTTACGAACTCCACCATCGGGTGTCTTCAATTTCATAATCCTGACTCCAAGAACCTCACATGTTGACCCATCACCAAGTCTCACCAAGTCTCACACCTACTATAATGTATCAAATGTAACTCTCTTCGTGCATATGTTTTCCGACCTCCGCTAATCAAGAACCCATCCGTCTTCTTTTGTATTTTGACACCGCTCAGTCTTCCTCCTCAGAAAATGACATTCCTGATTATTGTGCCCATATCTTTTGTAGTAATGACAGTGCACCTCTCTCCTTTAAACTCTCCAATTTGATTGAATGAATCCCGTTGTCACACAATATTTATCATCTAATGATAATTATACAAAATTTTCATCCTCCTTTACAACCTTATTCTTCCCAGCAACGTTCCATTTGTGCTCTCCACAATCACTTGTATAGTGACCCATATTCTCACACTAGAAACACGTGATTTCACTCGGATCACATCCTCTTGATTTTTGTCACCATTCTTTTGCTCCTTCCTACTGATGTGGGATCCTCCCACGTTGATCATCTCGCATCACCATGATTTTCTCCCCTGAATGAATCACAGGTCTACGGAATGCCTTCGAATCTTGAAGTGATTCCATCACCGCATCCAGTATCAATCTCTCATTCCCCACGAGAAATGAAGACACAATCCCGTCAAAGGATCTTAGTAGAGATGAAAAAAAACAAAAGGTCATTGTCATCCAATCCAACCTCCAATCTGAGCCCCAATAATTGTGTCAGGAATTTATTGAATTTATTGGAATGATCCATCAATTTTGTTCCCTCGTCCATGAGCAACTGGTACAGTTTCTTCTACTAGAATAATTTTTTGGTGAATTACTTATGCATATATTGCTTCTCCAACTTCTTCCAGATCTCCTTTGGTGAGGCCACATCCAACATCGAGTACTTCACCTCATTTTCCAAAAACAGTAAAATTGTGCTGACAACTCGCATCTCGAGCTCATCCCAACCATATTTACCGGTTTCCTTAGGCTTTTCTCCAATCAAAGGTCTGATCATTCCCTACTGCACCAAATTTTCTCTCACCATGATTTTCCACATAGTGAAATTGTTTTGACCATCGAACTTCTCGATATCAAATCTTGGAAATGGTCCGACACCAGCAATTTTCGTCATTGTTAAATGTGATCACCACAGTTGATGCCGAACCCATCCTAAACCACCAGATACAGTTCGAATTTTGAAAAACTAATCCTACTGAAGCCTCTATAATTGTTGAAATAGATGGAATCGACTCCTAGATCACCAAAATTAGACACCAATTGATCGATATATGGTCAAAACACATTCAACAGTCTAGATCGATCGCTGATGTGGCACTAACGTGGCATGCCGGAGCTTACTGTCCGCGTTTCAACTCTGTTTCATTGCCTCTTGCACCTTTTCAATCATCTCGCCATCCTCTTCATGAATATGGCCTCGAAAAATTTTTCAGACCACATTAAATTGTCCAGCCACATGAAAAATCATCGTCGCCTTGCCGGTTCAACTCCCTTAGCTCTGACTCGCCTCTTATACCACTTGTTGGGGTGAAACATAAGTGCATGGTTAAAAAACACACAGAACAGGGGCGGAAAAATTGAGAAACCCAAGATATTTAACATGTTTCGGCTTTGAATCCTATGTACATGGGAGAAATAGGGCGGGTCAGTTTTATTTGTCTCTTCTCTGAATATAATAATACGATAACTAGTACACAAGGATTACACAAAAAGATTACACACAATATCATACAAACAATGGGACTTCATCCTGTTTAATAGATAAAAAGTGAAAAACCAGCTTTCTCCCTGTTGCTGGGTAGTTCAGCTACCCATGAAAAATATCATGCTACCTGCTGCTTCCACCACCTTGACTATCCACCAAAGGAGAACACCACCATTTTGATGCATTTGTTTCTATCCAAGGAAAAAAAAATTTTAAAAAAAATCTCATCCTCCACTGGAATGTCTCCACAAATATTCAGTGGCCCCACATATGGTGATGGTGATCATGGACTGTTTGTGATGAAGGCTGGTGCAGAGATGAAGCAGGATCTGGAAACAAGGGAGAACGGGACGATGTGGGAACGAAGCAAGATTTGGAAACAAGGAAGAATACTAATTGGGATATAGAAGTATTGGTTGGGTGCGTAGGCCGCTGATGAATGGAAAAACATTATGAAAATATGTGTTATTATATGTTGACAATGATAGATTGGGAAGAAGGGAGCTATGTGGTTGTGTGATCTTAGAATGCAGGAGGGATACCCCATTATGTGGTGTTGACTATGGAATTTTACTAGCTGTATGAACATTCGTGGGTGATTTGGATTGGGTTTTTTTGATTGAATATGTATTTGGGATTAGGTGAATTTTTTGTGGGTCTTAGGAGGATCTTGATTTGTTTGGGTGGAGCTGTTTTTGCAATTCATTGTTTTGGTGGTTTTTTAATACAACACATTTTCCTGATGTTATTTCAGGAATTTAATATTCATAAATAATTATTATGGATGAGTTCACTGGGCCCTAAATATTCTTGACAATAATTAGTACTATTATCTGTATATGTATTATAAATAATATTCTCCAATTTACTTTTCAATTTCAATTATATTAATTATTTTGAATTTAATATATTTTATTAATATTTAATACTTAATTACAGTGTATTTTTTATTATATATAATTTTTATTATAATAATATGTACTCATATAATAATTAATCTTCTTAAATTAATTATCAAATAGTAATAATATCGTTAAATATGACTAAATATAAAAAAAATATTTATAAATACTAAAAAATATTTCTAGATATTAATAAATGTTAATAAATATTAATAAATAATATTTTTTCCTAATATTTAATAATTTTTATAAACATTAATTCAATGGATATATTCTATTTATTAATAATTATTAGTAATTATTATCATTAATTAATTTTTATTTAAAAATTAGGAAAATTTTATAAATAATTTTTTTCACTACTATTTAGTTAATATGTATATCCATAATAAATGATGGTTTTTCCTTCAACCTCTTATAAATTATTAACATTTACGAATACTTATTTAATATTTACTATTATTTAAATAATATTTCTTAATATTTCTTAAAAATTATTAATATTCATGAATAATTATTGATATTTATATAACATAAATTAATTTTAATTAATATTTATAAATTTTTATAATGTTGAAAAATATTTTTCTCTGTTAATTATTATTTCATAGAATTTATTTTTATTCCTGATTATTTAATTATTATGAATTAAAATATATTTGTATTTATTGATATTTTATAAATATTGACGAGATTTTAATTAATACTTACTTATATGTAATGTTTTTATTAGTATTTAACTAACATTTATTACACTCTATTAATATTAATTGTAATATTTAATTAGGTTACTATATATATATAAATAGTAATTTTTGCGATTAAAAAAACCAGAGGAAGGGTGACAATTGTTCACACTTCTTTCAGAATACTCACATATGAATCATGAACCTCATTCACACTTCCTAATGCGAGTAGATGTTTGAATATGGTTCACACCCCCAGAGAACCCCTTTTTTAAAATACCCCCGACTATATCCATTGATGGAGAAAAATTTTAAAAACCATAAAGAAAATTATCTAATCATAAATCGAAAATGAATTTCCATAACTCAAATATTATACTATAATAATGATAAAATATTTGATCAAATAATAATTTTTAATGTTAAAAAAATTAAAAAAATTTAACAATGATAGAAAATATATAATCAACTACATGTAATTTTTATACAAGAAATAATTCAAAAAATGTAATAGAAGAAGACTACGAGTTGGGCCTACCTAATGTTCCATTTAATTGTTTCTTTCTATATACTTGGTTTGTCAATTTTTTTTCTGTGGTTATAACTACCGTCCTTGTGTGTTTTTTTAAAAATGGTTCCTTCGACCCACTGTGTGGGTATACAAAGGCTATCGTGGGAATGGATCTCAACCCTATAACAAAGGAATCATAAAATTTAGATTAATTTGATGAGATTTGTAAATAATAATTGATGTTTCCCAAATGAAACATCAAAGAGTTGATTTCAAGTACTAGATCATTCGGTATTCTCCATGCATGATCAAAGGTGGTTCCTACCATTTCATGATATGGGATTGACCTAACCTCCATATAGAGTAGGAATATAGAGATTATACACTTCCTTTGTAAGGCTCTTTCAGAATGCATGTGTGGTTCCCATGACATAATGTCTCCTAGAACTACCCTTTATAAGAGCACTCCAAGAAGGAAGATGTTACTGGTGATGGAGTGGCCTAGAAATGTGAAACTCCTAGCCCCAAGGAATTTTCTTTCACATAAATTTTCTTTTAACCATTAAATATATTCTATGAAATAACACATTCCTAAATACAAAGGGTTGATATTTTTAATGTCTGTGTGATTTATTGGTGGATGTTTTTTAATATGGTCCTTTTCATTATATTTTCGTTCATGGTATATCATTTTATGCGACATAATTGATAATCTATTTTCATTAATTATTTTCTCAAATTGGGTGTCATTTATTATACTGTTCCATGTGTTGAAAAAAATGGAGGTGAAATATTTATATGATTAATGCATATTGGTCGAAACATTTATTGATAAATAATAAAACATGGATAAATTAAATTTCAAATAAGGATAATCCTTTACTTACTATATAATCAAATTCCATGCAATGGGACTAGATATAGATGTTTATAATGGACAATCCTCCCTCTTCCCAATAACTATCTTTTATCATCCCCATTTTCATTTAAGGAACTTACATATTGTGGAGATATGATGGAATATATCCTAACATCAAATGATTCAGGTGAAACACGTGGATAAACATTATAGGTGGTATTCTTTTGTCTTCCACATTTTATATTCTCCCAACACCATGTGATGGAGTTCAAATATGATCCAATGCATCTTATGTGTATGGTATTCTAGATATACAACAATTCATCATTTCAGTTTTAACAACTGATTTCATATTATCTAAAATGGAGATCCTCAACAAAGGCTCTATGTTGACTTTGATTTTTCAAATAAATGGAATTATACTATATGAAAACACATGTCTTATTACAATATAGTCAAAAAAACTATGAATGATATGTTATAATATGTTGAAATTATTTTCATTTTTAAATATAAAGGAAATCCAATGTACACACATTTCAATGTAAAATTGCAATTACAACATGACCATCAACACTAAGGCCTCTAACACATGGATCACTGACTTATTTTTGCATCATCTGATTCATGATGGCTGGATGGATTTCCTCTATAGTGTTTCAGCTCCAGTGATTATTGTGTAACATAATAGGCCTTTCGGTCCTTACAATAGACCATTTTTCATAGTAAGAATGCCTCCATGTTATCATCATTGGATGAATTCCTCTGGTTAGTCATCGGTAATAACCACCACAACAAGAACTTCTGGTGAAAAGTGTTTAAATATTGTGGGATGGATGTCAACAGAACCGATGAATAAAAATAAAAATAATCTTAAAATAATGTGAAATCAGTTTCAATGAAAAATATATATTTTGATGAAAAAATTTAATTTTAAAATTAAATCGAATTAAGAACCATAAATATAAAAAAATAATAAAAAAAATATTATTTTGAAGTTGAGTTAAATTATCTAAATAATAAAATCCTAAATTAAATTAAAATTCAATCAATATGAAGATGTAATTCATCATAAAATTCTTGTGTATGAAAGACAATTATTTTGATTGCATTGAGTTATAGTTAATATCATGATTACAATGATTGTCAAATGTTATTTTAGAAAAATTTTATAATGTAAAAAACTAATAAAAATATAAGGACATTTATTTAAAATATGTTAATGAATTATTAAGAATTTTACTATTTTGTTATTTTAATTTTGAATGGAAAATAATATTTAAAAATATAATAGATAATCAAAAAATGTGGTGGTGTTTAGCCACAACGAGAAATCAAGAATCCAGATAAAAGAATCTCCAGAAATACGTCATTCCACCAAAATGTTTATTACATTATTTCATTATATCATTATGATCAATAAGGAAA
Source organism: Viscum album (assembly GCA_963277665.1). Taxonomy (NCBI): domain Eukaryota; kingdom Viridiplantae; phylum Streptophyta; class Magnoliopsida; order Santalales; family Viscaceae; genus Viscum; species Viscum album. The sequence continues at coordinate 1,691,238,262 of OY728120.1, forward strand.
AACTAGCGAAGATATGGAATAATGAATGGATAATCCAAAATAATGGATAAACATTTGGAGGCCAATCTCTGGGGATGATATGTCATTATGAATTATCAGGCAGTCATACTCCATGATGATGGAATTATATCCTAAATCAACAGAAAATTACATACCATCAATGATCACTTAGGTGTCTACAATTGGTGGGATCCACCTTGTGTAGAATGAAATATAGCATCTATCCCTGAATTATCTAGTGGATTGCTGCCCAATCACAACTACCACAAATAATAGTCAATCAGTGACAAAATAATAAACATAAGTTTTTACCACATACCCTGAGGGTGGATGCTAGGATAAAGTTCAAGGATTCGTTTCACTACCAACAGTTGGAGACATAAATGTTTTTCCAGTATGACAACCAGAAGAAGGTGAGATTGGGCAATAAAATATTTGGTCTTCAATGAGTATTAAACACTATTTTTTCTATTAAATGGAAAACATAAACTCAATAGTTAATAATGAATTAAAAGTGTTGTAATGAAGGAAAACACCACCTCATAAGGATCTCAATGAAGAATGTTGTTGAATCGAGCAATGAACTAGCCTTTTCGTTCAACCCATAACAAATGCACATAGCTCCCAAAGAAATCATGTCAACTACAGACTAGGGTGCCACCCTATAGATCAGAAAATACTAATTATTAGTTCATGGAGTGCCATAGGTCATTAAAAAATAGTGAAAATTCCAGTTTAAACATGTCACTAGAAGAAAAGATCCTTAGGGAGACTCGAAATCTTCCAAATGGATTTTGAAATTGTCATTGAGTCTAGCATACAGGATTTGAGAGTCAAAGAATAGAAAGATTACACTACGTATAATTTCATTATGACTAATCATAAATTAAATAATTAATATATAGTGTTGATAAAAGTGGGGGAGTACATTTACATATATATAAGTATATTATAGGATTGTTTTCATTAGAAGTCAGAAATTTTAAATCAATTCTCATAACAAAAATTTTATACATAAATAACAAGAAAATATAAATAATCCTTGAAAAAATATTATCAGTAAAAAAATTGAAAATTTTCAATAAAGAAAGAAAACATTTAATCCATGAAATGTACTCTGTCATTTAAAAATTTACAAAATGGATGATTACTAAGATTTGGACCTCACCAAGGTCCCATTTAATTGTTCCTTGTTGTGCACACGATTTTTATTTCATTAATTTTTTCATGAATAAAAAAATGACTTATGTTTTTTATAGGAAATTGATCACTTCAACCTGCTCCTTGTCTTTAAAAAGTGAAGAATGGGAAGGGATATAACCCTTGTATGAATGGAATCAAAAAATTATGATTTATATATTGCGATCCATAAAATAGATATGAAGTTTCTCAAATAAAATATCAAGGACTTCAGATCGATTATTTGATCATTTTTTTATCTATGAATGCTCGAAGGTGGTTCCAACCATTTCTCGATATGGGATTGACCCAACCATCACATAATGTAAGAAGATATAGATTAAACACTAACTCTATAAGTGTCGTTCAGATTGTCTGTTGGGTTCTAATGAATGATTTTCTTAATGGACAACCCTTTATATGAGAACTCCAGTAATGAAGATGTTGATGGCGATATAGAATGTTATCTTAGTGCCACTCCAAGCCCATTGGTATTGTCTATCACAAAAATTATCATTTCACTATTAAGTCTATGATATGATGTATCTAAGGCCTAAATGAAATGTAGTAAAAATTTTAGTGTGTGTGTGATGTATTGGTGAACATTATTTCATATGATATTATAAATTAAATTTTAATTCATGGTATATTCTAACACCCCAAGATTTTATGAAAAATGTTCATTTTAATTTTATTGATGTCTTGTGTTGTACGCATCACCAAAAAGGGCTTGCACTACACACATACCTGACTTGAATTTCATTACAGGCAATCAAGACCTTCCACGATAGCTTTTGTTGTACGCAATACCAAGTTTCACTAAACAACGATATGTTATATAAACTAGCCATTATGAATAGTAATACCCACTTTTTAAAATTTTATAAATTTTATCTTTTGAAATAGTCTTCATTTTTGGATTCAGAATATCGAAATTATCCTAGGGTGAATTTTTAGTATTTTTCTGAAAACATTCAATGTTTGCTGAATAGTGAAAACACTAGGTTACTATTTAAAAACCAACTTTATATTTAAATAATTATTTATATTATTTAAATTTATTTTAGGTAAAAATTGATACATAATACCTACATATGTTCAATTCAATTCATTGGTGTCATTTTATAATAATTTTAGATATATGAAAATTTTATTGAGTTTTTCACCGCCTTTTACCAACCTTCTAGGTGAATTTGGAAATTCACATAAAACATAATTTTACCGCTTCTATGAGTGGAATTTAGAAAATCTGAGAGACACGGTTAATATCAAGGACTAAAATGTGGTTCAATGAGATGAAACTAATTTTTGGTGAATAGTAACTTTTTACTTTTATTTACCACTGTTAAAAGTAAAAAGGTTAATTAAGGGTAAAAATGATATTATTATTACACAAAAACATGACCTAATTCTATTGAATAAGGGTAATTCGACCAAAAACATCCTTATGAATTAAATATGACCATTTAGGTCCATATGTATTAGATTAGGACATTTATTTTTAATTTATATAAGAAGGGTTAAAATAGTTAAAATCAAAGTTTAATAACTAATTAATTTTTAATATAGGGTTGTACATAAGATAAATTAGACTATAAATATTATTTAGAATGGTAAAAATATTTACTACCTAATGTTATTTTATTTATAATTTTTAGAAAATATGTAATTTAGGTTATTTTTTACACAATGGTTATGTAGTAATTACATAAATAATGAAATATTAAAATAATTGATATTATAAATACCAAAATAAATGTAATTTGAGACTTTTTATGAATTCCAAAAAATTTCAAGGTTAATATGCCATGTTATTATTGATTTAATTAACTCTTTTTAAAATAATCATGTTGTTATGATTTTCAAAAATATCAATTACCAAATAGTGTCAAAACTAACATAATATAGTTTTTAAACAAATATTATATTATTAATTGTTATATTATTCCTAAAAATCTAAGGATCAACCAATTAACATAGATAAGGATATATATATTAATAATTAACAACATGGGTTTTTTTGGATTGTTATTGTAAGTTTACTAACTGTATAGTGTAAGAAAACAAGAAGACACGGTAAAAGTTAAATTATGTAACTTAGAGTTAAATCTAAATGATAAGGTTAAAATTGTAACCTAAACTTGTCTAAAATCTATTGGTTTTGAGGATTTCGACTCATCCCCACATTAGCTTCGAAATAAATTAATTTGGAGCTATTATAAAATGAATATAACTTTATTATAAAATAATATTTAAAGTTTTTCCAAATGTGCCCCTTTCCTCATTTAAAAGGGCACCCTTTCCCTCTTCTCTTCACACCCTTTTGAGCCTTGAAGCTCAACCAACCCCTACCCATTTCTATTCTCCACTTCTCTAGAAACACTCTAGAGGTTTTGGTCTTCTTGAAATACCAACTCTAATTCCTTAAGAGAAGGCTTAAAAGAGGTGTGTCATAGAAGAGGTGGTTCAAATACGTATGAAGCATATCAGACCTAAGGTAAGTGATAACTTTTCCAATCTCGTTTTTTATCCAAGATTGTTTATTCGTAAGTATTTACTGGGGTTATATTTTTCATCCATGTCCCTGTTTTCTAAAAATTGTTTCATGTATGTTTAATTTCAATTTTACCCATTTTTTGACTTTTACAACATGATATGTAATGAATCTTTCTTTGGATTACCATATGAGGTACTTTTTTACTTTTCCGACAAAAGTACGAGAAGAATGTTATTTTTAACTTATATGGTGTGAATTGATTTTTATAGTTTCATAATGAATTATTTCAATAATATTTTCTCTAAAAAATGTTATGACTATTTTCAATAAAATACTTTTCTTTTAAAATTGATTGGAATTTTTTTGAAAAGAAAATGATTTTGAAGAAGAAATGATTTTTTCCTCATGAATTCATTTCATGTGTTTTATCAAAACCATTTTCCATCCAAGATGACATTATTTCATATGTGTATGTTTCAAGTATAATATCTTTATGATTTACATGGTTCCACTTTTCTTATGATGAAATGATATCCATTTGTTTTTTATGGATTATGTTATGATGAGATGATGTATATGAAACCCATTCTTATTCTTTGGGTTATAATGAATGGTTTATTCTTATGTTGTGGAAGAAGTAAGAATGATTTAATTATGAGATGGGTGGGACCTATATCTCCCTCAAATTCATTGGGTAATGATTTATATCTCGTGAGATAGACATGGATATAACGGTAAATTTATCTGGTTCAGTATTAAAGGACTGGAACGAGGTGTGAACTCGATTCAGAATGGGACTTTGTCCACTAAGATGGCATTGGAAGCAATGCCTTGGCTACTACGGAAATCATAACATGTGCTTAATGGATGCCACAATTACATGTTTTATTACCATGCTATTTTATCATGATTAATTCTCCTTTATGATCTATGCTTTGTGTACTTACAAGATTTATGTCATTGATCATGATTTTGATTTCTAGATTTTGTGTTCAGGTTTTTTCATTCAAATGTTTATGTATTGTTTTATGATCTCTATACTTAACCTTATTGAGCATTTGAGCTCACCCTTTATATGTTTTCTTTTACCTCAGATTTTAAGAAAGGTTTTATGTAAGAAAACAAAAGGGGAAGATCTTTATGGGATATGTTGAAGATCTTTCACCATGATTAGAAGATTATTTTCCGAGTTTGCAAAGACAATAAACTATCATGGTCCTTGTGTGTCTGTTTTTGTTATGTATTAAGTATTCTGCAAAAGTAATGTAATGTCCATGTAAATCAAGATTTGGGACTCTATAGTTGGTATCAGAGGTAAGTTTTAGTTAAACTTTGGAAACGAGGATGCAAAAAATTTAGTGAGATCCCTAGAGATATTTCTAAGGTATGTCTAGGGAGGTCCCTAAGGATAAGTATATGTATAGGTAATAGTCCTATAATTATGGTAACAATCATATAATTAACTCTAAGATGTTATATATTGAAGTTACTCCTTATTTATTATGTTGTTTAACCTAGAATGGTTTTTTCCTCTCACACTATTCTTTTAGGTTTTTGACGATGGTTGGAACCCGAAGGAACCATGTTGATCAATGTAATGAACGATGCAATGATTTTACTCCTGAAAAAACAATATTTATTGGCGATGGGGTGAAAAATTTTATTTCTATACTTACACAAGCTATGAATCATTCTAGAATTCCAAATGAGCAGAGAAGGGAACAATATTCTATTGAGTCCTTTATGAGGCAACGTCCACCTTTTTTCAGTGGGTCTTCTGATCCACTTGTTTCTGAACAATGGATCAGTACCATTGAAATGATATTTTCCAGACATTGCAGTTTAGAACATAAAAAATTCATTCTGGATATTTACCAATTATAAGGTGAAACAGAGAAATGGTGGACTCTAATTAATAATATGAGGCCCCGAGATGAAATTGAATCCATGAAATGGGATGAGTTAAAGAACATATTTTTCAATAAGTACATACCTCGTATCCTTCAAACAAAGATGGAAAAGGATTTACTTGAGCTTATGAAAAAGGATTATTAATCTGTTGGTATATACAAAGCGAATTTTACAAGGCTTGCAAGGTATGCATCTAGCTTTATCATCCAACCAGAAAGTAATGTTGATCGATTCTTCAGTGTATTAAAACCAAGTCTTCAATGAGAATTACATATAAGAGACTTCATTAGCTATAAAGAAATTGTGCGTTGTGCTATCAAGGTAGAAATGGAAGTTGGTATTACATATTCATCTCATGGTTTTGACAAGAAACAGAAGATGGTGTTCAAGGAGAAATCTCAGAATAATGGTGAAAAGAAGATGAAAGTTTCTTTATTCTCAAAGTGTCGAATGATGCATTGTGGAGATTGTCTTAAAGGGACAGGAAAATGTTTTATGTTTGGATAAGAAGGTCATCAAGCAGCTGAGTGTCGAAGTAATTGAAAAAGGATTGCTTATGATGTGAATAAAGAAATTACTACAGAGAACGCACCACCAACACTTCAATGCTTCAAGTGTAAGGAAATGGGGGATTATGCTAATCAATGACCTAATCCAATGGTTAATGATGTTCAACGTGAGAAACCTCTTAAGGAAAAGGATAAATGGAAGTCACATGCGATCACTATTTTTGATGTTGAGTATGACTATGATGTTGTGTAATGATTAAGTGTTTATGTAATAAGATTTCAAAATAGTACCATGGAATCTCATTTAAATTATCTTTGAATTATGAAATATATGTGTATTGGTCCATTGTGGTTTTCTATAAGAATATGGTAACAGTAACCAAGAAAAGTGATTCAAATATTTTGGAAAGCAGATGATATGCACATAATGAAGGGATAATGAGAAAATAAATTTTTTGATAGTATTATTGTGCTCATGATTGATATAAGGACTAATTGATATCATGGTTTGAGTATATAGAATTTTTGGGATTTTGGTATGTGGAAAGAGTTAACTTTTGATAGAATTTATGTTTTCACTAAGGTTCAATGGTTATTCATTTTTCAATAGAATACACGATTAACGTATTCACATTTCTGGAATGTGACCAACAAGATATATTTTATGATATATGGGGGATAAATGATGGTATTCACATGCTCGGTAGATGAAATTTCTAGTAATTGTTTTCTTTATACTATGATCATGGACATAAGTATTTTGGATAAGCTTAAAGATTGGAATGAATTAAGATAGTATTGTTTAAGGCTAGAAATTTTTTCTATATTATTACAGGAATTTTATAATAGTGTAGTTTTATAAAAAGGTCAACCCATTGGATGGGTGAAAACCCATCACGTCGGACAAGGTTGCAGGAATCAAACCCACAACCGAAGTGAGACAGGGCTTTAGTGACATCCACTGGCTTACAGGAAGTCCATGATTAGTAGAAACCTGTTTTATTATATTAAGCGGTATTATATATGAAGTATAAGTCCATTTTAGGAACCATATATGATTAATCTCACTATAGATGGACTTATGTATTTTTGAAAAGTTTTTCTTAACTTTTGTTTGAGACAGATGAAATGACCTATCATTCTATCACATGATCTACAAACACTTCACAAATGAAAAATTCAACTTCATTTCTTTAAGAGATGAAGTGGAAATTTTCCAAGGAACGACTAACGGTGAGACTTTACCAAAATCAAGAAATTATTTCTTCTAATTCCAATTTCTTTATCTTTAGGGAAATGATCATTAAAATAAAAAATGTTGTCCTAGTGCCCTTATATCAGATAAATATGATGGTACCGTAGATCATCACAAATCTATGGCTTTGTGATTGTTGGGTTTTTCATATCCATGATCTCTACGACTCTCCATCAGAACATGATGGTTAGATTTCTCTTCCATATCCATATTTTCACCTATGTTTTTTATGTGGAAACCCAGTGATTAGTTAATTTGGGTAACCATTATGTTTCATATATTAGTTTTAAAATATTTGTTTTGGTATTCCTTTTTACGATGTGGGTTTATATTAAAAAAAACTTTTGAGTTGTAAACCATTTATAACCCCGACGATTTTCGGGGGCGAAATTCATTTTAAGGGGGGTAGAATTTAACACCCCAAGATTTTATGAAAAATATTCTTTTTAATTTTATTGATGTCTTATGTTGTATGCTACACCAAAATAATCTTTAAATACACACATCACTGACTTGGATTGCATTACACGTAATCCCGACCTTCCACGATAGCTTGTGTTGTACGCAATACCGAGGTTCACTAAACAACAATATGTTATATAAACTTGCAGTTATGAATGGTAATACCCACTTTCAAAAAATTTATTAATTTTATATTTCAAAATGGACTTCATTTTTGGATTCAGATTATCGAAATTAGCCTAGGGTGAATTTTTGGTATTTTTCTGAAAACTTTCAATTTTTGATGAAGAGTGAAAACACTAGGTTACTATTTAAAAACGGAATTTTTATTTAAATAATTATTTATTTTATTTAATTTTATTTTACGTCAAAATTGAAAAATAATACCTAAATATGTTCAATGTAATTTATTGGATTCATTTTATAATAATTTTAGATATATTAATATTTTATTGAACTTTTCACCATCTTTTACCCACCTCCTAGGAGAATTTGAAAATTCATATAAAACTTAATTTTAGCGCTTCTGTGAGTGGAATTTGAAAAATCTGAGAGACAAGGTTAATATAAAATACTAAATAGTGGTTTAATGAGATGAAAATAATTTTTGGTGAATAGTAACTTTTTACTTTAATTTACCACGGTTAAAAGAAAATAAGGTAATTAAGGGTAAAAATGATATTATTATTACACTAACACATTCCCTAATTATATTGGATAAGAGTAATTCGACCAAAAACAACCTTAGGAATTAAATATGACCATTTAGGTCTACTTGGATTAGATTAGGACATTTATTATTAATTTATTTAAAGAAGGGTTAAAATAATTAAAATCAAAGATTAAAAACTAATTAATTTTTAATATAGGGTTATACATAAGATAATTTCAACTCTAAATATTCATTAGAAATATAAAAAGAGTTCCTACCTAATGGTATTTTATTTATAATTTTTAGACATTAAATAATTGATTTTATTTATGACCCAATGGTGATGCAGTAATTTCCTAAATAATGAAATATTAAAATAATTGATATTATAAATACCCAAATAAATGTAATTTGAGACTTTTTTTGAATTCCAATAATTTTATAGGTTAATATGACATGTTAGTATTGATTTAATTAACCTTTTTCTAACTAATCACGCTGTTATAATTTTCACAAAAATCTATTACCAAATAGTGTCAAAATTGACATAAAATAGTTTTTAAAACAAATATTATATAATTAATTGTTATTTTATTCCTAAAAATCTATGGTTTGGCCAAATGACTTAAATAAGGATATATATATATTAATAATGAACCACTTGGTGTTCGTTCTGCTTTTTATAATATGTTTACGAACCATATAGTGTAAGAAAACAAGAATACACAGTAAAAGTTAAATTATTTAACTTAGAGATAAATCTAAATTATAATGTTAAAATTGTAACCTAAACTTGTCTAAAATATATTGGTTGAGATGATTTCGACCCATCACCACTTTTGTTTAGAAATAAATCAATTTGGAGCTATTATAAACCAAATACTACTTTATTATAAAATAATTTTTTAATTTTTTCCAAAGGTGCCCATCTACTCCCCTATAAAAAGGGAACCCTTTCCCTCTTCTCTTCACACCATTTCGAGCCATGAAGCTCAGCCATACCCTTCCCATTTCTCTTCTCCACTTCCCTAGAAACATTCTGGAGGTCTGGTCTTCTCAATAGACCAACTCTACTTCCTTAATAGAAGTCTTAAGGAAGGTGCGTTGAATAAGAGGTGGTTCAGATACGTACGAAAAATATTAGACCTAAGGTAAGGGATAACTTTTCAAATTTCATTTTTATCTTAGATTTTTTATTCTAAGTTTTTACTAGGGTCATATTTATCATCCATGTCCCTTTTTTCTAAAAATGGATTCATGAATGTTTAAATTCTTTCTTACCCATTTTTGACTTTTACTACATGGTATGTAAGGAATCTTTCATTTTATTACCATACAAGGTACTTATTGAATTTTCTGAAAAAAGTACGAGAAGAATGTTATTTTTAACTTATACGGTTTGCATGTATTTTTACGGTTTCATAACGACTTATTTCAATGATGTTTCCTCTACAAAATTTTATTACTATTTTCAACAAAATACTTATCTTTTAAAATTACATGGAATATTTTGAAATGAAAATGATTTTGAAGAAGAAAGGATATTTTCCTCAAAAATTCATTTCAAGTGTTTTATCAAAACCATTTTTCATCAATGATGAAATTATTTCATATTTGTATGTTTCAAGTATAATGTCTCTATGATTTACATGGTTCCACTTTTCTTATGATGAAATGATATCCATTTGTTTTTTATGGATTATGTTATGATGAGATGATGTTTATGAAACCAATTTTTATACATTGTGTTATAATGAATGATTTATGCGTATGTTGTGGCACAATTAAGAATGATTTAATTATGAGATGGGTGGGACCAATATCTCCTTCCATTCAATTGGGTAAATATTTATATCTAATGAGATAGACATGGCTGGAACAGTAAGTTAATCCAGTTCAGTATTACAGGACTGGAATGAGGAGTGAACTCGATTCAGAATGAGACTTTGTCCACTAAGATGGTCTTAGCAGCGATGCCTTGGCTACTATGGAAGTCATAACATGTTCTTAATGGATGCACACAGTTACATTTTTTATTACCATGCTATTTTATCATTATTAATGTTCCTTTATGATCTATTCATTGTGTACTTCCATGATTTATGTCATTGCTCATGATTTTGATGTTTAGAGTTTATGTTCATGTTTTTTGCATTCAAATGTTTATGGATTTTTTATGTTCTCTATACATACCCATATTGATCATTTTAGCTCACCCTTTATATGTTTCCTTTTACCCAGGATTTAAAGAATGGTTTTAGGTAAGAAAACAAAAGAGGAAGATCATTATGGGAGATGTTGAAGATCTTTCACAATGATAAGAAGATTATTTTCTGTGTTTCCAAAGACTCTAAAATATTACGGTCCTTGTATGTCTATTTTTTATGTATTATGTATTCCAAGAAAGTAATTTAATGTCCAAGTACGTCAAACTTTGTGTCTCTACATATATAGTTCAATTAAACATAAATGATAAAGAGTTATCATTTATTATTTTCCCGTATTGTAAATCATTTATTATACTTTTTGGTGAGTTGAAAAATATTAGAGGTGAGATATTCATATGATTAATGTATAATGGTTGAATCATTTATATATATATATATATATATATATATATTACACCATGTGAATAAATATAGCTTCAATTAAGGATCATCTTTTATTTCCTATATAACCAAATTTCATTGTTTGGTAGTAGATATAAATGATTATCTTTGGTCGAACCTCCCTATACCCAAAAACAATCATTTAATATCCTACATTGCATTTGAGCTACTACCATACATATATGAGAATATGGATCTTATCCAAATTTTCTATGATTAAGGTGAAACCCATGGATACACATTAGATTTTCGATGGTTTTTTATTCCACATAATGATATTTCAAAAACTCATGTGATGGGGTTCCATGATAATGTAGTGCCTCTTCTTTATATGATGTTACAATTATAAAATAGTTTTTAATTTAATTCTTTGAACACATTTTATATTGAAATTAATGGATATTCTTAGTGACTAGTTTTTAATTTATTTTTAATTTTGTAAAAAATGTTATTATACTATAAAAATTATATAATTATTATAATAAAATCATGTAAAACTAGGAATAATATGTTATAAGATTTTTCAATAATTCACTTAATTTAATATAAAAGAATTAAAAGTACACATTGCTTGTTCATGGATTAAAAATCCAACATGATCATCAATTCTAATCCCTCCAACCCATGGATCAATAATTTAGTCTATCCATCATCTGATTCCTGATCGTTGTTAGGAATTTTTCAAATGTATTGTAGCACCACAGATTATTGAGGAACATATAAGGAATGTCGGTCCTCACAACTGATCGATAATCAGAGCATGAAGGCCAGGATACTATCATCATTTTGGGACATCGCCTGATAGGTCATTGGTAATCACTACCTCAACTAGACCATATGGTGAAAAATTCATTCACTGGATCCACATTTCCAAATTTACCACCAAAACACTATTTCACATCCTTAACATTTTCCTTCTATTTGGATCACTCCTTCATCTATAAAAAGACTATTTTTCACCATGTTTATATGTTTAATATGCCTAAACCTTACTCCCAAACTTGGTTTCAACATTATTTTATTCCCTATAAGTAGTTTTCTACTATGCTACACCGCACAGCTTCCACAGAGCTATCTAAAAATCCATCTACTAAACATTGTATGTTCATATGTGTCTGGTGTACTATTCACACTCAACTTAATCTAGAATTCCCATAGTGTTGATTACTTTTCTATGTTAGATATGTATAACTCTAATTGAAATAGAATTTTTTGTTTCCAATATATTTGCCAAAAAAAGTTCCACACCAAAACATAACATATATCTTCCATTATTATGATTGCAAATAGCTGAGCCACCATCTGCAATTTACCTACAATGGTCAAAATGACAGAGAGTCAAGATTACATCTAAAAATTACAGCCCAAGTCCTAAAAAATGTGATCTGTATAATCCATCAAATGTTTCTCACTTGTTGTAAAAATACAATAGGTCCTAGGATTCAAGATGGAATTTGCCTCCCATGGTCATTCCCACTGGGATACTGAGACACCATCTATCATTTTACTACCTATGTCCAGACCAATAGTTAGCCAAAGATTCCTTTTGGTATTTAGTGCCAATGGTTAAACTGAAATCAATCTTGGGGAAACATGTTGTTCTCTATATCTCACTAATAGATGGTGGATGATATAAATTTATATTGGCCAAATCAGGTGGTGTCAGGTGTCATGGTGGCTTGGATATAACATGATGATATAATGTGATTCATAAATTTCATATCATATAATTTTATTTAATTATTTTGTATACACAAAGATATATTTTGGAATTGGTATTTTTCATCATTGGTGGCTCCCTACTGATTTTTCTGCTCACACATTCCATGAGTACCTTAGTGCACCTACAAACCCTTATGTTTAGAATGCACGTAACAAGTTATATTTGATATCTGGTTCAATTGGTTGCATTATGGTGACAAATATAACCATAGAGGGAGATCATTTTATATATTTATGTATCCAATTATATTTTAGTAGCTTTCTTTTTTACTTAATCAACCTAGTGGGTGATCTTTTTGACGTATTTATACATTTTCAAAATGGGAACATTATTGTTATAGCATGACAATTTTTATTTTTCATGGATGATCAATGATTGGCTGAAATTTATTTCTATTTTGTGGATTTTGTATGGTAGTTTGATTATTTACCTATTATTTCATGTTATGATTCTTGGATTACAACCTCCTTATGCAGATTATAGACTCTAGATGCATACCAACAGTCTCTAGTTTAATAGGAGGCATTTCTAATGTCACGTATTGAAACATTCTCAGTCATGGATTTAGTAGCCTTTGGGGAGGGTGTTCATACACCCATACCCATTGAAAAACACACGCACCAACACACCCAAAAACACCCAACAACACTCAAAAACAAACATTCACATGCACCCACATTAACTCCTCGCACACCCATGTGTTTTTTCACACTCATACTCAACTCCACCATTGAAATGACTTTGAAATATCTATTTTCATTAATAAAAAAGATCATAAAATTTAGGGATCTTTTAATGCTCAAAGATTTTTTAAATTCTAGATAATTATGATTAAATCACCCTTCAACATCGCTTGTAATGTATACCTTTTGTTTTTATTTTTTAGTGTTTGATGAATTGTGCCTTTATCAATGCTAAAAATTAGTGATAAAAAAAATATAATAAGAAATTCAACTTTTTATCTACAATAGTCACACCCCTAACCAATTCCCCCACTAATTCCCTAACATAAATGCATACACCAACACATCCAAATCCAGATGCATGTGCTCCCACACTCCCAGCCCCCGAAACCAATGTGCACATGAACACACACACTCACCCCACCCAAGAATTATAAAATTATATTTTCATCTGTAAAAATTTTATAATGATTTAGGAATAATCAAAAGATGATATCTTTTGTTTGTTTAAAAAAATGCATAATGATGAAACTCTTCACAAACACTAGAAAAATATACATTCATCAATACATTTTTTTATAATAGATTCCATTATCGACAAAACAACAAAACATACTTAACTGGAAAAATATTATTTTAAATTTGTTTATGTACTTCACTCACTCTCTATCCTAGCATACCCCCAAACTTCTTCGTTGTCAGAACTCTCACCTTGACCCCTCTCGTTGTTGTGTGTGGCTCTCGCCACCTATTTCAGCAACCCCCTTATTACAACTACCTATGACCCTGTTGAACCATGCATGCATGGATTCGAACATGGGACAATATGCCTAGTGAATCATTTTACCTCTTCTCTATATTCTATTATTATATATTTAATTATATATATATATATATTTATTTATATTCATAATTTCTATCAATTATTTATTAATGTAATGAATATATATATTTCTTTTTAAATATATTTTTAAAATATATGTTTTTATGTGTCTCTTTTTGTGTTTGTGTCTATTAACAAACAACATTGTACCCTTGATATTAAGTAATTAACACCATACATACGTATTTTATGAATATAAAGATATTTTGATATGTTTGATAAGGTTGAGACTAGTTTTGAAATGACATTGAAGATTATATGGTGGTTCACAGTTAGATGAAACTGTGTAACACATCAAAAAAAACTATGAAACTAAAATAGAGGGCACTAGATTGGGGCACCGTTAGGTTCACAATTTGGTCCTACTATGAGGCCACCCTTGAGAAACTATGTGATTTTTGAAATATGGATTTATCAGGGTTGGTGAAATATTTTTAAAATGGTGTGATCCAACTGTACAAGGGTCGTTGGAGGTTGTGGCTAATGCATGGTTATCATACTACTTTCCAAACCATCCACTGTAACCATGAAACATTAAAAATATGATCTGAAACTTTTTGATGTCAATCAGTTTACAACTATAATGCTCCATTTTCCACTAACAATAACCCTAACTCATTTTCATATCCCTTCTAAGGCTACGGTGTAATTTTTTACTTATCCGGGAGAAATCTGGCAGAATATAATTGTACATTGTGGGATGGATTCCTTGGTAAGTGCTCATTATTTGTTGTTTTACATAGTTTATTTCTAATTGACTCTATATATTAAATTAATCTCATATTTTGTGTATATATTAATGTTTATGGATTAAAATAATTATTCTATATGGATATTTTATGTAATGGGAACAAGATCTATGGTCATTTCTGGGATTTCTAGACAATTTTTTTTAAGAATTTGTGTCGTTATAATTTTTTTCCAATTTCATAAAGGTAGGTGGATTAACTCTTGACTTATATTAATATAAAATTTTGTGGTGATTTCAAATTTATAGAATTTCTTGGTTTGAATTTTGAAATTCATGTGAAATGTTTTTTTAGAATTCCTCTTTAGTGATGGTTTGTGAAATTATAGACAATTGTTGTTTGGAGAATAGTAAAATTACTTTACAAAATTTAATATAATGATTTAAAAATGGTTTTATAGTATTGATTCAGGGAATAATTGGTTTCAAAATGTTATTTACAAAAGGATTATTTTATTTAATTTATTTATAAAAACTGGTTTGACATTGATTTTTTTCACTAATTATTTCTTTATGCCCATGTGCATATGGAACGGATAGGGTCATGAAGCTTACCCCATATAATATGTGATGGATAAGGGTATGAGTTATCCCCCATAAAAATGGATCACCACATAATGGCTTGGTGAAATGATTATTCCTCACTCATGAGTATAGGGAAATCTATTATTGCATGCATGTGTGAATGAGTGGAAAGGAATGGGTTTTTCTATATGGAAATGTGAAATGGTTTAAAGAGTTGTGTGGTTTCATACAATGATATTGGGTTTGGTTTGTAAAACTATTTTATCCATTGATATAAACAGATTTTTTTACTATTTTATATAAAATTATATAGCTGGTTATAACCTTTTTGAATGAGTTTTTAAGTCAATGGGGATATATTAATGTCTCTTATACTCAACCGCTTCTTTAGAACAATGGTCTGTTAAAAGAAATTAAATAGTTATACACATATAATAGAATTTTATCCCATTTAATTAGGGATGCATCATGATAACATGGACAGAAATTGTTGTTTTGGATCTTGGATCTATCATGGGTGTTTCTAATAGATATATTCGATGTCTTTGTGTTATTGATTTTAGCTTCTCAATCATACTCTAATATGGTTCATTGTGGATTTTTTTAGTTTGTAATGTTTTACAAAAAGTAGTTAAATGAATGGAAATGGCCATGAAATGATGAAATCTAGAAGCACGAGACTTATAAAAAAATCATCGTGGTCTAAAATATTGAATCCCAAGAGTGTCTCTTATAAATACGTCCAAAAAAATAGAAGGAGGGGACCCACAATTGAAAATGAAACAAAATTATAATCATGATTTTACCTCAACTCAAGATACTCATACACCTTGATTACATATTGCTATGTTTGAGGTTAACACATCTGGTTATCAAAGAGTCATTAGAATCTTTGGATATTTAATGTGATGGTCCCGAGGGTGGTACTGTGGTTTCTGGGACAGTAGGAAATAATTTTGGAATCTGTTTAAATATACATTAGAGTAATATTTATCGACTTGTAGAAATGGATTCCTTAATGAAAAGTACAATAATATTCCATAGGGGCTTCACCTATCCAAAAGATTGCACATAAAGATGCAACCACATTTCATTTCTTTTCTTAGATGACACCACCCAATCATAGTACCCATTGTTCATATAAAGTCAGTGTTGATATTCGACCAATTAATGAGAGGGATCCAATAAATCCACTACCTCTCAATGATAAATCTTTTTTCAATAGGAGGATGGTTTTTTTACTTTAGAAAGTGCCATAGTGAATGAGATTCTTCCTATTTTGAAAATAAGTCTCCTAGACTAAAAATAAACCATCTTGATTAGAAGACCAATGCAATTCTAGGTCTGATATATCCTCAAGATGATATTTTATCTTTCTCTACCAATTGAATAAAAATTATATAGATAAAATTATGGCTATATCCATCTTCCTTAAACTATTCCTTCCCACCCCATTTGTAAGAACCATGTTCTTGTTTTGGAGGTATGAGTTTCTTATTTTTGTTTTTCCTTTAGTGTTTTTGAGAGACTACAGAAAATGGGGAAATCCCAAATATTTGAATGTACACTCCGTGTACTTTTCCACACGCCATGTACTTTTGGCCGTGTGGAATGAGTACATGGGGCATGTGACCATGTCGGCGACGAAGGGTGTAAAAACCGACTACACGTTGTGTAGTGGTACGTTACATGTCATTTAGTCAGTTGGCAGGTGAATAGTAAGGCAGTGGCTAGCTATGCGACAGAACATGTCGTGTAGTCAAGAAGACATGTCGTGTAGTCAGGTCGGCAGATGAACAGTGCCATGCTGGTGGGAAACCACCAGATGAATAGTTAAATGATGGAAGTACACACCATGTACTCAGAAGTACACATCGTGTACTTTTTCATTTTCACATAAAATGGGCAGTATCCTCCCCTATTCACAGGGAAGGCATAGAACGGGAAGAGGAAGCAGAAGAGGGAGGTCGGAGCTTCGGAGAGACGCCAGACGCATGTCGGGAATCCGTTTCTGCCTCGGACGATCTCGTTGGAACCGAACGGGTAAGCCCTCCACTCCTCATAAGCCGTTCTTGACAATTCTTTTTCTATGGGATGTTATTTAAGTATGAAAGAGTTTTCTTCTACGTCATATCTACGTCGTTCTTGGGCGTTTCAGGAATAGACGTTCATGTATATCGTTCGTTGGCATTTATGGTTGGTGGCTTGGTGTTTATTTTCAAACTGTTGTGTGTATTGTGCGTTTTTGAGCTATGAACCCATATTTGGGGTGTCATGTGGCTGAGGATGTGGCTATTTTAAATTCCTAGAATTGAATAGTTAATTAATTGTGATATTAAAATGCTGTTTGGGATAACTGATTGGATCCAGGACCATCCCAAGGGGTGCATTTCTCTGTTTAGCCGGTTGGCTAGGATACCCGAGGGTATGCCATGTTAATTATGCATTTCTTTTGACCAAAGAGGAATTGTATGTAAATTTCATGTTTATATGTTGGGAGTGGCCTAGTTACTTTAGCCTAAGGGCATGGTTCTATTAGCCCAAGGGCAAGATTCTGTATAGTGTGAGGGCGTGGATATTATAAAGCCTGAGGGAGTGGTTTTACTATATTATACTGAGGGAGAGATTCTATATTAACATGAGGGTGTGGTTATTATAAAGCCTGAGGGCGTGGTTTTTCTGTATATCCTAAGGGCATGGATATTATAAAGCCTGATAACAAGATTCTATTATGCCTGAGGGCTAGATTCTATTATACCTGAGGGCGAGACTCCCTATGGTGTTTTATTAATGTCAATTGGATAAATGAATAATTTAATTGGAAATATAACTGGTAAAGTTAGTCACTTTTGAGTAATGCTTAGTTTATTGCATTTACTACTGCACACTATTGTTGAATGTCTACACACAGTCTAGCACGGGCCTTTGGTTGGAGCCTACTAGGAATTATTTCTCACACCCTGTTTGGGTCATGCATTTTGGCCCAAACAGATTATGTTTCTACAGGTGTAGATAAGGGATAGGGTCCTTATACAGGTACATGATTGTTGCTGAGGAGTAGGGGAGCATGGGACCGGGCTGAGGCTCGCGATGCTACCAGCTGTTTTGTTCTATTCTTCTTTCCTATACTTGTACTGTACTGTATTGTTGTGTTACATGTTCTAGCTATTTTCTTAGAATTTGAGGCATGTTTCCGCATTATTTATATACTGGTTGGTTATTTATATTTTTGTTGTTTAATTAAGTTTTGTATGGTTTAATGATTCCACTATTTCTATATGTTTATTTCCATTCCAATGCGCTACACTTTGAAAAAGGAGGGCATAGTTTCCCCAATATCAGACCTGGTCCCTCACTGCTAGTTGGCAGCCTCTGGCATTTGGGGATATGCGCTTGAGGTCATGTGGCGAACCAGGTTCGGGTCACCCATTGAGTGGCACCTGGAGCTGGGACGTTACAAAGTAGTAGTAGAGGATTTCTGTTCATTGACATACTATTTGGAGCCTTAGTCAGGGATATGACGAGAACGATAGTTGGTAATTAGCTGTGCCCGGGAGTTTCTAACCCATGTACCGGGAAAATACAATTTACCTCGTATTGTAATATTATTGATTTTTCAATTTTACTGTTGATTTGATTTCACCGAAGGGTGATGCACTTGTATTGTGGTATTTATATTTGACCAATGGGTTATATTTAGTTATAACCCAATGAGATGAGGGTATTCCATATCATGAATCATTTAGTCACATGCTAGAAATCATATTCCATGCATTATTCCATTCCATGTAGGTGAATTAGAAAGTGCAGGTTGTTGTGATAGTTTTTTTGCTAGAAAAGCATATTGTTGTGTTAGGTTCTTGATAAATACCTTCTTGGTAATAGGGTATTTTGTATGAGATTATTTATAGAATGAACGCCAAAATTTTGTTTTTGGGGTGTATGGGCCCCCATTGACCGGAATTTGGCAGATAATTGACTGTTTATTATGTTATTGCACAGATAAGATGTCGAACATTGATTCGTGGGGATATGGGCCCTCACGGATCAGAATTTGACACTTAGGTGCTGATTATCAGTGTTTTCTGGGTTCCGAAATAGTTTCTGAGGCATACAATCCAGAAACTCAGTATACACGCCCTGTGGTACCTTCCGCATGCTGTGTATGTTCTTCTATTCAGGAAGAAAATAAAATATTTTATGTACACGCCGTGTACCATAAGTACACACCGTGTAGTCTCTTCCCGTGTCACAAACCGTGAGGGTGGCTACATGGGGAAGGTAAGAGAATGGGTCGAAAACGCCATTTAGATTCTGTACATGCCGTGTAGTGTTGACCCGGAGACCCAGCTGTGTAACTAACAAACAAGGGCCAATGTAATTGTTTCTGGAACACACCGTGTCAATGAAGAACATGTCGTGTAGGGTCACCTGGCGACCCGGCCGTGTAACTCACAACACAGGTCGTGGTAATCATTTCATGTATGCTCCGTGTGTATATAGAACATGCCGTGTAGGTTGAGCCGTGTATCCGATCATGTAACTAACAACACGGGTCGGTGGAGCTTGTCTAGTACACGTCGTGTGCCTGTGGGACATGTCGTGTACTCTTGTCAGAGGACAGACCATGTGGACATAGTCGTGTGGCTGGAAAAAAATCGGGTGATGTATACGCTGTGTTGGGGTGTCACAATCCGTGTAGTAACATGCTGAGTCGTCAGCCGTGTCACAAATGACACAGGCAGTTGGAAATAACACCATAAACATAGTGTAGATGATATACACGTCGTGTAGTTTTTTTCAGTGGGAGAAATGTAGCTTATCCATGTAGAAGGACCCGGTAGGGGAAGGAAAGTCAAGTACACGCTGTGTAGTCAGTTTACATGTCGTTTAGTCTAGCTTTGAAAACAAATTATTGAATTCCTTCTTCCTCCTATTGCCTTTTGTGTTTTCTTTGTTTTCGATCATTGTTAATCTTCTTCTAAGGCGTTCAATTGACCATGTAGTGTCATGCAGCCGAGACAAACAAACATTGTTCGCCAAGAGAGTGGAAACAAATGTACTCTAGAGATGGTGGTCCATGGGATACCAATTGATTCTCTAGCATAGCCAGATACGACACTAGCCATTATACCGGACACAGGCATGGATGTGTTCTTCAGTGAAGGCTTTATACAGTTCATGCAGACCTTTAAGGGAGCACCGACGGCTGCCACATCTATGGCTGAGCATAATCCTATCATTTAGCAGCAGCATCCGCCAATGATTTCATGGGATGGCAGACCACAGGTTGCGGTGTCTTGGCTAGGATTGATGTAGGCTATTTTCGAGTATCGTGAGATGCCTCCAGGGTTGAGGGTCAAGCTCGCGACATACATGCTACGTGATTCCACCAAGATGGGGTGGGATGTTACCAACCAGTCAGAGCATCCCAGAGACATGGCGTGGAATGATTTCCATGTATTCAACTATGACTTCTTCTTTACAGAGACGATGTGGGAACATAAATCTCGAGAGTTCATGAATCTGCTGTAGGGCGCTATGCCGATGATGGACTATTCTGCACGTTTCACCGAGATTCAGCATTTTTCACCCATTCTAGTGGGTGATGAGACATTGAGGGCCAAGTGTTTTGAGGATGGTCTCTAATATGAAATCTGAGCTCTAGTGATTGTTTTCTGGTTGCCTTCTGTATATGCTATTGTGAAGCAGGTGCTGATTTCAGAGAGGAACCCATAGGTAGCTAGTGGTGTGGGCCAGGGCGGTTCAGCACCAGTTCCTGGAACTGTTTCGGCTGGTAAGAGGAAAAGGCAGATAGGCTTCTCTCAGGGCTGCAGTACCAGCCAGATAGTATCTTCAGGTGGCCTGATTAGGTGCAACGAGTGTGGTAGTGATGGGCACAAGAGGCCACATTGTCCACGAGACCCAGTGGAGTGCCGAGCTTGCGGCAGAATGGGACATCTTCATCGCATTTTCATGACAATCCCACCAGTGACTAGTGAGAGGGGTTCTGTGGAGACTCCGCGTGCGGGAACGGGACTGGCAGCTTCTTACCAGTTAGGGAACTAGAGTGCATCAGGGCATGTAGGATGATATAGTGGTCATGGCTGTGGAATCCAGACACTAGGATCTCAGAGGCAGCAAGGCGGGACAACTTAGGGTAGTCAGGCTGTGTCGTAGTGTTGTGACACAATGAAGGCATATGCAGTGCAACAGACCTAGCAGGAGCAGGATCCCGGACCTTCTATAGTTAGACGTACTATTCATGTAGATTCTATTTTATATTTAGTACATTTTGATACGGGTACTACACACAGTCTTATATAGGTTCCCATTGTGAATAGCCTTCAGCTCTGTGTTTCTACTTCTTCTGGTATATTGATGCTAGACACTCTGTTGGGGACTAGAACGGCTTGTGTACGTCAGTGCAAGGTGTTTCCCCTTGAGGATGGTGGGTGTCACATTCATTGGGACATCAATGTCTTAGAGATGATAGCTTATGATGTCTTTCTTGGGATGGAATGGTTGGTTCCCATTCAAGATGGTGTATATTTCTATCATCGCAGGGTTTGTCTCACGTCACCAGAGGACGAAAAGTTTCTATACATGGGTGAGTGGGATGTTCAGGTGAGTTAAGCTGGACCAGAGCATCATGGGTGAGGTGGAGTCACAATCCAGATTGCGAGTTCATATCTAGATGATCAGGGGACTTATCAGATGTATTTCCCTCCAGTTTTTTATCATTTAAGGGATGTCTTCCAATATGAATTTTCAGGTCTACCTCCAGAGTGTGAGGTGGATTTCTCTATTGAGCGTGTCCCAAGAGCAGCATGAGTGTCCATTCCTCCTTACAGGACGGCCATGCCTGAGTTGCAGGATCTCAATAGGCAGTTAGAAGAGTCCATGTATAGGGTTTCATCCAACCCAGTACTTCTCCTTGGGGTTCTCCAATCCTTTTTGCGATGAAGGAAGGCAGTATCCTCAGACCCTGTGTGGATTATTGGAAGCTGAAACAATTGACGGTTAAGAACCGATATCTCTTGACAAGGATAGATTATCTTTTTGATCAACTTCGTCGAGCATGAGTGTTCTCGAATATTCACCTGAGATTAGGATATCATTAGCTATGTGTCTGACCATCAGATATTCTACTTACAGCCTTTTAGAGCAGATATGGTCTATATAATTACATGGTTATTCCGATCGGACTAATGAGCGCACCAATAGTTTTTATGGATCTAATGAATTGTGTGTTCCATCCATAGCTGGACTGTTTTGTGGTAGTATTTGTGGAAAACATCTTGGTGTACTCTCACACTCGATAGATCCATGCCACCCATCTTGAGATCGTATTGATTACACTGAGAGAGCATAATATATATGCTAAGATCTCCAATTCCAACTTTTGGATGAACCAAATTCTCTTCTTGGGTCCTGTCATCTCAGAGGGAGGAGTTTCTGTAGACCCAGAGAAGGTGAGAGATGTTGTTTCCTGGGAGAACTTGAAGAACATGTTTGAGATATAGAGTTTCTTAGGGCTCACTGGTTACTACATATGCTTCATACATGACATCTCTAGCTTAGCAGTCTCATTGAAGGGTTTGACTAAGAAGGGTGTGATGTTTTCCTAGTCAGAAGCTTGTGAGACAACCGTTCGGGACCTGAAAGGAAGGTTGACATCACCACTAATCATGATACTGCCAGAGTAGGGAAAGAGCTATAAAGTTGACTATGATGAATCAAGGATTGGAATGGGACTTTTTTTGATGTTGGGCGATTGAGTTGTTGCGTACGGGTCTTGGCATTTGAGGTCACATGGGAGGAATTACCTGACGCATGATATCGAGTTAGATGCAGTTGTGCATAAGTTGTGGCGTTGGAGACAATATCTATTGGGAGAATGTTTTTTGGACATAACCGACCACAAAAGTCTCAAGTATATCTTTACACAGTGTGACATGAATTTGAGACAGTGAAGGTGGGTCGAATACCTTCAGTTCATCGATTTTGAGCATGCCTATACACCTGGTAGAGGTAATTCAGTAGCTGATGCACTGAGCAGGAAGGCTCAGATACTAGTTGTACAGGAGGCCAATGGCGAGTCACGACTCATTTCTTTGTTCTTTGAAATGCATTTAGAGGTGAACGACAGTCAGGGGAAGATATATCATTCATCTTTAGATGTGACTTCTACCCTCCAAAATAGAGTGAGGATAAAACAACTATCTGATCTGGAAGGTCTATTTCTACGATAATAGGTGGCAAGTGAGGACCCTCCTCTTTGTTTGATGATAGGCGATGATGAAATTTTGCGTTCCCATGGAAGTTTTTGGGTTCCATGGGATATACACAAGGAGATTATGTCGGAGTTTCATGATTTATCTTGTGTAGTTCATCCCGGGGTTACCAAGATGTACCGAGACTTTAGACGCCAGTACAAGTGGTCGGGTATGAAGAGTGATGTAGCTGGTTTTGTTACGAGGTGTTCCACCAGTCAGCAGGTGAAGGCAGAGCATTAGAGACCAGATGGACTGTTACAGCAAATACCCATCCCGAAGTGAAAATGGGATGATGTCGTGATGGATTTTGTGATGGGGTTTACGTGGTCACCTAGAGGCAATGATGTCATGTGGGTTGTTGTGGACAGACTCACGAAGGTAGCTCACTTTTTGCCGATCAGGGAGACCTTCGGTGTTTATGTGCTTAAGAAGTTGTATATCCGAGAGCTCATATTTCTACATGGGGTTCCTTGTTCAATCATTTCAGATATAGACGCCCATTTTAAATCTCATTTCTGGTAGAGATTTCTGAGCGCACTGGGTACACATGTGCTTCTGAGAATATCTTTCCAACCTTAGACCGATGGCCAGTAATAGCGTACGATACATGTTCTTGAGGACATGTTGTGAGCATGGGTCTTATACATTCGGGGATCTTGATAGAAGCACAAACCCCAAGTGGAGTTTTCCTATAATATCATCTTTTAGGAAACTATTGAGATGGCACCATAAAATGCTTTATATAATAGGCCATGTTGATCACTTTTGTGCTAGTTAGAGGAAGGTGAGGCAGCTTTACTGGGACCATGTCTTGTGAAGGAGACTTCTGAGCAGGTTCAGTTGCATGAGAAGAGGATTGCTACTACACAATATCGTCATAAATCTTATGTTGATTGTCGCAGAGGACCCTTGGAGTTTGTGGTCCGGGATCAGGTTTTCTTGCATGTTTCTACAAGGATAGGACATAGGGAGATCAGGAGACATGGAAAAATATCACTGAGGTATGTGGGGCCATTTGAGATTCTGGAGAGAGTCAGGCCGGTTGCATATCGGTTACAATTACCTCAGAGGTACTAGGACACACACAACGTCTTCCATGTATCTCAGTTACGCCGCTATCATTCAGACCCATCTCACATCCTTTAGCTCGAGGCGGTTGAGCATGAGTTTGATGCATCCTTTGAAGATCATTCGATTCGTATCGTTGATAGGAGCACGAAGGTTCTCTGAGGCCAGTTAGTTCCTCTCATATGGGTGCTATGGCAGCATGGCCGAGTGTAGGACGAAACCTGGGAGCGGGAGACCGACATGCCTGCTCAGTGGCCGGAGTTATTCACGGTTGTATCTTTTCCACCATTGGAAGAGTAATTCGGGGACAAATTTCATTAAAGGGGGGGGGGGTGGGATTTTGTAAGAACCCAGTTCCTATTTCTGAGGTACAAGTTTATTCTTATTGTTTTTCCTTAAGTTTTTTTGTGAAACTGATGAAAATGGGGAATATCCAAAATTTTGGAAAGTATACACTGTGTACTGCTGCACACACCATGTTCTTTTGGCCATGTGGAATGAGTAAATGGAGCTTGTGGCCATGTCGGCGACGATGGGTGTAGAAACCGACTACACACCGTGTAGTGGTCCTCTAGATTCCGTGTAGTCAGTTGGTAGGTGAATAGTAAGTCGGTAGACAGTTGTGCGATAGAACATGCTGTGTACTCATGAAGACACGTAGTGTGGTGAAGTTGGCAGATGAATAGCCGCACGCTAGCGGGAAACCGCCAGATAAACAGTTAAATAAAGGAAGTACACTCCATGTACTCGGATGTACATGTCGTGTAATTTGTTTTTTTCTCTTAAAATGAGTTTTAACCTCCCATGTTCACTGGGAAGGCATAGAACGGGAAGAGGGAGCAGAAGAGGGATGCTGGAGCTTTTGAGAGCCCCTAGGCGCACGTCAGAAATCCGTTTCTGCCTCGGACGATCTCGTTTGAACTGCATGGGTAATCCCTCTACTACTCTTAAGTAATTCTTGCCAATTCTAACTCTGTGGGAAGTTATCCAGGTTTGAATGTGTTTTCCTCTACGTCGGATCTACTTTGTTCTTAGGCATTTCTGGAATCAACGTTCACGTATATCGCTTGTTGGTGTTTATGTTAGGTGTCTTGGGATTTATTTTCCAAATATTCTGTGTTTTGTGTGTTTTTTATCTACGAACCCATTTTTGGGGTGTTTTGTGGTTAAGGTCGTGGATATTTTAAATAACTATAATTGAATAGGTAATTAATTGTGATAATAAAATGCTATTTGGGATCGCTGCTTGGATCCAAGACTATATCGAGGGGTGCGTTCCTCTGTTTAGCTGTTTGGCTAGGTTACCCGAGGGTATTCCATGTTTATTATGCATCGCATTTCCTTAGGAGGAATTGTATGTAAATTTCATGTTTATATGTTGGGAATGGCACGGTTAATTTATCCCAAGGGCATGGTTCTATTTTCCCAAGGGAAAGATTCTGTATAGCCTGAGGGTGGGGATATTATCATACTTGAGGGCGTGGTTTTACTATATTAGCCTGAGGGTGAGATTCTATATAGCCTGAGGGTGTGGTTATTATAAAGCCTGAGGGTGTGTTTATTCTGTATAGCATGAGGGCGTTGATATTATAAAGCCTAAGGGCATGGTTTTACTATATTATCCTGAGGGGAGATTCTATTATGCCTGAGGGTGAGATTCGGTTAGGCCTGAAGGTGAGATTTACTGTGGTGTTTTCATAATGTCATGTGGATAAATGAATAATTTAAATGGAAATATACCTAGTTATGTTAGTTACTTTTGAGTACTGCTTATTTTATTGCATTTATTACTGCACACTATTGTTGCATGTCTACACACAGTTGAGCACGAGCCTTTGATGGGTGCCTACTATGAATTATTTCTCACACACTGTTTGGGTCATGCTTTTCGGCCCAAACAAATTACGTTTCTATATGTGTAGATAAGTGTAAGGGTCCTTATAAAGGTACATTATTGTTGCTGAGGAGTATGGGATCATGGGACCGGGCTAAGGCTCAGGATGCTACCGGCTGTTTTGTTCTTTTTTTCTTTCCTATAATTGTATTGTACTATATTGTTGTGTAACATGTTTTGGTTGATTTTGTAGAATTTGAGGCATGTTGCACCATTATTTATATACTGTTGGTTATTTCTACTAAATTTGTTTAATTCAGTTTTGTATGGTTTACTGCTTCCACTGTTACTGTATGTTTATTTCCATTTTACTGCGCTACACTTTGGCAAATGAGGTTATAGTTTCCCCACTATTAGACCTGGGCCCTCACTGCTAGTCGAAAGCCTCTGGCATTTGGAGAAATGTGTTTGAGGTCATGTGTCGAATGGGGTTTGGGGCACCCGTTGAGTGGCACGCAGATCCGGGACGTTACACCATTGATCCACATATGGAGGATGTTTTCACCTTGATGAACCTTCACAATCAATCATGTAAACTCACCCACTTCTTCCACACTATTGTTGATGATTCAATCATAAGTAATAAGTGAATTGTTATATGATTGATGGGATGTGGGTAACAAAGTCTTTTAGAAAAAATACAAATCCCATTTCATATCACATGCCCATTAGTGGAAATCACATGGATTAAAATATTCCATAAGAGACAATTATATTTCTATAATATTTATCTACACCAGATGAGTTTTCCACATGAATCTTGATCATGGGTATGTATGAGCACTAGACTATATCCCTTGATCAAGAGGAAGAACAATGTTATATACTATAAATTTCATGTGTCCAACTCTTCCTAGAGATTAATATAAATGAAAAAATCATAATACTTTTTTAGAGTATCTTGGTTTGAAGATGAATATTCACAAGCCTTAAAAAACATGATATCCATGATTGGAAACCATGGAATACATGAATGAAACATGAACAATTATATTTCCATGGGTTTATTTTACCCTGAATGATTATCTTGATAAAATAGAATTGAACATGTGGAAAATGACAATGGGTTATTTTTAAAAAAAAAATCTTTTTCATTTCATAATACTCTTATTTTTTCAGTATTTCTCCATGATGATATTTTCCCATAGCATTTTCCATTCAACCACCTCCAAACACAAACTTACATACAAGCCACATCGTATCAAATACACTTTTCATCCATACTCCACCATCGTCTGTAGGTTTCATTCTTGACCAGGACACCCCAGGGAATCAAACATCCTAATTTGAATCCAAAATAAATGAGGTTAAGAGTTTCCTGATATTTATTATCATTAAATTTATAATAATATGTAACAAGAGTATGTGCATGGGAATTTAGTTGAGTATTTAATTCATAAGAGTGATTTTACCTTCAAAATAGATGAATAAAGTATTATAGTTTTATTACAAGATGATAAATTCCAACACAACCTTTTCAATATGCCTTATACACATCCTCCCAACCATGATTGGAGTGCCTAAGTAGTCGACTGGGAGGATTAATTTTCTATAAGAGTCTCTATTGAAAACCACAAAATATATAGACTACATTTCCCATGATTTATGAGATTTCTATTCAATTTATAGTACTCTTATATGATTTATTTTATTCCTCACAAGGATTTTATGCTTCTATTGAGAATAATAGCCATGTCATCCTCATACATAGGATATTAAAATATGTGGAAGTGTAATATTAATCAAATGATATGGATCATCCGTACTACCAATTTTGATTTTATTAATATTCTTAGAGAAACCTAATTCATGATAATCAAACATGGAGACAATGGGTCCCATTATATCAGCCCTCATACTAACTTAAAAAACCCTGTTCATAGTCCGATGAAATATACTGAAATACATGTTGAGAAATCTCAACTTATTATAAGTTCGAAAGACTTGGAAGAAGGTCCCATATAGTTCAGTCATTTATAATAAATCCCCACTCAATCCTTTTTGTACACATTCTCTATATCCAAACTGATGATTATTTCCAATATTTAGATTTCAAATTGACATCCCATCATATCTCTTGTGTATGTTTGAATGCAACTGGTATGGACCTGCCTCAAATTAAACCATGATGTTACTCAGAGACCCATATTAGGAAGTGTTGTGATATCCTCCTTTTGATTTCACTGGATAGAATATTATAGGGAATGATTCACATACATATATTCATGAATTATGTAAGTGAAGAATGGTGCTTATCCATTGGGATCAGGATGAGGGTAGATGAACTGGCCACCCATGAGAGGCTTCAAACAAGAAATAAATATTGAACGACATCAATAAGCTCTTTCTTCACAATGCTACAACATTTCACAGAGAAGGTGATGTGATGTTATTTTGGCCACAGATATCTCTCATGATTGAGGACAGAAACTCCCTCCCATATATCTTTCTCCTCAGTCATGGATTATAGAAGGTGGTTTTTCTGCTATATCACCATTCATGGAATAGTTTTAAATATAACAACTATTCCTCTAGGAATCATGTCCAACATGGAGAGGTTTGGGCCATCAATGAGAGATATAAAAATAGTTTTAGTGATTCCTCCAACTATATCAATGTTGATATAATAATATCCATAATCAAATAGGATTCATGGATTAATAATACATTTCCTTTCCTTGATTGAAATATGAAATTTCATAGTATTACTGTGTCCTTCTCATAAAGAAAATTCATTCCACTTCTCATAATACAACTTCTCTTGATCATGTAGCATGACCTTGAGGAAACTTTTTTTAAGAGGTTCAATATAAAAGAAATCATTCAATTCTTCTTTAAACCATGATTCATAATATTCAATGTAATTTATCATTTTTCAACTACTTCTATGAAGGGATATGACTATTGGAATATATGTTGAAATTGAACTTCAACCATTTTAATTTACAATGAAGGATGATCCAATGATGACCATGAGTTTTTATTTCCTTGAGGTGATCAACTCTTTAGGAAAATATGGATTGAATTTTTTACTTCCTGATAACAAAAATTTATTTATTCCAACATCCCTAGAATCTATATTCATATGTAATAGTGAATAATCTGATAGATCAATGAAAATTTGTGTGACTGATGCCTTCTGATAAGTAGAGATCACTTTCTTGATGGAAAAATAATTTTCTAGATGACACAAATTGAACATTAAAACCTTTTGGTTTTTACTCTAGGGGAATATATCTCCACGGTATCCTATTTCATTTAAATAATTATGACATGTGAAGAAGGATATGTCCTGACTCAACATATTATAAATGTGGGATGATACATTCTTTTTTGATGTATGTGACTTGAAATTTGAGTTTCATCCTACTAAAAATGATGAAATATATTGTACATGATTAGGCATTTCCATAGAGATCCTCTAGCCAGTGCATCACATCTGGCGTACATAAATTAAAAAAATAGTTATTGGTACCCAATGTGATATTAGTGTCGAGGAATTGATCAAAATCATTAATAGACACCATAGAAATGTTGGAGTAATAGTTAATCAAAATTGGATGATTAACAATGATCATTCATAACATTATAAAGCCTCGTTATGTTATAAATGATAGAAACTATGGACCATTTTTCATTTGAATCCATGATATCCATTAGGGATATGTGTTATTTTTAATTTCCTTAGAGATAAAATCCATTATAACCCACGTCCCCAGTCCACATGCGTTCCGAGAGAGGAGTTTTAACATTGATAATGATGAAATCATTGGTTGGGGCCCAACATCGAAGGCACTAGTAGTTTATTTGGTTGGAGATAATATGGTGATTGATTAATCATGTATTTAGAGAGTGTTAAAATTCTATAATGTAGGGTTCTGACTGAGTTGGGGAAGTGGGATGGGTTTTCCATCTTTTAATCTAGAAAAAGATTTAAAATATTATGAGTTGGGAAAAATGTTTGACAATGATTCCCCCTAGAAACAAAGGAGGATTCTTGTATAGATAATCAAGGTTGGGAAATTTTGGAATCCGAACTAGGGATTTTACAACTAATCGAGATTATTTTATGAACATTGAAATTACGGAATCCACATGCATCTTCTTAGAAGAATGTTATTTTGAGTAAATTGGAACTTGTAGGATATATGATCATATTATGTCATGGTGTGTGATAATCTAAAATCCCTAGTTTGTGGGGGATGGATAAGTAGGTAACGAGTCATGAATGAGAGGAGGAAAATATTTGAGGGTTTACCATTGAATATACACTCTATGGAAAAACAATCATAAGAAATTCAATTAGTAAATAGTCCCTGAGTTCCAACACCTAAATTCCAACAATGATAGTGATTATCCCAGAAAACTATGCCCAATTTGGTTATTCATAATTTTTCTTGTGTTACAATATACACATTCATTGTATAGTGGTTGTTTGAATTTTATTATGCTAGTTTCATTGTTTTATTTTCAAGGTGGAAATCCTCAAAAAAATTATGAATAAATTGGAATGTATTTCCAAAATTTGGTGTCTTGGGGATGTCACCTATGGCATAGTAATGTTTCATACCCTTCTTACGAAATTGGGTGAGGGGAAGGATGTTACATATGGTAACAATCATACTAGGTTCATATATATTTTTGGAAATGATGGTATCAAATTGTTTTATTCATGGAGGTGAAAATAATTCTTGTTTATTCCTTCAGTTTTATGGGTAGCACAGTGTTTGATCATTATAACATAAAAATTGAATCATAAATATTCATATCTAAACATTTTATGTTGATCGTCATGTTTCCATTGATATTTGGTACATGGGTGTTTTCGAACTATCTTAGGAGTTTTTAATTGATGGACATGGGGTTGTCCATTGAGATGAACATGAAATTAATTGTTAGAAATTACTTCCCACCATGAGTGCACAATTTATTTTGAATAATGATTTATGATTTGGGGAAAACTGATACTTTTATATAAATAGTTGAGAATGGTTTGAATTTTAAAGAGCATGGTGGATTTTAATAGAAACTATTGGAATGTGGAAAAATAATGAATTTTGGTACGATTTGTTATGATATTAGTGATGTGATAAATTTGAAATTAGTAACCCTTAATTTCTAATGAGTGAGGCTAAATGGAATATTTTTTTTATTATAAAAAATTGATATTTTTATGAATATAAGAAACCAACTAGATGAATCTACTAAGATTGTGGCTGCACCTATGTGATAGTTGATCCAAAAGTTGCTTCACGGTATTTTCCAGCCTTTGAAGCTGTAGTTTGTGGGAACAGAAGGACTAAACCAAGGAAAATACAACATTTAATTTAGTTCCCTAAATAGAATCCAAAAAAATTCTTAGGAAATTGAAAACCCAAAAAACTATACGTCTCGATAAATATGATCAATCGAATCATTGAAATACTAGGAACAATAGAAGAGTTGAACGTCAAGTTAGATATGTATATAATTGATGATCTAACATGCCTATTATAGGGTCTAGTACTTTAGGATAAATTAGGCCAAGCTATTACATGGTAGGATTTCAGGAAATTTTTGAAAAAAAAATCTATCATCCGATACTATGAATTACAATAAAAATTAAATTTTTTAAAAAGAAGAAATATAATCTGTCATTGATAGATCATGTGGCTAAAATATGGAATGTATTTCACTTGTAACCAAATGTTTCTGCAACACCATCATAAAAGAAATTCAATTTGTTATTATGTTTTAGTATAAAAATTTGCGCAAATAATATTGTGATTTGTATAATGGATTATAAAATTGTTCCTTATAGAGAAATGGTGGTAGAAGGATACATATTAAGAAATATGGGTGGAGGAAAATGGTTAATTGCCAAGGGAAATTGTGGGAACTATAATGTTGACAATAAGAGGAAGAGAGAAATATTTTTCCAAGGTAGTGGTGTGACTCAATATAAAATAGTTGTATTAGTGATTATTCCAACTGTACCATAGAGAGTGCCTATATGATTTCAATTTTTTTCATTTGATTACATGAAGTGAGATTTTCTAGTACCTCCAATATAATTCAATAACTACAAACATATGAGGAATCATTAGAGTTATTTACATACTGCTCGAAGGACAGGTGAAAGGGACACATATCATGATTAAGATATGTCATATGATACAATTTGATGAGGGTATTGGAATAATTATCAACATCCCAATAGAGCTAGATGTTGATATTCTAGGAATAACATGACTCTTCAACCTTGTAAATCACAATATGGTAATTCATAGAAAAGTGGAGTGAGTAAGAACTTTTATGGAGATGAGAATGGTGTTTTGGGTGATCACAAAGAACCACCGATGGTGAGAGGTATATTTCATTTGAATTCCACCCTTATGTAAGATTTTTTTATAGGGGTTCCGTTTATTCATTTAATTATTATTTTGTTTTTTATCATCCCTATTTTCATATTGAGATGATGCCTTCTATTTTTGAACATCAATATCCTCTTGGCCGAAGATAATTTCATGACATTATGGAATGTTGGTTTTCCAAAACTATAGGTGGAACTAAATTAAATCGGATTTATCTGTACTTGAAAAATGATATCTATAAATTAATTGTATGTTCAATGCTCACATATATAGTTATCTTCAAAGGGTTATTTTTACAACTAATGATGTAAACAAACATATCTTTGGAGGATTATGGAATTTATAGAATGATATAGTCGGATTGATGGAACCAAATATTGTAACAATGTGATTTTTTTTGTAAGTTTTGGCCTTGAAATCCTTTGGTGAGATCGAGGATAGGTGTTTTCAAGAAATTTTCGATCAGTTTCCTAATGTTTTTTTCTATAATTTTACATGATTTTTTCCTACAAGAGAATTGTTGTTTTTGATTTATCTCCCATCAGGGACAAGTCCTATATCACTTCATTATTATCAAATGAAACAAAAAAAATTAATATATTGATTTTCCAGTTAGTATATTTTGAAATGAAAATGGTTTATTTAGCCTAGTAGGTCTACATGTGCTGCACCGGTTTTGTTTGTGAAAAAGGTTGATGGAAATATTCATCCCTAATTAGATTTTTGTAAGAATAACATTGTTTTGATAATGAATTCATATCCACCTATTCAAAATGATGATCTATTCGATTATTTATTGTGATCCCCAAGGTTCTCAAAAATTGAATTATGATCAGCATGTCAGCAACTACGAGTTCCAAAAGAGGATATTCCAAAAATATATTTTAGTAGTAGATATATCCATTAAGAGTATGTGGTAATGCCTTTTGATCTTATGTATACAAAATATGTCTTTATGTAATTGTTGAATCCTTTTTTTTAAAGTTATTTGGGTCATTTTTTGGTGGGCTGTTTTGGACACCATATTGGTGTATTCAAGGAAAAGGGATGATCTTGAGAAAAAAATGACAACAGTGTTGGAAATCTTATGGGATCATTGGTTGTATTCCAAACTTTACTAGTGTGAATATTTTATTTAAGAATAAGTTGTATTTTCTAGGTCATCTCTGAAATAATGTTTTCTATGGATCCTGAAAAGTAAAATGTTGTGACCTCTTGGAAACTACTAATAAATATCTTTGAGAAACACAGTATTCGTACCATTTCTGGTTATTACAGAAATATGTTCACTATTTTTTAGACTAGCTTCACAGATGTCAACATTGAAAATGCACGGTGGTATATTTCAATGGAATGATTCTTTTTTTTTTACTATTTTAAGAAGCATAATGTTTTTCTTACATAAAAACTGATCATAATGTTAATGAATTCAATATAACGATATGTGTCATATTGTGATGTGTTAAAATCTATGTTGGGATGTTCTTTGATACAAGAAAATGATTTTTTTATAATAGATCATCACTGTTATGA
This sequence comes from Viscum album, assembly GCA_963277665.1. Classification (NCBI taxonomy): domain Eukaryota; kingdom Viridiplantae; phylum Streptophyta; class Magnoliopsida; order Santalales; family Viscaceae; genus Viscum; species Viscum album. Next base: position 1,691,273,025 of record OY728120.1, read on the forward strand.
CTACATGAAAAAAACTACAGTAGTCATGATTTGGAATTTTAATATCTACTCTAGGTTTTGAATAGGTGATTTTATTACCTATTTAGTGAGAAAATCATGGTTTTTATTGAATATAAGATCTTAAAACACCTTTTATGAAAATGGTATTGGAATCAGAGTCAAATTAGATTGATGTAATACCACTAAATTAATGACTTTGACATGATGTATATACTGGTTAAAGGTAATTTGAGGGCAGGTTCATTAAATAAATGTTATATATTCAACAAGGAAAGGAGGTTTTAGATTACTGAATGTTGAATTCAATGATAGCCAAAATTCACATGGATTGTTAAGATCGATGTGGTGTTTTAATTTTCTTTATAGACTTATTTGATCATGATTTGATTGAAAAGGATTTTGTGCCAAAAACAACCAATTCTGGATGTGTTATAGTGAGGTCAAAAGTCAATGGTTGGGAGACCATTGAGGGATGTATGAAGAATGGAAGTCAATTGTTGGTTTTTTATATTTGATAGGAATACCCATGGAATGTTAGGATCAGCTCTTTCCTGATTACCACCATTTAATATGGAATCTTTACCTTAGAATAAAAAACAGATATATGTAATGGAAAGGAATGTTTTGGTGGGTTGGTTTGAAAAAAAAATGTGGACTAATTTTTTATGAGAATATTTACCAATTAGTATGATTAGGCATAGAAATAGTGTCCAATAGTTATGTTGCAGAAATTACCCATTCCTATTTTTAAATGGCTACAGATAGAGATGGATTTGGTGGCTTGTACCCCAAGAATGGTTTTGAATCACGATTCACTATGGGTGGAAGTGGATCAAACAACATGGCCATCCAATTTCATTCCATTATATGAATATAATATGGAGGTGGACATATCTTAAATCAATATATAAGAATATGTAAATAGGCATTGAATAAAAGTTTCAATTTTATCAGATTTAGACTCCACTTCTTTGTATCATTTATCAAAATCCATGTAGTATGACCATATGACACAATTTACTATGTGAATGGGATATCCTCGTTATTCGAATGGAAAATCTGTTAAGATGATAGAAACTATGAAGGTAATTCATATGGATTGTGTCATAGATTTCTATGTCCCATGGGAGGATCATATAATGCTGTTGTATTTATTATATAACGTTAGTTATCAATCATCAATATATATATAGACCCTTAGGATTAATTGAATGTGGATCATTTTAATTATCCACATTATTTGGTGGAAATATATAATACATTACTGGTTAGACCAATCCTTGTATTAGAGGCAACATAAATGTTTCAGTTGAATAGGAAGAGGATGGAGATGGTTCAGAGTTTTCATAAATCATGTGTATCATCATTGATAGATTCTGTCTTTTGTGGTGAGTGATCATGGGGGATTGGGAATCTCTCCAAGGAATGGGGTTCATAGTATTGTGAACCATGGAATGTTATATCCTTTATACATTGTACATTTTATGAAACATTAGTGGGTTGATGATGTGGAATATTGGTTGGCTTTACCACTAATGTTCAGTTCAATTCATAATGTGTTTTATCTATCTGAACTAATGAATTATTATTCGGGTCATGCCCCCCGCGAGTGACACCAGTGGCGCCAGGCCGCGCCGCCGCCGGCTGGGCCGGGTTGGACCCGGGTCGGGTCGACCCGGGGGGGGGGGGGAGGTCGGGCCGGGTCGGCCCGGACCCGGACCCCCCGTTTTCGAGACGATTTCGGTCTATAGGCCATAACATGAGACACGGACCTCTGATCGACGAACCGTCAGTGGAAATGCGATCCTTGGATCGAGATGGTCGTTTCGGTATATTGCAATCAAAGTTTCGGAATACTTTGAGTTCGGCCGGGTTGGTTCGTACGCGAAACCAACCGGGCCCTCGGAGCGGAAATGCTCATATCTTGAGCGACGAACATTTGATTGACGTGTCGTCAGCTTTTTTGTGTTCCTCTTAGTGAGACGGATCTTTTGGCATACTCCGCCTGAGGTTTGGACGCAGGTGGAGTACGGTCGGGTTGGTTTTGCCTTAAAAACCAACCGGGCCCCTGGGACGAAAAAGCCATTAACTATCAGATCGGGCGTCCGATCGACGCGCCGTCTATTGCATTGAGACCCCTATGATGAGACGGTCCTTTGAGATTCTTCTTCGTGGGACTTTGAGATACTTGGAGTAACGACCAGTAGCTCATGGAGCGGACCCTCCCGGAGACGAGCGTGTGGAGTACGGAGACCGGGTAGCTGATTGAGACCCGACGACTGCTGATCGGACGACCCGGTGTGTCACAGGGGTGCGCTTGGTTGTAGTGGTAGACCCACGACAGAGGTTCGCTTGGTTGTAGCGGCACATGTGTATGCTTGGTTGTAGCAGCAGACCCACGACAGAGCTGCGCTTGGTTGAAGCGGCACATGGGAGCGCTTGGTTGTAGCGGTAGACCCATGACAGAGGTGCGCTTGGTTGTAGCGGCACATGGGAGCGTTTGGTTGTAGCGGAAGACCCACGACAGAGGTTCTCTTGTTTGTAGCGGCACATGGGAGCGCTTGGTTGTAGTGGAAGACCCACGACAGAGGTGCGCTTGGTTGTAGCGGCACATGGGAGCGCTTTGTTGTAGCGGCAGACCCACGACAGAGATGCGCTTGGTTATAGCGGCACATGGGAGCGCTTGGTTGTAGCAGCTGGCCCGCGGTACTCGTCAGGAGGAGCACCTCAGCAGTCTTAGGTTAGTGAGCAGTACCTCGGAGTCGTGATAGGACCACTGTACACTCTAGAGACGGAGCTCTTCAGCAGTTACGGTTTCGATAGTGAAAATTCTGGTTTGAGCTGAGACTTTTGACCTTGTGTTTACCTCATGATTGAGATGGGTCACTTGCTAACTTAGGTATATGTATGGGCATATACCCGGGTAGTGGTTATCCGTTGATTTCACAATACTTGTGTTTCCTCATGATTGAGATGTGTTACATGATAACTTAGGTATATGTATGGGCATATACCTAAGTAGAGGATATCTGTTGAGATCTTCATTGTGGTTATCCTTGTTGGTTTAGTGAGACCTTTAGGGTCTCGGGGTCCCTACTGCGTATCGTTATACTCACCCCTGCACGGGCTATGCCCGCACCTCGTTGTGTTAGTTGCAGACGACGGGCAGTGCTGACAGAGGCCGAGTGTTCGAGGACTGGACGTTACCTGGAGGTGGACTATACTAAGAGATGGTACCCGGAGGAGGACCTCACGACGAGACGGTACCCAGAGGTGGACGTGACGATGAGGCGGTACCCGAAGGTGGACCACTGGGCGAGACATACTCGGAGCGGACGGCGGGACCTGGGGAGCAGAGGAGCTATCTGTACCCACCCTTCAGGTGGGATTTCCAATGGATAGCTCGGCGTAGCAGCTTTACTTTTCAGTTGTTGTTTTCCCTTTCAAGTTGTACTTTACATTTGGGCTTGTATTTCTGGCCCCTTTTTTACTTTCCACACTTACTGTTGTACTCAGTTTTTACTTAGTGTTTACTTCTTCCGCTTGTACTCTGTGGTGCTTGTTTTCTTTTACAAAGGAAATGTCTTCCCAGTTATCGGGATTTTACGCCTATGGTGCTAGTCGCCAGCCCCTGGCCTATGGAAGGCGGGCTTGGGGTAGTCACGACACGGGCCCCGAGGACGGGTCGTGACAGCGACCGATGAATTTGGTGGCAACTCTTACATAGTGAAATGATTTATTTTCAAATTAGATAATGATGAGGGGGATTTTTTATTTAGTAGAGTTTATAATATTGGTTATAAATATATTATATATAGGGTTCATGTAACATTATGTATTCCTATGTCAATTAAAATATCACATGGTTAAAATAAATTTAATAAAATAAAATGAATTTTTTTTTACAAAAAAATGAAAAGAAAAATTTTTAGGCATCAAATATAGGAAATCATAGTGAATATTTGAAATATTTTTTTGTCGATTTAATAGAACTGATTTAAATAATTAGAAATGAACTTGAAAAACTAGAAATTAATTTCAATGAAAAAATTAAATATGAAATAAAAAATATTTAAATTTAAAATTAAATCATATTAAGAAGATTAATCGAAAAATAATCCCAAAATATATTATTTTTAAATTCATTATAATTTTCAAAATAAAAAATAAATCATAAATGTAATAAAAATAAAATTATTACCAAGAAATAAACTTTTATTAAATTACATTACATTAAAAATAAATGTTTCTGTTACATTCACTTATAGTAAATATCTGGTTTGTAATGGAATATAAATATTATTTCAGTTAAACTTAATAATGTAACAAATTAATAGGAAAATAAAATAAATTAGTGAAAATAAATGAAATAATTAATATGAAAATTATTATTTATTAAAAAAATGATGAAAACTGACATAACGTGAAAGCCTTGTGTAATATAGTACTATGACTAACAATAAATAAAATAACTAAAACCAATAAATGAATCTCGATAATGGATATAAAACCAATGATTCTAAATCTAGTTCATGATCCGACAATAGGAGGGTATTAAGTTGGATTACATCAAGAGAAAGAGGTATGAGGCATTCTAATAGCCCTTTCTATCCTATTTCATCATCAGTGCCACTATAGTTTATTATTTATTTATGTCATCAGAATCCCCAATTTTCTTTCAGCATTTATCAATATAAAATTTTCACATATCTATGATCGGTCAGATCCTTATGTAATCCCTCATAAATCTCTCATTTTATTATTTCTTACACTATACATTCTTTGTAATTCAATATTTTAAAATGATTAAACTAGAGGCTTTTTTTAAAATCAACTACTTACTTGAAACTAGTGTCTACTAAGGGAGTCATGGGAATGGATCTCACCCCTATATCAAAAGGCACAATAAAATCTTGATAATGATTCTTAGAGACATAAATCATATGTATATTTTAAAAAATCACACATAAAAAAACATGGATTCAAAAGGCATTCCTCATTTTTTTCCCAGCTTTTAGAAGATGTAGAAACTAGCTGTTCATCTAAAGAATCCATCATTTAACTCTACAAGGACATTTCCTAGGTTCATGGTGTCAACATCATCTGTACGGGCCAAGATCCATGTGGTCCAATCCTTTGGGAGATCCTTATAGAAGTGGATCTTGGAGGAGTCTCAGAAGTGGTTAAGATGGGTTTGGCTATAAAATAATGGAAGAAAGATGATTTCACATCATGTAAGTGAGGTTCATGAAATTTTTTTGGAGAATTACCAATGTATACATATTTATGGTTAAATAAAAAAAGGAGATACAGGTTGTTCTTGGTCATCTTATCCTTGATGATCAAATGATGTGAAAGGGTTTACATGTTTTATAATTTCTCAATGTTGTCCAATTTTAATTGTTTTTAGAAGCACCAGTTTATTCACAAACCATAAATCCAGTGGATCATTTGCTTTCAATAAATGTAATTCAGAATCCATATTATTTTTTTTGGGAACCATTTGATTATAATTAATTCGTATCATTCACCTTCAATCCTTATTTATCAGTGGTTATTCAAGGTGAGTTCTTCCTTCACTTACTTCTTTTTTATCCCTCATTGATATTCATTCCTATAGTATCCTCTCTCTATGTTATATAGTTTTATTATCATTATTACTATTAGTTTTCCTTGATTTTATTTGTGTGGTTATTATATAGTGGCCAAATATATAGTATGTTGTTGTTAAGTGATGCACGATTTTCATGAGGTGTTTCTTTGTCAAGGTGTTTTCAAGGAAGTTAAATTTTGGAGAGAGATTTTCCTAATGTACGTTGTTGTGGAAGAAAAAAATTACATTGGGGATGCATTAGTGGGGTAACCATGATGATTTCCTATTCTATTATATGATATTTTTTATTTGATAATTGGTGAAAGTTATCCATTATGAGGCTGAGATATTAGTAAGCCTGTATAGGTGATTAGTTAGTTTCAATGTTGTGCACTATGCTTTAGCATGAATTATTTCTCTTTTTCTTGAGAGGATCATACTCTATATACTATTATGCTCATCCATTGTATATGTAAACCTTTTCAAGGATTGTTATATAATTTTAATGATCAAGATAGATATTTATATCTTGGGGTTTAGCCAGAGCAATTTGGTTTTTGTGATCATGATCACCTTTACCTTTTTGGCACCTTTAATTTTCTATCAGATGTTTAGAACTGTTTGAAATTTCATGTTTTCAGGGTGATCAAGGTAGTCAAAGACGAAGATTAAAATTATGGTCTATATCCGAAGGCCCATAAAATCAACACACCAATTTAATAATAACATCTGAATTGATAATTCAATTGTGTTGAAATTATTAAATCTGTTAGAGGAATCTAGTAATAAAATATTTTACTTCTATGAATCCTTCAAATTTGGAAATATTAAATATTAAATTCAAATGTCCATAATGGGGATAAATCTGGACTTAATTTTGTTTTCAATTTTGAAAATTTATATTTCCATTAATGTCTTTACACCCTTTTGACTCTCCTAATTAATTGAAAGGAAATTAATTATTTCCTGGTGAAACAATGTTTTCAAATATTCAAATATATGGAGCTATTTTTTAAGGTATTTTGTAATGAATTTTTTTCTTTCAACTGTATTTATTACAATGTTAGTTTATAATCACAAGCCATTTTTCACAAGTAATTTGTTTGATTCACACAATATTTTTAACAAAATTTCTTCAACATTATTTCTTATAATATTAATTTTAGTATCATTTTGATATCATTAAAAAAATATGTGAATTGTTTCACGAAAACACTTGTGAATTTTTCACAGAACAGTCGAGTGACCATTATTTAATTATTTTTCTTCATTATTTCCATCCTCAAGAGTTTATAACCCACTCACATTGATATAATAAAATAAATGGTGGGATAAACCTATAATGTGTTAATCCAAGGATTTATGAAGCATATATACTGGATGTTAACTATAATTTAATAATATTTAATCAATTATTTTATTTCTGTTTTATATTTCATGGTTCTCTTTCTTCCTCCTCCTTATTGAATTTAATATTCCAAATATTTATGTGATATTACGATCCTTTACCCTAGAGTGATCTTTAAGATGATCATGCATGATTATGTGTTCTAATAATATGGTTTTGATGTTGTGAAACCAATATGTGATTAGGTTAAATTGATTTCATTTACTTATTTCTTCTCATTGTAATGAAATTGAAATAATTGAAAAATGAATTCATCCAATCTTCCCAAAGCAATAACATAGGATCAACCCATTAATTTTACTTGTATTCACTGAATTCATAATAACTTCTTAATAGTAAAATAAACTTCAACCAATTTTGGGAACATAATAGTTAAATCACCTTCATAGAATGTGTGTTTCTTTAGGTTATATATTAGGTATCTGAGGATTTGATAATCCATGCTATGATATAAGAGACCACTTACACAATATAACTTGGGTCAATTTGGGGGAATCAAAATATTTGGGACTTTTTTGGGAATCCCAGTAATTAAAATTAGATCCTCTAAATCTATCTACCCCTTTTCTATTTTCTCGCCCCCATTTCTATTATCATTTCACATTTCTATTTGTATGTATCGAAAGTTTCCCTAATACAAACTTCAGTCAACATCGATGGAGTATCTTCCACATTACCCTTCATATAAAAATTCTATAATAAAATGGAAAATCTTCCAAATGTGATCAGCATGACCATTTAGTTATCATTATTTTTCCTCCAAAATCCCATAAGTGAGTAATGCCCATAAAATTCATATGAGATGCTGAAGATCAAACTAGATCTACAATTACTATAATTAATTGAATTATCACACTTTTTATTGAACATGGGATTTCACATGAACCAAATTCTAAAAAAGGGATTAATATTAATATTATACATGTGGATAAATATGGGGTTGTAACATTATTGAATGTTGGTATTGGATAACTGTGGAGGTCCAAGTCAAACTAAAGACATTTGAATACGTGCCTTCTGGTATGAAACCAGACTTCTACATTTTATTATTTTTATTTTTTGATTTGTCGTTATGGTAACCCCTTGAGGTTTCCAATGTGATCTTTTTTTGTGATATTTAATTGCTGAAGTCGTTCAGTATTTTCAATTAAAACACATGACTTATAGAGTTCAAACCCAACCATATATTATCCCCAAGGATTCTACAAGTATTGTTATTCCAATGTGATTAGTTTATTATTGATGGGTCATCAATTCAAACTAGGTGGTTTTGTTCCATGATTTCAATTCAAATCACGTAAATCCCTCTTTCTTCCTAATTATGATATCTTTCTCTTCTATTTCAAAACTAAGGGTAGCTTTATTCATTGATGGGGGGAGTGAAATTAAGGGGTTATGACAAAATTGGATATTATGATAAAATTTTAATTCATTAAAATTTCATACAATAATGTAAACATTAATCATGAAAATTGAATTCCAAATGATTTTTTAGAGCTTTATTATGATTTTAATTCGCATTTATGTTTATGATCTTTGTTTTTGGAAAGTGGGACTGTCGAATGTGATTTTACAATTTTTAATTCGTTATCATTTTAGTCAAGTTTCCTCAATGTACATCCATTGGATTTTGGGTGTATGTTTGAGTTATTGGGTCTCTTTCATTATATCATGGGGTTTGGTGTGAAATTCAGTTTAATTTTAGTATCAAAAAATGAAAATTATGACCATGTAGGGAAAATTGTTTTCCTAATGATTAGAGTCCATCACTTGGGGATCATGACATCATAGTCTTATTTACCAGATTTATGCTTTATATCGCTATTTTCGATCAGGGAATTTACAAAATGTGTGGCCTTTGACACATTGGAAGAGTGATTCCATGGTTTCCTTGCTCTGAGTTGGTCCTATAATATTTAATATGGATAAATAAATCATACAAAAAAAGGATAAACATATTAATGATTAATGTGATTCCCACATAGTGATTCCATTTGTTTTACCTTAAACAATAAAATATCCCACATGACTTTTGAGATAAACAACACATCATCAAGCTTAATTAAAATTTGTTTAAATGTGGAAATGAAATTGAACTAAAGAAGTGGCTTGGGATTGGGACCTTCTTATGATCCTAGATTTTGTGATTTTTTTATAGGATTCAGGATTTATTGACATGATTTCTTTTGTCGAGAATTGTTTGTTGAAATGTTTTTGAAAAAGTAAATACAATTTCATATTTTTGTGATTAATTTTTTTTGGGAATAGAAATATTCATGTAGGGAGTTTGAATAGATAAAAAATTGGATAATATTCTTTGATTATATTTTAATATTCACTTGTTTTGAAGTGCATGCACATCAATTGTAATGAACCAACATTTTATCTATGCAATTACTTCATAATTGTTATAATTCCATATAATATATTCACATTAAGAAACTAAATTAAAAATCATTCTTAAATAAAAAATAAATTATATTTATCCTTTAATCTAAATTTTTTCAGTCCTTTGATTTGAATTTAGAGTATTTTACATACATGGATAAAATTAGTAATATGTTTTGAGTCTGATAGGAAAAAAATAATATTTTTTGAGTTGTAACATATCCTTATGAATAGTAATTTGACCAATATGAATTGCAATATGACCCTTATGAAAATTAAATCAAAAATGGGAATTGGAACCTTAATAATGAATATGTAAATACAATTTATCCATCCTATAAGTGACAATGGGATATAATTGTATTATTGTATTAGTATTATTTTATGGCATAAATATTTAATTATTAATTTTACAATGGAAAATAAAATTCATTTTCAAAAATTTATTCATAAATTATAATATTTATGACTTATTATATTTAAGATAAATTTATTAGACCTTAAGTAATTTTTGGGTATGTTATAAAATGAGATTTAAATTAAAAATCTATTTTATCATGTAAATGATGATCTTTTTATTAATGATTAAACTAATCATATTTAAAAAAAAATTCATAAAATGGAGATCTTTTTTGGGTTATACTTATTGAAAACGTTTTGGTAAAACTTTTCATATTTTTCTAAAATAGATGAATTTTTGTTCAGTAGTAAAATACGATAACTTACAGTATATAAGAATTATAAGCTTAAAGACCTATTCATTGATTCCTAACTAATATAAGAACCAATGGTTCTAACTAACATTATCATGTTACTATATCAATTTATGAAATGATCTATATTACGTTTCTTGTGGAAATATAATAAATTATTCAATATACTATTGAGAAAACCCCTCCCCCTCCACTATAAATACCACCCCTCAAAACATCATATCCACACAACTTTAAATCATTGTTCCTACTAAAACGTACACTCAAATATATTCCCATGATCCCTCCCCACGTCCATCAGAAAAATATTTCAAAAAAAGGCAAAAACCTCTCCCTTAAGGAGGCTATCAAGGAAGATATATTTAAGAAGAAATTTCTCTATCTTCTCATTAAATTTCCATTCAAATTTATTTTCATTTCATATCTTATAAAAATGTAATGATAATTATACTATGATTGATATAATAGTATTATATCATGTAAATTGATGATTATTCATTATACTCCATCCACTTTGTATTTGTATATTAAAAACGAATGCATCACCCTTGATGTCTTAATTTACTGTCATCATGGATGATGCACGTCTATTTCACTTCAACATCATCTTGTCTATAAATAAAACCATTAAATTGTTGAAAAATTATTTTAATATGTATTTTTTGACACCTTTTATGATCTGGAAAAATACTTATACAAAATTCTAAATGATAAAAGACAACATGTTCGGTGTAATCCAAAAATCACCCAAATGAAACCAAAATGATCGTCATTAAACTTTATCTATTGATTCATACTCATAATATATAAAAATTCATTGTGAGATAATTTAAATTCTTATAATATCATTAATAACTTTAAATTTTAATTTTTAATGTTTATCCATGTTCTACGCAAATATGATTCATCCGTTCATGTGAACCATTCATGAAAACCAATAAAAATCACACACCCGAACAATGAATTTAAACTCTAAAACTTATACAAAAGACTATAAAAGACGATAATAAAACCATAATAAATTAGTTCCATGTATAAAAGGTTCTATAAGTGTTAATTAATGAATATAATTTCATTATACTGGACATTAAATTGATAAATGTGTTTAGATACAAGGTAAATAGAATTCATAATACAAACTCTCTTTTTTTGGTTCCTCTCTTTCACACCATTTAGAGAATGTTAATTCCTTAAAGTCATTTCATCATCATTATATTTTAGTTTCTGATATATATATGTTTTTTAATGAGTTTATGTAAAACTCAATGTATTAAAAAATAAATATTATTCAAAAAACAATCCTTTTACATCCCACTCATGTTTGATGGTTTTTCAATCAAGAACATTATTACCTCATTCATTTGGGAACCCAATGTTTTTAAATTTATTATTTATGAGTAAAACCCCATTACATTTTATGAGTAGTTTTGTTTTCATGTAAGATATATGTTCTATGTGGAATTCATGACAATGTAACTATTATGATATGATGGGTGAACCCTAGAATTATATAGCTCAATGTATGTTTTATGATGTGGGGTGTGTTCCAATAAAAATATAGTTCTGCAATTAATTGTGTAATGTAAATAAACACATGAGTAAAGAAAAATATTTCTGAACATGGTGCTATCGTTTTTCAAAACAATGTTTGGTAGTTCACAACTAAGACGTGATGTTTCATTATTATGCATTACCACATTTTAATACATTTGTTAATTATTCCAATCATGTTTATGATTTTATTCCCATGTTTTTAGGATAATTAATATTCTCACCCAATGTTATATTGTCTCATGTTAATGTACTCTTACTAGGATTTTAGCTCACCCAATTTGAGTTATATCCATAGGTGGCTACTTATACTAATGAGAAGTGAAGAGAAAATAAGAATCTTAATAAGAAGGAATTAAATAAATGTTTTGTGTCGTAACTGTTATGTATGGTCCATGTTTTCCGAGGACCCTAAAACACTGGATCATTGATGTGTACTATTTTTATTTTTTTTATTATTAAAATAATGTAATATTAATGTTTGAAAAGGAAGTGTCACTATAGTTAGTATCAGAGGATGATTTTGTTAATTTGGGAATTAGGAATTAAGAGAACCATATGGAAAACTAGTAGTTTGAGACTATGTATATGTAAGAACTCAAGAAGCATTATGTTAAAAATGATAAACATATGAATCTGAAAAGATATTCCTTTATAAATAATTTCATAAATGAATAGATTATTTATTCCAGACGTGCTGACTTCAATTTTGTTATAACATTTCATATTTTAGAAAATGGTGGGAACTGGGAGATTCCAGACCAACACCCCATGCTGGGGACAACACAAAAATTTCCCATATGACATCTCCAACACATTAGGTGGTAGAGTTGAAAACACCATGATGATTATTACAAAACTACCTCAGGATATGAAAAGTTACCTAAATAATGTGGAAATACCTCCTTCTCATATGAGAGATAAACATTCTATTGAGTGTTTTATGTGGAAAAGACCACAAATGTTTATTGATTCATCCAATTCACTGGATGAAAAACACTGGGTCAAAAAAATGGGGAAGATATTTTAACTACATTACTATTATAAGATGGAAAAGTTGACTCTAGCCATTTATTTTCTAGATGGAGAGGCTGATCAATGGTTGTAATTGATTAAGAACACCATGCCTATTGATGAAATTTAAGAGATAGAGTGGTAAGACGTCAGGATAATGTTTCATTATAATAAATTCACATGTAATCTTTATACCAAGATGGATAGATAATTCATAGAGATAAATAAATAGGATAGAGAATCACTCATGGCTTACGAATTTATTTTCACAAGCCACGAATATAACTCTTCGAGTTTTGTTATCAAAAATGATAGAAAAATTTATATATTATTTAGTGGATTAAAAAAATCTTAAAATGGCTCCTGAAGTTATATACATTCAGAGTTATAAAGAAGTTCTACGTTTTTCTATCAACATGTATATGGATTTTGGAGGATGTTCCCATGGATATGGTGATAAGAAATGAAAGATAGATTTTCATGTTGGACGATCTAATGGGAATGGTGGAATAAAAACTCAACCACCCACCTGTTAGAAATATGGGAAGAAGATTCCTAAGAACTACCTCAAAGGGATGGGTAACTGATTCAATTGTTGTAGGGAATTCCACCAAGCACAAGAGTGTCAAAAAAACAAGAGAAGATATGAGAGTGTGGTGGATGAATGGTGAGAACCACCCCCGGTCCAATGCTACAATTGTAGGGAAAAAAGGCAGTATGTAAGCTCGTGAACTAAATTTCATGATCATGAGGGTAATCAGATTCATGATCCACTAAATATAAATTAAAATTGTAAGGATTATTCCATATCTATTGTGGACGTTGAAAAATAAAATGAAGTCATAAAAGGTACACAACCTATTCACTCATGAATGGAAAAAAGTATTATTTGATTCCGATTATATGAATTTATTTATGTCTCACATGTTTTCAAAAAATATTGAATCAAATCCACAAAACCATGTATGAGAGATGACCTTAAAAACACCTAGTGGGGAAATCATTGCAACCCCAGTGTCGACTCTTCTCCTATTGGAGTATGTTGGAATATTATTCCAGCGAATCACATAATACATCACCTGGTGGAATTCGATGGAATAATGGGAATGGATTGTCTCTCTCTATATATAGAACATATAAAATTTTGGTAAAATTGAATATATTTTCATACTCCGAACCATCCCTTTCTCCAATACAAATTCAATGAAGATCATTAATATCCTTTGAAAAATACTTAAACGGTGTGGGTGTTGATTCCCTATGAAGAATCATACATTGATAAAATGGTTGAGTCAAATGAAAGTGTCAACCAAGAGGAAATAAGAATTTTTATGGAATACATTGATGTATTTATTACAGGGTTACCCACACTACACCTAGATAATGAGGTAGAGTTCTGAACAGGACCTGTACCTAGATCTAATCCAATCTCAATGTGCCCCTATAGGAAGGATCCTATTGAAATGGAGGAGTTAAAGAAATGGATGAAAGTGAATTTGGATAAAGTGTTTATACACTCTAATAAATCACCTTGGGGTTCAAAAGTACTCTTTGAAAAGAATAAGGATGGAACATTGTGGTTCTGTATTGATTATCGGTAACATAACAAGATCACAAAAAAAATGAATTCTCTTCCTAGTATTGATGGCATGTTTGGTCAGTTGAGAGAAGTTCAATACTTATCATAGGTGGATATCTATTTTTGATATCATCAGATAATGGTAATGAAGTAATATATTCATAAGCATTCCATCCGTACAAGGAATGGGAACTATGCATTTTTGGTGATTCCCTTCAAACTTACTAATGAACCTGTCATCTACACTGATTGGATGAATAGAATATTTAGAGTTTACGTCGAAATTTTTTTGGTCATCTTTATCAATGATATTTTCATCTACAATAGGATAAAGGATGAACACAAAGAACATATAATACTCGTGTTGGTGACATTAAATATGGAGAAGTTGTGAGACATGTTTAGCTAGTGTGACTTTTGGATGAAAAATGTAACATTTTTGGGACATGTGATCACAATTGATGGAATTTTTGTGGACATTTCTAAAACCAAAGTGATTGAGGAATGGACCATGCCCTCTAGCATCACAGAAATCTATATTTTTCTTGGATTGTCTTGGTACATCAAATGTTTTGTGAGAAATTATCCTGATTATCAAGATCTCTATTTATGTTTACAAGGAATGGAGTAAAGTAACTGTGGAAAGAATAATGTGAGGAATGCTTTATAGAGCTAAAGAGATCGATGATCACTGAACCTCTAATTTCATTACATAAATGTGGATAATGTTTTGTGATATACAACGATGCTTCCATGAAATTATTGGGATGTGTACTCATGAAAAATGATAATGAGATTGCCTATGCCTCATGAAAGTTGATGATCAATGATAAGAAGTACCCTACACATGATCTAGTGATTTAAACATATATTTTTGCCTTCAAAATATGGTGGTATTACCTCTTTGGTGAGATTTTTTACATATATATACCAATCACAAGATTCTGATTTGTATATTCACTCAAGAGGAGCTCAAAATGCATAAAATGAGATGGATAGATCTTATGAAGACTACGATTTCTCTATTCACTATCATCTTGGAATGGCGAACATGATAGATAATTCCCCTAAAATGAATGAACTTACAACTATATCTATGTTGCGAAATGAGAATGACCTTATCTTCATATATATTCAAGTTATGGATTAATAAATCATAATTATAGGTAATAAATCCTTCCAATCCCAAATTTTTTCCCAACCATTGATCCAATATAATATTAACATGCCACAATTGGAAGATCTAGAATTGCAAAATACGGTGAATGTATAAAAGAGAGGGAAGCTGCAAGAGTTCCATATCGACCATGATTGTGTGATTCGGTTTTGAACATGGATTTTTGTGCCTTCATCCCCAAGGATAATGGAGTTTCTATTTTCTGAATCACATATCTTGACATTCTATATCCATACTAGCAACACCAAGTTGTATCGTGATCATCAAGAACACTTTTGCTGGGATAACATGAAGATGGAAATTGTTGATTATATCTCAAGGTGCTTGATATGTCAGTAAGATAATGTAGAGCGACTGAAGACCAAATGGATGATGAAACCTTTTCCAATAACCATGTTTAAATGGGAGAATTTGACCTTATAATTTTTCAAAAGTCTCCTAAATAAATTCAAAGGAAGTAATGCAATATGGGTTGTGGTGGACTAAATCACTTAGACTACCCACATTATCACTATTCAGGAAGATCTCTCACATGAAAAATGTGACATGATATATGTGAAGGATGTTTTAAGAATCCATGGGGTTCCACTCTCCATTTTATATGATCTTGATCCATGGTTCAAATCTAAACTTTGGATCAGTATCCATCATCATTTGAGTACTGAATTAAATTTCAGCACAACCTATCACCCCCAAACTGATTTCCAATTTTAAAGGAACATTCAGATTCTTAAGGATATTACATAATCATGATATTTATAATTTAAATGTGGATGGGATCATTATATACCATTGGTATAGTTCTAATACAAAAATATCATCCACTCGAGTATTCAGATGGCTCCATATGAAGGTGTGTATGGAAAGCGATGTAGAACACCAACAAGTTGGGATGAAGTTGGAGATAGAATGATAATTGGACTTTATTTTGTGAAAGATATGATAGATAAGGTTAATTTAATCTATTAACAAATCAATGTTTCCGAGAGATTGAAAAATATCTTTGTTAACTACCATTGAAGGGACATGCAGTTCAATGTTGGAGATGATGTCTTCCTTCGAATATCACTGTTGAAGAGAGTCATGTTGTCCAGAATGAATGTGAAGTCACATCTAAGGTACATTAGCCACTATGAGATCCTTGAATAGATATGATTTGTCTCCTATAAGATATAACTTCCACCAATTATGGATAATGTTCATGATTTCTTCAACATATCACTCTCGAGGTATTACATATTAGATCCATCGCATGTACTGAACTCATATATTTTACTACTAGAAGATGATCTCCTTTAGGAGGAGTAGCTGATAATGATTTTGGACCAGAGGGAAATGTTTATATACAAAAAGTCAATGGAACTTGTCAAAGTATTATGGAGGAACCATAAGAATGAAGAAAAACATATGAACCATAAGATGTGATTAAGGAGAATTAGCCTCCCCTGTTTTAGAAAAATGAGATTTTGGGGGTGAAAATTCAAATGGGGGTAAGAATATAACGACAAAAACATTTAACAATGAAATTTCTCATTAAATGTAGTAATATAATATACTATAATCAAATTATGAAACACAATGGAACATCATTCATAAATGAAATACTAAATTCAATGTGTCATATAATCTTAATTTTTCATCTCCTGTGATTTTAATTACGAAAATCTGACAAACACAGTTGTGAGCAGTATGATATTTGGAGTTTGATAAGACAAACATAATTTTTTTAATAGTAACATAACATTATGAATAGTAATGTTAACATTATGAATAGTAATATGAACCTTATGGATTGTAAATCAGCTAAGTGAATAAGAGCCTTAATAATGATAGTGTAAATAAAATTTATCCATCATTTATGTGACAATAAGATATAATTATATTTTAGTGTTGGTATTCTTGTATGTCAAGAATATTTAATGATTAATTTAATTAGTGAAGAGAAAATTTATTTTCAAAAAAAAATTATTGATAAAATAATTTTTTATTTTTTATTATATAAAAATAAATTTAAATGACCTTAATTAATTTTTCAAAATGTTATAAAATGAGTTTTAAATTTAAAATATGATTTTTCAAGTAAATATTGATTTTAATTAAAATTTAAATTATTCATATATTGAAAATTATTTATAATAAATGATATTCATTTGTGGATTCTAATAGTTGAATAGTTGTTCTGGTAAATTGTTGAAATTTTTCTAAAAAAAGATAATTTTTAGTGAATAGAAAAATATGTTAATTTATAGTATATATACATTATAATCTAAAATAAATATTCATTGAGTCATCTAAAAATTTAGAAACATTGGTTCAATGTCACATTCTCATGTTACTATATGTATTCATGTAATATTCTCTATTACTTTTATTGTGGAGAAATAATAAATTAATGAATATAATATTGAGAAAACCCCACCCATTCACTATAATTACCACCACTCACTACCTTTTTTACTCACACCATACAAGACCTGTACCTAATAATCATTCTAATCAAATATCATCCCAATATCCTTCCCCACTTCCATCATATCTAGGTCTCATAAAAATACCAAAACTCTCCCCTAAAGTGGCTCTATAGGAAGATATATTCAAGAGGTAATTTCTCCCTTTTTCTCATGCAATTTCCATTCAATTTTAATTTTTTTTATTCTATTAATAAAATCTCAAGATAACTCCAATATGATTGATATAATTATATTCAATCATTTAAATTTAGTTATATTCATCTTAATCCACCCTATATCTCTTTGTTTATAAAAAATGTAATCATCTTCTGTAATGGGGTAATTTACTTACATCGTGGTCAATGAACTTTCAATTTCCATCAATGCCATGAATACTGTAAATAAAACCATTAATTGGGTGAAAAATATTTACATAATTTTTTAACCCCTATTAATTTAATGGAATCATGTCTTATAGAAAATACTGAATGATAAAACAAAAATGTTTGTTTTAATCCATGAACTGCCCAAATTAATTCAAAATAGTCATCATTAAATTTTATCTAATGATTCATCCACATGAAATTTAAAAAAAATTAAATATGAGACCACTTAAAATCATGTAATATCAATAATAAATTGTAATATCAAATATGCATTTTTATCCATGTTCTACATGAGCTTCCATTCATGTGTATAGGGGAACCTTTCATGAAAACTAAGAAAAAGAACACTCCCAGAAAATAAATTTAAACTCTATAACTCAACCAGAGGCCCATGAAATATGTTCATAAAAATATAATGAATCAATTAAATGTATAAAATTTTATACAATTGTTTATTAATAAATTTAATTTCATTATAAAAGACAATAATTTTATGAAATCATTCGGATACAAGGTAAGATAAATTCATGAACCCATCTATCTTTCTTTGGGTTTTCCCTCATTGACCCCATTTTTAGTCTGGTTAGTCCTTCAAAATAATTTATTTATCATTATATTACCTTTTATGGGATTTTAATGTCATTAATATGAGTTTATGTAAAACAAAATGTTTTCCAAAAGAACACTTCTATAAAAAAACACATCATTTAATTCTAACTTATTGTTGCTGGTTTTGTATCAAGTACGTTATTTGCTCATTCATTTTGAAACCCAAAATTTGTAGATGTATGATAAATGAAGTAAAACCTAGTCATTTTCATGGGGTTTTAAGGTTTTAATTTGATATGTATTCTATTTTTAATTCTTGATAGTGTAAATGTCATGATGTGATGGGTGCACCTGGAATTATATAGCTCAATGTAAATGTTATGATTTATCATGTGAACCCTAAATGTTATAGAGCTCCAATGAATTGAGAAATGTGAAGAACATAATCATTAATGTTAAATTTGTATGAACATGATTCTATATTTTTTCACAACTATGTGTCGAAGTTTTCCACTAAGATATGATTTTTCATTTTTATGCATTGACACATTTCAATCCTTTTATTAATTCTACCTATCATGTTTATGATCCTATGACCATGTTATGATGATAATGATTATTCCCACCCCATGTTATATTATTTAATGTTCTTATCATATTATGAGTATTTAAATCACCCCCTTTGATGTATATCGTTAGGTGCCTACTTCTACTAAGGATAAGTCAAAAGCCAATAAAAAAAAGAGAAGAAGGAATTTAATAAATGTTTTCGGATTTAAATGTTATGTATGGTCATAATTTTCAAAAGAAAATAATCCATTTTATCATTGATGTATAATGTTTTTATATTTATCATCATTAAAATTATGTAATAGTAATGTATGGAAAATTAGGGTCACTATATAAATTTTAATGAATTTTATAAATTGAAATTCATTTCTCGTAACATGTTCATTTCATGTTCAATGAGAAAATTTCTGCCCAATCAATATTCTATTTGTGGGAAAAAAATTTATTGATTATTTAAATTTTAAATTTTGGTAAATGATTTACTAGATTTATTGGAAAATTTTACTTTCAGGATCTATGGATTAATCCCAATGAAATATAGATATTTTTGGAAATCAATGTCGAAATTTCTAGACAAATCATAATGGGACCTAAGACCATCAAACAAAAGTGGGAACCCAAAAAACCCAATGAAACCCAAATTAAACATTTATAAAAATAAATTTATGGATACCATTTCATTAAACTATTTAAAGATCTAATTAAAATGTATTTATGGTGATAATGGTGGTCAAAAAATGAAGATTAAAATTATGGAATATATCTAAAGGCCAATAAAATAACCCCACCAATTTAATCATAACATTGGAATAGAAGATAAAATTAGGAATAAATTTTTTTTTAAATAATAATAAACCTGAAATATTATATTCTACATCAATATAGACTTTGGATTCATCCATCTTCAATATCAAATTAAAATGTCCAAAAGGGGGATGAATCTGGTCCTATTTTTGTGGTCAATGATAAAAATTCAACTTTACATTGATTTCACTCTCACATTTTGACTCTTCTAATTAATGATAAGTTAATTGGTTGTTTTTTTGAAATTTTCCTTTTTTAATAGTATTCCTATACATGGGGATTTTAGTGAAGTTATTTTTGTATCAATTTTTTTTCGTTCAATTATATTTGATACTCTATCATTTAAGGATCACAAGCCATTTATCTAATGTAAGATGTTTGATTCAGATAAAATTTTAAATCAATGTTATTAATAATCCCCCATATTTTTTTTGATAACATGTTGACACATTTGAATCAAGGTTTGGTCTTTTTCCACCAATCCCTGGTGAATTTCATGACACAATGCTGGAGTGACCATTATTTCATTTTGTTCTTCAATTCCACCCAAATCAGTCTATTACCACTTCCTCTAATAAAATATAATTGATGGTTGGATAACCTCTAATGAGTTTATCTAAGGGACTAAAATCTGGTAGGATTTTATTTTATTTCTAATTTAATAATTATTAATAAATTATTCTATTTCAGTTTTCAGTCAATGTTTTTCATTCATCCTATTCGTTTTTGAATTTCATCATGAATTTTTTTCTCTTAATAAGATCCATTACCATGTATTGATCATTACGATTATCCTACTTGTGTATATGTGATTAGTATATTTTTGAAATGGTTTTAATCTAATATGTGATTAGATTATATTTATTACATTTAATGAATTATTTTTAAAATAATGAAATTGGAATAATTGAAAAAGGAATTCATCCAATCCAAGAAAAGCGATAACGTAGGATGGAATCATTATTTTAAATTGAATTCACTGAAGTCATAAATACTAATTAATCATAAAATCAATTTGAACGAATTTTTCCACATAATAGACAAATCACCTCTATAGAACATGTGTTTCTTTAGGTAGCTTATTTGGTCTATAAGGATCTGATAGATAATGTTGGGCTATAGGCGACCACTTACAATATATAACATGGATAAATTTGGGTACAACCATAAGTATAAAATTAATTTTGATATTTTATATTTTTTTCACTCTCTTACTCTTGATTATCTTATAGGATAATGCATTCCATTTTAAAATTTACAATACCCTCGGTGATAGTCACAAAGCACGAGCCTACTGTCGGTTCAACTCTAACAGTCACCATATATCTCCCATCATTGTGGTATCTTTTTCGGGAGGTTTTCATGAATGAGTTGTATCAAATGTTTACATTTGAGTTATTTGATAGAGGTTGGATTTAGGAACATGTATGGCTACATGGGTTGGTAGGAAAAGTATCTCATCTAGTTTTTTGAGTAACATAAACATGGGAGACGAACTAAGAGTTGGGTATTTAAGCCCCCATATTTTCTGATGCATGGATATTTTTGTTTTTTGACCCTACTAAATGAATTGATAATATTTTTAGGGTAGATACATATGATATTATTAGGAATAATAATTATTTTATTATATGTTTTAAATTGTTATATCATGGAATAAGTTAAAACATTAAAAAATATTATAAAATAAAAAAAATTGAATAATGTTAAAAATTCCATGTTATAGTTTTAAAATATATATCAATTTTTTTTCTTATAGGCTTGGCTCCAGTCCAACTTCCTCAACCAGTTCACGTTGAATATGTTCTGTAGGATGTTCCAAATGATCTCCATAGAGTAGAGTTTGTTGATGGAAAAACATGGAGGAGTACACTCTGTGTGTTTAAACAATAGAGTCTTCATTAGTATTAGGGATGTATTTTAGATACTGTCATGGAAGACTAGTTGGAGGAGGTTGAGATATTCTTTAGTTTGATCCATGATCTATAGAATTATATGGTTTTTTTTATTTTGATAATGAAATTTGGATAAGTGGGGCTGTGGTTGTCCTTATTATCTAGGGGTTATGAGGAGTGGGTTGTTTCATTAGAGATATTCTGAGACCTGTACAGAGTAGAGTTTCTTTAATTTACCATTAAGTAAGCTCTTCAATATTAGATTGTTACAATTTGGTAGGGAATCTCATGTGTTAACGTGTTGATGATCTGTTTCAAGACCCTATGGTGATATGATTCAAACAATCTCTATTATGGGGAGGCCTTAGTGATGTTTTTTTAGGAGACGTTGTTTCTTGAGATCAAAAGATAGGTCACACCATTTTTGATGAAGAATAATCTATTGGTTTACGATATGGTAGTGGTTATTTATAGGATTCTAGATATAAAGTTTTCTTAATTTTGGGGAATATTTTAGGATTCCCCACAAAGTATAATTGTGGTATTGGGGTCCCATTTTTCTTGATAGAAGTGTTTATAGTAGGCCAGGGGTGGGTCCCAAAACTCATCATCTTATTTCTCTAGGATCAGTGACTCTTAGAAATATTCCAAGGGAACATACACATGTTTTTATTATGGAGTTCATCGTCATTAGTAGAGATTTTACCTGACCATTCTGAGCAGTCGGCATGTTCCAGTTGTAACTTTTCATGTTCATATGTTGAGGCGGTTTCATCCTAGGAAGCAGCAGTGGTGTGTTCCTATTTTCGATTAGTAGATATGAGTTGGGGTAGGTAGTCTATATCATTAAGATACTCTTCTTCCTCAAATAGAAGTGCACAGCCTATGATTTTTTCATTATAGGGGTCATCGAATTCATGGAGTAGTATGTAGTCACCATCAGACATTTATTTTTCCATTTCCATGAGATATGAACATTTATCAAGGTATCTATTACTTGTTTTATAAATAGTTTCAATCATTGTTTAATTCAACATACACATACTCTATTATATAACCAACCTTCATACATTTTTTTAACATGATATAGAGATGCCTTCTAGTTCCATTTTCATTGACAACTCTAGTTAGAGTTCGAGTTGACCCTTCGGACGTATGTGGAGACTATGAGATACTAATGGGATATTAAAATTATTAAGGATACATCCTATTTATTGGATATAGGAATATGATATCATCCTTGGTATGGATTATTTGTATTCAGTGAAGGATGTCAATGATTGATTTAGTAGGTATTTTTTGTTGCGCAGTGATGATGAATATCCAGTAGTGTTTTTTGGTGAGCGAGTCCCTTATATTTGTCAGATGTGTGTTCCATGCTTCTTATATTTGATGGATGAGTTGATGTTGATATTAACATAAGTTCATTAGATGATTTCCCATGGTTATATAAGAGTACCAATGATTTCGTTCTGTAGTATTTTGAATCAAACCCCCTCCATGGGAGATCCCATTGGTGATTGAACTATTTCAATGTATATATTCTATCTCAATGAATCTATATAGGATGTAACCTAATGGGTTTCGATAGATGTGATTGTAGATCACTGATCTGTTGTAGTGAGGTTTAGTTCAGTTGTGCATGTATCCTAGGGGTGCAATAGTTTTGTTCATGAAAATGGATGATTTATGTTTGCATCTTTTCGTGGAGTATAATCTCATGAACTAAGTGACATCAAAGAACCTATATCCTCCTCCATGGAATAATTTTTTATTCGATCATCTAAAATGATATTTTTTATCAATGATTTATTTTTGTTTAGTATATCACTAGATTCGGGTGAAATATGTGGATATTATAAATACATATTTCTGATGATGTCATGGGAATTACGAGTTCTTTGTGATCCTATACAGTTTGAATAATTCTCCATTTATGTTAATGGTGTTGATTAGTTCACTATTTAGAAGGTCCTTGAAAATTTTTATAGTGGATTACATAAAAAACATCCCCATTTACCCAACATTTGAGGAGGAAAATGTAGAGAATCTATGTGTTATTCCGGGATTTATTTATTGTGAGAATATTATTGGGAAGTTGTAGATGTGTTAGTTTTGGGATGGTGAAGTCCATTAATTGGAGAATGTGGTGTCCTAGTCGGAGGTAGTTGTAAATCCAATGAATATAGAGTCTGTGTGTCTTGTCCGTACCAAAATTTAGTGGCATAAGTGTGATATTTTCTTTTTCTTCCAGCCTATTACATGAGGTTGCTTGTCAATTTTTATTATGTTACACCCCCTCTGAGAAATTTGACATGAATGGATATGGCGTTATTGGGGGATGACTACTTTCATGCATCTATTCATTACCTAATGAAGAATTTGGTGAATGATCTAGTGTTTTTTTGTACTTGGGGGAGTTTAATTTTTGGATTTCTGTGATGCTTCACATCTCATCATGGGTTATGTTCTATTAAAGTAATGATATCTTATTTATTGTAGGTCTTAGTAGTTTTTTCCTCTTAAATATTACTATGATACACATAATCTTGACGTTATTGAAGTGGTATTTTATTTGTAGATGTTTTAAAATTACCTCATAGGAAATCACATTATTGAATTTGTATCCCATTATAGCCTGAATTATGTCATTTCCATGTGTGACATGTTCATGATTCATCATGGTTAGATGGGATTCATGTTGGAATATGAAATTGAAATTATATATATTCTATGAAAGGGAAATTGTATAGCCAATGTTCTT
The DNA here is from genome assembly GCA_963277665.1 of Viscum album. Lineage (NCBI taxonomy): Eukaryota > Viridiplantae > Streptophyta > Magnoliopsida > Santalales > Viscaceae > Viscum > Viscum album. The sequence goes on from OY728120.1 coordinate 1,691,297,866, forward strand.
AGTAGGATGTCAAGTAGAAATGATGTGTGTGAATCCTGGGATTCTTAGAGAGTGATGGAAGAACTTTCACTGATGCATCTTGATATGTGAGGGGATGGAGTTAGAGGCTTAATTTTATATATTAATGTTTATTCTTTATTGGTATAGTTAGCGGGGAAGACCAAGTATGAGGATTATATGGTGGAGATATGGAGAGACTATGTTGTTTTTGGTGAAGGCCATGATGGTTGTCCTGCGGATTGGAAACACCTGGAGTTATTTCAGAAAACAATTTTCATTCATTTGGAGATGTGTTATATTGTTCTCCATGAATTCCATAGTTAACCTTTGGATGTACATTCTATAAACACTATTCCATATCATACATTGAGAGATCAACATTAGTGCCTATGATGATGCTTGATTTTTTATAGTTTGCTTCTCAATGTTTGGTATTCCATACGGTGAAAGTCGACCATTGTGTTCCTGTAGGTTTTCTAAAACAGAATGTAATTCCATAGTAGAAGTGAGAGCACATATGGATGAACTTCATTTTCTGTATACCTTGAAATAAGGCAGTTTAGGATTTTATATGTGTGATAGTGGTTTTTTTGAAAAAATAATTCCACTTTATAGGGAACCAGAAGTTGTAATAGTGGAGGTTTTAAATAGCATTTATCTAGAAGAGGTGGTTTGACTCCACTAGGTCTTGTGGATGAGAACTTATGATCGAGATCATTGTTTTACCTCCTGCAAGTGGAGTGGTCTCTAGCATTATTTTATTTTTCTATTATGCTTTTTCAATTATTTGTATCCACTAATAGATGGTCATAAATAAATGACAATCATGATTCATGAATAAATGATACACTCTTATGTCATGGATTTTGGAGGTTCCTGGAAGATGAACCTTCCATTTGTCGAGTTTTATTACAATTAGTATTTCCACTACACCATTGGAATGTATCCATTTGAAGAATTTTATTTCTAATCATTCTGTTCTCCTTGTGATCTACTTGAGTAGGAGGGGAAGTGATTCTCGATCCAAAAATGGTATGGAATATGACAATGATGGTTAAGGTAATTCCGAAAAAGATGAAATAATAAAAATAATACCATAAGTCCAATAATAGTTATAGGATGAGGCCTCTGATGTTTTAATGTTGTGATCGCATGTTCCTGAAGGTGACTCCTCATTGTAGGATGTGAGGGTTTGGTCAAGGGAGTAAGCATTCAGCCCATTTTTTGGGAAATTTGAGGTATTTGGAAATGAATTAGTTATCATGTATTATATAGAACACCCCCATTGCTTATAATAAGACATGATATTTTTTATGTGTATTGAATTTACCATTACCCTTATCAATATTTTCATGTAATTTATTGGGGTTAAATATATTTTGATGATAATGTTACTTATGAAGAGTGGAATGTAGATATTTAGGACCACCATGAGAATGTTTTCTATAGGTTTGATAATCCCTTGGTTCGTGTCTTGTGGTGGCATGATGTGTTAGAGGAGGGTACCTAGAAAACTTATTTTAAGATGTGTGCTCAGTTCCCTGAGTGGTTTTTTATATCTACTCATGTAATTTTGTTCTTTTTTTGATATTAATACTTTTTGTATTTGATTGTGTTCCCCCAATTATCTTCTCCTATCATTACTCTCTTTTGAGTGGTATCCTCCCCAATGAGTGTTATGATTTGGTTATAGTAGTTTTTGGTCCTTCTCTAGTTTCCTCTGAGTGGGGTGGTTGAACTCATGTGGTGGCAAGACATTCGATAAGTATCCTGTAAGGAGGATGTTTCCATGACCCAATTCTATTTTCTTTTATATTTTTGGATTTGATTCTATATAATTATAAATTTATAGAGGTATGTGTTGTAATTTCCCAGATCAATGTGGTCAAACCCATTTTGAGTTCTCAAGGCTAGTGGGGCTTTGAGGAGGCATAGAAGTGGTCGGGTTGTGTTTGGATGAAAAATGTACTAAGAAGGGAGATTAAATGTTTTGTAATACTTACATGTCAGGTAAGTGAGGTTCATATGTTTTTCTAGGCCAGTTTATGACATTTAATTAATTTGGGATAAACATTAAAAAGGATACATGTTTTACATATTCAATATTACACTGAGGATTACATGAAACAAAATTTGAGTAAAAAAAATGTACATTCTTGATTATGTACATCTTTAAATGTTTCTAGATGATTAGGTTATTCACAAACCATATAACTAGTGTTTCTCTCCCTCCTCTTCAAGGAGTTCAAGCAGACCGCTCTATGAAATTTTGAGATCCATTCGATGTGAATAGATCCTTATAATTCTACCATCAATCTGTCGTGATCCATGGTGATACATGGTGAATGATTCATTCCTTTTCTTTTAGTTTCACCTGGATTAGAATAATGTACGCATATATCCTAATTCCATGATATGGAGTTTTATTTCCCATGTTTATAATAGTGTTTACATTGTAGGTAGTTAGTGTGGTCGTGTTGCAGTGTACTAGTATGGATGTAGTTATGTGGGAGAGGTGATCGAAGATTCATAACGTGTTCTCTTCTCATGTGATGAACATTGACAACCCTAGTGGTAGGATATTAAATAATTATATTCTATTGATGTGTAATTATATTTTTTACATGATTTATCCCATTTAATTTAATATAATTTTCCTAATAATTGTTGAACTATATTTGTAGAAATTTTATTGTGATAACATGTTGTTGATGATTTTTCTTTTTACTGTGCTAATGGTTTGCCTCATGTTCTTATAGATTGTGTCATATATATTCATTTGATTATTATACTATTTTCCATTATCTATATTTTTAAAGATCATAATGCCATAATTAATTTATAATTAAATTTAATATGGTTAATTAAATAAGAAGAATGGTTTTAATTCAGTGGATACTTTAATTTTATTTTAACAAAATTTAATAAAATGATTATTTAATTGATATTATCATCCCCATAATTAGCAGAATTGATATTTGGTTAATGAACCTGAATCACGTTTATTGATGTTAAGAACAATTTAAAAGTAATCAAAGTTGATAATGATACTTATCATTATTGTTGAAGGAGGATAAATGATAAGATAATGTTTTTCCATTGATTGGTTATAATAGATTGATTCTTTCACTATATAAAATACAGTTTCTACAAATTCTTTAAGACTGTGGGTATATCCCAAAAGTCTATGGGTATATCCTATACCCCTGTATTTATAAATAATGTATGATGGTGCTGTCATTATAGAGATATAGTCGGGGTTTCTATAGAAGCAGTGTGTATTACCTAGAATATTTTATCATAATCAAGTATTTTATTAAACCATGGGAATATATCTATACTGATGGTTTGTAGAATCATGAGTGTATATTTTCCTCAAAGAAACAACATTCCAATATTTCATTGAACCATTGGTATAGATACAATTCCCAATTGGCACTAGTAACCCTTCCACACAATTCTTAACCTATAAATAAAATAAAAACATCACTACTCATTCAAGGAAATACATATATTGTGTATTTATCATTCAACCAACATCTTACAATAATTTTTCAAACCATCTACAAAACTATAACATGAATATACATCCATACACCCTATCAATTCATTTCACTAAAAAACATCCACAAGTATCTTTACTAATAATTCAAACAAAGAGGGGATAAATATCTCCCCCATCACCAACATCATAATCCCCATCGCAATAAGAACCATCCTCATCACAAAAAAGAATAATTTAGTATAACAACAACAACACCATTATCATCATATTCATAATTTTCATCATCATCATCATCATCATATTCATCATCACCCCCATCCCCACCACTACCACAACCATCAACTTGACATCCACTAGGACCAATATTGACATAACATGGGGAATCATATAAAAAGAATAATTATTCCACACAAGAAAGAATGTAATTGTATCCTATCATGGGAGTGATGTACTTATAATTTTCATATATTTCAGGAAGTGTTCAGTGATTAGATTTCTTATTTCACCCTCTTGTGAATCTATTTTTTTCCTCAACATCATCTACATGAGAATTTGGCAGGTATGTTTTTTGATTGGTAAGAGGGGTGGCTGATGATTGTAAACAAATAGTGTATATGATGTTTTCCCAATTTGACATCACACTCTTACATGTTTCTCCATAGCTAATACATTACAGAAATGAAAATTTGACAAAAATTTGTCATGAAATTTCTCAGAGAATCCCTCTAGAGAACAATGTTGAAAATACAATCAAGATATTTAAAGACTAATTATGTATTAATATATTAAATATCAATAAAAAACATACCTATTTTCTTCAAAATGATAACTTACTAATATTCTATCATTTTTCTTTATACTCAAGAAAAATATTTTTTCTTAGGGCACTCAACCTTTGATGTGTAATTCCATTTGAAAATATTGAATAAAATGAATGTGATAAACCTAGAAAGAATTGAAATTCTATCTATTGAAAAAATAATTAAAATTACTAATCCTATAAATTTACATTTAATTATAAATTAAGACATTTTTCATAACATAAAAATTACATACTAACCAACCTGCTTAAAAATGAGTATGCTATGTATTCATCTTGTATTTTGGGTTTTGTTGGATTTTTTATAAAATAATTTGGTTATTAATTCACATCTTAATTTTGATCATTCATACATTAAGTTCATTTTAGGTTATCTTATTGGAAATTTTTTCAATTATCCATTTTTCCAATTAGGCCAACTTGGCCTACTAGGCTAATTAGGTCATATAGACCAATTAGTCCATTAAAGAAATTTAGTAAGATATGTCCATTTAGTATAATTAGTCTAATTATTACATTTAGGAGAATTTATACATTTAGGATAACTACACCATTTAGGTCATTCTATGCCAATTAGTCAATTTAGGCTATTTATTTGATCAAAATAGGCCAATTATTCCATTTTTTCTAATTTATTAAAATTAATACATTTAAGCCATCTCTAAAAATTAGGTGATTTATGATCTTTAGTATAATTAGTCATATTAGAAAATTTAGTGCAATTAAGTCAATTATCCCAATTAATATATTTATTTGGAAAATTTAGGCCAATTAGGCTATTTAGACCAATTAAACCATTTAGACCAATTAGGGCTAGTTAGACCATTTATTTAGCCTTTTTAGGCCAATTAGTCCACTTATTCCTATTTGAGACAATTTAAGCCAATTCATGCCAATTCAATCCAATTTCAGATATTTAGAAAGACGTTACCATTTATGAAAAATATAAGAATTATTCCATTTAGTCCATTTAGGCCTATAAAGAAAATTTGGGCAAGTTAATCTAGTTAGTCAATTTATTTTAATTAGGCATATTAGGACATTTATGATATTCTTTACATATAATCCCTGATCCCATTTCGACATTAGGCCATTAAGCCAATACAACATTATGTCATCATGACAATTGGATAATAGGATATTGGGCCATTGTATAATTACGCCACTAAGATAATTATATAGTAGTATAATTGGCCATTAGGACAATTGGACATTATTCCATTATGCCATTATACTATTATGAAAATTTGTCATTATTACATTAGGCCCATTGTCAAATTAATTAATTTGTGAAATTATCCATTAGGAAAATTTTCTTTTAGGACATTAGGACACCTTCTCACTAGGGAACTAATACAGTTTGGGATTTTTCCATTACAGTAATTGTCTATTAAGCCATTAAAGAAATTAGTGCATTAGTCCATTAGGCCGATACGCCATTAGGGCATTAGTTCCTTAGGCCAATAGGTGAAATAAACTATTAGTCCAATAGGAAAATATTTTATTAGTACATTTGGCCATTAGTTCATTTTGTAATTAGGAAATTAGGCAATTAGTCCATTTTTCTATTAGGCCATTGTGCCATTACACCATTATATAAATTTGTCCATTATGTCATTAAAACCTTAGGACATAATTCATTAGTCCTTTTGGTCAATTATACAATTAGTCCATTTAAAAAATATTCTGTTAATCCATTAGGACAATAGGCCAATTAGACATTAATCTATTAGGCCAATTGGCCATTAGTACATTAGGCCATTTGGCCAATAGTCCAATTGGACATGAGCACATTAGGACATTATACTAATTAAATAATTAATACATTAGGATAATAGGAATTTGTTCCATTAGGACATTAATCCAAATAGATAATTATTCTATTAAGGCAATTGTTCATTTGGAAATTAGGTCATTAGTCTATTATTCCATTATTCCATTAGGCCATTATCCCTTTTGTTCATTAGTCCATTATGTTATTTTTCCATTATTCTGGTTTGATATTAGGATATTAGGACATTATTCCATTAGTAAATTAGTCTATAATGTGATTATTCCATTAGAATATTAGGGAATTATTCCAATTTCCCATTAGGTAAATTTGAATATTAGGATACTAGGCCTTTGGTCAAGTCCTCAAATTAGGCAGTGAGGCCATTATACCAATTGGCCATATGGTCTTGGGTCATTAATATATTTTTTCATTAGTCCATTAGGACAATTTTACATTAAACAATAGGGAAATTAATCCAATTCTCTAATTGGACAATATTCCATTAGGAATATTAAAGAATTTTACATTAGGCCATTAGACCAATTGGCCATTACTCCATTAATTTTTTTTCCTTCATCCAAAAGTCCATAAGTCCAATTGTACAAATAGTCCATAAGGTCAATTGGGAAATTAATTTATTATATCAAATATCCATTAGAAAATAATTTCATTATGAAAATTGGACATTAGGACATTAGGTAAACATTAAATTTATACCATTAGACTAAATCTCCATTATAATATTTTTCCATTTGGTCATTCAACCATTAGGCCAATTATTCTAATAGGACATCTGGATAATAGTCCATTATCCCATTAATCCAATTTTTCTATTGGCCATTAGCCCATTTTCATGGAATATAGACTTTTTAATTGCCTAAATTTTCATTTACATGGTACAAACATGGCATCAATAAACGATGAGTTTCTTAGAGATATAGTAAATTTTACATGAAACAATAAAACAATCTTCTAAAATCATGAATGACTTATTCATTGGTTCATTCAAATTGAATTTAATATTTATCATATCACAGGGAAATACATCCATGCAAAGGGTGAGAAAATAGCTCCTTAAAGGAAATCAAGGAGAATATTTTATAATTTATATTGAGGAATGTCAATAAGAACATGAGGAATATCATTAGGTAATGGTAAAGGGATCACATGGAATATCATAATAAAAAGGAAAATTAATAAAAAAATAAAAATTTGGATACCCGATTTAAATGAGTCATTCAGATGAATATCACAATGTATTTTCACCGAGGCATCATAAGAATTTTTAAGGATATTCAACATGGTATCGTAAGAAATGTTATCTATAAATATTATATTATTTACCCAATGAATCATAGAGATATCGGGGTGAACCATTCATATGTATTAATTTTTATGTTATTAATAAAGATCATAATAAATAATTTCATTAATAAATCGTGGATAAAATATTAAAATTGGTTTCATATTAAAATCATGGAGTTTCATAAGTGCATACAAAACATGACCATTATTTCATTTTTAACCAATATAATGGTAATTAAGGTTTTATGTATGTCAATACAAGAATAAAATAAATCATCTCTATATCATAGTGAATATAACTATAAAATAATGCATTTTGGGTATTCACAAAATGAATAAATGATAATTTTCTTGAGGAGAAGAGAAAAATTTTTAGAAGTAAATCCAGAAACATAACATGTATTAAACATATTTTTAGAAATCTGTAAAAGTGATGGGATATGGGTCTCCCATTGATAAAAAATAATTTCTATGTAATGGAATTAATAAAAATTAAATAATTGTGAGTGAAAATAACATTCAAAAGACATATGAAATAATAGGTTCATGAATCATTGTGAAAATAACAATATTTACCATACATTAAAGAGATGCTCCTAAAACATGAGGAATGAAACCATGGGGTATTTAGGACAACATGGGAGGCCTCTTGGAGAGGTAAAACTAACATATTTTCTAGGATTATGTATTTTTAGTGAATCTAAAACTATAAATGGGTTGTTATTTATAGAAAAAGTAGGGTATTTGTTTATAATTTCCCTTTATAGTCCTCGGAAACCTAGGCTATGGAAAATAAAAAACCATGGAATTTACCAGGGTATTTTCCAATGGTATTGGACAATTGGGACATATTGTAACATCCCAAGTAATTAACGAATAATATATTTTCATATATATCTCTATTTATGAATTAGATAGTGTTTTAGAGGCTTAATATGAGATTAAATCCAATCTTATGCACCAAATACTCTAATAATTTTAAAAGATTTTTCCCACCTTTTGATGGAAAAAATTCATAAATCTAACTTTTGAAGATTTTATAAGCTCTATTTGTCATAATAAACTTATTCATTAGAATTGCGTCATTGATATTTACTTTGGATAAATTTTTGGTATTTTTCTGACAATTTTCATTTTTGTATGAATATTAAAAAATACTGTATTTTACTTCAAAACAGCCTTTTCGTCTAATTTAATTTTATAGTTAGATTTTACTTTTAATTTGTATTAAAGGTTAATTAGAATATATTTTTACCATTTAATCCAATGTTTGTCATTGTAATTATTTTCACTTATTAATTGGGCATAAACAAGTGTCAAACTTTTGATAGATATTTTTTCATAAAAACACGGTATTTGTTTTGACAACGAGAATTATTTTTAAATTAATTACTAAAATTTTTGTTTTTTGGATTTTGGTAAAATGGATTCCTTATATGGAATAATATGTTCTAAATTATGTAATTAGTACCCCTTTGTTTTTGGACATTATGAATAGTAACGATGACAATTATATTTAATTATAATGATTAATTATTAATCGGGTAGTTAAGGATAATAAAATAATATCATAATAATATAAAATGACCCCAACATGTGTTAAAATTCCCTTGGTTGTGTCATGGCCGACCATGTATATCCATGGGCCAACTTAGGGTCCCCATAGAATCACTTTTGTGTGATAGTGACCTTTTATCATATTATTTTTATAGAAAGTGAAATATAATAATTGTATGTAATACATAAGTAAGACAATTTAAATTGTGTTTATATAAATGATATATTTGACTATGAATATTAATTTTAAATATAAAATGATTTCTTACATCATGGTATTTTATTTATAATTTTTAGACATTAATTAAATAAATTTATTTATGACACAATGATGATATCGTTATTACCTAATTAATGAAATATTTAAATATATGATATTATAAGTTTTAAAAAAGTTTTGTTTTGAAATTTTGGATTCTATCCACGAGTTTTATAGATTATTATGTCATGTAAAATAATTGGTTATGATTTTTTTTAGAATGAATAAATCTTTTTTGCCTTTATGAAAATTCAACTACAAAATAGTGTCGAAATTGGCATAAATGAGTTTTTAAAACAACTGTTATTTTATTAAATGGTATATTCATCTAAAAAAATCTAATATTATTCAAAATGACATATAATATATTACTAATATCAATATTGATACAATTATGGGACTATTGGCATTTTAATGTAATTATTATGACCTTATGGTTTGAAAATAAAAAAAGACGTGGTAAGAATTATTAATTTTAAATAACGGTTAAAATTCAATGAAAAGGTGAATTATATGACCTCCACATGTCTAAATCCTATTGGTTGAGTTTATATCTACCACTTATCCTCATATAACTTAAATATATCTTTTTGGAACCATTATAATTTGAAAAAAAATTATAATAAATTAATATTTCATGACTTTCCATTAGTGCCCCACCTCCCTCATATAAAAAGCCCTCACCTCTACCCCCTTAACAACACCCCTCAAGCCCTTGGATCGTCCAAAATCTACTCATATTATCTCTCAAGATCCCTATATTACTTCTAGAATACTAAATTGGGGCAGAATTCATTTCAAAAGAGCCTTTGCCTCAAATCCAGAGAAGTTACCTGATTTAGATGTAACATCGTCTCTCAAAATCCTTTGTTGTATTGTCCTTCTTCACTCCCCCTATCATTTTTATTCTTTTATTACATAACAACAACATTATACTAAATATACTTGGATGTTTTTATGATAGGGATTTTATTTAAACTGACACACACCTATGTCTAATGGTTAAAGAACATACTAATCTTGTGGGTGGCGAACTTACTACCTCACGAAACGATGATTATTCAACATTCTTTTAAAATATTTCATGGTAGCCATTATTGTGTCACATTATTTATATATTATATATATATATATGTTATTAATTTTTTCTATATACTTATTAATTTTATATTTAAATCACATAGTTATGCTTCAAATGTTGTGGAACTGCAATAATTTCATCTGAGGAAGTGTGGACTACCGCTCCCTCAAGTGATGTGACTCTTTCATGCCATACATGGAACATATAAAGAATGGAATAAATTAACTTATGTGACCTATAATATATATATATATATATTATACTGAAATTATAATATATATATATATATATATATATATCATTTAGTTTTAAATCCATTAATATGACAATGAAATGAATGTACCATTCATGCATACGTACGGCCTACCGTCTCCGAGAACGGTAAATTTCATTATTTATCTCAAAATTATATGGAATAGTATAAAATGAATATATAGTGAATATATATGATATTTAAATCATTAATACCCATTTAGAGATGATGTAATTATAACTAATGTGAAATTATTTTCATGCAAGTTCATTTCTGAACTCATGTACCCAACATTGACAAAACGTATGATATGAACTCACGTAATTAAATAAGTATTATAACATGATAATATGTGATATGAAATAATAATATTACCTATGTTTATTAATCAGGAATATAAAGAATGAACGAGAACAAGTCGTACATGAGGTAAGGGACTTTGTCTCAATCTCCTATTGTTGAGGCATACTTCAATTTATATACAACCTTATTTTATTAGTTGTATAATAAAACCTTTTCAATTTTAATTTCATTCAAAATTAATCTTTTTACACGACTCATTTTACTAAACTACAAAATTAATGTTTTTGTCTTACGTATACTGCGAGAATTACTTCTCTGCCGCTGTGACCATTATTTGAGTTTTGGCTTCCTCTACAAGCCATAGATTTTATTAATGAAAAATAAATACCATGTTTTAATTTTATTTTATTTGGTTATTGAAAATGGTTTTGATAATGTTTTTATTATATCAATTTGTTGTATTGATATCATGTGATTGAAATGTGGAAATGTTATGTTTCCTTTATTCATGTTTTATGTGATACGATTATGTTATGGTTCTTGGGCATTGCTTATGAAGTCGGGTGGTTACGTTATAAACTAAGGGCGGGTGATCCGAAGATATATCTTCAATGCATTGGGTAAAGTGAAGGAGTTAAACGCCAAGGTTTATCCGAAGAGATTTAGGGAAAATACTATGATGGGTATTCCAAACGTAATCATGAGGGTCACTACCTATGTAAGAATGATATGAATGCCTCAAGTTAGCTTTATGTGTTATGATTTTTATGAGTTAATCATAAATCATATGATTTCATGAGGTATGTTAATGTTATTATTTTTTATGAGTAATGTATGTTTTCATTTATTCTTATGTATACATGGACTAATGTTTTCATTCATTATTTTTATATCCCTTACTGAGATTTTTATGCTCATCCCATGTTTTTGTAATGTTTTTCACTGGTCAAGGGAAAGGTACATGATGTGATGATAGTGTTGAGTAAGATTCAAGAAAGAAACCACGTTTTATTTTAAATATGTTTCCTTTGATGTAAAAAATTTAATATTGTCTTTGTTGTAACCATCTTGTTTTAATGTGGAACGTAATGCATGATTTATGATCTAATTCTCTAAAACCCTAATCCTAAAAATATTTTCAATGTGAATTCTTGATATAACTCAAGATTAAGTATTTTTTTAAGGCTGGGGCCATATACATATTACATTTTATTGTAATTCAAAAGAGTGTACTAGTATTTTATATTACATATTTCTTCATGGAAAAAGTAACTTTTTGGAAAAAATTATTTATTTAATGTTAAAGTATCCATTTTACACATTGGAATGTAAAATATGTATATTTAAATTGATTGAACTAAATTAAACAATATTTTATTAATAAAATAACATATTTTGATTCGTGAATTGTGGTTAACATATTGCTAAATCATTATTACATAATAAAATTGTCAATAATCATACAAAAAACCTGAAACACTATTTTTAAAAATTCATTTGAAAACAATATTTTACAAAATTCTTATAAATTCACCATAACATAATATAGAAATTATTAATTCAAAAATTTTGATTTAATTTATCATAATAATTATATAAATATGATATTTTTATCTTTTAAATATAAAAAACCATATTTAATAAAAATAGCAGCATGTTGAAAATGCATAACAAAATTTCCGACTGTTAGGTAAAAATTTATTTTATCATTTTTATGTAAATAATAGTGTCTTAATAATAAAATTTAATTAAAACAAATATAATTCATAATTTAATTTTTTTATTATAAATATTTGTTTTCATATATAGAAAATACAATTTCTATCCAAAAAATAAATTTAATAACTTCCATCCAATGTTTATTAAGAAAAACTATAATTAAAAAGAAATTTATGGGATAACATTTTTAATTATAGAATGGAATTATAATTTAATGAACTCTGGAATCGGTAGAGATTCCCCTATAAACCCCACATAAAACCTAATGGTAAGGTGGAGATGGTGATAGATTCATGGGGAGGCTCCACTAACATCGTATGACTGGAAATTCCCACTAACATAAAATTTTCCCAAAAGATATATTGTTCTAGTTTCACTTAAGTAATTTCGACAACAAAATTTCAACTCATTCTCTCAGATAAGAAATAAGTTGGTTACATATGTCTCATTGTACCCTCTAGTTCCCATGACTCTTCTATATATTTATGGTTCCTCCATAATACATTAATGATTTGGGTACTCCTATTACATAAAACCTTGTCTTGACAGTCCATGATCTAAACCAAGTGCTCCTCATAAGTGAGTTTGTGTTCTATTTGTGCCACCATAGGATTAAATACATGTGAAGGGTCATGTATGTACTTACTAAAGAAAGATAAATGGAATAAATTATGATCTTGTTCTATAGTTGGTGGAAATAAATATTGATAGGCCACTTCTCCTATGAAATTAATAAATTAATAGGGGTTAGTTTACATTGGGATAAGATCCCATTTCTTCCGAAAAAATGACATTCTTCTATGATGATATAAAATAAAAAAATTTGTCACCAATATCAAATTAAAAATCCCATTAGTGGAACATTGTTATCATATCACTTTGGCCAACTCTATGCAACATTTATGTTGTGTTTTATTGAATAAATATTTTTTCTAATCTCTTGTAAAATATAATGCCCTAGCAGCATTCTCTTACCAACTTCATCCGAACAAGTAATAGATCTATATCACATCCCATATAGAGATTTATAGGGTGCCATTTGAACACTCAAATGGAAGCTATTCTGGTATGAAAACATAATTAATGGGAGATGTTGATCTAGCCACGATTAAATTCTATTGATCAAGTTCTCATCATGTCCTCAAGTTCCTGAATAGTCTTTTTAGATTTAACATCTGTTGGGATAGATAAAACATACTGAAATTCAATTCGGTACTCATATCATGTGGAATACATCAACATATTTTTAACACAAATCAGGGATCATGATAAGAAAGGATAGAATGTGGTAACCCATGAAGCCTCACCACATCCATAATGTAAATAATGGAATTCTTCCCAAGAGGTAATTATTTTGAAATAGTGATTCAATGACTAGTCTTTCTGAGACTATACATTATAACCCATATCAAATTTTTCATGGGTTGTTCTCAAGAGACTACTTACAATTCCCATAATAATATTTTCCTATTTCCATGTTGGTATGGTTAGGGGTTCAAAAAACCCTTCAAGAAGTATTCATTCCACCTTAACATGATGACAAACTAAGAACCTATTAGTGTAGTGTAAAATATCACTTTTCATTTTATCCAAATAATAATGATCATGAAAGAACCTATAGATTTTTTTCTTCCCTGATTTATAGTGAATGTAGAGCTATGAGATTCATCCATCAAATCATTCATTATTTTCAAAATAGATGGAACACATAACGTTGTTGGATATTTTAGTATACCCTCTTAATCAGTATTGAACTCATAGAAATTATTTTAGTTTTTTATGCATTTCCTGTAACACCCCAAGATTTTATGAAAAATATTCTTTTAATTTCATTAATGTATTGGGTTGTATGCTACACCAAGATTACCTTGCGCTATACGCAACACCGTATTAGCTTGCAGTATACACAACACTTTTCTTGGATCGTGATACACAAAATTTTGATAATAGTTATTCTACGCAACATTGAGTATATATATATATATTCAATGTATAAATGAAATATGGTTGGATTATGTTATACGAAACAACAAAGGATTCTTGCACAGCACGCAACCCTGACTTGGCTTTCATTACACACAATCGCGACCTTCCTCGATAGCGTGTGTAGTATGAAATACCGAGTTTCACTAAACAACGATATACTATTAAAATATTATTAAAACTAGCTATTATGAATAGTAATAACCACTTTTTGAAATTTTATAAATTTTATTTTTCAAAATGGACTTCATTTTTGCATTCGTAATATTGAAATTAGCCTAGGGTGACATTTTGGTATTTTTCTGAAAAATTTCAATTTTTTATGAATAGTGAAACCACTAAGTGGTAGTTAAAATAACTGACTTTTTCATAAAACTTAATTTTACCGCTTCTGTGAGTGGAATTTCAAAAATCCAAGAGACACGGTTAATATCAAGGACTAAAATGTGGTTCAATGAGATAAAAATAATTTTTGGTGAATAGTAACTTTTTATTTGTTTTACCACAGTTAAAAGTAAATATGGTAATTAATGGTAAAATTGATATTATTATTACCATAACACATGTAATAATTCTATTGGAAAAGTGTAATTCAACCAAAAGAAGCCTTAGGAATAAAATATGACCATTTAGGCCCACTTGGATTAGATTAGGACATTTATTATTAATTTATTTAAAGAAGGGTTAAATTAGTTAAAATCAAAGTTTAATAAGTAAATAATTTTTAATATGGGGATATACATAATATAAATTCGACTATAAATATTCATTAGAAAGATAAAAAGATTTCCTACATAATGGTATTTTATTTTTAATTTTTAGACATTAAATAATTTAATTTATTTATAACACAACGATGATACACTAATTATCTTATTAATAAAATATGGACATAATTGATGTTATAAATACCCAAATAAATTTTATTTGAGACATTTTATGAACTAAACTAATTTTTTTGGTTAATATGACATGTTAGTATTTATTTAATTAACTTTGGTCGAAGTAATCATTCTGTTACGAGTTTCAAAAAAATCAACTATTGAATAGTGTCAAAATTGACATAAAATAGTTTTTAAAACAAATATTATATTATTAATTGTTATTTTATTCTTAAAAATTTTAGGTTCGGCAAAATGACTTATATAAGGTTATATATATTAATAAAACACATCTTGGGGGTCTCTTGGATGTATATGGTATGTTTATTAACAATATTATATAAAAATACAAAGTGACATGGTAAATGACAATTTAATTAACTAAGAGTTAAAACTAAAAGATAAGGTTAATATAATGACCTAAACTTGTCTAAATTATATAGGATGAGAGTATTTCAACCCATCCCCACCTTATCTTCGAAATAACTCAATTTGGAGCTACTTAATACCGAACTTGACATTATAATAAAAAAATATTTTTTGTTATTCCAAATGTGCCCCTCTCCTCCCTTATAAAAGGGCACCTCCTCCCCCTCTTCCTCACACCACATTGAGCCTTCAAGCTCGGCCAAACTCTGACAATTTCTTCTCTCCACTTCCCTAGAAACATCATAGAGGTTCTTGTCTTCTTCAAAGACCTATTTTAGTTCCCTAAAAGGAGGTCTCAAAAAAGCACTTCAAAGAAGAGGTAATGTCCGTTACCGATTCTTTCATCTTTACTTCTTCTTCCACTTATTCTTATTTAGTTGTTTCATTATGAAGTAATAACATCAGTATCAATTATATACTGATATGTTATTATAATTATGAAACAACCCTATTTCACCATCTATCCATCCTACAGAAAATGAAATCACCACGCGTGCCTACGTACGGAATACCGTTTCCACGCCGTGGTGTAATCTATTTTCCACCACCACCTTACTTGGATGGGTATAATTGTTTAAATAAAGACTATATATGACTATTATAAAGTGATATTGATTCTGAAATAGTATAAATACACTCTAATACAATTCCACGATCATAGGAACGATATCATCACTCGTGTGTACGTACGGAATATCGTCTCCATGATGTGATGCGACTTGTTCTACATGATCTTCATTTCATAATGAATATATATGAATTGAATTAATTAATATGATATATATTACACTAATAAAATTCTGGAAATGAGGTATCTATAACCTAAAGAGAAGAATAATAATTTATTCGACAAAACACGCATAAGAACAAAAAATTAATAAACACCTGAATAACAAGTAGTAATGAAATATTACTAATAATAAGCTAAGCATATGACCACATATGATATCATAAAAATAAGTATGACTCATTAATAATTTAATAACATTATTTAAATCAATATACAGGAGGTTTGGACACGTACAAAGCATATCGGACCTAAGGTAAGGGAAATATCACAATCTCATTTTTATCTGAGATTGTTTATACTTTGGTATTTACTGGGGTGTATTTTATCATCCACATCCATGTTTCCTCAATATGTAATAGTATTTCCATCCACCTACAATTATTTAAATCCAATTTTACCCTTTGGTGAGTTTTTAGTAAAGGATACGAAAGGAATATTTTGTCGTTTTTCATACGAGGTACTTTTTGAGTTTTCAGGAAAAAGTATGAAAAGAATTTTTTTTTTAACTTATAAGGAACAAATGGATTTTTACAGTTTTATAAAGCCTTATTTTAATGAAGCTTCCTCCAAAAGATTTCATGACTATTTTAAATTAAATATCATTCTTTTAAAATTGCATGACGTTTTGTGAAAAGAAATTGATTTTGAAGAAGAAAGGATATTTTCCTCAAGAATTCATTTCAAGTGTTTTATTAAAATTATTTTCCATCAAAGATAACATAGGGTTCTGTTTCTATCCCTATTATTACATTGATTTGGTTATGTTGTGATGGAATTATTTTTATGAATTCCTTTACCGTATATGAATTGATTTATGATGTCACGATGTTTAAGATTCCCATTTTTATTACATGGGTTATGCTATAATGTACGATTTATGATTTTGTGGCACACATAAGAATTGTATCATTTTGAGATGGGTGGGACCAATATCTCCCTCCAATTCATTGGGTAAAGATTTTATATCTCATGAGATAGACATGGCTGGAACGGTAGTTTATACCGGTTTAGTGAAACAGGACTGAAACGAGGGTGATTCGGTTCTGAAATGGACTTTGTCCACTAAGATAGTCTTGTCAATGAGTCTTGACTAATAAGATATGATTCTCTATGATTATGTGTGTATGACACAAAGTTTCATGTTTTATGTTATTATTATTGGTATTTCATTTCACTACTATGATTTATCCCATGTTATGAAATTATGCTCTCTTTTGCAGGTTAATATTTCCAAAATGTTATGTTCTTATGAAAATGATGTGATTGATATTTCTTTTGTTTACCCTTACTGAGCATTTGAGCTCACCCTTTTATGTTTTCTTTTCCCCAAGATATAAAGAAAGGTTTTAGGTAAAAAAAGGGAAGATATTTATGGGAGATGTTGAAGATCTTTCACCACGATTAGAAGATTATATTCCAAGTTTCCAAAGACACTAAACTATTACGATCCTTATGTGTGTGTTTTTGTTATGTATTAAGTATTCTACAAAAGTAATGTAATGTCCATCTACATAAAGCTCCGGGTCTCTACAATTGGTATCAGAGAAAAGTTTTAGTCAACCTTTGGAAACTAGGATGCGAAAACGTTAGTGAGATTCCTAGAGATATTTCTAAGGTATGTCAAGGGATGTCTCTAAAGATAAGTATACGTATAGGTTAGAGTCCTAGAATTGCGCTAACGATCATAGAATTTAACCTAAGATGTTCAATATTGAGGGTAATCCCCCTTTATTATGTTGTTTTCCCTAGCATGATTTTTGCCTCTCATAGAATTCATTTTCTGTTTTAGTTAATGGAGGGAACCAGAAGGAATTCGGTTAACAATGAATCCAATGGAAAAATTGGTGACTATGAGCAACAAAATTGTGTAATACCTAGAGAGAAACATATTGTGATTATGCCGAATTAGTCATCGTGATATATGATTAACATGGTGAAATTTAGTGGTATGCCTAATTCATCAATGAAGAGGAAGATAGACTATTATGCATGTTCGCTTGTTGAGGAGAATAAAGAAAGGAATATTGAGATTTCTAGAGAAGGGAAGAAGAACCTTGAGGAATACCTCAAATGGAGGGACCGATGTTATCTGTGTGGAGAAAAGGGTCATAGAGTGACAGACTGTTATGGAGTTCAATGTATTATTTGTGGAGAACATGGGAAATACCCAACTCAATGCCCTCAACTAAAAAGTTACTTCTAAATAAAGGAAGGACTTATACCAAGACAATAATTGAAGAGGATGGATTGCAGTGTTTATGTATTGGTATTCAAGAATAATGTTTTTGAGGTACTTTTATTGTGTATTAGAATATTTTTGTATTATTCTATTGTGGTTTTTAATAATTTTAAGGTATCGGTAACCATGAAAAGTGATTCAAATATTTTGGAAAGTAGATAATATGCGCATAATGAAGGGATAAGGAGAAAATGAAATGTTTGACTGTATTCATGAGCTCATGATTGATATAAGGACTGAGTGATATCATGGTTTCAGTATATAGAATTTTGAGGATTTTGGTATATGGAAAGTGTTTACTTTTAACTGCATTAATGTTTTCACTAAGGTTCAATGTGTATTCAAGAGAATACATGATTAAGGCCTTTGAATGTTTGGAATGTGACCAACAAGACATATCTTATGAAATATGGGGATCAATGATGGTATTAAATCTCTGGTAATCGTTTTCACTATATTATGATAGTGGACTACAGTATTATGGATAAGCCTAAATCATGGAATGGACTATGTTGGACATAAGTTAGTATTGTTTAAGGATAAAAGTTTTTTTTGATATTATTTATGGGATGTTATAGTTTTAGAAAAAGGATAACCTATAGGACGGGAGACAACCCATCGCGTCGGACAAGGCTGTGGGAATCGAACCCTCAACCGAAGTGCCACTGGCCTTTATCGCCTACCACTGGCCTACAAGAAGTCCCTGTTTAGTAGAAAATAGTTTTATTAAGCAGAATGATATATGAAGTATAAATTCATTTTAGGAACCATATGTGATTAATCTCACTATAGATAGACTTATGTATTTTTTGATAACTTTTCCAACCTTTTGTTTGAGACAGATGGAATGACCCATCATTCTATCACATGATCTGCTAACACATCGCGAATGACAAATTCAACATCATTTATTTAAGAGATGAAGTGGAAATTGTCCAAAGAACGACAAACGGTGAGACTATACCAAAATCACGAAAGTATTTCTTCTAATTCCAATTTCATCATCTTTAGGTAAATGATCTTGAAAACCAAAAATGTTGTCCTAGTGATCTTATATCTGATGAATCAGATGGTACCTTAGATCATCACAAATTTATGGCTTTGTGATTGCTGGCTTTTCCATGGCCATGTTCTCTACCACTCTCCATCAGAACATGATGGTTATATATCTCTTCCATATCCATATTTTCACCTATGTTGAAACCCAGTGATTAGTTTATTTGGGTAATCGTTACATTTCATACTTTTGTTTTTAAAGATTGGTTTTGGTATTCCTTTTTACGATGTGGGTTTCTATTAATGAATCTTTCGAATAGTAAACCATTTATAACCTCGATGAATTTTGAGGGCGAAATTTATTTTAAGGGGGGTAGAATGTAACACCCCAAGATTTGATAAAAAATATTCTTTTAATTTCATTAATGTCTTGTGTTGTATGCTACACCAAGATTACCTTGCGCTATACACAACACCGTATTAGCTTGCAGTATATGCAACACTTTTCTTGGATTGTGTTACACACAATTTTGATAATAGTTATTCTACGCAACATTGAGTATATATAAATATATATATTCAATGTATAAATGAAATATGGTTGGATTATGTTATACGAAACAATGAAGGATTCTTGCACAGCACCCAACCCTGACTTGGCTTGCATTCCACACAATCACGACCTTCCTCGACAGCGTGTGTACTACGCAATACCGAGTTTCACTAAACAATGATATACTATTAAAATATTATTAAAACTAGCCGTTATGAATAGTAATAACCGCTTTTTGAAATTTTATTAATTTTATTTTTCAAAATGGACTTCATTTTTGGATTCGTAATATTGAAATTAGCCTAGGGTGAAATTTTGGTATTTTTCTGAAAACTTTCAATTTTTGATGAATAGTGAAACCACTAAGTGGTAGTTAAAAAAACTGACTTTTTTATAAAACATAATTTTACCGCTTCCTTGAGTGGAATTTCGAAAATCCAAGAAACACGGGTAATATCAAGGACTAAAATGTGGTTCAATGAGATAAAAATAATTTTTGGTGAATAGTAAATTTTTATTTTTTTTACCACGGTTAAAAGTAAATAGGGTAATTATGGGTAAAAATGATATTATTATTACTCTAAAACATGTCCTAATTCTATTGGACATGTGTAATTCGACCAAAAACAATCTTAGTAATAAAATATGACAATCTAGGCCCACTTGGATTAGATTAGGACATTTATTATAAATTTATTAAAAGAAGGGTTAAAATAGTTAAAATCAATGATAAATAAGTAAATGATTTTTAATATGGGGTTATACATAAGATAAATTCGACTATAAATATTTATTAGAAAGCTAAAAATATTTCATACATAATGGTATTTTATTTGTAATTTTTAGACATTAAATAATTTAATTTATTTATTACACAACGATGATATAGTAATTATCTTATTAATGAAATATTGACATAATTGATGTTGTAAATAACCAAATAAATATAATTTGAGACTTTTTATGAACTAAACTAATTTTCTAGGTTAATAGAACATGTTATGATTTATTTAATTAACATTGGTCGAAGTAATCATTCTGTTATGAGTTTCAAAAAAATAAACTATTGAATAGTGTCAAAATTGACATAAAATAGTTTTTAAAACAAATATTATATTATTAATTGTTATTTTATTCCTAAAAATATAAGTTTTTCCCAAATGACTTATATAAGGTTATATATATTAATAAAACACAACTTGGGGGTCTCTTGGATGTATATGGTATGTTTATTAACTATATAATATAAAAATACAAAGTGACATGGTAAATGTCAATCTAATTAACTATGAGTTAAAACTAAAAGATAAGGTTAATATAATGACCTAAACTTGTCTAAATTATATTGGATGAGATTATTTCGACCCATAACCACCTTATCTTCTAAATAACTCAATTTTTAGCTATTTATAACTGAACGTGACTTTATAATAAAACAATATTTTTTGTTATTCCAAAGGTGCCCCTCTCCTCCCTTATAAAAGCGAACCTCCTCACCCTCTTCCTCACACCACATTCAGCCTTCAAGCTCGGCCAACCCCTACCAATTTCTTCTCTAAACTTCCCTAGAAACATCCTAGAGGTTCTTTTCTTCTTCAAAGACCTATTTTAGTGCCCTAAAAGGAGGTCTCAAAGAAGCACTTCAAAGAAGAGGTAAGGTCTGTTACCGATTCTTTCATCTTTATTTATTCATCCACTACTACTTTTTTAGTTTTTTCATTATGAAGTAATAAAATCAGTATCAATAATATACTGATATGTTATTATACGTATGAAACAACCCTATTTCACCATCTATCCATCCTGCAGAAAAAGAAATCACTGTGCGTGCATACGTACGGAATACCGTCTCCCTGTCGTGGTGTAATCTAGTTTCCACCACCACCTTACTTGGATGGGTATAATGGTGTAAATAATGAATATATATGACTATTATAAATTGATATTGATTATGAAATAGTATACATAAACTCCAATACAATTCCATTATCATAGGAACGATATCATCACTCGTGCGTACGAACGGAATACCGTCTCCTCGATGTGATGCGACTCGTTCTACATGATCATCATTTCATAATGAATATATATGAATTGAATGAATTAATATGATATATATTACACTAATAACATTCTGGAAATGATGTATCTATAACCTAAATAGAATAATTAGAATTTATTCGACAAAACATGCATAAAAACAAAAAAGTAATAAACACCCGAATAACAAGTAGTAATGAAATATTACTAATAATAAGCTAAGAATATGACCATATATGATATTATAAAAATAAGTATGATTCTTTAATATGTCAATAACATTATTTAAATCATTATACAAGAGGTTCGGACACGTACAAAGCATATCAGACCTAAGGTAAGGGAAATATCACAATCTCATTTTTATCTGAGATTGTTTATACTTTGGTATTTACTGGGGTGTATTTTATCATCCACATCCATGTTTCCTCAATATGTAATAGTATTTCCATCCACCTACAATTTTTTAAATCCAATTTTCCCTTTTAGTGAGTTTTTAGTAAAGGATACGAAAGGAATCTTTTGTCGTTTTTCTTACGAGGTACTTTTTGACTTTTCTGGAAAAAGTACGAAATGAATGTTATTTTTAACTTATATGGCATGAACAGATTTTTACGGTTTTATAAAGCCTTATTTTCATGAAGCTTCCCCCAAAATATTTCATGAATAGTTTCTATAAAATATCTTTCTTTTAAAATTTCATGACGTTTTGTGAAAAGAAATTGATTTTTAAGAAGAAAGGATATTTTCCTCAAGAATTCATTTCAATTGTTTTATCTAAATTATTTTCCATCTAAGATAACATAGGGTTCTGTTTCTATATCTATTATTACATTGATTTGGTTATGTTGTGATGGAATTATTTTTATGAATTCCTTTACCGTATATGAATTGTTTTATGATGTCACGATGTTTAAGATTCCCATTTTTATTACATGGGTTATGCTATGATGTACGGTTTATGATTTTGTGGCACACATAAGAATGGTATCATTATGAGATAGGTGAGACCTATATCTCCCTCCAATTCATTGGGTAAAGATTTTATATCTCATTAGATATTCATGGCTGGAATGGTAGGTTATACCGGTTAAGTGAAAGAGGACTGAAACGAGGGTGACTCGGTTCAGAAATGGACTTTGTCCACTAAGATAGTATTGGAAATGAGTCTTGACCAATAAGATATGATTCTATATGATTATGTGTGTATGCAAAAATGTTTCATGTTTTAATTTATGATTATTGGGATTTCATATCACTACTATGATTTATCCCATGTTATGAAATTATGCTCTCTTTTGTAGGTTAGGATTTCCAAAATGTTATGTTCTTATTAAAATGATGTGATTGATATTTCTTTTGTTTACCCTTAATGAGCATTTGAGCTCACCCTTTTATGTTTTCTTTTCCCCAGGATATAAAGAAAGGTTTTAGGTAAAAAAATGGAAGATCTTTATTGGAGATGTTAAAGATCTTTCACCACCGTTAGAAGATTATATTCCGAGTTTCCAAAGACAGTAAACTAATACGATCCTTGTGTGTGTGTTTTTGTTATGTACTAAGTATTCCGCAAAATTAATGTAATGTCCATGTACGTCAAGCTTCGTGTCTCTACATTTCCAAAAAAATTTATCCACAAATAGATAGTCAGAAATAAATGACCATAAAGATTCATGAATAAATGATAAACTCTTATGTCATGGATTTTGGAGGTTCCTAGATGATGCTCCTTCTATTTTTCGAGTTTTATTACAATTTGTATTTCCACTACACCATTTGAATGTATCCATTTGATGCATTTTATTTCTAGTCATTCAATTATCCTTGTGACATACTTGAGTAGGAGGGGAAGTGATTCTTGGGTCAAAAATGGTATGGAATATTACATATATGGTTAAGGTAATTCATAAAAATATGAAATAATAAAAATATTACTAGATGTCCAATAATAGATATCGGATGAGGCCTCTGATGTTTTAATTTAGTCATCGCATGTTCCTGAAGGTGACTCCTCATTTTGGGATGTGAGGTTTTGGTCAACGGAAAAATATTTCTCCCGATTTTGATGGGAAATTCTAGGTGTTGGGAAATGCATGAGATATCATGTATTATATACAACATCCCCCATTGCTGATAATTATAAATGATATTTTTTATGTGTCATGAATATATCATTACCCTCATTAGCATTTTCATGTAATCTATGGGGGTTAAATATATTTTGAGGATAATGTTACTGATGAGGAGTGTCATGTAGATATTTAAGACCACCATGAGAAAGTATTTTATAGGATTGATATTCCCTTGGTTCGTGTCTTCTAGTGGCATGATGTATTGGAGGTGAGAACCAAGAATTGTTTTTAATATGTTTGCTCAGTTCCCTGAGTGGTTTTTTTGTATCTTCTCTTTTAATTTAGATTTATTTTAGATGTTTATAATTTTGGTATTTGAGTATGTTCCCCCAATTATCTTTTTGCATCATTACTCTTTTTTGAGTGGTATCATCACCAATGAGTGTTAGGATTTGGTTATAGTAGTGTTTGGTCATTCTCTAGTTTCCTCTGAGTGAAGTGGTTGAACTCATGTGGTGGCCAGATATTCGATATGTATCTTGCAAGGATGTTTTCTCCTAGACCCATTTCTATTTTCCTTTATGGTTTGGGTTTTGATTGTTTAGAATTATAAATTTTTAGGGGTATGTGTTGTAATTTCTCAGATCAATGTGGTCAAACCCATGTTGAGTTCTCAAGGCTAGTGGATCTTGGAGGACGCATAGAAGTGGTCGGGTTGGGTTTGGATGCAAAATGTTGTAATATGGGAGATTAGATGTCTTTTAATCCTTACATGTCTGGTAAGTGAGGATCGTAATTTTTTCTAGGCCAGTTTATGACATGTAATTAATCAGCGATAAACATTAAAAAGGATACATGTTTTACATAGAAAACATTACAATGAGGATTACATGACACTAAAGGGGAGTAAACATCATGTACATTCATGATTTTGTAAATATTTAAATGTTTCTAGATTCTTAGGTTTTTCACAAACCATATAACTAGTGGTTCTCTCCCTCCACTTCAAGGAGGTCGAGCAGACCGCTCTATGAAATTTTGAGATCCATTCGATGTGAATTGGTCCTTATACTTCTACCATGAATCTGTTGTGATCCATGGTGATACAAGGTGATTTACTCATTCATTTTCTATTAGTTTCACCCTTTTTATAATAATGTAATCCCATATCATAATTCTATGATATGTAGTTTTATTTTCCATGTTTATAATAGTGATTACATTGTAGGTTGTTAGTGTGGTCATGTTGCAGTGTGCTAGTATGGATGTAGTTTTTGTGGGAGAGGTGATCCAAGATTCATAATGTGTTATCTTCTAATGGGATGAACATTGACAACCCAAGAGGTAGTAGATTAAATAATTATATTCTATTGATGTGAAATTATATTTTTAACATGATTTATCAAATTTAATTTAATATACTTTTCCTAATAATTATTGAACTATATTTTTCGAAATTTGATTGTGATAACATGTTGTTGATGATTTTTCTTTTTACTATGATAATGGTTTTCCTCATGTTCTCATAGATTGTGTCATATATATTCCATTCCTTATTAAACTACTTTCTATTATCTATATTTATAAAGACCATAAATCCATGATTAATTGATAATTAAATGGAGGATGGTTAATTAAATAAGAAAAATGGTTTTAAATCAATGGATTATTTAATTTTATTTTAACAAAATATAATAAAATGAATATTTAATTAATATTATCTTCCCCATAATTAGTAGAATTGATAATTGGTTAATGAACTTGAATCACGTTTATTCTTGTTAAGAACAATTAAAAAGTATTCTTAATTGATAATGATACTTATATTTGATGTTGAACGAGGATAAACGCTAAGAGCATGTTTTTTCTTTGATAGTCTATAATATATAGATTCTTTCACTATATAAAATAAGGCTTCTATAAATGGTTTAAGACTGTGGGTGTATCCCAAAAGTCTATGGGTATATCTTATAACCATGGTTTTATAAAAAATTATTGATTTTGCTATCAGTATAGAGCTATAGTCGGGGTGTCCATAGAAGCAGTGTGTATTACCTATGAGATTTTATCATAATCATGTCTTTTATTAAACCATGGGTATATATCTATACTCATGGTTTTTAGAACCATGAGTATATATTTTTCTCGAAGAAAAAATATACCAATAGTTCATTGAACCATTGTTATAGATACAGATCCCAATTGGCACTAGAAACCCTTCCACAAAATTATTAACCTGTAAATAAAATAAAAAATTCAGTAGTCATTCAATTAAATACATATATTGTGTATTTATCATTCAACCAACACCTGGAAATAATGTTTCAAAAAATCTACAAAACTATAACATTAATATACATCCATACAACCAATCAATTCATTTCACTAAAAAACATCCACTTGTCTCTTTACTAATAACTGAAACAAGGAGGGAATAATATCTCCCCCATCACCAACCTCGTAATCCCCATCGCAATAAGAACCATCCTCATCACCAAAAGAATAATTTAGTATAACAACAACATCATCATTATCATCATTTCAATCATTTTCATCATCATCATCACCCCCACCCACACCACTACATCCACCATCAACTCAACATCCACTAGGACCATTATTGACATAACTTGGTGAATCATATAAAGAGAACAATGATTCCATAAATTAAATAATGTAATAGTATCATATCATGGTAGTGATGGACTTATAATTATCATATATTTAAAGACGTGTTCAATGATTAGTCTACTTATTTCACCCTCTTGTGAATCTATTTTTTCCTCAACTTCATCTACATAAGAATTTCATAGGTATGTTTTTTGATAGGTTATAGAGGTTCTTGATGTTGGTCAACAAATAGTGTATATGATGTTTTCCCATGTTTAAATCATACACTCCCATGTTTGTCCTCAGCTAAAACTTACCTAAAATGATCATTTGGCCAAAGGTTGTCATATAATTTCTCATAGAATCCCTCTAGGGAACAATGTTGAAAATAAAAACAATATATTTAATGATTAATTACGTATTAATATTTTAAATATCTATAAAAACATACATATTTTTTTTGTATTGATAATTAACTACACTTTTATCCTTTTTCTTCATACTCAGGAAAAAAAATCATAGG
Source organism: Viscum album (assembly GCA_963277665.1). NCBI lineage: Eukaryota > Viridiplantae > Streptophyta > Magnoliopsida > Santalales > Viscaceae > Viscum > Viscum album. Next base: position 1,691,325,558 of record OY728120.1, read on the forward strand.
GCACACAACCTTTGGTGCGTAATCCCATTTGATAATATTGAATAAAATGAATGTGATAAACCTATAATGAATTGAAATTATATCTATTGAGAAATAATTAAAATTAATATTCCTATATATGTACATTTAATTTGAAATTAAGACATGTTTCATAACATAAAAAATACATACTAACCAGCATGCTAAAAAAGGGGTATGCTATGGATTCCTCTTGTATTTTGGGTTTTGTTGGATTTTTTTTAAATTATTTGGTTATTCATTCACAACATAGTTTTGATCATTCGTACATCAAGTTCATTTTAGGTTATGTTACTGGACATTTCTTCAATTAGCCATTTGTCCAATTAGGAAAACTAGGACTATTTTTCCAATTAGGTCATATAAACCAAATAGTCCATTAAGGAAAATTAGTAAAATTTGTCCATTTAGTCTAATAAGGATAATTATTCAATTTAGTAGAATTTATAAATTTAGGATATTTACACTATTTTGGCCATTCTATGCCAATTAATCAATTTAGGCTATTTATTTGAGCAGCATAGGCCAATTAGGCCATTTTTTCTAATTTATTACAATTAATACATTTAAGCCATCTCGAAAAATTAGGTGATTTAGGATCATTAGAACATTTAGTCCAATTAGGAAGTATATTCCAACTATGTAAATTATTCCAATTAATCTATTTATTTTGAAAATTTAGGCCAACTCGGCTATTTTGACCAATTAGGCCATTTAGACCAATTAGGGCCAGTTAGACCATTTATTTAGCATGTTTATGCCAACTAGGCCACTTATTCCTATTTAGGGAACATTAAGCCAATTAATGCCAATTCAATCCAATTTCATAAATTTAGGAAAATGTTACCATTTATGAAAAATAGAAGAATTATTCTATTTAGGCCATTCATGCCTATAAGGAAATTTTGCCAAGTTAATCCAGTTAGTCAATTTATTCTATTTAGTCAAATTATTTTAATTGTGAAGATTATGACATTTAGGATATTCACGAAATATAATCCATTATCCCATTAGGATATTACGCCATTAAGACAATACAACATTAGGTTGTCATGAGAATTGGCTAATAGGATATTGGGCCAATGGAGAATTACGCCACTAAGAAAATTATACAATAGGATAATTGTCCATCAGGACAAGTGGAAATTATTCCATTTGGCCATTAGACTATTATGAAAATTGGTCATTAATCAATTAGGCCAATTTTCAAATTAATCCTTTGGGGAAATTATCCATTAGGATAATTTTATTTTAGGATAATACGACACATTCCCATTATGGAACTAGTACAATTTGGGATTTATCCATTACGGTAATAGTCAATTAGGCCATTAAGTAATTAGTGCATTAGTCCATTAGGCCGATACACCATTAGGGATTAGTTCTTTAGGCCAATAGGCGAATTAACCCATTAGTCCACTAGGAAAATATTTTATTAGTACATTATGCCATTTGTCTATTTTTTAATTAGGCAATTAAGCCATTTTTCCATTTGTCTGTTAGGACTTTGTGCCATTACACCTTTAGGTAAATTTTTCCATTATGTCATTAAAATATTTGGACATAAGTCATTAGTCCTTTAGGACAATTATAAAATTAGTCCATTTAAAAATTATTCCATTAATAAATTAGGACAATATGCCAATTGTACATTAATCTATTATGACAATTGGCCATTAGTACATTAGGCCATTAGGCCAATAACTGAATTGGAAATGAGCACATTAGGACATTCTACTAATTAAATAATTAAGCCATCAGAAAAATAGGAATTTATTTCATTAGGACATTAATCTAATTAGATAATTATTTCATTAGGTCAATTGTTCATTAGGACATTTGGTCATTAGGCAATTATTCCATTAGGACATTAGGCCATTATCCTTTTTTCCATTTGGCCATTATGTTATTTGTACATTATTCAGTTTTGATATTAGGCTATTAGGAAATTATTCCTTTAGAACATTAGTATATAATGTGATTAGTCCATTATAATATTAAGGAATTATTCCAATTTCACATTTGTTCAATTTGAATATTAGGCTACTATGCCATTGGTCCAATTCTCCAATTAGGCAGTGAGGCCATTGGTCCAATTGGCCATTTGGTCATGGGTAAATAATAAATTTTTTTGTTAGACCACTAGGACAATTTTCCATTACACGATAAGGAAGTTATTCCAATTCTCCAATTGTACAATATTCCATTAAGCCAATTGGAGAATTTTCTATTAGGCCATTAGACAAATTTTCCATTACTCCATTAGAAAAATTTTCCTTCTCCAAAAGACCACAAGACCAATTGTACAAGTTATCCATAAGGTCAATTGGGAAATTAATATATTAGGTCAATTATCCATTAGAAAATTATGTCATTATGATAATTGGACATTATAACATTTTCTAAACATTAAATTTAGGCCATTAGACTAATCGGCCATTACATAATTTGGCAATTTGGTCATTCGGCCATTAGTCCAATTAAGCCAATAGGCCATCTGGATAATATGCCATTATCCCATTAATCCAATGATTCCATTGGCCATTAGCCCATTTTCATGGAATCCAGACTTTTTAATTTCCTAAATTTTTATTTACATCTTATAATCAAGGCATCAATATAAGTTGAGTTTCTTAGAGATAAGGTAAATATTACATGAAATAATAAAACAATCTTATAAAAGCATGAATGAATTATTATTTGGTTCATTCAAATTGCATTTAAAAAATCTCATATAATATGGAAATACATCCATGTAAATGGTGAGAAAATAGTCTATTAAGGTAAATCAAGGAGAATAGTTTATAAGTTATATTGGGTAATATCAATAAGAACATGACGAATATTATTATGGAATGATAAAGGGATCACATGAAATATCATAATTAAAATTAAATTAATCATAAAATAAAATCTAGATGAACCATTTAAATGATTCATTCATAAGAATATCACCACAGATTTTCAAAAAGGAATCATAAGAATTATTACGGATATTCACCAAGGTATCGTAAGAAATGTTATCTATAATGAGTATATTATTTACCAAATGAATCAGAGAGATATCAGGGTTCACCATTCATATGTATTAATTTTTATGTGATTAATAAAGATCATAAAAAATAATTTCATTAATAACAAGTGGATAATATATTAAAATGGGTTTCATATCAATATCATGGAGATTCAGAAGTGCTTAAAATACATGACCATTATTTCATTTTTAACCAATATATGGGTAATTAAGGTTTTATGTATGTCAATACAAGAATAAAATAAATCACCTCTATATAATGGATAATATAAATATAATATAATGTGTTTTCGGTATTCCCAAAATGAATAAAAGATAATTTTCTTGAGGAGAAGCGATAAATTTTTAGAATTAAATCCGCAACATAACATGTATTAAATATATTTCTAGAAATCTGTTAAAGTGATGGGATATGGGTCTCCTATTGATAACACATAATTTGTATGTAATTTAATTAATAAAAATGAAATAATTGTGAGTGAAAAAAATCATTCATAAGACATATGAAATAACAAGTTCTTGAAACATTGTGAAAATAAAAATATTTTCCACACATTGAAGAGTTGTTCCTAAAACATGAGGAATGAAATCTTGGGGTATTTTAGACAACATGGGAGGACTCATGGAGAGGTAAAACTACGATATTATCTAGGATTATGGATTTTTACTGAATCTAAAATGATAAATGGGTTTCTATTTATAGAAAAAATAGGGGATTTTTTTATAATTTCCCTATATAGTCCTTGGAAACCTAGGCAATGGAAAATAAAAAACCATGGAATTTACCATGGTATTTTCCAATGGTATTGGACAATTGGGTAATATTGTAACATCCCAAGTAAGTAAAGAATGATATAATTTCATATCTATGTCTATTTATGAATTAGATAGTGTTTTAGAGGATTTAAATGTGAATAAATCCAATATTATTCATCGAATACGCTTATATTTTTAAAATGTTTTTTTTCCACCTTTTGATGGAAAACCATTTTTAAATCAAACATTTGATGATTTTATAACCTATATTTTTCAAAATAAACTTATTCATTATTATTGGGTCATTGAGATTTACATTGTATAAATTTTTGGTATTTTTCTGACAATTTTCATTTTTTTATGTATAGTTAAAAATACTGCATTTCACTTCAAAACTGCTTTTTCATCTAATTTAATTATATAGTTATATTTTCAATTTATTTTTTTATAAAGTTTAATTATAATATATTTTTACTATTTAATCCAATGTTTTTCATTGTAAGTAATTTCACTTTGGAATTGGGCATAAACAAGTGTCAAAATTTTGATAGATATTGTTTCTTAAAAACACGCTATTTGTTTTGCAACATGAATTATTTTTAAATTAATTACTGAAATTTTTGTGTTTCTAATTTGGTAAAATGGATTCCATATTTGGAATCATAAAGTAAAAATTATTTAATTAAGACTCTATTGTTTTTTGACATTATGAATAGTAACGACGACAATTATCATTAACTATAATGATTAATTAGTAATTGGGTAGTTAAGGGTAATAAAATAATATCATAATAATATAATATGACCCCAAAATGTGTTAAAATTCTCTTTTTTGTGTCATGGCCGACCATGGACAGCCTTAGGACAACTTAGGGACCCCATGGAATCACTTTTGTGTGATAGTGTCCTTTTATCATATTATTTTTAAAGAAAGGTTAATATAATAAAATTATGTAATACCTAAGTAAAAAAATTAAATTTTGTTTATATAAATGATATATTTAACTATAAATATTCATTTTAAATATAAAAATATTTCATACATCATGGTATTTTATTTTGAATTTTTATACATTAATTAAATAAATTTAATAATGACACAATGATGATGTCGTTATTACCTCATTCATGAACGATCTAAATATATGATATAATAAGTTTTAAAATAGTTTTGTTTTGAAAATTTGGATGCAATCCATTAATTTTATAGATTATTATGACATGTAAATTATATTTTTATTATTTTATTTGTATGGAGTAAATCTTTTATGGCTTTATCAAAAGTCAACTACCAAATAGTGTTGAAATTGGCATAAATGAGTTTTTAAAACAACTTATATTTTATTAAATTGTATATTAGAATAAAAAAATTATAATATTCTGAAAAATGACATATAATATATTACTAATATCAATATTGATACAATTATGGGACTATTGTCATTTTAATGTAATTATTATGACCTTATAGTTTGAAAATAAAAAAAGACGTGGTAATAATTATTAATTTTAACTGAGGGTTAAAATTTAATGATAAGGTGAATTCTATGACCTCCACTTGTATAAATCCTATTGGTAGAGTGGATTTCTACCCCTTATCCTCTTATCCTCTATAAATATCATATTGGAACAATTATAAATTTAATAAAATTTAATAATAAATTAATATTTCATGACTTTTCAAGAGTGTCCCTCATCTCTCTTATTAAAATCCCTCACCTATACCCCCTAACCCACACCCCTAAGGACCTAGTCTCATCCAAAATAGACTCATATTATCTCTACATATCCCTATATTACATATAGAAGCCTAACTTGGGGCATAATTCTTTTCAATAGATCCTTTGCCTGAAATCAAAAGAAGTTACCCGATTTAGAGGTAACACCTTCCCTCAAAATCCTTTGTTGAATTGTCCTTCTTCACACCCCCTATAATTATTATTCATTGATTCCATAACTAAACCATTATCCAAAATATACTTGGATGTTTTTATGAAAAGGATTTGATTTGAACATACACACACCTCTATCTAATGGTTAAAGAACATACTGTTTCTGTGGGTGGTGAACTTACTGTCTCACGAAACGATGATTATTCAATCTTCTTTTAAAACCTTTCATGGTGGCCATTTTTATGTCAGTTTATTTATATTATATATATATATATGTTATTTATGTTTTCTATATGCTTATGAATTGTATTTTTAATTCACATCGTTATGCTTCAAATGTTGTGGAACTGCGATAATTTCATCTGAGGAAGTGTGGACTACCGCCCCCTCAAGTGATGTGACTCGTTCAATCCATACATGGAACGTATAAATAATCGAATAAATGAACTTATGGGGCCGATATGATATATATATATATATATATATATATATTTCTTGAATTATAATATATATATATATATGTATCATTTAGTTTTAAATCCATTAATATGACAAAGAAATGAATGTAGTGTTCTTGTATACGTGCAGCCTACCATCTCCATGAATGGTGAATATCATTATTTATCTAAAAATGTTATGGAATAGTATAAAATGAATATATACTGGATATATATGATATTTAAATAATAAATACCCTTTTTCAGATGATTTATTTATAACTAATGGTCAATTCTTTTCAAGAAAGTTTTTTTTTGGACTCATGTACCGAAAATCGACAAAATGTTTGATATGAACACATGTAAGTAACTAACTATTATAAAATGATAATATGTGATACGAATTGAATAATAAAATTTAAAGGAATTCCTTAAGAAATTATAAATTTACATATGTTTATTATTTATGAATATAAAGAACAAACGAGAACAAGTCGGACTTGAGGCAAGGGACTTCATCTCAATCTCATTTCATTGAGGCATACATCAATTTATATATGACCTTATTTTATTATATGTATAATAAACCCTTTTGAATTTTAATTTCATTCAAAAGGAATCTTTTTACATGAATCATTTTACTAAATAACAAATGGAATGTTTTTGTCTTACATATACGGCGACAATGACTTATCCACCGCTGTGACCATTATTTGAGTTTCAGCTACAACTACAAGCCATAAAATTTTTTTAAATGAAAAATAAATACCAGGTTTTACTTTTATTTTATTGGGGTATTGAAAATGGTATTGAGAATTTTTTTGATTATTTCAATTTGTTGTATTCATATCGGGTGATTGAAATGTGGAAATGTTATTTTTCATTTATGCATGTTTTATGTGATACGATTATGTTATGGTTCTTGGGCATTGTTTATGAAGTTAGGTGGTTATGTGAAAAACTATGGGATGGTGAGCCTGAGATATCTCTCTAATTTATTTGGTAACTTTAAGGAGGTAAGCGCTAAGATTTTTTCTGAAAGGATTTATGGAATATACTGTGATGGGTATTCAAAACGTAACCATGAGGGTTACTCCCAATGTAAGAATGTTATGAATACCTCATGTTACCTTTATGTATTATGATTTCTTTGAATTATTCATAAATATTATGATTTCATGAGGTATGTTAATGTTCTTATATTTTATGAGTAAAGTATGATTTCATTTATTCTAATGTATACATGGACTAATGTTTTCATTCCATATTTTTATATCCCTTATTCAGCTTTTTATGCTCATCCAATGTTTTTGAATTTTTTTTCATAGGTCAAGGGAAAAGGTACATGATGTGATGATATTGTTGAGGAAGTGTCAAGAAAGAAACCATGTTTTATATTAAATGTTTTTCCTTTGTTGGAAAAAAATGAATATTGTCTTTGTTTTAACCACCTTGTTTGAATGTTGAATGTAATGCATGTTTTATGATTTAATTCTCTAAAACTCTAATCCTGAAAAGTTTTTTAATGTGAATTCTTGATGTAACTCAAGATTAAGTTATGTTTAAGGTGGGGCCTTATACATATTATATGTTATTATAATTCCCAATATTGTACTAGTATTTTATATTACATATTTTTTCATGGAAAAGTAATGTTTTGACAAAAAATATTAATTCATTGTTAAAGTATACATTTTACACATTGGAATGTAAATTGTAGGTATTTAAATTGGTTAAACTAAATTAAACAAAATTTTATTAATAAAATAACATATTTTGATTCTTGAATTATGATTAACATATTGTTAAATCATTATTGTAAAATTAAACTGTCAATAATCGTATAGAAAACCCTAAACACTATTTTTACAATTCATTGAAAAAAACATTTTAAAAAATTCTTATAAATTCACCATAACATAATATAGACATGATTAATTAAAAGATTTATTTTTAATTTATCATAATAATTATATAGAGATGATATTTTTATCTTTTATATATAGAAAACCATATTTAATAAAAATAACAACATGTTGAAAATGCATAGGAAAATTTATGACCCTTAAGTCAAAATTTATTTTATCATTTTTATGTAAATAATAGCATCTTAATCATAAAATTTAATTACAATAATTATTATTAATATTATAATTTTTTATTAAAAATATTTTTGCCATATATAGAAACTACAATTTCTATCCAAAAAACGAATTTAATAACATCCATCCAAATTTTATTAAGAAAAACTATTAATAAAAGTAAATATATTGAATAACATTTATAATTATAAAATGAATTAAAATTTAATGTACCATGGAATCGATAGATAAGCCCCTATAAACCCCACATACAACCTAAGGGTAAGGTGGATATGGTGATAGATTCATGGGGAGGCTCGACTAACATTTCATGAGTGGAAATTCCCACTAATATAAAATTACCCCAAAATATATTTAGTTCTAGCTTCACTTAAGTAATTTTAACAACAAAATTTCAACTCTTTATCTCAGATGAGAAATATTTTGGTTACATGTGTCTCATTGTACCCTCTAGCTCCCATGACTCTTATACATATTTATGGTTCCTCCATAACACATTAATGATTTGGGTACTCCTATTACATAAAACCTTGTCATGAAAGTCCATGATCTCAACCAAGTGCTCCTCATAACTGAGTTTATGATCTAGTTATTCCACCATAGGATTAAATACATGTTAAGGGTCATGTATGTACTTACTCAAGAGAGATAAATTGAATACATTATGAACATGTTCTATAATTTTTGGAAATCAATATTGATTGGCCACTTCTCCTATGAAATTAAGGATTTAATCAGGGTTAGTGTACATTGGAATAAGATCCCCATTCTTCGAAAAAACATGAATTTATTCCACGATGATATAAAATAAAAAATGTTATCACCAACATCAAATAAAAAATCCCATTAGTTGTTATTAGCATAAAAATTTTACCAAATGTAAGCTACGTTTATGTTGTTTTTTATTGAATAAATATTACTTGTCATCTCTTATATATGATAAGGCCCCAGCAGCTTTCTAATACCAACATCATCCCAAGAAGTAAGAGATCAACATCACATCCCATATAGAGCGTTATATGGTGCCATTTGAACACTCAAATGGAAGATATTCTTGTATGAGAACTTAATAAATGGGAGATGTTGATCTAGCCACCATTAAATTCCATTGATCATGTTCCCAACATGTCCTCGAGTGCCTAAATAGTCTTCTCAGATTTAACATCTTTTGGGTCAGATAAAACATACTGAAATTCAATTCGGTACTCATATAATGTTGAATACTTCTATAGATTTGGAACACAAATCATGGTTCATTATATGAAATGATAGAATCTGGTAACCCATGTAGCCTCACCACATCCTTCTCGTAAATCATGGAATGCTCCCAATAATTAGTTATTTTGAAATAGTGATGAAATTACTAGTCTTGGTGAGACTATACATTATTACCGATATCACATTTTTTGTTGGTTATTCTCAAGAGACTACTTACAACGCCCAAAATGATATTTTTCTATTTCCATGTTGGTTTGGGTAGTGGTTTAAAAAACCATTCGATAAAGTATTCATTCCAGTATCACTTGATGACACACTAAGAACCTCATAGTGTAGTGGAAAATATCACTTTTCATTTTATCTGACTAATAATGATCAAGAAAGAACCTATAGATTTGGTTTCTTCCATGATTTATAGTGAATATAGAGCTATGAGCTTCATCCATCAAATCATTCATTATTTTCAAAATAGATGGAACACATATAGTTGTTAGAGATTTTAGTATACCATATTAATCAGTATTGAAATCATGGAAATTCCCATTATTCATAGACTCTATATTCTTCTGTAATAATGTATATTCTATTTGATACCTCTTGATATTCTCTAGTAATGATGGTTGAGAAATCATTTGGTATTATTTTAATGATTTCCCCTAGCTCGTTATTCCCATATCCAACATTACTAGGTCCTTGATTAATGGATTCCCTTGAATTATCATCATTTCTCGAATAATAGGGTCATTCATTTTTATTGAATTAGTGACATTGTTTTCTCTACTGGGGTTATAGTGAATTGAACAATTATAGTCTTTAAGAAGATCCACCCATTACCATTTCCTCATGATCAATTCTATTTTCTTGAAAATATACTTCAATCATTGGTGGGTTGTGAATATATCAAATTTATCCCCACAAATATAGTGGGTCAATATATTTATATCCATAATTACTACAACTAGATTCTAGCCCTGATTAAGATAATTATGCTCCTACGTATTTAAAAATAAATATGTATAAGAATTATAATTGTAATGTTTAATAGGAAACACCCAATCCCATTCATATTTTTATCATTAAAAATAATGAATACTTCTCCGATAGAGGATTGATTTATCATAGGTTTAGTAATAAATATTATATTCAGCTCCAAGAATCATTTTTCACATTTCGTTTTCTAGATGAAAATTTCCCCTCTTCATGTTAACATGTTTAGTGGATTATATAGTCATGATTTTTTTTCCAAAACCTCCTATAATATCCTAATATACTAAGAAAACATAAAATATCTATTAATTTTATATTATGATTACACTTCTCTACAACCTTTTATTAGAAATATCAACTGAGACTCCTCCATGGGTTATAATGTTTCCCATGAAAGAAACATGTTGTTCCAAAAATTCACATTTTTTGAACATAAAAAAACATATCCTTCTTAAGGGTTTTCGATACACCCTTATAAGATCCTCAAACCCATTTTTAATTTTTGTAATATATAAGAATATCAAAAATAAAAACTACCAAAAATTTATCATTGTAGTACTTAAACTCAATATTCATCAAATCCATAAATATAGATAGTGTGAAGGGAATAGAAAAAACTCCCCAGAACCATATCTGGATCAAAATGCACTCTTTTTAATATCATCTTTCTTCACACACAATTCATGATAAATAGAGAGAAGATCACAATTGGAGAGGAATTTAGACACATGATTTAATTCAAATTAATCTTCAATCCTTGGATGAGGGTACTTTTTATCCTCTTTGATATTGTGATGTTCCCTATAATCAATATATATATTAATTGATCTATCGATATTATTCAAAAAGTGAACATGTTGTCCCCGAAAAGAATCAATTGTTTAGATATACCGCATCTCTAAAAGATCAAGGAGTTATTTCATCAATTCTTATAGATTCACATTTTACATTCTATATGGGGGTTCTGATATCGGATTGGATCCATGCATGAGTTTCATGGAGAACTCTACTTATATTTTTGTGGGTACTACTTGTAAGTAATCCAAAATTACCTAAATTAATTCCTAAATTATTGGGACATTTTTCTATTCCTATACTTTCATTTCCTTATTCATCATTGTCAATAATTTCTATACATAAGGCTATGGTAGGTGCATATAGACAAATCTCATGTTGAGAAATATCTACTTCAAAAACAATAATTGGTTTTATATTAACGAATATAGATATTTACATTAATCTATAGTTGATATTATTCTAATTCATTAAAAAACATTTCATCCCTAGTATAGTATCTACATCCATCATAGTAAGGAATACTAGAATTGTGATTATATTGTTCCCATAAAAAGTAATTACTAGTGTTTCTATACACTTTTTATTTTGGGAAAATACCTCTATGAGTATTGACTAAAAACAATAGATTTCAAATTTAGTGGATGGATTCTATATTCCTTTAAAACCTGAGGGAAATAATGTAATAGATATAACTAGAATCAAATAATGTGAATTATATCATTTATAAAAAATGATTATACCATCCACCGCATCATTTTGGGCCATTAAATCAGTTATTGTGATATAAAATTACAGACCTTTATCTCATGGAATATACTGAGGGTGATGGTGATTCATCACTATTATTAAATGGTTTGGAAATTAATTAGTAATTTTCCAATTATATCCCCACAAGAACCATTGGACATCAGTTTGGTCCTTCTCCATCATCATATTTTCCTTAGTGTTGATTAGCTGAGGCTTCACCTCACTATGACAGTTTTTAGAAATATGGCCATATATTCCACAATTGTATCAATTACCAATTCCTAGAAATAATTTCATGTCAATTATTCTTACCACATTTGTTTCATGTGGTAAGATTCACTTGAATTCCACCTCTTTGAGGATCAATGTTCTCCCTAAACATGTGTCCATTAATCACTTTTTTCATTCGATTTGTGGGACTATTTCATCTATCCAATCTCTACTAAAAACATCATAGGACATCCCACAATCTCCTAATAAATATCATAGTCTTGATTGGATATATTCAGCAGTAAATGGGGCCATAGTAAACCAAAGGATATATCAAAAATTCAATTTGGATCAATGATAAAGCTAATGGTTTAACGAGGAAGTGACGTTAAGTTCATCATATATCTTCCCACCGATTTTTTTATATTATTCAATTATATGAATTCATTATCCATTTTCATTCTCATTGAACATGAGAAATATTATTTCAAAATGGTTCTCTTAAAATCATCTTATAAGGCCCCAGCCTTAAACATTACATAATATTTAATTATGTGAATAATTCACATTGAGGATCTTTTCAGTTTTAGATCATTAGAGAATTATGTTGTAACTATTACATTACATATCAAAAATTACAATGTACACACTTCTACTCTATTCTAATTTTTAAAAACAATTTATATACATAGATTAAAAAATAATTCCATTCTTGATATATATCTTCATTAATAAATAATTTTATTTATCCTTCCATATATCCTGTGAAATTTTTTTTAAAAACATGGGATGGTCATAAAAAATATAAGGGTCATAAAATAAGGAAAGAAAACATTAGTCCATTGATAAATAAAAATAAATGAAATCATACACCTTGATCATAATGTATATCTCTTGAACATAACTCATGAAATCATAATATTTATGAACAACACATAGAAATCATAAATCATAAAGGTATCTTATGAAATCCATAACATACTTGTATTGTAGCATTCAAAGCTACACATGGAGTTACGTTTGGAATACCCATCACAATATATTCACTAAATCTATTAGGAGAAACATTAATGTTTACCTTTGTCACATTACACAATGAATTATAGATCTATCTTGGGTTCACCAACTATATGTTTATCATGGAACCACCCGTATACATAAACAATTACCAAAAACAAGAACATATTCATAACACATAACATAAGAATAAATGAAAGATACAATTTCCACATTACAATCACAATCTATCATTTAAATATATTGAAATAATCATACATTCTCAAAACTAGTTTCAATTACAAAATATATATAAAGAGTATATGGTATTTAGTTTCCGATAAAAAACAATACGACTTTTTAATGAAACCAAATGTCAAATAATGCTCACATTGGCAGAAAGGTCATTGTCACTGCTTACATTAAAAAGAACATTTTTTTGTCTTTTTTTTAAATGATTTGTAAAGAAATGTGTCCCATTGAATGAAATTATATGTCAAAGTGGTGTATACACCATATAAAGGAATGTCATGTGTAAATCATATTATGCCTTAATGTATGGAGATTAAGGCAAATTCCCTTATGGAAATGAGAAATCCTAATAGCATCACTTAAAATATTTTAAAATGTTTTGATGAGTGTGAAAAGGTAATCTCATCACTTGGAGAAAATATGTAATGGAATATAGATATAGAATAACACATCAAAGTATAAGATAATGGAAAAAGACGTAACATAAAATATGTATTTGACTGAAATAGGATGGTGAAAGGTTCCCTTAAATTGATAATTTTGTAAGTAAAATAGATCTATTATTTTTTTCAATATAAGTACAAAAAAATAATTTATAAATACAAGATATTATATCAGAAGTTATTCCTCACATAATCAGATCACGAAATAATTAAAAGTAAAAGATTAACCCAAAGAATAAACATTTGGTTAAGAAGGTCACATAACTTTTGTGTGACTTACCTAAATCATTATTTTTCTCTGTGAATATAAAAATAAGTTAATTATACTTACATAAATACATTTCCCTTGTTTATTATTCATTTTTATCACTTATTACACTGATATAACAATCGGATAATTATTTATGTTCATATCTGTCTTTTTGTCGATTTTCGGTAATTGAGTAAAAAGGAAGTTATTATAGTTAAAAATTATCCATGTCGTCAAATGACCCTTATCTCCAGAATTAAATTAATTATTTAAATATCATATATAAAATATATATCCATTTTATATGTATTTTTAGTAGTCCATATAATTTGGAGATATGAAATGAAACACATTGTTCACGAAGATGTTAAGTCGTACGTATGCATGAACGCTACATTCATTTATATATCATATTAAAAGGAATGAAAGCATAATGATACATAGGTATATTATATTATAATATCATATTTTATATATGTTAAACAATTTCGTTAACATCATCCTATATGTGATCCATGTATGGAAAGAATGGGTCATATAACTTTGATGGGGGTTTAGGCCGCACATCCTCAAATGAAATTACTATATTTATAGAACACTAAATGAATAAAGGTATGTACTAAATGAGAATTAAATAATAATTGGGATAAAAAAATATAATATATAATTATCATGCAATCATAATTGCCACCATGATAGGTGATAAGGGAAAATCGAACAGTCAACGTTTTGTAAGGCTATAGTTCAGTGTCTAGAGAAATAGTATGTTTATATAATTTATATTGAGGTGTGTGTATGGGTAGTTAGAATATATTGGGAAAAATACATCAATGTTTCATTGCAGAATTTTTTAGGTAATTGTGTTTGTTGAGAAAGTGGACCTCCATGTTGTGTTTGTTGACAAAGCATACCATGATGTACAAATTTGTTCACAAAGGGGGTTTACCTGGTGATTTTTTGGGTTCAAGAGATATTGTTGGATATCCATGTTTGATTGAAGAACATCAACAATGGAATTTATTATCTCAAGGTGATACAAAAAGAGCATATACAAGTTAGCGCTGTTTTCCAGTGTTTTGGGAAAAGTGAGGTGCGCTCACAAATAACTGGTTGCACAAATAATTGGTGTGGTGCATGAAATATTTATGAGGTTCATGAAATATTTGTGTGGTGTGAAAAAATATGTGCATGGTGCATGAAATAGAGTAATTATGTTTTTCTCACAAGAGGTGTTTTGAGATTAGAAGCTCGAAAATTGGAAAATGCATGAGGTGCACGAAGAAATTGGAGCATGGCGCAAAATACTGTGGTGGGCCGAATATGTGTTTTTCGTGCTCAATGAAGATTACACATGGAAAGAGGATTTTTCACATACGGGTCAATTTTTCCTATAAATAGAAAGTGACCCCCCTCATTTGGGATACCTCAATACTTAGAGAATATATGACGAGTGGCACGTGAAATTGAAGTTCGCAAGTGAGTTGCATGTACAAATTATGTTTCTGCGTAATGTCTGTTGTTGCGTGAAAACCAGTGGTCGCGCGCAAAGATCAAGCTTCTGTGAAAAGAAGGGTGTTGCACGTAAGGAAAAATCTATGTTTTTTCCATAATTGAGTTAGTTGTGTGAAAAAAGGCATTGTTGCACGAAAAGTGAATTTCACGCAAGAACAGAAAATCAGGCACAAGATAGTTTAAAGGTTGCGCGTAAAAAAGAAGAGGTTGCGCAGTGGTTTCACCTAAAAGAGGTGTTGTGTAAAAATTTTATTTTTCACATTGTATGGGAATTATGCACAAGGTGCAGTAAGTGGTGCGCGTAAAAATTGGGGTTTCCCAATACATCCCATGCAATGTGAGGTTCATTTGCGAGTGAAATTTGAAAGTCAATAGAGCATCTATCAACAGCCAAGGATACAGATTTCATTAGAGATAATGCAGGGACCTACGAGACTATAAAATTATAGTGGATCATCTTAAGAAGTAGTGATCTCACTTTAGTTGAGAGAGTAGTGAGTTCTCAAATTGTCAGTGGTTGTAAACCAGTAGGGATAGAGATTCTACTTCAAACTTGTAAATAGAAGTGCGCTTAATGTGGATTTGGTACATCGGCACATTTCTATTGGATGCTCCTTGGATGTTTCCCAGTAAGTTTGAACCATGTAGAAATCAATGTGTCCCATGTTTGATTTAATTTCTGTTTATAATTCGCTACGAGAAAGAGAGGGAAAAGTGTTTTTCTTAACAGCGAAACAAGATCAATAGGGGAGTTGTTTTAATATATCATACCCTGATTCACCCCCACCCCCTATCAGGTTATCTGACCTAGTGGACCTAACTGAATCATTCTTATAAAAATAACCTAGTATATTGATGATACTATTGTTTTTATTTATTCAAATAATTTGAATATAATAATGAGCGGAGATAGAAAATATAAGAAAAGAACATTAGATAAGATGTTACCTATAAACCGGCCAACTACCTTTTATTTAATCTAAAAGGTATACTTGAATTGACTTCAACCAAAGTTATTCTTATATAAGGAAGATAGAGATGTTGGGAGCCTATTTGGGGAGAGTTTGTATAGGACATGGGGGCTTGATAGGTGTGAGTAAGGGTTTGTGGTGGTGGCCTTTTATAAGTAGGAGGAGAGGCACTTAAGGAATATATTGACTTATTATTTTATTATAAATAAAATTTCAAATATAAATGAGTAAAAATTCGTTTAGTTATAAGATAAGAAATATATATGTCAATATAAAATCATCCAATAACAATTAAATAGGTTTCATATAATTTTTTAATACATACCATTTTTATTTAACCATTTTTTCGTCTTTCCATTTCATCTAGCATTTAACACTTTGAGAATTAAAATATTTATCAAAACAAGAAAAACATCCAATTAATGATTAAATAAAAATATTTTGGTCAGATGATAACTATTTGTTTAAATATGTGATAATATTGAATTTTATAATATTTAATAAAATATTTTATGTTTATTAATATGAATTATGTCAATTTTAATACTATTCATATCACGACTTTTTTTAAAATCCATATCAACTATATTATTATGAAAAAACATAATTAATTCAAATATAACATGTATATATAATCAAAAGAATTATTGGATGACATAAAAAACAAAATTAAATTTATTTTAAAATTTATAATATCATTAATTTTAATCCTTTATTTATGAAGCATACACTATATCATTATTATGTCAAAATTAAATGTATTTATATAATATATAAAAATTATAAATAAAATATCCTGATGTAGAAAATATTTTTATATTTCTAATAACTCAATTTAGTTGAATATATCATTTATATCACTCATATAAAAAAATTTAGTAAATGATATATGTTTATGTTATGTTTTTCTTAACTTTAATATAAATGTAATTATATGATATTTTCACACACAAGTTACTCCATGGGGTCCGAAAATCTTCCTAAGGATTCCAATGGTCATACATATATCATCCAAGAGGGTTGGAATATGTTTTAGGGTTATTTAAAATTATTATAATCTTATTTTTTACCTTTATTTACCAGATTTACACTTTAACCATGGTAAATAAAATATTTACTGAAGTTACTATTGTTAATGTCTAAAAATAAACGTAACCTATTTACACAATTTGGACCACCTGATTCAAAATATTGAATACATTTTTCAAAATTCAAAACACACAAGTTATAGAAATTAATTTATAATTAATTCCCACTTTCAATACCAAAAGGCGTGTTTTTGTAAAGTAAAAACTACCAAAATATTGACATGTTTTATTGTCCAATTTCAAGGTGAAATTATTTAAAATGACCAAAATTTGATATAATGATAAAAATATAATCTAATTACACATTAAAACCAATTAAATGTACAATATTACTATATAAATAAATTATATTAAATGGTTGTTTTGAATAAAAATTCATCATTATTCATTATTAATTAAAAAAATGAACATTATCAGAAAAATAATGCAATTTCATCCATTGAAAATTTTTATGTCCCACTTCTATAGAATAATATTATTTTTTCAAATATAACATTTAAAAGTGGAAAAACTAGATTTAGAAAGGGTTCTCCATGAAAAGGCGGTAAAGAGACTTTATTTAAAAAAATAGTTTTTAATGATTAAAATTGGATTTATTCTAATTTTATGACTCAAAAAATAATTGTATAAGTTTAATGTAATATAATAATAATAATATAGTTAGTTATATTCATTTCCTCCAATAAAACATCTAGGTGTTAATTATCATTTAAAATTGTAATATTATTCTATTAATTTTTTATATAACTCAAAGTTGTGTGCAATGACCGATATCAATGAAACCAGTTGTTGATTGTTGACTACATTATTGGATATAGTGTCCTATTTAAAATAATACTAATATATTATTTATAAATATTAATAAATTCGAAAATTTATTATTCTATATATACCTGGGTCATTACAACTTTCCCCCCTTTTGGAAATCGCATCTTCGCAATTTTAAAATTTTGCTATGAAACATCACTGTAATACCTAAATCAGAAAAAAGGACACAAAACAATCACATTAATAGAAATGATGTTATGTACAATAGATACCATATATAACACATAATATGATTCCATGTAGGAAAACATGGATATGGAAGAGAAACTATGTGTCATGTTCTGATGGATTGTGATTGAAAACATGATCACGAGAAAGTTGACAATCTGAAAACCGTAAACATATATTAGGTTAAAAGGTGTTTTATTTGCAAGTAGTTAAATTTAATGGAAAACTTTTATTTGTTTTCTATTTCCTTTCTTAATTTTGGAGCATTTATTTATGATATTGACTAAGAACATAAGGAAATATTCTTACTATTCATGTAGAGATTCATCTTTTAATAAATTTCTACCACAAACTCATATTTTCTCCTAACGATGAGTACACAAGATGACATGGTCACAATTAAATAACTAGAATAAACATCTATAGAATTGAATAATTCATAAAATATGGAATTTATATTTGCAATATCATTATACATTTACCAAAACCAAAATGATTAATACAAGATTAGATAATCCCCAAAAAGGACAATCTTTTATAAAATGAAATACTACCCTTAATTCCAAAATTCAACAAACAACACCCAATGTTCAATAATGACCATTTTATAAACAACTGTCCTTAATATCTTTACAAATAATCCAAACTAATATTTAAATCCAAAAATTTAGAAGAGTTTTATAAAATTTTCTTCCACAATAAATCTCAAGATTTATATCAAAATAACATCGACTACTCTTAAGGTCTCATACTAAAAAGTAATTAAACTAATAAAAAATTAATCAAGATAGGTTAATCATTTCCATAAAAATCCAAAATCACCATAAGTCCGGAATAAAAAAATAGATTCTTCCAAAATAAAATTTCTTCCATTACTCTAGAAATGTAATCCCATAGTATTTTATTTTACATAGGTATATAGTTTCCCAAAATAGAAAATGTCTTCCAAAATAACCATTATCAATTTTTATGAAAAGAAATAACCATTATCACTTAATCAGAAAATAATTTTCGTCCCTAAGGATATCCCATTTATAAAACATAATTTCCCAAAAATCAGCTTATTCTTGATTCATAAAATCATTTAACTAAATATAATAAGTCACACATATAAGGGAATTCATGTAGGCCAATGGAAGGTGATGATCCCTTGTTGCCCGTCGGTTGTGGGTTCAATTCATGAGGCCTTGATGGATGGGATGGGTTTTCACCCATCCTACGGCTTGTCCTATTTCTAAAACCATATCATTCTTAAAACATTTTCCTAAATAAGATAATTTCATCAAAAACTACCAAGACATTATTTTTCCTCAAATGTTATCTAATACCTTTAATTTTGTATCTCAAAATGTAATAATGATTAATCACCTCAAAAAAAGATCATATAAACTCCTAAGGTTACCCATTATGTATAGATAGTAAAAGGTAATTATTCATTGAATTTAATATTCACATATCAAACATCAGGGTTACACATATTGGAAAACCCATTCCCAAAGTAATCCTAGCAACAAAATAGAATTAATAATTTTAAACATTTCAACATCCTACAATCTAAAATAACTATTTAATCCATTATATGTTTAATTATTACTCATTCAACGCTCTTCATAATCCATTAAATATGAATTTCATTCTTATTAAATAATACATCATTCCTACAAATCAAATTTCCACATCATTTATAAATATAAATACAAATATGCTTCATTCATTATGAATAAGAAAATAACCCAGACGTTGAATCTATATAACATGATCTTCAGGATGTTCCCATTATCTTTCATAATAAATAATTACACATCAATAATTTCACTTTTAGAAATAATTGAGTAATCTGAGATCGTGAAATCATCTGAAAAGGATACCATGACCCATACAATTATTTAATAAATGAGTAGGTGTTGGATAACTGAAACAATTTTTTACAGGTCATTTGAATACTCAAGAAGCTATCAAAATCATTCGAATTGGCTTTTTCCATAATACTAATGATCAAATCATCGGGGATGGATAACAAGGTTGTGCAATATCTCTTTCATTCCATCTTGAAAAATTATCATTAGTTTGCTAAAAAGAGTCAACAAATAAACATGAAAAAATTATTATAATTAAAAAAAGAATCCCCTATAGGTTAAATATAACATAACAAATTTCATATTACTCTTATCCATCAACCTCCTAATATCTATATTATTAAATATTTTATTCAAAGAACCTATTTTACCATAACCCAACAAATATTTCCATATGATAATAACACTACTGGTTATATGGGATCCTTTACCTACACCAAGATAACACCCTAACCTCTAATGTTATCCAAACCAACATCTGATACCAACTATAATGCCTCATCTATAAACATTACATAATCTTTAATTATGTTAATAATTCACAGTTAGTATCTTTTTATGTTTATAGATTTAGAGAATTAGGATGTAACTATTACATTACCTCTCAGAAATTATAATGTAGACAGTTCTACTCTATCCAATTTTTTCACAACAATAAAACTCCATAATTAAAACTTGATTTATTTTCTTGATATCAATCTACTTGAATATTACATTCTCTTATCCTTACTTATACCCTTTTAAAAAAATTCAAAATCATGGGATGATCATAAAAATCTCAGTAAGGGTCATAAAATAAGGAATGAAAACATTAGTCTATCGATACATACAAATCAATGAATTCATACTTATCAATCATAATGAATATCACTTTAACATACCTCAGGAAATAATATTATTTATGAATAACACAAAAAATTCATAAATCATAAAGGTTTGTTGTGGCATCCATAACATACTTACATTTTAGTTTTCAAAGCTATTTAGGGAGTTACCTTTGGAATACCCATAATAGTATATTCCTTAAATCACTTAGGATAAACACTAATGTTTACATGCACTATGTTACCCAATTAATTTGAGAGTTATCTCGAGATCACCCACCCTAGGTTTATCATGGAACCACCCATATACGTAATCAATTCCCAAGAACCAGAACATAATCATAACACATTACACAAGTATAAAGGAAAGATAACATTTCCACCTTCTAATAAAAATATATCATTTCAATATATTTATATAGTAAATACATTTTGAAAAAAAAATCAATACCAAAATACATAAAAAGAGTATATGGAATATATTTTCATTTTAAAAACATTACGTCTTGTTAAGGAATCCAAATATCAAATAATGATTGTGGCAGTGGAAAGGTCATTGTCACCACATATGTTAAAAAAGAAACATTATTTGTTTATTTTTTAAAACACTTTATAGAGAAAAGATTCCAATTGAATGAAATTAAATTTAAAATTGGTTTATACACCATATAAAGGAATGTCATGTATAAATCATAGTATTCCTTTCTAAATGGCGATTGAGGCAAATTCCCAAATGGAAATGCAGAATCCTAATAGCATCACTTAAATTTTTTAAAATGTTTTGATGAGAGAGAAAATTGCAACTCATAATAGGAAAAAAATCAATGCAAATATAGATATATAAGAACACATCACAACATAATAAAATGGAAAAAGACATAACAAAAAATATGTTTTTGACTAAAAGAGGATCGTGAAGGGTTTTCTTACAAAGATCAATTTGTATGTAAAATTGATCTATTATGTGTATTCACTCTAAGTAAAAAATTTAATGTAAATATACAAGATAGGATATAAAATTTTATTTGATAAATAATCATATCATGACATAATTATATGTATATGATTAACAAAATGAATAGAAATTCAGTTAAGAACTTCCCTTACCTTGTGTCTGACTTTTCTTGTTCGATATTTATCTACCTGAATAGTAAAATTAAGTTAATTGTAATTGATTTAGTACCTTTTTCAAGTCCATTATTGATTATATATCAGTATTACTCAACTATAATTGTCATATAATTATTCATGTTCATATCAGTGTTTTTGTTGATGTTCGGAACATGAGTGACAAAATGAATTTGTTATAATTAAAAATTTTCCATGTGGTACAAATTACATTATCTATAGAATTATATTCATTATTTTATTATCATATATATCATATATATCTATTGTATATGTATTTATAATAGTCCATATCATTTGTAGATCATAAATGAAATGAACTATTAATGGAGACGGTAAGTCGTATGTACCCATGGACACTACTTTAATTTCTATTTCATATTTAATGGGATGAAAAATTAATGATAAATTAGTATATTATAAATCTTGTATCATATTTGATATATTTTTCATAATTTCATTAACACTTTCCTTTATAAGTTCCATGTAAGGCATTAATGATTCATATCACATGGAGGGGGTGGTAGTATGCACTTCCTCAAATAAAATTGTAGTATTTATACAACATGAATAGAATAAAGGTATGTTGTAAAATTGAATTAAAGAAGCATATAGATAAAATAATTATCATATATAATTATAGTTCCATCATAATGGAAACCATGAGAGGTGGTATGGGATAATCAAATAATCATTGTTTCGTGACGCAGTAGTTCGTCGTCCATCGCAATAGTATATTCGTATCACTTAGATGGAGTTGTCTGTAAGTGTTTTCACGACCTTTCCCCCGAGGCCCATGCTGTGACTACCCCAATCCCATCATCCATAGGCCAGGGGATGGAGACTAGAACCGAAAGGCATATTCCCTATAATGGGTAAGGCATTGCCTTTATAACCTATAAGAACACACAACCAAGCACACATGAAGATATAAAATCAAGTAATGTGAATAGTAAAAAGAGTGAGTGAAGTAAGTAAAAAAGGGGACAGAATAAAATCCCAACTGAAAAGGTACAAGTACAACTGAAATACAATACAACTAATGAAAAATAAAATCACCCACAGGATTTTCCTCATGGGTTTCTACCTAAAGGGTAGGTACAGATCGCCTCCTCAGCACTCTATGTCTGCTCATCTACTCTGTCTACCATCACGTCATATGGTCCACCACCGGGAACTGTCCAATCCTAGTATCCTCAGCCTCAATTAACATTGTCTATCTTTTGCAACCTAAACTACAAGGTGATGGCATAGTTCGTATAGGGGTGAGTATAACTATACTTAGTAGGGACCCTGAAAACCTCAAGGTCTCTCATAATTCACAAAGGATAAACCAAAAATTATGATATCAACTAACAACCCTACATAGGTATATGCCCATATATATACCTAAGTTATCATGTATACCAATCCCATTTATGAGGAAACAAAGAGTCCAACCCAAAATCCCAAGCTCAACTATTCCAAAAATGAAAGAGAGCCACAAAGGAAAGTACTACAAAAGTACTACAGGAAAAAGAATACAACTAAGGTATTACCATGAATAAAAGTACCACATAGGTATGGACTCTGCACACAAAAGGTATGTAACGTCCCCAACCTGGAAGCCACTAAACAGGTGCTCCGAGCCAGGTGGTTACATGACCATAAGTGTGACTCCCCATACACCAATGGCTGCTGACTAGAAGCGGGGGTCTATGGGGTCATGTGGAGTAAGCCACAACAGAATAACTAGATAGAGGAAACAATAACAAATAAACATGGAACATGTATAGAAAACATTTCCAAAAATAAATATGCCATGTGATACTACAGTGCAAGAGTGAACAAAAGACCAAAAATAAGTACAATTGCCAAAATCACAAAATGGTCCTGAATCCATGTCTGGATCCTCCACCAAGTGATACACATGACCACTCAGTTATCTTGCAAGGACCCTTGCCCTTGTCCTGATCTGAAAACATGAAGTCTGCTCGGGTACCCAATGGCGGCCTGAGCAGGGTGTGAGTACAACTTAGTCGGCCACCACCAACGGTGTCTACAAAATATCCAGTATAAACATTTGTTCATGAAAAATGAAAATTAATGATAAATTCCATGTAATTATTTAGGGTTCCATTAACAAGTTTAAGGCATAATCCATTTCCATTACATTACCATCCATTTATTACCATTTACCATCACTTACCCTTTCATCACATTTCCATGGGTTAATCACATACCTTATGTTACATGGGTCTAAGGCCAAAAATCACATGCAAGATGGTAAACACATCGTTTTATTATATCACTAGGACTAACCCCCTCATAGAAAATTAATGGGGAATCTTTGATTCTTGCCAATGGCTGATCAATATAGGAAGAATCGTTGGAGGATTTATAATAATGATGATAATGAAGAACCACCTCAATATATGTCGGGAAGTTATGTGCTCAATGAATTGAAAGATTTCATCTTTACATTAGGGAAAGGTTTGTTGAAATCTTAAAAGTGGAAGAATGTTGATACTGAAGTCACTTACAATTGGAAAAAGAGAAGTATTTTTTTTTTGTTTTCCATATTGGTATACTAATTTGTTACATCCTTGTTTAGACGTAATGCATATTGAGAAAAATATATGTGAAATGTTACTTTCAATTCATTTTAATACTAAGGGGAAGTACAAATATGACTTCTGATCTCATCGGGATTTGTTGGATTGGGGTATTTGACCAGAACTACATCATGTTTGTATCGATGAAAAAAAATGAAAAGTTCCATGTGATTCTTATGTGATGACACAGACAGAGAATGATAAATTTCTGGAAGTGTTGGTGTTAGGACCAATAGGGTCCTATATACCCTGAGAGGGTGGGTGAATCAGGGTATGGATATTATTTCACAATGTTCATCCTGCCCCACTGGATCGTAACCTCTTTATTACAAGGGTCACTTTGTTTGCACTCGTGTGATTATTATGACCACTTCATTTCTTCTTTATCTGTTGATGATACTTTGAATGTAATGCAGTGATGAAAACAGATAGACACAAAGATTTTTACTTGGTTCACCCTCACTAGGATACGTCCAAGGAGCATACGCCGACAAGTTTTTGGTCATACCAAATTCAACAATTCTTCACTATATGTGGATTAAAATGTTCTGGCTAGATCACTTCTATGACCAGGCTCACTACCTTTACGAGGTTTCGGGTTATCTCACTACTTTCCCAAGGGTTACTCACTGTTTCTCTCTCTCTGGCTCACTACTGGTGGAGAGGATCACCTTCTTCCTCTTCCTATGCTCACTACACTTGGAAGGGATCCACTCAATGTGTATAGACCTGTAGGTCTCTTAATTTGCATGAAGGAATGCATCCTCAACTATTGATAGATGCTCTGTTAAAGTCCAACATTCATCCAATGATGAATACCACTTTGCCTTTGAACACTTGGAAACTACCATTGGAAACACCTTCGTAAAGCACCCCACTTCATGAGGCTCCCAATTTCACGAAGCTCAAACAAGCCTTCGTGAAGCTCCTTATTTTTCTCGAAGCTCACAATTTCGCGGAGCTCGGACCGTCACAATGCTCAACCCTTCACAATGCTTAGAGCGGCGCGAAGCTCAAGGTATCGCAAAGCGACTTCCCTCATGAAGCTCACTGAGCCAACACAGATCTCATGACTTTTGCGGAGCTAGAATAGCCGCCGCAAAGCTCCACTTTCACGAAGCACACTACCTTCGCGAACTTCCTTCGCGAACAGAGAGCAAAGTATTTTCTCTGAAAATTCTCTCTACTTCTCTTGAGGGGGACGACCTCCATTTATAGGCGATTCCACCAGCTCTCGAACTTTCCGTGCGAAGTCAACGCCACGTCATCGCAAATCGCGAAGCTCCGAAGTTTCTGTTGGAATTCTGTACAAATCGAGAAGCACCTCGGAAGATTTTGGACCGCGGAGCTTGTTGTTATCGTGGAGTATCATCGTCAACATTATTTCACACCTTCACCGCGAAGCTCCCTCACAAATCCCTTCACCGCCGCGATGCTCTTCAACTCTTCCGTTCATGAAGCTTTGATGTAATCGCGAAGCATCACCGCCTCCATTTTTCTATTCTTCTCGAAATCCAATACATGCATCCCATCTTCACGAAACTCATGCCTTTTCCATATAAAAATATTATCTTCATGGAAATCCTATTTTTGTGATGCTCACCAATCTCCAAATTTTGGACGCCAAAAATTTGGAAAACACTGGGAAATGGCACCACCTTTTACTTCTCTTTTGTACCGCCTCCAGATCGTCCTTTACTTTGTCATCATTCTTTTTCAACATGGATTGTCAACAAATTCTCTAGAACTCGACCATTTTCAATGAAAACATGCTTTGTCAACAAACACAATAAACCCAAAAATACTGCAATGTTACCTTGAGGGATTTTTCCCCACAATCTTCCAATTTGGGTTTGTTGATAATTATTCATAACTCTTCTCAGAAATATTTTCTGCATGTTGATACCTCACTGAGTCTTCTTCAAGCGCTACCACCATTCGCCTCTTGCGATTCTGATAGCATTCAAGGATTCACATAACACGTTCTCTAAGCCCACATGAGCAATGCTCGGTGTGAGAAACAAGAGTAGTATGAAAAGTTCATCAATGAATCACTTCATGTCAAACACCAAATTTCGATTCCAACCTGATACCAATTCTTAAATTGATACCAATTGTTGATCCACATTGATCCCAATTGGTGATAGCTGGAAACCTTCTCTCACAATTTCAACACCACTGTTCTGCTTTTATCACGATCCTCAGCTATCGTGATTTCTTTGCTTTGATCGATCACTTCTAGCATCGTCAGATTTAAAACTCTCCCCCTATCTCATTGCTCTCCCCATATCACACTACTCCACCTGTCAGCTTATCCCCATATTTGTCATGGTTTCTCAAATAGATACACTCTCTCCCCCTTGAACAATCACTATTTTCTCCCCCTTTGTCAACGAACCCAAAGGCCAATCCTTTTTAGTTTGTAACATAGTAGAGAACACATATCAGCACATTAGGGAAAAAAACATCATACCTCTGGGAGGGGTGGGAGGGTGGAGGGGTGTCCCACATCCACACTATTTCAAGTGTGGGGAATCGACTGAACTCCCAGGGCCAGTCGATGCCATTCAAATGCTCTCTTGGGTAAGGCCTTTGTCAGAATGTCTGCTACCTGTAGCTGTATAGGAACATAATCCAACTTCACAATGCTTTTCTCCGCATTCTCCTTGATGAAATGATACTATATCGCAATGTGATTTGTCCTTGAGTGATGGATGAGATTTTTGCTGAGATTTATAGCACATGAGTTATCGCACTAGATTCTGATCTGAGACTTCACCTCAACTCCCATATCTTCAAGCTGCTACATCATCCATAATAACTATGTGCACGCTTGAGTGGCTACAATATACTCAGCTTCTTCGGTGCTCAATGAAATTAAATATTGCTTCTTCATAGCCAGGAAATACACAATCCACCAAGATAGAATGCACCTCCTAACGTTGGTTTTCTATCTTCTACTGATCCAGCCCAATCTGCATCTGTGTAACCCAATAACACTAATTGAGATTTGTCATTATACATCAGACCGAAATCCACAATTCCTTTGATATACCAAAGTATTATTTTCACTCCATGCATGTGGCATTCTTTGGGATTGCTTTGATATCTCGCTGTTTGGAAGGTGGAAAAAATGATATCAGGTCTCGTCGCTGTCAGGTATAGTATACTCCCAATAATCTGCCTATATTCTGTGATATTAACTCCTTTTTCATTATCATCATTTGATAATTTCATCCGGGTAGCAACCAGAGTCTTCATCTCCATGGCATTTTCCATTCCAAATCATTTCAAAACCTCTGTGGCATATTTGGATTGAGAAATGAATGTGTCATTCCTACCTTGTTTAACCTATAAACCAAGAAAAAACATCATCTCACTAATCATAGTCATTTCGAACTCATGTTTCTTGAATTCATAAGATTGTCTCAAAAATGCTTTATCTCATCTTCCAATTATTATGTCTTCTTCCTAGACCAGCCTCATCATCCTTTGATTACTATTATTGTTGAAATACAGATTGTAATCAAATCCCCCAAGCTAAAAACCAATCTTCTTCAAATACTGATATAGCCTTCAATACCATGCTCTTGGTGCTTGTTTCAGCCCATATAACACCTTCTTCAGCCAGCAAACATTGTTCTCATCCTCATGAATGAGAAAAGCATATGGATGCTCAATGTACACCTCTTCTATGAGAATCCCATTTATAAATGCATACTTGACATCCATCTGGAATACTTTGAACTTTCTTTGCACTACAAATGCCTAGGAATAATCTGATTGTCTCCAGCTTTGTAACCGGTGCAAATGTCTCATCAACATCAGTACCCTCTCTTTGGGAGTATGCTTTTCACACCAGTCAGGCTTTTTTTCGAATCATTGTGCCATCTTCATTCATCTTATTGTGAAAGATCCATTTAGTCCCAATGACATTTTTATCTGGTAACCTTGAAACAATATCACATGTCAAATTCTTTTCTGAATCAACATCAATCACTTATTCTCCCCCTTTGTTGCTTTCTTCCTCAACACATTCATCAGGAATTTTCTAACTGATTAATTTTTTGGTGGCTTCATTTATTTCACCTGAAAAATTGTCCCTATGTCATTGTTCAATGATGTCATTTATTTGAACTTCTTCTCTCATATTTTTGTTGACACGGCTTATATTTTCCCTCGCAGCTTCTTGATATCCTGAAATCAGTCAGCTGATACCACATTGTTAGATCAAAAAAAAAAGATAAGCATGAGATGCATGATTATTGCTGCTTCTCCCTGTGTTTCAGTCCTCCCTCAATAGGCAACACCTGAGCGGAGTCATCCAATTATTTCATTCGTGGATCTTTCTTCTGATTTTGTTATTAAATGCTCCCCCATGTTATGAAACATTTCCTGGGGTTCGGCCCATAATGATTATTCTTCTCTTGCACCATCTATTATCATTTTCCACCTGCATCATTTATACCAGTCTGGCACTCGGCATTGAGACATTAACAAAATCTCTAAGCCTACTGAGTTGGAACTCGATGTAGTAAACAAGAGATAAAGTTAATACCACAATCATTTGTTTTTGTGCTATGTTTCTCCGTTTCTTCATCGACATTTTAACCTGATTTGAGTCAATTGAAACTCTGAAGCATATCACCTTTCCGCATTGCATCTTTAGATGCCACTTCCCCTTGGATCGTATCTCCCTAAAACCTAAAACATTTGAATCATCAGTTAATATAATTTATATACATAGGGATAGGGGTTTCTTCTGGAATCCCCAAGATGATGATGGTGGTTGATCCTAATGGGTCAACCCTTTGATTCTTTCTTGTAGAGCGTCACACTCATTCTTCGCTTCTTCTAACTACCTTGCCAACTTCAATTGCTCTGGCCATAAGACTAAGCATTCATTACTCTAATGCTGAGTCTTTTTCTGATATGAAGATTCTGCAGGCCTGGCATTTTTCAAAATATGGGGTTTAAACCCACTTGTACACACTTCTTTCTTTGATGTACTACCAATATGCCATTTCACTTGATTCCTACTCTGAGCAGGAATATCATTTGTTTCCATCTTTCCTTGCTTCTTCCACCATTTCAAGGATCTTGCAAATTCCTCTACTTTTCGCTGTGGAAAACGACATGCAAAATTTTCATTACATTCTTGGTTCGTCTATCTTTTATCAGATGTCTGAGTCACCACACTCTTTTTCACTAGTGATGAGTCCTCCATTGAACGTTCATTCTTCTTTATCACAACTAGAGTAGATCTCCCTTTAATCTTCCAGGTTTGTTCATATTCACTCCTTGAGAACAGTTGTGAGTATGACAGAGGAGGAGACTGATACCCATTTCGTTCAGCTCCATGTGATTCCCCTGAGGCTCCAAGACTATTATCCAACATTCAACTTTGTCTCCAAATGTAATATTTCTTTTTATACATCACTGGAGTCAAGAATATATTTTTGGGCTCCTTTTCCTTTCCTTCTTTCTTCTTACTGCAATGTCTTTCCAAATGCCCATAATGGGAACAGACGAAACATATTCCATCAAAAGCATACCTCATTTTAATATTTTTCAGTTTAGATGTTGATGCATCTTGAGTTCTTCCTCTGACATTGAGCTCTTGAGCTTCCTAAAACATACTCATGGTGTGTCCCATTTTTCCATAGAAATAGTATCTAAGAGATTCTTTCATTTGATAAATTCATCTTTCTGATTTCTCATGACACATTTTCTTCTTCTCAGATCTATTAATGTTTTTACTTTCACAGCTTAAGATGTAATCTTGTGCCTCTAAACAGAAGCTTGATGTGTGTCCATGCATCCCGTAGAAGAAGAATATGTCATCACTTCCTTTTGTAACTATCATCTTAGGCCTATCTTCCGCTCCTATATGTTTTTATCCACTCCTAAAACTATTCATGTCTCACATTCTATCTTGTATGGGAGGGGATTCATCAAATCGAATTCTGGATTTTCCCAAGATATAGGGTATTTGAGCTGAGAGAATTTGTTCTTACCACTTTTCAGAAATAGAAAATTTTCTTTTCATTTCATCATCACCTTCCGAAGGATAATCAAAAAGTAAGTGCAAGTCATTTTTCATGTTAGGATTTCCTCTAGCATTAGATTTCTCTATTTCCTTCTTCACTAATTCTATCTCTTCTTTCAACTTATGAAACTTTAATTCACTTGATTCAAGTTGAGCATCAAGTTCTCTCTTGAGATACTTTCCTCTACTCATCTCAACTTACAATTCTCGTGTAAGCTTTTCCAGCACTTCTCTTTTCTCCTTTACCTTCAATTTTTCTTGAGAAACAGAATCTGGGCAACATGAATTATCTTGTTGTAGCATTTGATTCTTCTGAACTAGTTTAGAAAGCTGTGTCACAAGATCATAATTTTTAGATTTCATGTTTTGAATCTCATCTGTGTTCAGATTCTTCCCCTTGACATCAGCTATTGATTTTTCTACATTTTCACACCTCTTTCAAAATTATTCATCTAGAGAATCATTTTCCTCCATCAAATCCGTAGCTACGTCAATAAGCCATTGATTCAAACTTCTTAGCTTGTCGATCTCAGTTTCCAGTTCTTGGATCCAAATATCTTTAGATTTAATTTCATTAGTGTTTCTGACATCACTTGAAATATCAGGTTCTTTGATACACTTGACTTGATATTTCACTTTTCTATTCAATCCATCGATCTCCCTTTTCTATTATTCAATCTTAAGCTTATAGTCACTAACTGATTCTGAGTTCTCTCATATTGATAACATTAGTTTCTCAATTTCTTCCATCGACTCAGACTTCTCTTCTTCGTGTTGCTACATATAGAGAATGGAATCATGAACAACATTGTTATATTTCATTGTTTTAGCTCTCCAAACATCTATCTCTTCAAGAGTAGCCTCTAACTCAGCTCGCATATATATTCTTCCTTCAATTTATTCATCTGTTTCAGTATCACTATGATGCTCATGTACTTCACTCATTCCAACATCATGATTGAGTAAATCAATCTTTTCCCTATCAGATTTATCCAGACCCTCCTTCAGTAAGCAGTTTTATTCTTTTAGTTGAATCACACTTTTTCCCAAAACACTTCCACACCGAGGGAAATTACCTGACTTTTAATTCTTCTTTGATACTTTTCCCTTTCCCATGGCAGATTGTGATAAAAGAAAATTGTATCTTCAACCACACAGATCGACTACACCAAGTCAAAGCAAACAAATCTGATAAAAGAAACCAGCCCTCTGATACCAATTGTTAGGACCAATAGGGGCCTATATACCCTGATAGAGGGTTGAATCAGGGTATGGATATTCTTTTGCAAATTTCTTCTTTCCCCACTGGATCCTGACTTCTTTATTACAAGGGTCACTTTTTTTGCACTCGTGTGATTATTATGACCACTTCTATTATTCTTTATTTGATGATGATTCTTTTAATGTAATGCAGGGAAGCAAACAGACAGACACAATGATTTTTACTTGGTTCACCCTCACTGGGATACGTCCAAGAGGCATACGCCAACAAGTCGTTGTTCGTACCAAATTCCACTATTCTTTACAAGATGTGGATTACAATGTTTAGGCTAGATCACTTCTATGCCCAGGCTCACTGCCTTTACGAGGTTTATGGTCAGCTTACTGCTTTCCCAAGTGTCACTCCATCTTTCTCTCTCTCTCTGGCTCACTGGCAGTGGAGAGGATCACCTTTTTCCTCTTCCTATGCTCACTGCACTTGGAAGGGATCCACACAGAGTTTATAGACCTATAGGTATCTTCATTTTCATGAAGGAATGCATCCTCAACTGTTGATATATGATCTGTTAAAGTCCAACTTTCATCCAATGATGAATACCACTTTGCCTCTGAACACTAGGAAACTACCTTTGGAAACACCTTCCCAAAGCACCCTACTTTGTGAGGCTCCAAATTTGCGAAACTCAAACATGCCTTCGCGAGGCCCCTTCATTTTCGCGATGATCAGAATCTTCCGGAGCTCAGACCTTCGCAATGCTCAAGCCATCACAATGATTAGGCCATCACGAAACTCAAGTTGTCTCAAAGCTACTTCCCTCACGAATATCACTGAGCCAAGGCGGATCACACGACCTTCGCTGAGCTAGAATGGCCGCCGCGAAGTTCCTCTTTCACGAAGCACACTGCCTTCGCGAACTTCCTTCGCGAACCTATAGCAAAGTATTTTCTCTGAAAATTATCTCTACTTCTCTCGAGGGGGTTGACCTCCATTTATAGGCGATTCCACCGACCCTCGAACTTTCTGCACGAAGTCAACGCCACGTCATCACCATCAACATTATTTCACGCCTTCGCTGCGAAGCTCCCTCGCAAAGCCCTACACCATCACGATGTGCTTCAACTCTGCCTTTCGCGAAGCTTTGACGTAATCACGAAACATCACTGCCTCCAATTTTATAGTCTTCACGAAATCCAATCCATGCATCCCATCTTCAAGAAACTCATGCCTTTGAAATATAAAAATATTATCTTCATGGAAATCCTATTTTCGCGATGCTCGCCAAACTCCAGATTTTGGACCCCAAAAATTTGGAAAACACTAGGAAATGGCCCCACCTTGTACTGCTCTTTTGTACCACCTCCAGATCGTCCTTTACATTGTCATCGTTCTTTGTCAACATGGTTTGTCAAAAAATTCTCTGGAACTCAACAATTTTCCATTGAAACCTACTTTGTCAACAAACACAATCAACCCAAAAATACTACGATGTTACCTTGAGGGATTTTTTCGAAACAATTGGAGAATATCATGGTTCCAGATGGCTATTCCAACACCATATCTAAACGAGTCTACAAGAAGACATTTGAAATTCAAATCCCTAAAAACTCATGATTATCACATCCTTATTTGTGAATTGATTCCAATAGGAATTCAGCATTTGATATCGAATAATGTAAGGGTGTCAGTGATTCGGTTGTGTCATTTTTTAGAGAAATTTGTGCTAAAGGTTATCGAAATAATTTTTGATAAAAATGCAGCAAGAGGCACCATTAATCTTATGTGAGTTGGAAAAAAAATTCCTCCATCCTTTTTCACTTGCACGCTGCTTTTAAAAGTTAATCTTCCAACTGAGACACTTCTTGGGGGACCAGTCGCTTTTCAGTGGAGGTATCCCACTGAAAGAAATATGTGCACAATGAAATCATATTTCCAAAATAAGAATTTTCCAAACGGTTCCATTATAAGGTGCTATCAGGCCCAATAATGTATGGATTTTTGTTCAATGTATTTGTCTGATGTGATCACAAGACATAATGGCCAATGAAAAATGGAGATGAGCAATATGAGGAAATTCAGCCATCATTTCCATTTCTTAACAAAGTAGGTGGAATTTTGGGGTCATATACATTGGTTACATTGAGCATTGAAGAGTAGAATATGGCACATCGTACAGTCTTGTTTAATTGTGGTTTGTTAGATTTCTATATCAAGTATGTAATTTGAATATACAAATATATGTTTTCTCAAATGATATCATATCACATATATCTTATACATTTATTTTCATTTTATGTAGAGAACATAAAAAAATTATAAGTAGAGTTCATTGGCCTTTCCCGTTGAGAAAGAGAGAGGCTATGCATAGCCAAGAGTTTCTAGCATGGATGAAATCACAAGTATTAACATTACATTAAATACCAATAAATATAGATATATATTAAATTATATTACTCATATGTATTCCAGGTATTGAGTTTACCTCTGGACTACATTTCTCAAGAATTAAGAGCCTTGGTTTTTGGTCCTAATTCTTTGGTTCGTGACTACAATTCTTTAATAATCAATGGATATAAATTAGTTATAACTGATAGAGCAGTGAAAATGAGAACATAGCATGATGGAGTTATGTTAACTGCTTGAAAGAATTGTTATGCCAGTGCATCAGATAGTCAACCACAATATGAAGATTTGTATTATTGTGGAATGGTTGAGAATATATTGTTATTGGATTAAAAATCTCATGGTCGAGTCACAATGATTAAATGTAAATGACTTCATTCAATTATGTGACCTGGTAAATTTATTGATTATTGTGGATTTAGAATTATTGAGATGAGTCTATTTCTGCATACTGATGAACCATACATTTTGGCATCAATGAAAAAACAAGTGTTTTATGTGAAATATCATCTGAAACCTGATTACGGGTTCATTAATGAAGTAATACCAAGAAATATTTTTCATGATTCAGGGGATGAAATTTTAACCATTGAATCTCACATCGGAGTTAGCCAAAAGTATTGTATTTGATGACACAAATTATCCCATTGTGAGAGATGATGTTTAACCTAAGGTAGTGGAGGGTAATATATAAAATCAACCGTATATATTCAGAGTTCATTCAGTTTACCTTAACGTGAGTTTCTCAGGTTGGTAATAATGTAATTACTTTAATATAGTTTTATATTGGAATGATATGTCTGTTTTAGTATTGTTTGGTTTCGTTTCCTTTAATTATAATTATTTCTATTCAGAAAAATCAGTTTAAAATGTGGTTTTAAAAATACTATAACGTGGTTGTAAATTATCATTACTAAAAGTTGTTATGACAATTTTTTTCTTCATTGGATTCTAAGTTATATGTATTATTTTTAAATATTGTTTCTAAAAAATATTTATTTCATTATTATATAGATTATAAAGAAAACTACAAAATCTCACAAGAAGAGATTATTTGATATTGATCATGTTAGACGCGAGGCTGAGTTGTCTTAAGTGAGTATAATAATTATTATATTTATCTTCTTCATTACATATAATATCAAGTTCATATTTTTGATAAATTTTTTTAGGGATATTTAAATCCATAGTTTCCTCTTCACAGTATGGGTCTGAGCATGTATTCTCCTAGACCTAGGCAGAGCTCCCATCTTACCACTCCCCACACTAACCCATCATTTGACATCCCATCTACCAAAAATTTCTTCCCTCTACTTGAGACCCCTGGGATGTTCCAATACATTCCACCGTCATCGTCCCATTTAACCTCTTTTTCCCATTCCATGTCCACACCGACTCAGCCGATGTTCTCACCTGCATAATTTTCATATCCATTCATGTATCCCCAGACCTACTATGCATATTCTGACAAGCCTACACCACCTCCTTTTCCTACCATCCATCCTACACTTATTGAGCCTGTTTCTTCAATTTTCACACCTATTATTGAAGATCAGTCGAAGCATGCTGTAGAACTGATACTTCCTTCGGAGGATGCTGATCCAGCATAGTCTACAGATACCTCACAACATATTTTGGAAACTGCATCAGGGGTTTCTTATAAAAAATGTTTCAAATTATATAATTTCACTTTTTTCCTATTGTATTTTCACTTCACTCTTTTATTTTCACCTCTTATCTTATTTAGTGGGATCTTCTAGAAGGCGACATGGGCACACTCGAATTCAGGATTCCTATAATCGTGAAACTTATATTATGGTGGATTACAATTCTCAAAATAAAATCGTAGAAAAAAATTCTAAGGAGTGTAGAATTTTCATGGCCTCTTTGGGAAAATATCATGATATCATTACAATGGAACCAGTCTCATGGATACATATAATTGCTGACATCATGGATAGGGCATGGGCGCAAATATGGCTATGAAAATTTTATAAATTTATATTTATATTAGTAATGTATTTATATGACTTAACATGTTCGTTGAAGATTCAATTTATCTTTGCTAATGGTGAAGCTTCCAAAGCTGTTATGTTGAGTGTTCTTGGAGAGTATTGG
Source organism: Viscum album (assembly GCA_963277665.1). Taxonomy (NCBI): domain Eukaryota; kingdom Viridiplantae; phylum Streptophyta; class Magnoliopsida; order Santalales; family Viscaceae; genus Viscum; species Viscum album. The sequence goes on from OY728120.1 coordinate 1,691,362,456, forward strand.
CAGTCATACGTGTATGAAATACATATTAGTTTGAGGAGCAGAGTGGGTACTGAGTTAGTTGGTGTTCCCACAAACCCTGACTGTCCAGGAATTCAATATAAAAAAATGATCACACATTGGAAGACTTAATAGTATAAGGTACTACCGATATTTAATGGTTTTTATATAAAATTTAAATTTTATTAATTGTATTGTTTTTTTATCTTAGGAAGAGTCAACAAAAAACAAAAAGGTCAAAAATGAAATGACATATCTACACACATTGGGGCGCACTACAATGCCCAAGATTGAGAAGCGGTCGATATGTTCATTTGAATTAAAGTAATGTCTTTATTTATAACATGTCATCATAAATTATTCATGCCTTCCCTTGGATAGTACATGTATCACGAAAATACCATATTATAATAGGATAAGGATTGTCTATTTTCCTAAAAAAGTAATATTTTTTTGTGAAACAAACTTCAGAAAGCCATTTCAGAAAACCACCAATTAGTTATGACTGTCATTTTCCTCAATGTTTTTTGGTATTTGTTACAACTCACATCAATCCAATTTTTTTCATTTATCATATATTGTTGTAATACCAATTTGTGCATTTCTCATATGCAGTAAGCTGTATTGGGCATTGAAGGTCATGTACCTTGTTCCAAATTATTCTACTTCCGTAGGAAAAAAATGATGGAATTGCAGTTAATTCAGAAACACAAGATAAAACAATAAGTTAGTTTATTTATATTTCAAACATTTATATGAAATTAATAATTTAATATTTTTATAATTTCAACAATCTTCCATGGAGGCCATGGATGTGAAGGAATCTGACAACTTAGGGCCAAATGATCATTTAAGTCAGGGGTTAGGTGTGAAGCATCCAGGAATGGTCCATTGAAGTCCAGGAAAAAACAATGTCCCCTCTAGGTATTTATAATCATAGTACTCCTCTAAAACCTCTAAGGCCTCTATGTTGGAAAGTGCGTGTGTTGAATTAGCTGTGATAATGAAAATAGTATTACAAGAGCGTGGAAAAATTAAGCTAATGGATGAACATTTCATTAAAGCGATGTCAGTTTTGGGTCAGTCACTACCATCAGAGGTTTCTACCACTTTTCATTAATATATGGAATCAATTATCCCTCTAAATAATGACTTGAATGATTCCCATGTGGGTCCTACTGGTGATGACAGTGGTGGCAATAGAGGTGGAAAGGATGTTGTTGATGTTGTTGTTAGTGAGGAGATTACTGATGATGATGCTGATGGTGCAGTTGGTGATGATGTTACTGATGATGTTGTTGTTGATGTTGTTGTTGATGATGATGATGATAGAAATGGTGATGAAGATGATGGTTATGGGGGGGATAATAATCCCCTCCATTATTGACTTAGCATAGAGATTGTGTTGGAGAGTAATATTTTCTTTGTATTGGTGGACTACCTGTATGTGAATTCCTTTATGGTACTAAATTAATTTTGGATTATGTTTTCATCAGGGGTGTTATTTGACAATTATTTAAGTAATTTTCAAATGACATATATTTTTTTATTGTTTGGTGTGTTTATTATTATCTCTCCATCTAATCTTGACCTTTCCATTGGAGGGGAGGCCTCGGATGGGGGGCTGTAGTGGAGGGATGGGGGGCTGCAGTGGAGGGCTGGGAGGGGAGGGATGAGAGGAGAAGGTTGGGAGGGGGTGCAGAGGATGGCTGGGAGGGGAGAGGGCTTCATTTACTTAATCTCTCTTTCATATACTCGGTATACATAGGATGTTCATCAGGCGAGTATGACTGTGTCCTCCACTTTGAAGCGGAAGATGTCATCTATTGAATGCGTTGAGAAGGATTAGTTTCTTATGATCTTTTTTTTAAATGTAAAGGCACTGATTTGTAGTTGTTGGAGTGATTTATATTTTTTTGTTTTGTTTATTTCTAAACATTGGCCTTACGAAGCAGCTGCAGTTTCTTTTGAGGCAATACCTCAAACCTTGGCACAAAATTGTGGTGTTAATGTGATCAGGTCTATGATTTCACTACAATGAATGGAATCTAACATGTGCTTATTTAACCTTTCCTTATTAAGTCATCTATTTATGAATATATTGTTACGCAGTTCATTCATGACACCAAAAACTAAATCACATTCCCTGTGTATTTTATTTTCCAAAAAAAAAATAATATCCTTTGGGATGTCAATGAATCTCATATTTGAATGGTATAGAGTAAATATGGGGGAGGAGGAGGGGCTGGGTAGCGAGGAGGTGGAGAAGGAGGGGATGGGAAGGGGGGAGGGGGGGGGAGGAGGGGCTGGGCAGGGGGGAAGGGGGAGGAGGAGGGGTTGGGACGGGGGAGATGGGTGTGAGGGAGGGGGAGGGGGAGGGGCTGGGTAGGGGGAGCTAGGCATGAGGGATGAGGGGGATGGGATAGACATGAGGGAGGGTGGGGGGGAAGAGGGATTTGGGCATGAGGGAGCGGGAGGGGAGGGTCTGGGCATGAGGGGAAGCTGGTCATGAGGTGGGAGGGGGAGGGGCTAGGCAGGGGGAGCTATGCATGAGGGAGGGGGAGGGGTAGGCGCTGGTCAAGGGGGGGCTGGGCATAAGGGAGGAGCTGAGCAGGGGGGATCTCGGCATGAGGGAGTGGCTGGGTAGTGGGGAGGGGGAGGGGGAGGGGGAGGGGAATTTTCATTACAGGGGTGAGATGAGGAGCAGATTTTTTAATTGTGATAATGCGAACCGGCCATGAATTTTGATAACATTTTCTGCTTATGGTTGATACATTGTATTTATATCAATTGATGAATGAAATTTCGATATATGTTTGTGTATTTTATTTCATGTGTTTTTATCAAAATGTTTCTCTAAGTATGTCATTGTACTTGATTGATTAGTATGTGATCAGACAATTATATGAAATATTTGGAGTTGAATAACTGATTTAGATGTTTCGTATGCTATTTGTGGTATTCAGCTTTACTTTCTCTAATTTATTAATTTGTTTATTGTGTTTTAATAAGTCTCCAAAAACAAAATAAAAATCATGTTCACTGGAATCCTCTTTCATGTTTTACTCTAACTTTTTAATTTTAATATTCAGTTGTATATTTTTGAATGTTTTGGATACACCGAACTATCATCACATTTGAAAAGGCTCTGGATGTTAATCAAAAATCATGGATCATGATGTAATTTCAGGAGGTATTCACCCTTATTATTTTTCATGATTTTTTAATATTTTAACATGAGAAAGTATTGAATATTGATAACATTTTCTATTTATGGTGGATACTTTAGTATATATATCAATTTTTGAATGACATTTCAATACATGATTGTGTAATTTATTTGATTTGTTTTATATCCAAAAGTTTCTATAAATATTCCATTCTACTTGAATGAGCAGGCGGCATGGGCTGGGCAGGGGGAGGGGGAGGGGGGAGTGGGAGGAGCTGGGAAGTGGGGAGGGAGGGGGAGGGGCTCGGCAGGTGGGGAGGGGGAGGGGCTGGGTGGTGGGGAGGGAGGGGGAGAGGCTGGGCAAGGGGGAGTGGAGGGGCTGGGTAGTGGGGAGGGAGGTGGAGGGGCTGGGGGAGGAGCTGGAAAGTGGGGAGGGAGGGGGTGATGGACGGGTGGGGAGGGAGTGGGGCTGAGGAGTGGGGATGAAGGGGTAGGGGATGGGCAGGGGGAGGGGGAGCAGCTAGGGGAGGATTTGGGTAGTGGGGGAGGGGGAGGGTCTTGGCAGGTGTGGAGGGGGAGGGGCTGGGCAGTGGGGAGGGAGGGGGAGGGACTGGGCAGGGGGAGGGGAGGGGCTAGGGGTGGAGCTCGGCAGTGGGGAGGGAGGCGGAGGGGCTGGGCAGGTGGGGATGAAGGGGGCGGGGCTGGGCAGGTGGACATGTGAGTACCACAATCTGAGATTTTTACACATAGATCATAATGGTCGGATCCTATGGCTTTTAGAGTCCATTAAAATAGGGTTGTTATTTTTGAATTTTTAGTAGGATAATTTCTATATGTTTTGGTTTTAGATTCTTCTGGGGGTTGGTTTGTGAGATGCAATGCCTGTGTGAGGGTGTGAGATCATTACTTAGAAATGGCTTCTGGATGCCAACTAGTGTTGTTTAATGTTCATTTGGATAGATCCTTGTATGAGAGATGAAGTATTTTCTATGAGGAGATCATTGTATTACATTGTGTATTGGGACCATTTTCTCATGATTAGAGATATTGAGTAATAACTCTTGAGTTTGGGGACCTCATATATTGGAGAATTTAGAAGGAATGACTCCTTTTGATGGAGGTTACTATCGGGTACCATTATACTTCTGATGTGTGTCTAATGGACTCTTGATGATGCCATTGTTGGATAGTTTCTGATAAAGTGATTAGTGGTTAACATAGAAGGCTATTAATAATTCATGTATTTATGTTCGAGTTAAGGAAACGGAAGATCCTTAATGATCATATCTATTACATCAAAAGTACACATTTTGACAGATTCCAAAAAGGCATTACATTATTATAAAGCTAATCACTATGATGATGTTGAGATAAAAATTCAATTATAAATATTCAAGTAAGGACCGTTAATGATTCAAGATGAGATTTTAGGATGAGTTAAATATATCCAATGATTAATTTTTAGGGAGCATTGACAAAGTCAAATACCAATATCTTTGGAAGATAGTAAAGTAGTATATTATTGAGGTTGTTGGAATTTCAAAATGAAGCCCATACATTCCCACATCTATAAGAGGAAAACATAATACATAATGGGGGAACATCACATGAGTTATGTATATGAAAAAGAGGGAATACTGAGAATGTGATATTGAGAGTTACTAAGAAAAAGAGTTGAATAAGGGGATTTTATGATCGAATTTACTCAAAAGATCATTTTGGTCAAAGGAGGTATGAAGAATCAGAAGCATAGAGTTTTGTAAGATGAATATATAGAAGGACAACAATTTGGATAAAGTTACATACTGTTGAAAATTGATTAGATCAAAATCATCCAAGGTCCAGAGGAAGTTTCAATACATTTATACGTTTCTCAAAAGGTGTTAAAGATATCTAAGTAGTTAGACCGAAGATATAGTGATCCATCATTCTTGTTGAGAAATACCATTTAAAGAAGTCTATTTTTCAACACATGATCAACTCTAAAAAGGACATTGTGGAGGGGGTATATAAAAAATTTTAGGAGGCTTTTCAATGGGGTATAAACCAATCATTGAAGGAGTTTTAATTTGTGGTGTACAACCTATTTTTGAATAAATTATAGGGTGTATAACCATTTGATGGATTTTTATAGTCATGGTATATAACCAATTAGTATTGATATTATTAGATTATCCACATTGTCTGGTATAACCAACATGGAAAGTAGGATTTTCACTAAACTTTTCAAATCATCTGGTTCTAGTATTGTGCTTTCATTTCCATATGTATGAGGTAAGGATGATATTTTTATATAGATATGATCATGTATTTAACCTTCCATAGAGTGGATTGAAACATCTAGTTTAGCTATTTAGATGTTTGGTATTAGGTTGGATTATCGAACATCAAGTTTTACATGCCATGTATATGTGCGAATATAGGTGCAATTACAGAATGGTAGGGAGGTGCAGCTGCTCAGCCTGGGGAACCTATATATACCCATGGTTTGGTAATACATGGGTAAATATGGGGTGAGGTAAATTAGTTTACCCATAGTTTTCAAACAGTCGGTAATATAAATTTTCCTTGGTATATACCCACAGTTTCCAGAGAACCGTGGGTATAGACCTATTGTGACGTCACTGCATTGCACGGTTTCTAAAACCATGTGTATTGGTGATATTTCAAGTAGTGCCTCATCGATCGGTGGGAAATCAGTGCGTACTACTCTCAGATCCCTAGATAACTGTCTTCATGGAGGTATCCTTAAAAGAAACAGGTGTTCCACGGTCAATAAGTTATACCTAGTGAGATAACTGATAGAGTTCACAAAAAAGACTCTTGAAAGCACAAACACAATCAGTGTTTTCGTGCACTTATTCCGAAATCAGAAGTCAAGGTCCTGTTGTATGGATATGTTGGCCACCACACCAACCCTGGTTTCCCTAAAATGTTAATCACACTCACTACACTTAACACAATTCCCATTAAAAAGAAAGGTTAGAGTCCTATGTTAATCTATAAAACTGAATCCTCTGATACCAATTTTTCACGGACCGTCCCCTGGGCCCTGTTCCATGAGTAACTCAATCCCCGCATCCATAGGCCAGGGGCTGGTAACTAGAACCAAAAGGTGTATTCCCTATAACTAGGAAGGAATTTCCTTTATAACATGTAAGCACACAAAAACAATAACACGACATGATACAAACTCATGTAAACTGAAAAGTAAAGAGAGTTAGTGTAGTATGTAAAAAGGGTCCATAATAAAATCCCAACAGGAAGGTTACAAGTACAACTAAAATACAATACAACTGACAAAATAGAAAATCAGCCAATGGATCATCCTCTGGGGTTCCTACCTGAAGGGATAGTATAGATCGCCTCCTCATAACTCTATGTCTGCCCATCTCCTCTGCATATTGTCATGTCGTATAGTCCACCACTGGGCACCGTCCAGTCCTAGTATCCTCATCCATGATCAACGACGTCCATCATTTGCACCAAACACAACAAGGTGTAGGAATACCCTGTGGAGGGGTGAGTATAACAATACTCAGTAGGGAGCTTGAGACCCTCAATGTCTCTCAAATACCACAAAATATAAATCACAAATCAATAAATCAACTGGAAATCCTACTTAGGTATATTCCGATAAATATACCTAGGTTATCAGGTATACCCATCTCAATCATGAGGAAAAACAGGGTCCTACCCAGAATCCCATGCTCAACTATTCAACAATGTAAGGAATACCACGAAGGCAAGTACCACACATGTAAGCCACAAAGAAGAATACCACCAAGGTATTACAACAAAGAAAAGTACCACATAGTTATGGAATCAGCTCACACCAGGTATAAATTATCTATAGTATTATAGATGATTAGATATGACTATGGAATCATCTTACACTGTAAAGAGCCTGACCCACACAAGATCGATCGGTGCTGACCCACACAGGATCACTAGGTGTTGTCCCACACATGATCACTCAGTGTTGACCCACATAGGATCACTCAGTGCTGACCCACACAGGATTTCTCTTCATTCTTCACATCATAACTAGATACTGGGTTCCCGCACTGTGCTTGCATGTCTCCAGGAGGGTTGGCAGCAAAAGCTACTATTAGATACTGAAGGACCCCGGGACACCCTGAGAGGGGATGGGTGAATCAGGGTGACCACTTTTTCTTTTAATGTTATGGATCTTGTTCCCACGTTGGTAGGAACTTGTTGAACCTGTATGATGATTATGATCAGAATGAAAACATTCACAAGCACAGAGAATACCCAGCCATTTTTTACCTGGTTCACCACTAAGGGCTACGTCCAAGGAGCATACGCCGACAGGTTGTCGGTCGTACCAAAATCCACTATGCTTTACTAGTTGTAGATTACAAAAGTTCGGGTACAGTCACTCTGTCCCAGGCTCACTGCCTTTACAAAGGTTCAGGGATAGCTCACTACTTCCCTCGGGTCACTCTCGTTGACTCCCCCGGGCTCACTGTCGTTGGTGAAGTCCCACTCAGTTTATAGACGTGAGGGTCTCTTCAATAGATTTGCATTGAAGTCTTTGCCTCTGCTCATCATGAGACTCTGCTTGCATCGAAGTCCGAAATAGATGCACTAGAACGCACAGAACCACTGAACCGGATAACCAGAACGTGCAGACAAACCTTACTAACAATTGCGCGCAACACCAACCCTTTGCGCGCAAAACCTTCCTATTGCGCGCAAAATTTACTTTTCGCGCGGAAAAATATTTCGCGCAAAAAATCCCCTTTTCGCGCAACTCCGAATATATCGCGCAAGACCCTTTACGCTATCCTTTTTCGCGCATCAGACCACGGATCTTCTCTAAGTCTTCCACACACCCGAATGAAGGGGGTCACCTCATATTTATAGGCAACTGAGACCCCTGCGCGGAAAATCCCCTTCGGTGTGGAAAACCTCTCATCTGGCGCGTAATATTTCGCGCAGGTATCGTTTTCCGCGCCCCTCTCCAGATATTTCGTGCAATCCATGTCTTTGCCATTTTTCGACGGTGTGATTCCGAAACACTATTTTCGCGAAAAACCTTGATCCCCTATTTCGCGCATCCCGCTGTTTTTCGCGCCTAACTTAAGTATTTCGCGCAAGCCTCTTATATTTCGTGCACCACTTCCTTTTTTTGCGAACCTCCTTTTGCAGACAATCCATGTCTTCATTTTCCGATTTTGAGGCCCAAAAATTTGGAAAACACTAGGAAACAGCGCCACCTTCAATACTGTTGTCTACTTGAACTGTATGATCACTTTACTGGAACACATTCATAACTTCCACTGAGGATTGACAACAAACACAAACCATACACCAAATCATTCATTGAAGAACCTGGTTCCAACAATCTCCCCCTTTGGGTTTGTTGGCAATCAGAATAAATTCAATATATCTCCAACCAGAAGCAAATCCAAAACGCAAGAAACAACTCAGCCAATAATCTAAGTCTACGTGAGCAATGCTCGGTGTAGAAAACAAGAGAGGAAGCTTGAATTGGGTCTTAGTGTTTTGAAATTCTCCATGACGCCCGATGTTATCCTTATTAAACTTCTCATCACAATCTTACACTTCCATCACATAAGAATATCTTGCCGTGAATTTCTTTCCGTGAATTTCTTGCCTTGAATTCTCTTGCCTTGAATTTATTCCTTTCTCCCCCATTGACAATAAAACCAAAGACCGAAAAGTTTGTTCAACGTTCAGCTCAAGCCATACTCCCCCTGGATAGTATCTCCCCCATAAACCTGCATCACAGCCATAAGCAGATAGAAACAGTTAAAACAAACGGGGAGAGGGGAGTTCCGGTGCCTCCTTATGCAGTAGGAGGTGGTCGAACACCGAGGTTCAACCGATGCTTCTCGAACACAACCACAGACAATGGCTTGGTTAGGATATCAGCCACTTGCTCATTAGTTCCAACATGATCCATTTTAATCACGCCTTGATCAACCTTTTCTTTGATAAAATGATAACGTATTTCAATATGTTTTGTACGAGAATGCTGAATCGTATTCTTCGTAAGATCAATTGCACTTTTGTTATCACAATAAATCACCATTGGTTGCTGCACCTTATCACCAATATCTGTTAGCTGCTGCTTCATCCAAAGAAGTTGAGTGCATGCTTTTGTGGCGGAGATATATTCAGCTTCAGCAGTACTAAGAGAAGTACTTTCTTGCTTCTTGCTCAACCAGCCAACACATTTCTGCCCAATATAGAAAGCTCCACCACTAGTGGACTTTCTGTCTAACAACATCACCAGCCCAGTCAGCATCAGAAAATGCTGATAATTCACTGTCCCTGCCTGCAGCAAAAAATAACCCGAAGTTATGTGTACCTTGAATGTACCTCATGATTCTTTTTACTGCTGCCATATGTTCCTCCTTTGGATTACTCTGAAAGCGGGCCGCAAGGCATGTTGCAATGACAATATCTGGCCTTGTCGCTGTCAGGTACAGTAGGCTTCCAATGATCCTCCTGTACATGGTGGGATCAACAGAGTTCCCATCCTCATGCTTTCCAAGTTTAGTTCCAACTGCAATCGGAGTTGACATTGGTTTGGAGTCTTGCATATTGAACTTCTTCAGCAGCTCTCTTGCATATTTTTTCTGAGAAATGAATGTGTATTCCTTCTTTTGAATCACTTTAAGCCCCAAGAAATATGTGAGCTCCCCAATCATAGACATTTCAAATTCTGATTTCATGTGGTTGGCAAATTCATCCACTGATTTCTTTCTGTTGCCACCAAATATGATATCATCAACGTAGACAAGAACCATGAATTGATCTTTTGGAGAATTCTTCACATATAGATTGTGATCAACTCCTCCTCTTTTGAATTCCAACTTCTTGAGATATGAATCTAGTCGTGAGTACCACGCCCGTGGTGCCTGCTTCAAACCATATAGAGCTTTCTTTAGTTTGCAGACCTTTGTTTCATCGGTACCCAAGACAAATCCCACTGGTTGTTCAATGTAGACTTCTTCTTCGAGTACACCATTCAAGAATGCTGTCTTGACATCCATTTGATATACTTTATATCCTCTTTGGAGTGCCATGGCAAGGAAAAGCCTGATTGACTCTAGTCTAGCCACTGGAGCAAAGGTTTCTTCAACATCATTGCCTTCAATCTGAGAGTATCCTTTACATACCAGTCGTGCCTTATTTCTGATGACACTTCCATGCTCATCGAACTTATTTTTGAAGATCCATTTGGTACCAATCACATTGTGACCTTCGGGTCTTTGGACAAGATCCCATGTCTGATTCTTGTCAATCTGATCTAATTCATCATTCATGGCTTTCACCCAAGATATATCTTTTGCAACTTCTTCGAATGAGGATGGCTCTACAACTGATAGAAATGCAGATTGTGTGGTATTACTCATCCTTCTTGTTTGAGTGGGTGCACTCCTGTCCCCAATTATGTTGGATGGATCAATCTCAGCTCTTCGATTTCTCCTGCGAGGTTCAGTAGTATTCTCTTCAGCCATAGTTTCTGCTTCAGATTCTTCTTCTGAGTCAACATCATGATGTGACTGCTGAGTGTTTTGAACAACTTCATCTATTTCTGCACTTGTATTTTCTTCACGTTCACATTCTTCCTGACTTTCTATCACATCAGCATATGACGTCCTTGAAGCATTTGTGGTTTTTGCTTCAATTATCTTAACATCACTGCTTTCCACAATTCTTCCCAAACGCTTGTTGAAACATTTGTAGGCTTTGCTGTTCATTGAGTAACCAAGGAAAAATCCTTCATCTGCATTATCGCCATATTTCCCTTGATTTCCTTCTTTGTTCCTGATGAAGCATTTACTTCCAAAGACACGAAAGTATTTTAGAGACGGCTTCCGTCCATGCCACAATTCATATGGTGTCTTCGTCTCACCCATATAAAGTCCTGTTCGATTATGAATGTACACTGCAGCTTGAACATCCTCTTTCTAGTAATGTCGTGGAATACAACTCTCAATCAGCATAGTTCGTGCCATGTTGTTCACCTGTCGATTCCTACGTTCAACAACTCCATTTTGTTGTGGAGTTCTCACAGTAGCTACCTCATGTTGTATCCCATGCTTCTCTAGATAATTCTCAAATTCAATGGATGTGTATTCTCCTCCATTGTCAGATCGCAACACTTTGATTGTTCGTCCAGTATCATTCTCAGCCATTCGCCGATATGTTTTCATGCAGTCAAGGACTTGTCTTTTCCTGTGAATGACCATCACACATGCCATTCTACTGTAATCATCAATGAAAAGGACAAAGTACCTTTCTCCATGTGTTCCTGCAACATTTATTGGACCACAAACATCTGTATGAATCAGATCAAGAAGGTGAGATTCCCTTTTCTTCTTTGGCCGATATGAACTGCAGACCAGCTTCCCACGAATACAAGCATCACATGATTTTTCACGCTCACGCTTCAGGTTGGGAATGTCCATGACAATTCTCAATTTTGATATTTTCTCAATGTCTTGTTGATTGATGTGTCCCAATCTCCGATGCCACATATTGTTTTCTTCTTCAACAGTCATGTAACATACATTTTCTTCACTATCAACCTGATACAAGTTTCCTTCTGTTCTGCATCCCTTCATAAGAGAATTGCCAGTTTTTCCCTTGATAGTGCAGCCTTTCTGATTAAAGGTAACAACAAGTCCTGAGTCACAGAGTTGACTCACGCTGAGGAGATTATGACATAGGCCATCTACGTAAAGGACTTCAGTCTTCTTTAGTTCTCCATTAGCTAATTTGGTACTTCCACTCCCTTTGATTTTCATAGCCCCATCATTACCAAATCTTACTGTACCATCAACATTCTTTATGATATTTGTTAGTAGGCCGGCATTACCTGTCATATGAGATGAACAACCGCTATCTAGAATCCAGGTATTGTTGTTCTTTGTAGCTTTGAGGGCTACCTCTGCAAGGTTTGATTTCTCAATCTTCCTCCTTTCCTTCCATGAGACATTAGATTGAGTATATAGAACTGATGGCCTTTCAACTATCTCTTCTGCATACCCAGGTTCTTCATAGTCAATGTCTTCTTTAAGAGGTGAGAACCTGTTTGAAAGAGCAACATTGTCTTGCTGACGAGACTTGACTTGTCTGGAACTTCTGTATGAGGTGTCAATGTCCCTTCTCTGCCTGCAATTAATGGCCTTATGACCAAAGATAGAACAACGAAAACAATATCCATAGAAATTATTTCTTCTATAAGAATTAGGATATGAAATTGTTCTCCTTTGTTGAGCATCTATATCTTCTCCATTCAGATAGCTTCTTGCCTCTTCACAATAAGACATGGTATGGCCCAGATAGCCACAGAACTGACACTTCATGAGAAGAAACGTCTTCTCACTTGAATTTCTCCTTATAGCTTCTTCCTTGGGAGGATAGTAAAACTGGCTGCCATTTTTGAAAGTTTGAGGATAATTTTCAGGTCTCCTTTTAGTTTGGATTGAGGGTTCCTTTTTCAGCACCCTAGGTAACATTTCAACATGTTCAACTTTCATCTTATCTTTCATTTGGATCTTTTCACTTCCAACAATTGATGACTTAGCCTCACAGCCAATTCCACTCTTTCCCATGCAAGCAGGTCTTTGATCACTCAAGATTTTTCCAACCCCATCTGAACCACACATGGCTCTTGCTAGTAATTCTGCATCTGAGAATCGTCCAAACTGTATTTTCTTCCTTGATTATTTTGGAACTGATTCAGTCTCCAGTTTACTCCTTAGAGTAACTACTTCCTCCTCAAGACCCTCAGCAGTCTTGGATTTTTCATCCAGTCTGGATGTGAGGTCATTGATGGCCTTTGCCTGCTCTTCAATTCTCAGCTTCAGATCTACTACACCATCATTGCTTTCAATTATTTTAGATTGTACCTTCACAAATTCTTCCAGTCGTTCAATTTCAGCTTCAAGTTGATCAACATATTCAGTTGATTCTTCTACAATTGATTTCCACTTATTGCAGCTATTACATTTAATCTTAATCTTACTAACCGCATCCTTAAGTTGCATCTCAGGATCTACACAAGTTCTCAGTTGTTTTTCTCCTTCAGTATCTTCTGGCTTTTCAACAGTGGCCATCATAGAAGCATGGTTCCCAGTTTTGAATTCTGGTTCTTCTTCATCACAGAATTCATTATCATCTTCTTCCTCTTCACAGAAAAAACTCTTCCTTTGCATTTTCTTACCAGATTTGAAGTCTCCCTTTTTGAAGAACCTTCTCTGAGGCTTCTTGAAGTTTTCATCCTCACTATCTTCATCATTGATCATTTTTAAACACTGAGAAGCAATGTTCCCAACTTTTCCACAACAGAAACACGCGAGAGGTAACTTCCCTTTGAATTTCCCTTTCCCCTTCTGGAACTTCTTTGCAATGAGAGAAAGAATTTATTTTTCTTCGTCATCTTCACTGCTACTATCCTTTGATATTTTCAGTTTATCCATGTCCCTGAATACCATTTCCTTGCTCACCCGAGTCGTAGCATCTTCAGGTTTGACTCTCATTTCATATGCTACCAAACTGCTCAGTAGATCATCTAAAGAAATTTTGGAAAGATCTCTTTCCTCAAGGGCTGACACCTTCGCATTATAAAGAGGTGGAAGTCTTCTCAATATTTTCTTTACAATATCAATGTCTTTGATTTCTTCGCCTAGACCCCGAATAGCTCCAACCACTTCGGTAATTCGATTGAAGAAAGAGTCTGCATTCTCATCTGGATGCATCTTCAGATCATCAAACCGATTGTGCAACACTTGTAGTTTCGCCTCCTTCACTTTGCTATCACCTTCATAAATATTCTCAAGTTTATCCCACATAGACTTTGCTGAGGTGAAATTCATCACCTTTAGGTATATCTGATCAGAAAGGGCTGCAGTGAGTGCATTCTATGCTTTAGCATCTGCATCAAGAAGTTTCCTGTCCATTTCAGTCATAGAAAGGCATGTTGGATCGGTGACTTGTATTCCTTGCACAGTAGAAAAAAGAACTTCCATTCCAAGAGATCTTAGATGAGATCTCATTCTGTTCTTCCAGATCTGGAAATTAATTCCATCGACGTGAGGGACTCCCCTGACATTGATCGCGTTTTCCATGACGAAGAAGGTCAGATTCAACACCAGCAACCTTTACCCTCTGATACCTCTTGAAGGACCCCGGGACACACTGAGAGGGGAGGGGTGAATCAGGGTGACCACTTTTTCTTTTAATGTGATGGATCTTGTTCCCACGTTGGTAGGAACTTGTTGAACATGTATGATGATTATGATCAGAATGAAAACATTCACAAGCACAGAGAAGACCCAGCCATTTTTTACTTGGTTCACCACTAAGGGCTACGTCCAAGGAGCATACGCCGACAGGTTGTCGGTCGTACCAAAATCCACTATGCTTTACTAGCTGTAGATTACAAAAGTTCGGGTACAGTCACTCTGTCCCGGGCTCACTGCCTTTACAAAGGTTCAGGGATAGCTCACTACTTCCCTCGGGTCACTCCCGTTGACTCCCCCTGGCTCACTGCCGTTGGTGAAGTCCCACTCAGTTTATAGACGTGAGGGTCTCTTCAATAGATTTTCATTGAAGTCTTTGCCTCTGCTCAGCATGAGACTCTGCTTGCATCGAAGTCCGAAATAGATGCACTAGAACACACAGAACCACTGAACCGGATAACCAGAACGTGCAGACAAACCTTACTAACAATTGCGCGCAACACCAACCCTTTGCGCGCAAAACCTTCCTATTGCGCGCAAAATTTACTTTTCGCGCGGAAAAATATTTCGCGCAAAAAATCCCCTTTTCGCACAACTCCGAATATATCGCGCAAGCCCCTTTACGCTATCCTTTTTCGCGCATCAGACCACGGATCTTCTCTAAGTCTTCCACACACCCGAATGAAGGGGGTCACCTCATATTTATAGGCGACTGAGACCCCTGCGCACAAAATCCCCTTCGGCGCGGAAAACCTCTCATCTGGCGCGTAATATTTCGCGCAGGTATCGTTTTCCGCACACCTCTCCAGATATTTCGCGCAATCCATGTCTTTGCCATTTTTCGACGGTGTGATTCTGAAACACTATTTGCGTGAAAAACCTTGATCCCCTATTTCGCGCATCCCGCTATTTTTCACGCCTAACTTAAGTATTTCGCGCAAGCCTCTTATATTTCACGCACCACTTCCTTTTTGTGCGAACCTCCTTTTGCAGACAATCCATGTCTTCATTTTCCGATTTTGAGGCCCAAAAATTTGGCAAACACTAGGAAATAGCACCACCTTCAATACTGTTGTCTGCGAGAACTGTATGATCACTTTACTGGAACACAATCAGAACTTCCACTGAGGATTGACAACAAACACAAACCATACACCAAATCATGCTTTGAAGAACCTGGTTCCAACAGATACACCAACTACAATGAAGTCTTATGAGGATGTATCTCAAAGGACCCCATGTCATAGGGGTCTCAACTCAACTGACGGTGTGTCAATCAGATGCCCTGTCTGAATGTTATTAGCCTTTGTATCCTGAGGGCTTGGTTGGATTCGTGCTCTATCAAACCCAACCATTCCCAAACATTGTCCAAATATCTAGTGGGGTACACCAAAGCAACTGTCTCACTCAAAGGTTTCCAGCTCTGCTGACGGTTCATCGGAAGGAAACCTGGTGCTAGTGATATGGCCGAAAGAGTGTAAATGGGTTGAAGTGGATCTGGGTCCCATCCGACCCGGTCGGACCGACCCAACCTGGCCTGGTCTGGTCCGACCTTGTTCGGGTCGACCTGTCCCGACCCACAGGGTCCGGCCCAGCCTGTGAGGACCACACTGGTCTACAAGGGTCTCAAATGACGCGATGGATGCAGAATCCATGAGGGGGGCCGTTTGGGCCGAGGGGCGTCGTGGCAGGCCTCAGGCTACGGAGCGACACGGGGCACGAAGGCCATGGAGTGACGGTGTCTGTGGAGCAGCGGGGCGTTGGGCCTCCTCCGGTGGCTGGGTTGACTGGCCACCCTTCATTGTCACATTTTTTGTGGCCGGATGTGGTTCTGGCCACCATTCTCATGATCCACAAATGCCAACACCGGCACCGGTCGTCGTCACCATCATGAACAACACCCAAAAGAATAATGATGAAGGGGTTAGGCCAGGTTTGTTTGTCCCGCACCCTCCATGTTATAGCGGTAGTAAGTGGCTCAACAACAATGATTCAATGTTAGAGGGAATTAAACATTGATCACATTAAAACACATCACTATAATCCCCCGGCAATGATAATTCCTATCCCATAGAAAAAGAAAAAATATTCTCCTTGTATAGAAAGGAGGAACATGGGAAAAAGATCTTAAAAAAATTAAAACCCTACCTCGTTGGATTCGAAGACCGAGGTCGTGAGGAAGGAGATGACGTCATTGGGGATAAATGGACATCAGTGTCATCAGATTTCCATCAATCAACAGTTCGTTGAATTTGAAGACGTTCCTCGTCAGTAGATGTCTCGAGAAAGAATTCAAAGACGAAGTCGGCATGATAATTCTTCATTGGGGAGTATATTCATTGTTGGAGAATACATTCTTCGTTGGACATCTTTCTCCCAATGTCACTTTTCCAACCTTTCCCCCAAATCCACCAAAGTGAGTGAATAACCAACTTATTAATTTAAATTAAGTTGATTAATAATGATTTCACAAATTAAAATTTCATGTTGGCTTTATTAATTAGCCCCATTAATTTGACATGTGTTGGAAAAGTTTTCATTGGGGGGTTTCCCAAGAGGTTTCGTCACATTAAGAGGGGAGTTAAAGAGGTTTTTAGGACTCGGGTGGTCCCCACCACCATAACCCACATGGGAGGTTTGGCTCGGGTGGTCCCCATAAAAATAACCTATATTGAGTAGTTTTAGTTCAGGTGGTCCCCACCTCTCAACAACCACATGGGAGTTCCAAAGAAAAATAAAATAAAAACGTTACACTACTTTTATTTTATTTTATTCTTTACTGAAAAACCCTAAAATTAACATTCAACCTCGACAAACTCCCATCGAGGTGAAAGTATCCTTATGAGAATACCAGCACTGAAAATTCAACGGGCCCCTCAAATTTCAATTCTGAGCACCGGTTCAAATGTATAAAAAATCCCGCTGATATGTTTACTGAACATACATGAAAAAAGGTTATAAATTCATTCCGAGAACTATGGGCCTCGGAATCACATGCCATCAAATTTTGCGGACTCATAAAATTCTGATTTAATTTTCTTAAAAAAAATTACATGGAAATTATGGGACTTTACAAGTTTAGTTCGAATAATTCTCATAAAAACATCATAGTATATTGAGTATACTGGTGTTGTTATGTAATCAACATATAATAATAGAAAAGGGTGTGGAGATGGAAAATAAATGAAAATAACTCAATAGAAGTCGTTATCTCTAAATCCAGTAATTACCTTTGATTTTAGCTACAATTCTTTTTAGAATTTCTTCATTCCCAAGTTAAGGATTCTATGAGGATGAAATGGATTTTTAAAGACAAAATGTGTAGATTTTGGATGATCCTATGGGGCATTAGAGGTGAGAGTATGTGATAGTTGTGGTGGCCTTTTATAAGAGGGAGGAGGGGAACATAAAGAATATATAGAATTTTCATATTATTATAAATTATATTTAGATTATAAATGTGTCCAAATTAATTTATTTCGAATATAATATTTATATAAGCTGAAAGGAAACCATCCAATAAATATTATACATGTTTTGGATTTTTATTAATCCTTATATTTTTTATTCAACTCTTTTTAACTCATACTGTTTTATCATGTATTTATCACTTTGAGAATAAATATTACTACCAAAACATGAAAAATATCCAAATAAAGAGTCAATAATAATATTTTATACATATTATAAATATTTAGCCTAATATTATATTTTTTGGAATTTTATAATATTTAATAAAATATTTTATATTTTAAATTATTAATTACGTCAATTTTTAGAGTATTCAAATCATTACATTTTTAAAAATCTATATCAACATTATTTCAACGAAAAAACATTTTTAATACAAATATCACATGTATATATCATCCATAAATTTTTTTCATGACATCAAAATAACCAATTTAAATTTATTTTAAAATTTATAATAAAATTTATTTGAATCCTTTATTAATTACGCAGAAACTACATCATCATTGTGTTATAATTAAATTTATTTATTAACTTCCAAAAAATATAAATAAAATATCATGATGTATAAAATATTTATATATTTCTAATTACTATTTATATTCGAATATATCACTTATATATCCCCATATAAAAATGTTTTTAGTAAAATATATATGTTTATATTATAGTTTCCTAAACATTAAATTAAATGTAATTAAATTTCATTTTCACACACAAGTGGCTCCATGGGGTCCTAAAAATGACACAAGGATTCCCATGGTCCGAAAAATCTCATCAAATAGTGTTAGAAAACGTGTTATGGTAATTAAAAGTTCTTATAATATTCATTTTTACCTTTATTATCATATTTTCCCTTTAACCATGATAAATAAAATATTCACCAATGTTACTCTTCATAATATCTAAAAATAAAAGTAACTTATTTACAAAATTTGGAAAACAAAATTCCAAATATGCAATCAATTTTTCAGAATTAAAAACACATAAGTTGTATAAATTAATTTAAAATTAATTCCCACTCTCAGAACCAAAAAGTGTGTTTTAAAGAAGTAAAAACTATCGAAGGATTGACATATGTTTATGTAAAATTAAAAACTGAATTTATGTCCAATGATCGTGATTGGATTAAATGATAAAAATATAATACAATTACACTTTAAAACCAATTTAAATTACAATATATCTATATAAATATATTATATTATAAGGTAGTTTTGAATTAAAATTCAATATTTATAACTATTCAATAAAAATAAACATTATCAGAAAAATAACAAAATTTAAATCATTGTAAAAAATGATGTCCCACTTCAAAATGGTAATATTATTTTGTAAAATATAACACATAAAAGTGATAATGACAATATATAAAAAGCGTTCTCCCTAATATGGTGGTAAATTGACCTTTTAAAAAATTAGAGTTATTCATGTTTAAAATCACATTCATTCTCATTTGAAGCCTATAAAATTTATTGTATAAGTGTAATGAAATTTAATAATCATACTGTAGTTTGTCCCATTCATTCTCTCCAATGAAACACAATGCATTAACTATCATTTAAAATAATAATTTTATTATAATATTTTTTTGGTATAACTCAAAGTTGTGTTTAACGTAAGATTTCAATGTAACTTGTGGTTGTGTGTTGCGTACGCTATTGGACAAACATTACTATTTAAAATAAAATTAACTTATTATTACTAAATATTAATGTATATGAAAATGTACTATTCTATAAATACCTAGCCCATTACACTTCCCACACCATAGTATTAACCTCCCTTCATGGATGTGGGGTTTTTAATATGTGTCAACCGCTGATCGGCTCCCACTCTAATAAGTACGCAACTAGGATTACTTTCATGTTGTTGAAAAAATAGTGTATATAAAATGATAATTTATATAATGATTATCAATTTTTTAGAAGTCAATTGGTCAATAGATCAACTGAAAGAAGGTGGGTGTTGATACATATGGGACTCAATAGAAAGATGTTATCGTCGTGGCGATTGTCGTCTCTCATCATGATTCATGTCATTGTTCATAACTCAATTCTGTTTATTAATCATTATTATGTTGTTTTCTATTCTAACTTGCATCATAGGGATATCAATTCAACGTACATTATGCTCACCATTTACTTGGTTCCTCTTATTTCCATTCATTTTCTAAAAGAATATTAACATAGTGAGAAAAAATTTTCTTTTACGAATATTATTATTCTAAAATAACATTAAGGTCCTAAAACATCAGGATTTAATTTGTAAATATTTATCAATAATTATAGTTCTATAATTCTACCCAAAAATCACATGATTAACAGAACATATCCCCTAAGAGTGTCACAACAAGAGTGTAGTAAGGCTCATTATGATGCACCAATTACAACTCGAGTCTATATTAATATAGTGATTTTGGGTTATAACAATAGATACATATGTTCAAGAGCCTTATCCACTTTTCCATGTCAATACATGTATTTATATGCTAAAAACCCATTAAATTAATACTTTATAAAAATACCATCTTGTTTTATTATATCTAAACATGCCTCTAGGGTTATTTTTAATGTTTTAAAATCCTAATTTCCACAAAAAACAAATAATTTCATTGTTATCATTTATTTCAATCATCCTTTTATTACTTAAATTTTAATTTATGTGGTAGAAATAGAGGTTCATTAACACATTAGTCACTTGTAAATAATGTACCTAATACATTAAATTAAAAAATATTCTTCTAAAAACAAGAAATATGTCTAGTTTGGTTCATATTATTTTATTTTATTACTACTCATAACTTGAAGAATTACATCATTGTAAATGGTGAGCATAAATCCAATTCAAGGTATGGAAGGTGACATGTTTACAACTGATCTTGAAGAATATAAATAAAAACTTTAATAATATCATTTTGGAATGATAAAGGGAAAATAAGGAATATCATAAGAGGAATTAAATTAATATTAACCTGAAAATGTGGCTGAAACATTTCAATTATACATTCATAATAATTTCTGAAAGTAATTTCAGTTTGGTGTATTAAATATTACCAAGGTTATCCACCAAGTTATCGTAACATATGTCTTCTATAGAGATATAATTCTTTATCCAATGCATTAGAGTGCTATCAGGGAACACCCTTAATATGTGTTCATTTTCATGAGACCAAAATATATCATAATAAATATTTTCATGAATAAAATATGGAGAATAAAATAATGGGTTTGATATGAAATTCATTAAACTGAAAAAGTGCATAAAAACATGATCATTATGTCATTTTCAATATAGGAAAATATAATGAATGTTTTTAATCTGTTAATACCAAATTATAATAAATCAATTTTAAATATTTTTGAACAGTAATAGAAAATAAAATGGATTTGGTAATCATAGATATAAAATAAATGAAAATTTCATGAGGAGAAGAGGGAAATTTGGAGAAGTAAATTCTGCAACATAACTTGTATAAAACATTGTTTTATAATTGGTAAAGAGAGAGGAAAAATGGGTATCCCATTGATAAAAAATAATTTTTAAGGAATGGGGTGATTAAAAATAAAATATGAGAGAGTGAAAATAACATTAATAAGATATATAAAAATATTGGTCCTTAAACAACGAAAAAGGAAGTATATTCCCCTTACCTTGAAGAGTTGTTCCTAAAACATGATGAATGGAACTATTAGGGATTTATTACACCTTGGGATGACTCCATGGTTGGTAAAATACTAGATAATCAGAGACTATTTATTTTCATTGAATGTAATAGAAAAAATGTGTTAGTATTTGTAGAAAAAGAGGTTGATTTGTTAAATTACTTCCAAATACAAGCCTTATAAATCCTGGAAGTGAAAAAAACCTGGTATTTTTCTATGGTATTTGAAAATTAGGCAATTTTATATGTTATATTAATCCACATGAGTCAAAATCATATTTTATATTGCATCATTTGGCATGTAAAGGTAATGAATCCACAAATATAATGTTTTAATATTAAAGATTCCATTTTAATTATTAGAATGTAAATTTGAGGTTTTTAAATTTATTAAAATATATTAATATAATTTAAAATAGTGTGATAATATACCTCAGGTACTGTATTGTTGAAAATAATTCATAAATCATTATGAGATAATTTTTTAGTCCTTATATTTTCCAAAATGAAAAAAAATATTTATACTGTTCACCATGAAAAAAAATATTTTAGAAAATTATCATTAATTCAAATTAATCTAATTTCTACGTCAATATTTAAAACATAATGTTTATTTTATCGTGATAATTTTATAAATATTTGGACATTAATATTTTAGTGTAAAAATCAATATTTATTAAAAATAATCATAGATTACAAATGAATAGTAATATTTTTAATGCTTGAAAAAGAAATTATTTTATAAATTATATTTAAATATGTATTTTTATATTATAATATTTTATTAAAATAATTATTATTAATTATATGATAGTTTATTGTAACTATTTATATCTTTTCTGGAAGGTACATTTTCTACCAAAAAAA
This sequence comes from Viscum album, assembly GCA_963277665.1. Lineage (NCBI taxonomy): Eukaryota > Viridiplantae > Streptophyta > Magnoliopsida > Santalales > Viscaceae > Viscum > Viscum album. Next base: position 1,691,384,873 of record OY728120.1, read on the forward strand.
TAAGTTTATCCAATTACATATCTATTTTATTAAGAAAAACTATTATTATGAATAAATTGATGGAATAAAAATTTAATTTATAAAATTTAATTAAACATTATGTAACTATGGAAGTGATAGATAACAAATTTTAACACTTTTATATGACCTAAGTCTTTGGTGTGAAATAGTTATAGATTCATGGGTGGCTTGGCTATTATTGTAACATCCAAGGTAAATAAATAATATTACATTATAATGTTTATCAATATTTGTGAATAAAATGTTAATACTACTTTAAAGGGAATGATATGCTCGATGGCATACCCAATACACAACAACATGTTTCTTTGAAATCTTACGTTGCACACTAATAATATAATAATATTATAATATTTAACGCCTAGTCGTTGTAATGGAGGGAATGAACATAAATAACTACAAAATGATTACATATGTATGTTAAATATTTTTACATTTATCCAATAAATGTTAGAGGCCTAAAATCCAATTGAATTTAATTTTAAGAATAAATACTCTAATATTTTTAAAAGATTGTTTTACTTCCTTTAGATGGAGAACCATTATAAAATCTATATTTTCACAATTTTATAATCTATATTTGTCAAAATAAACTTATTCTTTGTGATTGGGACATTGAAATTTACTTTGGATAAATTTCTGGTATTTTTCGGATAATGTTCATTTTTTAATTAATAGTGAAATGTGTTGTATTTTAATTCAAAACCTCTTTTTAATATAATTTATTTATATAGTTTGATTACCTTTTTAATTGGTTTTAAAGTGAAATTAGAATATATTTTTAACATTTAATCCAATTTTGGTCATGGGAATTAATATCACTTTGAGATTTGACATAAATCAATGTCAATCTTTTGATAGATATTGTTTCTTTAAAACATGCTATTTGATCTGGAAACGGGAATTAATTATTAAATTAATTATTTTAACTTATAGTTTTTGAATTTTGTAAAATAGAAATCATTTTTGAATCTGGAATATCAAATATAGCTTAGGGTGAAGTTTTGGTATTTTTCTGAAAAACATCAATTTTTGATGAATAGTGAAACCACTAGGTGGTATTAAAAAACTGATTTTTCGTTTAAATGAAATTTTACCACCTCTGTGTTTTGAATTTAAAAATTTTTACCTACTTGGATGTAATTAGGAATTAAAATTTGGTTCAATTATATTAAAATTAATTTTTTTTGTGAATAGTAACTTTTATGTTTTTAATAGCGATTAGAGATAATTAGTGTAGTTTAAGGTAAAAATAATGTTTTAATAATATGAAATGACCTTGAAAAATGTTGTACCCTTATTGGATGTGTCATGGCTGACCCAAAAAACCCATGGGTCAATTTTTTGGACCCCATGGATCCACTTGGGTATGATAATGACATTAATGCATTATTTTAAGTAAAAGTAAAAATGACACAAACATGTATTGTTTTACTAAAACAATTTTTACATGGGGTTATACAAGTCATATTTTTGAATATAAATATTAATTGGAAATATAAAAATATTTCCTACATCATGGTTTTTTTTATAACACTACTGGAAAAAAGGCCTATACCCACGGTTCAAAACCGTGGGTATAGCCCCCAAAACCGTGGGTATAGGCTATACCCACGGTTTTGGGAACTGTGGGCTGGAACGCCGTCGGTATAGGTTCCCAGCCTATACCCACGGTTTTCCAAAACCGTGGGTATAGGTGTTCTGCCACCGTGTCAACAAAACATTCCCAATTGCCACGGTGTCAATGGCTTTTACCCACGGTTTCAAAACCATGGGTATAGATCCTAAAATAAAGCCGCAGGCGGGTTTCGATCCCACGACCTCCTCGCTGCAAAGTACCGCATCTACCACTACCCTACTATCAATTATGTGTATATATATATATATATTTAGTTAAATATAGTTATATAAACTGTGGGTATAGAGGGAAGAACCGTAGGTATAGGACTCCCGCCAAAAAAAAATCTTTACTGCGGAAATTTTTTTTTTCCCGCGCACACATGGGAAACCTATACCCACGGTTTTTCAAAACCGTGGGTATAGGTTTTTTATCCTATACTTATCCCCACGGTTCTCCTCAAAACCGTGGGTATAGGTACCCCTATACCCACGGTTCTTGAAAACCGTGGGTATAGGTCAATTTTCAAGACCTATCCCCACGGTTTTGAAAAACCATGGGGATAGACCCCCCTATGCCCACGGTTTTTGAAAACCGTGGGTACAGGTCTTGAAAATTGACCTATACCCACGGTTTTCCAAAACCGTGGGTATAGGGGGTACCTATCCCCACGGTTTTGAGGAAAACCGTGGGGATAGGTCCATTTTCCAGTAGTGTAATTTTTAGACATTAAATAAATTAAATTATTTATGACATCATGATGATGCAGCGACTACCTCATTATTTGACGATTTCAATAAAATTAAAAGATAATGTAAAATATAAGATCTACACATTAAAAAAACATATTGGATGAGTATATTTAGAATCCTTATTAGCTTATATTTAAAATAAATCAATGTGGGTCCTTTAAAATCCGAAACTCATTTGAAAATAAAGTAACATTTTATAACTTTCCAAGAGTGCCCCTCCTCGTTTCTTATAAAAGGCCCCCACCACTACCACCTTACCCACACCTCTCAATCCCTTTTCTCGTCCAAACCCTGCCCATATCATCTCTCCACATCCCTCTCCTAATCCTAAAATAATTACCTTAGGCAGGAAGCATTTCAAGAAACCCTTTTGGTTTAAACCAAATGGTGTTACCCGATTTTAAGGTAATGTCTTCACTTTTGTTCTTTTGTTTTATTTTGCTTATCCAACCCCTTAAACTCTTTTTATTTATTTATTTTGCAACAAATATAGTATATTAAATATACTAGGACGTTTTTATAAGAAGGATTCAAGCTAAAATTACACAGACCTACATCTAATGGTTAAAGAACATACAGTTTCTGTGGATGGGGAATTTCTGCCTCACGAAACGATGATAGTTCAATATTATTTTAACACCTTCAAAGGTGTCCATTAATATGTCACTATATTTATATATGATATATAATATTTTTTCATTTTCTTTAAGCTTATTTATTTTTCATTTATGGCATACCATTATGGTTTTCATTATAGGTAAACGCGATATCTTCATTTTAGGAAGTGCGGACTACCGCCCCCTCAAAGTGATTTGATTCGTTAATACCATATGTGGTACGTATAAAGGATAGATTTAATGATATTATATATTATACCATAATTTAATTATAATACTATTATGTATCATTATGTTTTAATTCCATTATATATGAAATATAAATGGAAGTAGTGTTCATGCGTACGTACGGCTTACTGTGTCCATAAAAGGTGGATTTCATTTCTTACATCTTAATGATATGTAATACTATAAATTCCTGTATATAATGGATACATATGATATATATGATATCTAAATAATGAATATAATTCTATATATAATGGATATTTTACCCCATGAACAAACTTGTAATTATAAAGTGTTTATTTTTGACTCAAGTAGCAATGATCGACAAAAAGGCCATTATTAACTCAAATAATTACATAGTGTTCAAAACATGGTAATAAGTCATATAAAAGGAATAATGAACTTGAAAAAGGTTCTTAAGCATGTATAAATTAACTCAAGTTTATTATTTAGGAGCTTAAAGAATGATCGAGTCAAGTCGGACCCGAGGTAAAGGATCATACCCCTCTCTTTCTTTTTTAAGTATACTCTTTTATTTCATTCCTTTTAAGCTCATCTTTCCAATGATTAGGATGTTATTTTATAATAAAATTACTGTACGTTTTTATGTTCATATGATCAGTGACCCTATTTTCTCTCATCAATCAATTTTGGATGTTTTGAGTGGTGCCATTAGGCTGCCGAATTTTTTTAAGAGATACAAACTCTCTCTTTCTTTTTAAGTACTCTCCTTTATGTCACTTCTTTTAAGCTCATCTTTGTTATGTTTGAGGATGTTATTATATATTCTTATTTCTTTAAATTATATGTTAATATTATGAGAGAAACTATTTGATCTCATCAATCCATTTTTGGATGTTTTAAGTGGCGTCGTTAGGCTGCTATGTTTTCATAAGGGATTTTTCATCTCACATTTATTTCTGTGAGATTTATACTAAATTTTCCACCATTTCATTTTAGTGGTAAATGTACGACCCATTATTCTACTATTTGTGTAATATAATTTTGTTTATGAGTATTTACATTAATTTTGTATTTTACTTCTTTCATGGGGTGTATGTTTCGAAAGATACCATAGTCGGTAAGGGAACCTTTCACCCTCCTCTTTTTAAAGGACTTCTTTTGTTGGGTCTTTTAATTTACATATTCTAATGTTGGGATAGGTTATTATATATCCTTATGAATGTAAATTTTATATCCAAGTGATGAGATACCATTTTCTATCTCATCAACTAATTTTATGAATTTTAAAGTGACGTCGTTAGGCTGTCGAATTTTACCAAGGGAACTTCTTAACCCAATTTCGATTTCTTTGGGTTCAACATGTAGTTATTGAATATGTCATCCTATGAATATGTGTGAATGAACTTTGATTTTTTTTCACTTAATATCCACCTATATTTGGTGTATAATATTTGTCACACATAATTATGTGATTGATTTATCCTTAATTTAAGGATATATTCTTTATAATGGATTTCATCTCATTTAACATTTCTATTGAGACTTCATTGCTGTTATATACCAATTCACTCTTATATTGTGAATATACTATCCCTTGAAATATTATATAATGAATCCATATATTCTCATTATATTATAATGTTTTTATTAAATGCTATTCCTCAATTATGGTATTCAAGTGTATCTCAATTTTTAAAAATCCTTTAACTAAAATATCATTTTAAATGTTGTAATGATTTATTCTTATAAATATTTCTAATTAATATCCATGTTTTCAAAATGGTAATAAAGATTTAATTATATGGATATTAATGGTTTAAATTGTTAAAAACTTCAAAATGTTATGGGACACTTTGATTCAAAAATCACTTTATTAAATGTTTTAAATGGTTATGAAAATGGGTTTTAGAATGGATACATTATCATAAAATGTTATGTTGTTATTCAAATGTGGGAATGTTATCTTTACTTCATGCTTATGTTTTGTGCTATGATTATGTTATGGTTCTTGGGTGTTTTTTATGACGATGGGTGGTTCTGTGATAAAATAAGGGTGGTTGAGCCCGATATAGCTCTCCAATGCATTGGGTAACGTGAATGGGTTAAACGTTAAGGTTTCTCTAAAGAGATATAGGGAATATACTGTGATGGGTATTCCAAACGTAAACAATAGGGTTACTCCCTATGTTAGAATGTTATTAATTCCTCATGTTACTTTTATGTCTTATGATTTCGTTGATTTATTCATGATTTTGATGAGGTATGTTAAAGTGATTATGTTTTATGAGTAAAGTATGATTTCATACATGGACTAATGTTTTCATTTCGTACTTTTATATCCCTTACTGAGATTTTTATGCTCATCCCAAGTTTTTGAAATGTTTTTCATAGGTCAAGGGAATGGTATATGATATGATGATATTATCAAGGAAGTTTCAAAAAAGAATCCATGTTTTATTTTAAATATGTTTCCGTTGATTGTAAAAATGAATACTATATTTTATGTAACCACTTTGTTTAAAGGTGGAATGTAATGAATGTTTTATGATCTAACTCTCTAAAACACTAAACCTGAAAAGATCCTCAATGTGTAATCTTTTAATAACTCAAGATTAAGTGAGGTTTAATGATGGGGCCTTATAGTTTGTATCAGAGGTCGGTTTAGACAACTTTAGAGGTTAGAGTGTTGTTTTAGCATAAGTGAAAAGTTGAGTATAACCACAATGTTTATAATATTGGACCGAGTCATTGTTATTTTTGAAGGTTGGAATGAGTTTGAGATAACTTTTATTTGTATATATTAGTTTTTATCTTCCTCTTTAGTACATGAAGATTTTGTTGATATACTCACACTGACACTTTTGGTTTTAGTAAATGGATGGATCTAGTAGGCACTAAAGTGACAATGGGTTTGAAGGAAACTGTGGTGGTTCTCTGATTAAGAGACAGGATGAAATGGGGTATTCAATGAGAAATATCATGGTTATTTTAAACCAACTACCCGGAGTCATGATCAACCACTTGAACCCTGGTGAGTTCTCTAATGCCTCGTATACGAGAGAACCAACTCGATGTGGAAGTTCATGTGATAATTATAAAGGTAACCATTAGGGTTTATATGATCCTTACTTTTGAGGTAATTATGGGTTACTATATGTTATTATGGATGATGAAAGGCATGAGGTAAAATTGAGGTTAAAATATCTTATGGTTATTTTTGAATATTTTATCTCATTTTGGGGGGATGTTTTAAGAATTATATAGTTTTGGAAAAGGGACAACAGGCAGACCGTGTGACAACCCGTCGCGTCAGACAAAGCTGCGGGAATCGAACCCACAACCAAAGTGCAACTGGTGTTTATCACCTACCACTGGACTACGTGAAGTCCATGGTTAGTTTGACAAAAAAAAATTAGTTAGATGATTTTATGAATCAAGAGTAAGTTGATTTTGGGTTATCTATGGAAATTATTAACCTATCATGGAGGATATGTGATTAGGTTAATTAATTTTCAATATTAGACTTTAAGAGCAAATGATGTTATTTGGAGGTAAATGTTAATTTGTACCGTGGGAGACTATGTGAATAATCCTTCAAATATTTGGGTTTCAATCTTAGTTGTGTTTACTTTGATGAATTTTATAGACAAATTGTTTATAGAATGGTCTTTGTTGATCTTTGGGTTTTGTTTGACAAATTTTGGAGATTAGAAATCGTTTTTCTTTTTGAAAAAAATTTTATCCTTTTTGGGTATAATCTGATCTCATACTAACCTTTTTGGTTTGGTTTTTGTTGATTCTAGTACTCTTAATGCGAACAAGTCTTCCTAAATACTCATATTTTGGAGAAAATATGAGTTTGATTAAGGAATCTAGTAAAAGTTGCAAGTCTACGTGGCAAGTAATTTGTTTCATTATGATTTAGTTAAGCTCAAAAATAAATTCCACAATTTAGTGTAACTTAAAACAAAAATGTTGTATATTAACTTTTCCTACTGGGGAATCGAATACCGTTTAACCCATCACAAGCTTGTGATTTTCTTGTGGTTAACTTTCTCCTAGACATGTTAACTATCTCTCTCTATTAGAAGAAGACCATTTGTTTTTTACTCCATATCCATATTTTCTTACTTGGAATCCTAGTGTGGGTTAACTCGGGTGACCTTTGTACTTCTCTCCCATTCTTTTTAGTGATAGTTTTACTGACTCCTGTACCGATGTGGGACTTTCAATTGAGTTTCCAAGCCCAATTTTGAAATTGCGAGGACACAATTCCCAAAAGGGGGGAAGGATGTAACATCCCAGGTAAATAAATAATATTACATTCTAATGTTTATCAATATTTTTGAATAAAATTTTAATACTAATTTAAAGGGAATGCTATGCTCGATGGAGTACCCAATACACAACAACGAGTTTCTTTGAAATCTAACATTGCACACTAATAATATCATAATATTATAATAGTTAATTCCTAGCTGTTGTAATTGAGGGAATGAACAAAAATAAGTAAAATATGATTACATATGTTTTTTATATATTTTTACATTTATCCAATAAATGTTAGAGGCTTAAAATCCAAATTAATCCAATTTTAAGAATAAATACTCTAATATTTTTAAAAGATTGTTTTACCGCCTTTTAATGGAGAACCATTTTGAAATCTATATTTTGAAAATTTTATAAGCTATATTTGTCAAAATAAACTTATTCTTTATGATTGGGACATTAAAATTTACTTTGGATAAATTTCAGGTAGTTTTCTGATAATGTTCATTTTTTTAATGAATAGTGAAAAGTGTTGTATTTTAATTCAAACCCACTTTTTAATATAATATATTTATATAGTTAGATTAACTTTTTAATTGGTTTAAAAGTGAAATTAGAATATATTTTTACCATTTAATCCAATGGTGGTCATTGGAATTAATATCACTTTGAGATTGGACATAAACGAGTGTCAATCTTTTGATAGATATTGTTTCTTAAAAACACGCTATTTGTTCCGACAACGGGAATTAATTATTAAATTAATTATTGTATCTTATATGTTTTGAATTTTGTAAAATAGAAATAATTTTTGAATTTGGAATTTCAAATATATCTTAGGGTGAAGTTTTCGTATTTTTCTAAAAAACTTCAATTTTTGATGAATAGTGAAACCACTAAGTGGTACTTAAAAAACTGATTTTTCATTTAAATGAAAATTTACCACCTCTATATTTTGAATTTCAAAAATCAGACATACATGGTTGTCATTAGGAAGTAAAATGTGGTTCAATGAGATTAAAATAATTTTTTGGTGACTAGTAACTTATATGTTTTTAATCGAGATTAGAGGTAATTAGTGTAGTTTAAGGTAAAAAAATGTTTTAATAATATGAAATGAACTTGACACGTGTCCTACCCTTATTGGATGAGTCATGTCAGACCAAGACAACCCGTGGGCCTATTTTAGGGACCCCATTGAGCCACTTGGGTAAGATAATGACATTAATTCCTTTTTTTAAAAGTAAAAGTAGAAATGACACAAACATGTATTGTTTTACTAAAACAATTGTTACATGGGGTTATACAAGTCAGAGTTTGGAATATAAATAGTCAATGAAAATCTAAAAATATTTCCTACATCATAGTATTTTTTTATAATTTATAGACATTAAATAAATTAAATTATTTATGACATCATGATGATGCAGTAATTACCTAATTATTTAACGATTTAAATAAAATAAAAAGATAATGTATAATATATGATCTACACATGTCAAAAACCTATTGGATAAGTATATTTCGGACCCTTATCACTTTATACTCAAAATAAATCAATGCGGGACCTTTATAATCCGAAACGCATATGAAAATAAATTGACATTTTATAACTTTCCAAGAGTGCCCCTCCTATTCTCTTATAAAAGGCCCCCAACTCTACCAACTTACCCACACCTCTCAAGCCTTTGGCTCGGTCAAACCCTGCCCATATCATCTCTCCACATCCCTATCCTCATCTTAGAATCCTTACCTTAGGCAGGATGCTTTTCAAGAAACCCATTTGGTTCAAACCAAATGGAGTTACCTGATTTTAAGGTAATGTCTTCACTTGTGTTTTTTTGTTTTATTTTGCTTCTCCAACCACCTAAAATCTTTTTATTCATTTCTTTTGTAACAACTACAGTATCTTCAATATACTAGGATTTTTTTATAAGAAGTATTTGAGCTACACATTCACACACCATCATCTAATGGTTAAAAAACATACTGTTTCTATGGATGGGGAATTTCTGCCTCACGAAATGATGATTGTTCAATATTCTTTTAACATCTTCAAAGTTAGTCATTAAGATGTCTCTATATTTATATATGATATATAATATGTTTATTATATTTTTAAGCTTCTGTATTTTTCATATATTGCATACCTTTATGGTTTCCATTATGGGTAATGGTGATAACTTCATTTTAGGAAGTGCAGACTACTGCCCCCTCAAAGTGATTTGATTCGTTAATACCATATGTGGTACGTATAAAGGATAGATCTAATGATATTATACATGATAAGAAACTGGAATTATAATACTATTATGTATCATTATGTTCTAATTCCATTAAATATGAAATAGAAATGGAAGTAGCGTTCATGCGTACGTACGGCTTACCGTCTCCATGAACGGTGCATTTCAGTTCTTACCACTAAATGTTCTGTAATATTATAAATTCATGTATATAATGTATATATATGATATATATGATATCTAAATAATGAATATAATTCTGGATGTAATGGATATTTTACCCCATGAACAAACATGTAATTATAAAGAATTTATTTTTTACTCAAGTAGCAATGATCGACAAAACGACCATTATTAATTCAAATAATTATATAGTGTTCATAACATGGTAATAAGTGATATAAAACGAATAATGAACATAGAAAAGGTTATTAAGAAACTATAAATTAACTCATGTTTATTATTCTGGAGGTTAAAGAACGATTGAGTCAAGTCGGACCCGAGGTAAGGGATCCTACCCCTCTCTTCCTTTTTAAGTATACTCTTTTATGTCAATACTTTTAAGCTCATATTTCTAATGATTGGGATGTTATTTTATAATACACATACTTTAATTTTTTATTTCCATATGATGAGATACGCTATTTTCTCTCATCAATCCATTTTGATGTTTTGAATGGTGTCGTTAGGCTGTAGAATTTTCATAAGAGATCCAACCTCTCTCTTTCTTTTTAAGTACTCTCCTTTATGTCACTTCTTTTAAGCTCCTCATTGTTATGTTGTGTGATGGTCTTTTATATTTCTCTTTCTTTATATTTTATGTTATTATGATGAGAGACCCCATTTTTTCTCATTATTCCATTTTTGGATATTTTATGTGGCGCTGTTAGGCTGCAGAGTTTTCATAAGGGATTTTTCATCTCACTTTTTTTCCCATTAGATTTATGATACATTTTCCACCATTTCCTTTTAGTGGTATATGTACTACCCATTATTCTACTATTTGTGAAATATACATTTTTTATGAGTATTTTCATCAATTTTTTATTGTTCTTCTTTCATGGGGTGTATGTTTCGAAAGATACACATGTCGTTAAGGGAACCTTTCACCCTCCTCTTTTTAAAAGACTTCATTTGTTGGGTCATTTAATTTACATATTCTAATGTTGGGATATGTTATTTTATATCCTTATTGATGTAAATTTTGTTTCCAAGTGATGAGATACCATTTTCTCTCTCATCAACTAATTTTATGAATTTTAAATTGATGCCGTTATGCTATCGAATTTTACCAAGGGAACATCTTAACCCAATTTCGATTTCTTTGGGTTCAACATGTAGTTATTGAATATGTCATCATTTGAATATGTGTGAATGAAATTTTATTTTTTACACTTAATATCTACTTATATTGGGTGTATTTATATTTGTCACACATAATTATGAGATTGATTTATCTGTAATTTAAGGATACATTCTTTATAAGTGATTTCATCTCGTTTTACATTTCTATTGAGGCTTAATTGTTTTTATAGACCAATTCACTCTTTTATGGTGTATAAACTGTCCCTTGGAATATTATATCATGAATCCATATATTCTCATGATATTATAATGTTTTTATTAAATTTTATTCCTCAATTATTGTAATCAAGTGTCTCTAATTTTTTTAAAAACCCTTTAACTAAAATATCATTTTAAATGTTTTAATGATTTATTCTTATAAATATTTCTCATTAATATCCATGTTTTGAAAAATGGTTTTAAGGATATAATTATATGGATATTAATGGTTGAAAATGTTAAAAACTTCAAAGTGGTATGGGACACTTTAATTCAAAAATCACTTTATTAATTGTTTTAAATGGTTTTGAAAATGGGTTTTAGAATTGATTCATTATATTAAAATGTTATATTGTTATTTCAATGTGGGAATGTTATATTTCCTTTATTTTTAAGTTATGTGAAATGATTATGTTATGGTTCTTTGTAATTTTTTATGAGGACGGGTGGTACCGTGATAAACTAAGGGCGGGTGAGCCCAATATAGCTCTCCAATGCATTGGGTAACACGAAGGGGTTAAACGTTAAGGTTTTTTACGAATAGATTTAGGGAATATACTGTGATGTGTATTCCAAATGTAACAAAGATGGTTACTCCCTTTGTAATAATGTTATGAACGCCTCAAGTTACATTTATAACTTATGATTTCTGTGATTTATTCATGATTCGATGAGGTGTGTTAAATTGATTATGTTTTATGAGTAAAGTATGATTTCATACATAGACTAATGTTTTCATTTCATAATTTTTTATCCCTTACTGAGATTTTTGTGCTCATCCCATGTTTTAGAAATGTTTTTCACAGGTCAAGGGAATGGTACATGATATGATGATAGTGTCAAGGAAGTGTCAAGAAAGAATCCATGTTTTATTTTAAATATGTTTCCGTTGATTTGAAAAATGAATACTATCTTTTATATAACCACATTCTTTAAATGTGGAATGTAATGCAAGATTTATGATCTAATTCTCCAAAACTCTAAACCTAAAAAGATCCTCAATGTTTAATCTTATAATAACTCAATATTAAGTAAGTTTTAAGGCTGGGGCCTTATAATTATGGAATCAGTGGTAACTTAAACTAACTTGAACTTCTCCTAATGGATATTTTTTTCTAGCATAAATTATTGAAGATCATATTGGGGTTATTGAATAGTAAATCCTGATAATTAAACCTCCCCCCCCATTTTCTAACAGATGGGTTTCATAAGGCATTACCATAGTTGTTGAGGCCATCATTTCATTTTTATGCATTTATAATTATTTTTCATTTCTATTTATAAATAAAAATATTAACATTAAAATTATTATCAATAGAATAGTTTATAATGTCCATATTTATCAATGGTCATATTGACCAATGGTCAAATACAATTGGATCTTGATGGTCACATTTCCCTTTCTAATCACCACATTATTAAAGGGGTGTGGTTTGTTGTGTACAAAATAATATAACTAAAATTTTTTCAAGGAAAAACTATTATTTAAAACATCTAAGACCTTAAAATTTTCAAAGACAAATGTCTAATTGGGAAATAATCTGTTAGGGTAGTTGGGAATTATTCTCTTTCTCCATTTGGTCGATTAGCCCAATTAGGACATTGGGCCTATTATACAAGTGGTCATTAACCCATTATGCCTATCAGAAAATTGTCTACTAAGAAAATTATCAATTATTCCATTTGGATAATGGGATAGTTGTCCATTTGGAAAATTAGGCCATTAGTTCCATTAGGTAAATATTCCATTTTTTGTATATTCCATTTTTTCACTAGGACCTTATTCCATTAGGATATTAAGACATTTGGAAATTATTGAAATTTTAAAATTATTTCATCCGAACATTTGGAACATTTTCCATTAGTCCATGAGGCCATTATGATATTAGAAAAACTATCCATTGAGCCATTAGGCCATTAGGAAATTAGGGCAATAGGTAATTATTCCATTAGAAAAAAATTTCAATTGGAAATTAGACCAAGATACCAATGTCCAATTTGTCCATTTATCCAATTGGACATTAGGCCATCGGGCCAATTGGCCAAGAAATAAATTAATATTATTTTCCATTATTCTTATCTTCTAAATGGCCATTATTCTATTAGAAAAATATAACATTAGACCATTAGGACATTAATCTATTTTCCCATTAAGCCATTAGGATATTAGGCCAACTAGATAATGTGGCCACTTGGCCATTAATCCATTAATCCATGTGGACATTTGGTCATTTATCAATTATTATATTAAAACATTAGTCCAATTTTCCAATTATACATTAGTAATTTAGTCCATTAGTCCAATTTTCAAATTATTTTATTCGAAAATTGGTTATATGGCCATTAAAATAATTTCCTATTTTGTCAATTGTCCATTTCCATTTGTGTGTTAAACCATTTGGCGAATCATCCAAAATGCCTTTAGGCAATTAGTCTATTTTTCCATTTGGGAATTTGGCCATAATAACAGTTGGAAATTTTTAAATTAGTCAATTGGATAATATACGGTTAGAATATTAGGCTAATTAGATTATTATAAATTATTCCATTGGGACATTAGGTCATTTAAATGTTGTATTTCGAGCCTTATATTCCTGTAATCAATGATAATAAACATAAGTTTTTCATAGAAATATATCTAAGTAAAAAATATATAAATATAGATAATATTTATATTAATATTAATGTACCTAGAACTTCTAATTATTAGGCATTATATTGCTCCTAAATGTGTAAAAATAAATCATTGAGTCATTTTTATTTTTTTCCTAATAGATCCAGAAAATCTATAATTGAATAAAGCTAATAATAATTAATTTTTATATGTAAATGATTAAATATTATGAATACCATAAAATAATCTACCATATAATATGGTATCATTTCCTGATGTTTGGTTTTCAAATTGTATTTCAATATTGTTACACACTCAAAATTAGAACTGACTATACTTTTCCATCCAATATAAAACTCGTGATTATTTGATTGCATGAACTCCCCATGATTCATCAACCTTGAAACCATAGCAGATTCACAGTTGGGAATGTTAAACCAATACTGCAATGAATAGGTTAATTCATATAAATAAAAAAATAATAAATATATATATATATATATATTTATCAAATTTTCATACCCATATCTCTACCTATTATTAACCCATCATAGAATTACCAATATTCCTCCATGTGGGTGGTTGCAGCGGAATGATTTCATTATACATGGATAATGATCTAGTGAAATATATAAAGTACCTGAGATTTTAACCAATCATATTATTTTCTTCATTTCAATCCACCATTATTTTATTTTATGGATATCATTCATATTGGTGTTTCCATGTCACTTACTAGAAGATACCTTTGAATAATATCAAAGGATTAAGAAATGATTTAAGTCTCAATAGAACATGAAAAAGTTAGGTGATATAACTTTACACAATTTTAATAAAAATACATGATGAAGGATGATCATTAGGATCTAACAGATCCCTGGAATGTCTTGAATTAGTGGTCTCTAAAGGATGTGCCTCCTCTAATGAAAGAACTAGGTGATCTAAAACCATTTGTTTGGAAGTTAAAGGAACAAAATCAGCTGATTTAGTTTGGATAGTAGGAAATGGAGGTAGTGTAGACATGGAAGGATATGGGTAGTATGGTAAGGGATACATCAATGAATATAGATATGGTAAAGGTGGGAACATCCTAGAAGATTATGTAGACATGGAATAGGAAGAAAATGTTAAATGAGATGATAGTGGATACATGGGTGGGAATATCTAGAGAGGATCAAGTGGAGGATGAAAAAGTGTGGATGATGGGGTATCCACATGGGGGTTAGGGTTGGAATGGGTACTCCAAGTACTTCGTCTATCTTTAGGAGAACCCATGACCAAACCCATACTAATTGGATGAGTCAGATTCAACTATGTATCAAAATAATATTCCTAAAATTATTTGATAAAGAATTTGAACATGAAATTATATGTAATTTATAAGAAACATATTAAAATTATTATACTCGCTAAGGGATCTAGAGGAGGAAACCCACACTCAAGCATTAGTTAATAATTATCAAATAATTTATACCATTTATATTCTTCATTATTTTTAAAAAATCTCATAATAAATGAATGTACATTTTATCTATATATTTTTTAAAATTTATGAATATATATTAGAAGTCAAATATGTCATAAAAATTGTTATTAGAAATTTTGACAACAATTACTAAACACCTATTATTCATTTTCTAAAAACTCATTTTCAAAATTATTTTCAATTTTGAAATAAATATCATCATATGTAATAAAAAATAAAAAATCAAACATATCATTCAAATATAAAACCAAATTAATGAAATTAAAGTTGTACCATCCAAGGAAATCCTTGTCAAGGTAAACTGAATGAACTGTGAAAATATATGGTTTCTTCTCTATATTATCTACCACTAAATCATGTTCAACATCAACTATCACAATGGAACAAACTTAGACATAAAATTAAATGTTTTGGACAACACTAATGATGATTTTAATGGTGTAAATTACATCCCCACAGTCATGAAATATATGTATTGTGATTACTTCATTAATGAAGTTGTCTTCAGGTCTTCGATGATCTTTAACATAAAACAATTTTTTCCCAGATGCAAAAATATATGGTTTATTAGTATCATGGAAGCAACTCATTTCAATAAATCTGAATTAATATTCATCAATATATTTACCATGGCAATCAATTTAATCTATCCATTTACACATCATCATAGTGACTAGAACATGGGATTCGTAATATAATTACAATATTTTCTCAACAAGTCTATAATAAGACACATTTTAATATTATGTATTACTATTTCAGGCACTGTATTAAGAGTCTATTGTAGCAGTTAACATAATTACTCTATGTCGTGTTCTCAATTTCAGCACTATAATAGTTGTATCAAATTTGAACCTAGTGCTTATTAAATATTCATATTCACGGAAAAAAGGAGTTGGATAAAAATAAAATGCTCATAATTCATGAGAAACATAGTCAACAGGAAACTCAATACCTAAAATCAATATTAAAAAAAATTAATTGAATATATGTAGTTTAATTTAATTAATATAATGGTCATACATTTTATTTCAACCAAGAAGGAATCTTTTTTCTATTCAAATCCCTACTTATTCTCAATGGAAATGATAAATGAACTCAAAATATAATTGTATTCTAAGAGATAAATTGAATTATAATAAAATTTTATGTTATATGTGAAATGACATAGAATGATATAACATATAAATTCTCAAATTACATACTTGATAATGTCACAAAAAATCCAGAGATAAAGAATTCTATGAGAGGTGACACATCCCACTCTTCAAGGAAGAATGTATACAATGATTATGACCCATTAATTCCACTAGTTTGGGGAAGAAATTGAAATTAGGTCTAATTTTCCCATATAGATCATACTAATTTCTCATTGGCCGGTTATTTCTTCATCACACATCATACAAATACATTGAGAAAAAATCCCTAAATAACTATGCAAGATAGAATCTACCAATGGAACCTTAAGGATGATTATTGTTTCAGAAATAAGTTTTCATGGAGCACATATTTATTTAATAATGATGAATCCAAAAAAGAGAAATTGGTCTGCCTATTAGTGTTTCATTTAGAAGATGAACTGTTAAATGCATCATGAAAGTAAAAATTGATGGAGGGAATTTTTTTCCAAATGTAAAAAAATTAATCGGCCTCCTTCAGAATTATTATTAAGATGACAGGGGTAAAATTTTAACACAAAGGACTCTCTAAAAATACATAATAATACCATATTAACCCTGAAATTATTGTATAGAAAAATCGATATTTTTTTGGAATTGGTTCCTATATAATGATGTTATAATCATAACTTTTTTCAAATTTTATTTTTTCCCCCTTTTATTAAAATTTTTATAAATATTTTTTTAATAGCCATAAAAATACTTGATATTCATGAATACTTCCAAAAATATATTTTCCATTAATTGTGTCATTAGATAAGACGTACAAGGAACATTCCATTTGATTTCACTGATACACATAGGAGGTAATTCAGGTTGAATACGCTAATCCAACATGCGTTGTTGAGAACAGAAGACAAATTTGGTCTTCCCCTTGATAATTTGATTAATATAAAGAAAAATATAAGATATAATTTTTCAAAATGTTCATTACATATAAACAATAATTTAACAAATTTGTAGACCAATATAGAAATTCATAAAAGATAATTCTAATCTTCAAATTGCAATTGGCTTCCATGCTAACATTCTCTATCTTTTTAGACGTCATTTGAAATTTTACTATTGAAAATTGAATTCTTTCAATTCATTAAGAACACAAGTTCATTACATTCGTTGATGTGGTTGTTTAGTGTTAATAGTATTATCAAACCTCCATCGATTCCTCATGTATTGACAATCCATTGGCAATAATCCCCATTTACCCATGAAACTAAAAATATGACTATATTTAATAATTCCTGATCATGTAATCTTCATTTAAATAGGACATGATAGTTTTATCTTCATGCTAATACCATATGTCATTACATTACTTGTGAAATCCTTTATAGTCCATAGAAGGGAAACATGCATCTGATTTTTTTAAGAAGCGTCAAATCTATGCACAAACAGATACCAGAGATTCATCAACTCCCATATAAAAATTTGAACTTATAATTTTATATGATTTTTGGATTAGATGGTGTAGATATTAGTATAGTTATGAATGTTGATGGTATTTTTGAACACATCTATAGAGGAATATTATAAATGTAAATATAATATGGCCATGCACTTTGAGTAGTTTTTATCTGACCAAATAGATTAGAACCATCACCAGATATAAAAAACATTACATTTCCAATATCAGTTACAAGATCAAGATGTATTGAATCAAATGATCATCACACTAATCCTTTTATATGATGATCCAACTCATCAATAGAGTTAATTTTCTCACAATCATGCCATTTTATATTGGATGTGATATCTGCAAACATGAATTTATTTTGTAGGCTAGTAATTAATGAAAATTTCAACATGACATTATGTAGGACATGATATGGTTTTCTTTATACAATTTTCTTCTATAAAGATGTGTCACAATATTTATGGTCATTAAGGATATATGTTTACCTACAAAAATAAATATAAATCATTTATATAGAAAAGGATTTTCTTCATTGAAAATCTATGAAACTTAGCTAACATCCATGCATTATAATAATTTTTGGGAATATTTGCAACATTAAGAAAAATTACTTCAAATAGGTATTAATATAATCAATTTAGGTATTATAAATTTAATACATTATATTTCCATGATATAAGAACTTTAAAAATATAAAATTTATCATTTTATTACAGTCCTGTTATACTGATGTTCTGGAATCATCCATTAATATTGTCTCTATATCAATATCATCATCTACAGTCTTTTCATCAGGTGTACTGATATTGTTTCCTTCTTTCACTGGAATATTATCTCTCTAGATGATTCATAATATGAAACTGAACAAATGTAAATTTCTCTATACCACTACATTTATTTCGTTCGTGAATAGTAGAAGATCATCTCATCTCTCCACTGTGATATGAGATATACTATTATTGTAAATAAGATTTTATTATGTTGTACATAACTTATTTTAGGCTTATTGATGTTATTTCAGCATAATTATAACATGGGACCGATATATGTCCTTCATATGATGAATTTTTAAATTCCAAATCTAATATCATTTCCAAATTCTTTTAAATCTCGGTTGAAATATGATTGGTATGATATGTCCACATTATTTAAATTCTATTATAGGGAAAATATTATCTTCAAAGAAAAAATATAAACCCTAAGTATTATGATTTCCAAATTCAATGACAAATAAAAATTATTATAAGGTGAAATTAAAAACAATAATATGAAAAACAATTTAATACAATTCATGATGCAACTGACCACTATAGAATACAAATATCGATACAAAAAATGAACAAGGAATATCCTAATAAATAATTATTGCGTACTCATAGATATCCAAATAAGTCGAATGTGTTTGAATCAATTACATCTAATTAGTATAAAAACGTTGATTTCTTATCCATAGAGGTATTATAATTTTAAAACATAATTTTAGATAACATTTGGTCCTTAAAAAATTTTATTTAAGGTTAACAAAACATATTTTAGCTAAACACAAGGAAAATATATTTTAAAGGATTTTATATATAAATATAAAAAATATTTAATTTTGTGGAGATCCATCATGAAAAAAATAATGATTCCATTCCATCAGACATTATGAATCCCATCTATTACATTACTAAGGATGAATCCTTTTAATTGAGTTAAAATGTTGTTAGATTTATTTTAATTCATTTAACCTGTTGTTAAATTAAATGGATAATTACATAATACATTTTAAATGAACTATGAATGATATCATAGAAAATGTACTATGTTACACACAATAGTTTATCAAAATGAGTGAAACCAATGTTCATATAATTAATGTCATCATAAAGAACTAAATTATTATACAAAAAATTTTCATAGAAACCATGTTTTATAAAATGAATATGATCTAATATTCTATAAATTATAACTCATATAATTATTTCATGATATTTAACAATGTATTATATAAATATGATTACATAATAGTGGATTTGAAACTGCCAAACATCTTAAAACTAAATATTTAATTATTCAAAAGAATATTTTATCCTTTACTCAAGTAATAATAATAATAATTAATTCTATAAAACATGATTTACATATAATATATATAAAATAGTTAATTCCCAAATAACCAACCATCATTGTTTAATCAATATTATAGATTTCATTATAATAGTATATTTATGTTCATCGTCATATAATTATTTGCTTTTTATATAAAACAATCCAGTAAATAGTTTAACAATTGTTAATGACAAAAATATTAAATATATAAAATTAAATCCCATAAATTTAGTATAATAAAAATGATCATTTAAATATGTAGTTATCTAAAATATTACTCCAAAAAAAATTATCTATATTCATAAATTATTTAACCAGAAAATATCAATTTAATGTTAAATTTAAAAGAATACCTACCATTGTTTTCAAAATAACTAAATTCTAATTAAAATAGTACGTTTATTAACTAAATATAAAATATTAGGTCTCTGTTAGACTAAAAAATTTAAAACAAAACAATATAAATGACTCTACCATGCTTTAGTAGAATAACATGGATAAATGAAAATGAAAATAACATACAATAGAAGAGATGGTGGTTTCAAAACAAGCTTATCTGATTTTCAAGAATATCAGAATAAAATATCCTTAGATTACAAGAGTACACTGGAGAATAAAACTAGCTATCGCTCTGGAGAGAGTGAAAGAAATAATAGGATGGAATTAAATATTACCCCTCAAATATCAAAATGAAAAAAATAATAGAAAAGGATAACGAATATCTGGATAATTGGGGAAGAATCACTAGATGTGGGGGGGGGGGATTTGATGGCTTCTAAGAGGGGAGGGGTGATTTGGGATTCTAATGAGGAGGATACGGGCCTGAGGGGTTTTCAAATTTTTTATAGAGATATACCAATATTTTTTGAAAACCCATTTATATAGGTCAACCTCTATCAACTATTTTTTAAAACCGTGGGTACTTATTTGTGAAGAATCATTAAAATCATATTTTCTATAAATCATGGGAATAGATGCATGTGGATGAAAACTATTTAATGTAGTGTTTAGGTTTTCTATAGTGGTATCTTGTTAATAAATGGTTCACATAATTCATGATGGAATTAATACTGATTCTGTGACAAATATGTTTCTTGGGGCATGAGTTTCCAATTTTCATAAAAAGTAGAAGTGCCTTGTATTGTAACCAAGAGAGCTAGTTAGCAGTAGATGGATAAATTCCTTATATTGGAGACCATTTCACTATTTCATTCTTATTTAATCTTGCTAATTATAATTTGATTTGGATATAGTCCTTGTGAGGTGTGTGTATAATGGTTATTCTTGGAGGTCTATTATGTGATAAAGGGAAGGGAGGCCCATATGTGATGTGATACTAGGATGGCCATTGTTATATGGAGGTAGAGAGGCCTGGTTGTCATGATAGAAGATTATGCCATTGATAAAGAGATGAATTGGTATAGGAATTTCTGTTTCGAGGAGGACACTGGAGGTGATACAATGGGTTAATTCTAGGATTACATATTGATGAGATGATGATATTCGGTATGATCTCTTGTTTCTTTTTAATGTCTATTGGGTGAGTTTCTTTCTAATCGACAAAACATCCCCCTCTATATAGTAAAGGAGGAGGTTCTTTCTTGTATTTTTTCATATAGTGGTATATTAGTATGGGTTTTTAGAGTACATAAATAAATAATCATGATAATAATGTTCTAAATATATGTTTAACCCATGAGATTGGATTATGTTGGAAATACTATCCTTAAAGGTTTTTAATCTTTATAAGGAAATTCTGTCATTCAGACATATTCTTGGAGGGTTTGGACATTACATTGATTATGTAATGATTTTATATTTAATGTAGAATAATGGTTTTACTAAATTAATTGTTAATTTATTTATTAAAAAAGTAATTTACATAATTTAATTTAGTAATTAATATAGATATTTTAAATACATGTGTTATTATAAGATATCTGGTCTTAGTAGTGCTGGTTGAGAGTCTAAGAGATGTTAGTTATTGTTGATTATATGATTAGGATATTCCCCTAGTGTGGTTGTGAGATATATTATAACATGTACATTATATGATTTTATATGGTTCCCCACCAATGTTAGTTAGGTAAACTGACACCCACTAGACTATGGGAGGGAGATTTCCCCATCATCAGAGTGGGAAGATGGATGGATGACTAACCCTCTGGCCCCTCTCTATTCTCTTGGTAGTTGCTTGTGCTAGTATGTCTGGTGGTTAGTATCACATATATATTTGTAGAGGCTTAGGAGGGTTTTTTGTTATCTCACACATATGTATTATAGAATAATGAATTCAAATCATTGTTATAGGCATGATTTTTATCTGCTATCATGGTTTGAGGTACATACTATGTGCAAGGTAAGTAATAGCTTGAGGTATAATAATCGATGTCTGGTATATGTCATATGGACTATGGTGTCTTCCAATAACTAATTTCTTACTATTTTTTATCTAATATGTGATCGTGTGGTTATGTGATGGATGATTTTTATGTTGTGTTGCCATGACCATGTGTTTTTAGGAAATCTTACTTTTAGAGAGAGATGTTAAAGACATATGATGTTCGGGAAAAGAGGAAAACTAATGGGGAAGAGGGAGTGGTGTACCGTTGATAATTTTTATTATATTTTTTCTCTATTGTAAAAAATACATGTTTAGTGTTTTACTTGATGTGTATAGGAACATAGTATACCGGTGTATGTGATGAGTTAGTTTCATTTTTATTCACAGTTCATTAGAATTATTTATTTATTTTTTAACCTAAGGCTCTAGGGAGGATCCTACTAAGTATACTTTTATGATCACCCTATGTATATATAAACTTTTTTAGGTCAGTTGGATTAGTTTGGTTATCAGGATAGATACTACGAGCTCATGGTTTAAAAGGTGATGTTTGGGATTCATAGTTGTAGCCATCATTACATTTTTGATTACATTTAGATTTTATTTTAGTTGTTTAGTACCATATGAAATTTCTTGTTTTCACTTGGGTTTTATATATATATATATATATATATATATATATATATATATATATATCTCAGTATGTTTTGGTTGTTTTATCCTTCTCATCTATATTTTATACAAAATTATTTTAGAGGGTAATGCCTATAATATGTATATTTACTATACCTTCAGTTCTAGTGGCCATCCAGATGACAACCATAGGTGGAGATCAAGTACTCACCATCTCTATCACCTCATTGAGGTATCATTTTGGGAAGGAAGTAGTGAAATCATCCCTCATATCGACTACAACATGGAATTTATCTTCATGAAATTAAGACCATGTACATGATATTTCACTCTTCTACATGAATTCTTGAATGTGGTTTCAAACATTGTCTAACATGGGATTGAAATAAACACCTTAGTGGGTAGGATTTGAGATATTATATATTCAATCTATAAGCTTATTTAATTTTTACCAAGGGATTTACATGAAATTTTTTTTGTATGGAATTACCATTTATTGGAGTTCTCATGTAGAGCTTAATAATTTTTATTTTCCTCTACTGATATAGTGAATATGTTCCTCTTAAGAGATTATAGGAATCTAAATGAAAAACATATGTATACCAATTCACATATTTCTCAGGTTATGATTTTGGTTTATCATAATAGTTTGATTCTTGAACCCAATGTTTGGTGTTGGATATCATCATATTCGAAAATATTTAATATTGGTTTAGTTGAGATAAAATCTCAAAAACACCTCTTATCCATTAAGTGAGTAAATTTATTGAAGTGGAATTTTTATCTAATGAGGGCCACATCTGTGCACCATTAAATTCTTAGAGAATTTTAGAATTTTCCACATGATAAAATTTCTTATGTTAGGGGAATGATTTTAATGCCTTACAGAGTATGAGAAAGATACTCCAAGTGAACTATTTCATTCAATCATGTTCAACAATCTAGTGGATAATTCAATGGAGTGGTGGTGACAGATCATCTATATGTTCACCACCAATGTCATAGATCCTTGATTACTTTATATGTGATTAAATAGAATATTCAAAACCATAATAAAATAACATTTCTTGTTGGTCACAACTTTATTTCAATATATCAACAAATCAAAGGATTTGTAAGCATGAAAATGGATTGGTCATCTTCTCTCTTAAAGATATATTATATTCTTATACATCTAATGGGATAATTACTTCAGATCCATTCATTGACAACAATAGGTAGGAAGACGTTTTTAGTGGTATAAAAGGATTCATAAGTCAAATTCCTTGCCAAAAAGTATTATCTTTAGCACATCTTTGCATTGTACCATTATGGTTAATCTATGAAGTAACATGGTATTAGATGTAATGTGCTGACAATGTCTGTTGTAAGGGTTCACCTATCAGAAAAGTATAATTAAACCAAAAGTGATGATCTAGGAATTTTTCTCATTGAAGTTGTAATATACATAATCAACCCTACAATATGAATGAATTTAATAAAAATAAATAACACAATTATTTACTTTCTTCAGTCCCACTAAGAATTTCATGAACAAAAATAAATAAACTCACATACATGTTTTTTTCTAGATGAAAGGGATAAAAAATTTTAAAACATAAAAGATCTAATATACATCAATAGATGCCTTATTATTTTTCTATTATAAAATGTGAATCATGAAAATTGTGATGAACATATAGTGTTGTGTGAAAGAATATCCAGTTTTACTAATCACTTGTTTTCATGAATGGAGCGTTTTATAAAAAACCCAAATCACATAAGATCCATTCTATTGTATAGGAACTCAACTAGAGTTTTTGTATTTGCACTCGTGTACGTGTCCTATATTATTATTGATTGATGGAAATTATCAAAGAATCTCCACCAGAAGTGGTACAGTAACAATGTATGGTAGAGAATGGCTATCACATGGACATAACACTAAGGAATAAAAATAATTATGTCGGGGTTCGAGATCCATAAATAGGACTTAATGTACACCACAACTATGATATGATGTTACAGAAATGATTGTCTACGATATGAGGGTGAAATTTGTGATCAATTCCATCTGACACCTACAATGAATCAAAAAATAAAGGAAAATCCCCATGTGGAATGACACAAAGTTAAATAGAAACTAAATGGAATGAATGAATGTTCCTAACCAGGTGGATAAAGTGGATAAATCAGGTGGAATAATAGATCAATGGCCAAAAATAAAGTCCAATGACATTTCCACATCGATAAGGGAACGTAGTATAGTTCATGTTTATAGTGTAATGAATAGGCCTAGGTGGGATTACTATGAATAAAAATTGGATAGTAAAAGTAAATATTTGAATAAAAATAAATATAATAATGACTATAATATTGCATAGATGAAAAAATTACAAAATTAAGGGAAAAATAATAAATTGGAATTTCAATACGAAAAGAAAATTGAATACCACAATTCAACAAACACCACCATATTCTATTAAAAATGGTGATATACATGTACATATGGCTATAAAGTTAGAACAAAATTCATATCATCTAGGAAATTAATGAATTTTTATAATACCATGGATTTAGTGAATCTATCAGCCATGTTCTCATTAGTTTGTATGTTTATTATACTCATTATAAAAAATTCTATAATATCTAAAATAAAATGTTACCAAATGTGCATGTTTTTTTATTTACCAATGAATACTAAATTCATGGATAAATTTAATTTGGATAGAAAATAAATATTTACATTATCTTAAATATTATATGTGTTGAGTTTAATAGACTACACTTTAGGAAAAAATGTCACTTTAATAGCCTTGTTTAAGGCTATGTACTTATATTATGTGGATGAAAGTGATACCACAAACTATATGTTTCACATACAGGAAATAGGGCCACCACGTGATGTGAATAAAAAACTAATAAAGGGTTATATATTATAAATAATCCTTACAAATTCAATATCTTCATATCCAACTATAAATTCATAAGAATCTTCATTTTTTCCATTACATAATGAATCATTTGAGCTACCTGATGAATACTGAAGAAACCATTTCATGGAATACCAACATGGATTCAATAGAGTGTCCATAAAAATGATATTGATGTATATTTAAAAATAAATGTTGGCCTAGTGATGATCATGGAATACATAATAAATCCTACTATATTACCATAACATATTTTGGACATAAATTGAATATCATTAGAAAATATGGATGCTTATGTAAAAGAGAATTGTTGTCCAAGGGGTACACTAACATGTTTTAGAGATTAAAATAGGTATCACTTGAGATTAATTAATATATAAAAATTATGTGTAAAATGAATCCATTTAATAGTAATGACCATAATTAAATCAACAGTATTAGATGGATAAGGTTACAAATGTGAATATCCTATCCGTTGGTATTTTTATTCACACAATTTATAATTTCACTATTTATGTTATGCTATTATGATAAATGGGTGCACAGAACCATAATCAACCCAATTTGTGTCCTCAATTTATGTTCCTCCTAATGACCCTATGGTGATGTTCACGTGTGTGGTTAGTCTGTTACAAAAAACCAATAATTTGGATCTTGGATTGGGAAGGCTCTACTATAAAAAATTACAGTTTTCACCCTCTTAATCATGAATGTTGTTGTTATCTTTTTTATGATATAGGGTTATGGATTGGATTAAAAGGGGAATCTACTTATAAAAAATTAATGATTCTGTGTGTGTGTTTTTTATTTCCATGTACTAAGAGTAGGAATTCATGTTAGTATCATTGTAACTGATGAAAATTTTATTTTCTTGTGTGTAAATGTTTTTCCCTTATCTTCTCTCTCTCTCCCTCATGAAAATTATTATAATATTATATTTCTATATTTTATTGAAGAAATAATACTTTTTATAATTGGTATTTTAATAATTCTCAATCCAATTATTTTATCTACTAGTGTTCTTTATAATAATCATAAAAAAAAGACACAATAATTAATGAACTAAAAATGGATATAAAAAAATTCATAATTTGTTAAACCATGAAAGAGTTAAAAAAAGAATCATTTTTTAAATTAGTTGAAGAACTCAATATATTATCTACTAGGAAAAATATTATCAATGATTGATAATCATATTACTCTCAACACTCTAAGTTAATATAATTTTGTTAACATAAAATTCATTTCAATTATTTTGATGGAAATTTTTAATTATTATGTTTCATTAAAGCCTATCATATATTTAGTTTTTATTAAACATAAAAAGATCTACAATATAAAAAATTCACATGAAAGGCATATTTCGGGCCGTGTTATAGATAATGTAATATTTTGGGTAAATTCCAATGTGTCAATGAAATGTTATTTCTAAAAATGATTACATTGGAAAAACCTTATTTAATTTCCCATTTTCTTAATTATTTAAAAAAAATTAAACTGAATATTTTGGATTTTACTATGGTTGAAATCTATTATTGATTAATTGTGCCAATTTATTATTTGAATAAGATATTAAAGAATTTTATATTAGTTAATTGATGTATTACAACAAGTGGGATGGTACATCTCAATTACCATCTTAATTATTACATTATTCTTCAGACACATTATAAATTAAAATTATATAATATTAATTGTTTTTTGAAAAATAAACATATCATCTTCTTTTATTACATGATCATATATATGATTCATGGTTCCTTTCACTCATCTTGTATCATTGGGTGAAACTATATTTTTATCACTACCATGATTTCATCTAAGAGTATAATCCAAACCGCTTTCACGAATAAAAATTATCCTATAATAAATGATGATAATGATTGGAGAATAGAATATGTTTCCCTTGTAGTTATAATATCATTAATATTTGTAGAAAAAACATTACAAAACTGTTAAAAAATATGTATTCTGATATTTATTCACAAATACATCATATTTATAAATTACATTTATTAGGAATAGATCAAAAAGTTCCATGTGACCATCATTGGATTGAATTCAAGTGTATAATTATGTATATGAGGTGTACTAAGGATATATTATTTGATTATAGTGGAGATTATGAACAATTCATCTGATGACATGAAAATTATGTTTATAAACTTATCAAGTGGTCATAAAATCACAAACTAGAAACATGTTCAGTTGGAATGGAGGTGTTTTGAGATGGATGAGATTAATGCATTATGTGGTCTCATATTATATAGGATATTTTGAGTATATTATAGATTCTATGGTATATATAGAAGTATTCTGCATGTTAATCATTGTTATGGTTCTTGAAATGGTACATAAAAATGAATATCATATAACACACTATTTCTATAATGCTACAATAGTTGAATCACATAAGATCCATGGTCATATCATCGGAAAAAAACATATACCGGAAGTATCATTAGTTGAAGGATTTTCCAAGATATTTGAGGTTGTAGTGAAAAGTATTTCTATAGAGGATAACATTATGAACCCCTTTTATAAATCAATATGTTAGTATAAAAATTATTGTCATTTGAAGTCCAACATAAATAAATTTATTAGGAATTTAGGTCTAGTCTTTGTGAGAGTTTGTTTGTGTTGGTGTCCTTGGAAAAAAATATTTTTAAATTTACTATATGTAGATAAGATGTATTTAATATTAGTAAAACATCTTATTACAAATTTTTCATATTTCTACATGACTCTAATGTGACATTTTAGTAGAGAATACATTGCATTGATACAGTCATAATAGTTCCATGATATAAAGAGATCATTGATGTTCTATGATGATGTTATCCAATAATGATGTGTAGGTGTATAATATACTAAGATGTGTATCATTGTACATATATTGTTTTTTCTAAGGACATGTAAGTGGATGATTCTTATTTTAATGAAGTTTACACTTTGCAATCTCTAAGATGAGATATTATGAGAACATACTCACTAATAAAAATTCCATATGTTTTGGTATCATTTGATATTCCTATGTAAGAGCATGTGTAATGGTTATTATACATTAATATTATCATTAATGTATATCATGAATCATGAAATTATATTTTCAAATTAAAAAAATTATGAAATATGTTTTGTGGTGAGTTAGTGTACTTTGGGTGACTCAATATTGACATGTCATTAATGAATATGTCAAGGAAGTATTTTTCCCTTAAAATTTAATGGAAGCTGATATCATAGACCATTGATTTGAAAAAAACCCTCTCATTAAATACAATTAACATTTTGTAATGATGTACTAATTTTGGATTGTGAATTAAATAAATATCAATCATATATGGTGGAGACATAGATGTGAAACCTGGCTGATGACATATTAAGATAAATGTATTGTATTACATTGTAAGAATTAATTTGTGGTTGTAATAATTGTGATATTTTTTTCCTTCACTTGGTTTCCATGACACATTACTAGATAGAAATCATGGACTTTAGGCTTGCACACCAAATTATAATGATGAATAATCCTAATGGGTCATACACTACGTGTTACCGATGATGATGATTAAATTTTATTTGAATTTATTTAATTGAATTAATAATTTACACAATATAATTGGTTAATTTTATTCACGTTTTACTGATTTAAAATATTTATTGATGAATGAAATGTTTAAATAAAATATTTATTAGGGTGTTTAATATTTTAATGAGGAGTATTGATAGACCAAAACTACTTCCAGTGAAATATTATTAAATAATAATATGGTTAAATTATATTTTTTAATTCACCAGTATAGACATAATAATAATAATAATAAATATTATAATATGTGTTATTGGATTTCTTAAATGTGGTTATATTATTTTAGGTTCAAAAATTAGTGGAATAATTATTTAATCATAATCACAAGCTCTATAACTAGATGAGTAGTTTTGCTGTGTAGTGTGTGAAATAATCGATATGTGTGAAAAAAATAGAAAATTTTAACAAATAAGAAATTATCTCTGGACTAGTCATTCTCAACCCCATTATGAATGAGAGAATCAAGAGATATTGCTTCAATACTGAATGATGAGTGATAAACATAAACAATGTATGATAATCGATTCACCACACTTGTAGCAAGAGATTGATTCGTGTTTCTTGGAGATTAATGGAGCATGTTTGGATTGGAAATATAGGGATTATATACAAGGATCACCATATCCCATTTATAGAAATATAAAAACTATATTTTTTGAATCAAAATTCACATCGAAGAAAGAACAAACTAAATTTTTTTTTCTTTCGATACAAATTAAATTAAATATAAATTTGTAGTGTAAGTTCCTCAATAATGGATTTGAGAAACTCAAATATCAAAAGAAATTTCAATATATAACCCACCGCCACAAGATTCTGTTGCATCGAGAACCACTATAGGGTATTAGAGACTTTTCATTTTGATTTATATTTCCTTATTTGAATATTAACCCATAAAAATCGTTGTTAAATTTTAGATTCTTATTATTAGTTATTTAATCTGATTTGAATTAACATGTTATCAATATATTAATCATTTTTTCAGTGTTTCATTTTGTTAATGGTCTATGAAAAGATAAATAATGAGTGGTGATGCCATTAGGAATATCCAATTTTTCACTAGTAAGATATGGTTACAAAAAATACACTCAGATGTATAGATCATGTACCCTAGTGCACTGCAACTGGCTATGTCGCAAGATACAGACTTTCCACATAGTTATTTTATAAGGTGTATTCCACTTGTTGACTAGCCAACGTAGTACATGGTTTCTGTTTTTTGTATAATTTATTATCATACCTATAATATTGTCTATATGGATTTACTATGTAAATAATACAGTTCATATGGTCATAATACATGGTAAAACCATGTCTGATGGAAAATGTGGAGAATTTTTTGTAAACACAACATGTATGTGGTGTACAAAATATGTCGATTATCAATTCCCAAATCTGAGATACATGGTGAGTTTTATTGAAATAATTCATTAGTGAAACATGGTGTATAGATGGAGTGCACATGTCTAGTAGTTCCTCTCCAGAGAACTCACAGACTCTTCGAGTTGGTTGCACGAGCACATGAAATTCAAATCACACAACACATAGCTAGACTATAAATGAAGTGTAATCATCAGAGATTCACTCCGAAGACCCATGTGAGTATCATTGGAACATGGATGGTTAATAGACACTATGTAGGCGCCATTTAATCACTGTTTAGTTTGTCCAGGTCATTAAACAAAATACTTAGGACTATGACCTGCATACATAGAAATGGAGGCACACAATGAGTAGTTAAATAGTATATAATTTGTAGTCCCCCAGTTAATAGTAGAAATAAATTACATTAAATTGAAATTTCCTACATTAAAACCATATTAATTTCATTGGAACATTATGGGTTTTAAATTTTAATAAGTTCTATAAATAATTTTAGATTAACAATTTATATATTGTAATAAATATTGAAATATTGGTTCTATAATTTATTTTCCATTAATTCCATCATGATGGTTATTTCCAAATGGGTTCAGATGGTCATTATGTCAAAATAAAATTTAATAATTAATTAATTAATTAATTAATATATGTGAGTTTATCAATATAGTAAATAATTAATAAGAAATTAATGTTATCCAATTACTTTTTAATATACGTTGAAAGTATGACATTTCATGATCCTGACTAAGACTAGTTTATCTGTCAAAATATATTGATTATAATTTATGTCCTGTTTTAACAACAATTTGTTATTAAATAATATTTGAAGGACTAATACTATTCCCTCCCACCATTATTATGATGTAAATGTGTGTCATATCTTTTTAATGTAATTCCCATTTAACCAATTCATTGGGTCCCCTCACCTACATGTGAGTTATAGAAATTTCTAATTAATGTTATTACCCATGTAATGTATGGGATGATAATGATAGAACCAATTTGATTCCAACCATGGGTTAAAAAGATGAATATGTGAAATATAGTAACTCATAACATAAGAAACAACATGAGTTATTTCCCATATGGAAAAGGATGATTTAATGTATGTTCATTAAATCAACTGTCATATAAGGCTCATAAATGGGTCATTTAATTTATTGTTTTTTTTATTTTTGGGAAATTATTTTCTGTATGGATACAATTTCATGATGAAATAATTAATAATATTTATTTTAGAAGATAGAATTTCAATAAATTAATTTTGTGTATATATATAAATAAATATGTTAAAATTATTAAGTAATTAGAACATGATATTAATAGGAAATGGTTAGGAAAAAAGACGAGAAATTCATTCATAATAAATTAAATTTCATAAATTAAATATTTAGTCATAATCTTTCTTCCCTTACTTGATTTAGAATTAGATCCTTAGAACTATATGTTTCTCCGACACTAATTGGGACACTTACATTTAATGTGGATTTTTTTTAATTTTATGGGTTTAATTAATCCTATCACATCAAGTGAATATTCTTGTTCTAGATTTGATATAACATGGATGCCAGTGGTGAGGAAATCAATGTTTGGATTTTGGGATTGGGGAGTCCATTGAAGGGATCAAGGAGCTAAAATACCACAATTGATAATGTCTCTCCCACCTAAATACATTGATGTAGTTTTAAAAACCCACATTGGTGTTGTTATATGGACCATATGGATCATTTTTACTATAATTTTAATGAAAGTAGACAATATATGATAACTAGTGTCAAATATTGGGAAATCATTAAATAGTGGGATATTTAATAAAATTGAATGATTTCTTATTTCTCACATAATTTTTAATCCAAAAAACGTAATAATTATTTACAATTTTAATAATATAATAATAAGAAAATCATATACTTTACACTATATCATGACCAATAATGTAAAAAGACATCATTTTAGATATATGTAACTTATAGGAGTGGTTTTATATGCCTTCACTTTGTGTTATTCCATTAATGGAATTCATATTTGCTTTAATCCTTAATTCATGATTTTCATTCTAAAGAGTCCAATGATTATGAGTTCATTATCATTGTAAAACATTAGAGTAGTGTGTGTGATGTTCAGGGGTTGATTCATTCGTATATTTATAGTGAAATCATGACATCTCATGAATAGATGGATTCAAATGACATGCATGAGCACCTCCATGGTCATTATCATGATAGATCTTGACATGAACCATTATAGATATCGAGGGAAATATTTCGAAACAAACTTATAGAGGGTTCCAAACCTTTTACTCATGTGGTCAAATTCATTTTTAATATTGATCACCTATATATTCTAGGTTTTAATCTCTTAATGAACTTGAAACCATTCTCATTCTAGCATCACTTCCATAGAGCTTCATAATATATTTTTTCGAATTATAACATGAAAAACAAAATAAAATACCTTTTATATCATTTCACATTTATTATCAAAGTAGAGAAGGATACTATGTGTAAAAATCATTTTAACCCTTTGGTGAGAAACGGAACAAATAACCAATGTAATTCAAGAACACATATTCATCACACTATTACAAGTAATGACAGTTCGTGTGGAATGTATGGGTATGGGATGTTATCGATTTCACATCAGGAAAGATGTTCTACTAGAAGAAAAAATAACCCAACCTATGAATAAATGGTAAGGTTCATGTTTATTTGGTATTGAGTGAAAATATTCGATTTCTATAAATTATTAATTAGATATAGTTCGTGGTGATCACCTACGTACTCAAATATAAGAACCATGTAGATGTAGAATGATTTTTTGAGGCTATGTATGTAATTAAGTTCCCAATGGATCTAAAAAAGTTGTTATAGTTTATACGGACTACCACCTATAATTTTCAACCTAAATGATCTTGGATTTCAATGGTTTCTACTATATTCCACCCATTACCAAAAAAACATTTCTGTATCCAAACACGATACTAATGGATTTATTTTCAAATTTGGATATAAATGTTTCTACTTTTATATATACAACATTTTCTATTGAAAGGTAAATAAAAATAATAGAATCTATGTGTTTGATTACAAAAACCATGAAATTAATATATATAATGAAAATACATCACATGACTCATATGACCACCAACTATGCAATCATCATCTAGGTTATGTGAATGAAAATAGCTAGACTAAATTATTCCATGATGTTTATTTGGAATCATTTTAAATAAAAAGACATGGTCTATGTCATTCATGTTTTCATGGTAAAATGAATACATCCCTTTTTATTTGAATAGATGAAAGGTCCAAATAAATTATTGAATTAGTTATTACATAAGTTTGTAGGCAATTTATATCATGGAAAACTGTTGTTACTCACAATTCATAATGTTTTCTGATGTTTTCAGTTGTGATGTATATATAATGAGGCAAATGTTAGATTCATTTTATTAATTCATGGAATACAAAAATGGATTTTAGATACATATTGGTTAAAAAATATGAAAATAAAATTCAAAAATTTTGGATAAAATCTTAATCAATACATCATTGATTACTTATGGGAGTTGGAGATCCCATATATACTCACTCCTCCTTATACTCCTCAGTGTAATTGTGAATGTTAATGGGGAAAACCAACCATTTAGAGAATTGTGAGATTAATAATGATTAATGTATGACCTCTATTATCCTTTTGCCGGTATGTGTTTCAAACAACATCAGAAATACTAAACCATGTTCCAAATAAAGTGGATGATGGTATACCATACCATTAACTGTATTTTAAGAAACATGTGTTTTCATACATACATGTGAGTTGGTGTGAATCATTTGTTAAGGCCTCTTCAGATAGCAAAGATGTACCCCATGGAAAAAACTGTACCTTTGTTTTAAAATCTAAAAAGGAAAAGGGATATTACCTAGATGAACTATTAGAAAAGAAAGGAAATAGTGAAAATTAATTCCATATTCCATGGGAGGGTCCACAACTCTCATAGAGATATTGTGAGAAAGAATGATTATAATGAAGTTGAGGCTCAAGATACAAAAGAGTTCTCACACAAATATATTTTAATACACACATTCATGAAAAAACTATTCAATAGAAGAGATGACATTTTTAAGGTGTAAGATAGTATAGAGAAATATGATAGAATGGTTTTTTAGTTACCAAGGATGGTGACTAATTATTACTTGATAATAATGATTATATAACATACATAGAAGTTTTATGTAGAATAAATATTTTCAAGTGGGAGGATTAAATTAATTGTGAAATAGATTCCATATTGCAAAAACATATTGAATTATTTTATATCTTCTAATGGATGTAAATTTCGTTGGTTGAAAATGTGTATCAGAGAAAAACTAGACAAGGAAAGACAATTCATTACATATAAAACATCAATGGCTACAAAAGGGATTAAAAATTGTCGAGGAATTAACTAAGGATAATCTTTTTCACATGTTTCAATGTTACAATACATAATAATTCTACTTTACATTATAACATACCATGACTATGAGATTTGGATAATGGAGGTAAACAAATTATTCCCTAATTAGAACCATAAACAAGATGTATATATGACAGAACAAGATTGGTTTGTGACTAAAATGAATTCTAATGAGATATTCATATTGAAAACAAATATCCATTAAAGGATTAAATAATGTATCCTTATCATAGAATATTAATTTTGATTAATATATAAAGGAATTTTGTTTCATAAAGAATGTGTGTGTCACTTGTGTCTTCAAATGGTTTAGTGGGAGTAAAATTTTATAATAAAGTACATGATGATGATATATTACTAATTAGAAAGAAAAAACTCATCCTAAAGTATGTTATGATGAGGTTGAATAAATGTTTCTCTCTGAAGGAATAGTGAGAGGAAACATATAAACATGGGATCATGATCCATCATTATAGATCCAACATGATCCTTTCCCTACATTAATGTACATACATTGACACGATAAAAATGATATTTAGTATGGGAAAATACGAGAGGGGATTGTTTCAAGGATCACATGGATTTCATATTTTATGAAATATATCTCCCAAAACAAATTGGGAACAAAATACAATGGAATGGTTTCCATAAAAATTCGTTATTATTTTATTCAGGTATTATATTCTATGTGCTAGGCTAGATTTCACCGATACATTAATAGAGGTAATACATTATCAAGCTGATCCAAGTGACCACCATTGAAGGTAATTCAAGGTAATAATTTTTTATTTGAATTTACTAGGGATATGTTAACATATTAAAGAGGATATGAGTAACTATACATCATTGGGTATGATTATGATAGGTTGAAAAGTGATCATGCAGACAGGAAGTCTCAATCAAGATACATCCTCACCGGGAATGGTGGTGTTATGAGCCGAATGAGCACACAAATGTTGTTCTTGAATATTATGATACAAATTATAAAAATATTTTTGGTATTTATGAATCATATAAAGTATTATTTATGTGAATGTTTTTCCAAGATATTAACTTGGAATATATAAGTAAATATCATACCACAGAAAATTTTGATAATATCGTAGTAGAGGCTCTCATAAACAAACCATGGTCACATCAGTGGTGGAAGCGCATAATTAGGAAGCTTAATATCATGGGGAAATAATCTCAGAGTGGTGATGTTATATTGATAATTATTTCCATTGATGAAAATGTGAAGGTAAACTTGAATAAATCCTTTATTCATAAGAAAAATGATTTTACTGTGACATGTAGTGGATGGGAGGAATTAGAAAGATATGTAAAGACCTTAACCCTAGTTCCCAATATTTAGAGACTCCCTTAATTAAATTATAGTAGATTCATTACTTCTATCCCTATGGATGGACCAGTTTTGTAGTTTTTGAAGTAATATAATGTACAAAAACATTCCATTACAATTTAAAATATAATATACATCATATAAAATCCATTGAAAGGAACCATTATTCTCCTAGATCAACCATATAGATTTTGCTTAATAAAATCATGGAATATTAGAAAAAAATAATAATAAAGGGCATAGATAATATGATCAGATAGGGTAAGAGTACATTATATTATATAATAAATAAATAATCATAAACATTAAAGCAAGCTGTCTAACTAAAAAACCCATTTAAACAAATTCATGATCATAATAAGGAATGAATAAATGATAATGTAATAATCACATGAATATTTTACTAGTCAAATAATCACAAGGAATATATATAATAATATAATAATTATTAAATTCTAAATTCTTTAAATCATTAACATATCATCAAGGCTTTGACCTAGACACCATAGTTAAACATTAAGGACATCTTCTATTACG
This sequence comes from Viscum album, assembly GCA_963277665.1. Taxonomy (NCBI): domain Eukaryota; kingdom Viridiplantae; phylum Streptophyta; class Magnoliopsida; order Santalales; family Viscaceae; genus Viscum; species Viscum album. The sequence goes on from OY728120.1 coordinate 1,691,422,130, forward strand.
GAAAGTAGTTTTTTTCATGCGACGTGTCGATGTATCAACGGGATACGATAGCCCCCTCCTATCACATACTATGTACTTTCTGTTTATAATATGAAAAATGGTGAAACATAAATATCTATGCTCTTTTTTATTAAAAAACTAGCATATGAAATATCAATACATCAACCATAATCCAAACATTTTATCATACAAGAACATCCACAATTAAACTAATCATAACAAATTTGAATTTATTTTGATATATTGTATAATTAGTGATCAAACTCAATTAATAATAACATAAAAAATTTTGTTTTAAATTAGATTAACGTACTGGAATAAAATCATTTTGAAATTTTTCCAGGAAAATCCATTTTTTACTTTTTGAATGAACTTTTCTTTTGGAAAATCTTTTATATTTGTCAGAATAGTATATTATTAACATGTTTATCCAAAAAAATAAAATTTTAATCAAATAAAAATTATTACTGAGGTATAAATTATTACCAACTAAACATAAAAATGTAAAAAAATTTATTAAAAATATTTAGAAATTGGCCTCTTTAGTGACATTTAAGAGAAAATATAACATTCTTTTAAGTGAAAAGTATTATTTATATACATTAAACCATAAAAGTACTAAGATAATTTTTTTTTATAAAAAAGAGTGATATTAAAAAAATATTTGTTTCTTAAAATAGATTATGGATTTTACTTGACAATGGGTAAGATATTGGAATGTAATTTTTAATCAGTATTTATTATCGACAAAAATTAAACCGTAAACCTTATAGAACACATGTTTCCACGTAAAATAATGATTAAATTATATGTAAATATTATTTGGAAGTATATTAAAAAATAATATAACAATTATATAATAATAAGGAATAATAATATTGTGGAATGTATAGATAATGATTAACCTGAATGAAAAATGGTATTTCGGGGAGTATCTCTTGCCTTATGTCTGAAAGTGTTCTCCACTTGATATCAGTGTCATGTTCTATGAAATTTAATTTATTAATGATTCAATTAATTACCTATTAAAAAATTATTTTAGTTATCATTATTTCATTTTTTTCATTTTTTTTCTGATACGATATAGGATTCATTTTTTTGTTCAGGATGGTTTGTTTCCTTGGTTTTCTTGATTTTTTACAAAAGTATACAAGTGTGAAAGATCATGTAAAATGAAAATAGTTACTCAAAGTTGAAATTATATGTAATTAATGAACTTATTGTCTAATAAATGGTATTATATATAATGTTTTTGGATATTATGATGATTGATAGATAAAATGTTATGATAATCATTAGGTTATTTTTTCATTTTATCAATCATTATGAACTAGTTTGGTCTTATGATTTAAAATTTTGTATATACACATGTCCTATTACATTAAATAAGTTAAAAAGATATATTGATTTATTTTATGACCAAAAAATGGTTTCTTGACCTACCATGAAGGTGGAATTGAAAAATGGAAACTTGTTATCCACAAAGGTGGTCAATCATCACCTCACGAATGATTTTTTCATTCTAGATTAAAATGTTTAAGAGAAGGGAATTTATGGTTGATGTAATAATAATGTAATAAAATTATATTATGTATAATATATTGGGGTTGTAATTAATTTTTTTAATATATGATTAAATGAATGGATATTATATGAATAGAAAATGAAAGAAAATTAATTGAAAATAATTAGATTTTACCACTTGAATTACTCTCCCTAAGAACCTCCTTAAGGAAAAATTAAAAGGTCATTGGTGATAGGAAATAAGTGACATTAAAATTATGGAGAGGATGGGGAGAGTTATTGTTTGGAAATTGGAAAAACAAAAATTCTTTGGAGGTGTGAGGAGAAGAGGTAGTGAGGGGTGTTATTTACAGTGGAGGAGATGGGTGTTTTTGTGATTATTTTAATCATTAGTTTATTATATTGGTTCTAGTATATCAATAATTTAGATTATTTCTACTAAATAGAGTATCTAGTTTTTTTTAGTTCTATATAATGGTTCATGCATCATCCTTAAATTATCCATGGCTCAATAATTCCCGAATTCAGTTAATACTGTAAACTAAGGTATTTCACTATTCACCATGAAAAGAAAATAATTTATAAAAATACAAAAAATTCAACTTAAATTTTTTATGTGTAGAATTATGAAAAGTAATTAATTTTGTGAGGATAATTTTATTAATATGGAAAAATTTATATTTAATAAAAATCTTCATTCATTGGAAAAATAAGGAATTTAAAATTATAACCGATATTATGAGACTTTAATAAATAAATTTAAGTAACATAAAATTATATCATAAAAAGAAGACAAAAAATAGTTATTAATGAATATAATTTTTAAAATTAAATATTCTTTTAATTTTTATTATAATTCTAAAATTGTAAAAAAAATTATGTTTCACAAATATAAATTAATACTTAATTTATCGTTCTAAAAACATTAATTTACTTATTATATGATATAAATATACTATATTATAAATAAAAAGATAAATAAAATTAATTTATACTTTTCTAGGTGAAGATTATATTCTATTGGTCATATTACTGATCGTAATGGTCATAGTACTATTACAATTGCCATATTTTATAGTATATCACTATTTTATCCTCATTATTGTTTGAAGAAAAAAATATCAATTTTGTTAAATTTAAAAAATTCATACCATAAAATATTGGGGTGATAAATTCTCCACATATTCAAAACAATTCTTCCTAAAAATATTCATAATTCCACCTCATAAATAAAATTCGATAGTTCTTCATCATAATTTCCTTTGGTTCACATGTCACCTTTTCTATTTCATAATTTTATCAAAGTACCTTCACCATCCTGAGTCATATGATTCCATAACACAGGTTCATTAGTTTACATAATATGGATATGATCTTTACAATATGATAAATTGGGTTACAATTCTATTCCATCATATGTGAGGACATGCATAGGGTCTGGAAGGTACATCCTGAACATTGAGATGAAAAAAATATTTATTAATATATAAAGGCTATGTTGCATATTCGAATGATAATCCAAAAATCTAATTCTCTGCAATATATAAAAAAGACCAATGTACATGCAGACTAGATTCCTGTTCATTCCAACTCTAATTTCACCCTTTAATTTAAATACAATCAATTTGTTAATATATCTAACTTGAAGCTCTAATTATTTTATCTAGTTTTCATCATAAATCAATTTCTTATATTTAGATTCTTTAAAAGGGGTTTGAATAGTATTTACCTTTTCTATTGTATCCTCTATAAGTTCGGGTCATGTAGGCTTACATTAACCAACATCATCCTAAAAAAGTCAGTGCATGATTTCTATTGACAAATAATACATCATATGATTTTATTTTAATACTTTAATGTATTATAAAATAAGAAAAATATACACAATGTAAATATTGATCCCACGTAACCTGAATACCAATTTACAAAGACCTAAATATGCCTTCTAATGATTTAATATTTCTTTTAGATATTCCATCAATTAGGGGGAGATACAAATTACGAAACTAATTCTCAGTGTCAAAAAACTTCGGATGACTTTTCCATAATTTTTTCGTATATCATTCATCGTGATTAGAAAAAAGTGAAAGTGGTTGTCCATAAAGTCTTAATACATCATTAATATAGATTCATTTAGGGAGATACAATGGAGAATCCATCCTTTAATAAGGAAAATTGAAGATTTGGTAAGTCAATAAATAGTTACAAATATTGTATCATTCATTATTGAAGTCTATGGTAATATAGTGAAAAATCCATAGTAGTATAATCCCATTTCTATGTAGGAATATGTAGAGGTTACTTTACTCCTATAGTATGTTTTTTTATCCTTCACCTATTAATAGACTAAGCATCTTGATATATAATTAGTAATTTCCCACATAATTTTATCCCCCCAAAAAATGTTCATTGAAATCTATAAAAATAATAGTGGTACCAAGGTGTATAGAGATATTTTAGATACAAATATAATCAAAATAACTCAATTTTCCATTATTCACACCATTTATTTTCCTCTCATAATTCTCATCATTATAATATTAACATTTATTAATTTCAAATCTGAATAGTTTGGAAACCAAATGAGAATGTTTTTCTGTTTCTCATTCCATGATAATTATCATATCCATTTTTCTTGTATCCATTTACAAAATATCATTGTCAATATTCATTTAGTTTAGAACTCTTTGATCATTACATGTCAATGAATTCTATAAATTATTCACCTTACCCAGATGGAATTGTATTGAAAAATCATAATCCCATATTATTTGAAACTACATCAATTGACTCATGTTAATTTATTTCTATTAGAAGATATATTTCAGTCTCTTTTGAACTATAAATATCTCAAAACTATCAATAAGAAGATAGGGTGTCTGTTTCATCATAGAAAATATTACATTTTCAAACTCAAGATCATGAGTTGGATAATATTTTTCATGATATTTTAACCTCTTTAATGAATAGTCAAAAACATGGTATTTTTTTATAAGGAAACAACCATGGAGTTCATCCATATATCAATATAAATCACAAATCCACCATTTCCCAATGATAGAGTCATGATTGAATAATTCACTAATCTATTTCCAATTATTTGAAGAATTCATCACATCCCATTTTCCAATAAGTGGTTCTCACAAGTGTCTTCATAAAAATCTATAAGTGGTTCTCATTGTCTAAAATAATTTTGGACTATAATATAAAACCTTACATTCCATAGAAGGTTTCAAATTTTGTCTTTGTAATATCCTCATTATTTACACGTGATTTATGAAATCCATAATAATGTAAAATCATCATAATATATTTGGATCCTTGAGGTTGATCAAATAAATCACCAATTCATGGAAAATGATTCTAGTTATTTTTTTCAATGTCATTGATTAACTAATAATCAATACACATCTTCATGGTTCCATTATTACATTAAAAAATGAATACATGATCCCCTTTGATAAACACTATGGAAAATAAATCCGTTTTGACCCATCTCATTTAAATGTTTCTTCAGCTCCACTAATTCAAAGGTTTCTATTCTCTAGGGAATCATTGATATTGGTCATGAATCAAGGATTAAATCAATAGAAAACTAAAAGTCACTATATAGGGGATTCTTATGTTATTTTTTATAAAGTACCACAATTTATTGAAATAAAATATGTATATCCACAATTTTAAGATTAATTTCTTTATCTATAGATGACATTTTCACTACCTCCAAATAAATGTAACTCAGTGGAGATCATCGGGTGGATCTATATATGAATTATTTAATGATAATTCTACTATACAGATAATGGATTCTACAAATTCCTATAATATTTTAATTTAATTCTTTTTGCAATAAATATTATAATCATATTTTGAAACACATTCCATTCAATGGAATATATCAATGTCAATCATATGTAGGATGATATTGTGGGAAAATAATACACATTTCTGTGTCATAAACGGGACTATCCATCACATATTTGTTATAATGAGACATACATTATGAATTTTTACTGAACATTACCATATTAAATCAACAGGGAAATGTATAATTTTCATGGAAAACTGGGAATATTAAAATGAATTTGATGATCCGAAATCAATCAAAAATGAGTTGGCTATGTTTGAGGAAATGATTAAAGTACATGACACCATGTCATTGGAGCTTCATCCAATGTAATAATGATAACATAAGCCTATAATATCCCTTGTCATGTTATAGTTAGAGGATACTTGATGATGATGAAATTCAATCAAATAATTTCCCAACTCTTTAGAAATTAAGAATTTAACATTAATATATTCTTTATTTTCCTTTCAATTATAGGCTTTGTATCCTTTTTCTCCACCCTCGTATCAAAATCCCATCCCAAAATAAATTTTCCAATATGTTTATTTCGAAAAATTATGTAGGATAGAAAATAAACTCATCCCTTATTCCCTTTACTTATTTTATTCTCTAGAGTTCTTAGTATCATTCCTCTTATCATTCGTTGATTTAGAGTCATTCCACCTATATAATTCTTCCACTTTCTTGATTGCACACAAGACTACATAATTGTATAATGATATTGTTTGGGATATAAGTTCCATTCAATGTAATGTGTTTAACCCATCAATAAATTTATCAATATTTCTATTTGGATTGTAACTGATATCTATTTCATGACACTTAAAACCGGTAATGTTGGATTCATACAGAGAATCATTTTCATGATCCTTTTACCACAGATTTAAGAATTGTGTCTCTATATCCACTCACAATTCATGAGGTAAATTTTATTCCAATAAAAATTTCATTAAAATACATACACTACATGTTTTATATTTCATATTCCTCCTTTGTGTTTTCAATAAATGAACAACATTGATATGCAACTCCAGGGAGATGATAAATTTCCCTAACAACATTCTCATTTTTTTACTACATAAGTCATGAAATATATTTTCTATGGAACATATGCATTGGTCAAAGACAGGTGGTTTTATTTTTTCATTGAATGTCATATGAGGTTGTATGATGAAGCTATATAATATACAACCACCAAATTAAGGAATATGATGCTCCGTACATGTAAGATTATTTTTCATAACCAGATTCAGTAGTCCATGTATAGTTATATATGTTTTAGGACCAGTTTTAGGTCCATTTCCAACATCATTATATTGCATAGTATGGAAATACATATATCTATAATGTGAAGTGATTTTGATTCCGTTAGTTCCCGTTGGTGGCATTTATAAACAATGTAATAAAATTAATTAGGTTTTTAATTATGATACATAATTTCAAAATAGACAAATATTAAACATAAATTGATAATTTATGTATTGACAATATCATAATAATTAAAATGATTTATTTGGGGAAATAATGATTTTAAATCCTTTATAAGAGTACATAATGTGAATTATCATAAATTAATCACATGGGAGTTCCAAACAAGGTACGTTGTAAGGCCTATTTTCAAAAACCAAGTTATGTCGATTCATACCTGACTTGCATTGATAGGGTTGTAACCACTAGATACATTTGATCCAAAACCACATAGACTTCTAGAATTCAAGTATGGATGTATCTTGGGGATGAACCACATTATATCAATATTAACTAAATTCTACGATTTAATTCAATTCTTATACTCTATGTCTATCTTAGGGTTATGTTCCCCAATTAATGTTTCCAAAATCAAGTTTCTAAGGTTTCTACTAAAAATTCTTCGATACCAACTATAATGTACTCAACCATAGTATCCTAGAGAGGGTGCCTTACTTTACTACATTATAATTTATTCTATACTATAAGCCCAATGTACCAACCAATTTATTAGTTTTTAATCCAGATAACATACATGAACTTTACATTACAATTTAAAACATAAAATACAACATAGATGATCTTTTAAGAAAAAACATTATTCTATAAGAATATCCCTATATATGATTCATAATATAATTCATAGATTCCTGGTAAAAATATGACCCAATAAATTGGTGAGATGTTATTCTATGGTAAGTCTACAAATGAATATATTATAAATAAATAACATAAACATTAACACAAGGTGTATAATTGAAAGACAAGAAAATAGAACATAATATGGAATGAATAAATTAAAATCCCCTAATAAAATGAATATTATACAAAAAAAATAATAGAAATGAATATCAATAACTAATTTCAAGCTTTAGGAATTCATAGTTCTGGACATGAAAAACATACCATCAAGGCATCGACCAAGACAACATACTTAATAATCTAAGACATCATCCAATACACAATTTAGTTTGCCTCATGAGACCTATCAATAATTTTAGGAGAAATTATAGGACCCACCCATCACATAATAATACCAGTGCATTCCAAATATAAAAAAGGTTTGATATAAAAAATTATAAAACTACTGATTGAAAAACTATTCTAGGAAATGTGAATACATTAATGATAAACAATGAATGGTGTCTTAACAGAACATACACTGTCAATGTAATAATAGACCCTTCTACAAATTATATTATATGGTATAATTATACAAAAAACACAATAAATAAATACATCTATCAAATGGTGTTCAATTAAATGAAAATACCCAAATAAACCCTAGAGGCTTTTTTCAGAGAAAATTAATTTTTTACTTATGGAAGGAATAGTTATTTTAAAAATAATTTCTATTTTTTAGAAAGTCATATTATAAAAATTTATATCCCATAAAATAAAATAGAATGGAAATTAAATTACTTTTAATGAATAAATTTTATCCAACGAAAGGGAAAAAAGTAAAAATAGTTTTTAATAATTATTATAAATGGGAAACTTAAGTGCTATTTAATAGAAAATATAAAAGAGCCTTTTAAAACGTAAAGGATTAATTGTTTAGATAAAACCTAAAAAGATATAATAATTTCTTTCCTGAAAATATTAGATATTTTATAAAATTATAGTTGTATTAAATATGATTTTGGAGTGTAGTTGAAAATGGTTATGAAATTGGAATGTATCTTTTAATTGAGTTTTCTTATGAGGATTAATTAAAAAATAAAACCTTATAAAACATGTATTTCACCATAAAATAAAGTCAAAGTTATTTGTAAAAATGAGTTCTGAATGCAAAATATTAATTTAGATGATGTATATATAAATAATGAATTATTAAATTGTTTAAAATGTTGAGAATGAGTAACTAGAATGAAATATGGAGGTTTTGGGAATATCCCTCAATTTATGTCTGAAAGTGTGCTACACATTCACATAATGTCCAATATAATGTAATGATATTCATATATAATTTAACCATGAACAAATTTATAATGAATTTGAATTATTATAATTTTATTAAGTGCATGCATTTCGTTTTTGATGAATTATAAGTTTCAATTTTTCCATTCAATAGTGGTTGTTTACTTGGTTTTCATGATTTGTTTATTTGTATACATGTTTGAAAATTCCTATAAAATGGAAATAGATATCATTAATTGAAATAATATTCTATTAAAAAACATAAATAAGATTAAATGGTCTGATATTGAATTTTGAATTTGAGAATTTTTCATCAGATAAAACGTTAGTGATAACCATTTAGATTATTTTGGTATTTATTCGATCATCGTGACCTAGTTTTGTCTTATTTATAAATTCAACATATATATACGGGTTACAAAAGATTAAATAAGTTGAATAAAATATAATAAGGTATTTTTTAAAAATAAAATGGTTTTATGTCCACACTTTATGGTGGAATTAAAAATCAAAAACTTATATCCACAAAGGTGGTAAATCAACACCTCACAGAAGATGTATTCATTTTAATATATTAATTGTAACAGAAGGTAATTGATGGATGATATTCCATTAACATGATAATGTTATTTTATATATAATATGATATAGTTATAATTAATGATTGGATAGAGGAAGTATTAACAATATATGACAAAAATAAAATCAACGAAAATTAACATAAATGAATTGGATTTAACTCTAGAATTAGTCTACTTGAGAACCTCCTTATGGAACTATGAAATGAGAAATTGGGTGGAACCAGAATGACCTGAACGTGAGGGAGAGGTTTGGTAGAGATATTTGGTTGAAATTGGACATGATTAAATTTTTTGGAGGTAAAAGGTGAAGTAATGGTGAGGGGTGTTATATAATGTGGAGGAGAGGGGTGTTGTTTTGTTATTTTAATCATTAGTTTATTATTTTCACTCAAGAATATCAATAGTATTTATTGATATGAATACTTATAGAAAATATTACATCTTTGTTTTATGTAATGGTCTTTAAATTATCCATACATCAGACATGACACTATAATTCATTTATTATGCCAATACCATAAATTACCGTACTTCACTGTTCACAAAATTAAAATATTTTAAGAAAATACAAAACATTCACCCCAACCAATTTCAAAATGTATAATTTAATAAAGGACATGATTATATAAATATAATTTTATTAATATTTTAAATCTAATTTTTAATTAAAATAATCATTTATTCAAAAAATACCGATTTCAAAATTATAACCTATTTTATGAACCATTTAAAAATTAAATATGGCCTCATAAAAGTACCTTATAATCATAAGAAAAAAATATTAATATATTAATAAATTTTATGAAAATAAACATTCTTTTAAATCATTATTTTAATTATAAGATTATAAATAAATATTTCTGTGTAAAAAATATCAACACATAATTTATTATTTTTAGAAAATTTATTTAGTTTTTCCATGATAAAAATATAAGGCCCCAACCTTAAACCTTACTTAATCTTGAGTTATTACATGATTACACATTGAGGATATTTTCGGGTTTAGATTTTTAGAGAATTAGATCATAAAACATGCATTACATTCCACATATAAACAAAGTGGTTACATAAAGAAAGTATTCATTTTTCCCATCAACAGAAACATATTAAAAATAAAACATGGATTCAATCTTGACACTTCCTTGACACTATCATCATATCATGTACCTTTCCCTTGACCTGTGAAAAACATTTCAAAAAAAACTTGGGATGAGCATACAAAAGCTCAGTATGGGTTATGAAAATATGGAAAGGAAACATAAGTTCATATATATATAAGAATGAAATCATACTTTACCCATAAAACATAGGCACTTTAACATAGAACATAAAATCATGAATAAATCATAGAAATCATAAGACATAAAGGTAACTTGAGGCATTCATAACATTCTTATGTAGGGAGTAACCCTCTTGGTTACGTTTGGAATACCAATCACAGTATATTCACTAAATCTTTTCGGAGAAACCTTAACGTTTCACTCCTTCACGTTAACCAATGCATTGGAGAGCTATATCGGGCTCACCCCCCCTTAGTTTATCACGAAACCACCCGTCTTCATAATAATGCCCAAGAACCATAACATAACCGTATCACATAAAACATACATAAAGGAAACATAACATTTCCACATTTCAATCACAAGATAACAATAAAACACATTGATATAATAAAAACATTATGAAACTCATTTTCAATACCAAAATAAAAGAAAAGTAAAACATGGTATTTATTTTTCTTTTTTTAGAAAAAGGTATGGCTTGTAGAGGAAGCCCAAACACAAATAAAGGTCACGGCGGCGGAGAAGTCGTTGTCGCCGCATACGTACGATAAAAACATTACCTTTTGTCGTTTAGTAAAATGCTTCGTATAAAAAAAATTCCTTTTGGATAAACGTAAAAGTCAAAGGGGTTTATACACCGTATAAAATATGGTTGTGTATAAAAGAAAATATGCCTCAATTAAAGGAGATTGAGACGAAGTCCCATACCTTAGGTCCGACTTGAATTGATCGTTCTTTAATGTCCTGAATGATAAACTTGAGTTAATTTCTATTTTCTTAAGAACATTTTTAAAGTTCATTATTCCTTTTATATCACTTAATACCATGTCATGAACACTATGTAAATATTTAAGTTAATAACGGTCGTTTTAACGATCATTGGTACTTGAGTCAAAAATAAACCCTTTATAATTACAAGTTGTTCATGTATCCATTATATTCAGAATTATAATCATGATTTATATATCATATATATCCAGTATATACATGCATTTATAATATTTCATAATCATTTAGAGGTAAAAAATGAAATGCACCATCCATTAAGAGGGTAAGCCGTACGTATGCATGAACGCTACTTTCATTTCTATTTCATATTTTATAGAATTGAATCGTAATGATATAAAGGTATATTATAATTCCAGTATAATATCATATATAATATCATAACTACATCCTTTATACGTCCCATATATGGTATTTAACGAATCAAATCACTTTGTGGGGGCGGTAGTCCGCACTTCTTTAAATGAAGATATCGCGTTTACCCATAATGGAAACCATAAAGGTATGCCCAAAATGAAAAATAAAAAAGCTTAAGGAAAACATAAACATATTATATATCATATATAAATATAGTGAAATCTTAATGTTCACCTTTGAAGGTGTTAAAATAATGTTGAACAATCATCGTTTCGGGAGGCATAAATTCGCCATCCACGGAAACAGTATGTTCTTTAACCATTAGATGTAGGTGTGTGTAAGTGTAGTTCGAATCCTTCTTATAACAACATCCTAGTATATGTAAGATATTGGATTTGTTACAAAAAAATGAATTAAAAGTGTTTATGCGGTTGGAGAAGCAAAATAAAACAAAAGGACTCAAGTGAAGACATTACCTTAAAATCGGGTAACTCCCTTTGGTTTGAGCTCAAAGGCTTCCTTGGGAAGACTTCTGCACAATGTGAGGCTTCAAGGAGTAATAGAGGGAAGTGTAGAGACAAAATGGGCAGGGGTTGGATGATCCAAAGGCTTTGGAAGTGTGGGTAAGTAGGTAGAGGTGGGGGCCTTTTATAAGAGGAGAGGAGGGGCACTCTTGGAAAGTAAGAAAATGTCACTTTATTTTAGAATGAGTTTCGGATTTTAATGGTACCACATTGATGTGTTTCGGGGATAAGGTGATAAGGGTTCTAAATCCACCCATCCAATAGGTTTTTGACATGTGTAGTTCTTAGATTTTACATTATCTTTCCATTTTATTTAAATCCTTTATTAATGAGGTAATCGTTGCGTCATCATGATGTCATAAATAATTTAATTTATTTAAAGTCTAAAACTTATGAAAAAAATACTATGATGTAGGAAATCGTTTTAGATTTATAATTAATATTTATAGTCCAAAAGATCATTTATGTAGACAAAATTAGAAATACCTTACTTAGGTGATATATTCTTTGTCACATTTAACATTCTTTAAAAATAAAAAGATAAAAAGTCACATTCTCACCAAAGTTATTCCATGGGGTCCCCAAGGTTGGCACAAGGCATCCCATGGTCTGGAATGAGACAACCAGTAGAATTAGGACACATGTTGGGGTCATTTATTATTATTATGATATTATTTTTTTATCCTTAACTACTCGATTACTCATTAATCAAGATAATTAAAGATAATGAACGTCGTTACTATTCATAATGTACAAAAACAAAAGAGTCTTGATTACATAATTTGGACCTTCTAATTCCAAATATGTAATCCATTTTAACAAATTCCAAACACAGAAATTGAAATAACTGATTTAAAAATAATTCCCGTTGTCAAAACAAATAGGGGGTTTTTTTGAAACAATATCCATGAAAAGTTTGGCATTAGTTTATGCCCAATTTCAAAGTAAAATTAATCCTAATGACCACAATTGGATTAAATAGTAAAAATATATTCTAATTTCACTTTAAAACCAATTCAAAATATAATCTAATCATATAAATAAATTATATTAAAAAGAAGTTTTGATGTAAAATGTAGTATTTTTCACTATTCATTAAAAAATGAACATTGTCAGAAAAATACCAAAAAATCACACAAAGTAAATTTTTATGTCCCAATAATAAATAATAGGTTTATTTTGACAAGCATAGCTTATAAAATTGTCAAAAGATATATTTATAAATGGTTTTCCATCAAAAGGTAGAAAACAATCTTTTAAAAATATTAGTGTTTTCCATGTTTAAGATTGGATTTATTTTCATTTTAAGACTCTAAAAAACTATCTAATTCATTAATAGACATAGATAAAAATATCTATTATTCATTACTTACCTGAGATGTTACATCCTTCCCCCCATTAGAAAATTGTGTCCCCACAATTTATTTACATATTGAATAAATGGGGGTACTTATCCCTCATTGCATTTTCAGATTTCCATGGTGCCTCTTCCATCATGTGGTTTTTCCACAAAACCATTACCTGATTAATCACCTTATTCCGTAACACATGCTCCTTGTGGTCAAGAATCTGGACCGGTTGTTCCTCTTAAGATAGGTTCTCTTCCAGCTGAACTACCTCTAGACTCAAAACATAAGATGGATCTGGCATGTACTTTCTCAACTTCAAAACATGAAAAACATTGTGTACCTGAGATAAGCTCAGAGGTAAAGCCAATCGGTAAGCAACTGATCCAACTCTCTCCATAATTTCATATTGTCCAATGAACCTTGGACTCAGCTTTCCTTTCTTACCAAATCGTATCACACTTTTCCATGGTGACACTTTGAAAAAACATGATCACCTACCTCAAAAGTTAGATCCTTCCTCCTGTTGTTTGCATAACTCTTCTTCCTACTCTGAGCTGTTCTCATGTGATTCTGTATCAGCTGAACTTTTTCTGCCAACACTTCTACCAATTCTGGTCCCATCAACTTCCTTTCACCAACTTCATCCCAAAAAGCTGGAGTTCGACACCGCTTCCCATATAATGCCTGAAATGGTGCCATCTGTATACTGGAATGAAAACTGTTATTATATGAAAATTCAACCAAAGAATGATGTTGGTCCCAACATCCCTGATAATCCGTCGAACAAACTCGTAGCATATCATCCAAGGTCTGAATTGTTTGTTCTGACTGCCCATCTGATTGAGGATGAAATGTTGTACTAAAATATAATTCAGTACCCAACGACTTCTTAAAGGCCTTTCCAAAAGATAGAAGTGAAACTGGGATCACGATCAGATACAATGGAGAGGGGAACTCCATGTAACCTGACTATCTCTTTAATATACAAATGGGAAAGTTGATCTAGGGAAAAATTATCATGTATAGAAAGGAAATGAGTATATTTAGTCAAGGGATCAACAATAACCCAGATTGAATTATTAACTCGAGATGTCCTCCGTAATCCCACAACAAATTCCATGGATATATTCTCCCATTTCCACTCTGGCACTGGTAAAGGCTGAAGCATCCCTTTCGGTAAGTGTCGCTCTACTTTAACCTGTTGACATGTCAAACACTTCACAGTAAAATCAGCAATATCTCTTTTCATTCCATCCCACTAGTAATACTCCCGCAGATCTCTATACATCTTAATACTGCCAGGATGAACTGAAAATGGAGAACTATGAGCTTCACATAACAACTCTCTCTTCAACTGTGATTCACAAGGCACACACAATCTCTTCCCAAATCTCAAAACTCAATCATTATCAATGTTGAATTCAGGCAACTTACCTTTCTGAACCAGCTCTACCTTTTTCTGCAACTCACTGTCTTGCTTCTGTGCTTGCTTTATTCTATCTGATAGAGATGATCTCACTGATACCTGAAACAAAATAGAATAACTTCCTGCACCAACAACTTCTATGCCAAATTTCATCAAATCCTTAACCAAAGGATCACGTTCCAAATGCAACACTGCTAATGAAGCATTACTTTTTCGACTCAAAGCATCATCCACTTCATTTTCTTTTCCCGGATGGTAATGAATTGTACAATCATAATCCTTGATTAATTCCAGCCATCTCCTCTGTCTCATGTTCAATTCATTCTGCGTTAATATATACTTTAATCTTTTGTGATCAGTATATATTACACACTTTTCTCCATACAAATGATGCCTCCAAATTTTTAAAGAGAAAACAACAGCAGCTAATTCCAAATCATGTGTAGGGTAATTTACCTCATGTGTTTTCAACTGTCATGAAGCATAAGCAATTACCTGATCATTCTGCATTAGGACACAACCAAGTCCTTTCAATGAAGCATCACTGTATATAACAAACTCAACATTCTTGTAAGGTAGTGCCAAAACTAGAGCATTCACCAATCTTCTTTTCAACTCCTGAAAACAATCATCACATTCTTTTGTCCAGATAAACATAACACCCTTCTGAGTTAGCTTAGTCGTTGGACTATATAACCGTGAAAAATTTCTAAAAAACCTTCACTAATAGCCTGCCAAGCCAAGGATGCTACGAATCTCAGTTACATTTGTGGGTCCTGGCCAGTCTTCCACAACTTTTGTTTTTGCAGGATCAATAGTTATCCCATTTTTAGAAGCAATTTGACCAAGGAAAGAAATTTGTTGCATCCAAAACTCACACTTGCTGAATTTTCCATACAGTTTCTTTTCTTTTAAGGTTTGCAAGATAACCCTTAAATGTCTTTCATGATCCTATTTACTTTTAGCAAAAACCAAAATATCATCAATGAAAACCACCACAAACTTATCCAAGAACTCATAGAAAATTCTATTCATTAAGTCCATGAATACAGAAGGTGCATTGGTCACCCAAAAGGCATTACTAAAAATTCATAATGGCCATATCTTGTACGAAAAGCAGTCTTCGGAACATCTGCTTCCTTTACCTTCAGCTGATGGTACCCCAATATCAAGTCAATATTTGAAAAATACTAAGATCCCTGGAGCTGATACAACATCATTTGATGGCCCGACATCTGCTGAAGTAGTTGCAAAGGATTTCACCACCCCTTTCTTCTTTTAGTCTAACTACTTCCCATCACTCAATCTCTTTTTCGGACACTCATTTTCATAGTGACCCATCTCATTGCACTTAAAAAATTTCACTAACTGTAAATCAAATTTGGTCTTACCTTCACCTTGATCTTTTTCAGTGCAATCGCGAGCCTTATTTCCCATCTTACCACATCAGTAGCACCTTCCATAATTCAGAAGACATTCCCCAACATGCCTTTTTCCACATTTATCACAAACTGGAAACTTAGATTTCTTACCATAATACTTTTTTGAAAAATTCTTCCCTTTCTCATGCCACCTAGGTCTCTTCTTCTGTTGGTTTTTATAGAACACTTGATCATCGACAAACTCCATTTCCACCTTCTCATCACATCGAACAAGATTTTCATAACTTTTAAACTCACAAGAATATAATGCCCTTCAATATATTGGTTTTAATCCTAATTAAAAATGATTTATTTTACTATCATGGTCTCAGATACAATTTGGAGCATACCTTGCCAATCGAGTGAAACTTTCTTCATAGGTATCCACTGAGTCTTCCTCTTGCCTCAATTCCAGGAATTTTTTTCCATCCTAAGTCGAATAGCCTTAGGAAAATACTTTTCAAGAGACATACCTTTGAATTCATCCAAGTAGATAGCATCAATCTCATCAGCATCCCTGATATTTTTAACCATCGACCACCACTGATCTGCTTCACCCTCTAAACGGTAAATAGCAAGACTAACCTTTTGATAGTCTGAACACACCATGACATCAAAAATCATCTCCAGTCCTTTAATCCACCCTTCAGCTAGCACAGGGACAGATAATCCTATGAATGATGGGGGATGTTGCCTCATGAAATGTTCCACCACTGACATGTTCCTCTGCGGTTGATCTGGCTGATCTCGTGCATGGATACCACCACCATTTATCGCTTAAGTCAACTGCGCCATTACTACAACAAACGGTTCAGTTCCAATTCCGACCATCTCAGGATGCTGATTCAGATGGTTAGTTCCTTCTGCATGCCTTCCTAGCACTGCTTCCCTGTTTCCTCTGCGGAAAACCATTCTGAACAAACATGTCTTAAATGAAGCAACATGGTAATCATCAAATACTATATCACTTCAATTTGACCATAAAAAAAATATTTTTGGATAATCATTTAATAGAATTCTTACTCCTAAAGTTATCTAAATCGACCTTTGATACCAACTATAAGGCCCCAACTTTAAACCTTACTTAATATTGAGTTATTACAAGATTACACATTGAGGATCTTTTCAGGTTTAGAGTTTTAGAGAATTAGATCATAAAACATGCATTAAATTACACATATAAACAAAGTGTTTACATAAAGATAGTATTCATTTTTCCCATCAACAGAAATATATTTAAAATAAAACATAGATTCATTCTTGACACTTCCTGGACACTATCATCATATCATGTACCTTTCCCATGACATGTGAAAAACATTTCAAAAAAACTTGGGATGAGCATAAAAAGATGAGTATGGGTTATAAAAATATGGAAAGGAAACATAAGTTCATATATATATATAAGAATGAAATCATACTTTACCCATAAAACATAGACACTTTTACATACCACATCAAATAATGAATAAATCATAGAAATCATAAGACATAAAGGTAACATGAGGTATTCATAACATTCTTATGTAGGGAGTAACCCTCTTGGTTACGTTTGGAATACCCATCATAGTATATTCCATAAATATATTTGGAGAAACCTTAAAGTTTCACTCCTTCGCGTTACCCAATGCATTGGAGAGCTATATCGGGCTCACCCGGTCTTAGTTTATCACGGAACCACCCGTCTTCATAATAATTCCTAGGAACCATAACATAATCGTATCACATAAAACATACATAAAGGAAACATAACATTTCCACATTTCAATAACAAGATATCAATAAAACACATTGATATAATAAAAACATTATGAAAACCATTTTCAATACCAAAATAAATGAAAACTAAAACATGGTATTTATTTTTCTTTTAAAAAAATGGTATGGCTTTTGGAGGAAGCCGAAACTCAAATAATGGTCACGGCGGGGGAGAAGTCGTTGTCGCCGTATACGTACGACAAAAACATTCCCTTTTGTCGTTTATTAAAAAGCTTCATATAAAAAATATTATTTTTGGATAAACATAAAAGTCAAAGGGGTTTATACACTGTATAAAAGAAGGTTGGGTATAAAACAAAATATGCCTCAATGAAAGGAGATTGAGATGAAGTCCCATATCTCAGGTCCGACTTGACTCGATCGTTCTTTAATGTCCTGAATGATTAACTTTAGTTAATTTATACTTGCTTAAGAACCTTTTTCAAGTTCATTATTCCTTTTATATCACTTATTACCATGTCATGAACACTGTGTAATTATAAGTTAATAACGTTCGTTTTAACGATCATTGGTACTTGAGTCAAAAATAAACCCTTTATAATTACAAGTTGTTCATGTATCCATTATATCTAGAATTATAATCATGTTTTATATATCATATATATCCAGTATATACATGTATTTATAATATTACATAATCATTTAGAGTTAAGAAATGAAATGCACCATTCATGGAGACGGTAAGCGTACGTACGCCTGAACGCTACTTTCATTTCTATTTCGTATTTTATAGAGTGGAATCGTAATGATATAAAGGTATATTATAATTCCACTATAATATCATATATAATATCATAACTACGTCCTTTATACGTCCCACATATGGTATTTAACGAATCAAATAACTTTGAGGGGGCGGTGGTCCGCACTTCCTTAAATGAAGATATCGCGTTTACCCATAATGGAAACCATAAAGGTATGCCCAAAATGAAAAATACAGAAGCTTAAGGAAAACATAAACATATTATATAACATATATAAATATTGTTACATCTTAATGGCCACCTTTGAAGGTGTTAAAATAATGATGAACAATCATCGTTTCGGGAGGCATAAATTCGCCATCCACGGTAATAGTATGTTCTTTAACCATTAGATGTAGGTGTGTGTAAGTGTAGTTCGAATCATTCTTATAAAGACATCCTAGTATATTGAAGATACTGGAGTTGTTACAAAAGAAATGAATAAAAAGAGTTTAGGGGGTTGGAGAAGCAAAATAAAACAAAAGGACTCATGTGAAAACATTACCTTAAAATCGGGTAACTCCCTTTGGTTTGAGCTCAAAGGCTTCCTTGGGAAGACGTCTGCCCAATGTGAGGCTTCAAGGAGTAAGATAGGGAAGTGGAGAGACAAAATGGGCCAGGTTTGGCCGAGTCAAAGGCTTTGGATGTGTGGGTAAGGAGGTATAGGTGGGGGCCTTTTATGTGAGGAGAGGAGGGGCACTCTTGGAAAGTAAGGAAATGTTACTTTATTTTAGAATTAGTTTCGGATTTTAATGGTCCCATATTGATTTTTTTCTAGGATAAGGTGATAAGGGTTCGAAATCCACCCATCCAATAGGTTTTGGACATGTGTAGGTCTTATATTTTACATTATCATTCCATTTTATTTAAATCCTTTATTAATGAGGTAATCGCTGCAT
Source organism: Viscum album (assembly GCA_963277665.1). NCBI lineage: Eukaryota > Viridiplantae > Streptophyta > Magnoliopsida > Santalales > Viscaceae > Viscum > Viscum album. Next base: position 1,691,442,039 of record OY728120.1, read on the forward strand.
CATCATGATGTCATAAATAATTTAATTTATATAAAGTCTAAAAATTATGACTGAAATACTATTATGTAAGAAATATTTTTAGCTTTCTAATTAATATTTATAGTCCAAATGATCATTTATGTAGACAAAATTAAAAATACTTTACTTAGGTGATACATTCTTTGTCACATTTAACATTCTTTAAAAAAAAGATAAAAAGTCACTTTCTCACCAAAGTGATTCCATGGGGTCCCCAAGTTTTGTACAAGGAATCCCATGGTCGGGAATCAGACAAACAGTAGAATTAGGACACATGTTGATGACATTTTTTATTATTATGATATTATTTTATTATCCTTAACTACCCGATTACTCATTAATCAAGATAATTAAAGATAATTACCGTCGTTACTATTCATAATGTCCAAAAACAAAAGGGACTTGATTACATAATTTGAACCTTATGATTCCAAATATGTAATCCATTTTTTCAAATTCCAAACACAGAAATTTCAATAATTGATTTAAAAATAATTCCCGTTGTCAAAACAAATAGCGGTTTTTTTTAAAACAATATCCATGAAAAGTTTGGCATTAGTGTATGCCCAATTCCAAATTGAAATTTATCCTAATGACCACCATTGGATTAAATGGTAGAAATATATTATAATTTCACTTTAAAACCAATTCAAAAGATAATATAATCATATAAATAAATTAGATTAAAAAGCAGTTTTGATGTAAAATGTAGTATTTTTCACTATTCATTAAAAAATGAACATTGTCAGAAATATACCCAAATTTCACACAAAGTAAATTTTTATGTCCCAATCATAAAGAATAAGTTTATTTTGACAAACATAGATTATAAATTTGTCAAAAGATATATTTATAAATGGTTTTCCCTCAAAAGGTTGTAAAACAATCTTTTAAAAATATCAGTGTATTCCATGCTTAAGATTGGATTTATTTTCATTTTATGCCTCTAAAACACTATCTAATTAATTAATAGACATAGATAAAAATATCTATTATTCATTACTTACCTGGAATTTTAAAATAAATATTTCATTTTTTAATTTATAATATACCCAAATTTCAATTATACTCTCATAGGAGAAGTTACTATTTTTTTGTCATATTTAAATTCTTAATTTTCATATTACAACTCCAATGGTCATATTGAATAGTATATTACAGTTTTAATCTCACTGTTTCATAAAGAATAATCTATCAAAGATGTCAAAATTTAAAGGAGGGATACAATAAAATAATGGGGTGTTATAAGTTGTCTCTATTTAAAGTGTTAGTTTTTCAGAGTTGGTACACAAGGAGAAAATGTTTTTATTCTGATTACAAGTATATTCAATGTATTTAATGATAATTAAACTCTATTTATATATTTTTCATTGTTATTAATGACTATAATGTAATGTTTCCCAAAAGATTAAATATCGGTTGTACGGGAATATTTGTTCAGCACTATTATGATAACCTTGAAAGATTATATTATTAAATAATTTTCTATGGTTGGATAATGTTTTATGATGGGAGACATTGTATATATTCTATCATGTTCATGTACTCATAAGTGGATGAATCATCTTCTCAAGAAGTTGACACATGTAAATCATGAACACCAAAGATAATGAGAACAAACCGTGAATTGGAATTCCACATGTTTTAGTGTTATTAGATATTCCAATCTGTGGGAATGTGTAATGGTATATGATATTTATTATTATCATTAATGAATTCCCTAAATCACCACTTTGATTTTCTAATTAAAACTGTGATGAAATATGTTTGCAGTGAGGTAGGGTACACTCGATTTTTCATGATTGACATGTCATTAATAGATAAGTCAAGGAACGAATTTCCAAAAAAATTTATGGATTTTGATATCCCATAACATTGATTGGAATTGGAACATTTCATTAAATTAAATGGTCATTCTATAATGATGAGTTTATTTCAGATAGTAAAATAAAGATATATCGAGAAAATAGGTTGGTGACATCGATTTAAAACCTACAAGATGAGATATTGCGGAAAAAAGATTATGTTACACAAGGAGAATTCATATGTGGTTTTCCTCATTGAGACATTATGTTCATTCTCTTGGGTTTCATGAGGCATTTCTAAATTGTAATTTGGGTCTTTATGAAGGACCACCTAGTTCAAATGAGAAAAAATCTTTGAGGGTCGCATACCATGTTTTACTGATGAACATGAATACATTCTATTGAAATTTATTTAATTGAATAAATATTATTTTCTAGATGAACAGATCATTTTATTAATATTTTCTTTGATCACAAATATTTATGATTAATGAAATATTTTAATGAAATATTTTTATATTTTCAATATATGATAGATGATTCTGATCATTCAAAATCAGTGACTTGTAAAAAATATTAAATAATTACTTAGATAAATAATATTTTCAATTGTGAAAGTTGGTATGGTCAATAAAATAATAAAATTATTATTATTATAATCATGTGGGACGAGGTTAATTAAATGTTATTATATTATTTAAGATATGACATGTAATTAAAGAATTAGGTTAACCTAAACTCTATCTCTATAAATGTATGGTTATTTATATTGTGTACTCTGTTCAATATTTTATTAGTGAACTAAAAATGAAATGATTTTCATTCATAATAAATTCTCCCATGACTCCATAATCTCTCCATATTAAGAAAAAGAAATTCATGATCGATCACTTCAAGATAAATGTACGAGCGATCAGCACAAACAATGAATGAAAATAAATTCCTCATGCTAGTACATGGGGATCAATTATCTTTTCATAGAGATCAAAGTGGAGACTGTGGATCACCCCAATAAGGATTCTATCATTGGATCTTAATAGTGTAACAATAGTTGTTGAAATGGATCTTTTAGGATGATAAAAATTCACATAGAAAAAGTATCATATTCCTAGGTGTTCATTTCATCCAAATTTAAATAAAGTAATTATAATTTTGGTTATCCAGATCTTCACTCTTGGAATCAGGAAACTAGAATATTTTAAAAAAATTAATATATCACGTAACTCTATATTCGTCTAATGCACCATGAACATAAATATATAACTTTAAGTCATGATAAATTTTCATATCAAATTTTACTTACGTATGAATTACTATTTTGAAGACACAAGAACATGTTGTGTATATAAATAAGTTCAATTTTAACATGAATTAGGGAAGTAGTAGTGGGTTTCGGGTTGTCTCCATATTAAATAGTGATGTCTGTGTGTTATTATATTGTTTAATTTATATTTTGTGTGAAAAAAATTATCAATGTAGTTTTTAAAATTTATTGATTTAAAATCGTAGTCTAGCCTTGGATATCCCCTCACATTTACTATAAAATAATTAATCATTTTAATCACTCATGTTCTCTATATTACAAAGTGAAACTGCACTCGACTATCCCCAACATGAAGATTCATCAGGATTATGGGAAAGCATTGAGAACTACAACATTTAACCTAACCTATAAAATTGATCAGAGAAATCCAATCACCCTTTGGTTAATCCACTACTCATGATCAAAATAATGGATATATCAATACAAAATGTGAAATGTTACCATTGATGGTTATATCATTAATGATCCAAGAATTATGTTTGAGATTTATCATCAATTATTAGAAATTATACAATACTAGGATTCTATTTGGTTCACACTATCCCATTGAGGTATGATAGATTATGAATATCATAATTTTCCAAATTAGACATTGTTAGGTTTTATGGTTTCCTAGATAGCACACAATGAACTGACCTGAATTATTTCATGTTGTATACTAGTTATTTTTTTCAAGTACATACATAGATACGAGGAAATAAAAAAATAAGTTTGGGATAACTGTTGAGTTATAATATCATAAATTTCATGGGTACCATTGTTCACATGAAAACCCATATTTCTAGATTTTTGATTATAATTTTTTTTGGAGATATGGTTGGATTGGATGGATGAGGATGAGAGATGGGACCGTGTTTGGAATCAGGGTTTTATAGAGTTGAATCAAAATATATATATCTTTTAGTTTTATATTCACCCTGAATTATTTAGGGGATTATATTTCAAACATTTGTACACATTTTCAACATGGGAACATTATTGTTATATCATGTTGACATATATTTTTCATTGATTGCTGACTCATAGCTATAATATTGTATGCATACTTTTATGTTCTATGATGGTTTGCTATAGATATTTTATTACATGTAATGATACTGAGAGTAGAATCTGTCCATATTTCTTATAGGATCACTATACTCACCAACAATCTCTAGTGTTGGGAGAGGAATGCCTAAAGTGACATTTTTCTACTGGTTCAGTCACTGTTCAGGATGCCCTGAAATAGGGAGATTCATAAACCCAGACACATTCACACACCCACACTCACCTAGAACCATATGAATGCACAACCACACTCCTCACACACCCATTTATACATGCACACCCACAATCACTACCCCTGAAACCATCAATTATAAAATTATTTTTTCCGAATCTAAAAAAATAACTAAAAACTTAGGCATCAATGATGTTGGTTTCTTTTGATGCTGTTAAAAAATCATTGATAAATAGATTATTATCAGTTAATATAATGAATACATTTATCAAAAAATATTTTATCATTGATAATGTCTGAATTTTAAAATTAAATAAAATTAATAATAACACAAGAATATTATTTTTCAAGAAATATTTCGGTATTGTGTTGATGACCCTACCAACCCCCTCCATCATAACTCACCCCATAGAACCATCCACTCTTTATCACATGTCATGTTCATCCCATTCTTAGTCTAAAAAATATTTTTTCCACCATGGTAAGTCAACATGTGGTGTATTTCATTCACACATCTTGTATTACTTACATGATGAACTAAAATCAACAATGGTTTCTTTGTGCAATGGAAATAGGTACACAATGAGTGAAAAAGTATTATATTTCATGTAATAATGATTTATCTAGTAAAAATTACTAGAATCTAGGATGGTTTCTTCATATGAATTCTTCTTTAATTGTTAATCGATATTGATTTTAAGTGCAAAATATGAAGAGGAGGAAAAAGTTATTTTTATGAATAATCAAGAAAAAATTAAAATTTTGAATTATTTTAAAATTTTAAAATATTAATGAACAACCACGAATTAAATAATTTTAAATTTAAATGTGTATTCTTTAATATCACATGATGGTTTTAGGTGTTGTGGACATACTAATCGAGGTTGATTCTATTATAGAAATTGATAGATTCAATGATTCATTTTTATATTGGACAAGACATAATTTTCAAGACCAATGAAATATTTCAAAATAATATTGTAATATTAGGCCCCTTAAATAGTGAGGTTATATTATTACATTAAATTTATATTTAATATTAGTATATCTTTTGAATTAATAACTTCTTATAATCACAAATTTCTGTTAAATATCCATTTATTTATTTATTTTATTTATATAATGGAACTTTGTTAACATTGTGATGGTATAGATGAGTTTTTAAATGATTATTAGCCTTATAAGGAGGTATAAAATTTGACCATAATTGTTAGAGAAATTGCAACACCACAAAAAAACCATGAAATGGGGAAAAATATCCACTAGGCAGGTTCATGTTTAGTTCATAGTTTGGCCAACCCATCTAGAAACCAAGGAGAAACCATATGATATTGAAAAGAGGATATAATCATTGTTATCTTATAGTTTTTCTAAATATCTATAAAAAATATGTGAGGGGTGTTTGGAGGTAGTGGTTGGAGTACAGTTTGCATAAGGGTTCTCCAATAGTGTTCTTAAACTGTGCACCATGAAAAAGAAGATTTGAAATTTTTTGATATTTTTAATATATTCCATTTAATGATTTTATTTAAATAAAAACACCATAATATGATTTCCTTCCATCGTAAATGATATTTATAGCATAAATCAAGAAAAGTGAATGATTTTTTGGTAAATTAAGGTGAGTGGTTGCCAAGATTCCATAACATGTTCCCATTATTTGTGGGTTATCTTTTTTACATATAAATAACTATTTTAATTCACTAATATAATAAATTGGGGATATATCCATGTTACCTTTTATAACAGTATTAATGAGTCAATTTTTTTTAATATAGGGATGATGATATAAGGTGGTTTTCGAGTAAAAATCTGGTTTGTCGAGGAATTTGTGTCAGTCCTTATTTTCCCCTAATGGTGAGGGGTAGGTGGATTCACTATCGACATATCTTATTAGAACAAAAAGAAAGGATAGAAAATTTATTGAATTATTTGATTTGAATTTTGAAATTTATGATCAATGCTTAGTAGAAACCCTCTTTTGTGATGGTTTGTGAATTTGTGGAAAATTGGTTATTGTAAAAAGTGCAATGTTTCATGATTTTAGAATGAGGATTTTAAAATAATGTTTTTTCATTCAAGGAAATAGGTATATTAAATTTTAGTGAATAAAATTAATATGTTATTTAAATGATTTGAAATGATTTATTTGGAATGGTTTTGTCTTAAACAGTTGGTGTGAGGTTATTTTCATTGACTTGACCCTATTAAAGGGGAATGTTCCATTGGGGAACCAACCATATGGTCTCCCTATGATGTATTAATAGATCGTTGAGTGATAAAAAATTAGTATGGATATGTCAAAAAGAAATTCATGTGTAGATGTGTTGAATGGAAAGGATAATGAGAAATTTGTATTTCTAAATGGATTGAAAGACTTGTTAGGGTGTTTTCATTGAAAAATATTTTAGGGTAGAAATGGTTTTTTCATTAATAATAACCATTTTATATTAATTTATATAAATTTATTGATATAATTTTTTTAAATTAATATATCATAGTGGAATTATTTTGGAAATATTTTGAGGAACCACTATTGATATTCATTACATACGCCCTTCTTGGGTACTTTGGTGTAGTTGCATATATGGTTTATTTAGACATAGGTAAAGGCATGGTATCCCATTTAATTTGAAATTCATTGTGAAATAATGATAATGGATTGTGGTGTTATATATTGTAGAATGTAAGTTTCTATGGATATTATGACTTTGGAGTCATTGAACTATGTTTGGGTTTTCATCTACATTTAATTAAGATATTAATGTCTTCGGTATCACAGTGTAATCAGTTGTAGTATGGTTTTGTTTTCAATTTTTATTAATTTTTATTGTTTTACATTGTTCTCATTAATAATATTGTGGTTACTTGGTTATGGTTATTTTGGTTGTGGTTGTTTTATTTTCAAATGGAATCTTTTCCCCTTATTATTTAAGAATCCCTTGGCATTTCTTCCAGCCTTTAGTGTCTTGGGTATGTAACATAAGACATAGTAATGTCTCACCTCTTTGATAAGAAAATTAAAACAGATTTAATGTTTCAAATTCTCTTGGACATGGCCAGTCTGTCATTCATTTTGAAAAAAAGGCATTTTTTTGTTCATCTGGGTGTTTAAAATCATTCCTCTTTGGCCCTTGAGTTGGAATGGTAGAAAAGAGTACGATCTGTAAGACATGAAATGTAGAAGATAACTAGTCATATCATTCCTACTAATGTTGTAATTAATGTTACCAGGGTATTTGGTAAATTAGTATTTTGGGACAACTATAAGATCTTTATCATCATAATCATGGGTTTAGTGATGAGAAGATCATGAAATGAATTGTTAAAAATGACTTCCAAATTGTGGAATATTGATAATGTTTTAAAAAACAAAAATTATGAACTTTTAATTCATTATAGTGATATGTGTTAACTGGTATATTTAAAATTTCTATGAATTCAGTAGATAGAGATTGAGCCTAAATGGTGTTTTTTATTATAATAAATCAAATTGTTTACATGATGATGACAACTACAACAAGAGGCTAATAAAAATTTGGTTCGTCCTAAACACTAGGAGAACCAATATATAGTTTAGTGAATTTTCCAATTTTATCAGGCAATGTACAATGTACCCTACTTCTAAAAATTATATAATGATTTAGAATTGGTCATTATATCAATAATGTGAGCTCTAATATTCATCCACAAGAATATTATAGACTAATGACCATTAAACACATAGAAAAAAAATATCTGTTGACACTAAAAATTCAAAATTGATACTCGAGGGAATAATATCATAATCACATGTGATGGATATTAATAAGTGTCAACATATAGAAGTTATGTCTCATTTTATTATGAGTAAACAAACATAAAAATTTAAAAATTATGTATCACATTATAGCATGGTATCTGACCAAAGAACTATTTTTAAGAATATCGTTATGGAATTTCATATTTCTCCTCGTAATAGGGAATTTCTATTCCCTATTCAACATGATAGATACATAAGGATATTTTTACATTTTATTCATAAATAAATTCAAATTATATTTAATAATATATTTTAATTGTTAACATCAATTAATATACAAGAAATCATTTGAACAGAATATTGTACTGGGAAACCGAATACAACATGAGCATTGCTACTAAAGCCTCTAGACAATGGACCAATGACCCAATTTTCCATCATCAGATGCATGGTGTATTCTATGAATTCTTACATAATATTTATGATTCACTATTTATAGTCGAACGTAACTGCTCATCATGACCACTAATCCAAATAATCTCATGGTATACAGGTCACCTTTGAATGATCATTTTGGGACTTCTACTGGCTGGTCATGGGGTATCACTACTACATATATACCTTTTAGTAAACAATGCACACAAAAAATTATCACATACATCACCACCTCCAAAATTTAATTCCACATCCCAAATCTTCCGCTTTGTCTTGTATCTCTCTTTCCACTGCAACATGATTGTTTCCTAAAAATGTATGTCTTCATGAAACCTCCTCCACAATCCAAAACACGGTAGAACTATTATGTTTCCACTACAATAATGTCTTCCTCTCATTTATGATGGTTCATATCATAGAATAATTTTTTAAAGTGGAAAAAACCAAGAGTCTTCAGTGAAAATGATGGATTATTAACAATATTGTAAGTGATGTAAACCCCAAGAATTTTTTCCCAATATGATTTAGTCTTATGTTAAAAACATCACCAATAGAGGATCATTGAATGTTAAATTTATAATTACTTTTTTAGTTCAATATAAAATGCTTACCATATATTATGAATTTTATATAACGATGTAGCTGATCTTCTAAATGGAATCTTCTCAGATTAACTTAATTGCATTAGATTGATTCATGTGTATAATCCCCATTTTAGTGTGACACACAAGATAATTTTCTCTTCAAATGTTTCTAAAGGATTTTGGGGGGCTAATATTATTCAAAAGATATCTACAACTATTCATCTTGATAACCATTCGTTTAGTCATGATGTATATTCTATATATATTATTTTCATTTGAGGATGAGATGATGAGGTGTCGACATAGAAATCCAATATTTGCATTGATTAGCTATTCATGAGTGCCTAGTTAAGGATTATCCATACACAATAGACATAACTATATATTTATAGTTATTGGGTTTATGATAAAATATTATTAAATTTCATATCATTCCTTCAATAAAATAACAATATATATTATACCCCATTAAAATATTTTTATTATTATTATAATTTTTTTATGTGTCTGCTAACTATAAAAATAAATAATACATCTAAAACATTATGTAAAAAATTATTTGTTACATTCATGATCATGGTCTATTTGAACTCTTTAGAATTTACTAAATAAGTAAATAAAAATTTTAATTTAATATTTAATTAATAATTTAATATTTGTGATCAATCATAATGTATAAATTCATTTTTCACTCTGGAGGATAAGAATTAATCCAATTATAAAATTCAAATAGAATTTAATTGAGATAAACAAAAAAAATGTGAGTAACCCTTTATTATTAATTGTTCATTAAATTTATAAGGATTTCCTATATTGAAAGATTACTATATAGAAATGGTTCAATGATTCTATGAGAAAAAGAATTATAATATTCCAAAATTTTAAAGACCAGTAAAAATTCTTGTAGATTAGAATATCTGATAAATCCCAAACATCATGGATTCATACTAGTAGTCATATTCTCTTAATATCCCATATTCTATATTACATAGTGGAATCTTCATGAGAAGAATTCTCATCCACTGATGTGTACTTGCAAACTGATAGTCTATATGATATGTTCCCCATCATAATATAATATCTCACTATAGAATTATATTTATTAATATCTTCGCAGAATTTTGATGTTCTAATCATACCAAGGAATTTCTACAACTATACCAATGCGACATTTACTCTGGAACATTAATATATAAAATTCAGGATGAACAATGGAAAATATTTAATAATATATTTTATTCATATTCAGATAATCAAATATACATCGAATAAAACTATAAAACAGTTTTTTCTTGGAAAAAAACCCCACATACAGTAGAACCAATTTCATATGGCTTTTAGAATGATAGAATTCACATGACCATCATGCTTTTACTGAGTTAGAGATTTAGTCTAGGGGTGTCCCCCATTTTCCCTCAGGGAAATAATTCTCCCTAGAAACTCTACACATTGATAAAAAACCTCATGATAAGACACATCCAAAGTATATGATGCATCCACTAATGTGACCTTCGCTCATTGGAAAGGGCCACGACTATAGTATTATCACAACATTGTGCGATGGGGTCTTTACATATAAGTATCATGTAATGATCTTGGATCGAAATTTATATCCAAACTACTTTCATATCAACCTTATAAGCTACAATATAATTGGACTCTACTATGGAATTTGTGACCACATCCTACTTTGTGCTCTTCCATATCACAACACCACCATTTAATGTGAAGATGTATCCCATTTGTGATTTCATATAATCAGGAACAAGTTTTAAAATAGAATATGCACATCCCCTAATGACTAGTTCCTCATCTAATCTATATACCATGAATATGAATAAAATAACTTAACAAATTATAATACTAGTAACATGTATCCAACTAGTATATGACATCCAAATTTTCCATTATTAAAAATACATCACTCTCAATAAACTACATATTGACACAAGTCTCACATTAATTATTTATGACACCAAGTTCTATTATTCACTCATAAATTAAAATGTTCTCTGTCCTGGATTCTTGATTTAATCCATAAATGGATTTCTACAATTTGGAATCCTTGTTGACAACCTTTGGAGTCATAAACCCATTTGGTTGTGTCACATATAAATTTTATTAAAGGATCCCATTATGGAAGTTTATTTTAACATCCATCTACCAAATCACATTGTTGTTGAAGTCTATAATGTATGGATTAATTCAAATAGTTTTTGGTATTGAAACTGGTTAATTTTTTTTGTCATTGTCAATTTGTTGATGTTGTTTAAAACCATTTTTCATGTATCAGTGCCTTATACGTATTGAATTTCAAATCCATGTCTAGTATTTTCATGAATACCCATTTATAACTAATGGGATTTACATCTACTAGAGGATCACCCAAATGGTAGTCTTGTATTTGGTTTATAGATTCTATTTTTTAATTCATATATTTTTTCTACTTGGAGACATATATTCAACATAATTATTACTTCTAGATTAATGGATCATTATTATTAACTAATAAAGATTCACCATCCTTATTTACTCGAAACCATGGAATTATTTTTCTCTAATCTCTATTAAAATACTATGTACTACTTCTAACTCTAGAATGAATTATTTCCCCTAGGGATTTATGAAATTTGTTCCTATTCCCACTATTATGAATTTTAATCCTAGACTTAATTAAATACATTATTACACTTACTATTTATTTTAGATATCTAAACCTTCACAATGAATGGGTTATTTATTCCAACCACTTCCTTATATCTGAAGGATATTATAGGTAATATCCATTTTCTCCCTTGGGGAATCATATACATATACAATTTGTGTATGAAGGTGCAGTCTTGTCTCATGAACATTCCTTGACAGACACTTAATGATAGCACACATGTAGACATGAAAAAAAAGAATATTTAAATCCCATAATTATCATGTACTACCATCCTCTCATTTAGTTGGAACATATTTTATTATGTATAATTATATTTGTAACATGTATCCCTACAAGGGTAATGGAATACACACATGACTCATCATTAATATAACTACATCCTAAAGGGATTGGTTCATCCTTTCACATACTATATTTCACTGAGCAGTATGAGGAGAATTGATTTGATATATAATCCAAATTTAAAATAAATATTCCATAATGTATTGATTAAGATATTCTACACCATATTTTGAGATGAGATTCATATTCTTTATACTATGCCAGTTCTCAACCTCATTCGTATATTCCATGATTCTCTAAAAGAAATATAATTGATTCCTCATCAAGAATAAATATCCATATATACTTAAGTAATTATTAAAATTTATTATGTACAAGTACCTACCCAATAAATCAACTAAAAATGGTCTACACACATCATTATGAACTATTTTAAGAAGCTCTTTGGCCCTTTCAACTTTTCTACTAAATTAGGATTTGTTCATTTTTCATTATAAACATATTTGACATGAAACATGTAGTTTTAGTTAAAACTAATATAAATACAAAAAATTGTGCAATTTGGAAAGTTTATTTTTTATTACATGACCTTGTTTCTGATGCTAATGCGGGTTGTGATGTGAGACGTATGACGTAGTTTGGTTATCGACATCCATTACACAATTTTTTGGCCTAATATATATAATACATTATATAATTGTTCCTAATAATAAATAAGATTATCCTTATAAAAAAAGAAACATGTACTCCAAATTTTAAATATAATTCCATCATATTAATTTTGAATACATTAATATTGTTTTAGGTGACATATGGAACCTAATAACAATATTTAAAAAACCAGATCATTCCTATTGGAAACATGAGTAAATAATCTCAAGTAGATTTTAAAAAATGATTAGTTCCATAGGGTTCTCCAAGAACTACCTTCAATTAGTCAATATTCTATAATCTAAGTGGTTTATATATTTTAATCCATATTTGAGAAGAACATGTTTTGTTTAATACCCAATTTATAGAAATAGATAAACTTCACCAGATAATAAATTCACCATTATCATTACCATAATTCATTGAATGGGTGCATTTTTTCAATGAGTGTCCTTCCATTACACATGAAAACTAATCTGCATCATATTCCCTATTTTACGAACAATAATCTATTTCATAGGAGGTAATTACATAGAATCATTGGGCTTATAACTATTCGCACAGACCTTCAATTTTTTCACCATAAGGGCCGAATTCCTTTTTGACATCATTACCTCATCTACAAGGAGAAGAAGAGAATGAATACCTATGAGATGCTTCTCAATGTAATTCATATTAAATTTTTCCAAAACTCTATAAAATCACTATGGGAGGGAAAAAATTATATGATAAGTGGACAGTTCATTAGGGAGATTAAACCCCATATCATCAAGGAACTCAATGTTGTCATTCAACATGACTATATGATTCTTAGCTGGTTCACCCTATCCAATAATACTCTCGAAAGTTTCCCCAAATATCTCAAACAATTATTTTGTAGACCTCTTACAGTCCATACAACATAGATTATCCATAATTATATAATAATTTATGTCTTATTGATACTTCATTAGTTGACTAGGCATAGAAGATAAAATTATATATTTAATGTTGATCATATTTCTATTTTTTTCACAAATAATGAATTCCACGTCAATATCCTCCGTGTAAAGTGCATCCAAAAATAATGATTCTATCATGTATGATTTCAATTGATAGATCTATACAACCCAATGTTGTATGAGATCTTATTTAAACATACATCCTGAGAGGATATGCAATTTAAATGAAATGGACTTTAGGGATAATGTGGATTTATATCATTCCATTTATTATAAAATTTAAATGATATGATCATTAGATGATTTTGTTTATTACAAATTATGTGATAAATTTTAAATTAATTTTATAATTATCCCTATATTTTGTCAATTCTCGATATCCCTCATCATTGAACTCAGCATGCCTAGATTCTAGGAAATTATAGTGGAAAGTGTCAATATATTTCATTTTGAGGAACTAGAAATTGGATATGAAAATAATATTAATGTATTTAGGTAGGTAATATTTGATCTGTGGGCTTCTAGCTCTATCATTAAAGGATAGGAATCCCCAATATAGAAATTCAAACTATAATTAACTCAAAACATGCCACCAAATTTTTATTTAATATATACATTCCATTAAATAGAATATATGTTTGCTAGAGGAAACCAAAAACCCTCATGATATCTTTTTGATAAAGTAATGGTCCTAAATATTGGCCATGTATACACTTAGTTCTGTTGTTTAATTCACAATCATGTAATTGAAGGCATAATTAATTAATATAACATGAGGGAATTTTTTATTATACATAATATTTTATTGTTTTATATTTTACATGTCTTTTAATTATTAAGTATATTTTACATGAATCATTGTCCTTATTGAATAAATTAATTACACATAATTGATTTATTTAAAATTAATATATATAAATTAATTCAATTATTTATTTCATCATGGTATTGAAACCATAAATTAAATAATTCCGAAGATATAAATAAATAAATAAATACACAAATGACTTATTCATGAGGGTATATAACCATTTATTTATTAATGTGAAAATCAATAGACCATTTCCCTAGGGTAAATAACACATTTTTTCTCCATGCAATTAGTCAAAAAATTACACATATCCACTTTTTTATCATATGGGATAGAATCATCATGGATCCATCATGAATCATCTCTATATACCATAGGATACTCAATTTGTTAAATGTTGTTATAACTCACTTGTGTGGGAGGGGACCAAGGGATTTGATAAAGGTAATTAAATAAATTACCTTAGATAGGAAGATCCTATATAATAATGGAGGGTGAGATGACACGAATCCATCATTTTCTATTAATTACTAATGATTACAATCCCACATAATAAATTTAATTAAATAAAACCTACACATACACTTATCTTATTAAAGATCACTAATGGTCAAAAAACTGCAATGAGAACACACAAGTTAATTGAATAACATGAATTTATATATGTTATTTATTATTATGATAAAAATGAATGAATAAATTATTTAAATAATTCTATTTTACTTTAAGGTTCTACTAAATTATATTAGAGATATCTATCATAATGGAATTCGATGATAATAAAATGTTGAACCAATAATGATTGATTATTACAATTAACGAATGATAATTCTATAATTCTCTAATTAAATTATTGTAATTTCTAATAAAACCGGTTTTAGTCAATATAATATGGTTATAATTATGAAATTATATATTTAAGGTAATTTAATTATTCTATTTTTTTGAGACTATGTTGGGTGTACTATTGAGCTACACATTATGTGTCTTGGTTTTCTTGTTTTGAGATTACACACCTCAGTATTTGGAATGTTCATTGTCTAGACTGTAATTTGTATATTATCCGTCTACATGAAATTTACCCAATTTCTATGTGCTTCGGATACAATATTGGTTATTCGATATGTATCTCAGATGATTAGAAGGTGTGTACTAATGAGATAAATTCCATGAGGAATGGATATCTTGATTTTGAAAAAACTTCCTTATTACATGGTGTTTTCATCATAAATGTGAAAACACATAGTGCAAAATCAATCATTATTCCATTTGTATTGAATTCCATGAGTTTTCACAGCCGTACAAAGGATTCAACAGGTTAGTTGGATGCATGAACACATTATCTGAACATGAAAACCCCATGTTATGTATCTCGC
Source organism: Viscum album (assembly GCA_963277665.1). Lineage (NCBI taxonomy): Eukaryota > Viridiplantae > Streptophyta > Magnoliopsida > Santalales > Viscaceae > Viscum > Viscum album. The sequence goes on from OY728120.1 coordinate 1,691,457,895, forward strand.
ATGTTTTGTGAAATCCATTCTCATTGAATGGATTTTCAAGAACACAAAACATAGGAAATGTTGTACTATATAAAATGTGTACTGAAAAAACACTATGTATGTCATTATTGCTCTAGGTTTCCAGTATCAGGTGGTTTGACCATGTATATGAGAACCGAGATTCATGAATCTCATCACTAACCCATGTGGACTACATGACATGTATTCTAGAAACATGCCTATTTAATTCAACATTCCATGTGATATGTTTGACTTTTAAACCTGTGATGTGAGATAAAAGATACATGTATAATTACTGGATAGTTTGTCTTGTATCCCAAGACACCACCATGTGCATTGGGTACACAATGTGTGCTCCAACTATACATTATTTAATCCCAAGATATCTAGACATAATCATTGAAACATCTTGATGAAAATAATGGGATTCCATAAACTATTATTAAATCCATTAAGAAAATGAATCATTGACATATTATGATTAATATTTAAAAAACATGTTAATTAAAATCATATTAACAAATGAATATACTTGTAATGAAAATCTCACATATATTGTACATATAAAGAAAAAATATTGTAAATAATTAAAATTTTAAAATGTGACCCTCTAATACAAAATAAAAGTATTGGGTGAAACATAATCTACAGTTAAGGGAGATAAACTGAAAGTTTTTCTTCGATCTGATGGGTCATTCACAATATTGTGAATGAAATAAATGACATGGGCAATTAGGATTTTCCCAATCATATATTGACATATGAATGACATTTAACTCATGGATGTTATTTGTAAATTAAATTTATGATTAATTTATTTAGATTAGAAGAAAAATGTTACCTCTTATTGTTATGAGCACAATGGAAGCACTATCGGTTGGCCGTAAATTAAAATTTCTTTTCATTTATATTTTCCCCAAACCCTATTACCAGATCATTCATGTCAACATTATAATTAATTTAATTTTATATTAAAAATTATTTACCTATTCATAGGATCCTTTCATATAATAAGATATAAATATTCAGAAAACCCCCATTCATATTACATATATTACATTTAAGGATTCATATTTTTAATCCCACATGTGGGGATCCACACATTCTCCTTTGATCTCAATGAAACACTAAATGATTTTTGGTTGCTGATGTGGAAAATAAGTCATCCTTCATTTTTCATGTTGTTTACTCATCTTTCATTAATGAAGAAGAATATCGTGTCTTTCACATTCTTAAGAGTGAGAGAGGATGAATAATTTGAGTTAAAAATCTGTTGGGCCTAATGATTCACTATTTCCTAGTAAACTAAACACAATACAGATAATAATATATTTATAGATCTTGGGATCGACTTAATATAATATTTAATTAAATGTAAACCCCGAAATAATAACATAATATTTTTCAATCTCCATGAGAATAATAATTATAATGTTATTATAAATTGATTTAGGACACAATATCTCACAAAAAAATTATGTAACCATCCTATAGATTAATATTTGTCACCAGACACAGTCTTTTTCCATTAAAACTCCTCAACATTTAATGAATACGTAGAAAAATATTATGTTAAAAATCGAAATCATCAATAAATATTTATTTCTGATTAAAAATGAATAAAATTTTTCCATGGTGTTGAGAAAAATAATTATTTTAATAATTACATTCAAATTAAATTTTTTCTAGATCAACTGAAACAATTAGTATATTATATAAGAATATTTTTTATTTAAAACACAATATGTGATCCTCAAAGAGTGTTAATGATTGAAATTATGTATTCCATGTTATGTCCATGATTTATATCTAAAAATGGTCCTAGGTACCCAAGATAAGGATCTTAATGACACCATGTCGACAACCACATATGAACACTCACTTTTTAATATAATACCATTATAGAAATATCTCAATAAGAAGGTTTCACATTTGTTTTTCCGTCCTCTATTGTCGAAAATTCAATCATTCACTATATAATATATAAATTTAAAAAAAATGGCCAAAAAATTTATTGTGACTATTCTACTCGAATTAGATGGATAAGATATAAGCTTTCATAAATATGGATGGGACAAATCCTTACTCAACTTATCAACTAATAACTTGTCCTTAACGATACATCCAAAATACTGAACTTTCATCCAACATATGGAATGGATTTTTTGGTCAAAAAATATATTTGAACAAGTCATGAGATTCATCAATGGGGATCTTAATGACTATAATCTATTACACAAACTAATAGATAGTAATATCTAATAACAACAACACTCTTATAATTTCAACTATCAGGTATCTTCTCATAGTCTCCCATCATAGATATTAAAAACTATAATGTTTATTAGAAGAAGTATCATCCCCTTATGATTACACACACATCTTGGAAATGTTCATTGATTGATAGAATTGAATTTTATTTGACCATAGAACCATATATAATAATATTTTCCTTGAATTTCAGTTTTCTCAACAAAGAAAGGTACTTATATGACCATATAAATGCAAAACATATCAAGGGAATTATTACATTAATCTCATACATAACAATGAAAATATGTATTATGATATTTCTTAATATTCAAATATGATAATATATATGTAATCAAATTTAAATAGTTTGTCCTAGGAATCCACCTCAAACAAGCAACCACATGGACTAGAACCAACTGCCTATGACATTTAGTCCGCTTGATGTCATAGTATAATCCTGATTTTTATTAGTCGATGATTTTTTCAAGGAATGTAGTACCTTATCTTTAATGGAAATGGTAATCAATGAAATCTAACTACACTTAGGAAAATCCATTAAGAGATGATGCTATATACATATATACATCATCCGCTAATCTGACCATTGCTCCTTGAAATAGATAATGATTCAGTGTTATCACAATAATGCGTGATATGATCATTACTCATATGCACCACAAGATGATACTATATGATGTTTTGTATCCTTAACTATTCAATATAAATTTTAGAAGCAGTAATATACTTATAGTGTGTTGCATAATCTACTATCACTATCTAACTTAAGCATTTCCATCTCACAAAAACACCATTTAAATTGAATATGTATCCAATTTTGGATTTTATATCATACTAATTTGTTTGTAAATTAGCATATGAATATCCTATAATGAATATTTCCTCATGTCCTCAATATAATTTTAACATATCCATGGTATTTATTAGTTACTTAAAGATAGTCTTGATAACCATCAAAAGTTTGTAACCTAGGTCTGATTGTTATATTCCTACCACACTTAATATATAAGAGAAATCAAAATTAGTATATATAAAAACATAAAAGAGAGTCCTAATTGAATATATTTTTTGAATAATTTTTGTTATTTTTTTCTTCATGTTTATTAGGGCACATTTTTATCTAATGATTATGTTTATATGAATATGAAAACAATATAGTCTTGGATTTGTCCATATTGAACCTATTTTTTATCTTATCAGTATATATAATTTTACATAGGCATACATTCCTCTTGGATTAGTCATGATGGATATTAATCCAATTAAAATATATTATCATGACAACATCAATTATATGGAATAATTTATCCATCCATAACTTATCATACTGTAAGAGTGATATCTAATTTCTAATAAGTAATATGCCATCAAAATATTCTATTCAATAAATTCCATCAAACCTACTAAACCAATTATAGTAAAAACTCTCACATTAATTCTTAATGAAAAAAAAATTCATTATGTATTCATAAAATCTAATGTTCCTTGACCGTGATTCTTACATTAATAAATAAATGGATTTTTTAAATTTGAATATGCTATTGTAGTTATTTGTATTGACAACCACGTTAGGTTTCCTCATGATGGAAACTATCAGAATGTTCCCATTATTAAAATATATATCAAAATACCTATTTAAAATTTCATATTCATTGATGGTTTCAATAGAAAGTATAATTTGGTTGGATTGGACCATTGAAAATGGTGATAATTATTCCTTATATTCTATACCTTTAAAATATATAAATTATTTTTTTACAAATCATTCCTTATAGGTAAAAAATTGTCTATCCTTATACTGATTCATCTTTAATGCCATTTTATAACCAATTTGATTTAGATCCATTGGATAATATACCACAATCTAGTCTGGGATTTGTTATTTGTAAGCCATTTATGAATATAAGGTTTATTTTCATATGAAAAATATGTGCCACACATTGCTTCCTTTTAGGTTAGAGGATCATTATTTTTAACTAATAACGAGTCACTATCCCCAATGAATTGAAAACCATATCATTCTGGTTCATTAACCACAATTGTACTCTTACACAGTACTTGTGTATCTAGAACAACATCTTCTTCGATGAAGCTATGTGGAATTTGTTCTTATAAAATTTCACATATACCATGTGCCTCATCATCATCAAATTCAATATCCCTCTAACTATATAATTTATAAATGTGGTCTGGATTGATTAATATTTCATTAATTTTCACTATTACCTTTTTGTCTATGGGGTTGTATTTTAACAAACCATGTTTCTTTAGGGAATCCAGTAATGGAAAACATTGCGCCTCTGAGTGAATGTCTATAAAATTGAGAGGCCATAAAAAATTCTTCAAAACACTATTCATGTATATAAGATACCTTCAGTTTCATTCCATTCCATTTTTTTGGTATGCCATCATTTTCCTTAGTTTTAAGTTGTATTATTATTTAAAAAAATATTTTTAATATGTGTCACCAAAAAATGATGTAACATTCACATGACTCAAAATTGATCTCAACATGTAAAACAATATGCAGTTCCTCATTTCAAATACATTGTTCCACTAATGTTTATAAGGAAGACTATGTTTATACTGAACCAAATACTCGAATAAATAACATATTGAGTCTTAATATTGTAATTTTCAACTATTGTCTCTGTGGAGTTTGTTACTCTTCTTAAAAATCCAGTTCCCATATTCATTCTTGTATTTATTGATTATCTCAAAGGATTCCATCTTATATCTCATCATCTATACAAATCCATATCTTATAAAATCATCATTAAATATTATGAAGTATGATTAACAACAAATTAATTAATAAGAAATTGTCCAAACATATCAATATGAACAAATTAAAAAATCTATTGGAACTTCCCCATTATTCAATATGTGGATATTTGGTTATTATTCGTTTAAACTTGTATAATATATATCAAGATGTTTTAGTTCAATTTAATCTAAATATCCATCATTGTGTGATTTAGTAAAACTTTTCTTGATTAAATGGTCAATCATGTGATGCTAATGCTTGGTGTGGTATGAGTCATGTGATGTAGTTTCAATATTTATTTTCGTTACATGGTTTGTTTAATTCAACATATAAATAAAGTTATTTAATTGTGTCTTACTAAAAAAAATTTTATTTTTATAAAAGTATGAATATTTATTTCTAAACATGAAAATAAAAAAATCCATACCATGTATCTATATAAAAATAGTGTTTTGGTAACAGATTGAAAAAATAGAAGTCCCTCATAACAAAGATCACTCCTTTAGGAAACATGTGGATGTATTCCATGATATCCACAATAAAACATTTATCTCCATTAACAACTAATAATTCCACCTCCCCTTAGTAATTTCTTCTGAATTAACATTGTTACAATATTTCAATACATATGTGAGATCCAAAAAATGTATCTAATTCCCAATTTTTCAAAAAAGATAAATTTCACCCTATAAAAAATTCACCCAATGCTTTCTCATTATTATTTGGTAGGGTTCAGTTTGTCTTTTAGTGGAAATTTATTCAACAATATGATAATATAATCCATATTTCTATATCGACCACTATGATTTGTTTTCTAGGAAGGGCGTTGTGATTAATTTGTAGTAGTATAGTTCTTATATTAAGATCACTCTTTTTTCTCTATAAGGGATGAAGGATTGATGTGCTCCATATCCTTATCTATTTGGAAATGAAGAGTAACCATATTTGGTATATACATCTCAATTTATCTCATACTATATTTATAAAAAAATATAGAGAACCATTGAGTTAGTGATTCAAGAACTGGATCAATGACTGGTTCTTCATGGAGTTTAAATCATAGAACCTCTAGACACTCAATATAGCCAAAAATAGTTACTTCATGAGGAATAGTTGGGTAAGAATCTCCTACCATGATATAGAAAATATCCTTAGAGATCCCAAACTGATCATATCTATCTCCATCCTGATATATTCCATATACATACTTGATCATGATATAATAATTTATGTTTTTGTGAAACATAATGAGTTCAATAGAAATAGATGATAACTTAACACATTGAACATTGAACAAAATTCTCAAATTTTTCTCATAGACAAAGAAATATTTATCAAAATACTCTAAATTTTTTAATAAATAAGCAATGATTCTAGAATTTAATATTTATATAAATGGCATAACATAACTAGAAGGCATCATAACTACTCCTAGATTTTATTATTAGTGATGTTATAATTTTTCTCTAATATATAACATTGGGATAGTGTAGATGAATAAAATTACATTCTATATAATTATATGAGGACAATATTATTAAATTTATTAATAAGTTTTTTTAATAAATTATTAATTAATTGATTTTATTAAATCACCCACTATTTTATCAATTGTCAACAGCATTTTCCATAGTACAAGGAATTTTATTTTCAATAAAATTATATTTTTTCATATCCATATACACCTTTATAAAACACCAACAAGGGTTGGTTAGGATACCTAAAAATTTTTATGTAGTAAGGTCATTACCAAACATAGGATTCCAACTCATGGACCTATTGAGTGGACTCTAAAATCTTGAAATCTTAATGTGGATTTCCTGAACACTTTCCTATAAGTAACATTATGTCTATAAAGGTCTAATAAAATTATTGTATGATGCTTAGGTCAACCTACAACCATCATAATAAATCCATGTTAAAAGTAAGCTTCCCAATGTTGTATGGTCGATACCATAGTTCTCATGCATTCATTCCTAATCAAGTAATGGGAGGAATTTATTTACTTAATATATAATTTGATAATTGTATTGTATTTTTAATATATATTATCATTTTTTTACATTACATTTTTTGTTAAATATTAAGTGGATTTTAAAGAAATTTTTTACAATGTAGGATAAAACATTTATTCATAATAAACTTATTTAAATTCCATATTTTGAAATTAATTTATTCATTTATTTGATAATGTTCTTTCAATTATAAAACAAATAATGACTAGATAGAAATAAATAACTAAATAAATAATTGAAAATATCATGAGATTTTATAATGGTAGATATTTTTATTGGATAATAAATCAACCGATGACCTATGGGAATAACTAAATGTGTTGGTATTAGAATTGGTTGCATTATTCCACTAGTCTGCATGTGTATCACCAACATTGGAAACATTATCATTCCATATTAAACATACCACACACATTGGGATGCTCCATTAATTTATTTTATTTATAACTGATATATTATTAAGGGTATCCAATGGATTGATTATTGGGGATTTGATAAATATAATTGGATGTAGAGGTCCTATATAGTAACGGTTAGAGGGATGAATAATATCCCACTATTTTAATATATTAATTAACAATTGAAATCACATTAAATAAAATAAATTAAATTATGCTTCCTTGTACCAAGGACTTTTTGAAACACATGAACAATAACACACATGAAAATATAAAAAAATGTATAAGTGGTTAACATTCATTAAATATTATTTATTTATTATTAATATAAACACCCTTTCATTAATTTTTTAGTTCCATTTTATTTTAATTACCATTTAAATCCTCTGTGAGATACATATTAAAAATGAATTCATTGAAAATAAATGGCGAAAACCTTAATTAAATATTATTAAAATAAAATAATATTTCATTTAAACTTATTTAAATCAATTCTTAAATTATAAAATAAAATAAATTCCAATAAATGAAATATGTTCATGATGTTTCAATAAAAAAATTAATTTAATTTTAATTCTTCCCTTTACAGGGTGACTACAATGTGTAAATTGCACTACACTTATTATAACATAGTTTTTGCATATCTAGGGTACAGACATGGGGCTTCGGTGTGTTCCATGGCAGGAAAACATAGCATGTACTAACCAAATATAATCTATTAGTTCCTCTTACTATGTATCTCCACAACCTACTAAAAATCTCAGTGTGATCGAGATTAGAGGATGTATACAATTGGGCCACATGATGAGTATATTGTATTCCATTTATCCACATAAATTACTAAGGATCTTGATTAGTATTTCATATGTGTGAAATATTTAACTACACACAATGTCTGTTAGTTACACACCATCTACAACATTAATTCTCTAGGTTGTCATCCTCAGGTTGTTTTGACATTTTATTTCACCACACAATTTACAGGGATTTCAATGAAAACCCATATAAACTACATAAATGTATACTGGATAAAAACCTTTTAATCTAACATATTGTGTTGTATTGTGGCCCTATGTACACATGGTGTGTAATGATACACCCCATGTAATTAATGATCGGTGTGTCATTTATCTCATGACACTGCCAGGTAATGTTCACATGGGTATATTTCATTTACTCTAGCCTCAAGCTATGTAATCCCATGCTAACCGACTAGATTAATCATAAAAATTCTATGTAATGTCCAATCATTATTTATATATTCTTGGATATAATTTTTTTATAATTTTTATTGGAAAAAAAATTCAAGGCATTGATAATATACTCAATATGATTAAGAATGTATAAATCATAAAATGAAAATCTAAATTGTATTCTAAATATAGATCATCAATTAAATACATAAATAATTTTAAATTTTAAAGGTGCCATCTATGATTCCAATTATAGGTTCTGGTTATATTATAATCCCCATTGGTTGGCATTAATGTAACATTTATTTTAATTTAGAGTTTTCAGAAACCCCAATAGTCGTTGTTGAAAATTAAATTTATAATTTATTTATTTATATATGAAGAAATGATTTCCTCATCTTAGGATCATAACTATGATTATTATGTTTATTGTCCATGAAATGATTCTTAGATTACCTTTATTTCACTGTTATAATTCACGTTTATAATCCTTGTTACAATGATCCACAAGTGCATTGCTGACCACCATGAAATGAAAAATGAATTCGTAGTGATGGAGTGATGAATCAATTATCCTTATTTGATTGATTTGATCACTCATCCATAAACCTGTATGAAATATCACATTCATTTAACATTGTTAAGAGAGACAGAGAGAGAACGGTGACTCTGAGATAGAAATCTGTTATTCACAATGATTCTATATTTCTCAATTAACTATACACAACACACAATAGACATGGACATCTATTTAAAGAGATAGGTTTTTCATTAAAATATAATATAATTACATGTAATCACTAATGTGACACAATAATATTTATTAAAGACCCTGAAATAATAATCATAATAATATTATTATTATTATTATTATTATTTTTTGGCACATGATAACTTGAAAATGAACTAAAAATATTTAACTAGATTCTAAATTAATATTTTCTTCTAGTCGTAGACATGGTAAATTCGCACTCCATTATATTCAATGAATAAATAATTAAATATTTAATTAAATATTTCTTTTATCAATTAATATTTTATACGTTAAAATAATAAATAAAATAATTATTTGGAATTGAGAATAATATTTTTACAATTATTTAAAATCAAATAGGATTTAATTGAGATCAATTGATTCAAGTTCTGTGTAACACACTAGTAATATATCTCATTATTGTTAAATGGGAATGCCTAATGTCTATGATTAATATCTAGAAAATGGTCTAGGAATCAAAGAAAAATAAGTAAATGTGGAAATGATGACAACCACACATGATTGATTTCCATGTAATATTATCCCTTTTTCACTATATCATATTAAGATGGTTTCACACCCACATAATAAACATAAATACTTGATACATAAACATTTCACTATTTTACATAAACTCAACATTAAACCATGTTCATTAAAAATAATGTGATAGTTCCATTTCCATAAATTTGTTAATATATGAAAATCCATTACCAGGAAGTGGAAAAATCTTTTTTCAATATATTCATTTATAACATGTCATTCAATATGAATCCAATATACCTTTTATCCTGAAAATATATAGGAACATGTTTTATGTTATTATATTTAATTATGTGTGTCTTTGTATGCATCAATAATAATACTAATATCTATGGACCATTATAATCACCCAGAGATAGGAATATCAGATTATATTTTACATAATAAATTTCTAGTTGTAGTTACATTATTATAATATCATGTCTTAGAGGTCTCTATGTGAGAAAATAATTATATTATGTCTCATCTACTTATGAATACACGAACCTGGCATTTCATATTCTATGTTCCCCATTATAGAATGTTATATTCCGAGAAACAGTGATTAAGAATATCATTATATAATTTCATGGTTCTAACTTTCAAAAGAAACTTCTATGAATTTTTCAATTTATCATATTATTTAGGTAATTATTACATTAATGTCATACAATACTATGAATGACATGTAATATTATGTATAAATTATTCATATCATTTAACATACATGAAATCCAATGTATAAGTAGTAGGTTCTGGGACACACATTTTCTAGACATCCATTGGGGATAGAGGCTCAAATCCATATATAGCAGATTCAGTGTTTCATCATTTTATACATGATAGATTTTATGAATTATTTCACAATATTCAATATATACTATTTTTATTTGAACAATGTAGTTCACCTGGTGCACACAACTGATCAATCATTGTATAATATATTCCATCGCACTACGATCATTGAAGGTCTACTTTTGGTTAGTCATGGGTAATCAATATCCCAACTAGTTACATTGGTGACAAAATCCTGGAAAACAATCACAGTTCCATCACCTCCATTAAAAAACCTTTCTATATTTTGATGCTTCACCATACTGATGAATTACTCCTTCCTCTAGAACATGACCATTTCAACCATTTCAATATGCTGAGCAAACATCTTATTATATAATACACAATTTCACAACCTTATTTTTTCCACCAATAATTCATCGTCTATATTTTGAATGTTTTAGGATTACTAGAAGAACTAATGGTGGGTGATAAATGATTTTTGATCTTATGGACCATTTAAAATATTTTTAATGGATTAATTCCATGGACGATGAAATTGTTTTAGTCAAATATTGACTTAATTAAAACCCAAAACCTATAGAGGATCTTTCATGTTCAATTTAAAAATAATATATTTTTATTTTGATAATATTATCACACCATATTAGGTACATTATGCGATGATAATGTTGATATTTTAAAAGAACACTTATTTGATTACCTTCTTTGTGATAGAAGGATCCAAGTGTAGAATCCATCTACTGGAAATCCACACGTACTATTTTGATCTTTGAATGTTGAAGATTTATTTTCAGGTCTAGGAATGGTGAATCAATCATAATGAATATTTCTTCTTGTTCTCTGATCCATCAACTATAATGTTGTCTCTATATATATTATCATTATTGATAAGAATAGAGGAATAATAGTAAATATAGAAATCCATTATGGACACTAATTCTCTAATATTGATTTCATGGTAATCAATTTAAACAACATAATACTCATAAACATCAATATATAGTTTCAGGGTTTACAATAATATATTATTATATTTCAAAAAAACAATTAAATATTACAATAATATTTATTAGACCTCATGCCAATAATAATTGTAATGTTGTTTTTTTTATTTTATGGATCATGTGGTAACATAAATATGACAAATATTATTTAAGTTAACTATAAATTTAAATATGTTATTAGATACACTATTGGATTAATTGATGACCTCGACATATATATAATACATGTATAAATATCTTAATTAATCATTTTTTTATCCATAAATATTTGAGATTGATAAAATATGTAAAAAATAATCAATAGTCATAATAATTATATTTATTCCATTAATTAATTTCTAATATAATTTATGTGTGATAAATGTAATCACATAGTGTGTGAAGATTTTTTATTATATATTGTCCCATTCAGTGGGTTAGCATAATGTAAAATATTTCTATCTTGAAATAGGTTATGTATCCTAGTAGAAAGAACTAAATGTCACAAAGATGAAAACAAAATAATAATGCTCATTTAATAACATAATCCCATTTTAATAATATCATATCATGCAAGATGAACATATATATTATGAGACCATATTATCAATACATCTTTATTTGACTACCTAAAATAAACATATTGTTACACCATAACCTAGAAATTTATTGTGATACATAAATTACATTGAAATGGATGATATATCAACGACCATAAATATGGAATTGGAAAATTCTTCCTTATCTAATTAATTAATTACACATCACTTGTGATGAAACCATCAAATCAAAATCACTATGTTTGAAATATTACTAGTTTATGAAATAAATATATGTTCAAGAGTCATAATCTCAATTAGATTCAATTTACAGTCAATGGACTATTACACATGCTCATAGATAGAAATATCCCACAACACCAAAACATATTTAATTTATATTAGTGGTAATATTCTCATTATCTCCCATCATACCTATTATAAAGATTGAACTTCAGGAAAATAATTCTCATCCACTTATGTGTACTCACACCCGAAAGTCTATATACTATTATCCCAATCATAGTACATTATCCAACCAAAAAAATGCTTAAAAATAGCATCCGATAATTTCATGGTTCTCATCATAAAGGGGATCTATTATAACGTAGTCAATGTGATATATACTCTAGGATAATATTACGTATATTTTATGAAGAATAATAAACAATATGTATAAAAGTATTTTATTAACATTCAAATCAATTAATAAAAGTGAAAAATGTTGTGTTTCGGTCAAAAACATGAAAAACTCCCATATATACTACATCCACTTCCTACAACATTCATTCTACTAGACCTCACAAGATGTTAATTTTTTTCCCAATCATGCCATTATCCATAGAGGTTTATATATTATATTACATGGAATTATTTTTCACTAATACATGAAAACTTTGAGAAAAATCCCTCATGACACGATACATCCAAATTATCTTCCTCTTCCGGTAATGTTACATGGGATGATTTAAAAATGGTCCTCACTACAGAAATATAACTAAAGAGTTTGATAGTATATTTAATGATAGGAAATACATCAATATCTTAGTTGTAGACATGTATATGTACAATATCGGTATATACCATAAATTCCAAAATATAATCAGAATATAGTATAGGATCTATGGCCATAGACTTATTTGATCTCTTCTAGCTCACAACACCTCCATTTAATGTGAAGATGTATACTACTTCTAATATATATAATCCTTATATATTTAAAAACCAGAATCTATATATCCTTTCATGACTATTTACTTATCTCCTCCAAAGTCTATATTCATATTCTTAATATTCCTCACATACCAATCGATAATATTGAATACACTGCAATGGTGGTCTCCTGGATCATCATGATATTTGTATCCCAAAATCATCATGTAGGAAACATATATCCATGTACATATAATAGAATACATGAATGACCCAAATATTGATTCAAAAGGAATACTTTCCATTATTTTTCATTTCTTGTGTGTGACAAAAGTTTTTCCTAGAAGTATGAATACCATGATACATTGGAAAAAATTTCATCTTGGTCTGTTTCATGTAAAACCACTTTTGTATTTTATCAATTTATGTACCTTAACATATGTTATATAGTAAATATATCTATAATGATAGATATTTATCCCAAAAATATGTGTTATATAACCCAAGTGATTCACTGATATGTATTTATTAAACGTGGACATAAAAGACTATTGGAAAATAATTTTTCCAATAATTAATATTTCATCATCATATATAATTAGGGAAATGAAAAAAATCCCAATAAATCTTTAATAGACACAAGTATCAAATTAATTCGTTATGTAACCAAATTTAATTATGCTCTCATAAAAAAATGTTCCATGACCAAGATGCAAAGCTTATTCCATAAATAAATATCAACCATTTTCAAACCTTATTGAATTATTTGGAGTCACAATCCGTTTATGTTGTGTCTTATGGACATCTCACTAATTGTTATTATAAAAAAGGCTATTTTGATATCAATATAAAAAATCCCATATTATTGGAAGTCCATAATAGCAATTATTATTTTGATATATGTATACATTGAAACTAAAGAAAAGGATTCATCATATTATATTCATTGACATTATTTAAATTATTTTGCATCCAAACATTACTTATAGGTATTGAAAATCCATATATGTATAATTTCTTCTAGAGAACAATTTTACAACCAATGGGAATTACATCAAGTATATAATCTATAAAAATAAAGACATGGTTTTGGAACATGGAAACCATTTCAGAATTAATAGCTTATTGACACATAGATAAATATGTTACACTAAATAATTCCATTTAAGCTATAGGATTATTATTATCAACGAAATATGAGTCCTCCTAAATTTTGACTAAAAAACCATAAATTTATAGTTCTCTATCCACTCTATTAATCCTATATGGTACTTGAATCTTAGAATTAACTTATTCATCCATGGGTCATTGTGGAATATGTTCATGTTCCAAACCATGTGTATCTAGATCCTGGACATAATTGTTGTCCATATGACTCCCATGGTATCTTTTAGACAAATGATACTTCTCACGGAATGTGGACGTTCATTCAACCAAAATCGTTTCATCTTCATGTATTTTATTGTTGATATGCATTTTCTTCCAAATGATATCATATAAAGATACACTTTTTCTCTTGGGGTGAATGCTTGATACATAAAGTGGAAATAACAAAAGACTCTCAACCGCCAAAATGTAAATTTGACCACAAATATTTCATTACATTACTCCATTGGATTGCATTAAAATATTACTCTTTATTAGGTAATAATTTTAGTATTTTTTTTGTAATTTGTATCATAAAATGAATAATGGATGACTCACAACACTCCCAATTAATCTCTTTATGTCTAATAGTGTGCAATTTTCCATTTCTCTTTCTTCATTCAACTATGGAGTATAAGGAAGAGTGAGTGGATATTGAATACAAAACACCCTCAAATAATAAATAAATTATTGATCAAAAATACTCTCCACTATAGTCTGAGTAGAGTTTCCTAATCTCCGTTCCAAACTATTATGAAGACATATCTGTATATACTAAAATCATCATAAAATGTTTTGTGTTCTGAGTAACCACCCATTTCTTCATCATTAATTGGTCCACACACATCGATATAAAATAATTACATATTATCATTGGATCTTTCATCTTATCCACTAAATGGGTTTTTTCATTTTCCATAATATATATGCATGAAATACACCTATTATTATTAGTTTAAATGAATATAAATATACATCATTGTAAAAAATATATATTCTTTCCATATATAGGACCCAAATCGTGATTCTAAATTTGGATGTGG
Source organism: Viscum album (assembly GCA_963277665.1). Taxonomy (NCBI): domain Eukaryota; kingdom Viridiplantae; phylum Streptophyta; class Magnoliopsida; order Santalales; family Viscaceae; genus Viscum; species Viscum album. The sequence continues at coordinate 1,691,473,476 of OY728120.1, forward strand.
TATGATTCTTGTGAAGTTTTTTCATTGTGAATTTCCTTACACAACATTTGTTGTCTAAAAACCAAACTCTATTATTTAAATGTAACTTACCTGAAAAAATTTATATGATTAAAAAATAATTATAATTTATTTGAAAATTTGATGATAAATCCATCAATATTAGGTTTTCATACATAAATAATGTATTTGGTAAAATATGTTAGATAATAACAATTTTGAATAACGTTTATAATTTTAGTAGAAAACATGAGGTGGTAGTCACCAATAGCTATAGAAACATGTTGATATTTATTGGATTATCTTAGATCCAAACCAAAAAAGTAAATATATTTTAATATAAATTATTATTGTAGTTGAATTAATACATGATCACTACAAGATGTATCTGATACCCAAATTTTTTGAAATAGTGAAATTGAACTCAATAACAAACAAAGTGGAAGCTTCCACATATTTCATTGGATGCATTCATTTTTCTACCAGTGGATCTTCTAGACACATCAGAAATAAACAACATCATATTCCATAGCATTTTTCATTTACATCCTCTTCATAGATGGGTTCGGCGATGGTGATTTGGGGATGGATATCATTTCTTGTATTTTCAATTTTTTCATAATAATGTCTAAATTATTTTTATTCCTAATATCCTTATCTACATAGAGAAGATGATTATGTATATTTCATAGAGACATCTCTTTTTTGATAAAATTTAAAATTATACAAAGCTGGACAATCTATATGGGTTTGATTCATGTCTAATATCAATAAATATTTTATCAGAGAAAATAAATATTATAACACCCATGATCTCAGTATAAAAAATGTTTTATTTGAGGACTTTCCAGTGCACCATCCCCATGCATACTCGGGAAATGATCTTTGTAAATAGAATAACATTTCAATCTATCTCTCTTCTGGTACAAGTCATGAATTTTTTTGAGCATTTTATAATCATCCAGATCATTTTGGGACTTCATGAGTTCAATTGACATAGATGATAAAACAAAAAATTACATTTGACTATGTTTCTAAAATTTTATTTAGAGACATGTAACAATTCATCACTTTCCTCCTTAGTAGGATGATCAAGATATTAGAATTATAACATATAAAATTACAGTTCACAGTGGAAAACCACATAAAGGCATTTGATCCATTTTGAGAAGTTATTACTGGTGTAGAGATAACCTTTCTCTAATATTTGTAACATAGATAGTGTGGATTTTTATCATTCTATTTAAACTAAAATTTAAAGTGAATATTATTATTACTTTACATTGATTAAAAATTCCATGAAAAATAATAATATAATTTATTATTTATTCCATTAAATTATCAACTCCAATTTTCCCTAATTACTGATCATGCAATTTTAGTTTTTAGGATATTCTACTGGAAAGGATCCATATTTATATTCACAATGATCTAGACATTGTGCATGAAAATTATATGAAAGTTTTTTTGTGGTCCATCATGCCAACTATATGATTTAAAATCCTTGATATTTTGAGTAGACTGCCCAATTCAAAGACATTGACATGATTTTACTCAATAATTTCCTGTATAATTTTATTGAACAATCATTGTCCATTAAAGTCAATATAATTTTGGTTATGTCAACCCAAAACACTGATGAAAACTCCTCGCTAAATGACAGTGCCCAAGATTTTTACCAATAAATACTTTGTTTTGGGGTTTCATTTCCAATCATGTATTCGATGGAATATCAAAATAATATTAAATGATAGATTTTGATTTATTTTTTTTAAAATTTTATTTTTTAATCATTACTTGTCATGTTAAAATTAATCGTATTTTTCTTAAGTGATTAACTTTGTTTGATAAAATAGTTACACATAATCCATTTTTTAAAACTCTAAATTTTCCCTATAATTCATTATATTTTCTAATTTTGTATTTACCTCTATAAAATAAGAAATTCAAAAGGTAAACATTAAATAAATAAATAAATTACCTATTTATTATCTTATATAATAGTTTATTTATTGAAGGTATAATAAGTAAACCTTTTACCTATGGGAAATAACTCATTTTCTAGGTGATGTCTTATGTTGAAATATTTGACATATCTAGTTGTGTATCATCTGGGATGGCTTCATCTACGATCCATCTTGAACAGCCTCCACACTCACAAGGATAAATAATTTATTATAAGTATTTATAACTCACATGTGGGTGAGGTGAAAAAAATGATTTGTTTAGGGGAATTACATAAACAATCTTAGACACATAGGTCCTACATAATAAAGGAGGGAGTGATGATACAAAAAACCTCATTTTAATTTAGATATTAATAATTGAAGACTCTTAAAATAAAATAAATTTATTTAAATCAATATAAATATTTTTCGTGGGGAATCTTGTGAATGGTAATATACATGAAAAAAATAGGAAAATGTTCACTAACTAATATTTATTTCTATTTATTCATTATTATTTAGAAAAAACTATTCACATTAATTTATTTATTAATTAGTCAATTTATTTCGTTTTATCTTCATATCCAACTGAATTATCATTAGGATATCAACCATAAATGAAATCATTGAAAAATATAGAAAAACCATTTATGAAATATTATCAAAATTAATTAATTTATAATTTAATAATTATTTAAAATCAATATCAAATTAACAAAAAAAAAACTAATTCTAAAAAATATAATATGGTTTCAATGCATGAATTGTAAAATTAATTAAATTTTATTCTTCAATTTGTTGGGGGACAACATGGAATTTAATATTGAGATACACACTTTCTATCCTATTTTACAAGTAATCATGTTCCATGCATGTCGATTTAGCATGTACCACAGATGGTGTGTACTATAAATGTACACAACATGTGGTCTTAATGATGTGTATTTTGGAAACCTAAGGTAGTACCCAGTTTTTTCAAAAAATGTGTTACTACATTCCATGTACAGGAAACCTACATGCCTTGTGTATCAAATGTCATGTGTCTTCTAAAATTGTAGAAGGACTTGGAATTTTAATTAGATACATGGAACCATGACATGTACACACCAACAACACACCATTTTTATCACATTCTTTATATATTCTTATATCAATGAATGGATTAACATATACTTTAGATGTATAAATGGATTAACAACACATAGTGTACACCAAATTTATGCCATGTATTATATTATATCTCTAGGTTGTCAGTACCACATCGTTTGATATTGTATATGAACAAACGGATTGTGTGTATTTTACCACTAAACCATGTATACTACATTATGTGTATGATAACTACATGTTGTGTCATCTAACATGTCATGAACTATGTTTGACCATTCTATAAATGTTCTATAATAAATTCAACATCTATAGATACCTCTCAGTTTATCACAAATCTGAAGAAAAAATAGGTGAAGTGGACATCAGTATGTAATTTTTATTCTGGCTACCTATTATTCCATACCATTCTATCTAGCTAGAATCCTTGATATTTTTAGAGAATTACCCTTCTTGATTGGTGGTTCCCATTAATTATCCTATGATCTATGGCATATTTTTTTTATTAAAAAATGAAATGTTGGGAAAAATTTATATACCATTTTGAACATAATCATTGATAAACATAGAACTTGTTTCCATTACATTCCAATAACAATGAATAAATCACATAAAATTTACATCTTCAGATAAACAACACAAAACAATGTACATTAATTATATAGTGGTAAATATATATTCCAAGAGAGAACAAGACAGACATGGAAGTGTAATAAATCACCATAACTTTGTAATGAAAATATTAAAAAATTTAAAAAATTATCATAAGAAAATATTAAAATATTATATTATTGAATATTAAAACAACATAATGAAACCTCAATGAGATATAAATTTCTAAGACCATATAAATTCTATAATAAGTAATTATTAAGAAATAATTAGACCAGAATCATGAAATGAAGACCAACCATGATAGGGGTTCAAATAAATCTAACTAAATATATAAATTCAAAATAATATTTAATTAAAAATCAATAAATAAGGAATCTGTTGGGTAATTATAACTCAAATAAAATATAGAATTTGATAATTTAAATGGGAAATTTGGGATTTAAATTTGTTACATATTGTCCTATGTTCATGAGGACGAATCAGCAAGGGTGTTTCAAATATGAGAAAAAAAATGAAGGAATGTAAAAGAGGATGATTCAAAATCAATTCACAGGGAAAAATAATAGTAAAGGATTATTTGAAACAATGGATTAAAAAATCATAAGTTTTATGGATAATAAATAAATCAATAATGTAAGAAATTATAAATATAGAAGATACCCCATTATTAGGGATCGATCTAAAATTTTATAATGAATAAGATTGTTAGAGATGTTTTAATCATTTTCAATGAATTATAAATGTCCGGTTATTTAGTATTATCACATCTATCTATGTATGAAATAACTATACAAGTGATAATGTGATGTGTAGATTCATAGGTCCTAGAATGATTCATAACTGTTGTCTATATCCATCTCTATTGAGTTTTAACATCCTCATGATTCAAGAACAAGAACCTATTACTAGTTTGTGGATTAAAAATAATCACTTCCATTATAGCATATTGATTTAGAATTCAAGAATAACAACTGGGGATGATAGTCACCCCTATATATTTTTGTTTCTACTCTATCAATATAAGGTGTAATTCCAAGCTCCCTCATAGTGCTATCGGTTCTCTATTGAACCAAGAGAAGGCCAGTTTGTAGGAAATCCTAAACAATTGGGGTTTTGATAATCGATGATGTCTCTCCCATAGAGGTAGGGAAATTCTCTATGGGGTATCTCCTAGAGTACTGATTATGGACCTCTATTACAAGACTCCTTTTTCCAATTATGAGATGAATTATATAGACATAGGGGAGCCAGATTCTATGAGACATTCTACTCTCTCACCGGTGAAAAACACGATTCCCAATCCCAAAATATGATGAATATCCCATCCAATAAACGAATCAATGATATATAATGGATAATTCTGTTGGAACAACTAATCATGGACATGAGTTCAGTTGAAAGTTCATGGTTCAATCACCAATTCAAATTGCATCACAACTCTTAAAACACCAAATTAAATGATTGAAATTAAAAAAGTAAAATGAAGTATAAATTTTATTAAAAAATAAAATAAGAAGTAATAATTTCACAATTATCCACCATGGAAATTGAATCATATTAATAGATTTATTAAGTAATTACACGAATCTCACCATAATTCAAAATAAAAAAACAAATAATTTTTATGCACCCCCTAAACTATTGTCAACACGGTAAAATCCTAAATAGTAAATAACCAAATGATTATGACTAAAATAGTCCCTCGTCCCACCATCAATGTAATACGTGTCTCATGATGTTTAATAATATTTTAAAATCTACTAAGAATCTAAAAATTAACCAATTATAAACAACTGCATGATAAATGATCAAACATGTACTTATCTGAGTCTCTCTCTAAGATGATGTCATTGAAAAAATATAGACCATCAAATTGAATTCTATTAGGTCCATAAAAAATCTCACTAGATCCTACCAAATAATAACGAGATTGAGAAGTATGAATCCTCACTCAAAAAAAATTAATTTCATGTAAATAAAAATGATAACACATAATAAAAAGTAGTATAATAATTTAAAAATGTTTAAAATTAGGGTTACATGGTGAGAATTCATAATAATAGGATAAAACTGAAAGAGAAACGTCTCCACCTGAAACCTGATTTACATGAAGAAAAAACATCCAAAATTAATTAAAATTAACACAGACATTCCACTTGAAAACACAACAGGATCACTCTGAAGGAAATGATACAGAAGATCCCTAAATTATTTTTTTATTTATTCCCACCCATAGATATGACAGATTAACAAAATACCAAATCAATAAATCCATGATCAATGATAATATTCAAGGACACAATCATGAAATCCCATAATCATAGTAAATTTCATAGACATAAGAACAAATGCACTTATCTAATTAAATACCTAATAGAAAAATATGCCAAAAAAGGCCACACATCCTAGTTTAGTCATACTAATGGTAAATGGTTCCTAACACTTGGATACTAAGAATAATGATTCAATAAAATTTCGAAACAATTATATAATGAATCTGTATTAACTTCCATGAAACAAATAGAAGTGTTGTACCCAAAACTACCAAATACTATATACAAAACTCACTAAATGTCAATACCTGGAGGAAACAATCCTAAAATATGGAGAGGGACATACTAGACATAAAAACATGTTGACTCTAGGAAAACTGAATACCCTAGAGACACAAGATCTGACAAAAACATAATGTTAACCCGCTATCATACATATTCCAACCTCACATATAACCCTTAAAAATATTGAATCAAGTGATACATTTAGTAGGAAACTACCAAATGGATTCTATAAGGCATTTTATAGTTGGGGAAAAAAGAGAAAACATCAAAACAAATGATCTAAAAAAGATTGAAATTACAGACTAAGATGGGAAACAACCTTGATTAAAAAAATTATAATGTATTGTTATAATCCAAATATCATGTCAACTAATGTGTTAAAGTATTCATTAGAAATATAAAAAAATAAAAACTTAAACCTAGTTAGGCTCTGATACATCATTTTTGTTGGAAAATTGCCCTACTTGTGTGATTATCCCCATGTAATTTTCCATGTTCTGTAGGGTTTTTATCACTATTAAATTCTAAAATTCTAACATTATGTTTATTTATAGTATAATATAAAAAAACTAAAAAAACATGTTGGAATGAATTCAAAAAATAATGAATAAATCCAATGAAATATTAACCAAAATATATTATGTGAATAAAAACACTAAAAATGAATTAGATATTGGTTATTACTCCACAGAAGAGTAAACATATCACACATGGAAGTGAACTAACTCACATGGAAGTATAAATTAAAACATTGAAACTATGAACATATTATCATAAAAATAAATAAATTCATTTTCATGAATTTCAAGAAAATATAATCAAACATTAATGATATTTAAATTTCAAAAATATTATAGATTCTATTATAATCATAGTATATGAAAGAGTTATAGGAGCATTATTCAATGAAGACCAAAAATTAAAGGGGTTAAAATTTATAATATTAAAAAAATTAATTTCAAAATCTTATTGAAAAGAAACACTAGAAGTATAAAATCAATTCAATAGTTACATGTCAAATATAAAATGAAAAATATATCAATAAAAGGGACATAGAGGATTTAAATTCATTGGCTAATAGACTACATGTGTAATAAAAACATCAGATGGATTACAACTATAAAAAAGATAACTACAAGAGGATTCCATGATAGAAAGACAAAATGGTTAAAATAAGACTAGATATATACCTGATATAATTGATAAAAACATGTTGCAGGTATAAGGATTGTAATAAATATCAACAATGGAAAAATCTATAAACATGATGGATAAAACATTACTAGGTTTTTCTGTAATCTATATTGAGGAAGAAACTTATTAAAAACAATTAATATAATGTTTTATTAATTCAATATTTCATATTAATCGAGATAATATCTAGTATATAGTTATGAAGTAGTTGTCCAACTACACGACTGATGTGAAGATTCCTCAACATAGACCAGATTATTGATTGTTGACCGGGTATGTTATTGTCTAGGTTATACAACCACCATATATAAGATCATGGTCCAATTTATTGTACGTGGAATAAAATGAATCACAACAGATGTTGAATATTTAATTGTTATTATACAACCTCAATAAGATACAATAATAACCCATATCCTTCTCTGATTCTAGTCCATTGAACCAAGGAATAACATCAAGCTTCCCCTTTGAAACATTTCTTCTTTCTCGAACTATGGGATGGAATGACTAATAGAACCCCTCAAAACTAGTGGATTCTACTCTCGATGATATATATTTTGGATAATTAGGGAGAACCTCTATGGGATATCTCTTGAAGAAGCATTGATGCCTGACCACCACACCACTCTCCCTACCAAGGATGAGCCGAACAAGACTAACATAAGAGAAATGGACTCCATGTTGTGTGATTCTATAACATATTTAAATACATGGATTTACAATCACTAAATTTAAAGAGGTTCATATATAAATGGATATGGTGGGTGTAATGGAGACTTAAGCTGGATTTCCAGATCATGGAAACTTGTTTGGTAGTGAAGTTGAGGGTAGTTCACTAATGTTATTTGTGAAACAACTATTAAAAAAATATTAAATCATTGAAATTAACAAAATATATATAAAATATGTGTTTAATTAAAAAATTAATGATGAAATTTGGATAACACATCGACACATCCCGATGACACCTCCAATTATTTTGTATTTGTTCTTCGACCTGAATGAAAAATGAAACAGTGAAATATTATCATTAATATATAGAAAAAATGTAAACTAAAATTTAATTAAAAATACATGTTAAAAAATAATAATTACTTTTTATAATATATATCAATAATCAAAAAAATAATTATAAATATGATCTATGTCACCTATGATACCATTTCTATGTTTTGGGTGCAGTAGAAGCATTGATGGTGGGTGAGAATCCAAATTTATTTATTCAATATGATGGATCATTAAAATTAATTTTAGTCTTTTAAGTACCATGATAAATTAAAATTTTCTCTACTAGATATTTAATAATGTAAGACCAATAACCTAGATAGGATCAATTTATAGGAAATTTTTAATAAATTTACTTAGAATATAGGAAAATGGTTACCTTATTTTTGGAACATTAAACGATTATGATGTTGATCATCCAAATAACCCTCTTGGATTACATAAATTTTATTAGGTGCATCCCATTTTAGAATCCATATTTTGGTGAACCACACATGTTCCTTTGTTCTCTGAATAATTCTGATAGATTTGAAGGATCTAGTGTAGTGAATCAGTCATCTTACATTGATATTCTTAATCACCCATCCTTCAGCCTTAAAGGATTACCTCTAGACAATATTTTTCCTGATAGGAAGAGAGAAAGATGAATCCAGGGATAAATTTATTATGTTCAATGATTCCATGTTTCCAATTCTATGATTAATGATTATCCCTAAATAGTAGGCATAACCAACTACATATTGTATTAGTGTATAGGTTAAAATATTTTTTAATTTCATTATAACCCATGAATAATATAATAATATTTTTCATAACCCATGCCAATAAATGTAATTAAATTACTATTATTTTATGGTATATTCACTAACGTGTGAAAAATTAAATATTATTTAACCGTCTTGTAAATTTAAATTTCTTATCAGAATCAGTATTGATCCTTTAAAACTGTTAAATGTATATTGATTACATGAATAAATATTTTAAATAAATATTTCATTCATAGATAAATATTTATAATCAATAAAACATGTTTAATATTTTTCATTCATCATGTGAATAATATTTATTTCGTTAATTAAGTTCAAATAAAAATTCATCAAAATAAAAACATCTTAGTTTGTGACCCACTAGGGTTCTTTCATGTTGGAAGTAGAATATTGTGTATAATAATTATGTTTACTATATATTAATAGTTTCTAGAACCCATGAGAAATAACTTAATATAAAGATGATGAAAACCACACCTATACACTCAATATTTAATGCAATAACTTTTTCACAATATCTAATCATGTTTGTTTTAAATATGTACCCTAAACATATATCCTCAAATAAAATTTATTTTACAATATTAAATAAACATGTAATTACAAAATGGCCATAAAATTTAATTCAAAATTATATTTTAATCAATGGAAATATATAAGAACTACCATAAAGATGGAAGGGACAAATACTTCCTCAACATACTCAATAATAACACAACACTTGTAGTGCACCAAACAAATCTATAATTTCTATTAAATATATATCCATGGTTTAAAAATACATATATGTTAAGGATTCATGATTTTAATTGATAATAATTTGAAATTCTAATGAACATAATACACGCTCAAATATAGGAATATAAAATGACACCAAAACATGCCGAATTTCTACTAGTGGGTTCGTATTCATATTATCCCCCCTTTATGATTTGTTAGTGTGAACATAATGAGATGAATCATGATCCACATACGTGTACTCTCACTTTATATTCAAGATACTATGTTCCCCATCATAGAATATTATCCAAACTCAAAACTATATTTAACAAAATTTTCCAGAAATTTTATTGTTTCACTTATTGTGGGGAATTACTATGACCTTATTAATAAAACATATACTCAATGAAATTATTAAATAAAATTCCTAGAGAAAAATGAACAATAAATAATATGTTATTATATTTATATTCATTTCACCAATATAAATTTATTTAATGTACAAAAAGTTGGTTATATGACACGAATTCCCATAGGATTAACCACATAGCTTCCACTGAGCTTATTAACACTAAATCTACTCAACATTGTCTACATCGTTTTATCAAGTGTACTATGTAACCTTGAATAAATATATTATTCCTATAGTGTTGATAAATTTTATCAATCTTATAGGAGTAACTCTCAATGTCTTTTCAACCGAAATATCCAATGTATTGACTAGGAAATAATTTTAACCATAAAACCACTCATTTATGTCCCATTGTTTTTTTAAAAGATATCCATGACAACATATACTATTTACCAAAAAATTTCAAAACTAATGACATTCAGGATTCCATCTGACATTTACTTCCCAAGGTATAATCTAAAGTCATTTGGTGACATCATGTGGATTTTACAACCCATGTTAAAATTAGTAGAAATCTTTAGACTGTATTTGGTATTTACCACACATAGTGACTCCAATGAAGAGGCTAAGACCCCATCTAAAATTTTAATGCCTATGTTTATATTTTTAAGGATCCTATGATTAAATTTGGATCATAGTAACAATGGTTTGACTAATAAAATTTTATGGATGATATGAAGTGCTCAGTCTCTCATTGCTAGATGGTAGACTATTTTCATCATCACTTGCGAATGTAGTTGGGGGAAAGATTCATGGTTTCCTCGTTAGCACATGATAATCTAAAATAAATGAGTGAATTTACCATATTATTTATTTTTAATGAATAAAAATATATGATTGTATATATGAGTTACATAATTTTGGATCCATACTAATATTTACAGTCAAATATTTCATGTTAACCTTACTACAAATACAATACCATAAATATCCTTTTAAGGTATCACATTATGCAAGAAATATAGTTAGATTGGTCAAATGAGTTTGATTCATAGGATTAATGAGGGACTATTTTTTATGGTTATTTCTCTACTTATATATAGTTTTAGTATGATTTTATTCTCCATTGATGCAGTGGGTTATCTTTCAGATATATGTATACATGTTCAATATGGGACTATTGTTGTTATTTTATTTTGTCATTTATATTCAATTGATGGAAAATACATGGCTCTAATTTCTTCTTCTTACTCTTATATTATATGATTGTCTAAATAATTATCATTTATTTCTTCTGATGAAACTAAGAGTACAGTCCCACCAAGTTTATTATGGACTCTTTGCAGTAACAATATTATACAGTGTATAGGGAGGAAAGCCTACGTTCATATATCTCTATATACTTGGTCAAGGTTATAGTAAACCCAACATCATGTGTTACACACACACATTCCCACACAAACCCACATACTAAAACACCAACATAGAACCATTCCCATATACATATGCACCCACATTACCCCAACACCCATGAATTCTTTCACATCTACACACTCTACCCTCGACACCAATTTGATAGAAATTTATTTTTCCATAGATAAAAATTTCTAATGATTTTGGCCTATTTAAAATGTGGTTTCTTTTATAATTGGTAATATTGTGGTGATAAAGAAACACAACAATATCATTGATAATGTATAAATTCATCTACTAATATTTTATAATTGATTAGTGGTGTATTGGTCATTTCTAAAACGAACTGATAAAAATAAAAAAATATTTTTTACAACAAATATAGGTATAGTGATCATTCCCTATACCCCCTTCATCATCAATCACCTCATGCCCCATGCTGACATGAAACACTCACACCCTTTTTATTATGAAAAATCCATGTGGCACTGTATAAGTAAAAGAAACTATGAAGTTAAAGAACAAAAAAATTATTAATTATATGATGACACAAAATCCACATGGGTGTTCTTTTGAAATCATCAAGGGTACACAATCTGTTAAAAAATTGTACAAGTCATGTAACATTATTTTACCCAGTCAAAATTCATATCATATCTAAATGGGGTCTTTATAAGAATTATTAACTACTTATTAAGAGAACATTTTAATATGTGTGACAAACAAAAAGGTTGAATAATACATTTCAATGAAGGAGAAAATATTTAATTAATACATTAAATGGAATTTAAATTTAAATTCATAAGGATAAAGAATGAAATAAAAAATTATAAATTTGAATTTAGTATCTCAGATATCACATGATGGATTGGGGTGTAGTATAAGAGCTTATCATGGTCAATACTAATTCAATAATTTTTAGATTTTATGGTTCATTCAAATACTTTACAAGTCATAAACATCATGCACAATGAATGATTTAAAAAATAATATTTTGAAATATGGTCACAAGAACCAGGAGGAGATATTTCCAATGATAATTTATATTTAATATAGAAATATATGTAGAGAGTATTAATCAGTGTTGAGATATTTATTAGATGAAAATCTTTATCATCTAAAACCATAATCAGTCAACATTTGTTACATTTATAAGATACAAGTTTATAATAATTCCAGATGTGATCGAGACATTCTCATTTGATCTCAAAACAATGTTGATACATTATTAGCTTCGAGCATGATGGATAGATCATCTCATATTGTTTTCTTCATCATTGTGATTATTCAATAATTATTTAAGTATCAACAATTCAATCTCATTGATAAGGCATTGGTGGAGGAAGGATAAGAACTAGACTATTCATCAGTTTTGATAGATAGAAATCAATATTTCACTACGCTCAAAAATTATCAAATTCGATCAATATATATAAAATAGGCATACTAATATATTTATAGAGACATGGAATCTGTTAAAATATTTTTTAATTATACAACATCGATTAAATAATAATATAATCTTATATGACTTCGTTCCATGTAAATGGATTGTGGTTTTGTACCAGCTTTCTAACTAATATTTACCACCAGACTCAATCATGCTCTTATATACCTCATATACATTTATAAATAAATATTAATTATCCTCATAAAAACAAATTTTCTTCAAAATAAAAATATATTTAATTTATATAAAAATAAATCAAAAAAACTTATTCCTTGTAATTTAGAATAATATTTATTCCAATTAATTAAATTAAAATTTCATTTATTCGATATAAATGAAAAAACATAGTGTGTGACTGTCTATGATTCATTATCAATTTCATTTTATGGGTTTTATTAAACTCCATGATTAGTCTATATAAATGTTTCATGGTTCCAATCATAATGAATTTAATGTCGCAATATTGATAACCACATAAGAGTACATGTTGTATAATATAATCCCCTTGTCACAATATCCCATAGAGTTGGTATCACACCAATATCATCAGAATATATTCTGGATACATTATTCATAGAATATTTGAAAGAAAATCCTCAATAAACCATGTCCATAAAATATAAGGTGATTTTATTATATCATTATTTGTGTTGAGATGTTAACTTCCATAAATATATAATAGAAAAATAAATTTTTGACTTATTCATTAATATCATTTTAATAATGATGCACCTAATGCATCCTACAACAATAAAAAATGGTTAATTTTATTTGATAAATATAAAAATGCATGTGAGTCTTAATATAAAGCAATAATAACGTTAAATTCTAACGACCATTTCACAAACTTGTGTACAAGAATATATTATGTCACAGAAATTATGAAATTCTAATCAGTGGTTCTATCCCCATAATATATTGTGTTGGATATTACTAAATAAATAAATAATTAGATGGATTATTAGCATATAATGAGTACTCACACATTATAGTCAAAATACTATGTACCCGAACATATATAGTCATCTGATTGTGAAACTAAATTTAGGCATATTTTTATTCTATTTACCGGTTCTCATAAAAACATGGAACTGTTTTGACCATATCATTGTGATAATTACATTACTACATTATTAAATTATAGTCACAGAGAACTATGAATGATATGAAATCATATTTTATATTTAATCACATATTTTATTATGAATTCAATATAAATTACAAATAGTTTGTTCAACAACTCCATCTCGAACACAAACATCGATGAATAGGAATTTTTACCATAGATCACTAACTCAATGTTACATCACATGATGCATGATGGATTTCAGAAATTAGCCCACAATATTTATAATTAAATATCTATATTTGAACAGTTTAGGTCATCTTGTCCATATAATAGAGATATCATCACACTACGAATTCAAACATGATATAATCATTATGGGACACCGTATAGTCAGTCAAAGTTAATCACTGAATCAACTTGATATTTTGAAAAACAAAACAATAACCACATTCACAATCCCATCACATTATAAAACATTTTATTCCATATTCAGATGCTACCACATCTTCCTACCCCATTACTTACTTTGGAACATGATAGTTTCCACCAAGTGTCTGTGTTGAAGAAACCTCCTATTCCATCCAAACATGGTTGCACCATTATTTTGTTGTCACCAAGATGTCTTCAAATAAGTTTTATTTGTTTCGCGACTAGTTAAATCATTAGTAGTGGGTGATTAACTGAATGGTTTTAGTCAATATATTCTTCCTTTCACAATATTTCAAGTGGCGTAGACTCTATTACTAAGGAAAATTATCCCAATATGATAATAGATTAATAATATCATAAAAACCGAAGAGGATCTTTTTTATATCAAATTTATAATAATTTATTTATATTGGGATAAAATATTTACTTCATATTATATAATTTATCCACTGATTATGACGATTATTAAAAGAACCGATATCATACTACCTTCTTTGTTCAGCGATGATCCATGTGTAGAATCCATCATGTGGTAATCCAAATAGTATCCTTTGATTTAAAAATGACCCCATATGATTTTTAGGTTCTATAAAGGTGAATAAAATATCATGCAATGTTTTTATTGATAGCTAGTCCATTAGGATTGAATGAATATATTAAGATCATCTCTCTCTCTCTCTCCCTTTAGAAAAGGTGATGAAGAATATTCAATAGAATGGTACATTATATGTATGGATTCTTAATTCTCAGTTTCATGATTAATGATTATCCCCTAACAATAGACGTAACAATCTATTTATGATTATGGGGTTTTTGATAAAATACTATTTAATTTCATAGAAACCCTTAAATATTAATACAACCTTTATTAAACCCCATGTTAACAATAATAATAATGTTACTTTTGTTTTATGGATCATGAATTAACTTCCACAATAACAAATATTATTTTACCAGCATGATATTAATATTTGTTACTGATCAAGATCTTAGTTTGTCTAAACTACTAGATATTATTGAATGAAAAAATAAATAATTTAATTAATTATTTCATTCTTCAATTGATACATGTGAATGATAAAGAATGTATAATATTATTCCATGACCTTTAGGATAATATTTATTTCCTAGATTAATGTAAAATAATATTTAATTCATATCAAAGGTAAGACATACTATGTGAGCCTCTAGGATTCATTATCATTAGAATTAGTCAATTTTCCTATTTTCCATTATTACAACCAATAAATGGGTTATGTCATCCAAATGAAGTAACTTGATGTATTAACTATAAAAACCACATGTAAGTGATCATTGTCTAATATAATATCTTTTTCATAATATCTCATCAGGAATGTTCCACATCCTTTTCATTATTCTATATTCATGGCATGTAATTATTTAAAAATGTGAAATAAACATTTCATTAACTAGTGGACAAGAAATTTAATGTGACGGGTTTATTTCAATAAAACAATTGAGATATAAAATTCCATAAAGATGGAATTTATGAATCATTTCTCAATGTATTCAATAACCACTCATCAATTATGACACACCCAATGTATCAAACATTTTCATGCACCTTATTATTGTGGTTTTAAAAAAAATCTATGTGTGTGGCACATAATATGCATTAATAATAATCATAAATTCAAAGGATCATTACAAATCATTGTACGTATGAATACCTGATTATTCCAATACAAGTGAAGATATTACCATCAGGTCTATTCTTATTATATCTCATCTTATTGATTTACATTTGATGACATAATAAGAATAAGACTCGTATTATTAAAACTACTCACATATAACATTCCATATATTGTGGTCCATATTATAGTACATTTTCGAACCAAAAAAGTATATTTCCAATTATCATCATTGTATTTCATGATTCTCATCATAGTGGGGAACATGAATGAACTTATCAATGTTACAGATACTCTAAGACATTATTATATCAATTCCATTTAGAATAATTAAATATATGTTAAATTATTATTTTTAATATAAAATCATACAATATAATGTACAATAAAATATTTGACTCTATGATAAAAACTCAAAAAAACTATCACTTGGACAATAGCCAACTTAATATGAATTTCAATCTGATAGACCCCACATGATAATTATGTTCCTACTATTTTAATGCTATAGTGAATGGGTCTGACACATGGTCTTCCATGGAAATACTAGTCATGTTATCCTCACCTCACAGAGAAAAATAACTCATGTGATGATACTTCTAAAGTATATGCTTTGTCTACTAATGTGACCTTGGATTCTTGTTAAGTGGAATTGATTCGGGGTTATAAAAATATAGTTTTATAGGATATTTTATACTAGGTCACATGATACTTTTAAAGTAATATGTCATGAATATATATTATTATCAATATGAAAACACATCAACTAGACCTGTCATTGGAACAATTCTCTGACTCATAATTTATGAAACCAAATTCTATTTTCACCTCATCCAAGAAAGTGTTCAATGACTTGGATTCTCATTTTAATCCATAAATGGGTTTTTGCGATTTGAAAATGTAATTGGAATATTTTGGATTCAATAACCCATCATGTTGTTTCATATATACTTATCAATTAAGGTTCCTTTTAAGTAATTATGTTTTTACTTCCATCTACTGAATCTGATTTTCATGGATAATTTCAATTGAAAGTAGATTTTAGATGGATTTCATCATTGCAACTAGGGAAAATGTTTCATCATTATCAATTACTTAATTTTGTAATAACCCTTATGAAACCATTCACAACTTATAGGAATTTAAATGACCATCCATGTCCACTTTATTCTTGAATACACATTTACAACTAATATGATTTATATCAACAGAATGATCTACCAAAATCTAGACCTGTGTTTTTGTACTTGAAATCCATTTTTTTTTCATATTTTCACAATAGAATTTATGTTCCACTTATTAATTACATATATGATAGAGTGTCATTATTATAAAACAAATTATTTATTCCACATCATAATTGACTATAAAACCATGTCATTATTGTTTTTTATCCACTCTTTTTCTCATATAGAGTAATTTTATCTCTAGAAAAAAATTTCATCCACGAGTACTTTTGGGATTTTTTATTCATCCAACTCTTGGGTATATTAATCCTGAATATAATTAATTTTTATCATATTTCCATAATATCATTTTTAGATTGTATCCCTCTAATGAAATGTAGTAATTATTTCAACCAAAACCTTTTCATATAATAGGGTTTTAGTAAATATTCCTTTCCTTCCATGGGATATCCTATATTGTTACAATTCATGTAATTAGATAAAATCATGTTTTATAAAGACTCTGTTCCAAATTATTTTCTATCACACACAAGTAAATATGAAAATATGGGTTTCATTCCCTTCCAAAACTGGTACGGTATATTATTTTTCTCTTTAGTTGGAGCACTGTTTAGAATGTATGTTTTTGTTTGTGACATGTATCCCTTAATGAATAATGAAATACTTACATGACAACACATTGATAAAACCATATCTAACATAGTATTGTTACTCTGTTATCATATAAATTTTTACTATGGTGTTTATGGAGGAGTTATTTGGGATACAATCCCATGTGCCTGTAAATAATCAAGGAAATATTATTTAAGAAATTCTCCCTCATAGTTTCAATAGTGATTCTCAATCCTCATACCAAGATGGTTCTATACATCATTCCTTTATTCCAGAAATATATAAAAGGAATAAAAATTATACCCCATCATGTAGACATATCCATATCAACTAAATTAATCTTAAATAATAAGGAAGTAAGAGTACCCACCCCTTACATCACCTAAAACGGTCAACAAAAATCTGTATGTACAAATTTATAATTCCCTTTTGACCATTCAATTTTTATATAGATAATGGGCCTTTGGTCATTTTATCATTTTACCATGCCGTACATACACCAATTGTTTTTAGTTCAAAATAATATGAATATTCATCCCTATGTAATTTAGTCAAATTATTTTTAACATGAACTAACTAGTGATGATAAAGTTGGGTGTGGTATAATTCAGGTCATGTCTTTTTTTGTAGATTTTCTATTCATGGTTTTTTTATTCCGATACATAAGTTCCCTTATTTAAATATTAATTACTACAACAAATGTTATCCCTAAAAAATATGAAATAATTAATGGAAAATTTGAAATTATATGCATCGATATCAATCTTGTACATAAAAATAATGTTTTTGGTAATGGATATAATATAATACCTATCTTCAAAAACCATGATCATTCATTTTGGAAATGTTATGTGGTAGTCTCCAATAGATATAAAAACATTATTATATCTACTTCCTTCATTTAGATCTACCTTCCCTCAGTAATTCATCATGAATCTACTCATTTATTTTATTTCAGTACATATTTGATCCCTAAAAGTTATATCTAAAACCCAATAGTTTGAAATATAAAAATTACACCTGATAAAAATGTCACTAGAAGCATCCCCATACTACTTTTTCTTGGTGTAGTATTTCCTCTACTCACCCGTTTTTCCACATGATAAAAAACATCCTATTCCCTAGCATTCCCCTTGATATTACTCTTTGTAGAAGGATTTATCTTTGAATATTTTTTCTTAAGGAACATCGCTTGCCCTTCTGTTTGATCAACATAATGAAAAAGGACATTATTGATTCATCTCCCTATCTACTTGGTGAAGATGTGTAAGAAGATAAAGTAATGTACTCTCAGTTTCCTTCGTATTAAAATTCAAAAAATACATGAATAATCTTCAAGAAGGTGATGCAAGTATGATATCATTGCAATGTTCATCATGGAGTTTGAAACCTAGAACCTCTTGGCACTAAATATATCTGATGATCACTACAATGTCTGTTGTATTTAGTGCATCTTTTCCATGACTACCCTCAGTAATTACCATTAACATCTCAAAACAATCTTTTATATCTCTCCCTCATATAAATAAATGAAGATGCTCAAGTATTATATAAGAATCCATGTGTTCATGAGACCCCATGAGTTCACTTTATATATATGATGATATTAAGCATATAATTTTCACCACATCTTATGAATTTTTTTCATATACAAGTTACTCTTCATCACTATCATTCATTTCTTGTGGGTTAGGAAGTGACAATTCTAGAATTTAAGATTTATGGTCATAGAACAAAACCACTAGATGGAATCTAAAATATTCAAAGAACTTACTTCTATAGATGTGTTTTCATTTTAGAAATAAAGATTTTAGGTATAGTGTGAATGATATCTTTTAATTTATTCTATAATTCTGAATAAGATATTATTATAACATTTAGTTCATTAAAATGTATTTTGGAAATAATAATAATTTTTATCAATAATTCATTTATTTAGTCAAGTCCCAATATCACTCACAATTTAACCCAAATTTTTAGTTTGTATGACATTCTAGTGGAATGGATCTATATTTCCATTCATAATTGTCTATAATTTATCCATGAAAATTATAAGATACTATTTATATCGAATTTCATGAAAACTATGGTCTTTCAGCTACTTGATATTTTGAGTAGACTCCAAAATCCATAATCTTTGACTAAAATTTATTGAAAGCATACTTCCAAATTTTATATTATACATATATCAGTTCTTTAATTCAATGTATTTTTACGTAATTCAACCATAAAACATCATGATAACTCCCTAATAAAAGAAAATATCCAAGATTATTCCATATAAAACCATTTTTATATGGTTCCACTCCCAATCAATTAATAGAATTCATAATAACCTAATGTTAACATGAGATATTTTTTTATTATGAGTAAAATATTATTATTTAATATTTTTATTATAGTGTTAATATAAAATGGATATTTCTAAATTTATTACCCTTTTGGGTTAAAAAAGTAACACATAATCCAATTATTTAAATTCTATCATTACAAACAAATTCAATTATTTATGTGAGTATACTATTCTATCTGTTATATAAATAATTCATAAGATAGAAAAAAATAGATTAATAAATGACACATTCAAGAGCATATTTAATGATAGATTTATTGAGGAGAAAAAAATGTTCTTTTGACCTCGGGGAAAAACTAATTGTGTTGGTCTTGGAATGGTATTTTGCATTCCATATGTCCAATGGGGTATCATTTTGGTTGGAATCATCTAGATTTTGTCTTGAACAACCTCTAAGTGACTTGGTATAATCCATTTATTATAAATATTTATAACAAACAAAAAATTGAGGGGAACAAAAGGATTGATTAATGGAGTGTGTATAAATAACACTAAACATTCAAGTACTACATAATAATAGTCAGTGTGATAAAACATAATCCATCATTTTAATCTAATTTTAATAATTGAAAACACGTTCAATAAAATAAATTAAATAAAACTAACACAAAAACTAGCTTTATTTCTACTCACTAACAGTCATGGACATGCAATGAATATGTACACTAAATAACAATAATTTATTATTCTTCTTAATTATTATGATTAGCAATTGTAAACTAATAAGTTAATTCCCTTTCAACTTAATGATTCTTGAATTATCTTGGTTATATCCATAATATTGGAATTCATGAAAAATATATTGGTGAACCAATAATGAAAAATTATTAATATAAATTGATATAGAATTTAATAATTCCATAAACACATTAATATATTTTCAAAACTCAAAAGTTCATATCAATGTAATATTATTTTTATTCTACAATTATAATTTTAATATAATATAATATAGAATTTATTCTATGAAAACATGGTACGTAATATTGAGATACACACCATGAATCTCATTTTTGTGAATCAATGTTACAAACCTAGGGCTTCATCATGTACCTCATATGGGATACATGGTGTGCGCCATTAATCAACACACTATGTATCTCCCTTTACATGTTCTTGTGATACATTTATTGTTAATTAAAAAAATCTTGTTATATTAAATGGTTTGTATTAATGAGTAAATAAAAATGTGGTTGGAATTCCATGGGTTTGTGTAGCCAAACTCTAAACATTGTGTGTTCATTGGAAAAATGAATACACATTGTGTAAAAGAAATCTACACACCATGTGTATCACACGTTATGGTTTTTCCCATCCCACTAAAGGAACCAATGTCTTCCCAAAATATTCCACTTAAAAATTTGTACAGGCCAGCTATACACTATATGTTTTCATGCCTCCCCAAATTTCTTACCATGTACCATAAACAAGGGAAATGATGATCTTTTCATGTACACTAACTACAAATCGTGTATGTTATTATTTCAATAGGATATTAATATCATGTAGTTTGACATAGTATATCACCACATATATTATGAGAATCTCACTACTAATCTATGTATACTACATTGTGTGTACACCATATACACATTGTGTAATCTGACAGGTCATTGTCTTGGTTGTCCGGGTCTACAATGGGGTTTCAATAAATTCACCATGTGTAGTTACTGGTCGACACATCATGTATCCCGCTACATAGATAAGTGCAATGAACATGGGTATATGGCATATACTCAGGTTACATGCCATATAGTCACTTGAAATCCAACTAGAATCCTCAACATATTATGCTGAATTCTTCAGTAATTCATTATCTGTTATGATCCTTTTAGGAAAATTAAACATTTAACGATGATTCATAATATTTAGCGTACATTTTTTTAAAATATGAATATAAAACATATGTACATGAAAGGAATATATGATCACTATTGCGCATATAGATAAAAAATAATATAAAAAATTATAAATGGGAAATTTGAAACCTCTTATTGGACATGAAGGTTCTAGGTGTGTCATGAGTGACATTATTTTATGACAAACCAAATGGTTTAAGTCGATCAGAATTATCATTCACAATATTATATTTGATGTAATCTCCATGACCAATGAAATATTTTCAATCATATATTGATGTTAGAAAAAAACCCACACCCCAAAGAGGATCTATTCATGTTATATTTATAATTTATTTATTTATATTTTTTGAAAAGGGGTTTCTTGTTTTAGGAAGATTCTATATTTTTGATGTTGATCTTCTGAAGAACCATTCTCTAATTACCATCATTTCTTTATGAGGATCCAAGTGTGAAATCCCTCTAGTGGCGATCTAACCAATATCCACTTTTATCCAAATGATTACAATTAATTTTCATGTTATATCAAGGTTTATTAATTTCCTTTCATTGATCATCTTAATCACTCTTCATTTGGGCATAATGTACTCTCTCTTGATCTAGTTGATCCAGGGAGGATGAGGAGTCGAGAGAGAAATAATTTTTGCATAATTATTCTAAATTCTCTATTTAATTATTAATGATTATACATATACAATATACATAACAATTGATTTATATTTATAGGATTTAGATTATAATATTATTTAATTTAAAATTGACCTTGAAAAATTATATCAATCTTTATTGAACCCCAATCCAAAATGAATAATAATAATATTATTATTTTATGGTGTGAATGTTAACTTGTGCAATAATATATATTATTTAATCATCTTGTAAATTTTTATTTGTTACTGTACATGGTATTGTAATGTTTAAACTCCTCAACATATTTGGAATACCCAAATTGATACATTAATTACTTTTTTTTCATCAATAAATATTGTTTATCGATAAAACATGTATAATGTTTTCTTAGTAATGAGGTTATTATTTATTTAGTTAATTAAATTTATATATAATTTAGTTATGATCAATAAAAATTCTTAGTGGGTGTCTTGGTGTGATTCTATTTCATTAGGATTAGACTAACATTCCTATAGTCCAAGATTACAGTCTTGCATTAGTTCAAGGCACGAACGAGAGGAATATTATTGTCACAATGATGAAAAAAACATAATAATTATCACCATGTAATATAATCCATTATTTAAAATATCACATCGAGTAGGTTTCACATACATGTCATCAACCTATGTACTCGATATTCCTTTTATTGACTATTTGAAATAAGCAGGTCAATAAACCCTGAGTGAAAAATTTAATGAGATGATTCAATTCCCGTCAACTGTTTGAGATATAAACATCCATAAATATGGGAGGGAAACACCTTCATTTACATATTATTTAACAAAACATCACACATGATGCACCCAACATATCTAACTATTTCATGAAATGTAATTTCATGGTTTAGAAAATTCATATACGTGAGTGATTCTTAATACGAAGTTAAAAATAGCAATGTTGAAGGAACATTATATATTCATATAGATATGCATATTTTAGGTCACCAAAACTTTTTGAACTCATACTGGTGGGTCTGTTCTCATTATTTTCCATCTTGATATTACATAGTGTGAAAATAATTAGATGAAAACTCATAGGATTATGAGTACTCCAACAAGCGAGTATATATACTATCTTCCACCATCATATTAAATTATCCAACCAAAAAAATTTAATAATATATTCATTGAATTTAATTGTTATAATAATATTAGTGAACTTTTATGACCTCTGTAATGAAATAGATACTAATTGATCTTATTACTTAAATGTATAGAAGAACTCTAAAAATTATGTAATCAAATACATTATTAATATTAATATTATAAAATATAAATGTAACAAAACAAAAAAATTCATGTTCTAGGATACCATTTCAAATAATTTAGACCGATAATCTTCCACTGAGCTGACTAACACTTCATCCACTATACAATTTCCGTTTGGTTGTGTCTTGTGTACTACTTCAACTAGCATATATCCGAACATACTGAGGTTTTGGTGGATTATATCCATCTAATAAGTGATAAACTCAATGAAATATCCTCTATTATATCCATTAATTTTACTAGATAAAAAATTGATACCAAAACCATCCATTTACCACCCATGGTTTGACTAGAAGTGATTAAAGACACTATCTTAAATTTATTTCCCATGATAAGACTGATTGAGAGTCTGGAAAACAACTGAATTATAATTCCCATTTTCCAATATAATAATATTTGGAGACTCTATATATAATTTATATCTAATATTCAAATTTTTAAGGACCTTGGAAACCCATTTTTAATTTCCCACCCATGTTGGAATCCATAGACAGACTAGGAAACCATCATAAATTTTACCGCCTATAGATTGATTGATGGTAAGACTAGGAATAAAAATTTCATTTATCACAAATAGTTATACTATCCATGTGCATGTGATTTCATTCGGTTAAATATATATCATCTAGTGATGATAGAGGATTTATATCATCATTTCCCAATGTTGGAGGTGTCAGGTGTCGTGGTTTCCTGGTCAACACAAGATGAACTGACATGATTTACTACATATCTTATGTAATTGCTCCATTATTTTTAAGTGATCACAGACACAGATATGATCACATATATAAGGTAAATCATTTTTGGTTCTTAAATATGTTTTATTCTCAAAAATTAAAAAAGTAAAATTGTGAACATGTAAACTCTTTTGTCTCGGTTTTATATAACAAGTTTTAAAATAGACCTGGCTAGATTTTCATGATGCGTTTCAGATATAGGACAGAGGAGGGATATGGATTTTTATGTTTATCCCTCCATGTATATATTTGTTTTAGTTTAATTTTGTTCTTGATTGACATGGTGGATTTCTTATTGATGTATGTATACATGTTCAGTATGATAAAATTATTTTAATAATTTTCCAATGTTTATTTTTCACCGATGGTTGACTCTGGACAATAATTCCTTACACTAATGCTGGTGTTGTATGATGGTTCAATTATCTATCATCTATAGCATGTGATGATACTAAGAGTATAGTCTCTCTATATTGGTTATATATTCTTATTTACCACTACCATTTTCTGGGGTATAAGGATTTCTTCCCAATGGCATTTATTTCTATTATCCAGATCGTTTTTTAGGAAGCCACGGGTCAGTGTGTTACACACACCCATACCCACACACATATGCACACACTGAAAAACCCACACACAAAAGTTCAAGCACCCACACTCACTCCACACTTACACCATGTGTAATTGCACATCCATGCTTAGTATATGATCACACCTATTGATTATAAATAATAATTTTATTGCTAAAAAGATATAATTATTTAGGTTTATTTAATAGTATGTATATATTTTCATGACTAAAAATAATTGATAAATACACTATTCATCATCCCTGATAATGTATACCCATTTTTACAATTTTTTTATCACTGATAAAGAGTTAATTATCACTTTTACAAGAAGATATGATAAAATAAGAAAATTTTTTATCATGTAATTTTGGTTTTGTTCTCATCCCCCTATAATCTCCTCATCATGCTCATGTGTAATTATCACCAAAAATTTAGTTTAAAAAATATTTTTTCCACCCTGGATAGACGACATGTGGAGAATATAATTTTTGTAGCATTTTTTAATTAAATGATGACCAAAAATCCACATAGGAGTTCTAGTGCAATGAATAATGGTAGTCAATATGTGAAAACAGAGTATTTGTTAAGATAACTATTTTATCCAATAATAATTCATGGAATCTGAAGATGGTTAATTCATATGTGTTATTCTATAATATTTAATATATCATGGGTATATCAGCATGAAATGAAAAATAATAATAATATAATTTGATGAAGGATCATGAACAATTTATTGCTTGAAATGAAATTTTTCTTTAAAATACATAATTATCATTAATGAAATAAATAATTATAAATTTTAATATGGATGTTATGATATCTCATGATGGTTTTGGGTGTAGAAGAAGCAGTTATCATGGAAAATGAAAACTCAGTAATTCATGGGTTCAATGGTTTATTTTCTTATCATAAGATAAGTAATCATCATGACCAATGAAATATTTCAAATAAATATCAAAAATGAAGATCACTAGAACCAATATGAAATATATTTATGTTAAAATTATAATTTATTTAATAATAGATAAATAAAGAATACATTGGCCATGAGATCATTATTCATTGAAAGATAGATCGTCTGAAATCTTTTTAGATAGACAATAATTATTATTTAATGATCCATTTGTAGAATCCCAGTAGTTGTGATCCACATGTGCTCAATTGTTCTCTGAACAACACTGACGAATTTTCATGTGCTTTCTTGGTGGATCAATTATCCCAGGATGTTCTTCATGAATGATGTGATGATTATGGGCTTGAAGAATCATCCATATAATATAATACATAAGATGATAGAGAATAAAGCAGATTACAAAGATCATTATTTAGTCATTATAGAGAGATCATGATTTCATTGGGCACATTGATTATAAATTTCGATCAAACTATATGAAATAGTTATAATTGTTTATTTATAAGGATAAGTTTTTGGTTAAAATATTGTTTAATTTTTGTGCCTCAAATAATATAGTAAACCTTATTTTTCCTCATACATTGTTATTATAATAATATGATTAGTTTATTAATGAGTATGATAACCATCCCCATGATAAATATTATTTTAACGAACACATCATAACCCCACAGATGTAAAAAACATGGGATTTTTAAATTCCACAGGTATTATAGTATATGGGTTGATATATTTTTTAGAACATTGTTTAGTATTCATGTTTTAGTTTTCTGCATCATTCCCCAAATAGATAATGGAAAACTAGCATGACTCCTCATTGATTTCACCAAGGCCAATATGAGTTGGTTTATCCTTTCACATACATTATTCTTCTATGGTGTATAATGAGTGAGTTGAGATATAATCCTAAACTCATATAAATAATCAAGGACATATTTATTAGGATATTATCATATATGGGCTAAGATGAGTTTTTTAATATTTTTACTAAGAAGGTTATGAGGTTTATTCTAGTATTCCTTGAATATATCAAAGTAATTGTACATATACTCCATAAAGTAAATATATAAGTACCTATTACTATCATTTTTAATATTTATGAATTATAATTACCCAACCATCACTTCGAGTAGGAATGGTCCACACACTATAGTATGAACTAATTCAAGAAGATATTTTTTTCATTTCAACTATTCAACTAAATGGGTCTTTGGTCATTCTCCCATGTAAAAATGAATGACATACAACATTTGGATTAAGATTAAATAAGTTCCAATATATATTGGTTTTATTTAGTCAAATATTTTTCATTTACCTGATCTAGAATGTGATTCCAATGTTTTATATGGTATGATTCTTGTGTTTTAGTTTTGTTGTCTCATGTTGTTACATGGTCTCTATAGTTCTGCACATAATGTCAGTTATTTAAATTTTCCTTTGCATATAAAATGTTACAATTGTAAAAGAAGAAAAATTTATCAAAAAATTCGAAAATAAATCAAATTTTGTCGATTCTTGATACATAAATAATGTCATTTTTAGTACATGGATGTTTATAAAAATCATTAAACACCAATATATTAACAGTTGGAAACGTGATGTGGTAGTATCCCATAACTACAAAAATCATGTTTATATCTTTTGGCTACTCATATATCTGCCTCACATCATTGAAATATCCGGAATCTTCAATGTTCCTATATGTGAATATATATGTTTGCACCAAAAGTTTTATATACTACCCAATTTATAGATATAGATAAATTTCACTTGATAAAAAACACACCTAAATCATCCCACTACTTCTCTGGCTAGGTGGATTCATTCATCCAGTGGGCCTTCACAACACATGTGATTCAAATATAATCATATTCTTTAAATTTTTTCCTTGATCATCTTTTCCTTGGAAGAATGTTGTGAAGAAACATTGGGCATAGAGCACTTCACATGGTCATTATGTATTTTCAGCATAATGACCGAATAATTTTTGAGATTATTCACATTATCTACTTGGAGAAAAATAGTAAGATGATCTGGGAGATTACTTTAAATGTTGTTTATATTAAAATTTAAAACAATAATGGAGATGATATAAGGGAGTGATAAAAGTATGAGATTACTGAATAGATCATTAGGTAATTTAAAACCTAGAATACCT
The DNA here is from genome assembly GCA_963277665.1 of Viscum album. NCBI lineage: Eukaryota > Viridiplantae > Streptophyta > Magnoliopsida > Santalales > Viscaceae > Viscum > Viscum album. The sequence continues at coordinate 1,691,502,087 of OY728120.1, forward strand.
AGGCCCAACAAGTGCACCATCTCTAATGCTACACTATAAATTATCCTTTGAAATATAAATGTTTTCCTATATATTTCTATCCTCCTATAATCTAATATAATTTCCAACCATTATATAATAATCCATGTCTTCCTCATACGACATGAGTCTACTGTATGAATATTATAACATCAATCATTTACAATAAACCACACAGTGTTTTTAATGGAACTAAATATATATATATATATATGAACTAATAATACATGTCTAAATGATGATAATTAAACATAATGAGATTATAAAAAAAAAAATAAACATACATGTCTAATAAGGTGGAAAATATGTTAGAAACATTCCCTAATAAACAGAAAATACAATATAAGGCACATTGACTTAGGAACAATACCCCTAACATCTAATTCCCCATAAAATACAAAATTTTCACAATTATTTACATTTTAATGATTATTAGATCATAATTATTTGTCTGTTATTACTTATCAATAAATTGAAAAAAAACAACCGTAAATCTTAATATGTGATAATCTCCCACATATATATGAAATTATATCATGATTATTCACAATATTCACTTCCATGTAAATGAATTATGGACTTACAAAACCGTAAATTCATGTAATTTCATTTTGTAGAAGATGTGTGTGTAGATAACTAATTTAAAAATAAAATATAGTGAGTCATTTTAAAACAATATTTTAATGAAGAAATATAAATTCAAATTTCAAATTAATTACATGTAAAACAACTTCCCCACATTCATGTTGTGCTCTTCAAAATCAACTAAATGCAAGATATCTTCATTCATTAATCTCAACGGATATTATATTCCACATATATCAAATGTCATCTGAAAATCATATATATATTTCAATGCTGAATAATCATGAAATATTCTATATATCCCATAAAACGTTCGATGTACCAATAATCAATTGTTCCAGAACATTTTGTTTCATTTGCGCTATTTTATATTATTTTAAAAAATACTATATAATATAAATGTCCCTAAACAGACTATGTAATTTTTAATCAATTATTAATTAATATACGAAAACCACAAAACTCATATTAAATATATCGAAGAATACAATATTGTTAAATTAAAAAATGTCCTAGACAATCCCCTTATTTGGTGATATCTTCAGAAAGAAATTTTAATAGAGCATTTGGATCTAAAATATCTGGTATTGATACTCTAACCTAAACCATATTCATAGACTAGTGATGTATAGAATCCCCAAAAAATGCACGAGTCCCAACACAACAATAGGTATATGAGGATCTCTAGCAAACAACTTACAAAATACATTTTGGTCTAAGTAAGTTGGTGGAGGATCAAAGTAAGCTTATGGGGAAAGGTAGTCCGGGTGAGCTGGCTAGGAAGGCTGAAAAATGAAAAAAAATATTATTATTATTTATAATGTATAAAATAGAAAAATTTTGACAAATAAATAATATACTGATTGGTTCATGTAAGGAGGTGGACGTTCGATGTTGGAAAATGTGGTATAGTAGTCCGGCTGAGCATGATAGGAAGGCTGAAAAATTGAAATGTTATATTAGTGTTTATAATTTATAAAATTGAAAAATTTATGAAGAATAAACAATAAACCAGAGATGGATATGCAAACTAGGTAGGTTATGCAGATGGAGAAGTGTATTCTGGGTGATCAGGATGGGAAGGTTGAAAAATGAAAAAGTTATATTTGTGTTTATAATTTATAAAATAGAAAAATTGATGACAAAGATGTAATATACATGGGAAGGTTTCATAGATGGTGACTAGCTTTACAAGTGTTCTAAAAAATACTTATCCACTGATTAATGAATATTATCACCCATATATTGTTTTGTATTTTCCATCTCAACTTTTAATTATTCTACATCTATGTCAGTTGATTGCAAACTCTGAGGAAAAAACTTTTGAATACTAACTGATGACTGATATCCCCTAAACTGTACAAGTTGTTCTACCATTCCTAATGCAGTGGCTAGGGTGTCTATCCAACCCTTGTGGATAAATTTTCATGTGTCTCTTACTAAAAATTATTATCCTAAAATGATAATGAAAATGTTATATTAGTGTTTAAAATTTAGAAAATATAAAAAATGATGAAAAATGAATAATATTTACTTTCAATTTTATAATCTACTTGATTATCTTTCCTTTGTACGATATTGTTCATTTTTCATTATTATTTCTTGTTTCTAATTTTCAGGGTGAGTGGGAGGATAAGGAGGACCATGATGAACCTCTTCTGAAACACTACTAGATCGAGGTCTTAATGCATCCAATTTTTCTTCAGTCATTTTCTTCTCCAAATATGGATACCATCCATGTGATAAAGTATGGGGGTATAAACATCTCAACTGAATCTCTTTATGAGATATCCAAGAGGAGTATTATAAAAAAACAAATATGCAATTAGAAAAATATATATTAAAATTTAGCATATAAAATAATTATCATACCAAAACTTTTTCTTCATGACAACTATCAACAAATCACATCCATATATCTTTACCTATAAACTGATACATGAGGTATTATGTTCCAAACCAAATATTTCCAAAAAAAATTATCGAACAACCACTAAAGAGAGATTATTTAGCTTTATTTCATTGGTCTCCTAAAAAATGAATTTCATCTATAATTGAATAAATAAAATATGTCATTTAAAATATTTAATATTCAAAAAATTAGATAAAATAATTCAAATAAGATATTTTACAATCAAAACCACCCAATTTTGTTGTTTCACCATCCAATACACTAACATCCAATCCAGAAATAAAATACTAACCATGCAATGGCTCTGAATCTGTATATAGCTGATAAATATAACCTCATTTTTTCAATTTTCATTATTATTATCATCATAATGGATGTGAAAATAGTCATCATTAGAAGAAAGTGATTGTTTTATTAAATGTGTAATACCATGTTTTCCAACAAGAGAACCTGATATTTTAGTTATAACATGATAATTCTCCTCTTCCAAGGACGCATCCATTTTCAATAAATAATTTTTTGTAAATGAATTGTTTTCTTTCATTGAATAAGTATATTACGGAATATTTAATAATATAGAAAAATAGATATACCTCGGTAACATATCATCTCTATCTATAAATGACATTTTTATGAGAACGTGTAATAAAATTTAGTATACCTATATATCATTATAAAAACAAATATATAAAAATATGAATTAAAAAATAAGTATTTTAAGAAGAGGCAAACATATGTATGTTTCAAAAAAAGAAAAAAACAATTAATAATTATCAGAAAATTTAGTAGAATAATTTTTTTCCCATATACCTTCATCATGATCATTATGAATTGCATCCACTATGTTTGTCTTATAATCATTTTAAACATTTCAAAATTGTTTAATAGATGAATAAGGATCATATAAATAAATAACATCGTTATAATCATCCTCATCTCCCATATGCCTTCCCGAACTCCAAAATATGGATTTGGGGAAGAAATTGGGGTTTTTATCTTTGGCACTCGAAAAATGAACAACATCAGTGAAATCCATCACACCACTATTCTGAATAGTACTCTTGTCATCTATATTTTTTTTTTAAAATGTGTAACCATTAATATAAAATCCAATAAATGTTGTCACATTAAGATATTCCCCCCTGATTAACAACTTCAATGATTCTGATGTAGATATATTTGTAGTGGCATTATCTATAAAAAATCAAAAAAATGTCTTCTTATGCTCAATAATCAACAAGTATTCATTTATTTTATGATGTCATAACTTTAATTAAGAAATATGTTATGATATATATGATTAAACCTCATATTTATTGTTCAGAATATATAAGTGTGCATGAATATATTTATCACAAGGAATGAACTCTACCTTGGTGTCTAAACCATTATTCCTTCACTAGTAGGGACTATATTTCAAGATTAAAGGAGTCCAATCTGCCTCACATCATATAAATAGTGACTATAAAACTGAATCACCTCTTTTAATACGTATTTTTGAACAATAAAGGCCAATGTTCGATAAGGATTTTTAATATATCCCTTAAAAAATTTCCCATATCTTTTAAAATGATACATCTATCATAAATAAATTTCTTACATATTCTAATCTCATTCACCCAATTAATCAGTAGATGAACCATTATATCAAAATACATAGCTGGTGAATCCATTACTTGTTGAAAACAAATAATATTTTTTTCATTATCCAACACATATAACAAATTTGGATCAATGACTTTTCTACCAATGTATTTTAAAAAAATTAAATAAAATGATGGAAGTTTTTCTAATAGTTGTCAGCAATATACCACACACTGCTACTGGTAGGAGTTGTCTCACCAGTACATAGAAATTATGATATTTAATACCTATTAATTTATAATCCTTCAATGAATCCTAGTTATTTACATTTGAATAAAAACCACTTGGTACATTAATACCATGGACAAACTGATTTTTTTATTTTAAATCTCACTTAATATGTGACAAGCTGGAGATAAATATGTTTTGTTTCCTTTATCATTGGAAGATAAATCCAATCATATTATCATTAATATCAAGTCCAATTTGGCATTGAATCCATATTTTTTTCTTTCCATTAATGTTTACAAAGTATAAATCAAACTGTCACATTTTTTTCTCAACATTCATTACATTAATGTTATGTTTTATCTCTACAAATATTCAATATGGTAGTTATAAAAATAGACTGCATCTTCTAGACATTTAATTTAAGACTAGAACATATATTCATTCCAATTTTCGAATCATTATTCTTCACCTTATCAAAATATTATACATCAAATAATGGCCTAGGTGGAATGTTTTACTCTTGAAAAATGTAAAATTCTTTTTTCAATCAACTATAATGATGATCAATTCACAAAATTAATTAACGTCCCATGTAAACTGTCTTTATCCCTTTTTTAAATTTCTAATATGAAGTATTTTCATCCCAAATTGGACATGATTTATGTCCCTTAACACTATATCCCAATATGTTTCCATATGCAAGAATGTTTTTTTATAATGAACATTATCATAGAATGAAAAAGAAAATAATCAATTTTGTTTTCATGAAAAACATTAACACCATCCCCCATAAACAATGTCAAATAATCAGTCAATGGTGAATGATACACATCAATATCATTTCCCAGCTGGTTTTGTCCATAAATCATCAAACTCATCATAACATTTTTTTTCTTGATACATAGATGTAGGGACAGGTTTTAAACTACAATAAAAATAGTACATGAACTATGTTGGATACTAATCTTCCAATATGGATTCATTCTATTAGTAAACAATCCCATTTTGATATTTCTATAATCTCTCTCAAAATCATGAAATTTTTTATCAAAACACTCCTACTATGGTGAATCAAGAGGGTGACGTAAGTTACCATCAATTATGTGATCATTTGAATTCCTTTTTAACCTTTTTGAGTTAATTGAATTTTAAAATAGATGCATAAAATGATTAATTACTGGAAGGTACCAAATCTATTTAGGAGGAGTTTTGATTATGGTTCCTATGAATTGATCATAGTTGAATTATCATAATTGAATGAAAAAAATATTGGATTATATAATTACAATGTAAAAAAATGGCTTTTCTTTACGTTAGATGACAGTACATAAGAATGAATCTGAGTTTAAATTCCAAAATATCTTAAAGTGTGATGTCCCACATGTAGGAGAATAAGATAAATATTAATATTCTTTCTGCTACACCACATAATCTCTAGGGAAAACATGTAACTTTTTATGCATCAATCCCACTAGGAATGATATTTTCTTCAAGTAATAATTTAAATCTGAAACCCCATTTCCTTCTAGAAGTCACTCTGTTAAAATATTATGTAAGATGCTGAAAATTATACAACTCCACCCATTTTTTATTTTTTTAAATAATCTAAATACTACTGATAAAACTATATATTCACTATAACCATAGAATAATGGTTTCTCTGAGTCTCCGTTCGATCGTTCAACAGTTGTTGGTTTCTTATGGGTTAAACACCTAAATCATGAATTAATTATTCATTACGATCCTATTCCTCATTAGGAATATTTTCATCAACATTGGATTTTGAATTTTTAGTTCTCTCACAACACAAGATCCAACATGTATAATTAAGGGTAAACTCATAACAAACGAGACAATAATTTATTTCTCTTGAGCATAACTTTCTCATATTCAAACACATTATTTATGGATATAAACTCAATTTGAGGATTTGATGATGTATTTTAAAAAAATCAATGGATTCATCAACTAGTTATTCATATTCACTGGTGGTTCTATGTAAATGTATCCATTTATGATCCATTCAATACCTGATATCAAAATATAATAATTAAATATATTAAAACATATAAATATAAATATATATACATATATATACTTATAGATAAATTGTAAACATAATAACATTTAATGAAAAATATTGATAATCATATTGAAAACATCATATATGGATCACATTTAGAAATATTAATCTTTTTATATTTTTAATTTATTCATTTGTTATATTGATATTATATTTTTATTATAATAGAAAACATCTAAATTTTATTAGTTCATTTAACATTGTTATTCAATTATTTCAATGTTGAATGTTTCAAAACTATTGATTATTTCATTAATTTAATGGGAAATAAATTTGTTATGATTAGTAATATGGAATAATAATTAGTGTAAATGTTTATATTTTAAGTGAAGTCAATCATATTAATCCCAAAATTATGAAAGATGAAATTCAATACTTAAATAAATTGGTATATCTTACATAACATTTTATTAATTATTATTTGTTTTTTATTTTATCATGAAATTAATATTATTATAACAAAAAAATAAGAAGGAGAACAATTATACAAACCGAGGAAACCAAATAAAAGAATACATTTATTTTTAAATTATATTATATTACTCTGGAATACATATCCAAGTAAAATACATCATTGAATCTATTGGTTTTCTATAATTGGATGATAAATTATAAACTTACTTCAATTACATTGATCCCATCATTTTATTTGACCCTCCAGTGCATTGAAATTATATCAGGGCCTATGATCTCATGTAATAAATAATAGAAAACATTTTTTTCTTAGTAAAGATGCATGGAATACAACAATGGATTACTAATTAATTGCCTAAATATGATAAGCTCATGGGAACCATTAATAAATCTATAGGACTCAGGCACACTACATAAAGTATAGGTAGACTTTCTAAGGAAGCAATAGCAGAACAAATATTCATGGAAAGCGAATACAGAGCATGAAAAAACCAAGCATAGAATATATGCCAAGCATGATAATTATACAACAGAATCATTCTATTAAAATAAGAATGATTTTTAAATTAGTAAAAATGATAATATTATGTTTGATTAAAAAAATTTATCATCATATGTAAAAGGTATTCTAATGAAACATATAAGGTATATCATTACATTTAATATAGGACAGTAATCCAACCTACTTGGAATGTCATTTGTAGTACATATTAATCTATACATTCCAATATAAAATCATGTAATTCTATGTCCTCAATGTACCAGGACAAGTTTAAATACCATAAATATCATAAATTAGTAAAAAGAAGAAAATCCTCACATCAGCCAAAGTGAAACCATTATAAACCATAACAAAAATATACATGAACAACAATCAAATCAATGTCAACTCGGTCTTTTCACCTTATATGGGATGATAACTCATATAAAAAACATTAACTATGTTAAAAAAATGAATAATAAACAAACATCTAATAATTGACAAAAATCAAAAACATAATTAAATGATGACTAATTTATATTGAAAAATAAAAAAAACATACAAAATTCTTTCTTTAACACGAAATTGATCTCAATCTGAACATTTATCAGTGTAACGATTTTGAAAATTAAACACTACAATATCTATGAAAAATTTATTATAAAAATGAAAAATAATGATGAGAAAATAAATAAATAAAACCATGGTTGATAGTATCAAAAAATAGGGTTCAGATGGAAAAATAATACGTAGATGATTATACAAGGGGAGATAATGTAAAACATATACCGTAGATCATGAAAATATAAAAAAAATTGACTAGAAATGGCCATTGGAGATCAAAAATACACCTTCAAAGTCCTCACAAGTCTATAGGAGTCACGATAGGTTTAGGTTTCCAATATCCAAAAAACAAGAGGGTTTCCATATCCCGACAATTTTTAAAAGACTTTTGGCATCAGTTTTTACAAAAGATAACAAAAAAGAGTTAGAAAATATATATTTTCTAATACATGGCATTGATTTTCTAAAAATACAACAACATAAATATATATTTTTAATATATGGTGTCGGTTTTTTTAAAAACCGACTTCAAAATATCTCAATATTGCGATTGATGGTTTCAGTTGTTGTAAAAACTTATGCCAAATGTTTTCTCTTTATTTATGGAGTCTTTTTTTAGAATAATAGAGGCCGTATATCATTCCTTTTTTGTTTTTTGGCATTAGTTATATAAAAACGTCAAAAAAACAACTTTTAAAAATTTTTGGCATCGTTTTTTAATAAAAATTATTCAAATAATTTTTCACCACTTCTATTGGCATCAGTTTAGAAAAAACTGACCTCATTACATCAACATTAAATATTTTATTTTCAACTGTGCGGGAAAGATAATCCCTTATTGAATAAGGGAAATCATTATTAGAAGATAGTTTATTGATTGAAATTTATATATTCGGATATTCAATATTGGAAACATATTTCAGCATGTTAAAATCAATGAATCCATATATAAAGAGGAATCATAGAAGAAGTATGAAATAATCCTTCCAAAAAACAATGAAAACGAGATAACTATAAATTTAAAGGATATGAATCACTTGTAAATTCCTATAAAATATTAACATTAATTAATGAGAGAATATCTTCATTAGAATATAAATATATAAAGATATGTGATAATCCATTCACAACTAAGAATCTAATAATGATTAATCATGGAAAGGAGATTGAATCAACTTATAAATATTGCCTTTATTTTTGATAAAGTGGCCATATCATACAATACCAAATGATTTACATGAATCCCAATGAAAAATAGAAAATTAATTATTTTAAAAAATAATATATACTTGAATGTGATTCTAATATTTTATTAGTGGAGATCAATCCAAATAATGATTTTAAAACGCTTTTTGTGAGGATAAAGGTAAATTATGATGGATATTTGTGTGGAAGAAGAAATAATACAAGTAAAAGTATTATCAATTTTATTAACTGGCATCCAAAACTCAAAAAAATGATGAAATATAATTTAAATTAACCATTGATACCTAGATATCATTTATTTTATTCTATAAATGTATCAAAAAATGAATTTATTAAACTAGTGAAATATTAACAATACGGAATAAAATATTGAATGATTCTAAAAGGTGGTAGAATGATTAACATAGTCAAACATGTCAAGATACTCTAGTATGCACCCCAATTCTATCTATGTATATTTTTTAAAAAATTTATAAGTACATTATACTAGAATTGGTTTATATTTTTAACATCATTAAATGTTTCATACCTGTGAATTTATAATATAATCATTCATAAGAAATAGTTTAAAAAACTAAGAAGGTGGTTGATTTCTTAATTCATTTACTAATCAGTTTTATTGAAAATATATAATAATAATGAATGTAATGAGATTAAATAAACAATTTATTTTTATAGAAATCTCAAATTTAATTAATATAACAAAGCTTTTCATATCATGTGGTTTCCGTAGTATTTATTATCTTTTAAATGAATCTTATTACATAATAACCACATTCCAAACATCCATTTTTTCGATGATAGTAGAGTTATAAAAAATAAAATTGAAAATTCAAACCAACATATATATATATATAATAGATAATATTATTCGGTATAAAATATTATTTACCTCCACATGAACTTAATTGATTGGATTTGGATTCTTCATCGAAGGTATATCATTGTTAACTATTTTCTATTACCTGCATTTTCATATTTGTCAATTAATTTTTTTTTATAAATTATAAAATTATAAATAATAATAGTACAAAGAATAATAAAACATACTTTTCTAATAAGTTTCCAGTTCATTTATTTAAATTTCATAATAAATATAAAAACCAATATAATATACATTCATTTGTCCAAAATAATACTAACTCCTAGTGACCTCTAAGATATAAAATGATTACAATTTCTAAAATGTTAATGAATATTTTATCAAAATTATCTCCTTCTTCTTACACATCAAGTAATGGAAAAAAACATCATTAAATCTTCATATTTGAGAATATCTCACATATATATGGAACAATAGTAGTAGTATTCAATAATTTCAAATCCATTGAATTGAATTATAGATCTATAAAACAATAAACACCAGTTTTACCATTATGTATAATAATCATATATATATATATCTAATTAAATAATGTAATATAGTATGTCAATTTATATAATATTTAATTAAAGAAAGAAATAAATCATGAAACATAAATGTACATACAAGGAGAAAAACTTCTATATAGGCACAATGATCTCATAAAAATTAATAATATCTGATATATATTTTTTTGGATACTTTCAACCAATAGTATCTTCCATCGATATCATATTTCATCCAAAAGTAAATAATATTATCCAATGAAGAACAAACCTGAGATAATATTTGTAACCCATCATAAACATCAGAAGTATATAAATATGATGATTCATTAAATGAATACTTTTTATTTTTTAACAATTCTTTAGATTTTAATTACCTTATGTAAAATAAATCTCACTAAAATTATAACATACTTTTAGTAAAATATAAATAATTTTTACGAAAAATGAGTGCCTCATATGTTAGATATCAAATAAGTCTAGTTGAAAAAACATAATCAATGACCCATAGTATCTCTGAAATTAGGAACATCCTCAGTAGGTAATGTTAGTAGACTAAATGGATCAATAAAACTATTTATTGACATTATTCCCCGACCCAACATCATAAGCTGGTGAGGTAATGAATTCCCAAAATGATGTCTGACTTTGTACACTATAATACATATATGAGTGTCACCAACAAAAAATTACATTATATGTCTAGGTCTGAATTATGGGTTTAAGATCAATATAATTAGGAAAGGGATGATGGGAATCATGTGATTCTAGGATGTTTGGGAAAGATGGGCAAGCAAGGAAGGCTAGGAATTCTAGTCCATCTAGGAGGGTTGGGCAGGTTAGGCTAGTTTGGGGGGCTGGGTCAAATAGACAAGATCCACAGGATACATAGTTTTTTACATCATCATCAATTTTTCAATCATACCCTCTAATGAGGATTTATTTTTATTACCCATATATTGACTCAAGTATCTCATCTCAATTTATAAAGAGTCAATTTCGGGATGAAATTAATTATTATTATAATAACCAAAAACATACATGATACTAACACTTACCTCATATCCACTTACATGGATGTGGTGTTTGGGAATTCCTAAAGTTTTATCTTGGTTTCCATCTCACCCTTTGGGATAAAATTAGCATACTTCCCTTTCTCATCATTTTCAACCTAAAAAAGAAATTTTAAAATGATATAAGTTTGTTCGTAATTTTAAAGATGCTATAATTCGTGGAAAATAAAAAAAATTCTTACATTTCCCCCAGCTACATACTTTTATTTTTATAGAAAACAATACTTATTTTTATTTCTTTTCACTCTTTTACATTTTTCATGTCGAGTGGGGGAAGATGGAGAACAAATTGGAACTTTTTAGAACCACTAATATATTGAGCTCTTAATTCATTTATCTTTTCTATAATCATTTTTACATTAAATAAATGTTACCCTCGACATGATAGATTATGAGGGTATATAATTTGAATCTGGATATCATTATGAGATCTTCTGGATGTTCATTACATTATAATAAAATTATACGTAATAATGTAATATAAAAGAAAATTAATAATATAAAATAATTATCTTACCATAAATGCTTCATCGTGTAAGGATGTGGAAAATTTCATCCATCTATCAGAATATAAAAACTCATACATGAGACATGGGTATTCAATTTTTAACATACCAAATTAATAATTTTTTTGTCAATTTTCTATTAAAATCTCTCTATCGAACCACCGTGAAAGCTTGTAATATTTTCTTAATTTCGTACATTTCATCAAAAATGAATTCATTCTCAAATAAAATAAAATAAATATTAGTCACATAAAATATATAATATTTTAAATGTGATAGAAACATAAATACATAAGGATATATTACAGTCATAGACTACCACAACTACTTTTTTTTCTATCTATTCAATGAAAATCAAATCAGGATATATAATGCTAATTCTAAAACAAATATATAATGAAATATTACTGAGACATTGGTATTCATGTGGAGTAGTTGGGTTATTATTTCAAAAATAAAATATCGAATCACTAGTCTTCATCTTCAAGTGATATTTAATGGTAAACATGTAATCCCACAATTAAAAACTATATAAATTGATTTCTCGGTAGAAGGAAAAGACACATCCTTATGTGGAACATATGTATTCATTTAATTATTTTTTCTATATTATAATTTTTATTTCATGAAATAAATATATTTGTAAATATTTAATAATAAGGAAAAAATATATACCTCAAAATATGTTCCCCTTCCTTTGTGTTCTTAATTCCAATAGGAAAATGTAATGATATTAAGTGTACATAAATATTATTATAAAAGTTAATGTTTAATAATATATATTAAAAAAATATGAAGGTTAACAAAAAGTGACACATATATGTATGTTTAAAAAATAATAATGATGTATTGATTCTTACACCAAAAAATTGAACATACACAGTTATATATAAACAATAATTCTAAAATGATAGATGAATTTATAAATTTAAATACAAAATTTATGAGAAATGTTTTTTATATTCATAAATATATCTAATATATGATTATGTATGTCAGGTTTTTTAATAAAAAAATATTTAACAATAATTATCGAATATAGTATTTAACAAAAAAATATTATGGTTAATCAAATATATAAAATTATACTTACAATAATTAATATAAAAGTGTTTTTAAAAATATTAATATATATATATATATATATTTATATTTAATAGAATAATTAGGAGAGTAATTTTGTGTTTTCACATAGACCTTTAGCATTATCATTTCATATGTTATGTACCAATCCTACATTATTATCATTTGTATCATTAAGAAATCATGTCATTGATGAGTAGGACTCATAAATCAACATCATCATAATCATCCCCATCAAAGAAAAATAATTCATCATCCATTGAAAAATGAAAAACCAATGATCATTCGAATGATCAATAACATGAAATATTTTCTCTAAATGTGTTTTATGTTAAGCTATTCATCTTCCATACTAAATCGTTTCAAATCAACCAATGTAAACATATAATCATCATGTTTCAAACCGCTATTACTATCAACCCATTTTTACTGAAACATTGTGACTCTATATTTAGAATAATGAATTTAAAATATATTTTTAAGAACTCCAAAATGTTACTATGATGCATATATTGTCTTTTGATCTTTTTCACTCAAAAAGAACATAGCATTGGTAATGACCATTACCCCAATATTTTGACCAGTACTCCTATCATCCTATTTTTCCATTTAAAATGTATATCCATTATTATTAATGGTGTACCATGTGATTAAATTAAGATATGGTATCATTGAAAACCATTTCAGTGTATCCAATACAGATATATCTAGAATTAATTATTCTGAATCCATGATAAATAAATTATTTTTATTCGCAATCGTGAACCACTTTTCATTTATTTTTATATATTGTACCTTTAATTCAACAATATTTAATGATATATATGGTTGAACATCATCAGTGTGATTTAAAATTTATACATATTCATGAATAACATAATCACATAACATGAACATTACCAGTAATCCTTTAATCCGTCTCCTGTCACTATCATCTGTATATGTAGAGACATAGGGAGACTAATATATTACAATTCGTACAAATAATCAGTATAGAACTCAACCACCTATTCCAATATATATTTATGAAATATATAAAAATCCTATCAATGATTATTTTTAGAAAATCACTTAAAAGTTTTCATATATATTTCAAAAGGATATATCCAACGTAAATATATAATCCTGCATGTTCTTATCTCATAAAATGGATAAATCACTAGATAGACCATTACATCAAAAAAATAGGATGGAAATACATTTCTAATTGAAAAATAATACGATAATATTCATTATATAACTTATCAATCAAATTTGGATCATTGAATATGCTATAATTGGATTTGAAAAATTATAGAACCTTGTGATAGTCTATTTATAGGTGTTTCCAATATACCATGACATTAAATAGGTAGTATTTATTTCATCAATAGATAAAAATCATGATATTTCAAATCATTTAATTTAAAATCCTTTAATTACACCAAATTATTCACATTTGATTAATATACACTATGAACTTTAAAACCATGAAGACATTTCAAAAAATTCAGCTTCTCACACTTTCTTAACATGTGACGATCTAGAGGTAAATATGTTATTTGTTTACTTTTATAGTTGGAGAAACTCTAAATGTATTCAAATTGAAATAAAATATAATATTGAATTAAATTCATCTTTTATTCTTTCCTTTTATTTCCAACAATGTTCCCACATAACTGTCACAAATTTTTTTCCAAAGAGACATAATATCAGTGTAATATTTTATATATAATAATTATTAATAAAGTTTCTCGAAAAAGATAGTTTATTTCTTCGAGTTATTTTTTTGATGGAAAAAAATATATTTATTTCAAAATATGATATCATAACTTTTCAACATGCCATAATATTCTTGAACAGTCAATGGTTGTAGAGATATATTATTTTAATGTAAACCGTTAAATTATTTTTTCAATCTATAATATGGATTTTCAATTAAAAAATCCTCTATTTCTCATTTAGAATGTCTTTCATCCATTATATAATTTATTTTATGAAAAATATTCATCACAAATTGCATAATATTTTTGTCTCATAACATTGTATCCATATATGATTCCATATTAATAAAAGTCATCTATAATAAACATTAACAAAAAACACAAAAGAAAATATTCTTTCATATATGTGTCCAAAAATATAACACATATATCCTATATTAGATTCAAATCATCAATCAGTGGTGAAATATACAAATCAATACCATTTCATGCATATTTTTGTCATGATTTCATCAATCTTTTCTTATCATTTTTTCCTTCTTATTTATCTCTAGACACAAGTTATAAACTACTAACAAAACATTCCATTAACATTGATGGATACATAGCCACTCTCATGGATTCATTCCATCTGTGCGTAGCCCCATTATGGTATTTCTAGCATCACTTCCTAAATTATAAAATTGTTTATCAGATATCTTCCAGTGTGGGGAATAAGTAGGGTGACATAATTTACCATCTGATATGTTCTTGTATGTATTCCATCTTACCCTAATCAGATCAATTGAATTTGTAAATAGATGCCTCAAACAACGAACTATTAAAAGGTACCAAATTTCATTTTAGGAGGTTCTATTATGATAACTAAAAATTATTCAAATTTTAATTATTTGAATTAATGGAATGAATTATTTGATGATACAAAATTGATTTATCATGTAGTAAGTTGTTAGTACCTGAGAATGATTGATAGTAGGTTTTTTCATCCTTTATATTTCATGATGTCCCATATTGAGGACATATTGATAAAAAAAATAATCCTTCCTATAAAACAAATAATTATTTGGGGAAGCAAGTATCATATTATTCCCCAATCCCATTCAACATAATGTTTACTTTTCATAATAATTAGAATCTAGAATCCCATTTTCCTCTGGAAGTATCTCTTTTCAATATTCTTGAACATCAAGAAAACATTTATCACACCAAATATTTATTTTTTTCATGTTAACTAATCTCATAATGTATAATAAAAAAGAATATTTAGTGAAAAAAATATAATAATGGTTTCTTGTAATCTCAACATAATCATTCATCATTTTTTATTATTTTTATGGTTTTGATCCCTACATCATGAATTATCACATCAAATATGATCATCAATCTCATTCTGAATATTTTCATTCAACATTAGTCATTTATTTTTCCATTATTTCTCCATAAAAAATCCAATCCATATACTTATGTAGAAAACCATAATAAATGATATTATCATTAATTTCTTTTTTATTTAACAATCTCATTTTCTAACACTCCATGAATGGGTAAAAAATCAAATCTATGTTTTGATGATTTTGTTTTGAAAATTCAAATAAATTCATAAAATCATATTTCATATTCATTATTGTATCTTCATATCCTTACCCAATTATGACACATTAAATATGTAATATCATTATATAAAAGGTGAATATATTAATATGGAATAATGGAGAGTGAGCAAGAAAACCTTTTGACTCTTAATGAAGGTAAAAAATGATTCTTCTAGGAATAGATGTGGGAATGGATTCATTCAATATGGAATAGGAATCATCATTCATGGAAGCTTATAATGGATTTTCTACTCACACATCATCCAGAAAGGCTATCTCCTTCGCAGAAGTCCGAGTCGGAGGCAAACAAGCTTTGTTTCATATGAACGAACCTATACTGAAGTGATCCTGGGATGGATATGTCATGGTGGAGGTGGATCAGGTTTCACTACAAAAATGAATGGAGTTGTGCCGATTTGTAGTACTATGGAGAACATCCTTTAAAAAAGGTATGAAGACCTTGTTGATTCATGATATAGAATTGAGAATATCACATTACTGTGGTTTCTTACAGTGGAGGATTATTCCTAATGTAAAGGGGTAATTCCAAATTATCTTGGAGTGTAAGGAGGATCTTGAAATAGTGTGGAGGATCTAGAATCTAAGCCTAGATATAGGTTTCCTTAGGCTATTGGAATGGGATGTAATAATCAATCCATTCAAACAAAGACTCTCAACGGAACCGGTCTGGACACGAATTCATGGACTACTATGGGTTTACTAGCATCCGGAGATCCTGAATGAAATTACACAAAGAATAGGAAATCCTATAAAGATTGATCAATGACCTGTCAATGGGGACATGGGACTCTATTCAAGAGTCCTGGTTGAAATTTTCATGGAGATGCAACCACCTAAAAAAAATTTCTGGATGTAGAAGTTCAACACCTGGTGGTACATTTTGAGATTGAGAGTTTGGAAAAAATTTGAAAAAATGTAAGATGGTTGGACATGAGTTTCAAGATTTCTATGTGGTTAAGAATCTAGTCAGGCCAGCTCAACCTACATCGGTTTGGACGGAGGATCAAGGAGTAGGAGAAGTACTCTGGGATCACAGGAAAAAGGAAAGATGCAGGATAAAGAGGCAGGATGTTCGAAAATAGGTGGAAAGTCTTGGGCCGAGATGTTGGATGAAGAGGAGAAAGAGCAATTAAACATTGAATCTCAAAATTTTATCTAGGATAACCATTCTTCAGAAAACATCAATGATATTATGCCAGAACACTACATGGAGGAGTGTTTCATGGTTCAAGATATGAAAATTGATAGATTAACTATTAGTATAATTGATGCTGAATTAGAAGCTCAGTTGTCCTTAATTGGTACTCACCAATTTGTGGAGATTGAAGATAAATCCATTGAGGGAGGGTTGGTCCAGAATCATGTCGATCTTAGAGAGACTAGTAATTTAGGGAAGGTAAATTGAAAGGAAATTAAAGATTCAAAAGGAAACTCTCAGCCATAACATGGTATGGACATTAGATAACTGAGTTTGGGTGCCATTGCATACAAGAAGCATCAACAAGAAAATCACCCAAAAACATTGGCAAAAAGGAGGTGTGGCCTCCAAATCAACATCAAAATGACGATTCAAATTTGGAACAATCAGGGTCTAGCCAACCATACTATTGATGGTTCCCATAGGCTATTTGCAGGATGGTACAAGCCATAGATTATTAGAATTGCAGAGCCCAAGATAAACTCGAAAAATATGAGAAATTAGTTCTACAGAAGGGGATACAATATTCTCGGTACTATCGGTGAAGTTAAAAATTAGGATAGGATTTAGATTCTTAATCACCACAATTTTGATTCTCCATGGGTTATAGATGTGGGAAACCAGATTATCACTTGTAGTTTTATGGAGGGTGGACAACATTTTTTCTACTCAATTATGTATTCTAATAACTATCATGTGAACATGAGTCTTCTATGGGGGAAAATATAGCAACCAACAATTCCATCATAGATCAATGGATTTTCAAAGGTGATTTCAACTCAATCCTTTGTGAGGATGAGAAACTAGGTTCGGTTATGAATTCCACCACTTAAAGAGATTTTTGAGAATGTATTTAGAAAGTTGATATAGTGTAAGTTAACCTCATTGTTGCTAAATACACCTCGTACAGGAAAAATATCAATGATATGGTGGAAAGTATAATTAATAGGACCATTTTCAACAAAATAATGTTTGATGTATGGAAATCAATCACATGTGTTATGCTTGCCAAAATTAACTCTAGTCACCACCCTCTTGTGATTAGTTTTCTTGGAAAGGATGGTGGGAAAAAAATTCATTTCAGATTCAGCAATGCCTAAGCCTCTCTTCCGGAATGCTCAAGAATTTTTCAAGAGACTTGGGGCTCATAGATATGTAATGGAAAACATTTCATATGTATTTAAAACCATATAATTCTAATGATTAAGCTTAGGGATGGATTAAAGAAGGATTTGGATCGATGGATGCTAACGTTGAAGGACTTGAATGCTCCCTTAATGATTTTCAAGTACATGCTACGAGAGATAACTTCACAATGGAAATGAAACAAGAGATTGAGATCTCCATAAATCCGAATAACCTCATAAAGGATAGGGACAATATCAAGAAGGATGCTTTCAAAGTTAGGTGGATCCAGGAAGGGGATCGAAACACAATGTTCTTCAATGCACTTCAAAGGTTCTGAAGTGTGAATAGACATCTTTCCCTACTAAATTATGGTGACAGAATTCTGGAGTCAAAACAAGAATTGCAGAACATATGTTATCATTCAATAAGAACCTATTCAATTGGAGGGCTAGATATAAGCCCGTCAGAGACAGCATCACTTCTAATTAAATCACTGAGGATG
The DNA here is from genome assembly GCA_963277665.1 of Viscum album. Lineage (NCBI taxonomy): Eukaryota > Viridiplantae > Streptophyta > Magnoliopsida > Santalales > Viscaceae > Viscum > Viscum album. The sequence continues at coordinate 1,691,521,339 of OY728120.1, forward strand.
AAAATCTCTTACTCAGAGTGATGCCGATGGATTTGAAAATCAAGGAGGATGCGTTTGGTCTTATAAAAGATAACTACCCTGGACCTAATGGTTTTATAAACCTTTTCATCCAATTCTATTGGGATGTCATTCATAATGAGGTATTTCTACTTATTAAACACTTTTTCAGAAGTGGGACATTCACTCCAGGCATCAATTCCCAATTTTTTTCCCTTATATATATGTTGGAGAATTCCAGTGAAATTGGTCATTTCAGTCAAATAGAGCTTGTGAACACTATGAACAATATAATTACAATACTTTTGGAAAATAGGCCTACTCAGGTGAATGTAAAAATTAATTCTCAGAACTAGTTTGGATATGTTAAGGGCAGAAATATACAAGAATGCCTACTTACAGCATTTAAATGCTTGAATATTATGAGAAATACAATTTGGGGAAGAAATGTGGCCTTGAAGTATGAAATAAAAAAGGATTTTGACACATTGGACTGGTGATTTATTAAAAAGATTCTTCTCAGGTTTGGATTCAGTGAGGTGTTTGTTCAATGGCTCACAAAGATGATGGGATCTTCGCACATCTCAATTCCAATTAACGGTTCACAAGAGGGATATTTCACTTGTTCAAGGGGTGTGATATAGGGTGACCCCATGTTTTCAATCATTTTTGTAATTGCAGAAGACTACTTGAGAAAGATTATTATTAACATCGTGGAAAATGGGAAACTTGCAACCATCACAGAATCTAGAGGTCTATATTCTCCCTATAATTTATTTTTTGCTAATGATTTAGTCTTTATTACATAGGTTGATAGGAATAACATCACATGTTTGAGGGAATAACATTTTCATTATGATAATGTGTCAGTGTAACAAATCAACAAGATCAAATACTTTATTTATAGTGGCAAGAACATTACAACGGAAAGGAGGACACATCTAATGAATTATCATGCCCTTAGTGAGGTATCCCCATCTTTTATGTATCTTGGTGTCCCTATATTCTAGGTAAAGCCTCAGGCCTCTCACTTTTCATAGGATTTATCCCAGATAAGGAAAACTCTTGCATCTTGGAAGGGAAATTGTTTCTCAATGGAAAGATGAGTATTCCTTGTCAAACTTGTGGTTATTTCAAAACTCATTTATTCTTTCATGGTCAACATGTGGTCATCCACTGTTGTGAAAAAATAACCCCATGATGAAGAACATTGTATGGAGTGGATATGTGATAGAAATGAAGTTGATCACTACTAAATAGAGAACATGCTGCATGCCTACCAAATAGAGAGGCATGGGAATTAACAATTTAAACTGTATTAAATATTCCTTACAAGCAAAATTTATTTGGATCCTTATTCACATTAACACTTCCTCTCATTATTTCCTAAAGAGAATAATTCTATGATGTTTAATTGATGGAAGTCATGGATAAATGGATTCATTATTCTGGACTGGCCTGTGTTCGGTGTTCATCACAATCATGAGGAGCTCACTTGGGTGGTGAATGCGGATTCAAGTCTGAAATTCCGGTATAGTAATTGTATGGGCACACAACTTCTGGTAAGGTTAAACACTGAAGATTAGAACATTGATATCAAATTTCCCATTAAATACCAGCTTCAATACAGAGGTGATATTCAAGATAAAAATGTCTCTATTATTTACAACTATTATTTTATCATGCAGGAGGATATACTATTGTGGGAAAGATCTCAAGCTGGCCTTCTAAACTCTAACTGCTTCTAAAAATACCTATTTAAGGGTGAGTTAAGTTTTATTGGTTCGATGAACAGAACCATAATACGTCCCTCCAGATTTTCACAAATTTGGGGGCTTTATCATAACAAAATACCAGTGGATTAGAACATCCAAAGGGTCGAGATTTCTTTTTTTGCATGAGATGTGCACTTTTTTGTCAGCATAGAGAGGATATTGATAACTTTTTCTTCTCATGTAACATGAATTATTCACAGTAGAACATAGTTCATAGAATATTTGAGAAGGACCCTCCCAATACTCCCTCAACTATACAATTCATTCATCATATGATTACAGTTCAACAATCCAAATAGTTAAATTCATTATTACAGCTGGCATGATCTAAACATCTAAATGGTGTATGGAAGTATCACAACAACTATGTCCATAACCAATAAGGATTCTATGGAGCCACTACAATTTCAAAGCATTCTTGTGGTCATTCAAAATTCAAATTCACTAATTAATGATCATTGTAACACCTCGTTCAGGGAGTTCATGATACTCATGAAGATTAATGGTTTCAGGTTGCTATCCCAATCCAAGTGGAATGATGGAGGTAATATGGAATGACCACTTAAATATATGGTTAAAATTAAACACATATGAGGCCTCCAAGAGAAATAATGGACCATTATGTTATGTGGTAATTTTAAAGAATCAGCATGGGTGGTTGTGGAATGAAATTATGGTCCATGCGGGAACACTGCGTCTTTGGAAGTTGAAAATATCGCACTCATTAGCATAGTGGATATCAATTTCCAATGACTTTCGAACAACATTTAGTTCGAGTGTGACTCAGACACAGTGGTTCGTGCAATTAGGATGGGCCAGACAAGATTATCATGGAATCTGGCAGGTAAGTGGATAAATTACATTGAAAAAATTCTTTCCCTAAACTACATTATCATGCATCCCTTCTAGGAGGTGAATTACATTTAATATTTCTATGCACCAAAATGGGTGTTGGAAGAGAGGAGAATCCACCTCAGCACTATTCCTAATGACATGGAACCTCTTATTACTATGGAGAAATGTAAAATTCCTTCTTGTCGTCCTGTGTAATGTTTTTTATTTATCAATTTAAAAGCCTTTGTACTCATTTTTCTCAATAAAATACTTTCAAAAATTTATAAATATTTTTATAAATAGTAAAATATGTTACATAAAAACATATAATCAAAATTATTGGTGATATAGATAGACGTATAACTAATTATTTTGAACAAATTAATTAATAACTTAAACTTGGTAATTATTTTTAATTAAATAATTGTTTATAAAAAATGCATGATTACCCTATTAAAGGAATTAAGATATTTTTTTTCAAGTTTATAGATATTTGTTAAACTACTATTTTTAAACACTTCTTCCATTCTACATATAACATTTATGATATAAATAAATATAAATTTTTCATTAAACATGAATAAATAAGGCTAAACAAAAATTCCTTACGTATATATTCATTAATGTATTAGGTAATGTGTAAACAATTCTTAACTTTTTATTGTGCTTGTCTATAAGAAAAATTTCAATTAATGATTTGTACATGAATTTTTTTAAGCATGTGCCAACAATTATTATGTATAATGATGATATTTTTATTCCTTATTGTAATTTCAAATACCATAACAACTCAATATAACTTAAAATATTTTGATGATTATTTTGTAATAATTTTACAAGCCATTTTTATTAGTTTCAACAAAAAATGGTTACATATTTTAGAACTAAAAATGATTAAATGTGTAGGTATTCCATTTTTTGGTATTTTTATGATTACATGAGGTATTATTAATTGTATTTAGTGGATGATTATATAATGTTTGAATAGGTTTTTGTTTTATTAGTCAATGTTTTTCTAAATCATTTACAATATATCAATCATATTAAAAATGTTGTTAAATATAGAATTTGTATTATGCTAATGTTCATTTCAGATTCAATATGATATTGAAGAATCTATTATATTGAATAATTTATAATTGATCAATTTTTTGATAGAAACATCTAATTATTGTGGAAATATATTTGATAATTACATTAAATAAAATATTAATATTAAACAAATATTATCAAATATCAATAATACACAATAAAATTCCTAAAAAATATAATGTAATGAATCATATTTATAAAAAACAGATAATAAATTTAACTTATTTATTTATTGAAAAAATATAAAAAAATCATAATATGTAAATGTAAAATTTATCAAGAAAATATATATATTACGTTGAATTTGTTCGCATGGTGAACACTGTTATAGAGAATAAATACATTTTCAAAAATCAAAGAAAAAAACAACAACAAAAAACCTTAAATGGATGTACTGGTCAACTGTAACAGGGTTCTGTAGATGAAATATAAACTTAAATTATGAAACATGCATGCAATTTGAATTATTCATTGTAAATTACCATGAAATGATTAAATAATTTAAAAATATTGACTAAAATATCCCTCGAAGAACGTCGGTGGGCATTTGAGATTTCATAGGACATGAGAAGAGTGGGGTGTTAAAAAAATTAAAAGTTGGTTTCAAGGTGAAAATATTTGTAAAAGCGTTTCAACATTGATTTGTAATAAAAATAATGTTAAAACTATTGAAACATTATTTTCATCATTTTTATTATTTATAATTGATGACCATAATGTTTTTAATGGTTATTTTTGTTAGTTAATTGAAAAAATAATTCAAAAATATAATATAGATTCTACATTATTTTTGATTTTATGAAAACTAATTCTAATAAAAAATTATTCCATAATTTTTTGTGTGAGTTATTTTTAAACCGAAGAAATTTTTTTACAGAATTAATTACGTCCATTTTTATAAAAAGAGACACTAAAATTGTTTCAATAATTTTATCAGTGTTGTTGATTTCAATAACCAAGGGAAAAATATATTGATTAAATTTTTTGTATTGGTTCTATATAAATTGAAGTAAAAAATGTGACGTTAAAACCACTATTTATACTTTTGAGTGGACTCTCCAATCCATAAATTATTACTTGAATTTCTAAATAAATTACCACTAAATTTGAATTTATTATAATTTGGATATTAAACATAGTATATGTGTGGTTATGTAAACCCAAAACCCTTATCATAAATCCCTAGTATAAGATTGTTTAAAAATGTGTTCATGTAAACAATTAGATTTATGGATTTATTCCAAATAAAGAAATGGAATTTATAATGAATTAATATTAATAGGAGTGATTTTTTTATTATGTTTAATCTCTTTTTTTGTTAAATCATTTACATGTATTATAAATATTATGAGTATTTCACTAAATTGGTTAATTATGTTGTATAAAATAGTTACATATAATTAATTTTTCTAAATTCCACCTTTCCACACTAATTCATTTATTTTTTTGATTATAGTCTTTTATCCATGAAATAAATATTATATAACATGTAAATTAATAACTAAATTGATGGAATATTCTTGAGATTATATAACAGTTGATTTATTGATGGGATAATAAATAATCCTTTGTCCTAGGTGAAATAGTTCATTTTGTGGGCCCTGAAATGAGTTGAAACATTACACTTAATTAGTCTGGTATCATTTGGTTTGGTTTTATTTGGGTTCTATCATGAACCATATCCACATTCATACAAATACTAATTTTTTTACATCAATTTATAATTCATATGTGGGTGAAGGGAATGATAGCAGTTGATAAATGGGATTACATAAATAACCTTGGACATTAATGTCCTACATAATAATTGAATAATGGATGACACATAAGTCATTAATATAATTTTATTATTAATAATTGTAATACCAAAAAATTTATTTAATTAAATAAATCCAACACATAAACAAGTCTTGTTATAGACCATGAATAGTCATACAAAAGAAAACAATATGAAAAAGTACACAAACCAATAAAATTCAATTCATTATTTATTTTTAAGAGAAACATGATTTGTGCAATTAATGAATGAATTAATTATATTATATCTTATTGAACCTCTATTTTATCATATATATATTATAAATTAATTCATTTAAATTAAATGTTCAATACAATAATAATATATTGTTATAATATATTTATTTAGCATTTAATAATTCATTAAAACCATTATTAAATATTAAAACACAACTTCTTCCAAATAATATAATAATTTTTTAATAATGAAATTATAAATTCAACATAATTTATTTCTTCCAATTTTTGGGGGAATATATAGCATGTACTATGGAGGTACATGTAGTGTATATCATTTTCAATGTGAATATGTTATATGATTGGGTAATTATCATGTATTTACTTTACACTACATGGAATGAACTATAATGTTAGACAATGTGTTTAAATCTTTCTATGTTCATGGGATACATAAAATGGTATTAGGAGTTTATCTTGGTGCATTACATGGCATGAAATAAATAGTTACATGCCATGTGCTCCGAATGACATGTATTCATGAAACCAACCCTAGTACTCATCGTTTTTTTATAATCATGTCTAAACATCATGTAAAATCCAACTACAGGTTTTGTATATCTCCTGGCATATATATATGAAATTTTCCAAAGGACATGGGGTGTTTATGTGAAGGGAGACTACAAGCCTTGTACATGCCAACTACACATGATGTTTATCATATGTCGTGCGTCTTCTTGTCTCACCATATGTCTTGGAATTTATATCAATAGTTTAAAATGATGAACTACACTCTGTGTTTACTGACTAAAAATTCTGTATTTTATTATTCCATTAGGATGACAGTCTCACATTGCTTTATCATTTATATGAAAAGATAGATTGAACAAATTTCCACACTTAACCATGTATAATACATAATGATTTTTTCTAGATACATGCCATGTAATCAGGCATACCATGTTGTTGTTTGGACCTTTTTATATGTGGTGTGAAATAAAAGAACCACAAGTAGTTACAAATCAGTGGATCATGTATCCCACAACAGGGACTTGTGTTTTTCACATGGGTACATGGGGTGTACATTATCTATAATTCCAATATTCCTAGGATATCTAGTTGGAATCGTTAACACTTAACAATGAAATCTCTATTTCTTCTTCATTTTTTCATAGACCTTCCAGAAAAGGAAACACTAAATGATGATGATTAATATGTTGAAAACATGTTAATGAAAATATTATTAAATAAAAAATAAAACGAATTAAAAATATAAGCACTATTGTGAATGCAGAACAAGAACGAAATAATAATTATAAATTTTAAATGTGTCCCCACTAGTACCACCTGATGGTTCTATGTTAAGTGAAGGTACTGATGTTGGCTTCTAAAAAAAATTTAGTCTTTCTGAAGGATTATTTTAAAAAAAATTGTAATGTAAATGTCATGACCAATGAATAGTTTTACAATAGGATATTGAATTACTAAAAATCAAGTTACATGATAGGATGATGGAATGTTAAATTTATAATTAATTTATTTATATTTGAAGAAATTGTTTCATTTTTTAGGAACATTATCTGATGATGATATTGATCTTTTAAAGAATCCATATCAGATTACCTTTATTTCATTAGGAGGATCCAGATATAGAATACCTCTTTTGGTGTGTAAGAACCCAGTTTTTATCTTAGGAATAGACCATTTAAAATATGGTCTAAAACATTATTTTGGACATATATGGAATCTATTTGAGATTTTAATAGTTTTTGGGTGTTCGGGAATTGTTTGGAGTCTGAAACCCGACCGGTGAATAAAAATAATAGGATACATGGTCAATAGAAACAATTCGACGCACCTTGCAAGTTATCTACAAAAATTGTGGGATTTATTGTGGGGTTTGGAAGGTCACATGGTTTCCCCAAACCATACACTTGGGGCCGAACAATCATGTTAAATTTTTGTAGTGTTTAGAATACATGATTTTTTGTTTGGTGCATGGTTTTCCAAACTGTGTGACCTAACTATGTGTGTTCCCACATATTAAAGTAAAAGGTTCAAAGTTGGATCATAGTTTGGAACAAATTATTTCTGAATTGTGAAAGCCAGATATTTTATATATAATTACAAAAATTCATTTAAGGATAAAATTAAAGCTATTTATTTCCCCTTTAATAATTACATTTAAAAACATATCTCTCATCCCCCCTTTTATTATCCTTTGGTTCCTCTTACACAGTTTTTATTCGAATATCCAATCTGAAGCCTGATTTGATCCATGTACATCACATTGGATGTCCATTAGTAAGATGTCAATACTTTGTTTTCAATTATTCTTTATTCTTTATCATGATGGACTTATTGAGGTTCATGCTCATATTTCCTATTTTTAGTGTATCAGTCAATTATTCATATCTCTCTCAATTCGGGACAATGTAGAGGTTGATATTGGATGAGAAGAGTCATATGGGTATGGAGTAGGTTATCTATAACTCATCCCATATGTTTTGTTATTTTATAAATTTGTGGCATTGTGCATGCACTAATTTCACCATATTTGTCCTACAAAATACATGTTCTATTCTTATAGTCATTGAGCCCATGTTCTAGAGCATGATATATGAATTATATTAATTCCACTGGAGGTTAAAACCTCAACACAATCAATCCCATGTAGAATGTTTCAATAATTATTGAATTAGTGGATTCACAAAATACTTAGGTGTCATTGTTAGGGTGTGATATGGATTTCCCTAAAAAATGTAATTAATTATATAATAAAATGGTTATTGAATTAGGGTCTTACTGGACTTGTATATGTTTTTTTCAAGTTGAACCTTCTAGGGTATGTACATTAAAACAATCACAAAATCTTTTGAAGGTAATTTGAATGTATATTATTTATATCATATTGAATATTTTGTTATTAACGAATTACACATGGTTTCTCATCCTTATACCAACATTTCATGTTTATGAAAGGTAAATGAGAGAGCTTTGTAATTAAAAATGATCTGATAGAGATTGTTTTGTGTCCTATTATACATGTCACACTAATGAAAGGCATTGAATGAAATCTTTTACTTATTAAAATGAATGAGTATTACATGGACTAATTCATTAAATGAACTAATTATAATGTTACTAATGCATATGAAACTTGAATATTTTATAGGTGTAGTAAAACATAATCTATAATTGGATTCTAGTTGGAAATCCTTGATCAATCGTGGATTCCATTATGATTCAAGGATGGTATTATCCATGGGTGAGGACCCCCTTGGATCCTGATCATTGCCTATGTGTGGATTCCATGCATTATGACCATGGGATCCCTCTATTATCGTGATTGTATTCCTTGAATAAACTCATTGGATCAATCATGATGTCAGCGGGTATGTGCCACCATGGAAAAATCTATCGGGCCCAGTCATTGCTTACCTATTTTATAGGAGAGGAGATCCTTATACTCAGATAAAAATACATTACCAGGGTGTTCCATTAGAATTACCCCTGGATTACACTATTATGCCTTATATTCAAGAAATATATTAACATATTTTTATGATCGAGCCCTGAGTTCAAGTATTCCATGGCTGATACCTTGGATCATCATTATTACAATTATCGTCATCAATGCCTTGGTAATTACATTGGATCCTCTATTATGATAATTACTATTGTTTTCATTTTTTATCATGAATCATTCATTGTAATTGTCTTGATTTCAATTATGGTTATACCTCATTTTACTTACTATAAAAACATTAACATAGTTGAAATATTTAAATGGTCTCTTTTTTAGATACATTACCAGTGGTGGGTGAAGAATGTACAAGGGTATTTATATAAATATAATTCATTACTCCTTTATATGAATTCCATCACAATATTTAAATTTTTATATCATGGAATTGATGTTATAGAGGATATTGGTCGTCGACTAATGATATTTAACTCACACCCTATCCAAACTTCCATTGGAACCCAGGAAAATTACCTATATGTATGTGTTGATAGGGGAAGTGTCCTACACTGGACACTGAATATTTCTTACTCGAATTATGATGAATCTTGGACATAGATGACTTGGATAGGTCTCTGGATATTGGATTGTTTTTTGTTTAATTTAGAAAATTTTATATATATTGAATTTCCTCCTACATTCTATCCATGCTTTCCTACATTATAAATAAATGAAATACATTATCATAAAAATTTTAGTATTGTAACATGTTTTTCATGTTGTTTATTATTAGTCTTCCTCTTCTATTCCATATAATTCTATATCTTCTTAAACATACTTATTATTATAATTTAACTATTGTGCTGCCTTATTTTAATAAGGCAGTAGTCTTCACACCAACTCACGAAAGTCCCACACATATTGTTGGTAGGCTCAAGCTTTCAAGGATATGTACTTGAGGTAAAGTGACCCACCAGTATTGGGGTACTTATGAGTGGATCCAAGGTCTTAGAAAACCCAATTTTTTATCATTTTTTTATTTAAAATTTGGAGTCAATATTCAAGAGACATGAAATGGTTTTAAAATTTCTTATAATCCATTCTTGTGCATAGATATCCAATGTTCATGGTAAATGCCGAGTTACATAAATTGTAATTGTTGATATGATATTCCTTTTATTGTAAATATCATTTCACTATTTGGTGGCTCACATGTTATTTGGAGGTTATTATTATTATTTTGATAAGGAATTTCACTTCAGCCATAACTTCTATGATATGTGGTCATGTACCATTAATAATTCATCATCTTGCACAACTATATTTCACATTCCATACATATTTCCATGCCATAATTATTCATTTAATTGATTTCAGTTCTTTTCTACCTTTGATTATTGAGTGGTGAAACAGTAGTTATTGATTTTTCCTTGATACTCATTAGATGTTATTGTGTTCTATTTTTGGATTCCATTAATTTGGTGTATGTGACCTCGTGGGTTGGAATGTGTTAGTTAATGATTCATGTAATCTATCATAACATGTTAAATTGTAACACTAGAAGTATATGGGGTTAAATTTAGATTAAATGGGAGTAGCATTCTGTGATAAGGAGTATTGGACCTAATTCATTTGGAATGAATATCTATTTTAATAATATATTTATATTAGTTATTAGAAAATAAAACTATAAACATGATCTTTTACCGTTTAAATAAAATGGGTTCCATTAAATTAATAGGCAATGTACTATTGGACTGTCACCTATTGGAACTCCTTTAATTGAAACAGGAACAGTTACCAATACTTTTACTTCTATGTTGATATTTTGGGTAGTATACCATGTGTTGTGAACCATTTTCATTAATTCATCTTCTAATATTTATATCTATCATCTTAAAGCATATTCTAAATAATGTGAATTGCATTTAATGACCAATGACACCACATTGTCCTCATTTCATGAACAATGTGGGTGGTGATGACCATCATCCAGATGTGTTGGGACATAAGAAACTAATCATACCATTAGGATTCCCACACGAGGCACTACATAATAAACCTAATAATGGTACTATCACTCATCTTCATTATAGTTTCTACATCTGATGCAGTCTATGAAAGGTGCTTCATGACCTTCATTTACAATGGTTTATTTAGCCCCTGAGTTCGAGTAGAATCATCATCCATCCTATTTTTAGGATTTTATTCCACATGACGTAGTGTATTGGATGGAGGACACTCTACCAATATTTTAGAATCTAGAGAAACCTCTATAGAATAGAGTCAAACATGTTACTAACATGATGTGTGATTTGGACAAGCACCGATGAAATCTAAATTCCAAGGATGGTAACCATCAAGGCATGGTATGTGAGGATTTTTGGACTTCCTTATTTGATCATTTCTTTCCTAAAACATTGAAATATTCTTCATCTAGATATTTAATTCATCTAGTGAATGTTTTTCTTTCAGTCATGTATTATTCAGCTTATTTTACTAAGTTATGTTACTTTTCACGAATTCTAGTTGATTAATAGATTTCATCTGATAGACACATTGAGAATGGGATTTAATATGACATTTGTACTTAGATGAATCTCATTCATCTACCCACCCATTATATTATATCCAATTAGTATTTTATCATTGACCACAACATGAGGGAATGTGATTTTACTGGGTATAGGGGATCATTGTAATGGAAGCCTACCAGTTCTTATGGTTGAAGGAAACCTTCCCTCAAGGTTTCCTTTCAAGATAGTAGTATTTAGAGTACCCACACTATTATCTATGTGGTATGAAATCCAAGTAGATGATAGGGATTGTGAATCCCCAGTGTGATAGATATCTATTGATGTATTGTTCTTGCACCAGTTTTGGTAAGCTTCCATGATACTGTTGAACCATTCCTTCGTAATCTAGTGGAAGTGGTTTTGCACAATCCCAATCCTTAGGTTTTTTTTATTATGACACATTGTGAGGGGAGTTAGAATATTACTATAAGTATTGGATGAGGAGGATTATATGACCGTAGTATCTAGAATTGTGATTTTAAGTACTACCAGCAGAGTAGTCATGATCAGGGTAGTCCAACCATTAAAAAAGTCCATAGATCATGTGAGTTGCATCATTTAGAACAAATTCATAAGGATTAGAGTGTAGTCCCATTGATAGTACAAGGTACTATTCTTGTATCCTCCACTATTTTATCTACATTATTCTATACATGTGAGTCCATCTCATTCATCGTTTTATCATTCATAGAAATCCTCATGCTATATATGTAGTATTATTGTGCTGTAATAAACATAGATACACCATTTGGATTATGGTCAGAGGGAATACACTAATTAAAAGAATTTCCTTATGAGTTAGGTGTTTACACATTCATATAGGAACAAATTTATCTTGAGATTATAGGCTTTGATTTCATTCTTATAAGGGATTTGTTGGTCTCATATCATTTCATTATATAATTCTATCACAATTTAATATCATTTAAAACACCAAAGAGTAGCAGTATTATACAAAAGGGTAAGTGGGATGTCCATTTTAGTAGAGTTGTACCAAATAATCATGGTCTAGTAGGAGTGACCACCCATAATACTAGTCTCTTCAAGGTGGAGCAATGAGTAGGATTGGAAAAATATATTCTAGTAGTAGATAATTTTAGGGACATTTTATGATTGTTATAATGGATTACATCCTATTATAAAGGTATAGTTTATGATTTATCTTGATCTAGGAGCATCTATCATGTCTATTTAGCTATATATGATTGTTCCTACAGATCTCTAGGAGCTCAAGTAGTATACGAAGGATCTAGATGAAAATGGTTTTATACATCCATGCACTTTTTCATGAGGTTTACCCCTTCCTTTTTCTAGGATGGTGGATGGGACCCTTATTTTATCTGTAGATTACTAATTTATAAACTAGATTATGGTCAATACCCAATATTCAATTACTAGAATATGTGATTTCTTCGACTAGATATAATATGAGATTTTATTCACTATGACCGACCTCAGATTAGGAAATCATTAGCTATTAGTCAGACCATCATACATACCTCATTCAACAATTCATAAAAGGTATGGTATGAATTTGTATCTCATTATTTCATTCACTCATGACAACACACCTATCATTTTCATATATTTGATGAATAGGGTGCTCCACCCCTTTCAAGATTTTTTTGGAATTGTATTTTTTCAAAATTTTGTAGATCATCTTCACACTCTTAGAGAACATGAGGAGCACCTTGAGATCATTCGTATTACGCATAGTGAGAATAATATTTATGCTAAACTTTTTATGTTACTCTTATGGGTAAAAAAGATCACTTATTTTTTTATATTATCTGAGAATAATGACTATCTATTGACCCATATAATGTGAGTGTTCTAGTTTATTAGGGGGATTTCAAATACATTTTTAGCATACAGAGTTTCATGGGACTGGTTTGATATTACAGTTGTTCAATATTAAACTTATCATACCATTATTTACCCTTAACTAGGATTATAGAGATGGGTGTACTGATCTATTGGTTAAAAGAGTGTCAGAAATCCTTTCTGGAGGTAAAAGGGTGGCTTGTCTCAGCACCTATTTTTATTTTTATAGACCATGTTAGAGGCTATACAATGATCAGTGATGCATCGTGCATTGACCTAGGAGCAACAATTATATATGAGTGAAAATTCATTAGGTGTGAATATTTGATGTTGATGTATCATGAGAGAAATTATTACATGCGTGACCTCAAATTAATATTATTTTTCCATTCCTTATGTTTTTGGAGACACTATCTGTTTTGAGATAATTTTGTGGTGTAAACAGACTCGAAGGGCATCAAATATATCTTTTCTTCAATGACCCAAACATTTATCCATGGAATTTTAATTTTTATAATTTTGTAATAAAGCATATACATTGTGTAGAGGTCCTAATAAATGATTTATTCTCATTTATTATGAATAATATATGTGATAGTTTTTAATATTATGGAACATATATTGATAAAACAGTATCGTTACCCTTGGAAGAGTAACATGACCATTAGGAATAGAAATATATCCAGTTTAATAGTAACCTCACCTACGTATATAATTTATTGTATTTAAGTAATATTTTATTTCTTGAGCCACTTATGATGTTTTTCTGATATAAAAACCATAATATTAGTTTTTTATTCCCCCATTAGATTATTTAGTCATGGGAACGAAAACAATTCATTTCTATAATCAAAATAATAATCTAATGAATAAAATAATCAAAAAACATATTTCACCATCCATATAAATACCACCCCTACCAGTTTGTTTACTCATACCATCTAAGAGATTATGGTTTTCCAAATTCAACCAAATCCTTTTCCCCAATCATCTCTCACAATTCCATGATATTCAGTTTTGAATATAAGATCAAAACCATTTTCCCTACAGAGGTCCTCAAGGAGTGGAAATTCAAGAGGGAAAATCCTATTTCGCATTCATTTAATTTCTATTCATATCATATCCCCAACAACTAATCCCAAAGTGTAATTACATCAATAATATATTATATATAATGAAATTTTATTTTTTAAATTTAATAATCCATCATCAAATAACTTCTCTCTTCTATTTACTGTTAAGATGAAAACATCGTTCGTGATTTGATGACGCCATCTTGGGTGATTCATTTCCATTTTCCATTACCACCTTCAGGTCTTCTAAAATCAATTTATATAGTTAAATAAACATATATTATAAATTAAATATGTTACATAATTTTCAAATTCTAATATATAAACATTATATTATATAAAATTATTTATGATCATAATGGTAATAAAAAATTTGATGATAAATTAAATCACATTCATTGGTGTTTTATTTAATTAAAAATCCTTATAATGTATAAAGAAATGATTTATAACCAAATTAAACATCCATAAATTTATTAGTAATTTAAAACATCGCTTATGTATAATTATTCACATATTTCATGAATTTTAAAACTCATATACATGTGAAATGATTTAGAAACAAAGAAAAAGAACACTCCCAAAATGGAGGAATTTAATACTATAACTCTTATATATGGACATAAACCAACTAAATAAAACTGTAATAATAATATATGTGTAAAATAAATTCAAGATTTTGTAATTAATAAATATAATTTTATTATCCTTGTTATTAAAGGGACGAAATCATCCAGACATAGGGTAAAGGGATCCTAGAACCCAACTACTATTCTTTGATTTTTTCCTCATTAATATCAATTTTAAATGTTTATAATCTATTAATGTTATATAATTATAATTTCACTGTTATTCCCATTTAATTTCTGGGATATACATGTTTCCAATATTATTTTTTAAACAATTTAACAACTCTTCCAATAAAACTAGTCTCTAAAAAAATACATTTTCCCCTTGAGTGTGTTTTTCATCACTCTAGATAGATGATTCTTATACAATGTAATTTATTAATTTTTTTTCATTGAATCCCCAAATTTTTATTCATGAATTCTTCTTTATAAAATTCCCATGAAATTTATTTCCTTTCTAATGGGTTATTTTTTACTACGATTGTTTAATGTACCATATGGAATAAATTATTACATAAATGTTATGATGTGATGGGTGTGACTGGAATTATATAGAACTCTAATTCATTGGGTAATATGATATATATAATGATATAATGTGGAATATTCTTGAACAAGATGCAATTTTGGTCACACTGCAAATATATTATGTGTGAAGATAATGCATGCTTTCTACACAACTATGTGTTTTATTTTACCACTAAGAAATAATGTTTCATTTTAATGGATTGCATCATTTTATGTCATTGTCTAATGAATCCTCTAATGATAATGATGATAAACTTGTTATTATGTTATGTGGATTATGTTAATGCTCATCCTTTTATAATTATTCATGTTCTTATATATCATATTACATGGATTATAGATCACCCCTTTTATTTAAGAATAACATCAAGTAAATATATTCACAAAGGACATAATGAGAATTAAAATAATAATGAATGATAATTTTAAAAAAATTATTATGATTTCGTACATATAAGTGATTTATGATCCAAATTCTTCCAAGATTCTATACCTTTGGATCATGGGTTTTTGATGATATTATATTTTTATCTTAAGAATGATGTTATAGTAATGTATAAAAAGGAATGTTCATTATATTTGGAATCAGTGAATGGTTTAGTTTATTTGGGAGTTAGTCTTATATAATTTTATTGAAAACCCTTAGTATGAGACTTTGTATATTTATGCACATAGTATGCTTTGTTTTAGAAAACTGATAAACATAGGGATCCCATATGATATGACATTAGAGTTAATTGAGAAAAGGAATAAATTATTTATTCATCAGTTTTTTACATTTGTTTTTTTAAAACTTTTATATTTTATAGAAGGGTGGAAACTAGGTGAAATGATTCAAACATCATCTATGTGGTTCAATTCTATGATTTTATAAATGACATCCCCAATGTTATGGAAGGTGGAGTCAAATATTTACATTGATGCTTACCCAACTATTTTTATCTATGAATAATAACTTGAATAATATATATAATCCTCATTCACCTAAGTGGTAGAAACTAGATATTGATGATTTTTTGTTCCATAGAGTATAAAAAATTTGTGGATCTTCCAATACACTAATGTCATAATAGTGTTTCAACTCCATGGAGATATTTTACGTCCCCCTCTATTCTGAGACACAGAAGATTACTGTGCCCATTTATCATTTAGATAGAGAGGTCAATAAACGGATGGAGTTGATTAGGAACCAGAATTCATAAGATCTAATTTAAGAGATAGTGTGGTAATATTTTATGAAAGTAGTTTATAACAAGTATTTCTCTGGAAATACTCAAACAAATAATATATAGAATTCATTGAGATTACACAAATGAAAAATAAATCTATTAGGGATTATGAGGAATATTTGACAAGTCTTTCAAGGTATGACTCAGGGTTTTTATAAAAAAATTACTGAAAAATAGATAGATTCATTACTGGATTAAAAATATTCTTCGAAAGGCTCAAGATATATGAAACATTGGGAATCTTGAAGATGTTATTTGGTGTTCTATAAATGTGTTGATGAAGTTTGGAGAATGCTCTCATTTCTATGGATGTATGAAATAAAAGATAAATTTTAAATATGGAGGATCTAGTGGAATGTTGGAAGGAAAGATAAATGACTCACTTATAAAAAATGTGGGATTAAACATCATGGTAATTTCTTATAAGGGTTGAGGAAATTCAATAATTTTTTTAAAACATTTAACTAATCTAATTAATGTAAAAGATACATGATGATATTGGCCAGTGTGATGAATGAATGGAGAGTGACACCCATGTCTCAATGTATCAACTATAGGGATCCATGGTACTATGAAATCTATTCCACTAACCATGAGTCCTCAAGGGTAAATAGATTCATTGGACTCAAAATCCAAATGATCACGGGAAGGATTATTTTAATACTTATACTATAGATGATCATGAATAATTCATTGTACAAGGTACATTTACTATTCACATATTAATGGAAAAATTATTTTTTATATCTATTTAAATAAATTCCTTTATATATTTTTGTTTGTTTGTAACTATTGAATCGAAGCCATAAAAACATGATGGATTGATATCCACTAATACACAAAGTGTTGAAGTCATTGAATCCAAAGGGTTAGACTCTTCTCCTATTGGTTTATATGGGAATAATATTTCAGTGAATCTCATGATACATCCATTGGTGAAATTCTATTTTAGAATAGGAATGGATTTCCTCTCCTTATATAGAGAAAAAATCAGTTATCAAGGAACAAAATTATCTTTTCAAATTACAAACCATCCCATGATCCTTTAAAATTAAAGGATGATCATGAGTATCCTTTTGAGAATTCTTCGACGGTGTTGGTATTGAAACATTATGAATAATCATACCTCACTCAAATGGTATTGTAAATGTAATTTATCAACCAAGAGGATATTCCCATTTTGTGGGAATATAGTGGTCTACTTATGTAATAGTTACCAGAACATCCCCTAGAACATGTGGTAGATTTCACTGTAAATCTCATACCAAGACCTAATCATATATGAAAATATTCCTATATAATTTAATTTATTAAAATAGAGAATTTATTGATGTAGTTTTAAGAGAATTTTGAAAAAGGATTCATTTGCCTTGGTGCATCACCTTAGGTTGAACCAGCGCACTAGGAAAATAAAAAGGATGAATCAATGCACCTGTGTATGAATCATCGGTAAGTCAACATGGTCAGCATAAAGAAAAAGAATAATCTTATAGGGATTTTTGACTTGTTCGATCATCTAAGTGATGATAAATAATTCTAAAAAGGTGGAACTTCATTTTGAATATCATCAAATAATGGTGAAGAAGGACGATATTCAGAACATTTCTTTCCATACCAGGTATGGGCATAATGAGTTTCATGTTATGCTCTTTGGACTTACTAATTCTATTAATATATTCATTGAATTGATGAATTTAGAATTTATACACTAATGTGACAATGTTAAGGTAGTTTTTTTCAATGATATTCTCATCTATGACAATATAGATGAGGAACATGAATAATATATAATGATTGTGATGGTGACATTAATGAATGAGAAATCGAATTCCATGTTCATGAACTGTGACTTTTTGATGCATCGTGTCACAGACATGGGAAATGTGTTCACAATTGAAGGAATGTCTATGGTCCCATCAATAAAAAGGTAATTATGGAAAGGGGAAACCCACTACTAACATGGAAATCCATCAATTTATTGGATTTTAATGGTAATATTGATGTTTTTTTAAAAATTTATCAATATTTTATCACCTACAACTAACATAACAAGGGAATGGGTAATGTACACCTATATGGAAGAATGTGAGGAAAACTCCAAATATCAAAAGAAGATACTAATCACTACACCTATACTCACACTAATATGATGTGGAGAATGTTTTTTGATATATATTTATGCTTCTAATAAAGTATTTGGTTTTATAATCATCAAAAATGATAATGTGATAGTCTACCCATCATATATGATGATGATCCATGTGAAGCACTACCCGACACATGATTTGGAGTTATTAGCTATGATTGTTTCTTTGAAAATCTAGCACCACTATCTTTATGGTGAGAAATAGAACATATATTTTGATCATATGATCTTAAAGTATATATTCATCGAAATGGATCTCAACATGGATCAAAATAGTTAGTTAATTCTAATCAAATATTATTATTTCTCTATTCACTATCATCATGGGAAGGAAATCAATGAAACTAATTCTCTTATAAGAAATGAACCTGCTACGCTATCCATGATACAGATTGAGAATGTACCTATCTTTAAGTATATGAATATTATGGAATTGTAAATAATAACATTAAGGAATACATCATACCTTGCCCATGTGATTCCCAAACATCTATCCAAGTTAATATTAAAAAGAAATAATGGGATGATCAAGAATTTCTAAAGAATCCAAATGCAGTAACGGAAGGAAATCTATTTGACTTCTATATCATTGATGTTGTTTTCATTCTATTTGGAATAAATATGTGTGTTCCTATATTAAGAGGGAAAATTAAGGATCTATTGGATAATGAACATAGATCACCTTTCACCATCCATCCAATAAATTACATGATGTATCATGATATCTAAGAGTAGTTCTGCTGGGATAACATGAATATAAGGATTTAGGAATATATATCATCATGTCTCTAGTCTCAATAAGTAATTCTTGAGTAATAATAGTCCAATATTATGAGTAAACCAATAACTATTCCAAATTTAAAATGGGACAATGTCACCATAGAAATCATGACTGGTCTCCCTATGATATCCGAAGTAAATAGTGTGATATTGGTTGTGGTGGATGGGCTCACCAAGAATACCATGATTATCTCTTTTCGGGAAGATATCTCTCTTGAACAACATAGAATGTTTTATGTTATGTAAGTGATGATTCTACATGGGGATCCACTTTTGATCATATCTGATCATGATCCATGGTTCATATCTAATTTCTAGAGAAGTCTTTAACATGGTTTGAGTATTGAAACTAATATCAGCATGGCCTATCATCCAAAAATTGATTGAAATTTTTAATAGATCATCAAGATTCTTGAAAACTTGATAAGAGATTTATAAATTGAATTAAATGTTGTATCAAATTAGTAACTCCCATTGGTTGGGTTCATATAAAACATAAAATTCAACTCGAGTAATTATATGGCTCTATATGATGCCCTGGATGGAAAAGAGATGTAGAATTTCAACCAGTTGGAATGGATCTTTCCAGTAAAAGATACTTAGACCTAAATTGGTGTAAGAGATGATTTATATGGTCCATACCATCTAGAGACCCATAAAATCCACTAAGAGTTGGCAACAGAGATATGTTGACAAAAGTTGAAGGGAATTAGAGTTCAAAATTGTAGATAATTCCATCCATTTAAAATCGCCATGGAAGAGATTCATGTGGTTATGAATGAAATGGATTCACATCCTAAGGTTAATTGGCCCCTTATATAACATTGATTGCATTGGAACAATGACCTATCAGCATGAACATCCACAAAATATGGATCAGGTTCATGATGTGTTCCATGTATCACTCTTGAGGAAGTATATAACCTACCCCATACTTGTACTACAACTATAGGTGAAAAAACATGAGAATGACCTCTCACATAAATTGTATCCATTAATGATCATGGACCACATAGAAAAATTCAATTGAAAAAAGATAACCCACCATATTAATTTGTATTGTAGGAATCATATGTATAAAAAGGTCACATGGGAACCCAAGGATGTTATGTTGAAGAAATACCCTCACCTCTGTATGTAAAAAAAATTTATGGGAGAATTTTCAAATGGGGAAATAATTTTACAACCTAAACTATTATCAATGGTAATTTATCTCTTATAATAATGGTATGAAACAAATGCATATCATAGATATCCCTAAAAAATTATACTAAAAACTTTAGAATTAAATAAGTGATATTTTTATAAATTAAGGATCTTATATTGATTGAATAGTAACATGACCATGGGAAAAGTGAAATGAAAATTAGGAATAGTTATTTTTCCTATATAATAGTAACGACACGTATTACGGAATAAAATGTTTTATTCATATTATAAATGATTATAAGATTTAATTATATCATATTATTAGTAAATAGATTTTTAAAATATGATAAATTAATTGTTTATATATTCTGTTAAAAAAATTATTTACTACTATATAATTAAATTTTTTTAAACAAATAATTATTTATATAAATTAGTTTTTTGATTTAGTATTTTGTTTATTATAATTATATGAGAATTTTATGACACTGAAATTAATTTTTCTATGTGTCATAAAATCAGTTATAATTTAAAAAGTTATATTTTTTGAGTAAATGATGATCTTAATTTAAAAATCCTTCTATCATAATTAAAAATTATTTTAAAATAAAATATTCATTTTTAAATCTAATTATTGATAAATAGATATGTTGACCTATTTTTTATTTATCTACAATAGTTTATTTTTTTGGAAGATTTAAATACTGCAATTTATTGTATTTAATAAATACATGATTTTGATTGTCATGTATGTTGTATAGATGATATAATATTCATAATATAGAACTCTATTTCACTATTTGAAATATTTTTTATGGTAATAAAAACAGTTCATAGTCATGTTCCAAAATAATAATGTAAGGAATAAAATAATAAGAAAAACACCCTCTCATGGCCTTTAAATACTCCCTCTCACCACCTATTCTCCTCTAACCTTCTAATAGATGAATCTTGTCCAAACTATTAACAATACACTTTTAAATCTTCCCCCATATTGTAGGAACTTATGGTCTCAATTTATCACCAAACCTATTTTACTTTTGGAGGTTCTCAATGGGATGAAATTCAAGAGGTAATATCAGATTTTGTTTTATTTCAATTTCATTTAAATTTCAATTTTTCTTGTCATCTCCTAACCAAAATATCCAAAAGTTACATAATAAATCTCGTATATATTATATAATTTATCATTATTTTGATCATTAAATAATAAATCATAAAATCTCTTCACTCATTCTTTTATTCTAAAAATAAAAACATCGTCTGTGATGTGACAATTTACAACAATCACGTGCAATGTGTTTTTCTTTTTTCATTACCTAATTCAAGGCTATTAAGAAATCCAATTTTAAGGTTCAATTAAATTTAATTTTAAAAACTGCCCTGACAAATTAAATTATTTTCATTAATGTTTTATCTTTGAAATCATCGTAATAAAATATATATATGGAACATTAGACCTATAAAACTACAATAAGTTCACTATTAATATAGAATATAAATTATATATAATTAGTATCGTCATACATGATCTTCTAAACCTGTATACAAGATAACTGGTCATAGAAACCAATAAAACAAACACTCCCAAAATGGTGAAATTGAACTCTATAAATCATCAAAATGAACATACAATAACTTAATAAAATAATAATAAATCAAATAAATTTATATGCGGTTGTCGATATAATATATAATGAATATAATTTTATTTTTTAGGTTACTAAAATTAACAAATAATTCATACATAATGTATCAGGATTCTGGAACCCAACTTGCCTTTTTTGGTTAATACCACTTTCATTTCACATTTTAGTGTGTACATTAATCCAATGAAACATAAATTTAACTTCTATATCATTCACTCTTAATTTAGAGGATATAAAATTTTCCAATTTTATTTTATTACAAATTAATTGTTATTTCCAAAATAACAATTCTTTTTAAAAATATTTATTTGACTTCTATTGATATTTTTTCTTTCTTCACTCAATATTCATCATTATTATTTCAAGAAATTAATACCATTTTTTTAGGGATTAAAAATGTTAATTTATTAATGTATGATTTCTGAAATATTCATGATACCCATTCCCTTTCCATGGATTATTTTATGACTAGGATTGTTATATGTTCTTTGTGGAATGCATTTTTATCTAAATGTTATGATGAAATGGGTGTGTTTGTAATTATAGGGCTCTCTAGTGCATTATTTAATGTGATATATCTAATGCTATAATGTCAAAAAATTATTAACATGTTACAATATTTTTTATAAATCATGATGTAATTATTTTTCACATATGTTATGTTTGAACATGATGTTAAATTATTCATAGTTATGTGTGGTGTTTGACCAGTAAGACGCTATGTTTCATTTTAATGCATTTTCAAACATTATGTCTTTGTCTAATAATTAATCCAATTATTATGATTATATCCTGATGAATATGTTATGATGATTATGATTATGATAACCCATGTTATAATTATACATGTTCTAATATATCATCTTTATATACTTTTAGGTCTCCCCATTATTTGATGTATTTCTTCAAGTGACTACTTGTACTGTAGAGATCATGATATATAAATGGATAAAGAAAATGATTTTAAATAATTGATAATTTTTTATTAGTCTTTATTTAATTAAGATCCCAATTTTCTAAAGAATCAAAACCTTTTTATCCTTATTTTTTAATTCTATTATGTTTTTTATTTTTAAAATGATATAATAGTTATGTATGAATAATATGGGTCTCAAAATTATCAAAGAAGGACTTGAATCACCAAAAACATAGATGGTTTGAATATCTTCATTCCATCAACATCAAAATTTCCTATACACATAGAATGTAAAATTTAGATGTTGATGTGATAATCCTGAAGACTGATGTATAGGCCATACAAAAAGATAGGGATGAGTGGAAATTGAAGGGCCTCTTTTATGAGATGAAACTTTAGTTTACTGATAGTCATAGGCAGCCTTATCCCTCATCATTGATAGTTACCCCTTAACTCCTCTAGAGGGTAAATAGTAGAAAAAATTTCTGATCCTGGAAGATGGTTCAACATGAGATAATTACTAGAGAGGACCCACCGTTGGATTGGATTGTGGATAAAGACGCTGACTTTCAAATTCATTAATTTTTTATTCATTCCAATTGATATCTGAAAATAATTAATGTCTGAGTCCTACATATAATAGAGGGATATTTTTTTGTAATAACCATGATGTATTAATACATCTGATTCCAGTATTGGTGGATTTGGATGAAATTTAATATTCAATGTTTTATCTCTAGGTGTTCCATTTATTAGCAGGTGAAGGCAGAGCACTAGTGACCTGAAAGATTTTTATAGCTACATCTTATCCTGTAATGGAAGTGGGAAGGTATTTCCACTAACTCTGTAGTCATATTTTTGAGGTATACTTCAGGTTGTGACGTAGTATGGGTTGTCATTAACATACAAAAAAATGTTGAATAGTTTCATCCTATTAGGGTGAAATTCTCAATTGAATACCTGGGATGACTATATGTTCATGAGATTATATGACTACAATGGGTCACTCAAAATAATATCTCAGTTAGGGATTAAAAATTCACATCATGGTTTTGGATGGGGTTTTTTAGAGCTATGGTTGTCCAGGTGCTTCGTAGCATTTCCCTCCACCATCAGACTGATAGAAATTCATAACAGATGATATAGGTGTTAGGGGACATACATCTACCATGATTCCTTGATTTTGGGGGTTCTGGGGAGAATCATGTCCCTCTAATTGAGTTCACCTATAATTATAGTTATCCATAGATGATTAATATGGATAATTTTTGGGCATTTTATTGTAATTCATTCTTGTCACCCCTCTTCTTGATAGAGGTTGGGAAGGATGAAATATATGTCCTCATCTAGTTCATATGACATTTTATTAGGTTTAGCTGATCAGAAATCATAATTCTACTACTCAGTGAAGACAAAAATTCTATGCTCATCCCCATCGATGTCTTATGGATTTCTAGGATAGGTATATTGTTTTCCTATATGTGTTTCCAAGGCTTGGGAGTAGAAAGATACAGAGGCATGAAATGTTTTTCCTAATAATTTAAGGTTTTTTGATATCATGGATAGAGTCGGTCCAATAGCCTCTTATTTTATAATAACATATAGGGACCATTCCATGAAAATTTTATTCCATGTATCAATGATTTTATATTATTATACTAGAACATCAAATAACTTTGATCCTGATGAGGTTAAGTTATATGTTAATTATTCTTTTGAGGAGTATCATCAATGCATTGTTGATGAGAGAAAAAATTCCCTCTATGGTCAGTCTGTCCATTAGTACAGGTGCAATGGAATCCCATTCATGTACATGATAAAATCTGGGAGTGGGAGGCTGACATACATGCCTACCAGACATAACCATGAGGAGCCAGATAGTGGGGTGACGTAGGATGCATGGTTTCCCTTGACCATACTCTTGGGGCCATACGCCTGGGGGAATTATCTAATTTTTAGTAAAGGGGATTTCCATTTTTGGTTTATAGTTTCCTTAACCATGTAGACTAAAAATGTCAGTTCCCCAATATCACATCATATAGATCATTTATGGTGTAAGGTATGGTCAACTACGAGGCCAAACGAAGTAACCTAGGAGTTTAGGAAAAATTAATAAATTTACTTTAATGATATAATTAATCCTAATTCATTATCCTTGGCCCATTCTTATCTAAAATACACTATCCTCTCCCCAATTGAGAACCTTTAAAGCCAAGTTCATAGTTTTGTATTCTAATCTATAATCCAATTTTTGATTTGATCCACATTCATGATGTTTTATGTGTATTGTTAAGATATAGATTCTTTTTTATTTGTTATTCTTTAATGAATCTCTCAAGGGAGTTATCAATGTGCAAGATATAATTCCCCATTTTCATTACATTGGTCAATTATTTAGATATATTATGATCAAGGAAAAACCAAAGGAAGATACATTATAAACATATACATAAGGGTATGAGGTATGTGTTCTATAAATAATCCATCAAGTATCACAAATTTTTAAATTTTCGTCGATTTGTGTGCACCAATTTCATCGTGTGTGGCCTAAAAGATTAATGTGCCCTAAAAAATCCATTTTTCCAATGTTATAGATCTTGTTACATAAATGATATTCATATCATTGGGGGATATAGCTGACATTTTATCTATCCAATGTATGGTGTTTCCATGAGTATACCTTAATTGGTTTGACCTGATTGGTTGTACCGCCACTTGGGTGTGCTATGGCTTGACCATACTAAATTTTATTCATACCATAAAAAGGACTATTTAATTAGTGTTTGACTATCCTTTTATATGTTAGTGCAATTTGAACCACATAAGGTATATGTTTTATATCAATAAATGAATCTTTACATTCTAATAGGAATGTATATTATTGATATCATTTGGTATATTTTATGATAAATGAATTTTACATGGTTTCACATCCTTATCCCAACATTTCATGTTTATGAAAGTGAAATGATATTACCAATTAATTAAAAATGAAATGATATAAATGGTTTCATGCCCTATTAGCCATTTCTTAATAATGAATGGCCTGGAATGAACCCTTTAACATATTAAGTAGAATGATTATTGCGTGGAAAATTTATTAAATGTGTTATTTATAAGGTACCTAATGCATAAAAACAATGAAAATATTAGAAGAGTGGATAGACATGATTTGGCCTTGTATTATTAAGGGAATTCCTTGATCACTTGTGGCCATAATTCTGATTCATGGTTGATGGTTTCTAATGTTGAGTCATTGCATTGAACCCAATATTTGCCTACTTTTGGATTTCTGTCTTGAATATTGTATGAGACAAACATTTTAATTATAGGATTCATATGATAAAATCCTGGGATCCAACGTAAGTTCAACGGACATATGGCTCCATGGTTACACCCATCGGGCCCCATCATTATATACCCATTTTAATTAGGATGTGATTTGTGGACTCTGATATAAATACATTATTTTGTAGTTCTGTGGGCATTTCCACTTAGAATACACTGTTACCAAATATATTCATTTTATATTTTTCTACTTCTGTTGGCTCCTCCAATGAGGTTAATAATACCTTGTTTATTACCATAGATCCTCCTTATTTTTATCATCATCATGAATGTATTGGTTATTAAATTAGTTAATTTTTTTAATAATTTCTATTTGATTCCTTGTTATATCCAAGATCCTTCATTATCATTTACATGATGTTTGTTTCGGTAATACCTAATATTATACACCATAAAAAGTATAATGTTATTTAATTAATAAAATATTCTCTTATTCAGAGACATTTCCATGTGGGTTTGAAGAAGGTACAAGGGTATATAAATTAATGTAGTACATCACTTCTATATATAAATTCATATACACTATTGCATTTACTAACACTTGGATTTGATGTTAGACATGTTTTTAGTGGTTCGCTACTTATATTTATCACATTACATATCTGGACCACCATTGTTACCTAGGTAGATTACATGAATACATGTGTGGATAGAGGGAAGTGTCCACCTTAGAAACCTAATATTGTTGGCTCTCACTAAGATGGAGCTTGGTAGAAGATGACTGGGACATGGATCAGTATGATATATATTTTTTGGATTATTCTTGCTACATTTGTGTAACATGTATTACCTGCTTCTCTGTATCCATGTCATACTGATTTATATATACATGATATTCATTATCATCATATTTTTTTATCATTACCAGCTACTAATATTATTTATTATTCATTCTACCGTTTTTTTAATACTTATCTTACTTACATGTGATTATATTTTATCTCTTATGGTAATGATGGTATAGTCATCCTGTGGAAAAACCCCAGGCTCTTGCATATATTCATTTACCTCTAGATTTCAAGGAGATGTGCTTGAAATGTAGTTACCCAATGAGATCAAGGATCTTCTGAGTGGAACCGAGGTCGAGGATGTCATAATGTGATCCAAAGATACTCCTTTGATCTCTCTATATCAAATATTGTTTTCAATTTACATGTGTTGTGAGAAATGCTTTATGAGATTTTTATCTTGATCACTTATCATTTAGGATTCGAGGATCCTATTTAGATATTCTTTTTCTTGAAAGGATGATAGAAAAATGTTTTTTGATGGAAATTTTATGTGTTCAACAATTATATATTCTCAAACATTTGATTAATGATTTGTCTTAGAAATTATACATAACAATAATTTCATAGTTCAAGTGTTTAGTTATAAATATTTTCTAATTTCATAACAGCTCTTAAAAAATATATTAATATTTATTAAAAAATATTCCATTATGTTGACAATATTATTATTATTTTATGACAGTCTCTCTAAATTACATAACAAAAGAAATTATTTTACCATATTGTAAGATAATATTTATTATTGAACATGGCCATGGTCTCTTTTATCTTCATAGATGTTATTGAATAATCAAATATATATTATAATTAAATCTAATATTACATAATAAATATTATTTATGCAAAGAATTTGTAAAATCATTCCCCAATATTGAGAATAAAATTTATTTCATTTACAAAAATCCAATATAATTTAATTTTTATCGAAGGAAACACTTAGTATATGACCGACTGGGATTCATTATCAATGTCATTGGTCCAGCATAACTAAAGCACAATATTACTATCTACAAACTAGTCCTGGACCCCATGAAAAATAAATTAATGATGAAAAGATGAAAACCACATACAAATAATCATTGCCTATTATTATCCCTTTGTCACAATATATCATTATGAAGGCTACACATAATTGTCATCAAATAATATACACGAAATGACTTTCTATGATTATCATTGGTAAACATCTTTTTACTCCATGGAAATGGAATTTAATATGATGGATTTATTCCAATTAATGGGAAGAGATATCAAAATTGATAAAGTTGGAGGGGTCAAATCCTTAATTTCATTAGTCATTAAAAAATCACTCTTGATGCACCCAACATACCAAACTTCTCCATGAACTATATTATTAGGTATTGTGAAATGAATCGATGAGGATGATTCATAAGATTCATTAACAATAATCGTAAAGTATAAGGTCCAATACACAGAATCTGAGAAAGGAATATCCAATGACACAAAGGCATACCAAATTCAAACTAGACGGTCTGTTCTCAAAATTTTCCTTCATGGAAATTGACAAGTGTAATCGTTATTAATGTAACTCTTATCCACATATGATTACTAATACATGAAATTATATATACTATATTCCCTTTAATAATACATTATCATACCATAAAATTTTATTTATGAATATATTCATTGCATTCAATTCTTCTCATCATAGTGGGGAACAACTATGACCTTATCAATGTGATAGATGCCCAAGGACACTACTACATTAATGAAATGCAGAAAATGAACAATACATAATAATATATTTTATTAAAATTAAAATCATATTATATAAATATAATCAAACTATGAAAAAATTATAGGACACTAACTCAAACTTGTATGGCATCCCATCTTTCGCTGAGCTGACAGACACCACATCCAAATGAAATCATTCCCTTCAGTTCTGTCTAGTGCACTACATCTGCTAGATTGAATTTGAACATCCCATGGTATTGATGAATTGTCTCCACAAGATATGTGTAAGTCTCAAAGACTTATGATTTTATGATATGAAATATTTTAAAATAATACAATTTTTACCACTAAACATATAATTAATTGACCAGGGTCTGGCTAACAAAATTCTAGGACACCATCTAGCATTTACTGGCCATGGTCATACATTCTGAGAGTCGAGACACCATCTAACATTTACTACCCATGGTATAATAAACATTGATTCAAAATCACAATCTAAAATTTAGCACCCATGGTCAAATTAGTAGAGACCGTAGGACAATATTTGGTAATTACCACCCTTGGTGAAACCCAAAGACTGATCGAGATTCCATCTGATATTTTCCCATCTATTGTTACATCAGTAATTGGTACATGATTCTATATGAAATTTAAAAAAACTCGTTAGAAATTATACATTCAAGGGATGTCATTTGGCTCAAAATATCTTGATAATGAAGAATATAGGATGTAAATCATCATTTTCTAAATTTGGAGGGGACATGTGTTGTGGATTCCTAGTCAGCACCCAATGAACTGACTTAATTGACTACATTTCGTATTTTTATCTTTTATTTATTTTGTTTGCAAATTTACCAAGATACGATGTTCTATATAAGTGACATCATTGGGCCATCCCTACTTAATTTTATGCTAAAAAATTCCATGAGTACTATGGTCTGTATATATAACCTTGTTTCTATATTTCATCTAACATGTATTACATGATATTGGGTGGGATTGGATGGATCTGGTTAAGAGATATGGCTGAGGCGGTACTTGGGTCTTTGTGGTGTTGTCTCCAAATATATATTTTTTAGTTTTAATTGATTCTTGATTGCTCGAGATGAATATCCTAATGACATGTGTATACATGTTTTACATAGGACCATTATTTCTGTAGCACGTCGATGTTTATTTGTCTTTGATGGTTGAATCTTGTCTGTATTTCCTTCTGCTACTCTGATTTTGTATTATGTTTTGATTATTAATATATTATTTCATGTGATGATATCAATATTATATAATGTATGTGTTGTTTATTGACTCCCAATGCTCACGAAAATTCTCTAGGATTAATGGAAACATGATTAATGTTGTGTACTCCATTGGCTCAGTTGTAGTTCAAGAATCATCGGGTTGTGGAGTTACACACACCAATACCAAAACACATACAAAGAGAAAAAAAACACCTACAACATACCTACACCGACATGTGCACCCAACCACACCCCCAGTCATGTTTACATTCATACCCACACTCACACTCCCCAACACATGCACATTAGCATTTTTTTAATTGATAAAATATAACTCATGATTTAGGCATCTTTAAAATATGATTGTTTTTTTCGTGAAATAAAGAACTCTTTAATATATTATTCATCATCAATTATAAATACACATCTATATTTTTTTATCATAGATGTATGGTGTCGTTATTGGGGATTATAAATGTAATAAAACTAGAATAATGTATTTTTTCAACTTTTTTAGGTGCTTCAATCACACCCCCAGTCACCCCAATCCTACTCTTATCTTGCCTCAACACAATGGACAGTCCCCCCAACACTTGGAAGTAATTATACACTCTATTATTAGTATATCATGACTTATATGAAATATTTGTTAAATTTTTCTTAACAAATGTCGTACTGAATCAAATTTTTTGATATAGATAACCTTTTTTATTAGAGGGGACCCATTACATCCCCATTACGAAAAGAGGGCATTAAAGCTCAAAAATAATGTACCATCTCCCCTAGTTATTTGAATCCCTAATTTGAGTCCCAAAGTACCCGACAGTGAATAGTACTACTACATTACCCAGCCTTCTATAGTACATACTACATTACCACTATCGTTACTCCTATAGTACCTTTCTTTGATACATTTTATTCATGTGGTACTGTTTCAATGCCTATGTTGTACATCTACAGTGTTGGTAAAATAATGTTCTCCCAATGGGGTTTGAACCCCCAATATTGATGTAGTATTACGAGATTCTTACCACTAGGGAAACCCCATACTATGACAGATAAATATTCATAAATATTAATTAAATATTGATAAATAACAATTAAAATTAATAAATATTAGTAAATATTAATAAATAATAATAAATATAACTAAATATTTATTATATATAATTAAATAAGATTTAGATATTTTTGTGAATTAATTAAATATTCATAAATATTGTTATGTACTGGAAAATACTAATAAATATGAAATAATTATTAATAATTCTAAATCGAATTTTAAATGTATTTACAAAAATATTCATCAATACTAAACAATGTTAATATGTATCAAATAAATATTAAATAAAAATTCATTAATATTAATAAAATATTCATAAATATTTTTTTTATATACATATATATTAATTACATATTCATAAATATTAATTGTGTATGAATAAATGTTAATGAATATTGATTAAAAAGTTTTATATTACAGAATATTAATACATTTTGTACTTATAAATATTTATGAATATTTATGACTATTTATGAATATCTATTTTGTATTTATGTATAAAGAGTAACTAAATGGAAAAAAAATATTACTAACCATTAAATATATTCTAATATGTATTAATTAAATATTCATAAATTGCTACAAATAGTCATAAATATTCATAAATACTTAATCATATATATAAATTAGTAATATATATTTAATCAACATTAAAGAATAATACATGAATATTAATAAATATTAAATAAATTTTAATAAATGATAAAAAATTACATAAATATTCGTATATATATGTAACTATTAATAATTGATAGTAAATATTAATTAATATTAAGGATTATCTAATAAATTTTAATAAACATTATGAATAATTTTTAATTATTAATAAATATTAAAAAATATTAAAAATCATACCAAATATTTCTAAATAATCAAATATGTTCATAAATATTTATATATATTCATTAATGGAAAATCTTGACAATAGATATCTATTTATTTGAATTACATCTAGTTTTCAATGGATACCAACCCACAATTAAGAAAAAAATATGTGACAAAAACATTGTAACAATTGTTTTTCAAGAAATAAACCCTTTATTTATGTATATTCACTATATAAAGTGATTGGGTGATGGTTTAGAGGGTATGGTATACTTTTTGTATGTTTTAGGACTTTTCTTTAAGTGTATGATTTGATAATTCATAGTAGAAACCATGAAACGCTTATAAGAAACCCTGCAAAGTGAGTCAGTGTGATCTTGGTTGTCAAAAGGTATGCCCAAACTATTCTTCCACTTTGGAGAACCCACCCTTTTTGGGATAATGTCCTTATTCACATTTTTAACACGGTTTATCTATTCTTGTAATCCAACCAAGTGAGGTTCCTCTTAAGGAAGAGGCATGTACTTGATCATCACAAAATTTTCTTAATTGTGTGTTCTAAACATGAATGAAAAATATATTAGATACAAAAAATTGTTTATATAATTAAATATTTATACTTAATGGATTTTTATTCACCTAATTCATCCCTAACTCAAATTCATTTACTTTTAAAGCCAATTGGGACCATTCCTATTGATCCTGGAGCATTCAATTGGCATATCATGGTGCGTTGAAGCTGGGATTCCTTGGTTGGTTCATGTTCATGGTTGATTTTAGAGAAATTATTTATCATACCTCTGTTTTATTTAAGGATATAAAAAATTGGTAATTGAAACCCGATGTGTGATTCTAATAATGTTATGATTTGGTTGTTTTTATTATAATTAATGAGACGTAATGTTGGTTTTTGTAGTTTCAATCTGGTTTTGTTGAAGTTTTTATTCTGTTATTGATTTTCACCAATATTGATATGGTTGGTGGATTCACACTTGAGTCCTCTTATTAAAAAATTATGTATTGATTTAAAAATGATTAAATTTCTCGTTTTTTACTATGAAATTGATGTGAAATGTTGATGGAAAACATCTTTAGTAATGGCTCGTGGAATTGTGAAAATTTTCTATCTATGGAAAGTGAAATTATATTTGATGAATCTAAATTATTGATTAATTTTTTTTAATGGAAATTGTTCTATAGTAATGTATTCAATAATATTAATGGTTTATTGAAAGCGTTTTAGATATTGGATTTGGCATGATTAAGTATAATTGGTCATTGTGTGTTAGTTTTCATTAACGTGACCCATTGGAAGGGGCATGTTCAATTGGAGAACTGGTTTATGGTTACCTTGTGATGGCTTTGGAAATTGATGAGAGAACACTCATGACTATAGATGTATCAACTTGTCATGGATAAGTTATTGTGTTATTATGTGTAATGTAATTATTTATATAGAAATGGGAGTTGTGAAATCCTTTAAGAGAACAATTTTGTTTATTTTCATGTAAACTAATATTGTTTTGAAAAATTAATTCGAATAGAAAATATTTTTTTCTTTGATATAAAATGTTTTATATTAAATTATATAAATTATCTAACATATTATTACACAGTGGTGTAAGTAGGTATGTAATTTAGGGAAAACCAGTAATGTTTTATACTCACCCTTATCGTGGGATCATTGGTATGTTTGGAGATATCATTTTTCAAGACACATGTAAATGAAAATTATCATATTTTGTTAGTGTTGATTTGTCAATAATTTTTAATGGATTGTGTAATTAGAGGCTGAATATTTTTTGGTGTTTCTGAGTTGGAGTATTTGGAGTCGTTGAGGTTTGTTTTTTGTATCCTACTTTATACTCTCCTATTGGTATTGGTTTCTAATTTATAATTTGGGATGGTATATTATTGTATTTGTTTCTTTTGATTTGTGTATTTTGTCTATGTGAATACATTATGTTGTGTGTGATTATTATATACATGGTTTTGGTGTTTTAGCTTCGGAGGAAATTCATCTGCAAACTATTTATAATGACTATGGAATTTATTTTTATCCATTGGTGTCTTGGGGATGTCACCAAAATATTATTAATATCCCACCAAATTACTAATATATTGAGTTGGGGAGATATGTTACAAATGGTATCAATATTTTTCATTCCATCATTCTTTTTTGGACAGATAGTATTGTTTTTTTGGTCATGGAGTTCAAAATCATTCTAGATTAATCATTGAGTTTGGATAGTAGCAAGGAGTAGGATGGTCAGCACATTAAATGTAGAGTATTAAGAGGCTTATAAAAATATTTAATGTTGAACCTCATGTTACCAAATAGTTGATTACTTGATTGTTTTGATACATTTTTAGGAGTGGTAATATCATTGTCATGGGTATATATGATGAGAAGAGAATAAAAGAATTAATATTATCAAAATCCCACTATGAGCGTATGAATCATTTTGGGTAATAATATATGGTTTGGTTCAATAAAATTTATATTTAGAAATTGGTGAAATTATTTTTAAGTTACATTTTGAAAAGGCATGGTAATGTTATTTTGAAAATGATTTTATTTTTAAAATAATTGTGAAATCTTCAAAAATGGGTTGAATGTGGCGAATGATGAATTTTGGAATGCATTTTTTGATATATGTGATGTGGTAAATTTTGAATTTCTTTGCCTTTGGTTTCTGGAGACAGAGACTTATGTAGTTTTGTTTTGGTCAAATAAATTTGAAAGGTTTTGGAATAGATGAAAACAACCCAACGACGGTTATTAGAAGGTGTTTTCACATAATCCATTGGTGAACCAATAGCCAGTTTAGAGTATTGTCATGGAACTCTAGGTTGTGAAGAGAGGGAAGAAATGGTTGAACCAATAAAAATGTGTCATCAAATTTAGTTCCAAATATATAATCCACCAATTTTTAGGTTAATTTTATTCCATATATGGATGATTTGTGGAGGAATATTATGAAGCGTATCAATGATTTCCATGGAACACCACCTAAGCCGATTATCAAGATGGCATTATATGCTATAAGATATTGAATGTCAGTTGTGCGATATAGCAGTTGTGGGATATAGCATTTCATTGAAAATTAGACCAATACATTTAATGGGAGGATTTTTAAGAATTGATTAACAAACTATTCTATCCTCATACATTTAGGATTTCAAGAAAAAATGTTTTATCATATTAAAGAATAGAATCTCTTAATGATTGAGTGTGTTTCTAAATTTATTAATTAAGTTCTATATCAAAAAATAATACTATAATTGTATCCATAAAACCACATATTTTATAATTGGTGCTGAGGAAAGTGATATTCTTTAATAATTTTTTGTTATGTATAATATATTATAAGGATATGGTCGTTGTAGGGATGGTGTAAGAGATAGAATTCTCATGAACTATTTTTGGAGAAATCATATTTCTACCTACTGGAAATGGTGGGAACTCTAATGTCAGGAATAGGAGGAAGAGGGACACCTATATCATAGGTAGTGGAATAACTCGAAATTAGACAAATAGATCATTGGAACATCATATAGAATCCATATTTATTCTAGGATTCATTAAATTGGGTTATATTTTTCACATGAGGAATGGTTTTTTGTCACCACTAAGAGAATTACACAATTGCAACAACATTATCATCTAAAGTGATATTGTTAGAGTGATACAAGGTCGGTTGTTCAAGAAACATCTCATGTTTCCCAAACATTGTATGTTTCGATGTGATGAAGTTAGTATAACACCACTTATCAATTTAACTAATTTATCCATGGAGATTCTAGGAATTCCTTTACTCTTCATCAAGGATAATCTCATAGGTCAATAATGAACAAAACATAGAGAGTAAGAAGTTATATGGATATTATAAAGTTATTTTTAATGATCAATATGAACCATTTATGGTTTTAGTTAAAATTCATTTGATGTCAATTCATATGAAATATTTTATTCATAAGGGTGAATATCATTCATTTATTGATTATTTTGTTGTTTATTATCATTGTTTTCATGTTTAGATGATGCCTTTTTTTGAGGAATCAAACGCATTTGGGACAAAGAAAATGTTATGAATTTATGGTCAAATAATTTTCAACGAATCTTGATTGATATGATTTGATATGGGATATCTCTGTTCTTGAGATGCTTTTATATATAATAATACTATGTAATTATTGTTTTAAAATATTCATGGATCATATCTATTGTTAATTCCAAATGGTTATTATCATTACTATTGTTGTTGTTGAAAATATCTTTAGAGGAAAATGTAATGTATTGGAAAGTGAAAAAAGAATTCTGGAACCTAC
This sequence comes from Viscum album, assembly GCA_963277665.1. Taxonomy (NCBI): domain Eukaryota; kingdom Viridiplantae; phylum Streptophyta; class Magnoliopsida; order Santalales; family Viscaceae; genus Viscum; species Viscum album. The sequence goes on from OY728120.1 coordinate 1,691,558,277, forward strand.
TTTTGGAACTATCTCATATAATTTGGTATCTTTATCCATAAATAAGATAGACAAAATTGTTAATATTAGTATTCTAGTAGATGAAGATTTTTTTGATATGTTTTTATGATGTATTTAATAGGGATTCCATCCACAAGGGAATAATATTTATTTTGACTTATCTCCTCTTGGGGGACAATTATTATTTCCCATATGTATTATCAAGAAGCACTGGCAATGTTAGTGTAATTGAAAATCCATTTTGAAGAGTTGTAAAGAAAATTTTTCATTTGGATGATCATGTCATTTTGGGACAACCGACTTTGTTTATAAAAAATGAGGATAAAACTATTCGGTTGTGTGTGAGTTATTATAAAATTATCAATGTTATGATAAATAATTGGAATCCACTTCCAGACATTGATATTCTGTTTGACCAATTATGAGGATCTGGTTGGTTCTCTAAAATTGTCTTGCGATCGGGTTTTCACCAACTTTGGGTTGAAAGGGAAGATATTTTGAAAAATAATAATTCATAATTAGATAAAGATATTAAAATTAATTGGATATTACATTCAATATTAAAGACTATGTAGATCAAAATATAGAATTAATTAATCATATTTTTCAATGATATGAAGAATATTTTTTAGTGGTGTTTGTGAATGACATATTGGTGTATTTATGAATAAAGGATGAGCATGAGTACAATTGGATAATGTGTTGGGTATATTGGGGTATCATCATTTTTATTCAAAATTTCCAATGTATGATTTTTTTATAAAAGAGGTTACTTTCAAATGAAATGATATTACACAATCTGTTGTTTCTATTGATCCAAAAGATATAGCGGTTGATAGTTCTTCACAACCAACAACGAATTTATTTGAAATATACAGTTTCCTTGGTCTAGATGTTTTTTGAATAACTTTTTTCCAGACATTACATGACTACATTAAACTTTGAAATAATTTATATAGAAAAAGGTTCCATTACAAGTGAGTGATGAATTTTAGAAGACTTATTATGAGAATAATGTTTTCCTTACATCAATATTGTTCTTGGTTTTTCTATAATCATGACAAGGGTACATGGTGTATTATGATGCTTCAAAATCAATGTTTTCATGTGTTAGAATACATATATATCATATTGTTTCTTTTGTCTCACATCAATTACTGTTTGATGAGAAGAAATACATAACACAAAATTTATAGTCAGCTACTGTAGTCCATTCATTAAAGACTTTATGTAATTACCTCTTTGATGAGAATATTTTGGATTTTATGGATCATAAGTGCTTGAGAAATATTTTTTTCACAAATGGATTTGATTATTATCCAAATAATATGCATGGAGTATATTTAAATGTTTTACACTGACAATATGTATACACTATGTAGAGGTAATCTGGAGGGAAATGCATTCAGAATAATTTCAAATAGACAGTTGTAAAATGAGGATTCAGATCAATGGAAGATGATGTCAGTGATAGCTGACATACTATTGGATTTTTTTAAGGATGTGGTAGTTTTGTAGTTTTCATTTTGGTTGTTTTTTTATTGATTTGGTTTCCATGGTGATATTGGAACAGATATCTGATTTAGAATCCATGTCTATGTGGTTAATACTCAATTGTGGGGAGACCATTGATGGATTGAAGTGGGATGAGAGTTTAGTGTTATTGTATAAGGTTAATATGTTCATTCATTTGCCTTGTAAAAATAAAATTCATAATTCATACCACCATTTAATGTTGGGTTTTCAACAATGAATATAGAATATGTATAAGTAATTTAAAGGATATTTCTTTTAAGATTGAAAGAAAAATAAATTGGCTATGATTGTGATGAGATTCTTCACAAGTCATTAGGTTAAGCCCTAGCACTAGTGGCCATCATATATGTTACAATTATTAATAATTCCTATTTTGATGTGGGATCAAATATCTATATATTTCTAATCAGAATCCCATGGATTTTTTGGAAACATGATTCCATATGGTTTATAGTAGATCATCTCATAATGGAATCCTATTTCATCCTTATTTTTCAATATCAGAATATGGGGGTTTTTTACAAAATCAATTTCATAGATGTGGTAAAGAAGAAAGTAATATGAGTTTCAATAGTATCATATTGATATTAATGTTTTACATATTTTTTTTGGAATATCAATACAAAAATCCCTTTGGACTCATTTGGCCATGATTGTGGTGTATCACCCTCAGATGAATGGATAATTTGAAAGGATGAAAAAAACAAAGGGTATATTTTTATCATTATTTAATGGGTATTGATGTTTCATTAGAAGAAAATATGTAACTTGAGGAGTTATCATAAGACATAATTTATTAAGCATCGAAATATATGGATCATCATGATGCATTTTATGTTAATCCCAAAAAATATCAACTTTTTAGGTTGGAATTTGGTGGGACATCAAGGGTTGGGACAAGCCTTGTTCAAGAGACAACAACGAAGATTTAGTTGATTAGGAAAGTGATAGAGAAAACTCATTATATTTATAAATCATATGACGATCATCTTCGATGAACCTTTTCATTTGATGGTATTGATCTTGTGTTCTTGAGAACTCACCAGGGCTTGTGAATCATTGTTTTGGGAAGCAGTTCATTTATCATTAAGAAACATAAGGCATTTTGAGATACTTGAATAGGTTATTTTGGATTCGTATTAGTTTAATTTCTCCCCAAGATTCAGTTCACTGCATATTGTGTTCCATTTATCATTGATGAAAAAGTATCATCCATATCCTGACCATGTCATTCAATGGGATCACGTGGACCTAGATTCAGATGATTCATTGGATTATGTTCCAATGCGGGTTGTGGAAATTTAATAGAATTTATTCCCTGGGATAATATTCAATCAGTAACAAGTTTTATATAGACATATTCAGAATCAATAAGAAGTTGTTGGATGGTAAAAATAAATGTTTCACCAAAAAACAAATATTTTTTATGGAAATGATCTTTTTCTTCATTTTTAGGATGGAAATGAAATGAATGGTGAGAATGTAGCGACTACAATAAAAATTAATTATCTATTTTATTATATATTATATGTATTTAATGGGTTTGGTTGATGTTTTGGATGGTTGGGATGACTTTTAATATGTTTTAGGATATTTTATGAAGGTTAACCTTACAATAAATGTTAGTAGAAATTGTGAAACTCTTACAAGAAACCATGAATGTGAGGAAATGGGATATATGTAAGAACATGGTTAGGTGTATGGTATGGCCAAACCATGAATCCACCCAAATAGATCCATGAATTTTGGGATAAATGGATTTAGCTTTGTTGTCACACTGTTTTTCTAAATTTTTGAGCAAATTATGAAGGGTGCTTCTTGAGGAAGGGGAATTCACAAAGTAAGGGCACAAATTTCCAAATCATTATCATTTTCCCTGTGCAGGAAAACATTCAGATCTGAAAATTGTGTATCTAAATAGATATTTCTTCTTAGTGGATAATTTTTTCCTTAATTTAACCCTAAATAAAATTCCACACTTCCAACCAATATTGGAGACCATTCCTCGTGATTAGGGAGCATTTTATGGGAAAATCTATATGCATTAAAGCCCAGATTCCCTGGTAAGTACTTGGTTTTAGTTGTTTTTTCTTATATTATTATTCTTCCCTATCTGGGATTCATGGATCTAATTTTTTTTGGATAGATGCATCGTTTTAGAATCCATTCATGGAAATATTTGGTAATTTTAATTATATGAAATAAGATATAACAAGGTTTTTTTTATTTTCAACCCCATTTTGTTAATGTTATTATGTCATTCTTCATTTTCTATTATGTTTCCATGGTTGGTGGATTCTCTATCAACTCCTCTTATTATAAAAAGAAGGAGAGATTTATAAATTATTGAATTTAATAGTATAAAATATTAAATTGTTGTTCAATTATTCTAGAAACCCTTTTTAGTAAAGGTTTATGGAACTGTGAATATTTTTTATTTGTGGAAATTGAAATTGGATTCATAAATTTAAAATGATAATTTTAAGTTTGGGTTAGTATTTTTTATTGGATATTTTTTGGTAGAAATATTTTCAATTAACAAAATGGTTTATTTTTAATTTTTATCTTTATTTATTTGGAATGGTTTGGGATAATTGTATGGAATGTGTTCATTTGTATTAACATATCTCCTAGGAAGGGGTCTGTGTCATTGAAGAACTAGTATATAGTTACCTTGTGACGATTTGGTAGATCAACGATAGACTGCTCAGGAGTATGGATCATTCAACTCGGAATACATGTGTGGCTGAGTGCATGTGGGGACTGGAAATTACTGTACAAAAACGGGATTTGGGGAATTCATGGAAATAATGGTTTGGTTTCTCTTCCTGGGGATTTCTTCATTATGGAAAAATGTTTTAAAATTTAAACTATTATATGTTTCCAACACATTTTTTAAAAAAAAATATATAAATTTTATAACATGTTTTATTCTATTGGTATGAGAGGAAAATTCATTTTCGGGGAACCTACTAATGTTTATACTCCCCCTCTTCTTGATCATTTTTGTGCGTTTGTATTCATAATTTAACTGGACATTGGTAAATTAAATGTATTTCATTTATTTAGTAACTCAGTATGATACATTTTTCATGGATTGAGGAATTGGAGCTTATAGCTAATTTGGATATTCTATTTTGTTGTATTTTGATTCTTTGACCATTATCGATTTTCTCTTCCACTTTATACACTGCAACTTGTTTTGGTTTTCTCTTTCTACACTTTTATGTTATAATTTTGGTTTGGTTACTTTTGAGTTTTATAAATGATCTCCATGTATCATTTAGTGGATTTTTGGTTATTTTATAATTTGTTTGGTTGTTTTAGTTTCATAAAAAATTCATTACCCTACGTTTATGAAGCCCATAGAATTTGTTTAAAACCATTGGCTTCATGGGGATTTCACATAAGGCCAAGTATTATCCCACTGTCTTCAGAAGAAAATGATGACGAGTGTTATGTTAAAATGATAAAATAAATTTAATTACAAAATGAAGAATAAGCATATTTTGTATTCCACGGGGATATAAATAAATTGAAAATTGAAGATATTGCTGGAGGAATGTATATGAAACCGATGTAAATAATTATAAATGAAATCAAAAAATATGATATTAATTTCAAAAAAAAAATTGATCTAAAAATAAAAAATTTTGATATATAAATTAAATCATATTAAGAAATTTATTTCTAATACAAAACACTATTAGATTTGATTTTTAAATAATAATAATTTTCTAAATAATAAAATAAATAATAAATGTTTTAAAAATTCATTTAATATCGAGAAATTAACCATTATTAAATCTCGGGACTCAAAATATAAATATTATTATTTATCATTCAGTTATATTCATATCATGTTTTTGATTCTTGATATTTTAGATAAATGGTTTAATTTACCAAAATAAGAAGAAAATATACATATTTTATAACTATATTAATTAATTAATTTATTTTTTATTGTTTATTAAATTAAAAAATTTGGTGAAAACAAAATATACAAGTGGTTCTTGTGCATAATTGTATTGTAACTAAAAATGAATAAAATAATTCATATTTTATGTTGATAAAATTAAATAATTAAAATCGGCTGCATCAACCTGATGCATGTGTTTACTCCGAGATCCTTTGAAAGGTATCTCACCCATATATGAAGATTGTTGGAACATTTAGATAAATATACTATTAGCATGATGTATGATATTATACACTCACACTGTAAGACTCTTTCATATTTCATGTTTTGTTCCCATGAATAATTTTCTTCTTTCATATTCAATTCATTGCAGGATCATGTATAGTGGAATGATTGGTTTTTTCCCACCAATAATATGGTGAATGAGGTTTCGTGAGAGTATATCTCAAATTGTAGGACAAACATAATAAAAAACATTCACACATTATACTGGTTATTGGAATATTAGAACGTAATGGTTTGATTATGGAACCTTATGCAATGTGTTTGATTGTTTTGAATGCAATGTCGTCAGATGATTCACCAACTTATAAAAATCATGTTCTCTTCATCACAAATATTGAATTCAATAAATTATTGATTCAATATCATGGCCAGGAAGATAATTTATGGGTCAACTTCCCTCTCATGGATGGCTTATATTCTATATAAGTTAATGGGAGCCAAGTTTTTTAGGAATTCTCTCAGCACTCTGGATACCAAGATACTATTGTTGATGGAGTAGGTGACATAAGTACAAATCATTTCCACCTAGTATTTTCGACCACAAAATTTTTCATTGCAACATTAAGGATAATATATGATGTTAAAAATTATTAAATTAAAATTAATTATATTTGGTGTGTGTGTGTGATGTTTGGGTGAATGTTATTTAAAATGATCGTTTACAATACATTTCTATGCACGATATATCATTCCCTAAAAATTAAATTATGAATGATTTCATTTTTTATTTTCCTATATTGGATAAAATTTATTATACCATTTGATAAGGTGAAACACATTGTAGGTAAAATATTCCTGTGTTAAAAGTGTACCAGTCAATTCATTTTTTCATATAAAATAAAAAAGAATAAATATAGTATTAATTAAGGAGTGTTCATTATTTCTTATTTAATCTACTTTTATATTATGGATGTTTATATATATAATTAAATTTTGTGAAAATATATACATGCAATGTAATATTTTAGATGGATAAATTTCTATCACAAATTGAGGTGTAGAAGGACTTATTTTTTATGAAAATTCGTTTCTATCGCAAATGATTTCCCATTATCTGTTCAATTCCCTGGGAGGCCTGTTAATGACAACTATTATTAACATAATATTGTAGTTTTCGCTAATATCCATCAGGATGTTTTATTAGAAATAGAAAATTAAAAAATTAAATTAACCCAACATTAAATTCATATCCACCATTTTTATTCTCCACTAAATATTAGACAAATAGTGGAACCATCGAATGAAACAAAAAAATCAGCACATCAAAAATGTTATCATTAATATTTTTGTTTGAATCATACTTTTATAAACTCATTTTCTATCCCCCCTCATTTATTTTTGAATTTACCTTTGAATCAGGCATAAATTGGTTTTCTAAAACACTAGGTCAATAAATTATACATATTTTTTGGCTTATTTGGAGTTTAGGGTTAGTGAGAGATTATTTTTTTTTGGGCTTCCACTATCAAATACAGAATGATTCAGCTCTATAGATGTGATTTTAAATAATTTTGGGTATTCTTCCAAATATTTAATAGTTTGATTGAAGATTTATTTTTTATGTGTTTATATTATTGTATTTTGATATAACTGGACACTCTGTTGTCTCTCAATGTGCATGCACACATCTTCACTAGAAATAGTCTCTCACACTGTAAATATATATATCAAACCATTTAAATATATATATATATATATATATGATATATATATTTTTAAATAATATTTAATGTTATATAGGTATATAATTAAATCAGACAATGATTTAAATGTATACATATATGTATGTTAATGAGGAATTTTGTAGACTTATATATATATATATATATATATATGCGATACATGTATATATATATAATCATGTAAAACATGAATGTTGTTGAATTTTATTAAATTTTTTGAAGGTTATGTCTTTTTATGAATAATTTTAAATCATTCTTATGATGATAGATTTTTCTATGATTTATAATAATAATTTTATCGTTGGTGGGATATTAAACCATGTCAGATTGTGATATTATTATAGATATTCATTTATTTAAAACAATTCAATATAGTATTTTATATGTTTGGATATATATATAAATGCATATTAACCCGAAAATATACATATATAAACATTTTAAAAAAAATTTATGGGTTTTGATATATATATAGTCATATATATGTGTGTGTGTATATATTTATATATATTTGATATGTATATTTATTTAAAAAATGTTTTGAAATATATATGCTGTATATATATTCGATTAATAAAATTGTTAATATTTTTACACATAATATATACACACACACACATACATATATATCTTATTAAATAAATAGGAAGTGGGTGTTTTATATTAATGATGAAAAAATCAATTGAATGAAAACATTTGATTAAAAATATTATTTTAAAAAACATTTCATATAAAACAAAATATAATATTTATTTTAATAAAAAAATATAAAATAAAAAAATGTGTCTTTAATGATTTATAAATAATAACAGATCTATTTATCCATGAAAAAAATATTTATGGAGGTTAATAAATATTTTGAGTATTTTTTATTAATGAATAAGTTTTTTGAAATCATTGATTTTTAAAAAAATCATATTAATAATAAATATTTTTTGTTAAATTTTATTCATAAGTAACAGATAATAAGTATTATATGTCAAATATAGAAAATAATAAGAAAAAAATAGTTATTAAATGAAATAAAACATAAAAAATATCATCAATTTTAAAAAATTCACAATATTTAGTTAAAATGTATTAATAATAAATATAATATTATGAATTATTAATATATTTTCCATAACTACTAAATAATTTGTCAACTTTTTTATAATTAGTAAATATTAGTAAATTCTAATAATTTTATATATATATACATATATGTTAGTTATAAAATATTGAAAATGTTTCCCTCACAAGAAATGTTACTAAACTCTAGATGCATTATACTGTTATGTCCTGCCTAAGGTAATCCCTATATCATATACCTAATGGTGATATCTAATTTCTCATGTGACATATAGTTTAACAGATAAATCAATTCTAAATATAAATATTATAATAAAAACATTAAATGAATTACCCTTCCCTGTGATGTTTCTAAATACCCAACATACAAAAATGATTTTTCTCTGCTAGTGTAAAACATACAGTACCGACCTAAGGGTGGTCATTTATTTCTCATAAAATTTTTTTTTGAGAGATACTACATTTAAATAAATATATAAAAAAATAAATAATGAGTTACTCTCATATGAAATGTTTCTAAACACATGACACATACAAGTGTTTTTTTGCTCCTAATGTAAACCTAACATCCCAAACCTAGTAGCTATCATTGATTTCTCATAGGATTAAAATTTTGGTTTATACCTCAATTTTTTTATACATTATAATAAAAATATTAAATCAGTTACCCTACCATGAAATGAAAATAAACTAATGAGGTTCAAATTTTTTTTGATTCTCATAGGGTAAACCGCACATCCTGGATTTAACTATGACCAATAATTTCTCATATGATACATAGTCTAGGATAAACATAAAATTTCTATAAAAAATTATAATAAAACTATTAAGTGAATTACACTTGTCAGATAGTTTACCATACACCTGAAAAAAACAATTTTTATATCACAGATAGGGTAACATTATATCTTGAATGTAATGGTGGTATGTGATATCTAGTATGATTCTTCTTTCGGTAGATTCATTTTTTATTATAAAAAATTATAATTATATTAAATTAATATCCCTCATCTAAAATGTAAAAAAACACCTCACATGCACAAATGTTCTGTCACACATAGGGTAGATCATGTATGATGGACCAATCGATTGAAACTGATTTCCCATGTAAAAAACAATTCTGGAGATATTCACTTTGTTTTTTAATTCGTGTGACTGTGATATAATATATTTATCATTTTATTTATACATTAAACCTCTATGGGATCCAGAATATAGAGATAAAAATAGTTCCTCATATGACCATATTCTGTAAAATAATTCAATGTCAAAAATGAAAATAATAATTTCCTATTTTTCAGAATTAGTAATAAATATTATTACATATGGTGTTTTTTATATATTTTTGGGCTCATGGTTTTGAAAACAGTCTATATTTAAATATCCTTATTATATAAATCATCTCTAGAATTGTCACGACCCGCCCTCGGGGTCCGTGCCGTGACTACCCCAAGCCCACCTTCCATAGGCCAGGGGCTGGCGACTAGCACCAAGGCGTAAATCACGGTAAAAAGGGAAGGCATTGCCTTTGTAAAGTAAACAAACACCACCGAGTAAACAAGCGGAAAGTAAACACTAAACAAAAACAGAGTACAACTGAAAGTCCGGAAAAGTAAATGGGCCAGAATACAAACCCAAACTGAAAGTAAAGTACAACTCGAAAGGGAAAACAGCAACTGAAAAGTAAAGCCGCTACTCCGAGCTGTCCACTGGAAATCCCACCTGAAGGGTGGGTACAGATAGCTCCTCTGCTCCACGAGTCCCGCCGTCCGCTCCGTGCACGTCTCGCCCAGTGGTCCACCTCCGGGTACCGTCCCGCTCTGCAAACCTCAGCTAAGGTCAACGCTGTCCGTCGTCTGCAACCAATACAACGTAGTGCGGGCAAAGCCCGTGCAGGGGTGAGTATAAGCTACTTAGTAGGGACCCCGAGACCCCTGAAGGTCTCTCAAATCCACAAAGGATAAACCACGAAGAAAAGTACAATCACGAAGTAACAACCGACACTGCTTAGGTATATGCCCATACATATACCTAAGTCATCAATTCAAATACGCTCCAACCTCCGAGCCCAAGTACAACTCAGTCCACACAGGATAGTAAACGTATTTCACACAGGAAAGCAAAACGTAATCCACACAGGATTGCTCAACACAATCCACACAGGAAAGCAATAGGATTCAGCTCACACAGGTATACTTCTTCAGAGGACGATAAAGATGATCACTAATCCATCTAAGTCGTCGGACCCATGAAGGATCGATAGGTAACTAACCCCCGCAAAGTCCACACAGGGTCGGGCCCACACAGGACCTGTAGGCGCTGGCTCACACAGAACCGCTGAGCGCGGATCCACACAGGATCGGGCCCACACAGGACCGGGCCCACACAGGACCTGTAGCATTGATCCACGCAGGATCGCTGAGTGCTGTAGTCGTCGTCGTCGAATCCACGCAGGATCTCTGTACTGTCGTCGTCGCAGTCACAGTAGCAGTAGTAGCAGTAGAACAGTCGCAGCCAGCACTAGGGTTCCCGCACACAGCAAGCTCGTTCGGAGGGTCCGCTCCACGAGCCGAGAGGCTGATAAATCAACTGTCACAAAGACCAGAGTTGATGTATCCAAAAGTTCCGTATCGTCAACAGGAACTCAACGCAACAGACGGTGCGTCGATCGGACGCCCGGTCTGAGAGTTATTGGCATTTTCGTCTCCGGGGCCCGGTTGGTTTTTAAGGCAAAACCAACCCGACCGTACTCCTCCTGCGTCCAAACCTCGGGTGGAGTATGCCAAAAGATCCGTCTCACTAAGAGGAACACTACGCGACTGACGGCACGTCAATCGGACGTCCGTAGCTCAAGATATGAGCGTTTCCGCTCCGAAGGCCCGGTTGGTTTCGTGAACGAACCAACCCGGACGAACTCAAAGTAACCCGAAACCTTGAGTGTGATATACCGAAACGACCGTCTCGATCCGAGGATCGCGTTGCCGCTGACGGTTCGTCGATCGGAGGTCCGAGGCTCAAGTTATGAGCCAAAAACCAAATCTGGTTCGAAACGGGGGGGTCCGGGTCCGGGCCGACCCGGCCCGACCCCCCCCCCCCCCCCGGGGCGGCGGCGGCGGCGCCTGGCGCCGCACGAGGGTGGCACGCGGGGGGCTCAGCCCCCGCTGTTTTGAGGGGCGGCGCGACACAAAGGGCCGCGCCCTTTTTTTAAACCCCCCCCCCCCCCCTTCACGTGGGGGGGCCTGCTGGCGCCGAACCAAGGGGGCCGGTTGCCCCCTTCCCTCAAGAACCGCCCCCCTCATTAAGAGGGGGGTTTTGTTGAACCGGCCGGGGGATTTATTCCCCCGGTTTTATGTCATCCGGCCGGCCAGCTGGCCGGCCGGTTTTTACCAACGGGACCGGAAATTCCGGTCCCGCCTTCGACTTCCGACGCCGGCGGCCCGACCGCCGGTCTCCTCTTCCGCCGCGGCCCGGAACCGGCCGCGGTCTTTTCGTCCCGCCGCGGCCCGGAACCGGCAGCGGTTTCCTCGTCCTGCCGCGGCCCGGAACCAGCCGCGGTGTTCGTCGTCCGGCGCGGTGCGACGGCACCGCGCCCCCTTCGTCGTGCCATGATTCTTTTCAATGCGGCGCGACGGCGTCGTGTTCTTGAAGATTTTTCCTTGACGTAGTGCGACGGCGCCGCGTAAATTATTTGTACGATCATCCGCGTGGTGCGACGACACCACGCCACTTGCTTCCACCCGCATGAATAAACATGAACGATGGAGTGGGGGTTCGGCCGTGTTCATGCGGTCCGGCCCCCTCGCGTTAACTATAACACTTAAATAAAATATTTCAAAGCCTCACGTAGACATGCGATCCACGAGCAAGAAATGGAAAATTAAAGAATGAAACAACAACCCCTACCTCGGGTTTAAGATTCGAAGATTCTTCTACGTTCCGCGGAAGACGGCGTCGCGGAGGTCGGGCGTCGCAGTCGTCATTCGTCAAATCCGTTGACGAAGAGATATGCTCGAAGAGACACGTCGTTGGCGGATCTTCGTTTGCCGACGAAGAAGGTCCGAGGAGGAAGCGGTGTTCCCTCTTGTTGACACCGAGGACGAAGAAGAGAGGCGTCGTTCTTCGTCGGAGTTTGAGCGTTCTTCGTTCTTCGTCAGAGCTTGAAGATGAAGAGGAAGCTCTCCAAAAGTTCACAAGGAGACAAACAAACAACCCATCATAAAATAAGATAACATCTTATTTTATTATTACAAAGCACATAAGAATTTCAAAAGTTTGAAATTCAAAAAGGGTATAACTCCCAAAATTAATTAAGAGTAACTTAAGCCAATTAAGAGGGGGTTAAGGGAATTTGAAAAGTCTAGGGGTTCGTGTGGGCCCCACCACACTTAATCCTCCCAAGGGAGGTTAAGTGGGTGTGGGTCCCACTTCCAACCCCCTTTGGTAGGTTTTTAACAAACTAAAAATAAAATTTGTCTTACACAAATTTTTATTTTACTCAACTGAAAACCCCAAAACTTAACTTTCAACCCGCAACAAACGCAACTCCCGAAAAGGTCTCTTTAAGCGAATATCGGCGCTGCGAGTTCATCGGTGCCCTCGGATTTCAATTCCGAGCACCGGATCAAAAGTTAGGAATTCCCGCTCGTTCGTTCACTGAACGTACCCGAGCCAAACTTCAGAAATTAATTCCGGGCACTCCGGGCCTCGGAATCAGGTGCCGTCTGAAACCGCGCTCTTGTAAAATTCTAAAGAAAATTAAGAAAAAATTTCCCTTGAATTTTACGGGTCTTTACATTACTCCCACCTCAGGGCTTTATGTCCCCGTAAAGATACATCAAAACTAGGGAAACAAATGAGGGTACTGAGCACGCATCTGAGCCTCCCGCTCCCATGTGCTCTCCTGGAGATTCCCGTGCTGCCATCTGATGCGCACAAGTGGAATCGATCGCCCACGCAGGACCCGCTCCTGTCGATCCTCTATCTCCACCGGGACCTCCGTAAAAGTCGCCCCATTGTCAACGTCAAGCTCCCCATGGTCAATGATGTGCGTCGGGTCGTGCACGTATCTCCTCAGCTGGGATACGTGGAAGACGTCGTGCACCCGGTGCAACTGAGGTGGTAGAGCCAGGCGATAAGCCACCTCGCCAATCCTGCTGAGAATCTGGAAGGGTCCGATGAAGCGCGGAGATAACTTGCCGCCTCGGCCAAATCTCCAAATACCACGTCGAGGTGAGACCCGCAAGAAGACGTGGTCGCCATCCTCGAACTCCAGTGGCCTCCGCCTCCTGTCAGCGTATGACTTCTGCCGGCTCTGAGCTGTCCTCATCCGCTCCTGGATGACCTGGACCTTCTCTGTCGTGGCCTGGACCATCTCCGGTCCCACCAGTGCTGACTCCCCGGGGTCTGTCCAGCACAAAGGAGATCTACATGGTCGGCCGTACAATGCCTCGTACGGTGCCATCCCGATAGTGGAGTGGTAGCTGTTGTTGTACGCAAACTCCACCAAGGGTAGGTGGTCCTCCCAGCTACGACCAAAGTCGAGGACACATGCGCGGAGCATGTCCTCGAGAGTCTGAATGGTCCTCTCCTTCTGACCATCTGTCTGAGGGTGAAAAGCTGTGCTAAGATGTAGCTGTGTACCGAACGCCTCCTGTAACCCCTTCCAAAGCCGAGAAGTAAAGCGGGCATCTCGATCGGAAACGATAGATGATGGCACGCCGTGGAGCCTCACAATCTCCTGAACGTAGAGACGTCACAAGCTCTCCACTGAGCCCTGCTCTCTGATGGGTAAGAAGTGTGCCGACTTGGTGAGTCGGTTAACAATCACCCAGATGGAGTCGTGACCTCTGGAAGTGCGTGGAAGTCCAATCACGAAGTCCATAGATATGCCGTCCCACTTCCACTCCGGAACCTCCAAGGGCTGTACCAAGCATGCTGGTACCTGATGCTCTGCCTTCACCTGCTGGCAGGTGAGGCATCGAGAAACGAACTCTGCTACTGCCTTTTTCATGCCCGGCCACCAGTGCTGTCGTCTGAGGTCCTGGTACATCTTCGCCACTCCAGGATGTACCGCCAAAGGAGAAGTGTGAAACTCTCTCAGCACTTCCTCTCGCAATGCGACTGGTACCATGGTACGTCCTCTGAAAAGGATGTCGTGCTCTGCTCCAAGGGAGAAACCATCAGGTGCCTGTCCCGAGGATATCTGTGTACGCCGCGTCTCACAGTCAACGTCCCCGCGCTGTGCCTCCCTGACTCGCTGCAGTAGTGGAGGAGTGACTGTGAGAGACTGAAGAAAGGCTGCTCCATCTCTATCCACGAAGGATATCTGCAAAGAGGCTAGCTGCTCCGTCTCCTCCTCAAGTAGCTGAATCCCCGTCCTCCTGCTGAGGGCATCGGCTACTACGTTCCCCTTCCCAGGAGTATAGACTATCTCAAAGTCATAGTCCTGGAGGAACTCGAGCCATCGTCGCTGTCTCAGGTTCAGGTCCTTCTGTGAGAAGATATACCTGAGACTCTGATGATCGGAAAAGACTGTAAAGTGCTCGCCCATCAGATAGTGCCGCCATGTCTTCAGAGCGAAGACCACTGCTGCTAACTCCAGGTCATGGGTAGCGTAGTTCTGCTCATGCGGCCTCAACTGTCGTGATCCATAGGCGATCACTGCCCGCTCCTGCATCAGAACACATCCGAGTCCGGTCCCTGATGCATCGCAGTAGACTACGTACCCTACTCCCTCCTTAGGCAACCTCAAGATAGGTGCGCTAGTCAACCTCTGTCTCAGCTCTTGGAAGCTCTGCTGACATCTGTCTGACCACACGAAGGGTTTCCCCTTCTTCGTCAAAGCTGTGAGTGATGTTGCAACTCTAGAGAAGTCTGGAACGAATCTCCGATAGTATCCAGCTAGTCCCAAGAAACTCCGAACCTCAGTCACGCTCCTGGGTGGCTCCCATGCTAACACGGCCTCAATCTTCGCGGGATCCACTGCGACTCCCGCCTCAGAGATAACGTGTCCCAAAAAGTGGACCTCACGTATCCAGAACTGGCACTTCGAGAGCTTACCATAAAGCTGGTGCTCTCGGAGTGTGTCAAGTACAACTCGCAAGTGATAGGCGTGCTCCTCCTCTGTCGTAGAGTAAATCAGAATGTCGTCGATGAAGACCACGACAAACCGATCGAGGTATGGCTGAAAGATCCTGTTCATGAGATCCATGAACACTGCTGAAGCATTGGTTACACCGAAAGGCATAACCAAGAACTCATAGTGGCCATACCGACATCTGAAGGCCGTCTTCTGCACATCCTCGTCTCTGACTCTGAGCTGATGATAGCCTGACCTGAGGTCTATCTTCGAGAACCACCGTGCTCCCTTGAGCTGATCAAAGAGGTCATCAATCCTCGGAAGCGGATACTTGTTCCTCACTGTCACCTGGTTCAGGCGACGATAGTCAACACAAAGTCGCAAGCTCCCGTCCGCCTTCTTGGCGAACAAAATCGGGGAAGCCCAGGGTGAAACACTGGGTCGGATGAACCCCTTGCCCTGCAAGTCCTCCAACTGTACCCGTAGCTCTCGAAGCTCGGCGGGGGCCATCCGATATGCTGGAGTGGATATCGGGGCTGTCCCGGGGTACAAGTCAATATAAAAGTCTACCTCTCTGCGAGGAGGTAGCCCTGGAACATCGTCGGGAAAAACGTCCGCAAACTGATCCACCACTGCAGGAAAACCAGGACTCCGCACGTCAACTGCTCCAAGGATAAGGCTAGCCAACTGATGAGTGATGGGCTGTCCTCTCCTCCGCAGAAGTCCATCCTGTGCTGCTAAGGCTCCCTTCTCGCCGGTGAAGGTGAACCTGCTCCCGTCGGTGCGTACACATCGCACCTTGCGCCTAAAACAGTCAATCTGTGCATGGACCGTAGACAGCCAATCCATGCCCAAGATGACGTCGTAAGGCCTCGACGCTGCTACAAGAAGATCCTAGTCGAAGCTCTCGCCTCCTAGAGTAAGCTCACACTGCCGGCACCAGTGCGTAATCGTCGAGTCTGCTCCCGTAGGAGTCTCTAGCCGTAAGGATCGAGCCAACGGCTCTGTCGGAATCTCCGAGCTCCGAACAAGGGCAGCGGCTATGAAAGAATGACTCGCTCCTGTATCTATAAGAACTGCAGCAAGGGTGGAGTAGACACAGATAGTACCTCGAATCATCTCGGGTGCGCCGTGGTCGTAGGCCTCTGCTGCCTGGAGCTGTGCCTGTCGCTGCCCGCCAGCTCCCTGTAGTCGGGGTGGACCTCCTGGTGGTGGTGGTGGTAGAGCCTCAAAGCGTCGGCCACCACCAGCTGCTCGTCCAGCTCCTCTGCCTCGTCCGCCTCCTCCCTGCGGACCGCCACGGTCGACCCTCTGCCTCTGCCTCGGTGTTCCCTCAACCGTCTGCTGCTCCTCGGCACGGCGGGTCGGGCAGTCACGAGCCATGTGGCTCTGCCCGCCGCACGAGTAGCACTGTCTGCCTCTCGTAAGACTGGCTCTGTGCTGTGTGCCCCGCACTGTTGAGCCAGTGCCCTGAGATCGTCTGCCCGAAGGTCTGGTCTGTCTGGACCCCTGATTCATCCGTCGACTGCCTGCTGCAGATGACTCTGCCACATGCCGCCCTGCGGTGGGTCGCTGTGCTGGTGTAGACTCAGCAAGGAAACTCTCGATCAGAAGGGCCCGCTCCAGTACTCCTGTCTGAGTCGGTATGCTGAGGGAGATCAGCGATGCCCTGATCTCGTGTCTCAATCCCTGCTCGAAGGTCTGGGCCCGGAAGAATGGGTCCCGTACCATGTCGGTCGAGTAGCAGGAGAGATCGGTAAATCTCGCCGAATACTGAGCGACCGTCATGCTGCCCTGCCGCAGCTGTAGAAGCTCCTGGATACGCACCGCACGAAGGGTGGCTGGGACGAACTCCGAGCGGAAGAGGCTCTCAAAGTCCGTCCAAAGAAGAGATGCCTCATCGTGCACCTGGAGCATCAGGCTCCACCATCGTCCTGCTGCTGCGTGTAGTAGGCTCGCAGCGAGGATCACCATGAGGTCTGCTGGTGTCCTCACTAGCCTAAACACTCGAACCACTACCTCCAGCCAGTCCTCTGCTGTCTGGGGATCTGTCTCCCCGCGAAACCTGGGCGGTCGCTAGCGCTGAAACTCATGCAGTGCGCTGAGGCGACGTGCATCATCAGCGGCTGCTGCTGGAAGCATCGGGGGATCGGCGGGTAAAGCTACCGCCGGTGCCAC
This sequence comes from Viscum album, assembly GCA_963277665.1. Taxonomy (NCBI): domain Eukaryota; kingdom Viridiplantae; phylum Streptophyta; class Magnoliopsida; order Santalales; family Viscaceae; genus Viscum; species Viscum album. Next base: position 1,691,576,026 of record OY728120.1, read on the forward strand.
TACTGGAAAAGGGCCCTGCACCGAGGCCTCGTCGCTCGGTGGGCTGTTGTCTCGCTCGACTCTCGGAACCCTAGCTGGCTGTCGTCGTGGGGGCATCCTGAAAAGGAAACAGGTGCGCCACGGTCAGAACAGTATACCTGGTGAGCTGATATAAGTAATCACAAAGAAAACTTTGAAACACACACGCAATCAATGTTTTCGTGCATTAAGTCGGAAATCAGAAGTCAGGGTCCTGGTGTACGGATACGTCGGCCGCCGCACCAACACTGGACTCCCTGGACTGATAACCACACTCAATACGCTAAACATTATTGCTTCACATAGAAAAGATCAGAGTTCGCGGTAGAACCGAACTCCTCTGATACCAATTTGTCACGACCCGCCCTCGGGGTCCGTGCCGTGACTACCCCAAGCCCGCCTTCCATAGGCCAGGGGCTGGCGACTAGCACCAAGGCGTAAATCCCGGTAAAAAGGGAAGGCATTGCCTTTGTAAAGTAAACAAACACCACAGAGTAAACAAGCGGAAAGTAAACACTAAACAAAAACAGAGTACAACTGAAAGTGCGGAAAAGTAAATGGGCCAGAATACAAACCCAAACTGAAAGTAAAGTACAACTCGAAAGGGAAAACAGCAACTGAAAAGTAAAGCCGCTACTCCGAGCTGTCCACTGGAAATCCCACCTGAAGGGTGGGTACAAATAGCTCCTCTGCTCCACGGGTCCCGCCGTCCGCTCCGTGCACGTCTCGCCCAGTGGTCCACCTCCGGGTACCGTCCCGCTCTGCAAACCTCAGCTAAGGTCAACGCTGTCCGTCGTCTGCAACCAACACAACGTAGTGCGGGCAAAGCCCGTGCAGGGGTGAGTATAAGCTACTCAGTAGGGACCCCGAGACCCCTGAAGGTCTCTCAAATCCACAAAGGATAAACCACGAAGAAAAGTACAATCACGAAGTAACAACCGACACTGCTTAGGTATATGCCCATACATATACCTAAGTCATCAATTCAAATACGCTCCAACCTCCGAGCCCAAGTACAACTCAGTCCACACAGGATAGTAAACGTATTCCACACAGGAAAGCAAAATGTAATCCACACAGGATTGCTCAACACAATCCACACAGGAAAGCAATAGGATTCAGCTCACACAGGTATACTTCTTCAGAGGATGATAAAGATGATCACTGATCCATCTAAGTCGTCGGACCCATGAAGGATCGATAGGTAACTAACCCCCGCAAAGACCACACAGGGTCGGGCCCACAGAGGACTTGTAGGCTCTGGCTCACACAGAACCGCTGAGCGCGGATCCACACAGGATCGGGCCCACACAGGACCGGGCCCACACAGGACCTGTAGCACTGATCCACGCAGGATCGCTGAGTGTTGTAGTCGTCGTCGTCGAATCCACGCAAGATCTTTGTACTGTCGTCGTCGCAGTCACAGTAGCAGTAGAACAGTCGCAGCCAGCACTAGGGTTCCCGCACACAGCAAGCTCGTTCGGAGGGTCCGCTCCACGAGCCGAGAGGCTGATACATCAACTGTCACAAAGACCAGAGTTGATGTATCCAAAAGTTCCGTATCGTCAACAGGAACTCAACGCAACAGACGGCGCGTCGATCGGACGCCCGGTCTGAGAGTTATTGGCATTTTCGTCTCCGGGGCCCGGTTGGTTTTTAAGGCAAAACCAACCCGACCGTACTCCTCCTGCGTCCAAACCTCGGGCGGAGTTTGCCAAAAGATCCGTCTCACTAAGAGGAACACTACGCGACTGACGGCACGTCAATCGGACGTCCGTAGCTCAAGATATGAGTGTTTCCGCTCCGAAGGCCCGGTTGGTTTCGTGAACGAACCAACCCGGCCGAACTCAAAGTAACCCGAAACCTTGAGTTCGATATACCGAAACGACCGTCTCGATCCGAGGATCGCGTTGCCGCTGACGGTTCGTCGATCGGAGGTCCGAGGCTCAAGTTATGAGCCAAAAACCAAATCTGGTTCGAAACGGGGGGGGGGGGTCCGGGTCCGGGCCCACCCGGCCCGACCCCCCCCCCCCCCCCCCCCCGGGGCGGCGCGGCGGTGGTGCTGCGGCCGGAGGCGGCGGCCGGCGGCGGCGGCGGCGGCGCGGCGGTGCGGCGCGGCGGCGGCGGCGGCGCGGCAGCGGCGGCCCGCGGCGGCGGCGCCTGGCGCCGCACGAGGGTGGCACGCGGGGGGCTCAGCCCCCGCTGTTTTGAGGGGCGGCGCGGCACAAAGGGCCGCGCCCTTTTTTTTAAAACCGCCCCCCCCCCCCCCCCTTCACGTGGGGGGGCCTGCTGGCGCCGAACCAAGGGGGCCGGTTGCCCCCTTCCCTCAAGAACCGCCCCCCTCATTAAGAGGGGGGTTTTGTTGAACCGGCCGGGGGATTTATTCCCCCGGTTTTATGTCATCCGGCCGGCCAGCTGGCCGGCCGGTTTTTACCAACGGGACCGGAAATTCCGGTCCCGCCTTCGACTTTCGACACCGGCGGCCCGGCCGCCGGTCTCCTCTTCCGCCGCGGCCCGGAACCGGCCGCGGTCTTTTCGTCCCGCCGCGGCCCGGAACCGGCCGCGGTCTCCTCGTCCCGCCGCGGCCCGGAACCGGCCGCGGTGTTCGTCGTCCGGCGCGGTGCGACGGCACCGTGCCCCCTTCGCCGTGCCATGATTCTTTTCAACGCGGCGCGACGGCGTCGTGTTCTTGAAGATTTTTCCTTGACGTAGTGCGACGGCGCCGCGTAAATTATTTGTACGATCATCCGCGTGGTGCGACGGCACCACGCCACTTGCTTCCACCCGCATGAATAAACATGAACGATGGAGGGGGGGTTCGGCCGTGTTCATGCGGTCCGGCCCCCCTCGCGTTAACTATAACACTTAAATAAAATATTTCAATGCCTCACGTAGACATGCGATCCACGAGCAAGAAATGGAAAATTAAAGAATGAAACAACAACCCCTACCTCGGGTTTAAGATTCTAAGATTCGCCTACGTTCCGTGGAAGACGGCGTCGCGGAGGTCGGGCGTCGCGGTCGTCGTTCGTCAAATCCGTTGACGAAGAGATATGCCCGAAGAGACACGTCGTTGGCGGATCTTCGTTTGCCGACGAAGAAGGTCCGAGGAGGTAGCGGCGTTCCCTCTTGTTGACACCGAGGATGAAGAAGAGAGGCGTCGTTCTTCGTCGGAGTTTGAGCGTTCTTCGTTCTTCGTCAGAGCTTGAAGATGAAGAGGAAGCTCTCCAAAAGTTCTCAAGGAGACAAACAAACAACCCATCATAAAATAAGATAACATCTTATTTTATTATTACAAAGCACATAAGAATTTAAAAAGTTTGAAATTCAAAAAGGATTTAACTCCCAAAATTAATTAAGAGTAACTTAAGCCAATTAAGAGGGGGTTAAGGGAATTTGAAAAGTCTAGGGGTTCGTGTGGGCCCCACCACACTTAATCCTCCCAAGGGAGGTTAAGTGGGTGTGGGTCCCACTTCCAACCCCCTTTGGTAGGTTTTTAACAAACTAAAAATAAAATTTGTCTTACACAAATTTTTATTTAACTCAACTGAAAACCCCAAAACTTAACTTTCAACCCGCAACAAACGCAACTCCCGAAAAGGTCTCTTTAAGCGAATATCGGCGCTGCGAGTTCATCGGTGCCCTCGGATTTCAATTCCGAGCACCGGATCAAAAGTTAGGAATTCCCGCTCGTTCGTTCACTGAACGTACCCGAGCCAAACTTCAGAAATTAATTCCGGGCACTCCGGGCCTCGGAATCAGGTGCCGTCTGAAACCGCGCTCTTGTAAAATTCTAAAGAAAATTAAGAAAAAATTTCCCTTGAATTTTACGGGTCTTTACAAGAATCCCAACAGATTTTGTATAAATCCTATATACATTGAGGGCCATGAGAAAATTATATCATTTGAATCATTGTTTTTTCTAATTTTTTTCTGAATGAAAAATCAAATATCCATATACAAAATGTGATCTGAGGAGATTGGAGACATTTGAAAATGATGGACTTCACCTATTTCATTTTGGTTTTCTTTAATATTATATTTTTTGAAATCAAAATCGTGAATAGAATTCTATATAATATTCAATCATCTTGGTTAAAGATCAATCATTCTAGGATTTAGTAAATGTGGCTTCTAGCCTATCTATTAAGGAAGAAAAAAATTAGAATTAAAATCCAAATTATAATTTAGAACCTTCTCAATTTTACTATTTTTTGAAATTTAATGGGATGTTATATATATAAGATTCCAGATGATGATACAAGAAGTTGTTACAAAATTTATGTCTATTAATTTTTTTTAGAGATTCCATTAGTTGATTAAGTTAGATATTATCTTTCATTAAATCATTTTTTCCTTACCTAAATACACTACCTACAATTATGTATCAAATTAACAGGTTTCTCCATAATTTGGGTCATAGTTATCAAAATAATCATGTATTTTCAAATGACTACACATTATATTATAGTGACTATGAATCAATAGTTAATTTTATAATATGTGGAGAGTCAGCATATATAGAGGAGAAAAAAGTAAGTATACATTTCCTTTAAAACAGTTGAGATATGTTCCAAATAAACACTTTTATCTAATGAATATAGTGGGTTATACCCATGTGTTACAAACGAAATGGTCCAAAAAGAATTATTTGATCTGTCCTTTTAATCTTTTTAAAGAGATACTATAGTGAAGCATTTTTAAATCATGTTCACCATTTTTTTCTGATGAATGATTTCAATTCACCATTTGACTGATTTAATGAGCTTGAATTGGGTTTAATCACTAACGTTGGGTACATTTACATTGAATAGTCTCCAATCAGATTTGATCAGGGAGCTGGAAATCCCCAATGGATCTTATATTCGTGATGAATCGTGGACCAATATTAAAAGGTATGAGTTTTTTGGGATATTTGGCCAAATACACTTAAGAACTCACATGTTCAGGATGATGGGGATTCGGTGTCATCAAAAACATTTGGATGGAACTATTGAATTTTCAGAGGATCTGATATAGATTTGAGATATTTTTATGAATCTTTTTTTATCCCCATGCATGTATACATGGGATCACGCCATGTTACCAATAAATTATGAACATGCATGGGTTCTGATTCATATTTAGGTACATAAGGATCTCCATTATTAGAGGTATATTTAGGTATTATAGGTTATCCATTAATGATGCCCTCTTATGGATGGATTGGAGTTTTTTGGTAATTTTAATATAATGATGCTGGTTTTAAGAAATGAGATGTGGTCCTCTAATGTTTTATGACATTCCTTGAGAAAAAATTTGATATGATGTTCAATTCGAACCAATATAATAGGTTTCATAGATATCCCTAGTAATTGAATTTGAACCCTCATAGTTTTGTGATACATAACAGGGCACATCACCTTTAAAGGTCACGTGAAAAGGACTCAATCATGAATTTTAACATCATGCAACCTGGACATCTAGGAAAAACATTCCTGGTCATGGATACTATGGGAACTTATGTTGAGGTGATATGAGGGACCTGCAAGGGATGTCATCTCCTTGATAGATATGACCCTACCAAGAATGTGTCTTGGTGAACATTAGGATCTATTTGGATGATAGTTTTGGACCTCATAGGAATTCATACATATACTAGCTAGTAGGTAATCAAAGACCATGCAGTTTGGTGCGTCCGGTATTACACATTTTAGGAGGCCTGTAAAAGAATTTTGTTGGGAATGATGCATGGAATATTCCCTATTAAATTAATTTTGAGGCGTACATCAATGAAGAAGTTCCACTAGATTTTAGGAGGGGGACTACATCTATAAGAATGCCCACTATATTTGAGGTTGGAGTATACATCTATGGGAAATTCCCATTTGATAGGGGTGATTGAGGATTGTATCTCATAGGAGGCCAATTTTAATAGAGGTTAGGGAATAAATATATGGAGAAGGCCCATTATAGGTTTTGGGATCATGTGGAAATCACGATCACCACATTACTATAATCCCACATGTGTCATTCTTAGTTATAAAAACAAGATGGTGTAGTGGATTTAAAAATTACTTGATGGTCTCTTTCATCTAAGGGATGAGGCGTTGAAACCAAATGGGAGAGGCAGACAGACTGGAGTGTTCGTATATCCTATTTATTTTAATAGGGACTGTTAAACCAAATGATCTGTCTAGATAAACCCAAGAATGAGATTAATTGCAATAAAAATATCTCCTCTTAAAAGAAATAGTATGGCCATACTCTAAGATAATTCCATAAAAGTGGTTCTATGGGGTTTATAACATTCCCTATCAAAGGGAATGAAATTCCTGATCCTCACCATACCCACCTGGAATAGGGATGATGACATGATCAACCCACGGTTAGAAACCCCATTATAATGAGAATTTATACATGAAAATAATCCAAGGGTCCACATTGTTCCAGATGATACCCATGTGACATTTATTTCCTTAGTTATATAGACTCAAGAGGACACAATGATGTATCTGATTATAAAATAATAAATATAAAGATCATTTTTATGGGGACCTTGTCTGATGCAATTATATTGGTTCATGGAGTGGCCAATATGGTGCCTAATGATATTATTAAAGGGGTGATAGGAGTTGGAGCACAAAACACCCAGGAAGGCCACAATCCACATAACATGTTCTTATTCCGGATGGGGTTCCCTCTGCATAGCATGCTGATACGCAGTTGATGGTAACTTCTATGCACATGATGATGTACAAACATGGGGTCTATATGAGTATCAATATTATTCATGGGGAGATGTCACACCGGCATAAAATTTCACTATGTGGGACAATGTTCCTCTCATATCTAATTTTTCAACTCAAGGTTGGGTTCTATCGGCATGGCATTTTTCTATTCCAGATGGTGGTCTGAAATGGGTCCATCTATATATTCCCCATGGGATGTTGTCCACAAAGTGTTTTATGTTGATGATCATAAGGATATTCTTTTCATTTCAAAATTAATGATATGTAGTAGGTTTTAACCTATACGGAATATAAAGCATTGTGCTCTAGCTCCTGATTGGGATTTCCTTATGGTACTTATAGTTTTTCATTATCGCATTCATCCTACCCCCCTTGGTTACCTTCAGGGGAAATTTTGAGATGGATCGATGGGCCATGTAATTATATGGTCCGTCATATGTGTGGGGTTTCAGAACTTCACCTGTAAGATCCTTGGAGGACACCCCCACCTACGAATTGTTTTATTTTTAAGGGGTAGACATTTGCGGTATAGGAAATCACCACACATCCCACAAAAAAATATATCTTGATTTCATGATCAAACATTTCCACCTCATCCTATGAATTATTTAATTCGGGGGGGATAGTCGTTTGTGTTGGTAAAATCATCTCCAGGCCCCAAAAAGAACATCAGATCATCTACGGTGGAAACTAGTACAATCTCATCCCAAGAATGATTTAGTTCTCAATGTGATTTGGGAAGAGGTTGAATTCCACATGGATAGGTGTTCTGTGAAGTGATTTTTACTTAGTGGGATCAATATATACTTCATTGTTTCTTCCCCATTGAGTCTCTTTCTTTAATATTCTTCTGGGTTCATTTCCACCCATTTTCAATTTGAATGAAACTTTGTTCTTCTTGTAATGTGAATTTTGAAGCCCTAGAAGATTTCCCCCATTGGAATTTGTTCTAGTCTTAATGAAGATGATGTTATTAAATTGAATAATTATTCCTCTATATCATGAAATATTAGATATTTATCTACTTTTATTATGAGTTAAGGGTGTATGTGAGCATAGTTTTCCTATCGCTAAGGTTACATGGAAAACCCTGTGAACATTTTGACATTTCCATAATCACCATAAATTTTTGCAAAGTCAACTATGGAGTGGGATTAGTGTGTATATATTGAATTTTTTTGTCCAACATTTTCAGCTTCTGGATCGAAATTATTTTCCAGCTTTGTTATCTTTATTTTCATTTATTATTATTATTTTTTTCCTAAACTATGAAAATCATAGTTCTATCAAGCTAGTATGTGACTTTTTTCTCATATTACCATTATATATTTTCAACATAGTGATTATTATATCTCATTTTATGGGTATTTTATAGACTTTAAATCATGAAAAATACAACTGATGATTTTGGTCAAATAGTATTGACAATAAATCATAGGGTTTGGAACTAATAGGTATTGTTGGATTAGAGTATCAAATTATTTATTACACACGAATGATGGGTTATTCCATAATATAGTTTTTTAATTTCATGAATCCAAAAAATATATTGGGTATGTTCTCGAGGAGTAACCATATGATTGGTTTCTAAAAATATGTTTCTAGAGCTTATATATTTTTGAAATTTCTCTCATAGGGATGAATTTTCTTTTTGTTGGAAATCATTTTTATTAGGAAACTTATGCATTGCCAACTGGGTCATATTATGCATAATAAAATACATGTCCCCTTGGGGAACTGATCCTTCATTTATGATGGATAGGTAGTCTGTTTGAATTCATATTCCTGAAGACTATAAAGGGTTGATTTTCGGAAAAACAATGTACATATATCATGAGGGAATATTTATCGACCTTTGAACGATTGAGAAACCACTACTACATAGATTTTTCATGTGTAAATGATTGATATAGAATGGTTAATCTTGATTTTTTTACACTGTGACATGGAAAATGTTGATTAATTTCTTATGGAATGTACAGTGATGGATTATGATTTCGGATCGCTTTTCTTGACTGAGATATTAAAATTCTGTCCTTTTCTGAATAATCTATCCAACAATGTTCCATCACCTTCAGGATTGAATGGGGAAGGTTTTAAACTATAATATGGGGGTTCCTGAATCTCATGAGTGATGTTGGAAAAAATAATAGGGCTATATATAGGTAGAAAATTCTTCTTCTCAATGAAATTTATTCATTGGTTGACATTCAGTTTTTGGGTATCTTAAGTAGATCCAACTGTGGAATATTATACATGGTCCCCAAAAAATTTCTTCAAGACACTAATCATCATGTTCTGATGGCTGAGGAGTTATATGGGGACTCAGACCGTCTCAAGTATAGAGTTTTTTATTATAGGAATGAACATAAATAACAAATGGTCAGTTCATGTCGAAATTTCCTTAGAATGAGTAGAAATGTTTCCCTTCTGTCTGTCTGACCTATACGTAGGAAGGATTGTTGTTATTATTATGTATCGAACTACGATATATCTTTCATGTATCATTACGTATCTCCTATAAATTAGAATCAATCCACAAATAGTTCTGGGATGTTTTACTACAATCATTGATCAATATCTTATGTAGGAAAGAGGAATTTTTCATTGAATACGTTCAAATAAGTGGGGTGAGGCACACATTTCACCACCTCGCATTTATACGTATCTAGCTCATGCATAAGAGAGACGGTGGTTTTTTTGGGTATGGAAATGAAATATAATATATGTGTCAGTATGTATCCTATCAATGCAAGAATATGGCCACACATATTCCTCCTAGGGTTCCTCATATGGGTCAGCACCATTTATATTAAAAGGGAGTTTGTAAAATTTATTGTGGGTGGACCTAATATTAAAAATTATGGTTTTAGTACATATTATGTGATGGATGGAATCAATCCACATGTTGTTCTAAATATCATGCAGCTTAGTGTTGTGTGACAAGGACATCAATCCTGTATTTAATACGTTATGTGGTGAGACTGGAATGAGGGCTTATTGTTTTGTGTCATATTAATTGGATCATAAGTCAATAAAACATAGAGAAATATGAGTATCATCATCTCGGGATTGTCTAATATGCCTCGAGCAAGAGGGGTACGAAAATTGTAATCCATGATTCTATGTATTCTCAAATCAATAGATATGATAAAGGGATTTACTTAAATTGGGCTTATATAGATAGTAAAGGCCTATACTAAATGTGAATTTGTATTTGGTTGATATAACTTTTCAAGAAATAATATGTAAATAAAACTAGGGAATATTTATTATATACAAAAAAAGTATTTCTCAGCACACTTACCCTCCATTCACAGTGTCTAAAGGAAGAATGTGAATATCAAAAATTACTCAGGGTACATAGAATGATGAAAAAAATGGAATGTTTTGAGGTAAATAAGAAACATTCACACAATTATTATCCATTTATATGAAATTTCTTACATATATTTCAGTCATTTTTAAGGGTTTTATTTTCCTTTCATTGATAGATACCTTTACAAGGAACCCAACCATGATTTCTCTTATATATATCATTATTTGTTTACAGTATAGAGGTAAATTTTTCCCAATAATTTCTCATGGTTGATACTAATACATGAGATCTAGGTGTTTCTATATATCACCTAAAAATAATAATCATGAAAGGAATAGATCTTGAAGTTTGACAAATTTAAATTTAATGATTAATGGATATTCCCCTTATAGATTGGCATCATGCTGTATGGACATAGACTCCCAAACGTAAAGAGGACATATCTAGTGTGCATTCTAAATTCTTCCATCCAAGAACATGGAATAATTTATGTGGATTGATATGTTTTTATCATGTTGGTAGTCCCCTATAGCATCTCATAATCCCATGTGAGTTGCACTGAATGTTTGTAAAAAGGGAATTAAAGATTGGTTTCACAAAACATCGAGTTAATAATGTGAATAATATTGTAATTTGAATTTGTGGTGGCTATACTATCGTGTAAAATTCGATCCTCACTAAATATATGTTTACCCAAGATTCAAATCACATTTTATTCAGATACCTCATTCAGTTTTATTTCATGTTGTCAGGATGGAGCAGACCTTATGTGATAGTGGGTGAATATTATAGTTGGACCTAAAATTTTTAATTCATGTCTGACTACATAACATGTCATGAAAACAATCAACATAGAAAATTTTCTAAGAAGATTCCCTATGGATGTCTGACCCATACATATGGAGGATGGTCATTTTTATCTAATTTTTACTATACCTTAGATAAGAGATATTGGAGTCAATACATATGCTATGAGGATAGGAATAAGGCCACACATAGTTATCATATGGAACTCTCTAGAAATGTCTGATGAAAATCATTGGGGGAATTCATCCTGTATTTTGTGGCGGGGTCCATGAAATAGGTTCCATACATAACAATATATACTATTTTATTTAGAATAAATACACGCATATCCCCTTACATGCTTCTATGCACATATCCAACCCATGTACTGGGAGATGGAACTTTTCATAAAATGGACATGTAAAGAGGTCCTTCTTGGGAGTCCCATGAATTGATTTAGTTTTTATTAAAGGGAGGTTAGATTTCATTTATATCATAGCTGGGACATTGACATATGGTTTTTGTGTCACTACATATAACATAGAATGGGAATCAAGCCACATTTATTCCCTAAGGAATCATGTAGTTTAACATTTTGTTATAATGATGGAGGTCACATCGTTTAAAAGAAGTATCATCATAGTTGGGCTCATCAATAGGGATCTAGATGTCTTCATGTAAAATAGAAAACTCACACACAATTATTTATTGAAAGGACCATATCCAGGCCATTCCCATAAATAGGGAGAGGCATTTTTTTTTGAATAGTTGGACCGATATGTAAAATCCAGCCGTTTCTATGAATAATGTGTGGATATGAATCAAGTCATATTTAGATATTGAATATTCCATATCATATGAATGTTGACAAGAGAAATGTCCTATTAGGTGAGAACATAATGATGTTTCACAGTTTAACATTATATCATGAGGAAATTGGTGTATTGTAGTTTTTCATTACGAGACATGGGTGATATACCATGTTGTTTAACACAATGTGGTCATGAATATTGTGTCCAATGGTTATGGAGAGGGTTATTTTTTAGAAAAACATCAAACATAATCATGATATGGAATGAACCCTTATGTAAAATGGCTTATAAGTAAATCATATAAACAAAATGTGGAGTTTGTGGAGTGGAGATATAAATGTGGTTTATGACTTATAATGTATTCTATAAGTATATGAATCATGCCACTTGTAGTTCCGGATGGGGACACTCAACGCAGGTCTGGTCCATACATAGAGGGGGGTGGGTGATTTCCCATTTTACATTGTTAGGCCTAGAAAATGAGGTCATAGAGCTAATACATATTATATAATTATATGAATTAAGTATCATTTAGTTCTTCAGAAGGATACTCCCTATATGTATATAACTCTCATCTGGGTATAGGGAAATTTTCTATTTTTCCGACATAGCTCCAGCACATGTGTAATGACTCTCTGATAGAACCAATGATTTTCATGTAGTTTAACGTCATGTGGTGAGGACGTCAATGTCATATAGATTGTTTTATTGTTGCATGTACAATGAGGTTTTGATTTTTTACATTCAATAAGGACTTACTGTGTAGCATCACATACTGATTCAGGAAGAATTTATCATTCGGTCATGTCATTTGGACAATGTACGATGCCATTTAACATCATGAGATCAATAATATGACTTCTAGTTTTTGGATTTAGAGTATGACCAAAGGGAAATAAGTCCAAAAAGAGATCAGTTTAATATGGTCAGAAAACAAACCCATCATGATGCAGGATAAAGGTGGCCCACACACCTCATATTCATTCCTAAGAAGGCTGGTATACAATTTTATATCCTAATTCCTGGAAATGGGTTTCTTGTTTATGGTTGTTTAATATCGACCAAGATTATAGTTTTATCGTCATATTCCCTTGACATGGACACATAGTTTATCATCACATTGTTGGGATGTTGTTATATGTCTTTTAACATCATGCTGATAGGACTATCGAGGTTATGTAGTTTATCATTATGTATCTAATGCAATGTACCTTAAAGTTTAACTTCATGGGGTAAGGATGTTGTACCATGCTTTTTAATGTCATGTGGTAAGGAATTTGTACACTATCATTTAATGTTGTGTGGTAAGGATGATGGGGCATGTGATTACATGATGCACTTCATCGGGAGCATTGTGTTTTTTGGACATAGCGTAAGATGTACATCTATCATAATATGATAATAATAACCATTTGATCATTCATTATATATTTCATAGGGTACCTTGTATTTTGGATCCAATTTTGTGGATTCCTTTTGTGTACCATTGGAGTGGTGAGAACCAACATCATCTCCATTTTGTGTAAAGGTTGCAGGAAAAACATTTTGACAGAGGTTTATGTGATCTGGTTTTGGTGACCTTTTAAATGATGCATGGTATATAATATTTCTCATTCAATTTCTCCAATTCAACCAGCTGTATCTAGGATTTCTCATCCATGGATAATTGGAAACATATGGAAATTTGGAGAAACTTATATTGAATATCAATTTGAAGGAAATAATCTCTCCCATATACTGATAATTATTTTGTATCCTATATAAAAATGTGTGTTATAGTTTGATATGTCCAAAAGGAATATAGGTTCTTTTCCAGCTAGTATTGTTCTTCCTTGTCTATATCCTTCTTTATTGTATTCTATTAGGTCCTATTAATGTCCTATATAATTCCATTGGTCACTACATGGTAGCTGGATTAATTGTTGGACTTGATGTCATACTCTTGATATAGTTTTTTTAAATTCATAGAATAAAAATTGATGTTTTTATCAATATATATTGTATTATGGAAAATAAAAAATCAATCTATACTGTATTATGGACAATAAAATTGTGATAATATTGTCCTTCACAAATATAACAATGTTCTTGGCCCCGAAAACTTTTTGAGGTATGGCTTGTGCCCAATTAGAGAGTATGTAGGCTAGTATGTTTATATACTTAATCCTAATGGTCATAGAAGGAGGATATGGCCTCCTGAAATCCATTTCCCATATTTAAAATTTAAATGAGTAAATTGTTGTGTGACCCAATTCAGGGTGTTTCTAAATGAATTTTTTTATCTCTGATGGAATTCCAATTATAGGTAATTTAGTGTTGTCCAAAATTACAGAGGGAAATTAGTACCCAATCCTTTGGATTTGATTACCATTATAAGATCCAAACTGGTGGGATCCGTTGGATATAGTCGTCACTTCCTTCATGACAGAATCAGTCACTTCTTTGTAAATTCAACTGAGAAGGTCCCCATTAAGTCTCCTCTTATAGATGAATTTTTTTATGAATTATTATGTTATATATAACAATTTCAATTTCCCATATTATTATATTCTCTCTACCATTTTTTTCCAGTGGTATCCCTCACTTTATAATGTTGTCCACAATGGGTGGCATCCAGTATGTTGTAGGATAGAATGTTTTAAGGATGGGTATAATCACATTGATCACATCCATTTTGGTTTGAGAGAATATTGATACCATCCAATGATGTGTAATAATGATTACTGTTTTATCCTAGACTAGGTCAGATAGCGTTGCGGCTACAATTTTCAGTGCATCGACTAGGGAATATTCTGCATGTGGGATTTGAGTTAATGTTGGTTCCAAAGGGAATTCTATCATTAGTTCCCAAATATGGATTAACATGGGTATTAGATCTACCTTTTTATAGATTATTTATCATTAACCTTCTTAATGAGTTGTTTAAAAAAATCCTTATTATTAAATTAATTTAGTTATATCTAATATGCTACTTTTACCCTTGTAATGAGATCCTCATATTCAACTACATTTTTTATGATCCCTTATAATATCAGGAAGGTGTAAGGATGTAATACCATTTTTTTAGGTATGATCAGGACTCCCCACCCCAAATTGTTGAGCCTGGGTTATTCTATACTATTTTTTATTGGGATTCTGGATGCACCATCAAAATAAATCTCCCATAAAATGGGGTATTATTTTTCAGGGAAGTCATATGAATAATGTGTTTTAGCATCCAATGATTTCATTTCTTCTAAGGGGGTTTCTTCTAAAAAATATGTTAATGACTCACCTTTGGACAATTTGTGAGGCAAATTATGATTATCAATCAACTAAAGGATGATTGGATACTATGACATAGGTCCTATGAACATCAGTCTGTTAGGAATATATTTTAGTGGGTTTTTATGATAGACCAAATGGACGACATGATGCTGCAGGTAGTTCCGTTTTTGGACTACAAATACTATCATCGGGAATTTCTTATTGATATCATAGTAATGAATCTCACCATCGATCATGGTTTCACAGAGTAAATAATGATTATTTTCACTACTACAATTTATTTTATCATGAGGAATGAACCAGTGATCACTGAAACTTTGTCACATAAATATATGTGGATTTCCTTCAACAGGTGGAATCACCTATAGAAGGCTCAATAAATATTTCTTGAGGCTATTGAAATAATCCTAACAATCATCTGTCCATTGATATTTTACCCCGATTTTTATCAAATCGATGAAGGAAAAACATTTTCCTAAAAGTTTTTCTATGATGCTCTGGATGTTGGCTCAGGGTCCTTTATGTCCTCCCAAATATATGTGGTATTTAGGAGGTGACATGAAAAGGATATCTTTTTTATTCGTGGATTAATATCTGATACCTTGATACCATATGACGAATCTAAGAAATTTACCTAACATAACAATGAAGGAACATTTTTAGGGGTTCTTTTTCAAGCTCTGTTGTTGTAATTTGTTAATGACAATTTCAAGGCCTTCTAGGATTTCGAGTATTCTCAATATTGATCCACCAGGTCAGTAATATATTATTATAAAAACATCATAGGATGGTTTTAGTGAGGGTATTCATGGGGTATTGGTATGTAGATTCATCATTAATCAATAAAAATGTATTAAATTAATGAAAACATTTCCCATGGGGACTTAAAAAATCAGTTTCTTCTTCATCTTCATGGGATATTACAATTTTATCGTATCTTGAATATACGATGATGAAGAAAAGAACCTGTTAACAATCTATAAAATCCATTAATAGTACAGTGATCGATATTAGGAATTCATTCATTGAGTAGTGCAGGTTGAGATCTATAAAAATGATTCATACTCTAATATTCCCATTGTTTTCAATATAGGGTTGATATTGGTTGTCCATTTGGGAAATTGGTCCTCCCATAAGTTTTTGGATCTAAGGATATTGTTAGATTTGGACATAATTATCGTTTTATGTGTCAATAGTGTCTTTATGGATTCTTATTTATATTCTCGATGGTCATATTTTATGGTCATCTGGTTAGTGGACAGCTATGGGATGAGGCCTGATATTTTTGTGTAGTTACAGGTGAACAAATTTTGATTATTTTTCTAGAAATATGTATATAACAACTGTTCTTCAGAATATATCGATGAACTAATCAATTCTGGTCATATGACATCTTCTCTACCCATATATAATTATCTATGTTAGTCAATGTTGGTAGAGATGACCTCCTCAAATACTAGAAGAGCTCCCCTATGGCCCTCCTCCACTTCTCCTTTTTCCTATTATTATTCATTAACTAGTTCTATATGGTGATAAATTAGTGGGATAATACATCCAATGTTGGGGGAGAATTTGGTAGATTATTGTTCACAATATTAAGTGACGTCCCTTGACTTAGTTGACTGCGTAGGATTTCCATGAGCCTCTAGAGAGGGTCTGGAGAGAGATATATAAAGAGTGTTTTATTCCTAATTTTGGTGTTGAGAAAACTAATTATTCCTCAATTTGTGAGGAAGGTATTTCCAGGATCTTTAGCATTGGAATGATGTCATTTTAATCAAATAATTCACTATTGTGTTGTGATTCATCAAACACTTCAAAATATTTTGACTCGATGGTCATAACTAAAACCATGAAAACCATTGAATATTCATCAGAACATGTGCTCATATCCTTGATCTTATTAATGCGTAACTAATTTAATTTTAAGCGCTTTTATAAGGTGTTTTATGGGATCTTTTATAGACTTTTTTGGTCTTATAATGAATCAACTCAATCAACCAAGGGTTTTTTCAATTTACTATGATTGTATACTATATCGATAAAATGTAAATCATAGGATTCAAACATGAATTTTTTGTAATTAGACAAGAATATTTTATCATTTATGGTTTATTTGACACATTGATGGTATTTTGAGTTGATTGATGAATTTTTTTTTGAAACATGGGACATCATAGAATGATGTTTGAGGCTGTGTTATATTAGAACACCAAAAATTATGAGTTCACTAAGAGGTCTCCAAAATATTCCTTGTTATTGATTTGAAAAAATGGATTATGGTCAATTTTTCATATCCCTATAATATTTTGGTGGAAGGCACAAGGTTATTCTCGTAGTATCCCAACCATCCATGTGTTCATGCTAGAATGAGGCTAAGTGAATATCCATTTTCAATGATAAATATGTGGACATCGAAACCATTTATCTTATCGGACATATGCAATGTTATGATGTGTCCAATTATAAAAACACCTTCAACTTGATCTACAATGGTTATAAGAATATGAAATTACATAGGGTTTCTCTCTGTTTGTTCAGCCGTAGAAGTGGCCACCTCGTATTTGAATACCTAGTGTATCAGAAAATCATATACTAGTGCTTCCCTGCAGTCTATTCACAATCACAAGCATCTAGGATCAATTTCATGGGTTGTAAAAAGGATAACTATTTTAGAATTTCATACATTAGTTCTAAATTCATGAACATCCTCGGGTTTGGATTCTCATTTATATGAACTTTAGGGTCATGAGTATTTGATGTTGATGGAACATCCCTTGAGATTGTTGTTGGAGGTTCTTAACTCAATGGTGGATTAGGTCAGTTGGAATTTCATCTTTCTTAAAGTGATATGACACATAATACACTTCTAATTGATAATAAAAGGTAATTTGATCAATTTGGATTTTAGGTAGAATGCATTTTTCATAATCCCTGAGAACACTCTAACGGTATCGTCCATGTGTTTTGGAAATTTGACAACATGGGTTGGGATGTGACTAAATTTATGGTTACTTATATAAATGCATCACTCTCAGTATCCTCAGTTCCTACGAACAATTCCTATTGTTCCTCAACTGGATGTGGGGAACATGGTTTCATTTCAATAATCATCTATAGATTGTTGATTCCTTAAATTAATTATATTAATGTAACCAAATATCAAGTCCTATTTTGATGTGTAGTTTCAATATTGAGCATATTTTGTGGTGCCATGTTGGAGGGAGATGCATGTGCATTTAGATCCGAGGGAATATAATCTATAAGATTTTATGAGGACTTCGTCATTGAATCGTGCTCATTTATCTCTATTTTCTCCTTTTATTTCCATCATACCCTATTTTTTACATGATTGTTTTTATTATGGGTTTGATGATGCCTGTTGTGGATGTTTATTTAATATGGATAGTTCTGTCACGACCCGTCCTCGGGGCCCATGTCGTGACTACCCCAAACCCTCTATCCATAGGCCAGGGGCTGGCGACTAGCACCAAAGGCGTAAATCCTGATAACAGTGAAGGCATTGCCTTTATAAAAGTAAACAAAACACCACAGAGTACAAGCATATGTAAAATACTAAGTACAAAATAAAGTGCTGAAAAGTAAATGGGCCAGAATACAAACCCAACTGAAAGTAGAACTACAACTGCATGAAAGTACAATAGAGAAAGACAAACAGCTGGAAGAAAGGAAGCAGCTCATGGGTCGTCCTCCTTGGATCCTACCTGAAGGGTAGGTACAGATGGCACAGCTCCTAGATCGTCCACCACGGATCCTACCTGAAGGGTAGGTACAGATAGCTTCCACAACGCTCTCGCCCGTCAACCTCCTCTGAGTGTCGTCTCGCTGTTAAGTCCACCTCCGGGTACTGACTCGTCGTATAATCCACATCCGGGTACCGTTCAATCCTCGAACACTCGGCCTCCGTCAGCACTGCCCGTCGTTTGCAATCAACACAACGAGGTGTGGGCATAGCCCGTGTAGGGGTGACTATAACGATACTCAGTAGGGACCCCGAGACCCTCAATGTCTCACTAAAAACCAACAAGGATAACCACAAAGAAGATCACAACAGATAACCTCTACTTAGTTATATGCCAATGCATATACCTAATTTATCAAGAAACCCATCTCAATCTTGAGGAAAACACCAAGATCATGAAATCAACAGATAACCACTACCCAGGTATATTCCCATACATATACCTAAGTTATCAAGCAACCCATCTCAATCATGATGTAAACACAAAGGTCAAAAGTCTCAGCTCAAACCAGGATTTTCATTATCAAAACTGTAACTGCTGAAGAGCTCTGTCTTTGGAGTGTATAGTGGTCCTATCACGACTCTGAGGTACTGCTCACTAGCCTAAGACTGTTGAGGTAATCCTCCTGTAGAGTACCGTGGGTCAGCCACCCAAACACAGTAGTGCTTCCCGCCGGGGTATGTCACCCAAACACAGTAGTGCACACCCCCTAGTAGCCTGCTGAGGTACTCTCCGGATGAGTATCGTGGGTCTGCACTGTCACACTGGTAGTGCTCTATCCGCCATGGGTCTGCACCTCACAAAGTAGTGCTCCATCCACTGGGCTAGTCGACTCACTCCAAGTCCAGTCGGTCATGCAGTCATCCGGTCTCAGTCGGCTACACAGTCTCCGTACTCCTCACGCTCGTCTCTGAGAGGGTCCGCTCTATGAGCTACAGGTCGATACTCCATGTATCTCAAAGTCCCACGAAGAAGTATCTCAAAGGACCACCTCATCATAGGGGTCTCAACGCAATAGACAGCGCGTCAATCGGACGCCCGGTCTGTTGCGTTATTAGCCTTTTCGTCCGAGGGGCCCGGTTGGTTTCATGTGCGATCCAATCCGGTAGTATCTCAACTATACCCAGAACTCTCATAGGGTGTACTCAAAGGGACTGTTTCTCAACGTGATCACCAACGCCACTGACGGTTCGTCAAACGGATGTTCGGTCTGAAAGATATCATCTTTTCCTTTCCAAGGGCCCGGTTGGATTTCAGGTGCAATCCAACCCGGACACTATCCAACAGCAACCAAAACTTGGAAAAGTATGCCAAATGTTCCGTCTCAAAAAGAGGAAAACTATGAGACAGACGGCGCGTCAATCGGACGCCCGGTCTGTGAGTTATTGGCTTTTTCGTTCCAGGGGCCCGGCTGGTTTTGTGAGCGAGCCAACCCGACCGCACTCCGACAGCATCCAAACCTCGAGTAGAGTAAGACAAAAGATCTGTCTCACTTAGTGGAATCCATCAAAGTCGACGGCACGTCAATCAGACATCCAGAGCTCAAGATATAAGCGCTTCCGCTCCGAGGGCCCGGTTGGTTTCGTATCCGAACCAACCCGGCCAAACTCAAAGTATTCCGAAACCTTGATTTCGATATACCGAAACGATTGTCTCATTCGAAGTATCTCTACGCAACTAACGGTGTGTCGATCGTAGGTCCTTAGCCCTTGTTATGGGCAAAAGACCGAGAAGGTCCGAAAATGGGGGTTTCGGGCCCGGACCGACCCGACTCGAGACCCCCCGGTCAGCACAAACCGGACCGACCCGCCCCGGGTACGGGTCGGCCCAGCCCGGAGCAGCCCGACCCGGCGCGGATCGGCCGGCCCGGCCTGGGAACAGCGCGACCAGCGCGCTTGCCAGCTCGGCCTTTGGCCGAGCCGTTTGCAAAGGGGGTTGGGGGGGGGGGGCTGCCCCCTTGTGTAACCCCCCCCCCCAATTACTGGGGCCATTTTGTAGAGCCGGCCGGGGGAATTAATTCCCCCGGCTCCCCTTCGTCCGGCCGGCCTGCACCGGCTGGCCGGTTCTGCCGACAAGGACCGACGATGGCTGGTCCTTCCTCCATCGCTGACACCGGCGGCTCGGAACCGGCCGCTGGTCACCCTGCATTGCTGCGGCCCGGAACCGGCCGTAGCTTGGTTCTTTTGACGCGGTGTGACGACAACGCACCCCACTGCCGCGGCCGCGCTCCGGCCGTGACATCTTCGGTTTTCATTGACGTGGCACGATGGCTTCGTGTCCTTGTTTATCTTCACAGCGCGGCACGACGGTGTCGTGCATTACTTGTCATGCGATTCCCGCGTGGTGCGACGACACCACGCCATTCCGTCCCAAACACAAAGAATAAAACATGGATAAAGGAGGAGGGTTGGTCGTGTTTGTTTGGTCCGGCCTGCTCTCGTTAAACGATAACATTTAGTCGTATATCCATGAAGATCGACAAACCAGAATCATGAACGGAAATAATTAAATAAAATAAATCCCCTACCTCGAGCGTGGCTTGAACGAGGTTACCGTCGCAGAGAAAAAGACGTCACGTCGCGGGTCAGTGTCGTGGAAGAGGATACGTAGACGAAGACGGAGATTGTTTGAGGTGGAACGGCGTCTCCCTTTCTATGTCGTGGGAAGAAGAACGAGAGATGTCGCGTCGTCGTCCTTCGGAAGAATGACGTGACGACGTTCTTCGTCGGAGACCGATTCGTTCTTCACATTCTTCATCGTTGAAGAAGATGTTCTTCAAGCCTCCCAAATCCTCCCAACGCGACAACACTCTAACCAAAAATAAAATAAGCCCAAGTCTTATTTTATTAACACAAGATAAGAAATTGAATTTCAAAAGTTTGAATTAATTCCACTTAATTAATTTAATCCAAGTTGTCATCATTAAAGGGGTGAGTTGAGGGAGTTAGGAATTTGAAGGGGTGGGGTTCGTGTGGTCCCCACCTCATCTTAAATCCTCCCATGGGTGGTTAACTCTATGTGGGTCCCACCCCTAACTCCCTTACATAGATTAAAACCACTTAAGAAAATGATTCCGGGCACATCGGGCCTCAGAATCAGGCGCCGTCAGAAACTACGTTCTTGTAAAATTTCAAAGAAAATTATGAAAAAAAATTCCTTCAAATTTCTAGGTCTTTACATTACTCCCACCTCAGGGATTTACATCCCTGTAAAGCTTCAACACAGACTAGGGTCGCAAAGCGGTATTGAGCACGCACCTGAGCCTTCCGCTCCCATGTGCTTACCTGGAGGTTCCGTACTTCCATATAAATCACACCCGAGGAATCGACCATCCTTGAAGGATCCGCTCATGTCGATCCTCGATCCCTACTGAAACCTCCGTGGAAGTAACCCCATCGCCATCGTCCTGCTCCACATGGTCGATGATACGCGAAGGGTCGAGCACGTATCTCCTCAGTTGAGATACATGGAAGTCGTCGTGCACCTAATGCAACTGCGGTGGATGGGTCAGGCAGAAAACCACCTCGCCTACTCAGCTAAGTTCCTAGAAAGGTCCATTGAACCTCGGAGATAACTTTCCGCCTTTTCCACATCTCCATAAACCTTATCGAGGTGAGACCCGTATAAGGACATGATTGTTATCCTCAAACTCTAGAGGTCTCCAACTTATATTAGAACTGAAACTCAAACGACTGTTTCCACGAGGGTATGGTTGACCGACTCAAATGTGATCGTTCTCACCCTCCTATGAAAGAGTTTATCCTGTGCTGCCTGGGGTTTCCTTTTTTCCGACCAAGGAAAACACATCCCGACGTTTTCCTAAAACCGTCAATTTGAGTATGAACAGTTATTGCCCATTCCATACTCAAACTAACGTCATAAGGACTCGATGCTGCCACTAATAGATTCCAACTGTCACTCTTGCCTCCAAGGGTCGAGTCACACTGTCGGCATCAGTGTGAGGTCACTGGGTGTCCTCCAGTAGAAATCTCGAAAGTGAGGGTCAAGTCAATAGTTTTAACCTGGACCACTCATTATCAGCCAAATAAGAGGACATGAAAGCAAACAAATATAAGTGTCTTTTTTATTATTTCTGCTCATAGTACAAGGAAACGAATACAACAGCAACATGGAACTATAAGTACAAAGTACATACCCACTAGTTCCTCTCTTGTCCACCTGCTCCCGGAGCTCTACTGCCTTGTCCACTACTCAGCTGTTTCTCAAGCACCCGCCACTGCTTCTGCCTCGGTGGCTCCCCCAAAGTTTGCGGATCAACTGTACGAGTAGTCAGACAGTCACGTGTCAGGTGACCCTTCCCGCCGCATGAGTAACACTGCCTGTTTCTGGCACGCCGGGCTCTGACCCCACCCCGGGTGCCCCGCACCACCGGTCCTAAAACCCGAGATCGTCCAACTGCTGGTCTGGTCCACCTAGACCTCTGCATCATCGGTCTACTGCCCACAGATGACTCTTATACTGATCAAAAAACATGCGGCAAAGGCAGATGCTCCTGTACACGCTCAGGGTGTAGTGCTACTGGCACAAACTCCACCCTGAAGAAGGTCTCGAAGTCCTCCCATGCGAAGGTCATCCATTCGCAAAACTGGAACAAGTGGCTCCACCACCTTCCTGTTGCTACCTGAAGGAGGCTGGAAGCAAATATCACCATGAAGTCTGCCGGCGTCCCCATTGTCCTGAAGACTCTCACCACAGCCTCCTGCCAATCCTCAACCGCATGCGGGTCCGTCTCTCCCTGGAACCTGGGTGGCCTTTAGCGCTGGAACTCGTGTAGCGCACTCAAGTGGCGTGCATCGCCTACTGCTGGGGCTGGTGGCATCGGTGGCCCAACATATGGTAGTACCGCTGGTGCCTCCGCTGGTGCCTCAACTGCAAGAGGGCCCTGTACCGAAGCCTCATCGCTCGGTAGGCTGACAGTACGCACATCCCTCTGGGCTGTAGCTGGTCGTCCGAGAAAAGGCATCCTGAAAGAAACAACGTAACACGGTCAAATGATTATACCTGGTGAGCTGACCTGGTTTGAGCTATTTTAAGGGAAAACCTTTGAAAACACACACGCAATCAGTGTTTTCATGCACAAAGTCGAAAATCAGTTGTCAGGGTCCTAGTGTATGGATACGTCGACCGCCCGCACAAACACTAGACTCCCTGAACTAAAAACCACACTTGGTACTCTTAACACTATTTCTTCATAGAAATAAATTATCAGAGTTATAAGTTCTGCAGTAGAACCGACTCCTCTGATACCAATTTGTCACGACCCGTCCTCGGGGCCCGTGCCGTGACTACCCCAAGCCCGCCTTCCATAGGCCAGGGGCTGGCGACTAGCACCAAAGGCGTAAATCCCGATAACAGGGAAGGCATTACCTTTATAAATGTGAACAAAACACCATAGAGTACAAGCAGAAGTAAAATACTAAGTACAAAAGAAAGTGCTGAAAATTAAATGGGCCAGAATACAAACCCAACTGAAAGTACAGCTACAACTGAACGAATGTACAATAGAGAAAGACAAATAGCTGGAAGAAAGGAAGCAGCTTTTGGGTCATCCTCCTCGAATCCTACTTGAAGGGTAGGTACAGATGGCGCAACTCCTAGATCGTCCACCACGGATCCTACCTGAAGGGTAGGTACAGATAGCTTCCATAATGCTCTCGCCCGTCAACCTCCTCTGAGTGTCGTCTCTTCGTGAAGTCCACCTCCGGGTACTGACTCGTCGTGTAATCCACCTCCGGGTACCATCCAGTCCTCGAACACTCGGCCTCCATCAGTACTGCCTATCGTCTGCAATCAACACAATGAGGTCTTGGAATAGCCCATGTAGGGGTGAGTATAAGGATACTCAGTAGGGACCCTGAGTCCCTCAAGGTCTCACTAAAAACCAACAAGGATAACCACAAAGAAGATCTCAAAAAATATCCTCTACATAGGTATATGCTCATGCATATACCTAAGTTATCAAGTAACCGATCTCAATCATGAGGAAAACACCAATATCATGAAATCAACGGATAACCACTACCCAGGTATATGCCCATACATATTCCTAAGTTATCAAGCGACCCATCTCAATCATGAGGTAAACACAAAGGTCAAAATTCTCAGCTCAATCTAGGATTTTCATTATCGAAACTGTAACTGCTGAAGAGCTCCATCTCTGGAGTGTATAGTGGTCCTGTCACAACTCCGAGGTACTGCTCACTAACCTAAGACTGTTGAGGTACTCCTCCTGTCGAGTACCGCGGGTCAGCCACCCAAACACAGTAGTGATTCCCGCCGGGGTATGTCACCCAAACACAGTAGTGCACACCCCCTAGTAGCCTGATGAGGTACTCTCCAGACGAGTACCACGGGTTTTCACTGTCACAGAGGTAGTGCTCCGTCCGCCATGGCTATACACCTCACAAACTAGTGCTCCATCCACTAGGCTAGTCGACTCACTCCAAGTCGAGTCGGTCAAGCAGTCATCAGGTCTCAGTCGGCTACACGGTGTCCGTACTCTGCACTCTTGTCTCAGCTCAATCCGGTCATATCTCAATTGTACCCCTAACTCTCATAGGGTATACTCAAAGGGACCGTTTCTCAACGTGATCACCAACGTCTCTGACGGTTCGTCAAACGGACGTTCGGTCTGAAAGATATCATCTTTTCCGTTCCAAGGGCCCGGTTGGATTTTGGGTGCAATCCAACCCGACCACTATCCAAAAGCAACCAAAACTCGGGAGACGTATGCCAAAAGTTCCGTCTCAACAATAGGAAAACAACGAGACAGACGGCGCGTCAATCGGACGCCCGGTCTGTGAGTTATTGGATTTTTCGTTCAAGGGGCCCGTTTGGTTTCGTGAGCGAACCAACCCGACCACACTCCGACGAAATCCAAACCTCGAGCGTATTAAGCCAAAAGATCTGTCTCACATAGAGGAATCCATCAATGTTGACGGCATGTCAATCGTAAGTCCGGAGCTCAAGATATAAGTGTTTCCGCTCCGAGAGCCCGGTTGGTTTCGTATCCGAACCAACCCAGATGAACCCAATGTTTTCCGAAACCTTGAGTGTGATATAACGAAACGACCGTCTCATTCCAAGGATCGCTACACTTCTGACAGTGCATCGATCAGAGGTCTGTAGCCCATGTTATGGGCAAAAGACCGAAGATGGTCTAAAAATGGGGGTTTCGGGCCCGGACCGACCCGGCCCGAGAACCCCAGGTCGGCCCGAACCGGACCGACCCACCCCGGGTCCGGGTCGGCCCGGCCCGGCTCGGCCTGGGCACGACCCGGCCTGGCGGACCGGCCCGGCCTGGGCACAGCGCGCCCAGCACCCTGGCCAGCTCGGCCTTTGGCCGAGCCATTGGAAGGGGGGGGGGGCGCCTGCCCCCCTTGTGTAACCACGCCCCCCACCCCAATTAAAGAGGCCGTTTTGTAGAGCCGGCCGGGGGAATTAATTCCCCCATCTCCCCTTCGTCCGGCCGACCTACACCGGCCGACCGGTTCTTCGGACAAGGACCAGCGATGGCCGGTCGTTCCTCCATCGCCGACACCGGCGGCTCGGAACCGGCCGCCGGTCACCCTGCTTCGCCGCGGCCTGGAACCGGCCATGGCTTGGTTCTTCTGACGTGGTGCGACGGCACCACACCCCACCGCCGCGGCCCCGCTCCGTCCGCGGTGTCTTCAGTTTTCTTTGACGCGGAACGACGACGTCATGTCCTTGTTCATCTTCACGGCGCGGCGCGACGGCGTCGCGTATTACATGTCGTGTGATTCCCGCATGGTGCAACGGCACCACGCCATTCCGTCCCAAACACAATGAATAAAACATGGATAAAGGAGGAGGGTCGGTCGTGTTTGTGTGGTACAACCCCCTCTCATTAAACGATAACATTTAGTCGTATATCCACGAAGATCGACAAACTAGAATCATGAACATAAATAATTAAATAAAATAAATCCCCTACCACGAGCGTGGCTTGAACGAGGTTACCGTCGCGGAGAAAAAGATGTCGCGTCACGGGTCGGTGTCGCGGAAGAGGATTCGTAGACGAAGACAGAGATTCTACGAGGTGGAACAGCGTCTCCCATCCTTTTTCGTGGGAAGAAGAACAAGGGATGGCGCGTCATCGTCCTTTGGAAGAAAGACGTGACGACGTTCTTCATCGGAGACCGATTCGTTCTTCACGTTCTTCGTCGTTGAAGAAGATGTTCTTCAAGCCTCCCAAATCCACCCAACGTGACAAGACTCTAACCAAAAATAAAATAAGCCCATGTCTTATTTTATTAACACAAGATAAGAAATTGAATTTCAAAAGTTTGAATTAATTCCACTTAATTAATTCAAGCCAAGTTGTCAACATTAAAGGTTTTAGTTGAGGGAGTTAGGAATTTGAAGGGGTGGGGTTCGTGTGGGCCCCACCTCACCGTAAATACTCCCATGGGTGGTTAACTCCATGTGGGTCCCACCCCTAACTCACTTACATATATTAAAACCACTTAAGATAGGGTCAAGTGTTGTAACATAACACTTAATCTACTTAGCAATAAAATAAAAATTGTAGATAAGTTATAAATTAAACTTCCATAATTTTTATCATCTTCTTTTGGGTAAACACAACTCCGTAAATGGAGTTTTAAGCAATTACTGGCGCTACGGTTCCATCGGTGCCCTCGGAATTCGATTCCGATCACCGGTTAAAAAGATAGAAATTCCCACTTGTTCGTTCACTGAGCGTACCTGAGCCAAACTTCAGAAAATGATTTCGGGCACACCGGGCCACGGAATCAGGCACTGTCAGAAACTATGTTCTTGTAAAATTCCAAAGAAAATTTAAAAAAAATTTCCTTTAAATTTCTAGGTATTTAAAAGTTCTCAATACTTTCATGGTCAAGACTCATAATCATTAGCCTGATGAAAAAATCATTTTCCATAGCGGTAAAAAAATAGTCACAAAACTAATCATCTCTGACTCAGTAAAATTTATTTCATCATTTGTCGAATTGATTTCCCTATAGTATTAAATTATTTTCATAGAAATATGGTGGTTTTTGTTGACACTAATGGGGTAATGCATGATGCGCTGCATGATTCAGATCTAGAGCTGGTGTGGAGGATGATTTAAGAATGACAGAAGTTGCCTCCTCCTTTCCTGCTCTTTTCCCTATTACTGATGGAATAATCTGAGACTTTATCTTAATATATTTTAAATAGTCTTCAATAATTTTGGAATTTTTAGAGAAATCCTATAACCTAGTTTTATACTACATGAGGAATATTTGTGTTCACTGTTATTAATTAATTTTATCAATAAACTTGGAGATCATATCCTCTTGAGGAAGTTGTCAGTTTATGGAGAAGGTCATCCCATTTCATATTGAAATGAAGTTTGAGACTATAGTATTATCACTATTTATAGTTTGAGTGGTCAAAAAATGATGTCTTATTCAATGTTGAGTTGACATTAAAGATTAGTTTTCATTATAGATCCTCACATCACGTTATTGACCGATCTCGAAAACTAGTATACCATATAAAGGCTGTCCCTTGAAATGTTCATATGATGCATCTGAGTTTCACTACATCTTGTAGCACTAGAGTCCCTATAAAGGGATCACTACATGATTCATTGTGACTTACATGTCTTTACAGTTTTCCTAATCTATTGAATATTATAAATGAATGACTCCCGATGTTTAGAGGTGGTGGGGTGTCAGTCACCTAGTTGGGGTAAGGTTTTTGGGTATTTTCATGAAACCACTCTGGTTCTATCCTTAATTTTTTTTAAATCATGATATACATCTATATATAATTCTATGTAATACAATGTGACATGCACTAAGTTGGGTGGATTTCCAAGACATAGCACCATTTTCCCAAATGAATGTTTATGGTTTAGGTACGCCTACATGATGTGTATATTGAGGCTATACCCAGGATGCACATATGATAGGAATTATACCTCGAAGAAAATTATTGGTGTGTCACCTTTACTCTTTTAATTATTCTTCCTATTGAGATAAAAATTCTTTATGAATTCGGAGCTCATCTTTATCTGGTGGAGGAGGATGGTCACATACAACCTTGATGTTTTTCTTCTCTCTGGAAGAGATTCGATGATGATGAAATCGGGGTATAATCTGTGGAGCACCCAAATTTAGGGGTATTATTTGGTTATTTGTATGAATTCCTTCAATCTCAATGTATAATCCATTCTGAATGGACCATCCTCTACTTTCTATATTGTGTTTGCATCATTTTTGGTGTCTTCTACAGGTTTTACATCCACGATGTTCCCCGATGCATAATTAATGGTGGGTATTGTAATGGATGATAAGTTTTATGGAATTATTATAATCCTTTTTAGGATATATCCCATCGATTCTTGGTTCTTCATCGATCTACAAAGCATAGGATGTCTCAGAGGGAACCTTAATGCATCCTTTTTGTATGCCTCCATTATGAGGGAAATGTATCACAGTATGGGGTGAACTCGGAGACCATGCCTATTATCATCCTTTCTAAAATTTATAAAACCCAATTTCAATTGGGGGCTGGTTGAGGTAAAAATTATCTAGGAACAGGGTTTTATGGCTGCTCATGTTATCTTGTTTTTGTTCACCAGACTGAATATGTTGTCTTATGGGGGAATTTTGTTGTGAAATAGTCCACATCCCTATGGTCTATGGATTATCCCTTACTATCACATCTACTTATATTTCCACTACATTCATTACCTTACACATCCTTATTTGAGAATGATATGGATGAAATTTTAAGCCAGCATGCGAAATAAATCTTTTTCTAGGATATTAGAAGCTCTTGATCAATGTATTCCCTTATATGAGTGGCCCTCAAAATGACCTCTTTTTCATTGTTTAGGATTTTATCGATTACATCCTCTCATCAGGATCGACTCTTTTGAGACATAATCTTGTGTTATTCTTATTGAGTGTTTTGAATTTCATATGTTGGTGTTTTTCCTTATAGCTTCATTGGAATAATTACATTATAGGAATACATTTATAGAGGGTTCTAATGAAAATGGTGTGAGTTGATATGAAACTACCCTTGTTCTCCCCATCCCTGTATATAAACACTAGGATGGTTGTTGACAATAAGACGATTCCATGTTTGAAATTAAATGAGTAATTTCAATTGAAGATCATTTCAGGGCTTCTCTTATTGTTTTCACCATTCATAAGGAATGGATTCTAGTTCAATTTTTTGATGAATCAATCACACAATTTTATCACATTCTACATATCCATCATAAGGAAATAATTTTTCTATTAGGTTTTAGAGACTTGTCTATAGATTTTGACAGTTTTTTTAATGAATTATTTTAAATAATCCAGTATAATGTTGAACGGAGATGTGTATGAGAGACAAAACAGGATGGGAATGTCTTTCCAAGGACCATTGTCTTCTTAGGAGTAAATTAATTTTTTTCCATCTTCTAGATAGTACTGTAAATCATCATCTACACATGGTTGTTTCCAAACTATTATTTTTCATATAGTGTGGCTATTAGGGCTATCATTGGATTCTGAATGGTTCAAGGTGGATAAGAGGATAATATTTTTCTCAAAATATTTCATACATGAGAAATGATTTTTCTTGTCATTGATAGGGTATCTCACATATCTGACCCCATATTTTGATGTTCCTTGTGGTATGATAGATTTATAGTATGTGATTCAGCAAGGGGTGGACCTTCCAGATGACATGCAATTTAACTACGTGGAGGACCTTCGTAGTGGGTGCTATAATGGAGAGTAATACCATCACCTCTCTATGTATAACGATAGAGAGAATTTATATATCATATACTATGGGTAGGATCATCAGTGTCAACAACAACAAGGGGAGGAACTTATTTCTAAAATAAGTTGTCACTCCCGGGAGGTCCTCCGCAACGGGTGCCATCATGGAGTGGACGTCCATCATAGCATGATGTTCGTCTACATGGAGAATTTATACAGTGTCTACCAAAGGGAGGAATATCTTGTTGGATTAATGAAATGGGAGGAACTTCTTGACATTTTATATTCTTGACATGTGGAGGTACGGTATGATGCTCATCAAGAGATATGCTCAAATGATTGGTCAGTTTGTATCTTTGAAGAATGAATTATGGGTAGATTATCTATGCATGACCTCCATAGATGCTGGTAAAAATATACTACGGAGGATCTTCTCAACAGCTACTACCACATATGAAAATTGTTTATTGACCAGCAGGATCATGATCCACTAGTGATAAATTTCTTATTTCCTTAAGAATTCAAACATCTTGTAAGGTAGGTTCATGAATATAATCATCATTTTCTAGAATCCTATGGTGAAATTACTTTTTTCGATTTTATTTTTTGTGAATATAGGGCCATTTTCTATAATTAATGACCTTTATATATAGGTGCATGTTCATGTATCTCCCATTGTTCATCTAGGATATGCCTGTAAGAAACTAGAATTCTGACAAAGATATTTGTCTACCCTAGATAATTAGTCAATGTGGGATGGTTCACCTCGATTGAATGGATTTTTGTGATTGATACAATTATCAATTTTCATGTAATATATTTGATGAACCTCTTGGATTGTATTAGTGAAGAATGTAATCAATTGAGGTACTCCCCAATATGTTGATTATACACCCCACATAATGAAGAGGGGTTTTCAGCCTGACTCCTTTCTATTTCGATGGATGGATTACATCTTGGAATGTTTGTAATATATTTTTAGAGATTGATATCTAACCATCAATTATTTATAATATGTATTGAGATATTTACCCATTAGGAATAATATTATATTCCAATTCTGGTGTGGGGTCAAGAATATGAGCCTGATCTGGTTTTCTAGTTCATGTGAGTATGTACTGATAGTTCCCTCATGCGGGGGAAGATTATATGTATTCCCCTAACATAATACAAGGATACAACGGCTCCATCTCAAATTTATATTATATTTTCATGGATTTATTCCTGATAGTTGGATTGAATATATGTTTTACAATAGGATTTCTTAGTATTCAATTAGAAGGAATCATTACTGGGGATTAGGATGATAGTTATTCTTGATTATCTAATCATTTCCTTTTATGGTATGCCTTGGGGACCTGTGACTTTTTGACGTTGGATAATGCGAACAAGGTGATTTCCTCATCATGGATAGGATTCTAGGATTCAAAATGTTGACGTCGATGGTTTCTAGAAGGGTACCTTGGGTGAGGCCCCTATACAACATGGATGAAGTCTCTGGTAACCACTTAATTACTAACCATATGATAAGGGTTTCTCTCATTACCATGTTCTAAGGATAGGATCTCAAAATAGTATGATATAGGTACTAGGTCTATCTATTTATAGACTACTGTCCATCACTAGTTATATGGATAGCATGAATTAATGTATTCTAGGGCATGTTGAGCAACCTCTAGGGTTGGGAGAGTACCATTATTATGGTATATTCAATCCAATTCCTTTTTAATCCATCATTGATGACACTGGGAGGGAAATTGCATCCTTGGATTGGTTGATGGATAGTCCTTTATAATGTAAAAGGTTTATGTTTATGAAATCTTTTAAGATTCTATTTGATTAATGTCATTTATATTTAAATGTGACTCCAATATATGTGACAAGAACAGACAAAAAACCCTGTAAAATAATAATCCCATTACCACATGTGTAATTGAGGGTCTCTCATGGTTCAGTTTTATTTTGGAATTAATAGGGGGCCTAATGCAGGTTAATGCAACCAAAATATATATAGATTAAAATCGGGTTTACCATTTTATTTCTAATGTTGAAGGTTGGTCTACCCATGCAATTTTAATTAAAATGTATGATGAGAATTGGGATATCAATCCTTTTTATCATGTAAATGTGATGGAGTAGTAAATTGTTTTCACATTATGTTCAACAATTTTTTTTCATGAATGATCACTTCTTAATTTATTATCGATTATAAGGGGTTGAATCGGAATGAATAACTAATGTCAGGTACATTTTCCTTGAACAGTCTCCAACAGTCATTGTTTTTAGAGTTGGAAACACCCAATGTATCTTATATTTGGGATGAATCATGGGCCTACCTTTTGAAGGATGTAGTTCAATATTAATGATGGAAAACAATTCTTAATAACTCGCATTGGATGAGAGGATGGGAATTTGTTCTCATCCCACATTAATAGATAGATACTATTTCCTTTTTTGTGACCCTAATAGATATATGATATGTTCACAAATCCTTTTTTCACCCCCAATTATTTATAAGAAGATCATGAAGATTTTGTGATCCATTATGGACATGAATGGATTTATAATCCTCTATATGTATATGAGGTTCTCATTTGATAGAGATATCTGTATTAATTGAATGTTATTTATCAATGATGCCATCTTTTGAAAATATTACAGAATATTTTGTCAATTTTTAGGATGATACTTTTTTAAAACAATGTTTGTAATCACTCTATAGTTTTTTATCATCTAGGGAGATGGAATTTGTTTTCATGTTGAGATGAAACCCATATAATAGGATTATTATGTTTCCACTGGAATAGAATTAGAACCCACTTTGGTTCCACAAAAAAGGGTACATCACCTTTTTAGGTCATGTGACAGGGACCCAACTATGTCATTTAATGTAATATTGCAAGGATTCCATGGAAAAAGTATCACGGTCAATGATAGTGTTAGAATTAAGAGTTGGATTCATGTTGTACCAAAAATAAATGAGTTCTCCATAGTACATATAACCATATTATAGTTTTGGACATGATAACATTATCGATTAATTTGGAGTTGGGTTTGGACCTGATAGGGGTTTCCTACGAATCCCAGTTACTCTGGAATTAATGACCACATAGTTTGGTGGGTTGGGGATTACACATTTTTGTAATCCCAGAGGAGAATGTGGTTTGGGAATACACATGTGAGAAGTCTATATGAATTGGGGATGTGGATTACATCTACTAAGGATTCCTACATGAGAGGAGGTTGGGGATCACATCTATGGGCACTTCCCATCTCATTAGAGAAGATTTGTTGATTATATCCGATTAGAGGCCCACTTGAATGAAGATTGTGACAAACATCCATAGAGAAGTCTCATTTATGTATTTGGGGACATGAAGTTGTCATGATCCCCAAATACCTCTAATCCTGCTTGATTTATGGTTAGTGCGATCTACAAGGAGACTTAGTGCATATGAAGAAAACAAAATTCAATTTTTCTAGTGATGGATGAGGTGATGAAGCAAAAAAGGGAGATAGAGAGAGAGAGAGATAGGGCTTTTAGTGTGACCATATTTTCATTTGTATTGATAATAATGATAGTCAGATCTAGAGATATATTATTCTATTCATCGAGTTGAGGTGAAGAGGATAAAAAGTCTGGCCTCTCAGAAGAATGAATTGTCGCTTACTAGAAGAGGGATAACCTAAAATTGGTTCTTGGATGAAGATGTCATTACTAGTAAAATTGAATGACATGTGAAATTCCCATCCTCCTCGCTTTGAATAGGGTGTTTCACATAATCACGCCAAATACATAACCCTCATTACCAATTAAATTTAAACCTAATTTCATAATAATTCTACACCATTTTTTAGAGGTAACACACATGACTCCGCATAATATTGGTGTCTAAACATGAGATGAAATATTTATGTGTAGAAATTTATGATCATAAATGTTAGATAGATTTTGAAGAGGAATTGGATTGATTTCATTAGACATGTTCATGGTTGGGAAAACATAGGGAATGATGGGATGATGGATCGGAGTAAGGAGAGTTGGTGGTTAGAAGATGCTAAATGCACCTACTCTTCTTAGCATGCTATTATGAAAGATAGGGTTCCCACTATGTAGAAATATGCAACACTTGTGAGGTTACAATCTGTGCAGCTTATTTGTGGACCTCAGTTCTACCCACATAACATTTCTATTTTTATGAACACATTCCTCTGATGTTTAATTCTTCCACACGAGGTAGGGATCAGAACACTGGGCATTTTTCTATATGGTATGTTGTCCCACAAAGGGGTAATCAATTTATGCGTCATTGAATGGTGTTATCAAAGGGTTTTCTATTCACGATCGGAAAAATGTTTTGTTTATTTCATACATAATGTTATATGTTGTTCTTTAACCTTATAGGAATAAAAAACATTGTTCTCTGGGTTTTTTCATGTATTTATTCCTTATATATCCTCTATATTAGTCTCACTTTTTTCATCCTCCCCTCAGTTCACCATTGGGGTATTTATAGAGGATAGAAGGGACCAAGTAATGGGATGGCCAATCCACATTTATGGGATTATTTCCTTCTTTTTTAATATCCCAAGAGGATGCCCCAACACATGAATGATTTTGTTTGCTGGTGAAATAATTCATAGGGGCCAAAATCACCACCATCCTTAAAAATTACTCTGTTTCACCATCGGGTTCTGGTGGTACCGCCTCATCCTATATCCAAAATCATTCATGAGGGATGGTTATTTAATTGAAAAAAACAGCTCTGAAACTTTTAAATTGATTTGTTATATCGGTGGAGGAAGTAGTATCATCACATCTAATGAATGATTTCCTTCGTGGGGTTATTTGTGATGTTGTAGACTTCCACATATAGAGGTTGTCCCTGATGTTATTTGTACATAGTGGGATCAATATGTCCTTCATTGTTTCATCCAATTGAAACATATTTATTCAATCTTAATATGGGTTAGATTATATTCATTTCTAATTTTTATTGAAATATCTTCATCTTTTATGTCAAAATTTTAATAACCAACATCCCTAATTACAACATTTATTTATGTATCCCAACACAACTGCATTGATGACCCAACAAAAATTAGAAATTTCTATTTGTTAAATATTAAATAATCAATTTAATGATGATTCATGGAGGAACATTGATTATATTTATCCTTATTATTTTTTAGAAAAATACATATGGTTGGACCATTATACTAAACCTTTTCTTTCTTTTGGTGATTAAATAAGCCAATATATTTGATGTCTTATTTTTTTCTTGCAAACAACTTACCCACTTGGAATCTATTTAAGGAAACACACTCACACACACACACACACACAGATATATATATATATATATTTGATTTTATTTCATTGAAGACATCCAAAGAATAATATTTATGTTTATTTGAATCCACTAATTATTATGTAATTATCATTTTGTAATAAGGATTTTTATTGATTTGACATATTTTATTGTAAGAATTTTACACTAATGTTTTCATTAATTTGGGTGATTAGTGACATTATGGGGAATAATATGTCATTTAGACAGAGTAAATATGGTATAAAATTATTTTTGTACAACATGACTGATAAAGAATCATTTCTTCTTGGCAATGGGTGAAGGACTAGTTATTTTTACTATCGTTATAGATTTCTTCCATGGAATCACCCATTTAGAATGAATATAAATAACTTTTGAAATGGTAGAATTGAATTTTATAGACCTCTAGTAGTTATCTCGTGAATTCAGGTAAAACCTATCATCTCTACATTACCTATGGTTACTTTTGGACCAACCCTAATTGATAAAAATTAAATATTTTGTGAGAGATTATAATTGGATATTATTGATTTTTTTTTGACTTTAAAAATTAGTCTAATTTTTTATTTCATCAAATATTACAAGTAATTCATAATTATTAGAATATTTGTTGATAACAATTTTTATACATTTTGTTCCACACCAAATAATACCCAATATATTGTAAAGGTGTTGTTATATCACTATCAGATTTGTAGACAACTTGAACTAGAATTACATGATGATGATATATCAAACAAATGAATGAATCCAAAAGTTGATTACATTCATTTTGAATGAAGTTGTTTATTATTGTGTCAATGGATTATAGATTTAAAATTACCATAAGTTTATTCATAAAATATTTCTTATTGAGTAAGAAATGGATATATTATTGAGTTAAAATATAATTACTGCTATGTCATAATGTAAATATTAATTTGTTTCAACCTTATAGGGATGCTGAATTATTCAATTCAGAATTTGTTGAAAAAAATATCACATTTCTTCTAATATATTATTAGTCAACAGTTATATTAGGAGTCAATAAATATGTTTCAAAATTAATTTATTTTAATTTTATTTAAATAGATGTAAATGTTACTACCTTCCTTCTTTCACTCAATACAGCATTTAATATTTTTTTACCATTTAAAACTAACATTCTAGAGATGATAAATTTAAAATGGATGTATCTTCATCGGAGGTTCTTGAAAATATTATTCACGAATATATGTAACAAATCATTTTTTGAAGGGTTAATTGCAAAAACATATTTTTAGGACGAAATTCCAATTTTTTCACTTATTATTTTCAATTAAAATAACCATAAAAATATAACTAGATAGGGCATGAAGAAGAAAATGTTGGTGATGTCATGGAACTATATTTTATAGTTTCTAATCATCCCCTGATTCATTTTTGTGGTAATCATGAGTGATGACTTTTATATGAATAACTACATAGAGTTCATATATATGTTATATTGAATTTTGATGAAATTAAATGACTTGAGTGTTAATCACAACTTTTTATTATTATAATACATTATTATAATTGATACCTTTATTTACATATTTAATTTTGTAGACAATATGATGACCATATGAAAAATTAATTTATAAAAATTACATCTATTTCTCGTGAAGAACCTCATTAATGTAATTTTCATATTGTTTTAAATACCAAAAAATAATGTTTATTTATATGGAATTATAAATAAATATTGTCTTTATATATATTATTAATAATTATTATTGTTTGCAGGAATCACAAGAAGAAAATATATTTGTACTGTATTATGAGTGCCAAAAATCATCCATCAAAATTAGAAAAATCACATATTGGGTATGTGGTTAATAGAGTTCAGAACAATAAATCCATATATGGTAACTCAAAGAATTCAACGAATCATTGTTTTTGTTTGAAAGGATATCATAATAATGAATGTGATAATGACACTAATCCTATGCAGGATTACATAATTGATTTATGTTATCTAATACCAAATTATGTAATAATGTTTAAATTTCAATTGATTGATACTAATTGAGGTTTTTGAGTTAATTCATGATATGGAACCATTTAAATTAATTATAATTAAATCCATTCATAAAATGAACCACTTATGTTGAATCATTATGAAAATAATATTTATTATTCAATTTAGTGTGATGATTTGGTATATTTGAATGACCGGTGGATGGAAATAAATATAACATATATTGAAAGTCAGTTTAGTGAATATTAAAATGGTTTTACTGAAGTGATTTTGTTTAAATTTTCTAAGAAACATCCCAAAATATTTATATTAACCCATGAGATAAAAATATCAATACTGAAACACCTTGTTTAGCACCGATGATATTGAAAATTTTGATGAAATAATAATCAATTATGAAACAAGTTTTTATATGGAATTTTTTGATTATGTTGACAAGGATGAATACATTTTCTTCAATAATGATGATGAAGTAAATTACGATTGATGTGTTATATTCATGTATTTATTAGTTTTTTAAAATTTCGTTTTAACATTTATTTATAGGTAATATTGATTTTCATATAGTTGGGCCAAATTATCTACTATATTCCTTTACTTATGCTATAAATAATTATTTTTATTTATTTTATATCCCAATTACAAATTATTGATAGGAATTAATATTATAGAATTCATGGTAATTCTAATTATTTTAAATATTTTATTGATATAAAAAAATATTTATAGTTTAAATTATTATTTTATCGTCATTATTTATAGGTAATTACTATATCATGGAAGTTGCATGTTTTTTAGATTTGATATATGTATTAATCATTTTTTATATATAATGTTATTATATTCTGGTATTTTTATATTTGATATATTTATTAATAATTTCAAAATAGTAATATTAACTGTTTCTGATTGATGGAGATGTTCCCGATAAATTATTTGGTTCTCTCATTGATATTTTACTTGGAGCTAATTTTCCCGATTCATCAGATCAATATGACGATTCACCTATTATAAGGGGGTGTAATATTACACATTTGGTGATTCTAGAACCATTTCCAAAGAGATTCAATCTCTTGATCTTGATCATTGATTATGTTGTTTTGTTTTTTTGGTTATTTATTATATATTATGTTTTTTCATTTAATATTGTTATAATAGTCAGATTATTTGGTTTTATATATAAATTTGTTCAAATATTCCTATTGGATATACAAGAGTGATTATAGTAAATTATTTTACATATACATGGGTTCCATGGGAGAATGTTACCATTATCATTCACTAGTGTATGTTCGACCATTGGACTGTATGTTATTGAAAAATATATATTCTTAATATTTTAATTAATTACTAACATATTGATTTTAATTGTATAGTATAATGTATGGTCTTCAATTACTGATATCCTGAGAGCTCCTATCTCGGAGGCATCTGAGATTTGTATATTTGATCGTTTTCATGAGTCTTTAAAAAAACACATAATGCATACTATGGATAAAGAATCTTTTATGTTTTTTGAATAGCCATTAATCTCCAATTGACATGACTATATATAAACTCATTTTTTGGATGAATTATGCTCCTACTATCTATGTCATATATTTAGTAGGATAAAATCATATAGATTTTAGAGATGGTGGAGGTATGAGTTCAGGCAATGAGAAATATGTTGTAAATTTGGAATACATCAACGGCATATGGTAAGTAATATAATTTTTTAATGTATATATAATTTATATGTAATAAACATTATATTATACAAGCTTCTACTAACCCCACTATTATTTTGTTTTATGTTTATAGGAATATGTATAATGATTCACATATAGGGGATCATTTAGGAGAACGACATAACCATATTTCTGTTGGAAATTTATTTTAAAATACGCATAATTTTAATTATATTATTTATTTAATGTTCTAATTGTATATGAATGAAATGTATAAGGTTGAGAATTCTCATTCATGAGAGTTTCAAGCCAATAATTTAACAGATTCCAGTACCGAGTTGGGTTATGAGGAGGGGGATTGGATATAGGTGAATTTTTATTGTGTCGATAAATACTAGGTGATAGTTATTGGTTCATGATTGACACCTAGGTGTTATTATTGTAATTATATTGTAACACCCCGAGATTTTATTAGATATATTCCTTTAAATTTCATTCATATCTTCTACTGTACGCTTCACTAAGATTATCTTGCGCTATACGCAACACCGTATTAGCTTGCAGTATATGGAACACTAATATTGGATCCTGTTAAAAACAATTTCTAGTTTGTTTGATAGTAATTATTCAATGCAACATTTAGTGTATATATACATATATATTAAATTTATAAATTAAATATGGTTGGATTTTTTTATATGCAACAACAAAGGAGTCTTTCACTACACGCAAATCAGACTTGGCTTGCATTTCATGCAATCACGTCCTTCCTCGATAGCGTGTGTTTTACGCAATACCTGGTTTCACTAAACTACTATATATTATTATAATATTATTATAAACTAGCCATTATGATAAGTATTAACTAAATTTTGAATTCTAAAACATTATTATTTATCATACACATTTTCTTGAACATGGTATAAGTACAAAATAATTTTTTCGGGTAAAATAAGTATTTTTAAAAAAAATGCAGTTTTGCCACCTTTTGATGACGCACCAACATTAAATCTAGTTTTTGACATGTTTATAAGTTAAATTTTACAAAATAAAATTTTTCTTTGGAATCAGGATATTAAAATTTACTTTTGATAATTTTATCATATTATTCTGATAACATTAATATTTTAATTAATAGTAAAAACACGCTATATTTTAAGTAAAAACAACTTTTTTCACTGTAATAATTTATATTGTTAAATTAAAATATTGAATTGTTTTAAAGTAAAAATAGAATATATTTTTACCATTTAATATAATGTATGTTATTATCATTTATTTTACATTAAATTCATAGGTAAAATCATTTCAATCTTTTGCAATGTTTTAACTTTTAAAACACATTTTCTTAAAAGTGGGATTAAATTTAAATTAATTACTACAACTTCTATGTTTTGAATTAGGAAAAATGGATTCCATATTTGGAATCAGCAGGTCTGAATTATGTTAATGGGCTACTTTTTATTTTTGGACACTATGAATAGTAACTACGGTAACTTTTATTTACCATATTTAAAGGTAAATCGGGTAATTGAGGGTAAATATAATATTATAAAATTACCCTAACACTTGTCTTAATATTACTGGATGATTATATTTCGTCCTATGACATAGTTCGATCAAAATGGAATCCATTAGAACCCACTTGTGTGTGATTATGACCTTTAGTTCATTTCAATTAATCGAAAATGAAATATGTCTCACTCAAACATTAATAATTAAATTATTTTTAATATAAGGTTAAAGAGAATATAAATTTAGTTATAAATACACATTTTAAAGATAAAATTATTTTCTTTATCATGGTAATTTATTTTTAATTTTTATGTGTTATTTAATTACCTTATTATCTTATACATTAATGGTGCATAAATTATTTATTTATTGAAAAATCAATAATATAGTTTTTATTGAAATAGTAATGCAAATAAAAAGGCCCAAAAATCTGATCAAAACATAATGGTAGTGTATATATAAACCCCAATAATCCACTGGCCGAATTGATGACAATTTGGATCCTTATAAAGGCGATTATGACAATTATATTATTTTCTATCAAATGATTCCAAAGTTTTCACCCTCATAATTTAATAAATACAAAAATTTAAATGTTGTGATTTTAAGATGATAAATTCTAGTTAAATGATTGTTAAGAATGATATGAGATTTATCTTCATCTTACGATATTATTTTTAATTTTTATGAAAAAATTAGTATATTAAATAATTATACAGAAATGATGTACTAAGGATTTTATTAAGAGATATACCAAATAAATGGTTTTAAAAATATTAAAATAAATATTATATAAACTATTTAATGTTCTACAAGAATTTTCCAGAAAAATTTGAAATGTTAAGAATCTATTAAATATTTTTGATAGAATATATCCTCTTATTGGTTTTTATTAAAATTAAAATAAATTAATAGTTTCAAAATTGACACTATTATTATTTTATAAAAATAACATATTATAGATTTTTTTACAAATCACAAAAATATTAAAAAATTATAAATTGAAATTTATATGGTCTAAAATGTCATAAATTATCTAATTATTGACAATTCACAACACATAAGTAATTATTTATAACAATTTAAAAATTATAATCTTATTACCACAAATAAAATTAAATAGATTAAATAAGGATAAATCATATTGACAATGTTTAAAATAAATTCCCAACATGTCTAAATTTTATTGGTTGTTGAGATTACAACCCTATCTCATCTAAGCTTTATATTGGTGTCATTTTGGAGGTTTTTAAGTGGGGTTGAAATTTTTATAAATTAATATTTCATATAATTCCAAAGGTGCCCCTCTCCTCCCTTATAAAAGGGCACCTCCTGCCTCTCATCTTTACACAACATTGAGCTTTCAAGATCAGCCAAACCCTGTCCATTCCCCTTCTTAACTTACCTAAAAATATTCTAGATGTCCTGATCTTCTTCAAAGACCAATATTTGTGCCCTAAGAGGAGGTTTCAAAGAGGCATGTTGAAGAAGAGGAGTTTCGGATATGTACGAAGCATATTGTACCTAAGGTAAGGGATAACTATTCCAATCTGGTTCTTATCCGAGATTATTATTCGTATGTATTTACTTGGGTTATTGTTATCATATATGTCCATGTTTTCTAAAAGAGTTTTCATGTACGTTCAATGTCCTTTTTACCCATTTTTGACTTTTACCTCATGTTATGAAAGGAATATGTCTTTTGTTTACCACACGAGTTACTTTTTGGCTTTTTCGATAAATGTATGAGGAGAATGTTTTAACTTATACAGCATGAATGGATTTTTATAGTTTCATAATGCCTAATTTTCTTAAA
This sequence comes from Viscum album, assembly GCA_963277665.1. Taxonomy (NCBI): domain Eukaryota; kingdom Viridiplantae; phylum Streptophyta; class Magnoliopsida; order Santalales; family Viscaceae; genus Viscum; species Viscum album. The sequence continues at coordinate 1,691,618,812 of OY728120.1, forward strand.
GATTCCTCTACAAGATTTCATTATTATTTTTAACATAATCATTTTATTTTAAAATTACATGGTATTTTGTGAAAAAAAAATGAATTTGAAAAGAAAGGATATTTTCCTCAAGAATTCATTTCAAGGGTTTTAAAAAAACCAATTTCCTTCTAAGAGGACATTATTTCACATGTGTATGTTTCAAGTATAATGTCTCTATTATTTACATGGTTTCACTTTTCGTATGATGAAATGATATCCATTTGTTTTATATGGATTATATTATGACATGATGATGTTTATGAAACCCAATTTATTCTTTGGGTTATGATGAATGATTTATGTTTATGTTGTGTCACGCATAATAATGATTTCATTATGAGATGTGTGGGACCTATATCTCCCTTCAATGCATTGGGTAATGATTTATATCTCATGAGATAGACATGGATAGAACGATAAGTTAATCTGGATTAGTGATATAGGACTGGAAAGAGGAGTGAACTCGATTCAAAATGGGACTTTGTCCACTAAGATGGTCTTGGTATCAATGCCTTGGGTACAATGGAAATCATATCATGTGCTTAATGGTTGCCATAATTAATTGTTTTATTCCAATTATATTCTATCGTGATGGATGTTCCTTTTTGATATATTCCTTACATACATCCATGATTTATGTCTTTGCTCAAGATTTAGATGTTTAGATTTTATGTTCAAGTTTTTTGCATTCAAATGATTATGGATTGTTTTATGTTCTCCATGTTTACCCTTACTGAGTATTTGAGCTCACCATTTTTATGTTTTCATTATCCTGGGATATAAAGAAAGGTTTTAGGTACGAAAACCAAAATGGGGAAGATCTTTATGAGAGATGTTAAAGATCTTTCACCATGATTATATGTTTACGTTCTGTGTTTCCAAAGACACTAAACTAATACGGTTTTTGGGAATCTACTTTTTTCATGTATTAAGTATTTCACAAAAGTAATGTAATGTCCATGTACATCATGCTTTGGGTATCTACAGTTGGTATAAGAGCGAAGGTTTATTTAACCTTTGGAAATTAGAATGCGAAAACATTAGGGAAATCCGTAGAGATTTTTCTAAGGTATGTCTAGTGATGTCCCTAAGGATACATATACATATAGGTTATAGTCCTAAAATTATGGTAAAGATCTTAGAATTTAACATAAGATGTTATATATTGATGGTACTCCCCCTTGATTATGATTTTTGCCTCTCACACTATTCTTTTTGGGTTTTAGAAAATGGCAGGAAATATGAAGATTCACGATAATGGATGATATGATGGACAATGGAATGATATTTTTCATGACCAACCAAATGAAACATGATTTGGAAGTCCAACCATCATTATTATGGATAATCATAAATATACTAATATGATCAATAATCTCAACTTTGGTATGTTTCCCAACTCAACTAATAATAGAAATATGGAGTTTCATGATGATCATAGGGGAAAGAAAGTTCAATTTCTCTCATGTAAATCATGTGGGAAGAGGCATCAAGGATGACGTTTCAAAGGAACTGGAAGATGCTTTGGGTGCGGAAAAAAGGACACAAATCCAGTAAGTGAAAAGGAAAGGGTTCATTTAACACCATGGAGAAGGATAATGGTATTGCTAGGACATCAACAATGATTAGATGTTTTAAATATGGAATGTATGGGCATTATGCATACCATTTCCCTAAGGGAAAATCTAATGAAGAGAATCATCATGGTCATATGTGTAGTATTTGTGTGGATGATGACTTGGAGACTAAAAATGATATATGAGATAAAATAAGTGTTGAATCTTGGTCAATGTTTTAAAAAGGTAGTGGAATGATTGTATGTTTATGAAGAATTATGTTGTATAGGTTAGTTAATTGTACTATGGAATAGAGAAACATCTAAGGATTGTTACACGATTGTTTTTTCTAAAGTATTTGAATGTATACGTTGAATGGTACTAGTAACCATGAAAGGTTATTTAGATATTTTTGGAAAGAAGATGATATTCACATAATGAATAGATAAAGAGAAAATGAAATTTTGATAGTATTCATGAGCTCATGACTGATATAAGGACAAAGTGATATCATGGTTTGTGTATATAGAAATTTTGGGATTTTGGAATGTGGGATGAGTAAATTTTTGATAGCATTCATGTTTTCACTAAGGTTCTATATAAATTAATATTTCAAAAGAATACATGATTAAGGTATTTACATGTTTTGAATATGACCAACAAGATAGATATTATGATATACGGGAGATAAATTATGGTATTCACATGTTTGGTGTATGACCTATCTAGTAATAATTTTATTTATACTATGAGATTGGACAGATGTATTTTTGATAAGCCTAAAGATTAGAATGGATTATGTTGGACATAAGATAGTATTATTTAAGGATAAAACTTGTTTTTCGATCTTATTTCTACAATGTTATAGTTTTAGAAAAAGGGCAACCCATAGGACGAGTGGAAACCCGTTGCGTCGAACAAGGATGTGGCAATCGAACCCACAACCGAAGTGCGACAGGCCTTTATCGCCTACCACTAGTCTACTGGAAGTCCCTGGTTAGTAAAAACTAGTTTTATTTTATTAAGCGCAATAATAGATGAAGTATAAGTCAATTTTTGGAATGATATATGAATAATGTCACCATAGATGAACTTATGTATATAACTATTTCTAACCTTTTGTTTGAGACAGATGTAATGTCCAATAATTCTATCACATGATCTGCTAACAATTCACGAATGAAAAATTCAACTTCATTTCTTTAAGAGATGAAGTGGAAATTGTTCAAGGAATGAACAACGATGAGATTATATCGAAATAAAGTAAGTATTTCATCTAATTAAAATTTATCATCTATAGGGAAATGATCTTGAAAACCAAAAATGTGATGTAGTGCCCTTATATCTGATGAATCAGATGCTAACATAGATCATCACAAATTTATGGCTTTGTGATTGTTGGATTTTTCATAGCCATGTTCTCTACCACTCTCCATCAGAACATGATGGTTAGATTTCTCTCCTATATCCATATTTTCATCTATGTTGTCATATGTGGAAACCCAGTGCTGAGTTACATTGGGTGACCATTATGATTCTAACTTCCCTTTTTAAAATCTAGTTTTAGTATTCCTTTTTACGATGTGGTTTTCTATTAAAACATTTGAGTAGTAAACCATTTATAACTCTAACGAATTTCGAGGGTGAAATTTATTTTAAGGGGGGTAGAACGTAACACCCCGATATTTTATTAGATATATTGTTTTTAATATCATTTATATCTTCTAATATACGCTACAATAATATTATCTTGCGCTATACGCAACACCGTATTAGCTTGCAGTATACACAACACTAATCTTGGATCGTGTTAAAAACAATTTCATGTTTTTTTATAGTAATTCTTCAACGCAACATTGGCTGTATATATACATATATATTCAATGTATAAATGAAATATTTATGGATTTTGTTATATAAAACATCAAAGGAGTCTTTCACTACACGCATCCCTGACGTGGCTTGCATTACATGCAATCGCGACCTTCCATGATAGCATGTGTTGTACGCAATACAGGGTTTCACTAAACATCGATATATTATTATAATACTATTATGAACTAGATGTTATGGATAGTATTAACTAAATTTTTTATTTTATAACATTATTATTCATCTTACACATTTTATATAACATTTTATAAGAACAAAATAATTTTTTCTGGTAAATTATGTATTTTTCAAAAAATGCAGTTTTGCCGCCTTTTGATGGCACACCCACATTAAATCTAGATTTTGACATGATTGTAAAAACACGCTATATTTTAAGTAAAAACAACATTTATCATCATAATAATTTATATGGATAAATTATAATATTAAGTTGTTTTAAAGTATAAATATAATATATTTTTACCATTTAATATAATGTATTTTATTAGCATTTATTTTACATTGAATTCATAGGTAAAATCATTTCAATCTTTTGCAATGTTTTAACTTTTAAAACATGTTTTCTTAATAGCGGGATTAATTTTAAATAAATTACTACAACATCTATAATTTGAATTAGGAAAAATGGATTCAATATTTGGAATCAGTAGGTCTGAATTATGTTAATGGGATACTTTTTATTTATGGGCACTATGAATAGTAACTATGTTAAATTCTATTTAACATAGTTAAAGGTAAATCAGGCAATTGATGATAAATATAATATTATAAAATTACCCTAGCACTTGTCTTAATTTTATTGGATGACTATATTTCGTCATATGACATATTTTTATCGAAATGGAATCCAGTGGAACCCACTTGTATTTGATTATGACCTTTAGTTTATTTTATTTAACGAAACGTGAAATATGTCTGACACAAACATTAATAACTAAAGTATTTCTAATATATGATTACACAAAATATAAATTTGGTTATAAATGATAAATTGAAATATAAAATAATTTTATTTATCATGGTAGTTTATTTTTAATTTTTAAGTGTTATTTAATTACCTTATTATCTTATACATTAATGATGCTGAAATTATTTATTTAGTGAAAAATCAATAATATAGTTTTTATTGAAATATTAATGCATATAAAAAGGTCCAAAAATATGAAAATACTTAATGGTATTGTATATATAAACCCTAATCATCAACTGGCCTAATTGTTGTCCATTTTGATCCTTATAAAGGCGATTATGACACTTATATTATTTTATTTTAAATGATTCCAAAGTTGTCACCTTAATAATTTTTTAAATATAACAATATACTTGTGATTTTAAGATGATAAATTTTAGTAAAGTATTATTATCAAAGCTATTAGATTTATATTCATCATAGGATTTTATTTTTAATTTTTATACAAAAATTAGTATATTAAATAATTATACAAAAATGATGTACTAATGATATTATTAAGAGATATACCAAATAAATGGTTTTAAAATATTAAAATAAATATTATATGATCTATTTAATGAGATCCAAGAATTTTATAGAAAAATTTGACATGTTATGAATCTATTAAATATTTTGGTTAGAATATATCATCTGTTTGGATTTAATTAAAATTAAAATAAATAAATAGTGTGAAAATTGACACTATTATTATTTTATAAAAATAACATATTATAAAATTGTTTAAAAATCACAAAAATATTTAAAAATTATAAATTGAAATTTATATGGTCTATCATGTCATAAATTATGTAATTATGGACAATTCACAACACATATGTAGTTATTTAAAACAATTTAAAAATTATAATATTATTACCAAAAATAAAACTAAATAGATTAAATAAGGATAAATCATATTGATAATGTTTAAAATAAATTCCCAACTTGTCTAAATTTTATTGGATGTTGAGATTACAACCCTATATGATCTTAGATTCTGATTGGAGTCATTTTGGCGGTTTTTATGTGGGGTTGGAATTTTTTATAAATTAATATTTCATATAATTCCAAAGGTGCCCCTCTCCTCCCTTATAGTAGGGTACATCCTCCCTCTAATCATTACACAACGTTGATCCTTCAAGCTCAGCCAACCCCTGCCCATTTACCTTCTCAACATCCCTAGAAATATTGAAGAAGTCCTGGTCTTTTTCAAAGTCCAATCTTAGTGCCCTAAGAGGAGGTTTCAAAGAGGTGTGTCGAAAAAGAGGAGTTTCAGATATGTACGAAGCATTTTGGACCTAAGGTAAGGGATACATATTCCAATCTCGTTCTTATTCGAGATTTTTATTCATATGTATTAACTGGGTTTATTGTTATCATCTATGTCCATGTTTTCTAGTAGTGTTTTCTTGTATGTTTAAAGTCATTTTTACCCATTTTTGACTTTTACCTCATGTTATGAAAGGAATCATTCTTTTGTTTACCATACCAGTTACATTATGACTTTTCGATAAAAGTATGAGGAGAATGTTTTTTACGTACACGGTATGAATGTATTTTTATGGTTTTATAATTCCTAGTTTTCATAATGTTTCCTATACAAGATTTAATTATTATTTTTTTTAAAAATAATTTTCTTTTAAAATTACATGGAATTTTGTGAAAAGAAAATGAATTTGAAAAGAAATGATATTTTCCTAAAGAATTCATTTCAAGGTTTTTATCCAAACCAATTTCCATCTAAGATGACATCATTTCATATGGGTATTTTTCAAGTATAATGTCTTAATGGTTTACATGGTTTACTTTTTGTATGATGAAATGATATCCCTTTGTTTTATATGGATTATATTATGATTTGATGATGTTTATGAAACCCATTTTATTCGTTGGGTTATGATGAATGATTTGTATTTATGTTTTGGAACACATAAGAATAATTTTATTATGAGATGGGTTGGACCAACATATACCTCCAATTCATTGGGTAAAGATTTATATCTCATGTGATAGACATGGCTGGAACAGTAAGTTAATCTGGTTCCATGATACTGGACTGGAACGAGGGGTGAACTCGATTCAGAAAGGGACTTTGTCCACTAAGATGGTCTTGGCAGCAATGCCTTGGCTACTATGGAAATCATATCATGTTCTTAATGGTTTCCACAATTACATGTTTTATTCCCATTCTATTCTATCATGATTTATGTTCCTTTATGATATATGCCTTACGTACTTCCATGATTTTTGTCTTTGCTCAATATTTTGATGTTTAGATTTTATGTTCAAGTGTTTGAATTCAAATGTTTATGGATTGTTTTATGTTCTCTATGTTTACCCTTACTGAGAATTTGACCTCACCATTTTTATGTTTTATTTTCCCCAAGATATAAATAAAGGTTTTAGGTAAGAAAACCAAAAATGGGAAGATCTTTATGGGAGCTGTTTAAGATCTTTCACCATGATTAGAAGTTTACATTCCAAGTTTCCAAAGACACTAAACTAGTAAGGTCTTTCGGCATCTGTTTTTTTTTTCATGTATTAATTATTCCTCCAAAGTAATGTAATGTCCATGTACATAATGATTTGGGCCTCTACATATATTATTTAATTATTCAACTCAATGGATGATCGTAGAGTGTCATCTTCACAATCCACTACACTATATATATTTATATATATAGGTTGATATCTCATGTTGATATGATACAAGAGATGTATAGGGAGAGGGAGTTTGAGTAATAGAAGTAGTGTTAGAGTTATGACAAGGTGTTGGAGTATATGAAACTACTTGTGTGTAGAGTTAGTATAGAGTTTCCTCCTGATGATCCATTGTGTGATCCTCCTCCACATGATACCAGATGAAGATTTGTGTTTTCATGTTAATTGTGGTTTTTTGGGTGGAAAAATATTTTGTGTGAAATGATGTACTAATGATTTGATTAATTTTATTAATAATATTTATTTCTAGTTTTATTTAGAATTATTTATTTTAATTATTTTTATTGTATATTATATTGTAATTTTTTGGAATGTTTCTATTAGATATGGAAAATGATTTTTTGGCATATAATTTTATTTTGATCAGGCCATTCACAATTTGTTATTTATAAATATTATGTGCAGTATTTGTGATTGATTATTTAACCATAATAATGAATAGTTATTTTCAACGAACTGTCGCAATAAAATAGTTCCCATTTTTTTTTGTAAATGGTAAATAGTAACGGATTCCCATCACAAATGAGGTTTTTTTATTTTCATCCATAGCCTTTGAGCTATAGCAAAAACCCATAAGATCTAGAGGTTTGATCTTCAACAAAGGTGCATTAAATCTCAATTTCAGATGATTTAGGTGAAGATCATGGATAAATTATACAGGTGGGATGTTTTTGTTATCCACTTATCCATCATTTTCAATATCATGTGATTGAATTTAAATATGACAAAGTCACTTCCATGTAACGTAATAAAGCTTTTCAAAAGTTTTCCATTGTAGTTTTTATCACATATATCATATTATATTGTTAAAAAATTCTCAAAAAAATAGTTTTAATTTAATTTTCTTATTTTGGAAAATGTTATTATATTATAAAAAACGATTTACATATTTCAGTAAAGTCATGTAGAACTATGAATGTCATGTAATAGGTTGTTTTAATTATTCTATTATTTGAATATACATGAAATAAAATGTACACACTGTTAGTTATAAGGGGCCAACCCTATCACGACTTCTAGTGCTAAGTCCTTCAACCCATGGATATGTAGACCAGTGTACACTCATTTAAGTATTAATTTATTTTAGAAATTATTCTATAGTATTTAAGATGCATTATTCATAGTGGAATTTAATATGTCATTTGATCCATACAAATGAACTATCCTTGTAGTATGAATACCACCCTGTTATCATATTATAGGACATTTTCTAATCAGTCTAGGATAATCACTAGCTAAAGTAGACCTTCTGGTGTACAATTAATACACCAAATCCACACATCCAACACCACCATAAAAACTCAATGTCACGTATGGTAGTTTCCCAATATGTTATCATAACCCATTCCCCTAATAAAAGAATTTTTCCATCTAGATTATGTTTTGAAAAAACCTCCACCACACTCCCACTCTTGGTTTGGAAATTATGTGGTTACCACCAAGTGGTTATCCTCTCTAATGCAAAATCCATCTTTTTCTGATCTGAAAATCACCTCATATACTAATATTTTTGTCATCATTCGTGTCTAGATTACTACATATTGTGTATTTTATAGATAATTACCATGGTGCTGATAAAATTACTCAATTAAATAATTTTAACTCATGTATACAATTGATCTTGAGTTTCCAATGTTTGGATCAGAAAAATAATTCAAGTAAAAAATAAATATTTGACACCCACGATCAGGAAAACATAGCTCCATGAAATCATATGGAATTTAATAACCATTTTCAGTATAGTGGACATAAAATATTTAATCTCACATTTTCATCCCACGTACTAACAAATAGAGGGCTGAAGACAGCATATAAAATTTGTCATCTGTTGACCAACTGATAGAGATCAGGGGATTCCATTTGTCCTTTTCCACCCATGGTCAAATTCATAGAGATACTAATATTACATCTACCATTTTAACACATATGGTCATATTGGTATTGAGATGAATATTCCATTTAACATTTATAGACAGTGATTATACTGACTTTATGTTGGAGATTTCATGTGATATTTGTGAGGTATGATTAATTTTTCACATAATCATTGGCCAAAGTAGATAGTTAAATATGTTATGGATTCCAAGTTATCACATGATGATCTATCCTGATTGACTACATTCGGTATGTTACTACATTTTTTATTTTGTTGTGTATACATTCATAGATATGATTTCATATATAAGAAATATCATTGGTTTTTTCCTATTTAGTTTTATTATCACACATTGCATGAGTAACATTGTGTGTGTGATGATGATTTATTATATATTTTATGTTGTATATTATACTTGAGATCATGATGGATTAATTAGATAAGGTTTAGAGAGAGGACTTCGGTAAGATCCTAGGTATTTAAACAAGATATAAATCTTCTGGTTTTTATTTATATTATTTTCTTCACCTAATATGAGTACACTATGAGTTTATGGTGGTATCATGGGTTTTCAGTGATTGTCTGATTCCATGATCTCGGATTGTAGAAACAATATATAATCTAAATGATTAAAAAAACCTATGTATGGTAGTACACACGGTTTAACCAAACCATACAATGAATCAAACAGGGTTTATGGGGGATTCTCAGTTTAAGGAAACTATTTGGAAGTAACTGCAATACCTTGTGAGTGCCTATACAGTTTTTTAGTGGCTGAGTCATAGTTTTCTCATCGTTTGGAAAACCGTGCTCCCAAATAATTTGAGTGTCACCCTTAAAAGAGTGGAGAGTACCAGATTGGCACAACATTTTTCAAAATGTGATGAAAAATAAAGTGAACAAGGTATTTGTTTGTAAAATTTATATTTCACCATTAATGAGGTTAGATTTCAAAACCTCTTCTATTTAACATATATCTAGTGGATAATGGATATCCAATTCCACCTCATGAATCAATTTTGAATCATAGATCATGGTTTAGCAACTAATCCTTTTCCAGAAATATGACTTAAAAATCATCGATATCCTTGTATTTTCACTAGTTAGTTATTAATTCATCTTTTTTTATTCGTCATTTGAATTCATTTCATCAGAGTTATTTTGGTTCATTCTAGTAAGACCTATTTTTATTTTATTCATTCGTTTGTCATTTTTCTTCTAATGTAGATCGAATCAGAAGCTGATAATAGAGTATAATGACAATACATTCTTTTTTTAGGTGGTCTATACCATTACCTTGTAGGTTTGTGTTTTATAGATCTAATTGTCTATGTGCCTAACTCAAGAAAATCGGGATGAGCCATGCTAATTAATTAAATAATTTAAATCAAACTATAGGAGAATATTAGGTATTCCCAATAGTTAATTGTGATTATTCATGGTTTTTAACCCTACCTAGGAAACCCCTGGGTTTTTCTGGGTACATTAGCTTCCTTATTTCTGTTGTTGTACTATACATGGGGTGTGTCTGAGCTTTAATATTTAGATTAATCCAATTTATAAATGAATTGAATTGAATTAACTAATTATGAAATGTTTTCCTACATTTCAATGTAATGCATGCTGGTAATTTTTAAACCATTTGAATGTGAATTGTTATATGTGTTGGATGAACTAATGGTATGAAATGATAATTGAATTGAATAATGATTGAATATATATGATTCCATAGGTGGGATACACCATAGGTAATTATATTGGTAGTGGATGTCTTGGATGAGATTGCTCCATGGGTCAATATTCAATGGGATAACGTGGTCTTGATACCCCTTTGATCTGGCCGGTTTAGGAACATTGTGGGAAATATTTATTGACATGGTCGATGTAACTCATTCCAAGTCTAATGGAGTTTCCATCAAGATGCCCAGGGGACCCGATGAGGATGTCTTGGATCGTCATAACTTAGATCGGCCCCACATGGAGACTAAAACTTCTAATTATATGGCTCTAAAATAGTAATTTTAAAACATTTAATTATACTAATAATCCTTGTTAGATTCTTTTTATGATATGAGATATAGTGTATGCTAAAAGGTTGTGGGGTGGATTTATTTTTTCATTACATATTCATTATTATTAGAGACTCCCACATTGTTTTGCAGCAATCTTTCTATGGCTAGACTGGTCAACATTACAAGTATTTTATATTAAATGTGATCTTTCAACCATCAACGTATAACTATTATATGTGTTTCCAGTTTCTTATCTTTTATTAAACAACCTGAACTTTTTATAGGAACCGTAGGTGGTGGGCTGCTATGATTTTATCTAAAACCCTACCTTGGGCTGACGTTGGCTACCCAAAACAGCAATATAGATTCTGTAGGGATGGGTAAAAATACCATTTTCCACCATTAAATGTTTTTCTATTCTTAGTAAAATGGGTGCACATGATCGAGATGAGGGTCGTGATGATATATGGGACAATTATTTTTGGTCATTTCCAATTTTGATACATGGATTTTAAGGATGTCTTTATGCCTATTTTCAATCCTTTGTAGATATATGACATGAAAAATTATTTTATCTGAGATAACTTTTGGAACTATTTTTTATATACAATTCTTTGGATCACTCAATCATATTTAGTTATTATAATGGTTCTTCCCTATCAGGATATAGTCCATTGTATGTTTTCTATTCCTACTTCTTATACATTTTTGTTTATGATTTTTTTATTTTGATTATATGGAATTATTTTTTGTTACACTATGTTAATGAGGAAATATTCTCTCCATATACAAACCCTAGTCCCTCACTGCTAGTTAGGAATATCTCGCGATTAGGGAAATGCATGTCTGACTATGTGGCTCATCAGCTTGGGGCCCTAGAGAGTGGAATCCTTGCCGATATGTTACAATGTGTCTGCAGATGGTGTTTCCTTTTCTTAAATTCGCATTTGAAGACAATAAAATGGGATTGGGAAGGTATTCAAATTTGTTAATGAGTTATGCATGACAGTAGCTTACCCACATACTGGAAAAATCAAAATTTCTATAAAAGAAAATTATTATTTTAGTATATTGACCGTTATAGTTGATTTTATAACAAAATTGGGTGATAAATGTTATTTCTGTTGTTATTATTTCTATGATTGATCTATTTTACCTATTTCTGATGAGATGAGGTTATGCATCTCAAACATCATTTTAGGTATCTTCTAGAATTAAAATTCCATTCATAATGAAAACCCATATTGGTTGAATCACGTGATTTTATGACATTGTATTAAGTGCCATGATTGATATATTACTTGTTTTGATTGATATTTTGTATAGGTGAATGAGAAACTTGGTTTGTACATAGTTTCCATGTCTTAAAATTAATAGTTTTTTTTGTAATAAGATAAAGTAGAAACCCTAAGCATTCATCCATGGAACATTGAATAATGGACCATTGGTCACATGGACTAGAACGTGTTATGAAGTGGATTGAGTGGATGAAATATTTTGGTTCATTAGGTATATGGGACCATATAGATTGGATGTGGAGACACATTTGGTTCAACCAGTTGAAATTAATTATGAAATGAATAATTATTTCAAATTAAAAAATTAATTGTTATGTAGTGAAATTTAACATTACCCAGCATTTGAGTGTGAATGAGGTAGTTCCTCTAGAGATTTTTGCAACATTTTTCCACAACTGAGTCCATGATAAAGGAATATGTAGTGTGTAATGACCTATTTAATGTACAGTTTTGAAAAGTTATATGATTTTATATGTGAGCCTTTATATTAATATTTTCCGAGATTTTTTTTAATTTTAATGACACGACACCACGGAGACCGCCGCTCATATGTCAGGAGGTAGGAAAAGACCTTGATTAAGAGGTAGTGGTCCATGGGCTACTAGTGGATCCTTCTAAAGTGCCATATTTGGCACCTTTTGTTTTACCAAACATAGCTTCTAAGGAACAATTCCAGATGGTGTTCTCACACTTTTTGAATACATTTCAAGGAGGATGGTAGATTTCCACATATATGGATGAGCTGACACATGTGTTCTTGCGGTAGTATGCTGTTAAATTTTTGGGGTATTGAGTTGCATAGTATAATGAGAGTTGGTTTGATACTATATTTATGATATTTAATAAAAATTAAACACCATATAAGAGAGATGAGTGATAATTACAAATTATATGCTCTATGGTGTAGTGATGTAATTGTGGGTTGTTTTAAACTATGATGAATGAATCTGAGAGATTTTTTGTTTAATGACCAAACATTTTATTAATGAAAATTAATCTTTATCAAATTAAATGTGTTATCATGTAAAGTGGTTTTGCACTTCCTTTGTTATATGTTTTTGGATCTAAATTTACCATTAAGAATTGTTACTACATCTAATACAGCCATTTAACAGTGATCACATTATTAGTATAAATAATGGGAATTCACAAATCTAATTTACTCAAACAAAGGAAGTGATGGCCTCATCATGTAGAGTTTCTCCATACAAAGCCGATTTATCAGAGATCGTAAAGGAGGTTGATTCACTAGGATTATATCTTTTACATGACCAAGATGATCTTCAAGATTTTAATCTTGAACGGACCGCCTACATTGGAATTGTAAGTTAATAGAGATTTCCACCCGAGCGATGTTATCTAAGTCACCACAAGAGTCTATCAGCACCACACATCATACTCTTAGGTATTATGATGCATTTATAATGGGTTATGTAATAGGTACCTAGATATAGTATTTTTTCAATTATTTTTGTATAAATAATATAAATTTATTTTATACATTTTATTTTGTAAATTATTTTTAAAGCACAAATAGTGATTTTAGTTAATATTAAAATTAAATTGAGAAATATATTTTGATTAATTAAATGATATTTTATTTGAAAAATATTTTAATAAAATTACTTTTTTAAAAATTACTTTTTTTAATATAAATGATCATGTAATTTTTTGAATAAAGCTGTGATTTTTATTAAGGTTTAAAACCTGTTTTTGTCAAAACCCATGAATTTTAGATAAATGTCGGTTTTTATTTAAAAAGTAATAAATTCACATATTTAGAAAATTATTTAGATAAAATTAATATTTTTTTGGAATAAGTATGTCTAAATTATTCAATGTTAAAATTTTCATAATTTACCGAGACAGTCGAATTTTGGGTAAAAATTAAGCACCGTTTAAATATATATTGTGTTTTATGACATCTTAGTGACCCAATAGTGATTGAATAAAATTATATAATTTGTAATTTAGGACAATATATGTTTTAAAATTAAAATAATGTGATTTTATGTTTGTTTTAGTAATTTTACATAGCCTTAGGGGACCCTCCCAGACATATAAATCATTTCAAAATTTTAAGATGATTTTGTTGATAGTATGAAACTCCTACACATAAGAACGACTAATATATTAATAATTTAGGAAATTATCCATATAAAACAATGTTTCCCCTTCACTTTGGAAATAATAATTGGTAAAAAATAGGATTGTTTGTGGTTTTGATTAGCTTAATGTGTAGTGTTTGAATCATAAATAATAAATAATTGTCTCTCCTTTTCAATATAAACCCACTAAATATTCCATTACTTTACACTCAACCCAATTGGAGATCTACCATCCACTTCCATAATATCTCTAAAATCATATAAATGCTCCCAAATCTCCCATTAATCATCTCTCAAGCCTCTCCCAAGCCTTTAGGATGACACATCCAAGTAATGAATTTCTTCCTTACTCATTTATTAAAATTTTCATTATATTGTTATACCCTATTGTTTTCAATTAAAAATGTTGTGGTACAATTTCTCACATCGCACATAATTCCATAATTATGTTTTAATTTTGGGATACCACTTTATTTCTCATTAATTGATCCTATTCACACCGGTTTTCATGATGAAATTCTGTATGAAATTTCCCCCTTCTCATTTATATTCAAGAAATTCTTTTATATTATGCCTCTAAATTCCATTACATATGTTGGGACATGTATCTATATGATTCCATTAATTTCCATTTCATGTACATTTTATGAGATACAAATTTCTCTCTCATCAACCATTTTGATGAATTCTCATGTCACATCGTTATCATGCCTAAATTGCACTACGATTTTCTGAGCCAAATTCATTATTTAGTGAATATCATGCCCATTTCTATATCAACGATATTCCCCTTCTATTCACATAAACATATTGATTATAGATACTCAGGTATGAATTTCACATTTCTTTATCTTGGAATAAATGATTATGTTTAATTAATCCATGTTGTATCATATATGTGGCACACTTATGCATGAAATGAAATTATTATGAAGGGTGCACCATGATAGCTCACTAATTCATTGGTTAAAGGTTAGTATCATTATACGTCAAGTGAAACAAGAGATTAATCATATAAATTAAAGTGCAATGATTTTTTACTCATGCTCCTGTTAAGTCAAAAGTCTTCTTTTGACTTCTATATCATGTTTTGGAAATCACAAATGTATTCTATCATATGTTTATAAATTACAATTGTCTTTTATCATGTTTATCGTATCGTACAATGTTGATCGTACCGATCAAATCGTATCGTACTGACTCTGTCAATCGTATCGTACTGACTCTGTCAATCGTATCGTACTGACTCTTCTATTCAGATGATCATTATTTGTTTTGGTACTTTGTCAAAAACACTCTCTGCATTTGAATCGTACTCATGTTTTTCATTTCTATATATCTCTTGTCCTAACAAAACGATGTCGTTGAGTTAGTTACAAACTAATCAAAACGATGTCATGCTTTCTGTTTCAATATGACCGTTGGAGGCAATATGACCGTTGGAACCCAAAGCCTATAAATAGGAGGTCATTTGAAGCTGAGAGAACAACGATGAACGAAGAGAACGAATGAAGAGACTCTGTGAACTACCAAGATTCTATAGAGAGACACTGTGAATTCTCTCATCAGCCTTGTGCGTCCGATCATCGTATCGAGGGCTTTCAAGTAATTGAAAGACAGAGGTGCCGATTACCTACAAAATCGAGGGCTGCTGGGTATAGGCAGACAGACGTGCCGATCATCGTATCGAGGGCTGCCGGGGATAGGCAGACAGACGTGCCGATCATCGTATCGAAGGCTTCCGGGGATAGGCAGACAGACGTGCCGATCATCGTATCGAGGGCTGCCAGGGATAGGCAGACAGACGTGCCGATCATCGTATCGAGGGCTCACCAAGGTATTGGTGAGGCAGACCTTTTATCCTAGGTGAAAGGATAACCCTTTTCTTTGGGTCAAAAGAATTGTAATACTTTTACATTTCCGCTGTTACTTGTATTAGAAAGGGATTTGTATTGTTTCCTTTCTTCTTTACATTTTCAATTGTAATTGTTTCAATTACAATCATTCTATTACTTTTTGTATTGATTGATTCTATACGCTTTAAGGTAGAATCATTCATCCTTGTATTGCTCTGATTATTTTGTTCACCTTGAATACAATTGTTTTACTTTACATTAGTATTACATTACATCATACCTTTTATATTCAATACAATTGTGGGTTTTTATATTTGTATTAGTTTAAGATCATTTAAACTAATCTCTTTGTTGCAAAAACTCAAAGTTTTTTAAACATACAATTCACCCCCCCTCTTGTATTGTTCCATTTAATAGACATATATATCTACTATTCGATCCAACAATTGGTATCAGAGGAGGTTTCCACTGATTTTTATTACTAGCTTTACTTCTTATTACTATCTTGAATACTTACTACACTAACGTGTGGAGTGGAAAAGTTGTTTTTGTTATATTAGATGGCAGGAATGAATTTCATATCAATAGATAATCTGAATCCTTCTAGACCACCAATCTTTGATGGGAATGATTATGAGTATTGGAGAGATCGTATGAAGACTTTTGTCATTAATACTGGTGTAGACAATTTTATTATGCTTACTGGGGGTTACAAAATTCCTGACAAAGAAGTTAGAACTTTCACCAACCAAGAGAAGCAAGAATATCAACTGAATTACAAGGTACGCAATACTTTATTATGATCTATGACCATGAATATATATAGTCAGATATCTTCATGTGAAGCAGCCAACTGTATTTGGAATAAATTAGAAGTCACTCATTTTGGTACATCCAAAGTTATAGAAACAAGGAGAGAAATGCTTCGAGCAGAGTATCATGGATTTGTTTTTCCTTATGGAGAACCTGTATGTAAAGTGCAACAAAGGTTTATGACAATTGTCAATAGCTTACAATCTATGGGAGAAAAAGGAATTTATGATGAAGCTCTTGTTGATAAGATTATAGATATTATGCCAAATGAATGGGAGTCGAAAAGGACAGCTATTGATGAAAATAGAAAAGTTTCCCAGATTACTCTTGATGAACTCTTTGGAACTCTACTACAGCATGAGACAAGAATGAAGAGAGATGCTGATTTCAATAAAAAGAAGAATGGGAATGGAAGTGTAGCTTTTGCATCTAAAGCCAAAACACCTGAAAGGCTTACAAGGTCTAAATCCAAGAAAGTTGTTAGGTCTGATTCAAGTGATTGTAATCTTTCGGATAATGAGTTAGCCAATCTTGCTCGGAGGATGAACAAGATTGTGGGAAAGAAAGATTTTCAATATAGATTCAAAAAGAAAGACAGGAAAGATAGGAAAGATTCAGAGGTAACTTGTTATGAATGCAAGAAAGCAGGACATATAAGGCCGGATTGTCCTTTACTGAAGAGGAAAGATAGAAAAGAGAAACACTCTGAAAAAAACAAGAAAAGGTTTTATAAGACAAAGAAAGGCTTGAAAGCAAATGATACGTGGAGTGCAAGTGGTAGTGATTCCTCAAATGATTCTTCATAATATGAGACATCAGGACAAAGAAATATTCGACTTCTAGCCAGACTACCAATCGAAGATCTTTGTCTCATGGCTAAGGTACATAATGCTGAAGCTGTTACAAATGTCTCTTTAAATGCAAATTATGTTGATAATAGATATTATAAATCTTCAAATGATGAACCCTCATCATCAGAAGATGATACTTTACCTTCTTTTGAAGAAGTCTCTAGATTTGCTAAGTTACTTGAAAATGAAAATTCTAAACTCAAAAAGAGATTTGAAAAAGCAAATTCTAGAATTTCTATTTTGACTAAAGAAGTATCATGTATTTCTAAAGATCTTGATGAGAAAACTTCTGATTTTGAAAGTATTTTAAAAACCCTTGAGAAAGTCAAATCTGATAAGGATAAACTTTCTAAGGATCTTGAAACTGTAATTTCAAAGAAAAATATTTTAGAGTCTAACTCTAGTTCAAATTCAAATGTTTTAGAAAACAAGAATTTGGTTTTAAAACTAAAGTCAAAGATTTTATCCTTGAAAAAGTGTTTGTCAAACTTTACTCATGGAAAAGAAAACTTTGATAGGATGTATTCTCAAGTTAGACCTTTGAGAAATCGTTCTGGTCTTGGTTATACTTATTCCAAACCTGTTTTTAGTAATAACTATTTTTTTCCTCAAAAAACCATTTTCTGTTCCAAGTGTCAATGTGGTGGACATTGGAGAAGAGATTGTTCTATTAACAAAACTCAATACTTAGGATTTCATAAAGCTCATTTTGCAAAACAAATGTGGGTTCCTAAAATTCTTTTATCTAACCCTTCTGGATCCAAACAAGTTTGGATTCCAAAAATCTAATTGTTTCTTTTTCAGGAAAACAAGAAGTGTATCAATAAGAACATTTGGTACATGGATAGTGGTTGTTCTCGACATATGACTAGAAACAAAGATTTCATTGAAAAGGTTATCAAAACAAAAGGTGGAAAAGTTACCTTCGGAGATAATTCTCAAGGAAAGATTGTTGGTATAGGTAATATCGTTTTTCTTGGAAAAGTTATTATTTCAAATGTTTTGTTTGTTAGAGGTCTTAGGCACAATCTCATCAGCATAAGTCAATTATGTGATGAAGGTTACCTTTTGAATTTTAGAAATGATAAGTGTCTAGTTCACAATTCCAAGGATGAATTCATTCTATCTGCCCATAGGCAAGAGAATGTTTACACTATTAACTTAGAAGACCTTAGGAACCAAAACATACCTTGTTTAAGTGTAATAGAAGAACAATCGTGGCTATGGCATAGGAGACTAGGACACTGTAATTTGAGAAACCTAAGAAAACTCTCAAAGAAAGCACTTGTAAAAGGGCTACCTGACCTTAGATATGATTCTTCAAAAGTATGTGATCCTTGTCAATTTGGCAAGCAACATAAAACTAGCTTTAAAACAATTAATGAAGTTTCAACTTCTAATGCATTACAGCTTGTGCATATGGATCTGTTTGGTCCTTCACAATCTGGAAGCATTGGAGGCAAATACTATGTATTTGTTTTAGTTGATGACTTTACTAGATTTACATGGGTCTACTTTCTCACAAAGAAATCTGAAGCCTTTTCCTATTTCAAAACTTTTAGAGCCCAAGTTAAAAATGAGAAAAACCTACCATTGATAACTATTCATAGTGATCATGGTGGTGAATTTCAAAACTCAGATTTTGAAACTTTTTGTAGTAAGAAAGGTATTACTCACAATTTCTTAGCTCCAAGAACTCCTCAGCAAAATGGGGTTGTTGAAAGAAGAAATTGTATTCTTCAGGAAATGACTCGAACCATGTTGAGTGAATACTCAATTGCTAAGCACTTTTGGGCTGAAGCTGTTAGTACTGTCTGTTATACTATAAATCGTGTTTTAACTAGACCATTTCTTAATAAAACCCCTTACGAATTATGGACTGGCCGAAAACCTAAAGTTTCATACTTCAAAGTTTTTGGATGCAAAGTATTCATTCTGAATACAAAAGAAAATCTACACAAATTTGCACCAAAATCTGATGAAGGAATCTTTCTAGGCTATTATACAACCTCTAAGGCTTATAGAGTTTTCAATAAAAACACTTGTACTGTTGAAGAAACAGTACATGTAAAATTCGATGAAACTAACCCTTTTGTTTTCAACCAACCCAATCCTACATCCTCGGATGTGTTTTCCAAAAATGTTTATCAACCTTTATTAGAAGAACATTCTGATAAGGAAAATGTTCAAGAAAGTATTCCTGAAACATTTACCACAGAATATTTTCTACCATATGTTGATGAACAGGTTTTACAAAACCCAAATCAATTGTTTCTTAGGAATCATCCCAGTGATAACATCATTGGTGATATAAATCAACCTGTAAGGACTAGAAATTCCTTAAGAAATGAAATAGAACATCTTGCTTTTCATTCCCAATTTGAACCTAAAAGTCCAAGTGAGGCCTTAGGTGATGATGATTGGATCAAAGCAATGCAGGATGAACTAAATGAATTTGAAAGGAATCAAGTCTGGACTTTAGTTGAAAGACCTAAAGAAAGAACTGTGATTGGTGTAAAATGGGTTTTCAGAAACAAGTGTGATGAAAATGGAATCATTGTAAGAAATAAAGCAAGACTTGTTGCTAAAGGCTATAATCAATAAGAGGGAATAGACTATGAAGAAACATATGCTCCTGTAGCTAGACTTGAATCTATTCGTATTCTATTAGCCTTCGCAGCATATTTCAATTTCAAACTATTTCAAATGGATGTCAAATGTGCTTTTCTAAATGGTTTTGTTCAAGAAGAAGTTTTTGTCGAACAACCTCCTGGTTTTCAAGACCCAAGACATCCTGATCATGTTTTTAAACCTACCAAGGCTCTATATGGTCTTAAACAAGCCCCTAGAGCATGGTATGATAGACTCACATGATTTCTTTTACAAAACAATTATACAAAAGGTACAGCAGATCCAACTCTTTTTATCAAAATGGAAAACAAAAATGTTTTGGTTGTCCAAATATATATTGATGACATCATATTTGGATCAACTCAGAAATCTTTAACCGATTCTTTTGCAAACTTAATGAAATCTGAGTTTGAAATGAGTATGATGGGTGAGTTAACATTCTTTCTAGGTTTTCAAATTTCTCAAAAACTAGAAGGAACATATATATCTCAACATAAGTATATTAAAGACTTACTCAAAAAGTATGGGTTTGACAAAACTAAAAGTATTAGCACCCCAATTGGTACCTCAAATACTCTTGATCTTGATGAAACTCAGAAACCAGTAAATCAAACAATTTTTAGTGGTATGATATGGAGTTTTCTATACTTGACAGCTTGTCGACCCGACTTGATGTTTTATGTATGCTTATGTGCAAGATATCAATCTAATCCAAAAGAGTCTCACTTAAAAGTCGTAAAGATAATCTTTCGGTATTTAAAAGACACTATGGATTTAGGCCTTTTCTACTCTTATGGAAATGATTTTGTTTTAAAAAGCTTTTCAGATGCTGACTTTGGTGGTTGTAGAATGGATAGAAAAAGTACATCTGGAACAAGTCATTTCTTAGGAGACTCTTTGGTTTCTTGGTCCTGCAAGAAACAACACTTAGTAGCACTCTCCACTGATGAAGCTGACTATGTAGCAGCTGGAAGTTGCTGTGCTCAAGTATTGTGGATGCAGCACACACTCACTGACTATGGTTTGAGTTTCTCCAATACTCAAATTCTTTGTGATAATACAAGTGCCATAGATCTTAGTAAAAACCCAGCACATCACTCTCGTGCAAAATACATAGATGTTAGGCATCAATTTCTTAGGGATCACACACAAAAAGGAGATATTATTTTACAATTCATCGGAACGCAAGAACAACTTGCTGACATTTTTACAAAACCTTTACCTTCCGATAGATTTGAATTTATAAAACAGAAGCTAGGAATGATTACATTAAAATAATCATTCATATCTACTTCCTGTTTTAAATCTCTCCTAATAGTAAGAAACTCCTCGTAGAAAGGGGGAGGACATTTCTTTCTGTCTTTATGTTTATTTTATCTTATGTTCTTTAACTATTTACTCTTTGGATTGTTTATTTTTTCCCTGTTTATCGTATTGACAATTTTAGTTTTCTGTTTATCGTATTGACAATTTTAGTTTTCTGTTTATCGTATTGACAATTTTAGTTTTCTATTTATTGTATTGACAATTTTAGTCTTTCTGTTTATCGTATTGACAGTTTTATCGTTTCATTCATTTTTTTTCTGTTTATCGTATTGACAGTTTTATAGTATCATTTACTATTGACCAATGATGGTGTTCAAATTCTTTTCCATCGTATCGACCGATGATGGTATTAAATTTCTTTTCCATCGTACCAATAAATCTTGGTATTGTATCGACCGATGATAGTATTGAAATTCTTTTCTATCGTATCATTCAATAGTTTTGAATCGACCGATGATAGTATTCAAATTCTTTTCCATCGTATCATTCAATAGTTTTTAATCGACCGATGATGGTATTGAAATTCTTTTCCATCGTACTGTCAGTTCATGGTAACAAGATTATTTTCCATCGTACAGTCTGATCATAGTAATGACTTTGTTTTCCATTGGCATCATGATATTTTTTACGATTGTATTTTCTTTTGATTCTTACCAAAACCAACAATCACCTTTTGTTCCCCGATAGGTATCTTTTTCCTTTTTTTATTTTTTTTCTTTCTTTGTTTTAATCCTAACCATTGATCTGGTTTTCTCTAATCCTGACCGTAGAATATCAACGGTCACCCTTTTTCGACCGTAGAAGATCAACGGTCATCTCTTTATCGCCTATAAATACCCCCCTCCCCTCCCCAAACCCACATTTGTTTTTCAGGATTTGAGGCACAGCTCTGCTCCACTAGCTATATATCATCGTACGATCTTCTCAA
Source organism: Viscum album (assembly GCA_963277665.1). Lineage (NCBI taxonomy): Eukaryota > Viridiplantae > Streptophyta > Magnoliopsida > Santalales > Viscaceae > Viscum > Viscum album. Next base: position 1,691,641,654 of record OY728120.1, read on the forward strand.
TCGGCATCACCTTTATGTCTCAATCCTCTGCTAACACTCCCGCCGAAATGTCTTCAAAGACTTTTACAGAGAAAGACTTTAACAGAGAAAGGTTAGTATCCCGAGACTTTTTCGATACGTACGATTATACAATCAGGAGGATCATTTTGTTTCAAGGATGGGAACATCTGTGTGTTGAAAAGCCTGATATTCAAGATCCAGTTCTTTTTGATGAAGATTGTCAGTTTTACAAAACCGTTTCTTTCGACAAAGATATGACTATAAACTTTGCTTTGTACGATAGAAAATTATCTATGTCTGTGAAACAAGCGGCACATTTTCTGAATGTTTCTGTAGAAGTAGATTCTTTTTGTCCATCTCACAAACTACCAGAGGAAGTTGGTACGTTTAATAGAGAAAATGTTGAAAAGTCTTTGTTTCATATTAATGAGGAAAAGAGGAAAGTGTCTCATCTTTCACCGGAAAATCGTTTTGTCACTTTATGGATGCAAGGTTTTCTTATTCCAAGGAAAGGGGATAGAGAAACTCTTAAAGTTTCTGATATATTCATGCTCGACTATCTTGTAAATATGAGAAAAGTAAATCTCATGGGGTATATTTTTGAAACCATCAAGAATGTCAAGACAGGAGGGATTATGTCCCAGATGATTATGTATCCATCCATCCTTACGAAGATCATTTTTGAAAGTATGAAGTTTTTTAACATTCCTTTGAAAGGAAAACCCATGGATTTGAGGCCATCTTGGATTAGTAAGAGTACGATGAAAAAGATGAATATTTGTTTTGATTCAAATTCAAAACTTTTTGTCAGAGATGTAGAAGCTGAATTGGCTCAGAATCAATCGGCACCTATGCCAGCCAAGGACATTCAATCCACCGGTGTTACTCAAAAGTCTGATCCGCAAACCAGTTCGAAGCCGAAGAAGAAGCCAAGGTACTGTAAGGAGGTTGCAGCAAAATGGAGAAAAGATAAGGAACAGAGAAAAGAAGGTGATCCGAAGTTTGGTCTTGACCCTGCTGAGGATTTTGCAGAAAGAATAAGGGTAGAAGAAACCCTTCAGGCTGAAAAGAAAAAGAAGGAAATGCTCAGGACTTTGAAGTCTCTAAAGTCTTGAAAGCAGTTGAAGATTCTAGTGCTCAACTAACTGAAGAAGTGCACCAAGAGCCCATCGTACAGAGTCTTCCTGAGAAAGAAAAAGAAAAACAAGTGATGGAAGAAATAGAAGAAGAAGAAGAAGGAGACTTTCTTTTAGAATTTCTTCAAAACTCAAAGAAGATTAGAGAGGAATCGGTTCAAAAGCCGAGTGAAGGTGTTCAACAAATCCTTCATGTCGATCAAGCACAATCTCCGGATAGAATGTCTTTTCAAGAAAGGCAAGGTAATCAATCTTCTCATTCTGATAAAGTTGTTGTCATTAGTGACAAAGTGGAAGAAGAAAAAAAAACAGAAAGAAAAAGCGAAAGGGAAACAACCAGTTGTTGACTCAAGCAAATCGTATGAACTACCATCGTATGATGAGGATACTGATTCAGAGCATACAATCTCTCTCAAGAAGGGTGATTACATTGTTCATGTTTTGAGAAGGGTGGAGAAAACCATTCCTTATTTCCTGAGGCTGGAAGGGAAGATTTATTTTATTACTGAAAATCAAAATAAGAAGTTTGGCTCTGTAAAAGAATTGAGGAAGAAAGTTTTGTCAGTAGAAGCCGATTTTAAAGTTCTTTCAGAAAGCTCAGTTGCTCATAAGAAGGCTTGCAATAAGATGACCAAGTGGTCGTACAAAATAGAGAGCTCAATCAATGATCATGAAATAGCTATTGAAGATATAAGGAGGTTATCAAATGAGATTGCAATTGCTTTCAACAATCTTGATAGAGAAACGGTTGAAATGATGAATATTTTGTCTTCTCAAAGAGCCGATGTTCCTTCCGTGAAAGACTTGCAAGAAAGAATGAATGTTTTCTAATCTGAATTCTCGAAGGTTTCATCTTTCAAAGATGAAATGGTTTTACTGAAGAATCAAAATTCTGTGTTATCCAAAGACAAAAAGAATTTGCAAAATAGGATTGATACCCTTGAAGAAGTAATTAGAGTCTAGGAGGAGACCATCAGAAATCAAGATCAGATTTTTGCGGATCAACAAGAGCTTCTCAAAACTCAGGGTGAATCAATTTCTGAAGACAAGAAGGAGATCAAGAAGATGACAGCTGTTCTTCATGATCTTATAAAGAAGGAGAAGGAAAGAGAAAAAAATGATTGTTGTATTTGTTTCTTTTGGAACTTGTCTTTGTTTTGTAATAACTCTTATGATCCTTTTTTTCTTTTATCCATTGTCTTGTATTGCTTCACTAACTCTTTCAGACAATTCAAGATTACTCCTTTCTTTTTGTAAATCACAAAGGGGGAGAATATTTACAAAGCAAAGATTGTTTTACAAAGGGGGAGAATTCTTTACAATGCTCCTATGGAAAATCTACGAATACAATCGTTAGGAAAGTCCATACCTAAGGGGGAGTTAGTTGTATTCAATTTCTTATTCAGAAGAGTTTTCAATAACTCAGGGGGAGATAAGTATTTCTTGTTACATTTACTTTGTGTGTTGTGATTTCCAAAAAGGGGGAGATTGTTAAGTCAAAAGTATTATTTTGACTTCTATATCATGTTTTGGAAATCACAAATGTATTCTATCATATGTTTATAAATTACAATTTTCTTTTATCATGTTAATCGTATCGTACGATGTTGATCGTACCGATCAAATCGTATCGTACTGACTCTGTCAATCGTATCGTAATAACTCTGTCAATCATATCGTATTGACTCTGTCAATCGTATCGTATTGACTCTGTCAATCGTATCGTACTGACTCTGCTATTCAGATGATCATTATTTGTTTTGGTACTTTGTCAAAAACACTCTATGCATTTGAATCGTACTCAGGTTTTTCATTTCTATATATCTCTTGTCCTAACAGAACGATGTCGTTGAGTTAGTTACAAACTAATCAAAACGATGTCGTGATTTCTGTTTCAATATGACCGTTGGAGGCAATATGACCTTTGGAACCCAAAGCCTATAAATAGGAGGTCATTTGAAGCTGAGAGAACAACGATGAACGAGAACGAATGAAGAGACTCTGTGAACTACCAAGATTCTAGAGAGAGACACTGTGACTTCTCTCATCAGCCTTGTGCGTCCGATCATCGTATCGAGGGATTTCAAGTAATTGAAAGACAGAGGTGCCGATTACCTACAAAATCGAGGGCTGCCAGGGATAGGCAGAGAGACGTTCCGATCATCGTATCGAGGGCTGCCGGGGATAGGCAGACAGACGTGCCGATCATCGTATCGAGGGCTGCCGGGGATAGGCAGACAGACGTGCCGATCATCGTATCGAGGGCTGCCAGGGATAGGCAGACAGACGTGCCGATCATCGTATAGAGGGCTCACCAAGGTATTGGTGAGATAGACCTTTTATCCTAGGTGAAAGGATAACCCTTCTCTTTGGGTCAAAATAATTGTAATACTTTTACATTTCCACTGTTACTTGTATTAGAAAGGGATTTGTATTGTTTCCTTTCTTCTTTACATTTTCAATTGTAATTGTTTCAATTACAATCATTCTATTACTTTTTGTATTGATTGATTCTATACACTTTAAGGTAGAATCAGTCATCCTTGTATTGCTCTGATTATTGTGTTCACCTTGAATACAATTGTTTTACTTTACATTAGTATTACATTACATCATACCTTTTATATTCAATACAATTGTGGGTGTTTATATTTGTATTAGTTTAAGATCATTTAAACTAATCTCTTTGTTGCAAAAACTCAAGGGTTTTTAAACATACAATTCACCCCCCTCTTGTATTGTTCCATTTAATAGACATATATATCTACTATTCGATCCAACAGCTCCCTGTGAAATGATCCATGGGTCATGTAGATATTATGTTAAATATTGTTGCCACATTTCTATGTTATGATAATCGTGTTATATCATGAATTTATATTCATGTTTCTATCGTTCTCCTTTGATATGCCTATTTTATACCGTGTACTATATTTTTCATGTCATTCATCTTTTACTCCCTTACAGGGATTTAAAAATCCCCCTTTTCTCATGCATTTCCTCATGATATCCCATGCAATGCTACTTACGATGGAATTTTGTGGTCATGTAAAAGAAGTTCTCATTAAAGATGTAGTGTTTTATGTTCTAATTTTTTATGTAATGTTCATAATTTTTCTCAAGACATTAGACCAATAAATCCTAAAAGTTGTATTATGTTCATGTTTATGTAATAAATCATGTTTATATGTGTAATAAAGTGTATGGTTGTTATAGTTGGTATGAAAGGGAGGTTTAGTTATTTAAGGATTATGATTTTAAAACCCTAGTGAAATCCATAGGGATGATAATAAGTATAATAAAAAATCCTTAAATTTTGGTCACTATTGAGTAAGTGGTTAATCAAAAAAATTCATCCATGTCTGGATACAAGTAGGTAGAGGCGACTCTAGTACAGATGTATCTAGGTGTAAATCCTGAAAACACCACATTGAGGTACACTCGAATGGGAACTGGTGCATGAAAATGGGCCTTGCTGTAGTCTTGGTTACAACACTCCTAGGGGATATGATTTGGTAAATTTCTGATCTTCGTATGATCCATTGTTAAGGTAATAAAACTAATTCCCCTAAAAATATATGTTGGGATGTACATCATGAATAACATAGATTGAAGACTATAAATTAAAAGGTTAACGAAAGAAAAGTAATTAATATGTTATCGTTTTTTGTCTTCGGAATCCACATTATGTGGTACCAATAACCTTTCTTTTATTCTAGCCAATGGACAGTAATAGGGGAAATCAGGCTAACAACAAATGTGAAGATCAATGTGATGAATTTTCTAATGCAATGCTCAATCCGATGGGATTTGGAATCATAGACCTTGTCATGATAGTCTCTCAGTTAAATCATGTTTTTATTAGAAACACGGGTTAATAGAAATCATCAACCCCCCCCCAAAGAGCTAACAAGTCGTGATCAAGAGATTCATGAGACAAACGCCTCCTTCATTTAATGGATCATCTTATCACTCAATTTCTAAAAAATGGATCTACTCCATTAGAGTTATATTCCCCAACCTTCAATGTTCTATACGATATAAGGTTCATCGATCTTCTTGTCGTATGGGGGTGAAGCTGATCATGGGTGGACATTGATAAAAAATACGAAGCCTAAGGAATAGATTGAGTCATTGGAATTTAATGAGGCGTAGAAAATGTTTTTTGTTAAATATTTTCCTCACACCCTCCGACATAAGATGGAATGGGACATACATTCCCATAAAAAAATATATCAAATCCATTGAATCCTATAAAGAAATCATCACATGTCTTGCACGATATGCCTCTGCCTTTGTCATTACACCCAAATTCAATGTTTTCCACTTATTTTGGTGGGATAAAACCTATCCTTTGGAGAGACCTAATGATCTGTATCTTCGAGAGATATGTGGAAATTTTCTATTTATCCCTCAAAGTAGAAAATAGATATTGAATAATATTAGGTGTATCTTGAGGATATGAAGAAGAAAGAAGACATTAAAGGTGTGGAAATAAGCACCCTGGGAATTTTCATAAGGGGCCGAGGAAATTTTTTAGCGGTGGATGTGAAAGGAACCAGGCTATTTACTTCCCATAAGAAGGACTTGATTCTACGAAAGTGGAGTGAAACACAACATTCAACCATCAACACATTGTTCATTGGTTCAACTATAATTAACATGAGCACTTTGAAAATAGGTTCCCTAAGCCAAGTTTTATCAAAGGCAACAGACAACCTCAAAGGCGACAAGGGAGATCATTTTCCATCACTACCGCCGAAGCGAACCCCGAAAACAAAGTGGTGAGAGGTAAAATAGTTATTTATTAAATAATATAGAACATTATTTTTTTATACTTCTACACATTATTTTATATTCGGAATTTTTAGTATAACAATCCCAACATCACCCCAAATCATTGAAGTAGAGTTGTCGCTGAGAACGATAAATGGGGAAATCATTTAACACCTTGAATATAACTCCTCCCATATCAAAATGTGTGGATTTAACTTCCCGAATAATCACAACATACTTCCTCTAGTTGAATTTTATGTAATTCATATCATGTATTTGCTTTCCCTATATAGATCCAGCATAAATTTACTTGAGAGAGAAATCAATATCCATATAGAAAATTGACCCCTGATTCTATACAAGTGCATGGTGGTGGATGAAACTTATTTAGAACCATAATCTCACGTTTGGATATTATTTCCCAATGATCATGTGTATCTCGTTGAGATGATTTACTCTAAGAAAGCAGACATCCTTGATTACAAGCCTATTGGGAGGGAATTCGTTGAAGTGTTTCCTGAGGAATTTTTTGGTCTTCATACTATAAGATATGTTGAAATATAGATTTACTGTAAACATGGGTCATTGAAAATATAAAATAATCCCTATAAAATGGATATTTTTGAGTGTGAGGAACTAATGAAACAACTATAAGATAATCTAGATAAAGGGTTTATACACCCAAGTTCTTCACCATGTGTTTCACTAGTCCACTTTGTCAAATAGAAGGATGGGTCAATACACCTTTGCATTGATTATTGTGAGCTCAACAACATCAGGATAAGATAATGTATCCTCTTACATTAATTGAATAATTGTTTGATCAAATATGTGGAGCACAATACTTCTCCAAGGTGGTTTTGTGGAAAGGATATTAACATGTAAAGGTGAAAAACTAGGATATCACCAAAACTACTTTTAATACAAGGTACAAGAACTATGAATTCATAGTAATGGATTTCAGACTCAGTAAATCTCCATAAATCTTCATGGATGTGATGAATAGCGTTCTTAGAGATTACCTCGACAAATTTGTGGTAGTATTTATATACGATATTCTAATATACCTCAAAAACCAGGAGGAGAATGAGGAGTATCTAAGAAATGTACTAGAGACCCTGCGAATGGATAAGATCTATGAAAATTACATAAAGTGTGAGTTATGGTTGAAAGTTGTCTCATTCTTGGGTTATATCATCACAAGAAATAGGACATCTGTGTATCCCTCCATGAAAACTCCCATTGATGGATGTCAAGGGTAAATTTCTATGATGGATATCCATATCTTCCATTGGTTACATGGATATTATCATCGATTTTTTGAAAATTTGTCATGATTTTGAAACACTATTATAAAGAAAACTAGAAAGGGAATAATGTTTTCACAGAGTGATGAATGTAATGAGAGGTTCAAGGAGTTGAAATGTAGGCTTATCACTACACCCATGGTCACATTACTGACAAGTGGAGAACATTTTGTGGTTTTTTTATACTCAGTGGAAGGGCCTTGGTTGTTTTTTGATTAAAAATGACAATGTCATCTCCTATGATTCAAGGAAATTGAATGTTTTTGAGGAAAAATATCCCACAAATGATCTGGAGTTGGCTGAAGTAATCTTCACATTGAAAATTTTGAAACATTATCTCATTAGGGAGATGTGTGAAAAATATACAGATCACAAAATCCTCATGTATATATATTCACATAGAAAGAGTTGAATATGTGCCAATGATTAAAATTAGAGCTTATCATAGTCTATAACTGCACAATCCATTACCACATTGGGAAAGAGAACAAGGTGGATGATTCTCTATGTAGAATGTAATCAACAATTATATCATTTATTAGAGTTAAAAAGGATAAAATCTTCTTAGATGTGATGAATATGGTCATGGGAATCATAAACAGGGGAACCTTGTCATTCATTTTACAAAGGATTGTGAAATCGTCTCTTTTGGAATTGTTAAATGATTCTCAAAAGGATGATGTGGGAATTTAAAAGAAAATGGAAACTAGGCAAAAAGGGAAATCCTCAATGATGAAATTTAATGAAGATGGAATTGTGAGATTAGGGTCAAGAATATGTGTTCCATCAAATCTGGATTTAAATAATGAACTTTTGGATAACACATATAGTTTGAATTTCTCCATTCACCCAGGAAACACAAAAATGTATCGAGATCTCTGAGTGAATTATTGGTGGTATAACATAAAGAAGGTTATTATTGATTATACATGAATGTGCCTAGTATGTCATCATGTGAGGTCTAAGACACAGATGTTTATTTGGATGATGAAACCATTACGCATACCAATATGGAAATTGGAGAACATTATCATGGACATTGTGACTCGATGTCCAATGACATCAAAAGGAAACAATTTAATCTGGGTTACTGTGGTCCATCATAAAAAGTCTACAAACTTAATTTGAATTCGAGAGGATTATAATTGGATCAACTAGCACATACATACATCAGAGAAGTGGTAAGGCTACACGGAGTACCACTATCTAATGTATTTGATTGAGATACATGATTCACCTCTATGTTCAGGAAGAGTTTTCCACAAGCTCTGAATACTGAGCTAAACTCTAGTATGACTTATTATCCTCAAGAATATTTTCAATCTAACCATAATATCCTTCACATGAGGACATGTTGAGAGAATTTTCAAAAGAAATCAAAGTGAGATGCAGTTAACACCTTCCTCTATTTGAGGTCTCTAACAATAAATGTTTCCACTAAATTAACCAAATTACTCCTTCTGAAGAACTGTATGGGAATTGGTGTAGAACACTAGCATGTTATGATGGATTTGGGGAGAGAAAACACTCAGGACCAGAAATAGTTGAGGAAATAATGGAGATGGTTAAGACCATCAAACATCTCATTAAATATTCTCAGAGTCAACAAAAGAGCTATGCTGGTAATCATAGATTAGACCTAGTGTTTGATGTCCGAGGCATTGAATTCCTCCACATATGACCATGTATAAGAATTATGAGATATGGTAATAATATAATTCCTAGTTCATGGTAAATCAGACCATTTGAGACCCTTTGTCTCATTGGAGCAGTGACCTATCGACTAGAACTCCCACTGAACTTGTCTCAATAACATGATGTAGTCCATGTATAACTTTTTAGCAAGTTCATATCTGACCCATGACACATAATCAATCCCCAGGTTGTACCAATGAGACAAAGGGAAAAACCAACAGTTTGAAGAAGCAATGTGGGAATCTTAGGAAGTGATGAAGCAGAGTTACCATCATCTATTTTATTGTGGGAAAAGGAAATTCTGAGGGAGAGATTTCTTAAGGGGTGTAATATTTTAAAAACCCAATGAGTTACTAATTAAAATTACAATTAATCTAATTAAAAGTGTTATTATGTAAAAGGGGTATGCACTTTTTTTAATGTTTTAGGATTTCAAGATACCATTAATAATTGTAATCGTTGATAATATAGATTTTGAATAGTGATCACATGATTTGTATAAATATATGGTGTTAACAAATCTAATTTACTCAGACAAAGGAGGCAATGGCCTCATCCACTAGAATTTCTATATATGAAGCCCATATTTCAGAGATCAAGAAATAAGGTGGGCTCACTGGGCTTCACTCTTGAACAATCCAAGTAGAGATTCAACACGTAATGCTTTAATGATACCTCATATGGGAGAGGTGGAAGTTAATAGAGATTACCTCATTAGGTATATTATCTGAGCCACCCTAAGAGTATGTCACCATCATAGACAATACCCTTAGTCCTTATACGAGTGTTATAAGGGTTTATGTAATAAGACCCTAGGATTATTATTATTTACATTATTTCTGTATAAATAGTATACATTCATTTTATTTTTGTTATTTTGTAAATGATTTTCAAATAACAAATAGTATTTTTAATTGATATTGAAATTCAATTGAAAAATCTATTTTGATGAATTTATATATATTTAAATTAAATAATATTTTATCAAAAAATTATTATTACTAAATTAATTCTTATTAAACATAAATTATTGTGTAATTTTTATGAATAAAATTGTAATTTTTATTAAGGTCTGAAAGCTGTTTTTTTCAAAACCGATGAGTTTTCAATAATTATCATTTTTAATATTAAAATTAAAAATTCACATATGTAGAAAACTCTATATATAAAATGAATATTATTTTTTTAATCATGACGTCGAAATTATACAACAGTGAATTTCTCATAATTTTATGAGAGTCAAATATTTGGGTAAAAAATAAATAATTTTTAAATGTATAATGAGTTTTATAACAACATAATGACCCAATAAGGATGTAATAAAACAAAATAAATGGGATTTTGGACCAATATATGTTTTACCTTTTAAATAATGTTAGTTTAGGTCGGTTTTAATTATTTTTCTAAGCCTTAGTGGACCCTCCAAGACTTATAAAACATTTTAACATTTATAAATGATTTCCTTCAAAGTATGACTCACCTCCACATAATAAAGCTTTATATTTTATTAAGTTTGGCCAAAGGAGATAAAAAACAATTTTTTTCCAATCCACTTTGGAAAAAACCATGGGATGATTTTTGGATTTTATTAGTTTAATGTATGATGTACAAAACCTAAATAATAATGAATTCATTCTCATTTCCTATAAAAACCCACTCAATATCCAATTCCTCTTCTCTAATAACATTTTGAGCTTCACCCAACTCTTACATCCCCTCACTATAATCCTCCCAAGGAACCCAAATCTCCCAATAATCTCCTCTCTAGCATTTACCAAGGCATTTGGATCACACTTCCATGTAAGGTATTTCTTCCTTTCTAATTTTTCTCCAAGTTTCATTATATTATTATACCATTTTGTTTTCAATTAAAAATGGTGGAGTATGATTTTCACCTCCCCTGCACTTCCCCACATATTTATTGATTTTTAGATTCCTATTTCTCTCTCATTAATGCCTCCCATGAACAACTGTTAGCATGTCAAAATTCTGTAAGGAATTTCACTCTTCTCATTTACATTCAACATATTATTTTATATTATACGTTGAAATTACATTACATATGTTGGGAAATGTAACTATATGATCCATTACTGTCAATTTCATATACATATGATGATATACCGATTTCCCTCTCATCAACCATTTTTATAAATTCTAATGTCACACCGTCATGAAGCTGAAATTACACTGTGATTCTCCAAGACAAAGTCATTGTGTAGTAAATACCATGCCCATTTCACTATCAAGGGTATTAAACTTAATGAACATTTAATCATAGGTTATATAGATTCATGAATGGATTCCACATTCAATTATCATTGAATAAATGATTATGTTTAACGAATCCATGTTGTATGATCTATGTGGAACACTTATGCATGAGATGGAATGATTAATAAGGGTGCACTCTGATAGCGCTCCCATGGATTGCGTAAAAGTTAGTATCATGATAATTCAAGTAAAATGAGGGCTTACCCATTCTAATTTAGTTCAATTAGGGTTTAATCATGCTCCAAGTGCAATGTGCCTTGGATCATGCTAATATAATGTTAAATGTTGTTTCAACATTTCCATGTTATGATAATCATGTTATAAAATGCCTTTAGGTTCAAGTTTCTATTTTGATCCATTGATATGAATATTGCCTTGAATTTAATATATTATTCATTTTATGGATTGTTTACTCTCATATTGGGCTTTATAACTCACCCTTTCATCATGAATGTCCTCAGGATATCCCAAAAAAAGATAAGTATGGAGGAATGTGGTGTTCATGTAAAAGATTTTATCAATAAAGTTGTTTTGTTTTAGGTTCTATGTTGTTATGTAATGTTTCTAATTTCCCCAAGACATTATATCTATCAATCGTCAATATTGTCTGAAGGGAAATTTCATGTAATGAATCATGTTTATATGTGTAATAAAGAGTTGGGTTGTTATAGTTTGGGGTTATTTCCAAACCCGATTCTTGGAATAATTTTTCCCAAATATACTAAGAGTGGTGAGGGATATATAAATCTTGTATATAGAGAGTGTTACGTTGACTATTATGGAATATTATAAATTCTTTACTTAGATACTATGAATTTCAAGTGTATATATTTATAATGAGGTATTGATGGTGAGATTCTTGGAGGAAGATCATTAAAATTTCATTTTATCATGTGTTGAGAAGTTCATATTGACCTCTAGTAGTTTAATTGTGAATATGGGGAAAATTAATGTGCGGAGCATGCGGGAAGATGGGGGCATTGAGTTGAGAATTTTAGTCTCTTAGCCAGGTGGATAGACTTCTAATCGTATGAAGCGATGTTTTGATGAATTTCATGAGCTGAGTGACAATGAGGCTATCTGTGCTGATACATAAATTTTCAATCATCTTTGTGAAAGTTAGGGATCGTTGATGAATCAGTGTCACTGCAACCCAATCAAATTCTAAGGTTGTGGCACGATGGTCTACATGTAGTGTTTCGATAGGACCTACCCCACAACTTTTAGTGGAAGAGGATAATCTTCGAAACAAGGGTTCAGTGTAGGTTACAAATATACATGTAAGGTTGGGATCTAGAGATGGACCATTTTTTTAAGCCAAATTGGTGGTCCTCGATGACGTAGCTAGACACTAGTTCTACCAAGACATCATAGTGGGCTTGATCGGTGTAGTGTGTTTGGGCCATTTGGCTAATGTTTAGGCCTTATAAGTTCTTTATAGCCTACAATTTAGGAGATGGTATTATGTCCATATAAGGTGAATGGTATGACATAGTATAATCAACACTTTTATCTAGACTTTTTAAAATAGTTTTGTAACATATTTATATATCTACACATATGGTGGAGAGACTTGGTCTCATGATTTAGTTATCCAAGGGATTCATGACAACTGATACTTCATTGGTGATCATAACAGAGAGTATATGCCAGTGTAGTGAGTTCCCCATTGAGGTATGTGTGTGACACTTCATATAGAATTATTTTATCCACAAGATGAAATGGATTGACATCACAATCAAGATAGATTTTCTATTTGATTTTTGAGACATGTTTCACAAATATGGACGGATAGAAACATTCACATCACTATAGGTAGTAGATTATATTCATAAGGTTTAATGGAATGTCCAAGAAATACAATATATAATAGTGATTAATTTTCTCAATTGGATAATAGTTTGAATTTCCATATTGTATCTTGATGATTAGGGAGCTTGTTATGAAAATTTTCCATGATTTGTTGATCGTTTTAGGTAAATTTTCATTGATATGGTATATAATTTTACTCTTGAGAGATAGATTGAATTATCCATAGATCTAGGGACATGAGTTTCACTAATATTCATTCCTTCTTAACAGATAAATAAGATAAAGTTACATGACCTCAATAAGAAGCTAGAGGATTGGTGGAAAATGGGTATACTCAACCTAGTAATTCATCTTGGGGTGGGATGGTCCATTATGAGAAAAAGTCTTATGGTACCCCTATGATGTGTATGGATTATAAAAAATGGATCAATTGGATGATTTTCAACTTTCATATCCTTCCAGGGATAGATGATTTCTCAGACCAGTTTTTAGGATGTCAGGTTTTCCCAAAAATTGATTTGGGGTTTAGATCTCTTCATGTGCGTGAATGACCTGCAAACATACCATGTACATACATTTATAGTTGGTATAGTCTATATGAGTATCTAATTATTCATTTCATTAAAATTTATGTGATATAATTTTTAATAGAGTGGATGAACCATGTTTTTAATCCTTATCTAGATTCATTTTCGGTGGTCTTTATTGGTTATTTAATTGTATATTCTCACAATCGAAATAAAAATGATAAACTCCTCATGATCATTATGGATATATTGAGATTGAATCAATATTTTAAGATGAAAATTTTCCACATATGTGTGGATATGATTCACTTATTGGGGCATATTATCTCATAGACTAGAGTATCAATTGTCCAAGAGAAGGTGTGGTTTGTTGTTTCCTAGGATCAACCTATGAACATATTTGATATATGGAGTTTATTTTTTCTAGATTTATATTATTGGTGATTAAATCAAGACATATCATTCTTTACTGCACCATTTTTGATCTGGAATAAGAGGGGAGTCAGGATATAATGGTCAGATACCTATTATACATCCATTCAACCGATTAAAGGTAGATTTACATAATTTTCATTTCTTATTCTTCCAGTACCGGAATTCAACTTCAATTTTTTCCATAAGAATCATGTATCAGGTATAGATTAGTTCTGAGTTAGGGGATAGATTCGTGGTGAATTAGTTTTGTTAGTTTAGTCCACACAAGAAGATATACTAAATGCACGATCTCGACATATGAATTTTCATCATGTTTTTTCCTATTTGAAACATTACATACAAGGAGATCATTTTCCACTGCACACATACCACAAAATCCTCATTTATATATTTACTCAGAATGATCAAAATTTGATCTAGTGATGGTGGGTTGTGTTCCTAAAGTCTTTGGACATTGATCTTGATTATATGACTGGAATGGTCTATGTAGTATCTAATTCACTAAGTAGGAGGACTTGGATACATCAAGTTCATGAGGCTAGTAATGAGTAGATTTTTATGGTCTTGTTCTATGAGATGTATATAGAGGTGTAGGATTGTATGGGAATGAAATTTCCTTCATATATGGTTATGGAATCTACCATTCAGAATAGTGTAAGGATGGGGTGTTTATCGGTTTCTGAGGGCCTAGTCCTATGGGAGAGTGTTGGAGGATTGGAACTACCTCCATGTTGGACTGTGGGTGGGGATAAAATCATACACATAAATTGTTGTGTTTGGTTTCTATTAGACATAGGTGATGTGATGATGTGGGATTTTCGTGCCTATGTTTGGGAAGTGCATCCTGTATTCACCAAGATGTACCATGACATCCGCCGTTCGTAAAGGTGGATGGGAATGAAACATGAGGCACCCTATTTTACCATAAGGCTTTCAACCTGTCAGTAGATGAATTTGAAAAATAGGTTAGTAGATGAACATTTACAGTTATTACCTATTTCTGAGTAGGAATGGGATGAATTCATGATGTATATTTTGACCAGTTATTCGAGGCCTCCTTGAGGTAATGATGTTGGGTAGGATAATTTTGATAGGCTCACAATGTTTGTTCATTTTCCACTAACATGGCATACCTTCAATGTATATGATCAATGAAATTTGTATATACGAGAGATAGTATTACTTCATGGGGGCCCTAATACAAAATTTTCTGAAGGGAAATCACAATTTACCTCTTTTTTCTAGAAGTTTTTGATAATTTTTTTGGGTACACATGTGATATTGATCATGACACACCACACTCATAATGATGGACAACTAGATCACATTATTTAGGTACTTGAGAAATAATGTAATTTGTTTTGCGGATTTGTGGGTATATTAGGATAAGAATATTCCCCTAGTTATGTTAGCCTAAAATAATAGTTATCAAACGACTATATATGTGTCACCTTATGAGTATTTTTATAATAGGACATGTTGATCGCCTCTCTTCTAGTTATGGGAATTTGAGATAGACTTATTGGGACTGTTTTTAACAAAAAATTCTTATGATAATGTCTATTTGATTATTATTTGGATGGCTACTATGCAGTCATGATATAAATCTTACCCCGATCATTATCGAAGACATGTGGAGTTTGAGTTTGGGGATCAGGTATTTCAACGTATCTCACCTAGTTTGTGAAAAAATATGAATTAGAAGACAATGTAATTTTTCACAAAGATTTCATAGGAAATTATATATTCTTAAGATATTTAGTCCAATAGCCTATCATTTTTAGTTACATCAGATATACTAGGCCATGGAAAATGTCTTCCATGTATCATAGTTGTGTCATTATAACATAGAACCAACTCTAACTCTACAGCCAAATGAAGTGGAGATTTATATAGATATTTCCCTTAAAGAGCATCATATTCATATCACTTAAACAATCACAATTATTCTCCATGGCTAGTCAGTTCTACTAGTATAGGTGTTTTGTTAGCACGACCATTTACTAGATGAGTCTTGTGGGTGGGAGGCTGATATATGTTCTCAAGGGATAGTGTAATTATCATTTCATTCATGATCACCCATGGAAAAAAATTTAGGGACTAATTACATTGATGGGTGGATTTTTAGAGATCAGGTTTTCCAATGAGGTTATGATCAATTATTTTTGGTTTCAATTCTTGTTTTGGACTAATAAGAATACCTTTTGAGGTAATGGGGGTATCATGTGTGGGTACGAAGATGATATTTTATTTTATTTCTTGTTTTTATATGATATATAGTTGCTTTTTAGAAAAGGTGGAGTGGATTTTTGGTTTCCAGACACACTTCATCAGACTAACCATTAGCTAGACTAGGAAGATCCACCAGTCAACGAAAATAGGATTCACAACACAATTGGAATCACCAAACATCAGAACTAGGCCATCAGTATGAAAAATCATACCCAACACATCGAGAAGAGATAATAGATTTAGAATACCATAATATATCTTTTTTAGTAAGATATAAGGTGTTGAAGGATGTGAATACATAGAACATTCCAAATTTAATCTGATGATGCTTTGCTGATCATAGAGTTCTCATTAATCATAAAAGAGTGATTATACAATCTATAGTTTGTGGAAGAGAAGATAATATGATTAAATGATTTTGGGTTACTACTAATCAGTGCGAGGAACACTAGACACAATAGTATTTTTCTCATTGGTATGAGAATCATTGGTGTGACAATATTAGAATGATATAATATTGATCTTGTTGACATAAAAATAATTTCTAAAACCTATACATTGAAATGGGTTATGAATCCTATTAATTCAATATTTTTTGTATACATATTTTATCAAATATAATGTTCTATTTAAGGAAGAGTGTTTAAGATTTTTTTTGTTGGATACAATATTTCATCAGAAGGATCTAGATGAAAATAAAAGGATTATGATAAACAATGCATTTAACCATTTATATTATGTTGAATTGTATTGTAATTCGGTCATGAAAAATAGTTATTATTGTTTTATAAGTGGGTAAAGTGTCGTATAAAAATACTTGATACCTTTTCAATTGGTTTAATGTAGATAGTAATACATCACATGCATGATGATAATGGATAATTCTTCAGATCAAAAACTTCATCGGACATGGGATCATTGATCTGGGGAAATGATGAAATAGAGAAATACATTGATGATTTTCTAGACATGTACATGACTCCAAAGAATTTTTTGAATGAGGTTTTCAATGATAATGAATGTTCCCAATGTATTGAAATTATTATTAATTTGATACAAAGAATCAGTATGAGAAGACATGTAGTGCTTAAAAAAGGTCATCATAACTTTTTCCATTAGTTTTTCATTTTTTTTTACGAAGAATCAGCATGAATAATATGACTTGAGAAATATTTGTAAACATCATGAAGTATGAAGATTTGAATATTTTAGTTATTTTTTGAGAACTTACTAGAACTATTGATAATAGTATGCAGATAAAATGATGAATAATTAAATGAACATGAAATTTAGGAATTTTATATTTCATTGAGTGGGAAGAGGAATTAGATTTCCAACATTTTCAATTCTGAGGTTCCTATAAATACCAAGAACAATACATTTTATTCTTCTCTAAATTAAAATTTTCACATTTCCTAGAGTTTTGGAAATTTTGGAATAGGTATTGAGTTCAAAATAGAATTTTTGTTTTATTTTTACATTGAAGAAGATTATAGGAGTGATGTTCAATTTGACCATCAATGAAACATCCATCGAACTGTGATTCATTAGTGAATTTTCATAAGAGGGTGACTAATTTGGATAAATACATCAGATAAAGGTTCATCTGACCAAGTTCCGTAAAATTATGGAATTGTGATTCACTAATTTATTTTATACTCAATTGATGATGGAAGATAAGATTGACCATCGAGCTAAGGCTAGTCATATAGAGACCATTGGATTGAGATTATTGGACTGAGGTAAATCAGACTGACTTTTTATGGGGTTTTTTCTTCATAGAGTTCCTAGATAATGTTTCAATACTAACATTCCCATTATGTAATTGTTGATGTTCATGAAAATTTTATACTATTAAGGTTTGACTCAACTTTCTTGTGGAGGAAGCGATGACTTGCTAAAGTGTATTATAATGGGTGGATTTTAAAGTATATAATAGTGGATACATAGTAGTTTCTAAAAAGGCGTGATTGTTTTGGTGTGTTGTATAATTGGATCTATGAAATGGAAAACTATAAAGGATATTTGTTAGGTATATTAAACTATAGGGGGGATGTTTTTATGGGGATTTTATAATTGTTCTCTACTTGTGCCTCTGTATTCCAGAATGAAGATAGTGAAAAAATCCACGTTTGTGGGACCATCGATAATGGAAATGATTAGGTCATTCTACTAATCCTTGTAGAAATTGTGTGCTTCCTACTAAATATATTTGTTTCATATTAATGGTGATGATGAGATGTTATAAATGAGTGGATCATAACATTAATATGTTTTAGAGGTTAATAAGGTTCACTAATGAATTTAAGAACCGTTATTATAAAAGAACAATTAAACACTAGTTCACACCCACTCTCAGTGGTATCAATGCTATTTGGGAAGTGAAATTAGTATTAGAGAGTGTTCCCTTTGAAGGATCATTCCTTGAGAATGTTGGAATTTAATTATTTGAAAAATAGGGGTGTTTATAGTTTTAATTGAATAAACTATTATTATTTGAGGAATATGATTTTATCCTATCATACTTTACTTGTCCATGAAGTTGTAGGTTTCATAATATTCAAATTTCTTATAATCAATTATGATGTTATGAGAACTGTTGATAAGAAAAGTATTAATGTTGATAAAATAACACTGAATGCTTAACTCATGGATTTTTTAAATAACATTTTTTAAACAATAATGGGGTTCCCACCAACTGATAGAAAATGTGATATGTTGACAATAATCTATGATGTGAATAATACTATTAAGGAATCTAGGAATAAACATTGAAAATTATATTTGAATATTTGGAATTGGATGATGATTAAAGTATTGAAAGGTATATTACAATGGTAAATGATATTTTCTGTATCTTTAGATGATTTTTTAGAAGAATGGTGATTCTATAATTGTTATTTAACTTTTGAGATACGTCAAAGATATATTTGTTGCTAATGTTTTATAAAGAACCCCTATTTTTCTTATATAACAAATTATGTCATTTTAATAAGAAAACACATGAAAGAGTTTCAAAAATGGGATCAAATTATTTAGTATGATAGGAGAACTATGAAATTTGTAACATTAAAACATAAAAAATAAACGTTTATTTAGTTCCTTCATTTCTAGCTTCTTATTGTCCCTTGGGTTCTCCATATTGCAAGTTTTCACCTATGGATATACATGAAAAGGTGGTGGGATAAAAGTCTAGTAGGAATATAGAATAGAAAATGAAACAATATATCATTTGGTGAGCTCAATCATAACATCACCATAATAAACATGCGTGGATGAATGTGATAATTGAATGGAATAAGACAATGCATAAAAATAAAACCTCATGTCTTAGTGGTTATCTACCACACAAAGTTGTGAACAGGGATCACATCATGATCTTGCATATTTCATTTTTATCAAGAGATAAATAACATTACACAATGCATTTCAGTGTTATATAACTCCAATTTCACCCATCACATCCTAACATATATATTTCACTATATAATTCTGGGTGCACCCGTCACATCATAATAACTAAATTATCATGCATTACACACAAAATTTATATCAATATTGGATATAAATTAACTATTGGAAATGAATAGATATGATTCATAAAGAATAAATTGAGAAATTTGGGGTTCCCAACCTAATGAGGGAATAAAAATAGGATATAGGAATCATCAATCTTGAGTGATGAAGAAACACTCTTGGGAAGTGAAATTTTTATCAAAGAAGAGTTCTTTTAGAAAAGATTGTGTTTTTCATAAACACAATTAGAAATTATGTGAATTCCAAAAATGGTAATATAATGATTTAAAAATAATAGTTAAGTAATATACATAATAAAAATGGTGTCAAATATGGAGAAATGAAGGAAAGAAATTTGTGTATGAGAATTCCCATGACCTTGCATCGGAATTTTTTGTTCACTTTATTATCATGAATAATGACATTAAAATCATTAATTATGAACTAATGAACCTATTAAAAATTAATTTAATTCATTATGGTTGTAAAAAGTTCAATTATATCATTTCAGATGAGTTATATATTTTAATCAAATAATTCATGAGTGTCCATTTTTTTCAATTTTTCATGATCAGTTCACTTGATTACATGAATGTAAGTCCTTTTTTAAATGAGGATAAATTTCCAGAATTTTCACTATTTTTTATTAATGATATTCGAGTACATTAAAACATATCCTAATTAATTATTTTATATTCCATTAGGATTAATTATTATATATAAGATAATGTTATTCTTTGAGGTATGTTTTTGTTATTTTTTTATCACAATGAGTTCATTTGGTTTTATCAATTACTATTATGTATAAATGTTAGGTCAATAACATAAATATAGGCGTATCATAAAAATTAAAATCTTTATTAAAAATTTCTATTGTTTTTGTAATAGTATATATGGTGTTTAAGGAAAATGAATGTGCATTGCCGTTGATGTCCATAAATTGACCCATCACGGGTGAGGATAACATTTATATAATAATGGATTGAGAGGGAGGAGTTTAATTATGGATATTCAATTAACATGTTATAAATTAAATATATCTAAGGTAATAGAGTTATCATTGTATTTTTATTAAGATACATTAGGACAGAATAAGAAAAAAATAAAATTGAAAGGAATTTAAAATAAAAAGAGAGAGGATTGACCTATTGAAGTCTCCTCTTGAGATCCTACTTAAGGAACAAAGGCGTGGTATTTTAATGAGACCAATAGCTCTTGGACATGGAGGAGGAGCTACAAAATAAAATTGGGAATAATTTAGGAATTTCTAAAAGCTTCGTAAGTGTGAGAAGAAGATGGGGTGATGGGTTGTAATTTTAGTGGAGGAGAAGTGTGTTTTCTCAATATTATATTTATTAGTTATTTTTTTGGCTCATGAATATGAATAGTTTTATAATTATCTCAAAATATATTAAAATGATTATGGTTATTTATATATGTTGGTATTACATTAGTCTTACATATTCTATGACTATATAATTCATGTATTTATTTTTTATTATAAATTATATTATTTTACTTTTCATAAAAAATAATTTTTTTAGAAAAATCACAAAAATTCATCATAACCATTTTATAACCACTAGAATCAAAAAAAGAACTCCATTATATTAAATTAAGTATTTAAATATGATTTATTATATTTTAAATTAAAATCAACAATTACATAGAAAATACATATTTTATAATTATAACTGATTTTTTAACTCTTTGAAAATTACATAAGGTATAATAATATTATCATAAAATAACAACACATCTAAATATTAATTTATGAATACATTTTATCAAAAATAAATTTTTTGTTAAATAAATAAATTAATTATTAAATTGTAATTAGATATTTATGACTTCCAAAAATACCAACACATAAATATTAATTTTTAAACCAATTATTCACATATACTGTGATATGATAATACCATAATTTTAGTTATAAGTTGCCTAAAAATTATTTATACTTTCATGGGTGAGGTTACTATTTATAAGGTCAGTTTACAATTCCAAAGGCTCATGTTACAATTAAAATTGAAATGTTACAATTTAATCATTATTGGTTTCCTATCTTCCAAAAATAATTATTATTTCATTAATTTTTGTTTGTAATGTTTTTATTATGGTCTATAAGTGGAAATATGTGATTTACACTATATGAAATTACTATAATGAGGGAGTAATTAATTTTATAAAATATTGGATCATTAAATTCTTCCCCCCTTTTGAAATTTCTCCCATGAAATTTTATTTTACAGAAACATGTGAGGGTAAATTTCCTTCATATCCACCTTTAGTTCCCATGTTGTTTCATCATACTTATTGTTTTTCTACAACACAATAAAAGGGTGTATTTTATTATCTTGTTGAACCATATCTCATTAGTTCATAATCATTACTAGCCTCTCCTCATATGATATATCTTCTTCAATTCGTTATATCTCTTAGTTTAGTATATGTGAGGGATCTAGTATGCATGTTCTCAGCTATGATATGTGGAACACATCATAAACATGAGACATATTTGGTGAAAGTTAATGCTGATAGGCCATGGATTCTACATGATAAAGGATCTCAATCGGTCCAATATAACTTTTCCTAAGCTTAAATTTATATCCAAAATTAATGAGTCTCTTCTATGGTTATATAAGGAGGAATAACTTATCTCTATCATTGAACTCCATTTGCATATGATGATAGTCAACATTGCCCTATTTATGACTCTGAGAATCTTTGATATGTTGCTGGATGGATTGAATATTCTTTGAAATCTCTTGATCATGAGCAGTTCAATGTGGATTTCATTATCCAAAATCATCCTAACACATTGGAGTTCAACAACTATTTCTATATAGATATTCATATTTAGCCATTTCAATACATGATTGAATTTTATTTTTGTATGAGAAATCAACCAAAGGGGTTTTCTGATCCCATCTACCTTTGAATTACAGTGAGTACGATATGAGAATATCTTCAAGCATCTGAATATTCCTTTAACATTGGACATCAGTTTATTGGTGATACATCATGATGAAATTTAATTTAGTACTCTAAGAACATTGAATATTCCACCAGAATATAGATTTGAACTTGGGATCAGGAACAGACACAATCAATAGTGGAACCACATGTTGTCTCATATCATTATTCACGTATATCATTTAATGTTTTTCAACTGAGATATCTTACCAAATAGAGATAATTTGGGTTGTCTTAGTGAGTTGGTCTACCACAACTAATATATAATTATTTTATTTGAATGTAATTAGAAGAACCGTAAAAAAGTCCGCAATTACAATCTACAATTTCCACAAGGATGTAGTAAATGGTTTTATCATCCATTTTAACATATATATTTCTTCTAAAACATTCTAACATATTAGGAAAATCGAGATATACTCATAAATAACCATCTTCATGCTACCACATAAGAAGTTTTCATGGAGATTGTGGTACATCATGGTGCTTCTAGGATGGATAGATAATGATGATATATGAGAATTATCTATGTTATCACTCCTTATAGAAGGAGACTAAGGAACATAGGGCCTTATTCCAAACTGAATCACACCATCATCATCGATTTGGAATTCTAGTAGTTTAGAATTTTTTACTACATTCACCATCCTTTTTAACACTAGATCATCCCTTTGTGCCTCCATAATTTTATGTTATATAGATTTTTGGGAAACAATTTTTCAATATAAGATATATTCCACACAAAAATGATTTTTATATTCATACTTTTAATATCCAAAAATTTTGGGACTTTATCAATCGAAAACATCTATATAGTAGCAGGTTCATTTCTTTTATGAGCATCGCATACATTGATATCCTTGCCAGGAAAATATTGAATGGAGAAACATACACCATAATTACCTCCAACAATATCCTTTTTTCATTTTGATATCCTTTTGTGTGAATATATACTTTAGCATCTTGTGATTAGTATATATGTCACACTTCTCACCGTATAGGTATTGGACCAGGATTTTCACGGAAAATCATAGAAACTAACTCCAGATCATGTGTTAGATAGTTATTCTCCTGTATCATCGACATACATGAGGTGTAGGATATCAAATTATCATTTTTCATGAATACACAACATAAGTGTTTCTTTGAAACGTCCCTATAAACATATTACATTCTCCACATTTTGGTAATGTCAGTATAGGTGTAGTGAGAACCCTTCTCATTAGCTCCTGGAAGCCGTCATGACATTCTTCCATCCATATATACATTTCCCCTTTCCATGTTATCATCGATAGTGGGATTCATAATCCTGTGAGATTCATCAAAAAATATTTATAGTACCCTACTATCCCAAGACAACTGTAGATTTCTATGAAACTAGAGGGTCAATGTCATTCCTCAATTTCCTTTGTTTTTCACGGTTCTATGGAAATTACCTCAAATTTTATCACATTATCCCAATAATTTTAAATTATACATCCGAAAGTCACATTTCGAAACAAGGTATAAAACTTTTCATTATTTAATTTGTCCATCAAGAGCCTTTTATGTTATTCATTTTCCTCCATTCTCTTGCTGTACATGAGAATATCATCGATAGGCAGAAACATAATTTTTTTGAGGTAATTTATAAATGATGTATTCATCTGATCCATGAAGATTTTAGGGGAATTAGTAATTTTGTAGGTTATATCTAAAAAATCATAGTTCCCATACTTTTAATGGAAGGAATCCTTTTGAATATCGTCCTTCATCAACTTTTGCTCATGATATCAAGAATGGAGATCCACATTGGAGAAGTATTATGAAACTCGTAGTTGATTGAACAAGTCATCAATCAATGGAAGTTGATACTTTTTCATTATAGTGATCTTATTGTGTCCCTAATAATCGATACATAGATGAATTGATCCATCCTACATAATGAAATAGTGTACAAGACCACCACAACTTGATTACCTAGGTTATACGAACACTTTGATAGAATTCTCTTGCAGCTAATTATTTAAATCCTCTATTTAGATAGGAGACATACTATAGGGATATATTGGGATTGGATTATCCCCAAGTATTAGTTCTATTAAGAACTCTACCTAACGATCTGGTGGATTTCTAGGTAACTAATTATGAAATACATTAATGTATTCTCAAAAAAGATTCAATTTCCCCTAGGTTGATAATTTCCTTTCAGTAAACCATTTGAGTGAGGTATTATTATTAATATGGAATCAAAAACCTTATTTTTGAATAATTTTCTAAATAATATTCATCATCATTCTTGAATTATTAGAGGATCTTCGGATGGTTCTGAAAATGAAGAGATATATCCTTTTACCGAAAGTTTATATGTTCTCTATATAATGATATACAATCCATTCACACTATATCATAAAATTAAACCAAAGGATGTGTCACGAGATTCACTGAAAGAATATATATACTTGATCTAATAATTGAATAGTCCAGCACATTGCATAAAATGATTTCAAAACATGGTATTTTTTTAGATATCTCCACTCGAAGGATTTGGGTGGTCGATTCAATAGTTCTTACAACCATGACTCATATAGAGGAATGTGTAGATACTAAATCCAGTGTGAATTTTTCCATTGTTTACATAATAGGAATTGTACCTTGTACGAATTAATTTTCTCTCTCAAATTACACTATAGATATGGAATGTAATATTCCTCGATCCATTGAATTTTGTGGTATATGACACTAATTATCCATGAGGACTCAAGGTTTAGGGAAATTGCTAGCATATTTTTATTTCTCCATATAGTTGTAGCATTGGAAAATGGGTGGTGATATCATTTCCTCTACCAAATATTCCAAATTCGTCATTTATTTCTAACATTAATGAGATGGGTGGCCTTTTTTCCCACACTTGAATCATTTCACTATAAATTTCAGTTAGTTCCCGTGATGCATCTTCGAAAATTTTTGTCATGGGAGTGGTTGAGTTTTCTATCCACTTATCTCATTAGATCCTCTGTCTGGAAACTCCATCTTTTGTTTCTTATCTCCATATCCATTTGACCATTCTCCAAACACCATCTCCACTCTGAGATAACATTGAAAAACATCCTCATAAATACCAATGTATATAACTCCTAGATCCATTAGAGTGTCTTTATTTAACATAATAATGAGTCTATGAATTTTTCTATCATTATTGATAAAAAATATATGCCTAATTTAAATGCCTTGTGAAATTCCCCTCATTGTTTGTGACATATTCTCTATCCATTTTCATAAACTTTATGAATTATCTCCCCATAATTATATTAATAATTTGATATAAATACAAGTTATGAATAATTTTCATTATGTATTCCTATTCCAACTCTTAAATATCACCCCTCGACTTAGTCTTCTTAATCAAAACCAACTATTGGTCGGCCACTTTAGCTAAACGATAAACAGATAGGGTCACCTTATCCATCTCAAAATCATGAAGCCTAGAATATATCTTCTCCATCAAGGTGACCCATAGTTCAAAAACTAGTGGAATTGAAGATCCACTAAACATCGTTTGATGTTGCTACATAAGTCTAATGATATCCAGTTGTTCCATCTTAGGTGGAGGAGTATGTTCCACATTATTAGTGTTATTGTTTATAACATGAGACAACTGTGTAATAATAACCATGATATTTTTAACCCCACCACCAAACGCATTTGGGATTTCAATTGGGAAATCAATTCATTGTCCCTCAAAAGGGTTGTTTCCCTAGTTTCACCCGGTTCATACCATTTTCTAAAATACAGTATTTTACAAAAAAAACATAAGTTAAAATGTCATGAATAAATGATTTATTTGTATTTGTAATTAAGTTTATATTTATATTTTTTGTTATACCTATGTATATAAAATATTATTCTATTCTTAAATAAACATAGTCTTATTATAATGTATTTCACTAGGATTCTCTAACCCTAATTCCTGAATTTTCTAAACCTTGCTCTAATAACAACTATAGAATCCATGATTTATCTTATATATAATATTAAATCATTTTAAAGATAAAAAATATTAAATAGTTATAAAACCCATATCCAAAGGATTAGTATACTCAGATAAAATAGGTCCATACACAAATTTTTCAATATAAAACACAAACCATTATTTAATTACTTATTCTCTATCTTCATATTTTCCTTTGTCTTCTCTTAGTACAAGTAGTCACCTGAGGATATAGATAAAAACATAGGGTGACCTAAAATCCCAAAAAGTGGATAAATATGAAAATGAGACAATAAAACATTGGTGATCATTATCATAACATCATCATCATAAATATGATAAGAAGCATTAGATATAGACATGGAATGTGGAAATATATAAAAATGAAACATAATGTCTTGTTGGTTAACTGCCACATATAGTTGGGAAAATTCTAGATTCATGTTCACGCATATTTCACATTTCTCCTGAGATAAATCTGATTACAAAAAATAATTCTTGGGGCACCAGTCACAACATTACATTTAAATTATGCTATATAATTCTGGACTTACCAATCACATCATAACATTTACATTATCATGCAAGCCACAAATAATACATATCAATAATGGAAATAAAATAACACATGGAAATAAATATGAATCATTTCATAAATTATACAATCATAAAAATTGGGTTCCGAAATTAAAGATGTAATAACATACATTATATAAGAATCATCAACCGTGAATGAAAGAAAAAATAATCTCATGAATTATGTTTTTAAAAGAAGATTTCATTTGGAGAATTTTTTTTGTAAACTCTAGTATAAAATATTTATATCATAGAAAATTTAATATAACGATGAAGAAATTATATTTAAAGAATATCTAAACATGAATTGGGGTAAAAGTAGGAAAACCCAAAGATTGAGAGTTAGATTTGAGAATTCTATTTACATTGTGTCTAATTACATTCTTCAAATTAGTTTCCTATATAATGACATTAGATTCACCAAATAACATATTAAGAACCTTTTATACAAGAATTTTATTCATTATCTTGTTATTCATTTCATTTATTATTTACTATATGCATTATAGAGATTAATCTCATCATTTGGGAGTGTTCAATTTCTTTGTTTTCATGATCGTTTCACTTATATACAAGAATGGAAGTTCAAGTAAAATTCTCTTAAATATCTATAATTGTTATTATTTTTTATTATTCAAATAAGAGAATTTTAAATAATCTTATAATTAATTTTGAAATATACCATGAGGATGTGTCAATTTATAAAAATTAATGATGATCATTTTAGGTTAATTTTGGTTGTTTTCCGATCATAATGAACTAATTTTGTTTTGTAAATTAATATCATGTATAGTAGTTAGTTACATAAAATAAATATGATTTAATAATAAAAATGATACTATATATTAAACCATTTAATGGTTTTATTAATTTTTTTGGGATTAATTTTTTTAAATTAATGTGCATCACCCACGATGTCGGTAAATTGACACATCACATGAAAATATTTCATTTATATAATAATAGAATGAGAGATAACATTTTAGTGATGTATCTTACATTAATAATATATAATTCAAGTATATATTTTCTACTGGATTTATCATTCCCTTTGGATGAAGGGAGATGGTGAGATAATATGAATAGAAATAAAATTGAAAGGAAATGAAAAGAAAAATAGAGAGGATTTACCTATTAATTCTCCACTTCAGGTCCTCCATAAAGAAAATAGGATTGGTCTTTTGAATGTACTAGGATCTCCGAATTCTTGTATATGGGTTTGGTGTGTTTATTTAGTATAATTATATTCATGTCCCGATGCTTTAGAAGTGTGAGGAGAAGTTGGTAAGAGGAGTGGTGTTTATAGTGGAGAAGATGGGTGTTCTCTCAATATTATATTCACTAGTTTATTATTTTGGATGAAGAATATAAATAGTTTCCTAATTATCATTATATATATTAAAATAATTATGTATACTTCAATATTTTAGCCAAACATCAGCCTTACATCATCTATGACTCCATAATGCAAATATTTGTCTTTTAGTGTAAATTATCATATTTTATTATCCATCAAAATTAAAATATTTTAGAAAAATCACAAAAATCCACCTTAATAATTTATCGAGATGAATAATCCAAAAAATATAATACATTTTATTATTTTTTTTATAAATATTTTTTAATTATTTAATTAAAATTTGTAGTTACTTGGAAAATATGTTTTTAAAAATTATAACTCATTTTATAACACTTTGACAAATTACTTGTGGTCTCATAAAAAGATATTAAATTCATAATGAAAAAAATTAATGAAAAAATACATCTTATGAAAATAAATTTTATTTTAAATTATTAAATTAATCAAAAAATTGTAATTAAATATTTATTACTAACAAGAAACAACACGTAATTAATAATTTTTATAGGAGTCATTTACATAATCCATGATATGATTATACCAAACATTCATTTAAAATATGAACAAATTTTAATTATACTTTCATGGTTGTTATAACAATTCATTTGGTTGATTTACTATTAATAAGTGTCATATTACTATGTGTATGGTCAGATTACTATTTAACAAGCATTACTTCCCTAACATCATGAATTAATTCTTCCCTAATTAATTGATCATAAATAATGTTTTTATTATGGACAATAAGTTATCAAATTCTATTTACACTATATGAAATTACTATAAAAAGATATTAATTATATTGATTAAACATTGGGTCATTATATATTTTCTTTATAATGTCATAAAGATTTATCTTTGGAAGAACATTCCAATATTTTTGTGGAATATGTGATTATAAAATACCCTACATTTAATATAATGGTTGATAGAGAAATTAATTTCAATTCATTGTTAAATGAGAAAAAATTTAAATAATCTTAGAAAGATTCCTTATTTTTATGAGGAATAAATAGAAACCACATATTTCAATAAAATTATTTTCGTCCTCTCTAAGAAAAACAACAAGTGAAAATGTAAAAGTAAAACCCTAATATTTTGGAATTATGATGAGAAAAGTAAATTTTTTACATAATTTTCAATTTAAGAATATTAATAACTATTAGTTTCAAGAGGATGATAATAAACCTTAAAAAAATTGAGTAAATATAAGGAATTATTTCATTTTGAAAAGAAGATGAAATGTTTTTTGAGTAGAAGAATGATGAATGATTCATCATCTGGTGACGAATTAGATCATTAACTCCACATCATTACTTATTAAATGAATGGAACTAATTATTTAAATAGTGATGATTTCTTTTAATTGATTATGGAAATTTATTGTACTCTTAAAACAAATTTGGAAAAATATATTGAGAAGAAAACTCATCTCAATAATGAAATTTGGATGTTGGAGATTAATGAAAAATATATATAATTTAGAATGATTAATGGATGAAGAAGTAGGAGAAAATAATAAATTTTCATATATATTATATTTATAATATTGGACAGATTGAAATATAATAGAAAATCTATGAAGAATGATCAGCTATAAATGTGAACCTCAACCTAAAGTAATCTACAAATGATGAAGAAAATAATTAGATCCCCTTGAAGATAGAGGAATTAAAAAAACAAATTCTAGTTGTTCTGAATATTTTTTTTGATAATTAATAGTAGTATTAGTTTGAAACATAATCAATTATTCTAAAAACATAACATGATATAATAAATATGAGTTAATCCTTCACAAAGGTAGTTGATGTTAATGATGAAACTTCTAAATAATGTGAAAATAAAGGCTTATAAGATTATGTTTTTAATAAAATTTTGTTCACCGAAAAAGATAAAATCCTTAGGAAAGTATAATCATTATAATTGTGGTCTATAAATTGTGAATAAAAAACAAAAAAATGTTCTAAAAATGTTCACTATCTATCTGAAAAATCATGATTCAGTGGACATTGTCTTTGTTGTTGCACTTTTAGACAAAACAATCATTCATGATGGTATAACATGTCTTTACCAAGACACATGTTTTAATAAAGGTGGCCTATAATGATAAAATAATATCAAATCTTCCAAAAATATTTTTGGAACTAAAAAATGAAAATAAGAAGATGTTGAAATATGAGTATAGCAAGAATAATGATAATATCGAAAAGGAAAATCATGAAAGGAAAGAATAAGTAGTAACTAATCTAGAACAAGTTTCCTAGGAAATATATTTATAAAAGTCAAAAATATAAGTTCAATAAAAGGCGAAGAAAAAAATTTATGAATTTGAGAAAAAATATGATAAAATGTTGTCAACAGTTGTTGATTTGAAAATTTGGAAAACATATAAATGGTGTCAGAAAGAAATAATTGTTACTCAAATTTATTTGACTATCCTGGCATATTAAGATGAAAGAATGAATGTGTCTTTTAAAAACCAAATTAATATAAAAGTTACTATGGAATATAATATGGTGACGTATTTTTCAATGGAATATGAAGATGAAATGAAACTAGCTAGAAAATAGGATAAGGATGAATAAAAGGAATAAAATACATGAATTGAAATATCTAAGAAAAAGAAGAAAATGTAAATACTGAGAGAGGAACCTCAGTCCAAAATATGCTTATAAGAAACTATGGTTGTTCCACCTAATTCCCAAAAACATTTTTTTACTTGTATCAACTTCCATATAATTGAAATAGTTAAATAAGGAATCTATTTATTCAGTCTCTTAATTATCTTGCAAATGAAATTAATGAGGTTATAAAATATGATTTTTTGGAAGGTTTAGTTTATATACATGAATATTCTGAAACTTTTTTTGAGATGGGTGAATATTATTATTATAAAAACAAATATTCTCATGAATTTTTTGGGAAATGAGAACTTTGAAAGAATAATTTTAATGTATTAAGTGAAAGTTGATTCATAGAAAACATTGCTAACCATGATTATTGACTCTTATTTTCTACACTAGGGTATCCCATTTAGACATTAATTTGTTTAATAAATGTATTTTTTTTTAAAAATCATGTGATTTATATGTAATCTAAAGGAAAAATTTCTAGATTTTGAGATAAAGAGTTCAATCATTTAAGAATGAAAAAAAGTAGACAATAATGATTCAGAACTATCATGATGGCCGCTTTGAATTTTATTTTCATTAAGGGATAATGAAAAATAAAATGGGGGAAATATTATAATTTGGTAGAGTTAGAAAGGGATGTGGAGAATAATAATTAGAAAATTAAAGAAACCAATGGTTTTATTCTGAGGTGGGTACTGAAAAAAAAACACAGAGGGAAGAAATTATTAGGAAAATGTTGATTCATGGATGAATTTAATGTCCTTAAATGATAAATGGATGATGATGAGAACATGTGGAGTGGAGTTATATTATGGACACATGTCATCATACTAACCATTAGACTTACTAGGATGATGCATCTATTATAAAAAATTAGAGAAAAAACACTAAAGGAAACACAGAACATAATACCTAGGCATTGGTAGAATGAATTGATCTTGTCCCATAGGCATGAGTCAATAGATCCAAAACATCAAAATGAGAAATTTTTTTAAATTAAAAATATGTTTAAAGGATATTATTTTATATAACGTTCCAATTTAAATCTGATCATTCTTTTTTATTCATGATGTTATCATAAATTGTGATGAATTTTTGATATATGCTGGAGTTTGTGGAAGAGAAGAGAATATGTTGTATAATATTATGGTTCATGCTCATTACTATAAGGATATATGTACACAAAACGATGTAGATTAATTTTATGGGAATAATTGGTGTGAAAATATATTAATTTTGGAATATTTATTTTTTTAATGTAATGAAGTCACTTCCGACATCGATCCATTATCATGGGTTCTGACACTGATTCATTAAATATTGCTAGTATCCTTTTTGTAACAGATACAATGTTTTATTAGAGGGATAATAATTATGAATGTTTGGATTTTGTGGAATAGATAATCCATTTTATGGATTTATTGATTGATCAATAGATACTAATCAACAACATATATGTCCATTTACATCAGGTAGAATTGTATTAACATTAGTTCATGAACAAAATTGTGTATTGTCTTCCAGGTAGTTCAAGAGTCATTGAATAATACTAGACCCCGATTCACTAAAATGATGGAGATATAAATGAATCAGATTATTTTTGACATTGATAACGTGATCGGAATCATAAATTCAATGGATTTTGGATAATTATTATGAGGAATTAAATAAAAGGGGAAATAATTTGACAATATTTTGAATATGTGCTTCCTAAAAATGTACATTTTTATGGGAATTTTAATTCTAAAAAATTTTCTCAATGTATTAACATGTTTTTTTAGTAGATATAACATCCATATATGAATACATTCAGTGTTTACCAAATTTCATCATAATTTTTCATCTTTATTTTTTCAAATATTTTCATCATAATGAAGAATGTAATTGAAGAATGGGAAGAAGGAAATGTTTATAAACATAAATAAGTCTAATGATTTGATTAGATTTCAGAATATTCAATATTTTACTATAAGTATTGAGAATATTTAAAGGAGCAAAATATGAAAACATAAAGGAATTTGAAAATCTATTATTTTGGATTTCATTTAGACATAAGAGGAATTGGTTATCACTGCATTTGCATTCTAAGATTCCTATAAGAAGAGACAAAAATACATTTATATTTTTCTAAATTGAATTTTTCACACGTTCTATAGATTTTAAAATTTTGAAGTAGATATTGAGTTCCCAACCAGATATTATGTTTCAGGTTGATGATAAGGTTGATTATAATGGGGATAACCAATCTGGTCAATGAAGATATTTCCTTCTAATGAGGTTTCACCATAGAAATTCCATCAGATTGAGCCTAATGGAATGAAATACTGTATAGCAAGGTTCATTAGGATATTTTCCATTATGAACATGAATTTCGAGTTTCTGATTTATTTCCTACTCAATTGAGGATGGAAGAGAGGAAGGAGAATTGAACTGATTCAAATCAAATGAAGACCATTAGACAACGGTTACCGAACTTAGGTAGATCAGACTGAATTTAGAAACGGTTGTTTTCCAAACATGGTTTATGGTGAATGTTTCAATTCCATGAAGTCCCTTCGAAAATTTCAGATATTCTTGATGATTTTACCTATGTATAGTTTTATTAATAATACATGTGGAGTAAGTGAATATATTATGAATTGTATCATAAAAGAAGGAAATTGAAGGTTGTAACTAGGGATACATAACAATTTCTAGAATGACATACTTTTTTTGATGGGTTGTATCACCAATTATGGAAATGTGAATAATAAAAATCATAGTTTGGGTGTATAACACACTATAGAAAGAAAATATCTACAGGTATTGTAGAGTTTTTCATTTCTTGTAACTTTGTATACTGGAAATAATATAGTGAAACTATCCATGTTTTTGGCACTATCGAACATCACAATGAGTATGACATTGTATCAAACCTCGTAAATATCATATTTTTAATTACTTTTATATTTTTTTCCATATAAAATATTTTTTTGTTATGTTATACATGAGTGGATAAAAAAATTATAATGTTTTAGTGTTTACGATAGTTTACTAAGGATGATAACAAAAAATTTTATAAATGAAAAAGGAACTGTAGATTCACCCGCCCCCACATAGTGGTCTTGGTCATATTTGGGAACAATAGTAGGGGTGTCTGGGTCTTTCTCGGAGTCTAGTGCCTACCTTTTAAAAAAATAGACTATCTAAATAGTTAGGAGAAACATTTTGGAGAAGTGTTCACAATTACCCCTAACCATGTAGGGATTGATATAAAGATATAAGGAGACACAGAGTTTAATGAAAACATGTGGAAGGTGTCACACACTCATGTGTTGTCCTTTGTATTCTTATAAAGTGTTTTATTCATATTTTTTAAATTATTTGGAATACAATGTGCATTATTTGTGTGAGGATTCCCTTTATATATTTTAGGGCTCATGTTTTGTGCACGGTTTGGCCAACCGAGTGACCAAACCTTGCAACCCAGATATTTTGGGAAAAAATGACCATTTCACCACAAATGAGTTTAATGTTTAGACCATTAATTTTGTTATTTTTTATAGTGCATAGGGGAGATCTTCTTCCACCCATTTCAGTAATTTTAAATACTAGAACTAATCTTGGATACTTATATTTCTTCTGAACTCAAAATCAAACACAATTGGTTGTCTTGGATACTTGAAGATGTGTTCAACATTAAATTTATATTTTTATTCAATCGAATTGATATTGACTCAGTAATTTAGGTGCAAGGTAATATTCCCTATTTCATGGTTCTTCATCAATTATTCATTTTTTAAATGATCTTGAACGAATGAGAAGATGATACTTGATGATCACCCTACTATGGACCTATGGTATGTTGTCTATATATTTTTCCTTCATTTTGGTTTTTTATAGTGATTATTTAAATTTCCCCACCATCCAAAATTTTGGGTTGTGTCCCATTAATTAATTGAATAATTGTGTGGAATAAATTGAAACATGTTTTGGATAACCTATAGTTCCTTGTAATTCATTGAGGATTTTTTCCCAACCTAGGACACCCATGGTGTGTGACATGTATTATCCCATTCGTTTTCCAATTTTTATACATCCCATGGGGACTTTATGACCATGACTAGTTAGATAGATCCAATTTATAATTGAATTCAACTGTATTTACTGAATAAGATATGGTTTTACTCTGTTTCCATATTATGCTTGAAGTCAATTTTTTTACAATTTGAATGTGGATTGTAATATGTGTTGGATGAACTCATGGTATGGAATGATAATTTAATTTAATGTTTAATAATTACATAAGATGTCTTGTTTATGCTAAACCATGGGCATGATAGTGGCAGTGGATCCCTTGGATGAGATTTCTCATTGGGTAATGATTTTTTCTGATGCCTTGGGCCTTGCTACTCCTTGGATATAGAAGTTTTGGGCTTATAGTGGACATGGTCTATTGACATGATCCTAGTACTTCAATTTATGTATAACTGAGTTCCCATTGAGATTCTCTTAGGACTCAATGAGGATGTCTTGGTTCACTATACATTGGATATGCCACCGTGGGGTCTGACACTTTTTCTTATTATTATCAACCATGATAATTGTGGCATGCTTGATTATTCAGATTGAATATGATTTTCTTTATATAAATAAAATACATTGTGGTAATGGATGATATGAGATACTGTGTATTTGTCACATTCATGGTGTTTAATTTCTTTCTTTATATCTTCCTTCTTAATGGAGTTTGACATCTTTTTTTGTAAGGTGATTTGTTTGTCCAGATTGATCTACTTTACATTTATCATATATTCTAGGGGTATATTCCAACTTTATTCTATAAATGTGATATACATTTCACAAAACTTATCTAGAATTTCATACCCTGAAATTTTTATAGACACTGATGGTGATTTCCTACTAAGATTTTATCTCACACCTTGTCTCGGGCAACCGTTAGGTACCCAGAAAGACTATATTGATTCAGGTAGGGATCTTGTCAATATCCAATAGTAAGATTATTGTATTTTTCTATTCTTAGGAGTATATTAGAACATGACAGAATTGATTATCTTGACGCTAGCTGAGCTAGTTCTTTTTTTCATTTTGTATATGCGTACTTGTATTGTGAGGATTTGTGTACTACAATTTTTGCTACATTATAGAGAACAGATTGGACACATCATTTTATGTGATATTACCTATGAGAGTTTTGTATATATTTCTATATTTCTATGAATATACCTTTTTCTGTTACTATACATCATCAACAAATGCGTGTTACTAATCCAGGGTATAGTATTTATTCATACTGCTTATACATTCTAATTATTGATTTTTATATTTGGATGATTTGAATGTATGTTCTATGAAACTCTATTAATAATGGATTAGTCTCCCTTTTGACACAACCAATGAACATTATTCTAGTCGGGTGACATTCTTTAATTGTGGAGATGTGCATGATGCCCTGTGATCGTCCATATCAGGGCTCCATATAGTGGAATAATGATTGGGATGTAACAAACGAGGAGGGAGTTTTGTCATTATGGTTATTCTACCCTTTATTTTTTAATTTATTATGATTTTTTATTTTATTGACCCAGTGGGTTATATTTCTAACGTATGTATACATTTTTAACATGGATTCATTGTTGTTATAGCATGTCGTCATTTATTTTTCATTTATGACCAACCATTGGATATTATTCTATACACATACATTAATGTCATACGATGGTTCAATTATTTATCTAGTTTTTATGTGATGTTACCAGGAGTAAAATCTCTCTTGGTTGATTATAAACACTCTGTTCTCACAAATAGTCTCTAGGATAAAGCTCATCATGACTAATCTAACATATTCCACGAGCTCATTCATGGTTCCAGATTCCCTGAGATGGGGCATTACACACACCCATACCCACACAAATACACACAAATTGAAACACCCACAAACACCCACACCAAAATCTTCACACACTAATACTCAATCCTACCAACAGTAATGCATAATTTCACACCCACTCTGCTCAACCCCACATCCATCCTCTAGAAATTAATTTTTTTATCACTAAAATGTGCAAATTATTTAAGCATATTTGAAAGAAAATAGTTATTTTGATTTTATAAAAATCCATGATAAGGACACTATTTATCATCACATGTAATGTATAACTACATCTTTTGTTAATTTAGTGTCAGTTGAAATGTAACTTTAACAATAATAATAAATAGCGACACAACTATAAAAATCATCTTTTTTAGGTATTTTTGTTGTGTCCCCAATCAATGCCATCACCACCCAAACCTAGAAACATAAGAAGAAATCGAATAACATTGACACACATTATTTTACAAAAAAAAAACTCATTCACCCTCCCCCCCATAGATAGTGCAGTGTACTGGAACACCCAAACTCACCCACACCAATGCATTATAAATTCCTATTTTATTTGCTAAAAATATTCTAATAATTTGGTCATTTTTATAACTCAATAAATTTTTTTGGGGTTAAATATTTTCTGATAGATACAGTTCATCACTACTAGAAAAATATATATTCCTAAAAACTTTTTTTAAAATTGAAAAAAAAAATTCCATTATAATCACTAAAAAAAGTTAGTCAACTGGAAAAATATTTCTTTAAACGTGTTTAGGTACTGCTCTCATGCCTTAATTTAGTGTTGCTACACTTCCCCCTCTTTCAAGACTCACTCTTATCCCACCTCCCCCCCACATATTCATCACATGTATAAATTACCCCCTTTGTAATTACTCCAACCCACCCATCATCACTACCACCCTCCATATTAAATTATGCACACATGTATTTGGTCTCGACACATTCATGTTAAAGGAGAACACTTTTACCTCTAATCTAATGTGTTTTATTATGTATTTTTGTATATATCTATTTATTTATATATATTAACATAAATATTTTTTAAATATTTTTTTATTCATATATTAATATTTTGTATAGGAATATTTAAAATACAATTACAAAATATATGTTATATATGTGTGTTTACACATAGAAACACGTATGAGTTTCTGTATGTGTGTAATATATATATATATATATATATTAATAATTTACATATAATATAATATATGTATAAATATATTAAACTTATATTGATAGACCATCCCCTTAGTGAGAGTGATGGTCCTATGGTTCTCCTAGTTTTCGAGTTTACAATAATTTGGGTGTTGATTTATCTTATGGGTTCCAATCAAGAAGCATCTTTTTACTACTTATTACCATAAAGAATCACCTATTTTCCCTCTACTTCCCTAATCACCTTATTATTGACCAATACTTCCTGAATCCATTCCTATCACAATTTACATGAAGCTTGATCCCCCATTTAGTTATTGACACTCCAGATTTTGTCCAAGGAGATTTGGATCACGATCTAATGAAACAATTGACTGGTTTTGTGAATTCAAAAAAATTAATGGAGAATTTTTTAATATAAAAACATAATGATGAAATTATACTAATGTTAATGGGTATTTTAACATTTGGTAAGATCGTTATGAAGATATCTCTTAAACTATTCAATCAAAAAAATATGATTCAAGTCATTTGGCACCGAGAGGATGGAGTTGAAATATGAGTTGTCTGATCTGAGCTTCTGGTTATCAAATTCATTAATGAGGGAGAAAAATGTAAGGTCCTCCATGGTAGGTACTATATATTTTATAACCTTATATTTGTGATGGTTTATTTATAAAATTATGTATACCTTCTAAATTTATCCTTTTTTAAATATCCTTCATGGATTCAATGCACTAGAATCCATTTCAATGGAATATTGGAGTGTGTTCTAATTGATATTTGGATCATTTCAGTTCCATCATTCAATGGGATCAGTCGGACCATTTGGGGTCCCTCATTTATAATTATGGGGATGATGTATGTGGATACATCGCTTTTACATGGTACAATCCTTGTCTTAGATAACACAGTGTTGTGGGTCTCATGTGAGTAATTTTTTTCCCATTTTCTGTTTCTATTCATTTTCCATGTATGTGGAGATATGGACTATGGTTCTATGTCATAGAATGATGTTTTTAATATCATAATTCAATTAATCCCTTATTTATGTGCAAAAAACTAGTAGATACACTTTTTTTCATAATCATAATGTTCTAGAGATAGATAATTTATCTTTAAAGCCTTTAAAATGAATTCAGTAGCTATAAACAATAACATCTAAATGTTGGGGTCACCCAACATTCATTATATAAAACAACGTGCCTTTATTTTTTTCTACATATCCCAATGTAAATTCCATTATATGTACACAAGACTCTTAGAAATAGTATATTGGGTTGGACCCTCGCCCAGAAAGGGATGAAACTAGCCCATTCAGGTCTGAATGCATGTTCTGAGGTACACCATTACACTTTTCCCAGAAAAAAATATTCATCGACCCCTAGAATTTGGGTAGACCTTATCATGGATATTATCTTCTTGATCCTCTAAAAATCCATTCAGAGGAAAGTGACACTATATATGGATTGATGAGACCCATTCCCAAAAACCATATGACATGGAAGTGAAAAATTTGTGTGGACCCCCACTATAAGACCCCTATGTTGGTCCCCTATGGATCAAAACATTATATTGAATCCACTTTTTTGTGGAACACCTCTCTAGATTTTTTATTTTTTGGGGGATGAATCACTTCTTGAATTATCTGACTTGGAGGTTGGTTTGAACCATACCGACATAGGGAAATGAAAAGATTTTGTTTGAAATACTATTGGATTTTAAATCCATTCATAGATTTCATAATCCATCAATGGAGTTCTATGTACAACCCTAACATGGCATTATTGTCTGGGACTATGTTGGAAACCAAATACATGAAAGGTATTTCTATAAAATAAAGTTTTTAGAACATATTTTTTGTTGTACATTTAAGAAATGTTGTGGAATTTTACTATTTTGGAGATATGATCATGTTGGATTAGTGGTAGGATATCCTTAGGACCACATTTCCTTCTCTTTTGGGAATCCTAGGGAACCTTAATATTAGGCTATTTGTTTTTATGGTTTGATGCTTTATAATGAAAATTGGAAATCATGGGAGTTTAAAAATATGTAAAAAATAGGCATCGTTTTCCCATTATATATGGGGGAGATTTAAATGAATTACTCAACCATCATAAGGATTCTAGTTGCTATATATGGTTTAATTCCACCATATAGTAATTTCATGATTGCTTACTCTATTCTGGCCTATCTAATCTAGGCTAATCAGGGATTCCGTTAACTTGGTTACATAGATGTGACTACACGTCTAGAATTTTTGAATGGATTGGTAGGTTATATATATCTGGAGATTGAATGACATCATTCCCATGTTATGTTTTTTCCCACCATCCTCTGGTTTATTCTGATCATTTCATTATTTTTATTTATCCTTAGGTAGTTTATTTTGGCATAATAGATTTTTGAGTATTCCAATTTGAATGTACATGGCTCCATAATGACGAATACAAGGAGGTGGAATAAGTTATATATTCATCCTACCCTGATCATATTTGGGATAAAATTATGTTTGTGGATTTATAGCTATAGCGCTTTAGCCTAGACAACTGTAGGAATTTCAGTCAAATGATTATGATGTTTGAGAAAGCTCTTATGAGTTTCTACAAGATTCTCATTCCTGGAAATGACTACCAGGATGAAATTTGTTTGAAAGAAAAATTCAATTATTTTTTGAGGGATAAATAGAGCTACTAGTTCTCTAGGTCATTAGAGTCCTCCATTAAATAGAGTTTCTAATATACCAATTTATTCCATAAAAATCATCATCTATAAGAAGAAATAATTATATTTATGAATTTTATGTTGAGTATGGTAGTTTCTATTCTAATGGGGTTATGATTTAAGAGAATATAGGGTATTTATTTAAATATGTTTATCATTCCAAGGGTGGTTCCTACCCAGGTGTTCCTCTAAGTGGTGTAGAGACTAATGTTATTGTGGCTATGTTTGTGGAGATAGATTTGGAAATCTCAATGGAGACAATTGTGGAAGTCCTGAGGAGTATTTCCTCTTCAAAGTCTCCTATCCTAAATGGCTTTCATGCTATATTTTAAAGATGTTTTGGAATATTGTGGGTTCATATGACTTATTTTTGATAAATGGTTTTTGGATGATAATGATTATCAAGGAAAAATTAAATGAAACCCTAATTAATATGATTCCAAAAAAATTATTGATGTAAATCTCAGATATCAATATTGTTAGTATCTAAAAGACAGTCTTCAAACTTTTCCCAAAGGTGTTATTACACTACATGGAGAGGATCATACCTTCCATTAGTTCTAAAAAACATTGTCTCTTTGTTCACATGAGACTCATTATGGATAATTTTATGGAGGCCCATGAAATCATTCATTCTATGAAAACCTTTTATTTTCCTATGAGTGGGAATATAACCTAGAAATTAGATATGTTTAAATTTTAGGATATGTTGGAATGGGATTTAGTTTATTTGGTTTTGTTTCTGTTGGGTTCTTGCCCATAGTGGATGAGAGAAGTCATTAATTGTTCTAATAATGATTCATTTAATATTGTGGTTTCATGGTTTTCTCACCAATAATGTACAGATCCATCTAGTGGGATTTGGTAGGGTGACCCCCTTTCCCCTATAAATTCTACATGGTTTCTGAATTTTTATCTCATCTCTTATCAAAAGAATCTTTGGACAAAAATTTCAATGGGGAGAAGGTTTGTTAGTTTTGTATCACCATTACTCAGTTATTATTTGTTGTTGAATGCATCCTCTTCTCAAGAGAAAATATCAAGGAGTGTTAAGAGGTGCTTAAAATTATTGATTCCTTCACCAATTCGTCGAGCCAATGAGTCATCACTGATAAATAAGATTCTTCATTTTGTTACAGTCTTCAAGAAGGATGAAAAATTGTAATCTTTGATTTTTGTGGCATAAAAGTGGAGGAAAAGAATAATAAATATTCGGTCCGTACAACAGTCTTCAGGCTATCAAAAAGAGATGTTTAAACACTATTCTTGATAAATTCCATAGAAATGTTTATGCATGGTCCAAAAAGAAACTTTTTATGGTTTTAAATTAAGTTCTTATCAAATGATAGGCCCATGTAGCCCCTTTACTATTTATTCCTTTATTCAATCTTTTGGTTTAGTTTTTTCATTAATATGATTAATTATTCATGCATTTTTTATGGGTTCATTCTAATGGAATAAAAAAACTTCATTTGGATGATTTGGATAATCTGTGTGTCTCTATGGATGGTTGTGGAATTATTTTCACAGATAAGATCATTTTTAATGAAACCCTTCTTGTTAATAATTGATGGACCATAATTATGGAAATAGATTATTTGTGAGGGAATTTTGTCAAATCATTGTATTAACCTTATGGATACTTTCATGAATTGTGTATGGGACCTACAACAACTTTTTTGGAGAAATTTTAGGGATCAATATTTTTCCTTAATTATGGCCTTTCTTGGAGACTCTCTAGTTGTACCTTTGTAACATTTGGAGGACCCTAGGTTTCCTAGTTTTGATATTTTTAGGCATTATTCCATTCCTCCACCTTGTATTCATAATTCATCTAATATCGATATTATGACTAACGATATGAGAGAATTAGATCCCCATAATCAGGATTCATGGTTCTCTGAGATATAACAAGACATTATCTGTGTTATTCCAGTGGATCCTGGGGCTAAGAAGGACACATTGTGTAGGAGTGATTAATTTTTGAGCTCTTACATTTTCAAATATGGTTATAGGCCTTGTCATAGGAGTAGTACTATATCAGGGATATTGGTATGGAATCCCCTATGGAAGTTAAACACTCTTTTAATGGAGAAACTATTGACTTGTAAGATGTAATGTGGTTTCCTACAAACCTTCATGCATCTCAAGGGTATAAATTTATCTTATCATTCTATGTTTCCTCTTTGTGGGTCTCCCATTGAAACCCATCTTCACTATATATTCAACAGACATGGGTTTTATGGATATGGTCATCTTTTGAAGTTATGGATTATGAAATTTGGGAAAATCATTGGGATAACAATCTCATTGTGGGGGAGTGGTTTTATTCCTTCCCGACTCTAGATAAGTGGAGTATGTGTATTTGTACATGGTTTATTTGATGTCACTATAAATCCTTAGTTTATTTATTCATTTTTTGATATTGATAGAATTTTTTCTGCAATGATGGGAAATTAGGGATCTA
The DNA here is from genome assembly GCA_963277665.1 of Viscum album. Lineage (NCBI taxonomy): Eukaryota > Viridiplantae > Streptophyta > Magnoliopsida > Santalales > Viscaceae > Viscum > Viscum album. The sequence goes on from OY728120.1 coordinate 1,691,685,118, forward strand.
TTTTTCTCAATTTGTTTGTCGTGGGGGGTGTTATTCCTCACCAATCCGCCCATCCTCCCCCATCTAGATAGATACCTAGACCCTTGAAGACCTTCAAGGTCACTACTGATGATTCGATCCCTGCAGTTGATAGGGTTTTCAATGGGGCTATTATCTAGGAACAAAAATGTTCTCTTATTATGGCTATTAACTATTTTGATGATGCTTACTGGATTACATCAGTGAACAAGGCCAGAAACATTTGGCATGGGTTGAAGTTTTTACATTCTAATGGATAAAATGAAATTGTGATTGAATCTAAATACCATGTTATTATTTAAATTTTTAAAGGGCGTGAAGATGGTCTCTAGCCTTCTCAGTCCAATATAATTATGATTATATATTTGGTACCCTTTTTTTCTCCTTGTGTTATGTTCTATGTTGGGAGAGTGTGAAATTGGGTGGTGAACAACATGACCTAGTGAAAGGGTGACCATGTATCTCTCTATTACTTTTCATCATTCCCCCTAGATCCATATTCCTTGGTCTCTTATAATTTATTCTAGTTAGAGATTTTTCTTTCAAATCTATGTATAAATTCCATTATATACTCACAAACAAACATAAATATATATAAACAATGTATATATAGTTGTATAATTATATAAATATCCATACATTTTAATAAGTATAATAAAATTTTTATTTTATTAAGTAAATTTTTGATAAATGTTTATTTTCATCTAGTATATATATATATATATATATTACATGTAAAAATGTTTAAATATCTATTTCTAAAATTATTTATTCTATGTAGATATATATGAATATATATCTGTATTGAAATTTTAACTTAAAAATTAAACTAAAATATGAAAATAACTAAAATATCAACCACCTAATATCTATATGAATGTAATATTGACGAATAAATAAAATATTATCTGAAAAAAATGATATTACCTCTTCAAAGAAGCTAAAATTCCATTTATTATTCAAAAATATATATTATCTCATCTAAAAACACAGTTTTTAAGGCCTTTTAAACCATTTGTGACTGGGAAAAAATACCGATGTAGGACCCCTGTTCAAATTGAATTAATCTCTTAACAAGATTCAATTTGATATCTTTTGGATCTAAAATATACAACTTGATCTACAATTATTTTTATTTGATGTTCAATCATATTTATATTTCCATTAATCTTAATTAATTAATTTATTCATTATATCATGAAATTAGTTTGAATTCTTATTAAATGATATTGATTTTAAAATTATTATTTAATATTAATTTTCAATTTAATTAATTATTTTTTTAAAAAAAATATATTATATGTTAACTTTTGATAATTATTTAGTAAATATAAATGATTAATTAGTAGTGACATATGAATTTGGGGACAAATTTTAAAAAGGTAAATGATTAATTTTCCAATTCCATAATGATTAGGAGAGAATTTCGGTGAAAATTAATATTTTATAATTCATCAAATTTTATGAAAAAAGAGGGAAACCATGGGTTTAACCGAAAACAATTACATAAAAATTAAATTTCAGTTTATGCCACCAAGAATTAACCTATTGATATAATTTCAAATAAATATTCGTTACCATTATGTCTGGACCTTCAAATAATAGATCTTCAAATTGAAAACTCAACTTGTCCCAAGACTGGATGTACTGCTCTAAGTTCACAGTCCTATTATTGAATCCTCTAACTCATATCAGGTCATTCTTGTCAATACAGGAACACTGATCCTCATTGGTAACCACTCTAAAATCAAATCCCATCAATTTTTCGGCTACTTCATGAGTATCATTAATTGATAGAAACTATCCAACCATTTTTATTATCTGAGATAATAAGAATTTCCATGTACCGATCATGCACATCACCTTCCTTCCTCTGCCGGCATGCATCATAGGAGGATGGATGGGTTTCGATTACCATATTGTTATATTTCAACTTATTCACTGATCAAGTCCTTATTGGTAGTTGAAAAAAAAAAATTAATCCTACCTCTCCTTACGGTTACCCCTCTCACTCTTACTTTTACATATGCATGGGATCCTCCCACCTTGTACTTCACCCTCAATATCAGATATAGAAATACCAGATAAAACATCACTAGAATCAATTTCAAACTCTTTCTATCCATCCATGGAGGGACTAACTGAATATTCCTAAATCTCTTGAGATAGACCATCATTAACCAAAAGTTCAAAATAGTTTTCTATCTTGATACCACAGACCTCCTTTCAGGTAATTGACCAGAACAAGGCCTCACCCCCAAAATATTTTCTAAAAACATTGAAATCTATTAGATTATCCTACCATGGGTCCATGGTATCTTCAACTAAACCTTTATCACTATAGATACTCCTCCGACACACCATCACATATTTAAATCACCTATGGCTATGAGGGGAAAATATTATATAGTGAAGTTAATAAAATTAATTAAGAACATATAATATATAGGTTTCCCACCCGAATTTCCAAAAGGCCGTCATTTTTATGGATTTTTGATAACCCCCCTTTCAAGGGATGAGGGGAAACCCTAACAATTCCCGTAGGCTCAAAGATTACATGGCCCGTAGGCTTAAGAAATTACATGACCCGAAGGTCATAAGAAAATCATCTAGAAAATCTCTAAGGAACTGCCCCTCCCCATCATCTGCATCATGATAGTAGCTCTCCACCTTCACATGGCCATCTGGATAGGCTTCTCATGCAAGCACAGGCTGGTCACGATGGTATTTCCATACCCTGTCATTCTAAAAAATAGATTGGGCTCTTCTCTGGTGAGTGCATGTACTCTGAATCCTCTTTTGAGGCTTCTCCTTTTTTGTAGTGTGTTTGGGGAAACTTCATGTGGCCCGAAGGCCTTAAGGTGGCCTGAAGGCCTTATAGGTGGCCTGAAATCCCTACTGACCCAATGTACTGGCTGGCCCAAAATCTTTAAGGACTCCAATCCCAAACTGGTGGCCCAATTTGAATAGCTCCACCTACTATAGTATCGAATGGTACCCGCTACAGTAACTTCTAATGTACCATCACAGTGTACAACCTGCTATAGTACCCTTGGAAATGTGCCTCTACCTGGTTTTTGAACCTGGGTCTTGTGGATTCACTTAAGGATACATCACCAACTTGGATGAGGATCATGTGCACATATATATATATATATATAGGGTTCAAGTTACTCCATATTCACCTAAGTAAACAGATAACTCACTGAGCTAATATAAATTTAATTTTAAAAAAATAATTAAAAAATAAATTTGTTACAAAAATAAAAGAAGACTATTTATATGAATCTCTCATATGAAATGATAGTGAAAATATGAAAAATTTTGATAGGCGAGTCCATAAAACAAATTAAGAAAATGATAAATTAACTCAAAAAATAGAAATTTATTTCAATGAAGAAAATAAATTTGAAAAAACATTAATGTATAAATTATATCATAATAAGAATATTAAACCTAAAAAATTCTTAACAGATCCTATTTTGAAAATAAATATATTTTTATAAAAAAAATTTATAAATATAATAAAAAGTTTATCAATACCCAGAAACAATATTTTTTATATATTACACCCCTTGGAATATAATTATTTTAATTGCATTGAGTTATAGTCATTATCTTTTCTATAATTGTTATTTAATATTATTTAGGCTAAATATTATATTTTAAAAAATGATAAATAAAATAAATACTATTTTAGAAAATATATGAAGGAATTAATACAAATTTTATTATCTTTTAAATTAAAAATTGTACGTGAAAACCAACAGAGCATGTGGGTCTTGTGTATAATTATTTTATGACTAAATATAAATAAAATAATTAAAACATTTTATTTCATTTCAATAATTGAAAAAAATTTCAACATAGTAATTCATACATATTTTTAAAGGGTTTAAACTGGAGGACTTGTGTTTTTTTAAATCTATTTCTTCAACTGGATTCATGTGTTTGCTCATGGTTCCATGGGAAGGGATCTCAACCACCTCAAGGGTGTTTTAAAATTTGTATAAAGATTATGACTACCATATGTCTTCTATAAAATTTATTAAACCACATGTTAATGAATTTGTATCCCTGGAACATCTCATCTGAGCTCCCAATGTTGGGATACTGTTAAAATGTGTGGTAGATGGTCTGAGAGAACATATTCAACGATGTAGGTTCAAAAATCAGAATGATAAATCAATGAAGAGGTGGGGTGAGATCTTCTGTATGTGCATCACCCAATTAATAGATCCTTTATTTATTTGAATGTGAGTCACCATTTATTCACCACCTTCTTGAAATGAAGTACCCTATTGTTTTGATAATGATTTCAATAAAAATTTTGAACAAAATCATTGGATGTATGATAATGGACCGATCACCTTCTCTCACAAGAATATATTATATTATAAAGAAGCTAAAGTGATCCTTCATTCTGATATATTCTATAAACACACTTGGCCAAAAGTTTTTTTTGGTGATGGAGAAGGTTATAGAAGTGATACTCTATTCCACCATGTATTGTATTTCAAGGAATATTTAATTTCACGATTAAGGTTATGCAATGAAGTTACATTGGCTTAAATGGAAAGTCGTGATATTGTTATGGGCAACAGTTCACTATTTAGAATGAACAATCAAACCCAAAAAGAATAAAACTATGGATTTTTCTCACAAATGAATAAATCAAAAAAAAAATATTACAGAAAATAAAAAAATTAAATAAATTACAATGAAAACAAAGATATATGTTCTTTAATCCTATTTTTTCCTACGTTCCTAGAAAGAACACAACCCACACATGTGTTTCATTCATGCTCTGAATAAGTAATGGATTTATAGAATACAAGTGTAATGGAACATCAACAGAAGAAAAATTATCTAACACTGTAAAATAGTTTTTATGAAAAATGTGATGAACATATAGTGTTTTATATAATTAGATCATAATGTTATCATAACATAATGTCTTCATCCGAGAATTGTACCAAAAAATTTTACTCACTAAAGGTCAATGTTCTAGCAGAGGTACTCACCTAGACTTGATTTATTTCAACTAATGTACTTGGTCTAGTGTCTTATTGATTGAAGGATATTGTCATTGATGCTTTAACATTAGTGGTACCCAAGCTGTTTACCAAAATGTATGGTCAAAATAGATACTAATAAGGAATAAGAATAGTCATGATTGGGTTTTAGAGCTAGCAAATTGGTGAATGGTAGTAACATAGATTCTAGAGGATGATCCTGAAATTAATTACAATTAGATAAGGAAGTTATGGTGATCAACTTCACGTAACACCCACAACACCTTAATAGATAATCGAAAATCCACTTGTTCCATGATAATAAACCAAATAGAACTAAAATGGAAAGAATGAATTGTTAATGTTTATTCCCTAAAACCAACATTTTTAGACTTTATGATAACTTCTATTCATGTCAATTGAATATTAATAAACTCATTAGAACATCTTGATTGTTCTTATATGTAACATAGTATGTGATAATTTTTATGAGTAGTTGTCTCATTAAAAGGATGTAGTTGTGCGCTGCAATGATGAGAACCGATATGTTATACAACACAGTTCTTAAATATATTTTCTATTACTAGATGATATCATTTCAAGGTCGAAAATGATACAAACTATTACGGGTGGAGAATCATAGGACTTTGAGGAACACTATCATGGTGTTCAACCTTGCTAATGTCAAATGTAAAATATTATGAGAACGGGGCCCACTAGTAGGATATCCACATTAATATGTGTCATTGGAGGTTCCAATCTGTAGAAGTGTGTATTGATCCATTAATCATATGACATTTACTAATGTTTTTTATTAGTTGTGTGCTTTTATGTATTGATAAAATCCCTAATGGCATATGTCCAGTGAGGTTGGATAGGATGGGTGCTTCATCAGAAATATTTCATTAATGAATAAAGGTTGAAAAAAAATTTCCATTATGTTTTTAAATGAATGTTTATATCTAATTCCTTTATATGGAATTGATATAGCCTAAATAAACCCATTTCCATTGTGTTCTATATGAATGTTCAATTTCTAATATGTCAAAGAATGATACATCATAAACATAGGATTATGGTATCAGAATGAAACATGCATTATTAGAGACAACATGATAATAGGATTATATTACATTGTTAGAATATTAATGAGGTACTATGTAATTTCAGCATTAACATCATTCAATATGGGTTCCTTGGAATGATTCTAGATACTAATTTTGGAATGTAGGCTACATCACCTAATACAACTAATATAGAGGCGTAGAGGGTAACACACTATATGTATCCTAAAACTAAGTTGAGTAATATATTATTATTTATCATTTAAAAAGTTCAATAAATATTATTACCAAATTTTGTTTAATATTTATTCATTTATGTATGATCACATATATTCTGGAACTAATTATTTGAGAGAATGTAATGTGAGAGGAATATTTAATATATAAATCTTCGTGTTTTTAATGAATATAATATTTAATTATTTATTTTAAAATATTATAGTGAGATTTATTTAATTATAGAATAGCCATTATTTAGGGCCCTATAAATATTATTAAATAATGGAAGATTGATTTTTAGGTCTAGTGAGAAATAATAACTTTTGAATGTTATTTTACTAAATGATATTTGAATTAGTTAATTGGTTAGTCCCATATTTAGAAATAATAATAATGTTATTGTTATTATTATACATGGGGTTCCATACGAGCTTAAATAAATACTAAGTGGAATTAGTGATATTATTTAGAACGGTTTTTTTAAAATGGATAAATATTTATAATTTATTAAAAAATCTCTATCTCCCAAACCCCCCACTTGATCCTCAAGAAGCCCTACCTCATCCCTATCCCCCACCCTACCATAGTTTCTCTACGGTTATCAACCTTTCATGTGACCCTCATTCCCCTGAGCTCCAACCCATTCGAGAACTCAATCCCCACTAGCCCTCAACATTGACTTCACCCAGGCCCCATTCCCTTACCTACGCTCAGGCCCTATGCCCTCCCTAGTTCTTGATCCCCACTCCCTCTTTTCCTCACCTAAATTTATGGTATCCTATGAACCCCTCTTATTATCATCCATTATGTAACCCCCTGTAAGTAGTTTTTCTCAAGGTAGTGTAATTTTTTCTTTTTTTTCCACTATACGGTTTGGATATTAATATATGATCATGGGTGGGTTGAATTGAATTTCTATAGTCCATGATGTCATTGTGATTTCCATAACGTTTTCTATATTTTTTGTTTCCATTATCAACATTGTGTTTTTATTTTCCTATTGACTCCTCTATAATGGAAATTATTGAAGGTTTTATAAACTAAATTTTATTTTAGAATGTGGGGTATTATATAATTTCATTAATATAATTCAGAATTTAGATAAACGGTGTCTCGAATTAATTCATTTCGTATAAATGATGAAATTAATGTCAAAGCGGATTTTCATTGTGCATTATGTAAATAACATTATATGATATAAAATTGAAAATATTATTTTATTTTGGGAACCAACTAATAGTAAATTTTAAAGATATTTATTATATTTTATAGGATATAATTACCATCGTATAATTTTATTAAATTACATGGTTGATGAATCTATATAAATTTTGAAATTCATGTTGAATAATATTATTGATTAATTTATTAGTTATGTTGTAGGAATATTCTATTTAATACTTTGATATTTAAAATTTTCAAATAATTTCATATATATATAAATTGCATTTGTTTCATGGAAGTGTACTAAAACAACATGATTCTATGTTAAAAAACACCAGTGTTGTGCCACATTCTATAAAATTTTACAAGAACATTCTCAATACATAAATGGTATCGTAAAAAGTGTATTATTAAATTTTCATGGGTTCAGGAAAGGTCATCATGATTATGTTATATAATTCTAAATCTGTTCACCTTTATCAATATTTTTATAGGGTACTTCCTAGTTAGAAATGACATTTCTTCATCTATCTTTAAGAGTGATAATTGATATTATATTGTACTTAATACAAGATTAAGGAGTTTTATTTATAATGATATGTGATAATAATGACGGGGAATAATGTTTGAATATTATATGATGTTATAATACACAATAATGTTGTGAAAAAAATTTTATTACATGAATGGTAAGAAGACAGGGATGATGTTACTGTGATAATGGGATGATGTTGATGGATTTTTGGTGGAAGTGAGTATTCAGAGGTTCTCTAAAATGGTTCCATTTATTATTAATGTATGATGGGTTAATAAAAATTTTCTTAATTTATATTTTCCCTTCTGTTGAATAATCAATGGATATTTTAGTTTAATATCAATATTGTATCCTGTTAGTTAACAAAAATATATGTCTTCATATTAAATTTAGTATTGTGTTAATATATCCTATATATATTCGTTCCTTGAGGTGGATCCTTCTAGATATTAGCTACACGAGAGTGAATATATGTATCTTGGTAAGAGGTAACAGAAATGGTTATATTTTTTCCCCTTGATGTTTCTTGATGTTGTATAATATTTAATGATGTTTTAATAATTTAATTGAAATTTTATTTTTCATGTGTTTTTCATACTGGTAATGTAGAAATTATTTTATCTGAGTAATAAATTTATGTTTTATGTGAATATAATGCTCTATAATAATTTTTTCTAATGGAAGGATTAGTGAGTGACGTGATATTGTGGTTTCTTGATTTATAATGGATCAATTGGTTTGGATATATCTATGGATGATAGTTTCTGATATATTTTATCATACATATTATACACTAATTTTTGGTATTAATTTTTTAAATCATTATATTATTTGTTTCAAAATGTAACATGTAATGAAAATATTATATATTTGGCTACATGTTGGGTCACATTACTGAGGAACACACCGCAATTTGTATAGGGTTTGGGGGAGCTTCTAAATATTTCCATTTCCATTTGATCTATTGATGGGAAAATAAGATTTCAGTGTTATAAAAGTAAATTTAAATGACAGTTGATGATAGAATAATTTAATGAAAACTGGATATTGATGAAATTCCATGATCAATATTTTTTTGGGTATTTGTCATGGAGAATAAATTGTTACATAAATTTCAATCACTGCTGTCAATAAAAAAATTGGGCTCCAAAATTCATCAATAATAGGTAATAAAATGGATAACCATATAAATAATTATTTTATCATTTTAATATAAAAACATCAACATAAAAAATTTCAGAACAACCAGTTGAGGATTCGACAAATAGTAACATGACATGTTATTTTTTTGGACTATAGGACAGCTATATAAATAATTTAACATAGCATTGGATCCCATCTTGGTTATGCTGATTCTATTGTAAGAGATTACTTTACAGAGTACAGAAATTCATTTCCTGATTTATTTGACGATGGAAATTAAAACATTATATGTTGGATGATTGAAATATTCGAAACATTAATTTCTACTGATGTTTATCACATCAATTGCCTATACAGAATTATAAATAATGTGATGTCCACAATATTACAATTATTTCCTAATGTATTTTATGATTCTATAATCCCTGAGTAATTTTATTATACAAACATATTTTGTTAACAAATATATCCTAAATTATACAAAAATACATGTCATCCCAATGGTATTATGCTATATTTGGTAGAGGATGGAATTAGTAATGATTCTTAAAATTGACCGTTGCCTAATGGAATTCAATGGGTGATATTGGATGTCAAAATAATTATATTATTTAGACGAAGAAAAAAAACTCTTGTAAAGGTTTTTTGATACATCCCTTTAAAGCATCGGTTTTAATGATTATTCAAGTGGGAACAAATAGTTGAGCACATGAAGTTGAATTATGTTGATAATTACAGTGATGTGTTAATGTCATATACAATTGATTCACAATATTGGATGAAATTGTATTCATTGTATCAAATTATATCATATAATCATAGGAATGTGAAATATGGATTGGCTATCATTGGATTCAACACATTGGGGACATTGATAACTAATTATAACTTTAATCTAGTTATTTTTATACCTTACATTCTTCCATTGTGGATATGAAATAAAAAAACATCTTTTATCATTCTGATGATTATTCCTAGAAAAATATTCCATGAAATGATATTGTTTTATACTTTCATCCTCTAATTGAATAATTATATGTTCTATTGAGAAATGGTTTTGTGATATGTAATGAATCTTCTATAACAATGTTCAAAATTCATGATGCTCTAATGTGGACCATTAGTGACTTCCCTATTCTATGGAACATATATAGTCGGAGAAAATACATGAGTTTATGTTTTCTTATTTGTTAAATTGATTAGGATCCTGAATGGTCACCATAAAAATAAATGATTCTTCTTGTGTCAATCAAGATTTATTGATGAAAATCATAGATTCCATTAGAACTAGCCAAAATTCAATATATCTATTGATCAGATACCACCTCCAAAGTTGTTGACATGCCCTGAAATATTGGCATGAAATTGAAATGTAAAAACAAAATTTGGTAAAGTTCATCATTTAATGATAGTGGGAAAAGGGTTATATGTTCATCATCAAGTGAAATCAGAATGAAAAAACGGACAAAACAATTTAAGCTAATTGACAATCCATATTGGAATTTATTTTATTCAGAATAATATAGATTTTAATAATATTGAAAATATTGTTTTTGGAAATTTGATCTTCAGATTTATTAATGGCCATGGAAAATCTACATACCATCTCAATTCTTGGATGGACTTACATGTTATGAACATAATGTGTGATCTCTTTCCAAATGATAATGGATTGTTTTCATTGTAAATGTTTGCAAGGAAAATGGGATATTTATATAGATCATTGAATTTTAAAACATGTGATGGTATCTTATGGGTATTCAAGTAACATCTAAAGGTTTGTTGATTTAAATCATCATAGGTTACATGGATTTAAAATTAATGAAACACATATTTTTAATAGTATTTTCTATCATTGGAATTTCATTGATTTTTTCTTATTAAGGTTACATCTGTTGTATTCAGATTTTTGAGATTTTTTGGACAATATTTTTAGAAAATTATACAACCATTTGAGCATAATAACCCTCATGTGATATTTTTATAGAGACATTGTGCATATAATATGATCGTTCTACTATCATTTTTGGTTATTGTGAAGAATTAAACAATGAATTTGGTTTAGGAGACTATATTAGGGGTCCTCATACATTGTCTATGGATGTATCTAATTTATTGGTACATTATCAATATGTTCATCATCATAAGTATAAAATTATTAGAACATCATTAAATACATAAATATTTTTTATTTATTTTATTACATAGATATCATGGTCATTTAAAATAGTATGTGAAAATTAACGATCAACATAGAGGATCTATTTATAATTAATATTAGGTATTGGATAATCATAACTATTTTAAAAGATTCTTAGATGATATTGATAAAATATTAAATCAAGTTAGACATGTTCAAAACACATCGACACAATATCAAATAAATGGGAAATAAAAAATCATTCAAAATATTGGTAGATTAGTTTGGAGAGGTCAAATGATACACTGATAGATATGGAATTATTATAGGCATAGATATATGTGCTACAGAATAGTGAATGTGTAGATCCACTTTTTTAAGGATTCAAGAAATAATAAAAATATATGAATGATATGAAAAATAAGATATGAGAACGATATATCAAAACCCATTAACACAGATCATTTATAATTTATTGCATGCCGTTTATGTTCATAAATATTTAAATCAATAAAGATATTTTGTTGAAAAATATTTTATAAATCTAATAATGTATATTACTCTTTTTAGATCCTGAATATAGATACTTGTGTATATTTGTGAAAAAAGTTAATGTTTCTAGGTCAATGTCTTACAAAATATTCTATAATGATCAACGCTTAAAGGTTGAATAGATTTAAATTTCATACCATTGATGGGAGAGAGGGTTTGATAACACATATTATTGGTATATTTATAGTGTTTCAATTTGGATACTATGTAAAGTTGAATAATATTGTAATATTAAACTACCATGACCATTTTTTCAGTTGTTTTATTAAAATACATATGGGTTGAAATTTCAAGGGATATTAACATATAAACCTTACAGTTTACATATGTGAACTTATCGCACTCGATTTACATTGATGAATGTGAATTACAGGATTTTCAATAATACAAACACATGAATAAATGGTATATTATGTTTAAGATGTCATGGATGAATGGTGAAGTGTAGTTTTTTACATAAAAAATGAGTGTTCAATGATATGGGGGATGAAGTTGACGATTTTACCACTCACATTGAATCCCATAAACACTAATAAAAGATATATATTTTCCTATAGTGATATTTAAAATATTAGTCGTACAAGGGACTATAATGTTGATGAAGTAACGATGGAGGAGGATAATTAAATGATTTATTGGTAAATGATTGAATGTGCAGTTACACATTAATTTATCCACCATTTTTATTTTATGTTCATTCATTCATTATCATTTCTATATAAATTTTTTTAGTACTATGTATCTATTTTTATTTCCAAAAAAAATCATCATGAAATTTTTAAAATATTTGTTTTGATGTTAATTTTATTTTATCTAATTGTAGTAATGTAATGGAGGAAGCATTACACATATCCTATTTACACTTTTCATCTATGATATTGCCTCCCCATCCATCATTTTCAGCAGTGAGGGAGTATGTTGTCACTCATTTTTCTTCTTTAGTGTATTGGAGGGTGACGGTTACATGAAAATAATTTATGTGAATAAATTAATTTAACTTTTTTATACTACTAAATTAATATTCATTAAACAATAAAAATATGATACTAGAGATATAAATATGAATATTTCAGATGTCTGAAATATAAATCAATTGAAGATAGTAATCCCATTTTATAGTTATGGTGTCCCAAATTATGATTATATAAGATTATTTGGCCAAATTCCATGCTAGCTATCAATGGAGATGATTACACTTCTGATTACCAAATATGATTGGAGACAGGTACCTCAATCATGGAAAAAACTTCTTTGATTCATAGATAATGGAAACTTTAATTCAGTATGGTGTAATTGAATTTCATTATTTAATAATATTATAATATTTTTAAAATGAATATTTTATACATAGGTTAATACCCATTATTGTAGAGGAGATGGAGTTTGTCAATGTGAAAAGGAAAATTAAAGAACATGGGCCTTATATAATGATGCAAGATACAATAGTCATCACTCTTCAGATACACTGATTGAATTATATTAGAAGATGAAAAATTATTCCCTTGGTGATATTTCATCAATGGAAGGTAGTGGCCCTATAAATCAAAGAATTAAAAATCATTTAGTACAAAAACATTATTGATTTTTATGTTTAAAATTAAATATACAATACTGATTAATTTTCAACATAATTTTCATCTCTATACCAGTAGCCATAAGTGTACATAGAGATGTAGAGGGTGTCGATCTGAGTCCATTGGAATGTACAAGGGGTAGTGAATGTATAACCCCAACCAATGTTAATTTTTTCTATTTCATATTCAGTTTTTATTGGGTGTGATTTCATAGGTACTTTTTCACAAAATTATCTAAAAAGATTCAAAAAATTAATGTTATCAATGTGAAACATTATAAACTCAACTAATGGTCTATTCAATAAAAATTTAGAGTGGGGAGGAAGTAAATATAAAATCTACTAATTATTTATATCTTGATGTGTTATAGTTGGATGTATTTTTTTGTTTGGTTTTTTCTGGGGCAACATATTATGAAGCTATATTTTTTCCAATCGATATATATTGGAGATATAAACCACCACAATATAAAAAGTATATGAGGGTAGTTTAAACCACCTATATTTAGGTATAATTTGTGTTTATAGGCTGTTTTTTTGGTTTTAATGGTGGTTTCACCTCCTAATAAATGTCCATGAGATAAAGGTCATCAAAACAACCTCAATCGTTTATAGATCTCATGGGTGGAAAACCCACTACTAACACCAAAAAAAATCCTCTAAAAAACTATTATATGATTGTTTCTAAAAACTAACATTTAATGGATGGAACTGACATGAGTTGAATTCCAACACCATATTTAGTGGTAGTTTTAAGAAACCATCACAAATTCATATGGAAGTGGTTTTAACTACATCAAAATAAGAAAATGACCTCCGTGACAGGAATATTTTTAATTTAGTTATTTCTATCCCTAGTGATATATAAACCCAATTTTATTATTTTCATAGAGTGTAAATTCAATTATTTTGGTTATTTCCATTGAATTTGGAGAATCCTATCTATCCCAATAGAGCTTCCATCTCCAAAAACGCTCCCATGAACTGAGAGTGATATTCCACGACCTCCCACTATAAATACATGAGAGATCAATAAGAATTATTTTAATGTGATTCTCATAGAAATCAATGACATACGACGCATGTGATACGATCTGCTGTTCACAAGCCCAAAATCTCAAATGGTGATATATAGAGATTTTTGGAATGTTTGTGGATCACGAGTAGACAGAAACAACTCTTTATTCCCACAATGTAATTACACATCAAAACAGATCTATTGTGAAATCCATCAATGAAGATAGAATTGGGGCAAAGTAATTATTAAATTACCTAAATTAATTATATATAATTTTGGATTCTCCTCCATCTATTTCAAATATTCTATATATTACATATTTTAATTGGATCAACTACCCTGACCATGGAGTTATTCCTCATATAGATCTCATATTGATCTTCAATTTTGAAAAAAAGTAATGTTGGGAATGACCCATCGTAGACGACCATTGTGCCCGAATCCTTCAAGTGGTATTAGTGAAATCACATTATTAATTATTATTATTTAAAGATACTATATGATTTGTTAATGATTATATTAGTTTTCAATTGCATTTTAATCATTATTATAACATGTATTGCGAGATATACTTCCCACTCCTTCATTTCTCATAGATCTATTTAGAATGACTGATTTTATGATATATAAATTGTCAAAAACTCATCTGGAGTTGACAAGGATCCTGACATGATAAAATATTAGTACACATCATGTAATCAAGGTTACATGATGTGTACTTGTGACCAATTAATCATGAGTGAGTTCATAAATTAATTCAAACAATCTGAATTAATGAAATGTGGTTCATTATTTTCTAACACCGCGTGTTGATCCAGCAATAATGGTGCATGATCAACTAGAGTACATGCCTTGTCGCCAATGTAAAAAACATGTAGAACCCTTGAGTCCGAAAAGGGTCATGTATTATCATACATTGCATATCGGAATGATAACCATGTAACATGGAGACAACATGCCATATAATCATTAATACACATCTTGTACTCAAAATTTAAATGGAACAGTTTACATGTCGAGTAACTAGGAAGAAACCTCTGATAGATGGGGAGAGATGTGTATTCCATGTATCTCTCATTTACATGTCATCTACTTATACCAAATTGCAGATATTTAAAAATTATTAGTTGTACTATGAAAAAAATATCAACATGTTCTTTAGCGAGGCCATTTAGTTAATGCGACACACCATGTAATTTGTTTTGACATATATACATATACATATATATATATATGTGTGTGTGTGTGTGTGTGTGTGTGTTTAATTAATATCAGTGTAATGTTTAGATCAACATATCATGTATCAGTCGTATTATTGTTTTTACACTATAAGAATTGATGAATTAAACCTGACCAAAAAAACATATAATTCATGTTATCATTAATTTAATATAAACATCAGAAAAGTTTGTGATAATTCTTGTATGACATATTTCACTAGAGTAAAAAACATATGACTATAATAGATGTTTTGTAGAGTTATATGACTCTTCCCCATGTTTTCTCCAATGTACTTATATATACACTTTAACAACTAGATATTTTTACAAATATTTCCCATTAAATAATTCTTCTGTATCTTTCATTGTACGTAATCAAGAATTTAATCAAATCATGATACAATAAATAATGACCATTATAACCTAGATATTAAATTGGATGTAATAAATAAGAATATATAACTTATGAAAATATATTCTGAATTCATTGGTTAATTAGGAACGAAATTAAAAATTGATTAAATGTAAAAGAAATATTCTAATTTTTATGCTCCCAAATTCATTTTGCCTTCATAAATTAAATTAATTACAAATATTGAATGATAGTAATGTAATAAACATTTTATATATATTATTAAATATTATTAATATCCAACTAATATATTTTTAGGCATATAATATGAAAAAGTCTAATTATATGAATGAAAAGATATATTTCTTCAAAAGGGGAATTTTACTGCCTTTTAATAGAACCCCATTTTTAATCAATATTTTGACACTTTTATAATTTTAATATAACAAATTTATCTTCCTCTTTGAATTCATAATATAAAAATTAAATTTGGTTATATATTTGTTATTTTTATGGTAAGTTTTATATTAAAAATAATTGTGAAATAAAAATTTTTATTTAAGAAAATAAATTTCCAATTAATGTATTTACACTATCAAATTATGTTTTTTATTATTTTATTTTCATTTAAAATTATACAATTATGGGTTCTGAAATTTATTTCATAAAATAATTTTTTATAAAAACATTTTATTTTTTAGATGGATATGTTTTCGAAAATATATTTTCCGGGAATTTTATCGGCATTATTTTAAAATAAATTCTGCAAATTCCTTATTTTTAATTTTGAAAAATGGATTTGAAAATTGAATTCATAATGTTAAAATTTAGTAAATATTTAAATTTTATTTTTTTCCAATATCATTATTATTCTTGGAAAAGTTTGTAATGTGGATAGTGTAAATTAGATAAATAATTAAAAAAATAATGTTATATAGACTATAAATTACCCTATCAAATGAAAATAATTTTTGGTTAAATAAAATAAGACCCTTAATACTAATGTATCAAATATAAGATATTTAATGTACACTATCCCATGTAAATCAGTTATATAATATTTAAATCAATAAAAGACCCAAAATGTCACTTTCATTGTCTTTAACCTACCTTATGTATCCATATGCATAAAAATTTATGTTATAAAAATATATAAATATAAATTTATAACTGATGAATTTTTTTATTATATAATTTTATTTTTGAGGTTTTGGGAAACTTGAATGAAATTATGGTATTTATATTGTTTTACTTAATAATTTCTTTAAGATGTCACATCCATATTTAAATAAATAAATATTTCTTTAAAATAGGGGTATACAGTAGATAAATTCAGCTATAAATATTATTTTTAAATATATAAGACTTATCATTGTCAAGGTATTGATGTTTGAAATTTTTTTAAAAAAATATATATATTAATTCATTACAAAAACCCAATGTAGGGACTATTTTGTTCATAGAAATATAAAAGACCCATTATTCAAAATATAAAAATAAATATAATTTTATATAACTGGTATATTCAAATATTATTATGGATGAAATTTTCCTCTTATGGATATAATAAAATATTTTTTTGAAGTTAACTTATTATCTTGATCTTTTTAAAAATTCATGAATTAAATAGTGTTCAAATTTTCACAGTTGATATTTTATCAAAATAATAATTTATTAATTATATTAAAATAAAGATATTTTTTTTAAAAAATAATAATAAATAGTAATAATATAGTGTTATATTATATGTATTTTTCATTAATGGACTAATTGACATCAGAGAATAAAAATTTACCCAATTTAATTATTGAATAATTTGTTACCTTAGTTAAAAATAAAATTGGTTAACTAAGGGTTAATTTAAATTACAAGATATAAATGAATAGAAAAAAATCCATACAAACTATTGGATTATGATATTAAAACCATATCTCATATTTAATTTTATTATATAACATTTTTTTATGATATTGAATTTATTAAAAATTAATACTTTTAGGAATTTCAAAGGTAGCCCCCATCTCAATTGTAAAAGGACACATCCTACCCCATTTCAGCACAACTTATTGAGCTATCATGCTTGGATATACCCTTAACATTTTCCTTATTAACAACTATAGTCACATTACAGAGGTTTTAATATTATAGAATGACTGACTCTAGTGTCCCTAAGAGGAGAACTAGAGGGAGGTCCTTGAAAAAGAGTTAATTTCTATATTAACCCGCTCAAGATCTTTATCTCATCTAAATCATGTTATAATTTTGTTTCCATTATTTTTTAATAAATATAGTATTACCTGTACGATAAAATTTTATAATGATTATATAAAAACCATTTTCCATGTTCTATTCATTGTACGAAAAATGAGATCACCATACATGGGTATATATGGCCTACCTTCTTCACATCGTTGTGTAATATTTTAATAGTACATTATATGAATTCATAAATTGATGGAAATAATAGAAATAAAAATTTATAATAACATTATATCTATTATGGAAAAATTATAACTTCCATTTCCCATTTTTTAAATTCTGAGAGATTGATATCATTACTCATGCGTACATACGACCTACCATCTCCACGATGCGATGTGATTCATTTTCATTATTCACCATTAAATAATAATTTTATAAATGTACAGAATGTATAATATGATATATATTACTTTAATATCAATATTATATTAATATAACTAAATTATATATGAACAGACTTGAAAATATACGACCTAACATGCATAAGAAAATTAAGCATTTAACTACAGAAAAAAGAGTAATAATGAAATATTATTAAACGAGTGATAATTTGATCAAATATGAGATCATAAATAGAAATAACGTTTTATAAAAACATAATAATTAAATTTAGTCCATTATTAATTATTTTATGATTAGTACAAAGAATCACATACCTATTGTATTAGATAATTTTGGAATCTCAGAATTATTCGAGACTATTTTTATATATGTATTCCTTGGTATATATTAATCATCCAAAACAATGTTTCTAAAAAATTTATACCAAGGTATACTTATGAATCTTGTACGGTTTTTAACACCATTTTTATCAATATGAGAGTATTAAAGAAATATTCTATAAGGAATCATTTTTCATTTTTTTATGATGTACTTTTTGACTTATCGTGCAAATGAATGTGAAAAATATTTTATTTTACATTATATGGTGTGAACCCATTTTTACAATTTCATGACCCCTTATTTCATTCAATATTCCCTTATATTCTAAAAATATTATTTTCAATCAAATTTTTTCCTTTAAATGTTTTTCATCCTTAAAAAAACAAAACTTTTTCAAAGAAAAAAATAAATTTTACACTTGAATTTTTTTCAAGTAATCTATAAAAATTATTTTCAAACATTGATAATATTTTTTTACGTTAACTAGGAATTAATTGGTATATGCTTCATGAAAAATATCTATATTAATCCTAGTATTTTTTTATGATTAGGATGAAATGATATTTCTGAAATTATTTTTCTTTTTATTGATTATATTTTAATGGAATTATTTCTATGAAACCCATTTATTCCATATTCTGTGATATGATGATTTATTTATGTTTTGTTTGCAAAAATATGTATATTTTTTATTATCTTATGGTTGGGAAATATATCTCCCTCCAATTCATTAGGTAATAATTTATATCTCATGAGATAGAGAATAATGGAATGCGAAATGATACTAGTTCAGTAATACAGGGATAGAACTAGAAGTAAATATTGTTATATAACATATGAATGGAATGAGGAGTGATCTGAGTTCAATAAATCACTTTGTACACTATGATAGTCTTGGGATGATCCTTTAATAATATGGAATTGATTTTCTATTCAAATTTGTGTGCCGAAAATTACTTGTTTTATCTTATTCACTCTATAAATAAGTTCATTAAATGATCTTCTATGATTTGTCCCATGAAATGATATAATAGTATTTGATACGAATTATTAAATTTTAAAATGTTATGTTTATGATCTCATCTGTTTTGATTATGATGTGATTCACCAATCCCATGTTTACCCTTATTGAGAATTTGAGCTCACCCTTTATTATATTATTTTTCCCAAGGTTAAGAAGAAGTGTATTAATTAAGATGTCTCATAATGGTTTCTAGGTATGAAAGAATATGGGGAAGATGATACAGATGTTTTATGAATCATTTTTTACCAGATTCTAACGAAACTAAAAATGTACTGTCTAGGAGTGGTTTTTTATATTGTGTAGTAAATATTATTCTATTTATAAGTAATATATATGTATGAAATGTATGTAATATTTTATTTGGTATAAAATCATAGGTCTAGTTATCCATTATAAACTATAATGAGTGAAAATTAGTAAGAAATGAATGGATAATTATATGAATATTCTAAAATACTAGTTTTTATTAATGATCATGTACATCCTTCGATAAAACCAAATGATTCATGAATTGATATTTTAAAATTAATTTCTCATGATTATGTGGCATTATCCTTATGATTAATGATTCTCATACAAGAATTATTAGTTTTAGACATAGGATGGAACCTGAAGAAACTATATTAATGTTGAATGAAATATTCAATGAAACGACTGTCCAACTAGTAACTTGAAAATTTGAAGAGATGGAAGGAAAAATTATGTTGCAATTATTACACAACATTCTCACGATATGACTCGTAAAAAACTATGAAACATGAAAAGGGGGAACAACATTATATTGAGTTTATCTTGATTCAATGTCCACATATTTTCAATGGGTCTTCTATTCCACTAGTGGATGAAAATGGATCAGTACCACTGAAATTTTATTTTCATTTTCCCAAGGATCATAACATTATATTATCATCTTGGTAGTCAGTCTTTCGAAAGTGGATGTTGAAAAATTGTTAAACCAAATCATGAATAGAAGTAAAATAGATGAAATTAAATCCATGTAAAGGGATGAGTTGAAGAAAATATTTATGAATAATTAAATTTTTTATATTCTTAAAAAAAGACATGGAGTTCCATGATCTTAAGAAAATGGAAGGGGAATTTGATTGTACCTATAAAGGAAATTTTATATGACATTCAACATATCCATCTTGATTTATTTCCCAAATTTAGTGTAAGATTAATCTATTATTCAGTAATTTAAAACCATGTAAACAATGAGAATTAGCCTTAAGATACTTCAATAAATATGAGGAAATAAAT
Source organism: Viscum album (assembly GCA_963277665.1). Taxonomy (NCBI): domain Eukaryota; kingdom Viridiplantae; phylum Streptophyta; class Magnoliopsida; order Santalales; family Viscaceae; genus Viscum; species Viscum album. The sequence goes on from OY728120.1 coordinate 1,691,706,340, forward strand.
CGATGTGCATTCATGTTTCAGATAGCTATTTGAGTTACCCATCAATCTTATAGGGTTGATAAAAAGAGAAAATTTAATTAAATGGAAAATATAAAAACGATTGTGAAAAGAATATGATCATTCCATTGTGCATAAATTGTGGAATGAAACATGGAGGAAATTTATTAAGTGGCACTGGAAAATGGACTATGTGTGGAAAAGAAGGTTATTAGGAAGTTGAATACTGATGATATGAGAAAAATACAGCTAAGGATGAAAATATTGAAAAGGATACACATAATTCACCTCCCCATATTCGATGTTACTAGTGAAAGGAAATTGGGAATTATGAAAATCAATTACTTAATACAAGGGTTATCGACAATGACCAATTTAAGAAACATATTAAGGCCAAAGACAACGGAAAATTTCATATGATCCCTATTAATGATGTATATTATGATAGTGTAGTGGTTAATGGTACACATAACATCCACCATAAAGTATAAAATTGATTATTGGATTCTCAATCAACCCAATTTTTAATTTTTTAAGATTTTTTTAAGGGTATCACTATAATACCTCAACAATTAGATATTGAGATTGTTGTAAAAACACTTAATGGCACAAAATTCATATCTTATGTTTATAATTCTCCTACTGTTAATTTTTTTAGGAATTTTCATCTAATAAATCATGTGATTTTTAAATTTTTTAAAGTTGATATTATTATTTTCAGGGATTTAATTACCTATATGGATATCATATTAAATTTGGAGGATTGGAAGTCACATTTAATATTCCTAATGAATATATGTTTTATTGAAAGGATGAAAATTAACATCTATTATAAACTACATCCAACATATGAGGATTTATTCCTATAAATGAATGTTATGTTACTCATATTGTTGGGGAGAATCTCACCCTTAATAATACACATATTTTACAAGAATTTATTAAGTATTTATAGAGAATTAAAAGGAATTCCACAAAACTGTGATGTTATGTTTCCAATAGAACTCATACATATATCTATTCATTTTTCATGGACTAATTATAGAACAGACCTAACTATTTTGAAACAATTGATAAATACACTCCAAGAAAATCTTGAAAAGCGCTTCGCACTCCATAATGGATCTCCTTGGGGTTCACATGCTGTTTTTGTTATGAATAAATGCTGATCATGGAGACTCTTCATTTATTATTCATGACTATGGATGATCACTATCAAGAAAAAATATTTCATTCCCAATATTGATGACTTATTTGATCATCTAAATGGATATCAATACTTTTCCAAGATTCAACAGTATTCTGGATATAATCAATTAATGGGTAATAAGGAGGATATACCTATGATGATATTCTATTCAAGGTATGGACATTATGATTCTATAGTAATTTTTTTATTTATGTATTGCCCAACTATATTATTATATTTAATGAATAGAATCATTGGTTCTATCTTTATCTGTTTTTTTTATTTTCATTATAGATGATATTATTTTATATTTGAATAGAAATGGAAGAATATATAGATTACATGATGATTGTAATTAAATGCCAACTATTTTAGGGGAATTAAGAAAAATTTATCATGTGTGAATTTTTTCACAAAAAAATTTATTTTTTGGGTCACATGATCTCAATATATTTGATGTATGTGGATCCAATAATGACAGATGTTATTGAACATTTCCCTAGACCAACAATAGTAACAAAGATCTTATTTTTTCATGTTTTTGGTTGGATATTGTCTAATTTTTTAAAATGATTCTCACGATTATCTAATCCAATAAACAAGTTGACCTAGAAAATACATATGTTCATATTGATAGAGGAATTTGAAGAGAATTTAAATGTTCTGAAATAAATTTCAGTCAGAGCACTTATGATCAGACTATCGTACATTAGAGAGTAGCTTGTGATATACAGTGATTCATCCATGATGGGGATCAGATGTGTTATCATGAAAAATAATTTTTTGATAGCTTATCGTACTCAACAATTGAAAATCCCTAAGGAATATTACCCAAATCTTGAAATGGTGTTAGCTATATTAATATTTACATTAATGATATGGAGGAATAATCATTATGGAGAAAGGTGTTATATTTTTACTAATCATAAAAGTTTAGAGTATATTTTCACTCAAAAGGAGATGGACATGCGCCAATGGTGTTTTTTGGAGTTGATTAATGATTATGAATTCTCCATATATGACCACTGTAGGAATTTGAACATATTTGTACATACATTGATTCAACATAATCGTTCTAGACAATCTATGATGAGGATAAAAAATGATCCAATATTTATGGATTTGAAAAGGATGGACCTAGAAATAACAAATTAAGGAGAATAATTCCATATTTTTTGAAATATTTTTAAACCATATATACATGTTATTATTATATAGGTGAAAAAGGAAGATGTGGAACTAGAAAAGACAGTCTGAAATGTTCAGAATTTAAAACTTGATTGTTAGGGAATAATTAGGTTCATGTATCATGTTTTTATTCTCCCAATACCTAAATTGAATAAAATTTTTTGGGTGGGGATCATTGATCATAATTATATATTCATCAAAGATGTAAAAAGATGACCAGGGACTTAATAAAGTATTTATGTTTGGATGGCCAGAAGAGATATATTGCAAAATATGAATCAAGGTGATTGGTTTTTCCATCAGTTATGGAAACTGGACTAAAATAAAAGGGTATATTATAACCATTATCCAATCATCAATGGAAATGGTAAAGCATCGTCATGTATTTTGACATCTAACATCCCAAAATATCATTTGGACATCATTTTATATGAGTTATAGTTGATCGCCTTCCAAATTCATCACAGTTCATTACTATTTAAGAAAACTTCTAGCATAGCCATTATACAATGATATATATAAAGGAAGTGGTAAGATTTCATGGAGTACTGGTTTCCATTATATATGATTAGGATCTAATGATTTCCAAGATGTTCTGGAGAACTTTTCAACAATATGTAGATACATAGTTATGTTTCAACACTATGTAAGATAATCATAAATATGGTATGTATGAGAGGAAAATTTAGACTCTAGAAGAAATGTTAATACGTTTATTTATGGATTTCAAAGGTGATTATGATAAAAAAATATAATTGGTTGAGTTTTTATACAGTAATATATTTCACTATAGTAATAAGATGGATCCTTATGAATCCATCTGTGGTATAAAATGTTGGACTCCAACAGGAATGTATGATGTAATAGAAAGAATGATTTTGGGACCTAATATTGTCGATGAAATTGAAGACAAAGTTCTATATATTCAACCAGACATAAGATAACATTAGAGTAAATAAAATAGTTATGTTGATAGTCGATGAAAAGAATAAGTGTTTTGAGTGGGCAGTAAGATATTAATAAGAATATCTCCACAGAAGAGAGTAATGAAAATTGGAATTAAGGGAAACCTTAGCAATAGGTATATTGATTCTTTTTAAATTCTTTATCATGATGGAATGGTGGATTATACGTTGGAGCTTACATCGATTCTCTCTCATCATCATGATTTGTTCCATGTATCTCACATCATAATGTAAATACCTGATACTTTGTATCGAAAAAACTCCAAAGTCGCACCATCGTAGAGAGATCATTCTTATGAAGAACAACAAATTGAGATTTTTGATCATAGAGAAAAGGTTCTATGAAACAAGACCACTCGTTTTGGTTATGGGTTTATTATATGACCACCAATTTGAGGGAGCTATATTGGAAATGAGGATGTTATGAGGTTGTTGTATCCTAATTTTTCTTGTACCCAAGTGAAAAATTTGAAAGGTGAAATTTATTTTAAGTGTAGTAGAATATCACACCATGAAATTTTAAAAAATATTTATCATTAAATAATTTTTAATAGACTGTGTTACTTGGAAAATTGAGTTTAAACAAAACAATATAAAAAATAAAATGAGCCCTATAAACTAGAAATTAAATTGGATGGAAAAAATATGAATTACTAACTTATAAATGTATTTTATGAATTCACTAGTTAAAAAGACATGATATTATAAACTGATTGAATGTAAAGGAAATGTTCTTATTTTTACGCTCTTAAATTCATTTTGTGTTAATATATTAAATTAATTATAACTTTTAAATTATAATAATGAATTAAATGTGTTATATGTTTAATAAAGTATATTTAATATTCATATAATATATTTTATTAGCATATCATATTAGTAAATATAATTCTAGGAATGAAAAAATATATTTTCTCATAAGGGTATTTTTTACCATCTTTTAATGGTGAAATAATTAAAAATATTAAGGTTAACACTTTTTTAATTTTTATATTATAATTAAAACATCTACATTTACTAGAACTGATAATAATTTAATATGGTTAAATTTATATTGTTTTTTTGGTATGTTTCATCTTTAGATGATTAGTGACATACAAATTTTTTTAAGAGACACTATTTTATTTTAATGTATTTAAGATGTCAATTTTTTTTAATTAGTAAAATTTTATTAAAAAAATTTCCGTTATTTTTTATGTAAATTATTTTATACAATAAATTATTAAAAAAATTATTCTTTTAAAGGGAAATAATTTTAAAAATATTTTTTTCATAGAATTTTAACATCTATATTTTAAATTAAATTCTAAATCTTCTATACTTTGAATTTTGAATAATGTATTCAAAAATTGGATATATAAGGCTCAAATTTAGTAAATAGGATCCTTTTATTTTTGGATAATATGAAGAGAAATCATTGTATTTTTTTTCGCACAATAAATTGTAAAATAAGTAATTTTGGTTACAAATAAAACACTTATGACTATATAATAGAAATACAAATGAGAAAAAATATTGGTTGAATAAAATTCAAACCAAAATTAAAAATAATATAATTTAAGTAATTTAATGGATATTTTCCAATTAAAATAAATTATATAATATTTATATCAATTTAAGACATAAAATGTCACTTTTATTGTGTTTAATCTACCTTATGTGTCTATATGGGGAAATATTTATGTTATGAACGAATATAAATATAAAATTTTGACATAACAAATATTTTTTTCGTTAAATATTTTTTTTTGATGTTTTGGGTTTTTTGGATGAAATTTTGATATTTATAATGTATTATTTAATAAAATATTAAAAATGTCACATTCAGGTTTTAATAAATATTTCATTTTTAAAATTGGGTTTTATAGAAGAAGTATTTGACTATAAATATTATTTTTAATGATATCTATCATATCATCATTTGGGTATTTTTTTAATTTCATCTAAAATATTTATATTAAATAATTACTCAAATATATTGTTGTAATTATTTTCATAATGGAAATATTAAATAAATGTTATAAAAAATATTAAAATAGATAATATTTTAGATAATTAATATATTAAATAATATTTATAGTTATACAAGACCTATTAGTAATATAATAATTTTTTTTAAGTTAACATGTTATCATGATGTTACTAAAAATCCATGAAATAAGTAGTTTAAAAATTGCGACTATTTATATTTTATAAATATAATGATTTATTAACTAATTTTAAAATAATAATTCCTTATTTAGACATAAAATATAATTATAATATATTTCAAAACGTTTTAGATTATTCATTAATTGTATTATTGGAATAAAAAATTAATATTTAGATTCTTTAAATATTGAACAATTTCTTACCTTTGATAAAATTGAAATAGATTAATTAAGGTTTAATTTAATTAATAAGGTTAAAAATAATATTAAAAGTTCTCTAAAATATATTTTATGATGCGATGGTAACCATATCTCTTATAATATTTGAATGTATAAAAATTTGTTGTTATTTTTAAAGAGATTGTATTTATTATAAATTAATATATTTATAAATTCCAAATGTGCACCCACCTCAATTATGACAAGGAACCTCCTCTCTTATTTCATCATAGCTCATTATGAATTAATTCTCATAAATCCCCTTCCCATTTCATTTTTAAACTAGAAACGTTCTTTATGTTCTAGTCTTCTTAATATACAAACTCTTCTGTCCCAAAGATGACATGTATATGGATCTCATTGAAGAAGTGTTAATTTCCAGACCGACTCACACAAGATCTTTTCTTCTTCAAATTCCTATTCTTGTGTTGCTTCCTATATAATTAAATAAATAAATTATTTAATATATTCATATATCTTATTATGATTTTGGAAGAAAGATATTCACCTTTCAATCAATCCTAAAAAAATGAAATCACCGTGTGTGCATACGTACACCCTATAGTCTCCATGTCGTGGTTAATCTATTTTTCATCACCAAATTATTTTTATGTGTATAATTATGGAAATAAAAGAAAAACATATTTATTATAAAAATATATTTATTATATAACAACATATATATTATCCACGTCCTTGATTTTTTACTAATAAAAGACATATACCTTCTCTCGTGTGTATGCAGGGCCAATTGTCACTATAAGACAATGTGATTCTTTTTCCATATCCACCATTAATAAATGATTCTATAAATGTATAGAATGAATAATATAATATATATTACCTTAATTTCATTTCATATATGAAAAAACTGTATTCTAAGTGCATGAACCAAAACATATATGATAACATAATCATATGAAAATAAAACAATTAACACACCAAATATGAGTAATAATGATGTATTATTAAGTGGGTGATAATATGATGATATATGATATTATAAATATAAATATAATTAAATAATAAGTTAATAATACTCCATATTCCATTAAACATTAGTTTATGATTTGTATGAAGGAAACTATACCAACGGTAAGTTATAATTTCACAATCTCATAATTATTCATGATTGTTAATAAGTGAGTATTTACTAGTGTTTAGTTATCTTCCAAATCAATGATTATCAAAAATTAATACAAAAAATTCTTACAATTATTATGAATTTTATTATAGACATTTATACTCATATGTGCCTTTTATTATAATGTTTAAAAGGAATAGTTTGTAATTTTCCCTATGATGTATTTTATTCTTGTCCATCAAAAGTATGGAACGAATGTTTTATTTTAACTTACACAGTGTGAATTAATATTTATGGTTTCATGTTATCATAATTCCTTGAAGATTACATTAAATATTACAAGTTTATTTTCAAATAAAATTTTTCATTAAAATTTTCTATGCATTTTATGAAATGAAAACATTTTCATTGAATAAAATTAATTTTCCTAAATATTTATTTTGATGTAATCCTGCAAAATGATTTTCCATCTTTGACAATATTCTTTATTGTTACATAATCATTTATAGGTATGTGTTTCATGTATAAAAACCAATTTATTCAAATGAAATAATTAATTTTATAAGGTGAGGATATTTATGAATTTAATTTATTTTCATGCATTATGTAATGAGTGAATGATGTTTATTAAACCCATTTTACTCCCAGGGATGATATATGATTAGTGATTTTGTTCTTCTGGAAATAATATGTATGGTTTTCATTATATGACTAGAGGGACCTGTATATCCCTCCAAATTCATTGTGTAAATATTTATATCTATTGATATAGATATGGATGGACTGGTAAATGATCTATATTTTGTAATATATGTGTGGAGTAGGTAGTAAAACTGATTCAGTAACAGTGGTCCAGACCAATGAGTGAAATCTGTTTAGTAAAAGACTGTTTCCACTATGATGGTCTTGGAAGGATCCCTAACTAATATTGAAATGATATTCTGTTGTTATGTGTGTGCCATAAATAATAAGTTTTATGTTATGATCTCTAGAAAAATCTTATTTAAATGAACATGTATGATTTATCACTTGATAAGATATTATGATCATTGAAATGAAAGATTAAATGTTCAAATATTATGCTTACACTATCATGAATTGTGATTATTGTATGATTGACCTCACCCTTTTTTACTATTATTGAGAATATAATCTCACCATTTCTTTTGTTTCTTTTCCCCATGTTATCACAAATTGTATTAATTAATATTTTTAAAAAGGGGATCTAGATATGAAGGAATTAATGGGAGATTATATAAATGATTTATGAATCCACTATTTATATTTCCTAGTTTCTAATGACAGTAAACCTATATAGTCCTTTAATACATTGTTTATTTTTTGTAATGAATATTATTCAATTTAGAAGAAATTTATTTTTAAGTAATGTATGGTTTGTTATAATCATATCTCATTTTAAAAAAATATTTATTTTGATTAAATGTATGAAGGATACTAATATCAAGAAAATTCAGAACACAATTTATATAAAAGAATAGATTAATTAAAAAATATATTTATCTAAATCATGAATAGTTTATCATAACTCTGAAAGATTATGAATTTAATTATAGTATTATTAAATTAACAATTTTTTCATCCATGTGGATGATCATGAGCATATACCAAACCATTGTCTGTGATTTATTTTATTTAATTAATATTTAAATTAAATTTAGGGTATATGTTCCTTCTCTCATCTTATTGTGCAAGGGCCTATGTGTACATTGTTTATTTTATGTAAACCCATCTTTTCCCTCACCTCTATGTGAGTAAAATCATTTGTAATGGATGGAGCTCCAATGATATTTGTGGTGGTTCATGTTTGGAGCCAAAGTTAATCCAATAAAAGAGAGATACATAGGTGGACATGTGGAATGATGTAACACATACCTTATTTCGTTCAAGGTTTTTTTCTATAATAAAATGGTTCATTTTCGCCGTCTTTATAAACTAACCATTAGTAAAATTTCATTAACATAACAAACAGTTATTTTATTTTTTCAATGTTTCATGGTTACGTTGTTATAGATGTAGTGTCATGATCACATGAATTAATGAAAGTAATGAGCATCCATGATAAAACTAAAAAAATAGATTATGAATAAATATTATCAATGAAATCGTTAATCACATAATTAAGTCCACATAAAATTTTCATTAATGTGATAATGTTAAAAATTTTCAACTTGCACATAAAAATAAAAAATCCATCAGTCATATATATTATGTCGGTATAGCCTTCCGATACATCAGTCCATGTCGAACCGTAGTTCGAATTGCTTGTCCTACAGAAGTTGGGTGATTTCAATTATCAAGGAATTATAACATGAATTTTTGGGTTGATGTAACTTAGTTCACATCGAGGGTTGACTAAAAATTCAGCACATCATGCAACTAATATGAAAGGGTCGAGGTAATCTAATTTATGGATTTCTATAATGGGATGTCCACTCCACATATCAACAAACTATGAGTTGATTTAATTGGAATTAAGATTGGACACCTAAAACCATTCAACATTATTATAGAACAAATTTTGGGGTAATGATAATGAGAATATGGATAATTTACACTAGAATGTACAAAGAATTGTATATTTTAAAGGAAAACATGTGGGATACTAGATTTTAATAAAATAGTGGGAGATTAATAAATATATTGTATATTTATTTGTCTAAATTTTATCAGATATAGTACTAAATCACTTATAATTTTATTAATATAAACATAATTAAAATTATTTCAATTAGGTCACTATGATCCATATATGATAAAGATAATGTTCTCACCTGAACAAATTTTGGAGAGTGGAATAGGAAAATATGCATCATCCTTTTCCATGAAAATAAATTTTATGCTATGAAAGAACATATTCTTCATTAACCTAGTAATGAGGCAAGTGATGAAGTGTTATCTATTTATAGGAAAGAATTTAATAATTCTATATATGTTCAATGTTTCATGCTATCACCCATGTAAACATATATTTTGAAGTAACATGAGGTCATGGATGCATATATCATGATGTATCCCCTCCAAGATCTCTATCAAGGGAAGGAGAGACAAGAGAGATATGAGATATCAAATTATTTTGTCACATATAATATTTCAGTGTCTTTTCAATGTGGGAATCATGTAGTCATGATTATTGGCTACATTGAATTATTAGACATCTTATGGATTAAATTCTAGATTGCGTTATATACAGATGTCATACTTTCAAAACATCCCAACACCATATCTAGTTTTATTGATAATTAAAATATGTTAAATATTTATATGATTCATTCAAAAATTCTTATATTAATACATTATGTAAATAAGGAAACGAGGTTATATAATACTATGGTATGTATGGTGTATAATAAATGGATGTACAAGGAATATTGGAACAGGACTCATAAAATCTAAATATCCCACAAAATTCCATCCCATGAAGAGGAATATCCAAAGTAATGGTAAGGAAAATGATTCAATTTTGTTTTCATGTGGTATTCCTGGCCACTGGAAGAGGAACTATGTCCATAAGTATAATTAAGTTAAAGGTTCATTTGTTATCGAGTGTAATCATTCAATATCTACACATTTCTTATTAGATATTGCTTTCTGCACTCACATATATATCCAAATCCTTGAACCAAAACGATTATGAACAATTTCTAAAGGATAGGTTGATCAAAGATCTACTAATGGTGTGAGGAAGGCTTCTCAAGCCATTGGTGATTTCTACCTTTCATTTTTAAGGTGAATGATTTCTGTTTTAAAAGAAAGTTACTATAAACCTATTTTTACCATGAACAATATTTATGTATCATTCCTTAATTTTAGAGGTTCTTATTTTCAATTTTGAAATAAAAGTTGACTCTTCTATAAAGAAAACATATTTATGGTATTACACATTTAAATAATGTTATTTATGTGATATATTACTAAGACAATGTATTTGAAATTGATAATGAATCATGTACACAAAAAACTTATAACAACTAGCTATGGAGTCGTTGATTTGGTATTGTAAACTAGAAGTGTTTGAAAGAGATTCTTCGATATTGATGTCTTCGCACTTTTTATCTAAAAACACATGATAGATGGAATGCTTGTTTTCAACGAAAAATGAGAAAAAAATAATTTTGTGGATATGGTGAAAGTCCCACATAGCTTCAAGGATTGGTACATAGTGATGTGTGTGGACCATTTATAGAATATTCTAGAGGTGGATATTATTACTTCATAACTTTTACAAATGAATTTATCAGATATGTATATGTCAACATAATGAGTTATTAGTCCAAGTGATTTGATAAATTCATGGAATTCATGAATGAAGTCGAGAATCATCATGGTTATAATATAATGAATATTTGATTGGATCTAGGGGTTAAATATCTTAGCCAAGTGTTTAGCAACATTCTATAGGAGATTGGGATTCAATCACAACTCACTCCAACTTATGTACCATATTGGAATGGCGGTAGCTAAAGGAGGAATCAAACATTGTTAGATATGGTATTGTTGATAATGATACATAATGATCAATAATTATCCTTTTTGGGATAAGCATTACATACTATGACATACACATTAAAAAAATTATCATCTAAAGTGGAAAACCAAATTCTGATTGAGTTATGGAGTGGAATGAAAAATGTTCTGTCACACACATGTTTATGGGCTTTCATGGTGTTTTTAAAGGTCCTATTAAGAAATAGACTAGCACCTCAGAGTAAAATATTTATAATTATAGGCTATCCTATGGAAAAAAAGGCTACTAACTTTACATCACCTCATATAAGAATGTGACAATCAGCAGACAAGTTGTCTTTCATGAGAGGGAACACAACCTCAAAATGGATAGTGGGATGAATATTTACATTAATATAGTTGATTCTCACAACACACAAGATTTGTTATAAGAATAGGTTCCATAGGTCCTCAAGGGATAATTAATTCACAAAAAACAAGCACTGTGTAGGATCATAAGTTAGGAAACTGAACTAAAAAGATATATTTTTTTGTATACAATCATTATGACCCATTATTTTTTCTCAATGATGAAAATATCTCACAAAAAGAGGTACTAGAGAGATCTAAAGCTAAAAGATGGAAAGAATAGATGAATTTTTAAATTCATTCCATTTATTATAACTATGTTTGGGTTCAGGTTGATGCTCTAGTTGATGTAAAACCATTTGGATGTAAACGGTTAGTCATGAGAGAACTAGACGTGGATGTTAAAGTATATAGCAATGAATAAGGGATACTGGATAATGTGCTAAAACAGCATTATAGAATGGACTATATTGAAACCATTTCACCAGTTTCCATGTTTTAATCCATCATAATTACACTTGTTGTATAATCATACCATTACTATGATATTTGGTATATGGATGTTAAAATTTTATTCCTTAATCAGAAAAATATATAAGATGTGAATATGACACCATAATAAGGGTTTGTTAGTCCATGTGATTCCAAATATATTTTTATATTGAATATAATAATTTATGGATTGATGTAATAAATGGGTCATGAAACCTATGGTTTGAGGAATCTATTAAAAATTTTGTTTCATTAATAATTAATTCCAACAATTTGTTTACTAGTGGTTTTGTGTGATTGTAGTCATTATCCATGTAGTATATGTTGATGAAATATTAATTATTTGTTATGAAAAACTGGTCATGCATTCTATATAGGACAAGTTAAAAAATTCCTCCATGATGGTCATAGGGTAAGCATCCTATATTATAGGGATCAAATACATTAATGATAAGTCCAATAGGATTATCATACAAAGTCAAAGTATATATGTTGATTAGTTTGTAATGAGATTTTATATGGAATGATCCAAGAGGGGATTGGGTCCAATGTCAAATGATTTACATATTTCTATGAAAATGTGTCCTTGTGGACTAAAAGAGATTGAGATATTGAGAAATATAACATACACCTCAGGGTTATGATCGATCATGTAATAAAATATATGTAATATACTTGATGTTGAATATGCATTAAGAATTTTAGTAATATATCAAGCTGATCCAAGATAATAGTATTGGTGTTCTGTTAAGGATATCATTATATATGTGGGAAGAACTATGTATATGTTACTATTATATGGATGAGATTAAGAAATGGGAATTATATGTTATATGGATGCTAGTTTTTAGATAGATCAGAATGATCAGATGTCTTAGTATAGATATTTTTTTGTCTCAATGGTGGATCTTTGAGCAGGAAGTGTTCATGGAAGATAGTTGTTGCTGATTCTATAGTGGATTCCATGTAAATAGAATATTCTTATACAACCAATGAAACTATTTTTATGAGAGATATTATCTATTATAATGATGTGGTGCCTATTATTAAGGACCCTATCTTGTTATATTTTACATAATACTGCAATTGTGGCTCTCAAAAAATATCTATGGTCCCACCAACAGTCAAAGCATATATTCTAGAAGTATCACCAATACATGATTTTTATCAGAGGACGTATTTGTAATAAGAACAGTACCCATGGAAGAGAACATGGTAGAACCTTTGAAAAAATGCCTATCTCTGCAAAACCATGTGTATCATGTTATAGACAGAAGACTAATGTTTTTTAGCAGTTCTATATAGTGAAAGTGGGAGTCAGTTGTAGATATTTCCCTGAAACCATATTTAATGTTCTATATGATAACTTATATCATTGTTTTTTATTATTACAAAACTCCTTCTCACATCATGATAGTTCTTCTACATAACTTAGTATTTTATAATTTCCTATGATTATTTGTTTCACTATATAGACATAGAAGTCCCCACATATGATGACAACCTAGAATTAATACAAAAATATTCATAAATATGTGTTCTATAACTGAATGGTATCATTTGGTGGAAAAAAATGAAAATGGATATCAAGGGTAGTGATTTATTTATGTTTGATAACCTTATCATGGTGTACACCCTTGGTAATATCCAATGAGTCATATTATTATAACAAGACCCACAATTAGGAAATCCACATTTATATGTTTCATTTGGTGCTCCTGTCTATGATTATTTGTATTGATCCTACAACTTTATGATTATTATAAATGAGTATTAGCAGTCATGTACATTTATGTACGGATGACAATAATTAATATATGTTTTCTCAGTTAGGTTGGACACATTGGGTGCCTTATAAGGACCCCAACATTATGTACATAGAAATTGCATCAATTTTATGGAACATTTCATACATTACCCAAGAAAATGACCAAAGAACATTTAGTTTAGTTCCTTTTGAATGATGTAACCCATTCATCTAATTTGGTTAATGAACTTAACCATCTACCATAGATATTATCCCCATTAGTTTTCCTACCTAAATTCTTTCTTTATATCATGGGAAAATAAAACATATGAAATGTTTGATCTCATATGATAAGTAAGTGTAAATTTAGTAACTTTCAAGATAAACATGAGAATTTGAATGAAAAATATGAACTTATCTTTTTGAAATCATAACATGTATAACATATATCAACTCATCAGTAATGAATAAATATTTTTAATTCAATAGAAATAAATCATAATGGAACATGATGCCTGAGAAAATATCATTTTCATTAACCATGATATTTTGGAAAACAAAAAAGACAAGAAAATCATTTCCATAATAGTTAGGGTTTATTCCCAGACCAACATAGTTGAAAAATTCATTTACTAAACCATGATCACTATTCATTAGAGCCCTATTTATCTAAATCATGTTTACTTAACATTATAGCCCAAAACATTGGAACTGATATCATTTTACATTACATCTCTATCAATATCATGAGATATAAATATTTACCAAATTCATTGGAGGGAGACATAGGTCACACAAATGTCTATATGAAAACCATACATATGTGTTCCCAAAGAACATTAATCATTTATCATATAATAAAACATTGAACTAAATGGGTTTCATAAACATAATTCAATCATAAAATAAAAACATGTAAATATAATGGGAATTCAGAAACATTTAATCATAACCTAGCTCGCATAAAATAAATAGAATACCTAAAAATAAATCTATCATAAAATATAAACCATTATGATAAAAAAAATTATATCATTTGATGTTATCCCTATAAAAACATAAGAAACATCAAATAATGTTTTCATTGATGGAAAATTATTTTTAAATATATGTTAAAAATAATTCTTTAGGAAAATATCTGTTTTTTGTTTAATAATATATTCTCTTCATAAAAAGCTTCAATGTTTTTTTAAAAAAAATAGGTTTATTCAAAAATAATAGTATATTCATATAATGTAATATTAAATAAAATTTAATTCCATGAAAACATAATAATCCAGTCATTTCATACAGTCTTAAATAAAATATTATTCTTCTACTTTTGTTGGATATGTCAAAAAGTAAATCATAGGGAAAAAAATTGATTCCTTTAAAAAAATTGTAAATAAACTCAAAAATGGGTAAATATTACATTACTAAATTAGAGGAAAATAATAAGGATATTTTTGAAAAATTATTCAAGTATCAAGGACATGGATGAGAAATATACTCCCATAAATACTTATATATATACAATCTCAAATATTAATGATATTGAAAAATTATCCCATACCTTATGTCTGGATTCATTTTTTGTGTAAACAATTCCTGTATAATGGATTAAATAATGTTATTTACTAATTCCAGAATCATATTTATATTCATGATATCATATATTATCATATTATCCAATTTTTGAAAATATTTCATTATTATACTTCTTTCAGGATTTAATTACATCATTTTTTTCTATCCATGATCTGTTGTATAACTGCGAATTATTCTTAATAGGTTATAGTTATATCATTTACACAATGGTATTAATGCATTATTTATTATTTTTATTCATTCTATTTATTTATATAATCATTTATAAATTTCAAATATGTGAAATGAATGACATCGCATTGTGGAGAGGGTAGGTCGTACGTATGCACGAGGGATGGTATCATTTCCTTAAATGATAAGTAAGTGGATGCAATGTATATTTTCCACAATATATATCATTTTATTTCCATTATATATCTCTCTTAATTATTTCATTATTCCCATATAAATAATGTGGGTATTAAAAAAAGATTACACCACATCACGGAGATGATACGTTGTACGTACGCATATGTGGAGATATGATTTTTTTCAGAATGGATAAAAGTTGGAATATGGTTGTTACATAACCATAATAAAAACTCATAACATAGTTTTTAGTGGTTATATTATATTAAAATGAATAAAAAAAGTAATATTATTTAGAGGAAGAAATGATTATGAGAGAGTCGATAATGGAGATTAACTCTTCTTCAGTGAGCAGCCATTAGATTTCCACTTAGGGACACATGAGTTAGTCTATTGATAAGAACCAGTCCTATAGAATATGTATAGAGATTTTGATAATGGAAATGGTTATGTTATGGCCAATATTTATGTCTCAATGTGAAGTGAATAATTGAGGGGTGAGGTTCTTATTAATAATTGAGATGAGGGGAAATTTTGGAATCTCCAAAAATATTAATTTATAACAAAATCAAACTACATATAAAATCATTAAATCTCTTATTTTATAATATTAAATTATTAACATTGTAAAATTATCATCGAATATTTTTTATAAATGTTATTATAGCAGTTTTAATTGTATCATTTTAATTAACCCTCAGCTATTCTATTTTAATTTTAACTAAAATAACAATTTTTCAATATTGAATGACTGTAATTTTTACTTTATTTTTAATAAATTATAATATTAATGAAATATTTTAAATGTTTTATACCATAAAATAAATTTCATTATAACTTAAAAAATGTTTTATGATATTTTAAAAAATTTAATAAATGACTAATTTGATAGGATAATAATAATGTCAATTTGGACACTTCAAATTAATTGATTTAAAAAAACAGATAACAAGTTAACATCGAACCAAATATTTAATTATATCCCAAATATTTAATTTTTATTTATAAATTTTATATATATATATATATTAATTAATTTATATTATATATATTGTATTATTTTTAATAACATATATCTGATATTTCCATTAAAAAATATTTACTACATCAACTTCTGGTAATTATTTAATATAAAAATTTCAATAAATAAAATAAAAAACAAAACACCTTGATGAATATAAATTCTATAGATTTAATAAATATTCAGATAGTCTAATTCATATTCTGCACAACACTATTTTAGAAATGATATATTTATTAAAATGTGATTGTGAAAGCATTATCATTTTATTAAATAAATCGATATATATATAATAACTTCACCCAAGTGGCCAAAAACATCATAAATAAATTCTTGAAAATAAAATGTGTTTATTAATTTGAAAATTGATATTAATATTTATTAATAATATTAATTTTCTTAAAAAGGACACATAATAGATATTAAAGACAATGAAAATGAAATTTGGGGTCTTTCATTGATTAAAATATTATATATTTCATTTTTAAGGGAAAGTATCTATTAAATGCCTTATATTATATCCTTATTTTTCATGGGTACAATTTTATTCATCTAATAAAATGTTTCATTTTAGGCTCATTTTATAATCATTATAATTTTATTTCTAAACAAATATTCATAATTATCCATTATCATGGTAAAACAATTTACCATGGTTATAATTCATATTGGCCACAAAAATGTTCCAAATTACTATATTAATAATTTATGAATCTAAATTTTATATCGATTTTCAAAATTTTACACATAGGTATTTTAGATTTAAATTTCAAATAAAACTCGTTAACTTCCAAGAAAAACATTATTTCGAATAAAGAATTTTGAAAACATAAAATGTCATTATAATGATTTCGTTCATAATGTAAATTTAGAAACCATAACATGATCAGTTAAATTCATTTATAACTAATTAAAATTTAAATCTAATTGAAAACATAATTTTTCCTTGTAATGACATTATAGGAAAATATATATTTTAAAAAAATATTTATTTTAACTATTCATCAATAAAATGAAACTTATCAAACAAATACAAATTACACAAACATAGTATATTTTTATATTCCTATTCAAAATTAGAAGATTTTGTTTTTTAAAATATAATATATAAATATTTCAAATTGGGATAAAAAAGAGTAGACTATTACAACACAGTAAAACTTACCTTAGAAAAATATATGTTTGTATGAATAAAATTGGGTTATTTCTTAGGCAATTCTAATAAAATATATGCGATGAATATAAAAATTAATTTAAAATATAACATAAATAATTAATTAATATGATTCAGTAATTATAATTAATTCAATTTATTAATCCAAAATGATATTGTGAGCATAAAAATAAAAATATTGCATTTATTTTTAAATGGGAATATATTTTCATATCTTTGTATTTTGTAAATGATAAAATTATAATATAAATCTTATTTATTCATATATTATTTAACAAATATTTATAATAATTACATTAATTGACATGTTATTATCTTATTTAAATAATAAAGAAAAGATGTTTTATATAAACTCAGTGTTCTGTGTAACAGAAGCTATGCCGCTGTGGCAAGCCGCATAATCATAACATGATGTAATGTTAAATGAAAGCTATAAAATTATTCCAAAAATATATTTCATGGAAATCTCACATATTTACATTCTAACACCCTTAAAATTAATTTCACCCATGAAATTCACCATTCTAAAACAAACAAATGATGATACTTCTACCTCATTGTATTCAAAAGATAACACAAAACTTCTTCAAAATAGTTATTCTATCCAAAAAACATTACATTGGATAGTGGTATAGTTTGGTATATATTTCATTATATGATTCAGAACTTCTATTAGTGTCTCTTCCTAATAAGTCTGTTGCTGCAGATATACGACCTCTGAGTTTAGTACATGTGAATGATCAAGTATGAAATTTCTCTAAAGAGATATGTAGATGACAACAATAACATGAGAAATATTTGGTTCAAGATCTGTATATGGAAAACACACATAAACAAAATGAATACAAGAAAATCTTTAAAAAAATAATTTTAGAGACAAAACATATACCAAAAGTAAATCATAACATGGTTTCTATGTTGGATAACATAGGATGTATGTTGAAACATGGACATAGAATAGAAATCATACCATCATGATACGAATAAGAGTTATAGAGAACAAGTTTAAGATAATGTTAACAACCAGAATTTCATACATCCATGATGATCTAAGGGATTGTTGGATTCATTAGAAATAAGTTACTTGGATAACATTTTTTTATCCATGATCCTCACCTTAATGTTAACGAATTATATGAGATGATACACCTACATGATATCAGAAAATATTCACAACTTGTTTCTCTTTGATCAATTTCCACATCATCTATTATTCTATGAAATGATGAAGATCATATCATGAAATCCATAAATATAATCATTTATCATTTTGTCCTTCATGGTCATAAAATATAATTAATAACTTGTAACAAAATATTTATAAAAACACATATATAAAGATAAATCGTTAATATATAAAACATTGAACAATTTAATAAATGGTTAATTTTATTATCCTTCCACAATCCCTCACTTTTTAAAGGAGGTTACTAAATTTCAGAATTCAACTTATCATTAATACCCCAAAAAATGATGTTTATATTAATTATCACATAACAATAATGTGAAAACTAGTATCATTTATTCCCAAGATCAATTATTTAAATCATGCACTCATTCTAAAAATAACTCTTTACTCATGCCATAAGGCCATCAATTCCATTAAACCACCTTATAATTATATTATTACCAAGGTCATTAATACTAAAAATATATACTTATTTCATTATAGTATAATTATGTACATATTCTAGGTTATCCTTTCCTTAATCATGGTTTCTACAAAATATCATCATACAACGTCAATCATTATTCATGTTTACTAGTACCAATCCACATATACATTTAAATACTTAAAGAAAAAAATATAGTGGATCAATCCTTATATTTTTCATTATTTCATAATACAATAAATTAAATTTTAAAAATTATTATTTATTAAAGTAATATTATTCCACTATATTCATAAACTATTACCAAATATTCTTCATTTTTTTCCATATCAATTTATTCATTGCATACATTACTTCAAAACCAACAATAAAAACACCACATAAATTAACTCTCTGATTCTATTAATTATACATTTCCTCAATGGCAGCAACAGTCATACTACACATACATTCCATGTTTAAAATATTTATTTAACATAGATTCCATAGAAATATCATTATCCCCATCCACTATAATAATTGAACCATTTCCTTTGAAATAACATTATTTGTTTCTTTATTTTCCACACCTAATGAATATTACAGTTATATTGGAATTTTTCCATGATTATTCTTCACACATGAATTGCATTTGGAAAATTGAATTTTTTTCCACTATGGTCGCCATGAAACTTCATCATTATCTTATTTTATGGTTCAAGATACTATCCAAAATTGAGATTATAGATCATATTATGATAATTTTGGTTACTAATAGTAACAATATTTCATCATCCAAATCCCATTTGATATGGTTTCTAATGAGTAATATCATTCCATTGTCTATAATATTCTTCATTAACATGAATACTCATAGTTCCAACCATTTTCTAAAACCTAAAAATAACTATGTTAGTGGATAAAATAAAACAAAGGAAACCTCATAATCAAGGGGAATTAATTTCATTCTATAACATATAATGTTTAATACTATGTTATCGGTGATAATTACCAAAATTCTAGGATTGTGTCATATATAATGAATTATCCATCGAGGCATCCCTAGAAATATCCTTAGAAATATTTATATGGATATCACTAAAAATTTCCCATCCTATTTTCCCATGGATAACTAATCCTTCTCCCCAATACAAAATCTAATGACACATTTTTGACATACATAGACATGACATCAATTCATTAGAATATTTCATATATTATAGAAGAAAACCCCAATAGACTGTATTAGTTTACTATCATTGGAAACATGGAACAAAATCTTCAAAATTTTAGAATTAACTTCAATATCTCTCATAAGGATGATCCCCATTATTTTTCCTACATAATAATTTTTAATATATATAGAAATTTTGAGCACATATGATCTGTAATGTTAAACATGTAAACTATAATGAAATACACGAGAATGAGAATCTATAAATATGGAAATTACATTGGAAAATCATACCCTATTTAACATATACCAAATTTTGAGTAAAAGAATAAATCCTTTAAATTTATAAGACATAAACCACAATGTAACATGATTCATGGGATAATACCATTGGAACAAAAAATTAATGTGTTGGAAACACAAATTTATAGAAAATAATTTCCATAATAGTCAGGAATCATTTACAAGACTGTTGTAGTGTAAAATATCCTTTACTAAACTAATTTCACTCCACATTTTATCCATTTATTACAGAACTGGTTTTAAAACTTATTCAATCCATGTATTACTGAAATGATATCATTCCAATTATAGCCTCATCTATCTCATGATATATAAATCATTTCCTAGTGTATTAGAGGGAGATATATGTCTCCCAATAGATAATGGAAATTATACACATGTGATCAACATGATCTTAAATCATTCATCATATATTCAACAATGAAATGAAATTCGATTAATTAACATATTCACCCATAACATAACCTATGTAAAAATTAAATGGTTTATATAAATATTTCATCAAAACCTAACTCATGAAATTGAATGAGAATTCATAAACCAAAATCAATAATAAAACATAAACCATTCCCTGAATTAATAATAATGGTATCATTGAATCATATCCCACGAAAAACATTAGTAACATAAAATTAAATTCTCTTATATGGAAAAATATTTTAGAAGGTCACATGAAAATAATTCCTGAGGAAAAAATCTTTTCTTCATTAAAAAATATTATCTTATTAAAATTACATGAAAATTTAATAAATTATTTTTATTAAAAAATATCCATATAACATTGTAAGTGAATCATCATGAAAATTAGGTGGCATGAATGTGTAAGAATCTATTACTCTTGTTTAGGACAAATGAAAACATTCATCACGTAATATTTTATGATAATTCAAAAATTACCTTATAGGGAAATCATAAATTGATTCCATTTGAATCATTAAGTAAAAACAAAAAAAAGGTAAAACTGATTTGAAACCATTATAGAAAATAATAAGAATATCTTTGAATTATAATTTACGTAACATGGAGATGGATGAAAATATACCCGAGTAAATACTTACATATAAACAATCCCAGATAATAATGAGATTATGAAATTATATATTACCTTCAGTCCGATATCATTTTTATATATCATAAACACATCTATAATGGACTAAATAATTTAATTTACATATAATTGAACCATCTATAAGTTTATGATATAATATGTTATCATATTATCACCCATTAATAATTTTTCCTTTTTACCCTTTTTTATGTGTTAATTTCTTCATTTTTTTGTTCAGGATTTCTCATATATGTCCAAGTAATTCTTTATATGATATAATTATATCATTTATATAATGATACGAAGGTATTATATATCATATTTATTTATTCTATACATTTACAGAATCATTATTTAAAGGTAAATACTGAAAAAAAATCTCATTAACTAGTGGAGACGGTTGATAGTACGTACTCACAAGAGATGGTGTCATTTCCATAAATGTTATGTAAGTGGATTTTATTTATATAAATCCAGAATCAATATCCTGAAATTATAATTATAAATTTAAATTGCATTGACCATTATACCCATCCAAATAATTTCAGGACAAAAAATAGATTATACTACAGCTTTGAGATGGTAGGTCGGACGTAAGCATGAATGGTTATTTAATTTTTTACTGAATGGATAAAAGGATTAATATGGTTATTATATCATCAAAATTAAATCTCATTATATAGGATATTATGGATTTATTCTTTAATAATGAATATAACATAGGAATATGACGTTGTAGTAGAAGGTATCTTGGGATAGTTGGTAAAGGAGATTACCTCTTCTTGGGTGACTTCCCTCTAGATCTATTATTAGAGAAACTAGTGTTCATATATTGATACGACAATCACTTATAAGACTTTTCTTCGTATGATGAAAAGAAAAATGATAAGTTATTCCCAATCTTTAATTAATAATGTGAAGTGAAAAAATGAGGGAGTATTATCCCTTTTATAATTGAGGTGAGATGCACTTTTGGAATCTCCATAAACAATAATTTATAATAAAATATAACTCCATAAAACCATAAAAAATTTTATATTTTAAAATAATATCTTATATAGGTTTTTTAATATAATCTTACAATAAATTTCACACTATTTTTTTATTTCAATTTAAATTTTTTCATTTAAATTAACCCTTCGTTATTCTATTTTAATTTTAACAAAGATATCAATTTGTCAATATTCAAAGAGTGTAATTATTTTACTTATTTGATTAAAATTATACCATTTATGAATAAAATATATTATTTTATACAGAATAATAATTATTATATATTTTAAAAATTATTTTATGATTTTTAAATAAATTTATAAATCATCATTTTCATAGGATATCACTATTGTCCATTTTGAAATATTTTTGTATTGTATTATAAAAATATCAAAATAAATCATTATACTAGAAAAAATATTTCATTATATCCCTAATATGTATATTTACTCTAATACTTTGGTTAGATATATTAATAATTTAATATTATATTTATTTTAATACCTTTATTAACTTTTATTTGATAATTCTATTAACAATAGTATTACTACCTCACATTTATGTACTTATTAATAAAATTATTTACTTACAAAAAATTAAATATAAAATAACATTACAAAATATTATTCTTCAATTTTTAAGGATTATATTTATAATAACATTTCTCCTCAGAATAATCAGAATTTCCCAAAGGCCCTCATTTTTATTGATTTTTGATAACCCCCCTTTCAAGGGATGAGGGGGAACCCTTACAAGGCTCGTGGGCTTAGATATTACCTGTACCGTAGGCTTAGGAGATTACATGATATGAAGGTGTTATAGAAATCATCCATACTATCTACAAGGAACATCCCCTCCCCAACATATGCATCATGATAATATCAATCCACCTTCACATGGCTTTCTGGCTAGGTTTCCCATGTGAGCACATGAATGTGACATCTCTAACATTATTTTAAATAAATCATTAAAAATATCATAATTTTACCCATGAGGAACAAAACATAACAATTAAATTTCAATTATAAAAACATGATTATTAAGATAAAAATATACATTAATATTCATTCATAATATTCACTAATTATTATAAGGACACATAATATATATTAAAAAAAGAAAATGATATTTTCTGTCATTAATTGATTTAAATACTATATAAGTCATTTTCAAGGAAAAATATCCATAAAATGACTTATCTAAAATAATTATTTTATATGGTTTTAATTTTATTCATACAATAATTTTTTTTATTTGTTAGGTCCTTCTTATAAACATCAAAAAAAATTAACCAAAATTTCATAATTTCCACATGATAATGGAAATTAAATTTACCATGGTTACTACTCATATTGAATTAAAACAAAAGTTTCATACTTATTAAATTTATACCTTATGAATCAAAATATTTCATATATTTTTGAAAAAAAAATATGTTTAAAAATTAAATTTAAATTAACAGGTAAACTTCTATGAAAAACAATTTATTGATGAAATGAAATTTTAAAACATAAAATGTTTTTAAAATAGATACGATTATAAAATCATTTTACATATAAAAATTTGTTCATATAAAATAAAAATTTAAAAATAAAAAATAAAAAATAATAAATAATAATATTTATATGTTATAATGTCATTAAATGAAAATTATGTTTCTAATAAAAAAGGCAGTTTTCACTATTCATGAACTGAAAGAAAATTTCCGGAAATAAAAATAAAATTAAACCAAAGTAAATTTTTATATTCTGATTAAAATGAAGAATATTATTTTTTCCAATATTATATATAATGTTGTCAATAATGGGCTATGAAAACGGTCTAAAATTAAAAGGATGTAAAATTGCTTGTAAAAAATATAAGTTTTTCTGTGTAAAATTGGGATAATTATTATCATATGAATATAATATATATGATAAATATATAATGTATATATTCAACAATATAACATATATTTTTCACTAATATCATTTATTAATTTTAATTAATTGAATTTATTATGAAAAAAATTTCTTGTGGGAATAATGATAATAGTATTGCATTTATATTTAGATGAGTATATATTTTTCTTTCAATGTAATTAAAAAAAATATAAAATTATAAAATGACCCCCATGTATTCGTAAATTAGTTAATACTATTAATAATCACTACATTAAAAGATAATTTCTTATCTTATTTATATACTAAAAAATGTTTCATCATAGAAACACAATTTTACCTCTAACATAGGATAACCTAGTGTTGCATGTATTAAATTATTAACAAAAAGTGGTGTGAAATACAAGCTCTAAATTTAATAAAAAAAATATATTTCATGAAAATATTGGAGCATTACATGCATCATGAGTAATATTACATTAATGAATAATGAGAGAATGTATTTGTCCCTTCTATTATTTAAAGGAATTTGATATCTTAGGCCATATGATTAAAAAGATATATCATATATAAATACATATACATGGTGATCTATAGGAAATTTAAATATCCATTATTTCAATAAATGATATGTCAAGCACATAGATTTATGGCACCATAATGCATCATTCTTGATTGGAGATAGCGTGATAAAGGGATTATATTACACAATTAGTTTCCTTATGATATATTATTTAATTTTGGAAGTAAATAAATTCTCTATGGGTACCTTGGCATATTGCTAGATGAAATCCTTTGAATTTAGGATGTTTCATGTAATGTCACTGAGAAAGAGGCCTAGTGGGTCACACACTATGTGTATCTAGATTCTCTATTAAATGATATATTATTATTTATTATTTAAATTTTTAATTAAATATTAATCATTTATTTTTATTAATAATTATTGATGTATTTTTGATCACATATACTATGTCACCACATATTCCAGTGAATATAATGTGTGAAAAATATTTAATAAATATTTATTTTACATTTATTGAATATAATGTTTATTTAAATATCATAGAATAATACATGGGGATTTTTTTAATAAATTTAATATTCCTTATTCAAGGCATGATAAATATGATGAAGGAAGGGTGGACAATGTTATAGGTCTTGTTAGATATAATTAATTTTTAAAATTATTTTATGAAATAATATTTAATTTTATTTTCAATTAAAATTCTTGTCGAGATAAAATAATATTTTTAATATTTTTAGATAGGGGGTTTCACAAGGGATTAAGTAAATAATTAAGGACCCTTGTAAAATTATTTATTTTTAAATTGAGAAATATATAACCCCAATTTTATTATTTTCATAGAGTGACAATTCATTTTCTTTGGTTGTGAACAACAAATTTGTACAATCCTCTCAATCCCTTGATTGAACCCTTCTCCAAGAGCAATCCAATGAACATATAGAAATATTCCCCCACCACCCAATATTAATTCAATACAGATCGTGGATAATTCTTTGGAATACATTCACATGGTGATCAAATACAAATGATGCAAGAAATTTGATCTGACACACTAGCAAATAGACATTCCTATGGAAACATTTGTATATTATTGGAAAACATATGGATACCCGCTAGAGGGAATCTTCTCTTGATTACTACTATGAATTGATGAAAAAACACATATCTAATTTCAGGTACATCAACAAGGAATGAATTCCAACAATGCAATTATTTATTTAAATAAATAAATTATTAGTAATATGTAATGATTTTGGATCTAGTTCTGGAATTCTATCCATTTTCGATTTTATTTTACTCAATTCCATTTATTAAGATGTTTATATTCATATTGACCTAATATTGATCAGGAGTCATGATAAAAAAAGTTGGGTACGACCCATCACACACCTCCACTCTTCCCGGATCCTTCATGAATGTGCCTAACCAGGTGGATGGTGAGAATGCATATGGTGGATGAAAAGATCAATGACCGCGAATGAAGTCTTTGGGTAATAAAATGTAGGAATAGGAAGGGTGGAAAAGACACATATACATATGAGAGTATATTCCCATTCATAAAGCCCATGATCCAAAAACTGGCCCAAAACATTAAATTTGAGTAGCTAAACAACAATATTAATAATAATAATATTTCATAAATCAATAACTAACTATATAAATGGAAAATAAAAAAGTGATCATTTAAATATGAAAATAAAACTGAGTACCCTAATTAAAAAATATCATCAGTTTTCAATTAGAATTGGAGATTTTCTTACACATGAGGTTATATAATTGGGAAAAAAATCATCATATATAATAAAAACATTAATTTATACAATACCATAGCTTTAATAAAACTATCATCTAGGTTTTCTCAAATGTATATCTTGTTGACATACAAGACTGGATATTATATAATATCTCTTATAAAATGTAACATAATGTCTATCTGTTTGGAATTACCATGAAATACTGAATTATTGGATTAACCTCATTTCCATTTGACTATCACAAAAAATATTACCATCATAATTACAATGGTTGAGTTCAGAATAAAATCATTTAAGCCATAATACATCTTTAACAGTCACTTTCAATGCTAT
This sequence comes from Viscum album, assembly GCA_963277665.1. NCBI lineage: Eukaryota > Viridiplantae > Streptophyta > Magnoliopsida > Santalales > Viscaceae > Viscum > Viscum album. The sequence continues at coordinate 1,691,733,940 of OY728120.1, forward strand.
GTACAAAGAAGTTATGATTTAAAGAGTATCCATAGACTACAAATTACACTTCCAAGAAATAGGGCCTCATTATTAACTGAAGACATAACCAGTAAAAGATTTGTATAGTATTAATATTCTATATTTATTCTATATCAACATATCAAACTATAAATTCATAATTTTTCACATTTTTAACATATAATAATAAAAAATTAGAGCTACATGTTATATAATGAAAAAATCATTTTAGGGCATGCCGATGTGGCTTCCATGGAGTATCCATAAAACAAGAAAACATCCATACTATAATTGAATTGTTAGGACTTGTGTCTATAATAAAATACTTGATAGTTACCACTATATTAGAATAAGGGTATTTAGACATAAACTGAATATCATTGGATCTAGTGGTTTCTTATGTCAATAAAATTTTAAAATTTAGTCTAAGAGGTGAACTAAATGTTTCTTGAGACTAAATTAGGTATCTCATGAGAATTTTAAATTATAATAGTGTTGAGACTAATAAAATGATTATTATGCCTTACCTAATTATTTAAAATCCTATTGATTGATAAGGTTACAAAAGTGAAACTCCTTTCCCCCTTGTATTTTCATTAAAAAAATTCATTTTACCATTATGGTTATGCTATGATGTTACACATGACTTCTAATTAATTGTAAATCTTATATGTGTCCTCAATAGATGTTCGTTATAATAACCCAATAGTTATGGTCTTTTGAGAGGTAGGTCGCGAACAAAAAACATAATTCATGAACATTTTTTGAGAGTGGTATTATTGAAAAAAGGAGAGATCTTATTCCTCCTTATCTTGATGGTTGAAGTTATTTTGTTTATTCGATTGGGTGATGGATATGAGTAATAAGTATTTCTCCTTATCCCCACCTAATTTTTATGCGTGTGGATTTTTTATTTCGTGTATTGAGAGGAAGGATGCAAATTATTTTCCATTTAACTATTGGAATTTTTCTTTTCTAGGGTATACAATTTTTCCACATCACATCCCTCACTGCCTCATTTTTTTTTTCAGAATTCATTATTTATAGATTTTATGGAATAAATAATCCATTTTATAATTCAGGATTCTTTAATATATCTCCCTTTATTTTTGCAACAAGTGTTATTGATCATCATCATAAATAATCACATATGATGACCCTTACATTACAAATATTTATATTACTTCAAAACTAAATTATATTCATTACATCATATTATAAATCCATGATAGGACTTTATAGGTATAGAGACATTAGTAAAAATAAATTATTGTCACCCCATGATAAAGCCTTTCTCTTTGACTAGAAGGATTTTTTATCTTTTCATGTATTATTGTCCAAATTTAGAATAAGTTGAACATTAAAATATCTTATATTTTATTCCATGGAATTAATTATTTATCTAAAAAATGATGGATTATATAGTTGGTATCAGATATAGATTTATTTATTTGTGGAAATTAATTTTACAATTACATATGAAGAACCTTATATAAATTTTTATATATAAGAAAACATACTTGTATTTTGGGGTGTAATAAGTTAATGGTTTCAATGAAAACAATCCCATATATATATACAATAGTTAGATGTGTCTCTAGATATATTCACCTATAAGTAACATTTAAAGACACCAAATTGAGCTAAACATGATAGGAAACTAGTCCATGACAATGAGTCATGTTGTACACTAGTTTGACAATCCCAGAAGATATCATTTGATAACCAGAAGAATTTTATTATTCATTATGAATAATATATATAAAATGTAATGGATATTAAAGGAAAATAATTAATAACATATATAATAATAGTTTTATAAGACATCAATTCCATTTCAAATTATAATATTACTTAAATAAACATGATTCATAATATGGGTTTTTTATAAAAATTGAGCTAAATTGATGGAACTATTTAAATACTGAGTTCAAAAGGAGATGAACTGATGCCCTTCAAATGGATGATGCAATGGAATAAATTATAAGGATGATAAATCAACTAACTGGAGTTATAACTAATAAATTGATTCAAATTGATATACTAGATTCACCTTAAAGGGAAAAACATTTTCATGAGTCTTTTTTCATTAACAAACACATTCTTTTATTAGATCTACCAACCCATTGATTGATGAACAATTGATTAACTCTATAGAAGAGATATATTTAGTAATCCATTGATCAAATATAAATAAACTTAACCAAGTAGTATGAAAATTTTAGAAGAACCTACGTAGTGGTGGACGATGATTAAAAACAAGAATATAGGATGGGTAAATTGATTCTATGGATTTTAAGAGATCAATTGAATATTATACATTAGATATATTCCCCGTTCGATGAAAAAAATGTATAAGTAATTCCATGAGATGAATTATATGGAAAATGAATAATTTTAAATACATGATATGAAATCTATAAGTCATTCACTTCATATATTTATCATTATTATGGATACAAATGGAATAATTGATGAATTATTCAGCAGAATCTGAACCCATCTACAGAGAAATTTGAAAATTAAAGATAATAAGAGATTTGAGGAGATATTGATAAGTGATATAAAGGTTGAATTAATGTTTGGAGATTTCTGTTGGTCACAATGGTCGAATGAAGTGAAGAATGAAATTGATTAATAATCATAAATGAATTTTGATCAAGGAAGTGGAGGAATGAAATTTTAACCTCCCACATGAAACAAATGTGCGAAGAATAATTTGGGGAATTAATTTACTAGGAGTGTAAAATGATTCAAATGGATAAAATATGCGAATATTTGTCACAAATATCATGTCTAGGTGGAGCCAAAAATCTCAACACTATTGAAAAAGGGAATATGTTTTAAGCCTGGCCATAATATCAATGCTTCCTATATGGACATCATGGTCCCTTTTATAATCAATTTAAAAATAAAAAATTGGAGGGAAACTTCATCAACCACAACATTTTCCATTAATGAATGGTCTATGACATTCTATCATGAAATCTCATATAGACTCTCAAAATGATTTGGTTGAAGGCCCACTAATGGTTCTTTGAAATCTATAATGTGCATTTTTATTATTCTGGTTATATGAATTCCATTATTTCAACCATGATTGAAACAATTATACATTTAATCCCTAATCCTCTAGAAGTATAGTAATTTGTCCAAACACATAGAGCCATCATCTTAGTTTCGACTACGTATTGAAACTCTAGTATTTACATTGGAATGTACAATATCATATAAAGTCTAGTAGTCATTCCCATGGTGAAATTCGAAAATATTTAAATGATGGATATTCACTCAATGTATAATTTAAAGATCAACTATAGAATAAAACAAATTTCATTAGTTCGAAATGAACAATTTTGGTTCATTGCCAAAGGGGAAATATCACACCTTGATTTTTGTCTAAAATAACCTTACATTTCCTTATTTATAAATATAATCAATGAAGAGGTAGAAGGAAATGAGTGCATAAGGGTAGAAAATTTATCTATAGTTTAGGAATACATTTATGTTTTAACAGACCATATGTTTTAATTAAAGTATTATTAAAAATATATTTTAATAAATGGAATTATAATTAAAAACAACTAACATCATTTTTGAGATTTTTTTCTTTAAAACAAGTCATTCAAAATTATGTATTTCATCTAATATATTTATAATACATATATATAATTATAAGTATTATTTATTGTTTAAATTTTTATTTTCAAAATATTATTATAATATTAGTTTATTTAAAATATTACCTGATTAGTATTTTCTCAAAATATATTCCATATTTTGGAAAGAGTAATTGTTTATGTTTCAAATTTTTATGTTTATATTTTTACTATTATAATTATATAAATAATTTGTTTTTTGAAATGAAATATATACATATTTATATGAAATTATTATTATTATTTTTGAATTATTTATTTTGATAATTATAAAATTTTTCTGTTATATTTTTTCATAAAGATATAATTTTTATGTTTTATATTAGAAATTGTGATTATATTTTAAACTTTTAACAATTATTTTGATTATAACTATTTAGATAAATGCATATATTATATTTGAAGAATTAAAATAAATGTAGAATTTATATTTGAAATTATATATATATAATATTATGATAATATTATTCCAAATTTCATTTGTGTTAAAATTTTAATTGATATAAATAAATGAAATGGAATGAAAACCTTGGTATCGGGGTCTTGGGGCGTCAAAATTGTTTAGAGAAAAAAGGGGATAGGGTCTTGAGTTGGGAGTGGGGGATCCAAGGGCTTCAAACTAGTATTTCAGAATTGAGTATCACCGGGGGTGATTGGGCCATGTAGCACAGTGGTTGAGGCCAATGGTCGGGTTGATGGAGGATGGTCACTAATGAACTAGGTATTGTTGATGGAGTCCCAACAGTTAGTGTTTTTTCTAATCGATATCTATTTGGTATCGATATTGTTCAGTTTTGGTAGGAGGGTCTGAATCAAACATCGTGATCTTGATATGATGGTGTCAGATCTTCTTCAACATAGCTGGTAGGCATGCACTTATCCATTATATGTCCCGATATTCCTGTCTTGTTGTTGTGACATTTAGATTTATTTTTCACTAAAGTTTTAGGTCTGGTGTCTATACAAAAATTTATTTGATTATGAATAGTAGATTTTTTTTTCTTTCACCATGGTGTTAAGACGGAATTAATTTTTTCAACATTCATGTTTTGTTTGTCATCCATTTTGTTCTCCAATTACACATGCGTATTCTACTTATGATGAAAGCTTGGTTATGTCTCTATTATAAAATATGTGATGAGTTTCTCTGATCCACACCTCACCCATTTTCATATATTTCACTTAATTTTTCAGGAAAACACATTTACCTTTCTGATAATTAATGGGAATCATTGTTTGGAAGATGATGATTGTGTGTACGAAGCAGATCTCTACCACTTTTCTACAACAATTCATGTATGGGAAATTATTTATTTTAAAATAATTAATTCTATGAGATATTATTTAGGTAAGGAATTTATTATTTAAGTATATGATTAATGTTACTTTGTAAGGGTGAGTTTGGGTTTATTTGATTTCAGATTATAATTCATGGTTTTCAATTGAGAATGTGTGTAAACAAATTTATTTTAAATTTCATTCTGTAAGGTGTATTTTTATTCCAAAAATGTTATTGAAATTTTTGGTTTATCTATAAGCTTTAATGGATTTCTAGCTTTATTATTTATCATATATATAATTACACTTTCAGGATCATTTCATCAAAAATTCTGGTTTCATTTTTCTATGATGGATATAGTTATTTTTTTGTAATGATTTATTTTAATGAAATAGTATTTATATATATCTAAAATACTTATGATCAAGTATGAAAGATCGCTATTATGAAGAAGAGTGATTATTCTATAATATAATTAAACAAATGGTTTTAATTACTTGAGGGGTAATTTTTTATAATTAAATACTTTTATGGGATTATACACATTTTTATCAATTTACTTCATAAAAATTATTTTTATTTTCATAATAATAATATATTTAAATTATTCTCAAGTCTATTTGATTTCAGGGTGAATTTATTACATAAAATATTATATATTAGTGATTAATGTACCATATTTAATGAAAGTTTGAATATCCAAATTACATATTTAATTTATGATATATATATACATGAGATTTTCTATAAATATATATACTTTATTATTAGTTTTTAGTAATGATAATAATTATTATTTTTATGGATGTAATTAATTTTTATACTTATTATTCATAGATAAATGAATATATATATATATATTATGTACAGTAAATGATAAATGACCAGATTATAAATGAAAGAAAATCTTCATGTTTCATGATATTTCAAGGATATGGGAATAATTATTTATTTCTAATTTGTAACTATTGTTTAATTAATTATTTATCATTAAACTAATATTAATAGAAATTAATAATATCATAAATTCATTGTGACATATGCATGTCAAATGAAAATAATGCTTTTGGACATGCATTAATGAATACTCATGACACTTCATGAATTAATGTATGCATATATATGTATATAAATAATAATTTAATAAATTTTACATTTAACATAACATCATTCCAATGGATATTAATGGGATAATGAATGTAATTTTATGTAAATGAATGATAAATAATATTCCGTGTAAATATGAAAAGTAAAGTATAAGGGATTTATTGGTGATAAGTCTGAAAAGTAAATATACATGATGGATTATAATTATAAAAATAACTGTGTGTGTGTCTATGTAATTAATACATATTTGTGTTTAAAATAATAAACCCCATTGGAAAACATATATATAAGTAAGGAAATATGGAACAATTTTTATAATATATTGGCTGGTGAACATTGTAAATATGGTAGGGAATTTGGATTGAACTCATCATATATCTATAAGGTTGGCCCAAGATAGACTCCAACATTTTCCACTGGCCTCATATGTTTTGTTTTTAATATCATGCATAATTCTTTCAAATGATTCATTGGATTAGCTAAAATGAATTTTTGATGAATATATGTTTTCAAAGAATTATAATATATTGTAATGTTATTTTACAATGGTGTTTAATATTTTATTTTTAGAATGTATTATCAAATGAATATTTTTATAAAATTACGTATCAAATATTCTGAAACCATTTACATAGCAAATTTAGTTCTCAACCCTTATTTTTAATTATTTTCTATAGGTTTAGTATATTTTTTGTGTCATCTGCTTCGATGAAGGAGTAATGCTCTTGAATTTTCTTATTTTAATTTTTTTGTTTAGTTTAAATTCATGTATCAAATTCTACATAACCTTGACCAATAAGATATCCCAGTATGTAATAAATTCCTTGTATTTTATTTTAGATTAATTTTTAAAATCAAAAAAATCAAAAAATTTATATGTGATGAGTCCTATTTCTCATGCTCGAGGAGTTATACATGGTATCAGAACAGGGATCCAGAAAACATTGGAGATTAGATGTTGTCATGTTTATGAGTTTACAAGTCCTAGTTTTCCATAATTATAAAGACAAAAATTCATAATTCTTTCTAGTCAGATGAAAGGAATTATCATGAGGTAATACTTTTGAGGGGGAATAATGTAACATACAAGAAATTATAAACATATTTTTATTATTTTTTTTTTATTAAATTGATTGATAATTAAAACCAAATAACATTATTTGGGTAACTTTTTTATTTGAAACTTTTTCAATGAAAATTAAGTGTTTAAATTAATTTATTTACCATACTTATAATTAATTATACACATTATTCATAGTTTTCAAATTTATTTTAAAAATGGTATGATATTATTATTTTCTTTAAATGATTATTTGATTATTATTTTCTTCAAGATTTATTCAATTATTTGGAATGAGTAAATTTATATGTTTCAAATATATATGTACATATTTTGAAATTTATAATTACTTAAATAATTTCATTTTTGATATTAATATTATTCATATATATACACATATATACTTATTTACAAAGTTATGAAATTATAATTATCAGTTCTAAATTATCTATTGAGATATTTTTAATATTTTTTCAGTTGAAATTTTTGTTTTATGATGTTATAATTTTTTATTTTAAGATTATAAATTATTATTATATTATTAAATTATTATTATTATTTGGATTAAAACTATTTTGATAAATGTAGAAATTATCGTTTAACAATTTTGATAAATTTTGAAATTATATTTTAAATTACACATATATAATATTATTATAATTTTATTCAAATTTAAATTTGAGTTATAAAAATAAATGATACAAAAAATGAAATGGAAGGAAAAACCTGGAATTGGGGTCCTAGTAAAATGGACTAGTTAATGGAGAAAAATGGGGCATGTCTCGAGTTGGGCAAGGGGGTCGTAAGGCTTAAAAATTGAACATCATAATCATGGTGTTCCATGGGGGATTGGGTCGTTTTGAATAGTGGTCGAGGAAAAGGTACGGTCGATGGAGGATGGATACAAGTGAACCAGGTGTTTTTGATAGAGTCTTAGTGGTTAGGGTTTCATTCCGAGTGATATCTGAGTTATGCCGATGTGGTTTGATTTCAGTTGGAGGTTCTGACATGAATATTATGTTCATGATCCGAACGTGTCATATCTTTTTCAACCTATAAGGTAGTCATGTATTTTTCCTTTTTAGGTTTTAATCTCCCTATCTAGTTGTTATAAAAAAATTATTTCTTCTTTTTTGATGTTATTGGTCCTGTGACTACATGCATCTTTTATTAATTATGAACAAAGGAACACTTTTTTACTTCACTATATTGTTAATCCTAAATTAATTTTGTCAACATTCTTGGGACATTTTTCATCCATTTTCAGATCCAATGTCTACATTGTATTCATATTGTGAAGCAGGCTTGGTTGTGTCTCTATTATAAAATTCATGAGGAGGCTTCTATTCTTATCACCTCACACATTTTTATATATTTCACTATATTAGGATTTAAAACCCATTTACCATTATCGTAATGAATGGGAAACATGTTCTGGAAGACGTTTAGTGCAAGTCTGAAGCAGATCTCCTGCAGTTTTAAACAATAATTCAAGTAAGGAAAATTAATTATTTTTAAATATTATATTATATAAGATATTATTTATATAAGGAATTTAGTATTTATTTTAATGATTAAGCTTTTTTTAAGGGTTATTTTTTGTTTATTTGATTTCATATTATAATTCATGATTTTCAAATTAGTATGGGTGTTAATAAATTTATTTGATTACTTGATTCTATAAGGGGGATTTTTATAATGAAAATATTATTGAAAATCATGTTTTATAAATATATACATGCATAGAATTATAGATTCATCTTTATTTAATATATATATTATAACAATTTCAGGATCATTTCCTCGAGAATTATAATTTCATGTTAATATGGGGGATAAAATAATTTTGTTATATTGTTATATTTTAATGAAATATGGTACATATATATCTCAAATAATTATGATCATATTTTACATTCCTTTTTCATAGAAATTCATGTCTGGAAAATAAATTTTATGAAGTATAGTGATTATTTAGGAAAATTATTACACAATATGGTTTTAGTTATTTAATGGGTAACTTATTTTAATTGAATAGTTTTAACGGAGTATACACATTTTTATGAAATTACTGCATAACTGTTATGTTTATTTACATAATCAGTATTAATTTACATTATGATCATGTTAATTTTTTTCAGGGTGAATTTATTATATATACTATTATATATGGGTATTGCCAATATTATGTTTTATAAAAATATGAATCTCAAAATTACAACTTTATCTTATCAGTCATATTTTCATGAGATGCTCGATAAATATATACACATTAGTATTAACTTATCTTACTAAAAAGCATTACTAATTTTATGGATGTAATTTATTTGTGTATTAATTGTATATATATATATATTATATGTACTGAAAATGCTAAATTTTATACATGAACGAATATCTCCATATTCCAATTTATTTAAAGAAAATGTGAATAGAAATTAATTTCTAAGTTTATAACTCTTCACAAAGAAATTATTTAAGACTAACCAAATATTATTATATATTAAAAGTATCATAAATTCACCATTTCATATGCAAGTCATTTGAAAATCCTGCTTTTGGTAATACATAAATGATTCCTCATGATACTTCATTCATTAATTAATACATACATTCATACATAAATACATATATATATATATATATATTCATAAGAATTTAATAAATTTTACATTTTACATAACATCATTCAAATGGTTATTAATGGGATCAAGAAAGTAATTTTAATTAAATGGATGATAAATAATGATCTCTGTAAATATGTAATGACATGTATAAGGGGTTTGGTTGTGCCATGCCTAAAAAGTAAATTTCAATGAAAGATTATAATTATACACAAAAGTGTGTGTGCATTGAATACTAATTTTTGATTAAAATAAAAACTCTAGTGGAAAGTGTATATATATGAATGGAATGATGAAAAGGATTTCATAAAATGTAGGCACTTTAACATTATTAATATGATAGGGAATTGGGAGTGAACTCTTCCTATGTCACGGGGGAAGGCCCAAGAAAACCATAATTATTTTCCAGTGGCATCATGTGTTTTGTTTTAAAGAGCATGGTTAATGATTTCAAATGAACCACTGGATTATCTTAAAAGCTTTTTTTGAAGTCTAGTTATTTTCCAAGAATTATAATATTTTGTAAAGATATTTTACAAACATGATCCGAATTATATTTTTGGAATGTATTATCAAGACAATATTTTTTAATAGTATTTTTCAAGTATATAAATACCTTTACAGATCATATTTAGTGATAACCCCATATTCGTAGTTATTTTCTACATGATTATTAGAGTTCCTGGTGGAGTTTGTGTTGATTAAAGAGTATCACACACGAAGTATCTTCATTTAATTTTTTTTATCTGGTTTAATTTCATGTATCAAATTGTCGAGAACCAATACTAGTGAAAGTTCCTGGTATCGAATAGTATTTATTTTATTTCATTTTAGTTTATTTTATAAAAGATAAAAATGTAGAATTTATATGCACTGAGTTTTATAGCTCAAGATCTAGGAATTATAGGCATGCCCCCTAAAGAGTTACCTAGAAATCCCCTTTAATTAGAGGAGTTCTCCCATAATCTCATCCCTTGGATCCAAGGCAATATTGAATAACCTATATAGATTGGAAAGTTTGGAGTTTGGGGAAATAATGAATGAACATCAAGTTATTTTGGCGAAGTGATTTATCCAACCATGATTGTCTCTATACAGAGATCTTATTACCCATGTAAAGAATATGGATGGATCATTACTGCTATTAATTTATTATTCTAATTTTTATGGGATCATAAAGAAAGACAAGTGCCTGCGAAAAAGAATTTATGATTTAAGAGGAAATATTTTTTGTTATCAATTCATCATATTGATAGGCCTTTCATATGGCTATCATCTACTAAGGGTGATGGAAGAAGATATTCCAATGAATATATTTTGAAAATGTTACTAGAATTTTTTGTTTGTTTTCATTCCATTTTTCATGACAAACTAACATTATATATTTATAAATTTGATGAATTGAGTCATTAAGGGCTACCTTGATAAATTTATGTCAGTTTTTATTTATGATATTATGATTAATCTCATAATTTAGGATGAAGATAATGTTATTCTATAGGATTTATTTAAAACCCTGGGGAAGGAGAATATATTTTCTAAATTCATAAAATTTGAATTCACTTTACTAAATTTTTCATTCATGGAGTACATTGTAACAAATGAGAGAATCCTAGTTGGACCATCCAATAATATTGTTGAAGAATAATTCCCTCACACTACAATAGAAATTTAGATTCAATGTTTCATTAGATTAGTATGACATGTAAAGAAGTTTTTAGAATGAATTTCATGAAATTATAATCAACTATCCGTGTTAATTCGAAAAGGGGCTATGTGCATCTTGAAAAATGAGTGTGAGGAATGTTTCAAAGAACTGAATAATATATTTGTTATTACACCTAGGTTAACTCTATCTTCTTTTAGAGAATTATTATTTATTTATAGTGATTTATGTCTAAAAGTAATTAGGTTCTTCCTCATGTAAAATAACAAGGTGATCACTTATTAATATCGATTGTTAAAGCTTATGAGTGGAATTATGCAATATATGACCCAAAGTTGGATAGAATTATTTTTTCTCTTAAGATATGGGGGGAATATATTACTGGTGAAATATTATATATATATATATATCTAGAATATGAATTATATATTAACGAAAGAGTAATTGAACATTAGAAAAAGGATATGGGTCTACCTTCTAAAATATAATGATAATTCAATTGATTATCACCCTGGAAGAGAAAACAATTTCACTAAAGCATTAAGTGTAAAATAATGTTTTGATCATGAAATGATGAGGATTCGAGGAGATCCATTGATCAAAGACATAGTGAGGTCATAAAGTGGAATCATAAAGGAAGGTACATGATCAGTACTATCCCAGATTATTTCCCATCCATTATTATATGTGAAGATCATGAGATCTCATAGAGAATATCCTTTGGTATAGAAGAGGATAGAGGATCTAATGAATATGAAGTTTCCTGATTTCAATATTTATCATGAATGTGTTATGAAATTTTTTACAAAGTTATGTGTATAATAAATCGAAGATATAAATAAGGAGATGATGGATGAAGCTCATTACATTTGTTCTCTATACAATTTGTAGCCATAAAGATGTATGGGGAACTTTATGGTCATTATTGGTGGGATAATATGGTGAGAGAGACTTATAAAAAAACTACATGGGTCAAGGTGTTTCGAAAAGTTTAGTAAGTGTGAAAAAAACCTAAAGGGTTATTTCAACCACTACCCATACGATCAAGGAATTGGGATAATATCACTATGGAAATCATCACGTATCTCCCATGAACAACCAAAGGAAACAACTTGATAAGGGATATAGTGGATTGAATCACTGAAAAAATCCCATTACAATGATATTTGGCAATATATATCTCTTAAAATACATTCCATTATATGCATAAAAGATTTTTTGAGGCTTCATAGGGACACATGTTTAATCATTTATGATCCAGATCCTAGGTTTACAATGGAATTATGGATAAGTATTCAACATGATATGAATAGTGAAATGAATTTTAGAAAGGTCTATCATCCAAAAACAAATAGAAAATCTGAAAGGATCATTTCAACACATGATGAGATGTTGAGAACATGTAGAATAGAATTTAATGATTGATGAGATCAATGCCTCCCATTTTGTTAGTTTTCATACAATCTAAACATCCACTGAAGTATTCAAATTTCATCGTATGAATCTCTATATGGGAATAGATTTTTAACTCCTACGTTTTGGGATTATATTGGTGAGATAATCAAAAATGGGCCCAATATTTTAATGGATATTAAAAAAATTGTCCATTCCATTGAAGAAAAAATTCAAGATTCTCAGAGTTGGAAGAAGAGATATAGATACAACCATGAAAGGGATTTAGATTTTGATTTGTGATAAAATGTTTTTTATCAAATATCCCCATTGAACAGATTTTTGTGGTCTGGGAATAAAATTAATCCTAGATATAGGTACATTAGCCCAAATGAAATACTTTACCACAAAATAATGTTGGACTATCAACTAGAACATCCACCAAGCCCGGATCAACTTCAAGACGTATTCCATGTATCTCTCTTGAGAAATTTTCAAACTAGTCTCTCACATTTCCTAAATCCAGAGGTGGTGAATATGGAAAATGAAATCTCTTCTGAGAAGAAGTTGGTGGGGATCATGATGTTTGAGAAAAAAATTTAGGAAATAAGAAAAATCTCATTTTAAAAGTATTACGATGAAACCACAAGTATAAAGTGGCATCATAAGAACTAGAGGAATAAATGAATCAAAATTACACTAACATATTCTTGTCCAAGAATATGATTAGAAATTTTTGGGACGAAATTTCTTATGTGGGGATCAATAAAATAACATATTCATTTAAAATGATAATGGTTTCATTATAGAATGAATATTATATTATATTATATTACACACTTAATAAATATAATAGAACTAAAAATCCAACATATACATAACAAATATTATTATAACAGTAACCACAAATCCATTGAAAATGGAAAAAATTATAAATAGAATAATAAATATAAGACCATAAATGGGAAAATATGGATTCCCCTAATAAGTTAGAATCATCTACCGCACATCCAACACTGCAAAAATGATAGGAAATAGTTTCAAAAGAATCGACATATTATAAAACAATAATATATTACCTTTGAAGGAATTGTAGTGAACATTTAGTGAAATAATGATTTTGTTTATATAGTTTATAAAGTGAAACATTACTCCTTTTATTTTACTGTTATATGTCAAGATTTCAAATATAAACGTTGATCAATATAACTATGGATCAATTTGACCACTTGGAACTATACCCATATATGATGATTTTACAATTATAATTAGTGTCTATATTAAGTAATGTGAAATGTTATTTTACTCTAAAAGGAGAAATAATGGCATCGACCAGTAGAATCATGTCATTTTAAATCAATTTGTCTAAACATGGGATGGAGATAGAGTCACTGGGGGTCACCATTGACCGAATATAATGCAATAATTAATAATTTAATCATTAATTAAATCATATATAGTATTTCTTCAAGTTAGTGTATAATTTTTCTTGGTCGATGTGAGTGGAACCATGCATTATACTAACACCATCTCAAACATTACCCATAGAGAATGTGTGGGTGTAATAATGGGTTTCTTGAATAGGAATTCGCTATAAAATGTTTAATTTCCATTTTATAAATAGTATTTTTATTCCATCAATTCCATTTTCATTTTACTTTATCATCATAATATATTTTTTTATGTGAGAAAATATTGGTAAATTGATTTTGGGATGAAATAAAACATAATTTTGTTTTTGTAGAAATGATATTGAAATTTGTAATAAACTATAGAATTATGAGTAATATTTGTATTAATGAAATAGAATTTAACAACACTCTTATTTAAATTTATATCATAAAATAGTTTTATAATGTCTACTGATAATTTTTATCTCTTTCATAAATCTAATTATCCTAAAAATAGCCAATTTTCAATATATATGGATTTTTATCTTTGAAGGATAAAATTATAATATTATGAAATTAATTTTGATAAAAAAATATCATATTCTTAATAAAAATATCTAAATTCGGTATGTTTTAATTTTTATGAATTTTCAAAAATAATTTATTTTTATGTGAACTAAAAAATATAGTTTTGGGTTTTCAGAATGTTTTATGAGACTATTTTTTTTCAAAATAATGTAAAAAGTTAATTAAAAACAATCTTGTACCTAGAATATGTTATTTTATTTATAATTATTATTTTTTTATATTTTAATAAATTTCAAAACCTATTAGTGACATTCAAATGTCTAGAATGGAAATATTGATTATAAAAACAATAAATTGTTGAAAATTTACTTTTTATT
The DNA here is from genome assembly GCA_963277665.1 of Viscum album. Lineage (NCBI taxonomy): Eukaryota > Viridiplantae > Streptophyta > Magnoliopsida > Santalales > Viscaceae > Viscum > Viscum album. The sequence goes on from OY728120.1 coordinate 1,691,749,023, forward strand.
GCCAAATGAAGTGAAAATCATTTTCCCGGTTCCAATAGATCAATTTATCAAAAAATATGACCCAATTGTAAAAATACATGAAAAAAAACATGGTAATTCCAATGGTTTCCCATTTTATATAACATAGACTTCCAAGACACTTATTTAAAAATTATTAAACAATTCCTGCACTATTGAAACAAATTCCCACATATTTCTTCATTTCCCATCACTCCAAATCAATCCTCCAAATATTTTAGGTACTTGTTTCTCCAAATGAATGTCCCCAAGGATTCCTAATTCCCTTAATGTTTCTTCATGATGATTTAGGTGCAACACCTCAATGTATACTAATTATTTTAATCTTCAATTCCATTCACATTATTCATTTTTTGTACGAATTACAAGGGGTGTATTAATTTATTTTACTATTATTTTCCATTTTATCATTAATTATATATATTTTTTTATTAATGGGAAATATAAAATCTCTCTCATTTTACTCTTTTCAAAAACAATATTTTACACCCATCATGCTACTGAATTTACATCTCAAATTTCACTATCTTACATGAGAATGCCTCATTTATTTCATTTTTATAAATACCCAATCAATTCCCATTTCCAAGTGTATTCATCATATTTGAAAATTATTTTTTCTTGGTATTTACATACATGAAATCCAAATTCAATTTTTATGTGATAAGAATGATGTAATTATCAAGCCTTCAATTAGTTTTTTTATGATATTACATTGATAAGAAACCCATTATTTATTATCGCTAAGTTATTAATGAAATTATTTATTTTGATCTCTGTTACTCAATTTATGTAGGAATATCATGATTTAACTGTCATATCACTCCATTTCATCTGGTACAGAATCTAATTTCTATATATGACTTTTCTTATAATACCACGGGGAATAACGTTTGTAATTATCATTTACCATATTAAGGTGAAAAACCTGGTAAAATGCTTATGAATGTCTAATTAAAATATTGTATTTTTATTTCTATGTTATAAATCATCTTATTTTTATAATTATTCATATCATGTTATATTGATCATGATAAATCTTTATACCTCACATTCTTATTGATAAACCATGAGACCATTTGGTAATTTTCATAATTACTTATTTCTTTATAGGTCTCACGCTCACCCCTTTCCTTTGATTTATGTGCCCATGATATTTGATGCATTAAATGTACCTTTGGATGAACCCATGCATATTTTTTTACATGGATTGGAATAATAAATTATGTTTTCATGAATTATATTTCTAATTTTGAAGAATAAAACCTTAAAAGATAATTTATTTTATTCCATGAAACAAAATGTGTATGTAATAAATAGGCACAATTCCATTCTCCTCAAAAATAATATTAAACAACCTAGGTTTTTTTAATGCATAAATGCGGTTTTGAAATTTGAAAAACTTTTCAACATCTTTTGGAGTAATAATACCCCCAGGATGTAAAATATAGGAATTTTCCTACATGTTTCCATTAAGGAAGTCTATTTTTACACCCATATAACAAATATAATAGTCATGGATGGTTTTAAATTATTTTATAATTCTAATGAACATTAGAATAGAAAATAGTGAAGAGGTTTCATCACAGTATGTACCTTGAAGTAGTTTAGTACCATTCAAACCCATATGTTTCTTATAGGCACTGACTTTCCCATAAATTTTTAGTATCATCTCGAATACCCATTTTCAACCAGCAGGTTTTGCATTAATTGGGGGATGTACCAAAATAACTACTTTTTTTAGGAAAATGGAATCTATTACTAAATTTATATCTTCACTCCACTTCAAAACATATATTCCATTTACTGCATCCTTGTATATTATATGTTAATTATTTTTAACATATACTGTGTCACAATTTGTGGTGAATATAAAACCCTAATATTTAGGTTCTATATCATATCTTTTACTCCTATGTATTAATTTTATCTATGTAACAACTGAATCTTCCCTGGGACTCTGTGGAATTGTTCATGTTTCCTAGCTAGTGTAACTTATATGTGGACTTCATCGAATATTATACATTCTCCCACTATTACATTTAGATATATGATACCTCTCATGTAATGTAGGGTTTCTATTAACACATAGTTTTTTATTTAATGGATTCTATATGTTATTTCCCATTGATTCCTAATGATATCCAATAATGATATACGGTTCATCTCTATGATTAATCATAATACCTAAAGTGTCCATTACAAATGACTCACAACTCAAAACATGTAAATAATAAAACATGGCTTTATTTCCATTCCACAATTGGTATGGTATACCATTTTCCTCTTTATTTATAAATTGGTTGATTATATATACTTTTTTTCTAATTAGTATCCCCAAATGGAAAATGGAAGGCACACATGACTCATTATTTATCTATCCATGTCTCACAGGGTTCTTTTCCTCCTTTATGTTACACCATTCCATTGAGGTGAATGAGGAGAAGTGACTTGAGATAGAATACCAAACAACCTTCAATAACCACCTATGTTTTTGTTAAGATATTTTCCACCATATTTTGAGTATAGTTTCATAACATTTATACCAAGACAGTTCTGAAAATGAATTATTTATTCGTTGAATATCTAAAATTAATCCAACTACTTCCTGATCACATATACATATCCTTATATACTAAAATAATCAGTGAAAATTATATTTTATGAGTACCGATCCCACAATTCTATTTTAAATGGTCCACATACATTAATATAAACTAACTGAAGAAACTCTTTGTAACATTATCCTTTTCTACTAAATGGGTATTTGGTAACATTTCCTTGTACATATACATGACATAAACCAAGTTTTTTCCATTCAAATGAATCCAAATATCAGTTATTTTTATATTAATAAAATTCTTTTCATTTACATGACATTTTTAGGGATCCCAATGATTTTTGTGGTGTGATTCATGTGAATTTGTTTTATTATTAATATTCATTTCTTGTATTGTGTAGTCTAACACATAACATATGTTATTTTAATGATCCATTACATAACCAATGGTATCCTTATAAAAAGTAAAAATATATTCCAAAATTTGAAAATAAATACATCTTTATCATGTCCAGATATAAAAATAATTCATTTAGTAAATGATTGAACAAAAAAATTATCTTCCAAAACCATGATCATTCAAATTGAAAACGTGAGGTGGTAGTTTTTGATAGACACATATTCATATTTTAACTTGTTGGATTCTTGTAGATGTACCTATTCCCTATAAATATTTTTAAATCTACATGGTTTCTATATTATAATACATATTTGAGATCCAAAATATGTACATAATATAAAATTTTTAGATATAAATAATTTTCGCTCGATTAATAATACATCATAAGCTACCCCTTACATATTTTTATGGTTTTAGTTTTCTTTAAATGAACATTATTGCCACATTTTTAACAAAATATATCTTGTTACCCAGCCTTCCCCAGGATCATCTTTTTCATGGTAGGGAGTTTTGAATACTATTTAGTATTATTGAACCTTTTATGGAATTTTTAATTGATAACCATAAGGGTCGAATGATTTTTGTATTTCGTCTCTTATTTAATTGAAATAGAGGAGTGATCAAATCTATGATAGGTTTCCAAATGTTGTTCATATTAATACTTATAAATATGTATGACAATATTTAATGGAATTATTAATGTATGTTAACATGTAATATTTTATTAGGGAATTTAAACCAATGAACCTTTAGGCACTAAATGTATGTAATGATCTTGTGTACCCTATAAAGGATATCTCTAGAAAAGTTCCATAGAGTTCTCAAAAAAATATTATATATCTCTCTCATGGAATAAACCAAGGATATTCCAAGAACTCTATAGGAATCCTTATCATCATTTGGCTACATGAGTTTTCTATAATTATATTATAATGTCAAACATTGAACATTGACCATATAAATAAATTTTATATAATAGAGAAAGAACTCTCGGTAATTTTTCTCCCTAGAATGAAGATAAATATGTTAGGATTCTAATATATAAGATTTATATTCATCATGAATCAAAACTTGAAGGAATATAAATTATTCTTATATGTTACAACCAATGAGGATATTTTATATCTCCAATATAGATCATATATCTCATGTGGAAGAAAATAATTTAAATTTTTCTATAATTTAAAATATTGGTTTTTGTTACATTGTTTTGATAACAAATTGTGATGAAAATATATATAAATATACTAATTCCCCAAATATTATATCAAATCCAAATATTCATTGAGATTAATATTATAATTTCTAGATTATACTACATATTATTGTAATTTAATCATATTGACCTTCTTAATTATCTAAACATTCTCCATTAAAATAATAATAAATTATTTATGTTGGTGGTCTTTCCAACTACGGGCATGCATCTACCTGACCTGTTTTCTGGACTCACCAATATATAAATTAATAGTTGAATTTCCTCTACACATGCCCCAAAATTTCTATTAAATATAATTTTTCCATTTAACTAAATGATATTTTGTTTTAGTAAACCCAAAACCCTCATGAAAACTCTTCAATAAAAGAATGTTTACGTAATTTTATCGTGTAAAACAATAGTTCTATGGTTTTATTCCCAATCAAGTAATGGAAGGAATAATATCATATTATTTTCATAATGTATTTCCTTTTATTATGCATAAAAATTTCAGGTTTTATATTTCACATTTATAGTTAATATTATTTTGATTATACGTACTTCATTAACCATTTATATTAGATAGGTACAGAAAATCCATTTATTGAAATTTTAATTTTTTTAAAGATGGGTTCCTTGCCCCATTTATTATTAAAGTAATTAAAAAACCTCTTTTAACAGGGAAATGGGAGACCCTTTACATAGCCTGAAGGCCTATTAGGTATTTAGCCTATTACATGGCACGTCAGTGCAAATTTTTGGCCCAAGCCCCGTTTTTTGAGTAGTATTACTAAAGAACCCACCTGCTATAGTACCGCATAGTACTCCCCACTTCTATAGTTATATTCCCCCAAAATAGTGGCATGCTGCCCCTATAGTACACATCATTGATACAGTATCTCCACTGCTATAGTACGCTATATTACAAACACCCAATGGTGTTTGAACCCTCATTTTTCATGTAGGATTATGGGGTGTTTACCACTATGCCATACCCAAATACCATTTATTGATATTGCATCATTTCACATCAACTTAATTATTTATTTCTTTGTGTTATTACAAAAAAATTATAATGATTGAAATAATTAAATAAAAAAATGAATCATCCATGAGGTTATCTATTGATTGATTAAATATTGGGATAATAAATGAACATTTTACATTGGGAAATAACTAATTTTGCACGTATTGGAATGAGTTTCAACATTACATTTTTCTACTGATGTATCATCTTGGTTAGAATAATTTATGATCTATCTTGAACTACCTCCACACACCTTAGGATGCACCATTTATTAAAACTATTTTCAAATTAAATAGTCTTTGGGGGAAGAAAAGGATGTTAAAGTGGATTACATAAAAAAAACATGGACATGCATGTACAACATAATAATGGTGGGAGGGATGAATTGAAAAACATCATTTAAATTTATCTTTATTAATTAAAAACCCATGTAATAATTTATATTAAAAAATCAACCGATATAGTGGTCATTTTCATGCTCATGAGTAGTTATAAACATGCAACTAATACACAATAGCACTCAAACAATCATTCATTTTTATTAGATTATTATCAATAAGAGAAATATTATTTCATTAATTAATTCCACCTTATAAAAATGAACCTTAAAATTATCTTGGAGATATCCATCATAGATTAATTCATGGAAAATAAGCATTAAAACCAATAATTAGATATTTTAACACTAAATTAATTGATAATATAACAATTCATTAAAATAAATTTTAAATATTAAAATACACTAGGTTCCAATAAATATAATATCTACATATGATAAACAATTAAATTTTATTTTATTTAAATATAACCATATATTGAGAAACTAAATGGCCTATACTAGTGAGTAACATGTCATGTATCACTTTTAATATGTACCTAGGTTACACATTTGGGTCTTTAACATATTCCTTGGGTAGACTAACTATCGAGAAACCCATTGTGTTTCCCTTTTTATGTGTGGTCGAGATACACGGAAAGATCCCCAATGTGTATCTTAGGGGAATAGATGGAATTTTCTAAATTGTTAAACATCATGTGGTCTAAATGTCACATTTTCACAAAACATCACGTTGTACTCGATGTTTTAATTAGACGCATGAATATACACCATGTACCATCCAGATACACAACATTTCTCATTCATGACATGTGTCTACATAACCCACCGAATGTATTTCCGTATTCAACAGATGTGTGACTACATAACATGTACCTGACTACTACACATCATGCATCTCAGAGGTTGTGTGTCTTATTGACTTTTTGAATGGATCCCTCTATAATTATTATGTGTAAATTTGATTAATACAAAAAATCAATATTGAATAGACATTTTTTATGTCATTATTACTCTAGTTTGTTAGTCTCACATGATATTACCATCTATATGACTTCACATATTGCTAAAATTTATCCACTAAACCATGCAAAGTACATTGTGCGTATGGAAACTGAATTCTATTTAATTTGACATGCCATGTGATAAGTTGTATTGATCTACATGTTTTATGAAATAAATACAATATCTTCATTGATTTATAAGTGTTTTATGTATATTGTTTCATGGTAAGGTGTGGAGAACTAGGGTATATGGTGTGTACTCACACTAAAAATTGTGTAGTCCCATTCTCTCTTGAATGAATGATCAACACTACTTAATGAAATCTACTATTTTTTTCATCCATGCTTAGACCATTTGGAAAATGAAACCCTGATCATTGATGCATAATATGTTTAAACATGTTTACTGATACATGATTAAAGAATGAATTTACATGGAATGAAAATATATTCACTATGAAACATAATGGTCAAAATCAGATAAATAATGGTAAATTTGAAATGGGAAACCTCATATAACACATTATGGTTTCAGGTGTAGTGATAGTTCCATCATTGGGTGAAAACCACAATGTTATTACTAAATTGGATGTATCAGTCATAATATTTTAACAGATGTAAACACCATGAACCATGATATTTTTTCTAAAAGGATATTTACTTAATAAAATTCTAGAACCCAAACAGTTTCTATTAATGTTTAATTTATAAATAATTTATTTTCATCAAGAGAAATTGGATGCCTCATTTTATGAACCATATTAAATGATTATTTTTTTCTTCTGATGAACTATTATTTATTACTTCTGTTTCATTATGATGACTCAAGTATTGATTCATTCTACTGGCAATCCACACATTCTCTATTTATCATTAAATAACACAGATTCAGTTTTGGGTGCTTGTGAAAAGAATAATTTTTCTTATGTTGTTCATATTGATCAATTAGTCTTTAGAATTTATGTATTCCCTCTATATATTCTCTTTCTTTTGAGGAAAAAATGATGATTTTTCAAGAGAAAAATTTGCTGTAAATAGTTATTCTATATTCTAAATTTCCAAATTAAAAATTTTTCCTACACAACATAGATAACCATAATGTTATAGTAATTGTGTTTAGATTAATATAATATTGAATTTCACACCATCCCTAAATAATTTATTAATATTTCTTTAAACCCATTCAACAGATAAATATATTATTATTATTTTTTGATTTCACTCTAACATGTGAAGTAAAAAATATTATTTTACTAGAATAAAAATTATTATTCGTTTCTAGAAACGATCGAAGTAATTTTGAACTGAATTTTTATCTAATACAAAAATTAATATTTTAATTAAATATTTTATTCATAAAAAAATATTGTCATATAAATATCATGTATAAAATTATTCCTCACTCTTGAGAATAGTATTTATCAAATTAATTAAATTGAAAAGGTATTTAATTTTAGTCATTGGAAATAATTAGTTTGTGCCCCACTAGGATCTATTCTTGTTGGAATTAGACATGGTATACTAAAGACCATTATTACTATAATGTAATGATTCTATACACCCAAGAGAATGGGTTTTGTATCAAAAAGTTTCTAACCTCATAAGAATACTAACATTATAACATAACCCCTTTGTCACATTATCTCATCAAGAAGTTTTCACATCTATGTAATCATCCAATATTCATGATATATCTGTATTTGACTATCTGAAATAAAGCCATTATTATACAATGGAAATGAAATTTAATTTGATACATATATTACAATTAATGGTATAATAAATCAACATTTCTAAATATCGAAGTTTGAAATTCTTTATCAACTTAAACATTAATAACTCATCACTCGAAACTCAACCAACATATCCACCATTTACATTAATATTATAATCAGTATTTATGAAATGAATCTAAGAGTTTGATTAAAAATAAAAAATAATAATAATCTAAAAGTATATATACCACTTTTAATGCTCATAGATAGGAAAATATAATGACATCAAAATAAGAAATGTTCCTACTGGTGGATCTTTTCTCATAATATCCTATCATGGAGAATACACAGGGTTCAGTTCTTGAGAATAATTCCCATATTTTTATGAGTACTTTCGCCAGATAATCTATTTACTAGAATCCCCATCATAGAACATTATCTAACCATAAAACTATATTTATGAGTATCATCATAAGTTCTCAAGGTTCTCATCATAGTAAGGAGATGGTATGATGATATGATAGGGACATACAGTCTCTGAAATTATTACATCATATTTATGATGAAAAAAATTTATATAATGAGATATTTTATTGATAATAAATTCACCAATGATACATGTAATCAATGTACAAACACTATACATTTTTTATTTTTAGTGATTCTTTAACAACATCTTCTTGACTCAATACGGAAATCCCATGGTTAGGATGAATTTTCTCCATCTACGATGTGTACCTATAGGAGACTTATCAATCATAGCTCCTGAAATTTTCCAAGAAAACATTTTTATCCCCCAAACCTAACCTTTTTCACTCCGGGTCTAGCTAATTGAGATCCAAGACTCCGTATAGCATTTACAACACATGGTAGGAATTACTGAGAGTTAGGGTTCTATTTTTCAATTAATGAGCATAGCCAAATTAGATGATAACTAGAGAAAAATTATGACATATAGTTCCCACAGTAAAATTTATACATAGCTCAGGACCCCATTGGCCATTTAAAATCCTTAGTGAAACCCAACTAAGAGACCAATGAACCATTAAATTTCTTAATTTATATGGCATAATAAAAAAATATCATATGATTCCATTTTTTATTTAGAACCATTGGTATGACTGGCTGAGTGCCTAGGATAATATGTAGTGCACGATATCTTGTTGAGGGATGATAAATGATGTAAATAATGATTTTCCAATATATGTGGGGTTAGGTGTTATTGATTCATGGTTTTCACATGATGATGTGATGTGATTGGATATATATCTTATATTACCAAAAAAATCTTTTGTACACACATAGAAATCATGGAATATATATGGGAAATCATTTGGGATACCTTAAAACAAGTTGTAAAGGTGTTCAGGTTAGAATGGATGGATGTGGTTGAAAGAATGGACTCATGATGGACTTAGGTTTTATGGTGATTTCTCCACTTATCAATTTTTTGGATTTATTTTATTATTTATTCAGTAGAGGGTAATATTTCTGATGTATTTATAGAATTCGACATGGAACCATTATATTTTATAACTATTCGATGATTATTTTTCACTAATGGATGACTATTAGCAGTAATTCCTTATGCTTGATCTTATGTTGTATAATGGTTAGATTATTTATATTTTATTGAAACTTACGATACTAGGTGTATAGTCTTTCCATTTTTGTTATTGTATTTTCACTAAAAAAAATTCAAGTGTACTATAAGGTGTTCTTATGGTCACATATTTCCACTAGTTCCATCGTAGTTTGGAATGACTTGGGTATGTACATTGAACACAAATATTCCCACACACGGACACACCCATACCCATATGTGTGTGCACCCACATTTCTCTACCACACCCATGTGTACATTCACACACATACTCACTCACCCTACAACACTTGTATTAGAAAATTATATTTTTATCAAAAATAATGTTCTATATATTTTAGTGTCTGTAATGGTAAGAATCTTTTTTAAATGCTAAAAAAGAACTGATAACAAGGGTCATAATCATTATTTATAATGTATAACTTCATTTAAACATTCATAGAATTGGTAATGTGAGTATTTATAATTTCAAAAAATGACTGATAAATATATAAAAAAATGAAAAAAAAATTACATAATGTTTACTGACCCCCTATCAGTTGTCCTCTCCATCAACACTCTCCCATAATTACCCATCCTCCTACTCACATGAGCTACTCTCCCCATTTATAGTTGGACAGATAAATGTCCCACCCAAGATAGTAAACATGTGGTTCTTTTAATTTGTGAAATGATTGTTAATTAATTAATGACATGAAATCTAGACAGGTATCCCGGTGTAATGAAAATGGTACTCCACATGTGGAAAAGATGTACATGTCATGTAACCGTGTATTATCTAATAAAAATTATTTTTATCTACATATGGGTTCGTAATATGTGTTCATAATTAAATATTAACTTATCGTAGATATTTTAATTTGAAATGAATAGGGGAATAAGGTTTTTCGATGAAGGATCATGAAAGATTTAAATCATGAAATGAAATATACATTTTAAATAAATAATGACCAACTAAGAAATAAATAATTATAAAATTGAAAATGGTCACTATGATATAAATTTATGGTTATAGATATAGTATAAGAGATTATCATAGGTGATTATAACTCATGAATTTTCAAATATGATGGGTCATTAATATATTTTACTTGACATAAACATCATGAACAAAAAAATATTTCAAAATAATATTAACAAAAAAGGTCATGAGAACCAAGATTAGATATTTTAATATTAAAATTTTAATTTATTTAACTGTATATGAAGAAACAATTCCTTAGTCTTGATATATTTATTAAATGAGAATATTGATATTCAAGAACCGTTTTCATTTTACCATCATTAAATTTGTAGGAATTATGTGTGGAATCCCCATAAAAGTGATACACATGTGTCCATTTGTTCTTCAAACAATGCTGATGGATTATCATGTGCTATCATAGTGGATCTATTTTATTTTAATGTTCAATTTTACCATTGTTAAACTTTAGTTGGTCTTAAAAATCATCTTATAAATAAAATTAAAAATATTATGGTTGACAGAGGAGAATCCATATAATTTTCCTCAATCTTGCGGGAGAGAACCTGATTTCATTGTGAAAAATGATTCTAAATTTTGATTGATCTATACTCAATAGAAATAATAGTATATTTATATAGTGATTTTAGGGTCAAATGATTATTTAATTGGACATTATTCCTTGAAAATATAACAAAACATATATGAAATTATTCAATTTAATAATTATATTATTATTATTTTCTCATGGAGTGTTTTGACCAACACCATGAAAAATTATTTTACGGGCTTAAAATTAAAATTTCTATAACTAGAAATAGTCTTGGTCTCTTATTCCTAGAATATATTTTTAAAAATATATTACATATATGTGTGATATTAATTACCCACTTAATTAATATTTTTAATTTATTATTCAAATAAATACTAAATTATGTTATTCCTCAAACCTAATAATTATATGTGTTGAACTAATTAAATTGAAATGGAATTTAATTAAGATAAATTAAATCACATATGGTGTAACCATGTTGGATTATTTCTCATTTAAATTATACATTCTTACCTATAGTTTTTTATTACCACATATAAATTGGTCAATTCTCCCAAGAGAAATAATTTAATGTCACAATGTCGATAAAAATACAGTTGAAATAATAAAAAATTTATAAATATGGTTTTGGGTTAAAATATTATTCAATATCAAAATGGATATTAAATAATATAATAATCCTTATATGACCACATTCCATGTAATAATAATAATAATCTTTGTTTCTCAACGAGTGTGTCAACCATCACAAACAAAAAAATTATTTCACAATCATGAAAATTAATATAAATCAACAAACTCAATCTTGGTCTCCTATTTATCCTTCGCATTTAGATTTAGTGACCTTTTAGGATTTGTAGTGTTTTTATAATTTTCAATTTTTTTGGTTTTTAAGGGTATTAGGTTTTTTTGGGGGGTTTATTATAATATACATATTATAGGGTTTTGTACGGTTTTTAATTTTTCATTAGGTTTTTTATGGTTTTTATAGATGTTAGGATTTTCAAATTTTTTTGTTAGGTATTTTTTTAGTTATTTTTTGTTTTTTTGTTTTTTTTTGGTTTTTATAGTTTTTATGGATCTGAAATGTTTTTAAATTATATTTATATATTATATTCCTTAGGGTTTATAGTGTTTCAAGTGTTTTTGAGGTTTAATGGGTTTCCATTTTTCATGGGGGTTTTTAGATTTTATTATTATGTTAGAGTTATGAAGGATTTTTTAGATAATTAATGTTTTATTTGTTTTTTATATCCTTCTATTAGTTTTAGGGAATTTTTTGATTATAGGGTATTTGATTATTTTTTAGGGTTTTAGTGTTTTAGCATTATTATGCATTTTTGGCTTTTTTCCTTTATATAATTTTTTGGTGTTTATCGTTTTTGAGGGACCTTTGTGGATTTTTGAGGTTTTTCTATCTTTCAAAGTGTTTTAATGTTTTTATGGTTTTTGGGTCTTTATGTCTTTTAGGGATTATCATAATTTTTTGTCAATTTGTTGTTATTTGCCTTTTTATGTTTTTTAGAGTTTTTGTGGAATCATATTGTATTCTAGTGTTTTGGGTTTTGAGTTCATTTTATGGTTTTAGTGCTTGAATGGCATGAATCTATTGAGTTTTTTTATGATTTTTTATAATCCCACTTTTCTGTGATTAAGGGGAACCCTTACATTTCCCTTAAGCTTAGACACACATTACATGTATGGGATGCATTAAGGGAATTCGTCCCAAATTGACTACATGAAACTTCCCATCCTCAAAAAATATCATGATGCCATGTATCTAATGTTTCAAGGCATTTTGGATAGATTTCATGTGCAGAGAATCACAAGCCTGATAATAATGGTAGTTAAATACCCTCTCATTCTTCCAATTTAAGTTAGTTATTCTCTAGTGAATGTGCTTTCAAATGAATCCTCATCTAGAGCCATATTCCAGGATGTTTGCCAAATCATCTTTATTACATGAAGCTTTATGGAGTTGAGGTGGACCAATGGTATTGAGGTGGCCTGAAATCCTTACTGGCCTAAAGTCTTGGATGCCCTGAAGTCCTTACAATACCTGAGGAGAAAACAATTGGCCAAAAATATGGATCAAGTGAATAATTTTGGCTACTATAGTACTGAACAATACATGCTATATTTTTTACAATAGTTCCTTCTATATTTCTTGTTATAGTTCTACAATAGTTACTATAATGTATTCCACTACCTAGAATTGAACTCAGGTTTGTGGTTTTTGTGATTTTTTAATTTTTTGGTTTTTCAGGGTTTTAGGTTTTCTTGTTTTTTTGGTTTCTAAGTGTTTTAATAGGTTTTAGGGTTATTTATAAGTTTTATGGGTTTTATAGTTCTTATGGGCATTTATGGGATTTTTTCGATGTTTTAATATTTAAAACTGTTTTTGTGTTTTTATGGTTTTTAGTGTTTTTTTGTTTTTTTGTGTATTTTATGTTTTTTTGAGTTTTGGTAATTTTATAAATTTTGAGGTTTGATGGTTTGTTTTTGGAAATTAATTTTCGTCAATGGTATTAATTATTTTATGTTTTTTAGGTTTTTAGGGTTTGTTATATTTTTTTTGGTATTTTTTTGTGTTTTTTGTCATTGAAGTGTTTTTTGGTTACTAGGTTTTTTTGTTCTTTTAGTGTTTTAGGGGTTATAGGTTTTTATAATTATTTTAGGGATTTAGATTTTTTATGGTTTTCTTATTTTTTTTATGATTTTTAGGGTTTTTATGATTTTTAGGGGTTTTAGGGATTTTTTTGGTATTTTGGATTTTGAGTATTTTTAGGGGTTTTGCAATTTTAAGTGGGGTTTAAGGGTTTTTGTGGTTATTTTGAGTTATTATAGTTTTTGTAGTTATTTATAGATTATTAGATTTTTTGTGTTTTAATGGGTATTAGGTTATTTTAGTTTTTTGGGGTTTAAGGGTTTTTAGGGTTATAAGGATTTTAAGGGTCTTTTATGGGTTTTTTTTCTGTTTAGACTTATTTGGGTCTTTTAGGGACTTTTATTGGTCTGAGAGTCATTTAGGGGTTATGGGGGTTTTATGTTTTTTAGAAATGTTTCATTGGTTTATGGTTTTTTTGGTTTGTAGGGTCTTTTAGGGTTTTGTATGATATTTTCTTGTTTATTATTTTTTCGGTTTATTTAAGACTTTTACGATATTTAGGGATTTTAGGGTCATTTAGGGGGCTTGGGTTTTTAGGTATAGTTTGGGTTTTTAGTGTTTTAGTGTTTTTAGGGTCCATTATGGGATTCAGGAGTTTTTAGGGCTAATTATGGTTTTTAGTGGGTTTTACTTTACTATATGGTTTTTTGTTTTTTTGTGATTTTAGAGTCATTAGTGTCTTTTTGTTTTGAGGGGTTTTTAGTCATTTTTATGTCATTAAAAAATAATTAGAATTATATGGTATTATATCTACCTTTTAGGTGGTTTCAGTTTTTTGGGGTTTATGAAGCCTTTTTTGTTTCCTAGAGGTTTTTTAGAGCTTTGTTGTTTTAATGGTTTGTATGTTTGTTAATGGGTTTTAAGACTTTTATGAATATTAGAAACATTTAGATATTTTAATGAGATTTAGGGGTTTATGGTATTTTTGTTTTATATTTGTTTTTTTTTATTATAATTTTTAGAGGTTTAGGTTGTTCTTATTGTTTTTAAGGTGTTAGTGTAATTGGTTTTTTTGTCAGGTTTTAGGGGATTTAGGGGTTTTAGGATGCTTTAGGGGTTTTGGTATTTTAATGTTTTTGTTGGTTTTTAGGATTTTTAGGGTTATTTAATGTTTTTATCATTTTTTAATGGATTTAATGGTTTTTATGGTTTTTAGAGGGTTTAGGGGCATTTGTTGGGGTTTAAGCGTTTTTAAATCTCTTTCCAATTGTAGATTGTTTTTTAGATAATTAGGAATTTTAGGATTTTAGGGGGTTATAAGATAATTAGAGGGTTTAGGTTAATTTGTATTTTTATGTTTTTTGACAATTTTACATTGTACTAGTGGTTTTTAGTGTATGTAAGGGGTTTTATGGTTTTTACAATTTTTAGGGTCACTTGTGTTTTATGGGTTTTTTTATTTTATTGGAGTTAATGGGATTTTAATCTCTTTTAACATTGTGTTATGGGTTTTAGGTTTTTAATAGTTTTTAGGGTTTTATGGTTTTAATGAGTTCATTGTATATTTTAGGGTTTTAGAGTTTTAGTTGGGTATTTATGGATTTTTTAGTGGTTTTGGGTTTTATGTGATATTTATATTTTTTTGTGTGTTTAACGTTTTTGTGGTATTTTAATGTTTTTATAGGCATTTGGGGTCATTTATGGTTATTGGGGTTTTAGGGGGTATATGTTTTTATTTTTTATTGTATTTTTGGGTTTTAGGGGTGTTAATGGGTTTTTGGGTTTTTTATGTGTTTTTAGGTTATAATGGATTTTTTTAATTTGTTTATGGGTTTTAGTTTTTTATAGTTATAGTTTTTTTTGTGGTGTATTTGGACATTTTCGGATTTTTTTTGGCATTCTATAGGGATTTTAGGGTTTCTAGTGATTTTTAGTTGTTATAGATCGTTTAGGGGTTTTTTTGGATTTTTCAGATTTTTATGGTTTTAGTATTAGAAATGTTTTTCGATATTAAAGGGTTTTTAATTATAAATTTTTAATTTAGGGTTCTTTTTCAAATTTAATGGTCTTGAGGGGTTTTCATTGAATTTCTTGGTTCTATAATGATTAGGGTGTGTAAGTGGGTTTTAGGGTTTTGCGTATTTTTTAGAATTTTTTTTTGTTTTGTGTCTTTTAGGATTTTAGGTTTTGGGAGTTTAGGGTTGTTTTGAGGTTTTAGGTGTTTTAGTGGTTTTTATGGGTTTAAATGGTTTTGGGGGGGGGGGGGTTTGTGGTTTTTAAACATTTTAATGGGATTTAATAATTATTTTAGAATTCTTTGGCGTTTTAAATTTTTGTAGGGTTTTATAACATATTTATGTAGTTTATGTGTTTTTAGGGTTCTTTGTCTATTTTTATGGGTTTTAGGGTAATTTATCATTGTTATGGTTTGTAGGGTATTTTCTACTTTTTAAGGATTTATGTTACTTTTCGGGTTTTTTATGGGTTTTACGGATTTTTACAGTTTTTTAGAGTTTTTTTATGGTTTTAGGATTTTATTATGTTATTTAATTTTTAAGGGTTTATAGTTTTTTTGTTTTTTTTTGTTTTTTTGGTTTTATTTTTTTAAGGGCTTCAAACTATTTATGGGTATTACAATTTTTAGAGGGTTTTTTTAGTTCTTATGGTTTTAGTTGTTTTTTTTCTTTGTTTCTATATGTTTTCAATGGTACGCGTATTATTAGGGATTTTTGACTTTTTTTTGAATTATTAATTTTTATTTAGGTTTCTTATTGATTTTATGGTTATATTGGGTTTTATAGTGATATTTAGGTTTTTAGGTGTTTTTGGGTTTTAAGGTTTTTGGTTTTTGAGTTCATTATGGTGTTTATTTTTATTAGGGGGATTTTCATTTTTTTATCTTTTTAATAATTTATTATATTTTTCTATGGTGTTTTAATGTTTTAATGGTTTTTTTTGGTTTAGGGTCCTTTAGGGTTTTATGTATTATTTGGATAATTTTGTGTTATTTTAATGTGTTTTAATAATTTCCAACACATTTTCGGTTTTTTATGACATTTAGGTGGTATAGGGTTTTCAGTTTTAGGGGATTTTAAGGATTTTCATTTTTATGGTATTTTTGGTTTTATGTTTATTAATTTTCTTTTAGGGGGTTTATATTATTTAAGGGGTTTAATATTTTATGGTCTTTGAGTTTTTAGTGGTTTAAAGGTTTTTATGGTTTAGAGTGTCTTTTAGAGTTATAAATGGATTTTAGGGACTCTTAGTTGTTGGGGGACAAAATGGTTTTTAGGGGTTTAAGGGATTATGATATTTTCAGGTATTTTATAGTTTGTTGATTCTAATTATGGGATTTAGGTTTTTTACAATATTTTACTGTTGTTGGGGGAATTTTTGGATATTTTGGATTTTTTATAGTATTTGTTGGGTTAGGGGGTCTAAGAGACCTTTAGGGGTTTTATTGTTTTATTGTTTTAGTGTTTTTTGGTATTTATGTTCTTTTAGGGGTTTTTTATTTTTTTAGGTCCCTCTAGGGGTTTGCTGTTTATTTGGGTACTTTAGTGTTTTTAGATACTATTTTGGATTTTAGGTTCATTTATTGATTTTAGTGATTTTAGAACAATTTATAAATGATTAAATTTTTTGTGTATTTTAGATAATTTTTAGGGATTTTAGTTTTTTTGGATGGTTTTGGATGTTTTAGTGTTTTTTGAATTTGGGGATCATTTAGGGATTTTTATGGATTTTAGGAGGTTATTGTGTTTCTTTGATTCATGAAAATTTAGATGTTTTTTGTGAATTTTTATTGTATTTGTAGTATTAGGATTATAGGTTTTATGGATATTTCTTGTTTTAAATTATTTTTATTGTTTTTAGGGTTTCATTATTTTTTATGGTTTTTACAGTTTTAGGATCTTTGTGGTTTTCCATTTTTTGGGGTTAGGGTGTTTTTAGTGATTTTTTTTTGGATTTGGGGTTTTAGGTTTTTTAGTTATTTTAATGGAATTTAATAGTATCTAGGGTGTTGGAGGTATTCATGTGTTTTTCGGATTTTAATACCTTTTAGGGGTTTGGGTGTGTTTATAGTTTTTATTAGGTTTTAAGAATTTTAACAGTTTTGGGATTTTTTAGGGGATTTAAGGTATTTTCAAGGTTTATATTGGTTTTAGGGGGTTTATGTGTTTTTTGATTTTATAAAAAATTTACAGGGTTTAATGTATTTTAGGGTCTCCATGGTTTGTTTTATAGTTTTTAAGGTTTTTCAGTTTTCGAGGTTTTATATTTTTTAGGATATTTTTGGTTATTAGTTTTTTGTTTTAAAATTTTTGGAAGCACTTTATTATTATAAGGGTTTTAGGGTTTATATGGGTTTTTGATTATTAGGATTTATGGTACTTAGGGTTTATGGATTTACGGTCTGTTTAGGGGTTTAAGGTTCATCAAATGTTTTATTTTATTTTTTACTATTAGTATTTTGAGGTAATTTATAATTTTTTTAATAGTTTTTAAAAAAAATTATGGATTTGTTGTGGTTTTAATAGGTTTTAGGGTTTTGAATGGTTTTTAGGGTTCTTTGGATGTTTTTAGCAGGTTTTATGGTTTTCAGGATTATTAAGGGTTTTTGGTTTTTTCGGTTATTATGATTTTTGGGGATATGGGATTTTTGGGTTTAGTGTTTTTATGTGTTTAAATGATTTATATAATATTGAGGTGTTTTCAGTTTTTTTTTATTGTCTAGTATTTAGGGGTTTTTTTGTGTTTTGGTGAATTTCTACAGTCTTCTTGTTATCTTTGGGAGAATTAGGAGTTTTTAGGAAATTGGTTTTTGGATTTAGGGGGTTTCAAGGCATTCTTGTGGTTTTTGGGTTTTGGGGGATTATAGGGGTTTTTATAGTTTTAGGGTTATGAGTTTTTATTATTTTCCAGATTATTTTATTGATTTATAGTTGTTTTATGTTTTTAGAGGTTTTGGTAATTTTAGAGGGATTAATGGGTTTAGGGGTGTTTTAGGTTTTTTGGGTTTCAAAATTTTAAGGGGTTTTACGTTTTTCAGGGTTATTAGACCCTTTAGTTGTTTTAGTGATTGTTGGTGTTTTATGTGATATTTAGGGTTATTTGTAAATTATTTAGGTTTTTAGGGTCTTTTTGGATTTTTGGTTTTTTTGTATTTTTTAGAAATATTATGGCCTTTATGGTTTTTTGGGATTCACGGATTTTTTTTTGTTTTTGTGTTTTTAATGCTATTAATATTTTTTAACTTTTCTGATTTTTATGATTTTTTATTTTTTTGGGGTTTCTAGGTTTTTAGGGTTTTAGTGGTTTTTTGGTTTATGATTTTTGGGTTTTTTTTTGAATTGTTAGTGCTTTAATTTGTTTTTTGATTTTTGTGGGAATTATTGGGTTTTTTTGGATTTTTGTAGTTTTCAAGGGTTTTAGGATTTATTGTGTAATTTTTATTCATTATGGGTTTTAGTTTTTTTAATCTTTCTTATATTTATACTGCATTTAGGGGTTTTGGAGTTTTAGGGTTTTTTAGGCTTTTAAAAGTGTTTATGGGGTTTTAGGGTACTTTAGAGTATATTATATTTAGGGGTTTTAGAGTGATTTAGGGGTTTTTTGGATCTTTTACATTTTTTATGGTTTTAAGGGTTTTAAGTGATTTTGGAGTGTTTTGAATATATAATATTTTTAGTGATTTAGATGTTTTTGTGGTTTTTAGTGTTTTTTATGGATTTTATGGTTTTTAGGGTTTTAGGGTTTTTAAGGGTTTTTAGGATTTTTAGTGGCTTTTAGTGTTTTATGGATTTTACGGATATTTTTAGTTTATATGGTCTTTAAATGTTTTTATGGGGTCATGGATCTTTTAGGGATTATTGGTTGTTTAAGCTGTTTTTTGGTGTATAAGGGTTTTTATGGTTTGTAGAGAGTTTTTGGGTGTTCTATTATATTTTAGGGTTTCCTGATTCTGTTTTGAGATTTTAAGGTTCTGTAGTGTCCTACAAGGTTTTGTATGGTTTTTATGGTCTTTAATGAATTTTTTAGGGGTTTATGATTTATAGAGTTTTGGGGATTTTTAGGTAATCTGGGGTTTTTGGGGTTTTGGGTCCTTTATGGTTTATATAATTTTTAGTGTTTTTACGGTCCTTTAGTGCTTTTAGGGGGTTAGGGGGTTATAGTGTCCTCTAGGGTGTGTTCGTTCTTTTTTGTCTTATTAGGGTTTTATTATCTTTTTGGATTTTCATTTAATTTTTTGATATTTATCATTTTATGGTATTTTAGGTAACTTTTTTTGTCATTAAGGTTATTTGTGTTTTATTGGTTCTTTTATGAATTTTTGGGTGTTTTAGAGACTATTAGTGATTTTAATGGAGTTTTTTGGATCTTTTAGTGTATTTAGAGGGTTTAGGGTTTTTTGAAGTTTTTTTGGGATTTTATATGGATCTGTATAGTTTTTCGGTTTTTAAGAGCTTTAGTGTATTTTTGGATTAAATGAATTATTATGTATTTTTTATGTGTGGTTTGATTTTAGGGTTTTTTGTGCATTTTTTGTTTATTTTGGGCTTTAGAGGTTTTGACGTTTTTAGGGTCTTTTAGTGTGTTTTAGTTTCCTTTCTATTTTTTTTTTAATTTTTGTTTCTTTGGGTATTTCGTGTTTTAGGGATTTTAATGATTATAATGGTTTTATAATGGTTTTAAGAGTTTTAGGTTGTTTAGTGTTTTGGGGTTTCCTGAGTTTTAAGATTTTTAGATTCTTAATGCTTTTAGGCTTTTTTCCGGACTTTTAAGAATTTTAAGGTTTTATTTGGGTTTTTTGGATTTGTGAATATAATAATTTTTAGGGGATTTATAGTTTATATAGATTTTTCATGCCTTTTAACGGGTTTTAACGGGTTTCATCTAGTACATGGGATTTCAGACTTTTAGGGTCATTAAGGTATTTAGGGTTTTTATGTATTCCAGGGATTTGAGGGGTTTTAAAGCGTTTAATGATTTTTAGGATTATTATAGGAGTTTTTTGGGGGTTTAGTGGTTTTAGGGTTTTTAGGGGTATTTGATATTTTATGGGTTTTATTGTCTCATGGGTCATTATGGTTTTTATTGTGTTTTTTTTTCAATTATAGGGATTTTTTGGGTTGTTATAATTTTCTATATTATCTTAGTGTTTTTCTATTTTATCAGTGTTTTTCGAGTTTATTTGGGGGTTTTATGTGGTTTTTATGTTTTTATGTTTTTAAATATTTTTATGGTATTGGGGGCCTTTATGGTTTTTTTGGGTTTTAGGGTTCTATGGTTATAGGAGCTTTAATTGGTTAGTAGATAATATAGGGTGTTTTGGGATTTTCATTAGGATTTTGTGGTTTTTATGTATTTCATTGGTTATTTTGTTTTAGGGATTTTGGGATTTATTGGTTATTGATGATTTTTGGTGCTTTTTAGATTTTTATTTTATTTTTTTAGAGTTTTTATGGGTTTATTGTATTTTTATGAGTTTTAGGGTTATTAGAGATTTCTATATTTTACAAGGTTTGAAAGGATAATTAGAGATTCTAGTGATTTATAGGGGCTTTGGATTTATTTGGTATTTTAGGGTGTATAATGGTTTGTACACTTCCTTAGGGAATTATTTTGGGTTTACGAGATTCATAGAGTTTTTAGGTAATTTTATGGGTTTTTATGTATTAGGTTTTCATGTTTTTAATTTTTTTAATGGTTATTAGGTTTTTATTCGGATTTTTAGGATTTAAATAGTATTTAATGGGGTTTAGGGTTTTTAGAACTTTACGATTTTTATGGTTTTTTTGTTTTTATTGATTTTTGGGTTTTTAGGGGTATGTAGGATTGATTTATTTTTTTAAAAAAACTTTTAATTTTTTGTTGTGTTCATTGGGTTTTATGGTTATCATTATTGGATTTAATAATTTGTAGGTGATTTAGGGTATTAGGGATTTGTGGGGGTTTTAGGGGCTGTGAGGATTTTATGGGTTTTAATGCTTGTTATGGGTCTTTAGTGTTTTTAGTATTTTTGTATTTTCAGGGGGATTTAGGATTTTTCATAATTTTTATGGTTTTTTATGGTTCTATTGGGTTGTAGGATATTTAGTGATTTTTCAGGATTTTTAGGGTATGTTATAGTTTTTAGTTTCTATTACTGTTTATGGGTCATTTGGGTCATTTAGGATTTTAGGACCTTTTGGGTGTAAGGGTATTTTCTAGATTTTTATGGTTTTATGATATTTTACTATTTTAGGGTCTTTCTTGGGGGTTTTAGGGTTTTATGGTACTTTTTATTTTTTTGGCATTAGGGGGGCTCTAGGGTTATATGTGTTTTGTGGGGGGTTTTTAGGATTTTAAGGGTTTTTAGGATTTTAGTTACTTTTGGATTTTAGTATAATTGTTTGTTTATTAGTTTTTTCAATGTTTTTTTGTTTTTTTGGGTTTTAGAGTTTTATGGGATTGCTGTTTTTTTGGATTTCTTGGATTTTTATGGAATTTTTTGAGTCTTTGGGAAGATTTATTGTTTTTATGGATTTATAGTGTTTTTTGGTCCTGTATGGACTTTAACTGTTTTTTAGGTTCTTTATATTCTATTATATTTTTTATTGTAATTATGTGCTTTTAGAGTTTTATTATTTTACTATATTTTTTTAGATTTTTATCTTGTGCTTCCTTTTTAAGGGTTCAAGGTATTTTAGCATTTTAACAGTATTTTTATGGACTGTTTTGGGTTTTTGGTTTTTAAGGCCTTTTTAGTGGTTTTGAGGTTCAGTGACATATTTTATTTTCTAGTTTTTTTATTGTTTTTTTATTTATAGAATATTTTTAGGTTTTTGATGGTTTATTTGGATTTTATGGAGTTTATGTTTTTTAGGAAATATTTTTGGGGTTTTAGGGTTACTACTTATTACTTATTGTTTTAATGCTGATGTTAGGGGTTGTATTTTTAAGGTGTTTAATTTTTTATTGGGTTTTAATGGGTTTAATATTTTTTTTATAGTTTTTTAGCTTTTTAAATGTTTTATTAAAATTTTTAGATTTTATTTGGTATTTTTCCGAGGGAGTGTTTTTTATGGTTTTTATTGTGTTTTAGAGTCATTAGGGTTCTGTGAGTTTTTAGGGTCTTATATGTATTGTTAGAGTTTTGAGGGTCCTTCAGGGGGATTAGGGTTTTTAGTGTATTTATGGGATTTTATGAATTATTGGGATATTTTAGGATTTCTTGGTGTTTTAAGGGTTCTTTGGCCTTCAAGAGTTTTCCTGGTCATAAAAGTGTTTTTAGAGTTTTTCGGGGTTGTAAGGTCTTTTATGGTTATGGTTATTAGGTGTATAATTTGTGGTTTAGGGTCTATGATAAAAACATTATGGTTTTGGGTTTTAGATGTATAGTGTTGGGATTAGGGTTTAGGGTGTTGTATTTATGGTTTAGGGTGTTAGGTTTTGGGTTTATGGTGTAATGTAAAGGGTTTTGGGTGCATGATTTAGGATTTCTGGTGAAGGAAATAGGATATATAGTGAAGGGATTAGTGATTAGGGTTTAATAATTATGTTTTTAACGACTTATAGGGTTTAAAGGGGGTTTGATGCATTTTTAGTGTTTGAAGGGTATTTATTGTTTTGGGAATCTGAATTTTTATATATTTTTTAGTATTTTTAAGAATTCATGGGTTTTATTGTTTTTTGGATTTTATAGGATTTTGGGAATTTTTTATGTTTTAAGAGTGGTTTAAGAATTTTATAAATTTTAGGGGTTTAGATGAATTTTTTCTTGTTTTTTGGTTTCTAAATTTTTTATGAACATTTTTGATTTTATTATTATTTTATAGTTTTATAGGATTCTATGGGTTTTTACAATTTGTATGGTATTTTTATTTTTTTATTTTTTTCACTGTTTTAGGGTATTTAGGTTTATTTTGATTTAGTGTTTTCAAAAAATTTATATTTTTTTAGAGATTAAAGTGTATTAAGGGGTTTTAGGGTTTAATTGTATTTTAGGGATTTTAGGGTTTTTATGATTTTGATGTTATTTTAGGGGTTTTAGGGATTTTAAGGTCTTTTATGTTTTTAGATTTGTTTATTTTCCATTAAGAGTTTTGCGGGGGTTTGGGGTTTTAAGGGGATTATTGGGTCTATTCGGGTTTTTACATATTTTTTGTGTATTTTTTTTATGGTATCCTAGGGGTTCATAGGGTTTTATTGTATTTTAGTTTTTTTGGGGTCTTTTGGAGTTTATACAGTTTTTACAGTCATTAGGATTTTTTTCGGGTATTTTTTGTATTTTTTAGTTTTTTTAAGGGAATTTTTGGGGATTAGGGTCTTTTGGGTTTTTAGAAACTATTAGGGTCTCATTGGGTTTTAAGGGTTTATATGGGATTTTATTTATTTTTTCTTTAAGGAATTTTTATAAATTTTCATAATTATTAATAATTCATTGGGATTTAATTATCATTTAGGGATTTTAAGGGGATATATGTATTTTAATGGGGTTTGGGTTTCTGAGTTTTTATGTTTCATAATATTTTTAGGGGTTTTAATTTTTTATAGAGGTTTTATGGGGTTTAGGACATTCTAGTGCATAGAGGGATTCTGTTTTTTGGTTCTTTAGTGGTTTTAGGCGTATTAAGGGTTTTGTGCATTTTTTGAGTTCTTATGGTTTTTATTGTCTATTTTGGTTTTTACGGTTTTTAGGGTTCTATGGGTTTTTTTGTCTTTTTATAATTTTCATGGTTTTTATTTTCTTATGATATTAAGGTGGTTAAATGTTTGTATGGTTTTTAGTGGTTTTGTGGGTTTTTGGGTTTTTATGGTTTCGTCGTATTTTTTAATGTTTTAGGGTTTTAGTTTTTTAATGTTTGAAATGGGTTTTAGGGTTTTTAGGGTTCAAATTGGGTATTAAATGATTTATTGAATTATTTAGTGTTTTATTGTTTGTTATTATCTTTTTCTGTTTTGACATCCTTTTAAGCGTTTTAAGAATTTTTGTGGCATTAACATTTTTTAGGTTTTTCTAGAATTCATGCTATTTTAGGGTACTAATATATTATTAGGTTATTGGTGATTTTATGGTGATTTTATGGTTTTTTGTTCTTTAGATTGTTATTTAATTTTTAGGGTTTTTATTACCACTTTAGGGTTTTCCCATTTTTTGGTTATGTTAGGGTCTTTATGGATTTTAAGGGTTATATTAAGGTTTTTAATGTATTTTATTTTTTCTAATAGTTTTAAAATATTATTATGGAATGATACGTTTTTAGTGTTTTTAGGATTTTAGGGTTTTGAAGAGTTTTAGGGCCTCTTACATTTGTATTGTTTTAGGGTCCTTTATGGGTTTTTATAGATTTTAGGGTGTTCTGGGTTTTTTTGGATTTGTATTGTTTTATAGTGGATTTTAGGGTATTTTAGGGTTTATAGGTTTTTATGGTATTTAGGTTTTTATATGTTCTATTAATGTTATAGGTAATTTGTGGTGTTTTAGAGGATAAGGTATAGGGTTTTGGGTTTATAGTGTATGTTTTATGGTTTATGGTTTAGGATTAAGTATGTAGGATACATAGTTTATGGTGGAGTGATTAGGGTTTATGGTACAATGTATAGGGATTAGGGTATTGATTTTATGTTATGGTTTTATGGTTCATTGTTTAATGAATTGGTTTATAGTGTTTTTTATCTATTTTTGAGGTTTTATTGTTTTTTTTAGTTTTTAGATATTTAGTTGTTTTCGAGTTTTTTCGCATATTTAGTGTTTCTTGGATTATTTCATTTTGTAATCTTTATTGGGGTTTATGTATTTTTTGAAATCATTAATGTTTTTAGTGGATGTTCTAGGTTTTTCGGGGTTTTGGGTGTTTTGGGGTTTAAGGGACATATGTGTTTTTAGGGTTTTTTGGGATTTTTTGGTTCTGATGTGTTTTAATCAGAATTTAGACTTTTTAGAGTATCTTATAATTTTTAGGGTTATATGGTATTTCCTTTTTTTATGGTTATTATGTTTTTTAGTGTTTTTAGTGTTTTTAATGGGGGTTTTTATTGGGATTTAAGGATTTATGCGGTTTAGGAATTATTTCAAGTTTTTAGTGTTTTTACCATTTTGAGATTTTATTAATTTTAATTGTAACTTTGGGATTTTTTATTTTTAATGGTTTGTAGTGTCTTCAAGGTTGTTAGGGGATTTTTCTGGTTATATTAGTTTTGTGTTTGTTTGTGGTGTTAAGGGGTTTTAGGATTTTTTAATTATTTTCTAGGGGAGGAGGTTTACTATTGTTAGGTGTTTTGGGGTTATATAGCCTTTTCAAGGTCATGGTTTTTTTATTTCTTTTAAGTATTATTTGTTCTATTATGTTTCTTAGGATCATATAAGGACTTTTAATGTTTTTAGGGTTTTTATGATTTTTATGGTTTTAAGGGTTTTTATGTCTTTTATTCATGTATTTTACATTTTTTGGATTATATGGTACATTTGGTTTATTATTATTATTAGAGACTATTAGAGAGTTTATAGTAATTTATGGTCTTTTAGGGAATTTATATTTGTTTTAAGGTTTTCAAGGATTTTAGAGCAATTTGGTGGTATTATGGTTTTAGGGTCTTTCAGCGAGTTTTATGGTTCATTTTCAATTTTAGGTGACTTTTTTACATTTCTATCATTTACGGCCTTTAAGGTATTTAGGTTTTTAGGGTATTTTATTGGTTTTAGGGTTTTAGTGATTTTTTTATGGTTTTAGAATTTTTTACGTTTTTTTTAAATTTACAGGGTTTTTCCTAGTATTTAAATGTTTTATGGTTACTAGGGTTTTTAGTATTTTTATGGTATTTAATATTTTTATGATTTTTATCAATTTTTAATGTAATCATTTTTTTATGGTTTTTTATTTTTTAAAGGATTTTTATTATTTCAGGTGTTTTGGTTGTTTAGTTTTTTTAATGGAATATAAGGTTTTTATTTGTTTAGTTTTTTATCTTCTTTTAGAGTTTATTTGTTATTAGGATATAAAAGTGTTTTAATTGTGTTTTTCATTTTTATTGTTTTTTTGGACATTTTTATTATTTTGTGCCTTTGGGGTATTTTATGGGTTTTCGGGTGAATTACTGTTTTCTGGGTTTTTTTGGTATTTCTAGTTTTAGGTGTTTTTTAATGTTTTAGGGTTTTTGGCATCTTTTAGTGAATTTATGGATTTAGGTTTTATTTTCGTTTTAAGGGGTTTTGTGTCTTTTTGGTTATTAAGGAATATTATATTTTTAGTGTCTTTTAGTGGTTTTATGTTTTTAGGTTTTTTAATGAATTTTGAGTTTGTTATGTTTTATGGGCCTTTTGGAGTTTTTTGTTATTATATTTTTTACTTGATTTTGGGTTTCTTGGGGCTTTAGATGATTCTATGGGTTTTTAGGACATTATGATATTTTCGGGACTTTTGGGGGTTTAAAGGATTCCTGAGTTTTAGGAATATTAACTTTCCATTATCGTTTTCAAGATCCATTAGGTTTTTAGATTATTTTGGGTATTTAAGATTTTTTAAATTATTATATATTTTAGTGGATTTAATGTGTTTTATTTTTTTTATAGTTTTTAATAGTTTTTATTGATTATACGAGTTTTAGGGTTTTATGGTTTTTTTGGTTTTTATGGTTTTTTGGGGTGGAATTTCTTTTGGGTTTATATGGTTTTAGGTATTCTATAGTCTTTTAATGTAATAGGGTTTCTTGGGACATTTATGTTTTTATGATTATTTTTGTGTTTTTAGGAGCTCTTAATGGTTTTTAGGGTTTTTATGGTTTTTGGGTGTGTTTAGGATGTTTGAGTTTTATGGGTTTTAGGGTTTTTAGGCTTTTAGGGTTTTAAGGATTGTTTATGGTTTTAATGATTTTAAGGGTAGTTTAGTGATATAAGGTTTTTTTTTTTTTTTTTTTTTGCGGTTTAATGGTCTTATATATTTTTAGGTTTTTTTTACTTTGGGGTTTTTTGGTTCATTTAGGGTTTTTAAGGTTTTAAGTTTTTATAGGGGACTTTTGGGAGATTAATGATTTTTTGGACTTTTTTGGATTTTTTTTCATGCTCTTTTATGGGATTTGTGACCTGTTCTGTATTTTATTTTTTCTTAGTCCTTTTGGGGAATATTATGGTTTTCAAGGTACTTTAGGTGGTATTAGGGTTTCAAGGTCATTTGGGAGGGGGGGGGGTTAAGGGGTGTTTTTAGGTTTTTCACGTTTTTTAGAGTTTTTTGGATTATTAACGGGATTTAGGTGTATAAAAGATTACATGGGATTTTACTGTTTTATGGGTTTTAGGGTTTTTAATTATTTAGTTTTTTTTAGTAATTTTAGGGATTTTTATTCTTTTTATGGTTTTATTCGATTTTTGGTGTTTTAAGGGGTTTTTAGGGGCTCTTAAGTATCTTTTGGATTTTCAAGACCATTATAATTTTAAGGATTTGTTAGTGATTGATGGGATATTATGTATTTTTAGGGATTAAGGGTTTTATGGACCTTTATATTAATTTATGAGTCTTTAGAGTATTAATTTTTTTCTACGTTTTTTTGGGACTTTCATATTTTATTTTTAGGGATTTTATGGTTTTTTATTATTCTAATGGTATTTGTATTTTTAGAGTCATAAATGTATTTTTTATGGTTTTTATTATTTTTAGTGTTTTATGGTTTTTAGGGGTTTATGTGTTTTTATTTTTTTTCAGTTACAAGAAAATTTTAGATGTTATTTGGATATTTAGGGTTCATATAGGATGTTTTTGGGTATTTGGGTTTTATTTGGGTTATAGGGTTCTTTTAGTGTCTTGGGGTTTTAAGGGTTAAAAGCATATGGTAGGATTTTTGGGGTTTTAGGGTTTTGTTGGTGTTTTAGGGTTTTTAGGGTTTTATATAATTTTTTTCAGTTTTAAGGGTTTCTTGGGGGTTTTTGAGATTTTTTGGTTCTGAAATGTTTTTAGGGATTTTAGTGTTTTGGGGGGTTTATAGTGGTTTGTGGAAATTTTTATTTTTTTAGTGTTCATAGTATTTTTCATATGGTCTTTAGGTTCTTCTTATTGTATATATTATATTTAGTGTTTTTTTCTTTTTTAGAGATTTTATAGTAATAATGGATTTTAGGGGTTTTAAGTATTTTTATTGTTTCTATGTGATTTAATGTTTTTTAGGGTTGATAGTATTTTTTAATGGACTTAACATTTTTTAGGGTTATTTCTTCGAGTTTTATGGAATGGAATGGATTTTCGTCACTAGGTTACCATTGAAACATTTCCCAAAACACCCCAATGGTTCCTGTATCTATAGATGTTTATAGACCTATATTCTAATGGTCAGTAATAATCTGGGATTTCTTGTCCAGTGACTCTTGGGTACTCACCTTGGTTGAGAGGATGAGAGGTTAGGCTCATTGCACCCTTTTGTGGAAAAATTTTTCCTTTTCTAATACACTATTAGAGATTTAAGATATTTCCATTAATCTCTTACTAATACCAATATTGGACCAGTTACCCTAAATAAATGTTTACATGTTGACTCTATATCAGGTGAAAACGATTGGGGTCTCTTTAGGGAATCCGTCTATATGTGTCATTGCTTCTCTATCATTTTCCGGTAATGGGTTTCTGGTTATATGTTGTAGCCATATAACCAAGAACTTCAAAATTTCATTCCATGTTAGGGGGAAGTTAATATTTTTAGTAGGTGATTAATCAATTCAAAGAAACTCTATGTATCTCGGTTATTGTAGGAATCCAAACTCATGTTTCTCATTGGACAAGTGATGTTTAATTTCATGTGGAGTGTATATATGTTCGAGTACTGAGACGCCAAATATTTGAGATCAGGTCTCGAGGAGACTTCCTACATGTCTTAATTATTGATGGAATCAGTGTCCCCATATTTCATCTTATATTATACCTTACACACAATGTATTCCACTGTAACACTAGGGTTAATAAAGTAGATGACATGATCATTACAATTAACTAAGCCCACGTGAGCCATCCTAATTGTGAGAAATATGGAATAGTGTATTCTCAAAATCAATACTTTTGAAAATGGGGAATAGATATTGGTATTTCCCTGGATAATAAATATGTAACTAAAACATCAGGGAGAGGTTTCCTACATATCATTAATATATAAAGAATCAAAGTTTTTGTAGTTCCCATTGTGTTTGGGAATACACACTGAGGTTTCCTTGTACCATTGTGTATGTTTATGGTGTAGTTGATATGACCATTGCAATTCCCTAATCCCACTTGAGTTTTTCTCATTATGAGAAAAAATGAATGTTAGATAATCAATGTCATTGATATGAATAAGGGACATATGGGTTGGGATTTCCCTAGATGATCAATGTGTAACTGCAGACCATCAGGAGAGGTAGCATACATATCTAGGATATGGAAGGAATCAGAGTCGTCATAGTTCCCATTATATTGGGGCTTCAAACAATAAGGATTCCCTATTTATTGGGGCTTACACACTGAGTAAGGATACTTTTCTCATGTTCTGGGATGCCCTATTTATCTAGAGTGCTTTAATGGAGGGTTTCACATGAATAAGTTGACCTATCCGGAGGAAATCACACATTCCATATGGTTTCCTCCAGAGTCCATCAAATATCCTAGCTGAAATTCCCAAAAGGTTGTTGAATGACGCAGTAGATGTTCCTTGGTATAATTCACAAGAATTTACTTGACTCATATTTAGGGTGTCCCAAGTCGCATTATGAAATGGATTAATATTCATATCATATCATGGATAACATCCCATAAAAAATTGTGAGACTTGGTCATCATATCCAGAGGGCGTTACGGGACAAAAATTGTTTGTCCCGAGGGTGTCATGAGACCTGGAAAACATGTTTAGGGGACATCACGGGTGTCAACTGACTTATCAAGAAGGAATCACAATATCATTGTTGTGATTCCCACATGAAACTATGAGGCATGACTGATATAAGGGGACCTCCTTACATAATCTAGGTGATTTCTGTCAAGGATACCACAAGGCTCGGGTGATAGACCTTGAGGGATTGCAAGATCAAAGTAGTGTGCCGAGGGTGGATCATATGTCTTTCCCTAACTTATCTGGAGGATTTATCATGTCTAAGATCGAATGTTGAAGGTGTGTTGTGATATCTAGATGGCATCTCATGGCTCTATCACATGCCTTTATATGTCTCATTTGATGCTTATGAGGTCTAGCGAGAATGTTTATCTCTTATGTCTTACACATTTAATATCAGTTCTAACCCTTGTATCATGAAGGCCCTAACTTAGTTACGGATTATTTTTATTGAGTATTTTGTGGTCTAGAAGTCATATTCTATGTTCTTGAATTATACTACAATAATCCTTTCCCATATTTTATAAATGATCTCAGGATGAACCTTATGGACGGCGCATTATTACTCTGGTTATCTGTCGGTGTATTAGCTAATTAAAGGATTTCTAGTCGTGGGATCTACCACTCCACGAAATCCCCTCTTGTTTTGGGGATTCCTTCCATGTATAAATAGTTGTGGATTTTTTAGGATAGTGTGGGTAATTTATAGGCATTTCTACCCTTGTTGTTCAGAGCTTGTTGTGTCATATCTATGTGAGCCAATGATGGAGTGGGTAAAGGGGTTCTGGAACCATGTTTCTTTCTAATACTTTATTGAAGGTTATTCAGAGTGATTTTCCTAATTTTTAGTAACCACGAGTATCTTATTCTAATGCTTCCTTTATTGGATTATTTCAAATAAACAGATACATTTTTTTCATAAAAATTCATCGAAGGAATTTCAATTTTTTCTATTGACATGTCCAAGAGCCTTCACATCATCCAAGTGAGTGTTTAAATTCCTCTACAACATACTTTATGATGTGTTAAGGGATTTCTATGAGACATGGATTATTTGTATGGGGCCTCATATCATTTCACTTCATACTTCCTCATCACATCACAAGCATCTTATGATCGTGACTACCTTATGCATCCTCCCTATTTTATTTCTTTTGTTTTATGTTATAAAGGGCATACTTCATGAGATATTTCATGAGTAATGTCAACGAAAAATAATCTATTTTTTATCTATTTCATGACCAATATGGTTATGCAGTGGTGTGAAAGAATTTCATAGAAAAATCCTTTTGTTCGTCCATATAAAACCAAAGGAGAAGTGTGTAGCTAGATCCACAAATCTCAGGACATATGGGTGGAATGGATGACAAGACAAAAGCCATTCAAGATATAGTACAGTTATGTTGTCATGGTATTGTAGTGTCTTGTTTTTCATCGGGGGGTTCGTCGTGTTGGAAAAATTTCTGGAAATAATTTATGATTTTTTTGTTTTCAATGCTCACATGAACGGTAACGAGTTTCAAAGGAATGTGTTTTTACTGATTAAGCTCATAGAAATTTTGAAGGAGGAATTGTTTCACTATTTTCCCAATATTTTTGGGTCCAAAATTTTGAGGGTGGATTGCATCGAAAAAATTGTATTCCCATGAAGTCTCTATGAAAATATTGATATGGAATGAGTTTTGTGAAGAATTAAATTTTTGAACGGTGGTTAGAGAAGGAATTATGGTTCTAATGGAAGTTTCAATGATTATGATGGGAATAAAAATTACAGTTGGTGTACACTCTGATTACGAGAGTTGGTGCTTTGTGAATGTTAATGGTGATCTTCATGACAATATCAAATTTCATTGGTGAATCACGATTACAGGAGTGCCTCAAATATGATTTTGAAGGATCTGGAAAATGTGTGGTAGTTGATGAAGGATTGAAAATGGCTAGGCCATAAATAAAAGGCTCCCAATCTTCATTTCATATGCATTTTTCAAGGAAAATGTAGAATCCCTTCAATTTCATGAAGCCATTATTGATCTATGAAAACGACACTCCATTCAAGATTGAGCATTACAAAAAGAATAGATGAATATTAACGGATTCCAATGCTCTTGATTAATGATTTCTTAACAATTGTGGGTTATTTATTGTATAATATGTGATCATTTGGAATGATTTTTGTTCTACTATGGAAAATTGCTTCGTGAAGACAGTGATCGTCACAAAAGAGTTTCATGAAAGATAGTTTCGATTATCACCTTTTTTATGAAATGTTGTATTATAGGGAATCCACTCTGGTCTAGTTTGTAAGAAGAGTCTCATGCTTGATATGAAAAAATACATTAATTATTATCTATTTAAGTGACATTTATGTTGATAATCTTTGTTTGACTTATAATAAAGTAGTGATAAAGATGGAGTCGATAGAAATGTTTTTTGGGACACAGTGGTCTATCACAAAAAATATATAAAGATAGTGTGCTTAAAAAAGACTGAATGTGTCCTAAATATTTTACTCTACAACTGTTGAAGATTCATGGATTTATATAACACTATCACACTATCAGTGAATGATCCTCGCACTATCCCTTAGTGGTGGACCACATAAAAGTATTATGTGATCACTTTTCTTGCGGTTGTTTGAATTCTAAAAATTCCATTAAGATTGGTTTAATTTATTCCTACCACTGTGAAAACAAGATCCATCAATTTGGAAGAAATTTTAACACCATAATTCACATTTTACCTCTTAGTGTTTTCTAGTGTCCATAATATGGTTTCAAAATCTATTTGTTAATGGTGTTAAATTTTTCCTTCTTTGGTGTCCTTTATTTCTATCACTGATCCAACAGGGCTGTCTATGACTGATATAGCTAGTAAAATGCTTGATGAGTATTTTAAATCTAAAAAATCCCTCACATCTCCACTTTTTTTATCAAATATATCAAATGGTTATAATTTCCACTTCAGTGAAGTCTATGTGTAAAATACAAGCAATTAATTATGATGGAAACAACAATGTGAAAGAGTGACACTACAAGTCCTACATAATATATTTGATGTTATAAAAATTCACCTTGATTGAAATGAATATAACTTTTCTAATCTAATTAATAATATCATTGTAGATATACACATACTTGGTGATGAAATAAAATACATTGACATTTTGACGAATATTTTGAGATGGATAACACCACTCAACAATCCAAAATTGTCAGGTCTTGAGGATGTTGATATTTATAACCATTATATAAACGATAGGTTAATATGTTTTGTAGAATATGAAATTTGATTCATACCCGAAGATGAAACATGTTGTATTATAAAGGAGATGGTATTCGAATCCATGGAAAATATGACATTTTAGGAGAAATTTCTAATGAAACTCGTGAGTAATATGAATTATATCACAAATTGAAAATAAATTCAAGATTATAAATAGATATTTGGTGGAACAATACCTTTGGAATGATTTTGTATTGGTATAGATGGGAACATTGCCTCTGATTACTCAAGGAATTTTGATGATGAAGGAACAGATACGGGAAACATGCAGAAGCCTCTAAAATGGTCTTTTCCTAATGGAGACATCAATTTTGGAAACAAAAATAATAGCTAAATATCTTTTTCTATAAATAAGAAGATGATGACAATGAAATTTCAGAAGAATAAGTACCATCATTTAAATCTAGAAACCAAGAGTCTATGACGGCGACATTTGAATGGTCATAACCATCAAAAGAAAAAGATACAGAGAACCATTATATTAGTGATTATGACCTCATCATAGAACATAAAAATTATCTGGGTAATATTGAGAATCAATGTATCATATGAGAAAAAGAAGATAGATGTTTTTAACAGTCTTCAGAATATATTTATTTTCATGAAAAAAAATTGAACAGAAGTAAGACATAGTGAATGAAAAATAAAAAACTATTGAATGAAAATAATATATAGTGGAACTAATGTTCATAATTGATGAATAGAAAATCATCATTAATGAACTTTTATCTAGACTATAGGAGAAGACCATGACAATTGATTGTATGGAAATAGATTTTTTTACTCATGTGATTAAACCTGAAAGTTAATTAAATTCCAATGAAACAAATAAGAAAATTTGGTTTGGTAAATTCATAGATGTTGAGTTTCTCGAGAGATCAATGTGTGGTTCAAATGGAGTTGAAAAATACTTGAATGATCAATGACCTGCATGCTTGGGAAACATGTGAATCTATTATGATTTTTCACATATAATTCTGGAAATAAAATGGTCCAAAAGTAAATGGAATCTAAAACTAGGAAATTTTTAATGTCTCCTGATGTGAATGAAATCAAAAAATGAAATCAAAATGAATGGAGAGCTAAAACAGTACAAAATATTTCAAAAATAATAGACAGTAAATCAATTTTTCCAATGATGGAGATAAGAGGAGGATTATATGTGAGGAGACACTTGTTCTTATGAAATCATAGTTTTGACGCTCTATGGGCCATACAATCTCAAACTATGAAGAGGAAAAGAGTTATTTGAATGGGGAAGATCTAGGAAGTCAAAAAAAAGAAAAAATTAATATCCAACAACATATAGATTAAATATTTTCAATGGATACTATTTTTTTTGTTCCAATATTTTAAATAAAGATGATTATTGTTGGAAGATGAATGATAGGAAAAATATATAAAAACACAGAGATAGGTCAATACTCACAAACTAGATGTTTTTGCTACTTCAGAATGTTTTTCTCCATTTCAATAATATTATGTGTATCATGAACCAATGATCATGAAAAAAATTTGACATGCCATCCTTATTCTACACTCAATCTAATATTATATTGAAGGAAAATTATAAACATGGAAAATCTAACCATACTCTATAGAAATAAAATATTCAAAGAAAAATCACCACCAATATTCTTTATAGTGGGTTCTCATCCCATTTCAAAGGAAATTTAAACTATCTAACAAATTTTATGAAATTGTTTGATAGAAATTTAAGGTTTAGTAATAACGGTTCATTAATGATCAAAGGCACTGGATGTTTTGTTCTTGCTAGTGGAGAGCTGAGTAGAACTT
Organism: Viscum album; assembly: GCA_963277665.1. NCBI lineage: Eukaryota > Viridiplantae > Streptophyta > Magnoliopsida > Santalales > Viscaceae > Viscum > Viscum album. Next base: position 1,691,784,910 of record OY728120.1, read on the forward strand.
TGGTTCGCTATATGGATGGTTTGTGTCAAAATCTCCTTAGTGTGAGTAAACTATGTGACCCACAAATATAGGTTAATGGTAATCCAAATGGGTTCATTATTAGATGAAATATAGTGAATTATCATAGAATAGGTTGTTGAATATATGGAAACTTATATTAGGCTGATAGTAATATGAACATTTCCTAGGTGACGGTTGAAGAAGCAAAAAACATGAGACATCTGAGGATGGGTCACAATAAACAATAAGAATTGGAAAATACATATATGATGTAGTTATTAATGGATATACCCAATAAAATCAATGAATGTGAAGAGACTTGTGATTCTTAATTTCTAGGTATGTTGGTCCGCAATTCATATTGACCAAAGAAGAAATGGTCATTAAAGTTTCTTGATCTCATCATACATATATATTTGGTCTAATAAATAGATTAGGATCATATAAAAAAGTTACATCATACATATAATTTATTTTTATAGTATAATGTAATTTGTGATATTTATACATTGGAATTCAAATGTACTTGATTACCTGAAATCATTTCATCAAATTGCCATGAATTATACTGGATCGACAATTAGAGTTCATTAGTTTAATAGAGGGGAAAATAATTCCATTGGATTTGAAAAATATCTAGAGAATCATCGAATACATGTTTAGGTGGATTCTTTGAGATCCCCATAAAAAACTTATATGTTGAGTGCAAGAATCAATAGATGCAAAATATGGCCAGAACTATGCTTATTGAGAGTCATACCTCCCACCATTACTGGAAAGAGTTTTTTCAAGCTATAGTGTATACTATAAATAGAATAGGAATTTATATGGGAGAAAACAAGACACCATATGAGTTATTTCATGTAATTAATACCTATTTAAGTATTTTAATGTTTCCAGAAGTAAATTTTTCCTTCACAACAAAGAAGGAAAATAAGGGAATTATGGTGATTCCATAGATGATGAAATATTAATTAGATATTCAATTAATATAAAATCCTACAAATTATTAAATCCTTGTTTTGGATGAATTTTGTAAATAAATGATGATAAGATCATTGAAAATGAGATAATAAATACATTGAATGGATATTAAGTTGATATGATTTAAGATATAGATTAAGGAGTGAAAACAGTTAGAGGTCACAACACAATGTTGATTTAAAGGATGAATATGAAGAGGAAACCATACATGATGATATTTATTCGAAACATCACAAGAGAAATTGAAGATAAAAAATTGATCAGTCCAATATCATTAGTGATTAGAAAGAACCAACATAGACATAGAGAATGGGGAATAATACCTAATATGTATTCCTATTAGTTTTATAACCATCGTCATTTGATGAAGCTACGAAGGGTGAATCATTGGATAAATCCATGAATGAATATTTTGAACTTATAAACAATAATGATACATGTAATCTAGTAAGATACCCCAAAATCACAATTTGATTTTTAGGAGGTGGATTTTTAAAAATAAATTTTCCAACCATGGAAATATGATCAGAATTAAGGAAAAATTATTCTATAATGGGTATTAATATATTAAAGGTGTTTATGTTGATGAAAACATTACTATGGAAGCTATATTTGAGTCAACAAAAAATTTTAATTTCCAAGGAAATCCAATGAGGATACAAATTGGATCAAATGGATGTCAAAAAATATTTCTTAAATTGTGTTCCCAAGGAAGAAGTCTACATAGAACAAGAAGATATGTTTTTACTGGATAATGATGAAATGACGGCTTAATGATTAAATAAGGGAATCTATGGTTTGTTATAGTCACCAGGGTTGTGGAATTCTTCATAGGAATCATATCTAAATGAACACAAATTTAACAATGTACGAGTGGAAAAAATCACTATGTGAGTAATTTTTAGAATGATCAACTCATGGTACTGCTGTAAAAGATGGTATTTTATATGGTGGAAGTAGGAAGTGATATGTAGATGAATTTTCCAATCAATGAAAATAATAATTTTTAATTTTTATGATTTTTTATCTCGCCTACTTCTTGTGGATGAATGTGATTCAATGGGAAGGATACAATTTTATTTCACAACAAATGTTTGTTAGGGAGTTGATGGTGATATTCAATATTCATACAACCAAACCTATGTCGACACCAATTTCAGTAGGACCTAGACATGGAATGCATGAGGATGTGACTAATATTTATCTAACCATGTATAAGAGAATCATTGGAATCGTTTTGTACATGACAAAAATATGGATAGATATCTTCGTAGAAGCATTCTTAGTATCCCACATTCAATGTAATCCAATGGAAGAACATAAAGATGCAGTTAAATGAATCATGATGTATATTAAACGTACTCACAATTATGACTTCTAAATTTCAGCAGGATGAAATAATAAACTAAGAAGATTCACTAATGTTGAATAGTATTGAAATGTGGTAGATAGAAAGCCCAAAAGTAGTGGAGAATTATTTATTGGAATGAATTTTGTGGTATGGTTTATTAAGAAATCGGAACGTACATGTCTTGGAATTGTTTAATCATATTATATCTCCTCTAAAATGGATTTAACTTAACTAATTCATATGAAGAAACTATTGAATGATATTGGTGATGAAGTGAAATAGCCAAGGGTGATTCACTGTGATAAAAAGATAGAAATTAAACTTATGAAGAATCATGTTATAAATTCTCATAAGAAACACACTGAAATAAAATATCAAATTTTCAGGGATAAATTTTTACAAGCCTTATTATAATAGATCATGTTGGAAATGATGATCGTGTGGCTGATATACTATCCAAGCCATTTTCAGTATATGTGTTTGAGAATAATTAGTTGAACCACATTGTTGAACCACCTCCCAGTGTATGATTAGATTATTATTGGTCTCCTCTTCTCATTTGCACTAACTATTTTAATCTCTTTGTTAAGGTGATTTATGTTTATGGTGAGATTTGATCTTGGGGGATTATGTTTTGTGCTATTAAATTATAAATCCAGAACATTGTTTTCACTTATAATTACGGAGAAGGTGAGTTATGAAATTCAATTTGTTAAAATGGAGAAGAAGGGTGAAATGGAAAATTCATTGATTTATAAAGGGGTACAAGATTAGTTGTAAATGTGGAGGATTAGATAATGAGAATGGAGAAAACAATTCAGTATTGTGAGGAATTGTTTGGAACTTAACTTCATCATCTTTATTAATTTCAAAAACATATGGACCCAGTTCATGCATACCCACTTATTTTCTACAAAGCATTGCCTTTGGAGAATTAGAGTGGTGGATAAGTAGTTTTTGGTATATATGGTTTTGATAGTGGCTAGGGCTCTAGTGAATTTATCTATCTATTTCTAAAAAACCCAAAGGTGGGGTTGTTGGAACCACTATAGTAAATGGAGTAGTGTTTTTTTTTTCAATCCTCACATGGATGGATAGGGAGTTTAAAAGCAATGTGTTCTTACATTTTAAGATATCAGTATTTTTTAGGGAGGCACTATTTCCAAGAGGTAGCCATATTTTTGGGGTCTAAAATTTGAACAATGGCATGCATCATGAAAAGTGGATTTCCATGAGGTCTATATGATAATATGTAATAGAATTTATTTTCATGATTAATGTTCTTTAAGAAGGATGTTTCATGAAGGTGTGAGGGTACTAATATATCCATGGTCATTACAATGAGAATCATGAACAGTTGATGTGTTCTCCATGATTATGAGAAATAGAGCATTGTGAACATTGAGAACGATCATCACAACTACATAAAATTTTACAAGAGCATCATGAATAAAATGACCAAACCTCTGGTTGAAAGTCTTCAGCTACATTGCCCACTCTCTATGGTATTGACCCCATACATCCACTATATTACACATTATTATTTAGTATGGTTCATGACATTACAAATTTCAAATATGATTAGTCTCAAAGGATTTAACGATATCCTCTAGATTCATTCATAGGGTTTATGGTTTAGGATATAGGTTATAGGGACTAGGTCGTAGGATTTACGATTTTTTTATGGTATAGGATCAGAGTCTGTGTTTTATGGTTTAGTGTGTAGGGTTTTAGGTTTTTTTATTGATTTTTAGGGTTTTATGGTTTATTGGTGTTTAGATTTTTCTTATTATTTTGGGGTTATTATGATTTTAAGGGGAATTTAATTATTTTTAGTCATTATTTTTTATTTATTTTAGGGTTTTTAAAGGTTTTTAGAGATTTTACAGTTTTTCGGTTTTGATTATTTTTATTTTTTTATGTGTTTTTTTAGGCTATTTTATGGTTTTTAGTAGGTTTTAGTGTTTTTTATGATTTTTTAGGTTTTTTTAGGTTTAAAGGATTATGGTTTTTAATTGTTTTTAGGAATTTATTGGTTTTAAATGGATTTATGAATTTTTTTGGATTTTAGGGTATTGAATGTTTTTATTAGGTGTTTATGGGAATTTTTAGCGTTATAATGGTTTTTAGTGTTTTCATGGTTTTTATTCACATTAAGGGTTTTTTTATATTTTTGGGGATTATTATGATTTTTATGGTCTATTAAGATATTAAGGGTTTTTAATGGTATTTATAGATTCTTAATTTTTTTTTGGTTTCTTGTGTTTTTATGGTTTGAGGGCTGTTTTGGGTTTCCGGGTTTTTAGTATTTTTAGGGTTTTTTTGGATTTAGGGGATTCATGGATTTTATTTTTATTCCGGGTTTTAGGTTTCTGATGGGTTAGTAGGTTTTTTATGTTTCTTAATAGTTCATAACTTTATTTTAGGAAATTTTGAGGGGTTTTATGGGGTTATATTTATTATAGAAGTTTATGGCTCTTTTTGGTATTTTTAGGTTTTGAGGTGGTTTGTAGATTTTTATGGGTGGGTTGAATTATTAGGAATGGTTTGAGTATTTTGGGGTTTCAAGGGGTTTTAATGATTTTTAAGATTTCACATATTGATTGTTTTTAGTGATTTTTGGAGGATTTGTAGGTTTTTATTGTTATGTGGATTTTTTTGTATTTTTAAGGTTATAGGGGGTATTCAAAGATCACTAGAATTATTATGGTTTTTGGAGGGTTTTATTTATTTTTAGGGGGGTTTTAGGTTTTTAGGGTTTTCATGGAATTTATTTTTAGTTTTTGTTTTAGGTTTTTGATGGGATATTAGGTTTTCTGTGTTTCTTAATAGTTCATAACTTTATTTTAGTAAATTTTGATGGGTTTTAGGGTGTTATATTTCTTATAGAAGTTTAAGGCTCTTTTTGGTAATTTTAGTTTTTGAGGGGGATTGTAGATTTTTATGGGGGGGGGGGGGGTTGAATTATTAGGCATGTGTGGATTATTTTGGGGTTTCAAGGGGTTTTAATGATTTTTAGGATTTCACAGATTGATGTTTTTAGTGATTTTTGGAGGATTTGTAGGTTTTATAGTTATATGGATTTTTTCCTATTTTTAAGGTTATATATGGTTTTCAAATATCACTAGAATTGTTATGGTTTTGGAGGGATTTATTTATTTTTAGGCGTTTTTTACTGTTTTAGGGATTTGGAGTGGGGGTTGTTTTAATGGTTTTAGGATATTTTGGGGTTTAATGATATTTTGTATTTTAATAACATTTATTATTTTTATAGGTATTTAAGAGGTTTAGGTTCACTTAGTTTTTTTAGGTGATTTTATTGGCCTTAGGGACATTGAATGTTTCTTGGGAATTTAGGGATCTTTTTTGGGAAATAGGTACTTTTATATTTAGTAGGAATTTTATCGAGCTTTATGGGTTTTAGGGTTGTTTTGGGGTTTTATGGGGTTTTAGTGTTTTCGAATTTTAGGATTTCCTAGAATCTTTTAGTGTTTTAGGATCATTTAGGGGTTTTATGGATCTTTAGGGTATTTAGAGTCAAATAGGGTTTTAGGGCCCAATTGGATTTTATGCTACATTTCAGTTTTTGGCTTCCATTAGGGTTCTTGCGACACTTAATGGATTTTAGGGGTTTTGGGACCTCTAGGGTTTTCAGGATTTTTGGATATTTTAGGGGATACTTATTATAAGGATTTTTTAGGGTCTTTTAGTCATAATATGTTATATTAAGGTTTCTAGGGTGTTTTAGGATATTATAGGGTTTAATGTTTTTTGGGGTTTTTTTAGATTTATAAGGTTCTTCATAGATTTGTAGGGGGTTTTGGAATGTATGGGTTATAGGGACATTGAAGTATTTAATTTATCATAGGGACTTTAGAGTCTTTCAGGGTTTTATTGTTATAGGGTCTTCGTATCGTATTTAGGATTTCTTATATTTGTTATAGAATTTTAGTGATTTAGATTATTTAGGGTATTTTATGATTTTTATTGTTTTTCATATTTTTTATTCATTTTATTGTTTTACGGGTTTTTTGGTGTTATTATGTATTTAATGTGTTTTTGGGTTTTCAAGGGGTTTAGGTTTTTTAATGGCGTATAGTATTTTTTAAAAAACAAATTACGGCATGTAAGGGATATTTTTTATATTAAAGGGTTTTTAATGTTTTTGGGACTTCAATATTTTTAGATGTTTATATGGTTTTTAGTTATTTATGGCGGTTATATTTTAATGGTTTTTTTGGGGTATTAGGTTTTTTTAGGATTTTGTAGGGTATTTAAAAGTTTTAATGGGGTTTAACACAATTTTACGGTATTTTTAGTTGTTTTAGTTCATTTATTTTTTAAGGATTTTTAGGTTTAGGGTTTTAGGGTTTTCAAGTCTTTTATGTTATTTTAGTGGAATAATATTTTTATAGTGTTTTAATATGGTTATTTTGTGTATTTTTAGAAATTTAGAATTTTTAGGGTCTTTTAGGGTTTTAGGTTTTTTTTGTTATTTGTGGAGTTTTATATGGTCATATGGTTCTTAGGGGTATTTTAGGACTTAATATTTTTAATGTTTTTAGGATTTTTAGGGGTTTTAATATTTTTTGTGGTTTTTTTATGTTTTAGTGTTTTTAACGGTTTTATAGGTTTTAGGGCATTATGATATTTAATATTTTTAGAACTTTTTAATTGTTTTAGGTTATTTTGGTGTTTTCAGGTTTTCTCTTCGTTTTTAGTTTTTTTTCAGGTTTTTTAGGTTTTTTTAGATTGTTGTGTTTTATAGAGTTTTGTGGTTTTTAGTGTCTTTATTGTTTTTCAGTGTGTTTTTATGGTTTTTAGGATTTTAGTGATTTTTTAGGTTTTGAGGTTGAATTTTTGGGTAATTTGGGTTTTAACGGTTAATCTGTTTTCAAGAATATTTATAATATTTATTGTGTTTTAGGGTTTTTATGGTGTTTTATTGCTTCTCAATGTTTTTAAAGTGTGTTTATGGTATTTTATTGTTTATTACTGATTGAGGTTCTTTATGGGGTTTGTGGGGGGGGGAGGGGATTAAGGTGTTTTTTGGGGTTATTTTTTTAGGGATTTCAAATAGTGTTTTGAGGTTTTAGGTTCATTGTTAGGTTTCGAAGGATTTATTAGTTTTTGTGTTTTTTGTGGTTTTTAGTGTTTTTAGTTTTTTAGTGTTCTTATACGGTTTTATATTTTTAGAAGGTTAAAGTGGTTTTGGTATTTTCGATGGTTATTTTCAAAAATACTACACAATAGTGTTTTTTTTATTTTAGCAGTTTTATGGTTTTATTAGGGTTTCTAGGGTTTTAAGTGTTTCATCGGTTTTGCAGAGTATTATTTATTTTTAATTTTTAGGGTTTTTTATATTTTAGGGGGTTTTAGGATTTTCATTTGTTTTTTAGTTTTAGGGGTTTAAGGGTTTTTTAAGGTTTTTAGGGTTTTTATGGTATTTATGATTTTTTGGGTTTTATGTGATTTTAGGGTCTTTGATAGTTTTTATGGATGTTAGGGGTTTTAGAGTTATTTATATTTTTTAGGGTTTTATGGATTTTAGGGATTTTGAGGGTTTTTATTTGATTTTTAGGGTTTTTATTGGGGTTATATGTTCATTTTTGTTTTTATGTTTTTAGAGTTTTTCTTGGAATTAGGGTTTCAGATAATTTTATGGCATTTAGGGGTTTTTAGTGTTTTTTGTATATTTTGTGTTTCTAGTGTTTCTAGAGTTTTTTATTAATTTTTGGTTTTAGGTTTTTTAGGTTTTTTGGGTTTTTATGGTATTTTGTTGTTTTTATGTGGTTGTAAGGTTTTTATAGGATATAAGGGATTTTATAATTATTATGATTTTAAGATTTTATTGGTTTATGTGTTTTAGTGGTTTTGAGAGTTTTTTGGGGTTTTAGGGGCTTAAGGACTTTTATGGTTTTTTAGGTTTTTAGGTTCCTTAAGGAATTTTTTGGGGATTTTTAATTTCAGGGGTTTTCATGGTTTTTAGGGGTTTTATGCTGTTTTATGGAATTTTATTTTTCCTAGGTTTTACTGTTTTAAGGGGGTTTGTTGTTTTTATGGTTTTATGGGTTTTTTAGTTTTTAGGGTTTTTATTGTGATTTATGAGTTTTTTGTGTTTTTATTATTTTAGTGTGGTTTATGGGGTGTTTAGGGTATTTAGTGTTTTTAGGGATTTAGGGTTTTATTGGTTTTTATGGATTATATGGTTTTCTTATGGGTTTTATGTTGTGATGTTTGTTTTAGTGTTTTTTGTGTCTTTTTTAATTTTCTAGAATTTATGGTTTATAATACTTTTAAATATTATGGGATAAAATTTAGTAGTTTTAGTGTGTTTTAAGAGTTTTTACTGTTTTGGGAGTTTTACAAATTTTATATGTCTTATTATTTTCACAGGTTATAGTTTTTTTTGGGATATTATTGCATTTTTATGGTATATAGGATTTTTTAGGTTCTTTATGTAATTTTATGGTGTATAGGGAATTTTAGGTTTTTAGGGTTTTGAGTTTTATTGTGCGTTTAGGGGGGATTTAATGGGTTTTTTCATTTTTAGGGGGTTTAGGGTGTTTAAGTAGATTTGAGATTGATTTTTGAACGGATATAATGTATTTAGTATTTTTAATCATTTAAGGGTTATTATAGGGTTTAGTGATGTTTTGGTTGTAGGGGTTTTTTATGTATTTATGGCTTTATTGGTTTTTAGAATTTATTAGTGCTATTGTGTTTTCCTAGTATTATTTTAGGGATTTTAATATTTTTGGGGGGTTTTGGGGTTCAAGTTGGTTTTAGGGTTTTTAGGGTTTTTTATAGGGATTATAATGTTTTTGGGGTTGGTTTGGTTTTTAGGTTTTTTTGTTTTTAGGGTGATTTTGGGTTTTTGGGTATTATAACATTTTTAGGTATTTTTGACTTTTCAGTGTCTTTAGTGGTTTTTCTATACTCTTAGGGTAATTTAGGTGTGTAATGGTGTTTTCGTATTTTTTTCGGGGTTTTAGGGTTTTCTTTTAGGGTCTTTAAAGGGTTTTTCAGTGTTTTATTGGTTTTTATGTTTACATGGGATTGTAGTGTTTTCGGGGTTTTAGAGACCTTTATTTTTTTTTTGATTTTTGGGGGAATTCTGTGGGGTTTGAGGGTTACTAGGTTACTTTATATATTTTTCTGTGCTTTTTAGCTTTTAGTTTTTTAGTATATTTATGCATTTAGTGTATTTTTTTTTATGGATTTAAGTTGTATTTAGTGTTATTTTGGGATTTGTGTGTTTTCTGGGTTCATAGGTAATTTAGGGGTTTTATGGGTTTTATGGTTTATATGGGGTCTGATGGTCATTTCAATTTTATTACTATTTTATGGTGTTTTAGAGTTTTTAGGACTTTTCAGGATATTTTATTGATTTTAGGGTTTTTATTTGTTTAGGGTTTTTAGCTAATTTTATGGTCCTTTCGGGGTTTATGGGGTCTGTAGGGTATCATAAGGTTTTTATGGGGATTTAAGGTTTTTATAGTTTTTCTATTCATTAATGGTTTTTAGGGTTGTAGGGTCCATCATGTTTTAATATTATTTCAAACATTTAATATATTTTAGTTCTTTCGGTCCATTATGGGGTTTTCGGGTTTATATGGTTTTATATAGTTTTAATGGGATTATAGATCCTTTAAGGGTTTTTGGTTATTTGTTGTTATCTTTTTTTTTGTTTTTAGAGTAAATTATCTTTTTTAGAACCCTTAGTGGATATAGGTGGTTTTAAATTCATTTATGGATTTATGGAATTTCACTCTATTTATGATATTTTAGGGGTTATATGGGATTTTGGAATATTAAATATTTTTTGGGTATATTAGATATTTTTACTTTTTTTCATTTTTTAACATTAGGAGGGTTTTTTATATTTTTTTTAGTTTTTAGTGGTTTATGGTTTTTAAGGTTTTAAGGATTTTTAGGGTCTTTAGTGTTTTTTAATATTTCATCAATTTTAATTTTCTTTATTGATTTTAGTTTTTTGTGGGTTTTTAGTGATTTATTATTTTTAGGGCCCTTTAGGGGTTTTGGGGATTTACGATTTTTAGGGTTTTAAATTATTCCTATGGTTTAGGGGTTTTTATTGACATTAAGGGTTTTTACGAGTTATTAGGTTTTTTAAGTGTTTTAAGGGGTCTTTACGATTTTTAAAAGTTTTAGGAATATTATTGGTTTTTAGGTGTTTTTAAGGTTTTAGGGTTATTATGAGTTTTTAGGGTTTCCTGAGGGGTTTAATGGGATTTTTATCATTTTACGGTATATTTAGTGTTTTAGGGATTTTTACAGGTTTCATAGAGTTTTTAGTGTTTTTATTGTTTTTATGGGTTTTGGGTTATTATTATTTTTAATGATTTGTGTGAGTTTAAAGGCTTCTTATGTTTTGTGGGGTTATATAATTTTTAGGGATTTTGGGATTTATGTATTTTACAGGTTCATCGTTTCCATGTACTTTTATCTTCTATTAGGTATTTTATGGTTTTGTACTATTTTAGGTGTTTTTAATATTTTTTTAGGTATTCAAGTATTATTAGCCTTTTAGGGATTTTACTGTTTTTTGTGATTTTAAGGTTATTTTGGTATTTTATTTTTTTAATGTTTTTAGTCATGTAGGGGTTTTATGGGATTTTGTTTTTTGTTTTTCATACGGGTCTAAGTGTTTTTTGTGTTTTTTTAGGATTTTAGGGATTTAGGGGATATATGGATTTAATGTTATTTATATGGATTTATGGAATTTTAGTTTGTTTTGGGGTATTTAGTGACATATAGTGGTTGTTTGGGATTTTAGTGCTTTGAGTGTAATTTAAGGGTTTTATGGGTTTTTATAATATATAGTGTTTTATGTATTTTTACATTTTTTACTCTTTTTATGGGGTTTTATGATTTTTTAGGATTTTATCACTTTTTGGGTTTTAGCATTTCTATGGGTGTTTAGGGTTTTTTAGTGTCTTAGGGTTTTTAGTGCATGATCATTATCCATTGATTCGGAATGTTTCAGTTTTAATTTTTTATTGAACTCTCTTTAAATGGATCATTGAACACTTCTTGAGAGTAGAGAAGGTATCAGATGCGCCTTGAGGGTTCCATACATGTTTAAGGTACAAATAAAATCTAATAATGCATGAATCACATTTATTACAAGGTTAGTTCTAATTTTGCACCATTACCATGTGACTTGGGTTTGGTATTTGAGTGGATTACACATAATCCAAGGGTTTCCCTAGAATGTGTGTAATGTATTACAGATCCTTTCATATGTCTTCCACACAGAATGGACACCCATGTGAGTGGCCTAGAAAACATGGATTTTCAACTTACGTAATGTCCAAGGGGAATGAAGGCCTGTAGAAGATTTTTGTAGACAGTGTTGTCAAACTATTCACCCCCATTAAAATATATTATTTTACCACATCACTTAATACTTATTTTAATTCTCCTAATGTTTTCCATCATTAATATCCCATCTTCCAGGGATGTGAACCAAAATCTCCCACCTCTTAAAGAAGTGGATGTTACTTGATTATAAGATGTTTTATTTGTTGTTGATAGTGAGCTAAAACCTTGAGTATGTCTATGATTCTATTTCTATATATTTTATGGATGTGTAAATTCTTGGTTTCTCACCTCATTTTATGTTTCAGGATCCATATCTCTAGGGATTTCTACTCATTGGTGGTTAAATTTTTTTAGCATTAATCATTTTTCATGGTTGGATGAGTGGTTTCCTATAAGTGTAATGTAGGTGGACTCTGTGAAATTTCCCATAGTCATGTTATTATTCCAATCTATTCCTTATGTGAAATGGTTCCCAACTATATCATAATACAGTTCACATTTATTGAACAATTTTATGAAAATAAATGGTTTCCTGGGTTTTAGGGATTTTTAGAATTATTTATGAAATTTTATTTTGTTTAGAGTATTTAAATGGTTTTATGGGTTTTAAGTGTTTTTATGGATTTTTTATGATTATAGGATTTTTAGGGTTTAATTTTTTTTCTTTTTCATTTTTCTTTTGATTAGGGGTTTAAAGATTTTTTAAGGGTTTTAGGGGTTTTTTCTTTTTTTAGGGTTTTAAATATTTTATTTCTTTTAGGTTATAATGTGTCTTTAGGTTCTTTTAGAGTCCATAGGTGTTTTTATGGTCTTTTAGGTTTTTAAGGTTTTTATTGTTTTTACAGTTTTTACGGAATTTTGGGTTTTTATGTTTTTATGGTTTTTAGTGTTTTAGGGTTTTTATTTCCTTTCAGTGTTTCTATTTTATAGGTTTTTTATGTTTTTCTTGGAGTATTAATAATTTTGGTGGAATTAGGTTTTTGGAGGTTATTTTATGATTTTTATTGTTCATTTTAGGGTATTATGGTTTCCGGGTTTTTAATCGTTTTATAGTTTTCTCTGGTTTTGTAATTTTCTAGGTTTTGTTGTGTTATGGAAGATTCGAGGGTCAGGCTATTCCCGACCCCCCACAATTTTATTAAAGAAAAGACACAGTAGATAAGGGAGGGGAGGGGTCAAATGACCCACACCCAAAACCCCTTTACAACCCCAACCCAAAGACCAAAAAAAAAGAAAGATCAAAATGAAAAAAATGGAAAATAAAATAGATTAGTCAATGTCACCACTAAAATGCGAAACAGAAGCTACACCATAAGGGTCACCATCTGCGCCATATCCAGAGGCCGCATTATCAAAGAAGGAGTCAGAGTCATCCAATCCTGACACATAATCCTCATTATGTTTTGAGGAGCGTCAGAAACAACTCCCTGTGTTTCCTTTTTTCCAGGGATTGTGGCTGCTCCCGATTATTAACCTTGACTTTACGCTAGACCGCCTTTGAATATGCTCAAGTAACCATTGGTCTGGGAAAAGTTCAGTAATCCCACATCCTCATCCTCTTTGAAGAGTTCGAGGTGGGGTCATCATCCATCCCTTTCACCTTCTCGATCTCACATGAGCGCTCCTCTGCTTCCATTCCATGAACTTGATCCGGGATAGAGGAGGCTTCCTGATTAAGGGGGCACCCAAGAAAATCTTCATCCTAAGGAAATTTTAGAGCCACTAAGGTAGGTATTTCTTCACTCCTAGTGATAGCAACCAGAGGACTTTGCCCATCCTCCCCAGGAAGGACTGTCCCCTCATCATCATGCCTGGCCAAGTAGTCGTGCTTCCCAACCAGCTAAAAAAGCCCCTCCTCCCATGGAAGCACCTCCTACGCAGTACCACCACTGTGTTCACGGGAATCCCCTGTCCCAATTCCCTCCCCCTGCCCTCACACCAACCCTGCTTCAGGTGTGCTCTCTTGGGAAGCTGCCCCTCCAGGTTGTCCAATTTCACTTACCCAGCCACCTCCTCCAACTTATTCACTTGAACCTGCACCTCCACCTCCCCCTGCTTAGTCACATGGTAGGAAGAAAAACTAGAAGCCATATCAACCCCCGCCTCAGACACATTTGAGACTAGTCACATGGAACAGCAACCATCCACACCTTCAGATCCATCCTCCCCAACCACCCCCCGTGCTGCTACCTCCCCTTCTACCACATCATGTCTAGAATGCTCAACACTGTCACTAGCGATATGGATGAGAAAGAGGACCAGTACATCAGAGCTCACAAAAGGCTTCTCATTGCCAATGGGAGGCACGACCTCCTACACCCCCCTGTGATTTTTTGATTTTTCGATTTTAAGAAGAAATGTTAAGCTTTTTAGTGATTTATTAGGGGGTTTAGGGGTGTTAGGGTTTTATGGGGTTTTAAGGTTTTTTATGGATTAGTTTGGGTTTTTTGGTGTTTTATGGGGTTTGGGTGGTTTTTGTGGGGTATTGATTTTTTATTTTTTAGCTGTATTTAGTGGTTATATGGATTTTAAGTTTGGTTTTAGGTTATTTATTATTGTTATGGTTTTTTTATTTTTATGTGTTTTAGGTGGTTTTATCGTAATTCATGGGATTTTAAAGTGTTTAGGGTTTTTATTGTTTTTCATTTGTTTTTTTTGGTGTCATGGTATTTTCTGGGATTTTTGGGGTCTTTATTGATTTTAAAGGTTTTTTGGGTTTTTATATTTTTTTCAGGATCTTTATATGAAAATTAGTGTTTTAGTTTTTTGGGGGGTTTTAGTGGTTTCGTGGTTTTTATTGGTTTTGGATTTTTTATATTTTTTTGGCTTTTACAGTTTTATAGGTGTTCGGTTTTCTATGGCCATTAGGTTTTTTATTTTTCTTACAGTATTTTAGGTTTATAAGGTTTCTAGTGTCTTCATATTGTTATTTTTTTTGGTATTTAAAGTGTTTTTATTATTTCTTAGTATTTCTAAGGTATTTAAATTAATATATTATTTTAAATAATATTTCTGGTTTTCATGAGTTCTTATGGGATTTAAAGGGTTTTTATGGTTTTTAGGTTTTTGAAGGATTCTTTAGGTTTTAAGGGGTTTTAGGGGGTTTAGGGTATTTGTGGTTTTTTAAATTTTTTTAGGGATTTCGAATTTTTACAGTTTTCATTCATTTTTTAGAATTGTAGAATTTTATGTATATTTTGATTTTAATTTATTAATTTATTATTTTCTTGAATAGTTTTATTGTTTTTAGGTTTTTATGGCTTGTATGGTAGTTATAATGATGTTAGGGTTGTAACGAGTTTTTCTTTTTTATGATTTTTGCAAGGTATTTCATAGATTTTATTATTTTTAGCATTCAAGTGATTTTTTTGGGATTTAGAGTTTTCTAAGGTTTTAATTTTTTTCATTGGGTTTCTATGATATTATTAGTATTTTTAGATATTTTTATTTCTTTTTATTTTATTTAGCACTTGTATGGTTTTTAAAATTGGCTTTCATCTTTTTGTTGATTTTATGATTTTTTTAGTGTTTTTGGGTTTTATGGCTGCTTTGGTTTTTAGGAGTTTCAGTGGTTTAGGGGTTTTTTTGTTTTTGTGTTTTTTGGTTTTTTGGGTGTTTAAGGGAATTCAGGGTGTTTAAGGGGATTTTTTGGGGTTTTCGTTGTTTTTATAGGGGTTTATGGTTCTATTGGGAGTTTTATAATTTTTAGGGTCTTATTTTTTTCTTTTTCAGGGATTTCATTGGTTTTAGTGTTTTATAGGGATTAATGTGGTTTTATGGCTTTTATAGTTTCAGTGTTTTAATTGTTTTTAGTGTTTTTGAGGGTGTCTAGTGTTTTAGTGGGTTTTACGGTATATGTGTTTTTTGGGTGGTTTTATCACTTTTTATGTTTTTTAATTTTGTTTATGGTTTTGGAGATTTACTGTTTTTTAGGAATGTTTTGTTTTTAGATTTTCTAAAAAAGTTTGGTTATCATATAATTTTTAGGATTTTTATGATTTTTTTTGGGTCTTTGGGCCAGTACTATTTTTTAGGGATTTATGGGTTTTATAATTACTTAGGGTTTTATGGGTCTTTAGGACATTATTTAATGATTTATAGTTTTTGGTAATTTTAGAGATTTTAGATATTATGTGGTGTTGTTTTGGTTTGCAAGTATCTTTATTGTTATAAAGTGGTTTTAGGTATTTTTGCGGTATTTTGGTGGCGGTTAGGGTATTTAATATGTTTTTAGGGGTTCTATTGTTGTTAGGGGTTTAGTTTCTTTTTCATGTTTTTAGTATTTTTTTATTATGATTAGTATATTTTTGGTTATTTTTGGTTTTTTCAGTGTTTTTTGTGTTGTATGGTTTTTTATTGTGTTTTAGGAGTTTTTATGGATTTTTAGGTTATTTTTGGGGGTCTTGTGTTTTTAGGGCCCTTTAGGGTGTTTTTGTGATTTAGAATTGTTTATATTCATTATGGATATTATGGTTCTAAGTGGTCTTTTCCATTTTTGGGGTTTTATTTTTTCTGTGTTTTATTATTTTTAAGGATTTTTTGGATCTTAGGAGTTATAATTATTTAGTGGTTTTATGTTTTTATGGGGTTTTTAAGTTCTTTTAGGGTTTTTATGGTTATTTTATGGTCATAGAGATTTTTTTTGTTTCTTTGGGTTTTAGGATTTTGTCGGATTTATGTTTATCTATTATTGGAAGGTTCGTTACTTTTTTTAAGGTTCAAAAAAAATTCGTGTTTTTTTCAATGATTTTAGGGGGTTTTATTTTTTTTATCTTTCACAGTGATTCTTATCGATTTCATTATTCTCCATTGGTTGTAGGGTTTTAGGAGTTTTAAATGTTTTATGGGTATTTGGGTTTTGATGGTTTTTAGGTATTTTTATGGTTATTATGGTTTTTAATGTTTTTTGGTTTTATTAATTTTTGAAATTATAATTTTTTATGAATTTTTTATGGGTTTAGGGTCTTTTATGATTTTTATAGTTTTGTATGGTTTTTACGGTTTTTGGGTCTTTTTTTGTTTTTCATGTTTTCTAGAGTTTTATTATTTTCTATGGTATTAGTGTTTTTAGGGGGTGTAGAGGTTTTTAGAGGTTTTTAAATGTGTTTTATTTGTTTTTATGCTTTTTAGTTATATCCATCATTTTTAAGTTTTTTTATTATTTTTAGTGTGTGTTTTGGTTTTTAGGATCCTATAACAGTTTTTGGGGTTTTATTATTTTTAGTCATTCCAATGGTATTAGTGTTTATAGGATGTTTGGTTTTTCGTGTTTATTTATGGGTATTCATGGTTATTGGGGTTTTTAAGGTTTATATGTTTATTACAAGGTCTCGCGTTTTAGGGGTTGTTTTGTTTTGTTAGGGTTTTATGGTCTTTTATAGATTTATTGGGGTTTAGGATTTGTATGGACTTGAGGTTTTGAATTTTATTTTATATCCTTTTATGTGGTTTTGGGTCTTTTCTTGTTTTAGGGTTTTAGTAATTTTAGGAAGTAATATCATATTTAAGGATTTTAGGGTATTAGTTCATTTTAAGGTCATTTGGGATTTTATGGTCATTTAGATGTTTATAATGGTATATGGGTTTTTTGGGGTTTTAGTTTTTATTGTATTTTAGGGTTTTTGTATTTTTTTGTTCTTTTGGGTATTTTAGGTGATTTTAGGAATGTTTAGTATATTTTTATTTTTAGTTTTTTTAGTTTTTATGGGTTTTTATGTATTTTTAGTGTTTTCAATATTTTTTAATGTTTTTAGTATCATTTAGGGGGTTTAAGTTATTTTTAGAAGATTTAGAATTTTTGTGGGTTTTATGGGGCTAAGAGGGGTCTTAGGGTATTTAAGATCTATTTTGTATTTTTATGTATCGTTGAGGGGGTTTTGTTGGTTAAGATTCTTTCTAAGTATATTTGTATTTTTTTATGGTTTATATTTTGTTTTAGGATTATTTATTTTTTTAGGTTTTGTTTAATTTTAATTGTTTTTAGGGATTTTTGTTTTTGAAGGATTTATATGGGTTTTTTTTTTGAATTTTTTGGATTTTATTAGGAGTTTTTATTGTCACTTTGAGTTTTCAGGTTATTCCATTTATGGAATTTTATTGTTTTTAATGATTTTTTGTTTATGGGTTTTTTAGGATTTTATGGGTTTTATGGGTTTTAAACATGTTTTAGGGTTTTTAGGGTTTTTTATTTTTAGGGTTTTAAGGTATTAAGTGTATTTAGGGGTTTTCATTTTTTCAAGGGTTTTTAGTTTTTGTTTTTTTCTTAGGATTCTTGAGGGTGCTTTGAGGTTTTAGGTTTTTTAAGAGGTTTTAGTGGTTTTGTGGTTTTTTAGGGTTGTATAGATTTTAAGAATTATTTGTTTTTTTTTTCAATTTATAGTTAATATTTGGTTTTTATTGTATTTTATGGGTTACGAGGTTTTTAGGATATTTTTGAGGTGTATAGGATTTCAGGTTCAATAATGAGTTTTTAGGGACTTAGGATCATTTTGGTTTTTTTTTTGTATTTTCGGTGCTTTACAGTGTTTTAATAGAATTTATGATATTTTTGGGTTGTTTTATGTTCTTAGGGGTTTTAAATGATTTTTTTATTTTATAGGGGATTTAAGGGTTAAGGTTATCAAGAGTAATTAAAATTTTTAGGGCATTAGGTTTTTTGGAGTTTTAAGGGTATGTTCAGTTTTTTGCCTTTTTATTTTTGAATGGGGAAAATTATGATTTTTAGTGTTTTAATATGGGTTTTATTGGTTTTTTGGATTTTTAAGGTATTTAGGTGTTTTATTGGATTTGGGTGGTTATTTCAGGAGTTTATATTTTTTTTTCCTTTTATTGGTATTTAGTGGATTTTAGGGATTTCAATTAGGTTTAAGGGTATTAAGTATTTTTAGGGTATTTTGGAGTTTTAATTGGTAATAGGATGTTTATAGTTCTTCATGGGGTTTAAAGTTTTTAGGGTTCCTACAGTTTTTATTTTTCAGTTTTTTTTTGGTTTTTTGGGATTTTCTAGGGTTTTGGGTATTTTATATTTTTTAGGAACTTTTAAATGACTATTAAGGATTTAGTGTTTTGGGGGTTTTAGTGAATTTAGGGTTTTTAAGGGTTTGGGAATTTTTTTATTTTTTTTTTAATTTAAATTTTAAAGGTTGATTAGTTTTTAACTGAATTTAGGATCTTTTAGTGGTCTTAGTGTATTTAGGATTTTATGTTTTTTATAGTTTTTAGTGTGTTTATGACTTTTTATGGTATTTAAAGGGTTTTTATGGATTTTGTGTTTTTAAATGGTTCTTTAGGGTTTTAAGGGGTTTTATGGTTTTTGTGGGTTTTTTTGGTTTTTTATCTTTTTTAGGGATTTTGGGTTTATATGGTTTTCATGCTTTTTTTATTGTTTTAGTCTTTTCTGTGAATTTTACTTTTACCTTAGGGATTTATGGGTTTTTTAAGAGATTTAGGGTTTCATAGGAATTTATGGATTTTAAGGTAATTACATTGATATTAGGGGTTTTACAGTATTTTTAGTTTTTTAGGGTTTTTGCAATGTATTTCATGGAATTTATTATTTTTATAATATAATAATTTTTTTGGGTAATAGATTATTCTTTTGTATTTATGGTTTTGTTAGGTATTAAGTGATACTATTAGTGTTTTTTGGGGTTTTTCCTTTTTAGTGTATTCAGTGATTTTATGGTTTTTAATATTATCTTGATGCTTTTTATGTATTATT
The DNA here is from genome assembly GCA_963277665.1 of Viscum album. Taxonomy (NCBI): domain Eukaryota; kingdom Viridiplantae; phylum Streptophyta; class Magnoliopsida; order Santalales; family Viscaceae; genus Viscum; species Viscum album. The sequence goes on from OY728120.1 coordinate 1,691,804,313, forward strand.
ATATTTTTTTACGGTTTTGGGTTTTTAGGGGTGATAGGGGATTATGGGTTTTAGTGATGTTACTTCTTATTTTGGTTTTAAAGTGTTTATGGATTATATTGGGATTTTGTTGGGTTTATTGAATGATTTATAGATGTTTTTTATCTTTTGGGGGTTTTAGTGTTTCTATGGTCAGTTTTTCAGATTTCAGGTGATTCATGGGGTGTTTATGTTTTTAAGGGATTTTAAGAGGCTTTATAGATTTTATAGGTTTAGTGTTTTAGTGTCTTTAGTGTTTTTAAGGGTGTTTATGGTTTTATGGGTTTTAGGGTATTTCGGGTTTTCAGGGGGTTTAATTTATTTTTAGGTTTTTAAATTTTTTACTGTTTTAGAGTTGTAAGTTTTTTTATTTTTTTCATTTTCTATTTTTTAGGTTTTTAGTAGATTATTTTGTTATCTTATAATATATGGGATTTTTAGGATTTTTACTTATTTGGGGTCTTTGGGCCTGTAATTCTTTTTTAGTGATTTATGGGATTCAATGGCTTTTACGACGTTATAATATTTTTCATTCCTTTATGGTTTTTAAGGTGTTTCTGATTTTTTAGAGATTTATATGTCTTTAGTGTTTTTATATTTTTTTTTGTGTTATATAGGGTTTTAATGGATTTTTAGGGTATTTTAGGGGCGGTTATGGCATTCATGGTGTTTTTAGGGGGTTTATTTTTCATAAGGATTAGTTTATTTTTCATATTTTTTTGGGTTATTTAATATTATTAGTATAATTTAGGGGTTTATTGGTATTATTAACATTTTTTGGAACTATTGGGGGGTTTTGAGGGGTTTTTTTATTTTTTTACCATTTATGTCCTTTTTGGGTTTTTTGGTCATTTAGGGGTCTCTAGTGGATTAGGGGATTTTGGGTTTGGTGGGTTTTTATTATCATTTTGGGGTTCTGATTTTTTTGGGTTATTTAGGTATTTTAGTGTCTTGTAATGGATTTAGGGGATTTATTTTCCATTAGGCATTTTAGGGTCATTTATTGATTTTTAGGGGTTCTAGGGTCCCTTAGGGTAATTTTGGATTTTTTATATTTTTTGGGGCCTTGAACACATTAGGGTTTTCTTATTACATTTATTGTTTTGGGGTTATTTTTATTCTTTTATTGTTTTGGGGTATTTAATTTTATTCAATTTGTTTTAGTGTATTTAGTTTCTTTTAGTGTTTCTTAAGGGTTTAGTTTTTAAGGGTTTTCTGGGCTTTTGTAGTTTTTTGGTGTTTTAAGGGTCTTTATAGGTTTTATGGTTTTCTGGGGGGGGGGGTTGGGACATTTATGTTTTCTAGGTTTTATTATTGTTTTTGGTTTGTTGTTGTTTTTAATGACTATCATAGTCATTAAGATATTTTTATAGTATTTTTAGTGTTTTAAGATTTTTAGGGGCTTCGGGTAATTTAATGGTTTATAGGGTTTTCAGGTTTTTTAGGTTTTTGGGGTTTTATTATTATTAGGGACCACAATGATTTATTTGGGTTTTTATGTAGTATTTGGTTATTATCGTATTTATATTATTAATAGTTTTTATGATTTTTTGGGTTTCATAAGGTTTTTTGGGGTTTAGGGGTTTTTTGGGATTTTTTGTGTTTTTATGGGTTATTATGGTTATTAGCGTTTTAAAGGGTATTATGAGTTTTTAGGGTTTTTTGGGGATTTAGGGTTTCAAAGTATTTTATAGCGTGTTTTATGATATTTAGGTATTTTACGGTTTTAGGGTTTTAGGGTTTTTTAGAGTTTTTTGGGTTTTTTGGGTTTTATAGGGATTTGGAGGGAAATTTTTAAAGATTTAAGGTTTTTTGGGGATATTAGTGTTTTACAGTTTTTTATTTTTTATGAAGTTTTATTGGGAACTGGGAGTTTATGTGTTTTTAGGATTGTGTTAGGGGTTTTAGATACTTTTATTGTTTTTCGGGTTTTAGGGGTTTTTATTGTTTTAATGATTTTTCTATATTTTTTAGAGTTTTTTAGATTTTTAGTGGTTTTATTGTTTTTTGGGTATTTATGGTTTTCACGATTTTACGGGGTATTTATTTTATTTTTTGGGATTGAGTTTCTTTTAGTGTTTTTATATGATTTTTAATGTTTTTATGGTCTATAATGGTTTTTAGGATTTTAGGTTTTTGAGGGTAAATTTGTGTTGTTTTCGGGATATTTGGGGTTTTGGGGTTTTATGGTTTTAGATATATATGATTTTTTGTGTTTTTAATTTATTGGGTGTTTTTGGTTTTTATGATATTTTTAGAAATTTTGGGTTATTGGATGGTTTTATGGTTTCATTGGGGTTTTATGGTTTCATGTTTTTTAGGATTTTATTTTTATTTTTATGGGTTTTATTGTTTTTAAGGATATTTATAGTTTATTGTTGTTTTGTGGTTTTATGATTTCTTTTGGATTTTAGGGGTTTAGTTTTTGTGGGGGTATAGAGTTTTTAGGGGTTTTAAGGTTTTTTATGGTTTTAGGGTTTCAAATAAATTTTAGGCATATTTATAATTTTTATGGGTTTTATTGGTTTTTACTCTTTTTAAGCATTTAGTGTTTGAAGGGTTTTAAGGGGATTATCGGGTTTTAAGAGTGTTGGGATTTTTGTGGATTCTAATGTTTTTAAGGTTATTAGTGGTTCTTATAGTTTTTTAGACTTTAAATGATTTTAGGGTTTTAATGGTTTTTGGGATTTTATGAATATTTTGGAATTTAAAGGATTTTCTAGGATTTCATTTTTTATGGTTTTTTATGATTTTAGGTTATTGAATTCTTTTTTTGATATTTATTGTTTTTATGATTTCATCAGTATTTTTGGGTATTAATGTTTGTTATGTTTTTAGTGTTTTATGGCCTTTATGTTATTTTTTGTTTTCATTATGTTTAAAGGTTTAAGGGTTTTTATTTGGATTTATAGCCTATTAGGGGTTTTAATGTTTTTTTGAATTTTATTAAATATTCATAGAGGCTTTGGGTTTTTATGGGGTTTTAGGGTTTTATGAGTTTTTAAAATTTTAGGGGTGTTTGGGTTTTTTAGGTTTTTTAGGTATTTTTTCGGAATTATAGTTTTCAACATATTAGGTGCTTTTATTATTTTATGAGTTAATAAATTTATTTTTGGATTTTTATGGTTATAAGGAAATTTATGATTTTTAGGGCATTTTATGGTTTTTAGGGTTTTGATATTTATTTATTTTTTCCTATTTTCAAGGGTTTCATTATATTTTAGGTTTTTAGGGTTTTTATGGGTTATATTTTTTACAATGGGTTTTAAAATGTTGTTACTTTTTTCGGTTTCTAGGGATGTTTTCAATTTTTAGTTTTTGTATTGTTTTTACGGTGTTTTCGGGTTTTTAGAATCTTTTTGGAGGTTTAGTGGTTTTATTGTTTTTATTGTTTTTATTATATCTAATTGTTTCAGTGCTTTTAAGAGGTTTGGGTTTTTTGTGTTTATTTATTGGTTTTCTTAGTTTTTAGTTTTTTTACGTTTTTTAGGGGGTTAGATTTTTTACTGGTTATTTTTTTAGGGTATTATGGTCTTTTTTTGTTTTATGGGGTATTAGGTATTTGTAATGTTTTTATGCTTTAAAATAACTTTTATAGATTTTTTGGATTGTTTTGTGTTTTGTTTTTGTTTTTACGGATTTGAAGATTATTGGATGTATTATGGTTTTTAAGGGTTATTTGGATTTTTTTACCTTTTATGACCTTTTATGAGTTTTTTCCCATTTAGAGGTATTAAGTGGTATAGGTTTTTTTTGGGTTTTTGGTTTTCTATTATATTTTAAAGGTTTTGATTTTTTTGGGGTGATGTAGGTAGTTTAGTATCTTGTACGGATTTTTAGGTGTTTTATTTTCATTTAGGAGTTTTAGGATCTTTTATTGAATTTTTAGGGAATCTAGGGTCCTTTATAGTTAGTTTGGATTTTTTTATTTTCTAGTGCCTTGACCACATTAGGGTTTTATAGTTATATTTATTGTATTAGGTATATTTTGATTCTTTTATTTTTTGGGGGGTATTTTAGTTTATTCTACAAGTTTTAGTGTTTTTAGTTTCTTTTATGTGTCTTGAGGGTTTATGTTTTTAAGGTTTTTTTGGATTTTTGTAGACTTTTGTTGATTTTAGGGTTTTAGAGTTTTATATGGTTTTTTGGGGGGTTTTGGGTCATTTATGGCCTTTAGGGATTATTATATTTTTTTATTTTTAATGAATATCAAATTCATTATGATATTTTTATAGTATTTTTAGTGTTTTATTGATTTTAGGGGTTTTGAGTTATTTAAGGGTGTTTGGAGATTTCATGTTTTACAGGTTTTTTGAGGATTTAGTGTTATTAGGGACCGTAAGGATTTTTTTGGGTTTTTATATAGTATTTTTTTTATTAGGATATTTATATTTTTATTGGTTTTTATGATTTTTTGGGTTTTATATGGTTTTTAGTGTTTTAGTGTTTTTTGGGATTTTTTGTGTGTTTATGGGGTTTTAGGGTTATTAATGTTTTAAAGGGTATTGTATGATTTTAGTTTTTTTGGGGTTTTAGGGTTTCTTAGAATTTTATACTGTGTTTTATGATATTTAGGTATTTTAGGGTTTTAGGGGTTTTAGGGTATTATAGGGATTTGGAGGGTAATTTTTAAGGTTTTAAGGTTTTTTGGGGGATATTAGTGTTTTATATATTTTCAATTTTTTATGAATTTTTAGTGGGAACTAGGATTTTTTGGGTATTTTGGATTGTTTTAGGGGTTTTTAAATATTTTTAGTGTTTTTAGGGTTTTAGGGGGTTTTATTGTTTTAATAATTAATCTAGATATTTTAGGGATTTTAGGCTGTTATGGGTTTTACTGATTCTTGGATTTTTATGGTTTTTACGGATTTTTGGTGTTTTTGTTGTATTTTAGGGGTTTGAGGGTCATTTAGTGTTTTTATATGTTTTTTAACATTTTTATGGTCTACCCTGGTTTTTAGGATTTTATGGTTTTGAAGGTAAATTTGGGTTGTTTTAGGGATTTTTCGGTCTTGGAGTTTTATGGTTTTAGATATGTATGATTTGTTGTGTTTTTAGGATTTTCTGTGTTTTAGGTTAATATTATTATTTTTTAAATTTTCAGGTTTTTAGAGGTTTTTATGGTTTCTTTGGGGTTTTAAGGTTTTATAATTTTATGTTTTTTAGGGTTTTTTGGATATTTATGGGTTTTATTGTTTTTATGTATTTTTATAGTTTATTTTTTTGTGGTATTAGATTTTTTTTGGTTTTTAGGGGTTGTAAGGGGTTTTATTGTTTTGGGGGGGTTTTAGAGTTTTTAGGGGTTTTATGGGGTTTTATGGTTGTTAGGGTTTCATGGTATTTTTATGTATTTTTTGATTTTTTATGGGTTTTATTGGGTTTTAGTCTTTTTAATAATTTAGTGATTCTTAGAGGTTTTTAGGTTTTTAAATGATTTTAGTCTTTTTATGGTTTTTGGGATTTTAAGAATATTTTGGATTTTAATGTTTTTTCTAGGATTTTAGGGTATTTTATTGCTTTTTATGGTATTTTGTTATTGAATGTTTTTTATGATATTTATTGTCTTTATGATTTCATCGGTATTTTAGGGTATTGATGTTTTTTATCTTCTTAGTGTTTTATGCGATTTATGTTATTTTGTTTTTTTACTGTGTATTAATTTATTAGGGTTTTTATTGGGATTTATATCCTATTTGGGGAATTATTTTTTTATTATATGTTTGTTTTATTAATGTAATTTAACTAGATTTATGGGTTTTATGGGTTTTTGGGGGTTGTATGGTATTAATGTTTTTTTTTTGGTTTTATTGTTTTTTTTTTGTTTTTTTATAGATTCAAATTTATAGTGGGTGTTAGGGGGGTTTATGGTTTTTAGGTTTTTAGGTTTTTAATTGGTTTATGGGATTTTATTTGTATTTAGGGTTTTTGATGATTTTTTTTTTATGATTTAGGGTTTCATGGGTTTAAATGATTTTTAGAATTTGTTGGGGAATTTTTATTGTATTTTGATTATTTAAATGGTTTTTTGGGTTTTAAGTGTTATTTACTGTTTTTTGTTTGTTTTTCGGTTTTCATTTTTTAGGGGTTTAAAGATGTATCAATGTTTTTAAGGGATTTTATGGTTTCTAGGGTTTAAAAAATTTTATTTCTTTTAGGAGTTTTATGTGTTTTTAGGGTCTTTTAGATAATTTTTGGTGTTTTTAAGGACTTTTAGAGTTTGAGGGGTTTTTAGGATTTTTAAAGTTTTTAATGATTTTAGGGTCTTTAATTTTTTATGGTTTTTAGGGTTTTAGATTTTGTATTTCCTTTTTGGATTTTATTGTTTTTAGGGTTTTAATGTTTTTCTGGGAGTTTTAATTATTTTTCGGAATTCGGTTTTTTAGTGTTATTTTATGATTTTTAGTGTTTTTTAGGGTTTTATGGGTAGATGTTTTTAATGGTTTTATATTGTTCTAGGGTTTTTTGGTATTTTTAGGGTTTTTAGTGGTTTTTAAGGAGTTTATGGATCTGTTAGGGATTATATAGGTTTTATATTTTTATGGTAATTAATGCCTTCAGAGGTTTTCATAGTTCTTAGGGTTTTTCTGGTGTTTCATATGGGCTTTAGGGTTTTTACTATTTTCATTAGTGTATAATTTTTTTCAAGATTTTATAAAAGGAAATTTGTTTTTTAATGTTTTAGAGGTTTTTATTATGTTTATGGTCTTTATGGGGTTTTAGAGAATTTATGTTTTCAAGGGTTTTGGGTTTTCGATTTTTTAAAACATTTTAAGGATTTTTCAAGGTATTTTTAAGACATTTATTGGTTTTTATGATTTTTTAGGGTGTTTAAAGTTTTTTATATTTTTAAGGTTATCTAATGTATTCTTAGGGTTCTTTTGTTTTTAGGGCTGTTAGGGGTTTTACGGTGTTTTAGGATTTTTTTTGGGTTTTATAGGTTTTTGATATTTTAAATGGGTTTTAGGGCATTGCAGGGTTTTTAGGGACATTTTGGATATTTATAGTTCTTATGGTCTTTTCATTGTTTTTAATTTTTTTAGTTTCTTTTCGTTGTTTTAAAGATTTCAAGGTATTTTATTGATATATTTCTATTTTTGGGTTCTTACGGGTTTTATGGAGTTTTACATTTTAAGGGTTTTTAGGGTCTTTGTGTTTATTGGTATTTTTAGGCGATTAATGGTTTATTATATAATTAAATGGTATTTTGGGGTTCATAATTTTTTAGTTATTAGGGTTATTATAGGGTATTAGGTTGTTTTATTTGATTTTTTTCATTTTTGGCATTTTTTTGTTTATTATCTTTTTAGGGTATTAGGAATTTAATTGGATTTGATGGGTTTTAGGGGTTTTTAGAGTACTTAAGGTTTTATAGTTTTCTATTGTTTTGGTAATTTAATTGTTTTAAGGGGGTTTTTTTTTGTTGTGCTATTTAATTTTTTAACGTTTATTTATAATTTTAGGGTTTTAATAATTTTTTAGGGGTTTTTCGGTGGTTATGGTTTCAAATGTATTACTTGGTATTTAGTGTTATTATGCTATTTTATTTATTTTAGTGTTTTTAGGGTTTCTTGGGTGTGATGGGGTTTTTTGAATCCATTGTTTATTTTTTGACCTTTATGATCTTTTAGGGGTTTAGGGTTTCAATGTTTTATGGGTTTTTAGGTGTTCTATGATTATTAGGATTTTTTTTATGGTTTCTAGGAGTTTTATGTGTTTTTTTAATTTTGAGTATTTTAGGATTTTTAGTGTTTTGGGGGGTTTTTTTGTTTTAGGGATTTTAGGGCCTTTTAGTTTATTTTACTATTTTTAGTGTTTTTAACGAATTTAGATTTATCATGGGTTTTCGGGTACTGATGTGTTTGTAGTGGGTTTTAATGGGTTTAAAGGGGATTTTGTGGATTCTAAGATTACCAGGGTTTTGGGGTTTTTATGTTGTCTTATGGATTTTGTTGAGTTTTATAGAGGATTTAGGAATTTTTATGGGTATTCAAGGATTTTGGTTGTTTTTAGGATATTTTGAGGGGGTATTCTCGTTTTTATGACTATTTTCATTTAGGGTTTCTTAGGATTTTTGTGGTTTTATTGTTTTTAATTTTTTATTAGTTTATATGGGATTTTAAGGGATTTAGGGTTTTAATAGTTTTTATGGGTTCTATATTGTTTTATTTGTTTTATTTTTTTAGGGATTTTTGGGTTTTTAGGGGTGTTAGTGTTTTTATGATTTTGTAGGGGATTTTTGAATTTTATTGTTTTTGTTCTTTTCATATGATTTTTCATGTTTCTGGGTCATTGGGCTGGGTGGTCGGGTTTTTAGGGTTTTCAATGGGGTATAGTTTTTTGAATTGTATGGGTTGTAATGGTTTTGGGGGGATTCTGGTTTTAGGGGTTTTTTGTGTTTTGTTGTTTTTAGGGATTATTGGAAGTATTGTGGTTTTTAAGGGGTTTTTTATTTTTTACCTTTTATGTCCTTTTAGGGTTTTTTTGGTCATTAAGGGTCTCAAGTGTATTAGGGGATTTGGGTATGTTGGGTTTTTATTATATTTTAGGGGTTCTAATTTTTTTTTTGTTGATTTAGGTATTTTAGTGTCTTATAGGGGTTTTAGGGGTTTAATTTTCCTTCAAGAGTTTTATGGTCCGTTAAATTTTTAGGGGTTCTAGTGTTCTTTAGGGTAATTTTGGATTTTTTTGGGTCCTTGAACGCAAAAGGGTTTTATTTTTACATTTATTGTTTTAGGTTTATTTTGATTCTTTTATTTTTTTGGGTTATTTTATTTTATTTTACGTGTTTTAGTGTTTTTAGATACTTTTAGTGTGTCTTATGGGTTATGTTTTAAGAGTTTTCTGGGTTTTTGTAGTCTTTTTGTGTTTTTAGGGTCTTTATAGGTATTATGGATTTCTTGGGGGTTTTGTGTCATTTATGGTCTTTATGGATTATTATTGTTTTTGTTTTTTCATTATTTTTAATGACAATCATAGTCATTAAGATATTTTTATAGTTTTTTTGTGCTTTATGATTTTTAGGGGTTTTGGGTTATTTAATGGTTTATAGGGTTTTCAGGTTTTTCAGGTTTTATGGGGTTTTAGTGTTATTAGGGACCATAATGATTTGTTTGTGTTTTTATGTAGTATTTGTTTATTAGGGTATTTATATTTTTAATGGTTTTTATGATTTTTTGGGATTCATAGGGCTTTTTGGGGTTTAGGGTTTTTGGGATTTTTTGTGTTTTTATGGGTTTTTAGTGTTATTAGTGTTTTAAAGGGAATTTTGAGTTTTTAGGTCTTTTCGGGATTTAGGCTTTCATAGGATTTTATAGTGTGTTTTATGATATTTAGGTATCTTATAGTTTTATGGTTTTTAAGGTTTTTTTGGATTTATCGGTTTTATTAGTATTTTGTGGATAATTTTTATGGTTTTAAGGAATTTTGGGGGATATTAGTGTTTTATATTTTTTATTTTTTAGGAAGTTTTAGTGGGTACTAGGTGTTTTTTTGGTTTTAAGGATCATTTTAGGTGTTTTAGATACTTTTAGTGTTTTTAGGGTTTAATGGGTTTTTATTGTTTTAATGATTTTTCTATATTTTTTACAGATATTTAGATTTTTAGGGGTTTTATTGTATTTTGGGTTTTTTTGTTTTTGTTTTTTGGTTTTTACGGTTTTGAGGGGGTTTTATTGTATTTTAGGGGGTTGAGTGGATTTTAGTGTTTTTATAAGATTTTTAACATTTTGATGGTCTACCCTGGTTTTTAGGATTTTATGGGTTTGAAGGTAAATTTGGGTTGTTTTAGGGAGTTTTTGAGTTTTGGGGTTTTATGATTATATATATATATATGATTTTTTTGTGTTTTTTGGGTTTTCATTGTTTTAGGTTTTTATGAATTTTTTTAATTTTTTTTTTGTTTTTTAAAGGGATTTTGGGTTTCCATGGGGTTTTATGCGTTTTTGTTTTTTAGAATCATTTTTTTATTTTTATGGGTTTTATTGTTTTTAATGAATGATATAGTTTATTGGTGTTTTGAGGTTTTACGTTTTTCTGGTTTTTAGGGGTTTTAAGGGGTTTAGTTTTATGGAGTTTTTTAGAGTTTTTTCGAGGTTTTAAGGGTTTTTATTGTTTTTGGGTATCAAGTAATTTTTAAGTATTTTTTAAATTTTTATGGGTGTTATGGGTTTTTAGTCTTTTTAGGAATTTAGTGTTTGAAGGGTTTTAAGGGGATTATCAGGTTTTAAGAGTGATGGGATTTTTATGGTTTCTAATGTTTTTACGTTTATTAGTGGTTCTTAGTGTTTTTTATGTTTTTAAATGATTTTAGGGGTTTTATGGTTTATGGGATTTTAAGAATATTTTGTATTTTAATGGATTTTCTAGAATTTTAGGTTTTTTATGGTTTTTATGGATTTAGGTTATTGAATTATTTTTATTATATTTATTGTTTTTATGATTTAATCGGTATTTTTGGGTATTAATGTTTGATATCTTTTTAGTGTTTTCTGGCCTTTATGTTATTTTTTGTTTTAAATGTGTTTAAAGGTTTTTGGGTTTTTATTGGGATTTATAGCATATTTGGGGTTTTATATTTTTTTGGATTTTTGTAACTGATTCTTAGAGGATTTGGGTTTTTATGGGGTTTTAGGGTTTTAAGAGTTTTTAAAATTTTAGGGCTATTTTGGGTTTTTAGGGTTTTTGGGTATTTTTTGGGGTATTATAGTTTCCAACATTTTAGGTGGTTTTATTATTTTATTATTTAATAAATTTAGTTTAGGATTTTTATGGTTTTAGGGACATTTATGATTTTTAGGATATTTTATAGTGTTTAGGGTTTTGAGATTTATTTTGTTTTTCCTGTTTTCATGTTTTTTATTATATTTGTGTTTTTTAGGTTTTTTATGGTTTTTAGTTTTTTTCAATGGTTTTTAAAAGTTTTTTATTTTTTGGGGTTTCTATGGATGTATTGAATTTTAGTTGATTTTTATTGTTTTTATGGTGTTTATGGGTTTTTAGAATATTTTTTGAGTTTTATGGGTTTTAGTGGTTTTATTGTTTTTATTGTCTCTAATGGTTTAAGTGCTTTTAAGAGGTTTGGGTTTTCTGTGTTTATTTATTGTTTTTCATTGTTTTTAGTTTTTTTACGTTTTTTAGCGGTTTTGATTTTGTACTAGTTAATTTTTTTAGGGTATTATGGTCTTTTGTAATTATATGGGGTATTATGTATTTGTATGGTTTTTATTTTTGGGATAATATTTTATTGATATTCGGGAATTATTTTTCTTTTTTAGGGATTTATGGATTATTGGAAGTAATATGGTTTTAAAGGGGTTTTTTGGATTTTTTTTACCTTTTATGTCTTTTTAGTGGTTTTTGGTCATTTAGGGGTATCAAGTGGTTTAGGTATTTTTGGGTTATTGGGTTTTTATTATATTTTATGGGTTTTGAATTTTTTTGTTGATTTAGGTAGTTTAGTATCTTGTACGTGTTTTTAGGTGTTTTATTTTCCATTAGGCGTTTTAGTGTCCTTTATTGAATTTTTAGGGAATGAAGGGTCCTTTATGATTAATTTGGATTTTTTTCATTTTTTGGGGCCTTGACCGCATTAGGTTTTTATTGATTCATTGATTCTTTTGCGGATATTTAGATTCTTTTATTATTTTGGAGTATTTTAGTTTATTCTACAAGTTTTAGTGTTTTTAGTTTCTTTTAGTGTGTCTTAAGGGTTTAGGTTTTTAATGGGTTTTTGGGTTTTTGTAGCCTTTTAATGTTTTTTGTGTATTTATAGTTTTTATGATTTTTTGTGGGGTTTGGATCATTTATGGTAATTAGGGATTATTATAATTTTTTCCTTTTTGTTTTAAATGAATATCATAGTCATTATGATATTTTTATAGTATTTATATTATTTTATGGTTTTTAGGGGTTTCAGGCTATTTAAGGGGGTATGGAGTTTTCAGATTTTTCATGTTTTTTGGGGTTATAGTGTTATTAGAGACCATAATTATTTTTTTGGGTTTTTATGTAGTATTTAGTTATTAGGGTATTTATATTTTTAATGGGTTTTATGATTTTTTGGGTTTCATAGTGTTTTTAGGGGTTTAGTGTTTTTTGGGATTTATTGTGTGTTTAGGGTTTTTTAGGGTGATTAGTGTTTTAAAGGGTATTATATGTTTTTAGGTTTTTTTGGGTTTTAGGGTTTCTTAGGATATTACAATGTGTTTTATGATATTTAGGTATTTTAGGGTTTTAGGGTTTTTTAGTGTTTTTTGGGTTTATAGGGATTTGGAGTGTAATTATTATGGTTTTAAGGTTTTATGGGGGATATTATTGTTTTATATATATATTTATGACATTTTAGTGGGAACTAGGAATTTTTTGTTTTTTAGGATTGTTTTAGGGGTTTTTAGATATTTTTAGTGTTTTTCGAGTTTTAGGGGTTTTTATTATTTTAATGGTTTATCTAGATATTTTAGGTATTTTTAGACTTTTATTGGTTTTACTGTTTTTTTGGGTTTTTATGGTTTTTACGGTTTTTAGGGGTTTTTATTGTATTTTAGGGGTTTGAGGGCCATTTAGTGTTTTTATAAGCATTTTAACGTTTTTATGGTCTAACCTGGTTTTTAGGATTTTATGGTTTTGAAGGTAAATTTGGGTTGTTTTAGAGATTTTTTGGGTTTTAAGGTTTTAGATATTTATGATTTTTTGTGTTTTTTTGGATTTTTTGTGTTTTATGTTTTAATGATTTTTTATAATTTTTTGGGTTTTTAGAGGGTTTTATGGTTTCTTTGGGGTTTTATGGTTTTATAGTTTTATGTTTTTTATGGTTTTATGGATATTTATTGGTTTTATTGTTTTTACGGAATTTTATAGTCTATTTTTTTAGGATTTTTTGGTTTTTAGGGGTTCTATGGGGTTTTAGTGTTTTGGGGAGTTTTAGATTTTTTTAGGGGTTTTAAGGGTTTTTATGGTACTTAGGGTTTCAAGGAATTTTTATGTATTTTATTAATTTTTATGGGTTTTATTGGTTTTCGGTCTTTCTAGGATTTAGTGGTTCTTATATTTTTTTAGGTTTTTTAATGATTTTAGGGTTTTTATGGTTTTTGGTATTTTAAGAATATTTTGGATTTTATTGTATTTTCTAGGATTTTAGTGGTTTTTATAGTTCTTTATGGATTTGGGTTATTGAATGATTTTTATGATATTTATTGTTTTTATTATTTCATCATTATTTTAGGGTATTAATGTTTTTTATCTTTTTAGTGTTTTATGGGCTTTATGTTATTTTGTGTTCATAATGTGTTTAAAGGTTTTACGGTTTTTATTGTGATTAATATCCTATTTGGGGCTTTAGTGTTTTATTATATGTTTGTGTTTTTTATGTAATTTAAATAGATTTATGGGTTTTATGGGTTTTAGGGGGTCGTATGGTATTTCTCTTTATTTGGGTTTTTTTGTTTTTTTTTTGTTTTTTTATATATTTTAATTTTTATTGGGTTTTAGTGGTTTTTATAGTTGTATGGTTTTATGTTTTTAATGGGTTTATGGGTTTTTATTTATTTTTAGGGTGTTTGAAGATTTTTTTGAGGATTTATGGTTTCATGGGTTTTAATGATTTTTAGAATTTGTTGGGGATTTTTATTGTTTTTTGAGTATTTAAATGGTTTCTTTGTGATATAAATTTTTTTACAGTTTTTTCTATTTGACGGTTTTCATTTGTTTTTAGGGTTTTAACAATGGTTCAATGTTTTTAATGGATTTTATGGTTTCTATGGTTTTAGATATTTTATTTCTTTTAGGTGATTTATGTGTTTTTAGGGTCTTTTAGAGACTTTTTGGGGGTTTTATGGACTTTTAGGGTTTTAGGGGGTTTTAGGGTTTTTACAGTTTTTAGGGATATTAGGTTCATCAAGTTATTATGTTTTTAGGGTTTTAGATTTTTTATTTCCTTTTTGTATTTTATTGTTTTTTGGATTTTAATGATTTTCTTGGAGTTTTAATTATTTTTGGGAATTCGGTTTTTTGGGGTTATTTTATGATTTTTAGTGTTCTTTTTACTGTTTTATAGGTTGAGGGTTTTTAATAGTTTTATATTCTTCTAGGTTTTTTGGTCTTCTTATGTTTTTAAGTGGTTTAAAAGGACTTTATGGATCTGTTAGCGATTATAGCTGTTTTATATTTTTATGGTAATTAATGTCTTCATTTGTTTTCATTGTTATTAGGGTTTTTTGGGGTTTTTTATGGGATTTTGGGGCATTTAGTATTTTCTTTGGGGTTAAATCTTTTCAGGATTATATAAAAAGAAATTTTTTTTAATGTTATTGTGGTTTTTATTATTTTTATGTTATTTATGGGGTTTTAGAGATTTTATGTTTTCAGGGGTTTTGGGTTTTTCAGTTTTTAAAACAATTTTAGGATTTTTCAAGGAATTTTTATGACATTTAATGGGTTTTGGGATATTTAACGGTGTTTATGGTTTTTATATTATTAAGTTTATTTAGTTTATTCTTAGGGTTCTAGTGTTTTTTGGGTTGTTAGGGGTTTTAGGGTTTTTTAGGGTTTTTTGGGATTTTAAGGGTTTTGAGATTTTAAATGGGTTTTAGGGCCTTGCAGGGGTTTTAGGGACATTTAGGATATTTATAGTTGTTATGGTCTTTTACGTCTTTTTATGGGTTTCATTTTCTTTTCTTTGTTTTAATGATTTTATAGAATTTTATTGATCAATTTCTATTTTTAGGGTTCTTACGTGTTTTATGGAGTTTTACATTTTAAGGGTTTTTATGGTCTTTGTGTTTATTGGTATTTTTAGGGGACTGATGTTTTTTTATTGGTTTTTAGTGGGTTTAAATGGGTTTTAGTGGATTCTACGATTATCAGGGTTTCTATGTTTTTAAGGTGGTTTATGGATTTTGATTTTCTTTATAGAGGATTTAGGAAATTTTATGGGTATTTAGGGATTTTTGTTGTTTTTTGGATATTTTGAGGGGGTATTCTAGTTATTATGACTAATTTCATTTAGGGTTTTTTATGATTTTTTTGGTTTTAAGGATTTTAAAGTTTTGATTAGTTTTTAGGGGATTTTATGGGGTTTAGGGTTTTGATATTTTTTATGGGTTCTATAGTGTTTTATTTATTTTATAGTTTTTTAGTATTTTTGGGGTTTTAGTGGTGTTAGTGTTTTTATGGTTTTGTAGGGGATTTATGGATTTTATGGTTTTTGTTTCTTTCATATGATTTTTCATGTTTTTGGGGTCTTTGGGATGGGGGTCGGGTTTTTAGGGTTTTCAAGGGGGTAGGGTTTTTTGAGTTTTTTGGGTTATAAAGGTTTTGGGGGGATTTGGGTTATAGGTTTTTTTGGGTTTTGGGGGTTGTTTATTGTTTTTTTAGAGATATTATTTTTTTAGGGTTTTTTATTTTTTTGGGATGATAGTGTTACATGTTTTTAGGGGTTTATGATTTTATGAATTTTTTGGATTTTAGAGTTCTTTTAGGATTATGAAGGATTTTAGGATTTTTTAGGGTTTAGTTCATTTTTAAGGTTAGGTTGTGGTTTTAAGGTTTTTTAGTTTTTCATGGTTTTTTTTTGTGCTTTTGAATTTTTATAGTTTTTTATGATTTAAATTTTTCTATATAGTTTTTTGTGTTTTGGGGTTTTATAAATTGTAGAGTTTTAATGGAGTTTATGAATTTTAGTGGTTTTATGGGTTTTTTTCATTTTAATTTTTTAGATTATTTTATTTTTCTTCAAATAATTTAACATTTTTAGGGTTTTTTATGTTTCATTGAATTTTCTGGGTCCTTTAATATTTATTGAATTTTAGTGATTTTATGGGTTTTTTATGTTTTTAATGGGGTTTATAAGTTTTCAAAGGGTTTTATGGTTTCTTAGGGTATTTCGGTTCTTAGGGATTTAACGGTGCTTAAAGGGATTACTAGGTCTTCTTGGAGATTTATATATTGTTTGGATCTTTGAGCGGGGGCATTGGTTTTTTGGGATCTTCATAGTTTTAGGGCCTTTTAATGGTTTTTAGGTTGTTTATTGGTTTAAAGAATTCATTGGTTCATTTACGTTTTTTTGGTTTTATGGGTATTTATTGGTTTAGGTTTTTTATGTGTTTTAGGGTTTTTGAGTTTTTTAGGGGTTTTGGGTTATAAAGGGAAATAGGGATTTTAAATTTTTATGGTATTTTGAGATTTTTATGATATTTTGGGGGTTTATGGGATTTTTTGTTTTTTAGTGACTTGGTGTTTTTAGTTTTTAGGGTATTTGGTGGTTTTATATTTGGTGTTTTTAGTGTTTTAGTGTTTCTAGTGTTTTTAGTGTTTCTAGTGTATTTAGTGATCTTATTGGTTTTGTAATGTTTATGGTTTTATAATTTTTAGTATTTTAGGGTGTTTAGATTTTTTGGGGATATAGTTTATATTTCCCATTTTATGTGTTTTTAGGGTTTTTATTATTATTAGTCATTTTTGGGGTTCCTAGGGGTTTTGGGGGGGTTTTAGGTTTGGGTGTTTTCTATGTTTTTAGGGGTTTTTAATTTTTAAAGTATTTTTGGAGGTTTCGGGATGCTTTTGGTTTTTTTGGTCGTTTATGTTTTTTAGGGTTCTGTTTAGTTTTAGGCCCTTTATTAGTGTTTCTAGAATATTAGGGAATTTTGGTGTTTTTTCAATATTAAGTGTGTTTTAGGATTTTAGGGAGATTTACTGTCTTTTATGGTTATTAGAGTAGTTTAGGGTTTCTGGGTTATTTATTGTTTTCAGGGTTTTTTCATGCATAAGGAGAGTTTTTTGTTTCTTTCTGTTGTTTTATAGTTTTTTTCTTTTAGGGATATTTAAGGTCATTTCTGTTCATTAGATTCCTTTAGGTTTTTTGAATCCATAAATAGTTTTTATGGTTTTGAGAGACCTATATATATTTTTTGTGTTTTTCGGGTCATAGAGGTTATATAAGGGGATTTTAATGGATTTTAATGTTTTATTGGTTTTAGGGATTTTATGGGTTTTAGGGATTGTAGTGATTTTTAGGGGATTAAATGGGGTTCTAATATTTTTTTTATTACGAATTTTTAGCTATTTATGGGTTTCTATTTGCCTTAGGGGTTTTAGAGGGTTTTTATGATCTTGTTGTTTGTTCAATATATTTTATGGTTTTAGGGGATTTTATGTTATTTAGGGTGTTTCGATTTTTTTTGGGGATTTAAGATTTTAATGTATGTATGGGCATTTGGTTGTTTTTGTGTTTATTTGAATTTTTTTTAAAAATTAGTGTTTTTAGTTGTTTAGGAATTCTATTGTTTAACAATTTTAGAAACTTTTAGTACTTATTGTTTTTTAATGTATTTTTGGGTTTTTAATGTTTTAGGGTCATCATGGTTTTTACTGATTTTTTAATGAGTTTAATGGGTTTTAGGGTTTTTATGGTTTTAAGAGTTGGTTATGTAATTTTCGGGTTTTCATGGTTTTTAGTGTATTTTGTGATGGTTTTATGGGGTTGTTGTTTTTAGGGTTTTAGGTTTTTATGAATTTTAAGGTTTTTGGGGGATTTAGGGTTTTTTGCTTTTTAGTGGTTTTTATGGGGTTTAAAGGGATTTTATAGATTTTATGTATTTTTAGGAATGAAGGGGGATTTAATGATTTCCGTGTTTTTATGTAATTCATAGGGGTTTATCATGTCTTTTTATATGTTTTTATGGTTTCATGGTTTTATTTATCTTTTTTGGATTGATATACTTTTTAGGAATTTTTAGGTTATTGATTTTTTTAACGTTTTTATGTTTTTTGAAATATATTTAGTAGATTTTATGGTATTAGGAATTATATGGATTTGAATTCCTTTTAAGGGACGTGTAAGTTGTTTAAGGGTTTTCTATGGGTCGTTGGGTTTTTATAGTTTTTTTTATTTTTAGTGGATTTAGTGTTTTGTTTGGTTTTATAAATAATTTTGTGGTTTTTAGTATCTATATAGGGGGTTTATTGCTTGTATGGTATCTTTATAGTTATATGGAATTTTTGAATTTAATGGTTCTATTGGGATTTTACACTTTTTTAGTTTTTAGTGTTTTGTATAGTATTATAAGGTATTTCAATGTTTTATAGGTTTTTTATAGTTAATTTAGGGGGTTTGATGGTTTATTAGGGGTTGTTTATATTTTTAAGGGTTTTTGGTGTATGTAATGGGTTTTTTAATTTTTATTATTTTATAGTGTATTTATGTGACATAATGGCTTTTAAGTTTTCAATAATAGTTTCTATGGATTTTATTATTTTCTTTGGTCTTTAGGGGGTTTTGTTTTGATATTTTAGGATATTAGAGATTTTACAGTTTTTGGGGTTTTGGATATATAACTTGATTTTTATGGTTTCATTTTTTTTAAAGAGTTGTTAGTGTTTTTGGGGGTTTGGGGTTTTAGGGGTACAATGGTATTTAGATTTTTTAGGGAGTTTTATGTTTCTAAATTATTTATGGATTTAGGGTTATTAAGGTATTTTTGATTTTTTAGGGTATTTAGGATGTCCTAGGTTGTCTTTGGGTGTTTATGGTGTTTCAGGGTGTTGAATTGGGTTTCAAGGGTTTTATATAATTCTTTGGGTTTTTAGTTTTCTTAATGATATTTACGGAATTTTAGGGACTTCGTGATTTTTTGGGTTTTATGGCTTTAAGGGGTTTTAGGGTTTGCTTAGGGTTTTAGCACATTAAGGGGTTTCAGGTTTTTATTGTGTTTTTTAAGGTTTTAATTGTTTATAGGGTGTCTTTCAGGGTTCATAGGGTTTTTACTGTGTTTTAAGAATTATGGGTATTTTATTGAATTTATAGTGTTTTACGGTATTTTAGGGGTTTGGGGTTTTCATGGACTTCTAGAGGGTATTAATGGTTTTAGGTTTTCCTCTGTTTTAGGGAAAGGAAGGTGCGAGGCCAGGCTATTCCTGAACCCCCAAAATTTTTAAATGAAAAGAAAAGAAGACAAGGGCGAGGTGGGGCCAAACTTCCCACACTGAATGACTCTGGACCCCCCCCCCCCCCAAGACACCAAAACCACAAACCCCCAAAAGTCCAGAAAAGAAGAAGAAGAAGAAGAAGAAGCTGGAACTACAAGTCAACATCCCCCTCCCCATATGGGTCCCAATCAGCACCATAACTATAGGAGGCATCTGACTGCACAGTATCCCATTCATATGATTCATATTGTATTAGGAAGAAGGTGTAATACCCTCTAAGATGTTTCTTATCCACATTTAACTGCGCCTAGATAGACCGAGATCCCCTACCAGTGGAAGCATCCTAAGATTTTCAAGAGGCTCTCATGGACACAATCTTGGGAAAAGTAGAATAGTCCTTCCTCGACTTCATTTTTGGGGATCTAAAAAGTCCCCTAAAGATTTACGTTCCATCCAATATGGAAAGGCCACCTCTAGCAAGGCACTCTCTTTAATGATCATAGCAATATTATGAGTCATATATCCTCAACCCACCTAGAAAAAATCATGATTAGGGATGAAGGATGCTTCCTGATTTAGGAAATAGTCAGCAAGAACCCTATACTAAAGCACTCCAGGAACCTCTAGGATGGGTTCCTCAAAATCCAGACAAGGAGGGGACACCACACTAGCCAAGGCCTACTATAATAGACCCTCCTCCCTAGACAGGTTGCATTCCTCCATGATCGGTTCCATCACCACCCTATGTACAGTAGCCTCCCCCTTCTCATGATAAAACTGAGCCAAATCACCCTTCAATGACTCACAAAAATACTCACCAGAAAAACCCCCTCATTCACCATCAAAGTTAAAGACCCCTGGCCATGCCGCAAGGAACCCTCCATCACCACAAAACATTTCTCCACTGACTCCCCTTGCCCAGGAACCACCCCTGCTCAGCCTCCTCCCCCAGCACCTGACTAAAGTGGGCCACATTTCCCTATTCAAATCCCTCCCCTACTCATTCACCTTCCCTTACAAAAATATCCCCCCTGCTTAGCCACCGCCTATTTCTATTACATATCCCCCTTCTCATCCATCCTACCCTGCCTAACTACATAATAAGATTCAGCAGTAGAAAATCTGTCAAGAGCCACCACATGAATTTCTGGAAAGAGGCCAGAAGGCATAAATCCAGCCAAACCCTCATCACCATCCTACCAACCTCCACATTTCTATCTACTGACAGGACCTGCACGTCATCTTCACCATTGTCACCACAGCTCTAATCCAGCGCAATAGCATCAACTTCACAGCAGCTATAGGGCCCATTCTTCTTATGGCCAAAACAGATCCCCTTCCCCTTCCTCTCCACATCTCCCAGTTCTTCCATCGTCTCTTGATCCACCACATACACCTATAACATAGCCTCACCCTCTGTCTCAACATACACAAGGCACTCAAACCTATTATATAAGGATGTATCACTCTAATCATGCACCTCCCTTTTCTTAGCATGTTCACCATTAAATCAATCAGCAAATGGACGACACATGAATTACCCTCCTCATTCCCACTAATATTATTTGTAGTCTCTAACCCCAATCTGCAATGATCTTCCCTTACCTCCTCCTTATAACCACCAAAATTAAGATTATCTATCATGAGGTCAATGATGTCCCAAACCTTTTGTTGGGGAGGCAAGCACTGAGTAGCATTGACAGGAACCTCCCCCCCCCCCCACACCACCAGATTCTAGAATCCTTCGTCATCTCCCACCATAGCCATATTCAAAACAACAGATCCCCTTGATCCTATCCTACAGAAACGGTCATCATGACCAAGATTCCGACAAGAGGAACAAAAATAGACACATGTTACAAAGAACACCGACTTTCTCCATCGGAGCTCCTTGCCAACAATGATCCACACAATGTCTAGTGGCTCCTTAGAAGCATCCACCTCAAAAAAATCCTTGGGGGTGCCTGGATGGCATACAACCCGAGTTCTATTTTCCACAAAAAGGAACCTTCCCGCAACATTCCCCAACATCAAAATAATAGAAAATATTATGAAGGGGTGAGGATGTTCTAGAAATCTCACCCAAGTATCCACCATTGGAGAATCATGGCCTATGTTAAGATCAAAATTATATCAGAAATGGGAGAATCGGGCACCACCACAATTCTGGGGGGCTGCAGACCAGGCATGGATAAGATCATCCTAAGATGAATGTAAATCAAAATATGGTAGCTATCCAAAAGACCCATCGTAGCACGATCTTTCAGATCCCAACATTAAAAGGAAAATTTTCCAAAAACATCCACTGGGGGTTCCAGCTCATGAAAAGAGAAACCAAAGTCTACATATGCAAATAAGATGTATCAAATAACTCTACAATCAAGAGATGGAGTTGTGGAAATCCTTCATGAAGGCAAAGGACCCTTGGAAAAAGCTCAATCCCTAGAAAATGGTGTAGAAGTTCTGGATCCGGGAACGGAACAAAAGGTTGATCATCTACAAAATCCAACAAATGCCCCTCCCCTTCAGTAGGGGGAAGTAGGTGTGTGAAACCCATCATCATCATAAAGGATTTTATTGGAGGGAGATGTGTGTGAAACCTGCCATCCATTGTTTTAGGGGGTTGATGGTATTTTATGGTTTTTATGAATTTATGGGTTTTCAGATATTTTAAGGTATTTTTATGTATTATAGTATATTTAGGGGTTATAAAGGTTTTATTTTCAATTTTATGGGTTTTCACATTTTTTATATGGTTTTTGGTATTTTAGGAGTTTTGGTTCTTTTCAGGGATTTTAGGTTTTTTCGGGTTTTTTTGGGGGTTTTGGGTTTTTTGGGATTTAGGAGTTTTTAGGGCATTAGGGACTTTTGGGGTGTTTAGGCATTTTGGATCCATTATGGGTATTTATGGTTTTTTATGATATTTTAGTTGTATTTTATGTTATTATGGATTCTATAGGGTTTTTGGAGTTTTTATTGGATTTAAGGGTTATGGTTGTTAATGGTTTCTTGCATTTTTAGGGTTTTAGGGTATTTAAGGTTTTTATGGTCTGTTCAGTTATTTAGATATTTTGTGTTTTAAGAATAAATATTATGATTTTTCGTGTTTTATTAGGGGATTTATGGGATTTAAGGTTTTATGTGATTTTGAGATTGTTTTTCTAGATTTGTTAGTGTTTGTATGTGTTTTATGGGTTTTGTGATTTTTTTGTGGGATAAAGATTTTTTTTGTTTTAGAGGTATTTATTGATTTTTTGAATTTTAAGTGGGATTTTAGGGTATTTAGGAGTCTTATGGTTTTTTTATGTCTTTTATGTGGTTTTAGGGTTATTCATGGCTTTTTAGAGTTTTTAGGGTGTTTATGGTTTTTCTTTTGTATTTTTTTTTTCAGTTTTAGGGTATTTTTAGGGTTTTTTGTGGAAATTGATGATTTTAGAGGTTTTAGGGTGGTAATATTTATTCAGGAAATTTTAGAAGACATTTAGTGTTATATTCTTTTGGGGGTTTTAGTGTTTTTTAGGGGTTTTTGATTTTTTATATTTTTTTGGACTTTATGGTTTTAGCGTTGTTAAGTTTTCTACCACCTTTAGGATATTTTTATGTTATTAGGGTATTTTGGGTTTTATGGTTTTTAGAGTTTTCAGTTTGTTACTATTTTATGGTATATGAACTGTTTTTTCAGTTCATTGTATTTTATAATGTTTTTAAATATTTTTATGGTTTTAAATGGTTTTAATGGTTTTCATCAGTTCTTAAGTGATATAAAGGGGTTTTATGGTTTTTATGTTTCTAAAGGGTTCTTTGGGTTTTAATGGCGTTTAGGGGTTTTTTGAGTATTTTTTGTTTTTTTATCTTTTTTAGTTTTTTTGGGGTTTTTATGGTATATGAAGTGTTTTGAATTTTTAAAAATTAATATATTTAGAAATTTCAAAGGTGTCCCCAACCTCAATTGTAAAAGGACACATCCTCCCCCATTTAAGCACAACTTAATGAGCCATCATGCTTGGATATACACTTAACATTTTCCTTATTAAAAACTATAATCACATTATAGAGGTTTTAATATTATAGAATGACTGAATCTAGTGTCACTAAGAGGAGAACTAGGGGGAGGTCCTCGAAAAAGAGTTAATTTCCATATTAACCCGCTCAAGATCATTATCTCTTCTAAATCATGTTATAATTTTGTTTCCATTATATTTTAATAAATATATTATTACCTTTATTATAAAATTTTATAATGATTAAATAAAAACCATTTTCCATGATCTATTCATTATACGAAAAATGAGATCACCATACATGGGTATGTATGGCCTACCTTCTCCACATCGTTGTGTAATATGTTAATAGTACATTATATGATTTCATAAATTGATGGAAATAATAGAAATAAAAATTTATAATAACATTATATCTATTATGGAAAAATTATAACTTCCAATTCCCATTTTTTTAATTCTGAGAGATTGATATCATTTCTGATGCGTATGGACGACCTACCATCTCCACGATGCGATGTGATTCATTTTCATTATTCACCATTAAATAATGATTTTATAAATATATAGAATGTATAATATGATATATATTACCTTAATATCAATATTATAATAATAGATCTCTATTATAGATAAACAGACTTGAAAATATACAACCTAACATGCATAAGAAAATTAAGCATTTAACTACAGAAAAAAGATTAATAATGAAATATTATTAAACGAGTGATCATTTGATCAAATATGAGATCATAAATAGAAATAACGTTTTATAAAAACATAATAATTAAATTTAATCCATTATTAATTATTTTATGATTAGTACAATGAATCACATACCTATTGTATTAGATAATTTTGGAATCTCAGAATTATTCAAGACTATTTTTATATATGTATTTCTTGGTATATATTAATCATCCAAAACAATGTTTCTAAAAAATTTATACCAAAGTATACTTATGATTCTTGTACGGTTTTTAACACCATTTTTATCAATATGTGAGTATTAAAGAAATATTCTATAAGGAATCATTTTTCATTTTTCTTTATGATGTACTTTTTGACTTATCACGCAAATGAATGTGAAAAATATTTTATTTTACATTATATGGTGTGAACTCATTTTTACAATTTCATGACCCCTTATTTCATTCAATATTCCCTTATATGCTGAAAATATTATTTTCAATGAAATTTTTTCCTTTAAATATTTTCATCCTTAAAAAAAACTATTTCAAAAAAAAATTTACTCTTGATTTTTTATCAAGTAATCTATAAAAATTATTTTCAAACAATGATAATATTTTTTGACGTTAACTAGGAATTAATTGGAATATGCTTCATAAAAAATATCTATATTAATCCTAGTATTTTTTTATTATTAGGATGAAATTAGTTTTCTGAAATTAGTTTTCTTTTTATTGATTATATTTTGATGGAATTATGTATATGAAACCCATTTATTCCATATTCTGTGATATGATGATTTATTTATGTTTTGTTTGCAAAAATATGTATATTTTTTATTATCTTATGTTTGGGACATATATCTCCCTCCAATTCATTAGGTAATAATTTATATCTCATGAGATAGAGAATTATGGAATGCGAAATGATCCCAGTTCAGTAATACAGGGATAGAACTAGAAGTAAATATAGTTATATAACATATGAATGGAATGAGGAGTGATCTGAATTCAATAAATCACTTTGTACACTATGATAGTCTTGGGATGATCCATTAATAATATGGAATTGATTTTCTATTCAAATGTGTGTTCCAAAAATTCCTTGTTTTATCTTATTCACTCTATAAATAAGTTCATTAAATGATCTTCTATGATTTGTCCCATGAAATGATATAATAGTATTTGATAAGAATTATTAAATTTTAAAATGTTATGTTTGTGATCTCATCTGTTTTGATTATGATGTGATTCACCAATCCCATGTTTACCCTTATTGAGAATTTGAGCTCACCCTTTATTATATTATTTTTCCCTAGGTTAAGAAGAAGTGTATTAATTAAGATGTCTCATAAAGGTTTCTAGGTATGAATGAATATGGGAAAGATGATGTAGATGTTTTATGAATCATTTTTTACCAGATTCTAATGAAACTAAACTTGTATTGTCTAAGAGTGGTTTTTTATATTGTGTAGTAAATATTATTCTCTTTATAAGTAATATATATGTATGAAATGTATGTAATATTTTATTTGGTATAAAATCGTAGGTCTATTTATCCATTAGAAACTATAATGACTGAAAATTAGTAAGAATAGAATGGATAATTATATGCATATTCTAAAATACTAGTTTTTATTAATGATCATGAACAACCTTCGATAAAACCAAATGATTCATGAATTGATATTTTAAAATTAATTTCTCAGGATTATGTGGCATTATCCTTATGATTAATGATTCTCATACAATGATTATTTCTTTTAGACATAGGATGGAACCTGAAGAAACTATGTTAATGTTGAATGAAATATTCAATGTAACGATTGTCCAACTAGTAAATTGAAAATTTGGAGAGATGAAAGGAAAAATTATGTTGCAATTATTACACAACATTCTCACGATATGACTCATAAAACACTATGAAACACGAAAAGGGGGAACAACATTATATTGAGTTTATCTTGATTCAATGTCCACATATTTTCAATGGGTCTTCTATTCCACTAGTGGATGAAAATGGATCAGTACCACAGAAATTCTATTTTCATTTTCCCAATGTTCATAACATTATATTATCATCTTGGTAGTCAGTCTTTCGAAAGTTGATGTTGAAAAATTGTTAAACCAAATCATGAATAGAAGTAAAATAGATGAAATTAAATCCATGTAAAGGGATGAGTTGAAGAAAATTATTATGAATAATTAAATTTGTTATATTATTCAAAAAAAGATATGGAGTTCTATGAGCTTAAGAAAATGGAAGGGGAATTTGATAGTACCTATGAAGGAAATTTTACATGACATTCAACATATCCATCTTGATTTATTTCCCAAATTTAGTGTAAGATTAATCTATTATTCATTAATTTAAAACCTTGTAAACAATGAGAATTAGCCTTAAGATACTTCAATAAATATGAGGAAATAAATCTATGTGCATTCATGTTTGAGATAGATATTTGAGTTACCCATCAATCTTATAGGGTTGATAAAAATAGAAAATTTAATTAAATGGAAAATCTAAAAAAGATTGTGAAATCAATATTATCATTCCATTGTGCATAAATTGTTGAACGAAACATGGAGGAAATTTTCTATGTTGCACTGGAAAATGGATTATGTGTGGAAAAGAGGGTTATTAGGAAGTTGTATACTGATGATATGGGAAAAATACAGCTAATGATGAAAATATTGAAAAGGATACACATAATTCACCTCCCCATATTCAATGTTACTAGTGAAAGGAAATTGGTAATTATGAAAATCAATTACCTAATACAAGGGTTATCGACAATGACCAATTTAAGAAACATATTAAGGCCAAAGACAAAGGAAAATTTCATATGATCCCTATTAATGATGTATATTATGACAGTGTAGTGGTTAATGGTACACATAACATCCACCATTAAGTATAAAATTGATTATTGGATTCTCAATCAACCCAATTTTTAATTTTTTAAGATTTTTTTAAGGATATCACTATAATACCTCCGCAATTAGATGTTGAGATAGTTGTAAAAACACTTAATGGCACAAAATTCATATCATATGTTTATAATTCTCTTACTGTTAAATTTTTTAGCAATGTTCATCTAATAAATCATGTGATTTTTAAATTTTTTAATGTTGATATTATTATTTTCAGGGATTTAATTACCTATATAGATATCATATTAAATTTGGAGGATTGGAAGTCACATTTAATATTCCTAATGAATATATGTTTTATTGAAAGGATGAAAATTAACATCTATTATAAAGTACATCCAACATATGAGGATTTATTCCTATAAATGAATTTTATGTTACTCATATTGTTGGGGAGAATCTCACCCTTAATGATACACATATTTTACAAGAATTTTTTAATTATTTATAGAGAATTAAAAGGGATTCCACCAAACTGTGATGCTCTGTTTCCAATAGAACTCATACATATATCTATTCATTTTTCATGGACTCCTTATAGAACAAACCTAACTATTTTGAAACGATTGATAAATACACTCCAAGAAAATCTTGAAAAGCGATTCGCACTCCATAATGGATCTCCTTGGGGTTCACATGTTCTATTTGTTATGAATAAATGCTGATCATGGATACTCTTCATTTATTATTCATGACTATGGAAGATCCCTATCAAGAAAAAATATTTCATTCCCAATATTGAAGACTTATTTGATCATCTAAATGGATCTCAATACTTTTCCAAGATTCAATGGTATTCTGGATATAATCAATTAATGGTTAATAAGGAGGATATACCTATGATGATATTCTATTCAAGGTATGGAGATTATGATTCTATAGTATTTTTTTTATTTATGTATTGCCCAACTATATTATTATATTTAATGAATAGAATCATTGGTTCTATCTTTCTCAGTTTTTTTATTTTCATTATAGATGATATTATTTTATATTTGAATAGAAATGGAAGAATATATAGATCACATGATGATTGTAATTAAATGCCTATTATTTTTGGGGAATTAAGAAAAATTTTCCATGTGTGAATTTTTTCACAAAAAAAATTATTTTTTGGGTCACATGATCTCAAGAGAGGTGATATATGTGGATCCAATAATGACAGATGTTATTGAACATTTCCCTAGAACAACAGTAACAAAGATCTGATTTTTTCATGTTTTTGGTTGGATATTGTCTAATTTTTTAAAATGATTCTCACGATTATCTAATCCAATAAACAAGTTGACCTAGAAAATACATATGTTCATATTGATAGAGGAATTTGAAGAGAATTTAAAAGTTATGAAATATATGTCAGTCAGTGCACTTATGATCAGACAACCGTACATGAGAGAGTAGCTTTTGATATACAGTCATTCATCCATGATGGGGACCATATTTGTTATCATGAAAAATAATTTTTTGATAGATTATCGTACTCGACAATTGAAAATCCCTGAGAAATATTACCCAAATCATGAAATGGTGTTAGCTATATTAATATTTATATTAATGATATGGAGGAATAATCATTATGGAGAAAGGTGTTATATTTTTACTAATCATAAAAGTTTAGAGTATATTTTCACTCAAAAGGAGATGGACATGAGCCAATGGTTATTTTTTGAGTTGATTAATGATTATGAATTCTCAATATTTGACCACTGTAGGAATGTGAACATATTGGTACATACATTGATTCAACATAATAGTTCTATACTATCTATGATGAGGATAAAAAATGATCCAATATTTATGGATTTGAAAAGGATGGACCTAGAAATAACAAATTAAGGGGAAGAATTCTGTATTTTTTGAAATATTTTTAAACCATATATACATGTGATTATTATATAGGTGAAAAAGGAAGATGTGGAACTAGAAAAGATAGTCTGAAATGTTCTGAATTTAAAACTTGATTGTTAGGGAATAATTAGGTTCATGTATCATGTTTTTATTCTCCCAATACCTAAATTGAATAATATTTTTTGGGTGGGGATCGTTGATCATAATTATATATTCATCCAAGATGTAAAAAGATGCACTAGGTATTAATGGAGTATTTATGGTTGGATGGCCAGAAGAGATATATTGCAAAATATGAATCAAGGTGATTGGTTTGTCTATCAGTTATGGAAACTGGACTAAAATAAAAGGGGATATTATAACCATTATCCAATCATCAATGGAAATGGTAAAGCATCCCCATGTATTTTGACATCTAACATCCCAAAATATCATATGGACATCATTTTATATGAGTTATAGTTGATCACCTTACAAATTCATCATACTTCATTACTATTTAAGAAAACTTATAGCATAGCCATTATATAATGATATATATAAAGGAAGTGGTAAGATTTCATGGAGTACCACTTTCCATTATATCTAATTAGGATCTAAAGATTTCCTAGATGTTCTAGAGAACTTTTCAATAATATGTAGATACATAGTTATGTTTCAAAACTACGTAGCATAATCATAAAGATGGTATGTATAAGAGGAATATTTAGACTCTAGAAGACATGTTAATACGTTTCTTTATGGATTTCAAATGTGGTTATGATCAAAAAATATCATAGGTTGTGTTTTTATACAGTAATAGATTTCAATATAGTAATAAGATGGCTCCTTATGATTCCATCTATGGTATAAAATGTTGTACTCAAACAGGAATGTATGATGTAATAGAAAGAATGATTTTGGACCTAATATTGTTGAGGAAATTGAAGACAAAGTTCTATCTATTCAACCAAACATAAGATAACATTAGAGTAAGTAAAATAGTTATATTGATAGTCGATGAAAAGAATAAGTGTTTTGAGTGGGCAGTAAGATATTAATAAGAATATCTCCACAGAAGAGAGTAATGAAAATTGGAATTAAGGGAAACCTTAGCAATAGGTATATTGATTCTTTTTAAATTCTTAATCATGATAGAATGGTGGATTATACGTTGGAGCTTACATCGATTCTCTCCCATCATCATGATTTGTTCCATGTATCTCATATCATACTGTAAATACCTGATACTTTGTATCGACAAAACTCCAAAGTCGCACCATCGTAGAGAGATCATTCTTATGAAGAACAAAAAATTGAGATTTTTGATCATAGAGAAAAGGTTCTATGAAACAGGACCACTCGTTTTGGTAATGGGTTTATTATATGACCACCAATTTTAGGGAGCTATATTGGACATGAGGATGTCATGAGGTTGTTGTATCCTAATTTTTCTTGTATCCAAGTGACAAATTTGAAAGGTGAAATTTATTTTAAGTGTAGTAGAATATAACACCATGAAATTTTAAAAAATATTTATCATTAAATAATTTTTAATAGACTGTGTTACTTGGAAAATTGAGTTTAAACAAACCAATATAAAAAATAAAATGACCCCTATAAACTAGAAATTAAATTGGATGGAAAAAATATGAATTACTAACTTATAAATGTATATTATGAATTCACTAGTTAATAAGACATTATATTATAAACTTATTGAATGTAAAGGAAATGTTCTTATTTTTACACTCTTAAATTCATTTTGTGTTAATATATTAAATTAATTATAACTTTTAAATGATAATAATAAATTAAATGTGTTATATATTTAATAAAGTATTTTTAATATTCATATAATATATTTTATTAGCATATCATATTAGTAAATATAATTCTCGGAATGAAAAAATATATTTTCTCATAAGGGTTTTTTACCAACTTTTAATGGTGAAATAATTAAAATTATTAATATTGACACTTTTTT
This sequence comes from Viscum album, assembly GCA_963277665.1. Taxonomy (NCBI): domain Eukaryota; kingdom Viridiplantae; phylum Streptophyta; class Magnoliopsida; order Santalales; family Viscaceae; genus Viscum; species Viscum album. Next base: position 1,691,834,687 of record OY728120.1, read on the forward strand.
AATTTATATATTATAATTAAAACTTCTACATTTACTAGAACTGATAATAATTTAATATGGTTAAATTTTTATTATTTTTTTGGTATGTTTCATCTTTTGATGATTAGTGACATACAGATTTTTTTAAGAGACACTATTTTATTTTAATGTATTTAAGATGTCAATTTTTTTTAATTAGAAAAATTTTATTAAAAAAATTTCCATTATTTTTTATGTAAATTATTTTATACAATAAATTATTAACCAAATTATTCGTTTAAAGGGAAATATTTTTGAAAATATTTTTTTCATAGAATTTTAACATCTATATTTTAAATTAAATTCTTAATATTCTATGCTTTGAATTTTGAATAATGTATTCAAAAATTGGATATATAAGTCTCAAATTTAGTAAAAAGGATCCTTTTATTTTTGAATAATATGAACAGAAATCATTGTAATTCTTTTAGGATGATAAATTGTAAAATAAGTAATTTTGGTTGCAAATAAAACACTTATGACTATATAATAAAAATAGAAATGAGAAAAAATATTGTTTGAATAAAATTCAAACCAAAATTAAAAATAATATAATTTAAGTAATTTAATGGATATTTTCCAATTAAAATTACATATATAATATTTATATCAATTTAAGACATAAAATTTCACTTTTATTGTGTTTAATCTACCTTATGTGTCTATATGGGGAAATATTTAAGTTATAAACGAATATAAATATAAAATTTTAACATAAAAAATATTTTTTTCGTTAAATATTTTTTTTTATGTTTTGGGTTTTTTGGATGAAATTTTGATATTTATAATGTATTATTTAATAAAATATTAAATATGTCACATTAATGTTTTAATAAATATTTCATTTTTAATATTGGGTTGTATAGAAGAAGTATTTGACTATAAATATTATTTTTAATGATATCTAACATATCATCGTCAGGGTATTTTTTTAATTTTCCTTTAAAATATTTATATTAAATAATTACTCAAATATAATGTTGTAATTATTTTCATAATGGAAATACTAAATAAATGTTATAAAAAATATTAAAATAGATAATATTTTAAATAATTAATATATTAAATAATATTTATAGTTATACAAGACCAATTAGGGATATAATAAAATATTTTTTTTGAAGTTAACATGTTATCAGGATGTTACTAAAAATCCATGAAATAAGTAGTTTAAAAATTGAGACTATTTATATTTTATAAATATAATGTTTTATTAACTAATTTCAAAATCATAATTCCTTATTTAGACATAAAATATAATTATAATATATTTCAAAACTTTTTAGATTATTCATTAATTGTATTATTGGAATAAAAAATTAATATTTAGATTCTTTAAATATTGAACAATTTCTTACCTTTGATAAAATTGAAATAGATTAATTAAGGTTTAATTTAATTTATAAGGTTAAAAATAATATTAAAAGTTCTCTAAAATATATTTTATGATGCGATAGTAACCTTATCTCTTATAATATTTGAATGTATATAAATTTGTTTTTATTTTGAAAGAGATTGTATTTATTATAAATTAATATATTTATAAATTCCAAATGTGCACCCACCTCAATTATGACATGGAACCTCCTCTCTTATTTCATTATAGCTCATTATGAATTAATTCTCATAAATCCCCTTCCCATTTCTTTTTTAAACTAGAAACATTCTTTATGTTCTAGTCTTCTCAATATACCAACTCTTGTGTCCCAAAGATGGCATGTATATGCATCTCATTGAAGAAGTGGTAATTTCCAGACCGACTCACACAAGATCTTTTCTTCTTCAAATTCCTCTTCTAGTGTTGTTTCCTATATAATTAAATAAATAAATTATTTACTATATTCATATATCTTATTATGATTTTGGAAGAAAGATATTCACCCTTTAGTCAATCCTAAAGAAATGAAATCACCGTGTGTGCATACGTACACCCTATAGTCTCCATGTCGTGGTGTAATCTATTTTTCATCACCAAATTATTTTGATGTGTATAATGATGGAAATAAAAGAAAAACATATTTATTATAAAATGATATTTATTATATAACACCATATATACTATCCACATCCTTGATTATTTACTAATAAAGGACTGATACCTTCTCTTGTGTGTATGCAGGGCCAATTGTCACTACAAGACAATGTGATTCTTTTTCCATATCCACCATTAATAAATGATTCTATAAATGTATAGAATGCATAATATAATATATATTACCTTAATATCATTTTATATATGACAAAACTATATTCTATGTGCATGAACCAAACCTTATATGATAATATAATCATATGAAAATAAAACAATTAACACACAAAATATGAGTAATAATGATGTATTATTAAGTGGGTGATAATATGATGATATATGATATTGTAAATATAAATATAATTAAATAATAAGTTAATAATACTCCATATTCCATTAAACATTAGTTTATGATATGTATGAAGGAAACTGTACCAATGGTAAGTTATAATTTCACAATCTCATAATTATTCATGATTGTTAATAAGTGAGTATTTACAAGTGTATAGTTATCTTCCAAATCAATGATTATCAAAAATTAATACAAAAAAATTCTTACAATTATTATGAATTTTATTATAGACATTTATACTCATATGTGATTTTATTATAATGTTTAAAGGGAATAGTTTGTAATTTTCCCTATGATGTATTTTATTCTTGTCCATAAAAAGTATGGAAAGCATGTTTTATTTTAACTTACAGAGTGTGAATGAATATTTATGGTTTCATGTAATCATAATTCCTTGAAGATTACATTAAATATTACAAGGTTATTTTCAAATAAAATTTTTCATTAAAATTTTCTATGAATTTTATGAAATGAAAACATTTTCATTGAATAAAATTAATTTTCCTAAATATTTATTTTGATGTAATCCTGCAAAATGATTTTCCATCTTTGACAATATTCTTTTTTGTTACATAATAATTTATAGGTATGTGTTTCATGTATAAAATCCAATTTATTCAAATGAAATAATTAATTTTATGATGTGAGGATATTTATGAATTTAATTTATTTTCATGCATTATGTAATGAGTGAATGATGTTTATTAAACCCATTTTACTCCTAGGGATGATATATGATTAATGATTTTGTTCTTGTGGAAATAATATGTATGGTTTTCATTATATGACTAGAGGGACATATATATCCCTCCAAATTCATTGGGTAAATATTTATATCTCTTGATATAGATATGGCTAGACTGGTAAATGATCTCAATTTTGTAATATATGGGTGGAGTAGGTAGTAAAACTGATTCAGTAACAGCGGTCCAGACCAATGAGTGAAATCTGTTTAGTAAAAGACTGTTTCCACTACGATGGTCTTGGAAGGATCCCTAACTAATATTGAAATGATATTCTGTTGTTATGTGTGTGCCATAAATAATAAGTTTTATGTTATGATCTCTAGAAAAATGTTATTTAAATTAAAATGTTTGATTTATCACTTGATAAGATATTATGATCATTGAAATGAAATATTAAATGTTCAAATATTATGATTACAGTATCATGACTTGTGATTATTTTATGATTGACCTCACCCTTGTTTACTATTATTGAGAATATGATCTCACCATTTCTTTTGTTTCTTTTCCCCATGTTATAACAAATTCTATTAATTAATATTTGTAAAAAGGGGATCTAGATATGAAGGAACTAATGGGAGATTATATAAATGATTTATGAATCCATTGTTTATATTTCCTAATTTCTAATGACAATAAACCTATATAGTCCTTTAATACTTTGTTTATTTTGTGTAATGAATATTATTCAATTTAGAAGAAATATATTTTTACTTAATGTATGGTATGTTATAATCATATCTCATTTAAAAAATATATTTATTTTGATTAAATGTATGAAGGATAATAAATCAAGAAAATTCAGAACACAATTTATATAAAAGAATATATTAATTAAAAAATATATTTATCTAATTCATGAAAAGTTTATCATAACTAAAAATTATTATGAATTTAATTATAGTATTATTAAATTAATAATTTTTTCATCCATGTGGATGATTGTGAGCATATACCAAACCATTGCATGTGATTTCTTTCATTTAATTAATATTTAAATTAAATTTAGGGTATATGTTCCTTCTCTCCTCTTATTATGCAAGGGCCTATGTGTATATGGTTTCTTTTATGTAAACCCATCTTTTCCCTCACCTCTATGTGAGTAAAATGATTTGTAATGGATGGAGCTCCAATGATATTTGTGGTGGTTCATGTTTGGAGCCAACGTTAATCCAATCAAAGAGAGATACAAAGGTGGACATGTGGAATGATGTAACACATACCTTATTTCATTCTAGATTTTTTTTCCATAATAAAATGGTTCATTTTCGCCCTCTTTATAAACTAACCATTAGTAAAATTTCATTAACATACCAAACAGTTATTTTATTTTTTCAATGTTTCATGGTTACGTTATTATAGATGTTGTGTCATGATCACATGAATTAATGAAATTAATGATCATCCATGACAAAACTAAAAAAATAGATTATGAATAAATATTATCAATGAAATGGTTAATCACATAAGTAATTCCACATAAAATTTTCATTAATGGGGTAATGTTAAAAATTTTCAACTAGCACATAAAAATAAAAAATCCATCAGTCATATATATTATGTCGGTATAGCCTTCCACTACATCAGTCCATGTGGAACCGTAGTTCAAATGGCTTGTCCTACCGAAGTTGGGTGATTTCAATTATCAAGGAATTATAACATGAATTTTTGGGTTGATTTAACTTAGTTCACATCAAGGGTTGATTAAAAATTCAGCACATCATGCAACTAATATGAAAGGGTCGAGGTAATCTAATTTATGGATTTCTAGAATGGGATGTCCACTCCACATATTAACAAACTATGAGTTGATTTAATTGGAATTAAGATTGGATACCTAAAACCATTCAATTTTCTTGTAGAACAAATTTTGGGTTAATGATAATGGGAATATGGATCATTTACACTAGAATGTACAAAGAATTGTATATTTTAAATGAAAACGTGGGGGATACTATATTTTAATAAAATAGTGGGAGATTAATAAATATATTGTATATTTATTTGTCTAAATTTTATCAGATATAGTACTAAATCAATTATAATTTTATTAATATAAACATAATTAAAATTATTTCAATCAGGTCACTATGATCAATATATGATAAAGATAATTTTCTCACCTGAACAAATTTTGGAGAGTGGAATAGGAAAATATGCATCATCCTTTGCCATGAAAATAAATTGTATGCTATGAAAGAACATATTCTTCATTAACCTAGTAATGAGGCAAGTGATGAAGTGTGATCTATTTATAGGAAAGAATTTAATAATTCCATATATGTTCAATGTTTCATGCTATCACCCATGTAAACATATATTTTGAAGTAACATGAGGTGATGGATGCATATATCATGATGTATCCCCTCCATGATCTCTATCAAGGGAAGGAGAGACAAGAGAGAAATGAGATACCAAATTATTTTTTCACATATAATATTTCAGTGTATTTTCCATGTGGGAATCATGTAGTCATGATTATTGGCTGCATTGAATTATTAGACATCTTATGGATTAAATTATAAATTGCGTTATATACAGATGTCATACTTTCAGAACATCCCAACACCATATCTATTTTTATTGATAATTAAAATATGTTAAATATTTATATGATTCTTTCAAAAATTATTATATTAATTCATTATGTATATAAGGAAACGAGGTGAGATAATACTATGGTATGTATGGTGTATAAGAAATGGATGTACAAGGAAAATTGGAACATGACTCATAAAATCTAAATATCCCACAAAATTCCCTTCCATGAAGAGGAATATCCAATGTAATGGTAAGGAAAATGATTCTATTTGGTTTTCATGTGGTATTCCTGGCCACTGGAAGAGGAACTATGTCCATAAGTATAATTAATTTAAAGGTTCATTTGTTATCAAGTGTAATCATTCAATATCTACACATTGCATATTAGATATTTCTTTCTGCACTCACATATATATCCAAATCCTTGAAACAAAATGATTATGAACAATTTCTAAAGGATAGGTGGATCTAAGATATACTAATGGTGTGAGGAAGGCTGCTCAAGCCATTGGTGATTGCTACCTTTCATTTTTAAGGTGAATGATTTCTATTTTAAAAGAAAGTTACTATAAACCTATTTTTACCATGAATAATATTTATGTATCATTCCTTAATTTTAGAGGTTCTTATTTTCAATTTTGAAATAAAAGTTGACTCTTCTATAAAGAAAACATATTTATGGTATTACACATTTAAATAATGTTATTTATGTGATATATTACTAAAACAATGTATTGGAAATTGATAATGAATCATGTACACAAAAAACGTATAACAACTAGCTATTGAGTCGTTGATTTGGTATTTTAAACTATAAGTGTTTGAAAGAGATTCTTCGATATTGATGTTTTCACACTTTTTATCTAAAAACACATGATAGATGGAATTCTTGTTTTCAACTAAAAATGAGAAAAAAATAATATGGTGGATATGGTGAAAGTCCCACATAGCTTCAAGGATTGGTACATAGTGATGTGTGGGGACCATTTCTAGAAGATTCTAGAGGTGGATATTATTACATCATAACTTTTACTAATGAATTTATTAGATATGTATATGTCAACATAATGAGTTATTAGTCCAATTGATTTGATAAATTCATGGAATTCATGAATGAAGTTTAGAATCATCATGGTTATAATATAATGAATATTTGATTGGATCTAGGGGTTAAATATCTTATCCAAGTGTTTATCAACATTCTATAGGAGATTGGGATTCAATCACAACTCACTCCAACTTATGTACCATAGTGGAATGGTGGTAGCTAAAGGAGGAATCAAACATTGTTAGATATGGTATGGTTGATAATGATACATAATGATCAATAATTATCCTTTTTGGGATACCCATTATATACTATGACATACACATTAAACAAATTATCATCTAAAGTGGTAAACCAAATTCTGATTGAGTTATGGAGTAGAATGAAACATGTTCTGTCACACACATGTTTATGGGGCTTCATGGTGTTTGTAAAGGTCATATTAAGAAATAGACTAGCACCTCAGAGTAAAATATTTATAATTATAGGCTATCCTAAGGAAACAAAGTCTACTGACTTTACATCACCTCATATAATAATGTGACAAACAGCAGACAAGTTGTCTTTCATGAGAGGGAGCACAACCTCAAAATGGATAGTGGGATGAATATTGACATTAATAAATTTGATTCTCACAACACACAAGATTTTTTATAAGAATAGGTTACATAGGTCCTCAAGGGATAATTAATTCACAAAAAAACAAGCACTGTGTAGGATCATAAGTGAGGAAACGGAACTAAAAACATATTTTTTTTGTATACAATCATTATGATCCATTATTTTTTCACAATGATGAAAATCTCTCACATAAAGAGGTACTAGAGATATCTGATGCTAAAAGATGGAAAGAATAGATGAAATTTAAAATTCATTCCATTTATTATAACTATGTTTGGGTTCAGGTAGATGCTCTAGTTTATGTAAAACCATTTGGATGTAAATGGGTAGTCATGAGAGAACAAGACGTGGATGTTAAAGTATATACCAATAAATAAGGGATAATGGATAATGTGCTTAAAAGGCATTATAGAATAGACTATATTGAAACCATTTCACCAGTTTCCATGTTTGAATCCATCATAATTACACTTGTTGTATAATCATACCATTATTATGATATTTGGTATATGGATGTCAAAATTTTATTCCTTAATCAGAAACATATATAAGATGTGAATATAACACCATAATAAGGGTTTGTTAGTCCATGTGATTCCAAAAGTATTTTTATATTGAATATATTAATTTATGGATTGATGTAATAAATGGGTCATGAAACCTATGGGTTGAGGAATCTATTAAAAAAAATTTCATTAATAATTAATTCCAACCATTTGTTTACAAGAGGTTTTGTGTGAATGTAGTCATTATCCATGTAGTATATGTTGATGAAATATTAATTATTTGATATTAAAAACCGGTCATGCATTCTATATAGGACAAGTTAAAAAATTCCTCCATGATGGTCATAGGGTAAGAATCCTATATTATAGGGATAAAATACATTAATGATAAATCCAATAGGATTATCATACATAGTCAAAGTATATATGTTGATTAGTTTTTAATGAGATTTTATATGGAATGATCCAAGAGGGGATTGGGTCCAGTGTCAAATGATTTACATATTTCTATGAAAATGTGTCCTTGTGGACTAAAAGAGATTGAGATATTGAGAAATATAACATACACCTCAGGGTTATGATCGATCATGTAATAAAATATATGTAATATACTTGGTGTTGAATATTCATTAAGAATTTTAGTAATATATCAAGATGATCCAAGATAATAGTATTGGTCTTCTGTTAAGGATATCATTATATATGTGAGAAGAACTATAGATATGTCACTATTATATGGATTAGATTAAGAAATGGGAATTATATGTTATATGGATGCTAGTTTTTAGATAGATCAGAATGATTAGAAGTCTTAGTATAGATATTTTTTTGTCTCAATGGTGGAACTTTGAGCAGGAAGTGTTCATGGAAGATAGTTGTTGCTGATTCTATAGTGGATTCCATGTAAATAGAATATTCTTATGCAACCAATGAAACTATTTTTATGAGAAATATTATCTATAATAATGATGTGGTGCCTATTATTAAGGACCCTATCTTGTTATATTTTACATAATACTGCAATTGTGGCTCTCAAAAAATATCTATGGTCCCACCAACAGTCAAAGCATATATTCTAGAAGTATCACCTATACATGATTTTTATCAGAGGAAGTATTTGTAATAAGAACAGTACCCATGGAAGAGAACATGGTATAACCTTTGAAAAAAGGCCTATCTCTGCAAAACCATGTGTATCATGTTATAGATAGAAGACTGAAGTTTTTTTGTAGTTCTATATAGTGAAAGTGGGAGTCAGTTGTAGATATTTCCCTAAAACCATATTTAAGGTTCTATATGATAACTTGTATTATTGTTTTTTATTATTACAAAACTCCTTCTCACATCATGATAGTTCTTCTACATAACTTAGTATTTTATAATTTCCTATGATTATTTGTTTCACTATATAGATGTAGAAGTCCCCACATATGATGACAACCTAGAAGTAATACAAAAATATTCGTAAATATGTGTTCTATAACCGAATGGTATCATTTGGTGGACAAAAATGAAAATGGATATCAAGGGTAGTGATTCATTTATGTATGGTAACCTTATCATGGTGTACACACTTGGTAATATCCAATGAGTCATATTATTATAACAAGACCCACAAGTAGGAAATCCACATTTATTTGTTTCATTTGGTTCTCCTATCTATGAATATTTGTATTGATCCTACAACTTTATGATTATTATAAATGAGTATTAGCAGTCATGTACATTTATGTATGTATGACATTAATTAATACATGTGTTCTCGGTTAGGTAGGACATATTGGGTGCCTTATAAGGACCCCAACATTATGTACATAGAAATTACGTCAATTTTATGGAACATTTCATACATTGCCCAAGAAAATGACCAAAGATCATTTAGTATTGTTCCTTTTGAATGATCTAACCCATTCATCTAATTTTATTAATGAACATAACCATCTACCATATATATTATCCCCATTAGTTTTCCTACTTAAATTCATTCTTTATATCATGGGAAAATAAAACATATGAAATGTTTGATCTCATACAATAAGTAAGGGTATATTTAGTAACATTCAAGATAAACATGAGAATTTGAAAGAAAAATATGAACTTATCTTTGTGAAATCATACCATGTATAAAATATATCAACTCATTAGTAATGAATAAATATTTTCAATTCAACAGAAATAAATCATAATGGAACTTGATGCATGAGAAAATATCATTTTCATTAACCATGATATTTTGGAAAACCCAAAAGACAATAAAATCATTTCCATAATAGTTAGGGTTTATTTCCAGGACCAACATAGTTGAAAAATTCATTTACTAAACCATGTTCACTATTCATTAGATCCCTATTTATCTAAGTCATGTTTACTTAACATTCTATCCCAAAACATTGGAACTGATATCATTTTATATTACATCTCTATCAATATCATGAGATATAAATATCTACCAAATTCATTGGAGGGAGACATAGGTCACACAAATCTCTATATGAAAACCATACATATGTGTTCCCAAAGAACATTAATCATTCATCATATACTAAAACATTGAAATAAATGGGTTTCATAAACATAATTCAATCATAAAATAAAAACATGTAAATATAAAGGGAATTCAGAAACATTTAATCATAACCTAGCTCACATAAAATAAATAGAATTCCTAAAAATAAATCTATCATAAAATATAAACCATTATGATAAAAAATAAAAATTATATCATTTGATGTTATCCCTATAAAAACATATGAAACATCAAATAATGTTTTCATAGATGGAAAATGATTTTTAAATATATGTTAAAAATAATTATTTAGGAAAATATCTGTTTTTTGATTAATAATATATTATCTTCATAAAAAGCTTCAATGTTTTTTTTAAAAAATGGGTTTATTCAAAAATAATAGTATATTCTTATAATGAAATATTAAATAAAATTTAATTCCATGAAAACATAATAATCCAGTCATTTCATATAGGATTAAATAAAATATTATTCTTCTACTTTTGTTGGATATGTCAAAAAGTAAATCATAGGGAAAACAGAAATTGTTTCCTTTAAAAAAATTGTAAAAAAACTCAAAAATGGGTAAAGATTACATTAATAAATTAGAGGAAAATAATAAGAATATTTTTGAACAATTATTTAAGTAACAAGGTCATGGATGAGAAATATACTCCCATAAATACTTATATATAAACAATCTCAAATATTAATGATATTGAAAAATTATCACATACCTTATGTCTGGATTCATTTTTTGTGTAAAAAATTACTGTATAATGGATTAAATATTGTTATTTACTTATTACAGAATCATATTTATATTCATGATATCATATATGATCATATTATCCGATTTTTAAAAATAATTCATTATTATACTTCTTTAAGGATTTAATTGCATCATTTTTTTCTATCCATGATCTGTTGTATAACTGTGAATTATTCCTCATAGGTTATAGTTATATCATTTAAAAAATGGTATTAATGCATTATTTATTATATTTATTCATTCTATTTATTTATATAATCATTTATAAATTTCAAATATGTGAAATGAATGACATCACATTGTGGAGAGGGTTGGTCGTATGTATGCAGGAGAGATGGTATCATTTCCTTAAATGATAAGTAAGTGGATGCAATGTATATTTTCCACGATATATATCATTTTATTGCCATTATATATCTCTCTTAATTATGTCATTATTCCCATATAAATAATGTGGGTATTAAAAAAAGATTACACCATATCACGGAGATGATAGGTTGTACGTACGCACATGTGGAGATGTGATTTTTTTCAGAATGGATAAAAGTTAGAATATGGTTGTTACATAACAATAATAAAAACTCATAACATAGTTTTTAATGGTTATATTATATTAAAATGAATAAAAAAAAGTAATATTATGTAGAGGAATAAATGGTCATGAGAGAGTCGATAATGGAGATTAACTCTTCTTCAGTGAGCAGCCATTAGATTTCCACTTAGGGACACTTGAGTTAGTCTATTGATAAGACCCAATCCTATAGAATAAGTATAGAGATTTTGATAATGGAAATGGTTATGTTATGGCCAATATTTAAGTCTAAAAGTGAAGTGAATAATTAAGGGGTGAGATTCTTATTAATAATTGAGATGAGGGGAAATTTTGGAATCTCCAGAAATATTAATTTATAATAAAATCAAACCACATCTAAAATCATTAAATCTCTTATTTTATAATATTAAATTATTAACGTTGCAAAATTATCATCGAATATTTTTTATAAATGTTATTATACGAGTTTTAATTATATCATTTTAATTAACCCTCAGCTATTCTATTTTAATTTTAACTAAAATAACAATTTTTCAATATTGAATGACTTTAATTTTTACTTTATTTTTAATAAATTATAATATTAATGAAATATTTTCAATATTTTATACCATAAAATAAATTTCTTTATAACTTAAAAAATGTTTTAGGATATTTTAAAAATTTTAATAAATGCCTAATTTGATAGGATAATAATAGTGTCAATTTGGACACTTCAAATTAATTGAATTAAAAAAACAGATAACAAGTTAACATCGAACCAAATATTTAATTATATCCCAAAATTTTAATTTTAATTTATAAATTGTTTATATATATTAATTAATTTATATTATATCCATTCTATTATTTTTAATAACATATATCTGATATTTCCATTAAAAAATATTTACTACATCAACTTCTGGTAATTATTTAATATAAAAATTTCAATAAATAAAATTAAAAACAAAACACCTTCGTGAATATAAATCCTATAGATTTCATAAATATTCTTATAGTCTAATTCATATTCTGCAAAACACTATTTTAGAAATGATATATTTATTAAAATGTGATTGTGAAAGCTTTATCATTTTATTAAATAAATCAATATATATATAATAATTTCACCAAGTGGCCAAAAACTTCATAAATAAATTCCTGAAAAGAAAATGTGTTTATTAATTTAAAAATTGATATTAATATTCATTAATAATATTAATTTTCTTAAAAAGGACACATAATAGATATTAAAGGCAATGAAAATGAAATTTGGGGTCTTTCATTGATTAAAATATTATATATTTCATTTTCAAGGGAAAGTCTCTATTAAATGCCTTAGATTATATCCTTATTTTTCATGGGTATAATTTTATTCATCCAATAAAATGTTTCATTTTAGGCTCATTTTATAATCGTTATAATTTTTTTTCTTAACAAATATTCATAATTATCCATTATCATGGTAAAACAATTTACCATGGTAATAATTCATATTGGCCTCAAAAATGTTCCTACTTACTATATTAGTAATTTATGAATCTAAATTTTATATCGATTTTCAAAATTTGAGACATAGCTATTTTAGATTTAAATTTCAAATAAAACTCGTTAACTTCCAAGAAAAACACTATTTCGAATAAAGAATTTTGAAAACATAAAATGTCATTATAATGATTTAGTTTATAATGTACATTTAGAAACCATAACATGATCATTTAAATTCATTTATAACTAATTAAAATTTAATTCTAATCGAAAACATAATTTTTCCTTGTAATGACATTACAGGAAAATATATATTTAAAAAAATATTTATTTTAACTATTGATCAATAAAATGAAACTTATCAAACAAATACCAAATACAGAAACATAGTATATTTTTATATTCTTATTTAAAATTATAAGATTTAGTTTTTTAAAATATAATATATAAATACTTCAAATTGGGATAAAAATGAGTACACTATTACAACACAGTAAAACTTTTTTTAGAAAAATATATGTTTGTATGAATAAAATTGGGTTATTTCATATGAAATTCTTATAAAATATATGTGATGAATATAAAAAATAATTTAAAATATAACATAAATAAATAATTAATATGATTTAGTAATTATAATTAATTCAATTTATTAATCCAAAATTACATTGTGAGCATAAAAATAAAAATATTGCATTTATTTTTAGATGGGGATATATTTTCATATCATTGTATTTTTTAAATGATAAAATTATAATATAAATATTATGTATTCATATATTACTTAACATATATTTATAATCATTACATTGATTGACATGTTATTATCTTATTTAAATAATAAATAAATGATGTTTTATAGAAACTCAGTGTTCTGTGTAACAGAAGCTATGACGCTGTGGCAAGCCGCATAATCATAACATGATGTAATGTGAAATGAATGCAATAAAATTATTCAAAAATTATATTTCCTGAAAATGTCAGTTATTTACATTCTAACCTCCTTAAAATTAATTTCACCCATGAAATTCTCCATTCTAAAACAAATAAATGATGATACTTCTAGCACATTGTATTCAAAAGATAACACACAACTTCTTCAAACTGGTTATTTTATCCAAAAAACATTACATTGGATAGTGGTATAGTTTGGTATATATTTCATTATATGATTCAGAATTTCTATTTGTGTCTCTTCCTAATAATTCTATTGCTGCAGATATACGACCTCTGAGTTTAGTACATGTGAATGATCAAGTATGAAATTTCTCTGAAGAGATACGTAGATGACAACAATAACATGAGAAATATTTGGTGAAAGATCTATATATGGAAAACACACATAAACAAGATGAATATAAGAAAATATTTAAAAAAATTATTTTAGAGACAAAACATATACCAAAAGTAAATCATAACATGGTTTCTATGTTGGATATCATAGGATGTACGTTGAAACATGGAAATTGAATAGAAATCATACCATCATGATACGAATAAAAGTTATAGAGAACAAGTTTATGATAATGTTAACAACCACAATTTCATACATCCATGGTGATCTAAGGGATTGTTTGATTCATTAGAAAGAAGTTACTTGGATAACATTTTTTTATCCATGATCCTCACCTTAATGTTAACGAATTATATGAGATGATACACCTACATGATATCAGAAAATATTCACAACTTGTTTCTCTTTGATCAATTTCCACATCATCTATTATTCTATGAAATGATGAAGATCATATAATGAAATCCATAAATATAATCATTTATCATTCTATCCTTCATCGTCATAAAATATAAGTAATAACTTGTAACAAAATATTCATAAAAACACATATATAAAGATAAATCGTTAATATATAAAACATTGAAAAATTTAATAAATGGTTAATTTTATTATCCTTCCACAATCCCTCACTTTTGAAAGAAGGTTACTAAATTTTGGAATTCAACTCATCATTAATACCCCAAAAAACATGATGTTTATATTAATTATCACATAACAATAATGTGTAAACTATTATCATTTATTCACTAGAAACATGGTAATAACCTAAATTACCAAGATCAATTATTGAAATCATGCACTCATTCTAAAAATAACTCTTTACTCATGCCATAAGGCCATCAATTCCATTAAACCACCTTATCATTATATTATTACCAAGGTCATTAATACTAAAAACATATACTTATTTCATTATACTATCATTACGTACATATTATGGGTTATCCTTTCGTTAATCATGGTTTCTACAAAATATCATTGTACAACGTCAATCATTATTCATGTTTACTAGTACCAATCCACATATACATTCAAATACCTAAGGAAAAAATATAGCGGATCAATCCTTATATTTTTCATTATTTCATAATACAATAAATTAAATTTTAAAATTATTATTTATTAAAGTAATATTATTCCACTATATTCATAAACTATTAACAAATATTCTTCATTTTTTCCATCTCAATTTATTCATCGCATACATTACTTCAAAACCAACAATAAAAACACCTCTTAAATTAACTCTCTGATTCTATTAATTAGACATTTCCTCAATGGAAACAACAGTCATACTACACATACATTCCATGTTTAAAATATTTATTTATCATAGATTCCATAAAAATATCATTATCCCCATCCAATATAATAATTGAACCATTTCCTTTGAAATAACATTCTTTGATTCTTTATTTTCCACACCCAATGAATATTCCAGTTCTATTGGAATTTTATCCTTGATTATTCTTCACACATGAATTGCACTTTTAAAATTTAATTTTTTTTCCACTATGGTCGCCAGGAAACTTCATCATTATCTTATTTGATGGTTCAAGATACTATCCAAAATTGAGATTATAGATCATATTATGATAATTTTGGTTACTAATAGTAACAATATTTCATCATCCAAATCCCATTTCATATGGTTTCTAATGAGTAATATCATTCCATTGTCTATAATATTCTTTATTAACATGAATACTCATAGTTCCAACCATTGTCTAAAACCTAAAAAAAACTGTGTTAGTGGATAAAATAAAACAAAGGAAACATCATAATCAATGGGAATTAATTACATTATATAACATATTATGTTTAATACTATGTTATCGGTGATAATTACCAAAATTCTAGGATTGTGACATATACATTGAATTATCCATCGAGACATCCCTAGAAATATCCTTAGAAATATTTATATGGATATCACTAAAAATTTCCCATCCTATTTTCCCATGGATAACTAAACCTTCTCCCCAATACAAACTCTAATGACACATTATTGGCATACATAGACATGACATCAATTCTTTATAATATTTCATATATTATAGAAGAAAACCCCAATAGACTGTATTAGTTTACTATCGTTGGAAACATGGAACACAATCATCAAAATTTCAGAATGACCTTCAATATCTCTCATAAGGATGATCCCCATTATTTTTCCTACGTAATAATTTTTAATATATATAGAAATTTTGAGCACATATGATCTGTAATGTTAAACATGTAAACTATAATGAAATACATGAGAATAAGAATCTATAAATATGGAAATTACATTATAAAATCATACCCTATTTAACATATACCAAATTTTGAGTAAAAGAATAAATCCTTTAAATTTATAAGACATAAACTACAATGAAACATGATTCATGGGAGATTAACATTGGAACAAAAAATTAATGTGTTGGAATCACAAATTTATAGAAAATAATTTCCATAATAGTCAGGAATCATTTACAAGACCGTTGTAGTGTAAAATATCCTTTACTAAAATAATTTCACTCCACATTTTATCCATGTATTACAAAACTGGTATTACAACTTATTTAATCCATGTATTACTGAAATGATATCATTCCCATTATATCCTCATCTATCTCATGATATATAAATCATTTCCTAGTGCATTAGAGGGAGTTATATGTCCCCCAATAGATAATGGAAATTATACACATGTGATCAACATGATCTTAAATCATTCATCATATCTTCAACAATGAAATGAAATTGGATTAATTAACATATTCACCCATAACATAACCTATGTAAAAATTAAATGGTTTATATAAATATTTCATCAAAACCTAACTCATGAAATTAAATGAGAATTCATAAACAAAAATCAATAATAAAACATTAACCATTCCCTGAATTAATAATAATGGTATCATTGAATCATATCCCAAGAAAAACATTAGTAACATAAAATTATATTTTCTTATATGGAAAAATATTTTAGAAGGTCACATGAAAATAATTCCTGAGGAAAAATTCTTTTCTTCATTAAAAAATATTATTTTATTAAAATTACTTGCAAATTTAATAAATTATTTTTATTAAAAAATATCCATATAACATTTTAAGTGAATCATCATGAAAATTAGGTGGCATGAATGTGTAAGAATCTATTACTCTTGTTTAGGATAAATGAAAACATTCATCACGTAATTTTTTAAGATAAGTCAAAAATTACCTTATAGGGAAATCATAAATTGATTCCATTTGAATCATTAAGTAAAAAACAAAAAAAAAAGGTAAAACTGATGTGAAACCATTATAGGAAACATTAAGAATATTTTTGAATTATATTTTACGTAACATGGACATAGATGAAAATATACCCCAGTAAATACTTACATATAAACAATCCCAGATAATAATGAGATTATGAAATTATATATTACCTTCAGTCCGATATCATTTTTATATATCAGAAACACATCTAAAATGGACTAAATAATTTAATTTTCATAAAATTGAACCATCTATAAGTTTATGATATAATATGTTATCATATTATCTCCCAATAATAATTTTTCCTTTTTACCCTTTTTTATGTGTTAATTTCTTCATTTTTTTGTTCACGATTTCTCATATATGTCCAAGTAATTCTTTATATGATATAATTATATCATTTATATAATGATACTAAGGTATTATATATCATATTTATTTATTCTATACATTTACAGAATCATTATTTAAAGGTAAATACTGAAAACAAATCTCATTACCTAGTGGAGACGGTTGGCAGTACGTACTCACAAGAGATGGTGTCATTTCCATAAATGTTATGTAAGTGGATTTCATTTATATAAATCCAGAATCAATATCATGAAATTATAATTATAAATTTAAATTACATTGACCATTATACCCATCCAAATAATTTCAGTACAAAAAATAGATTATACTATATCTTGGAGATGGCAGGTCGTACGTAAGCATGCATGGTTATTTAATTTTTCACTGAATGGATAAAAGGATTAATATGGTTACTATATCATCAAAATTAAATCTAATTATATAGGATATTATGGATTTATTATTTCATAATGAATATAATATAGGAATATGACGTTGTAGTAGAATGTATCTTGGGACAGTTGGTAAAGGAGATTACCTCTTCTTGGGTGAGATCCCTCTAGATCTATTATTAGAGAAACTAGAGTTCATATATTGATACGAAAATCACATATAAGACTTTTCTTGGTATGATGAAAAGGGAAATGATAAGTTATTCCCAATATTTAATTAACAATCTGAAGTGAAAAAATGAGGGAGGATGATCCCTTTTATAATTGAGGTGAGATGCACTTTTGGAATCTCCATAACAATAATTTATAATAATATATAACTCAATAAAACCATAACAAATTCTATATTTTAAAATAATATCTTATATATGTTTATAATATAATCTTACAATAAATTTCACACTATTTTTTTATTTCAATTTAAATTTTATCATTTAAATTAACCTTTCGTTATTCTATTTTATTTTTAACAAAGATATCAATTTGTCAATATTCAAAGAGTGTGATTATTTTACTTATTTGATGAAAATTAGACCATTGAGGAATAAAATATATTATTTTATACAGAATAATAATTATTATATATTTTAAAAATTATTTTATGATTTTAAAATAATTTTATAAATCATCATTTTCATAGGATATCACTATTGTCAATTTTGACATATTTTTGTATTGTATTATAAAAATATCATAATAAATCGTTATACTAGAAAAAATATTTCATTATATCCCAAATAGGTATATTTACTCTAAATCATTGGTCAGATATATTAATAATTTAATATTATATTTATTTTAATACCTTTATTAAATTTTATTTGATAATTCTATTAACAAAAGTATTACTACCTCACATTTATGTAATTATTAATAAAATTATATACATAAAAAAATTAAATATAAAATAACATTATGAATATTATTCTTCAATTTTTAAGGATTATATTTATAATAACATTTCTCCTCAGAATAATCTGAATTTCCCGAAGGCCCTCATTTTTATTGATTTTTGATAACCCCCTCTTTCAAGGGTTGAGGGGGAACCCTTACAAGGCTCGTGGGCTTAGATATTACCTAGACCGTAGGCTTAGGAGATTACCTGACATGAAGGTCTTATAGAAATCATCCAGACTATCTACAAGGAACATCCCCTCCCCAACATCTGCATCATGATAATATCAATCCACCTTCACATGGCTTTCTGGCTAGGTTTCCCATGCGAGCACATGAATGTGACATCTCTAACATTATTTTAAATAAATCATTAAAAATATCAGAATTTTACCCATGAGGAACAAAACATAACAATTAAATTTCAATTATAAAAACATGATTATTAAGATAAAAATTTACATTAATATTCATTCATAATATTCACTAATTATTATAAGGACACATAATATATATTAAAAAAATGAAAATGATATTTTCTGTCATTAATTGATTTAAATACTATATAAGTCATTTTCAAGGAAAATTATCCATAAAATGACATATCTAAAATAATTATTTTATAGGGGTCTAATTTTATTCATACAATAAAATTTTTTATTTGTTAGGTCCTTATAAACATCAAAAAAAATTAACCTAAATTGCATAATTTTCACATGATAATGGAAATTAAATTTAACATGGCTAATACTCATATTGAATTAAAACAAAAGTTTCCTACTTATTAACTTTATACCTTATGATTCAAAATATTTAATATATTTTTGAAAATAAAAAAAATATGTTTAAAAATTAAATTTAAATTAACAGGTAAACTTATATGAAAAACAATTTATTGATGAAATGAAATATTAAAACATAAATTTTTTTTAAAATAGATACGATTATAAAATCCTTTTACATATAAAATTTTTTTCATATAAAATAAAAATTTAAAAATAAAAAATAAAAAATAATAAATAATAATAGTTATATGTTATAATGTCATTAAATGAAAATTATGTTTATAATAAAAAAGGCAGTTTTCACTATTCATGAACTGAAAGAAAATTTTCAGAAATGAAAATAAAATTCAACCAAAGTAAATTTTTATAATCTGATTAAAATGAAGAATATTTTTTTTCCAATATTATATATAATGTTGTCAATAATGGGCTATGAAAATAGTTTGAAATTAAAAGGATGTAAAATTGCTTGTAAAAAATATATGTTTTTCTGTGTAAAATTGGGATAATTATTATCATATGAATATAATATATATGATAAATATATAATGTATATATTCAACAATATAACATATATGTATCACTAATATCATTTAGTAATTTTAATTAATTTAATTTATTAAGACAAAAATGTCTTGTGGGAATAATGATAATAGTATTGCATTTATATTTAGATGAGTATATATTTTTGTTTCAATGTAATTTAAAAAAATAAAAAATTATAAAATGACCCCCATGTTTTCGTAAATTAGTTAATACTATTAATAATCACTACATTAAAAGATAATTTCTTATCTTATTTAAATACTAAAAAATGTTTCATCGTAGAAAATAAATTTTACCTCTAACATGGGATAAGCTAGTGTTGCATGTATTAAATTATTAACAAAAAGTGGTGTGAAATACAAGCACTAAATTTAATAAAAAAAATATATTTCATGAAAATATTGGAGCATTACATGCATCACGAGTAATATTACATTAATGAATAATGTTAGAATGTATTTGTCCCATCTATTATTTAAAGGAATTTGATATCTTAGACTATATGATTAAAATTATATGTCCTAAATAAATACATATACATGATGTTCTATAGGAAATTTAAATATCCATTATTTCAATGAATGATATGTCAAGAACGTAGAATTATGGCACCATAATGCATCATTCTTGATTGGAGATAGCGTGATAAAGGGATTATATTACAAAATTAGTTTACTTATGATATATTATTTAATTTTGGAAGTAAATAAATTCTCTAAGGGTACCTTGTCATGTTTCTAGATGCAATCCTTTGACTTTAGGATGATTCATGTAATGTCACTGAGAAAGAGGCCTAGAGGGTCACACACTATGTGTATCTAGATTTTCTATTAAATAATATATTATTATTTTTTATTTACAATTTTAATTAAATATTAATAATTTATTTTTATTAATAATTATTGATGTATTTTTTATCACATATACTATGTCACCACATATTCAAGTGAATATAATGTGTGAAAAATATTTAATAAATATTTATTTTACATTTATTGAATATAATGTTTATTTAAATATCTTAGAATAATACTTGGGGATTTTTTTAATAAATTTAATATTCCTTATTCAAGGCATGTTAAATATGATGAAGGAAGGGTGGACAATGTTTTAGGTCTTGTTAGATATAATTAATTTTTAATATTATTTTATGAAATAATATTTAATTTTATTTGCAATTAAAATTCTTGTCGAGATATAATAATATTTTCAATATTTTTAGATAGGGGGTTTCACAAGGGATTAAGAAAATAATTAAGGGAACTTGTAAAATTATTTATTTTTAACCTGAGAAATATATAACCCCAATTTTATTATTTTCATAGAGTGAAAATTAATTTTCTTTGGTTGGGCACAACAAATTTGTACAATCCTCTCAATCCCTTGATTGAACCCTTCTCCAAGAGCAATCCAATGAACATATAGAAATATTCCCCCACCACCCAATATTAATTCAATAGAGATCATGGATAATTATTTGGAATACATTCACATGGTGATCAAATACAAATGATGAAATAAATTTGATCTGACACACTAGAAAATAGATATTCCTATGGAAACACTTGTATATTATTGGAAAACATATGGATACCCGCTAGAGGGAATCTTCTCTTGATAACTACAATTAATTGATACAAAAACCCATATCTAATTTCAGGTACATCAACAAGGAATGAATTCAAACAATGCAACTATCTATTTAAATAAATAAATTATAAATAATATGTAATGATTCTGGATCTAGTTCTGGAATTCTATCCATTTTAGATTTTATTTTATTCAATTACATTTATTAAGATGTTTATATTCATATTGACCTAATATTGATCAGGAGTCACGATAAAAAAAGTTGGGTACGACCCATCACACACCTCCACTATGCCCGGATCCTTCATGAATGTGCCTAACCAGGTGGATGGTGAGAATGCATATGGTGGATTAACAGATCAATGACCATGAATGAAGTCATTAGGTAATAAAATGTAGGAATAGGAAGGGTGGAAAAGACACATATACATATGGGAGTATATTCCCATTCATAAAGCCCATGATCCAAAAACTGACCCAAAACATTAAATTTGAGTAGCTAAACAACAATATTAATAACAATAATATTTCATAAATCAATAACTAACTATATAAATTGAATATAAAAAAGTGATCATTTAAATATGAAAATAAAACTGAGTACCCTAATTACAAAATATCTTCAGTTTTCAATTAGAATTGGTGATTTTCATACACCTGAGGTTATATAATTGGGAAAAAATCATCATATATAATAAAAATATTAATTTATACAATACCATAGCTTTAATAAAACTATCATCCAGGTTTCCTCAAATGTATATCTTTTTGACATACAAGACTTCATATTATATAATATCTCTAATAAAATGTAACATAATGTCTATCTGTTTGGAATTACCATGAAATACTGAATTATTGTATAACCTCATTTCCATTTGACTATCACAAAAAATATTACCATCATACTTACAAAGGATGAGTTCAGAATGAAACCATTTAATCCATAATACATCTTTAAAAGTCACTTTCAATGCTATGTACAAAGATAATATGATTTAAAGAGTATCCACAGTCTACAAATTACACTTCCAAGAAATAGGGCCTCATTAATAAGTGAAGACATAACAAGTAAAAGATTTTTATAGTATTAATATTCCATATATATTCTATATCAACATATCAAACTATAAATTCATAATATTTCACATTTTTAACATATAATAATAAAAAATTGGAGCTACATGTTATATAATTAAAAAATCATTTTAGGGCATGCCGATGTGGCTTCCAGGGAGTATCCATAAAACAAGAAAACATCCATACTATAATGGAATTGTTAGGACTTGGGTCTATTATAAA
This sequence comes from Viscum album, assembly GCA_963277665.1. Taxonomy (NCBI): domain Eukaryota; kingdom Viridiplantae; phylum Streptophyta; class Magnoliopsida; order Santalales; family Viscaceae; genus Viscum; species Viscum album. The sequence goes on from OY728120.1 coordinate 1,691,858,319, forward strand.
ATACTTGATAGTTCCCACTATATTAGAATAAGGGTATTTAGACATAAACTGAATATCATTGGATCTAGTGGTTTCTTAAGTCAATAAAATTTTAAAATTTATTCTAAGAGGTGAACTAAATGTTTCTTGAGATTCAATTAGGTATATCTTGAGAATTTTAAATTATAATAGTGCTGAGACTAATAAAATGATTATTATGCCCTAGCTAATTATTTAAAATCCTATTGATTGATAAGGTTACAAAAGTAAAACTCCTTTCCCCCTTGTATTGTCATTAAAAAAATTCATTTTACCATTATGGTTATGCTATGATGTTACACATGACTTCCGTTTAATTGTAAATCTAATATGTGTCCTCAATAGATTTCCATTATAATAACCCAATTGTTATGGTCTTTTGATAGGTAGGTCTTGAACAAAAAACATAATTCATGAACATTTTTTGGGAGTGGTATTTTTGAAATAAAGAGAAATATTATTCCTCCTTATCTTGATGGTTGAAGTTATTTTGTTTATTTGATTGGGTGATGGATATGAGTAATATGTATTTCTCCTTATCCCCAACTAAATTTTATGTTTGTGGATTTTTTATTTCGTTTATTGAGAGGAAGGATGCAAATTATTTTCCATTTAACTATTGAAATTTTTCTTTTCTAGGGTATACAAGTTTTCCACATCACATCCCTCACTCCCTCATATTTTTTTTTCAGAATTCATTATTTATCGATTTTATGGAATAAATAATCCATTTTATAATTCAGTATTCTTTAATATATATCCCTTTATTTTTGCAACAAGTGTTATTGATCATCATCATAAATAATCACATATGACGACCCTTACATTACAAATATTTATATTAATTCAAAACTAAATTATATTCATTACATCATATTATAAATCCATGATAGTACTTTATATGTATAGAGACATTAGTAAAAATAAATTATTGTCACCCCATGATGAAGGCTTTCACTTTGACTAGAATGATTTTTTATCTTTTCATGTATTATTGTCCAAATTTAGAATAAGTTGAACATTAAAATATCTTATATTTTATTCCGTGGAATTAATTATTTGTCTAAAAAACGAGGGATGCTATAGTTGGTATCAGATAAAGATTTATTTATTTGTTGAAATTAATTTTACAATTACATATTAAGAACCTTATATGAATTTTTATATATAAGAAAACATACTTGTATTTTGTGGTGTAATAAGTTAATGGTTTTAATGAAAACAATCCCATGTATATATACTACAGTTAGATGTGTCTCTAGATATATTCACCTATAAGTGACATTTAAAGAAACCAAATTGAGCTAAACATGATTGGAAACTAGTCCATGACAATGATTCATGTTGTACACCTAGTTTGACAATCCCAGAGGATATCATTTGATAACTAGAAGAATTTTATTATTCATTATGAATAATATATATATAATTTAATGGATATTGAAGGAAAATAATTAATAACATATATTATAATAATTTTATAAGACAACAATTCCATTTCAAATTATAATATTACTTAAATAAACATGATTCTTAATATGGGTTTTTTATAAAAATTGAGCTAAATTGATGGAACTATGTAAATACTAAGTTCAAAAGGAGATGCACTGATTCCCATCAAATGGATGATGCAATGGAATACATTATAAGGATGATAAATCAAATAACTGGAGTTATAAATAATAAATTGATTCAAATTGATATACTAGATTCACCATAAAGGGAAAAACATTTTCACGAGTCTTTTGTAATCAACAAACACATTCTTTTATTAGATCTACCAACCCATTGATTGATGAATAGTTGATTAACTCTATAGAAGAGATATATTTTGTAATCCATTGATCAAATATATATAAACATAACCAAGTATTATTCCAATTTTAGAAGAACCGACGTAGTGGTGGACGATGATTAAAAACAAGAATATAGGATGGGTAAATTGATTCTATGGATTTTAAGAGATCAATTGAATATTATACATTAGATACATTCCCCGTTCGATAAAAAAAATTGATAAGTAATTACATGAGATGAATTATATGGAAAATGAATAATTTTAAATACATGATATGAAATCTATAAGTAATTAACTTCATATATTTATCATTATTATGGATACAAATGGAATAGTTGATGAATTATTCAGTAGAATCTGAACCCATCTACATAGGAATTTTGAAATTAGAGATAATAAGAGATTTGAGGAGATATTGATTAGTGATATAAAGGTTGAATTAATGTTTGGAGATTTCTTTTGGTCACAATGGTCGAATGAAGTGAAGAATGAAATTGATTAATAATCATAATGAATTTTGATCATGGAAGAGGAGGAATGAAATTGTAACCTCCCACATGAAACAAATGTGTGAAGAATAATTTGGGGAACTAATTTACTAGGAGTGTAAAATGATTCAAATGGATAAAATATGCGAATATTTCTCACAAATATCATGTCAATGTGGAGCCAAAAATCTCAACACTATTGAAAAGGGGAATATGTTTTAAGCCAAGCCATAAGATCAATGCTTCCTGTATGGACATCATGGTCCCTTTTATAATCAATTTACAAATAAAAAATTGGAGGGAAACTTCATCAACCACAACATTTTCAATGAATGAATGGTCTATGACATTCTATCATGAAATATCATATAGACTCTCAAAATGATTTGGTTGAAGGCCCAATCATGGTTCTCTAAAATCTATAATGTGCATTTTTATTATTCTAGTTATATGAATTCCATTATTTCAACCATGATTTCAACAATTATACAATTAATCCCTAATCCTCTAGAAGTATAGTAATTTGTCCAAACACATGGTGCCATTATCTTAGTTTCAACTATGTATTGAAACTCTAGTATTAACATTGGAATGTACAATATCATATAAAATCTAGTAGTCATTCCCATGGTGAAATTCAAAAATATTTAAATTATGGATATTCACTCAATGTATAATTAAAATATCAACTATATAATAAAACAAATTTCATTAGTTCGAACTGAACAATTTTGGTTCATTGCCAAAGGGGAAATATCACACATTGATTTTTGTCTAAAACAACCATACATTTCCTTCTTGATAAAGATAATCAATGAAGAGGTAGAAGGAAATGAGTGCATAATGGTAGAAAATTTATCTACAGTTTAGGAATACATTTATGTTTTAACAGACCATATGTTTTAATTAGAGTATTATTAAAAATATATTTTAATAAATGGAATTATAATTAAAAACAACTAACATCATTTTTGAGATTTTTTCCTTTAAAACAAGTCATTCAAAATTATGTATTTCATCTAATATATTTTTAATACATATATATAATTATAAGTATTATTTATTGTTTAAATCTTTATTTTCAAAATTTTATTATAATATTATTTTATTTAAAATATTACCTGATTAGTATTTTCTCAAAATATATTCCATATTTTGGAAAGTGTAATTATTTATGTTTCAAATTTATATGTTATATATTTTTACTATTATAATTATATAAATAATTTGTTTTTGAAATGAAATATATACAAATATATATATGAAGTAATTATTATTATTTTTGAATTATTTATTTTGATATTTATAAAAAAAATTTGTTATATTTTTTTCATAAAGATATAATTTTTATGTTTTATATTAGAAATTGTGATTATATTGTATTCTTTTAACAATTATTTTGATTATAACTATTTAGATAAATACACAAATTATATTTAATGAATTAAAATAAATGTAGAATTTATATTTGAAATTATATATATATAATATTATGATAATATTATTCCAAATTTCATTTGTGTTAAAATTTTAATTGATATAAATAAATTAAACCGAATGAAAACCTTGGTATCTGGGTCTTGGGGTGTCAGAATGGTTTAGAGAAAAAAGGGGATCGGGTCTTGAGTTGGGAATGAGGGATCTAAGGGCTTCAAACCAGTATTTCAGAATTGAGTATCACCGGGGGTGATTGGGCCAGGTAGCACAGTGGTTGAGGCCAAAGGTCGAGTCGATGGAGGATGGTCACTAATGAACTAGGTATTGTTGATGGAGTCCCAAGAGTTAGTTTTTTTCCAAATCGATATCTATTTGGTATCGATATGGTTCAGTTTTGATAGGAGGGTCTGAATCAAACATCATGATCTAGATATGATGGTGTCAGATCTTCTTCAACATAGTTGGTAGGCATGCACTTATCCATTATATGTCTCGATATTCCTGTCTTGTTGTTGTGACATTTAGATTTATTTTTCACTAAAGTTTTAGGTCTGGTGGCTATAAAAAAATTTATTTGATTATGAATAGTAGAAAATTTTTTTCTTTCACCATTGTGTTAAGACGGAATTAATTTTCTCAATATTTATGTTTTGTTTGTCATCCATTTTGTTCTCCAATTACAAATGTGTATTCTACTTATGATGAAAGCTTGGTTATGCCTCTATTATAAAATATGTGATGAGTTTCTCTGATCCAAACCTCACCCATTTTCTTATATTTCAGTTAATTTTTTCTGGAAAACACATTTACCTTTCTGGTAATTAATGGGAATCATTGTTTGGAAGATGATGATTGTGTGTACGAAGCAGATCTCTACCACTTTTCGACAACAATTCAAGTATGGGAAATTATTTATTTTAAAATAATTAATTCTATGAGATATTCTTTCAGTAAGGAATTTATTATTTATTTATGTGATTAATGTTACTTTGTAAGGGTGAGTTTGGGTTTATTTGATTTCAGATTATAATTCATGGTTTTCAATTGAGAATGGGTGTTAACAAATTTATTTTAAATTTCATTCTGTAAGGTGTATTTTTATTCCGAAATTGTTATTAAAATTTTTGGTTTATATATAAGCTTTAATGGATTTATAGCTTTATTATTTATCATATATATAATTACACTTTCAGGATCATTTCATCAATAATTCTGGTTTCATTTTTCTGTGATGGATATAGTTATTTTTTTTTGTAATGATTTATTTTAATGAAATAGTGTTTATATATATCTAAAATACTTATGATCACGTATGAAAGATCGCAATTATGAAGCAGAGTGATTATTCTATAATATAATTAAACAAATGGTTTTAATTACGTAAGGGGTAATTTTTTATAATTAAATACTTTTATGGCATTGTACACATTTTTATCAATTTACTTTATAAAAATTATTTTTATTTTCATAATAATAATATATTTAAATTATTCTCAAGTCTATTTCATTTTAGGGTGAATTTATTAAATAAAATATTATATAGTAGTGATTAATGTACCATATTTTATGAAAATATGAATATCCAAATTACATATTTAATTTATGATATATATATACATGAGATTTTCGATAAATATATATACTTTATAATTAGTTTTTAGTAATGATAATAATTATTATTTTTATGGATGTGATTAATTTTTATAATTATTATTCATAGATAAATGAATATATATATATATATATATTATGTACAGTAAATGATAAATGACCAGATTATAAATGAAAGAAAATCTCCATGTTTCAAGATATTTCAAGGATATGGGAATAATTATTTATTTCTAAGTTTGTAACTGTTGTTTAATTAATTATTTATTATTAAACTATATATTAATAGAAATTAATAATATCATAAATTCATTGTGACATATGCATATAAAATGAAAATTATGCTTTTGGACATACATTAATGAATACTCATGACACTTCATGAATTAATGTATGCATATATATATATATATAAATAATAATTTAATAAATTTTACATTTAACATAACATCATTCCAATGGATATTAATGGGATAATGAATGTAATTTTATGTAAATGAATGATAAATAATATTCTGTGTAAATATTAAAAGTAAAGTATAAGGGATTTAGTGGTGATAAGTCTGAAAAGTAAATATACATGATGGATTATAATTATAAAAATAACTGTGAGTGTGTGTGTAATTAATACATATTTGTGTTTAAAATAAAAAACCCCAGTGGAAAACATATATATATGTAAGGAAAGATGGAATAGTTTTTATAAAATATTGGCTGGTGAACATTGTAAATATGGTAGGGAATTTGGATTGACCTCATCATATATCTATAAGGTTGGCCCAAGATAGCTTTCAACATTTTCCACTGGCCTCATATGTTTTGTTTTTAAGATCAAGGATAATGTTTTCAATTGATTCATTGGATTAGCTAAAATGAATTTTTGATGAATATATGTTTTCAAAGAATTATAATATATTGTAATGTTATTTTACAATGGTGTTTAATATTTTATTTTTAGAATGTATTATCAAAGGAATATTTTTATAAAAAGTACGTATCAAATATTCTAAAACCATTTACATAGTAAATTTAGTTCTCAACCCTTATTTTTTATTACTTTTTATAGGTTTAGTAGATTTTTTTGTGTCATCTGCTTCGATGAAGGAGTAATGCTCATGAATTTTCTTATTTTATTTTTTTTGTTTAGTTTAAATTCATGTATCAAATTCTACATAACCTTGACCAATAAGATATCCTAGTATGTAAAAAATTCCTTGTATTTTATTTTAGATTAATTTTTAAAATAAAAAAATAAAACAATTTATATGTGATGAGTCCTATTTCTCAGGCTCGGGGAGTTATACACGGTATCAGAACAACAATCCAGAAAACATTGGAGATTAGATGTTGTCATGTTTATGAGTTTACCAGTCCTAGTTTTCCATAATTATAAAGACAAAAATTCATAATTCTTTATAGTCAGATGAAATGAATTAGCAGGAGGTAATACATTTGAGGGGGAATAATGTAACATACAAGAAATTATAAACATATTTTTATTAAATTTTTTTATTAAATTGATTGATAATTAAAACCAAATAACAGCATTTGGTTAACTTTTTTATTTGAAACTTTTTCAATGAAAATTAAGTGTTTAAATTAATTTATTTACCATACTTATAATTAATTATACACATTATTTTTAGTTTTCAAACTTATTTTAAAAATGGTATGATAGTATTATTATCTTTAAATTATTATTTGATTATTATTTACTTCAAGATTTATTCAATTCTTTGGAATGAGTAAATTTATATGTTTCAAATATATATGTACATATTTTGAAATTTATAATTACATAAATAATTTCATTATTGATATTAATATTATTCATATATATACACATATATACTTATTTACATAGTTATGAAATTATATTTATCAGTTCTAAATTATCTATTGAGATATTTTTAATATTTTTTCAGTTGAAATTTTTCTTTTATGATGTTTTAATTTTTTAGTTTGAGATTATAAATTATGATTATATTATTAAATTATTTTTATTATTTGGATTAAAACTATTTTGATAGATGTAGAAATTATCTTTTAACAATTTTGATAAATTTAGAAATTATATTTGAAATTATACATATATAATATTATTATAATTTTATTCAAATTTACATTTGAGTTATCAAATTAAATGATACAAAAAATGAAATGGAAGGAAAAACCAGGAATTGGGGTCCTAGGAAAATGGACTAGTTAATGGAGAAAAATGGGGCATGTCTCGAGTTGGTAAAGGGGGTGGTAAGGCTTAAAAATAGAACATCATAATCATGATGTTCCACGGGAGATTGGGTCGTTTTGAATAGTGGTCGAGGAAAAGGTAAGGTCGATGGAGGATGGATACAAGTGAACTAGGTGTTTTTGATAGAGTCTTAGTGGTTAGGGTTTCATTCCGAGTGATATCTGAGTTATGTCGATGTGGTGTGATTTCAGTTGGAGGTTCCGACATGAATATTAAGTTCATGATCCGAACGTGTCATATCTTTTTCAACCTTAAGGTAGTCATGTATTTTTCCTTTGTCGGTTTTAATCTCCCTATCTAGTTGTTATAAAAAAATTATTTCTTCTTTTTTGATGTTATTGGTCCGGTCACTACATACATCTTTTATTAATTATGAACAAAGGAACACTTTTTTTACTTAACTATATTGTTAATCCTAAATTAATTTTGTCAACATTCTTGGGACATTTTTCATCCATTTTTAGATCCAATGTCTACATTGTATTCAGATTGTGAAGCAGGCTTGGTTATGTCTCTATTATAAAATTCATTAGGAGCCTTCTATTCTTATCACCTCACACATTTTTATATATTTCACTATATTAGGATTTAAAACCCATTTACCATTATTGTAATGAATGGGAAACATGTTCTGGAAGACGTTTAGTGCAAGTCCGAAGCAGATCTCCTGTAGTTTTAAACAGTAATTCAAGTAATGAAAATTAATTATTTTTAAATATTTTATTATATAAGATAATATTTATATAAGTAATTTAGTATTTATTTTAATGATTAAGCTTATTTTTAAGGGTGATTTTTTGTTCATTTGATTTCATATTATAATTCATGATTTTCAAATTAGTATGGGTGTTAATAAATTTATTTGATTACTTGATTCTATAAGAGGGATTTTTATAATGAAAATATTATTGAAAATCATGTTTTATGAATATATACATGCTTATAATTATAGATTCTTCTTTATTTCATATATATATTATTACAATTTTAGGATCATTTCCTCAAGAATTATAGTTTCATGTTAATGTGGGGGATAATATAATTTTGTTATATTGTTATATTTTAATGAAATATGGTACATATATATCTCAAATAATTATGATCATATTTAAATTTCCTTTTTCATAGAAATTCATGTCTGGAAAATCAATTTTATGAAGTAGAGTGATTATTTTGGAAAATTATTACACAATATTGTTTTAGTTATTTAATGGGTAACTTTTTTTAATTGAATAGTTTTAACAGAGTATACACATTTTTATGAAATTACTGCATCACTGTTATGTTTATTTAATTAATCAGGATTAATTTACATTATGATCATGTTAATTTTTTTCAGGGTGAATTTATTATATAAACTGTTATATATGGGTATTGCCAATATTATGTTTTATAAAAATATGAATCTCAAAATTACACCTTTAACTTATCAGTCATATTTTCATGAGATGCTCGATAAATATATACACATTAGTATTAACTTATCTTACTACAAATCATTATTAATTTTATTGATGTAATTTATTTGTGTATTAATTGTACATATATATATATTATATGTACTGAAAATGCTAAATTTTATACATGAACGAATATCTCCATATTTCAATTTATTTAATGAAAATGTGAATAGAAATTAATTTCTAAGTTTATAACTCTTCACAAATAAATTATTTAAGACTAACCAAATATTATTATATATTAAAAGTATCATAAATTCACCATTTCATATGCAAGTCATATGAAAATCCTTCTTTTGGCAATACATAAATGATTCCTCATGACACTTCATTCATTAATTAATACATACATTCATACAAACATACATATATATAGATATATATGCATAAGAATTTAATAAATTTTACATTCTACATAACATCATTCAAATGGTTATTAATGGGATCAAGAAAGTAATTTTAATTAAATGGATGATAAATAATGATCTGTGTAAATATGTAATGTCAAGTATAAGGGGTTTGGTTGTGCCATGCCTAAAAAGTAAATTTCAATGAAAGATTATAATTATACACAAAATTGTGTGTGCATTGAATACTAATTTTTGATTAAAATAAAAACTCTAGTGGAAAGTGTATATATATGAATGGAAAGATGAAAAGTATTTCGTAAAATGTAGGCACTTTAACATTATTAATATAGTAGGGAATTGGGAGTGAACTCTTCCTATGTCACGGGGGTAGGCCCAAGAAAACCATCATCATTTTCCAGTGGCCTCATGGGATTTTTTTTAAATAGCATGGTTAATGATTTCAAATGAACCACTAGATTATCTTAAAAGCGTTTTTTGAAGTCTAGTTATTTTCCAGGAATTATAATATTTTTTAAAGATATTTTAAAACATGATCCGAATTATATTTTTGGAATGTATTATCAAAACAATATTTTTTAATAGTATTTTTCAAGTATATAAATACCTTTACAGATCATATTTAGTGATCACCCCATATTGGTAGTTATTTTCTACATGATTAGTAGAGTTCCTGGTGGAGTTTATGTTGATTAAGGAGTATCAAACATGAAGTATCTTCATTTAAATTTTTTTTATCTGGTTTAATTTCATGTATCAAATTCTCGAGAACCAATACTGGTGAAAGTTCCTGGTATCGAATAGAATTTATTTTATTTTCTTTTAGTTTATTTTATAAAAGATAAAAATGTAGTATTTATATGCACTGAGGTTTATAGCTCATGATATAGGAATTATAGGCATGCCCCCTAAAGAGTTACCTAGAAATCCCCTTTAATTAGAGGAGTTCTCCACTAATCTCATCCCTTGGATCCAAGCCAATATTGAATAACCTATATAGATTGGAAAGTGTGGAGTTTGGGGAAATAATGAATGAACTTCAAGTTATTTTGGTGAAGTGATTTGTCCAACCATGATTGTCTCTATACAGAGAACCTATTACCCATGTAAAGAATATGGATGGATCATTACTGCTATTAATTTATTATTGTAATGTTTATGGGATCATAAAGAAAGACAAGTGCCCGCGAAAAAGAATTTATGATTTAATAGGCATTCTTTTTTGTTATCAATTCATCATAGTGATAGGCCTTTCATATTGCTATCATCTACTAAGGGTGATGGAAGAAGATATTCCAATGAATATCTTTTGAAAATGTTACTAGAATTTTTAGTTTGTTTTCATTCCATTTGGCATGACTAACTAACATTATATATTTATAAATTTGATGAATTGAGTCATAAAGGGCTACCTTGCTAAATTTATGTCATTTTTTATTTATGATATTATGATTAATCTCATAATTTAGGAAGAAGATAAGGTTTGTCTATAGGATTTATTTAAAACCCTGGGGAAGGAGAATCTATTTTCTAAATTCATGAAATTTTAATTCGCTTTACTAAATTTTTCATTCATGGGGTACATTGTAACAAATGACGGAATCCTAGTTGGACCTTCCAATAATATCGTTGAATAATAATTCCCTCACACTACACTATAAATTTAGATTAAATGTTTAATTATATTAGTAGGATATGTAAAGAAGTTTTTAGAATAAATTTCATGAAATTATAATCAACTATCCATGTTAATTCGAAAAGGGGCTATGTGCATCTTGAAAAATGAGTGTGAGGAATGTTTCAAAGAACTAAATAATAGATTTCTTATTACACCTAGGATAAATCTATCTTATTTTAGAGAATTATTATTTATTTATAGTGATTCATATCTAAAAGTAATTAGGTTCTTCCTCATGTAAAATAACAAGGTGATCACTTATTAATATCGATTGTTAAAGCTTATGAGTGGAATTATGCAATATATGACCCAGAGTTGGATACAATTATTTTTTCTATTAAGATATGGGGGGAATATATTTGTGGTGAAATGTTATATATATATATCTATAATATGAATTATATATTAACGAAATATTAATTGATCATTAGAAAAAGGATATGGTTCTACCTTCTAATATATAATGATTATTGAATTGATTATCACCCGAGAAGAGAAAACAATTTCACTGAAGCATTAAGTGTAAAATAATCTTTTGATCAGGAAATGATGAGGATTCAAGGATATCCATTGATCAAAGACATAGTGAGGTCATAAAGTGGAATCATAAAGGAAGGTACATGATCAGTACTATCCCAGATTATTTCCCATCCATTATTACAAGTGAAGATCATGAGATCTCATAGAGAATATCCTTTCATATAGAAGAGGATAGAGGATCCAATGAATATGAAGTTTCCTGATTTCAATATTTATCATGAATGTGTTATGAAGTTTTTTACAAAGTTATGTGTACAATAAATCCAAGATATAAATAACGAGATGATGGATGAAGCTCATTACATTTTTTCTCTATACAATTTGTAGCCATAAAGATGTATGGGGACCTTTATGGTCATTATTGGTGGGATAATATGGTGAGGGAGACTTATAAAAAAACTACACGGCCCAAGGTGTTTCAAAAAGTTTAGTAAGTGTGAAAAAAACCTAAAGGGTTATTTCCACCACTACCCATACGATCAAGGAATTGGGATAATATCACTATGGAAATCATCACGTATCTACCATGAACAACCAAAGGAAACAACTTGATAAGGGATATAGTGGATTGAATCACAAAAAAAATCCCATTACAATGATATTTGGCAATATATATCTCTTAAAATACATTCCATTATATGCATAAAGGATGTTTTGAGGCTTCATAGGGACACATGTTTAATCATTTATGATCCAGATCCTAGGTTTACAATTGAATTATGGATAAGTATTCAACATGATATGAATATTGAAATGAATTTTACAATGGTCTATCATCCCAAAACAAATAGAAAATCTTAAAGGATCATTTCAACACATGATGAGATGTTGAGAACATGTAGAATAGAATTTAATGATTGATGAGATCAATGCCTTCCCTTTGTTTAGTTTTTATACAATCTAAACATCCACTGAAGTATTAAAATTTCATCTTATGAATCTCTATATGGGAATAGATTTTTAACTCTTATGTTTTGGGATTATGTTTTTGAGATAATCAAAAATGGGCCCAATATTTTAATGGATATTAAAAAAAATTCCATTCCATACAACAAAAAATTCAAGATTCTCAGAGCTGGAAGAAGAGATATAGATACAACCATGAAAGGGATTTGGATTTTGATTTGTGATAAAATGTTTTTTATCAAATATCACCATTGAACAGATTTTTGTGGTCTGGAAATAAAATTAATCCTATATATCGGTACATTAGCCCAAAGGAAATACTTTACCACAAACGAATGTTGGACTATCGGCTAGAACATCCACCAAGATCGGCTCAACTTCAAGACTTATTCCATGTATCTCTCTTGAGAAATTTTATAACTAGTCTCTCACATTTCCTAAATCCAGAGGTGGTGAATATGGAAAATGACATCTCTTATGAGAAGAATTTGGTGGGGATCATGATGTTTGAGAAAACAATTTAGGAAATAAGAAAACTCTCATTTTAAAAGTATTACGATGAAACCACAAGTATAAAAAGGCATCATAAGAACTAGAGGAATAAATGAATTAAAATTACACTAAATTATTCTTGTCCAAGAATATGATTAGAAATATTTGGGACAAAATTTCTTATGTGGGGAACAATAAAATAACATATTCATTTAAAATGATAATGGTTTCATTATAGAATGAATATTATATTGTATTATATTACACACTTAATAAATATAATAGAACTAAAAATACAACATATAAATAATAAATATTATTATAATAGTAACCACAAATCTATTTAAAATAGAAAAAATTATAAATAGAATAATAAATATAAGACCATAAATGGGAAAATATGGATTCCCATAAAAAGTTAGAATCATCTACCTCACATCAAACACTGCAAAAATGATAGGAAATAGTTTCAAAAGAATCGTCATATTATAAAACAATAATATATTACCTTTTAAGGAATTTTAGTGAACATTTAATGAAATAATGATTTTGTTTATATAGTTTATAAAGTGAAACATTACTACTTTTATTTTACTGTTATATGTCTAGATTTAAAATATGAACATTGATCAATATAACTAGGTATCAATTTGACCATTTGGAACTATACCCATATATGGTGATTTTACAATTATAATTAGTGTCTATATTAAGTAATGTGAGACGTAATTTTACTCTAAAGGGAGAAATAATGGCATCGACCAGTAGATTCATGTCATTTGAAATCAATTTGTCTAAACATGGGATGGAGATAGAGTCACTGGGGTTCACCATTGACCAAATATAATCCAAGAATTAATAATTTAATCATTAATTAAATCATATATGGTATTTTTTCAAGTTAGTGTATAATTTTTCTTGGTCAATGTGAGTGGAACCATGCATTAAACTAACACCATCTCAAACATTACCCATAGAGAATGTGTGGGTGTGATAATGGGTTTCTTGAATAGGAATTCTCTATGAAATGTTTAATTTCCATTTTATAAATAGTATTTTTATTTCATCAATTCCATTTTCATTTTACTTTATCTTCATAATATATTTGTTTATATGAGAAAATATTGGTAAATTGATTTTGGGAAGATATAAAACATAATTTTGTTTTTGTAGAAATGATATTGAAATTTGTAACAAACTATGGAATTATGAGTAATATTTGTATTAATGAAATAGTATTTACAACACTCTTATTTAAATTTATATCATAAAATAGTTTTATAATTTCTACTGATAATTTTTATCTCTTTCAGAAATCTAATTATTCTAAAAATAGCCAATTTTCAATATATATGGATTTTTATATTTGAAGGATAAAATTATAAAATTATGAAATTAATTTTGATAAAAAAATATCATATTCTAAATAAAAATATCTAAATTATGTATGTTTTAATTATTATGAATTTTCAAAAATAATTTATTTTTATGTGAACTAAAAAATATAGTTTTGGGTTTTCAGTATGTTTTATGAGACTATATTTTTTTTCAAAATAATGTAAATAGTTAATTAAAGACAATCTTGTACCTAGAATATGTTATTTAATTTATAGTTATTTTTTTATATTTTATTAAATTTCAAAACCTATTAGTGAAATTCAAATGTCTAGAATGGAAATATTGATTATAAAAAGAATAAATTGTTGAAAATTTACTTTTCCATGCCAAATGAAGTGAAAAACATTTTCCCGGTTCCAATAGATCAATTTATAAAAAAATATGACCCAATTGTCAAAATACATGATGAAAAACATGGTAATTCCAATGGTTTCCCATTTTATACTACATAGACTTCCAAGACCCTTATTTAAAAATTATTAAACAATTCCTGCACTATTGAAACAAATACCCACATATTTCTTCCTTTCCCATCACTCCAAATCAATCCTCCACAAATTTCAGGTACTTGTTTCTCCAAATGAGTGTCCCCAAGGATTCCTAATGCCCTTAAAGTTTCTTCATAATGATTTAGGTGCAACACCTCAATGTATCAGAATGATTTTAATCTTCAATTCCATTCACATTATTCATTTTTTGTACGAATTACAAGGGGTGTATTAATTTATTTTACTATTCTTTTTTATTTTATCATTAATTATATATTTTTTTTATAAATGGGAAATAGAAAATCACTCTCATTTTACTCTTTTAAAAAACAATATTTTACACCCATCTTGCTACTGAATTTACATCTCAAATTTCACTTTCTTACATGATAATGCCTCATTTATTTCATTTTTATAAATACCCAATCAATTCCCATTTCCAAGTGTATTCATCATATTTGAAAATTATTTTTTCTTGGTATTTACATACATGAAATCCAAATTCAATTTTTATGTGATAAAAATGATGTAATTATCAAGCCTTCAATTAGTTTTTTACGCTATTACATTGATAAGAAACCCATTATTTATTATCCACGAGTTATTAATGAAATTATTTATTTTCATCTGTGTTACTCAATTTATGTAGGAATATGATGATTGAACTGTCGTATCACTCCATTTCATCCGGAACAGAATCTAATTTCTATATATGACTTTTCTTATAATACAACGGGGAATAACGTTGGTAATTATCATTTACCATATTAATGTGACAAACCTGGTCAAATGCTTATGAATGTCTAATTAAAATATTATATTTGTATTTCTATGTTATAAATCATGTTATTTTTATAATTATTCATCTCATGTTATATTGATCATGATAAATCATTATACCTCACATTCTTATTGATAAACCATGAGACCATTTGGTAATTTTCATAATTATTTATTTCTTTATAGGTCTCACGCTCACCCCTTTCCTTTGATTTATGTGCCCATGATATTTGATGCATTAAATGTACCTTTGGGTGAACCCATGAATATTTTTTCACATGGATTGGAATAATATTTTATGTTTTCATGAATTATATTTCTAATTTTGAAGAATAAAAACCTTAAAAGATAATTTATTTTATTCCATGAAACAAAATGTGTATGTAATAAATAGGCACAATTCCATTCTCCTCAAAGATAATATTAAACAACCTAGGTTTTTTAATGCATAAATGCGGTTTTGAAATTTGAAAAACTTTTCAACATCTTTTGGAGTAATAATCCCCCCAGGATGTACCATATATGAATTTTCCTGCATGTTTCCATTAAGGAAGTCTATTTTTACACCCATATAACAAATATCATAGTCATGGATGGTTTTAAAGAATTTTATAATTCTGATGGACTTTAGCATAGAAAATAGTGAAGAGGTTTCATCACAGTATGTACCTTGAAGTAGTTTAGTACCATTCAAACCCATATGTTTCTTATAGGCACTGACTTTCCCATAAATTTGTACTATCATCTTGAATACCCATTTTCAACCAGCGGGTTTTGCAAGAATTGGGGGATGTACCAAAATAACTAATTTTTTTAGGAGAATGGAATCTATTACTAAATTTATAACTTCACTCCAATTCAAAACATATATTCCATTTACTACATCCTAGTATATTATATGTTAATTATTTTTAACTTATAACGTGTCACAATTTCTGGTGAATATAAAACCCTAATATTTAGGTTCTATATCTAATATTTTACTCCTATGTATTAATTTTATCTATGTAACAACTTAATCTTCCCTGGGACTCTGTGGAATTGTTCATGTTTCCTAGCTAGTGTAACTTATATGTGGACTTCATCGAATATTATACATTCTCCCACTATTACATTTAGATATATGATACCTCTCAAGTAACGTAGTTTTTCTATTAACACATAGTTTGTTATTTAAGGGATTCTATATGTTATTTCCCATTGATTCCTAATGATTTCCAATAATGATATACGTTTCATCTCTATGATTAATCATAGTACCTAAAGTGTCCATTATAAATGACTCACAACTCAAAACATGTAAATAATAAAACATGGATTCATTTCCATTCCACAATTGGTATGATATACCATTTTCCTCTTTAGTTAGAAATGGGTTGATTATATATACTTTTTTTCTAATTAGTATCCCCAAATGGACAATGGAAGGCACACATGACTCGTTAGTTATCTGTCCATGTCTCACAGGGTTCTTTTCCTCCTTTATGTTACACCATTCCATTGAGGTGAATGAGGAGAAGTGACTTGAGATAGAATACCAAACAACCTTAAATAATCACATATTTTTTGGTTAAGATATTCTCCACCATAGTTTGAGTATAGTTTCATAACATTTATACCAAGATAGTTCTGAAAATGAATTATTTATTCCTTGAATATCTAAAAGTAATCCAACTTCTTCCTGATCACATATACATATCCTTATATACTAAAATAATCAGTGAAAATTATAAATTATGAGTACCGATCCCACAATTATATTTTAAATGGTCCACATACATTAATATAAACTAACTGAAGAAACTCTTTGTAACATTACCCTTTTCTACTAAATGGGTATTTGGTAACATTTCCTTGTACATATACATGACATTAACGAAGTTGTTTCCATTCAAATGAATCCAAATATCAGTTATTTTTATATTAATAAAGTTATTTTCATTTACATGACATTTTCAGGGATCCCAATGATGTTTTTGGTTTGATTCATGTGAAGTTGTTTTATTATTAATATTCATTTCTTGTATTGTGTAGTCCATCACACAAAATATGTTATTTTAAAGTTCCATTATGTAACCAATGGTATCTTTATAAAAAGTAAAAATATATTCCAAAATTTGAAAATAAATACATCTGTATCATGTCCAGATATAAAAATAATTCATTTGGTAACTGATTGAACAAATGAATTATCTTCCAAACCCATGATCATTCAAATTGAAAACGTGAGGTGGTAGTTTTCGATAGACACATATTCATATTTTAACTTGTTGTATTCTTGTAGATGTACCTATTCCCTATAAATATTTCTAAATCTACATGGAATCTATATTATAATACATATTTGAGATCCAAAATATGTACATAATATAAAATTTTTAGATATAAATAATTTTCACTCTATTAATAATACATCATAAGCTACCCCTTACTTATTTTTATGTTTTTAGTTTTCTTTAAATGAACATTATTTCCACCTTTTTAACAGAAAATATCTTGTTACCCAGCCTTCCCCAGTATCATCTTATTCATGGTAGGGAGTTTTGAATACTATTTAGTATTAGAGAACCTTTCATGGAATTTTTAATTAATAACCATAAGGGTCGAATGATTTTTGTATTTCGTCTCTTATTTAATTGTAATAGAGGAGTGATCAGATCTATGATAGGTTTCCAACTGTTGTTTATATTAATACTTATAAATATGTATAACAATATTTGATGGAATGATTAATGTATGTTAACATGTAATATTTTATTAGGGAATTTAAACCAATGAACCTTTAGGCACTAAATGTATGTAATGATCTTGTGTACCCTATAAAGGATATGTCTAGAAATGTTCCATTGAGTTCTCAAAAAAATCTTATATATCTCTCTCATGGTATAAACCAAGGAGATTCCAAGCATTCTATAGGAATCCTTATCATCATTTGGCTACATGAGTTTTCTATAATGATATTATAATGTCAAACATTGAACATTTACCATATAAATAAATTTTATATAATAGAGAAAGAACTCTCGGTAATTATTCTCCATAGAATGAAGATAAATATGTTAGGATTCTAATATATAAGATTTATATTCATCATGAAACAAAACCTGAAGGAATATAAATTATTATTATATGTTACAACCAATGAGGATATTTTATATCACCAATATAGATCATATATCTCATGTGGAAGAAAATAATTTAAATTTTTCTATAATCTAAAATATTGGTTTTTGTTACATTGTTTTGATTACAAATTGTGAGGAAAATATATATAATTATACTAATTCCCCAATTATTATATCAAATCCAAATATTCGTTGAGATTAATATTATAATTTCTAGATTAAACTACATATTATAGTAATTTAATCATATTTACCTTCTTAATTATCTAAACATTCTCCATTAAAATAATAATAAATTATTTATGTTGGTGGTCTTTCCAACTATGGGCATGCATCTACTTGACCTGTTTTCTGGACTCACCAATATAGAAATTAATAGTTGAATTTCCTCTACACATGCCCCAAAGTTTCTATTAAATATAGATTTTCTATTTAACTAAATGATATTTTGTTTTAGTAAACCCAAAACCCTCTAGAAAACTCTTCAATAAAAGAATGTTTACGTAATTTGATCGTGTAAAACAATAGTTCTATGGTTTTATTCCCAATCATGTAATGGAAGGAATAATATCATATTATTTTCATAATGTATTTTCTTTTATTATGTATAAAAATTTCAGGTTTTATATTTCACATTTATAGTTAATATTATTTTGATTTTACGTACTTAATTAACCATTTATATTAGATAGGTATAGAAAATCCATTTATTGAAATTTTATTTTTTTAAAGATGGGTTACTTGCCCCATTTATTATTAAAGTAATTAAAAAACCTCTTTTAACAGGGAAATGTGAGACCCTTTACATATCCTGAAGGCCTAGTAGGAATTTAGCCTATTACATGGCACGTCAGTGCAAATATTTGGCCCAAGCCCCGTTTTTTGAATAGTATTACTAAAGAACCCACCTGCTATAGTGCCGCACAGTACTCCCCACTTCTATAGTTATATTCCCCCAATATAGTGGCATGTCGCCCCTATAGTACACATCATTGATACAGTATCTCCCCTTCTATAGTACGCTACAGTACAAACACCCAATGGTGTTTGAACCCTCGTTTTTCATGTAGGATTATCGGGTGTTTACCACTATGCCATACCCAAATTCCATTTATTGATATTTCATCATTACACATCAAATTCATTATTTATTTCTTTGTGTTATTAAAAAAATTATAATGATTGAAATAATTAAATAAACAAATGAATCATCCATGAGTTTATCTATTGATTGATTAAATATTGGGATAATAAATGAACATTTTACATTAGGAAATAACTAATTTTTCATGTATTGGAATGAGTTTTAAAATTCCATTTTTCTACTGATGTATCATCAGGGTTGGAATAATCTGTGATCTATCTTGAACTACATCCACACACCTTAAGATACACCATTTATTAAAACTATTTTCAAATTAAATAGTCTTTGGGGGAAGAAAGGGATGTTAAAGTGGATTACATAAAAAACATGGACATGCATGTACAACATAATAATGGTGGGAGGGATGAAATAAAAAACATCATTTAAATTTATTTTTATTAATTAAAAACCCATGTAATAATTTATATTAAAAAATCAACCGATATAATGGTCATTTTCACGCTCATGAGTAGTTATAAACATGCAACTAATACACAATAGGACTCAAACAATCATTCATTTCTATTAGTTTATTATCAATAAGATAAATATTATTTCATTAATTAATTCCACCATATTATAATTAACCTTAAAATTATCTTGGAGATATCCATCATAGAGTAATTCATGGAAAATAAGCATTAAAACCAATAATTCGATATTTTAACACTAAATTAATTGATAATATAAAAATTCATTAAAATAAATTTTAAATATTCAAATACACTAGGTGAAAATAAATATAATATGTACATATGATAAACAATTAAATTAAATTTTATTTAAATCTAACCATTTTTTGAGAAACTACATGGACTATACTATTGAGTTACATGTCATGTATCACTTTTAATATGTACCTAGGTTACACATTTGGGTCTTTAGCATATTCCTTGGGTAGACTAACTATCGAGAAACCCATTGTGTTTCCCTTTTTATGTGTGGTCGAGATACACGGAAAGATCCTCAATGTGTATCTTAGGGGAATACATGGAATTTTCTAAAGAGCTAAACATCATGTGGTCTAAATGTCACTTTTTCACAAAACAACATGTTGTACTCGATGTTTTAATTAGACGTATGAATATACACCATATACCATACAGATACACAACATTTCTCTTTCATGTCATGTGTCTACATAACCCACCGAATGTATTTCCGTATTCATCATACGTGTGACTACATAACATGTACCTAACTACTACACATCATGCATCTCAGAGGTTATGTGACTTATTGACTTTTTGAATGGATCCCTGTGTAATTATTATGTGTAAATTTATTTAATACATAAAATCAACATTGAATAGACAATTTTTATGTCATTATTACTCTAGTTTGTTAGTCTCACGTGATATTACCATCTATATGACTTCGAATATTGCTAAAATTTATCCACTAAACCATGCAGAGTACATTGTGCGTAAGGAAACTGAATTCTATTTAATTTGGCATGCCATGTGATAAGTTGTATTGATCTACATGTTCTATGAAATAAATACAATATCTTCATTGATTTATAAGTGTTTTATGTATCTTGTTTCATGGTAAGTTGTGGAGAACTAGGGTAAATGGTGTGTACTCACACTACAATTTGTTTAGTCCCATGCTCTCTTGAATGAATGATCAACACTACTTGATGAAATCTACTATTTTTTCATCCATGCTTAGACCATTTGGAAAATGAAACCCGGATCATTGATGCATAATATTTTTAAACATGTTTATTGATACATGATTAAAGAATTAATTTACATGGAATGAAAATCTATCCACTATGAAACATAATGGTCAAAACCAGATAAATAATGGTAAATTTGAAATGTGAATCCTCATATAACATAGTATGGTTTCAGGTGTAGTGATAGTTCCATCATTGGGTGAAAACCCCAATGTTATTACTCAATTGGATGTATCAGTCACAATATTTTAATAGATGTAAACACCATGACCCATGATATTTTTTCAAATAGGATATTTACTGAATAAAATTCTAGAACCCAAACAGTTTCTATTAATGTTTAATTTATAAATAATTTATTTTCATCAAGAGAAATTGGATGCCTTATTATAGGAACCATATTAAATGATTATTTTTATCTTCTGATGAACTATTATTTATTACCTCCGTTTCATTATGATGACCGAAGTATTGATTCATTCTGCTGGCAATCCACACATTCTCTATTTATCATTTAATAACATAGATTCAGTTTTGGGTGCTTGTGAAAAGAATTATTTTTCTTGTGTTGTTCATATTGATCAATTAGTCTTTCGAATGTATGTATTCCCTCTATATATTCTCATTATTTTGAGGAAAGAATGATGATTTTTAAAGAGAAAAATTTGCGGTAAATAGTTATTCTACATTCTAAATTTCCGAATTAAAAATTTTCCCTACACAATATAGATAACCATATTGTTATAGTAATTGTGTTTAGATTAATATAATATTGAATTTCACACCATCCCTAAATAATTTAATAATATTTCATTAAACCCATTCAGGAGATAAATATATTATTATTATTATTATATTGATTTCACTCTAACATGTGAAGTAAAAAATATTATTTTACTAGCATACAAATTATTATTCGTTTCTAGAAACGATCGAAGTAATTTTGAACTGAATATTTATCTAATAAAAAATGAATATTATAATTAAATATTTTATTCATAAAAAAAATATTGTCATATAAATATCATGTATAAAATTATTCCTCACTCTTGAGAATAGTATTTATCAAATTAATTAAATTGAAAAGGTATTTAATTTTAGCCATTGGAAATAATTAGTCTGTGCCCCACTTGGTTCTATTCTTGTTGGCATTAGACATCGTATACTAAAGTCCATTATTACTATAATGTAATGATTCAATACACCTAAGATAATGGGTTTTGTATCAAAAAATTTCAATCCTCATAAGAATACTAACATTATAACATAATCCCTTTGTCACATTATCTCATCAAGAAGGTTTCACATCTATGTAATCATCCAATATTCATGATATATCTGTATTTGACTATCTGAAATAAAGACATTATTATACAATGGACATGAAATTTAATTTGATACATATATTACAATTAATGGTATAATAAATCAACATTCCTAAATATAGAAGTTTGAAATTCTTTTTCAGCTTAAACATTAATAACTTGTCACTCAAAACTCAACCAACATATCCACCATTTACATTAATAGTATTATCAGTATTTATTAATTGAATCTAAGAGTTTGATTAAAAATACAAAATAATAATAATCTAAAAGTATATATACCTCTTTTAATGCTCATTGATAGGAAAATATAATGACATCAAAACAAGAAATGTTCCTACTGGTGGATCTTTTCTCATAATCTCCTATCATGGAGAATACACAAGGTTCAGTTCTTGAGAAGAATTCTCATATTTTTATGAGTACTCCCGCTAGATAATCTATTTACTAGAATCCCCATCATAGAACATTATTTAACCATAAAACTATATTTATGAGTATCATCATAGTTTCTCAAGGTTCTCATCATAGAAAAGAGATGGTATGATGATATGATAGTGACATACAGTCTCTGAAATTATTACATCATATTTATGATGAAAAAAAATTATATAATGAGATATTTTATTGATAATAAATTCACCAATGATACATGTAATCAATGTACAAACACTATACATTTTTTATTTTTAGTGATTGTTTAACAACATCTTCTTGACTCAATACGGAAATCCCATGGTGAGGATTAATTTTCTCCATCTACGATGTGTACCTATAGGAGACTTATGAGTCATAGCTCCTGAAATTTTCCAAGAAAACATTTTTATCCCCCAAACCTAACATTTTTCACACCGGGTCCAGCTAATTGATATCCAAGACTCTATATAGAATTTACAACACATGGTAGGAATTACTGAGAGTTAGGGTTCTATTTTTCAATTAATGAGCATAGACAAATTAGATGATAACTAGAGAAAAAATATGACATATAGTGCCCACAGTAAAATTGATACATAGCTCAGGACCCCATTGGCCATTTAAAATCCTTAGTGAAACCCGACTAAGAGACCAATGAACCATCAAATTTCTTAATTTATATGGCATAATAAAAAATATCATATGATTCCATTTTTTATTTAGAACCATTGGTATGACTGGCTGAGTGCCTAGGATGATATATAGTGCACGATATCTTGTTGAGGGATGATAAATGATGTAAATAATGATTTTCCAATATATGTGGGGTTAGGTGTTATTGATTCATGGTTTTCACATGATGATGTGATGTGATTGGATATATGTCTTATATTACAAAAAAATTGTTTGTACACACATAAAAATCATGGAATATATATGGGAAATCATTTGGGATACCTTAAAACAATTTGTAAAGGTGTTCAGGTTGGAATGGATGGATGTGGTTGAAAGAATGGACTCATGATGGACTTAGGTTTTATGGTGATCTCTCCACTTATAAATTTTTTGGGTTTATTTTATTATTTATTCAGTAGAGGGTAATATTTCTGATGTATTTATAGAATTCAACATGGAACCATTATATTTTATAATTATTAGATGATTATTTTTCACTGATGGATGACTATTAGCAGTAATTCCTTATGCTTGATCTTATGTTGTATAATGGTTAGATTATTTATCTTTTATTGAAAATTACGATACTAGGTGTATAGTCTTTCCATTTTTGTTATTTTATTTTCACTAAATAAAAATTTCAAGTGTACTAGAAGGTGTTCTTATGGTCACATATTTCCACTAGTTCCATCGTAGTTTGGAATGTCTTGGGTAAGTGCTTTGAACACAAATATTCCCACACACGGACACACCCACACATTAGCATTACCACACACCCATACCCATATGTGTGTGCACCCACATTTCTCCACCAAACCCATGTTTACATTCACACACACACTCACTCACCCTACAACACTTGTATTAGAAAATTCTATTTTTATCAAAAATAATGTTCTATATATTTTAGTGTCTGTAATGGTAAGAATCTTTTTTAAATGCTAAAAAAGAACTGATAACAAGAGTCCTAATCATTATTGATAATGTATAACTTCATTTAAAAATTCATAAAATTGATAATGTGGGTATTTATCATTTCAAAAAATGACTGATAAATATTGAAAAAAATGAAAAAAAATTACATAATGTTTACACACCCCCTATCAGTTCTCCTCTCCATCAACACTCTCCCATAACTACCCATCCTCCTACTCACATGTGGTACTCTCCCCATTTATAGTTGGACAGATAAATATTCCACCCAATATATTCAACATGTGGTTCTTTTAATTTGTGAAATTTTTGTTAATTAATTAATGACATGAAATCTAGACAGGTATCCTGGTGTAATGAAAATGGTACTCCACATGTGGAAAATATGTACATGTCATGTAACCGTGTATTATCTAACAAAAATTATTTTTATCTACATATGGGTTTGTAATATGTGTTTATAATTAACTATTAATTTATCTTCGATATTTTAATTAGAAATGAATAGGGGAATAAGTTTTTTCGATGAAGGATCATGAAAGAATTAAAACATGAAATGAAATATACATTTTAAATAAATAATGATCAACA
The DNA here is from genome assembly GCA_963277665.1 of Viscum album. Lineage (NCBI taxonomy): Eukaryota > Viridiplantae > Streptophyta > Magnoliopsida > Santalales > Viscaceae > Viscum > Viscum album. The sequence continues at coordinate 1,691,883,923 of OY728120.1, forward strand.
AAGAAATAAATAATTAGGAAATTGAAAATGGTCACTATGATATAAATTTATGGTTATAGATATAGTATAAGAGATTATCATAGGTGATTATAACTCATGAATTTTCAAATATGATGGTTCATTCATATATTTTACTTGACATAAACTTCATGAACAAAAAAATATTTCCAAATAATATTAACAAAAAATGTCATCAGAACCAAGATTATATATTTTAATATTAAATTTTTAATTTATTTAACTATATATGAAGAAACAATTCCTTATTCTTGATATATTTATTCAATGAGAATATTTATATTCAAGAACCCTTTTCATTTAACCATCATTAAATTTTTAGGAATTATTTGTGGAATCCCCATAAGAGTGATACACATGTGTCCATTTGTTCTTCGAACAATGCTGATGTATTATCATGTGCTATCATAGTGGATCTATTTTATTTTAATGTTCAATTTTATCATTGTTACATTTTAGTTGGTCTTAAAAATCATCTTATAAATAAAATTCAAAATATTATGGTTGACAGAGGAGAATCCATATAATTTTCCTCAATCTTGCGGGAGAGAACCTGATTTCATTGTGAATAATGATTCTAAATTTTGATTGATCTCTACTCAATAGAAATAATAGTATATTTATATAGTGATGTTAGGGTCAAATGATTATTTAATTGGACATTATTCCTTGAAAATATAACAAAACATATATGAAATTATTCAATTTAATAATTATATTATTATTATTTTCTCATGGAGTGTTCTGACCAACACCATGAAAAATTATTTTACGAGCTTAAAATTTAAATTTCTATAACTCGAAATAGTCTTGTTCTCTTATTCCTAGAATGTATTTTTAAACATATATTACATATATGTGTGATATTATTTACCCACTTAATTAATATTTTTAATTTATTATACAAATAAATACTAAATTATGTTATTCCTCAAACCTAATAATTATATATATTAAACTAATTAAATTGAAATGGAATTTAATTAAGATAAATTAAATCACATATGGTGTAACCATGTTGGATTATTTCTCATTTATATTATACATGCTTACCTATATCTATTTATGACCACATATAAATTGGTCAATTCTCCAAAGAGAAATAATTTAATGTCACAATGTCGATAAAAATACAATTAAAATAATAAAAATTTATAAATATGGTTTTCAGTTAAAATATTATTCAATATCAAAATGGATATTAAATAATATAATAATCCTTATATGACCACATTACATGTAATAATAATAATAATCTTTGTTTCTCAACGAGTCTGTTAACCATCACCATCAAAAAATTATTTCACAATCATGAAAATTAATATAAATCTACAAACTCAATCTTGGTCTCCTATTTCTCCTTCGCATTTAGATTTAGTTACCTTTTAGGATTTTTAGTGTTTTTATAATTTTCAATTTTTTGGGTTTTTAAGGGTATTAGGTTTTTTGGGGGGTTTTAGTATAATATACATATTATAGGGTTTTTTATGGTTTATAATTTTTCATTAGGGGTGTTATGGTTTTTATGGATTTTAGGAGTTTCAAATTTTTTTGTTAGGTATTTATTTATTTTTTTTTGTTTTTTTTTGGTTTTTATAGTTTTTATGGATCTGAAATGTTTTTAAATTGTATTTATATATTATAGTCCTCAGGGGTTTTAGTGTTTCAAGTGTTTTTGGGGTTTAATGGGTTTCCATTTTTCATGGGGGTTTTTAGATTTTATTGTTATTTTAGAGTTCTGAAGGATTTTTTAGATAATTAATGTTTTATTTGTTTTTTATGTCCTTCTATTAGTTTTAGGGAATTTTTTGATTATATGGTATTTGATTATTTTTTAGGGTTTTAGTGTTTTAGCATTATTATGCATTTTTGGATATTTTCCTTCATATAATTATTTGGTGTTTAACGTTTTTGAGGGACTTTTGTGGATTTTTGAGGTTTTTCTGTCTTTCGAAGTGTTTTAATGCTTTTATGGTTTTAGGGTCTTTAGGTCTTTTAGGGATTATCATAATTTTTTGTCATTTTTTAGTTATTTTCCTTTTTATGTTTTTAGGGTTTTTTTGGAATCATAGTGTATTCTAGTGTTTTGGGTTTTGAGTTCATTTTATGGTTTTAGTGCTTGAATGGCATGAAGCTATTGAGTTTTTTTTTATGATTTTTTATAATCCCACTTTTATTTAATTAAGGGGAACCCTTACATTTCCCTTAATCTTAGACACACATTACATGTATGGGACACATTAAGGGAATTCGTCCCAAATAGACTACATGAAACTTCCCCTCCTCAAAAAATATCATGATTCCATGTATCTAATGTTGCAAGGCATTTTGGCCAGATTTCATGTGCAGAGAATCACAAGCCTGATAACAATGGTGGTTAAATACCCTCTCATTCTTCCAATTTAAGTTAGTTATTCTCTAGTGAATGTGCTTTCAAATGAATCCTCATCTAGAGCCATATTCTAGGATGTTTGTCAAATCATCTTTATTACATGCAGCTTTATGGCGTTGAGGTGGAGCAATGGTATTGAGGTGGCCTGAAATCCTTACTGGCCTAAAGGCTTGGATGCCCTGAAGTCCTTACAATACCTGAGGAGAAAACAAGTGGCCAAAAATATGAAACGAGTGAATAATTTTTGCTGCTATAGTACTGAACAATACATGTTATATTTTTTACAACAGTTCCTTCAATATTTCTTGTTATAGTTCTACAATAGTTACTATGATTTATGCCACTACCTAGAATTGAACTCAGGTTTGTGGTATTTGTGGTTTTTTTATTTGTAGGGTTTTCGGGGTTTTAGGTTTTCTTGTATTTTTTTTGTTTTTAAGTGTTTTAAAAGGTTTTAGGGTTATTTATAGGTTTTATGGGTTTTATAGTTCTTATGGGCATTTATGGGATTTTTTTCATGTTTTAATATTTAAAACTGTTTTTGTGTTTTTATGGTTTTTAGTGTTTTTACGGTTTTCTGTGTATTTTTTTTTTGAGTTTTGGTAATTTTATAAATTTTGAGGTTTCATAGTTTGTTTTTGGAATTTAATTTTCTTCAATGATATTAAATTATTTCATGTTTTTTAGGTTTTTTAGGGTTTGTTATATTTTTTTTGGTATTTTTTTGTGTTTTATGTCATTGAAGTGTTTTTTGGTTACTAGGTTTTTTTTGTTCTTTTAGTGTTTTAGGGGTTATAGGTTTTTATAATGCTTTTTGGGATTTATATTTTTTTTATGGTTTTTTTATTTTATATGATTTTTAGGGTTTTTATGATTTTTCGGGGTTTTAGGGATTTTTTTGGTATTTTGGATTTTGAGTATTTTTAGGGGTTTTGCAATTTTTAGTGGGGTTTAAGGGGTTTTGTGGTTATTTCGAGTTATTATGGTTTTTTAGTTATTTATATATTATTATATGTTTTATGTTTTAATGGGTATTGGGTTATTTTAGTTTATTGGGGTTTAACGGTTTTTAGGGTTATAAGGATTTTAAGGGTCTTTTAGGGGTTTTTTTGTTCTGTTAAAACTTATTTGGGTCTTTTAGGGTCTTTTATTGGTTTGAGATTCATTTAGGGGTTATGGGGGTTTTATGTTTTTTAGAAATGTTTCAAGGGTTTATGGTTTTTTGGTTTGCAGGGTCTTTTGGGGTTTTGTATGATATTTTCTTGTTTATATTTTTTAGGTTTATTTAAGACTTTTACGATATTTAGGGATTTTAGGGTCATTTAGGGGGATTGGGTTTTTAGGTATAGTTTGGGTTTTTAGTGTTTTATTGTTTTTAGGGTCCATTATGGGATTCAATAGTTTTTAGGGACAATTATGATTTTTAGTGGGTTTTACTTTACTATATGGTTTTTTGTTTTTTTGTGATTTTAGAGTCATTAGTTTCTTTTTTTTCAGGGGTTTTTAGACATTTTTATGTCATTAAAAAATAATTAGTATTACAAGGTATTTTATCTTCCTTTTAGGTTGTTTCAGTCTTTTGGGGTTTATAGAGTCTTTTTTCTTTCCTAGAGCTTTTGTAGATCTTTGTTGTTTTAATGGTTTGTATGTTCATTAAGAGGTTTTAAGACTTTTATGAATCTTAGAAACATTTAGATATTTTAATGAGATTTATGGGTTTAGGGTATTTTTGTTTTATATTTGTTTTCTGTTTTATTATAATTTTTAGAGGTTTAGGTTGTTCTTATTGTTTTTAGGGTGTTAGTGGAATGGGTTTTTTTGTTAGGTTTTAGGGGATCTAGGGGTTTTAGGATGCTTTAGTGGTTTTGGTATTTTAATGTTTGTGTTGGTTTTTAGTATTTTTAGGGATATTTAATGTTTTTATCATGTTTTAATGGATTTAATGGTTTTTATGGTTTTTAGAGGGTTTAGGGGAATTTGTTGGGGTTTAAGTTTTTTTAACTCTCTTTCCAATTTTAGCTTGTTTTTGGGATAATTTGGAATTTTAGGATTTTAGGGGGTTATAAGATAATAAGAGGGTTTAGGGTAATTTGTATTTTTATGTTTTGTGACAATTTTACATTGTATTAGGGGTTTTTAGTGTATGTAAGGGGTTTTATGGTTTTTACAATTTTCAGGGTCTCTTGTTTTTTATGGGTTTTTTTATTTTATTGGAGTTAATGGGATTTTAATCTCTTTTAACATTGTGTTAGGGGTTTTAGGTTTTTAATAGTTTTTAGGGTTTTATGGTTTTAATGGGTTCTTTGTATATTTTAGGGTTTTAGAGTTTTAGTTGGGTATTTATGGATTTTTTAGTGGTTTTGGGTTTTTTGTGATATTTGTATTTTTTTAGTGTGTTTAACGTTTTTTTGGTATTTTAATGTTTTTATAGGCGTTTTGGGTCATTTATGGGTATTGGGGTTTTAGGGGTTATATGTTTTTATTTTTTATTGTATTTTTTGTTTTTAGGGGTGTTAATGGGTTTTTGGGTTTTTTATGTGTTTTTAGGTTATAATGGATTTTTTTAATTGGTTTATGGGTTTTAGTTTTTTTATAGTTATAGTTGTTTTGTGGTGTATTAGGACTTTTGGGGATTTTTTGGCATTCCATAGGGATTTTATGGTTTCTAGTGATTTTTAGTTGTTATAGATCGTTTAGGGTTTTTTTTGGATTTTTCAGGTTTTTATGGTTTTAGTATTTGAAATGTTTTTTGGTATTAAAGGGTTTTTCATTATAAATTTTTAATTTAGTGTTATTTTTCAAATTTAATGGTTTTGAGGGGTTTTCATGGAATTTTTTGGTTCTATAATGATTAGGGGGTGTATGTGGGTTTTAGTTGTTTTTTTCTTTCTTTCTATAAGTTTTCAATGGTACGTGTATTTTTAGGGATTGTTGACTATTTTTTGAATTATTAATTTTTATTTAGGTTTCTTATTGACTTTATGGTTATATTGTGTTTTATAGTGATATTTATGCTTTTTAGGTGTTTTTGGGTTTTAAGGTTTTTGGGTTTTTGAGTTCATTATGGTGTTTATTTTTATTAGGGGGATTTTCATTTTTTTATCTTTTTTATAATTTTTTTATAGTTTTCTATGGTGTTTTAATGTTTTAATGGTTTTTTTGGGTTTTAGGGTGCTTTCGGGTTTTATGTATTATTTGGATAATTTAGTGTTCTTTTAATGTATTTTAATAATTTCCAACACATTTGGGTTTTTTATGACTTTTAGGTGGTATAGGGTTTTGATTTTTAGGGGATTTTAAGGTTTTTCATTTTTATGGTATTTTTGGTTTTAAGTTTATTAATTTACTTTTAGGGGGTTTATATTATTTAAGGGGTTTAAGATTTTATGGTCTTTGAGTTTTTAATGGTTTAATGGGTTTTATGGTTTATAGTGTCTTTTAGAGTTATAAATGGATTTTATGGACTTTTAGTTGTTGGGGGACAAAATGGTTTTTAGGGGTTTAAGGGATTATGATATTTTCAGGTATTTTACATTTCGTTGATTCTAATTATGGGATTTAGGTTTTTTACAATATTTTACTGTTTTGGGGGGATTTTTGGATATTTTGGATTTTTTATGGTATTTGTTGGGTTAGGGGGTCTAAGAGACCTTTAGGGGTTTTATTGTTTTGTGGTTTTAGTGTTTTTTGGTATTTATGTTCCTTTAGGGAGTTTTTAGTTGTTTAGGTCCCTCTAGGGGTTTGCTGTTTATTTGGGTACTTTAGTGTTTTTAGATACTATTTTGGATTTTAGGTTCATTTATTGATTTTATTGTTTTTAGAACAATTTATAAATGATTAAATTTTTTTCGGTATTTTAGATAATTTTTAGGGATTTTAGTTTTTTTGGATGGTTTTGGATGTTTTAGTGTTTTTTGAATTTGGGGATCATTTAGGGATTTTTATAGATTTTAGAATGTTATTGTGTTTCTTGGATTCATGAAAATTTTGATGTTTTTTGTGTATTTTTATTGTATTTGTGGTATTAGGTTTATAGGTTTTATGAATATTTCTTGTTTTAAATTATTTTTATTGTATTTAGGGTTTCATTATTTTTTATGGTTTTTACAGTTTTAGGGTCTTTATGGTTTTTCATTTTATGGGGTTAGGGTGTTTTTAGTGATTTTGTTGGTTTTGGGGTTTTAGGTTTTTTAGTTATTTTAATGGAATTTAATAGTATCTAGGGTTTTGGACGTATTCATGTGTTTTCGGATTTTAATACCTTTTAGGGGTTTGAGGGTTTTTATAGTTTTTATTAGGTTTTAGGAATTTTAACAGTTTTGGGATTTTTGAGGGGATTTAAGGTATTTTCATGGTTTATATTGGTTTCAGGGGGTTTATGTGTTTTTTGAGTTTATAGAAAATTTACAGGTTTTAATGGTTTTTAGGGTCTCCATGGTTTGTTTTATATTTTTTAAGGTTTTTCAGTTTTCGAGGTTTTATATTTTTTAGGATATTTTTGGTTACTAGTTTTTTATTTTAAAATTTTTGGAAACAATTTATTGTTATAGTGGTTTTAGGGTTTATATGGGTTTTTGATTATTAGGATTTATGGTATTTAGGGTTTATGGATTTACGGTTTGTTTAGGGTTTAAGGGTCATCAAATGTTTTATTTTTTTGGACTATTAGTATTTTGACGTAATTTATAATTTTTTTAATAGTTTTTAGGAAAATTTATGGAATTTTTGTGGTTTTAATAGGTTTTAGGGTTTTGAATGGTTTTTATGGTTCTTTAGATGTTTTTAGTAGGTTTTATGGTTTTCATGATTATTAGGGGTTTTTGGTTTTTTCGATTATTATGATTTTTGGGGATATGGGTTTTTTGGGTTTAGTGTTTTTATGTCTTTAAATGATTTATATAATATTGAGGTGTTTTCAGTTTTTTATTATTGTTTGGTATTTAGGGGTTTTTTGTGTTTTGGGGAATTTCTACAGTTTTCTTGTTATCTTTGGGAGAATTAGGAGTTTTTAGGAAATTGGTTTTTTGGATTTAGGGGGTTTTAAGGCTTTCTTGTGGTTTTTGGGTTTTGGGGGATTATAGAGGTTTTTATAGTTTTAGGGTTATGGGTTTTTATTATTTTATAGATTATTTTATTGATTTATAGTTGTTTTATGTTTTTAGAGGTTTTGGTTATTTTAGAGGGATTAATGGGTTTAGGGATGTTTCAAGTTTTTTTTGTTTCAAAATTTTAAGGGGTTTTACGTTTTTTAGGGTTATTAGGCCCTTTAGTTGTTTTAGTGATTGTTGGTGTTTTATGTGATATTTAGGGTTGTTTGTAAATTTTTTAGGTTTTTAGGGTCTTTTTGGATTTTTGGTTTTTTTTTGGATTTTGTAGGAATATTATGGCTTTTATGGTTTTTTGGCATTCACGGATTTTTTTTGTGTTTTTGTGTTTTTAATGATATTAATATTATTTATCTTTTCTGATTTTTAGGATTTTTGAGTTTTTTGGGGGGTTTCTAGGTTTTTAGGGTTTTAGTTGTTTTTTAGTTTATGATTTTTGGGTTTTTTTTTAAATTTTTAGTACTTTTATTTTTTTTTTGATTTTTGTGGGCATTATTGGGTTTTTTTTTGGATTTTTGTAGTTTTCAGGGGTTTTAGGATTTATTGTGTAATTTTTATTCATTATGGGTTTTAGTTTTTTTATTCTTTTTTATATTTATACTGCATTTAGGGGTTTTTTGAGTTTTAGGGTTATTTAGGCTTTTAAAATTTTTTATGGGGTTTTAGGGTACTTTAGAGTATATTATATTTAGGGGTTTTAGAGTGATTTAGGGGTTTTTTGGATATTTTACATTTTTTAGGGTTTTAAGGGTTTTAAGGGATTTTGGAGTGTTTTGACTATATATGGTTTTTAGTGTTTTAGATGTTTTTGTGGTTTTCAGTGTTTTTTATGGATTTTATGGTTTTTAGGGTTTTTAGGGTTTTAGGGTTTTTAAGGGTTTTTAGGATTTTTAGTTGCTTTTAGTGTTTTATGGGTTTTATGGATTTTTGCAGTTTATATGGTCTTTAATTGTTTTTATGGGGTCATAGATCTTTTAGGTTTTATTGGTTGTTTAAGCTGTTTTATGGTGTATAAGGGTTTTTATGGTTTGTAGACACTTGTTGGGGGTTCTATTATATTTTAGGGTTTCCCGATTCTGTTTTGAGATTTTAAGGGTCTGTAGTGTCCTACAAGGTTTTGTATGGTTTTTATTGTCTTTTATGAATTTTTTAGGGGTTTATGGTTTTTTAGAGTTTTGGGGATTTTTAGGTAATCTGGGGTTTTTGGGGTTTTGGGTCCTTTATGGTTTATATATTTTTTAGTGTTTTTACGGTCCTTTAGTGCTTTTAGGGGGTTTAGGGGGTTATAGTGTCCTCTAGGGTGTGTTCGTTCTTTTTTGTCTCATTAGGGTTTTATAATCTTTTTGGATTTTCATTTAATTTTTTGTTATTTATCATTTTATAGTATTTTAGGGATCTTTTTTTCTCATTAAGGTTATTTGTGTTTTATTGGTTCTTTTATGAATTTTTGGGTGTTTTAGAGACTATTAGTGATTTTAATGGAGTTTTTTTGATCTATAAGTGTATTTAGAGGGTTTAGGGTTTTTCGAAGTTTTTTTTGGGATTTTATATGGATCTTTATAGATTTTGGGTTTTTAAGAGCTTTAGTGTATTTTTGGATTAAATGAATTATTATATATTTTTAATGTGTTTTTTATTTTAGGGTTTTTTGTGCATTTTTTGATTTTTGTGGGGTTTAGAGGTTTGGTGGTTTTTAGGGTCTTTTAGTGTGTTTTAGTTACCTTTCTGTTTTTTTTTAAATTTTTGTTTCTTTGGGTATTTCGTGTTTTAGGGATTTTAATGATTATAATGGTTTTATAATGGTTTTAATAGTTTTAGGTTGTTTAGTGTTTTTGGGGTTTCCTGAGTTTTAAGGGTTTTAGATTCTTAATGCTTTTAGGATTTTTTCAGGACTTTTAAGAATTTTAAGGGTTTATTTGGGTTTTAGGGATTTATGAATATAAGAATTTTTAGGGGTTTTATAGTTTATATAGATTTTCATGCCTTTTAACGGGTTTTTATGGTTTTCATCTAGTACATGGGATTTCAAACTTTTAGGGTCATTAAGGTATTTTGGTTTTTTATGTATTGTAGGAATTTGAGGGGATTTATAGAGTTTAATGATTTTTAGGATTGTTATATGAGTTTTTTGGGGGTTTAGTGGTTTTAGGGTTTTTAGGGGTCTTATGGTTTTTACGGGTATTTGATATTTTATGGGTTTTATTGTCTCATGGGTCATTAGGGTTTTTATTGTGTTTTTTTTTTCAATTATAGGGTTTTTTTGGGTTGTTATAATTTTCTATATTATCTTAGTGTTTTTATGTTTTATCTGTGTTTTTTGGGTTTATTTGGGGGTTTTATGTGGGTTTTATGTTTTTATGTTTTTAAATATTTTTATGGCATTGGGTGCCTTTATGGTTTTTATGGGTTTTAGGGTTCTATGGTTATAGGAGCATTAATTGGTTAGTAGATAATATAGGGTGTTTTGGGATTTTCATTAGGATTTTGTGGTTTTTATGTATTTTATTGGTTATTTTGTTTTAGGGATTTTTGGATTTATTGGTTATTGATGATTTTTGGTGGTTTTTAGATTTTTATTTTATTTTTTTATTGTTTTTATGGGTTTAATGTATTTTTATGAGTATTAGGGTTATTAGGGATTTCTATATTTTTCAGGGTTTGAAAGGATAATTAGGGAATCTAGTGATTTCTAGGGGTTTTGGATTTATTTGGGATTTTATGGTGTATAATGGTTTGTACACTTCCTTAGGGAATTATTTTGGGTTTACGAGATTCATAGAGTTTTTAGGTAATTTTATGGGTTTTTATGTATTAGGTTTTCATGTTTTTAATTTTTTTAATGGTTATTAGGGTTTTATTCAGATATTTAGGATTTAAATAGTATTTAATGGGGTTTATGGTTTTTAGAACTTTACAATTTTTATGGGTTTTTGGTTTTTATGGATTTTTGGGTTTTTAGGGGTATGTAGGATTAATTTATTTTTTAAAAAAAACTTTTATTTTTTTATTGTGTTCATTGGGTTTGATTGTTATCATTATTGGATTTAATAATTTATAGGTGATTTAGGGTATTAGGGATTTGTGGGGGTTTTAGGGGTTGTGGAGATTTTATGGGTTTTAGTGCTTGTTATGGGTATTTAGTGTTTTTAGTATTTTTGTATTTTCTGGGGGATTTAGGATTTTTCATCATTTTTATGGTTTTTATGGTTCTATTGGGTTATAGCATATTTTGTGATTTTTCAGGATTTTTAGGGTATGTTATAGTTTTTAGTGTATATTAATGTTTATGGGTCATTTGGGTCATTTAGAATTTTAGGACCTTTTGGGTGTAAGGGTATTTTCTAGATTTTTATGGTTTTATGATCTTTAACTATTTTAGGGTCTTTCTTGGGGGTTTTAGGGTTTTATGGTACTTTTTATTTTGTTTTTTCATTAGTGGGGCTCTAGGGTTATATGTGTTTTTTGGGGGTTTTAAGGATTTTAAAGGTTTTTAGGATTTTAGTTACTTTCGGATTTTAGTATAATGGTTTGTTTATTAGTTTTTTCAATGTTTTTTTTCTGTTTTTTGGGGTTTTAGAGTTTTAGGGGATTGATGTTTTTTTTGGATTTCTAGGGTTTTTATGGAATTTTTTGAGTCTTTGGGAAGAATTATTGTTTTTATGGATTTATAGTGTTTTTTGGTCCTGTAGGGACTTTAACTATTTTTTTAGGTTCTTTATATTCTATTATATTTTTTATTGTAATTATGGGCTTTTAGAGTTTTATTATTTTACTGTATTTTTTATGATTTTTACCTTGTGGTGCTTTTTTAAGGTTTCAAGGTATTTTAGCATTTTAACAGTCTTTTTATGGACTGTTTTGGGTTTTTGGTTTTTAAGGCCTTTTTAGTGGTTTTGGGGTTCAGTGACAAATTTTACTTTTTAGGTTTTTATGGTTTTTTTATTTTAAGAATATTTTTAGGGTTTTGATGTTTTATTTGGATTTTATGGACTTTATGTTTTTTAGGAAATATTTTTGGGGTTTTAGGGTTACTACTTATTACTTATTGTTTTAACGCTGATGTTAGGGGTTGTATTTTTAAGGTGTTTAATTTTTTATTGGGTTTTAATGGGTTTAATTTTTTATATAGTATTTTATCAATTTAAATGTTTTATTAGAAATTTTAGATTTTATTTGGTTTTTTTCCGAGGGAGTGTTTTTTATGGTTTTTATGGTGTTTTAGAGTCATTAGGGTTCTGTGAGTTTTTAGGGTCTTATATGTATTGTTAGAGTTTTGAGGGTCCTTCAGGGGGATTAGGGTTTTTAGTGTATTTATGGGAGTTTAGGAGTTATTTGGATATTTAAGGATTTATTGGTGTTTTAAGGGTTCTTTGTCCTTCAAGAGTTTTCCTGGTCATAAAAGTGTTTTTAGAGTTTTTCAGGGTTGTAATGTCTTTTATGGTTATGGTTATTAGGTGTATAATTTATGTTTTAGGGTCTATGATATAAACATTTTGGTTTTGGGTTTTAGATGTATAGTGTTCGGATTAGGGTTTAGAGTGTTGTTTTATGGTTTAGGGTGTTATTTTTTTGGGTTTATGGTGTAATGTAAAGGGTTTTGGGTGCATGATTTAGGATTTCTGGTGAAGGAAATAGGATATATGGTGAAGGGATTAGTGATTAGGGTTTAATAATTAGGTTTTTAACGAATTATATGGTTTAAAGGGGGTTTGATGAATTTTTAGTGTTTGAAAGGTATTTATTGTTTTGGGCATCTGATTTTTTATATATTTTTTAGTATTTTTAAGAAATCATGGGTTTTATAGTTTTTTGGATTTTATGGGATTTTGGGAATTTTTGATGTTTTAAGAGTGGTTTAAGAATTTTATAAATTTTAGGGGTTTAAATGAATTTTTTCTGTTTTTGGTTTCTAAAATTTTTATGAACTTTTTTGATTTTATTATTATTTTATAGTTTTATAGGATTCTATGGGTTTTTACAATTTGTATGGTATTTTTTATTTTTTCACTGTTTTAGGGTTTTTAGGTTTATTTTGATTTATTGTTTTTAGAAATTTTATATTTTTTTAGAGATTAAAGTATATTAAGGGGTTTTAGGGTTTAATTGTATTTTAGGGATTTTAGGGTTTTTATGATTTTGATGTTATTTTATGGGTTTTAGGGATTTTAAGGACTTTTATGTTTTTAGATTTGTTTATTGTCCATTAAGAGTTTTGTGGGGGTTTGGGGTTTTAAGCGGATTATTGGGTATATTCGGGTTTTTACATATTTTTTGTGTATTTTATTTTTATGGTATCCTAGGGGTTCATAGGGTTTTATTGTATTTTAGTTTTTTGGGGGTCTTTTGGAGTTTATACAATTTTTACAATCATTAGGATTTTTTAGGGTATTTTTTGCAATTTTTAGTTTTTTAAAGGGAATTTTTGGGGATTAGGGTCTTTTGGGTTTTTAGAAACTATTAGGGTCTCATAGGGTTTTAAGGGTTTATATGGGATTTTATTTATTTTTTCTTTAAGGAATTTTTATAAATTTTCATAATTATTAATAATTCATTGGGATTTAAGGATCTTTTAGGGATTTTTAGGGGATATATGTATTTTAATGGGGTTTGGGTTTCTGAGTTTTTATGTTTCATAATATTTTTATGGGTTTTAATTTTTTATAGAGGTTTTATGTGGTTTAGGGCATTCTAATGCATAGAGGGTTTCTGTTTTTTGGATCATTAGTGGTTTTAGGGGTATTAGGGGTTTTGTGCATTTTTTGAGTTCTTATGGTTTTTATTGTCTATTTTTGTTTTTACTCTTTTCAGGGTTCTAGGGTTTTTTTTTATAATTTTCATGGTTTTTATTTTCTTATGATATTAAGGTGGTTAAAATTTTTTATGGTTTTTAGTGGTTTTGTGGGTTTTTGGGTTTTATGGTTTCATCGTATTTTTTAATGTTTTAGGGTTTTAGTTTTTTAATGTTTGAAATGGTTTTTAGGGTTTTTAGGGTTCAAATGGGGTTTTAAGGGATTTATTGAATTATTTAGTGTTTTATTGTTTGTTATTATCTTTTTCTGTTTTGACATCCTTTTAAGCGTTTTAAGAATTTTTGTGGCATTAAATTTTTTTAGGTTTTTCTAGAATTCATGCTATTTTAGGGTAATAATATATTATTAGGTTATTAGTGATTTTATGGTGATTTTATGGTTTTCTGTTCTTTAGAATGTTATTTAGTTTTTAGGGTTTTTATTACCACTTCAGGGTTTTCCTATTTTTTGGTTTTTTAGGGTCTTTAAGGATTTTAGGGGTTATATTAAGGTTTTTAATGTTTTTTATTATTTCTAATAGTTTTAAAAGATTATTATTTAATGATAAGTTTTTAGTGTTTTTAGGATTTTAGGGTTTTGAAGAGTTTTAGGGCCTCTTAGATTTGTATTGTTTTAGGGTCCTTTATTGGTTTTTATGGATTTTAGGGTGTTCTGGGTTTATATGGATTTGTATTGTTTTATAGTGGATTTTAGGGTATTTTAGGGTTTATAGGTTTTTAAGGTATTTAGGTTTTTATATGTTATATTAATTTTATAGGTAATTTGCGGTGTTTTAGAGGTTAGGGTATAGGGTTTTGGGTTTATAGTGTATGTTTTATGGTTTATGGTTTAGGATTAAGTTTGTAGGATACATAGTTTATGGTGGAGGGATTAGGGTTTATGGTACAAGGTATAGGGATTAGGGTATTTATTTTATGTTATGGTTTTTATGGTTCATTGTTTAATGAATTGATTTATAGTGTTTTTTATCTATTTTTGAGGTTTTATTGTTTTTTTTGTTTTTAGATATTTAGTTGTTTTTGAGTTTTCTCACATATTTAGTGTTTTAGGGATTCTTACAGGTTTCATAGAGTTTTTAGTGTTTTTATTATTTTTATGGGTTTTGGGTTATTATTATTTTTAATGATTTGTGTGAGTTTAAAGGCTTCTTATGTTTTGTGGGGTTATATAATTTTTAGGGATTTTGGGATTTATGTATTTTACAGGTTCATTGTTTCCATGTACTTTTATCTTCTATTAGGTATTTTATGGTTTTGTACTATTTTAGGTGTTTTTATTATTTTTTTAGGTATTCAAGGATTATTAGCCTTTTAGGGATTTTACTGTTTTTTGTGATTTTAAGGTTATTTTGGTATTTTATTTATTTCAATGTTTTTAGTCATGTATGGGTTTTATGGGATTTTCTTTTTTGTATTTCATACGGGTCTAAGTGTTTTTTGTGTTTTTTTAGGATTTTAGGGATATAGGGGATATATGGATTTTATGTTATTTATATGGATTTATGGAATTTTAGTTTGTTTTGGGGCATTTAGTGACATATAGTGGGTGTTTGGGATTTTAGTGCTTTCAGTGTAATTTAAGGGTTTTATGGGTTTTATAATATATAGGGTTTTATGTATTTTTACATTTTTTACAGTTTCTATGGGGTTTTATGATTTTTTAGGTCTTTATCACTTTTTGGGTTTTAGGATTTCTATGGGTGTTTAGGGTTTTTTAGTGTCTTAGGGTTTTTAGTGCATGATCATTATCCATTGATTCGGAATGTTTCAGTTTTAATTTTTTATTGAACACTCTTTAAATGGATCATTGAACACTTCTCGAGAGTAGAGAAGGTCTCAGATGCGCCTTGAGGGTTCCATTCATGTTTAAGGTACAAATAAAATCTTATAATGCATGAATCACATTTATTACAAGGTTAGTTCTAATTGTGCACCATTACCATGTGACTTGGGTTTGGTAGTTTAGTGGATTACACATAATGCAGGGGTTTCCCTAGAATGTGTGTAATGTATTACAGATCCTTTCATATGTCTTCCACTCAGAATGGACACCCATGTGAGTGGCCCAGAAAACATGGCTTTTCAACTTACGTAATGTCCAAGGGGAATGAAGGCTTGTAGCAGATTTTTGTAGACAGTGTTGTCAAACTATTCACCCCCATTAAAATATAAAATTTTACCACATCACTTAATACTTATTTTAATTCGCCTAATGTTTTCCCTCATTAATATCCCATCTTCCATTGATGTGAACCAAAATCTCCTTCCTCTTAAAGAAGTGGATGTTACTTGATTATAAGATGTTTTATTTGTTGTTGATAGTGAGCTAAAACCTCGAGTATGTCTATGATTCTATTTCCATATATTTTATGGAAGTGTAAATTCTTGGTTTCTCAACTCATTTTATGTTTCAGGATCCATATCTCTAGGGATTTCCACTAAATAGTGGTTAAATTTTTTTAGCATTAATCATTTTTCGTGGTTGGATGAGTGGTTTCCTATAAGTGTAATGTAGGTGGACTCTGTGAAATTTCCCTTAGTCATGTTATTATTCCAATCTATTCCTTATGTGAAATGGTTCCCAACTGTATCATAATACAGTTCACATTTATTGAACAATTTTATGAAAATAAAGGGTTTCACGGGTTTTAGGGATTTTTAGAATTATTTATTAATTTTTATTGTGTTTAGATTATTTAAATGGTTTTATGGGTTTTAAGTGTTTTTATGTTTTTTTTATGATTATAGGATTTTTAGGGTTTTATTTATTTTTTGTTCTTTGTCATTTTTCTTTTGTTTAGGGGTTTAAAGATTTTTTAAGGGTTTTAGGGGTTTTTTTCGATTTTTAGGGTTTTAAATATTTTATATCTTTTAGGTCATAATGTGTCTTTAGGTTCTTTTAGAGTCCATTGTTTTTTTATGGTATTTTAGGTTTTTAAGGTTTTTTATTGTTTTTACAGTTTTTAGGGAATTTTGGGTTTTTATTTTTTTATTTTTTTTAGTGTTTTTGGGTTTTTATTTACTTTCAGGGTTTTTATTTTTTAGGTTTTTTATGTTTTTCTTGGAGTATTAATTATTTTGGTGGAATTAGGTTTTTTGAGGTTATTTTATGATTTTTATTGTCCATTTTAGGGTCTTATGGTTTCAGGGTTTTTAATGGTTTTATATTTTTCTCTGGTTTTGTAATTTTCTAGGTTTTGTTGTGTTATGGAAGATTCGAGGGTCAGGATATTCCCGCCCCCCCCCCCCCCCCCACAAATTTATTAAAGAAAAGACACAGTAGATAAGGGAGGGGAGGGGTCAAACGACTCACACCCAAAACCCCTTTACAACCCCAACCCAAAGACCAAAAAAAGAAAGATCAAAATGAGAAAAATGGAAAAGAAAATAGATCAGTCAACATCACCACTAAAATGAGAAACAGAAGCTACACCATAAGGGTCACCATCTGCACCATATCCAGAGGCCGCATCATCAAAGCAGGAGTCAGAGTCATCCAATCCTGACACATAATCCTCATTATGTTTGAGGAGAGTCAGAAACAACTCCCTGTGTTTCCTTTTTTCTTGGGATTGTGGTTGCTCCCGATTATTAACCTTGACTTTACGCTAGACCGCCTTTGAATATGCTCGAGTAACCATTGGTCTGGGCAGAGTTAAGTAATCCCACATCCTCATCCTCTTTGAGGAGTTCGAGGTGGGGCCATCATCCATCACATTCACCTTCTCGATCTCAAATGACCGCTCCTCTACTTCCATTCCATGAACTTGATCTGGGATAGAGGAGGCTTCCTGATTAAGGGGTTTAGTTTTTTTTGGGGGGGGGGGGGGGTTAGAGTTTTTAGGGGTTTTTATGGTTTTTATGTTTTTAGGGTTTCAAAGAAATTTTAGTTATATTTATAATTTTTATGGGTTTTATGGGTTTTTACTCTTTTTAAGCATTTAGTGACTGAAGGGGTTTAAGTGGATTATCGGGTTTTAAGATTGTTGTAATTTTTGTGGATTCTAATGTTTTTAATTTTATTAGTGTTTCTTAGAGTTTTTTAGAATTTTAAATGATTTTAGGGTTTTAATGGTTTTTGGGATTTTATGAATATTTTGGAATTTAAAGGATTTTCTAGGATTTCATTTTTTTATGGTTTTTTTATGATTTTAGGTTATTGAATTCTTTTTTTGATATTTATTGTTTTTATGATTTCATTAGTATTTTTGGGTATTAATGTTTTTTATCTTTTTATTGTTTATGGCCTTTATGTTATTTTTTGTTTTCATTGTGTTTAAAGGTTTAAGGGTTTTTATTTGGATTTATAGCCTATTATGGGTTTTAATGTTTTTTCGAATTTTATTAAAGATTCATAGAGGCTTTGGGGTTTTATGGGGTTTTAGGGTTTTATAAGTTTTTAAAATTTTAGGGGTGTTTGGGTTTTTTAGGGTTTTTAGGTATTTTTTCGGAATTATAGTTTTCAACATATTGGGTGCTTTTATTATTTTATGAGTTAATAAATTTATTTTTGGATTTTTATGGTTATACGGACTTTTATGATTTGTATGACTTTTTATGGTTTGTAGGGTTTTCAAAATTTTTTGTTTTTTCTTTTTTTAAGGGTTTCATTATATATTTGGTTTTTAGGGTTTTTATGGGTTATATTTTTTTCAAAGGGTTTTAAATTGTTGTTACTTTTTGTGGTTTCTAGGGATGTTTCCAATTTTTAGTTTTTGTATTGTTTTTACGGTGTTTTCAGGTTTTTAGAATCTTTTTGGAGGTTTAGTGGTTTTATTGTTTTTATTGTTTTTATTATATATAATTGATTCAATGCTTTTCAGAGGTTTGGGTTTTTTGTGTTTATTTATTGGTTTTCGTAGTTTTTAGTTTTTTTACGTTTTTTAGGGGTTAGATTTTTTACTGGTTATTTTTTTAGGGTATTATGGTCTTTTGTTGTTTTATGGGGTATTAGGTATTTGTAATGTTTTTATGTTTTAAAATATCTTTTAAAGATTTTTGGGATTGTTTTGTGTTTTGTTTTTGTTTTTACGGATTTGAAGATTATTGGAAGTATTATGGTTTTTAAGGGTTTTTTTTTATTTTTTTTCCTTTTATGTCCTTTTAAGAGTTTTTGGACATTTATAGGTATTAATTGGTATAGGTTTTTTTTGGGTTGTTTGGTTTTTTATTATATTTTAGGGGTTTTGATTATTTTTGTGGTGATTTAGGTAGTTTAGAATCCTGTACGGATTTTTAGGTGTTTTATTTTCATTTAGGCGTTTTTGGATCCTTTATTGAATTTTTAGGGAATCTAGGGTCCTTTATAGTTAGTTTGGATTTTTTTATTTTCTAGGGCCTTGACCACATTAGGGTTTTATAGTTATATTTATTGTATTAGGTATATTTTGATTCTTTTATTTTTGGGGGGGTATTTTAGTTTATTCTACAAGTTTTAGTGTTTTTAGTTTCTTTTAGTGTGTCTTGAGAGTTTAGGTTTTTAAGGTTTTTTTGGATTTTTGTAGACTTTTGTTGATTTTAGGTTTTTAGAGTTTTTATGGTTTTTTGGGGGGTTTTGGGTCATTTATGGCCTTTAGGTATTCTTATATTTTTTTTTTATTTTTAATGAATATCAAATTCATTATGATATTTTTATAGTATTTTTTGTGTTTTATTGTTTTTAGGGGTTTCGAGTTATTTAAGGGTGTTTGGAGATTTCATGTTTTACAGATTTTATGAGGATTTAGTGTTATTTGGGACCGTAAGGATTTTTTGGGTTTTTATATAGTATTTTTTTATTAGGGTAATTATATTTTTAATGGTTTTTATGATTTTTTGGGTTTTATTGGGTTTTTAGTGTTTTAGTGTTTTTTGGGATTTTTTGTGTGTTTATGGGGTTTTAGGGTTATTAATGTTTTAAAGGGTATTATATGATTTTAGTTTTTTTGGGGTTTTAGGGTTTCTTAGAATTTTATAGTGTGTTTTATGATATTTAGGTATTTTAGGGTTTTAGGGGTTTTAGGGTATTATAGGGATTTGGAGGGTAATTTTTACGGTTTTAAGGTTTTTTGGGGGATATTAGTGTTTTATATATTTTCATTTTTTATGAAATTTTTGTGGGAACTAGGATTTTTTGGGTTTTTTGGGTTTTTTTAGGGGTTTATAAATATTTTTAGTGTTTTTAGGGTTTTAGGGGGTTTTATTGTTTTAATAATTTATCTAGATATTTTAGGGATTTTAGGCTTTTATGGGTTTTACTGATTTTTGGGTTTTTATGGTTTTTATGGATTTTTTGGGTTTTTGTTGTATTTTAGGGATTTGAGGGTCATTTCGTGTTTTTATAAGTTTTTTATCATTTTTATGGTCTACCCTGTTTTTTAGGATTTTATGGTTTTGAAGGTAAATTTGGGTTGTTTTAGGGATTTTTTGGTTTTGGAGTTTTATGGTTTTAGATATGTATGATTTGTTGTGATTTTAGGTTTTTATGTGTTTTAAATTATTATTAATATTTTTTAATTTTTTGGGTTTTTAGAGGTTTTTATGGTTTCTTTGGGGTTTTAAGGTTTTACAATTTTATTTTTTTAGAGTTTTTTGGATATTTATGGGTTTTATTGTTTTTATGTATTTTTATAGTTTATTTTTTTTTTTGTTGATTTAGAATTTTTTTGGTTTTTAGGGGTTTTAAGGGGTTTTATTGTTTTGGGGGGTTTAAGAGTTTTTAGGGGTTTTATGGGCTTTTATGGTTCTTTGGGTTTCAAGGTATTTTTATGTATTTTTTGATTTTTTATGGGTTTAATTGGTTTTTAGTCTTTTTAAGCATTTAGTGATTCTTCGAGGTTTTTAGGTTTTTAAATGATTTTAGTCTTTTTATGGTTTTTGGGATTTTAAGAATATTTTGGATTTTAATGTTTTTTCTAGGATTTTAGGGTATTTTATAGCTTTTTATGGTTTTTCGTTACTGAATGTTTTTTATTATATTTATTGTTTTTATGATTTCATCGGTATTTTAGGGTATTAATGTTTTTTATCTTTTTAGTGTTTTATGGGCTTTATGTTATTTTTTTACTGTGTTTTAATGTTTTTGGGTCTTTATTGGGATTTATATCCTATTTGGGGAATTATTTTTTTATTATATGTTTGTTTTATTAATGTAATTTAACTAGATTTATGGGTTTTATGGGTTTTTGGGGGTTGTATGGTATTAATGTTTGTTTTGGTTTTTTGGTTTTTTTTTTGTATTTTTATAGATTTAAAATTTTAGTGGGTGTTAGGGGGATTTATGGTTTATAGGTTTTAAGGTTTTTAATTGGTTTATGGGTATTTAGTTGTATTTAGGGTTTTTGATGATTTTTTTTGACGATTTAGGGTTTCATGGGTTTTAATGATTTTTAGAATTTGTTGTGGAATTTTTATTGTATTTTGATTAATTAAATGGTTTTTTGGGTTTTAAGTGTTATTTACTGTTTTTTGTTTGTTTTTCGGTTTTCATTTTTTTAGGGGTTTAAAGATGTATCAATGTTTTTAAGGGATTTTATGGTTTCTAGGGTTTAAAATATTTTATTTCTTTTATGCGTTTTATGTGTTTTTAGGGACTTTTAGATAATTTTTGGTGGTTTCAAGGACTTTTAGGGTTTGAGGGGATTTTAGGATTTTTAATGTTTTTAATGATTTTAGGGTCATTAATTTATTATGGTTTTTAGGGTTTTATATATTGTATTTCCTTTTTGGATTTTAATGTTTTTAGGGTTTTAATGTTTTTCTGGGAGTATTAATTATTTTTGGGAATTTGGTTTTTTTGGGTTATTTTATGATTTTTAGTGTTTTTTAGGGTTTTATGGGTAGAGGGTTTTTAATGGTTTTATATTGTACTAGGGTTTTTTGGTATTTATAGGTTTTTAGTGGTTTTTAAGGAGTTTATGGATCTGTTAGGGATTATATAGGTTTTATATTTTTATGGAAATTAATATCTTCAGAGGTTTTCATAGTTCTTAGTGGTTTTCTGGTGTTTCATATGGGCTTTAGGGTTTTTAGTATTTTCATTAGTGTATAATTTTTTTCAAGAATTTATTAAAGGAAATTTGTTTTTTAATGTTTTAGAGGTTTTTATTATGTTTATGGTTTTTATGGGGTTTTAGAGATTTTATGTTTTCAAGGGTTTTGGGTTTTCGAGTTTTTAAAACAATTTTAGGATTTTTCAAGGTATTTTTAAAACATTTATTGGGTTTTTTGGTTTTTTAGGGTGTTTAAAGTTTTTTATATTTTTAAGGTTATTTAGTGTATTCTTAGGGTTCTTTTGTTTTTAGGGTTGTTAGGGGTTTTACGGTGTTTTAGGGTTTTTTGGGGTTTTTTAGGTTTTTTATATTTTAAATGGGTTTTAGGGCATTACAGGGTTTTTAGGGAGATTTTGGATATTTATAGTTCTTATGGTATTTTATTTGTTTTTAATTTTTTTAGTGTCTTTTCATTGTTTTAAAGATTTCATGGTATTTTATTGATATATTTCTATTTTTGGGTTCTTACGGGTTTTATGGAGTTTTACATTTTAAGGGTTTTTAGGGTCTTTGTGTTTATTGGTATTTTTAGGCGATTAATGGTTTATTATATTATTAAATGGTATTTTGGGGTTCGTAATTTTTTAGTTATTAGAGTTATTATAGGGTATTAGGTTGTTTTATTTGATTTTTTTCATTTTGGGCATTTTTTTGTGTATTATCTTTTTAGGGTATTAGGAATTTAATTGGATTTGATGGGGTTTAGGGGTTTTTACAGTACTTAAGATTTTATAGTTTTCTATTGTTCTGGTAATTTAATTTTTTTAAGGGTTTTTATTTTGTTGTGCTATTTAATTTTTTAATGTTTATTTATAATTTTAGGGTTTCAATAATTTTTTAGGGGTTTTTCGGTTGTTATGGTTTCAAATGTATTACTTGTAATTTAGTGTTATTAGGTTATTTTATTGATTTTAGTGTTTTTAGGGTTTCTTGGGTGTGATGGGGTTTTATGAATCATTTGATTATTTTTTGACCTTTATGATCATTTAGGGGTTTAGGGTTTCAATGTTTTATTTGTTTTTAGGTGTTCTATGAGTATTAGGATTTTTTCGTTTTTTATGGTTTCTAAGAGTTTTATGTGTTTTTTTAATTTTGAGTATTTTTGGATTTTTAGTGTTTTGGGGGGGTTTTTTGGATTTAGGGATTTTAGGGCCTTTTAGTTTATTTTAATTTTTTTAGTGTTTTTGATGATTTTAGATTTATCATGGGTTTTCAGGTACTGATGTGTTTGTAGTGGGTTTTAATGGGTTTAAAGGGGTTTTTGTGGATTCTAAGATTACCAGGGTTTTGGGGTTTTTAAGTTGTTTTATGGATTTTGTTGAGTTTTATAGAGGATTTAGGAATTTTTATGGGTATTCAAGGATTTTTGTTGTTTTTAGGATATTTTGAGGTGGTATTCTTGTTTTTATGACTATTTTCATTTTGGGTTTCTTATGATTTTTGTGGTTTTAATGTTTTTAATGTTTTTATTAGTTTATATGGGATTTTAAGGGTTTTATGGTTTTAATATATTTTATAGGTTCTATATTGTTTTATTTGTTTTATTGTTTTTAGGGATTTTTTGGTTTTTAGGGGTGTTAGTGTTTTTATGATTTTGTAGGGGATTTTTTAATTTTATTGTTTTTGTTCTTTTCATATGATTTTTCATGTTTCTGGGTCATTGGGATGGGGGGTCGGGTTTTTAGGGTTTTCAATGGGGTATAGTTTTTTGAGTTTATGGATTGTAATGGTTTTAGGGGGATTCTGGTTTTAGGGGTTTTTTGTGTTTTATTGTTTTTAGGGATTATTGGAAGTATTTTGGTTTTTAAGGGGTTTTTTTTTTTTTACCTTTTATGTCCTTTTAGGGTTTTTTTGGTCATTAAGGGTCTCAAGTGGATTAGGGGATTTGGGTATGTTGGGTTTTTATTATATTTTAGGGGTTCTAAATTTATTTGTTGATTTAGGTATTTTAGTGTCTTGTAGGGGTTTTAGGGGATTAATTTTCCTTTAGGAGTTTTATGGTCCTTCGTTAAATTTTTAGGGGTTCTAGGGTTCTTTAGGTTAATTTTGGATTTTTTGGGTCCTTGAACGCATAGGGGTTTTATTATTACATTTATTGTTTTAGGGTTATTTTGATTCTTTTATTTTTTTGGGTTATTTTATTTTATTTTACATGTTTTAGTGTATTTAGATACTTTTAGTTTGTCTTAAGGGTTATATTTTTAAGGGTTTTCTGAGTTTTTGTAGTCTTTTGGTGTTTTAAGGGTCTGTATAGGTATTATGGATTTCTTGGGGGTTTTGTGACATTTATGGTCTTTATGGATTATTATTGTTTTTGTTTTTTTATTATTTTAAATGACAATCATAGTCATTAAGAAGTTTTATAGTATTTTTTGTGCTTTATGATTTTTAGGGGTTTTGGGTTATTTAATGGTTTATAGGGTTTTCAGGTTTTTCAGGTTTTATGGGGTTTTAGTGTTATTAGGGACCATAATGATTTGTTTGTGTTTTTATGTAGTATTTGTTTATTAGGGTATTTATATTTTTATTGGTTTTTATGATTTTTTGGGATTCATAGGGCTTCTTGGGGTTTAGGGTTTTTGGGATTTTATGTGTTTTTATGGGTTTTTAGTGTTATTAGTGTTTTAAAGGGAATTATGAGTTTTTAGGTCTTTTCGGGATTTAGGCTTTCATAGGATTTTATAGTGTGTTTTATGATATTTAGGTATCTTATAGTTTTAGGGTTTTTAAGGGTTTTTTTGGTTTTATCGGTTTTATTAGTATTTGGTGGATAATTTTTATGGTTTTAAGGAATTTTGGGGGATATTAGTGTTTTATATTTTTTATTTTTTAGGAATTTTTAGTGGGGACTAGGTGTTTTTTGGTTTTAAGGATCGTTTTAGGGGTTTTAGATACTTTTAGTGTTTTTAGGGTTTTATGGGTTTTTATGGTTTTAATGATTTTTCAATATTTTTTAGAGATATTTAGATTTTTAGGGTTTTTACTGTATTTTCGGTTTTTTTTTTGGTTTTTACGGTTTTAGGGGGTTTTATTGTATTTTAGGGGTTTGAGTGGATTTTAGTGTTTTTATAAGATTTTTAACATTTTTATGGTCTACCCTGGTTTTTAGGATTTTATGGGTTTGAGGGTAAATTTGGGTTGTTTTAGGGATTTTTTGTGTTTTGGGGTTCTATGATTATATATATATATATTATTTTTTGTGTTTTTAGGGTTTTCAGTGTTTTAGGTTTTTATGAATTTTTTTAATTTTTTTGGTTTTTTAAATGGCTTTTGGGTTTCCATGGGGTTTTATGGGTTTTTGTTTTTTAGAACCATTATTTTTATTTTTATGGGTTTTATTGTTTTTAATGATTTTTATAGTTTATTGGTGTTTTGAGGTTTTACATTTTTCTGGTTTTTAGGGGTTTTAAGGTGTTTATTTTTTTGGAGTTTTGTAGAGTTTTTTCGAGGTTTTAAGGGTTTTTATTGTTTTAGGGTATCAAGGAAATTTTAAGTATTTTTTAAATTTTTATGGGTGTTATGGGTTTTTAGTCTTTTTATGAATTTAGTGTTTGAAGGGTTTTAAGGGGATTATCAGGTTTTAAGAGTGATGGGATTTTTATGGTTTCTAATGTTTTTACGTTTATTAGTGGTTCTTAGTGTTTTTTATGTTTTTAAATGACTTTAGGGTTTTTATGGTTTATGGGATTTTAAGAATATTTTGTATTTTAATGGATTTTCTAGAATTTTAGGTTTTTTATGGTTTTTATGGATTTAGTTTATTGAATTATTTTTATTATATTTATTGTTTTTATGATTTCATCAGTATTTTTGGGTATTAATGATTGTTATCTTTTTAGTGTTTTCTGGCCTTTATGTTATTTTTTGTTTTAAGTGTGTTTAAAGTTTTTAGGGTTTTTATTTGGATTTATAGCCTATTTGGGTTTTTATTTTTTTTTTGGAATTTTTTAACTGATTCTTAGAGGATTTGGGTTTTTATAGGGATTTAGGGTTTTAAGAGTTTTTAAAATTTTAGGGCTATTTTGGGTTTTTAGGGTTTTTGGGTATTTTTTTGGGTATTATAGTTTCCAACATTTTAGGTGGTTTTACTATTTTATGTGTTAATAAATTTAGTTTTGGATTTTTATGGTTTTAGGGACTTTTATGATTTTTAGGATATTTTATAGTTTTTAGGGTTTTGAGATTTTTTTTGTTTTTCCTGTTTTCATGTTTTTTATTATATTTGTGTTTTTTAGGGTTTTTATGGGTTTTAGTTTTTTTCAATGGATTTTAAAAGTTTTTTATTTTTTGGGGTTTCTAGGGATGTTTTGAATTTTAGTTTTTTTATTGTTTTTATGGTGTTTATGGGTTTTTAGAATATTTTTTGAGTTTTATGGGTTTTAGTGGTTTTATTGTTTTTATTTTCTCTAATGGTTTCAGTGCTTTTAAGAGGTTTGGGTTTTATGTGTTTATTTATTGTTTTTCATTGTTTTTAGTTTTTTTTACGTTTTTAGGGGTTTTTATTTTGTACAAGTTAATTTTTTTAGGGTATTATGGTCTTTTGTAGTTATATGGGGTATTAGGGATTTGTAAGGTTTTTATGTTTGGAATAATATTTTATTGATATTCAGGATTTATTTGTCTTTTTTATGGCTTTATGGATTATTGGAAGTAATATGGTTTTAAAGGGGTTTTTTGCATTTTTTTTACCATTTATGTCTTTTTAGGGGTTTTTGGTCATTTAGGGGTATCAAGTGGTTTAGGGATTTTTGGGTTATTGGGTTTTTATTATATTTTATGGGTTTTGAATTTTTTTGATGATTTAGGTAGTTTAGTATCTTATACGGGTTTTTAGGTGTTTTATTTTCCATTAGGCGTTTTAGTGTCCTTTATTGAATTTTTAGGGAATGCAGGGTCCTTTATGATTAGTTTGGATTTTTTCATTTTTTGGGGCCTTGACCACATTAGGGTTTTATTGATTCATTGATTGGTTTGTGGATATTTCTATTCTTTTATTATTTTGCGGTATTTTAGTTTATTCTACAAGTTTTAGTGTTTTTAGTTTCTTTTAGTGTGTATTAAGGGTTTAGGTTTTTAATGGGTTTTTGGGTTTTTGTAGTCTTTTAATGTTTTTTGGTCTTTATATTTTTTATGATTTTTTGGGGGGTTTGGATCATTTATGGTATTTAGGGATTATTATATTTTTTTCCTTTTTATTTTAAATTAATATCATAGTCATTATGATATTTTTATATTATTTTTATTATTTTATGGTTTTTAGGGGTTTAAGGTTATTTAAGGGGGTATGGAGTTTTCATGTTTTTCATGTTTTTTGGGGTTTTAGTGTTATTAGAGACCATAATTATTTTTTTGTGTTTTTATGTTGTATTTGGTTATTAGGGTATTTATATTTTTTAATGGGTTTTATGATTTTTTGGGTTTCATAGGGTTTTTATTGGTTTAGTGTTTTTTGGGATTTATTGTGTGTTTAGGGTTTTTTAGGGTTATTAGTGTTTTAAAGGGTATTATATGTTTTTATGTTTTTTTGGGTTTTAGGGTTTCTTAGGATATTACAATGTGTTTTATGATATTTAGGCATTTTAGGGTTTTAGGGGTTTTTAGGGTTTTTAGGGTTTATAGGGATTTGGAGTGTAATTTTTATGGTTTCTTGGTTTTTTGGGGGATATTATTGTTTTATAAATTTTTTAAATGACGTTTTAGTGGGAACTAGGAATTTTTTGGTTTTTAGGATTGTTTTAGGGGTTTTTAGATATTTTTAGTGTTCTTAGGGTTTTATGGGTTTATATTGTTTTAATGGTTTATCTAGATATTTTAGGTATTTTTTGACATTTATTGGTTTTACTGTTTTTTTGGGTTATATGGTTTTTACGGTTTTAGGGGGTTTTATTGTAATTTAGGGGTTTGAGGGTCATTTAGTGTTTTTATAAGCATTTTAACGTTTTTATGGTCTAACCTGGTTTTTAGGATTTTATGGTTTTTAAGGTAAATTTGGGTTGTTTTATGGAATTTTTGGGTTTTAAGGATTTAGATATTTATGATTTTTTTGTGTTTTTTAGGATTTTTTGTGTTTTATGTTTTTATGATTTTTTATAATTTTTTCGGTTTTTAGAGGGTTTTATGGTTTCTTTGGGGTTTTAAGGTTTTATAGTTTTAATTTTTATAATGTTTTATGGATATTGATTGGTTTTATTGTTTTTACGGATTTTTATATTATATATTTTAGGATTTTTTGGTTTTTAGGTGTTTTATGGGGTTTTAGTGTTTTGGGGAGTTTTAGATTTTTTTAGGGGTTTTAAGGGTTTTTATGGTACTTAGGGTTTCAATGAATTTTTATGTATTTTATTAATTTTTATGGGTTTTATTGGATTTCGGTCTTTCTAGGATTTTGTGGTTCTTAGAGTTTTTTAGGTTTTTTAATTATTTTAGGGTTTTTATGGTTTTTGGGATTTTAAGAATATTTTGGATTTTATTGTATTTTCTAGGATTTTAGGGGTTTTTATTGTTCTTTATGGATTTGGGTTATTGAATTATTTTTATGATATTTATTGTTTTTCTGATTTCATCAGAATTTTAGGGTATTAATGTTTTTTATCTTTTTAGTGTTTTATGGGATTTATGTTATTTTTTGTTCTTAATGTGTTTAAAGGATTTAGGGTTTTTATTGTGATTAATATCCTATTTGGGGCTTTGGTGTTTTATTATATGTTTGTGTTTTTTATGTAATTTAACTAGAATTATGGGTTTTATGGGTTTTAGGGGGTGGTATGGTATTTATCTTTATTTGGGTTTTTATGTTTTTTTTTATATATTTAAATTTTTATTTGGTTTTAGTGGTTTTTATAGTTTTATGGTTTTTATGTTTTTAATGGGTTTATGGGTTTATAGTTATTTTTAGGGTTTTTGAAGATTTTTTTTGATGATTTATGGTTTCATGGGTTTTAATGATTTTTAGAATTTGTTTAGGATTTTTATTGTTTTTTTGAGTATTTAAATGGTTTCTTTGTGATATAAATTTTTTTACAGTTTTTTTTGTTTGACAGTTTTCATTTGTTTTTAGGGTTTTAACGATGGTTTAATGTTTTTAATGAATTTTATGGTTTCTAGGGTTTTAGATATTTTATTTCTTTTAGGTGATTTTTGTGTTTTTAGGGTATATTATAGACTTTTGGGGGGTTTTATGGACTTTTAGGGTTTTAGGGGTTTTAGGGTTTTTATAGTTATTAGGGATTTTAGGTTCATCAAGTTATTAAGTTTTTTAGGGTTTTAGATTTTTTATTTCCTTTCTCGATTTTGTTGTTTTTTGTATTTTATTGATTTTCTTGGAGTTTTAATTATTTTTGGGAATTCGGTTTTTTGGGGTTATTTTATGATTTTTAGTGTTCTTTTTACGGTTTTATAGGTTGAGGGTTTTTAATGGTTTTATATTCTTCTAGGGTTTTTTGGTCTTCTTATTTTTTTAAGTGGTTTAAAAGGATTTTATGGATCTGTTAGCGATTATAGATTTTTTATATTTTTATGGTAATTAATGTCTTCATATGTTTTCATTGTTATTAGGGTTTTTTGGGGTTTCTTATGGGATTTTTGGGCATTTAGTATTTTCGTTGGGGTTTAAATTTTTTCAGGATTTTATAAAAAGAAATTGATTTTTTAATTTTATTGTGGTTTTTATTATGTTTAAGTTATTTATGGGGGTTTAGAGATTTTATGATATCAGGGGTTTTGGGTTTTTGAGTTTTTAAAATAATTTTAGGATTTTTCGAGGTATTTTTATGACATTTAATGGGTTTTGGGTTATTTAACGGTGTTTATGGTTTTTTATATTATTAAGGTTATTTAGTTTATTCTTAGGGTTCTAGTGTTTTTTGGGTTGTTAGGGGTTTTAGGGTGTTTTAGGGTTTTTTTGGATTTTAAGGGTTTTGAGATTTTAAATGGGTTTTAGGGCCTTGCAGGGGTTTTAGGGACATTTAGGATATTTATAGTTGTTATGGTCTTTTACGTGTTTTTAAGGGTTTCATTGTCATTTCTTTGTTTTAATGATTTTATAGAATTTTATTGATCTATTTCTGTTTTTAGGGTTCTTACGGGTTTTATGGAGTTTTACGTTTTAAGGGTGTTTATGGTCTTTGTGTTTATTGGTATTTTTAGGGGACTGATGTTTTTTTATTGGTTTTTAGTTTGTTTAAAGGGGTTTTAGTGGATTCTATGATTATCAGGGTTTCGATGGTTTTAAGGTGGTTTATGGAATTTGTTTTGTTTTATAGAGGATTTAGGAAATTTTATGTGTATTTAGAGATTTGTGTTGTTTTTTGGATATTTTGAGGGGGTATTCTAGTTATTATGACTATTTTTATTTAAGTTTTTTTATGTTTTTTGTGGTTTTAAGAATTTTAATGTTTTGATTAGTTTTTAGGGGATTTTATGGGTTTTAGTGTTTTAATATCTTTTATGGGTTCTATAGTGTTTTATTTATTTTATAGTTTTTTAGTATTTTGGGGGTTTTAGTGGTGTTAGTGTTTTTATGGTTTTGTAGGGGATTTATGGATTTTATGGTTTTTTTTTCTTTCATATTATTTTTCATGTTTTTGCGGTCTTTGGGATGGGGGTTGTGTTTTTAGGGTTTTCAAGGTGGTAGGGTTTTTGAGTTTTTTGGGTTATAATGGTTTTGGGGGGATTTGGGTTATAGGGTTTTTTTGGGTTTTGGGGGTTGTTTATTGTTTTTTTAGAGATATTATTGTTTTTAGGGTTTTTGATTTTTTTGGGATGATAGTGTTACATGTTTTTAGGGGTTTATGATTTTATGATTTTTTTGGATTTTAGAGTTCTTTTAGGATTATGAAGGATTTTAGGATTTTTTAGGGTTTAGTCCATTTTTAAGGTTATGTTGTGGTTGTAAGGTTTTTTTGTTTTTCATGGTTTTTTTTGTGATTTTTAATTTTTATAGTTTTTTATGGTTTAAAGTTTTCTATATAGTTTTTTTTGTTTTGGTATTTTACAGATTGTAGAGTTTTAATGGAGTTTATGAATTTTAGTGGTTTTATGGGTTTTTATCATTTTAATGTTTTAGATTATTTTATTTTTGTTCAAAAATTTGACATTTTTAGGGTTTTTTATGTTTCATTGAATGTTATGGGTCCTTTAATATTTAGGGAATTTTAATGATTTTATGGGTTTTTATGTTTTTAATGGGATTTATAATTTTTCAAAGGGTTTTATGTTTTCTTAGGGTATTTTGGTTCTTAGGGATTTAATGGTGCTTAAAGGGATTTCTAGGACTTCTTGGAGATTTATATGTTGTTTGGATCTTTGAGCGGGGGCATTGGGTTTATGGGATTTTCTGTTTTTTAGTGACTTGGTGTTTTTAGTTTGTTAGGGTATTTGGTGGTTTTATATTTTTTATTTTTAGTGTTTTAGTGTTTATAGTGTTTTTAGTGTTTCTAGTGTATTTAGTGGTCTTATTGGTTTTGGGTTTTTATGGGTTTTGTAATGTTTATGGTTTTATAATTTTTAGTATTTTAGGGTGTTTAGATTTTTTGGGGATTTAGTTTATATTTCTCATTTTATGTGTTTTTAGGGTTTTTATTATTGTTAGTCATTTTTGGGGTTCCTAGGGGTTTCGGGGGGGTTTCAGGTTTGGGTGTTTTCTATGTTTTTAGGGGTTTTTAATTTTTAAAGTATTTTTGGAGGTTTGGGGATACTTTTTGTTTTTTTGTTCTTTTATGTTTTTTAGGGTTCTGTTTAGTTTTAGGCCCTTTATTAGTGTTTCTAGGATATTAGGGAATTTTGAGGTTTTTTCATTATTAAGTGTGTTTTAGGATTTTAGTGAGTTTTACCGTCTTTTATGGTTATTAGAGTAGTTTAGGGTTTTTGGGTAATTTATGGTTTTTAGGGTTTTTTCATGCATAAGGAGAGTTTTTTGTTTCTTTCTGTTGTTTTATAGTTTTTTTTTCTTTTAGGGGTATTTAAGGTCATTTCTATTTATTAGATTCCTTTAGGTTTTTTGAATCCATTAATGGTTTTTATGGTATTGTGAGACCTATAAATTTTTTTGTGTTTTTCGGGTCATAGAGGTTATATAAGGGGATTTTTATGGATTTTAATGTTTTATTGGTTTTAGGGCTTTTATGGGTTTTAGGGATTGTAGTGATTTTTAGGGGATTTAATGGGTTTCTAATATTTTTTTTATTAAGAATATTTAGGTATTTATGGGTTTCTATTTTCCTTAGGGGTTTTAGAGGGTTTTTATGATCTTGTTTTTTGTTCAGTATATTTTATGGTTTTAGGGGATTTTAAGTGATTTAGGGTCTTTTGATTTTTTTGGGGATTTAAGATTTTAATGTATGTATGGGAATTTGGTTGTTTTCGTGTTTATTTGAAATTTTTTAAAAAATAAGGGTTTTTAGTTTTTTAGGTATTCTATTGTCTTAAAATTTTAGAAAATTTTAGTACTTATTGTTTTTTAATGTATTTTTGTGTTTTTAATTTTTAGGGTCGTCATGGTTTTTACTGATTTTTTAATGAGTTTAATGGGTTTTAGGGTTTTTATGGTTTTAAGAGTTTGTTATGTATTTTTCGGGTTTTCATGGTTTTTAGTGTATTTTGTGATGGTTTTATGGGGTTTTTGTTTTTAGGGTTTTAGGTTTTTATGAATTTTAAGGTTTTTGGGGGATTTAGGGTTTTTAGTTTTTTAGAGGTTTTTATGGGGTTTAAATGGATTTTATAGATTTTATGTATTTTTAGGAATAAAGGGGGATTTAATGATTTCCATGTTTTTATGTAATTCATAGGGGTTTATCATGTCTTTTTAGATGTTTTTATGGTTTCATGGTTTTATTTATCTTTTTTGGATTGATATATTTTTTAGGAATTTTTAGGTTATTGATTTTTTTAACATTTTTATGTTTTTTGAAATATATTTAGTAGATTTTATGGTATTAGGAATTATATGGATCTGAATTCCTTTTAAGCGATGTGTAAGTTGTTTAAGGGTTTTCTATGGGTCATTGGGTTTTATAGTTTTTTTATTTTTAGTGGATTTAGTGTTTTATTTGGTTTTATAAATAATTTTGTGGTTTTTAGTATCTATATAGGGGGCTTAGTGCTTGTATGGTATCATTATAGTTATATGGAATTTTTGAATTTAATGGTTCTATTGGGATTTTACACTTTTTTAGTTTTTAGTGTTTTGTATAGTATTATAAGGTATTTTAATGTTTTATAGGTTTTTTAAAGTTAATTTAGGGGGTATGATGGTTTATTAGGGGTTGTTTATATTTTTAAGGGTTTTTGGTGTTTGTAATGGGTTTTTTATTTTTTATTGTTTTATAGTGTTTTTATGTGACATAATGGCTTTTTAGTTTTCAATAAGAGTTTATATGGATTTTATTATTTTCTTTGGTCTTCAGGGGGTTTTGTTTTCCTATTTTAGGATATTAGAGATTTTACATTTTTTGGGGTTTTGGATATATAACTTGATTTTTATGGTTTCATTGTTTTTAAAGAGTTGATAGTGTTTTATGGGGTTTGGGGTTTGGGGGTACAATGGTATTTACATTTTTTAGGGAGTTTTAAGTTTATAAATTATTTATGGATTTAGGGTTGTTAAGGTATTTTTGATTTTTTAGGTTATTTAGGATGTTCTAGGTGGTCTTTGGGTGTTTATGGTGTTTTAGGGTGTTATATGGGGTTTCAAGGGGTTTTTATAGTTTTTTGGGTTTTTAATTTTCTTAATGATATTTATGGAATTTTAGGGACTTCGTGATTTTTTGGGTTTTAGGGCATCAAGGGGTTTTAGGGTTTGTTTAGGGTTTTAGCACATTAAGGGGTTTCTGGTTTTTATTGTGTTTTTAAAGGTTTTTATTGTTTATAGGGTGTTTTTCAGGGTTCATAGGGTTTTTAATGTGTATTAAGAATTATGGGTATTTTATTGAATTTATAGTGTTTTACGGTCTTTTAGGGGTTTGGGGTTTTCATGGAATTCTAGAGGGTATTAATGGTTTTTAGGTTTTCCTCTGTTTTAGGGAAAGGATGGTGCGAGGCCAGGCTATTCCTGACCCCCCAAAATTATTAAATGAAAAGAAAAGAAGACAAGGGCGAGGTGGGGCCAAACGTACCACACTAAATGACCCTGGACCCCCCCCCCTAGGGCACCAAAACCACAAACCACCTAAATTCCCGAAAAGAAGAAGAAGAAAAAAGAAGAAGCTGGAACTACAAGTCAACATCCACCTCCCCATATGGGTCCCCATCAGCACCATAACCATAGGAGGCATCTGACTCCACAGTCTCCCATTCATATGATTCATATTGTATTAGGAAGAAGGTGTAAAAATCTCTAAGATGTTTCTTATCCACATTTAACTGCGCCTAGATAGACCGGGATCCCCTACCAGTGGAAAAATCCTTAGCCTTTCAAGAGGCTCTCATGGACACAATCCTGGGAAAAGTAGAATAGTCCTTCCTCGACATAATCTTTTGGGGATCTAAGAAGCCCCCTAAAGATTTACTTTCCATCCAATATGGAAAGGCCACCTCTAGAAAGGCACTGTCTTTAATGATCATAGCAATATTATGCGTCATACATCCTCAATCCACCTGGAAAAAAAATCATGATTAGGGATGAAGGAGGCTTCCTGATTTAGGCAATAGTCAGCAAGAACCCTATACTACAACACTCCAGGAACCTCTAGGATGGGTTCCTCAAAAGCCAGACAAGGAGTGGACACCACACCAGCCAAGGCCTACTATAATAGACCCTCCTCCCTAAGCAGGTTGCATTCCTCCATGATCGGTCCCATCACCACGCTATGTACAGTAGCCTCCCCCTTCTCATGATAAAACTGAGCCAAATCACCCTTCAATGACTCACAAAAATACTCACAAGAAAAACCCCCTCATTCACCATCAAAGCTAAAGACCCCTGGCCATGCCACGAGGAACCCTCCATCACCACAAAACATTGCTCCACTGACTCCCCTTTCCCAGGAACCACCCCTGCTCAGCCTCCTCCCCCAGCACCTGACTAAAGTGGGCCACATTTCCCTATTCAAATCCCTCCCCCTACTCAATCACCTTCCCTTACAAAAATATCCCCCTTGCTTAGCCACCACCTCTTTCTATTCCATATCCCCCTTCTCATCCATCCTACCCTGCCTAACTACATAATAAGATTCACCAGCAGAAAATCCGTCAAGAGCCACCACAGGAATTTCTGGAAAGAGGCTAGAAGGAATAAATCCAGCCACACCCTCAACACCATCCTACCAACCTCCACATTTCTATCTACTGACAGAACCTGCACGTCATCTTCACCATTATCACCACAGCTCTAATCCCGCACAATAGCATCAGCTTCAGTGCAGCTATAGGGCCCATTCTTCTTATGGCCAAAACAGATCCCCTTCCCCTTCCTCTCCACATCTCCCAGTTCTTCCATCGTCTCTTGATCCACCACATACCCCTATACCATAGCCTCACCCTCTGTATCAACATACACAGGGCACTCAAACCTATTATATAAGGATGTATCACTCTAATCATGCACCTCCCTTTTCTCAGCATGTTCACCATTAAATCAATCAGCAAATGGACGACACCTGAATTACCCTCCTCATTCCCACTAATATTATTTGTAGTCTCTAACCCCAATCTGAAATGATCATCCCTTACCTCCTCCTTATCACCACCAAAATTAAGATTATCTATCATGAGGTCAATGATGTCCCAAACCTTTTGTTGGGGAGGCAAGCACTGAGTAGCATTGACAGGAACCCCCCCCCCACCCACACCACCAGATTCTAGAATCCTTCGTCATGTCCCACCATAGCCATATTCAAAACAACATATCCCATTGAGCATATCCTATAGAAATGGTCATCATGACCAAGATTCCGAAAAGAGGTACAAAAATAGACACATGTTACAAAGATCACCGGCTTTCTCCATCGGAGCTCCTTGCCAACAACGATCCAGACAATGTCCAATGTCTCCTTAGAAGCATCCACCTCACCAAAATCCATGGGGGTTCCTGGATGGCATACAACCCGAGTTCTTTTTTCCACAAAAAGGATCCTTCCCGCAAGGTTCCCCAACATCAAAATAATAGAAAATATTATGAAGGGGGAAGGATGTTCTGGAAAGATCACCCAAGTATCCACCATTGGAGAATCATGGGCTATGTTAAGATCAAAATTACATTAGAAATGGGAGAATTGGCACCACCGCAATTCTGGGGGGATGCAGACTAGGCATGGATAAGATCATCCTCAGATGAAAGTAAATCAAAATATGGTAGCTATCCAAAAGACCCATCGTAGCACGATCTTGCAGATCCCAACATTGAAAGGAAAATCTTTCAAAAACATCCACTGGGGGTGCCAGCTCACGAAAACAGAAACCAAACTCCACATATGAAAATAAGATATATCAAATAACTCTACAATCAAGAGCGGGAGTTGTGGACATCCTTCATGAAGTCAAAGGATCCTTGGGAAAAGCTCGATCCCTAGAGAATGGTGTAGAAGTTCTAGAGCCGGGAACGAAACAAAAGGTTGATCATCTACAAAATCCAACAAAGGCCCCTCCCCTGTAGTGGGGGGAAGTAGGTGCGCGAAACCCATCATCATCTTAAATGATTTTAGGGGAGGGAGATGTGTAAAACCTGCCATCCATTGTTTTAGAGGGTTGATGGTATTTTATGGTATTTATGAATTTATGGGTTTTCAGATATTTTAAGATATTTTTATGTATTATAGGATATTTAGGGGTTATAAAAGTTTTATTTTCAATTTTAGGGGTTTTCATATTTTTTATATGGTTTTTGGTATTTTAGGAGTTTTGGTTCTTTTCAGGGATTTTAGGTTTTTTCAGGTTTTTTTGGGGGTTTTGGGTTTTTTGGGTTTTATGAGATTTTAGGGCATTAGGGACTTTTGGGGTTTTTATTTATTTTGGATCCATTATGGGTATTTATGGTTTTTTATGATATTTTAGTTGAATTTTATATAATTATGGATTTTATAGGGTTTCTGGTGTTTTTAGGGAATTTAAGGGTTATGGTTGTTAATGGTTTCCTGCATTTTAGGGTTTTAGGGTATTTAAGGTTTTTATGGTCTGTTCAATTATTTAGATATTTTGTGTTTTAAGAATAAATATTATGATTTTTCGTGTTTTATTAGGGGATTAATGGGATTTAAGGTTTTATGGGGTTTTGAGATTTGTTTTCTAGATTTGTTAGTGTTTGTTTGTGTTTTATGGGTTTTGGGATTTCTTTGGGGTATAGATTTTTTTGTTTTTAGAGGTATTTAGTGATTTTTTGAATTTTAAGTGGGTTTTTAGGGTATTTAGGAGTCTTATGGTTTTTGTTTTTTTATGTGTTTTATGTGATTTTAGGGTTATTCATGGGTTTTTAGAGTTTTTAGGGTGTTTATGGTTTTTCTTTTGTATTTTTTTTCAGTTTCAGGGTATTTTTGAGGGTTTTTTGGGTTCATTGATGATTTTAGAGGTTTTAGGGTGGTAATATTTATTCAGGTAATTTTAGAAGACATTTAGTGTTATATTCTTTTGGGGGTTTTAGTGTTTTTATTTTTTAGGGGTTTTTGATTTTTTATATTTTTTTGGATTTTATGGTTTTAGCATTGTTTAGTTTTATACCACCTTTAGGATCTTTTATGTTATTAGGGTATTTTGGGTTCTATGGTTTTTAGAGTTTTCAGTTTGTTACTATTTTATGGTATATGAAGTGTTTTTTCAGTTCATTGTATTTTATAATGTTTTTAAATATTTTTATGGTTTTAAATGGTTTTATTGGTTTTCATGAGTTCTTAAGGGATTTAAAGGGGTTTTATGGTTTTTATGTTTTTAATGGGTTCTTTGGGTTTTAAGGGGGATTAGGGGTTTTTCGAGTATTTTTTGTTTTATTATCTTTTTTAGTTTTTTGGGGGTTTTATGGTTTTCATGCATATTTTAGAATTCTAATATTATATGTGTATTTTGATTTCCCATTATGAATTTTTTTTGAAGAGTTTTATGGTTTTTATGTTTTTATGGATTGTATGGTAGTTATAATTATTTTATGGGTGATAGTGTTTTTTAGGTTTTTAGGGGTTTTGAAAGGCATCTCAAGGATTTTTTTATTTTTAGGATTTTAGGTTTTGTTTTTTATTTTAGAGTTTTATAAGGTATTAATGGGTTTAATATGGTTTCTATGATATTCTTAGTATTTTAGGGAGTTTTATTTTTTAGTGTATTTATTGATATTATGGTTTTTAAAATTGTCTTAATTCTTTTTATGGGTTTATTAGATATTTTAGTTTTTTTGGGTTTTAAGGCTTTTTAGGTTTTTATCATTTTATTGGTTTTTAGTTTTTTAGGTTTTTTTGTGTGTTTTAGTGTTTTTGGCGTGTCTAAGGGGATTGTTTTTGGTTTTTAGTAGGTTTTATAGGGGTTTTAAGGTTTTAGGGTCTTTTGTTTTTGTTTCTTGTTTTTAGGGTTTTCATTGGGTTTTAGTGTTTTTAAGGGGATTAATGGGGTTTTATGGTTTTTAAAGGTTTATTGTTTTCTGTTTTTATTTCTTTTGAGGGTGTCTAGTGTTTTAGGGGGTTTTGTGGTATTTTGGTATTTGGGGGTTTTATCACTTTTTAGGGTTTTTAGGTTTATTTATTATTTCAGAGTTTTATGATTTTTTAGGATTTTTTGTTTTTAGATCATATTGAGATTTTTTGGTTATATTATATTTTTTAGGATTTTTAGGATTTTTATGCTATTTTGGGCCTTTGGTCCAATAACGTTATTTTAAGGATTTTGGGGAATTTTATTAGGGATTTTAGGATTTTTAATTGTTCAATGGGGTTTTTTCAGGTTTCCATTATTGGTTTAGAGTTTTTGGGAATTTTATAGATTTTAGATGTTTTATTCTTTTTTATTAGTTTGAAATTAATTTTAGGGTTATAAAGGGGGTTTATGGGGTTTTAGGGTAATTTAGGGGTGTTAGCGTATTTATGATTTTCTTATGGGATCTATTGTTTTTGGCGGTTTAGTTTTTTTAAGGTTTTTAGTATTTTTTTAATATGTTTAGTATATTTTATGTTCATATAGGTTTTTTTAGTGTCTTTATGGTTTTATGTATTGTTATTGTGTTTTATTAGTATTTAGGGATTTTTTGTGTACTTTTTGGGGTCATTCGCTATTATGGTCTTTTAGGGGGGTTTGGGGTTTTTGGATATTTTATATTTTATATTAGTATTATGATTTTTAGGGGTATTTTAGGTTTTTTGGGTGTTATTTTCTTTTCTAAGTGTTTTATTATTTTTATGGTTTTATTGGATAATAGAAGTTTTAATGGTTTTAGAGTTTTCAGGTTTCTATGGAATTTTTAGTCTCTTTTAGGATTTTTAGGGTTCTTTTATGGGATTTGGAATTTTTTATCATCTAGGGGTGTTAGGATTTTGTATGGATTTAGTATTGTCTTTTTTAAAGGGTTATTACTAGTTTATGGGTCTACAATTTCTTATGGTTTTTTCTATGATGTTCAAGGTTTTTAGTGTTTTCTGGTTTTTTCTTAGTGATTCATTGATATTTTTGTGTTTTTATTGGGTTTTAGTGTTTTAGGAGATTTTAAATTTGTTAGGGTAACAAGGTTTTTTACGGTTTTTAGGATTTTTTGGGATATTATGGTTTTCTAAGTTTAATGGATTTATTATTTTATGAGTTAAAAAATAGGTTTTTTATGAATTTAGTATTTTTTTGATTTTATTATTTTTTATGGTTTTTAGGGTGTTTAGTTTTTTTTTCTTTTCCTGTTTTATATTTTATTGTTATTTTTGGGGGGTTTATGTTTTTTATGGGTTTTAGGTTTTTTTAGAATTTTTTATGTTTTTATGTATGTTCTGAATTTTTAAGTGTGTTTATTATTTTTAGGGTGTGTTTTCGTTTTTAGGAAATTTTTTGATTTTTAGATGTTTTATTATTTTTAGTCATTTGAATGGATTAATAGTTTTTAGGAGGTGTGGTTTTCTTTTTTTTTACACAGGGGTTTTGATCATTCTTAGGGTTTTATGGTTTTTATGTTTCTTATAGGGTTTGATGTTTAAGGGTTTCTTTTTTTTAAGATTTTATGGTCATTTATAGTTTTATGGGGTCTTAGGTTTTCTAGATGTTTCAGGTCATGAGTGGTCTTTTATAGCTTTTCTGGGGTTTTAAGGTATTTTCTTATTTTAGTGTTTTATGTATATTATGAAGTATTATTGAATTATAGGGTTTTTAGCGTTTTAGTGCCTTTTAAGATCATATGGGATTTTATGGTAATTTAAGGGTTTCAGGTGGTATAATTTTTTTTGTGGGTTTTGGGTTTTTATTGTATTTTAGGGGTTTTGTTTTTTTTTTGGAATTTTAGGTATTTTAGGGTCTTGTAGAGTTTTTATGGTGTTTATGTGTTTTTAGTGTTTTAAGTGTTTTTCTACCATTTTAGTTTTTTAGAGTATTCATGTGTTTTTATGAATTTAAAATATTTTCTATGGTTGTTATAGGTCTTTTTGAATTTTAAAGATTCTTTAACATTTTGGGAATTTTCTTTATTTTATGGGTTTTTTAGCATATAATGGGGTTTCCATGATTTTTCCGTTTTTTATGGATTTTTATGGTTTTGGGTTCCTAGGGGTATTAGTTTGTTTAAATGTATTTATAGGTCTTCATATAGATTTATGGGTCATTAGGATCTTTGAGGGGGTCTTTGTTTTTTATGGGTTCGTCGGGATTTTAGGGTCGTTTAGGGGTTTTTAAGGTTTTCAGTGGCTTTATAGGTTTGAAGGGTTCCATTGTGTTTTTTATGTTTTATGTGTTTTATTGGTTTAGGGATTTTAGGGATATTGGTTTTTATATTTTTAGGGGTTTTATAGTTTTAAAAGGGAATTTGTATTTTTTTAATGGTTTTTTGGAATGTTATGATATTTTGGGGTTTTAAGGGATTTAGAGTTTTCTTAGTTTTTTTGTGTTTTGAGCGTTTTTAGGGTATTTTGTTGTTTTATATTTAGAGTTTAATTTAGTGTTTTAGTTTTTTTAGGGTATATAGTGGTCTTATTTTTAAGGTTTTTTATGGGTTTTGGGTTGATTATGGTTTTAGAATTTTAAGTGTGATTTGGGTGATTTGAATTTTTAGGGGTTTGGGGGATATTTCACCTTTTATGGGTTTTTAGGGGTTTTATTGTTTTTATTAATTTTTGGGGTTTCAATGTGTTTTGGTGTTTTTATGGGTTTTGGGTGTTTCCTACATTTTTATGGGTTTTTAGTTTTATAAGATTTTAGGTGTTTCCGTTTTTTCAAGGGGTTAATGTATTTTTAGGATTTTAGGTGTTTAATCGTTATATTATGTTTTTAGGATTGTTGTGGGACTTTGTGTGTTTTATTTTTTTAGGTTTTTGTATAGTTTTAGCCCCTTTTCATGTGTTTTTGGGGTTATTTGGTTTTGGGGGGGGGGGGTTTAACTATGTTTTAGGGTTTTAGGATGTTTTGCAGACTTTTAGGGTTTTTAGGTTTTTTAAGTTTTTCTAGGTAATTTATGGTTTTTTAGGGTTTTTCATGTATTTGGGGAGTTTGTGGTTTTTTGGGGGTTTATTGTCTTTTTTTCATTTAGGGCTGTTTCGGGTTATTTTGTGTTTTTAGGTTCTTTTAGGGGTTTTATACTCATTTAATGGGTTTTAAGGTTTTTAGTGACCTATATTTTTTATAGGGTTTTTGGGGTTTTAGGATTATTAGGAGTTTTAGGGTTTATAGGTATTTTCAAGGGATTTAATTATTTTTTATATATTTTTTGGTGTATTGGTATTTTTTTGAATTTACGGGGTTCTAGTCTGCCTTATGGGGTTTATAGTGTTTTTAGGATTTTGTTGATTATTTAGTATAATTAATGGTTTTAGGTTATTTTATTGGTTATTAGGGTCTCCTGATATTTTTTTGTGTTATTAGGGTTTAGGGTTTTGAATGTTCATATGGGTTTTTAGGTTTTTTTTCATGTTTATCTACGTTTGGTATAAACTTTAGGGTTTTTGTGTTTTAGTGATTCTATGATTTTAAAATTTTAGGAAAATATATGTTTGTTGGGGTTTTTTCTTTTTAAGGTTTTATGGTTTTATTATGACTTTTTGGGTTATTAATGATTTTTAGATATTTTTATTATTTTTATGATTTTTAAGGGTTCTAGGGTTTTATATGGTATATAAATTTTTTTAGGGATTTTTGTTGTTTTCATGGGTTTTTGGGTACTTTGTGATGGTTTTTGGGTTTTAGGGTGTTTAGGGTTTTATTGTTTTATGGGTTTTTAGTTTTTTGGAGGGATTTAGTGATTATTGGGTTTTAGAGGTTTTTATGGGGTTTAAGGAGTTTTTTCAGTTTTTATGTATTTTGATGAATTTAGAGGGATTTGATGTATTCAGTGTTTTTATGTTATTTATCAAGGATTATCAGGTCTTCTTAGGTGTTTTTTGGTCACATATTTTTATTTATATTTTTTAGGTTTGATGTATTTTTTTAGTAATTTTTAGGGTTTTGAATGTTTTAAAGGAATTATGTGTTGTAATAGATTTTTGGAGGATTTTACTGTTCTCAAGATTTTATGGAATTGAATTCCATTTATGGGATTCATATGGTTCGTTAGGGTTTCTTAGGGGGATTTGTGGTTTTTATAGTTTATTTATATTTTTAATGGTTTTAGTGTTTTGTTAGGTTTCATACATGTTTCTGGGGATTTTGGTATCTTTATTGGGGTTTTAGTGATTCTAGTCCATTTTTCGTGTTTTATGTGTTTTTTGGATTTAAGGGTTCATTTTGGGATTTTACACTTTTAGATTTTTTAGTGCTTTTTATTGTATTATATGGTATTTCAAAATTTTGTAGGGTTTT
Source organism: Viscum album (assembly GCA_963277665.1). NCBI lineage: Eukaryota > Viridiplantae > Streptophyta > Magnoliopsida > Santalales > Viscaceae > Viscum > Viscum album. Next base: position 1,691,926,163 of record OY728120.1, read on the forward strand.
ATAGGGTTATTTTTGGGGGGTTTAATGGTTTGTTAGGGGTGTTTATGTTATTTTGGTTTTATTTTGGTTTTTTGTATGTTTTATTTCTTTTCAGTGTTTTGTGGGCGAAATAATGTCATTTTGGTGTTTAATAAGAGTTTCTAAGGGTTTTAGGATTTTATTTTTGTTTTAGGGTGGGTTACTATTTTGTGATTTTAGAGCTTTTACGATGTATTGGGTTTTGGATATTTAAGGGGTTTTATGGTTTTATGGTTTTTAAATATTTTTTAGTGTTTTAGGGGTTTTTTGGTTCTATATGATCAATTCATTTTAGATTTTTTAGGGGCTTTCAATTTTACATTATTTTGTTTTTTCGGGTTCTTAATGTATTTTAATGTTTTTTTGGGTATTTGGGTTGCCTTATGGTTTCTTTGGGGATTTAGGGTGTTATATGGTGTCTTATGGGGTTTAATGGGTTTTAATATGTTTTCAGGTTTTTTTGTGTATTTATGATTTTTAGGGAATATTAGGGACTTTCTAATTTTTATGGTTCTAGGCCTTTAAGTAGTTGTAGGGTTTGTTTATGTTTTTGTCACATTAAGGTTTCTATACTATGTTTCTTGTGTGTTTTATTGTTTTTACAATTTTTTGTGTGGTTTTTGGGTTCATTAGGTTTTTATTGTGTATTAGGGTTTTATGGGTATTTTATGGTATTTATAGGGTTTTAGGTTCTTTTAGGGGTATTAGGGTTTTTAACGCCTTAATGAAAATTTAAAGATCGAATGGTTTTTAGTTTTTTCTCTGTTTTAGGGGGGTTTACGGGATTTTGTTATTTTTAGGAATTTAGAGGTTTTCTATTATTTTTATGGATTTTTAGAGAATTTATTGGTTTTTAGGATTTGTAAAGGTTTTTTTCAGTTTTAATATTTTTTCATCTTTTTAGTGTTATTTGGCTTTTTGGGGGTGTTGGTTTTTTTTTCTGGGTTTTTATATTTTTTGGTGTTTTTTGGGTTTTTTGGTGTTTTTGGGTATTTAAGTGTATTTTGGTCATTAGGGTCATTTAGTGGTATTTTGTATTTAGGATCCATATTTTTGATTTAATGGTTTTTATGATATTTTAAGGTTGTTTTTTGTTTTTAGGGGTTTTATAGAATTTTTTGAGTTCCTATGGGCTTTAATAGATAAGGTTATTAAGGGATTATAACATTATTATGGTTTTAGGGTATTTATGTTTTTTATGGTCTATTCAATTTTTTTGATTTTTGTGTTTAAAGGGGGAATATTTATGTTTTGAGTTTTTTGTTATGGGTTTTTGGGGGTTTTAGGGGTTTTAGTTTTTTTCGGGGTCTCAGGGTTTTCTTATGATTATATTGTGGTTTTAGGGTTTTTCAATGGTTTTATTTCCTTTTTAGTGTTTTCAGGTTACTATAGGGTTTTTAGGATTTTGGGCGTTTTGATGGGGTTTTAGGCTTCAGGGGTTTTAAATTTTTTTAGGTGGTGTAAGGGTATTTAATGTGTTATATGGATTTTATAGTGTTTGTAGCTGTTAAGGTGTTTTTGGGTCTTTTATGGTTATAAGAGGTTTAGTGTTTTTATGTGTTTTATGTATTTTATTTCTTTTAGGCCTTTTCGGGGTTTTAGGGTATTTATAGGGTTTTAGGGTCTTTTAGAGGGTTTCAGGGAGTTTTTAAGTATTTTATTTGATTTATGGGTTTTTAGTGTAGTTTAATGTTTATTTCTAGTTTTTCATGATTTAGAGTTTTTAGGGTTTTTAGGTTATTTAGGGTTTTTAGAGTTTTGGGGGATTTTATTATTTTGGTGTTTTTATTTTTCAGTGTTATTTATCATTTAGTGGTATTTTTTTTGGTGTCATTATTATTTTTAGTGTTTTTAGTAATTTTATGGTTTCTTTACTTTTAGGGCATTTAGTATTTTCAGGGTTCAAATAGGGTTTTGGATATTTTAGTCTATTATTAGATGTGTCAGGATCTTTTTAGGTTATTAGTTTTTTTATTGTATTATTTACATTAAAATTTTCTTAGGGGTGTTAGTATTTTTAGGGTTCTATGCATTTATGCGTTTTAGGATCCATTTTTATTTTAGGTTTCTTTATGTTTTTTTATGTTTTTTGTGTTATTATCATCTTATGGGGTTTTAGGCTTAGAGGATGTTTAGGTATTTTTGGATTTTTCAATTTCGATTGGTGTTTTTACTGTTTTCTATTGTTTTTTTGGTTATCATGTGGTTTTATTTACTAAATATATTTATAGATTTTTTAGTTTATGGGGTTTTAGAGTATTTTTTTCGTTATTAAGGATTTTAGATATTTTAGTATTTTTAATAGTTTTTATTATTTTTAAATATATTTATGATTTCAGAGTTTTTTGGGTTTGTATTGATTATTTATGGCATTAATATTTTTCTGGTTTTTATTTTGTAGAAATTTTAGGGGCTTTCGAGTCATTTAGTTCTTTTTCTTTTTTTTGGGTATTTTGTGATTTTTGTGGGGTTTTAGGTTATTTTAGTATTTTTTTTATTATAGGAATTCATGGGGTTAATTTATTAGGTGTGTATCGTTTCTAGTGTTTTTCAGTTTTAATATGCATTTAGTCATTTTAGGGTTTTAGGTGTATTTATGGTTTTCTAGTGTTTTTAGAGTGTTGTTAGTGTCTTCAAGGTTTTTAGTTTTCTTCGGGTTTTTAGTAGGTTCCATGAACTATTAAAATTTATAGGAGTTTTTTGTGTTTTTTAGGGTTTATGAGGGTTTTAAGGGTTCAGATTTCTTTTAGGGTCCTTTACGGTTGATTGTATTTTCTTGGTTTTTTTGGTTTTTGGGGGTTTTAAGGGGTTTTCTTTTTTTGTTGTTTTGGTGGGTGTTATGGTTTTATAGGGGTTTAACAGGTTCTATGGGGGATTTATAGTTTTAGTATACTTTACGTGCGGATATTATTTTCCTAATATTTAAAGTTATTAGGGTGTTTTTTTGGTATTTTATGGAATTTATGATTTTTTATGGTTTTTAGTGGTTTTAGTATTTTTAGGTTTTTCCTATTATTGGTTGGGGGAATGAGGGTCATTTTGTGTTTTAAGTGTTTTAGAGTGGTTTAAGGGTCTATTAGGGTTTTCATAGTGTTTTTTTTTGTATTCGGGGTTCATTAATTAGTTTTATAGTTTTTAAGGGTTCTAGGGTTGTAAGGTATTATTAAGGTTTATGGTTTTATTATGGTCATCAGAAAATATCATGTTTTATGAATTTTTAGAGTTTTTAGAGGATTTAATGGGATTTAGTGTTTTTTTATTTTTAGTGTTTTGTTTTTAAAATTCATTTTTATTATTTTAGGGTTATTTATGGATTTTTAAGGATTTAAAGTTTTATGGTTCTTAGTTGGTTTAGGTTGTTTTGTGGTTTTAGGGGTTTTAGGGGTTTTAGGGGTTTTAGATGTTTTTAGGTCTCTCATAGGGGTTTAGGGTTTTTATGTGTTAATATTTTTTGTGTCTACAATGGGTTTCTAATGGATTTAGGGATTATTAGATTTTTATGATTTTTAGGGTTCTTAGGGGTTTCAGTGGTTTTGGGGGTTTCGATGGCTTTTTAGGTTTTTCTCTTTTTAGGGGATTTGGTGTTTTCAGGGATATTTATGGATTTTATTGTATCTAATGTTGTTAATGGAATATTTTGAATTTAATAGTTTTTGAGTTTAGTGTAATATTTCATATTTTAGTGGTTTTTAGATTTTTAATGATTTTAGGGATACTAGGGTTTTAGGGGGTTTGGGGTGTTATGGCCTTCATAAGGTTTTTTGAGTATTTTTTGGTTTGTTATTGGTTTTTTGGTTTTTTGGATTTTTATGTTTTTTTGGATTTTAGGGTTATTTAGACTTTAGGGATTTTAGTATAATTTGTTTCAGATATTTATGGGTTTTATGGGTCCTTGAGGGTATTAGTGTTTATAGTGGTTTTAAGGTTATTTAAAATTATAAACTATGTTGGGTTATTTTATAGTTTTTATGGTTTTACAGGGTTTCAAGGGTACTTATTGTTTCATAGGGATTTTGTGGGTTTCCATTATGTTCATTTTATAGGGTTTTTTGTGTTATATTTTTTTAGGATTATAGTGTTTTTAGGGGTTCCGTAGTTTTTTAGATTTTCATAGGGTTCTTTAGTTTTTTAGTATTTTTATGAATATATGGTTTTTTAGATTTTAGTTATTTTTATTATTTTAATGTTTTAATTGTTTTACGGTTCATAGTCGATTTAATTTTCTTGTGTATTTTAGCCATTTATATATTTTTAGGGGTCTTTTATAATTTTTAGCATATTTAGGGGTTTTATCATTCTTAGAGTCATGAGGGGTTGTATAGTTATTTAGGGTCTTAGGGTGTTTTAGAGTTTTTAGTGGTTTTGGGTTTTGAATATTTTATGGTTTATATGAGTTTTTGTTTTTGGGGGGTTTTAGTGTTGGTTAGGGTTTTAATGCCTTTTTAGGTATTTAATGTTTTAGTGGTTTTAAGGGTGTTTATGGGGTTTTATAGGTATTTTGGTTTTTTTGGGTATTTAGGTTATTTTTTGAGTATTGTCTGTTCTTTTAGTGTTTTTAACGATTTTTAGGGGTTATAGGGATTAAGTGGATTTAACTATTCTTAGGGGTTTTAAGGTTTTTAGTGTTTTATGAATTTAAGGTGTTTTAGGTATTTCAGGCTTTGGGGGATTTAGGTTATATTTGGGGTTTTGTGTTTTTTATGTATTCAGGTGTTTTTATTAATTTAATGCATTTAAGGAGTTAGGGGTTCTATTGTTTTTTGGGGGGTTGGGGGTTTTAGTGATATTAGGGTTTGTAATTTTTTTATTGATTTTTTTTGGTTTTTGATTATTTTGTATTTTTTTCTGAGTTTTTTAGGGTTTTAATTGTTTTTCAGGTTTTTAGGTGATATTTGGTTTTCATGGGTTTTTGGGAGGGTTTATGGGGGGTGAGAATTATTATTTGTGGTGGTATAGGTTCTTTGGTATTTTTGGGGTTTTATGGTTTTTAAGCATTTTAGAGGTTTATTTGGGTTATTTTGTTTTAGTGTTTTTACTGTGTTTAGGGTTTTGAGGATTGTAATGGTTTTTATGTTTTTATAAATTTTTTCTGGGGGTTTTTTATTTAATTTATAGTTTTTAATGTTTTTTAAGATTTGATGGGTTATGGGGAATTTTTGTGTTTTTTTAGTTTGTTTTTTTTTCAGGGGTTTAGTGAATATTTAGTAATTTTAGGTTTCATAAGGTATTTTGGGTCTTTATGTCCTGTTATGGTTTTTATGGGTTTTAGGGTTTTTAGGGGGTTTCGGGTTTTGGGGTTCTTAGGGTTCTTGGTCCTTTTATGGGATTTAGGGTTTTTATAGTAGTTTATGGGTTTTAGGAGTTGTAGTGTCTTTTAGGGGTTTTGGTGGGCTTTGGGGTTTGGGGCATTGGGGTTTTAAATGATATTATGATCATTTACTAGTTTTGGGGGTTTTATGGTTCGTTAGGGGTTTTAGTGGCTATTATGGTCTTTTATGGTTTTTACTGTCATTTATGGTTCTTTAGGTTTTCAGTGTTTTTATTATTCGTTAGGGATTTTTGGGTTTTTATGGATTTTGTGTATTTGAAGTTTTATATCTTGTAGAGTTTTTATGGATTATATTGTTTTTTCATGTTTATAGGGGTTTAAACTTTTTATTTTTTGGTATTTAAGGATTCTTATGAATTTTATTCATTTTTAGGGTTGTTTTTAATTATTTATGTTATTATGGGTTCTTTAACATTTAGGGAATATTTGGGATTTTAGGGGGGTTTTAAGTTTTTATTGGGTTTTTAAATGTTTTTAGGGGTTTTATGGTTTCTTAGGGTTTTTTAGTTCTTAGGGACATAGGGTGTTCTAATGGATTTTTAGGCCTTCTTGGGTATTTATAGGTTGTTATGATATTTGAGTGGGGCTCTTTGGGTTTTATGGATTCTTTCGGTTTTTATAGTGTTTTGGGGATTTTAGGGTATTTAGTGGTTTTAAGGGATCCAAGGGTTCCATGGGATCATTAGGTTCTAGGGGTTTTGATGGTATTATTGTTATTTAGGTTTTTAGGGTTCTTATAGTATTTTTGGTTTTATGGGTTTTACAGTCTTAAAGGGCTTTGGGTTTTTTTTTGTTTTTATGGATTTTTGGGATTTTTATGATATATAGGGGTTTTAAGTCATTTTGTGTTTTTTTTTGTGTTTATTGTTTTTTGGGGTATTTAGTTGTCTTATATTTAGTGTTTTTACTGAATTTTTGTTTTTAGTGTATTAATTTTATTTAGTGGTCATAAATTTTAGTGGTTTTATGGGTTTTGGGTTGTTTGTGGTTTTAGAATATTTAGTTTTGTTAGAGTGTTTAGTGTTTTAGTGCTTTATAAGTTATTTCACATTTTATATGTTTTTATGGGTTTTATTCTTTTAGTCAATTTTTGGATTCGTAGTGTTTTTGGGGTTTGTATGGGTTTTGGGGATTTTCTTTGTTTTTAAGGGTTTTCTACTTTAAAATAGATGTACCTGTTACGGTGTTTTCATGGTGTTTTTGTGTTTCTATGATTTTAGGGGATTAATGGATTTCTTAGAATTTTCAAATAGTATTGGGTTTTTATGTTCTATTATGTTTTCTAGTGTTCTGTATAGTTTGTGTCCCATTTCATGTGTTTTAGTGGTTTTTGGGTGTTTTTGGTTTTTTATCTATAACAATGTTTTTGGGTTTTAGGAAGTTTTAAGGTCTTTTAGGTTTTTCAGGGTTGTTTAGGGTTTTGGGGTAATTTATGTTTTTAGGGTTTGTTCATGTGTTATGGGAGTTTGTCGGTTTTTGGTGGTTCTAGAGTTTTTAGTGTCTTTTGGGTGTATTTAGGGTCATTTCAGGTTTTTAGGTTCCTTTAGGGGTTATAGACTCCTTGAATGGTTTCTATGGTTTTAAGTGCGCTATCGGGTTTTTAGGGTTCTAGGATTTGTAAAGGTTATATGTGGGTTTTTAGGGTTTTTATAGTTCAATTGGTTTTAGGCATTTTAGGGGATTTAGGGTTTTTGTGGATTTTCTGGAGATTTAACAGATCTATGAGTTTTAATGGTATATATGAGTTTTATAGTTTTTGAAAAAAATATTGTAATCCATGTTTTAGGGGTTTAGTTTTCTATTTTATTTTGAGATTTTAGAGTTATTTTAGTTTATTGTAGGATTTTAGGGGTTCTTAGGGTTTTGTACATTTCTTAAGGTTGTGTTGTGGTTTTAAAGTTTTTTAGGTTTTCAGGGTTTTTTGTGTACTTCAGGGTTTTTATTTTTTTTTATGGTTGATTTTTTTTTTGGATTTTTGGTTTTTGGGGTTTACAGCTTCTATATATTTTATGTAGTTTATTAGTTATTAGTGTATTTAGAGTTTTTATCATTTTAGTTTATTCGGGTATTTAAGGATGTTTCTAATTTTTTATTGGCTTTCAGGGCTATTTTAGCTTCTTTTTTAAACTTTTTGGGTTCTTTAACATTCGGGATATTTTTGGGATTCAGGGGTTTTTAGGCTTTTAATTGGTTTTAAAAGATTTTCATGAGTTTTATGGTATCTTTTTGTTTTTTGGGTTTTATGGGGTTTTAGGGTTTTAATGGGATTTTTGTATTTCTTGGAGATTTATAAGTTATTAGGATCATTGTGTGTGTGTGTGGGGGGGGGGGGTCATTGGTTTTTATGAGTTCATCGGGTTTTGTGGTCTTCTATGATATTTTAGTGAATTTTTGGGTTATATGGGTTTCAAGGGTTACATTGTTTTGTTTGGTTTTAGGTGTTGTTATTGTTTAAGGGTTTTAAGGGTTTTAAGGGTTTTTACATTTTTTGAGGAGTTTTATGGTTTTAATGTGATTTAGGGTTTTTTGGTTTGTTATGAATATATGGGATTTCATTGACATATATGGTTTTAAGGTATTTAATTATTTGGAGTGTTTTAGTGTTTTAAGTGTGTTTCTAGATTCTATTGATTTTATATTTTGATCATTTTTTGTTTTTTTAGTGTGTTTATTGTATTTAGTGGTATTATTTTTTAGGGTTTTTATGGGTTTTTGGATTTTTATTGATTTAGGATTTTCAGTGTTTTTGTGTTGTTTGATTTTTTTAGTGTTTTAGAATATATTTCACCTTTTATGAGCTTTTTGGGATTTTATATTGTGTAGTAATTTTTGGGGTCCCTTGGGGTTTTCAAGGTTTTCCGGGTTTTTTGGGTTTTAATGGTTTACCATTTTATGAGGGTCTAAGGTATTTTGGGGTATTCAATGTATTTTAAGGTTTTTAAGATTTTAGGGGTTTAATGGGTTTCCTAGGTTTTTCATATGGTTTTGGGTTTTTATGTTATTTTATGTTTTTAGGGATTCGTATAGTTTGAGTCCCTTTTGAAGTGTTTTAGGGGTTTTGGGTTATTCGGGTTTTTTCGTTTTCAAGGGTGTTTTGGGTTTTTAGGGGGTTTAAGTTTTTTATTGTTTTTAGGGTTGTTTAGGTTTTTTGGGTAATTTATGGTTTTTTGGGTTTGTTCTTGTATCAGGGGAGTTTGTGGGGTTTTGCGGGATTTAAAGGTTTTAGTGTCTTTTCGGGGTATTTATTTGATTTCTAATTTTAGGTTCCCTAATGGTATTTAGACTCCATTAATGGTTTTTTATGGTATTGAGTGTCCTATATGGTTTTTAGGGTTTTTGGGTTTTAAAGTTTATATAGGGGGTTTTAGGGGTTTTTATAGTTCTAGGGGTTTTAGGCATTTTAGGTGTATAGTTTATTTTGGGATTTTTAGGGGATTTAATGGTTTCCTATTGTTTTTTCAGTTTTTATGATTTTTTAGGTATTTCTGGGTTTCTAGTGTTCCATATGGGTTTCATATGGGAATTTGGATTTTGTTTTATATTTAATAAATTTTATGGTTTTAGGGGATTTTAACGGTTTTTATGGTATTTTTATGATTTTTTACTTTTTAGGTTTTAGGCAAGGAATATGTGAGGGTCGAGCTATTCCCCCCCCCCCCCAAATTTATTAGAAATGAAAAAAGAGACACAACGACAAGGTAGGGGAGTGGTAAATCAAAGCACACCCAAAAACCCTTTACAACCCAAGATGAAAAACACCCAAAAAAAACCAAAAAAGAAAAAAGAGAAAACTCACAAATCCAAGCAGCCACCACCAGCATCCATCATCAACCTGCATCCAGAAGCTCACAGCTATCCAATGACCAGTATCTACGATCACAAAAACCAGCATCCATCACCAGGCACCAACAGCAACAATCACTCCCCATCAATTAGCCACCATCACCAAGCACCAGAAACTCGCACCCAACAGCTCCCATTCGGATGAAACCAGTTAAACCAGCATCCATTTACTCCAAAACTAACTTATATCACCTCCTCCCAGTACGATCCAAGGCTAGCAAAAAAACAACAGCGCCAAACCCTAGACCATCCACAGACATCTTCCAGAACCAAGGTCTCCAACGTCCAGCATGACTTTCCGCACAATGCACACAGGCTGCAATAAACGACCAAACTTTCTCATCATCACAGTCAAAAATACGAATTAGCAGATTCGACAAACCGAGAACCATCCCAGCTAAAAGATCAAGGGGAATAAAACTCCAGCACCCTCGACCAATCAAAAACAAACCAACCACATCACAGAAGGACACATACCTAATGGAAAACATGACCCAGCAAACCATAGCAAGCCCTTGATCAGCAACATGAAACAGACCTATGGGATCAGAAAAAAGAAACTACAACTTCTTCAAAAGCCGAAGCCAAGACGGTCTCAATCGCACCTCCTGCAACCTTTGAGCAGTTCTTGAATCCCCCATCATAGCCTCAATCAGGAAATGCCTAAAACCACCACATGGCCATAAAATCCACCAATAGATAGCCACTCCCATATTGATGCTGCAATTTCTTGCCTCGTCGTGACTCCATACAAACCTCCTAAATCCAAGAAACACATGAAGTGGTAACGTCTCCAGAAAACCAGATCTCACCTCAACATCATCGATGGATTCTATATTTGTTGTGGCTGAGTTAAAACACCACCATTCCCAGCCAACACATCCCTTTCTCGAGTCGCATGAAAGGCCTGGGCCCAGATCTGCCATAGACAGACCAAAACAACACTAGTACAAACCGATTTTGTCCTTCTTCGACTCTCGTGATGGTTCTTCCAAAGCAATGCCAAACTGCTTCTAGGCCAAGCCGGCTCCACCGAAGCACGAGCAGATCCATCCATCACCACACATCCTCAAGCACAACACCAATGAAGAGGACCGCTTCCCATTCGAAGCATGATCAAGCCGGGAGAAGAGGTCGCCATGGGGAAGACCACTAGGGAATGAACACGGCGTCAGGAGACAGATCCCAGGAGAGAGCACCAACTTGAGAATTGTTTATCACTTTTTAGGTTTTAGGGTTTTAATGATCTTTTGTGTTTTTAGTGTTTTGGGGTTTATTTACGATTTCTCAAAAATTAAGGGTTTTTAGTGTTTTACAATTTCTATGTTTTTATAGTTTTGGTGACATTTAGGTTATTATGGGTTCTTTGGGGATTTGATGTTTTTTATTGATTTTTGGTGTTTTTATAGTTTTTAGGGTTATCAAGGATATTTATAGAATTTTAGTGTTTCTTACATGTTTTAAGGGTTTTAGATATTTTTTAGTGTTTATAAAGTTTTTTTAGGATTTCTTTAGGATTTTCATGGTTTTAGGGTATTTTTGATGGATTAAGGTGTTAGGGTTTTTTTGATATTTTAGGTTATTATGGGATTTAAGGTTTTTTGGTGTTTAACATTTTGAGTTTTTTGGAGGTTTTTAATGTTTTTAAATGGTTCATATATTTTATATGTATTTTTACAAATTCAGGTGGTTTTGATTTTTTCAAGGTTTGATGTCATTTATAAGGGTATAAAAGGTCTTTTTAGGTATTATTAGGGTTTCATGGTTTTATTTATCTTTCATAGGATTGATATAGTTTTTAGGAATTTTTAGCATATCTAGGGTTTTATGGGTATTATTTTTTTTAATGATATTTAATGAATTTTAGGGTTTTATGAATTTTTTGTATTTTCTGTCATTTTACGAGATTCTTAGGCTATTTAAGGGTTTTTATGGGTTTTTTAGTTTTGATTGTTTTCAGTGGATTTAGTGGTTTTTCTGGTTTTATAAATATTTTTAGGTTTTTAGTATCTATATAGGGGTTTTTGGGTTGGTTGGTTATTTTTTGGGTTTTATGGATTTTTAGGATTTCAGGATTCTATTTTGGGATTTTATGCTATTTTGTTACATTATGATTTATATGATTACCTGTATTTTTAGTGTTGAAATATTTTTAATTGATTTATGATGTTATATATGTTTTATTGTTTTTAGGGATTTTTAGTGTTTTTAGTGGTGTTAGTGTTTTTACAATTTAGTAGGGGATTTAAGGTTATTTATGGTTTTTGTGGTTTTTATGTGATTTTAGGTGTTATAGGGTATTTGGGGGGGTGGGTTTTTTAGGTTTTCATGGGGAAGGGTTTTAACAGTTTTATGGGTTTTAATGGTTTTGGAGGGGTTTGGGGTTTTATAGTTTTTGGGTTTTTGGTGTTGTTTATTGTGTTTTTATAGTTTTTGTTTTTATAGGGATTTTTAATTTTTTTTATAGTGTTATGTGTTTTGAGGGAATTTTTTAATTTTTTGCTTTTTTCAATTTAGAGTTATTTTTGTTTTTTAAATTTATTTTACATGTTTTTAGGGAGTTGGGCATTTCTTAAATTTGTGTTGTGGTTTTATGGGTTTTTTATGTTTTCATGGATTTTAGTGTAATTTAGTGATTTTAGGGGTTTTTATCATTTAATTTATTTTTTTTGGTTATTGGGGTTTTATAGCTTCTAGAATTTTTATGTTGTTTATTGGGTTTTAGGGTTTTTTGAGTATTTAACATTTTATTTTATTACACTATTTAAGGATTTTTTTTAAAAAAATTAACTTTTTAAGGGTTGTTTTAGCATTTTTAAAAATATAAGGGTTCTTTAGAATTTATGTAATTTATGGGATGATAGGGTGATTTAGGTTTATAATTTGGTTTTAAATTTTTTTATGGATTTTATGGTTTCATAGGATTTTTCGGGTTCTTAGGGATTTTAGGGTGTTTAAAGGGAGTTATAGGTTTTCATGCTGATATAGAGGTTTTTAGGATATTTGATGGGGGTCATTGGGTTTTATGGGGTTTTTGGGGTTTTATGGTATTTTAGAGGGTTTTAGGGCATTTAATGGTTTTAATAGATTAAAGAGTTGCTTTGGGTTTTTTTAGGTTTTAGGTGTTTTTGTTCTTTTAGTGGTTTTTTGGTTTTTTGGGTTTTTATAGTTTTTTTTTTGTTTTTAAGGGGTTTTAGAGTTTTAATGGGATTAAGGGTTTTTATGGGTTTTTTGGGATTTCATTTATATGTAGGTGTTTTAATGGATTTAATTATTTTTTGTGTTTTAGTTTTTTCAGTGTTATCGGAATATGTAGTGGTTTTTATTTAGTGTTTCTTAGTGTTTTAGTGTTTTTAGTTTTTTAGTGTATTTAGTGGTCTTAATATTTGGGGGTTTGATGGGTATTGGTTTATTTATGATTTTAGCATTATCAGTGTTTTTAGGGTGCTTAGAGTTTTTAGGGTTTTAGAAGATATTTCACCTTTTATCGGTTTTTTGTTGTTTTAATTTTTTATTCATTTTTGGGATGTCTTGGTATTTTTTGGTTTTTAGGGGTTTTGGGGGTTTTCTGAGTTGTTATGGGTATTTTTATTTTATAAGGGGTTTTGGTGTTTTTTGTGATTTCAATGTTTTTTATGGTTTATGAGAATTTAGGTGTTGAATGATTTTCATAGGATTCCGGATGGTTTTGGGTTTTTATGTTCATTTATGTTTTATATGGTTCTGTATAGTTTGAGTCCTTTTTCAACCGTTTTAGGATTTTTGGGACTTTTTGGGATTTTTTGGTCTTAAAGATTTTTTGGGGTTTTAGGGTATTTTATTAACTTTTATAATTTTTCAGGTTTTTTGGTTTTTGGGTAATTTATGGTTTTTAGGGTTTGTTCATGTATTAGATTATTTTTTGGTTTTCATGGTGTTTTAAAGTTTTTAGTGTCTTTTAGGGGTATTTAGGGTCATTTTGGGTTTTAAGGACCAAAAAGGGGTTTTATACTCAGTTAATGGTTTTTATGGTTTTCAGTGACCTATAGGGGCTTTTACAGTTTTTATAGTTTTTGGGTTTTAGGCATTTTTAGGGTTTTGGGTTTATATATATTTTCATGGGATTTATTGGTTTTCTATTATTTATTAGGTTTTTATGATTTTAGGGCATTTTGGGGTTTCTAGTGAGCTATATTGTTTTTATAGGGTTTTTAGAATTTTGTTGTCTTTCTTGTAAATTTTATCATTTTAGGGGCTTCTAAGGGTTTTTAGAGTCTTTGTTGTTTTTTTGTTTGTCAGGGTTTTGGGGTTTTTAATTATAGTATGTTTTTTTTAGATTTTTTGAGATTTATTTACAATTTTTAAAAAATTTATATTATTTAGTGTTTTAGGATTTTTCTTCTTTTAACCATTTTAGGAACATTTAGGTTTTTAGGGATTTTTTGGCTTTTAATGTTATTTTTGTTTTTTTTTCCATCATACGGTTTTTTGGGTTATCAAGGAATTTTAGATATTTTTATTGTTTATTTGGGGATTAAGTGTTTTAGATAATTTTTAAATATTATAGAGTTTGTTAGGGATTTTTTTTTGTGATATTCATGTTATTAAGGGTATTTTGTGATGTTTTTAGGGTGTTAGGGGTTTTATTTTTTTAGGGTATTATGGGTTTTATGATTTTTTTATTTTATAATTTTTAGTGTCTTAGTTTTTTAATTGGTGTTTAAACGGTTTTTATTGTTTTTATGTATTTTTACAAATTTAGATGGTTTTGATATTGCTGTGTTTTTGTCATTTATAGGGATTCATCATTTCCTTGTAGGTATTTTTTTGGGTTCTATGGTTTTATTTATCATTTTAAGGATTGATATAGTTTTTTGGGATATTTAGGTTATCTAGTTTTTTAACAATTTTATGTGTTTTGAATGAATTTTAGAGGATTTTAGGGATTATGAAATTTTATGGATTTGATTCCATTTTAAGGGATTCATATGGTTTTAAGGGGTTTCTATTGGTCTTGTGTTTATTATATATTTTTAGTGGTTTGAGTGTTTTTATAGGTTTTATACCCTTGTTTATGTTTTTTATTGTCTATATAGGTGTTTTAGTGTTTTTATGGTATTTTTATGGGTTTATGGATTTTCAGAATTTAAGGGTACTTTTTGGGATTTTACGCTTTATTGGTGTTTATGGGTTCGTAGGGTTGTAGTAGTTTTTATGGGTTTTAGGATGTTTTATAGGTTTTATTTTTTATAGGGATTTTGGGGGGATAGTGATTTTAATGTTTTTGTAGGGGATTTAGGTTTGTAAGGGTTTTAGGTTTTTTATGTGATTTTATGGTTTTTAGGGCCTTGGGGGGTTAGGGGTTTTATAGGGTAGGGTTTTTAGTGTTTTATGTGATTTAATTGTTTTGGTTATTATGGTTTTTTTGGGTTTTGGGGGTTTATTATTGTGTTTTTAGAGTTTTTATTGTTTATAGGGTTTTTGAAACTTCTTTGGGTTTATAGTGTTTCGTGTTTTTAGGGGTTAATTATTTATGGGTTTTTGGGATTTTAGAGTTATTTTTATTTTTTGATGTATTTTAGGAATTTTTAGGGTTTGGTGCATTTCATATGGTTGTGTTGTGGTTTTAAGGATTTCTTAGGTTTTAATGGTTTTTAGTGTCCTTCAGGGCTTTTTGGATTTTTGATGGAATGATTTTTTTTTTGGGATTTTGGGGTTTTATAGATTGTAGAATTATTATGTTTATTATTTGTATTTATTTATTTCTGGTTTTTAAATATTTATATTTTTTAATGGATTTTAGGTTTCTCTGAATTTTTAAGGGTTTTAGAGTTGTTTTATCAATTTTATAATTTTACGGTTTTGTTAAAAATTAGGTAATTTTTGGTCATTTATAGGTGTTTTAGGTTTTTCAGGGGGTTTTAAACGACTTTTAAGGGTTTTATGTTTTCATATGGATATTGGGTTTGTAGGAGTTTTAGGGTGTTTAAAAATATTTCTAGGTCTTCTTGATGATTTATGTGTTTGTTAGGATCCTTCAGGGGGGTGTCATTGGTTTTTTTGGGTTATACGGGTAATTATGGTCTCTTAGGTGGTTAGGGGGCATTTAGGGGTTTTATGGGTTTTAAGGGATCCTTTGTATAATATTTTTTTAGGGGTTTTAATTGTTTTTGGGATTTTAGGGTTTTTGGTTTTTTTAGGGGTATTAGTGTTCTAACGGGATTTAGGGTTTTGTTGAGGTTTTCATGTTTTTGGGATTTTTAGGATATTTAGGGGTTTAAATGGATTTAATTATTTTTATTTTTTCAGATTTTTTACTATTTAGCGTATTGTATAGTTTTATATTTATAGTTTTTTATATTTTGATGGTTTTAGGTCTTTTAGTGTATTTAGTGGACATATTTTTTTGGTGTTTCATGGGTTTTGGGTATTTTATGGTTTTATAGATTTCAGCATCTTTAGTTTGTTTAGAGTTTTTAGGGTTTTTGAAGATATTTCACATTTTAAGGGTTTTATTTTTTTTCTTTTTTGGGGTTTATAGGGGTTTTGGGGTTTTTAGAGGTAGATGTGGTTTTCTGTATTTTTTAAGGGATTCCCATTGCCTAAGGGTTTTAGGAATTTTCGAGTTTTCAAGGAGTTTTTCGGTTTTTGGGATTTTAGGGGTTTAATTTTTTTCAACGGTTTTTATGATGGTTTTGGGTTTTTATGTTCTTTGAATTTTTTAGGGTTCTGTATAGTTTGATTCAATTTTCAATAGTTTTAGGGGTTTTTGGTGTTCTTTTGTATTTTTTGGTTTTTAATGTTGTTTTTTGGGTTTTAGGGTGTTTATGGGCTTTTATATTTTTATGGTTATTTATGATTATAGGGTAATTTATGGGTTTTATGGTATGTTAATGTATTATGGGGCTTTTTGGGTTTTGGGGGTTTTAGATTTCGTAGTGTCTTTTAGGGATATTTATGGTCATTTCGTGTTTTAAGGACCAATTAGGTGTTTTAGACTCCATTTTTTGTTTTTTCATTTGGAGTGACCTACTTGGGTTTTTTGGTTTTGGGTTTTTAAAGGTTATATAGGGGTTTTAGGGTTTGTATTGTTTTAGGGGTTTTAATAATTTTAGGGTTTTAGCGTTTATAGAAAAATTCAAGGGATTTAATGGTTTTCAATTGTTTTTTGGGTTATTATGAATTTTTTCTATTTTGGGGTTTCTAGTGAACCTTATGGGTTTTATAGTGTTTTTAGACTTTTTATATTAAGTAAATATTAGGGTTTTAGGGGATCTAATGTTTTTAGGGTCTTTTGATGTTATTTTATGTTTTTTCAGGTTTTAGGGGTTTTAATGATCGTTTGGGTTTTTAGATTTTTTGGGTTATATTCAATGTTTTTATAAATATTTGGGTTTTTATTATTTTAGGATTTTTATATTTTTTCTATTTTAGGTACTTTTTTGGTTTTTATGGGTTTTGGGTTTTTAAAATTTTACTGGTGTTTTTCTGGTATTTAGGGTTATCAATGATTTTTAGAGATTTTAGTGTCTTTTACAATTTTTTTGGTTTTTAAGAATTTTTAGGGTTTATACAGTTTGTTAGGGATTTTTTTGGGCATTCATTGGTTTTTATTGTATATTGTGATGGTTTTAGGGTGTTAGGGTTTTTATTATTTTTGCATATTATGGTTAATAAGATTTTTTGGGGTTTACCTCAATTAGTGTTTTAGAGGTTTTTATGAGGTTTTTATGAGGTTTAATGGGTTTTTAGAGTTTTTATGTATTTTTACGAATTTAGGTGGTTTTGATGATTTCAGGGGTTTTATGTTATTTATAGGTGTTTATTTAGTATTTTTAGTGTTTCATGGATTTAATTGTTTTTTTAGAATTGATATAGTTTGTAGGAATTATTAGGGTATCTTTGGTTTTAACGGTTTTATCTTTTTGGAATGATTTTGAGTGGATTTTTAGTTTTTAGGAATTTAATAGATTTGATTCCCATTTAAGGGATTCTTAGGGTGTTTAAGTTTTTTCTAGGGGTTTTGTTGTTTTTATATTTTTCTTCAATTTTTACTGGTTTCAGTATTCGGTTAGGTCTTATACAAGGTTTTATGTTTTTATTAACTATATAGGGGTTTTAGTGTTTGTAGTGTATTCTTAGGGTTTTATGTCTTTTTAGGATTTAACGGCTCTTTATTGGGATATTACTCTATTTTTGGATTAAACACTTTATGGTTTTTCACAGGTTTTTTTTGGTTGTAATAGTTTTAAAGGGTTTTAGGATTTTTTAGGTTTTACTGTTTTTATGGATTTTTAGGGTTTTTAGTGGTGTTAGTGTTTTTACAGTTTTGTACGTTATTTATGTTTATTTATGTTTTTGTGGGTTTTTATGTGATTTTAGGGTTTTTAGGGTCTTAAGGGGGGTATGGGTTTTTAGGTTTTTATGTGGGTAGGGTTTCCATTGTTTTATGGGTTTTTATGGTTTTGGGGGGTTTGTGGTTTTAAGGATTTTTTGGGTTTTGGGGTTGTTTATTCTATTTTTAGAGATTTTATTAGTTTTAGGGTTTTGAAAATTTTTGTGTTTAGAGTGTACTTTGTTTTTATGGGTTTTGGTTTTTATGGGTATTTGGATTTTAGAGAAATTTTATTTCTATGTAGGATTTTAGGGTTGTTTAGGGGTTGGTGCATTTCATAAGGTTGTGTTCTGGTTTTAAGCATTTATTATGTTTTCGTGGTTCTTAGTCTGACTTTGGGTTTTTTTTTTTGATTTTTATGGTTTAATATTTTGGTTTTAGGGATATTGGGGTTTTATATGTTATAGTTTTTTTTATATTGATTATTGGATTTTAGTGTTTTTAGTGTTTTTAACATTTTATTTTTTTATG
Organism: Viscum album; assembly: GCA_963277665.1. Lineage (NCBI taxonomy): Eukaryota > Viridiplantae > Streptophyta > Magnoliopsida > Santalales > Viscaceae > Viscum > Viscum album. Next base: position 1,691,944,198 of record OY728120.1, read on the forward strand.
GTATTTAATAATTTTTTAAAATTTTATGGGGTTTTAGGGTTCTTTTAGATATTTAGAATTGTAAGGGTTCTTTAACATAATGTTAATTATTCGGATTTTAGAGGGTTTTTAGTTTTTTAACGAGGTTTTATTGGTTATTTAGGGGTTTTATGGTTTCTTAGGGTTTTTGGGGTCATAAGGATTTTAGGTTGTTTAAATTGTTTTCTGGGTATTCTCAGGGGATTTATAGGTTTATTAGGATCGTTGAGGGGGTGGTCTTTGGTTTTTATGGGTATTTCCGGTTTTTATGTTATTTTAGCAGGTGTTTGGGAATTTGGGAGTTTTGAGGGTTTTGAGGGTTCCTTTGGGTTTTTAGGTTTTATGGTTTTTTTATTATAGGGTTTTAGGGTTTTTATGGGTTTTATAGTTTTTTCTTGTTTTTTAGTGTACTAGGGTTTTAAAGGGATTTAAGGTTTGTTTTTTTTTTTGGATTTTTATGATATTTACATGTTTCAATAGATTTAACTATTTTGAGTGTTTTACAGTTTTTAGTGTTTTTAGGGTATTTAGTGGTTTTATATTTATATTTTATTAGTGTTTTAGGTTTTTTAGTGTTTTAGTGTATTTTTTGTTTTTATTTTTTAGGTGTTTTATGGGTTTTCAGTTGTTTATGGTTTTAGAATTTTATGTGTTTTAGGGTTTTATAGTTTTTGGGGTGTCATAATATATTTCACCTTTTATGGGTTTTTAGGTGTTTTATTTTTTTGGTCAATTTTTGGGTTCTCAGGTGTTTTGGGGTTTTTATGGGTTTTGGGGTTTTTCTGAGTTTTTAGGGGTTTCTACTTTATAAGGGTTTTAGGTGCTTTTGGGGTTTTGAAGGTTTTGTTGTGTTTTTGTGATTTTGGTGCTTTAATGTATTTCTTATGTTTTTCGGATGGTTTTGGGTCATTATGAATTTTTATGATTCTAAGGGTTCTGTGTAGTTTGAGTCCCTTTTCAAGTGTTTTAGGGGTTTTTTGGTTATATTGGTATTTTTGTAGTTTTAACTGTGTTTTGGGGTTTTAGGGCATTTTAAGGTCTTTTATGGTTTTTAGGGTTCTTTAGGTTATAAGGGTAATTTATGTTTTTAGGCATTGTTCATGTATTAGGGGAAGTTTTTTTTTTTTGGGGTATTTAGATATTTTAGTTTCTTTTAGTGCTATTTAGTGGAATTTTGGGTTTTTAGGTTCTTTTAGTGTTTTTAGGATGCATTGAATGTTTTTATAGTTTTGAGTGTCCTATAGGGTTTTTAGTGTTTTAGGGTTTTAATAGTTATATAGGGTTGTTTTAGGGTCTTTATGGTATTAGGGGTTTTAGGAATTTTAGGGGTTTAGGGAATTGGGGGATTTTTAGGGGATTTAATAAAATTCAACAGTTTTTTGGTATTTTATGATTTTATAGGTATTTTGGGGTTTGTATTATTCTTTATGGGTTTTATAGGGTTTTTAGGATTTTTTTGCCTTTTTAGTAAATTTTATGGTTTAAGGGGATTTTAAGGGGTTTAAGAGGCTTTCGATGTTTATATTTTTCAGTGTTATTGGGTTTATTGGAATTTTTGGGTTTTTTTACGTTTTTTTTAAATTGTATTGTTTTTAGTGTTTTAGGATTTCAATGTTTTTATAGTTTTTGGGAATTTTTGGTTTTTATGTGTTTCTTGGGTTTTAATGATTTTAATGATTTTTTTGGTGTTTTATGGTTTTTATGTTTATCAATGAATATTTAGATATTTTTAGTGTTTTTTCATGTTTTAAGGATTTTAGGAATTATTTAGGGATTATAGAGTTTATTTGGGATTTTTTGGGTTTTTCATGGTTTTTCAGGTATATTATGATCGGTTTTGGGTGTTTGGGTTTTTAGTGTTTAAGTGTATTATGGTTATTAATGTATTTGGGGATTTATATTTTTAGTGTTTTTGATGTTTTGAGGGGTTTAAAGGGTTTTTAGAGTTTTTATGTATTATTAAGAATTTAGGTGCTTTTGATGTTTTTAGTGTTTTTATGTCATTTTTAGGTGTTTATAAGGTATTTTTAGGTATTTTTAGGGTCTCATGGTTATATTTATCTTTTTTAGGATTGATATTTTTTAGGAATTTTTTCAGAATCAAGGGTTTAAATGGTTTTATGTTTTTTGAATGATTTTTAGTGGACTTTAGGGTTTTAGGAATCTTATGGATTTGAGGTCCTTTTATGGGATTCTTAGGGTGTTTAAGGGTTTTCTCGGGGTTTTGGGATTTTTTATGTTATTTTTTATTGTTATTGGTTTTAGTTTTTTGTTAGGATTTATACATTTTTTTTAGTTTTTTGTATCTATATAAGTGTTTTAGTGTATGTAGGTTATTTTTAGGGTTTCATTAATATTTAGGCTTTAAGGGATCTTTTTTGCGATTTTACACTTTTTGGGACTTTATGCTTTATGGGTTTTAGGGATTTAAAGGGTTGTAATAGTTCTTATGGGTTTTAGGAAATTTTATTGGGTTTTTTGTTTTTAGGTATTTTAATGGTTTTTTGGGGTGTCAGTGTTTTGTAGGGTATTCGATGTAATTTGTGGTTTTTGATTATTTTAGTTGGTTTTTAGATTTTTAGGATTTTGGGGGTGTATGGTTTTTAGGGGATTGTGTTTTAGAGTTTTTTGGCTTTTTATTGTGGGGTGGGTGAGTTAGGTTTTAGGGATTTTTTGGGTTTTGGGGTTTTTTTATTGTGTCTTTAATGTTTTTATTCTTTTTATAGTTTTGGAACTTTTTTGGGTTTATAGTGTTCCTTGTTTTTAGTTATTTTCATTTTTATGGTTTTTTTTTATTTTAGAGTTATTTATACGATTTTAGGGGGTAATAGGTTGTGTTTAATTTCATAAGGTTGGGTTGTGGTTTTATTTTTTTTTAGGTTTTCATTGTATTTATTAGTCTTTAGGTTTTTTTGGGTTTTTATGGATTTTTTGTATTTGAGGTTTCCTATCTTGTAGAGTTTTTATGGATTATATTGGTTTTTCGTGTTTTTAGGGGTGTAAACATTTTATTTTTTTGGTATTTAAGGATTTTTATGAATTTTATGCATTTTTAGGGTTTTTTTTGTTTTTTATGTTATTACGGGTTCTTTAACATTTTGGGAATATTTGGGATTTTAGGGGTTTTTTTAGGTTTTTATTGGTTTTTTAAAGGTTCTTTAGGTTTTTTATTTTTTCCTAGGGTTTTTTGGTTCTTAGGGATTTAGGGTGATCCAATGGATTTTTAGGCCTTCTTGGGTATTTATAATTTGTTATGATATTTGAGTTGGGGTCTTTGGTTTTTATGGATTCTTTGGGTATTTATAGTGTTTTTGGGGATTTTAGGGTATTTAGTGGTTTTAAGGGATCCAAGGGTTCCTTGGGGTCATTAGGTTCTAGGGGTTTTGATGGTTTTATTGTGATTTAGGATTTTAGGGTTCTTATAATTTATTTGTTTTTAGGGGTTTTATATTTATAAAGGTCATTGGGTTTTTTATGGATTTTTGGGATTTTTATGATTTATAGGGGTTTTAGGGGATTTAATTCATTTTGTGTTTTTGTGTTGTTTGTGTTTTTTTGGGTATTTAGTGGTTTTATATTTAGTGTTTTTACTGAATTTGTGTTTTTAGTGTATTTATTTTATTTAGTGGTCATAACTATTAGGGGTTTTATGGGTTTTGGGTTGTTTATGGTTTTAGAATATTTAGTGTTTTTAGAGTGTTTAGTGTTTTTAGTGCTTTATAAGTTATTTCACATTTTATGTGTTTTTAGGGGTTTTATTGTTTTAGTCAATTTTTGGTTTCCTAGAGTTTTTGGGGTTTTTATGGGTTTTGGGGATTTTATATGATTTTAAGGGTTTTCTATTTTAAAATGGATGTAGCTGTTATGGTGTTTTCAGGGTGTTTTTGTGATTTGAGGGGATTAATGTATTTCTTAGGATTTTCAAATAGTATTGGGTTTTTACGTTCTATTATGTTTTCTAGTGTTCTGTATAGTTTGTGTCCCATTTCATGTGTTTCAGGGGGTTTAGGGTGTTTTTGGTTTTTTATCTATAATGATGTTTTTTGGGTTTTAGGGTGTTTAAGGTCTTTTAGGTTTTTCAGGGTTTTTTAGGGTTTTTGGTTAATTTATGTTTTTAGGGTTTGTTCATGTGTTATGGGAGTTTGTTGTTTTTGGGTGGTTCTAGAGTTTTTAGTGACTTTTTGGTGTATTTAGGGTCATTTCAGGATTTTAGGTTCCTTTAGGGGTTATAGACTCCTTGAATGGTTTCTATTGTTTTAAGTGCGCTATCGGGTTTTTAGGGTTCTAGGAGTTTTAAAGGTTATATATCAGTTTTTAGGGTTTTTATAGTTCAATGGGTTTTACTCATTTTATGGGTTTTAAGGTTTATGTGGATTTACTGGGTTTTTAACAGTTTTATATTATTTTATTTTTTGTCATGAATTTTTAGGTATTTATGGGTTTCTGGTGTGCCTTATCAGTATTATAGTGTGTTTAGGATTTTGTATTATTTTTAGTAAATTGTATGGTTTTAGGGGTTTTTAACGGTTTCTAGGGACTTTGTTGTATTTTTGTTTTTTGTAGGGTTTTAGGGGTTTTAATGGTCGTATTGGATTTTAGATTTATTGGGTGTTTATCATTAATTTTTAGAAATTTAGGGGTTTTAGTGTTTTAGGTTTTCTATTTTTTATTGGTTTTGGTACTCTTATGTTTTTGGGGGGTTTTGGGTTTTAATGTATTTTTGTTATTTTTTTGGTTTTATGGTTTTCGGGTTATCAATTTTTTCATTCATTTTTAGTGTTTTTTATGAGTTTTAAGGGTTTTAGAGTTTTTATAGGTTTTCTAGTGATTTTTAGGTTTTTTTAGGCTTTTCATATTTTTTAGTGTATTTTATGTTATTTTTATGGTATTTGGGTTTTTAGTGTTTGAGGGTATTATGGGATTTAAGGTTTTGGGAGTTTAGTGTTTACAGTTTTGGGAACTCTATGGATTTTATGACCTTTTGAAGAATTCATATGGTTTTTAAGGGTTTTATAGGGGTTTTATAGTTTATTTATATTTAGTAGTTTTCGTGTTTTGTTAGGTTTTAGATATTATTTTAGGTTTTTTTAGACTCTATATAGGTTTTTTTTGTGTTTGTAGGGTATTTTTAGGGATTCATTGTTTTTTAGAATTTAGGGGATCTCTTTGGGATTTTATGCTTTTGGGGATTTTATTCTTTTTTATCGTATTATTTTATATTTCACAATTTTGTAGGTTTTATGTAGGGTTGTTTTTTGGTGGTTTAATGGTTTTTTAGGCATTGTTTATGTTTTTTTTTGTGTTTTGTGGTTTTTCTTAATTTTTTATGTTTTTGTGTATATTAGGTCTCGTAATGGATATTTATTTTTCTCTAGGTTATCTAGGGGTTTTTGGATTTTCTTTGGGATTTAGGTTTTTTCCCTATTTTAGGACTTTTATATATTTTACAATTTTTGGGGTTTTAGAGATTATATAGGTTTTCTGGTTTTCATGTTTTTAAAATAATTTAGAGATTTATGGGTTTTGGGGTTTTAGGAGTTCAATGGTATTTATAGTATTTAGTGATTTTTTAGTTTTTATGTTTTTTAGATTTTTTAGTGTTCATAACTTATATTTTATGTCATATTTTTTTTAGTGTTTTTAGGTTTTCATATGATGTCATAGGGGTATTACAGTGATTTATTCTGTCTTATTGGGGTTTAGGGGGTTTAATTGTTTTATTTTTTTAGTGTTTTTATGTTTTTTATTGAATTTTATGTAATTTTGGAATTTTATGGTTTTAGGGATTTAAAGGGGTATTTAGGGTTTGTTTCTGTTTTTATCAATTTAAGGGTTTTTTCTTCATAGGTCTCTTACGGTTTTTAATTATCTTTTAGTGGTTCATATGGTTTATTATGTGTATTAGGGTTTTATTGGTATTTTATGGAATTTATAGGATTTTTTTGGCCTTTAAAGGTTTCATGGTTTTATGGATATTTTAGAGACCATATGATTTTAATGGGTTTTATAGTTTTTCTCTCTTTTAGGTGGTTTTCATTTCTAGGGAATTTATTAATTTTGGGTTTTTTTGATATTTTTTTGATTTGTCCAAAAATTAGTATTTTTAGGGTTGGTAATGGTTTTTTGGGTTTTGAGGTTTTTTTATATTTTATTTTATATTTGTTGTTTTTTAGGGGATTTGGTTTTTTCGAGGTATTTTGGTTTTTTGGGGTTGTTTTGGGTTTTTTGGGTAATTTGGCATTTTGGGGGGTTTTAGTGTTTTTTTATTATTTTTATCATTTTTTGGGGTTTTATATGTCTTAATGGGTTTGTGGTTTTTTATGAGTATTATGGTATTATAGGGGTTTATAGGTTTTTACGGTTTCATGGGGTTTTGAGAGTTTTTCGTGGGGTTGTGTGGGTTTTTTGTGGTTTATAGTTTATAGGGTGTTTTTTGGGTTTTAGTGTTTATCAGTCTTTTTATGGTTGTAAGGGGGGTTTGGGGTGTTTTTATTTTTTGGGTGTTTATGGGTTTTAGGGTTTCAAGTATTTTTAAGGATTATTAAGGTTTTAAAGGGTTTTAGGTGTTTAGGGTTTTTTCAGTTATGAGGTTTTTACGATTTTCATGATTTTTATGTTATTTTAATGTTTTGATAGGGACATTTATGGTTTTTAAGTGATTTATGGTTATTAGGGTCTATTAGGGGTTTTAGTGTTGTTTAGGGTTATTAGGGTGTTTTTAGTCCTTTTAAATTATTAGTAATTTTTAGGGTTTTAGTATTTTTTTAAGTGGTTTTAGGTTATTTTGGGATTATTATCATCCTTTCTGGGTTCTCTATTTTTTGGGTCATTTTGGGTTTTCCAGGGTTTTTAATTATTTATTATTTATGTATTTTTAGGGTTTTGAGGAGTTTTTTGTTTTTATTCATTTTCCAGATTTTTATATTGGGTTTTGGGTTTTTAGGGGTTTTCGATGTTTAGGTTTTTTAGGATCATCATAGGGTTTGTCTATTTTTTAGAATATATTGGAATTTTAGGGACATTTAGACTTTTAGATTTTTAGAAGGATTATATGGTTTTTGGGTCCTTTCAATGATTTATTTTGGTATTTTTGGTCTTTAGGGGATTAAGGTTTTTTAGAGGTTTTAGAGGTTTTAGTCTCATTATAGAGTTTTAGCATCGTTTAGAATATTTTGGGGTTTTCTAGGTTCTGTTATGGGTTTCAATGGGTTCGTCGGGTTAATATATTATTGGTGGGTTTGGCTATTTAATATTTTTAGGTGTTTTATGGTCTTTAGGGGTTCTATATTTTTTCGGGTCCTTTATGGTTTTTAGGGACCTTTAGGGTTTTTTAGTGTTTTTAAGGTCATTTAGGGTTTCGTGGGTTTTGTGTTTGTTATCGGATTCTTAAAGGTTTTTAGTGTCCTTTAGTTCTGTTTAGGGGTTTTAAGGTTGTACAGTCATTTTTGGTTTGGGTTTCTTTTATTCTTTTAGGGACTTTTACTTTTTTTGGTCCCTTATGTATTTTAGATCTTTTTGGGGTATTTTTGGAATTTAATAATTTTATGGTCTTTCAGGGGTTTCATGGGTTTTAGTGTATTATTGATTTTAATGTATTTAGGGCCTTTTAAATTTTTATGGTATTTTTTGTCATTTAGGGATATTTAGTGTCTTTATAGTCTGTTAGTGTTTTTATGGTCTTCAGGATGTTCTTGGTTTTTTTGGATTTATTAGGTGTTTTAGGGGGTCTATAAATTTTTTGGGAGTTTTAGGGGGTTTTTTTATTGGGGGTCTTTAGGGTTTTCAAGGGTTTTAGGGTACTTTATGGTTTTTAGAGGTTTAAAGGGATTTATAAAGATATTTTATAATTTTATGGGTTTTTAGAGTGTTATAATTTTAATAGATTTTATAGTTTTTATAGGGGTTTTATGGTTATTAAGGTTCTGGGGTATTATAGTGTTTTTGTGGTTTTCTAAAAATTTAAGTACATTTGGGATTTTAATGGTTTTATTGGTTTTTAGTGTTTTATATTTTCTTTTACTATTTAGGGTTTAAATTGGTTTTTTGGATTTTTAGGGTTTTTAATGTTTTTAGGGTTCTATTTGGGGTCCTCATTTTGAGATTTAGTGTTTTTCAGTATTTTAGGGTGTCTTTGATTACTTACAGTCATATGGGTTTTTAAAGAATATTTTATTTTGAATTTTTAGTGATTTTAAAGCATTTTATTTCTTATTTTGAGTTTTTAGTTTTTAGGTTTTTCTACTTTTTATGGATTTTAAGGATTTTTTAGGTTTTTAGGGATTTAATATTTTTCATTGGTTTTTGTGGATTTGGATATTTTTTATGATTTTAGGGTTTTTTTTTAGTTTTAAGGTATTGTTATTTTTTTAGGGTTATACATGTTTTTATGGTTTTGGGGGATTCTATGGTTTTAATGGAATTTTATGTATTTATTTGTTTTTAGGGTTTCAAGGTGTTTTTTGGAGTTCATAATATGTTTTAAGAAATTTTAGGGGTTTTATGGTTTATATGGATTTTATGTTTTTATGGGTATTAGTATCTTTAAGGTGTTTGAGGGTTTTAGGGTTTTTTTGTGGATTTTAAGGGTTTTTAGTTTTTAATATTTTTGTGGTTTTAAGGGTTTGTATGCTTATCTTTTGTTTTTTAGTTTTTTTATATATTTTTATTGTTTTTAGGATCTTCATATGGATTTTATAATTTTTAAGGTTTTTTATAGATTCTAGGGATTTTAGATTATTTATGTTGTTTAAGGATTTTCATGTATTTTAATGTTTTAATACTGCATTAGGGTCATTTATTGTTTTTAGAGGTTTCAAGATCCATTAAGGTTTTTTGGTTAATTGGGGACATTATAGGTTCTTATTGTTTCAATTGGTATTGTGGGGATAACAGATATTTTGGGTTTTAGGGTTTTTATTATTTTTAGGGTTAATGGTTTTAGGGTTTCTATTTTTTTGGAGTTTATAGTGTTCATTATGATTTATTAGGGGTTTTAGGGTTTTTACTATTGTTCAAGGTTTTGTGGGATTTTGAGGGGTTTTTATATTTTATTAGTGGTTTTTATATTATATGTTATATTATGTTCTTGAAAGGTTTTTATGGTTTTCTTGGTGTTATAATGGTTTTCATATGGTTTTAATGGACTTTAGAATTTTCTATCATTATTATGTTTTTAGGTTGTTTTTAGGGGGGTTTGGGTCTTTTTAGTATTTTAAGTGTTTTTGGGGTCTTATAGATTATTACGGTTTTAAGTGGGGTTTGTGGTCTTGTATTAGTTTTTTTTAGATTTTGTGGTTATTATGGTTTTTAAGGTTTATTGTTTCAGTATTTTTTAGTGTTTTAAGGGTATTAGTGGCTTTTAGTGTTTTTGATAATTTTAGTAGATTTTGCTGTCTCATTAGTTTGTTATGTGTGTTTAGGAGTTTTATAAGTAATTTTAGGGATTTTAGTTTTCTAAGAGTTTGAATCGTTTTTTTGGGATTATGGGTTTTATGGTTTGAGGGTTCTTTTGGGGATTTTGAGGTTCATTTACGGAATATTATGGTTTTAGGCTTTGAGGGTTTTATATGGTTTTAGGGTTTTTAGGGTTTGGTATGGAGTTTTAGAAGTTTTGTTATTTTTTTAGATTTTGATAGTGTTTTTAGGGGTTTTAGAGTTTTTTTGTGTTTTTAATGTTATTATTGTTTTTAGGGTTTAAAGCATGTACTTAGGCTATTATTAATTTTATTCTTTTTTGTGGTTTTATTCGATTGATAGTGTTTATAGGGGTTTTGGTGATTTAAGGGTTTTTTGGGTTTTTTGGGTATTTTATGGTTTTAAATGGATTAAATGGTTGAACTATTTTAAGCAGTTGAAATATGTATTAAGGGGATTTAGTGATTTTTCATTTTTGGTGTTTTTTGGTATTTATGGGTTACATGTTGTTTTTTGAGTTTCTTGGGTTTATTGGGAAGGGTCTAATTCGGGTTTTCTAGGATTTTGGCGTTTTAGGGTCTTTTAGAGTATCATAGAGTGTTTTAGACATTTTATCTATTGACTGTCTTTTCTGTGGATTTTGGGTATGTATGTATTTTAGTGGTTTTGTGGTTTTTTCATGTTTTTTTGTATTTAGTGGTTTTTTGGTTTTTTTCATGTTTTTGGGGTTTTAGTGCTTTTTATGGTAATTTTTGTTTTTACGGTTTTTGGAGTTTATAAGGGTTAAGATAATTTTTAGTATTTATTGGATTTCATTGGGGATTTAGGGTTTTAAATTTTCTCAGGGATTTTAAGGTTTTTTTTTTGGGATTTTATACTGTTTAGGTTTTGTACAGTTTTAAGGGATTTTTAGTGATTTAGATTTTTTTAGAGAATTAAAGGGTTATAGGGATTTTACGGTATTTAGATTTTTGTAGGTTTTTATGGTTTTTATGGTGTTCAAGGTAATTAAGTTTTTTTTTTGGTTTTATGGGGTTTATTTCAATTTAGGTCCTTTTAGGGTTTTGTAGGGTTATTTATATACATTTATGGGTTTTGGTGTTTTTGGTCTTTTAAGGTTGTTTTTTGTCATGGCCCGTCCCCCAGGGCCCGTGCAGTGAATACCCCAAGCCCACCATCCAAAGGCCAGGGCCTAGCGACTTGAACCAAAATCTGTATTCCCTAAAACTGGGAAGACATTTCCATTATATCCTATAAACACACTCAACCAAGCACACAACAAGATACAAACAAAAGTAAAATGTATAACAAAAAGAGTGCTTAAAGTAGATAGGGTTGGAAATACATGCACAACAGTAAAGGTACAAGTACAACTGAAATACAATAAAACTGTACAATGAGAAAAAAAGCTACAGGGTCATCCTCCGGGGTTCCTTCCTGAAGGGTAGATGCAGATCGCCTCCTCACCACTCTACGTCCGCCTATCTCCTCAGTGTACCGATACATCGTATGGTCCTCCACCGGGCACCATCCAGTCCTTGTACTCTCGTCCTCAGTCAGCATTGTGCGTCGTTTCACCAAACAAAATAGGGTATGGGTATAGCCCATGTATGGGTGAGTATAACGATACTCAGTAGGGACCATGAGACCCTCAAGGTCTCACAAAATCTACAAAGGATAAACCACAAATCATGAAATCAACTGACAACCCTACTTAGGTATATGGCCATACATATACCTAAGATTTCAAATATGCCCATTTCAATCAAGAGGGAACATAGGGTCCAAATAAAAAGCCCAAATCTCATCTATCCCAAAAATGAAGGAATACCAAGAAAGTAAGTACAACACAGGTATTCCAAACAGAAGAATACCACCAAGTAATTAAAAAGAAGGAATTTAACAAACAGGTACGAACTTTGCTAACAGTAGGCACAACTTAAGAACAATAGTAGGGAAGATTAGATGTAACTACTAAATCATATTAGTTATTTAAGAGACTCTGCTGCTGACCCACAGAGGATCATTCGGTGCTAACCCACACAAGATCGCTCGCTGCTGACCCACATAGGATCGCTCAGTGCTGACCCACATAGGATCACTACGTGTTGACCCACATTGGATCTCTTGGTGCTAACCCACACAGGATCGCTAGGTACTGACTCAAATAGGATCACTCTTCATTCATCACGTCACAGCTAGCTACTGGGTTCCCGTACTATGCTTTCTCGCCTATGGGAGAGTTAACACCTCAAGGCACTAACTAATACTCCAATTTCCATGAATTATAACAAAAAAATATCCTAAAGTACCACCACGTCATAAGGGTCTCAACGCAACAGACGGTGCGTCAATCGGACACCCGGTCTGTAAGTTATTATCCTTTTTGTCACGAGGGCCCGGTTGGAATCCTACTCGATCCAACCCGACTATATTACTACTCTATCCAAATCTCCAGTGGGTTATACTAAAAGAGACTATCTCACTGCATGGTTTCCAATGCCACTGTCGATTTATCAATCAGACACCCAGTGCCAATGTTAGGACTAAAAGAGTGTATATGGTCAAAACGGGTCCAGGTCCTGTCCAACCCAGCCCAACCCGGCCCGACCTGGCTTGGGACAACCTAGTTCGGGTTGAATTTCTGGGTCCGGCGTGCCCCACATTGGGCGGACCGGCCTGCTGGGTTCGGGCTGGCCCACGCTGGGCGGCATGGCCCATGCTAGGCAGCCCGACCTGGTGGTGGAGCGGCCGAGGGATGTGATGCGGCGCGGAGACTTTGGGCAGTGTGAGGTTGCGGGAGCCTGCGTGCATCGTGGGGGCATGGGGGCTGCGATGCCTTAGGATGGTGAGGCCACAGGTGGCCGAGGAGGGCCGCGAGAAGGTGAGGCCGCGAGGGGCCGTGGAGGGCCACGAGGCGGAAAGGCCGAAGGGCCACAGAGGGTCGCGTGGCAACAAGGTCGTAGGGCGGTGCAGAGGGTCGCGGGGTGGCGAGGCTGTGGGGTTCCGTAGAGGGACGCGGTGTAGGTGAGTACATAGGTGGTGGAGGCCGCGGGGTGGCAATCCATCATGGCTGGTCGTTCGGTGCCGTCTCAGGCCGTACCTTCACCGACAACCAGCATGACTGACCACCCTCCATTTGTCACCTTCGTCGCGACCAGCCGTGGTGCTGGTCGTGGTGCCGACCATGGTTCTCAAGTTCCACTGGTGTCAAATGCTAGCACCAGTCACCATCACCATCATGAGTAACACACATAAAATCAAAAGGTTTACAGAGGGTTTGAGACATGTTGGTTTGGCCTGCACCCTCCACGTTAGAGCAGTATCAAGCAGCTCAAAAAATCATGAATCACATAGAATATCAAGAACTGTTATGGGGAAGAATTGAAATACCCACCCAACCTCGATGGATCAGTTCAATATTGCCTGCGGTTGAGACGGTTTGGCATTTGTCGATCCTTCAACAGGTCTCCTCCAACGATGTCAGTGAGGAGAGGAAAAAGATGAAGTCTGTGATGATGAAGTTTCCTCGATCATCAGTTCGTTCGTCGTTGGAGATCCTTTGACGGAGTTTAGAGAAATATTCATCTAAGGAGAAGAGTTATTCATTGGTGTTCTTCGTTGGATGATGTGTTCTTCAATGTTCTCCTCTTTCCAACCCTTTCCTCCCAATTCTACCAAAATGAAAATCACACATTATAGAATATGTTTTCTAATTTAAAAATGGCACAAATTAGGTTGGTTTGATTAATTAAAGGATAGTTTGCATAATTAATGTATGGAGTTGAGAGGCTTACACTCATTAAAGGGATTCAGTTGGTCCCTAACATCATGCTTTGAATTGGGGGCTTTACAAGCTCAGGTGGTCCCCAACACCAATCATTCAATTTGGATGATAAAACTTATGTGGTCCCCACCTCCACAATATTCACATTGGAGGTTTCAAAAAATTGGAAATAATAAAAAAAATATATATTTTATTCATTCATGAAAAAACCAAAAATCACTTCTTCACACTCGATCTACTACTATGGAGTTGAAGGTAACCTTAAGAGAATATCAATGTTGTGAGTTCAATGGTGGTCTCGGATTTCAATTTCGAACATCAGATCAAAAGTTACAAAAACACTCTCGCACATTTACTGAACGTACCCGAAAACAAGTTCAGAAAATCATTCCGGGCACATCGGGCCTTGGAATCATGTGCCATCAATTTTCATGGACTCATAAAATTACCATTTAATTAAAATAATTACATTGAAATTTTGGGTCTTTACATTTTCCCCACCTCAGGTCATTACGTCCCCATAAGCCACAACTCAATCTAATGGAACTAGTGGGGGTACTTAACATGGATCTGAGTCTCCCGCTCCAATGTGCTCTCTTGTAGGTTCATGTGCTACCAACCAATGTGCACTATAGGTATCGACCGCCCAAGAAGGACCCACTCTTGTAAATCCTCAATCTCTACTGAAACCTCGGTAACACTCGCCCCATCATCGATGTCTAGCTTGCCGTGGTCGATGATGTGAGAAGGGTTATGCACGTATCTCCTCAGCTGGGATATGTGGAAGACATCGTGCACTCAGTGCTACTAAGGTGGAAAAGCTAAGCGGTATGCCACCTCACCTCCTCTACTGAGGATGTGAAAAGGTCCGATGAATCTCATAGATAACTTGTCCACTCAGAGAAATCTCCATAATCCTCATTGGGTTGAGACCCGTTGAAAGATGTGGTCCCCATCCTCGAGCTCAAGAGGTATCCATCTCCTATCGGCATTAGACTTCTACTTGCTTTGTGTAGTCTTCATCCTCTCCTGGATGATCTTCACATTTCCCTTATGGTAGCTCGTACCATCTCTCGTCCCACTAGTGTTGACTCCCCTAGGTCAGTCCAACATAATGGTGATCTACAGGGTCACTCGTACAATGCCTCGAAAGGTGACATCCCAATCGTGGAGTCATAACTATTGTTGTATGCATACTCCACCAATGGAAATTTATCCTCCCAACTACGACCGAATTCGATCATGCCAGCACGTGGCATGTCCTTGAGGGTCTAAATGGTCCACATAGTCTGACCATTCATCTACGGATGAAAGATGGTGATCAAATGAAGCTGTGTCCTGAAAGTCTCCTACAAACCCTTATATATATGGTTTGTAAAACATGGATCATGACCGATGAAAATATATGAGGTTACTCCATGTATCTGCACAATCACTTTCACATAGAGGCGTCCCAAGATTTCTACTGAACCCTGCTCTCTGATCGGTAGGAAGTGGGTTGACTTGGTGAGTCAGTCAATAATAACCCAGATAGAATCATAACCTCTATATGTATGTGGATTTCCTATCATGATGTCCATGGATATCCTATCCAACATAAAATCTAGGACCTCTAAAGGCTTATTCAAGACTACTGGTACCTGATTCTTTGCCATCACTTGCTGAAAAGTGAGGCACCTAGAGACAAACTATGCAACTACTTTATTCATTCACAGCCACCAGTGATATCCTCGGAGATCTGAGAACTTCTTCTCCACTCCTCGATGTACCACTAGAAGGTATGTGTGGAAATACATCAACACTTCCTCCTGAAGTGATACTGTTACCATGGTACATCCTCTGAAGAGGATGATGTGCTCCCTACATTTATAAAATCTATCAGTTTCTTGTCCTAGGGTATCTGAGCACATCAAGCCTCATAGTTAGCGTCCCCACACTGTTCCTCCCTGACTCACGAAAGAAGTGGGTGAGTGAATGTAAGAGACTGAAGCAAATATGCTCCATCCCCATCCACAAAATATATTTGCAAAGCGGCCAGCTACTCCGTCAACTCACCTGGCAGCTGTATACCAGACCTCCTACTGAATGCATCTTCTATAATGTTCCCCTTCACAGGAGTATATATTATCTCAAAGTCATAGTCCTGGAGGAACTCAATCCTACGTCGTTGTCTCATGTTCAGGTCAATCTGAGAAAAGATATACCTGAGACTCTTATGATCAGTGTACACTGCAAAATGCTCACCCATAAAGTAATTTCACCACATCGTCAAGGTGAAGACCACTATATCTAACTCCAGGTTATTGGTAGCATAGTTTTTCTTGTGTTGTCTCACCTATCGAGAAACATAAGTGATAATTTCTAGCTCTTACATCAGGACACATCCGATTCTGGTCCCTGTTTCATCATAGTAGACTATGTACCCTACTACCTCCTATGGAAGCCTTAATATGGGGGCATTAATTAGCCTCTATCTCAGCTCCTGAAAACACTGCTATCTTCTCTACGACCACACGAATCATTGTACCTTCTTTTTCAATGATGATAAAGGTGCTGCAACTCTGGGGAAATCTTGTACAAACCTCTGGTAATATCTAGCCAAACCTAGGAAACTCTGTACCTCTATCACACTCTTAGGTGGCTTCCAAGAAAGTACATCCTCAATCATCCCTAGATCCACTGCAACTCCAGCCTCTGATATGACATTTCCCAGAAAGTGAACATCTCAGATCTGGAACTAGCACTTCGAGAGCTTACTATAAAACTGGTTCTCTATAAGTGTGTCCAGTACATTATAAAAATGATTGGCATGCTCCTCCTCAGTAGTCGAGTACATCTATATATCTTCAATGAACAAAACTACAATTTGATTAAGGTACGGCTGAATGATCTTGTTAATGAGTTACATGAAAACTCCTGGAGCATTGGTTATGCCGAATGGAATAACCATGAATTCTTAATGACCATACCAACATCTGATGTTCGTCTTATGAACATCCCCATCTCCCACTCTGAGCTACTAATAGCTTGATCATAGGTCTATCTTGAAGAAACATCATGCTCCCTTCAGCTTATCAAAGAGGTCTTCAATCCTCAAGAGTGGGTACTTGTTCTTCACGGTCACCTGGTTCAGGATCCTACGGTCAACACAATTTCTCAAGCTCCCATACTCTTTAATGGGTAACAAAATATGGGATTCCCTAGGAGAAACACTGGTCCGGATGAATCCATTCCCCTATAAGTCCTCCAACCGTACATGCAGCTCATGAAGCTCCACGGGAGCCATCCGAGATGCTGGTGTAGATATCAGTGTCATCCTGGGGTACAAGTCAATGTAAAAGTCCACCTATCTATGAGGAGGTAGACCTGGAACATCATCAGGGAAGACATCCATGTACTGGTCCACCACTATAGGATATCTCGGACTCTCCACATCAACAGCTTTGAGGGTAAGGTTGGCCAACTGATGAGTTATTGGTTGTACTCTACTTCGGGTAAGTCCATCTTGTTCTGTAAAGGCTTCCTTCTCGCTGGTGAAGGTAAACTAGGTCCCATCCGTGAGGACACACCTCACTTTGCGCCTAATGCAGTCTATCTGAGCATGGAATGTAGATAACCATTCCATTCCCAAGGTGACAACGTAAGGCCTCGACGCTGCTATTAGAGGATCCTAGATGAAGATCATGCATCCTAGAGTAATCTCGCACTACTGACACCAGTGGGTAATTGTCGAATCATCTCTTGTAGGAGCCTCTATTCGTAAGGATTGATCCAACAACTCCATTGGAATCTTTGATATCCGAACGAGGGAAGTGGAAATAAAAGAATGACTGGAACCTGTGTCTATAAGTAATTCAGTTAAGGTGGATTAGACACATATCGTACCTCGTAACATATCCGGAGCATCGTGATCGTAGGCCTTAGCTGCTTGGAGCTGAGCTCGCCCCTATCCTCCTGCTGCCTATGGTCGGGTTGACCACCTGGTGGTGGTGGCGGTAACATCTTGAATCGTCACCCACCGCCAGCTTCATGGTCATCTCCTCTACAACATCTTCCTACTCCCTATGGACCTCCTCTGTCAAACATTGGTCTCTACCTATGTTGTCCTTCGACCATCTGCTGATCATCTGTATGGTGGGTCAGACTGTCACCAGCCATGTGACCCTGCATGCCGCATGCATAACACAACCCCCTCCTGGCATGATTGGATCTGCCTCAGGTGCCCCGAACAACCGAACCTGAATTCTGTAGTCATCCACCTGTAGGTCTGGTCCTTTTGGACCTCTGGGTCATCTATATATTTCCAGTTACAGAAGACTCTGCTATGTGATGACTAGTGGTGGGTCTCGCTGCTGGCTACTGCTCAACAAGGAATCTCTCCACTATGAGGTCTCTCTCTAACACCCCCTCCTGCGTCGGGATGTTGAGTGAGATCATCAAATCATTGATCTCTCGCCTGAGCCTCTGCTCGAAGGTCTGGGCCCTGAAAAATGAGTCTCGCACCATATAAGGGGAGTAGCGTGAGAGGTTAGTGAACCCCACTGAGTAAATAGCTATAGTCATGCTGCCCTGAAGCAGATGAAGAAGCTCTTGTATACGCTCTACGCAAAGAGTTGCTGGGACAAACTCTACCTAAAACAGGCTCTCGATGTCTACCCAGAGAACCATCGCCTCATCATGAACCATGAGTATTATGCTCCACTGTCTTCCATCTGCTGACTATAGAAGGTTGGTGGAAAATATCACCAGGAGATTGGATTGTATATCTACCATTCAAAAGAATCTCACCACAACCTCCAGCCAATTCTCAGCCACCTACAGGTCTGTCTCTCCCCAATACCTGGGTGGCCTCTGGTGCTGGAACTCATGAAATGCACTCAAGCGGTGTGAAACCTCTGTTGTTGGGTCTCGTGGCATCAGTGACCCAACGGGTAATGGTACTGCTGGTGCCTTCACTTTTGCGTCTACTGGAAGAGGGCCCTATACTAATCCCTCATCAGTTGGTGTCAAATTAGTGCGTACTACTCTCGGAACCATAGTTGGTATTATGTGTGGAGGCATCCTGAAAAGAAACAGGTGCACCACAGTCAACAAGTTATACTTGGTGATCTGACTTAAGAGAACACAAAGAAAAATCTTCAAAATACACACGCAATTAGTGTTTTCATGCGCTGAGTCATAAATCAGAAGTCAGGGACTGATTTTATGGATATGTCAGCTACCGCACCAACACTAGATTCCCTATACTGATAACCACACACACTAAACATATCATTATTGATATTAAAATGAAATATCAGAGCCCTATGATCTATGGTAGAACTAACTCCTCTAATACCAATTTGTCATGACCAGTCCCCCAGGGCCCGTGCTGTGACTACCCCAGCACCGCCTTCCATTGTCCATGGGCTGGCGACTAGCACCGAAAGGCATATTTCCTAAAACTGGGAAGGAATTGCCTTTAAATCCTGTAAACACACTCAACCAAGCACACAACAAGATATGAATATAAGTAAACTGTATAACAAAAAGTTTGCTGAAAGTAGAAGGGTCTAGAAATACAAGCCCTATAGTAAAGGCACAAGTACAACTGGAATACTATACAACTAGATAAAGATAAAATAAGTTACTGGGTCGTCCTCTAGGGTTAGTTCCTAAATGGTAAGTACAGATCGCCTCCTTAGAACTCTATTTCTATATGTCTCCCCTGTGAACCATTATGTCGTATGTTCCACCACCGAGCACCATCCTATCTTGGTACTCTTGTCCTCACCCAACACTATTCATCTTCTGCACAAAAAACAATAGGGTGCGGGCATAGCCCGTGTAGGGGTGAGTATAATGATACTCAGTGGGGACCCTGAGTCCCTCAAGGTCTCACAAAATCCATAATGGATAAAACACAAAGAATGAAATCAACTGACAACCCTACATATGTATATGACTATACATACACATAAGTTATCATGTATACCCATCTCAATCAAGAGTAATCACAGGGTCCAACCCAAAATCCCAATGATCAACTATCCCACAAAAGAAGGAATACTAGGAAGGTAAGTACCACAATGGTACTCCACACAGAAGAATACCACCAAGGTATTACCATGAAGGAATGTACCACATAGGTATGAACTCGGATCACATCTGGTATAACATAAGTATAGTAGAATAGATGATTTGATGTAACTACTGAATGATCTTACTCTGTTAAGAGGCTCTACTGTTGACCCACACATGATCTCTCAGTTCTAACACACACAGGATCGCTCAGGGCTGACCCACAAAACATTGCTAGGTGCTGACCCACAGAGGATCTCCCGGTGCTAAACCACACAGGATCGTTAGGTGATGACCCACACATGATTGCTCTTCATTCATCACGTCACAACCATCTACTAGGTTCCCGCACTAATATTTCTCCCCTTCGAAAGAGTTATCTACTTATGTCAATGATTTATAATTCCAAATACCACGAATTCCCACAAAAAAGTATCCCAATAGACCTCCATGTCATATGGGTCTCAACGCAATAGACGGTGCATCAATCAGATGCCTAGTCTATAACTTATTAGCCTTTTAGTCCCAAAGGACTGTCTCTCTCCAAGGTTTCCAATGGCGCTGGCAGTTCGTCAATCAGACGACCGGTGCCAATGTTATGGATAAAAGAGCGTATAGGGTTGAAACGGGTCTGGATCCGGGTCTGACCTGGTTTGGGTCGACCAAGTCTGACCCGCTGGGTGAGGCCTAGGCCACTGGGTCCAGCTCGACACGCACTAGGTGGCTTGGACTTCTGGGTTCGGTGCGGCCCGTGCTGGGCGGCTCGGACCCCACAAGGTCCGGCCCGGACCACACTAGGTGGCCCATCCTGGTGGCGGAGCGGCAGGGGGCCGTAATGTGGTGCGGAGGCCGCCGGTGGCATGGGGGTGCGGAGGCCGTGAGGCCATGGGATGGTGAGGCTGTAGGGGGAGGCACAATAGTGAGGTCGCGAGGGGCCACTGGGGGCCGCTAGGAGGCGTGGACGTGAGGCCGCGAGGGCCACGGTGCGGTGAGGTAGTGTGGAGGTGCGGAGGGCCATGGTTCGGCACTGAGGGACGCGGGGCAGTGAGGTCATAGTGTGCCGCAGAGGGCCGATGGGCGGCGAGGTGACGAGGGGTCGTGGAGGGCCGCGGGGTGGTGAGGTAGTGGGGTGCCGCAGAGGTCCACAGGGCGGCGAGGCCATGGGGTGGGGGAGGCCGCGAGGTGGTAGAGGCTGTGGGGAGGCGATCCGCAGTGGCTAGACGTGCGTCACAGTTGCACATCATACCTTCACCGGTGGCCAGCTTGATTGTCTACCCTCCGTTTGTCACCTTGTTCACGGCCATCCGTGGTGTCGTCCATGGTTCTCCAATTCCACCAGTGAAAAACGCTGGCACCAGTGTCCTTCACCTTTTTGAAGAACAGACAAAAGAACCATAGCATTTGCGGAGTGGTTGGGCCATGTTTGTTTGGCCCACACACTCTGCATTAGAACAGTAGTAAGCAGATCAACAAAAATATTGAATCACATAGAATATCAAGAACGTTTAAGGGGAGTAATTCAAATATCCACCCTACCTTGATGGTTCGGTTGAAAATTGACTGTGGTTGAGACGTTTTGGCATTTGTCGATACCACAAGAAGTCTCCTCCAACGACGTCAGTGGGGAGAGGGAAAATATGATGTCAGTGACAATGGCATTTGATCGATCGTCAGTTCGTTTGTTTTTGGAGACCTTTCAATTGATTTTGGAGAAACATTCCTCGATGGAGAAGAGATTTTCATTGGAGTTCTTTGTTGTAGAAGCTCTTCGTTGGATGATGTTTTCTTCAAATTCTCCTCTTACCAACCCTTTCATCCTAATTCCACCAAAATGAAAATCCCACATAATAGAATATGTTGTCTAATTCAAAAATGGAACAAATTAGGTTTCCTTAATTAATTAAGAAAACTTTTCATAATTAAAGTAGTGAGTTGAAATGTTTTTTCTTATTAAAGGGATTTGGGTGGTCCCCACCACCAAGCATTGAATTGGGGCTTTTACTAGCTCAAGTGGTCCCCAACACCGAGCATTAAATTTGGAAGATAAAACTCATGTGTTTCCCACCTCCACAATATTATCATGGGAGGTTTCAACAAAAAAAATATTAAACATTTTTATTTTATTTTTCTCATTAACGAAAAACCCAAAATCTATCATTTACCATCGACCTACTGCATTTGAGGTCAAGGTCTCCTTAAGCGAATACTAGCATGATGAGTTCAATGGTTCCTCTGATTTCAATTTTGAGCACCGGTTCAAAAGTTACAAAATCCCTCTCGCACGTTTACGGAACGTACCCGAAAAAATGCTCAGAAATTCATTTCAGGAAAACCGGGCCTCAGAATCATGCGGCGTCAATTTTCACAAATTAGTAAAATTTCCATTTAATTAATAAAACATTTACATGGAAATTCTAGTTCTTTACATTTTTGGTTATCATGGTGTTTAGGGTTTTCTTGGATTTTTTATGTGGTTTAATGATTATTTATTGTATTAAGGATGTTTTGGTCTTTTAGAATTTTATAGGTATTCTAGTTCCATTTAGGTTTATAGGTTTTTTAGCAGTTTTGTGGTAAATTTTGGGTTTTAGCATTTATTTTTGGGTAATAGGGTTGAGGGGTTTTGTTTTTTGGGTTTGAAATTGGTTTTTAGGGTTTAGGGGTTTTAATTGGGGTTTTAGAGAATTTCAGAGTTTCTTGGTATTTTATGGATTTGATAGTGTTATTTAGGTTCTTTAGGGTTTTTATAGATTTTAGATTTTTTAAGGATTGTAGGGGTTTTAGGGTCTTTTGTGTTTTTTTGGGTTTTTACGATTTGTTATAGTCATTGATGTTTTCTTATAATTATTTGGGTTTCGAGGTTTTTAAAAGTTTTTGGTCTTTTTTCGTTATATGTTTTTTAAGGGTTATTACCAGTTTCATGGTATTAATTATTTTTTGAGTTTTTTTAATTTAAGGAGAATTATGTTTTAAGAGGATAAATTTTTTGGATTTTTTAGTGTTTTTAGGGTGTTTAGGGTTTTTAGGTTTGTTTATGGGTTTTATATTATTTTGGGTATTTGGATTTTTATATGGGTTTTAGGAATCATTAGAGTTATAATGTTTTTTAGGTTTTTTAGGGTCTGTAGTGTTTTATGGATTAATGAGGGTTTCATTAATTTTAGGGGGTTTTGGGCATTTTATGGGATTTTTGGATTTTATATATTTCATAGGTTTTTGGGGTTTTTACAGATGTTTATAGGTTTTGGAATTTTTAGGTATTTTTGGTTTTTAAGTGAATTATTAATTTTAGGGTTTATAGTTATTTTTATGGTTATTAGGGGTTTTGTATTTTTAGGGCTTCTATAGGATTAAGGGATTTTATTGTCTTTAAGATATATATTTGTAGTTTTTTAGGTGTATTAAAGGACATTTATGGTTCTTAATATTTCTTGTGGTTTTAATACTTTTTATTATTTTTGTGGATTTATGTTTTTTTTAATTTTAATGTTTTATTAGTGTTTTCTAGGGTTATTTTTTTGTTTAAAAAATTTTACAGTCATTTAATATTATTAATTACTTGTATGGTTTTTAGGGTTTGGGGTAATTTTGGGTTTTTTGTGACTTTTAGTATTTTTAGTGTCTTTAGGGTTGTTTAAGCTCTATTTTTTTTAGTTTTAGGATCCTTTTTGGGGTTTTATGGGGTTTTAAGAATTTATGGGGTTTGGAGGTATTTGGGGTGGGGGAGGGGTTGTGGTTTTAGGGTATTTAAGTGTTTTTAGGTTATCAGGTTCTTATAAGTGTTTTAGGGTTTTTATAATCATTTAGGGGTTTAGGTTTTATTGTATAATGTACGGTTTATATGTTTTTGGGGTGTTTCTTATGGTTTTTAGCGGGTTTTAGAGTTTTTAGGGTTTTATGGTATTTAGGATATTATGTTTTTAATGGGTTAGAGTGTAAGGGTTATGGATTATGATGTAGGTTATAATGTTCATGGTGTGAGGAATATGTTATTGGTTGTAGAGTATTGGTTTCAGGGTCTAGATAATTTAGGGGGTTTGAGGTTTTTTGTTTTTTATGTTTTTTTGGAGTTTTAGGGGTTTTATTATTTTTAGGATTATTTTAAGGGGGATTTTTTTTAAATTTCTAATGGGTTTGGGATTTATGGTTTCTAGGGATTTTGTGGTATAATGGTTTTTATAATAATTTTACTATTTTTTATTTTAAGTGTTTTTGTGGGGTTTTGGTTTTATATATTTTATTGGTTTTTAGGAATTTTAGGGTTTTTAAGGGTTTTTTGGCCATTTTAGGTTTTTTATCGTTTTTTAGTATCTGTTTATGATATTTGGATATTTTAGTGTTTTATGGGTTTTATGATTTTTCGTGGTTTTAGGTATTTGTAATGGTTAAAGGATTTTTAGGTTTCTATGGTTTATAAGAGTTTGAATGTATTAATAGATTCCTAGGATTTTTATTATTCATTTAGGTTTAAACGTTTTTTTGGAATTTAGTGTTTTTATGGGTTTAAAGGATTTTTGTTTTTTAGGTTTCTAGGGGGTTTCATATGATTTTCATGGAGTTTTTAGGAATTTTTTAAGGTTTTTATTACTTTTTAGTGTTTTTAGGTTACGTTAGGTTTGTAATTATTTTGATTGTTTTTAGAGTGTTTCATGATTTTAGGTGTCTTATATGTATAAAGGGGGTGTAAGGGTATTTAATGTCTTATATGGAATTTTGGGTGTTTGTAGGGTTTAAATGGTTTTAGGTTATTTTTATGTTTATAAATATATTTTTGGTTTGTAGAGGTGTTATTAATTTTAGTGTTTTTAGGCCATTAGGGGATTTAATGATATTTTGAGGGTATTCATGGTCTTTTAGAGGAGTTTATTGGGTGTTTTTAGGTATTTTACAGGTTTTAAGGGTTTTTAGTATTTTTAGTGTTTATTTTGTGTTTTTATAGATTTAGGGTGTTTATTTTTTTTTTGTTATTTAGTGTTTGTAGGGTTTTGGGGTTTTTAATATTTTTAGTTTTTTTACTATGTTAGAATTTTTTATCTCTCAATTGTATTTAATTTTATTTTGGTGTTTTTACTCTTATTAGTGTTTTTAGTGATTTTATGGTTTTTATGGTTTTAGGGGTTTTAGGGTTTCCAGTGTTCTATTAGGGGTTTTGGATATTTTAGGGAATTTTTAAGAGTCCTGCATCTTTTTACGGAATTAGTGTTTTTATTGTGTTTTTGCACATTTTATGTTTCATAGGGGTTTAATTATTTTATAGGGTTCTAGGGATTTTATGGGATTTAGGATTCTATTATTTGTTTCATACTTTTAGTGTTTTTAGGTCTTTTAGGATTTTTAATATTTTATGGGTTTTTTGGATTATAGGGTTTAAGGAACATTTGGATTTTGTAGTGGTTTTGGTTTTATTGAGGTTTTATATTTTTTCGCAGGTTGTCATGTTGTTTTATTTACTAATTATTTTTATATATTTAACATTTTAAGGGGTTTTATAGTGTTTTTTTGTTATTACAATTTTTATATATTGAAGGAATTTTAATAGTTTTTAGTGTTCCTATTATTTATAGGGGTTCATATTATTTTTGGGTTTTAAGGATTTTTTTATTGTTTTAATATTTATTTGGTATTATTATTTTTTGGGGTTTTATGGTCTTATATGGTTTTAGAGGTTTTATGGTCATTTAGAACATTTTTTTAGGGTATTTTGCGCTTATTTAGGGGTTTTAGGTTCTTTTAGTATTTTTTGGTTTTTAAGAATTCATGTGTTTATATTCTGGGTTTTTAGGGTGGTTAGTGGTTTTTAGGTTATCATAGTGTTGTTTGGAATTTTTGGGTTTTTAGGTGCATTTGGGATTTTTAGGGTTTTCAGGGAGACGTTGGTGTTTTCAGGGTATTTAGTGTTCTTTAGGGGTTCAGTAGGATTTAGGATTTTTAAAAAAAAATTGGTTTTTTATGTATTTTTAACGTTTATGAGGGGTTGTAGGGTTCAGAGGTGTTTTAGGGTCCTTTAGGGTTGTTTGTATTTTCTGGGTTGTTTTGGGGTTTTGGGGATGTTAAGGGTATTTTGGGTTTTTTTGTGGTTTTGGGGGGTTCTATGGGTTTATATATTTTTAATGGGTTCTTTTGGGGTTTATAGTTTTAGGATATTTTGTCTGTTTTTATTATTTTAGGAATTTTTATGGTTAATGGGGCCTTTTTAAGTATTGTTGGTATTTTATGTTTTTTATTGTTTTTTGGATATTTTAGTATTTTTAGTATTTTTGGGGTTTTAGGGTTTTTTTTATGGGGGGGGGGGTTCGGGTCTTTTAGGGTTTTTCTTTTTGAAACGATTTTTAAGGGTTTGTTAATAGTTTCCAAGTGTTTTTCTGTATTCAGGGGTCTTTTAGAGGTTTTATAATTTTTTTATGTTTTTAGGGTATTAATCTTTTTGTACTTTTAGTTTGTTGGGGTCTTAGTGTTTTCATGTATCTTTTAGGGTATCTAGTGGTAATTTATTGGGTTTGGGTTTTTTATGGGTTTTAGGGTTCTAAAGGTTCTTTCAGGGTTTTAGAGAGTTAAAGGGTTTCTATGATTTTGTGGGTTCATAGGGTTTTTAGTGTTTTATGGATTTTAGGGTTTTAATGGTTTCATAGGGTTTTAATGGTTTTTCAAGGATTTAATGGTTACCTAGAAGGTTTTTTGTTTTTTAGGGTGTTTTAGATTTATGGAATTTGAGGGGTTTTTATTTGGTCTTATATTATTTTAGGGTTTTCATCTTATTATTGGATGTTTTGGATTTTATGCGTTTTTAGTGTCCTCTGGTTTTTTGATTTTTAGGATATTTAGGTTGTTTCATTTATTTATTGTATTTGGTATTTTTATGGAATTTTGGTGTTTTATTTTTTTCTATGTTTTTTTGATTTTGGGGTTTAATTAGGGTATTTAAATATTTAGGTTTTTAATGTTTTGTGGGTTTTTAAAAAAAATTATGTTTTTAGGGATTTTTTTTAAACTTTTAGTTTGTTAGGGGTTTGAATTGGTTTTAGCAGAGTTTTTTGTTTTCTATATTAGGATTTTGAGTGTGGGGTATGGGGTTTGGGAGTAGGCTATGTGGTTTGGGGTGTAGGGAATATTGTTCCGGCTGTTGTGTTCAGGGTATAGGGTATAGGGTGTATGGTTTTGGGTTTATTGTTTAGGTTTCAGAATTTATGTTTTTCGGTATAATATATTCAGTGTAGGGTATATAGTTCTAGAATTTGGTTTTAGGGTTTACAGTGTAGGGGAATCATGTTTAGGATGTAGGGTTTTGGGTTTATAATGTTGTGTCTAGGCTTTATGGTTAGGGGTTTAGGGTTTAGGGTGGATAGTAACATTTTTAGGGTTTAAGTTGTAGGGTATTGGGTTTAGGGTTAGCAGTTGAGGGTATATGGTTTACGGTGTATTTTTTAGAATCTAATGTGCGGGGTATAATGTTTAGGGTGTGGGATGTAGGTTTTATTTTGTTGGGTTTAGGGTTTAGGGTCAAGGGTATAAGGATTAGGGTGTATGTTTTTGGGTTTATGGTGCATAGAATTGGATATTGGGTGTATGGTTTAGGGTTTACGGTGTAGGTTTTAGTGATAAGGTTATAGGGTTTAGGGTGTAGAGTTTAAGGTGTATGGTATAGGGTTTAATTTTTTTTCAAGTTTTTGATTGGTGTAGGGTTTTTGGTTTGACTATTTCCTTTCGGTAAATTCATTTTTTTAGACTTTTTAACTTTTTTAGTTGTTTTAAGGGATTTTAGTGTTTTTCTCAATTTTACAGTTCTGTTTGTATTTTTTTGTTTGTAATTATTTTATGGTTATTTCAGGGATACTAGGGAATTTATTATTGAAGTTTTATACTGGGTTTCAATTTAGTAGTGGCAAAACAGTTATTCAGTGGATTAATATTTTTTTAGGGTTCTCATAGGGGTTTAGGGGTTTTATGTTTTTAGGGGTTTTATTTTCTTAGGATTAATAGTGTCTTAAGTTGTTTTCTTTGGGTTTTAGGGTTTATTATGATTTTTTGTATATATATGGTTTTTTGGGGTTTTACTGGTTTAGGGGGATCCGATGGATTTATATGTTTTTTATCTATTTTGGGATTTAGGTGTTTTAATGTTATTTATGGTTTGTAGGGTTTTTAATTTTTCTAGGGGATTATGATAATTTTGGATTTTTAGCTTTTTATTGAATATTTATGCTTTAAGAAGTTTTTACGGTTTTTAGGGGTTTTATAGATTCTATGGTTTATTGGGTTTTATGGTCTCTATATGGATTTTTGGTATTTTTAATTTTTTTATGGGTTTATAAGGATTTTTTGAATTTTGAAGTGTTGTTTTCTGTTTTTGGGATATGTAGTCTTTAGGTGTTTTGGTATTTTATATAGGGATTTCTTGGTTTAATGGGTTTTTTGGGGTGTTATGGTTTTAGGAGTTTTATGGAATTTATGAGTTTGTAAGGTTTAGTTTATTTTAGATTTTTTATGATTTTATAGTGTTTTTAGTGGTACATATGGTTTCATAGGGGTTTTTGTGGGTTTCTACTATCTTAATTTTTTCCATGGTTTTTTGTGTTTTATCGATTTTTAGGTTTTTTGGGTTTTTTGGGTTTCTTCAGTTTTTTTAGGTTTTCATAGGGTTCTTAGAGTTTGTTAAGATATTAATGATTTTATTGTGTTTTACAGATGTTATTTATTATTATTATTTTAATATTTTAGGTGATTTACGGAATTTAGTGGTTTTATGGTTCTTGGGCATTTTACTCACTTATGTGTTTAGGATTTTTTTGGGTTTTTAGAGTTTTTATCATTCTTATTGTCTATAAGGGTTTAATTGTTTTTAGGGTTTTATTGCATTTTATTGTTATTAGGGTTTTTGGTTTTAATGGATTTAGTCTTTTTTAGGGTTTTTGGGGTTTGAGGTATTTAGTGTGGTTTAGGGTTTTTAAGGGTTTCGGTGTATTTAATTTCTTATTTCTTTAAGGTTTATTAAGGGGTTATATGGGTATTTTGGGTTTTTAGGGTCTTTTAGGCTTTTTAGGTTTTTTGTGACTTTTAGGTTCTTTTAGTGTTTTTAAGGATTTTTTCGTTTTCTATGGTGTGATGGTGTTTTTACTCATTATATGGTTTTAGGGTATTTATTTTTTTTTGTAATTAATTGGTTTAATGTATTTCCGGGTTTGGAGGGGGGATATTTACTGTATTTTTGTTGTTTTTTGGGTTTTTATGTTTTCAGTGGTTTTTATTATTTTTAAGACCATTCGAATTAATAAGTTCTTGGATTTTTTGGGGTTTTAGGGGGTTTAGGGGTCTAAATAATATTAGGGTTTGTAATGTTTCTAATGAATTTTTGTTGTTTTTTGAGTTTTATATATAATTTTCTTGGTTTTTTTTTTTTGCATTAATTTTTTTTAGCTTTCTAGGGGATATATAGTTTTCATGAGTTTTTTATGGGGGGTTTTGGGGTTTTGGGGGTTTTAGAGTTATTACATGTGGTTGTTAGGGTTCTTTGGGATTTTTAAGGATTTTAGGGTTTTCATGTTTATTAGGATTTTTAGTGGTGTTTAGGATTTTGGTCTATTTTGGGTTTTGAGAATTATTCGGTTTTCAGGGTTTTAAAATGGTTTTTGGGTATTTATAGCACTTTTTATAGTTTTTATATCAATTATTATTTTTAGGAGTTCAGGGTAATTATGGGTTTTTATGGATTCTTGGGTTTTTATGGGTTTTCAGGACATATTTTGAATTTTAGGTTTCTTAGGGGTATTTATGGTGTTTATGGCATGTTAATGTTTTTATTGATTTTAGGGTTTCTATAGGGTTTTTTGGTTTAGTGGTTCTTGGGAATTTAATAAGATCTGAGGTTTTTTTGTATTTTAGGATTTTTAGGGGCATTATGGTCTTTTAGGGGATTTTTTGGTATTTGTGGTTTTAATGGTCATTAAGATAATTTAGTGGTTTGGGGGGGGGGTTTGTAGTTCATTAAGGGTTTTATGTCTCTTTGAGTCCTGTAATGTTTTTAGGGTCCTTTTGGGTTTTTATTTTTTTGGGATATTTTTTATGTTTTTTGGTGAATATTTATTTTGTTTATTTACATTTTTTTGTTTTTTAGTGGAATTTAGGGTTTTTAGATTATTATTTTTTTATGTTGTGAAGGTCTTTTGGGTTTTTTTCTCTATTATGGTTTCTTCTTGTTTTAGTGGTCTTTTGGTTTTTATGGGTTTCGGGATATTTAGGGGTTTTGTTAATTTAGTGTTTTTCATGGGATTTTATTGTATTATTTGTATTTTAATGTGTTTTCTGGTGTTTTGGGGCCATTTATTTATTTTAGGGTTTTGCGTGGCCTTTGAGAGGTTTTATGGGGATTTTGGGCAATAATCTTTTTATGGTATTTTGGGGGTATTAGTGATTGTGTATCATTTTGGGTTTTAAGCCTTTTAGGGCCCATTATGGGTTATTAAAATTACCTGGGATTAGAATATTTAGTGTCGTTTAGGGAGTTTTATGTATTTTAGGGTCCTTTATGTTTTTTAGGGTTTTTAGGGTTTATAGTGTTTATGTTCTTATAGGGTGTATAAATATTTTAGGGTACTTTATGTTCTTTTATCTGTTTTATGGTTCTTATGTATTTTATAGTTTCATATAGTTTGTAGGTCCATTTTCATTTTTTTGTTGTTTTTATGGTCTTTTGGGTGATTTTTTCATTTCTATAATTTTTAAGGTCTTTTGTTGTATTTATGGTGGTTACAGTTTTTCGGGGCTTTAGGGGTTTTAACTGTTTTATGGTCATTACTATATTTTTGAGTTTTCGTATTTTCTGTGTTTTTAGGGGGTTTTTTTGTTTTTAGATTCATTTTGTATTTTTTGGGGACTTAGGGTTCTTTAATGATTTTATGGGTTTTCAAGGAATTTATTATTTTAATGTTTTTAGGTTTTAGGGGTTTTCTTGGGTTTTAGGGTTTATATGATTTTTAATGTTGTTATGGTTGTTAGTGTTTTTGTTTTTTTTTCGGGTTTATGGGTATTTATGATATGAGTGGTTTTAGGGTATTAAAGGTGTTTTTTGGGTTATTATATTTTTTGGGATTTTTTTATTTTTTAGTGTTTTAAGGGTTTTTTTGTTCAAGATATTTTTAATTTTTAGGGCTTTTTATGGATTTTAAAGGACTAATGTTTTAGGGTTTTTTATTTTTTATGTTATTTTAGTGTTTTTAGTATTTTTATGGTTGTTACTGGTTTTTAGGGTTTTAGGGTTTTTTGGGTTTTAGGGTTTTAATGGGATTTTTTGTGATTTTAGGGGTTTAGGGTTGTCAAGGGACAAGTAGTGGTTTTTTGGGGTTTACTGTTTTAAAGGGGTAATGGAGTCTTATGGTTTCTATGGGGTTTTGGGAATTTTTAGTTGTTTTATAGTTTTCAGGGATTTTAAGGAAATTTATTGTTTTAAGGGTTTTTTACTTTTTAGGGGTTTGAGGTTTATTGGATTATTTTTGTGGATTTAAAAGTTTTTAGTGAATTTTTTATAGTTTTTAGGGTCTTTAGAGAATTTATATATTTATGTTCATAGGTTTTTCTATAGTTTTCTGGGTTTTAGGGTTTCTGAGGGGTTTATTGTTATCACTGGCTTTTTAGGGTCCTTTTTGGATTTTAGTGTTTTAGGGAATTTTCTTGTTTTAGTTGTTATCAGGGTTCCTAGGAATTTTTATGGTCTTTTATGTGTTTTTATGGAATATTATGGTCTGTAGGGGTTTAAAAAGTTTTATGGGTATCTTGTTTTAGGGATTTTATTGGTTTTTATGGCTTTAGAGTTTTTAGAGTGTTTTGGATTTTTAGTTATTTTTAGGGGGTTTATGATTTTAGCGGTATTTATGGGTTTCCGGGGTTTTTAGTGATATTAATTGTTTTTCAGGGTATTGGATTCATATTCGGGATTTGTGGGTGGTTTTTCTCTGTTGCAGATCTGGCCATTAATAGTGCAAAAAAAGGGTTTTTTTAGCACATAAAAAGAGCAGCTATTGTAAGAGATGTTTAAAGACAACCTTTATCAGTTTTCAAAATACACTAATAAAGGTTTTCTTTAGCAGTACTTTTTGGGAACTGATGAAGTATGGATTTAACAGCACAAAAAATAGAACTGATAAAGGCACTCTTTATGAGCACTATATTATATAATTGATAATATATTTGGTAAATGAAATTATTTATTCATGCAACAAAACACACCATTTATCAGAGCTCAAGTCCTCCTTTATGAATACTTTCAAATCCCCAACAAAAAATCACACACCCCCAACCTCCGATCAGTGCTTCCAAACACCCCCACTGAACCATAGTGTCATAATAATTCCCCCAAAAACCTACTTGAACAGTGACTTGATCTTCTATATTCATATATATTTTTGGATTTTAGGAATTTTTGGATGTAATTTTTATTTTGGTTTTAAGTTTTTTATGGTTTATTTTTTATTGTTTTTTGAGGGGATTTGAATTTTTCAAGAATTTAAGGTTCTTTAGGTTTTTTTTTCTTTTTTTGGTTTTTTGAGACTTTAGTTTTTTATTGATTTTTATGATTTTTAGGATATTGTTGGGGTTTTATGTTTTTATGAGTTTTGGGTTTTTTGGACTTTTAGGGAAATTTAGGGGATTATAGGTTTTTAGGGGTTCATAGGGTTTTAGGAGGTTTTTGAAGGGTTATAACTATTTATCCTATTTATGGTTTTTAGGGTATTTCTCGGTTTTAGGGTTTATGATGGGTTTTATAATTTGTAAGGTATTTTTGGTGTTTTTGAGATTTGGGGGGGGGGGGGTTATGGGTTATTTGGTTTTTAAGGACTTTTTTTGGTTTATTAGTGGTCTCAAGGGTTTTTAGGGGATTAGGGTCATTTGGGTTTTAGGGTTTTCAAGGTATTCATGGTTTTAGTGTCTTTTAATGTTATTATAGGGACTATTATGGGTTTTGGGTGATTTTTGCTTTTTCTGGTCTATTAGGGTTTTAGTGTCATTTATGTTATTAGTTTTTTGGGGCCTTTTAGAATGTTTTATTTTTTAGGGTTTTAGGATGTTTTAGCTGTTTTAGGTTAATTGGGGGTTATTTTGATCCTTAGGGGGGGGTTGGATTTTTTTTGGTTCATTTATGGTTTTCTATGGTTTTTAATTATTTTTATGGGTTATTTGGGTTTTGGGGGTTTTAGTGGATTTTGGGTTTTTGGTAATTTTAGGATTTGTATGGATGTTTAGTTTTTCAAGTTTTTAGGGGTTTTAGGGTATTTTGGATATGTTTTGATGCTGTATATGGTTTTGTGGTGTTTCGATGTTTTGTTTTGGGATTTTATGGTCTTTTGGGTGTTTTATAGGTTTTATTGGATTTCATGGTTTTTGTGTCTTCTTAGAGTTTTAGGGTTTTTTAGAAATTTTTTGGTTTCACTATGGTATTTTAGCATTTTCAGAGGTTGTAGGGGTTAATGATTTTCTTTTTCTTATTGGGTGTATTAATAGTTTTGTGGTTTTAGGGTATTTTAAGGGGTTCTGTAGTGTTTTTAGGGTATTTTAGGGTTTTGGGGACCTCTATGGATTTTCAGTGTTTTTAGGGTAATTTAGGGTTTCATGGGTTTTTGGTTTTTATATGTATTTTAATGGGTTTTAGGGTCCTTTAGTGACCTTTCTGGGTTTTAGGGTTTTAGACCTGTTACTGGTATTTAGGGTTTATTGAGTCTTTTTTGGCCTTTTACATATTAGGGTACCATATGTATTTTAGATTCTTTTGATAGTCTATTTTGGATTTAGTGCATTTTATTTCATTTTAGGGGTTTAAGGTGTTTAATTTTATTATGTATTTTTATACATTTAGGGGTTTTTATGTTTCTTATTATATATTTCATCTTCTAGGGAGATTTAGTGTTTTTGTTTCTTTTGGGGGTTTTCATGAACTTTTAGCTCTTTGGGGGGGATTTCTTTGATATTTCAGCTGTTTAGGGGGTTTAATAATTTTTTGGGGGTTTTAGGGTTCTCTAGGGTTATTTTGGGTTTTATTTTTATATTTTTTTAGGATTCTTATGGGGTTTTTGGTTTTTTATGGTTTTAGGGTTTTTAAATTTATTATTTTGGTTTTTACAATTTGGAGGGCTTTAGGTGTTTTTGGGTTTTATGTTTCTTTATTAGATTATATTTTGGTTTAATTTTTAGGGTTTAAAAATTTTTTTTAGTATTTTTATTGGATTTATGATCATAGGATTCATTGGGGGTCCTTTTATGGGATTTATTTTTATTGGGTATTTTAAGGGTTTTTGTGGTACATATGGTTTTTAGTAGTTATTATAGATTTTTTGGCATTATTGTAGATTTTTAGAGATTTTTGGGTGTTCTTAGAGGTTTTAGGATTTTTTAGGATTTATTATTTTTTAATGGATTTTAATGATTTTATGGATGTTATTTATATTATTTTATTTTATGAGGATTTGTTTTTGATTTTTATGATGTTTTGGTGTTTTATCATTTTTATGGTTGTTAGGTTTTTACGGTGTTTTAAGGGTTTCTATTGTTTTTTTCGGTTTTTAAGGAATTATTTTTATTTTGAGGGTTTTAGAGGGGTTATTAGAGTTCATAAGACGTTTTATGGATTTTTAGGGGATTTATGGTTCTTGGGTAGTTTTAGTGTTTTTAGCGGTATTACTGTATTTAAGTTGTTTGAGGGTATTATATTTATTTTGGTGGTTTTTAAGGGTTTTTAGTTTTTTATGGATTTATGGTTTTATAGGATTTTATTATTCCATTTAGTTATGATTTTTTTAAGATTTTCATTAGGTTTGTAGTAATTTAAGGGGTTTTATGGTTTTTATGGGGCTAAGATATTTTTATGTGGTATTGGGTTATTTAAGTATTTTCCAATTATTTTAATGGTTTAATTGTATTTTACGGTATTTTAGGGTTTTAGGGGTTTTAGGGGTTTTAGGTTCCTTTAGTGTTCTTTGGTTATTTAGGGGCATTATAGGTTCTTATTATATTTTAGGGTTTAATGGGGAAACATGAAATTTTAGTTTGTGAGGGTTTAATGTTTTTTATTGTTATTATGGGTTAAGGGTTTTGGGGTTTCTGTTGTTTTTGGGGGGGTTTAAGTTGTTATTGAGATTTTTAGGGGTTCATGGTTTTTTAGTGTTGTTCATGGTTGTTAAGGCTTTCTAGGGTTTTGTTATTATTGAGAGATTTTTATGGTTTACGGTATATTATGTTAGTTTGGGTTTTCTTACTGGTGTTATAAAGGTTTTTTGAGGGGTTTGAGAGGTTTTATAGTTTTCTATTATTTTTATGTTTGTGCTCGTCATTAGGGGGTTTTGGGTCTTTTCATTATTTTTAGTGTTTTTTGGGTCGTATGGATTATTAGGGGTTTATGTGGGGTTTGTGGTCTTTTTAGAGTTTTTAGGGATTTTTGGTTTGAATGGTATTTTAGTGTTTTAGTTTTCTTTAGTGGTTTATGTGTTTTAGGGGCTTTCAGGTTTTTGGATAATATTTTGTGTATTTGGCGTCTCTTTAGGTGTTTTACTATTTTCTGGTGTTTTATAAATGGTTTTAGAGATTTTATCATTTCTAAAAGATTGAATGGTTTTTTAGGTGTTAGGAGCTTTAAGGTCTGAGGGATCATTTTGGGTTTCTGAGGTTCATTTAGTTTATTTTATGTTTTTAGGATATTTTATGGTTTTTGGGGTTTTATGGTATTGTTGGGGGTTTTGAGTTTTGGTGTTTTTTGGTTTTCCAATGGGGTATCCATATTTTTTAGGATTTTTTTTGGGTTTTTATTTTTTTAATTTTTTTCTTATCATTTATGGTTTAATGTATTTACTTTTGAGTTTAGTAATTATATGGGTTTTTGGGTTTTTTGGGTGCATAGTGTTTTTACGGGTATTAGATATGTCTGGTTTTTAGGGTATTAGGGTATTTTAGGGATTTAAAAGTATTTTAAGGATGAACTTTTTTTGGGCTTTTACTGTGTTTTATTGGATTTTTTTGGGTTATATTAAATTTTATTATTTTTTAGTTTTAATGAGTTTAAATTTATTTTTGGTGTTTTTTGTGGTTTTGGGGTTTTTTGGGTGTAATAGGGTTTATATGGGTTTCAAGGGTTTAGAGAATTTTATTATTTTTATAGTTTTTTGAGTTATTATTGTTTTCAAATAATCATAGGTTGTTTTATGGGTTTTAGGCTCTTTTTCAGTTGTCTTGGCGGTTTTAATATCATTTATAGATTTAAGGTTTCATAGGGTCCTTTTGACTTTTTAGTATCCTCAAAAAGTTTTAAGGTATTTGGTTTTTTAGGTTCCTTTATGAGCCTTTTAGTAATTCAGGGTGTATTAATGTTTTATAGTGTTTTGAGTTATATTTTGGATTTATTGGGTATTTAGGGGGTTTAGGGTTTTCATGTATTTACATTATTTTTGGTGGTTTTAGGGTTTGTATTTATTTTATGGTTTTTTGGATTATTTCATGTTTTTAGTGTTTTTACTGTTTTTATGGTTTTGGGGGTTTTTACGGTTTTTGGGAACTAAGTAGTTAATAGTATTTGGAATTTTTATTTGATTTTTAGGGGTTTTAGGTTTTTAACTTTACAATGGGGTTTTATGGGTTTTAGGGGATTTTAGGGGTTTTAGTGTATTTATAGTTTTATGGTATTATTAGTGTTTTTTTACAATTTTTTGGATATTTTTAGGGTTTTAGGGATTTTAGTGTATCTAGAGTTTATTTGGGTTTTATGGATTTTATTGGTTTTAGGGTATTTATGGATATTATGGTTTTTATGGTGTTCAAGTGATTTTTGGGTCTTTTAGGGATTTGTAGGGTTATTTACAGTCTTTTATGGATTTTTATTATTTTTGGGACATTTTTGGTTTGCATGGTTTTGAGCATTTATTAGGATTTTTATGTGGTTTGATGATTTTTTAGAGTTTTAGGGATTTTACGGTCTTTTAGGATTTTATAGGGATATTAGTGTCTTATAGGGTTATTGGTTTTTAGGTCTTTAAGGTTCCTTTATGGTTTTTATGATTTCTATAGGGGTAATAGGGTTCCGGGGTAGGTTTTTCTAGGTTTGAAGGGATTTTTAGGATATAAAGGTTTCTTGGGGGTATTAATGGTTTTTTAGGGATGTACGGTTTTTAGTGGATTGATGGATTTTTAGGATTCTTTTGGGTTTTATAGTTTTTAGGGATTTGTAGTGTTTTTTTATTTTTATTGGTTTCTAGGTTCTTAATTTTTTTAGATGTTTTTAATTTTTTAGGGGTTTTAATGTATTTAAAGTCATTTTAGGATGAATAGGGTTTTCTATGTATCTTTATGAATAATTGGGGTTTTAAGGGTTTTAATTTTTTTTGGTTTGAGGCATCATTAGGGTTTTTTTGGTAATGTATCTATTTTTTACGGTTTCGATGAGTATTAACATCCTTTTGGGGTTTTTTCTGTTTTAGGGTCCTATAGGTATTTTTAGGTCTATTATAGTTTTATTTGTTTTCAGTGTCATTTATTATTTTTAGGTTTTATAAGGTCCATTTGGGGTTTTTTTTTGTTTTTTTAGTGTCCTTTAGGGGTTTTAGTCCTTTTTGGGTCCTTTTATGATTTTTGTGTTCCTTATTTGGTTATACAGAATTATAATGACCTTTATGGCATATTTATGGTATTTTGTAGTCTTTAGGAGTTTTTAGAGGTTTTAGTGTGTTTTAAATTGTTTTAGGGTATTTAGGATCATTAAAATGTTTTCAGGATTTAAGGGTTTTTAGGGTTTTTGGGGTTTTATTTTTTGTAGGGTTTTTATGGAAATTTAGAGAGTTTTTTATTTTTAGGGGCTTTAAGGATTTAGCTATTTAAGTGTTTTTTTGTTTTTTGGGGAGTTTTATAGGGTTTTTATGTTCATTAGTATTTTAGGTATTTTAATGGGGGTTTAGATAGTTGATGAGTTTTTGGGTATTTATGGATTTGATAGGGGTATTTATGAACATTTAGGTTTTTTTGAGACTGTAGAGTTTTTATTGTTTATAGGGGTTTTCAGGTAAATGAGGGTTTTTAGGGGTTTGAGTAATTTTTATTTACATTTCAGTTTTTAGATTTGTTGGGGTTTTTATATTTTTAGGTGATTTGTGTTTTTGTAATTTTTGGATTTCAGGGGTTATCAATGATTTTAGTGTTTTAATTGTTTTATGTGGTATTTATGGCTTAGGTGGATTTATTTTTTTAGTGGTTGTAATATTTTTTAGGGTTTTTAGTGTTTTTAGGGTCTTTAGTTGTTTTAGGGTTTTTATGGTTTTTATGCTTTTTTGGGTTTTTGGATTTTTGTGTGTTTTAGGGTTCTTAACTGTTTTTAGTGTTTTGTTTGGAATTTTTAGGGTTTTAGGGTTTTATTTGAGATTTAATATTTCTTGGGGTTTTAGAAATTTTTATGAGTTTTTAGGATTTTATTCATTTCTATTTTTATTGGGGATTTTATGGGTGTTCAGTGGTTTTTAGTGTATATTTATTTTTAGGTGTCTAATGTTATTATATATTTTAGGTTTTTATGGTTTTTAGGGGTATTAGGATTCTAAGATTTTTTGTTTTATTGATGATTTTTGGGTTTTAATAATTTTACGGTGATTGAAATTTAGTTTTTTATGGGGTTTAAATGAATTTAATGGGTCTTGATTTTTTTGGATTGGGGGTTTTTATGTTTTTATCATTTTTAGGGTTTTTTTTATTTTTAATGATTTTTAATGTTTTATATTATTTTTATGGTTTTTTGGATTTTATAGTATTTTAGAATTATTAATGACATTCATGGGTTTTTTGGGGCTTGGGCTATTTTTGGTTTATTATTTAATTTTATGATTTTTTTGTGATTTTAGGGATGTTTAAGCTGTATTTTGAGATTTATGATCCATTAAAGTGTCTCAAGAGGTTTTAGGATTTTAACATTTTTTAGGTATTTTGGGGTATTTTGAGGTTTTGAGGATCTTTTAGGGTTTTTAGGTTTTCAGGGTCCATTATAAGTTATAGGGGTTTTAGAGTCCTTTAGGTGTTTTAGATTTTATAATATCATGTATAGTTTCTAGGGGTTTTGGGGTTTGTTATGGTTTTTATGTCTTTTTAGAGGTTTTAGGTTTTTGTTGTATTTTGGATATTAGGTTTTTATGGGTAACAGGATAGTGTTTAAGGATTATGGTGTAGGTTATATAGTTCAAGAATAATGTATGATGGTATAGGTTGTAGGGTATTTGTTTCAGGGTATAGAGATTTTAGGGGACTATATTGTTTTTTATTGTTTTGATGGGTTTTTTGGGGTTTTAGCGGTTTTTATGTTTTTATGAATATTTTTGGGGGAATATATGTTTTTAAAAGTTATAATTTTCTTGGGGTTTTAGTTTTTCTAGGGTTTATAAGGTTACATGGGGTTTTAGTGGTTTTTATTGATTTTTATTATAATGCGTTTATGGGGTGTTATTTTTAGGTTTATGGGTTTTTTTTTGGATTTTAGGGTGTTTAATGGTTTTTTTATTTTTTTGGGTTTTTATAGTACATTTAGTTTCTTTTTAGTGTTTTTGGTACTTTTAATGTTTTAGTGGGTTTTTTAGGTTTATGGTTTTTTGGGGATTTAGAGGGTTCTAATGGTTTAAGGGTATTTGAAGGGTTGTATGGTTTATAAGGGTTTTTTCTATTTTTATGGCTTTCTATGATTTTTATGGTTATTTAAGTTTTTTAGTTTTTTTGGAATTTAATTTTTTATAGGTTTTATGGGTTTTAAATTTTTTATGGGTATGGAGGGTTTCCTTATGATTTTAATGTGGATTTATTGTTTTTAAGGGTTTTATTTCTTTTTTAGTGTTTTTCGGTTACCTTACAATTTTTAGAACTTTGACGGATTTTATGGGGATTCATGATTTTAGGGATTTGAATGGTTCTTAGGGGGTGTAAGAGTATTTATGGGTTTTAATGTCTTTTGGGTGTTTATATTGTTTTAGGGGGTTTAGGGTCTTATTATGGTTATAAGGGTATTTATCATATTTAAGGGTTTTTAGTAATTTAGTTTTTTTTTGGCCTTTTAAGGGGTTTAAGGGGGTTTAGGGGGTTTTAGGTTCTTTTTGAGGGGTTTTGTTGTTTTTAGGTATTGTATTAATTTTAAGGGCTTTTAGTATCGTTTATGGTTTATTACGTGTTTTTAGAAATTTGTGGCGTTTTGGGGTTTTTTATGTTATTTATCAGTTTTAGGGTTTTAGGGGTGTTTTTTATTTTTAGTTTTTCTCTAGTTTTAGAGTTTTTATCAATTATGGGTATTTAGTTTTTTTAATGGTTTCAGTGTTTTAATTATTTTATGGTTTTTATAGTTGTAGGGGTTTTAAGGTTTTGAGGGTTCTATTAGGGGTTTTGGGGAATTCAGGGTTTTTTAGGGGTATTAGCTTCTTTTATGATATTAATGTTTTAATTTTATATTTTTACATTTAATATTTTATAGGGGATTTATTATTTTTATGCTTCTAGGGTATTAATTGGTTTAGGATTCATTTATTGTTTTAGGGTTGTATATGTGTTTTTAGGTTTGTTAGGGTTTTTATCATTTAATGGGTGTTTAGGGTTATATTTTTTAGGTACATTTATATTTTATAGTGTGTTTTGTGTTTTTAGGGGTTTTTATTGTTTTTAGGTTCTCTTGTAGTTTTATATACTAATTATTTTTAGATATTTTACATTTTACGGTGTTTTAGAGTATGTTTTTACAATTATTTTTAAAGATTGTAATATATTAAATTGTTTTTTGTGTTTTTAAATTTATTTGGATCATGGTTTATTTAGGATTTTTGGAATATTTATGGTTTTAAAATTTTTTAGGTTATTTAGGTTCTTTTATGATATTTAGGGGTTTTAGGTTCATTTATGCCCTTTTATATTTAGATGCTATTTTTCTATTTTTTGGGGTTTTTATGTTCTTTTAGTATGTTTTTGGTTTTTCAACATTCATGTGTTAATTTTGGTGGGTTTTACTGTTTTTATCTAATCTTAGGATTTCATAGGGTTATATGCGTTTTATGGTTTTTATTTTAATATTGGGTTTTCTAGGGTTTTTTTAGAATTTTAAATGTTTTCTGGGGTTTTGTGTTTTTAGGGTTTATGACGGGTTTTATGGGTCCAAGGGGATTTAGGATCCTTTACGGTTTTTTGTATTTACTAGGTTTTTGTTGTTTTGGGGGGTTTTATGTTTTTAGAGGGTTTTAACAGGTTATTTGGGTGCTTTTCAGTTTTTAGGAAATTAATAGCGTCTTCAGTATTTTATGAATTTTTTGTGTTATTAGTGTCTTTATAGAGATTTAAGGAATTTCATCTTTGATTATGGGTTTTAGTATTTTTTTAGTATTTTTAGGGGTTTTGGTTTTTTGTTGTGTTGGGGGGTTTTTTGTATTTTAAGCTATTTAGTGTTTTAGAGTATTTTAATGGTCTATTATTGTTGTTTTTGTTTTTTTTTTTTGGTATTTAGGGGTCTTTTAGAGTTTTATAGTTTTTAGGGTTGTAGGGTTTTAAAGTTTTGTTATGGTCTTTTTGGATTTTATAGTTTTTTGGGTTTTATATGGGCTGTTAGGTTTTTAGGATTTTTAATGATTTTTGGGGTTTTATGGGGTTTTCATTATTTTAGGGGTTTTTGGATTATTTTGGATTTTTAGGTTTTAGGGGTTTAAATGGTTTTTAGGGGTATTTAAGGGTTTTGAAATTGGGATTTTGGGAGTACGGTATGGGTTTTTGCGTGTAGGTTATATTGTTTGGGGTTTAAGGAATATTGTTCAGGCTATTGTGTTCAAGGTATATGGAGAATGGTATAGGGTTTATGGGACAAGTTTCAGGATTTATGTTATCAGTTATAAGATTGAGGGGGTTGGGTATATGGTTCTAGTTATAGGGTTTAGGGTTTAGGGTGTAGGGTAAGAGTATTTTTTATGTTGGGTTTTGGGTTTTAAATATAGGGTATAGGGTTTATCACTAGTGCAGAAAACGTTTTTTACCTCAGCATTTTTTACGTCGGTTATATAAAACCGACGTCATAATATGTAAAACGAGGTTTTTTACGTCGGTTATTTAATAACCGACGTAAAAACCTGTGTTTAGTACACCTTTAACGTCTGTTATTTTTATAACCGACGTTATTAATCGCGTGGCT
This sequence comes from Viscum album, assembly GCA_963277665.1. Taxonomy (NCBI): domain Eukaryota; kingdom Viridiplantae; phylum Streptophyta; class Magnoliopsida; order Santalales; family Viscaceae; genus Viscum; species Viscum album. Next base: position 1,691,985,624 of record OY728120.1, read on the forward strand.
TCGTTTTTTACGTCGGTTATACATTAACCGCCGTAAAAAACAGAAGCGGGGGGTGTTTGTTACGTCGGTTATTCAATAACCGACGTAACAAATCGACATATGTACGAGTTATTACGTCGGATATTCAATAACCGACGTAAAAAACACGGTTTTTGAAGGCCTTTTTACGTCGGTTATAAAAAGACCGACGTAAAAAAAGAATCCGCAGATGTTTTTGACGTCGGTTATGGAATAACCGACGTAAAAAAACGCTGATTTTGAGCCCTTTATAACGTCGGTTATAAAATAACCGACGTAAAAAAAGAATCGGAGGAAGGTTTTTACATCGGTTATTGAATAACCGACGTTATAAATGTTTTTAAAAAAATTATAACGTCGGTTATTGAATAACCGACGTGATAACTCATTTAAAAATTTTCCCAGACCCGTGGATTGTCATTCGCGAGTTTACCTTCGACAGTCGCGACTCGTCTCTCTCGCGCGTAAACCCAAATCAGCTCGTCCATTTCGTTGGTTTAGATTCGTTTTGCGATCATCGTTTCTCATATTTAATCTCCTCGGATCAATCATCTAAACTCGCAGCACTCAGGTAATCCTCCCACTCATTCGTTTTTTTTTCGCGGATAGTATATATATATGTGTTTTGATTTTTTTGTTGAAACTAGCTAAGATTCTTCGATTGCGAACCCTTTTAACTCGTTTTGGCACCATAATCTTATTTATCATCCTTAAATCTATTAGTTCGATTTGCAATATTGACTAATTTTATGATTTCACTAATTTTTCATCGTTTTCTATAAATCCCCGAGAGGGTTGGGGCGTGTCCATTTGGATGGGTTGCCCTTTTACAGTTGTTACTACTTTATTCACACACAACCATGGCATAGGTGCATGGATTTGGGATCACATCACCATTTTCACCCCCTACAAACAAAGTTTCACGAGGAGGACTCGCCAGATTTCCCCTCGGCATGTTAAAAATTTTAGATTCCCTCTTTTCAGCAAGTAAAAAATTAACTATTTTTTTCTTCACTACTTATCCTAAACAAATAAAACCACCATTCTTTCTAGAACCTCTACTAGATCCATTGCATCCATCAACATACATATTTGGATCTGAAAGCATCCCTTAAGCCTTATGTTCGATGCTAACATCCTTTACTGATCTATAGAAAATATGATGGTCTCCTAAGCTTTCCATTTAAAAGTCAAACCCCACCAATTATTCATCCTTATCATGATAAAATGGCACAACATCTGAATTTCTGATTCAATCTCTTGGGTCATTGAACAAACATTAACTCCTTCAAATCCACACCTGGAATAGACAACCTAATGTCGAGTTCCTTCTCTATCTATTGAAACTCAGTTCTTCCTCCACACCTAAAAACATTCTTTGAATGGCCCAACTTCTTGTTATGGTAAATTTTCAGTGATTCCAGGGGGTGGGAGGGCTATCAAGAGGGTTGGGGGGTGTCCAGGGGGGTGTCCAAGGGGGTAGGGTGTGGGGGGTGGTGTCCAGGAGGGGTGGGGGGCTGTCCAGAGGGGTCGGGGGGTGTCCTGGGGGGTTTACATGGGGGTGGGTGGGTGTGGGGGGCTGTCCAAGGGTGTGGGTTGGTGTTGGGGGGGTGTCCAGGGGGGTGTCCAAGGGGGTAGGGGTGGGGGTGGTGTTTAGGAGGGGTGGGGGGGGCTGTCTAGAGGGTTGGGGGGTGTCCAGGGGGGTGTCCAAGCAGGTCGGGGGTGGGGGGTTGTGTCCAGGAGGGGTGGGGGTGCTTTCTAGAGGGGTCGGGGGCTGTCCAGAGGGGTCGGGGGGTGTCCAGGGTGGTGTCCAAGGGGATGGGTGGGTGTGGGGGGCTGTCCAAGGGGGTCGTGGCCTGTCCAGAGGGGTCGGTGGGGTGTCCAGGGGGTGTCCAAGGGGTTGGATGGGTGTGGGGGGTTGTCCAAGTGGGTGGCGGCCTCTCCAGAGGGTATTTGGGGTTGTCCGGGTGGGTGGGGGGGGGGGGCTGTCCAGAGGGTTGGGGGATGTCCAGGGGGGTGTCAAAGGGGGTAGGGGGTGGGGCGGTGTCCAGGAGGGGCGGGGGGCTGTCCAGAGGGGTCGGGGGTGTCCAGGGGGGTTTAGAAGGGGGTGGGTGGGTGTGGGGGGGCTGTCCAAGGGTGTGGGTGGGTGTTGGGGGTGTCCAGGGGGGTGTCCAAGGGGGTAGGGGGTGGGGGTGGTGTTTAGGAGGGGTGGGGGCATGTCCAGAGGGTTGGGGGGTGTCCAGGGGGTGTCCAAGCAGGTCGGTGGTGGGGGTTGTGTCCAGGAGGGGTGGGGGTGCTTCTAGAGGGGTCGGGCTGTCCAGAGAGGTCGGGGGGTGTCCAGGGTGGTGTCCAAGGGGATGGGTGGGTGTGGGGGGCTGTCCAAGGGGGTGGCGGCCTTTCCAGAGGGGTCGGTGGGGTGTCCAGGGTGGTGTCCAAGGGGGTGGATGGGTGTGGGGGGCTGTCCAAGTGGGTGGCGGCCTCTCCAGAGGGTATTTGGGGTTGTCCAGGTTGGTGGGGGGGGGGGGTTGTCCAGAGGGTTGGGGGATGTCCAGGGGGTGTCCAAGGGGGTAGGGGTGGGGGTGGTGTCCAGGAGGGGTGGGGGCTGTCTAGAGGGGTCGGGGGTGTCCAGGGGGGTTTATAAGGGGGTGGGTGGGTGTGGGGGCTGTCCAAGGGTGTGGGTGGGTGTTGGGGGGGTGTCCAGGGGGGTGTCCAAGGGGGTAGGGGTGGGGTGGTGTTTAGGAGGGGTGGGGGCTGTCCAGAGGGTTGGGGGTGTCCAGGGGGTGTCCAAGTAGGTCGGGGGTGGGGGGTTGTGTCCAGGAGGGGTGGGGGTGCTTTCTAGAGGGGTCAGGGGCTGTCCAGAGGGGTTGGGGGTGTCCAGGGTGGTGTCCAAGGGGATGGGTGGGTGTGGGGGGCTGTCCAAGGGGGTGGCGGCCTGTCTAGAGGGGTCGGTGGGGTGTCCAGGGGGGTGTCCAAGGGGGTGGATGGGTGTGGGGGGCTGTCCAAGTGGGTGGCGGCCTCTCCAGAGGGTATTTGGGGTTGTCCGGTTGGGTGGGGGGCTGTCCAGAGGGTTGGGGGATGTCCAGGGGGTGTCCAAGGGGGTGGATGGGTGTTGGGGGCTGATTTACGTGAGATCCCTACTTCCATGGAAAGATTAACAGAACATAATGATGAGTATGTTAAAGACATGGTTTGTTCCATAAGGAACGATCACGACGAAGGAATTTGGGAAAACAATCCAATTGTACATTCCTAAAATTACAGGTAACACATGTTTATTTCTTGTTTACATTTAGTTTTTTCATATAATGTTAGATATTGTAAATTTTTTACTTATTAAAACATGTATCAAACCAAAATGATAAAACAATAAAAACCGTAAAGAGGAGAAGTCCTGGGCGCACAGGCTGGCCGGTGGTGGATCACCAGTTGGCCGGTGGTCCAGACAGCAAAGCTCTGTCTGGTCCACCGGCCGGCCGGTGATGAGCCAGCGGCCGGCCGGTGGTCCAGACAGAGAGGAAGGCTCTCTGTCTGGTCCACCGGCCGGCCGGTGGTGATCCAGCGGCGGGCCGGTGGTCCAGACAGAGAGGAAGGCTCTCTGTCTGGTCAACCGGCCGGCCGGTGGTCCAGACAGAGCAAGGTTGTCTGGTCCACCGGCCGGCCGGTGGTGATCCAGCAGCCGGCCGGTGGTCCAGACGGAGAGGAAGGCTCTCTGTCTGGTCCACCGGCCAGCCGGTAGTGATCCAGCGGCCGGCTGGTGGTCCAGACAGAGCAAGGCTGTCTGGTCCACCGGCCGGCCGGTGGTGATCCAGCGGCCAGCCGGTGGTCCAGACAGAGAGGAAGGCTCTGTCTGGTCCACCGGCCGGTCGGTGGTGAGCCAGCGGCCGGACGGTGGCCCAGACAGAGCAAGGCAGTCTGGTGCACCGGCCGGCCGGTGGTGAGCCACCGGCCGGCCGGTGACACCAGGCAGTGGGCAAGTCTACTGCCTGCGTCCTCCGGCTGGCCGGTGAGCTAATGTTTGTTTTTTTGATTTGAAGGAAAATGACAGTTCAATCAGTTGATCAGCCACATGATTCTGGAGATGAGCATATTGGTCATACATCTGGGGAGGAACATTCACATTCTCCTATTACGAAAAAGAGTTCAAAGGTTGGTATGCGTGGGTGCACACGTTTACCAAAATTATCACTTGCCCGTACGAAGGAGGAGAGGATAGTCGTGGAGTTTGATGATGATGATCTTTCTAGAGGTCCAAAATGCTAAAGATTTTAAGGGTTTTGTAGCAACTCAGGCTAAGAGAAAAGTAAGCATTCTCTATGATGATTGGAGAAGTGTGGATAAGGCGATAATTTCTCAGCTGTGGGAGACCATTTTGGTAAGATCTTTTGCTATTGTTTGACTGTTCTTTAAATGTTTCTAGAATATATAATATTTTTCACCTCTTTTTTATCAGATGAAATTTGATATTCCTGACACTGGAGGAGTCAGGAAGAAATGCTTATCATTGGCTGCTAGGAGATGGAGGGATTTCAAATCAACCCTCTCATCTGATTTCATTTATGGTCATAGGAGTCGTGAGAATCCATGTCGTATATATCCTTTTATAGATGAAGACACATGGAGACAATTTTTTGAAAGTAGAAGAAAAGAATCATTTTTTGGTAAGGGCAATGTAAACTTTTATAAGCTTTCTTATATAAATGATCTTATTATTGTTTTGTTAATGATTACTTATTCTTAATTTACAGCAAACAAGGAAAGCTCATCAAGAGATCCAATCTAAAAATGTATACCCTCATAGTTTATCTCGGGGAGGGTATGCATTATTGGAAGAACAAATGATGGTAGAAAAATTTCAACAACTAAGAGCTGAGTCTTCAAGGCTCTGGAGAGGTGGCCCCTCCATCCCTTCCATCTAGACATGAGAAATGGAAAAGAGCTCGGAAGGGCAAAAAAGGACAATATCTTTCGGAAGAATCGAGACTCGTAGTTGAGAGGATTGTAAGATATCTATTTTATTTATTTATGTTTACTATTTTCGTCATATATTTCCAATCATTATAGAAATGTTCAATTAATTATTACAGGACTCTCTTAAGGAGCAGAGTTCACAGGGGACATTTACACCATTTGGGAGGGAAGATATTTTATCTGTGGCATTGGAAAGCCCGAACATCCTGGCCGTGTAAGAGGATATCCGGCAGGTGTATCGGTAAGAAAAGTGTTGCCACGTTCCTCAACTTCTAACGTTGAGGGAGTTTATAAAAAAAATAGAATCCTTGGAGGCTGAAGTCCATAATATTAATGTGACAATGGAGGACAAGATTAGAGCATCGGTGCAGTTTATGTTTGCAGACTTGCAAAGACAATTTCAGGGTGCAGCTCCCACTCCACCTCTCCCAGTAGCTCCCACTCCCCCACCTCAGCCTGCGGACCCCATTTTTGATCCTCCTCCTCCGCCGCAGCTACCTACTTATTGTGAGTTGTATGTTGATGATCCTCAACATAATATAGTTGCATATGGGATGGTATATTGTATAGGAGATACAGTTCATCATCAACAGTTAGAGGTAGAGAATCAGAGGGTCAATGTACAGGATATTATAGATAGATCAGCTCGGATATCATTACCAACAGATGAGGTGACGACAGTTGGACATAGTATCAGCCATTTTTTACTTTGGCCATCCAGACTTCTTCGACTCATTACCATAGAGGTATGGATGTTATATCTTTTATTTTATATTTTTATTAATTTTTATCATTTGAAAACTAATATATTTTTCAATTTATTTTTACAGGAATACTTCAAAGGTAAAGAAATACTGTATAGGCAACAACAAAGACAGATAGCTATGACATCAGATGCAGATACTAGCAGTCTTGAAAAATTGTCAAGATATTCAAATTTTTTGGTGGATCATTATGACTTTACAATGGAAGCTCATGTCTGTGGACGTGAACTAAGTGTGGGGATTATGAAAACTGATATCATGGAGTTTGTCACTGGAGATAAGTTGGGCATCAACGTGGTGCAAATTTTTATCATGTAAGTCTTAACACCTTTTCCTTGCGTTATATTTATTAAAAATGTATACTTATGTCTGCTTTGTATTAGGTATCTGTATAAAATTTGTGAGAGGAATGAGCAGACAGATGTATATGGATTCGGGGACCCACAATTGATTTCCCCTGAAGCATGTTAATTGGATGAGGAACAAAGAATGATTTATATTGCTGATAGATTTGAAAAGAATGTAATCACACAGTGTTGGATGATGCCTTTTTGTGAGAGGTATGAAACACATCCCTCTAAAAGAGTTAATTATCTTTTAACATAAAAAACCACTAATGTTAAATTTCTTTTTATCAGGGATCATTGGATGTTAGGGGTTTTTTGCCCTAGGGAGAAAGCACTTTATTGGATATGCTCTCTCCATGATGATGTGCGAGAAAGTTTTAAGAATATATTGGAAACGTAAGTTTCAATTTCACAATAGTTTTATATATTATAATGAATTTTAAATTTACCCCATTCGTATTATTTTCTAACAGGGCATGGGTCCACTTTCGAAAAAGCGCAAAGAAAAGGAATTTCAAGATCAAATATGTACATGCGAAGGTAAATATCCATTTATAATTTGTACATTTTGATTTATTACATAAAAATAATATATTGAATTTACCACTCATTCAAACAGAAATGTCATGAGCAACAAGGCATCATCGAATGCGGATATTACATGTTAATATTTATGTATGAAATAATAACAACTGGGACAGTTCTGAGTTTTGACCTGGTAAGATTTCCTCTTTCTCATAATATTTCAATTTGATTTATTCATTATACACGTTGACTACTATCCTTTTCCTTTGTAGCTTTTTGATGGGACCCTCAACCCTTTATTGCTGAAGATATCAAACACTTACAAGTGGAGTGGTCAAATTATTTTACCGGTTTGATTGACTTTTAGTTGTTTGTAATGTAAAATGTAATTTTGAATATTGTCAATGTAATTGTGTATTTCGTAGTTGTTTAGGTTGGATTTAGTTTTTTTTTTAAGTTGACAGTGTAAGTTTTGAATGTTATATAAGTGAATGTTTAATTTTTCTCTACTTCTTGTTTTGGTCTACTGTTGATGGTTTTTCTGGTCTGGATTTTGGTATGGGGGAGAGGTTCCAAGGGGGTGGGTGGGTGTTTGGGGGGTGTCCAAGGGATATGGGATGGGTGTCCAAGGTGTGTTTGGGGCTGTCCTAGGGGTCGGGGGTGTAAATGAGGGTGGGGTGTCCAAGGGGTGGGGGGTGTCCAAGGGATATCGGAGGGGTGTCCAAGGTGTGTTTGGGGCTGTCCAAGGGGTCGGTTGGGTGTAAATGAGGGTGGGGGGGTGCTGTCCAAGGGGTGGGGGGTGTCCAAGGGATATAGGAGGGGTGTCCAAGGGGTGTTTGGGGCTGTCCAAGGGATGGGGGGGGTTTCCAAGGGGTCGGGGGGGTGTCCAAGGGGTCGGGGGGTGTCCAGGGGGTGGGGGGGGGGCTGTCCAAGGGGTGGGGGGTGTCCAAGGGGTGGGGGTGTCCAAGGGATATGGGAGGGGTGTCCAAGGGGTGTTTGGGGCTGTCCTAGTGTTCGGGGGGTTTAAATGAGGGTGGGGGGGCTGTCGAACGGGTGGGGGTGTCCAAGGGGTGAGGGGGTGTCCAAGGGATATGGGAGTGGTGTCCAAGGTGTCTGGGAGTTCTGTCCAAGGGGCCGGTTGGGTGTAAATGAGGGTGGGGTGTCCAAGGGGTGGGGGTGTCCAAGGGATATTGGAGGGGTGTCCAAGGGGTGTTTGGGGCTGTCCAAGGGCTCGGGGGGGGGGGGTGTCCAGGGTCGGGGGGTGTCCAAGGGGTCTGGGAGGGCTGTCAAGGTGTGGGGGTGTCCAATGGGTGTCTGAGGCTGTACTAGGGGTCTTGGGGGTGTAAATGAGGGTGGGGGGGCTTTCCAAGGGGTGGGGGGTGTCCAAGGGGTGGGGGTGTCCAAGGGATATGGGAGGGGTGTCCAATGGGTGTTTGAGGCTGTACTAGGGGTCGTGGGGGTGTAAATGAGGGTGGGGGGGCTGTCCAAGGGGTGGGGGTGTCCAAGGGTTGTGGTGGGGCTCCAATGTGGTGGGGGAGGGCTGGCCATGTTGTTAGGTGGGTATAGATGAGGGTGGGGTTCAGTTGGGGCTTGGGGGAGGGCTGGCATGGTTATTTTTGTTGTTTGGTTTCTGGTTGCTTTTTGGTGAGAGCAGTGCAATTATTTTAAAAAAAAATATCGCTTTCACGTCGGTTATTTTATAACCGACGTGGTAAATAAATCGGTAGTGGTTTATCACGTCGGTTTTTTCGAGAACCGACGTGATAAACCGTTCCCGGGGCCTTTTATCATGTTAGTTCTTAATATAACTGACGTGCTAAAAGGCCTGGGAATCGATTTACCACGTCGGTTATCCAATAACCGACGTGCTAAAACGTTTCCAAGGCCTTTTTATCACGTCGGTTATTTAAGAAACAGACGTGATAATAGGCCCGGGGAAGGGTTAATCACGTCGGTTATGTCATAACCGACGTGATAAACGATATCCCAGGCGTTTTATCACGTCGGTTTAGAAATAACCGACGTGATAAACCCCCCACGCATATTTAGCACGTCGGTTATTATATAACCGACGTGCTAAACCCCCCACCCGCGGTTTATCATGGCGGTTATATAATAACCGCCGTTATAAATCCCCATCCCCCATCATTTTTCACGTCGGTTCATTAATATCCGACGTGATAAACACCGTGATGTTAGGGATGTTACGTCGGGTTTTAAATAACCGACATAAAAAACGTTATTTATAACGTCGTCCGTATTAACGTCGCCTAAAAACCGACGTAAATAATGAAAAATAACCGACGTAAAAAATGTTTTCTGCACTAGTGTATGGTCTAGGTTTTAGGGTTTATAGTGGTTGGAATAGGGTTTAGGGTTTAGGGTGCAGGGTATTGAGTTTTGGTTGAATTGTTTTGGCTCTAGTGTGTTGTGTATAATGATTATGGTGTAGGGGTATAGGGTTTGGTGTTTTTTGTTTAGAGATTAGGGTCTATGTTATAAGGGTTATGATATAGGGTTTTTGTTTATATGGTGTAGATTATAGGATTTAGGGTGTATGGTTTAGGATTTACAGTGTAGGGTTTTGGTTTTAGGATGTATGGTTTACGGTCTAGATTTTATGGTGTACGGTATAGGGTTTAATTATTTTTAAGGGATTTTGGATTATTATTTTCATTATGTAATTTCATGTTTTTTAATACTTTTTTGATTTTTTTGTGGTCTTAATGTGTTTTAATGATTTTTGGTTTTTTGAGGAATTATTAGATTTTACAGTTTTTAATTTATTAGGGTTATTTATGGGATTTTAGGGAATTTGGTTTTTAGTATTCTTATTGGGTTTAGGTTTATAGGGTTTTAATGGACTTTTAGATTGATTTGATGTATTTAGGGGTCTCAAAATGGTTTGGTGTTTTTTTAATGTTTTAGTGACTTTAATGTTTCTAGTGGTTTTCAAGGGGTTTAAGTGTTTATTGGGGTTTTATGATTATTAGTGGTTTAATTTGTTTTATGTTTTTTAGGATTTATTTTTGGTTTTTTTATTTTTTGGGGTTTTGGTTTTTTTATTGGTTTAAGTGTTTTTGGGTGTTTTATGGTTTTTAGGTTTTGCAATATTTTCGTGTTTTGGGGGTATTTTTTGATTTTTGGGGAATTTAGTTTTTTTGGATGATTAAGGGATTTTATGGATATCTTTTGGGTTTACATGGTTTCATTGTTCTTTAGTTTTTAATTAGGTTTAGGGTGTTTTTTGGGGTTTAGGGAGTTAGGGTCTATTAGGTCATTTGAATGATTTTAGTGTCTATAATGGGTTTTTCGGGTTTTTGGCATTTTAGGTGGTTTTGGGGTTTTAATGTATATGAATTATTTTTTTTAAAGTATTTTAAGGGTTATATAGTTTTTATGGTTTTTAGGATGTTTTATGATGTTTTTTTAATTTTTTTTTATTTTGAGGTTATTGATTTTTTTTGAATGTTTTATGGTTTATTTGAGTGTTTTTTGTGTTTTAATGCATTATAGGGGCTTTAAACATTTTCAGTATTTTGGGTACTTTTTCGTGGTCAAAGGTTATATTAGGAGTTTTTATTGGTTTTATGGTTTTTAGCGTTTATATGGGTCTTTTAGTGTTATTTAATTTTGTTGTGGTCTTATGCTCTTTATGCGGGGTTTCACATACTTCATGGTAAAATACTGTATTTTAGTGTCCCCTAATTTTTTTCTGAGATTTTAGGTTCATTTATATTTTTTAGAAATTTTAGTGATTTTGGTTATATGGGTTATTTTTCGGTTTTTTGGGATGTTTGGTTTCTTTTGGGATTTGAGTTTCAGTGTCCTTTATTTTGTTTGAGTTTTTTTGGGTTTTTAGGAGGCCTTTAGGGTTTAATAATGTTTTAGGATATTTTATTTTATTTAAGGGTTTTTATCATTTTTATTGTATTTTATGTATTTAGGGTATTTTTGTGTTTTGTAGGTATTTTTATGATTCTCAGGGTTTTATTGTCTTTTTTGTATTTTTTGGATTGTTAGAGTGTTTTAGGATTTCTAACGAAATTTAGTTGGAATTAATGGGTTTTCATGTTTTTGATGTATTTAGAAATTTAAAGGGGTTTTTAGGTATTTTTGGTTTTATGGGGTATTTAGGGGATTTAAGGTTTTATGGGGTTTTATGGGTGTTTAAGTGGTTTTTTTTTGGGATTTTATGGGATTTTTAGATTTTCATGGTTTTTAGGGGTTTTAGGTTTTTAGGGTATTTAGTGTTTTTAGTGGGTTTATGGAATTTTAGGATTTCCAGAGGTATAAATGCTTTTAGGTGTCCCTATGGGTTTAAGGGATTTAATTGTTTTTAGGTTTTTTTGGTTATGTTGGGTTTTTATGTTATTTGGGTTTTAATGGTTTTAGGGTTTTTAGGGGTTTAAGTTATTTTAGTGTGTTATGTATTTTAATTTTTTATGGTCTTTTTGGATTCTTACGTTATTTTGGGTATTTCAAGAAGATTTACTATTTTAGTTTCTTTTAGGGGTTTTAGGGACATTTATGTTTTTTAGTAATTTTTTGGAGTTTTAATCTGTTTAAGGGGGTTTAATCATTTTTGTGGTTTAAGGGGTTTTGTTTTTATTTGGTGAACTTAGTGGTTTAGGGGTTTAATGGTTTTCTAGGGTCCATTATGGTATTAGGATTCCTAATCAATTTCAATGGTTATTTTAAATATATAGGTGTTTTATAGGGTTTTTTATTTTATAGGTTTTAAGGTTTCTTTTGGTGTTTTTGGGTTTTTATAGATTATAATGTTTATTTTGGTGATTTATATTTTTTATTGATTTAGGGGTTTTATGTGTTTAATGTTTTTTATGGTTTCCTTTATTTTTGAGGGTTTAAAATGGTTTTTAGGATTTTGAGGGTTTGTATTGTTTTTGGGGTTCTTTTGGAGTCCTTTTTGGGATATACTGTTTTTGGGTATTTTTTTTTTATTTTTGGTTTACTTAGGTTATTTAGTAGTTATTAGTTATTTTTTGGGGGGGTTTACATATTATTAGATATTTTTAGGTGTTCATAGGGGTTATTAGGGTATTTTAGGGTTTTTATTGATTTTATGGATTTTAAGGGTTTTATGGATTTTATTGATATTCTTGGATTTTTCGTGGATTTGGATAATTTTTTGGTATTTTCAGTTGTTATAGTGCTTATGGATGTTTATGGTTTTTATGGTTTTTAGGGGGTTTTAGGGTATTAACATAATTTTATATTTTTTTCTTTTTTACGGTTTTCAATGGGTTTTTAGAATTCTTAATGTTTTTATTGATTTTTAGGGGATTTATGGTTCCTATAGATTTTTATGATTTTCAGGGGAATTAGTGTCTTAATGGTATGTGAGGGATTTAGTTTTATTAATGATTTAATGGTATTTAGTTTCTTATGATTTTTGGATCTTATTTGGGTTTTTAAGATTCTTTTTATGTTTTTTAGTTTTTTATATTTTTAATGGTTTTAGGCATTTGATTGGGATTTTAGGATTTTAATGGTTTTTAGGGGTAAAGTGGTTTTAAGATATTTAAGGATTTTAGAGGTATTTTGAGGTTGTAATGGTGTTTTTAGGGTAATTTATGTTTTTTAGGGGTTTATGGTCCTTTAGTGATTTGTGGATATTTTGTGCCTTTATAGTCTCTTATAGTTTTTATGAGTTTTATGGGGCTAGAGGATATTTCAGGGTTTTGGTGTTTTATCGGTTTTATTTTATTTAGGGGATAAGGGTTTTATTGTTCATATTTTTTTAGAGGATTGTAATTTTTTTCTAGATTTATTAGGTGGTTCATGGTTTTTAGTGTTGTTCAAGGTTTTTCTGAATTTCTAGGGGTTTTTAGATTTTTTAGTGATTTTTATGTTTTAGGGTATATTAAGTGACTTTAGGGTACTTAGTGTTATCATTGGGTTATTATATTTTTTTAGAGGGTCTTATGTAATTTTATTTTTTTCATGCATTTTTCTATTTTTAGGTGGTATTTAGGGTTTTTTTTTCATCTTTTTATAGTTTATAGTTTTTTTGAGTGTTATAGATTGTTAATATTTTATTTGGGGTTTTTGATATTTTATGATTTTTTATGGATTTTATGATTGAATGGTTTTTTAGGGTTATAGGGTTTTGTTATTTTTTATTATTTTATTTCTTTTAGGGGAATTAGGGTTTTTGAGAATTTTATGAGATTTTGTCATATATTTAGGTGTTTTAGTGTTTGTTGGGGTTTTATAAGGGGTTTTAGGGATTTTGGAGTTTTTAAGTGTTTGAAATGTTTTAGGGGTATGTGGGGGTCTTAGAATTTAAGGGTTATTTTAGGGGTTTTAATGTTAATTTAGGATATATTTGGGTTTTTAGGTATTTTAGAGTTTTGTATTGTTTTCGGTTTTTTAGGGAATTGTAAGGTGATTTAGTGGTTTTAGTATTTTTTACATAGGGGATTCAGAGTTTGTAGGTTTTATTTGAGTTTTTAGGGGTTTTTACTTATTATTTTCATGGGTATATGGAATTACATAAATGTTTTACGGATTTTATGGTTTTTTGTATTTAAGGGTTCATTCAGTTTTTAGGCGTTTTCGAGATGTATGGGTTTTTAGGGATTTTTGGATATTCATTAATCTTTAAATGGATTATATGGTTTAATTTTTTTTGGTATTTTAATATGTTTTAATGGATTTATTTGTGGTTCTTTTTCATTTTTAGTTTTTTTGGCATTTATGGGTTAATGGTTGTTTTGGGAGTTTTTAGGGTTTTGGGTTTGGGGGAGGTAATATGGTTTTAATAGGTTTTAGGGTTATTGTATTTTTACAGGTATTTAAGGTTTTTGGGTTTCTAGAGTTTCTGTGGGTTTTTATGGATTTTCTTCTCTATTGGGTGGTATAGGGGTTTTTATAATCATATAATTATTTTTGGGCTTCATAGGTTATTTTAAATTTTTTAGGATCATTAGAATGTTTTTCATAATTGTTTTTGGGTTTTAGTGGACATTGGGTCTTTAGGGGTTTCATTATGTTTTATAGTTTTTCATTGTTTTTTGGATATATAAGGTTTTTATGGGTTTTAGGGTTTTTATGTTATTTAATTATTATTTTTAGTTTTAGGGTTTTTATGTTATTTAGGGTTTTTTGGATTTTTTGGGTTTTTTGGGTTTTTTGGTTTTTTTTTTCTTTTCTGTGTTTTAAGGATTCTGGTGTTTTTACAGGTTAATAGATTTTTTAGGTTTTATTGGATTTTTTGGGGATTTTTAGGGTTTTAATTGTTCTTTGGGTATTATGGTTTTAGGGGATTTTTGGGGGGGGGGATTGGGTTTTTATAGTTACTGGGGCGAAAGAGGTTCAGGGCTAGGCAAGCCAAGCCACCATAAATAAATAAAACAAAAAGAGACAATTACAAGATGGATTGACAAGGGCGAGAGTGAGTCTCATGCTTCATCAATCGCCCTTTTCGCAAGAGCGTCCGCCACTGAATTGGCCTCCCTATAGGCATGAGACACAGTAAAGCTCAGAGATCTGGAGGTGTGAAGGAACTCAATCCAATATGGAAGTAATCGTCATGGGACCTCTCTAGAAGAGTTCTTTAGAGCAACGACCGCCAGCATTGAGTCCGACTCAATCCAGATCTATTGCCACCCAAACTAGCCCGCATATCTCATAGCCTTTATAATGACCGAAAGCTTCGCTTCATAGGCAAAATCCTCTCCAATAAAATGAAACAATCAGCACTTGATGAACCCTCTTGAGGAATGAAAAACGCCGCCACACCCTGAGGGCCCCGGGGCTCCCAGTGCCATGCCATCAACATTTACTTTCAACCATGCTAGAATTGGAGGAATCCATCTAACCTACTTCAAGGCCATTGGATTCCTGCATCTTCCAGCAACCCCAAGAGAGAACAATAGAGTTAGATCATTAACATCATTCCACATCGAACCTATTTGAATTTGCGAGGCATTCGGAATCGTCTTGTGCACTGAAACCGCTCCTCCATACAGCGTGAGGGGCTACCAGTTAAAGGAAGAGGTGTTACGGGCAGACCAGACATAATGAATGATGTCTACTACACTAGAAAGTAGCAGATTATGCACCTAATCACTTTGTTTCATCTCCACCAGACCTCGAAAAAACTCACAGATCGATCTTGAAGGCAACAATTCATTCCGAACCATTGCAACAGATAACGCTAGAGGCTAGAGGAAAAGGTAAAATTCCAGAAGATGTGATCATAGTGTTTTTCAGCCGCCCTGCATAAAAAACTAGTAGAAGAAAGATGACATCCAGATGCTTTTAGCTATGCATGAGTTGGATGATGATTCCACCAAATTTTCCTGATTAGAACAAAGTGTGAAGGGGGGATGAAAGGATCCATGTATTTGGACAACCACGATGGAGGGGTAATCCCATGTTATCACTTCAGGTGGTAGAAGTCGCGGGTGTTGAAGTTACTCACCATGTTGGGACACCAAATAACGGTATCATTGTTTTCAAAGGAATATTGTTGGATTTGTATCAAAAGATCATTCAGGAGAAAGGTCCCCATGTCATCCTGCTGCTAGATGAGGCCTGTAATGGATAAGTTCTGCATTTCATGGGGAGGCATCATCACCTCTGAAAGGGTATGATCCAGCCAAGGGGTAGACCAGCAGTTTAGGGCAGAGGACTGTGAAACAATCCATTTTGATTGAGTCATTATATCTTGTTAATAGGATCACAAATCCGGCCAAACGGAGGACAACAAGTACCCAGCAGAACCGTCACATAACCTGTTTGTAAATAATTCCATATTGAAATCCAGGACACCTCTTTGAGGCCAAATAAGAATCAAGGTAATCTTCACAATCATGGAATCATTGAAACCTCGAGGATACTTGATACTGAAACCACCGAAATCAATTGGCTTTGTGAAATTCTTCCAAGAAACTGAGATCAATTTCTGATCCCTGGTTGAACCAGTCAAGACAAAATACCTTATTTTGGCATTGAATCTTTTGAAAAGTGTATCCTGCCATTTTTTTATAGAAAATGTATGCACGAACATGGAGGTGATGACCATGCTAACCAGGAAGACCCTGCCAGCCTGGGAGAGACACTTTCCCTTCAATTTCGACATTTGCATTTTGATCTTGGAAGAAATTCTCTCAATGTAGTAACCCTTGACTCTCCCCTATAAGAGGGTCAAACTGAGGTAAGTACACGGTAGGGAGTCGTGCATAACTCCCAGCCCATTCGCGATGCGGAGCTGTCTAGCAGGAGATATCTCACTGCCAAAGAAAATCGATGATTTCATCCAGCATATAGCTTGCCCAGCCACACATTCATAATGGTGGAAGATCTTCTTGACTATATATAAAGTTTTCTTGTTCGCCTACCTGAACAAGAGGATGTCATACAGGTAAAGAAGATGCGAGGGGACATACATGTCTCTGCCTACCTTGATTGGAAAATAAATCTCTTCTTGTACAAGATCATGGAAGCATGGACTCATGTAATCCTCCATAATTGCAAAGTAAAATCCCGACATTGGATCACCCTATCACACTCCATGGGAGCACTGAAAAAAGATATGGGGGAGCCATTGATCAGAACCAAGACCCTGGAAAAGTGAAGAATGACAGAGATCAGCTTGATAAATCTAATTGAGAAGCCATATCATTCCAAGACAATAAAGATAAAGCTCCATTTCATAGTATCAAAAGCATTCAAGATGTCAAGCTTAAGTGCAAAGCTACCTTCCCTTGATTTTCTCCTCATTATATTAATCCCCTCCAAGGTAGTGAATAAGCAGGATTCGATGCATCACTCAGGAATGAATCCAAACTGGTTTGTGGTCACAATGTCACCAAGAAGCTTGACCAATCTAAGGACCAGAATCTTGCTAATCATCTTCGGAATTTTGTTTCCAATGGAAACCAGTCATGAAGTCACTAATAACAGTGGAATTATCATTATTTGGGATCAGCGAGATGAAGTTGGAATTTGAACCATGGGGGACGGAGCCTAAGTGGAAAAATTCCCTGACCGCGTTTGTGACATCCTCAAGGAGGATGTCCCAGTAGAACATGAATATCTTATTGCTAAAACCGTCGGGTCCTTCAAAACATTCCATATTCAAAGAAAAAAGAGCTTCCCAAACTTCACCCTCAAAAGGGGCCTCCATAAGGATCTCATTTTGTTGTCCCTGATGCACATCAGTATGGAGTCAAAAAGAAGGGGGGAGGTTTTCCCATCATCAGTGTACAACCCCTGGAAGTATTCCAGTGCAGCCTTTGCGATATCCACCACTGTGGTGAAGGTTGAGTCTCTAACTCCGACAACACTCAGATTACTCCTAACTCTTCATTCCTTATGTATGCGATGAAAGAACTTAGTATTGTGATCCCCACCCTGAAGCCATCTAACATTGAACTTCTCCTTCAAGAGTTTCTCTTTGAGGGAAAGCAGCTCATCCAGCTTAAAGTGATTTATAAGCTCTTCCTTGGATGGTACACTTAGCCACTAGTTTCTAATTTGACACTCAGCTTGCTGGGATTCAGCCACTTTGATCACCCTATCCAACCCTGAGAAGGACCGTTTTCTCCAATATTTCAACCGACTCTTAACTTCCCTCATCTTAGAAATCAAGATAACATTGGGGACTAGTAGAGAAGGTATTACTCCAATCTACCAACAACTCTTATCGACATCCGGGAACCGTGAGCCAGTCATTGCTGAATCTGAATGGCAGGGGTGAGGATCTTTGGACTCTTTCCATATGTTCAACAAGAAGAGGATTTTGATCTGAGTTGAGATTTGGGAGGGTGAAGCCAGATAGGACAGGGGAACCACTACCTCCCTTGTGTGAAAAACAGCTATCCAGTTTTCTGGCCTGCCCGCTATTAACGGTGTACCACCCCCAAGTGAAGTCTGCCCCAGTAATATAGACCTCAGAAAGATCACATTGGTCAAGGTATGAAAAAATCAACTAGTGAATCATGAGAAAAATGAGGACCAAGCATTTCTTCCTATCTCAGGACCGTATTGAAATCACCAATAACCATAAAATTGTTATCAATGTCATCGCATATCTACACCAGCCCTCTCAAAAGGTGCATGCGGGTAATTTATGAAACAGAAGCAGAAACAAAAGAGACGGTGAGGATCTCATCCACTCCATGGACTGTAACAAAGATCATTTGCATGTATGAGGAAATGAGACAATCTAGACACTATGATGAATCAGGACCCATATGGTTCCGCTGTCGTTTCCATATTCATTTGTTAAGATGAGGGAGTAGCCAAAATCATCCCAGTTATAACCTTTCCTGTTGTCAAACTTGATCGTGAGTTCAGCTAACCTACTAAGCATCGGCTTGTGCCTGACAAAGTTCCTGAGGGCTACATCCTTGGGGGTGTTCCCCAGCCCTTTAAAATTCTAGAACATAGTCTTCATGGAGGCTTGGAGGTAATAGGGGGGGGGTATTACCCTTTCCCTTTCCCTTCCCTTTACTTCCTTTCTTTAAGGGTTCAGGAGCCTGCTTCTTGGTAGTTGGAAAGAGGTATTTCTCCGAAAAATCCTAGACAATGACTTTAAGAGATTCAGTGGGGGCATTGGCAGGCCGCTCATCCGCTTTCTCTTCTTCCACCGTATCACTCTAGAAGACTCCACTAATTGGATTAAATTTGTTCAGAGTGCAGATGGCCTCCTCCTAGGGAGCCTTTCTCACCTTCCGCACAACCTTTTCAGAGGACACCACAAAAAACCCAACTCCTCTACATGGGCTATGGGTAAACTTGATACGCCCTTCTCAATGTAGGCCACCAACGGAGTGTCTGGGATGGTGCTAGGCTCCCCCTCTGGGGTGTCCGCCTCACCTAGAGCACCTTCTGAGCAACAGACTGCTGCCCCCATTACCACTCCTGATGGAGAGGAGGGAGCCTATTGAATCAGCGGCAAATGGGTCGCATCCAAACCAGCACAATCCGAGTACACTGTGGCACGTGCAAGGTTATTTTCTACAGGAAGGACAGGGGAACCCACATCTGCCTTCCCACCCTCAGCAACTGTTTGATCCCTATCCATATGCTTGGCCATGATAGGGTCATCCCTAACATGATAATTTGCAATCGGAGGGGCTAGCCCATGGTTCTTCTTGCAATTGGATGCATCATGACTCTTTAAGCGGTAGATCGAGTAGGAAATCAACCTTCTGTAATCAGAAACTAGATGGCCAAAGATCCCACAAGAGGAGCATAATTTTTGGTGCCTCTCATATTGGATCTCCAATGACAGGATATCTTTAGGAGTGTTGAAGACCACCTCTTCGAGAATAGTGCTAGCCATGTCAACCTCAACCAACACTCTTTAATAGTTCCTATATCTTGGGCTTTCAGTTTCCATGTCAATTCTAATAGGGAATCCGAATGTAGAAGCAATATCCCAATGGATTCTCGGGTGCCAATAAACACAACTCAACGTGAAAATGTAGATACAAATTTGCACAAGAGTGTGTTCTTGATGTGAATAAATCAAATTTCTAGTCCCATTCTTGGATCTTTAGCAGCCCGGGTTTAAGGTGCAGTGACCCAAAGCCCCAGGCTCTCCTTGTGTGCTCATCAGAGGGAAAGATAGTATGGTAGAAGCCCGTGCCCATTTTCTTCATCTTCTAGTCCGAAAAACCACCTATCTCCTCTATGCGCTTGGAAAAATCACCCTCACAATGATGGAAAACCGACAATAGATCTCCCGCTCTTCCAATTCTTCCCGATTTTCAATGACATGCACAATCTGCCCCATCCAAATAACACGACTGGGGGAGGGAGCATCAAAGTCTGTGAAGGTTAGAGAGGCCGCAGATTTCACAGCATCAGCAAATTTCTTCTTGGAACAAGGCGCTTCCAAGACCTCACGAGTGGCGATCGCCCTTGATTTTCTAGATCCACAAAGTTGAAAAATCTCCTTTTGCCCCACCATTTTGGGCTGCCTCAGAGGATCATCCCCAACCATCACCTCCACAGGGTTCGAAGGTGACGAGGGGACCCCCTTGTAGCCCTGATCCCATCCTTGCTCCATCTTATAAGATCTTTTATAGTTATTGGGGATTTTTATTGTTTTTTTTTGAGTTTTCTGATATTTATTAGGGTTTTATGGATTTTAGGGTATTTAGATTTTCTTAGGGTTTTACAGATTTTATGGATTTTACGGTATTTATGGTTTTACTATTTTTATGGTGTTGAAGTGATTTTATGGTCATTTAGGGTTTTATATTGTTATTTACTATATTTAATGAGTTTTTAGTGTTTTATGGTTTCTATGGTCATTTTTTCCTTCTTCGTTTTAGGGATTGTTTGTATTTTTATCGGGTATTATGATTTTTACTGTTTTAGTGATTTTAAGATCTTTTAGGATATTATAGGGGTTTATATTGTATTGTAGGGTATTCATATTTTTTAGTATTTTTATGGTCCATTATTGTTTTTTCAGTTTCATTTGGGTTAATAGAATGGGGTTATGTTTTTCGGGATTGAAGGTTTTTTTAGGATTCTTAACGGTTTTATTGATTTTATGGTGTTTCGGGATTTTTAGTGGTTTTAATATTTTTATGGGTTTTTAAAATCTTAATGTTTTTAAATGTTTTTAATGCTCTTTTTTGGAGTCTTATTGTCTTATTAAAATGTTTTGGCTAGATTAGGGTTTTCTACTGTGCATTAATGTTTTTAGGGTGTTTATTGGTTTATGAGTTTTCGGATTCTTTAGGGCATTATAGGAATTGTATGTGTTGTTTAGGTTTTTGATTGGTTATTTAATCCATTAGGGTTTTATGGGTATTTGGTACTTTTAAGGGTTTTTATGTATTTTAGGGTCCAATAGGGTTTTACTAGTTTTAGTTTCAGTTAGGGTATTTAGGCTTTTATAGTGCCCTGAAAGGTTTTTTTGTTTGTAGTTTCCTTTAGGGTTTTTAGTCATTTTGGGGTCCTTTAGTGATTTTAGAGTCCCTTAAGGGTTTTTATGCCTTTTAAAATCTATTAAGGGAAATTTAGGTTATTTTATAGTCTTTAAGGTTTTCTAAGTCGTTTCAGTGTTTTTTGATGGTTTTATTATAATAAGGACATTTCAATGTTTTTAGGGGTTTTAGGGGTTTTTAGGTTTTTATGGTTTTTATTTTTAGGGGTTTTAGGGTAATTTATGGGGTTTCAGAATTTTTAGGGGTTTTAAGGATTTAGCGATTTTCATGGATTTTTGGCTTTTTGGGGGATTTATGGTTTCTCTATTTTAGTTTTTATGGGTTTTAAAGGAATTTTTAGTGTTTTTCGGGGTGTTTAGGACTTTTATAAATTTTTTAGTTTTTAGGATTTCTTATGGTCATATAGAGTTTTTATGTCATAGGATGTTTTGAGTTATTTTTTTTAGGTTTTTTAGGGTATTATGGTTTTAGGGGTTATTAGTGGGTTTAGGGTTTTTAGAATTTCATTGGATTATTAAGGGTTTTAGGGGACTTATATTTTAATAGGATAATTTATTTCATAGGTATTATATATTTTTTATGGTCTTTAGGGGTTGAAGGGTTGTTTTATCAGTTTTTTTGGTTTTTTGTGTTTATGTCTTTTGATGTGGTTTTTAGGGATCTTAAGAGTTGTTTGGGTTTTTGGGTTTTTTGGGTGAGTTAGGGTTTTAGGGATTCATTAGGGTTTTGATAATTTTTGGTTTTTTTTATGTTTTTTTGGGTTTTTATGATTTTATGTGTATCACTGGTTTTAGGGGGTTTTAGGGTTTTAGGTTTTCTAGGTTTTTTAGGATTTTAAATTCATTATGGATTTTAGGGTTTTAATGATTTTTTTGTGTTATTAATGTTTTTAGAGTTTTGGTGCTTCTAGAGGATTGTAGGGATTTTAGTGTTTATTAGATTTTATATTTTTATTCTTTTAGGGAAATAAAAAGGTATTTTATTTTTTATAAAAGTTTTTTTTCGTTTTCAGGGTTTCTATGCTTTTTTGTGTGTTGGGTTTTTTGATTTTTTATGTATTTTTAGCGCCTTCTAAAGTATTAAGTTGTTTTTAGGATTTATTGCATTTTAATGTTATTAATGACATGTTGGTTTTTAGGGGTTTGGGGTGTATTAGGGTTTCTAGGGTCTTTTAGAATATTTAATGTTTTTAGGGTTGTTTTAGTTATTTGTTTGAGTTTTAGGATCCTTATTTATTTTAAAGAGGTTTTGGGAGTTTAAAGGTGTTTGAGGAATTTTGGGGTCATTTGGGGTTTTTATGGTCTTTTATGGAATTTAGTGTATCAAGGTCCATTATGGGTATTAGGGTTTTTCTTGTCGTTTATGGGTTTTAGGGTTTTTTGTATCCTGTATGATTTCAAGGTTTTTTTTGTGTTTTCTATGTTTTTTTTGGGAGGGGGGGGGGGGTTTACAGTTTTTATGGATTAATGGTATTCATGAAATTTTGGGTTTTTAGTTTTTAGGGTGTACGGTTTAAGGACTCTTGTGTAGGGTATATTTTTCGATGTATCACGATTAAGTTATAGGTTGTAGGGTATTCGGTCTAGGGTCTATGAATTTTCTGGGCTATTAGGGTTTTTTTTTTTTATTGTTATGCATATTGGGATTTTAGTGGTTTTAGTGATTTTAGGATTAATTTTTGTGGTTTTTGCTTTTTAAGATCGAATGGGTTTTGGATCATAGGGTTTTTAATATTCTTGTGTTTAAGGGGTTTTATAGGATTTTAGTGTTTTTTTTAAATTAATGGTTTTTAGGGGGTTATGGTTCTATAGGATTTTATGGGTTTATTTGGGTTTAGGGTGTTTAAGGGGTTTTTTTGTGTATTTTAGGATTTTTATAGTATTTATATCATCTTTTAAGGTTTGGGGTCTTTGACTGTTTTAGCGGTTTTTTATTCATTCAAAGTATTATGGATTTGGGTTTTTTAGGGGTTTTAATGGATTAAGGGTATATTAGGTTTCTCGTTTTTAAAAGGTTTTTTGTAATTTTAATGGATTTCAAAGATTTTTTTATTCTTTAAGGATTTAGATTATATTTTTATTTTAGTGGATTTAGTTTTTATATGGTTTTTAGTGGTTTGTTATGATTTTCATGGGATTTGAGGGGTTTCCATGTGATTTATTCCTTTTTTAGTTTTTTAAGGTTACTGTATTGTTTTAAATATTTTTAATGTATTTGAGTTGGGTGTTAGGTTTTTAGGGGGTTTAATGGTTTTTATGGGGGATCAATGGTATTTAAGGTGTTATATGGGGTTTATGGTGTTTGTAGGTTTTAATGGGTTTTAGGTTCTATTTATGGTTTTAAGGGGTTTTAGATTATTTTTCTGTTTTAGGGATTTTATTGTTTTTAGACCTTTTATGTGTTTTTAGCGGGTTTAAGGGTTTTGAGTGTATTTGTTTCTGGTGTTTTTGGTATGTTATGGGTTTTAAGGGGTTTTAGTTTCATTTAGGGTTTTTTTGTATTTTAGAGATTTAGGGGGTTAAGTGTTTTTTAAGTTATTTATTGTTTAAATTGTTTTATGGTTTTTTATTATTTTTAGTTTTTTAGCATTTTATATTTTTTCCTATTAATTGTATTTAGTTATTTTGGTGTTTTCATGGTTTTAAGCGTTTTTTGTGATTTTACAGGTTTTTTGGATTTATGGTTTTAGGGTTTTCAGGGTTCTATTAGGGGTTTCTATAGATTTTAGGTTATTTTTAGGGTTGTTATCATCTTTTTAAGGGTGTTAGTGTTTTTATTGTATCCTTGGACATTTTAAGATTCATTGGGGTTTTAGTATTTTTAGGGTTACATGTTTTGTATGGGTTTTAAGATTATGATATTTTATTAAAGTTCTTTCGGGTTTTTACGGTTTTTAGAGTTCTTTTATCATTTATGGGTTTTGAGGTTTATTTTTTTTCCTGAAATCTTGAATTTGGAGCTTTTTTTTTATTTTAGGGTATTTTGTTGTCTTTTTGTGTTAGAATATGGTTTCATTTACTAATTAATATTATATATTTTTTGGATTAAAGGGTTTTAGAGTATTTTTTGTTATTATGGTTTTTAGTGATTTTAGGATTTTTAATTGTTTTTATTGTTTTTTAATATTTTAATGGGTTCGTGGTTTTTAATGTTTTAAGGATTCTTTATGGTGTTAATATTTTTTGGATTTTAGTTTTTAGGGGTTTTGTTTTCTTTTACGTTTTCAGGGGTTTTACGGTCATTTAGGTCTTTTTCAATATTTATGTCCTTTAGTAGTTTCTGTTGGTTTGTTGGTTCTATTAGTATTTTTTTAGTTTTCAGGCATTCTTTTGATAATTTTGTCAGTTTTAGGATATTATATGTATTTTATGGTTTTCATAAGGGTTTTAGGCATTTTAGTGTTTCTAGGATTATTTCGGGTTTTTAGTGTTTTTTAGGATTTCTATGGTTTTTCAGGGATTTTAGTGTTTTTTAGGAGTTTATCATGTTTTAGGATTTTTTTAAAAAAGTTTTTTTTGGGTTCTGATTTTTCTTGGGTTTATGAGGGGTTTTAAGGTTTTCAGATGCTTTAGGATTGTTTAGACGATTTTTTAGTTTCTGGGATTTATTGGGTTTTGCGGGGTTTTTTGGGGTTTTTGTGGTGGGGGGGGGGGGGTTCATAGTTTTTATGGTTTTTAATGGTTTTATGGAGATTTTATAGTTTTTATTATATTTTAGGATTCATTAGTATTTTATAATTTTTTTGTGTTCTTAGGGTCTTTTGGGAATTTTATGGTTTTTATGTTTGATTATGGGCTTTTATGTTTTTCTGTATGTTTAGGGGTTTTCTGGTTTTTCGATTCAGGGGGGGTTGTTAGGGTATTTTGGGTTTTTAATGTTTTAGGGTTTTTAATTAGTGGTTTGGGGTTTCTTAGTGTATTTGTGTATTGAGTGGGTTTTTAGTAGTTTTAGAGTTTTTTAGGGTTTTCAGGTTTTTTTTGGGATTTAGGGTTATTTTACGGGTTTTGGGTTATTTTATGGGGTTTGATTGTTTTTTAGGTTTTATGTTCTTGGATGGTATTTCAGAGTTTTGTAGGGTTTTAGGGATTCATGGATTTTATGGGTTCTTAGCTTTTTTTTGTTTTATGGGTTTTATGGGCTTTAAATATTTCATAGGACTGAAATGTTTTTTAGGGACTTGTTGAGTTTTACAGGGGTATTAATTTTATATTTGTTTTTTTGGGTTTAGGGATTTTTAGGGTTTTTTAATGGATTTTAGATAAATTTTATGGTTTTCATAGTGTTTTTGGATTTTTTGGTTTTTTATGTGTTTTTAGGGTCCTCAGGTTTTTAGGGTATTTAGAAATTTTTTGATGTTTCAGGTTTTTATTTTGTTTAGGATTTTATGGTTTTTTTCAGATTTTAAGGTTTTCGGTGTTTATATTTTTTAGGGATTTAGGATTTTTTAGTTATTTTAGTTTTTTTAATGTTCTAGTGTTTTTAGTGTTTTTTATTTTCATAGGGTTGTATGATTTTTTTGGATTTGTTAGGGTTTTAAACTGGGTTTTAATGTTTTTTGGCGTATTTTAGGTTTTCAATATTAGTTTTTTGGGAGTAGGGTAGGGGGATTGGTGTGTAGGGTATGTTTTTTGTGGTGTTGGTAATAGTGTTCTGGGTTTAGTGTTCTGGGTATAGTCTATAGGGTTGATGGTTTATGGTGTATCTATGAGGATTTAGGTTGTATGGTATAAGATAAAGGGTGTAGGGTATATAATTCTGGTTGTTGAGTTTAGGGATATGGTGTAGGGGAATACTATTTAGGATTTAGGGTTTCTAGTATAGAATGTAGGGTCTACAGTTTATGGTATTGGGTTTTGGGTTTATGGTTACTGGTATAGGGTTTAGGGTTTAAGGTGCAGGGTATTGGGTTTAGGGTTTACGGTGCATGGTATAGGGTTTAGGGTGTATAGTTTAGGGTCTAGGGTGTAGGGTATAATATTTTTGGTGTGAGGTATAGGTTTTAGTGAGTTGGGTTTACGGTATGGGGTCTAGTGTATAAGGTTTTAGGTATAGGGTTTAGGGTCAATGGTGAATGTTATAGGATTTAGGGTTTATGGTTTATGGTTTATGGTGTAGGGTTTAGGGTTTTGGTTTTAGGGTTTATGGAGTATGGTATAGGGTTTACATATTTAGTGTATTTTATTATTTTAGGTTTTTTTTTGTTTTATTAGGGTCTTTAGGGAATTTCATTTTTGGTAAGAGTTTTTGGAGTAATTAGCGTTTTTTAGTGGTTTTTAGTTTTTTTTGGTTTTTAACGCTTTTTGGATTGTTAAGGGTTTTAGGGTTATTTTATTGTTTTTAGGGAATTAGGGTTTTGGGGTTCATAGTGGTATTATTATTTTTAGGGTCCTAAGGGGTTTTTAGTGGTTTTAGGTGTTTTTAGCGGTCTCTTAGTTGTTTAGGGTATTCATGTGTTTTAGGGTTTTTCTGGGGGTTATAGGGTTTATTATGATTATTAGTTTTTTTAGGTTTTTAATGGTTTCTGTTTCATTTTTGGATTGATTTATGGTTATTATATTGGGGGGGGGGGTGGTTAGTGTTTTTATAAATTTATGAGTTTTATGGTGTTTATAGTTTTTAGGGGTTTATATTATTTTACGGTTTTATGGGTGTTTATATATTTTAGGGGTATTTACAATTTTTTGGTTACTTAAATTATTATAAGCATATCTTAGGTTATTATAGGGTTTCATTATTATTATGTGTTTTTTGGGTTTTTAGGATATTTTGGGGTATTTGGTGTTAGGGTCTTCTTTGTCATTTTAGAGTTTTTGGGCCTTTAATGGGGTTTTGGGATTTTATATATTTTATTGGGGTTTTAGGATTTTTAATGTATTTAAGGTATTTTTTTTGTTTGTAGGTTTGTTAGGGGTTTTAGTGTGATTAGGGTCTTTAGAGTGTTTTAGAGTATCTTTATGGGTTTGGGTGATTTAAGGGTTTTTTGTGTTTTATGTGTGTTTTATGGATTTTTGGGGAGTTTTTTATTGTTTTTTTAGGTTTTACAGGGGGTTTAAACATTGTAATTATTTTGGGTATTTTTTCTTGTTCTTAGCGGTCTAAGTGGGCTTTATGAGTTTTACGGTTTTTAATAGAATTTAGGGTTTTTAGTGTTTATAGGGGACTTTTTTGTCATTTATAGTTTTTCAGGATTTATGGTTTTCATAGGGGTTCTAGGGGTGTCATGGTAAAATAGGGGTTATTTAGTGTCCCTTTGTTTTTAGAATTTTTTGGTTCAGTTCGTTTTCTAGGGTTTTTTGAGTTTTTTGGTTTTTAAGATTCCTTTAGGGTTCCTTGGTTTTTAATTATTTTTACGGTTTTCAGTTTTTTAGTTCCATTTCTGTTTTTTGATGATTTTATATTATTTAGCGGCCATTAATGTTTTTGATAAATTTATTATATTTTTTGGAATTTAAAGGGTTTTATAATTTTTAGTGTCTTTTATGGTTTTAGGGTATTTTAGGGTTTTAATGTATTTTTTGGTTTCTCCGAATATGTATTGTATTTTATATTATTTTCATATTTTTAGGCTATTTTATGAATTTTAGGACCATTTAGTGGGTTTTAATGGGATTTCATGGTTTTCATATTTTTAGATATTTAAAGGGTTTTTACGGTGTTTAGGTTTTTCTGGGTTTTTTGGTATTTTAATGTTTTGGGGGTTTAATCGGTTTTTGTTTGGTTTATTATTGTTTTCATGTGTTTTAGGGTTTTCAGGGTTTATTGTTTTTTAGAATTGTAGCGGTCTTATGGTATTTTCAAATTTCTATTGGTATTAAGGGTTTTAGTGGTCCTTGTGGGTTTTAGGTTTTCATTGGGTTTTGGGTTCTATTATGGTTGTCTAATGTGTATTAAGGGTGTACAAGTTTTAATGGTTTTAGGGGTTTTAGTCGATTAAGTGTTTTTAGGGGTTTTTGTGATTTATGGTGTTTAGGGTTTTTTGTGGTTTTGGGTTTTTACGGGTTTTTAGGGATTTTGGGTTTTGGATTGTGTGTGTGTGTATATTTCAAATTTTTTATAACATTAGGGATTTTATAGTTTTAGGGTCATTAGGTGTTTAATAGATTTTATGGTTACATAGGAAATTTGGGGTTTTGGGATTTCTATGATATTTTCAGGTTTCTTCATGGTTTTATATTTTTTTTGGGGTTTTTTGTTTTTTTTGTTCAGTGGATTTTATCGGTATTTATGGAATTATAGGGTTTACGGTTTTTATTATTTTTATGTTTTTTATATTTATTGTGTTTCTTGTGTCTGTAATGTTTTTAAGGTTTCTATGCTTTTATGGGATTTTAGATGCTTTAGGGTTTTAGTGTTTTTAAGGTTTCTTTAGGGGTTTTATTGTGTTATAAATGGTCTCCATGGGGTTTTAGGGACTTTTTAGGGGTTTTAGGGATTTAGATTTTTTATGTATTATGGGTTTTTGAGTCTTTCATGGTATATTTTATTCTTTTTACTGGTTTTGGAGGTTTTAGGGTTTTTATGGATTTTATATTTTATATGTTTTTTAGTGTCTTAAAATATTTTTAAGTACTAATATATTTTAAGGGGTATTTGGTGTGTTTTATCATTTTTAGGGTTTTTTATGTTTTTGGTGACTTTTTAGTGGTCTTCAAGGGGTTTTAGGGTCTTTAGGGTTTTGATGGGTTTACTAATTATTATGTATTATGGTTCTTATAATATATTTATTTTTTTATTGTTTTTCGGTATTGAAGGTTTTCAAGGCTATTCAGTGCTTTCATAGGTTCTAGGTTTTTCATCATTTTCTGGGTTTTTTGGTGTTTCTCATGCTTTTACTATTTTTAGGGGTATTTCAGATTTTTATGGTTTGAAGGTGTGTGAAGGGCTTTTAGTGTATTTTGGGGGTTATGGTTTTTCAGGTTTTTACATCTTTTATGGGGGGGTCTTGGTTTTTTGGGGTCTTTTTAAATCATTTATGTTTTCTATGGAATTTTAATTTTATAGGAGTTTTTTGAATATCAAGGGGTTTTAGTGTTTTAAGGGGTAATTAAGGTTTATATGGGAGCTTTAGGGATTTTTTATTTCTTCTGTGTCTTTATGAGTATTTAGTGTATTGTATTTTAGAGGTTTTTTTGGTTTTTTTGGGGTTTCATGTGTTTTAATGGTTCTATATGGTTTTTATATGTTATTATAGTTTTAAGGTTATTCTTGGTTTTATGAGTTTTTAGATATTTTTTCCTTAGAGTTTTAGGATTTCATAGAGTTTTTTTGTATTTTATGGTTTTAGTGTTTTTATTCTTTTTATAGATTTTATGGTTTTTAGTGCTTTTCATATATTATTTTGGGTATTAAGTTTTGTTATATTTTTTAAAATTTTATTTTTTACAGTTTTGATGGGGTTTATGAGTTATTTTCTGTTTTTGGTGATTTTTTAGGTTTTTAATGGGTTTTAGGTGTTTTAGGGTTATTTTTGTGGATTTTTTTGTGTTTTAGGTGGTTTTAGTGGTTTTATGGTTCTTATGGGTTTTATGGTTTTTTACTTGTCTTACAGTTATTTGGGGTTTTAGGGATTCTTATTTTTTTGTTTTTTGCGGTTTTTGATGTGTTTCTTTGAGTTTTTAGAATTTCATGTTGTTTTTAGGGTTTGTTATGGTTATAGGGGTTTTTTGAGTTTTTTTGGGTATTTAGGAATTTTTAATTATTTTAGGGTTGTTAGAGTTTTTAGGGTTCTAGATATTTTTAGGGTTTTAGGGCTCATATGGGATTTTATATGATATAGAAGTTTTAAGGGTTTTAGTTTATTTTAATGTTTTAGGGGTTTTATGTAGTTTTACTATCTTTTTTGGATTGTTATTTTTTAGGGTATTTTAATGTTTTAGTGTTTTATGGGGTTTTTTTGATTTTTATGGTATTAGAGTCTTTTAATAGCTTTATTTTTTCATATGGATTTAGGGTTTCTAAGGGATTTTGTAGGTTTTTTTGTTTTTAGGTTATTAGATTTTCAAAGTTTTTCATTATTTTAATGGTTTTAGGGTTTATAGGTTTGAAGGGTTTTGTTATCATTTTGTAGTTTTGTGATTGTTTTTTGGATTTGTAGGGTTTTATCGGGTATCAACTATATTTAGGTATTTTTCTGGTCTTCATGTGTTTTGCGGCTGTTTTATAGTTCTTGTGGTTTTTAGTGTTTTATGGGTTATTATAGTTTGTACAGTTTTTAGGTTTATAGATTTTTTTAATATGATTAGGGGTTTTAGGGTCATTTAGGGCTTTATATAGGTGTATAGGGGTTTATAAAATTTTAAAGTGATATAGGGTATTTTAAAGTTTTTTAGGATTTTATCAGTTAGAGTTTTTTGTTTTCATTGGGTTTTCATTGGTTTTTCAATGGTTTTTCAATGGGGTTTTATGTTCTTTTAGATTATTTTTGGAGTTTAAGGTGATTTTTTGGGTTTTGGGGGTTTGTCAGTTAGGGGCGAGGGTTTATTGTTTTTTGGGACATTTATGTGTTTTCGTGTTTTTAGGGTTATTTTTTTTAATTTTAGGTTTTTTGGGGATTGGTTAGTGTTACATAGTTTTTTAGGGTTTTGGGGGGATTTTTGTTTTTAGGTTTTATTTGGTTTTTTCATTGGCATTGATAATTTAAGGGTTTTAGTGTAATTTTATAGTTATTTAATGATTTTGATGATTTTTTAGTTTTTGTAGGGTTTGTTTTAGGTATTACGGTCATAATAGTTTTTGGGGTATTTTAGTTTTTTAGTGATTCCTAAGGAGTTTTAGGGGTACTTATGGTTTGTAAGTATTGTGTAGGGTTTTTAGGTGGTTTGGGGTTTCTTGGGTTTCTAAGTGGGTTTTAGTATTTATGGTTTATTTTAGGTTTATTATGGTTTTTCTAGTTTTTGGGGGTTTTTGGGTTTTTTTTGGGTTTTTTTGGTTTTAGGTGTTTTAAGAGTTTTTTTGAATTTTTTTTATTTTTAATTTTATGGTGTTTAAGGGTTTTTACTATTTATATGGTTTTTATAGAGTTTTTTGGTATTTTAGTGTTTTTCAAGATTTTAAATAATTTTAGAAACTTGGTATTTTAATGTTATGACGTTTATTTATGGTTTTATGGTATTTTTGGGAATTTATACTTCTTAGATTTTTTTAGGGGTTTTAGGGGAATCCGGGAATCTATGGTTATTAGGGCATAAGGGTGTATTATGGATTTATAGTTCTTTCTGATTTTTTAGGGTTTTATTGTGTTGTATTAGGGTTTTAGTTGTTTTTAGTGATATTTAATGTGTTTTAGAGGATTTTTACTTTTAATGGGTTTTAAATGTTTTTCAGTTTTAAGTTTTTTGGTATTATTGTTTTTAGTGGGTTTTAATGATTTTTGGGATTTTTTATTGTTTTTAAATTCTTTTTAATGTTTTGTGGGGTTTCTTGTTGTTCATAGGGGTTTTAGCACTATTATGTTTTTAGGTTTTCTTAGGATTTTATGGGTTTTAGGGTTTTTATTTTTTTAGGGATTTATGGTCATTTTTATAGTATTTTAAATCCCTTAGGAATTTTTTAATTATCTTATTAGTTTTTGTGGTTTTTAGTGCTTATTTTTATTTTCTGAGTTTGTAAGAGTTTTTAGGGATTTGGTGTTATTTTAATGTTTTAGGTATTTTGGGGTATTTTATATCTATAATGTTTGTAGGGTTTTAGTGTTTTATGTTTTCTTAAGGTTTTTAGGGGGTTGTAAGGACTCTTAGGTTTTTCTTAGGGGTTCAAGGGATTTAATGGTGTTTATGGTTATTTGTGTAGTTATGTAATATTATAATTTTTCAGAAGGTTCATCCTTATTTTTGGGTTTATGGGGGTTAAATTATAATTTGGGGTTTTAGTATTTTAACATTTCTTAGGGGGATTGGGGTTTTAAGGGTTTTTAGTTTTAGTTTTTTTGGTATTATTGGATTGTTTAAAGGGTTTATGGGGTATCATTGTTTTATGGACTTTTAAGAATTTTAGGGTTTTATTGTATTTCATTATTTTTTTGGATTTATGGTTTAGGGTGTTTTCTTGGAATTTTATAGGATTTATGTCGGTTTTTTTAGTTTTAGTTGACTTTATTTATATTTATAGTGTTTTAATGGGTTTTTATAGTTTTTTGGGATTCTAGTTTTTTCGTTGATTATTACAGTATTTGGGGGTTTCTTTGGTTTTTCTGGAATTAGGTTTTCCTAATGGTTTTTTTATTTTAGGTTTCTTCGATATTTTTGTTGATTGTTAGGGGTTTTATGGGTTTTAGGGTTTTTATGGGATTTGAGGGTTTTTTTTTGGGTATTCGAGGTTATTTTATTTGCATTTTTGGGTTTTTAGAAATTTTATGGATTTCATGACTATTCTAGGTATTTTAAGTGATTTTAATGATTTTTTGTGTTTTTAAATTTCCATTATGATGTTAAGGGGGTTTTTTTGAATTTTTTAGAATTTTATGGTTTTAGGATATATTTTTTGGGTTGTGGTGGTTTTAGGGAATTTTTAGGGTTTTTATTATATTTAGAGTCTTTTAGAGGCTTTTATCATATTTTTCGGACTTTAGGGGTTTTATGTGGTTTTCATGTTTTCTATAGTTTTTTCTTGTTTTAATTATTTTTTTCATTATTAGGAGTTTTAGTGAATTTTTTGTATATTTTGAGGTTAAGGGGGATTAAATCAATTTTACTCATCTTTAGTGTTTTTTTAGTATTTATGGTTTTTAGTGATTTTAGGTCATTTAGGGTTCTTTAGGGTTCTTTTTGTTTTTTTGGTGCTATAATATTTTTTAGTGATTTAATGTTATAAGTGTTTGATAATCTTTTTAAGGGATCAGAGGGTTTGATGGGGATGCATGTGTTTTAATATTTTTAGGGTTTTTTTATTTTGAGAGTGTTTTTAAGGGTTTTAATATTTTTTGGGGTTTTTAGAGTTTATTAAAAGATTTTTATTTTATAATGTTTAAGGATTCATAGATTTTTTTATGACCCTCATGGTTTTTAAGGGGTTTTGGAGATTTTAACTTTTTAAGGTTTTATAAGGATTTTATGGTTTTAATGGTTTTTAGTTTTTTAATAGACTTTACAGTTTTAGGGTATTTTTAGGTTTTTATGTGTTCTTCAGTTTTTGGGGGGTTTATTTTAATTTGGGTTTTTATTGAGTTCTAATGGTTTTTAGATTTCTTGGTTTTTAAGGATATTTATGTTTTTTATAGTGTTTTAATTTTATGATTTGATTTACACCTTTTAGGGTCATTTAATATATATTTTATTTTTTAGAGTTTTTAAATGTTTTTAGAGGTTTTAATGATATTTTGGGTTTTTTATTGGGATTCTACTGTCTTATAAAGGTTTAGGATATTTTAAGAGTTTTTAAATTTTTTTTTCTTTAAGGGGTTTTTGGGGCCATGAGGGTATCTTATGTATTTTTTTTTAAGGCCTTTAGGTATTTTAAGGGGTTATAGTTTTTTTTTGTATTTTAGGGTTTTGTAGGGTTTAAGTGTATTAATATGTATTCGGTTTCTAGTGTAATTTAGGTTAATGGGAATTTTTATGATTTCTTTTAGGGGTTTTAACATGTTTAGGATTTTTAAAATGACTATAGGGATTTTTTGGTATTTTAGAGGTTTTAGGGTTCTTTAATGATTCGGGGGGTTTTGAGGGTTTTTTTGGTTTTCTGGTGTTTTGGTATTTAGGGTATTTAGGGTTTTTTATTTTTATGGTTTTTTTTATTTTTTTCTTATTGGTTTTTTAGAGTTTGTATGGTTTTTATGGGGTTTAGGGGGTTTTAGTGGTTAGTCATATTTTATGGGTTTTTAATGGTTTTAGGGAATTGTGGGGTATTTAATATTTTTAGGGGTTTATGTGTTTTAGTGGTTTTTTAGGGGTTATGTAAGATTTAATTGTCTTTTTTGTTTTTATGTTTGAAATATTGTTATTATTTTTATTATTATTTATTATCTTTTTTATTTTTGTCGTGTTCCCATTTTGTTTTCTTTTATCTTTGGGTTTTTGCGTTTTTAGGGGATTTAATTAGATTGTAATGGTATTTTAGAGTTTTATGGGTTTCCGTTATTTTAGTGTTGTTTAGGATTTTTATGCTCTTTAGGTTCTAGGGTTTTTAGTGTTTTTTAGGTTTTAGGTTCAATATTATATTATATGGGTTTTAATGATTTAATGGTTTTTATAGTTTTTCAGGGGATTTCAGGAATTCGATCATTATTAGGGATTTTAGTTTTTTAAGAGTTTTTAGTGTTTTATGGTTCTTATGGTTTTCTTGGATTTTAAGGGATTTATATTTTTAAGGTTTTTAGTTTTTTTTATTTTCTTTTATTGTTTTAAATTGGTATTAGTATTTTTTATTGTTTTAAGGGTGTTTAAATTTTTTTGTTTCATAAGGTCTTTTAGAGTTTTTAGGGCTTATATTTTTTTTAATATTATTATACATTTTAAGTGGTTTAGAGTCTTTTGTTGTCTTTTATGGTTTGGGGGATTTCATTAGTTTTTCTGTGGTTTTAGGGGTTTTGGGGGGTTTTGGGTGGTTTTAGGATTTTTTAGGGTTTTTTAGGGTTTTATATGGACTTTTATGGTATTTTAGTTTTTAAGGGTCTTTTTGGAATTTAAATGTTTAGAGTAATTTATGATATTTATGAATTTTAGAGCTATTTAGGGATGTTAAGGTTTTTATTATCATTCATAGATTTTAATGGTTTAGAGTGTTCTTTTTGGTTTTAAGGGTTTTATGGTTTTTAGTGTCTTTTTCAATTTTTGATTATTTATAAACATTTAGGTATCTTTAATTTATTTTATATTTTTTGGTGGTTTCTAGTGTCATTTTGGGTTTATAATGATATGGTGTTTTCTTGGGGTTTTTGGGATTTTTAATGTTTTAGTTTTTTTTGGATGTGTAGGGGTTTTTTGGGTTTTGGAGTCTTTTGGGGTCTCTTAGTTAATTTATAGTTTTTAGGGTATTTGGATTTTTGGGGGTATTTATATTTTTTTAGGGTTTATGAAATTTTTTGAAAGAGATGAGGTAAATAAATGCTAATATGCTAATAGATTGACGAGATATAGGTAATGATACTCGGGTGGAGCATCAATACACACTTCAATCAGTTGTACCACTTCCTCATGGACTAATCCAGATGTACAAATAGTGGCTAGAAATACCATTCAATAAATTGTCGGGGCCATCAGTATACCTAAACCCGATCTCAGTGGATATAATTATTTCCTTCTATTAGAAAAGTAACTTGAAAAGATTCAAGCTAATCCACAACAGATTCCCTGACTAGGTATCGACATCAAGTTCTTGTAGTGATGACACATCCAATATTTCCACTTACTACACCAACTCATCCTCAAGTACTATATGAAATACATCAAGAGATCTTGAATACCATCGAGTTATTTATTACTATGATGGAATAAATGGAATGATGGAATACACCAATAAATCCAAAATAAATACCCTACCACGATTTGGTATGAAATTTCACTCAGTGTCCATATTTATAGAGTCTTATATTCCTAGTGTTCAAGTGCTCTGGGGAATTGGAGTAGTTTCTATAGTACTTCTATTTGTACTGTGATCCCATAATGGGAACCCTAGAACAAAAAGAAGCTATGTAGATCATATTCTATGTGAGAACACTAAAAGGATTCTCCTTTGATGATTCCCAAAAAAAAATTTAGTGATCCCAAAAACTACAAATTGTGGGAGAATGAGACTGTCTAAGACTTCATTACAAGACGGAATGGTATGACTTACTGCATGAACCAACCACTCCCCCATGATGAAATGTTGTCAATATGCATTGATAATTTCTCTGATGAGAAATTAACACCACTTATTCCCGTGAAATATACCACTGGGTTCCATGATTTCTCCATCCTCAATCCAAGGATAGGGAGAGTTTAAATGGCATCTTTCATACGTAAGACACCCCCTGCACCAGCTCTAGCTCCAAGGCCACCACCAAACTATATAGGGCCCTCTAGAAGATAGTAGCTTCCCCACCACATCATGAATAACATATTGTGATAATGAAATAATTTATAATAATGCATAAATAAATTATACTAATTACAATATTATCTTTTCTGTGACTACTTAATAGACGCCCTGAATTCCAACTTTCTTCAGCTATCAAAGCTAAATTGAAATGATGAAGTAGGTTTTATGAAAGTCCAGATTATTTCCCATACCATAGGATATTGTGGAAAAACATAAAAGTGTGTTTCAACCTCAAGGACCTCCTTCAAAAGATGATATATTATAAGAAAGTCATGTTGGGACCACTGTTAGCCCATGTGTGATATGATTCAACTATAGATGGAGACGAAGAAGTGGATTGGAAGAAAGTTTTTTAAAAAAGGAGAAAAAGATCTAGAGTTAGTTGAATTGGAAAATATTAATTGATCCCATGTAATAATACATTCATAGGTAAAGCAACCAACCATGCCTAAAATATCTCTTAATGAAACACAATTGTGATCCTCTACTGCATAATATTCTATAGAATAGCCTTCCAGAAATTTGTCCAATCAGATGTGCAGAAAAAGATTTCATAGAGATGAACTTATACCAAAATAAATGGTGTCTTTGACAATATCATATTTCATTCCATCAAATCTGAAGTCACATTCACTGCACCACCAAACAGAACAACATTAATTGCCCCACCAAACATCACCATCGTAGGTAGATGACGAGGCAATGTCATCATCAGAAGAGGAGATGATTTTTGGCTATGTCAATGTCATTCAATTGATTGATCCCTTCTCCAACGATGATTATGGTTATAAAAAATAATTCCATACACCTAATTGGTGGAAATAGGAAGAAACCAAAGAAGATAGGGATATTAGTGGAGACTAAACCCTGAAAGAAATGAATCTGAAGGAAACATATCCACTCAACCTATTAGTGTTGTAGAAACAGATGGAAGGACCCTCCAGTGGTTTCAATATGAATAGGAAAATTCACCTACAATAAAAGGATCTCATCCATATCTAGTCTCTGTAAAATATATTTCATTTGAATAATATATTATAAATTTCTCTTGGATGGTTATAAGACCTTCCCAACCCAATCCACAATGTATGGAAGCTCCTCCAACTCAGACCCTAAGGGCCGACCCGTCTTCAAAAAATACTAAGGCCCCCAAATCCCATTTGAAAGATAATCCAAAAGCTAGTAAGCAAAAAACTTTATAATAACAATATGACATTCTAAAGTATATTTATCTGATACTAGCTAAGAAGCCAATTGTCGATGCATTGAATCTATCAGTAGATCTCAGGGAATTAATCCATATATATTTGTTAATTCCCCATGAGTTTGAAGATGATGTAGCCACTACTGAATTCTACCGATTTGAGACCAATCCTGTAGAATTCCATGTAATTATCTCCCTCATGGATCAAAATAATAATTTTATCATTCAATGAAACATCAAGCCCTTATATGTGTTTGGAAAAATAAATTGTGTCGATGTTCAAAAAGGCATCATCGACTATGGCTCTAGGGTTAATCACTTTCCACTGTGGAATCTTTTCTGGTTGGGAGATAATGAGTATGATCTGATTCCCTACTCCACGACTTTGTTGGGATACAAAAAAAGTGATCAAAATCCATTAATCCAAATCATGGTCAAAACCTGCTTTAGAGACTTCATAGCTAACCCAGAATTTATAATGGTTCAGAATAATACATCCTTCAATGCGCTTTTAGGGAGGCAATGGCTACATAAACATGTAGCAATCCCCTCCTCATTACATCAGTGCATGAAATATATCATTAATAGACTGAGTGATACACTACACACTGACATGGATCCATTTGATTTTTTGGAATCACATTATATTGATTCAGGTTTCAATGAACCAAAAGGAAAACATCCCTCAGCTGACGGAATTGATTGGGTCACCATTATAAATTGTTTTGAAATGTTTCCTTCTAATACCCTCATGTAGATCAAGAAATAATATGTACATAAAATCAATTATATAGAATGAAAATATCTACATGTGGATGCACATTCAGGAGTCCTCATGATTCCAGTTATGAATCCTAAGCCTGATGATGTTGAAAATCTCACTGACTCCAATGATAATTGAGGGGATTTGGATGAAAATACCGTAGAACTGACATCAAAACTATAGAAAATTCTTGCATCACCCACGATGGTGGTAGGAAGAATCTCATCACTCAATCAATTTGAAGAAACCCTATTTCCACTCACCACAATTTCTTTGAATATGTCTCCGCTAATGTAAGAGATGGAGGAGATGACTTCACTCCCCAGACACCAAAATTATAACTCTTACCTCAATTAGGGAATGCTTGTTTCAATGAAAATTTCACCGTTTAAAGAAAAATAGGATGTTGATGAGGATTTATAAGAGTAATAATAAGATCAACTTTGGGATCCCCCTTAATCATTTGAGGAAGGCGTCTTAACCACCATTGATGAACTCATGGAAATCAACTTGGGTGTGGAAGAATAACCATGAACCACACTGGTTAGTTTATCTAAGACTTCCAAATAGAAATATTTTTATGCCTCTTTACTGAGGAAGAATAAATATTTTTTCCCTATTACTATATAGAAATTCTAGGCCTCGATCCCATGCTATCTACTAACAACTTGGGCCTGCCGAAAGAGCAGTGTGGCTACAATCAAGCTGTGAGAAGGACACACCTGACCCATTGATCTAAAATTAAGCTAAACTCAACAAGATCATTTGAGATAACTATATTAGGGATGTAAAATATACCTTATGCCTAGAGTCAATTTTCCTCATCAAGAAGATGAATGGGCAAATGAGGGTTTACTTCAATTTCAGGGACCTCAACT
This sequence comes from Viscum album, assembly GCA_963277665.1. Classification (NCBI taxonomy): domain Eukaryota; kingdom Viridiplantae; phylum Streptophyta; class Magnoliopsida; order Santalales; family Viscaceae; genus Viscum; species Viscum album. The sequence continues at coordinate 1,692,024,049 of OY728120.1, forward strand.
GGAACTACACGAAATATGATTTCCCGATCCCGATCATAGTATTATTGATCGAGAAAACTAATATATATAAGGATCTCCCATTCATGGATAGATATTCAAGATAGAATGAAATTTGAATGGCCCAAGAAGATAAAGAATACACCACCCTCATGGATCCCTCAAGAGTGTCTTTCTTCAAGGTAATTCCATTTTATTTATGGAATTTGGGCACCACATATAACTATTCCATGCATCACATTTTCAAACCCATACTCGAAAAGTGTGTTGAATGCTATTTTGATATTCTGGTAGTTAAATAATGATAATTACCAAAACATATAATAGATATTGAAACCATATTCAATAATCTATGACAACACAATCAGAAAATGAACCCCCTGAAATGTGCTTTTGGAATATCCTTAAGGAAATTAATCATATTTTTTGGGCACCACTATGGCATCTATGTAGACTTGTAGATGAAAAATTAAATTCTTGGCATGTTTCCACCCCACAACCTCACTGAATTAGGTGGAATCCATGGACACATGACATGCATTTGGAGATTCAAGGCTAATCATGCAAGATAGTTCATTCCCATCACCATGTTGATTAAGAAAGGGGTAAAATATTAATGAACTAATGATTTTTAGGAATAATTTGAATATATAATGATATAAATTTTGGATCCACCAGGGATATTGTCGCCCGTCGAAGGAAGAACACTTATTCTTTACGAAACCACCATGGAGAAACCCCTAGGTACCTTCCTCTCATTTAATTATGATGCCGACAATGAGAATAGTCTATATTAACTTAGTTGAAACATGAATAATGTTGAGACTTATTATTCTAATATTGAGTAGATCTTCCATTGAATAATATTTCTGTTCGATAAGATGAGACATTAGTTGAAGCACGCCATGGTAAATTTGGTCTCACGTAGCAACCCGCTCAGGTACATTCTCATATTTCCAATATTGAATGGATGCCTATCATGATGTGAAATCATCCTACATAAGTTTGATATGTGTTCCATAATTCACAATGAAATCAAATTAGAAGAATTAATATATTTCATATATGGTAATCCCTCCAAATAAGTAACTTTGTTGGATGTTGATCTACCCGAAGAGGAAATTTTCACTATTCAAGAGATCTCTGAGTTGTGGGAAATGAATTTTGATGACACGTCTAGATTTCCGACATGAAAAAGAATAGAAGACTGCAGAATCCAAAAAGATTCATTGGGAGTCATACAAATATACTTAGAGAATATTGTCCTTCCTTATTTCATCCTTCTATTAAAGGGATGCGTGAACAATGATGCAGAGTACCAAGACCTTATCACAGATCTAGAACTTGAAGTCCAAGTGAAATTCAAAAAATTAAAGATTAAAGGATGTTCAGAAATATTCCTCAAACAAGTAAATGGTGACTATGCTATCATGAAAGAAGAGAATATCCCTTTTGTGAACCATGTTATATAATTGATGGAATAATTCCTATCATAGATGATATTGTCTTATGTCCCTCATTCCCAAAATGTGCAAGACATTACAATGGAAAATATAGCCAGGGATCACAATGACCTGGATAAAATGATGTATATATCAGAATTTCCCATTACCAAATGGTTATAACTTATGTTCAAGTCATGATGGAAGAAAACAATGAGACCAGACCCATCCTAGATTTATACGGTCATATTGCTGGCCATATAGACCCCATTGTGGATAATCTTCAAAAGGGAAAATTCCCACCAGATAGGTTTGGTAGGGAATAGATCTAATGACAAGTGATCCATTTCATGATATACGATAGCATAAACCGGAAAAACTTCCTTCTGAAGAAATCCTTCATGGAGTCCTTCTTAGGTGCATTGATAGACAAGGGAGGACTATAGTCATGAAAGAAGTGCATACTGGAACATTTTGTGCACAACAGTTATCATCCAAACTCTCAGATAAAATTTAATGATTTGGGTTCAATTAGCCATCCATGATGTAAGATTATTCCAATTTCACCAAAATGTGTCATCCCTTCCAAGTCCATACTAACTCCATCCATCAACTTTTACCTTTTCTTCACACAACTATATACTCATGGATATTTGACAAATGGGGAATGGTTGTGATGGGACAATATCCACCCACCATGGATAGAGAATTAATCATCATTCTCATATCCATTGACTTCTCTTCCAAATCCGTAGATGTTGTACCCCTTAATGATGTTGGAGAAGAAATAATTTTCAGCTTTGAGATACCTAATATCATCACCATGTTTGGTGTCCCTCACACAATAATGATGGTCACCAACAGTAATTTCAACTATTTTGAATTGTAAAAAATATACTAGGATTATGGAATCATAGATAAATATCATCCCACTACCATGCATCACCCAATTGATAGATAGATGCTTTCAACAAGGCCCTATCCAAAAGACACCAAAAGAAGGTAGACAGTGATATGAAAATTTTTTTCGGAAAAATCCTCCATTCCCAGTGGGATTACTAAACCACTGCTCAGGATTCGTGAGATGAGGGAACTAGTTCGATGATTGTATGTCTTGCATACAGAGATAGCCTCATATATTTCCATCATCTAAAATTCAACCAAATGTTATTTGAAACATTTATGGTCCCAGAAGGGCCACCCCAATATAAAAAAAATGAACACTTAGATAAAATTTCATGTTTTGAGGAACATCCATGTTGTTCATTTTCTTTGGCGCTTTGTTCAATGCTACGATAACAATGAGCTATTTTGTCTATCTTTGGTCATGACCCCTCCAAATTCCATTGGGTATAGTTCAAAAAGGACCCAATAGTGGTATACTTCAGTATGAATCATCCTCTTAAAAAGATGTGAGACATAGTAATGGTGCTGATAAATATTTAGTTGGTGGGTTGGTTGACCACATGTGGCTCTAGTATAAGTGTATTAGACAATATGATGAATTCATAAATGGGTATCCTATTAGAGATTTGATATTCCGTTTGACCCACAATTAGTAATTTCAATAATGACTGATATAGTGGGGTGAAGGGTATTTTTTGATTTATAACATTATCTATAACTGTCAACCTTTCATTGGAAGCTGAAAGGTGAGTGACAGCAACATCAACATCCTTAGAAGTAGCTTGAGGGAGAGCCATTTCATCCTAAAAAATAGAAATACCACATAAAGGGTCAGTCCAAGTAAAATTATTATGAAAAAAATAAAAATTTTGAAAAAGGGACAAACGATTCTTCCAAACGTAGTTCTCAACAAACTAAAACCCTCATATAATTCACAAAATACATTCCCAGAGAACTAACAAAACATATAATTCCCCAAAATACGTTGACTCACTAAGAGATGGCAAGAAAATAAATCTGTTCTCATAATGGGAAATCCTCATACCAAGCTTTTATATGCATATATTGAAAGTTCATTGTTCAAAGATTAATGATACGATTTGGATATTTAGAAGATTAGTTAATTGGATTTATGTAAAGTCTACGTGACAGGTGAATCGCGTATTATCTTACGTTGTGAAAATTCAAACATACATTTTAATGTTCCACAATTTGGGTCACATATTTAATGTTGTTTTCACATTCAAGTATACTGTAGAGAATATGCAGTTCATAGAATGAATTAAAGGGATCACTGATGATGAATTTCTTTAAGGAGCTATTACATGGAATTAGGGAAAGGTGGGAGCAATTCACAAAACACTTTTCACTAGGAAACTAGATAAAATAAAAATGACCTAGCCCCCCTATATATTTATGTGGTTCCCCCAATAGTCACAAATTTATACCATCAACCAGATCAGTTTGGGACCATTTTCTACATCATAATAGAATCCTCTTCTTTCTGACCGAACCCCATTATGATGGTGGGAAATTAAAGGGTCCTGATAAATCCGTAAATGGATTGTAAATATTTCTGAAAATTTTATAAAGGAAATAGAGGAATGTGGGGATGGAAATTTGGGGGGAATATTAAAGAAATACTACTTGTAAAAGGACCCAAATGGGTCCACATACTGGTTACTAGGAATGGTCAACAGAAGGTGCATACCACGAAACAAGAAGTAGTTTGAGAGAATTTGAAACACTGGCCCATGAAGAGTTGTAAATCAAACTAATCCATTCTTGAATGAGGCGAAAATATAAAACTAAGGTACCACGAATCATGTATTTGGAGAAAATGAGATGAGTAATTAAGTCCCTACGTACTATCCCCACAAATGGAGAAATTTTAGGATGAGGTGGGGCTTGCGGTATTCCGAAAATTGGGTCATTCAAAGTATAGGGGCATTGATTTTCTCCGTAGAACTGTGAACCTCTGTTGATAGAGTCTTATATATGTTAGATGATCCCACTGTGGGATTCTGAAAATGGTTTCATGTTCTCGTAGATATAGCTTTTTCAACACACTATAAAATGACCACCAGGGGAACTAAAAAAGGCCGAGGACAAAAGGAGAAGAGTAAAAAGGGAGAGAATGACTTTCAGAGATATTGGAGTTCATGAATGGAAGGCTTTGATGGAAAATGATTGATGATATATGGATCCAAAAATGGATTCCAGTAGGTATAAACATGCCTCGAACCATAAAAAGAAAGAAACATAATAATGATGGACTAGATAAAAAAATATGATAATTGTGAACCAAAAGACCTTCGCAGATAAACTTCCCATGATCTGTAGGAATAGTGCCCCTCCATCAGTCCGGAGAACTACGTGGTGCATCATTAAGTAGACCTGATGTTGCATTGTATAGCACAATGATATATGGATTTAACCTGTGACATCAAACCACCATAATACCTACAGTCTTGCATCTTGTTCCACATACAAAATCAATATTCTGACGACCCCTTCACTCACATGACCTTACTCTATGTGGGGAAACCCACACCCTATGTGGTAAAATGGTATGCAGCCTAGGGTTTCTTTGGTTTTCCACCTTCTAGTCCAGATCATGTCCTTCCATTCCCTTCATGTCCTCCATGCCCCCCTACGATAACCAGTCCACTGAAATCTGTCCAAATCCCCTTCCAAATCCCCTAGACCCATATGATAAGACCATCAGGCCCATCATTGTATATATTTGAGTTTACATACCAATGATAAGTATAGTCATGTGGGTGTTCCTAGAAAGGATGTGGAACCCAGAAATGAATCTAAATTTACATTCCCAAGGAAACTCAAGGATGAACCATAGTATACTCATGTGAACCTCCCTATTCTCGGGGTCAAGGTTAGTCAAATTACCTTCCATTACATGAGTACTGAGGAAAAATCAAGAGATCACACATTACTTTCCTTATGATAAGTAATGATGTTCCTTCCCTCTTCTAGAACTTGTTTTAGGGCACTTCTCCTCAGGTAAGACCCTAGTGTTTTTATAGGAGGTGGTGCATTCTCCTATCTATAACCTGACTTGGGATATGTTCAAATAGCTCACCAAACGTGACTATACGAGATACCAAAAATGATGATGGTTTGACACATTCCTAGACACTTTTACTCTCCCATTGGGCTTGTAGACACTCCCTCGTATACCGTCCCCCTCCACCATTTCCCTCAGCGGAGAAGATAAAGTGTAACATTGCTGAATCTTTTACATCATATTATTTCTCAAATTGAGATTCACTCCAATTTTAATAGAGGATATTGATGGTAAGAAATTTTCCCAGCCCAAAAATGACCTATAAGAACAATGACTCTTGTTCTAAATAGGATATGTTGAACACTTGACTGAATTCCCAAGAAAAAATGGAAAACACTGATACATAATCCCGAACCATACAACATCATTCAATGAACTATGAGAACATTGATTCCCAATATAGTTGGGATATGTAGGATGCCTTTATATATTTCTGAGCACTATATCATTTCATAGATTAAATTATAGATCATGAACCCTTCAAAAGGAAGGTTCCCACCGGTAATCCCCAATCAGGTCACAACCTAGAAATGAACTATGAGAACTATGATTCCTTCTATAAACAAGATATGAAGGACGCCTAACTGAAGGAACAAACTCATGTTGGATAATTTTCAAAGGAAAATCCCTAATCATGATACTACAAACAGGTCCTTGTTTATAATTTGATAAAAAAAAATAATCCAAACTATGAAGGATTTGATTCCCAACTAACTGTGAAACATAGGAATCCTACCTAAGGTCCAAACCCAACACCCAAATCACCCTAGTGTTTACCAGGACATCTACCTGGTAGGGCCTCATCCACCCAGGAGACCATAGCACTTATGATAATCTTGGGCCTCTTTTGTGTAGGTCCCCCTTGAAATATTCACTAGGAATCCTCTGTCTTGCCATCCTCGCCACACGATTCATAACTGCATGGATAGGTGCCCGTCACATAACCGTAAAATGTTTTGTTTGTAGGTAATTTGTGATGAATTACATGGGATACGATTCTTATCAGGGGATATATAAGAATCACATCTCATGGTTTTTAACTAGATATCAATGAAATTTATATCCTTCCCTAATTATTATAAACTCTAGAGCATGTCATCATTCAGCATAAAACCAGCTATGTCTCTGTAACTTATGATCCATTGATATCCATAATTGAATTTTCTACCTAGGGGTATTTTTTGGACACAATATTTGGTAAATAATGAAGGATTCATGAACATGTGAACATTGCATAAATATATAAGAGAGATCCATTATAGGAATTAATATTCCAAAAAATTATATGAAGAGTGCATCCTCCCATCCTATCAACCAATGGAACCCATAAGTAACATTGACCAATTTTTCATCCAACAACCACCTTCCTTTGGAAATAAAGTCCATGAAACTCAGATACCAAGGTCATTGGGCATTTTTGGCACCAAAAATTAACATTCTTGAGGCAATCTGAGGACCTTTTAATTGATATGAGATGATTTTCAAAACACAAACCCCTATAATCAGAAATTAGGATCATAAAAATGTGGCACCTCATTGATAACAATATAAGGATATAGTAACCAATCATAGTGGGCCTATCTCGCCCAAACAAAAATGTTGTCTGACATGAATCATGTCAAAAAATATGGTGAACCAGATGTGAAACTCTATAATAGCTAGTAATTAGATGTTATCAGTCAGATCAATTTTTGGCATAGGTACGACACGAATCAGGTTGGAATAGGTTCCTTTATAGCTTTTGGGTTTTTTGGTTTCTCTAGGGTTTTTTAGATTTCTGGGTGACCATAAATTTTGTTTCATTTTTAATTAATTTGTGATTTTTTAGGGTTTCCTGTTTTTCTTATGGTTAGTGGTGTTCAATATAGTGTTTAGTGTGTATAGTATAGGGTTCACGTGCATGGTTTAGTGTTTTTAGGGTATAGTGTATATGGTTTTGGGCATAGGGTTTAGGGTTTATGGGGTATATTATAGGGTGTATGGAGTACCTATTCATATTGTTTTTTGGCATTTTTAATATTTAGGAATTTTTAGAGTCATTTGGTTTTATTGGATTTTTAGTGATGATTAGGATTGTATTAGTTTTTTTATGGTCATTAGAGTTTTATTGGTTTTTTGTTATTTTAGTGGTTTTTCGGGTCATCAAGGGTTTTATTGGATTTTATTAGTTTTATAGTTCTTTAATATTTTTATGGTTATAATGGGTTTTTAGGGTTTTAGGTTTTTTATTTCTATTTTGGGTTATATTGTAATTTTTTTGTATTTTCTGGGTATTTTATGGTTTTTATTATGTTTTTGGGGTTGTTAAAATTTTTAGGCTTTTTATGATCATTTAGTGATTTGGGGATTTTTTTTTATTTTAGGGTATCTTTATTGTTTATGTGGGTTTTAGGGGATTTAATGGGTTTTTAGGTTTTCCGTGTTTTTTATATTTTAATGGGTTTTTGGGGAGTTTTAGGGGAATTGAAGGTTTAGGGGACTTTATGGTTTATTTAGGTTTTAATGTTTTATCAGTGGATTTAGTAATTTTATGGTTTTTATGATTTCTTAGGTTTTTTATTTTTTTCATAGAATTTTCAAGGTTTTTAGGTGTGTTTTTTGGTTTTTTGGGGGTTTCAGGTTTTTTTCATTCTATTGGTATTACTGTTTTTCGATTTTTTTATATTTTTTATAGATTTTTAGGTTTTTTGGTTTTTAAGGTTTTTTTGGTTTTTAGTTTTGTTAGAGTTTTTACGTTTTTAAGAGTTTCTATGGGTTGTAGGTGTTTTAAGTGGTTTATTGAGGATTATTTTTTGGGGGGTTTTAGGGATTTGTTGTGTTTTTATAGTTTTTATTGGTTTTATGGTTTTATGTTATTTCAGTTTTTTTTGGGGTTTTTGGCTTTATAGAGTTTTAATTGATTTTTAGGTTTTTCTACGTTTTTAGGTTTATAAGGCTCTTTAATTATTTTATGAGTTTTTAAGGAGTTTTAGGGGTTTTATGGTTTTCAGGATCTTTTAATGGGTTTTAGTAGTGTTTATGGGTTTAAGGTAATTTTTAGGTTTCTATGGTATTCAAGGGTATATTATGGATTTTTTAGGATTTTTTATGGTTTTAGGGGTATTAAGAGTTTTTAGGGCCTTTAGTGTCTTTTAGGGTTTTTAGTGTTTTTAGTGATTTTAGTGTTATATTTTTTAGCGTTATTAGTGTTTGTAATGTTGTTTTAGTGTTGTTATGGTTTTTAGTGCTTTTATAATTCTTTTAGTTTTCTAGGGTTCCTTTATGTTTTTATTTGTCTTATTATCTTTCGAAGTGTTTCTATGGTTTTTGGGATTTTAGGTATTTTAATCTCTAATTATAGTTTTAGAATTTTTTGGTATTTTTTTGTTTTTATTGTTTTTACCATTTTTTATGTTTTTAGGATTTTATTTTCCTTTTGTATTTAAGGGTATTTTATGGGTTTTTAGGGGATTTAGGGTTATTTAGGGTTTTGTAGGAAATTTTAGATATTTGAATTTTTTAGGGGTTGTTAGGGATTTTAGGGATTTTAGAGTTTTAAGTGGTTTTTGGGTGTTTATGATCATATAATTTTGTATGGTTTTGTTGACATTATAAGGTTTTTATGCCTTATTATGGGTTTCATATGGTCTCTTATAATTTTTATGATAATTTTTGGGATTTTTAGGTTTTCCACTATTTATAGTGTTTTTGGGGTTTTATAGGTTTTAAAGTATTTTAAGGTTCTTAAGTGTGTTTAGAGTTTTATATATTTGAGAGGTTTTATTTTTTAATGGTTTTTAGGGGATATGGTATTTTATGGGGGCTTCATTGGTTTTATGTTGCATTATGGTTCAATTTTTTATGGTTTTGGGTTTTTAAGGTTTTTTGGGGTTTTTAGAATTTCTAGCAGCTTTTAGGGGATTTTAGGTTTTTATCTTTTAGATTATTTAGAGGGTTTTGTGGTTTTATGGTGGGTTTTAGGGGTTTTAGGATCCGTTTGGAGTTTTTGTAGTTTTATGGTGTTTTATTTGTTTCAAAGATTTTAGTATTTTAATAGTTTTATGATTTTTTCGGTTCTTAGATATTTTAAGGGTGATTGGGGTTTTGGGGTTTTCTATGGGGTTTCGTGGTTTTATGTACTTTTATGGTCATTATGTTATCAAGTGTTTTTTGGGGTTCAATGGTTTATTGAGGAGTTTTTAGAGATTTTTAGCTGTTTAGGTTGATTTGGTGTTTTTTTGGGCTCATTAGGCTTTTTGGGTTATTTTGTGGATTAATTGCGTTTTTAGTGGTTTATGGTGTTTTTAGACTATATGGTTTTTTTGTTTTTATAGTTTTTGATGATTTTTAGAGGAATTTTGGGCTTTTTAGGGTTTTATGGGACTTTTATAAGGTTTAATGGTTGTATGGTTTTTATGGATCCTAGGTATTTATGGTATGTATGGGTTTTTAGGTGTTTTATGGTATATAGTTGATTTTGGGTATTCAGTGTTTTGGGGGGTTTTAGTCATTTTGGGTTTTAGTGATTTTATAGATTTAAGAATTTTTGGGGTTTTAGGGTTCCTTTAATGAATTTAGGAAATATATAACTGATTTAGCGGTTTATGGGGTTTATGTGTTTTTACAGTTGTAGGGATTTTTGTATTTCGAGAGTTTTATGATTCTTAGGGTTTTGTAGGTCCATTAAGGGTTTTTTGGGTTTTTAGTGTTTTCTATAGATTTTAATCATTTTTAGGGTTTTATGGTATTAGAGTTTTTAGGTTTTTTTGGATTTCTATAGTATTAAGTGTTTTATGGTTTCTATGGTATTTTATTTTTTAAAAATGATTTTAATGGATTTTGTGGTGTTTTGTATTTTTATGGGTTTTGAGTATTTTTATGGTTGAGATGGTTTTTAGTAATTTTGGGTTTTTCAGATTTATATGGGTTTTTGAATTTTAGGAATTTTCATATAATTTTAGGTTTAGTGTGTAGGGAGTTGGGAATAGTGTTGAGGGTGTATGGTATAGGGTTTAGGGTGTATGTTATATGGGGTTTAGGGTGCATGGTTTAGGTTTTACTGTATATGATATAGCATATAGAGTTTAGAGTATAAGGTTTAGGTTTTAAGGTTTAAATTGTAGAATATAGTATTTAGGGTGTATGGTTTACTATTTTTTGTGTTGGGTATTAGGTTTAGGTTATAGGGATTAGATTTTAGTGTATGTGGTTTTAGGATTGGTTTATCGATATTTGGGTGTAACATATATTGTTTATGGGTTAGGGTTTTTGGTTTAGTATTTTCGTTATAGGGTTTACAATATAGGTTTTAAGGTTTTTGGAGTAGGGTAATGGGTTTTGAGTTCAAGGATTATGGTTTATGGTTTCAGGTTAAGGGTGGGGTGTCTCGGGTTTGGAGTGTAGGGTTTAATGTTTAGGGTAAATGGTATATACTAAAATATATAGTGTTTAGGGATCAATGTATTGGGTTTTGGGTATAGTATTTATGGTTTAGGGTGAAGGGTACATGGTATAGGGTTAATGGTGTAGGGTTTAGGCTGTTGGTTATATGTTCTACGAAATAGGGATTTCATTTTAGGATGTAGGGTAATGGGTTTATGAATCCGTGTTTAGTGTTTTGGGCAGAGAGTGTTGGGTTTATGGTTTTGGTGGTGGGATATAGAATTTATGGAGTAGGTTTTATGGTATAGGGTATCTGTTTTAGGGTACATGTTTTGAGGTGTAGGGTGTAGGTTATATGGTTTAGAGGTTCTAGGGGTGTAGGGGCTTTAGTGGTTTTAGGGATTTAGGGGTTTTATTGTTTTTAAGTATTTTTAGCATTTTATAGTTTTACAAGGGTTTTTATATTTAATGTTTTATGGGTTTTTTGATTTTTTAATGTTTTTAGGTTTTATTGGTGTATATACATTTTTTGGGGATTTTATTGTTTTTAGTTGTTTAAATATTATTTAGGGTTTTTAAAAGATTATATGATTATTAATGATTTTTTGGGTTTTTAAGGTTGTAGGGGGATTCATTTTTTTTTGGTTTATTTAATAGTTCTTTATGGGTTCTCTTAGTTATTGTATGTTTAACGATTTTATTTCATTCATAGGGGTTTATATATTTTCTTTTCATTTTTTTGGTATTTTTAATTTTTTTTTGGTTTATATGATTTTTAGGATTTTTAATGTCATGCTAGTTTTTTGGGACGATAATATTTTTCTTGGTTTTTAGGGTAAATTATGGTTTTAGGGCTTCAAAATATTGTTTAATTTTTATGAGTTTTTTGAATTTTCAGAGTTTATTAATGATTTAGGGTGATTTACAATTTTTATTTAATGTTTGATAATTTATGTTTTTATGGATTTGAGTTTCTTTTTATGTTTTTTATTTTTTTTAGTGTAATTCAGGGTGGGTTAATAATTTTAGAGTTTTGGGTTTTTTTTGGGTGTTTATGGGGTTTTACTGTTTTTATAGGTTCTTTCAAAAAAAAATTGTGGGTTTTTAGTCCTTTATTTTTTTAGGGGATTTAGGTTATTTTAGGATTTATTTGGGTTTTAGGTTCTCTTAGGAGTTTAAGAGGTTTTTAAGGGATTTTTGTTATTTAGGGTTTTGGGTTTCTCAGTTTTATAGTTCCTATATATTTTAGGGGTTTAAATTATTTTTTTAATTATTTTCATTTGTTTGATAGGTTTTTGGGTTTTTATGGGTTTTTAGAGTTTTAGGGGGTTTTAGGGTTTTGGGTTTTATTTTTTGGTTTTTTGGGGGTTTTAGGTTATTTTTATGTTTTTTTGCTATTTTCTGCCGGGGGGGGGAGGTTATGATTTTTATATTATTTATAGTTTTTCAGTTATTTATGGTAATGGGGTATTTATGGAATTTAGCGGGATTAATGGTTGTTTTGGTTTTTTGGTTTTTTGGGTCTCATTGTATTTTTAGGGATTGTATGGTTCTTCATGGTTTTATGACATTGAATTGTTTTTAGGGGTTTTAATGGATTTTTTATGGTTTTTATGGGTTCTAGAGTCTTTTGGGGTTATTTAATTTTTTTGGAATAATTCAACGTATTTGGTAGGATTGTGGTTTGGTTTTTTTTTAATTTCGTTTTGGTTTCAAGGTTATATAATCGTTTTTGGTTTTGTTTAAGTCTTTTAGGGGTTTGGTGATTTTATTTTTGTTTTTACAAATTTTGGAATATTTAGCGGTTTTAGGGGTTTTATGTTTGTTTATGGTTTTAATAGATTTTTAATGATTTTAGGGTTTTAGGGTCTGGAAAATGTTTTTTTATGTTTTTGGTTCATTTAATGTTTTTAGAGATTTTTTGGGTTTTGGTTGTCTTTTAGGTATTTTTAGTGTCTTTTGTGGTTTCATGATTTTAAGGGACTTTTAGGGTTGTTATAGGGATTTTTGGATTTTATGTTTTTAGGTTAGTTTTGGGTTTTTTTGGGTTTTAGGGACCATTATGTTTTTTAGGGTTTGTATGGTCCTTTAGGGTTTATGAGACGCTAAGGGTCCATCAAGGTTTTAGGTATTTTAAGATTATTTAATGTGTTTAGGGTTATTTGGGTCATTTAGAGTCATTTTATTGTTTTGGGACTTTTATGGGTTTTATGGTCTTTAATTAATTTCTAGTGTTTGTATGGTCCTTTTTGGTATTTAGGGACCATTAGGGTTTTATCTAGTTAGATAGGGTTTTGTATTAATTTATGATCTTTTATTATTTTTAGGGTATTATGTGTCGTTAAAGGTTATTAGAGTACTTTCTGGGTTTTAGGGTTTTATATTTGTCTATTACGATTTTTAAGTGTTTTTAGGGTTTAGGGTGTTTTCAAGTGTTTAGGTTCTTTTAGGTTTTTTTTGGGTCTTTTTAGGATTTATGATATTTTATGGTTTTAGGTTCACTAAATTATTTTCGATTATTTAGGGATTTCTGGTTATTTAGTTATTTTATGGTTTTTTGGGGCTTTTAGTAGTGCTTTAGAATTTTTAGGGATATTATGGGTTTATAGCTTATAATAGTTTTAGGTGTTTTAAGGGATTTTAGAGTTTTTAATGTTTTTAGTTTTTTTTAAGGGTTTTAATGGAATTAGGGTTTTTAGTGTTCTAAGGGTTATTTATTTTTTTTATTGTTTTGATTTTTTTTATCATTTTTATCATATTTAGGGTTTTAATGGGGTTTTATCATTTTTAGGGGGTTATTGATTTTAGGGGGGTAATAGTTTTAGGGTTTTTTCTGTTATTTTTGTTTTTTTGGTTTGTAGAGTTTTTTTAGGTTTTTATATTTTTACGGAGTTTTTAGTGTTTTATGGTTTTTATTGTTTTAGGATTGTTAGTGTTTTTGGGATTTTTATTCTTTTTATATTTTTATGAAATTTTTCTGGGTTTAGGGTTATCTAGGGATATTTATAATGTTTTAGGGGTTTTTAGGAGTCCATATGTTTTTTTGGGGTTGTAGGGGTTTTTATATATTATGCGGTATTTAGGTGTTGTAATGATTTTAGGGGTCATAAGTGATTTATAGTTTTCATCATTTTTTATTGTTTTCAGGGATTTTAAGGTGTTAAGGGTATTTTAAAAAAATTGGAATTAATTTATTTTAAATTGTTTTGGGGTTTTAGGGGTGTTAGGTTATTTATGGTTTTTTTGTTTTTGGTTTTTTATGGGGGTTTCAATGTTTTTTGGTTCAGTTAGGGGTTTAATGTTTTTATGGTATTTATTTTTACATCTTTCTAGGTTTTATTTGTTGTTTGGTTTTTATTGTTTTTTGGGTCTTTAATAGATTCTATGGTTTTTTGGGTTATTAGTCGGTTTTGTGGTATTTAGGGGTTTTATTGTTATTGAAGGGATTTAAGGGGTTTTATGGTTTTTTATTATTAGCATTTTTTATGTTTTTAAATGGTTTAGGGAATTTTATTGTTTTAACATTTTCATAGGGGTTTATGGTAAATTCTTTTATAGTATTTAGAGTTTTTTTGGGGAATTTAGTGGGATTTATGGTTTTTAGGTATTCCATATGGTTTTCAGGGACTCCTAGTATTTTTAGTGTTTAGATAGTTTTTTGGGTTCTTAGGGATTTATAGATTTTTCAAGGGTTTTATAAATTTTTATGGTTTTAACTTATTAAGTTGGTTTTATGGGTTTAAGGGTCTTTAGTATTTTTAGGGTCATTTATATAATTTAGGTATCCAAATAGTATTTTGGGGATTTGTGGTTTTTTTTTGGTATTATGAGTTTTTGGGGGGTATTGGGGTTTTCATGATATTTTTTGGTATTTAGGATTTTTTAAGTGTTTTGGGTTTTTTTATCTTTTAGACATTTAGGGTTTTTAGGGTGTTTTAGGTTTTTATGATCTTTTACATTTTTTAGGATTTAGTGTTTATTTAGCGTTTTAGGGGTTTTATGAGTTTTTTTAGTGTTTTAAGGGATTCATGTTTTTTTATATTTTTTATGATTTTAAGGGTATTGTTGTAATTGTTTTGTTTTATGGGATGTTATTTGTTTTTATGTTTTTACATTTTTCGTTGTTTTTATGGTTTCCTTTGGTTGTTATGGGTTTTTAAGGTTTTTTATCATTTCGTAGAGAATATTTTTTATTTTTTGGGGGTTTTGGGTTTTTATAGTTTTTTGGCGGTTTAGGTTTTGTTTGGATTTTTTTAGTGTTCATATGAATTTTATAATACATTGTGATCTTAATGACTTAGTGATTTTAGGATATTTAAGTGTATTTTTTGGTTTTTTTGGTATTTTTTGGTTATACAGTGATTTCATATAATTTATGGATTTTTAGGGTTTTAAGGGTTTTATGGGGGGGGGGGTTGGGACTTTTGGGTTATTTGGTGATTTTAGGGCCATCTAGTGTATGTTATTACTTCTTATGGATTTTGAGGTTATCTATGATTTAAGTGTCTTTTAGTTGTTTTAAGGTATATTTTAGTTTTTTTAGTGTTTAAACATATTTGGAGTTTTAGGGTGTTTAGGCGTTAAACTGTTTTTTGAATTTTTTTCTGGTTTTAGGGTTTGTACATGTTTTAGGGGTCTTAGGGTTTTTAAATTTTTTTGCGTTTTTTGGGTTCATGGGGTTTCTTATGGTTTTCAGTGGTTTTCACCTTTTTTTAGTGAGTTTGGGGTTTTTTAGGGTATTTGAAGATTTTTACTGGTTTTCTCTCCTTTATAATGGTTATTTAGGAATTATTAAATTTTACTGGGTTTTTCATTACTTTTAGGGTTTCTCATATTTTTAGGGATTATAATGTGCTTTGCGGGTTTAAGGGTTTTTTTGGGAGTTTAGGGGTTTTAATTTTTTGTATTTATTTCAGAGTGTTTATGGGTATTAGTTTTTTTAGTTCCATTAGGGTTTTTATGTTTTTAATGGATGAAGGTATTTCTACGGATTTTGTGTTTTTTGGGGTAGTTGTGGTTTTATGGGTTTTTAGTGGTTTTTCATTTTGAAGGGTCATTAAGGTTATTTTGGGAATTTGCATGCATTTAAGGGGATTTATGGTTCTTTTAGTGTTTTTAGAGTGTTTTTGTTATTCTTTTATGGGTTATAGGGTTTTTATTGATAATTATGTGTTTTAGGGTTTTACATTTTTTAGTGTCTTTTTAATTTTTTTGTGATTTTAAGGGATTAATGTTTTTTTGTTTCTAGTTCCATTATAGGGTATATAGGGTTTTTATAGTTTTAGGGATTTATAAAGTTTTTGGATGACTTTCCAGGTTTTGTGGATTTTTATGAATTTTATAGTTTTTAGGGATTTAGGGTTTTTGGAATTTATTAAGGTTTTATGGGGTTTAAGGAATTTTAGTGCATCATAGGGTTTTTAGGATTTTTTTGGTTTTTTTAATGGATATTGGATATTTTTTTAAAATTTTTTTATTTTTAGGTATTTTTAGAGTTTTTATGTTTTTATTGTTTTAAGGGATTCATAGAGAATTTTGGGTTATTAGGGTTTTTATATGATTTGAATTTTTAAATTTTTTTAGTTTTTTTCTTTTTTAGGATTTTTAGGTATTTTACTTGTTTTATGGTTTTTTTCATTCCTATGGTTTATAGGGGTTTTATGGGGATTAGGGACTTATGGGTTTTTAGTTTCCTTTAGTGGTTTCATAGTTCATTAAAAGCGTTTTTAGGGTATTTAATGTTTTTGTGGTTTTACAAGGCAATTTAGGGGTTTTTCGGTTTTATGGATTAGTAGGGTTTTTTAGATTTTATGGTGTTTAGGGTATCTTATGTATATAGATTTTTGAAGAGTTTTTATGTCCTTTATGATTTTTCAGTGTGTTTTGGTTTTTTTAGTTTTTGTTGGGATTTTAGGATCTTTAAAATTAAAGGGTTATTTATGGTTTTATAGGGATTTAGGGAATTTTGGGATCTATTTTTAAAAAAAACAGGGTTTTTACAATTATAGGGTTTTAGTGGTTTCAATGGTTTTAGCCTTAATGGACCAAAGGCCTTTTTATTGATTTTTGATAACCCCCTTTCAAGGGTTGAGGGGGAAACCTTACAAGGACCGAAGGATTAGAGATTAAATGACTAATAGGTCTTAGGGAAACATTACAACTACAACTACATAGAACTAGTCGTCCCGAGCTTCTTCATCATGATGTTATTTCTCCACCTTTGGAAGGCTTGTTTGGATATGTATCTCATGCATGCACATCCTGGTCTCGATGGAAATTACATACCTTTATTTCTGAAAAATCCTCTTATCTTTTTATTTGTTGAATGCACCTACTCTGAATCCTCATCTGGAGTCTTCTCTTTGTAGAGTATGTCTCGTAATTGAAGAAAAATTTTAGGTGGCCCAAAGGCCTTGAGGTTTCCAAAAGGCCTTCAGGTGGACTGAAGTCCTTGTGGTGTCCCGATCACAATGAGGTGGCCCGAAGGCCTTGAGGTCGCCCGAAGACCCTGAAGTGTCCCGATGGCCTTCGGGTTGCACGAAGGCCTTAAGGAGGCCCAAAATCTTTATTGACCCGAAGGTCTTGGGTGGTCCAAAGGCCATAAAGGACCCAAGGCCCAAACCGTTGGCTTGAAAGCCAAAAAATATGAATAGTTCTGACTACGATAGTATATAACATTACATGCTACATTACTGCTACAGTAACAAGAAATATGTCTCCACCCGGTTTTGAAATTGGGTCTCTTGGATGCACTTATTGATTCCTCGCCAACTAGGATGAGGCTCATGTGCTTAATTTTTTAGGACATTATGGTTGTTAGGGATTTTTCGGGTTTTAGTTATTATGGTTTTTAGGGTTTCAGGTGATTAAGGATTACAAATATTAGGGGGTCTTAGGGTATGTTGATTTTATTTCGTGGATTTCATGCACTTTTAGGTTTTTAGAGTTTCTAGGGTTGTTTTATAGAATTTTAGGGTTTAATTTGGTTTTTGATGGTCAGTATTGTTTTTATGGTTTATTGGGTCTTTTAGGTTTTGAGTTTCCTTTAAGTTTTTTGGTTTCATTAATCGTATTTACTGTCCTTTATATATTTTAGGATCATTTATGATTTTTATGTTTTGTAAGGTCCTTTAGCATTTTTAGGGGTTTTAGGTTCATCTAGGGAGGTCTCAGGATTCTTAGAGTGCTTTTGTGATTTTAAGGTCTTTTATGGTATTTTAGATTTTTATGGTTATTAGTGTATTCTAGGGTTTTAAAGGATTTGGGAACTTTATCTGTTTTAAGTTCTTTTTGAGGATTTGTGGGTTTTATGGATTTTGTTGGTCTTTTTGGTCAAAATTTATTTTTAATTTGTTAGGGGTTTTAGTGTTTTATGGCATCTATGTGGTTTTGGGGATTTTTATGATTTTTATACATTTATATGGTTTTATGGAATTTTTTGGTTTGTTAGTGTTGTAGGGTTTTATGGGACCTTTGGGGTCTTTTTGGGTTTAATGTTATTTATGGTTTTTAATTTATTTTTAAGGGTTTTATAGTTTTTAGGGTTTTATGGTTTGGTGGAGATAAATGGGTTTTAGGGATTCATTATTATTTTATGGGTTTTAAGTGAATTTTTATTATTTCTAGAGTTTTTAGGGTTTTTTGAGGTTTTGAGGGGTTTTGAGGGTTTTATGGTTTTAGGGTCTTAGGTTTTTAGGGGTGTATAGGTTTTATAGTTTTAGGGTTTTTGGATGTTATTGGGTTTTTATGATTTTTTGTGTTTTTAATGATTTGAAGGCATTTTATTTGTTATAGTATTTTGTATAATTTTTTTTATCTATATAGATTTTTTAAGGATTGAGGGTTCTTTGGTTTATAGTGGTTTTTACTGTTTAGGATTTTTGATTTATTTAGTTTTTTATAATTTTTAGGATATTTTTGGGTTTTATCAGTCTCTTTTATGGTAATTACTGGTTTTTGGGTTTTTTCTGGTGTTTAAATATTTTATAGGGATTATTTTGGTTTTGTGAAGGGTATTAATGTTTTTGGTTCTTTTGGGTTTTAATGGGTTTTTATAATTTTTATCATTTTTCAAGGGTTAAGGGTTTGTTATTGACATTGTGAATTTTTCTGATTCATTCATATTTTAGGGTTTTAGAGATTTGAGTAGTTTTTAAGGCTTTTTTTGGATTTTTGGAATTTATTGAATTTTAGGGTTTTTTATTATTTTTATGGTTTCTAGTGGTATTATGAATTTTAGGGTTTTATGGGGTTTTAATTTTTGATAGGTTTTTTATTTTTTAAATTATTTTAATGGTTTTAAGGTTTTCTGGGTTTTCTGGGTATTAAGGATTCTTATGGTTTTTATGGGACTTCATGTATTTTCGTGGTTTTTTTTTTGGGTTTTCTGGGTTTTCATGATTTTCTAGAGTTTTAGTTGTTTTAGATGTTATGAGAATTTGAATAGGTTTTTATGTTATTTTATTACTATGTTAATGTTCATTAGGGTTATTAGAGTTGTTTTCGGGTTTTTTTTGATTTACAATTTTTTGGTGTTTTAGGGATTTTACGGTGTTTAAGTGTTTTTAAGGGATTTAAGTGTTCTTGGGGAAATGAAGATGTTGATCCAGGAAATTCCTAGACCCCCCAAAACATATATAAAGAAGAAGTAGACACCACAAGGGATGGTCGAAGCTAAAAAACCCACACCAAAACCCGCCAACATGACTCACACACCAAAAACTCTAAAAAAGACACACCAAAGAGCAAGTCAATCAATTTCACCACTGAAGTCATCCAGTTCCACCCCACAGGTTCCAAACCTAACACCAAGACCATCACCCACATCAGTAAAGCAAAAGTCTGAGTCATCCCCTGTATCCATAGAGCCCCAGCCCAACTCATAGTCCTCCTGCATTATACGAATTGAAAAATGTTTCGCTCAGGCCCAATCCTTCTTAGCATTTCACAGAGGCCACTCCCACTTAATGACATTTAGATTTAGCTAGACTGACTTGGAGGCTGACCGAGTCGACATAGGTCTTGGAAGGGCAGAGTAATCCTTCCCCTTCTTTCGCTTTGGGGGCGCGGAGATGGAACCATCTTCATGGAATGCCTTCTCATGCATGACTCCATCACTGGCCGCACTTGAGGCCTCATTGTTCCCATTCTTGCTGCCTGACCCAGGAGTTTTCCAGCCCTTTTTTGGATCTTTTTTTTATTGGCCATAGCTGCATTTATCTTGTGTTCATCATCAACAAACCTCTCCCCATGTCTCTTAGTTTCATCCTCAAGCAAAAAACCTTTCCCATTTACCATCATCATGTCATGAAGTAGGACACAATGATATTCAGTAGATGGAACCCCGTAATCAACCATGTCCCTATGTTGGTTTGGAACATGATCTCTTTTATAAATGTTGGGAGTCCGGTAGAGGGATCCAAACTAGATCCTCAACATGAGAACCAAGCACTCCAGGACTCCAGGTCTACTCCTCTGACATGATCATATTCATCTCATCCAATAACAGTTGCCACTCATCCCCAATTCACATATCCATCTCCTCCACATCCCCCTGCATGTTCTCACCTTCCAGCACATCTGTATCACCTACCGGCTCAACATAGGCTAAGTCCTGAAACCTGTTTTCTAGAGAAATTGCATTCGCGTCTAACAATAGGTTACTACTAGCACCCCCACAGCTCTTCCTGCATCCTATAACATCTTCTTCTAGGGACAACATTAGGGGGGCCTCCAGATTTTCATTCCCATGCCAATATTTCTACATGGCATCCTTCCCCTTTTACAACTATCTCCCTACATAAATACCACTTCCACAATCATCATCAGCACAAGACCGAGTTCTCCCTTAATCCATGAGCACATCATTAGTGACTGCATCTCCTGAATCACAAACATTCCCAACCAAACATAAACTGAAACCACCTGAGTCAATCAAAGATACATCATGATCACTCCCCGATATGAGGTTTTTCATGAGCGGAACAGAAACTTCAGCAACCGATGATTGTGTGGGAAAATGCTATGTCACCCCCTGACCCCATTCACCTAAACCAGAACTCTGTTTTTCTCACCAGAACATAAGAGAACTAGGTTTAAACCAAACCTACTAGTGTCATCACATGTACTAGACTGACCATTATGCTCGAAGATCCAACAGATGGAATAGAAGACTGACCATGATTCAAAAACAACTAGCTGCTTCCAACGAATCTCCTCCCCCAAAGCAATCCAGACAGCATCCACTGGATCCTTTGAAGTATAAACCTCAATGAAAGCCCTTGGGGCAATAGGGTGACATAGATCCAATTTCCTACTATCTATATAGAGGTACCTCCCAACCATATTACCATGAATATATATAATAGAGATATTTTTTTAGTGTAGGGGGGTTTTTGGGAAATATAACCCAAGTCGCAAACATCGTGTAGCTATGCTTTGGTTGATAGTCAAAAATCCACCGAAAGAGGGAGAAGTGAGTAACATTACAGCTTCAGGATACCGTGGACCAGGAAAGGATTAGGTCCTCCTCAATCGCGAAGCGAATCATCATGGGGGATACATCAACCAGACCCATTGTCACCTAATCCTGTAGATTCCAATGTTGAGAGACAATCCTGTAAAAAGTGTCCACCAGGGGGCGCCACATCAGGAACCATGCAACAAAAGTCGGACGGTGCAGATGAAAAGCTTCACTTAACTCCTGAAGCGAAAGGGGGAGCTACGGTCGGCCTTTGACGAGCTCCAGAATGTTCAGACAAATCACCGTTCGTGGAAAGGAGGGTAGCCGATCAAGGAATGCGAAAGGAGAGAACAGGTGGTCCTCAGAGGGGGGATTCTCCCCTGTAAAGATGGGGGAGGTTCTTGGGATGCAATCGTCTTCAACCTGGGAGGGAGGGGAATCCACCATCACGAGGGATCTGAGCCACCGATGATTCCAACTACTTTTTTTCGTAATTTTTTTTGGGTTTTTATGGATTTTAATATTATTTTAGTGATTTTCTGGTATTTTGTTTAATTTTTTGTTTTAAGGGATTTCTTCTGGGACATTGAGTGTTTTTTTGAGTTTTATGGTCATTTAGGTTTTTTAGGGTGTTCTATAGTTTTTAGGGTTTTTAGGGTCTTCTAAATATTCTAAGTGTTTTTACCATCAATTAGTATTCTAAGGGTTTATAGAGTCTTTTTCAGTTATTAGGGGGTTTTAGTGTTCTTTTTAGTCTAAATTGGGGTTTTTACACTCTGTAATGTTTTTAGAGTGTTAATGGTTGCTTTAGGTAATTTGATGGTTTAATAGGGATTTTTATGGTTTGGTATTGTTTTTATGGTTTATTTGGTCTTTTAGTTTTTTAGAGCGCTTTAGGATTTTTCGTGTCCTTATGGGTTTTTAGGGTCCTTTATAGTTTTTGGATAATTTAATATTATTAAGTGTTGTAGGGTCCTTTAGTGTTTGTATGGGATTTATGTTCATCTAGGGTGGTCTCAGGATTCATAGAGTTTTTAGGGGTTTAGGGTGTTTTAGGTTTTTTTGGTTTTGAGTGTCTTCTACGGTTTCAAAAGATTTATGACCTTTTCTTGTTTTTCAGTCTTTTAGGGTTTTATGTGTTTTTAGGATTTTGTGGGTCTTTTGGGTAAAAATTTATTTTTAATTTTAAGGGGTTTTAGTTTTTTAGGTGTTCTATGAGGTTTTGGTTATTTTTATAATTTTTTTTGTTTTTAGGGTTTTTTTAATTTATGGGTTTTTAGTGTTTTTGGGATTCTTGGACCTATATGGTCTTTCTTTTGTTGGGGTTTTAGTTTATTTATTTATTTTAATATATTTTTTCGTGTTTTTAGGGATTGGTGGGGTTAAATGTTTTTTAGGGTTTCATTTGTGATTTATGGGGTTTGAGTGAATTTTTAGGATTTCTAGAGTTTTTAGGGTCTGCGGGTTTTATGGGTATTCGGGATTTTTAGGTTTTTAGGGTTTTAGGTTTTTACGATTTTATTGGTTTTATGGTTTTTAGGGTTTGAGGGTTTGTTAGGTTTATTATTATTTTTTATTTTTTTGTTTTTAGTGATTTGAAATCATTATTGTGGGTGTTAGGGTGTTTTAATAATTTTTTAGTGATTTAGTGTTTCTTTTGGGTTTGAGGGTTCTTTGGATTATAGTGGTTTTTATGTTTTATGGTTTTAGTGTTTTTTTAGTTTTATATGATGTTTATTGTATTTTATGGTTTTATTAGTCTCTTTTAGGTTAATTAGTGGTTTTATGGTTTGGGGTGTTTAAATATATTATAGGTATTATTTTGGATTCGTGGAGGGTTTTATCGTTGTAGGATCTTTTAGGGTTTAAATGTTTTTTAGGAAATCATGATGTTTTCTGGGGTTAAGGGTGTATTAAGGATTTAGGAATTTTTATAATTATTAGGTATTTTAGGGATTTTAGGGATTTGTGTAGTTTTTTATGGTTTTTTTGGATGTTTGGGAATATTTTAATTTTAGCATATTTTATTACTTTTATGGTTTTTAGGGTTATTGTGATTTTTAGGATTTTATGGGGTTTTAATTTTTTTTTTGTTTTTAGGTTTTCAATTTTTTATGGCTTTATGGTTTTAGTGTTTTCTACGTTTTTATGTATTCTTATGGTTCTTAGGGTACTTCATGTATTTTTGGGATTTTATTGGGGGTTTTAGGATATTTAGGATTTTCTAGGGTTTTAGTGGTTTTAGGTGTTATGAGAATTTAAAGTGGTTTTAATTTTTAAAATAAATGGTTAATGTTCTTTTGGGTTTTTAGAGTTTTTATAGGGATTATTTGATTTAATATTTTTTTTGGGTTTGAGTGATTTTTTGGTGTTTAAGTGTTTTTTGTGGTTTTAAATGCATTTTTGGTTTTGAGGGATTTTTATAGTATTTTAGTGATTTTTAGGGATTTTTAGTGTTTTTATAGTTTTATGAGGGTTTTTATATTTAATTATTTCTGGGTATTTTGGTATTATAATGTTTTTAGGGTTTATTGTGGTATTTAATATTTTTTGTGAGTTTTATGGTTTTTAGGGGCTTAAATATTATTTAGGTTTTTTAGAAGTTTATAGGATTTATAATGTTTTTTTGTTTTCATGGTTCTATGGGGGATTTATTTTTTTTTTCATATTTATTTATAGTTTCTCTTATTTTTTAGTTGTTTAAGGATTTTATGTTTTTCATAGGTGTTTAAGGGTTTTCTTATCATTTATTGGGTTTTGTTTTAATTTTTTAGTTTTTTATGGTATATATAATTTTTAGTGTTTTATGGTATTTCTATTTTTTTGGGATGATATTATTTTTCTTGGTCTTTAGGGTAAATTATTGTTTTAGGTTTTCAGAATATTGATTAGTGTTTTTGAGTTTTTAGAATTTATAGAGTTTATTAATTATTTAGGGTGATTAACAATTTTTATTTACTTTATGATTTTTTTGGGATTTTATGGTTTTGAGTTTTTTATATGTTTTTTATTTTTTTTAGTGTAATTTAGAGTGGGTTATGAATTTTAGAGATTTTTTATGTTTTTTTTATTTTGGGTGTTTAGGAGTTTTTAATGTATTTATAGGTTCTTTCAAAAGTAATAGTAGGTTTTTGGTCATTTAAGTTTTTAGGGATTTTTGGTTTATTTAGGGTTTATAGGGGTTTTAGTTTTTCTCAGGTGTTTAACTGGTTTCTAGGGGTTTTTTTGGGTATTTGTGGTTTTGGGTTTTTGGGTTTTTGGATTTTTTAGTTCCTAAAAATTTTAGGGGTTTAATGTATTTTTTTTAATTATTTTCAGGTGTTTAGTGGGTTTTGGGGGGATTTAGGTTATTTTTAAGTTTTTTTTTGTGATTTTTAGTGGGGTAGGAGGTTATTATTTTTAGGTTTTTATTGGTTTTTAGTTTATTTATGGTTATGGGGTTTTTATGGAATTTAGTTTGTTTAATGGTTCTTCTGAGTTTTAGGGTTTTTGGGTCTCTTAGTATTTTTAGGGATATTGTGGTTCTTCATGATTTTATGGCCTTGAATTGTTTTTAGGGGTTTTAATGGAGTTTTTAAGGTTTTAATGGGTTGTAGGGTCTTTTTTTTTGGGGGTAATTTATGGTTTTTGGGAGGTTTTTCATTTTTTTTTGTGATTTTAATATCTTCTTGGTTTTCAAGTTATATTACGCTTTTATGGTTTTGTTTAAGACTTTTATGGGTTTTGTGATTTTTTTTTTTTACAATTTATAGAATATTTAGCGGTTTTAGGGGTTTTATTTTTGTTTATGGTTTTTATAGATTTTTAATGATTATATGGTTTTATGGTCTAGAAAACTTTTTCATGTTTTTGGTACATTTAATGTTTTTATATTGTTTTAGGGTTTTTGTGGTCTTTTGGGAATTTTTATGTCTTTTTGAAGTTTCATGATTTTATGGACTTTTTTTATTTTATGATATTAGGATAGTTTAGATTTTTTGGGGATTTAGGGACCATTATGTTTTTTTGGGTTTGTATAGCCCATTATGGTTCTTGAGACGCTATGGGTCCGTCGAGGTTTTTGGTATTTTGTTATTATTTAGTGTTTTAGGGTTATTTAGATCCTTCATAGTCTATTATTGTTTTTTGGGGTCCTTTAGGTTTTTATGGTCCTTAATTCTTTACTAGGGTTTGAATGGTCCATTTTTGTTTTTAGGGACCATTTGGGTTTTATATAGTCCTTTATGGGTTTTGGGTAATTCTATGATATTTTATATTTTTAAGGTTTTTATCGGTCGTTTAAGGTTATTAGAGTATTTTTAGGGTTTTAGGGTTTTTTGGTCCATTACAATTTTTAATATTTTTTAGGGTTTAGGGGCTCATCAAGTATTTATGTTATTTTAGGGTTCCTAGGGTCTTTTGAGGATTTATGATCTTTTAGGGTTTTACGGACTATAAATTCATTTAGGTTATTTAGTTATTTATGTTTATTTAGTTATTTTACGGGGTTTTGGGGACTTTGGTGATGTTTTAGGATTTTTAGGGGTTTTAAGGGTTTAAGGGGTTTATTGTTTTTAATGGTTCTAGGGGTTTTAATTTATTTTATGGTTTTTATTGTTATTAGTATTTTTAAGGGTTTTAAGGGGATTGGTGTTTTTAGTGGTTTAATGGTTTTTTATTTTTTAATAGTTTTTTTAGTTTTTATAGTTTGTATCTTTTTAAGGGTTTTAACGGGGTTTTAGCATTTTTGGGAGATTTAGTGATTCTAACGGTTTTATATTTTTAGTGGTTTTTTAGTTATTTATGTTTTTTGTGGTTTTTATAGTTATTTTATGTATTTACATTTTTACGGGGTTTGTAGTGTTTTAGGGTTTTTAGGGTTTAGGGTTGTTAGTGTTTTTAGGGTTTTTATGGTTTTTAGGATTATATGAAATACTTGTATGTTTTG
Organism: Viscum album; assembly: GCA_963277665.1. Lineage (NCBI taxonomy): Eukaryota > Viridiplantae > Streptophyta > Magnoliopsida > Santalales > Viscaceae > Viscum > Viscum album. The sequence continues at coordinate 1,692,050,232 of OY728120.1, forward strand.
TGTTATCTAGGGATATTTGAAAGGTTTTAGGGTTTTTTTTATTCCATTGGGTTTATTGGGGTCGTAGGGGGTTTTAAGAGTTTTTATGTTTAATGGGTTATTTAGGTGTTGTAGTGATTTTAGTGGTTTTTACGTGATTATTTTTTTAGTATTTTTTATTGTTTTTAGCGGTTTTTTTAGGGTTTAAGGGTATTTGAAAAAAACGACACTAGGGTTTAGGGGTTTTAGGTTATTTATAGTTTTTTCTATATTTTGTTTCCTAGGTGGTTTTCAATGTTTTTTGGTTCAGTTAGGCGTTTTAGTGTTTTTATGGTATGTATTTTTATAATTTTTTAGGTTTTATGTGTTTTTAGGTTTTTATGGGTTTTTGGGTGTTTAGAGGTTTCTAGGGTTTTTTGGTTTACTAGTCGGTTTTTTGGTATTTATGGGTTTTAATGTTTTTGTGGGATTTAAGGGGTTTTAGGGGTTTTTTATTATTAAATTATTTTGTGTTCTTAGAGGGTTTAAGGAATTTTATGGTTTTAAAGTTTTCATAGGGGTTTAGGGTAACTTTTTCTTTTTTGGGGTATTTATAGTTTTTAGTGGAATTTAGTGGGTTTTATGGTTTTTAGGGATTTCATACTGTTTTCAGATACTCCATGTATTTTTAGTGTTTATATAGTTTATTGGGTTCTTGGGGATTTATAGTTTTTTAAGGAGTTTATAATTTTTTATGGTGTTTATGTATTACGTTGGTTTTTATGGGTTTAAGGGTGTTTTTTATTTTTAGGATCATTTATATAATTTAGGGAGTTAAAAGGTATTTTGGGGTTTTGATGTTTTTATTGGTTTTACTAGTTTTTTTGGTATTGGGGTTTTCATGACCTTATTTAGTATTTTGGATTATTTAAGTGTTTTGGGGTTTTTTTCTTTTAGCTTTTTTAGGATTTTTAGTGGGTTTTAAGTTTTTAGGATATTTTAGATTTTGTAGGATCTAGTGTTTATTTAGGGTTTTAGTTGTTTTTTTGTGTTTTTAGGGTTTTAGGTTTTTTTGGTTGTGATATTTCTTTTGATTTTAAGTGTATTTGTATTTTTTTTTTTTGGTTTTTTGGGATATTATATATTTTTATGGTTTTAGATATTTTTTTTATTTTTTAGGGTTTCATAAGGCTGTTTTGGGTTTGTAATTTTTGTTATCATTTCTTAGAGAATTTTTTTATATTTTTGGTTTTTTGGGTTTTTATAGTTTTTTGGTGGTTTAGGGTTTTTTGAATTTTTAGGTGCTCATAAGAATTTATAAATTATTTTCCATTGTAATGTCTTAGTGATTTTAGTATATTTAGTTTTATTTTAGTTTTTTTGTAATTTTTTGTTTATTCAGTGATTTCATATGATTTATGGAGTTTTAGGTTATTATGGGTTTTATGGGTGTTTTAGGGACTTTTGAGTTATTTTGTAATTTTAGGGCCATCTAGTGTATGTTAATGCTTCTTATGGATTTTGGGGTTCTCTATGATTTAAGTGTCTCTTAGTTGTTTTTATGGTCTATTTTAGTGTTTTTACGTGTTTAAACATATTTGGTTTTTTAGGGTATTTATGTATTAAAAGGTTTTTTTTATTTTTTGGGGTTTGAGGGTTTTTACGCATTTTAGGGGTCTTAGGGTTTTTAGTTAGTTTGGGTTTTTAGGTTTTAGGGGTTTCATAGGGTTTTCAATGGATTTCAACTTTTTTAGTGTTTTTTGTTGTTTTTATGGGATTTTAATATTTTTACAGGTTTTTTTCTCTTTATTAATGTTTATTTAGGAATTTTTAAATTTTTCTGGGTTTTTCATTACTTTTAGGGATTTTCATATTTTTAGGGATTTGAAGATGTTTTGTGGAATTAAGGGTTTTTTGGGCATTTAGGTATTTTAATTTTTTTATTGATTTTAGCATGTTTATTGGTTCTAGTTTTTTTTCATCCTTTGGATTTTTAAGAGTTTAATGGATGTAGGTGTTTTTAAGGATTCTGTGTTTTTGGTTTTGTTAGGGTTTTTAGGGGTTTTTGTGGGTTTTCAGTTTGAAGGGACATTATGGTTATTTTGGGAATATTCAGGCATTCAAGGGGAATTATGGTTCATTAATTGTTTTTAGAGTTTTATTTTGTTTTTATTCTTTTAAGGGTATTATGGGGTTTATTGTTAATTATGTGTTTTAGGGTTTTACGGGTTTTGGTGTCATTTTAATGTTTTATGTGATTTTAAGGGATTAACGGTTTTTTGGTTTATGTTCCTTTTGGGGGTATATTGGGTGTTTATAGTTTTAGGGATTTATATATTTATTTGATGAATTTTAGGGTTTGGTGGGTTTTTATGAAATTTAAAGGTTTATAGGGATTTAGGGTTTTTGGACATTTTTAAGGATTCGCAGGGTTTAATAAATTTTATGTTTTCTTAGGGTTTTTATTATTTTAAGGGTGTCCTAATGGTTATATGGATTTTTTTAATTTTTTTAAATTTTAGGGGTTTTAGAGTTTTAGGTTTATTATGGTTTTTAGGGATTCATAGATGTTTTTGGATTGTTAGGGTTTTTATATGAATTTTATTTTTAAATATTTTAAATGTTTTTTTCATTTTTAGGGGTTTTATGTATTTTACATGTTTTATGTTTTTTCATTCCTATTGTCTATAGGGTTTAGATGGGTATTAGGGTCTTTTGGGGTTTTAGTTTCTTTTAGTGGTTTTATAGTACTTAAAAGAGTTGTTAGGGTTTTTATAGTTTCTATGGTTTTATTAGAAATTTTTGGGGTTTAGAGTTTTATGGTTCTTTAGGGTTTTAGGGTTTTTTGGTGATTAGGGTATCTTATTGATTTAGAATCTTGAAGTGTGTTTATGTCCTTTAGGTGTTATCAATGCTTTTGGGATTTTTATGGTTTTGTAGGGATTTAGGATTATAGGATTGTAGGGTTATTTATGGTTTTAATAGGTTTTAGGGGAATTTGGGATCTAGTTTTTTTAAAATAAATCAGGTTTTTGACATTTATAAGGATTTAGCTTTTTTTTAATGGTTTTTAGCTCAAATGGCCCGAAGGCCTTCATTTTTTTAAATTTTTTGATAACCCCCCAATCAAGGGATGAGGGAAAACCCTTACAAGGCCTGGCAGAATAAAGATTAAATTACCGATAAGTGTTCGGGAAATATTTAGACTATAACAACATAGAACTACTTTTCCATGTCTTCTTCATCATGATGATAACTCTCCTTTATCAAATAGCATGATTGGGTACGCTTCATGTGAATGGACATGATAGTTTTGATGGAAATTACATACCCTCCCTTTCTGAGAAATCCTCATAGATTTTGTTTTGGTGAAGGTGCCTACTCTGAATAATCACTTAGAGTCTACTCCCTATAGATTCTGTCTGTTATGTGAAGAACAATTTTAGGTGGCCAAAAGGTCATGAGGTTTCTAGAAGGCCTTGAGGTGGACCGAAGGCCTTGAGGTGGCCTGATGACCAAGAGGTGACACGAAATCCTTGAGGTGGTCCGAGGTCCTTGAGGTGTCCCGAATGCCTTGAGGTTTCCCGAAGGAATTAAGGTGGCCCAAAAGCCTTTCTGTCTTGAAGGTCTTGGGTGGCCCAAAGGCCTTAAAGGACATAAGGCACAAACTGGTGGCTCAAAAGCCAAAACAGATGAATAGTTCTGACTACTACATTACCAAACATTACCTGCTACAGTACTACTACATTAACAAGAAATATGTCTCCACTCGGTTTTCAACTCGGGTCTATAGGATACATTTGAGGAGTCCTCACCAACTAGTATGAGGATCATGTGATGAATTTTATTAGTACATTAGGGTTGTTAGGGATTTTTCGGGTTTTAGTTATTAAGGATATTAAGGTTTCTGTTGATTAATAATTTTATAATTTCTTATTGAATTTTTTTATGGTATATTGGATTTCTTAGGTTGTGGAGGTTTTTTTTGGTGTATGAATTATTAGGGTTTTTAATGATATTTGGGAGGGGGTAGGTGTTTTAGGGGTTTAGGGCTGTTTTGGGGTTTTATTTTTTAGGGGGTTTAATTTGTTATAGGGAATTTATGTTTTTTAGGTTTGTAGTGTTTTTTTGTTCTTTTAGTATTTCTTGGGTTATTTGGGTTATTCGGATATTTTATGGAATTTTTTTAATTTTTATTGTTTTGAAGTTATTATTATTTATAGGTTTTTTGTGTTTTTAGTGATTTTTTGGTTTTTTATTGTTTTATTCCTTTTAGGGTCCTTTTTTAAGTTTTGTAGGATTTTTTGGTTGAAAATGGATATTTATGGTATTTCAAGTTTTCAGTATTTTGGGTTTTTGATGGGGGTTTTAGATATTTGTGTTCTTTTAATGATTTTAAGGGTTTTCTGTCAATTTATATTGTTTTTAGGGTATTCTGTAGTTTTTATTGTTTTTAGGTTCATGTAATAGGCTTATGTGTTTTTAGCGTCTCTTATAATTGTCAAGCTTTTTAGGGTATTTTACTTATATTAGGGTGTTTTTGGGTATTTTGATTTTGTTTTTGGGTTTTTATGCTCTATTAGGTTTTTAGAGTTTCTAGGGTTGTTTTAGGGAATTTTAGGGCATAATTCATTTTTTTGGGTATAGTATTGTTTTTATGGTTCATTGGGTCTTTTATGTTTTTAGAGTCCTTTAGGGATTTCATTTTCCTGAAGGTTTTTTGGGTACTTTATAATTTTTTGTATCATTTATGATTTTTATGTTTTGTAATTTCCTTTTGCATTTTTAGGGGTTTTAGGTTCATCTAGGGTGCTCTCAGGATTCTTAGAGTGTTTTAGGGGTTTAAATGTTGTTTATGGTATTTAAATTTTAATGGTTATTAGTGTATTCTAGGGTTTTAATGGATTTAGGTACATTTCGTGTTTTAATCTCTTTTCAAGGTTTTATAGGTTTTTAGGATTTTGTGGGTCTTTTGGGTCAAAATTTATTTTAAATTTGTTAAGGGTTTTAGTGTTTTAGGGAATCTATATGGTTTTGGGTATTTTTATGATTTATATATATTTTTAGGGTTTTATTGAATTTTATGGGTTTCTAGTGTTCCATGGTTTTCTGGGGCCTTTTGGGACTCTTTGGTTTTTTGGGATTTTATGTTATTTATGGTTTCTAATTTACTTTTAAGGGTTTTAAGGATTTTAGGGTTTTTATGATTTGGTGGGGATAAATGGTTTTTAGGGATTCATTATTGTTTTATGGGTTTTATGTGAATTTTTATTATTTCAAAAGCCTTTAGGGATTTTTTAGGTTTTGAGACTTTTAGGCATTTTTAGTGTTTTAGGGTCTTAGGTTTTTAGGGTTGTATTGGTTTTATGGTCTATAGGGTATTCGAATTTTTTAGGGTGTTTAGGGTTTTTATTGTTTTTTATGTTTTTAGTGATTTAAAGGCATTTTTATGGGGTTTAGTGTGTTTTATATATTTTTATGGATTCAGATTTTCTTTAGGGTTTGAGGATTCTTTTGTTTATAGTGGTTTTTACAATTTAGGGATTTTGATTTTTTTGGTCTTTTTTATAATTTTCGGATATTTTAGAATTTTATTAGTCTCAATTATGGTAATTAGGGGTTTTAAGATTTTTTTTGGGTGTTTAAATATTTTATGGGGATTATTTCGGTTTTGTGAAGGGTTTTAATTTTTTAGGTTCTCTTAGAGTTTTAATGGGTTTTTAGAATTTTTTTTGATATTTCGTGGGTTAAGGGTCTATTATGGATTTTATGAATTTTTGGGATTCTTGGTTATTTTTGTGTTTGTTAATTTTTTTATGGTTTTTAGGGGTATGGGGATTATTAGAGTTTTATGGGGTTTTAATGGTTTCTAGATTTTTATGTTATCAATTATTTTTATGGTTTTAGGGTTTTAGGGTTTTAGGGGTGTTTATTATTATTATGGTTTTTATGGGACTTCATGTATTTTAGGGGTTTTTATGGGTTTTCAGGATTTTTTTTATTTTCTAGGGTTTTAGTGGTTTAAGGTGTTATGATAATTTTAAGAGGTTTTTATGTTATTTTATTACAAATTTAATGTTCATTAAGTTATTTAGAGTTTTGTAATGGGTTTTTTGGATTTACTCTATTTTTTTGGTTTTAGGGATTTTATGGTGTTTAAGATTTTTTAGGGGATTTAAGTGTTTTTGGGTTTGGTGGATTTTTATATTATTTTACTAATTTTTGTGATATTTTGTTCATTTAGAGTTTTAAGTGATTTTTTCAGGGAAATTTAGGTTTTTTGGGTTTTATGGTCATTTAGGTTTCTTAGGGTGTTCTGTAGTGTTTAGTGTTTTAGGGTCTTCTAAAAGGTCTAAGTGTTTTTATCATCTATTAGTATTGTCAGGGATTATAGGGTCTTTTACAGTTATTAGGGGGTTTTGCGTTTTTTTGAGTTTATATTATGGTTTTTACGAACTATAAGGTTTTTAGAGTTTCTAGGGTTGTTTTAGAGTATTTCATGGTTTAATAGGATGTTTTGGGGTTTATTATTGTTTTTCTGGTTTATTTGGCCATTTATGTTTTTATAGTGGTTTAGGGTTTTCATTGTTTTTTTGGGTTTTTAGGGTCCTTTATAATTTTTAGGATAATTTATTATTTTTAAGTGTTGTAGGGACCTTTAGTGTTTATAGGGGTTTTAGGTTCATCTAGGGTGGCCTTAGGATTCATAGAGTGCTTAAAGAGTTCTATGGTATGTATGGTATTTTAGGTATTTATGGTTTTCAGTGTCTTCTAGGGATTTAAAATATTTAGGACCTTTTCTTGTTTTAATTTCAGTGTTTTATGTGTTTTTAGGATTATTTGGGTCTTTTGTGTCAAATTTTATTCTTAAATTGTATGTGGATTTAGTGTTTTTATTGTTCTATGGGGTTTTTTAGATTCCATTTTTTTGTGTTTTCAGGGTTTTTTTATAAATTATGTTTTTTTTAGTTTTTTTGGGTTTTTTGGGACTTTTATTAACTTTTTTGTTTGTTGGGTTTTTAGGTTATTTATGGATTTTAATATTTTTAAGGGGTTTTCCATTTTTAATGTTTTTAGGGCCTGGTGGGGATAAATGGTTTTTGGGGGTTCATTAGTGTGTTATGGGGTTTGAGTGAATTTTGAGGTTTTCTAGAGTTTTTAGGGTGTTCGTGGTTTTAAGGGGTTTCAGGATTTTTAGGTTTTTAGGGTTTTAGGTTTTTAATTTTTTTTGGTTTTATGGTTTTTAGGATTTTGGGGTGTGTTATGGTTATTAATAATTTTTTAGTGATTTGAATGCTTTTTTATGGGTTTAAGTGTGTTTTATAAATTTTTAGTGATTTAGTATTTCTTTAGGGTTTGAGGGTTCTTTGGTTTATAGTGGTATTTATATTTAATGGTTTTATTGTTTTTTTAGTTTTTTATTTTATTTTGTGTATTTTAGGTTTATATTAGTCTATTTTATGGTGATTGCGATTTTTATGGTATTTGGGTGTTTATATATTTTGTAGAGATTATTTTGAATTATGGAGGGTTTTATTGTTGTAGGTTCCTTTATGGTTTTAATGGTTTTTAGAAATTTTGTGTGTTTTAGGGGTAAAAGTTATTCTAGGTCTTTTGGAATTTTTATTATTATTAGGTATTTTTGGAATTTTCCGAATTTGAGTAGTTTTATGGTTTTTGGAGATTTTTGTGATTTTTGTGAATTTTATGGTATTTTATTAAATTTATGGTTTTTAGGGGCATTGGGTTATTTAGTATTTTATGGGGTTTTAATATTTTTTTAGCTTTTTAGGTTTTCAATTGATTTAATGGTATTATGGTTTTTGTGCATTCTTGTTTATTAGGGATTATTTTGGTTTTTAGGGGACTTTATGTATTTTTTGGGTTTTTTTGGGTTTTAGGATTTTTATTATTTTCTAGGGTTTTAGTGGTTTTAAGTGTTATGAAAATTTCAATAGGTTTTTATGTTTTTTAAATATCGGATTCATGCTCTTTTGGTTTTTTGAGTTGTTTTAGGGTTTTTTAGATTTAGTATTTTTTGTGTTTGAGGGATTTTATGGTGTTTATGAGTTTTTAGTGCATTTTGGGTTATGAAGGATTTTTATACTATTTTAGTTATTTTGTGATTTTTTGTTCATTTGGGGGTTCAAGGGTTTTTTTCAAGGACTTTTAGTGCATTTTGGGGTATTTAGGTCATTTAGGTTTTTTAGGGTTGTTTAAACATTTAGTGGTATTCAATGATTTTATAGATCTTTACGGGTATAATGGTTTTTTAGGGTGGTGAGTTTTGTTTTGGATTTTAAGAGGTTTTAATGATTTTGTTGGATTTTATGGGGACTTAGAGATTTTAGAGAATTAAAGGACATAAATGTCATTTTTTTGTTTGTAATTTTTTATTGTTTGTATGTTTTTTTGGGATATTGGGGTTTTTATGATCTTTTTTGGTATTTGGTAGATTTTAAGGGTTTTTTTGTTTTTTTTTCCTTTAGTTTTTTTAGGATTTTTTGGAGGTTTTAGGTATTTAGGATATTTTACGGGTTATTTGGGATTGAGTTTTTATTTAGGGTTTAAGGGGTTTTAAGAGTTTCTTTGTGTTTATATGGTTTTATTGTTTTTTTTCTTTTCATATATTTTATGATTTTAAGGGTATTGTGGTATTTTTTTGGTTTTTATGGATTTTTTTTTTGTTTTTATGGAATTATATTTTTCTTAATTTTTAGGGTCGTTTGTGTTCTCATATGATTCTATGGTTTTGAATAATTTCATAGATAATTTTTAGTATATTTTTGATATTTTGTATTTTTTTTAGATTTTTGGTGGTTTTACGTATTTTTTTGGATTTTTTATGTGTTAATAGGAATTTTATATTTTTTTGGGATTCTAATGTCTTAGTGTTTTTATAATATTTAAGGGTATTTTAGGTTTTTTTAATATTTTTTGGTTATTCAGTGTTTTCAAAATATTTACAGGGTTTTAGGGTATTATGGGGTTTAAAGTGGTTTTAGGGACTTTTGGGTTATTTGGTGATTTTAGGGACATTTTTTCATGTTAATGCTTCTTATAAATTTTGGGGTTCTCTTGTATTTAAGGGTATCTTAGTAGTTTTAAGAGGGATTTTCATTGTTTTAAGGTGTTTAAAATTTTTTGGGGTTATTGGGGTGTTTATACATTTAAAGGTTTTTAGGGATTTTATGGTTTTAACAAGTTTTATGGGTCTTAGGGGTTTTAGTGTTTTTTGGTTTTTTGGGTTTTAGGGGTTTCTTAGGGTTTTAAGGGGTTTTCAACTTTTTTTTTTGTTTTGGGGTGTTTTGGGGGTTTTAAGTGTTATTAAAGGTTTTTTAGTCCTTGTTAATGGCTATTTAGGAAATTTAAATGTTTCATGTGTTTTTCATTACTTTCAAGGATTATGATATTTTTAGGGTTTTTAAGGTGTTTGGTGGGTTTATGATTTTTTTAGAGTTTAGGGGGATTAATTGTTTTTATGTATTTTATCTTTTTTATGGTATTTAGTTTTTTTAGGTCATTTTAGTTTTTAGGTTTTTAATGGATGTAGGTACTTTTAACGATTTTATGTTTTTTGGGTTAGTTAGTGTTTTTAGGGGTTTTAGTGGTTTTTCAGTTTTAATGGTCTTTAATGTTATTTTATAGAATTTCCAAGCATATAAGTGGATTTATGTTCCTTTGAGGGTTTTTAGAGTTTATTTTTTGATTTTATGTATATAGGGATGTTATAGTTTTTTGGGTTAATTATGTGTTTGAGGGTTTTAAGATTTTTAGTGTCGTTTTAATGATTTATATTATTTTAAGGGTTTAATGGTTTGTTTGTTTTTAGTTCCTTTTTGGTGTATGGATTCTTAGGTTTTTTCAATGATATTTGTGGGGGGTTAGGTGTTTTAGGGTTTTAGGGCTATTTTCTGTTTTTAGTTTTTAGGGGGATTAATTTGTTATAGGGTATTTATGTTTTTTAGGTTTTTAGTGGTTTTTTTGATATTTTTGGATTTATTAGGTTATTTGGGGTTTCTAGATATTTTATGGTCTTTTATTACTTTTTATGGTTTTCAAGTAATTATTATTTAAAGTATTTTTAGTGTTTTTAATGAATTTTCAGTTTTTTATTATTTTATTGCTTTTAGGGTCTTCTTGTTATTAGGGTTTTTAGGTTTTTATGGTTGAAAATGAATATTTATGGTTTTTCATGTTTTTAATATTTTGGGTTTTTGATGGGGGTTTTAGATTTTTTTGGTCTTTTAGTGGTTTCAGGGGTTTCTGTCCTTTTATACAGTTTTTAGGATAATCAGTATTTTTATGTGTTTTTAGGGTCATCTAATAGGGTTATGTGTTTTTAGCGTCCGTTAGTATTTTTAGGATTTTTATGGAATTTTACTAATATTAGCGTGTTTTAGGGTATTTTGATTTTGTTTTTGGGTTTTTATGGTCTTTTAGGATTTTAGAGTTTTTAGAGTTTTTTTAGGGAATTTTAGAGCTTAATTCAGTTATTGGGGTTCTTATTGTTTTTATGGGTTATTGGGTCTTTTAGGTTGCTTTAGGCCTTTTGGGTTATTAGTTTCCTTAAGGTTTTTTAGGGTCCTTTATAATTTTTAGGATCATTTATGATTTTATTTTCTGTAAGGTCCTTTAGCGTTTTTAGGGGGTTTAGGTACATATAGGGTGCTCTCAAGATTCTTAGAGTGTTTTAGGGTTTTTAAGGTTCATTACGATATTATATATTTTCATTGTTATTAGTGTATTATAGGGTTTTAATGGATTTATAAACATTTCGTGTTTTAATCTCTATTTGAGGTTATATGGGTAGTAGGATTTTTTGGGTCTTTTGGGTCAAAATTTATTTTTAATTTTTTAGGGGTTTATTGTTTTAGGGCACATATATGGTTTTGTGGATTTTAATGATTTTTATATATTTTTATGGTTTTAAGGAATTTTATAGTTTTTTAGTGCTCCAGGGTTTTCAGGGCCCTTTTGGGTCTTTTTTGTTTCTTGGGATTTTATGTTATTTATCGTTTTTAATTTACTTTTAAGGGTTTTACGGCTGTTAGGGTTCTTATGGTTTTGTGGGGATATATCTTTTTTATAGATTCATTATTTTTTATGGGTTTTATGTGAATTTTTATTATTTCATGAGTTTTTAGGGTTTTGAGGTTTTGAGGGGTTTTTGGATTTTTAGTGTTTTAGAGTCTTAGGTTATTAGGGTTGTATTGGTTTTATGGTTTATAGGGTTTTAGGATGTTTTAGGGATTCCATGATTTTTATTGTTTTTTTATTTTTATGATTGGATGACATTTTTATGGGTTTTAGGGTGTTTTATAAATTTTTATGGATTTATATTTTCTTTAGGTTTTGAGGGTTCCTTGTTTTATAGTGATTTTTACATTTTAGTGATTTTAATTTTTTTTGTCTTTTCTATGATTTTTAGGATACTTCAGAATTTTATTAGTCTCATTTATAGTAATTATGGTTTTCAGGATTTATTTTGGTGTTTAAATATTTTATAGGGATTATTTTGGTTTTGTGAAGGTTTTTAATGTTTCAGGTTCTTTAAGGGTTTTAATTGGTTTTTATAAATTTTATGAGTTTTCTGGGGTTAAGGGAATGTTATAGATTTTATGAATTTTTCATATTCATAGGTATTTTAGGGTTTTAGGTATTTCAGTAGTTTTTTAAGGGTATTTTTTTGGATTTTTGGGATTTTTTTAATTTTATTGGTTTTTATTATTTTTATAGTTTTTAGGGGTATTGGGATTATTAGGGTTTTATGTGGTTTTATTGTTTTCTCGGTTTTTTATGTTATCAATTATTTTTATTATTATATGGTTTTAGGGTTTTCTGGGTGTTATGGATTGTAATGGTTTTTATGGGACATCAGGTATTTTAGGGTTTTTTTGGGATTTCGGGATTTTTATGATTTTCAAGGGTTTTAGTGTTTTAAGGTGTAATGATAATTTGTAGATGTTTTTATGTTCTTTTATTACTATGTTAATGTTCATTATGGTTTTTAGAGTTGTATTATGGGTTTTTTGGATTTACTCTATTTTGGGGTTTTGGGATTTTAGGGTGTTTATGAGTTTTGAAGGGATTTAAATGTTTTTGGTTTTTTATGGATTTTTATATTATTTCAGCGATTTTTTGTGATTTTTGGTTTATTTAGGGTTTTTAGGGATCTTTTTTGGGACAATTTAGTGTTTTTTGGGTTTTATTGTCATTTAGGTTTTTAGGGTGTTCTGTAGTTTTTACGGTTTTAGGGTCTTCTAAATGGTCTAAGTGTTTTCATCATCAATTATTATTGTCAGGGTTTACAGGGTCTTTTACAGTTATTATGGTTTTTAGTGTTCTTTTGAGTTTATATTTGGGTTTTTTACGCACTGTATGGTTTTTAAAGTTTCTAGGGATTTTAGGGAATTTTACAGTTTAAATAGGATTTTTGGGGTTTAGTCTTTTTTTTATGGTTTATTTGGCCTTTTAGGTTTTTATAGTGGTTTAGGGTTTTCAGGGTCCTTATGGGTTTTAGGGTCCTTTATAATTTTTAGGATAATTTAATATTTTTATGTGTTGTAGGGTCCTTTAATTTTCCTAGGGGTTTTGGGTTCATATAGGTTGGTCTCGAGATACGTAGAGTGTGTTATGGGTTTTAGTGTATTATATGGTATCATAGGTTTTTATGGTTTTCAGTGTCTTCGAGGGATTTAAAAGATTCAGTATCTTTAAATGTTTTAATGTTTCTTCAGCATTTTATGTGTTTATAGGATTTTATGGGTCCTTTGGGTCATAATTTATTATTAATTTTTATGGGTTTTAGTGTATTTGTTTTTTATTTGGGTTTTTGGGATAATTTTTTTTAAAATTTTGGGTTTTTTATAAATTACAGGTTTTTAGTTTTTTAGGGTTTTTTGGGACCTTTATGGTCTTTTTTTGTTTTGTTTCTAGTTTACTTATGGTTTTTAATATATTTTTAAGGGTTTTTTGATTATTAGGATTTCTAGGGATTGGTGGGGATAAATTGTTTTTTAGGATTTCATTAGTGTATTATGGATTTTGACTGAATTATTAGGGTTTCTAGAGTTCTTACGGTGTTTTGGGGTTTTAAAGGGTTTTATGATTTTTATGTTTTTAGGGTTTTAGGGTTTTAGGATTTTAGGGTTTTTTTGTTTTATAGTTTTTAGGATTTTAGGGTGTATTAGAATTATTAATTTTATTTTTTTTTAGTGATTTGAAATCATTTATATGGGTTTAAGGGTGTTTTATAAATTTTTTGTGATTTAGTGTTTTTTTAGGGTTTGAGAGCTCTCTTATTTATAGTGTTTTATTTTTTTTGTGGTTTTATTGTTTTTTTTAGCTTTTTATGTTTTTTGGTGTATTTTAGGGTTTTATAAATCTCTTTTATGGTGATTGGGGCTTTTGGGTCTTTGGTTTTTTAAATATTTTATAGGGATTATTTTGGATTCATGGAGGGTTTTATTGTTGTATGTTATTTTATAGTTTCAATTTTTTTTAGAAATTTTATGTGTTTTCAGGGGTTAAGGGTCTATTTGGGATTTAGGAATTTTTATTATTCTTAGTAATTTTATTGTTTTTAGTAATTTGAGCAGTTTTTTATTGTTTTTGGGTATTTTTGGGATTTTTTGAGTTTTATCGTATTTTATTACATTAATGGCTTTTAAGGGTATTAGAATTTTTTTATTTTATGGAGTTTTTATATATTTGTTTGGTTTTTATGATTTCAATTCATTTAATGGTCTTCTGGTTTTGTTTTATGGGTTGTTAGGGATTAATTGGGTTTTTAGGGCACCTCATGTTTTTTTGGGTTTTTTTGGGGTTTTAGGATTTTTAGGATTTTACAGGGTTTTAGTGGTTTTATGTGTTATGGGAATTTCAAAATGTTTTTATGTTTTTAAAATATTGGGTTAATGTTATTTTGGGTTTTTAGAGTTGTTTTATGGGATTTTAGATTTAGTATTTTTTTGTTTGACGGAATTCAGGGTGTTTAATAATTTTTAGTGGTTTTTAGTGAATTTTGGGTTTTGAATGATTTTTAAAGTATTTTAATGGTTTTTGGGATTTTTTGTTCATATTGGGGTTTCAAGGAATTTTTCTCAAGTACATTTATTATATTTAGGGGTTTAGGGTCATTTATGTTTTTTAGGGTTGTCTGGACTTTTATTGGGTATCAATGTTTTTATGGATCATTGTGGGTTTAATGGTTTTTTAGGGTGGTGAGGGTTTATTAGGGTTTTAAGTTGTTTTAGTGATTTTTGAGAATTTAAGGAGTTAATTGTTATTTTTGGGATTTTAGGTTTTTTTGTAAGTGTTTTTGGGGATATTGGGGTTTTTATAATCATATATGTTATTTAGGATATTTGAAGTGTTTTTGGTTTTTTTGTTCCATTAGATTTTTTAGGTTTTTTAGGGGATTTTAGGTATTGAGGATATTTTACAGGTTTTTTGGAAATGATTTTTTATTTAGGGTTTAAGGGTTTTTAATAGTTTCTTTGTGTTCATATGGGATTATTGTTTTTTTGGTTTTGAGATACTTTATGATTTTTAGGGTATTTTGGTAATATTTATGTTTTTAGGGATTTTGTTTGTTTTTATGGAATTATATTTTTCATAGTTTTTTTGGTTTTCTTATTGGTGTGTATGGTTTTGAATCATTTCATAGAGAATTTTAGGTATATTTTGGGTATATTGGATTTTTATGATTTTTTGTGGTTTTATGTATTTTATTGGATTTTTTATGTGTTCATAGAAATTTTATATTTTTTCGGGATTCTAATGTCTTCGTGTTTTTAGGAGATTAAAGGTTATTATAGTTTTTTATATTTTTTATTTTTTTAGTGTTTTTAGATGATTTATGGGGATTTAGGGTATTATGGGAATTATAGAGGTTTTAGAGATGTGTTGGGTTATCTGGTGATTTTTTGGCCATTTTGTGTATGTTAGTGCTTCTTATGAATTTTGGGGTTCTCTAGGATTTTAGATTATCTTAGTAGTTTATAAGGTATTTTTCAGCATTTTTAGTTGTTTAAAATTATTTGGGGTTATTGGGATGGTTATATATTAAAATGTGTTTTGATTTTTTTTGTGGTTTTAGGGTTTTTACGGGTTTTAGGGGTCTTTGGGTTTTTAGTGTTTTTTGGGTTTTTTGGTTTATAGGGTTTTCTTAGGGTTTTAAGTGGTTTTAATCTTTTTTAGTGTTTTGGGGTGTTTAGGGGTTTCAAGCATTATAACTTGTTTTTACTCCTTGTTATTGTTTATTTATGGATTTTAAATGTTTTCTGGGTTTTTCATTACTTTCCAGGATTATGATATTTTTTGGGATTTTAAGGTGTTCGGCGGGTTTAATAATTTTTTTGGTGTTTAGGAGTTTTAATAGTTTTTATATATTTTACCTTTTTTAGGGTTTTTAGTATTTTTAGTTTATTAGGGTTTTTATGTTTTTATGGGATATAGGTGTTTTTAAGGATTTTATGTTTTTTGGGTTAGTTAGTATTTTTAATTGTTTTAGTGGTTTTCAGTTGTAATAGTCTTTAATGTTATTTTATGGAATTTCCAGGCATATAAGTGGATTTATGTTCCTTTGAGGGTTTTTAGTGTTTTTTTATTTTATTATTATAGGTATTTTAGAGTTTTTTGGGTTAATTATATGTTTTAGTGTTTAAAGGTTTTTAGTATCCCTTTAATGGTTTCTGTTATTTTAAGGGATTAATGGTTTGTTTGTTTTTAGTGCATTTTTGGCGTATTTGGGATTTTTCTAGTTTTAGGGATTAATGTAGTTTTTATGAGTTTTGGGATTTTGTTGTTTTTATGAATATTATAGGTTTTCTAGGATTTAGGATTTTTAAGATTTAATAAGGTTTATGTGGTTTAAGAAATTTTAGGTTTTCTTAGGGTTTTTATTAATTTTAATGGTTTAGTAATCGGTTTATGGTTTTTTTTAATTTTTTTCATTTTTAGGGATTTTTAGTGTTTTTATGATTTTTTATGGTTTTTTGGGATTTATAAGGATATTTGGGATTTAGATTATTTATTTGATTTCTTTTTTTAATGGATTTTATTATTGGTTTGTTTTTAGGGGTTTTAGGTGTTTTATGTCATTTATGGTTTATTTTTAATTATTATGGTTTATAGGGTTTCAAAGGGTATAAGGGACTTTTGGGGTTTTTGTTTCATTTAGCAGTTTTACAGGTCCATCAAGGTTTTTTAGTTTTTGTTTTGTTTTATTAAGATGTTTCGGGGTTTTGGGTTTAAAAGGTTTTTAGTGAATTTTTGGTGTTTTAGGGTATCATATTGATTTATAATTTTGATGTTTTTTATGGAACTTATGAGTTTTCAGTGCATTTGGGATTTTTATGGGTTTGTAGGGATTTTAGGTTTTTTAGGGTTATAGGGTTATTTATGGTTGTAAATGGTTTTAATGGATTTTGGGATGTCGTTTTTTTTTTAAATAAGGGTTTTGACTTTTTTATGATTTTAGGGGTTATAATGGTTTTTAGGACATTAAGGGTTTTTGAGATTTTTTTGGGTTTAATTTTTATGGTTTTTGGGGTTTTGGGGGTTTAAGGATATTGTAATTTCCATCGTATTTAAGGTTTATTGTTTTTATGGTATTTTGGAATTATTAGGTTGTTAAGGTTTTGTTGTTGTAATAATTATTATGGTTTTGGAAAGATATTTAGGGGGGTTAAAAGTTTTTAGGGGTTTTGGGCTGTTTTGGATATTTAGTTTTTATGGTATTTAATTTTTTTTATTGTTTTTATGTTTTTTATGTATTTTAGGTTTTTAGTGGGTTTTTCAATATTTTTGGATATCATGGGTTTTTGGGTTTTCAGGATATTTAATGGTATTTTATTGGTTTTTATGTTTTTTAGGTTTTTATTGTTTTTTTGGTTTATTAGAGAATTCACTATTCTTTATTGTTTTATTATTTTTATGTTCTTCCTTTTTAGGGGTTTTAGGATATTATGGTTTAATATAGATATTTATGGTTTTTTTGTTTTTTTTTTTGTGTTTTGGGTTTTTCAGGGCGGGGGGGGGGGGGGGGTTTATTTTTATGGTCATTTAGTTTTTTATGGGTTTTCTGTATTTTCAAATAGCTTTAGGGTATTTTATAGTTTTTAGGGTTTCTTATGGTCTTCTAAATGGTTTATGTGTTTTTTTCATCCATTTGTATGGTCTATCTTTTTAGGGACTTTTACAGTTTTTAGGGGGTTTTAGGGTTTTTTTATTTTATTTTTTTCTTTTTACACTCTTTTAGGTTTTTAGAGATTCTAGGGTTGTTTTAGAGATTTTTAGGGTTTAATATGGTTCTTGAGATAAGTAATGTTTTTATGGATTATTTGTTCTTTATTTTTTTTAGATTCCATTTTGGTTTTCAGCGTCCTTAAGGGTTTTTAGGGTGCTTTTAAATTTTTAGGATCATTTAAGATTTTTATGTGCTGTGAAGCCCTTTTGTATTTTTAGGGGTTTTCGGTTCATCTATGGTGGTCTCAGGATTCTAAGAGTGTTTTAAGGTTTTAGGGTCTATTATATTATTTTAGGTTTTTAGGGTTTTTAGTGTCTTCTGGGGTTTTAAAGGATTTAGGACCTTTTCATTTTTAATGGTGTTTTGTGGTTTTATGGGTTTTTAGGATTTTGTGAGTATTTTGGTCAATTTTTTTAAATATTTTTGGAGGTTTTAGTGTTTTACGGACTTTAAGGGGTTTTGGAAATTTTTATTATTTTATATGTTTTAAGTTTTTTCTGGAAATATAAGGGTTTTTATTGTTTTAGGGGTTTCTATGACCTTTAGGGACTTTTTGGTTATTTGGGTTTTATGTTATTTATGGTTTTTAATTAATTCTTAATGTTTAGGGTTTTTAGGGTTTTAGGATTTGGTGGAGTGAATTATTTTATGGTTTCGTTAGTGTTTTATGGGGTTTTAGTGAATTTTTAGGGTTTCTAAACATTTTAGGGTTTTAGGGGGTTTTATGTGGATTTGGTATTTTTTGGGTTTTTGGGTCTTAGGTGTTTAGTGTTTTAATAGTTTTATGGTTTTTAGGGTTATAGGGTGTCTATTATTTTTATTTTTATTTTGGTTTTTAGTGATTTGGTGTCATTTTACTGGTTTTATGGTTTTCTATAAATTTTCTGGAATTTAGTGTTTCTTTAGGGTTTGAGGATACATTGGTTTATTGTAGACTGTTGGTTTTAGGGTTTTAGAATATTTTTGTTTTTCTTTGATTTTTAGTATAATTTATGCTTTTATTAGTCTCTTTTAGGATAATTACTGTTTTTTGGGTTTTAGGGTGTTTAAATATTTTCTAGTGATTATTTTGGTTTTATGAAGGGTTGAATTGTTTTATTATCTTATTGGGTATAATTATGATTTGGAAATTTTAGCTGTTTTCGGGGGTTAAGGGTCAATCTTGGATTTTTGGAATTTTTATGATTGTTTGGTATTTTAGGGTTTTAATTAATTGATTAGTTTTTTAGGGTTTTGGGGTATTTTTTGGATTTTTCAAATTTTATGGTTTTTATTATTTTTATGGTTATTAGGGGTATTGGGATTTTTATGGTTTCATGGGGTTTTGATGTTTCCTTGGTTTTTAAAGTTTTCAGTTATTTTTATGGTTTCATTGTATTTGGGGATTCATGGTATTTAGGGATTATTAAGTTTTTATGTGTCTTTATTTATTTTTGGAGGTTTTTGGTTTTTAGGTTTTTTATTATTTTCTAGGGTTTTAGTGCTTTATGGTTTTTTGAGAATTTGTAGAGGTATTTATGTTCTTTTATTACAATGTTAATATTCATTAGGAATTTTAGTGTTTTTAGGGTTCCTTTTGGATATATAGTTTTTGGGGTTTTATGGATTTTAGGGTGTTTATGATTTTTAGGGGTTTTTAGTTCTTTTGGGGTTATGCTGTATTTTTTTTAGTATTTTAGTGTTTTTTGGGATTTATTGTTCTTATAGAGTTTAAAATTATTTTTACATGTACTTTTTTTTTTTGGGATTTTATTATCATTTAGTTTTTAGGGTGGTTTGTAGTTTTTAGGGTTTTATGGTCTTCTATAATTTCTAAGTGTTTTTAGCGTCATTTAGTATTGTCAGGGTTTTAGGTTCGTTTCCATTTTTTAGGGGGTTTTAGGGTTTTTTGAGTTTATATTATAATTTTTATTCCCTTTTAGGTTTTTAGAGTTTGTAGGGTTGTTTTATATAATTTTAGGGTTTAATAGGGTTGTTATGGCTTTAGTATTGTTTTATGGTTTATATGGTCATTTATGTTTTTAGATTCCTTAATGATTTTCAACATCATTAAAGGTTTTTAGAGCCCTATAGAAATTTTAGGACCATTTAATATTTTTACATGTTGTAGGGTCCTTTTGTGTTTCAATGAGATTTATGTCCATCTAGGGGGTCTCGAGCTTCTTAGAGTGTTTTAGGTTTTTATGGTCTTTCATGGTCTTTTACGTTTTTAGGTTTTTTAGTGTCTTCTAGGGTATTAAAGGATTTAGGAACTTTTACTGGTTTAAAGTCATTTTCGGGTTTTATTTGTTTTTAGGAGTTCTGGGACTCTTGGGTCTAAATTTACTTTTAATTTTTTAGGGGTTTTAGTGTTTTAGGGTTTATATGGGGTTTTGAGGATTTAATGATATTTTAATGTTATTTGGGTTTTATGGAATTAATTGTTTTTTTGTTTTATAGTGTTTTCTAGGACCTTTGGGTTATATATTTGCTTTTGGTTTTTAGGTTATTTATGGGTTTTAATTTATTTTTATGTTTTAAAGGGTTTTTAGAGTTTTTATGGTTTTGTGTGGTTAAATGGATTTTAGGGTTTTCATAGTGTTTTAGGGGGTTTGAGTGAACTTTTAGTGTTTCTAGAGTTCTTAGGGTTTTGGAGGGTTTTAATGGGTTTTTGGGATTTTTAGGGGTTTTGGGTTTATGGTTTCTTCAGTTTTAGTGGTTTTATAGTTTTAAGGGTTATAGGAGGTCTTATGGTTTTTACAATTTTTATAGTTTTTAGGTTTTTAGTGATTTGAATGCATTTTTATAGGTTTTAAAGTGTTTTAAAAAAATTAGGGATTTTTTGTTTCTTTAGGTTTTGAGGGTTCTTAGGTCTATAGTGGTTTTTACATTTTAGGGTTTTTTATTTTTTATTTATTACAATTTTTAGTGTATTTTAGGTTTTTATTAGTCTATTTTATGGTAATTCGGGTTTTAAGGGTTTTTTGGGTGATGAAATATTTTATAGAGATTATTTTAGTCTTATGGATGGTTTTATTGTTTTAGGGTCTTTTTTGTTTTTAATGGGTATTTAGAAATTTTAGGAGTATTCGATGGTTATGGGTGTATTTGAAATTTTAGGCATTTTTATTATTCTTGTGTATTTTAGGGGGTTTTTTGAGATTTGAGTTGTTTTTTAGGTTTTATGGGGATTTTTGGGATTTTTGGAAAATTTGGGTTTTTTTATTATTTTAATGGTTTTTAGGGGAATTGGGATTTTTAGGGTTTTATGGGGCTTCAATGTTGTTTTAGGTTTTTTAGGTTTTCAATTACTTTTATCATTTAACGGTTTAAGGTTTTCAACAATTTTAGGTATTGTTATGTTTTTTTGAGGACCTCATGTATTTTTGGGGTTTTTGGGTTTTTATGATTTTTAGGATTCTCGATGATTTTATTGGTTTTAGTGTTATGAAAATTTGTAGAGGTCTTTAAGTTTTTTTATTACCGTGTTAATGTTCATTTGGGTTTTTCGAGTAGTTTTATGGTTTTTTGGATTTACTATTTTTTTGTGTTTTAGTGATTTTATGGTTTTTAAGAGTTGTTAGTGGTTTTAAGTTCATTTAGGGGTTTGAATGATTTGTATTGTAATTTAGTGATTTTTTGGTTTTTTTTTCTTTTAGGGTTTCAAGTGATTTATTTTGGGAATTTGGGTGTATTTTTGGGGTTTAGGGTCATTTAGGTTTTGTAGGGTGTTATGATATTTTGTTGGGTTTTAATGTTTTTAGGGTTCTTTATTGTTTTAAAGGTTTTTTAGGATGGTGGAGGTTTTTTATGATTATATGGGGTTGTAGTGATTTTATGGTATTTTAAGATTTTAGGTTTTTTATTGTTTAAAGGGGTTTTAGGTTTATTTCATGTTGATGGGTTTTAGGGTTTTCATGGTTAGGGGTTTTAGTGGTTTTGTAGGATTCTATTTAATTTTTTTGGTTTTTAAGTGGTTTTTGGTGTTTTAGGGTTCTTTTAATGTTTTAGGGATCTTATAGGGTATTTTAAATTTTTATGGCTTGTACGGTATTGTTTGGTATTTATGGTCAGGTAGTTATCTTGTGATTATAAGGGATTTTTATGGTTTTGTATGGTGTTATAGGTGTATTACTGTTTTTAATTTTTTATGGTTTTTAAGGAATTTAGGTTTCTTAATATTTAATTTTTATAGTGTTTTCTGGGGGTTTTTGTGTTTTATGGGTAAATAGGGGTTGTATTTATTTTCATTGTATATAGGTTCTTTTAGGGTATTTTACATCTCTTCATGCTGTTTTGGTCTATTGGGTCTTTTAGTGTGTATTAGGTTCTTTTAAGGGTTTAATGGTTTTTGGAGTTTTAGGGGATTAAATGGGTTTTAGGTCCACTTAGTGTTTTGGGGTTTAGGGTCTTTTTAGCGGTTTATGGTTTTTTAAAGGTATTTTTGTGTTTTTATGTTTTTTAGGGATTCCACTGTTTTATGGTTTTATAGGTATTTTATTCTATAGGAATTTTTTGGATTTTTATGGTTTTTATGATTTTTAGTAATTTTTATTGTATTTTGAGGTTTTTTTTAATTCAGTGGTTTGTATGATTTTTAGGATTTTCAAGGGTGTCTGGAATTTGGTATTTTTATTGGTTTTAGGGTTTTAGGGGGTTAATTGTATTTTGGGGATTATGGTTTTTATATGTTTTTGTTGTTTTCTGGGTTTTTAGGTATTTTAAGGGGGTTTGGGATTTTTTTTTGTTTCAGGATTTTTAGACATTTTAATATCTTTTGGGATTTGTTGGTGTTTTTAGGGCGTTTTATTGTTTTTAGGGTATTAGTTTTTTAAATTTTATAAGTTTTTAGTGGAGGTTTTTAGGTTTTTTATCACCTTTTATGACTATTATGGCCTTTATGGATTTTATTTGAGTTTTCATGGTCTTATTGGGATTTTAGGGGCTTTTCAAATTTTTAGGGGGCTTTGAGGTTTTTAAGTTTATAGTGTATTTGAGTGACATTTAATACATTTTTAGTAATTTTAGGTTCTTTTAAGTGTTTTTATAGTCATTTTGGAGTTTTAGAGTATTTTGGAATCTTAATGTATTTAGTGTCCGTTAGGGTTTTTGAGTCCTCTATAGTTTTTAGTTTTTTTATTACATTCGTGGTTTTATGGTATTTTAGTGTCTCTTTTGTGTTTTAGGGTATTTATGTGTATTTTAGGGTCTATTACTGTTTTTAGTATCTTTTACGCTATTATGGAATTTTATTTTATATTATTATTTTAATTTTTGTAGCGACTTTTTGGACATCTTTTTCATTTTAGGGACTTTGAATATTTTTCTTCTTTTAGATATATTGGGGGTTTTTTGATATAGGGTATTTTAGGGGTTATTTATGGTTATAGAGTTTTAAGTTTTTTTTCTGTATTATTTGATTTTTGTTCATAGGGGTTTTCATGGTTTTAAGGATGTTTCAAGGGGTGTTTCTAGTTTTTATTTTTTTTAATCCTATTAGGTTTTCGTACTATCCTAGGGGTTTTCAATGATTTTTAGGGTTTTGAGGGATATGGTGGTTTTTTGGATTTTTAAATGTCTTTTAGGGTTTTATGGCTTGAAATTTTTTAGGGTTTAAGGTTTTTGTTGTGTTTTCATGTTTTTAAGAACATTTTATGATTTTTATGGTTTTTTTTATTATTTTAGTGTTTTTATTGTATTTATGCATTATTAGGTTTTAAGATGTTTTTTTGTTTTTTATAGTTTTAGGGGACTTATGGATTCTTATAATTTTTGTGTGTTTTAGGGCCTTTAGGACATTTCTTGTTGTTTTGTGTAGATTTAGGGTTTTATTGTAATTTTAGGGTTATTTTTGAATTTATGGGGGTTTTATGTTTTTTATGGATTTTCCTTTGTCGTTTTATATTGTAATAGTTTTATGTTTTTTGGTAGATATTTTTTTAAGCCATTAAGGTTATTTTTTTTGTTTTTAGTGGGTTTTTGGGTTTCTAGGGTTTTAGGGTTTTACACTGTTTTTTCAATAATATTTATGGATTTATGGTTTTAGTCATTTTAAGGGATTTTGTTGGGTTTTTAGTGGTTTTAGGTGTATTTTCAGTTTTAGGGGAATTTATCTATTTTTTTGATGTTTTTAAGCTTTCATAAATTTTTAGTCTTTTTAGTTTATTTTGAGGTTTTATTTATGTAAGTGGTTTTTATGTTTTTAAGGATATGTGGGTTTTAGGATTACTTGTGATTTTATGGTTTTTTACAGTTTTTAGTGTATAAAAGTGATTTTATGGTTTATAAATAATTTTTTTTATATTATGTTTGTAGTGGATTTTAGGTTTTTATTAGGGTTTTCAATGGTTATTTATGTGTTTTAGGGGTTTTAGGTTCCCTATGATTTTTATGTTTTTCAGATTTATGTGGATTTATAGAGTTTCTATGAGGCTTTGTGGGTGTTTGTGGATTTTTATGGGTATTCAATGGTTTTTGTATATTATTAGGGTTTCATCAAGAGGATAGATATTTTTGTTTGTTTTAGTGGTTTTAAAGATTTTTAATGTTTTTAGGGATTTCATGGGTTTTATGATTTCTTATTTTATTTACATTTTTAAGTGATTGTTGGTATTTTATGGTCATCCATGGGTTTTAGAGTCTTTTAGAGTTTTTATATGTTGGTTTAGTCTCTTTTATGGGTTTTAGGGTTATTAGGCTCCGTTTAGCATTTATTATGTTAAGGTGTTTAATGGTGATTATGGTATTAGGGTATTTTAGGCATTTTAAGTGTTGTTGCTCATTTTTATGTTTTCAGGTGTGCTTTTGGGGTTTTAGGGGGGGGGTTCGGTTTTTATAATTTTTTATAAATTTTCAGGATTTCTACATGTTTTCGGGTATTTTATTAGAGGGGTTTTATGTTTTTATTGGTTTAATGGAGTTTTAGGTTTTTTAGGGTTTTTATGTTTTTTATGATTTTTAGGTATTCAGTGTTCTAAGGGGTTCGATGATTTTTAGTGCATTTCAAGGATTCTACACAGTGGGTCATACTATGGAGGATTGTGAGTCAAAAAATTTTGAACCATCTCAACCTCGTTGCAAAGCAGTATGGGTAGAAAAATCTAATGCTAAAATTAACTTGGATCCTCCTAAATCAAACCCTGCTGATGATATTGCGACTCCTATTGCCAAGGATGTCCCCAGGACTTCTAATGCAAGTTCTTCTATGGATATGGGAGAGAAGGGGATTTCACCCACTATGGTCAATTCAAATGTCCATCATAGTCCCTCACCCTTACTTGAAGATAGGTCGATAGCGAAAATAAAAGAAGGCACTCAGGAAGATGAGGAAAAGGAGAGGTGTGATGCATATGAAGATAGTCTCTCACAAAGTGATGAGGAAGATAAATCTACTAATATTGAGGAGAAATACCTAAGGGACATGGCCAGGAAAGGTAAGAAACCAATAGTGGATGCAGATGGGTTTATTACACCCAATCCTAAAAAAACTAGAAAATGCAGGGATTCTTCACATGTGGAGAGGACTATTGTCACTCGTTCCATGGAAATTGCTAGAAATAATGTATCTGCCCCTATTGAAAATCAACATGTAGAGAAGGAGAAACAACCTGAAAGGGTTGATAAACATAATATGCCATCTTGTGATGCTCCTGATCCTTCGGCGGGACTGAGTGATGAAACCCTATACAATTCATTTATGAAAGGAGAGATCACTAAGAGGGCCTATTTGGCTGCAAAGCAGGAAATATTCAATGAAAGAATCAAGAAAGATTTCTTAAACTGATCATATTTCAGAAGTCTAATTTCCAGCTTTGATCCACTTTTCTTCTTGCTTTTCTTCTAGATGATATTTTTCTCTATGAAGACTGGATTTGAAATTTCCTACTATCTTGATGGATTTGTTTTAGATATTTCTCTGAAGCATTTTCTTTTATTTATTCAATCCTTTCCTATCATGTTGCCTAATGTGATTCTGGATTTTCTAAGATGGAATGCAACAGGGATGCAGTGTTTTTTGGTTTTTCTTCTTCAATTGATGTCTGAGATTCACTTTGGAACAAAAGCGAGCATGTTTGTATCCTGATACAATGTTTATTGAGGATTTTGCCCCCATTTTTTGAAGTCTATTCCGCTGCTCCTGAGAGCTATGAACTGGAGATGTTGTTTGGAAGTAAGGTTGGATGTCTTCTCTGTGAGCTCTAGATTTTATTAGGACATTAGGGTTGTTACGGATTTTTCGGGTTTTAGTTATTAAGGATTTTAAGGTTTCTGTTGATTAATAATTTTATAATTTCTTATTGATTTTTTTTGTTTTTATGGTATATTGGATTTCTTAGGTTGTGGATTTTTTTTGGTGTATGCATTATTAGGGTTTTTGAATGATATTTTGGAGGGGGGTTAGGTGTTTTAGGGTTTTAGGGATGTTTTGTGGTTTTAGTTTTTAGGGGGTTTAATTTGTTATAGGGAATTTATGCTTTTTAGGTTTGTAGTGTTTTTTTGTTCTTTTTGTATTTCTTGGGTTATTTCGGTTATTCGGATATTTTATGGAATTTTATTAGTTTTTATGGTTTTGAAGTTATTATTATTTATAGGTTTTAGTGTTTTTAGTGATTTTTTGGTTTTTTATTATTTTATTGCTTTTAGGGTCCTTTTTTAGGTTTTTCAGGATTTTATGGTTGAAAATGGATATTTATGGTATTTTCAGTTTTCGGTATTTTGGGTTTTTGATGGGGGTTTTAGATATTTGTGTTCTTTTAGTGATTTTATGGGTTTTCTGTCTTTTTATATTGTTTTTAGGGTATTTTGTAGTTTTTATTGTTTTTAGGTTCATGTAATAGGCTTATGTGTTTTTAGCGTCTATTAGAATTGTCAGGCTTTAAGGGTATTTTACTGATATTAGGGTGTTTTAGGGTATTTTGATTTTGTTTTTGGGGTTTTATGCTCTATTATATTTTTAGAGTTTCTAGGGTTGATTTAGGGAATTTTAGGGCTTAATTCATTTTTTGGGGTATAGTATTGTTTTTATGGTTTATTGGGTCTTTTATGTTTTCAGAGTCCTTTAGGGTTTTCATTTTCCTGATGGTTTTTTGGGTACTTTATATTTTTTTTATCATTTAGGATTTTTATGTTTCGTAAGGTCCATTAGCATTTTTAGGGTTTTTAGGTTCATCTAGTGTGCTCTCAGGATTCTTAGAGTGTTTTAGGGGTTTAAAGGTTGTTTATGGTATTTAAGTTTTTATGGTTATTAGTATCTTCTAATGTTTTAATGTATTTAGGTACATTTCGTGTTTTAATCTCATTTTGAGGTTTTATGGGTTTTTAGGATTTTGTGGGTTTTTTGGGTCAAAATTTATTTTTAATTTGTTAAGGGTTTTAGTGTTTTAGGGAATCTATATGGTTTTTGGTATTTTTATGATTTATATATATATATATATATATACTGTTTTATGGAATTTTATGGGTTTCTAGTGTTCCATGGTTTTCTGGGTCCTTTTGGGACTTTTTTTGGAATTTAATGTTATTTATGGTTTCTAATTTACTTTTAAGGGTTTTAAGGATTTTAGGGTTATTATGGTTTGGTGGGGATAAATGGTTTTTAGGGATTCATTATTGTTTTATGGGTTTTATGTGAATTTTTATTATTTCAAAAGCCTTTAGGGGTTTTTGAGGTTTTCAGTGGTTTAGGAATTTTTAGTGTTTTAGGGTCTTAGGTTTTTAGGGTTGTATTGGTTTTATGGTTTATATGGTATTAGTATTTATTAGGGTGTTTAGGGTTTTTATTGTTTTTTATGTTTTTAGTGATTTAAAGACATTTTTATGGGTTTTAGGGTGTTTTATATATTTCTATGGATTTATATTTTCTTTAGGGTTTGAGGGTTCTTTGGTTTATAGTGGTTTTTACAATTTAGGGATTTGGATTTTTTTTGTCTTTTTTATAATTTTTTGGATATTTTAGTATTTTATTAGTCTAAATTATGGTAATTAGGGGTTTTAGGATTTTTTTGGATGTTTAAATAATTTATGGGGATTATTTCGGGTTTTTGAAGGGTTTTAATGTTTTATGTTCTCTTAGGGTTTTAATGGGTTTTTAGAAATTTTTTGAGATTTCATGGGTTAAGGATCTGTTATGGATTTTATGAATTTTTTGGATTCTTGGTTATTTTTGTGTTTGTTATTATTTTTTATGGTTTTTAGGGGTATGGTGATTATTAGAGTTTTTTGGGGTTTTAATGGTTTCTAGAATTTTATGTTATCAATTATTTTTATGGTTTTAGGGTTTTAGGGTTTTATGGGTGTTTATTATTATTATGGTTTTTATGGGACTTCATGTATTTTAGGGGTTTTTTGGGTTTTCAGGATTTTTATGATTTTCTAGGGTTTTTGTGGTTTAAGGTGTTATGAGAATTTGAAGAGGTTTTTATGTTCTTTTATTTCAATTTTAATGTTCATTAAGGTATTTAGAGTTGTATAATGGGTTTTTTGTATTTATTCTATTTTTTGGTTTTAGGGATTTTATGGTGTTTATGATTTTTGAGGGGATTTAAGTGTTTTTGGGTTTGGTGGATTTTTATATTATTTTACTGATTTTCTGTGATTATTTGTTTCATTTAGAGTTTTAAGTGATTTTTTAGAGAAATTTAGTGTTTTTTTTTTGTTTTATGGTCATTTATGTTTCATAGGGTGTTCTGTAGTGTTTAGTGTTTTAGGGTCTTCTAAAAGGTCTAAGTGTTTTTATCATCTATTATTATTGTCAGGGTTTATAGGGTCTTTTACAGTTATTAGGGGGTTTATGGGTTTTTTTGAGTTTATATTTTGGTTTTTACGAACTATAAGATTTTTATAGTTTCTAGGGTTGTTTAGGGTATTTCATGGTTTAATAGGATTTTTGGGGGTTTATTATTGTTTTTTTGGTTTATTTGGCCATTTATGTTTTTATAGTGGTTTAGGGTTTTCAGTGTTTTTATGGGTGTTTAGGGTCCTTTATAATTTTTAGGATAATTTAATATTTTTAAGTGTGGTAGGGACCTATAGTGTTTCTATGGGTTTTAGGTTCATCTAGGGTGGCCTTAAGATTCTTAGAGTATTTAAGGAGTTTTATGGTATTTATGGCATTTTCGGTATTTATGGTTTTCAGTGTCTTCTAGGGATTTAAAAGATTTAGGACCTTTTGTGTTTTAAGGTATTTTCAGTGTTTTATGTGTTTTTAGGATTTTGTGGGTCTTTTGGGTAAAATTTTATTCTTAAATTGTATGGGGATTTAGTGTTTTTGTTCTTCTATGGGGTTTTTTAGATTCTATTTTTTTGTGTTTTTAGGGTATTTTTATAAATTATGGTTTTTTTAGTTTTTAGGGTTTTTTGGGACTTTTATTGACTTTTTTGTTTGTTGGGTTTTTAGGTTATTTATATATTTTAATATTTTTTAAGGGGTTTTCCATTTTTAATGTTTTTAGGGCTTGGTTGGGATAAATGGTTTTGGGGGGTTCATTAGTGTGTTATGGGTTTTGAGTGAATTTTTAGGTTTTCTAGAGTTTTTAGGGTGTTTGGGGTTTAAGGGGTTTCAAGATTTTTAGGTTTTTAGGGTTTTAGCTTTTTAAGTTTTTTAGGTTTTATGGTTTTTAGGATTTTAGGGTGTTTTAGGGTTATTAATAATTTTTTAGTGATTTGAATGCTTTTTTATGGGTTTTATGTGTTTTATAAATTTTCAGTGATTTAGTATTTCTAGAGGGTTTGAAGGTTCTTTTTTTTATAGTGGTATTTATGTTTAATGGTTTTATAGTTTTTTTGTTTTTTATGTTATTTAGTGTATTTTAGGTTTATATTAGTCTATTTTATGGTGATTACAGTTTTTATGGTCTTCGGGTGTATATATTTTGTAGAGATTATTTTGGATTATGGAGGGTTTTATTGTTGTAGGTTCTTTTATGGTTTTAATGGTTTTTAGAAATTATTGGTGTTTTCAGGGGTAAAAGTTATTCTAGGTCTTTTGGAATTTTTATTATTATTTGGTATTTTTGGAATTTTAGGAATTTGAGTAGTTTTATGGTTTTTGGAGATTTTTTTTTGATTTTTCAGAATTTTATTGTATTTTATTACATTTATGGATTTTAGGGGCATTGGGTTATTTAGTATTTTATGGGGTTTTAGTATTTTTTTAGTTTTTAATGTTTTCAGTTGATTTAATGGTATTATGGTTTTTGTGCTTTCTTGGTTATTAGGGATTATTTTGGTTTTTAGGGGACTTCATGTATTTTATGGGTTTTTTTGGGTTTTAGGATTTTTATGATTTTCCAGGGTTTTAGTGGTTTTAGGTGTTATGAAAATTTCAATAGGTTTTTATGTTTTTTAAATATCGGATTCATGCTCTTTTGGTTTTTTGAGTTGTTTAATGGTTTTTCAGATTTAGTATTTTTTGTGTATGAGGGATTTTATGTTGTTTAAGAGTTTTTAGTGCATTTTGGGTTTTGAAGGATTTTTATACAATTTTAGTTCTTTTGTGATTTTTTTTTCATTTGGGGGTTCAAGGGTTTTTTTCAAGGACTTTTAGTGCATTTTTGGGTATTTGGGTCATTTTGGGTTTTTAGGGTTGTTTGAACTTTTAGTGGGATTCAATGATTTTATAGATCTTTATGGGTATAATGGGTTTTTTCGGTGGCGAGTTTTGTTTAGGATTTTAATAGGTTTTAGTGATTTTGTTGGATTTTGTGGGGACTTAGAGATTTTAGATAATTGAAGGAAATAAATGTCTTTTTTTGGTTTGTATTTTTATATTGTTTGTATGTTTTTTTGGGATATTGGGGTTTTTATGATCTTTTTTGGTATTTAAGAGATTTTAAGTGTTTTTTTGTTTTTTTGTTCCTTTAGTTTTTTTAGGATTTTTTGGAGGTTTTAGGTATTTAGGATATTTTAAGGGTATTGTGGTATTTTTTTGGTTTTTATGGATTTTTTTTTATGGAATTATATTTTTCTTAGTTTTTAGGGTCGTTTGTGTTCTAATATGATTCTATGGTTTTGAATAATTTCATAGATAATTTTTGGTATATTTTGGGTATTTTGGATTTTTGTGGTTTTTTGGTGGTTACCGTATTTTTTTGGATTTTTTATGTGTTGATAGGAATTTTATATTTTTTTGGGATTCTAATGTCTTAGTGTTTTTATAATATTTAAGGGTATTTTAGGTTTTTTTATATTTTATGGTTATTTAGTGTTTTCAAAAGATTTAAAGGGTTTTAGGGTATTATGGGGTTTAAAGTGGTTTTAGGGACTTTTGGGTTATTTGGTGATTTTAGGGCCATTTTTTGTAAGTTAGTGCTTCTTAAGAATTTTGGGGTCCCCTTGTATTTAAGGGTATCATAGTAGTTTTAAGGGGTTTTTCAGTGTTTTATGGTGTTTAAAATTTTTTGGGGTTATTGGGGTGTTTATACATTCAAAGGTTTTTTTTTGGGGATTTTACGGTTTTAACGGGTTTTATGGGTCTTAAGGGTTTTAGTGTTTTTTGGTTTTTTGGGTTTCAGGGGTTTCTTAGGGTTTTAAGGGGTTTTCAACTTTTTTGGTGTTTTGGGTTGTTTTGGGGGTTTTATGCATTATTAATGGTTTTTTACTCCTTGTTAATGGCTATTTAGGAAATTTAAATGTTTCATGGGTTTTTCATTGCTTCCAAGGATTATGATATTTTTAGGGATTTTAAGGTGTTTGGTGGGTTTATGATTTTTTTAGAGTTTAGGGGGATTAATTTTTTTATGTATTTTATCTTGTTTATGGTATTTAGTTTTTTTAGGTCATTTTAATTTTTAGGTTTTTAATGGATGTAGGTACTTTTAACGATTTTAAGTTTTTTGGGTTAGTAAGTGTTTTTAGGGGTTTTAGTGGTTTTTTAGTTTTAATGGTCTTTAATGTTATTTTATAGAATTTCCAAGCTTATAAGTGGATTTATGTTCCTTTGAGGGTTTTTAGTGTTTATTTTCGATTTTATGTATATAGGGATGTTATAGTTTTTTGGGTTAATTATGTGTTTGAGGGTTTTAATGTTTTTAGTGTCGTTTTAATGAATTATATTATTTTAAGGGTTCAATAGTTTGTTTGTTTTTAGTTCCTTTTTAGTGTATGGATTCTTAGGGTTTTTGAATGATATTTGTGGGGGGTTAGGTGTTTTAGGGTTTTAGGGCTGTTTTGGGTTTTTAGTTTTTAGGGGGTTTAATTTGTTATAGGGTATTTATGTTTTTTAGGTTTTTAGTGGTTTTTTTGATCTTTTTGGATTTCTTAGGTTATTTGGGGTTTCCAGATATTTTATGGTCTTTTATTAGTTTTTATGGTTTTCAAGTAATTATTATTTAAAGTATTTTTAGTGTTTTTAATGAATTTTCAGTTTTT
Source organism: Viscum album (assembly GCA_963277665.1). NCBI lineage: Eukaryota > Viridiplantae > Streptophyta > Magnoliopsida > Santalales > Viscaceae > Viscum > Viscum album. The sequence goes on from OY728120.1 coordinate 1,692,081,790, forward strand.
TTATTTTATTTCTTTTAGGGTCTTCTTTTTATTAGGGTTTTTAGGTTTTTATGGTTGAAAATGAATATTTATGGTTTTTCATGTTTTTAATATTTTGGGTTTTTGATGGGGGTTTTAGATTTTTATGGTCTTTTAGTGGTTTAACGGGTTTCTGTCCTTTTATATAGTTTTTAGGATATTCTATATTTCTTATGGGTTTTTAGGGTCATCTAATAGGGTTATGTGTTTTTAGCGTCCATTAGTATTTTTAGGATTTTTATGTAATTTTACTAATATTAGCGTGTTTTAGGGTATTTTGATTTTGTTTTTGGGTTTTTATGATCTTTTAGGATTTTAGAGTTTTTAGTGTTTTTTACGGAATTTTAGAGCTTAATTCATTTTTTGGGGTTCTTATTGTTTTTATGGGTTATTGGGTCTTTTAGGTTTTTTTAGTCCTTTATGGTTATTAGTTTCCTTAAGTGTTTTTAGGGTCCTTTATAATTTTTACGATCATTTATGATTTTTATGTTCTGTAAGGCCCTTTAGTGTTTTTAGGGGGTTTAGGTATATATAGGGTGATCTCAAGATTCTTAGAGTGTTTTAGGGGTTTTAAGGTTCATTGTACTATTATATATTTTTATTGTTATTAGTGTCTTATAGGGTTTTAATGGATTTAGAAACTTTTGGTGTTTTAATCTCTTTTCGAGGTTATATGGGTTTTAGGATTTTTTTGGTCTTTTAGGTCAAAATCTATTTTAAATTTTTTAGGGGTTTATTGTTTTATGGCATCTATATGGTTTTTTGGATTTTAATGATTTTTATATATTTTTATGGTTTTATGGAATTTTATAGTTTTTTAGTGCTCCAGGGTTTTCGGGGACCTTTTGGGTCTTTTTTGTTTCTTCAGATTTTATGTTATTTATCGTTTTTAATTTACTTTTAAGGGTTTTACGGTTTTTAGGGTTCTTAAGGTTTGGTGGGGATATATCATTTTTATAGATTCATTATTTTTTTATGGGTTTTAAGTGAATTTTTATTATTTCATGAGTTTGTTGGGTTTTTGAGGTTTTGAGGGGTTTTTGGATTTTTAGTGTTTTAGAGTCTTAGGTTATTAGGGTTGTATTGGTTTTATTGTTTGTAGGGTTTTAGGATATTTTAGGGATTATATGATTTTTTTTGTTTTTTTATTTTTATGATTGGATGAAATTTTTATGGGTTTTAGGGTGTTTTATAAATTTTTATGGATTAATATTTTCTTTAGGTTTTGAGGGTTCTTTGTTTTATAGTGATTTTTACATTTTAGTGATTTTAATTTTTTTTGTCTTTTCTATGATTTTTAGGATATTTTAGAATTTTATTAGTCTCATTTATGGTAATTATGGTATTCAGGATTTTTTTGGTGTTTAAATATTTTATAGGGATTATTTTGGTTTTGTGAAGGTTCTTAATGTTTTAGGTTCATTAAGGGTTTTAATTGGTTTTTAGAAATTTTATGAGTTTTCTCGGGTGAAGAGAATGTTATGGATTTTATGAATTTTTCGGATTCATAGGTATTTTAGGGGTTTAGGTATTTGAGTAGTTTTTTAAGGGTATTTTTTGGATATTTGGGATTTTTTTAATATAATTGTTTTTTATTATTTTTATAGTTTTTTGGGGTATTGGGATTATTAGGGATTTATGTGGTTTTAGTGTTTTCTAGGTTTTTTATGTTATCAATTATTTTTATTATTTTATGGTTTTAGGGTTTTCTGGGTGTTATGGATTGTCATGGTTTTTATGGGACATCAGGTATTTTTGGGGGTTTTTTTGGGTTTTCAGGATTTTTATGATTTTCAAGGGTTTTAGTGTTTTAAGGTGTAATGAGAATTTTTAGAGGTTTTTATGTTCTTTTAATACTATTTTAATGTTCATTATGGTTTTTAGAGTTGTATTATGGGTTTTTTGGATTTAACCTATTTTGGGGTTTTTGGGAGTTTAGGGTGTTTAAGATTTTTGAGGGGATTTAAGTGTTTTTGGTTTTTTATGGATTTTTATATTATTTCAGCGATTTTTTGTGATTTTTGGTTTATTTAGGGTTTTAAGGGATTTTTTTCGGGACATTTAGTGTTTTTGAGGTTTTATTTTCATTTAGGTTGTTCTATAGTTTTTATGGTTTTAGGGTCTTCTAAATGGTCTAAGTGTTTTCATCATCAATTATTATTGTCAGGGTTTACATGGTCTTTTACAGTTATTAGGGTTTTTAGTGTTCTTTTGAGTTTATATTTGGGTTTTTTACGCACTTTATGGTTTTTATAGTTTCTAGGGTTATTAGGGAATTTTACAGTTTAATTGGGATTTTTGGGGTTTATTATTTTTTTATGGTTTATTTGGCCTTTTTGGTTTTTATAGTGGTTTATGGTTTTCACGGTCCTTATGGGTTTTAGGGTCCTTTATAATTTTTAGTATAATTTAATATTTTTATGTGTTGTAGGGTCCTTTAATTTTTCTAGGGGTTTTGGGTTCATATAGGTTGGTCTCGAGATACTTAGAGTGTTTTAGGGGTTTTAGTGTATTTTATGGTATCTTAGGTTTTTATGGTTTTCAGTGTCTTCTAGGGATTTAAAAGATTCAGTACCTTTTCATGTTTTAATGTTTCTTCAGCATTTTATGTGTTTATAGGATTTTGTGGGTCCTTTGGGTCAAAATGTATTCTTAATTTTTATGGGTTTTAGTGTATTAGTTTTTTTATTAGGGTTTTTGGGATAATTTTTTTAATTTTTGGGTTTTTTATAAATTACAGGTTTTTAGTTTTTTAGGGTTTTTTGGGACCTTTATGGTCTATTTTTGTTTTGTTTCTAGTTTATTTATGGATTTTAATATATTTTTAAGGGTTTTTTGATTTTTAGGGTTTCTAGGGATTGGTGGGGTTAAATTGTTTTTTAGGATTTCATTAGTGTATTAAGGGTTTTGATTGAATTATTAGGGTTTCTTGAGTACTTACGGTGTTTGGGGTTTTAAGGGGTTTTATGATTTTTATGTTTTTAGGGTTTTAGGATTTTAGGGTTTTTTTATTTTATAGTTTTTAGGATTTTATGGTGTGATATAATTATTAAATTTATTTGTTTTTTAGTGTTTTGAAATCATTTTTATGGGTTTAAGGGTGTTTTATAAATTTTTAGTGATTTAGTGTTTCTTTAGGGTTTGAGAGCTCTCTTGTTTATAGTGGTTTTTATGTTTTATGGTTTTATTGTTTATTTTAGTTTTTTATGTTTTTTTGGTGTATTTTAGGGTTTTATAAATCTCTTTTAGGGTGATTAGGGCTTTTTGGGTCTTTGGTTTTTTAAATATTATATAGGGATTATTTTGGATTCATGGAGGGTTTTATTGTTGTATGTTATTTTATGGTTTCAATTATTTTTAGAAATTTTATGTGTTTTCAGGGGTTAAGGGTCTATTAGGGATTTAGGAAATTTTATTATTCTTATGTATTTTATCGTTTTTAGTAATTTAAGTAGTTTTTTAATGTTTTTTGGTATTTTTTGGATTTTTTGGGTTTTATGGTATTTTATTACATTAATGGTTTTTAAGGGTATTAGAATTTTTTTATTTTATGGAGTTTTAATATATTTGTTTGGTTTTTATGTTTTCAATTGATTTAATGGTCTTATGTTTTTTTTGTTTTATGGGTTGTTAGGGATTAATTGGGTTTTTAGGGGACCTCATGTATTTTTGGGTTTTTTTGGGGTTTTAGGATTTTTAGGATTTTCCAGGGTTTTAGTGGTTTTATGTGTTATCGGAATTTCAATATGTTTTTATGTTTTTAAAATATTGGGTTAATGTTATTTTGGGTTTTTAGAGTTGTTTTAAGTGATTTTAGATTTAGTATTTTTTTTGGTTGATGGAATTTAGGGTGTTTAATATTTTTAGTGGTTTTTAGTGAATTTTGGGTTTTGAATGATTTTTAAAGTATTTTAGTGATTTTTGGGATTATTTGTTCATATTGGGGTTTCAAGGAATATTTTTCAAGTACTTTTATTGCATTTTGGGGTTTTAGGGTCATTTAGGTTATTTAGGGTTGTTTGAACTTTTATTGGGTTTCAATGTTTTTATGGATCTTTATTGGTTTAATGGTTTTTTAGGGTGGTGAGGTTTTTTTAGGATTTTAAGGTGTTTTACTGATTTTATTGGATTTTATGTGAATTTAGTTATTTTTGAGAATTTAAGGAGTTAATTGTTATTTTTGGGATTTTAGTTTTTTTTTTGTAAGTTTTTTTGGGGATATTGGGGTTTTTATGATCATTTTTGTTATTTAGGATATTTGAAGTGTTTTTGGTTTTTTTGTTCCTTTAGCTTTTTTAAGTTTTTTAGAGGGTTTTAGGTATTTAGGATATTTTACAGGTTTTTTGTAAATGAGTTTTTATTTAGGGTTTAAGGGTTTTTAATAGTTTCTTTGTGTTCATAGGGGTTTATTGTTTTTTTGGTTTTGAGATACTTTATGATTTTTAGGGTATTTTGGTAATTTTTACGTTTTTAGGGATTTTATTTGTTTTTATGGAATTATATTTTTCAAAGTTTTTTTTGGTTTTTTTGTTTTTATGGGTGTGTATGGTTTTGAATCATTTCATAGATAATTTTAGGTACATTTTGGGTATATTGGATTTTTATTATTTTTGGTGGTTTTATGTATTTTTATTGGATTTTTTATGTGTTCATAGAAATTTTATATTTTTTCAGGATTCTAATGTCTTCATGTTTTTAGGAGATTTAAGGTTATTTTAGGTTTTTTATATTTTTTAGTTTTTTAGTGTTTTCAGATGATTTATGGGGTTTTAGGGTATTATGGGGATTATAGAGGTTTTAGAGATGTGTTGGGTTATCTGGTGATTTTTGGGCCATTTTGTGTATGTTAGTGCTTCTTATGAATTTTGGGGTTATCTAGGATTTTAGTGTATTTTAGTAGTTTTTATGGTGTTTTCAGCATTTTTAGTTGTTTAAAATTATTTGGGGTTATTGGGATGGTTATAAATTTAAATGGGTTTTGATTTTTTTTGTGGTTTTAGGGTTTTTACGAGTTTTAGGGGTCTTTTGGTTTTTAGTGTCATTTTGGTTTTTTGGTTTTTAGGGTTTTCTTAGGGTTTTAAGTGGTTTTCATCTTTTTCAGTGTTTTGAGGTGTTTAGGGGTTTCAAGCATTATAACATGTTTATACTCCTTGTTATTGTTTATTTATGAATTTTAAATGTATTCTGGGTTTTTCATTATTTCGAGGATTATGATATTTTTAGGGATTTGAAGGTGTTTCGCGGGTTTAATAATTTTTTGGTGTTTAGGTTTTAATTGTTTTTATATATTTTATCTTTTTTATGGTTTTTAGTATTTTTAGTTCATTAGGGATTTTATTTTTTTATGGGATATAGGCATTTTTAAGGATTTTATGTTTTTTGGGTTAGTTAGTGTTTTAATGGTTTTAGTGGTTTTCAGTTGTAATGGTCTTTAATGTTATTTTAAGGAATTTCCAGGCATATAACTGGATTTATGTTCCTTTGCGGGTTTTTAGATTTTTTTTATTTTATTATTATAGGTATTTTAGAGTTTTTTGGGTTAATTATATGTTTTGGGGTTTTATGGTTTTTAGTATCCCTTTAATGATTTATGTTATTTTAAGAGTTTAATGCTTTGTTTGTTTTTAGTTCATTTTTGGCATATTTGGGATTTTTCTTGTTTTAGGGATTAATGTAGTTTTTATGAGTTTTGGTATTTTGTTTTTTTATGAATATTATAGGTTTTTTGGGATTTATGGTTTTTAAGATTTAATAAGGTTTTATGTGGTTTAAGAAATTTTAGGGTTTCTTTGGGATTTCATTATTTTTAAGGGTTTAGTAATCGGTTTATGGATTTTTTTTAATTTTTTTTCATTTTTTGGGATTCTTATTGTTTTTATGATTTTTTATGGTTTTTAGGGATTTTTAGAGATATTTGGGATTTAGGTTTTTTATTTGATTTCTGTTTTTAATGGATTTTATTATTGGTTTTTTAGGGGTTTTAGGTGTTTTATGTCATTTATGGTTTATTTTTCATTCTTATGGTTTATAGGGTTTCAAAGGGTATGAGGGACTTTTGGGGTTTTTCTTTCGTTTAGCATTTTTATAGGTCCAGCACGGTTTTTTAGTTTTTTTGTTTTATTAAGATATTTGGGGTTTTTGGGTTTAAAAGGTTTTTAGTGATTTTTTGGTGTTTTAGGGTATCATATTGATTTATAATTTTGATTTTTTTATGGACCTTATGAGTTTTCAGTGTATTTGGGATTTTTATGGGTTTGTAGGGATTTTAGGTTTTTTAGGGTTATAGGGTTATTTATGGTTGTAAATGGTTTCAATGGATTTTGGGATGTCGTTTTTAAAAAAAAATAAGGGTTTTGACTTTTTTATATTTTAGTGGTTATAATGGTTTTTAGGACATTAAGGGTTTTTGAGATATTTTCGGGTTTAATTTTTATGGTTTTTGGGGTTTGGGGGGTTTAAGGATATTGTAATTTCCAACATATTTTAGGTTTCTTGTTTTTATGGTATTCTGGAATTATTAGGTTGTTTAGGTTTTGTTGTTGTAATAATTCTTATGGTTTTGGAATGATATTTAGGGGGGTTAAGAGTTTTTAGGGGTTTTTGGCTGTTTTGGATATTTCGTTTTTATGGTATTTAATTTGTTTTATTGTTTTTATGTTTTTTATGTATTTTAGGTTTTTAGTGGGTTTTTCAATATTTTTGGATATTTGGGTTTTAGGGGTTTTAGGATATTATGGTTTAATATAGATATGTATGGTTTTTTGTTTTTTTGTGTTTTGTGTTTTTGAGGGCGGGGGGGGGGGGGGTGGGTTATTTTTTTGGTCATTTCGTTTTTATGGGTTTTCTGTCTTTTCAAATAGTTTTTAGGGTATTTTATAGTTTTTTGGGTTTCTTATGGTCTTCTAAATGGTTTATGTGTTTTTTTGCATCCATTTGTATGGACAATCTTTTTAGGGACTTTTACAGTTTTTAGGGGGTTTTAGGGTTTTTTTATTTTATTTCTGGCTTTTTACGCTCTTTTAGGTTTTTAGAGATTCTAGGGTTGTTTTAGGGTTTTTTAGGGTTTAATATGGTTCTTGAGATTAGTAATGTTTTTATGGATTATTTTTTCTGTATGGTTTTTAGATTCCATTTTGGTTTTCAGTTTCCTTAAGGGTTTTTAGGGTGCTTTTAAATTTTTAGGATCATTTATGATTTTTATATGCTGTGAAGCCCTTTTGTATTTTTAGGGGTTTTAGGTTCATCTATGTTGGTCTCAGGATTCTAAGAGGGTTTTAGGGTTTTCGGTTCTATTATAGCATTTTAGGGTTTTAGGGTTTTTAGTGTCTTCTAGGGTTTTAAAGGATTTTGGACCTTTTCAATTTTAATGGTGTTTTTTGTTTTTATGGGTTTTTAGGATTTTGTGTGTATTTTGGTCAAATTTTTTTTAATATTTTAGGGGGTTTATTGTTTTATGGTTTCTAAACATTTTAGGGTTTTGGGGCGTTTTATGGGGATTTGGTATTTTTAGGGTTTTTGGGTCTTAGGTTTTTAGTGTTTTAATAGTTTTATGGTTTTTAGGGTTATAGGGTGTTTATTATTTTTATTGTTTTTTTGGTTTTCAGTGATTTTGTGTCATTTTATGGGTTTTATGGTTTTTTATAAATTTTTAGGAATTTAGGGTTTCTTTAAAGTTTGAGGATACTTTGGTTTATTGTGGATTGTTGGTTTTAGGGTTTTAGAATATTTTTGGTTTTCTTTTGTTTTTAGGATAATTTATGGTTTTAATAGTATCTTTTAGGATAATTACTGGTTTTTTGTGTTTTAGGGTGTTTAAATATTTTCTAGGGATTATTTTGGTTTTATGAAGGGTTTAATTGTTTTATTATCCTATTGGGTATAATTATGTTCTGGAAATTTTAGTTGTTTTCGGGGGTTAAGGGTCAATCATGGATTTTTGGAATTTTTCTGATTGTTTGATATTTTAGGGTTTTTAAGGAATTGAGTAGTTTTTCAAGGTTTTGGCGTATTTTTTGGATTTTTCAAATTTTATGGTTTTTATTATTTTTATGGTTATTCGGGGTATTTGGATTTTTAGGGTTTTTTGGGGTTTTGATGTTTTCTTGGTTTTTAATGTTTTCAGTTATTTTTATGGTTTTATTGTCTTAGGGGATTCATGGTATTTAGGTATTCTTATGTTTTTATGTGGCTTTATTTATTTTTGGAGGTTTTTGGTTTTTATGATTTTTATTATTTTCTAGGGTTTTAGTGCTTTATGGTGTTTTGTGAATTTGTAGATGTTTTAATGTTCTTTTATTACAATGTTAATGTTCTTTCGGATTTTTAGTGTTTTTAGGGTTTTTTTTATTTATAGTTTTTGGGGTTTTAAGTATTTTAGGGTGTTTATGATTTTTAGTGGTTTTTAGTTCTTTTGGGGTTATGCTGTATTTTTTTTAGTATTTTAGTGTTTTTTGGGATTTATTGTTCTTATAGAGTTTTAAATTATATTTTCATGTTCTTTTATTGTTTTTTGGGATTTTATTTACATTTAGTTTTTAGGATGGTTTATAGTTTTTAGGGTTTTTATGGTCTTCTAAAAGTTCTAAGTGTTTTTAGTGTCAATTAGTATTGTCAGGGTTTTAGGTTCGTTTCCATTTATTAAGGGGTTTTATGGTTTTTTGAGTTTATTTATAATTTTTATTCCCTATTAGGTTTTTAGAGTTTCTAGGGTTTTTTATATAATTTTAGGGTTTAATAGGGTTGTTATGGCTTTATTATTGTTTTATGGTTTATATGGTCATTTATGTTTTTATATTCCTTAATGATTTTCAACATCATTAAAGGTTTTTAGGGCCCTATAGAAATTTTAGGATCATTTAATATTTTTACATGTTGTAGGGTCCTATTGTGTTTCAATGTGATTTATGTTCATCTAGGGGGTCTCGGGCTTCTTAGAGTGTTTTAGATTTTTATGGTCTTTCATGGCCTTTTACGTTTTTAGGTTTTTAGTGTCTTCTAGGGTATTAAAGGATTTAGGATCTTTTAGTGTTTTAAAGTCATTTTCGGGTTTTATTTCTTTTTAGGAGTTTTGGATCTTTTGGGTCTAAATTTATTTATAATTTTTTAGGGGTTTTAGTCTTTTAGGGTTTATATGGGGGTTTGAGGATTTAATGATATTTTAATGTTATTTGGGTTTTATGGAATTAATGGGTTTCTAGTTTTATAGTGTTTTCAAGGACCTTTTGGTAATTTTTTACTTTTGGGTTTTAGGTTATTTATGGTTTTTAATTTATTTTTATTTTTTAAAGGGTTTTTAGGGTTTTATGGTTTTGTGTGGTTAAATGGATTTTAGGGTTTCATAGTGTTTTAGGGGGTTAGAGTGAACTTTTAGGGTATCTAGAGTTCTTAGGGTTTTTGTGGGTTTTATTGGGTTTTTGGGATTTATAGGGTTTTTTGGTTTTAGGTTTCTTCAGTTTTAGTGGTTTTTTGGTTTTAATTGTTATATGAGGTTTTATGGTTTTTAAAATTTTTATAGTTTTTAGGTTTTTAGTGATTTGAATGCATTTTTATAGGTTTTAAAGTGTTTTAAAAAAAATTAGGGATTTTTTGTTTCTTTAGGTTTTGAGGGTTTATATGTCTATAGTGGGTTTTACGTTTTACGGTTTTTTTATTTTTTATTTTTTACAATTTTTAGTGTACTTTAGGGTTTTATTGGTCTATTTTATGGTAATTCATATTTTAAGGGTTTTTTGGGTGATTAAATATTTTATAGGGATTATTTCGGTCTTATGGAGGGTTTTTTTTGTTTTAGGGTCTTTTTTGTTTTTAATGGGTATTTAGAAATTTTAGGAGTATTCGATGGTTAAGGGTGTATTTGGAATTTTAGGCATTTTTATTATTCTTGCGTATTTTAGGGGTTTTTTTTGAGATTTGAGTTGTTTTTTATGTTTTATGGGGATTTTTGGGATTTTTGGAAAATTTCGTTTTTTTATTATTTTAATGGTTTTTAGGGGTATTGGGATTTTTAGGGTTTTATGGGGATTCAATGTTGTTTTCGGTTTTTTAGGATTTCAGTTACTTTTATCATTTAACGGTTTAAGGTTTTCAACAATTATAGGTATTGTTATGGTTTTTTGGGGAAATCATGTATTTTTGGGTTTTTTTGGGTTTTTATGATTTTTAGGATTCTCGAGGATTTTATTGGTTTTCGTGTTATGAGAATTTGTAGAAGTCTTTATGTTTTTTTATTCCAGTGTTAATGTTCATTTGGGTTTTTCGAGTTGTTTTAGGGTTTTTTGTATTTACTATTTTTTGTGTTTTAGTGATTTTATGGTGTTTAAGAGTTTTTAGTGGTTTTATGATCATTTTGGGGTTTGAATGATTTGTATAGTAATTTAGTGATTTTTTGGTATTTTTTGTTTTTTTAGGGTTTCAAGTGATTTATTTAGGGAATTTTTGTGTATTTTTTGGGTTTAGGGTCATTTAGGTTTTGTAGGGTGTTATGATCTTTTGTTGGTTTTTAATGTTTTTAGGGATATTTATGGGTTTAAAGGTTTATTAGGGTGGTGGGGGTTTTTTATGATTATATGGGGTTGTAGTGATTTTATGGTATTTTAAGATTTTAGGTTTTTTATTGTTTAAAGGGGTTTTATGGTTATTTCAAGTTGATGGGTTTTTAGGGTTTTCATGGTTAGGGGTTTTAGTGGTTTTGTAGGATTCTATTTCATTTTTAGGTTTTTAAGTGGTTTTTGGTGTTTTAGGGTTCTTTTAATGTTTTAGGGATCTTATAGGGTATTTTTAGTTTTAATGGGTTGTAGGGTATTGTTTGGTTTTTAAGGTCAGGTAGTTGTCATGTGATTATAAGGGATTTTTATGGTTTTGTATGGTGTTATAGGTGTATTACAGTTTTTAATTTTTTATGGTTTTTAAGGAATTTAGGTTTTTTAATATTTAATTTTTATAGTGTTTTGGGGGGGTTTTAGTGTTTTATGGGTAAATAGGGGTTGGATTTATTTTCATTATATATAGGGTCTTTTAGGGTATTTCACATCTCTTCATGCTTTTTTTGTCCATAGGGTCTTTTAGTGTGTATTAGGTTCTTTTAAGGGTTTAATGGTTTTCGGGGTTTTAGGGGATTAAATGGTTTCTAGGTACATTTAGTGATTTGGGGTTTAGGGTCTTTTTAGGGGTTTATGGTTTTTTAAAATGTATTTTTTTATGTTTTTTAGGGATTCCACTGTTTTATGGTTTTATAGATATTTTATTCTTTAGGAATTTTTATGTTTTTTATGGTTTTTATGATTTTTGGTAATTTTTATTGTATTTTAATGTTTTTTTTAATTCAGTGGTTTGTATGATTTTTAGGATTTTCAAGGGTGTCTAGAATTTGGTATTCTTAGTGTTTTTTGTGTTTTAGGGGGTTAATTGTATTTTTGGGATTATGGTTTTTATATGTTTTTGTTGTTTTCTGGGTTTTTAGGTATTCTAAGGGGGTTTGGGATTTTTTGTTTTATGATTTTTAGACATTTTAATATCTTTTGGGATTTGATGGTGTTTTAGGGGCGTTTTATTGTTTTTAGGGTATTAGTTTTTAAATTTTTTAAGTTTTTAGTGGAGGTTTTTTGGTTTCTTTATCACCTTTTATGACTTTTATGGATTTTATAGATTTTCTTTGGGTTTTCGTGGTCATATAGGGATTTTAGGGTCTTTTCAAATTTTCAGGGGGCCTTGAGGTTTTTAAGTTTATAGTGTATTTGAGTGACATTTATTACTTTTTAGTAATTTTAGGTTCTTTTCAGTGTTTTTATTGTCATTTTGGAGTTTTAGAGTATTTAGGAATCTTAATGTATTTTGTGTCCATTAGGGTTTTTGAGTCCTCTATAGTTTTTAGTATTTTTTTCTATTACATTCGTGGTATTATGGTCCTTTAGTGTCTCTTTTGTGTTTTACCGTATTTTTGTGTATTTTAGGGTCTATTAGTGTTTCTAGTATCTTTTACGCTATTATGGAATTTTATTTTATTTTATTGTTTTAATTTTTGTAGCGACTTTTTGGACATCTATTTCATTTTAGGGTCTTTGAATATTTTTCTTTTTTTAGATATATTTGGGGGTTTTTTGTTATAGGGTCTTTTAGGGGTTATTTATGGGTTATAGAGTTTTAAGTGTTTTTAGTGTATTATTTGATTTGTGTTCATAGGGGTTTTCATGGTTTTAAGGATGTTTGAAGGGGTGTGTCTAGTTTTTATTATTTTTAGTCCTGTTAGGTTTTTGTACTATACTAGGGGTTTTCAAAGATTTTTAGGGTTTTGACGGATATGGTGGTTTTTTGGCTTTTTAAATGGGTTTTAGGGTTTTATGGCTTGAAATTGTTTAGGGTTTTAAGGGGTTTGTTGGGTTTTCATGTTTTTAAGAAAATTTTAATATTTTTATGGTTTTTTTATTATTTTAGTGTTTTTATTGTATTTATGCGTTATTAGGTTTTAAGTGGTTTTTTTGTTTTTTATAGTTTTAGGGGACTTATAGATTCTTATAATTTTTGGGTGTTTTAGGGCCTTTAGAACATTTCTTGTTGTTTTGTGTAGATTTAGGGTTTTATTGGAATTTTAGGGTTATTTTTGAATTTAAGTGGATTTTATGTTTTTTAAGGATTTGTTTTGTCGTTTTAGATTGTAATAGTTTTATGTTTTTTGGTAGATATTTTTTAATCCATTAAGGTTTTATTTTGTTTTCAGTGGGTTTTGGGTTTCTAGGGTTTTATGGTTTTATACTGTTTTTTCAATAATATTTATGGATTTATGGTTTTAGTCATTTTAATGGATTTTGTTGGGTTTTTAGTGGTTTTAGGTGTATTTTCGGTTTTAGTGGAAATTAGCTATTTTTTTGATGTTTTTAAGATTTCAAGAATTTTTAGTCTTTTTAGTTTATTTTGAGGTTTTAGAAAATTTAGTTTTTTGGGGGGTTTTATTTATGTAAGTGGTTTTTATGTTTTTAAGGATATATGGGTTTTAGTATTATTTGTGATTTTATGGTTTATTACAGTTTTAGTGTATTAAATTGATTTTATGGTTTATAATTAATTTTTTTATATTATTTTCTTAGTGGATTTTAGGTTTTTATTATGGTTTTCAATGGTTATTTGTGGGTTTTAAGGGTTTTAGGTTCCCTATGATTTTTATGTTTTTCAGATTTATGGGTATTTATAGAGTTTCTATGAGGATTTATGGGTTTTTGTGGATTTTTATGGGTATTCAATGTTTTTTGTATATTATTAGGGTTTCATCAAGAGGATATATATTTTTGTTTGTTTTAGTGGTTTTAAAGATTTTTAATGTTTTTAGGGATTTCATGGGTTTTATAATTTCTCATTTTATTTACATTTTTAGGTGATTTTTGGTATTTTATGGTCATCGATGGGTTTTAGAGTCTTTTAGTGTTTTTATTTGTTGGTTTAGTCTCCTTTATGGTTTTTTGGGTTATTAGGCTCTGTTGAGCATTTATCATGTTAAGGTGTTTAATGGTGATTATGGTATTAGGGTATTTTAGGCATTTTAAGTGTTGTTGCTCGTTTTTATGTTTTAGGTGGGCTTTAGGGGTTTTAGGGGGGGTGGGTTTTTATAATTTTTTATAAATTTTCAGGATTTCTACAAGTTTTCGGGTATTTTATTAGAGGGGTTTTATGTTTTTATTGGTTTTATGGAGTTTTAGGTTTTTCAGGGTTTTTATGTTTTTTTATGGTTTTTAGGTTTTTAGGGTTCTAAGGGGTTCGATGATTTTTAGTGTATTTCAAGGATTCTACAACGTGGTTCACACAATGGAGGATTGTGAGTCAAAAAATTTTGAACAATCTCAACCTCATTGCAAAGCAGTTTGGGTAGAAAAAGCTAATGCTAAAATTAACTTGGAACCTCCTAAATCAAACCCTGCTGATGATATTGTGACCCCTGTTGCCAAGGATGTCCCCAGGACTTCTAATGCAAGTTCTTCTCTGGATATGGGAGAGAAGGGGATTTCACCCATTATGGTGAATTCAAATGTCCATCATAGTCCCTCACCCTTACTTGAAGATAGGTCGATAGCGAAAATAAAAGAAGGCACTCAGGAAGATCAGGAAAAGGATAGGTGTGATGCATCGGAAGATAGTCTCTCACAAAGTGATGAGGAAGATAAATCTACTAATATTGAAGAGAAATACCTAAGGGACATGGCCAGGAAAGGTAAGAAACCAATAGTGGATGCAGATGAGTTTATTACACCCAATCCAAAAAAATCTATTAAACGTATGGATTTTTCACATGTGGAGAGGACTATTGTCACTCGTTCCTTGGACAATGCTAGAAATAATGTATCTGCTCCTATTTCAAATCAACATGTACAGAAGGAGAAACAAGCTGAAAGGGTTGATAATCATAATATGCCAGCTTGTGAAGCTCCTGATCCTTCGGTGGGACTCAGTGATGAAACCCTATACAATTCATTTATGAAAGGAGAGATCACTAAGAGGGCCTATTTGGCTGCAAAGCAGGAAATATTCAATAAACGAATCAGGAAATATTTCTTAAACTGATCATGTTTTGGAAGTCTAATTTCCAGCTTTGATCCACTTTTTTTTCTGCTTTTCTGCCAGATGATATTTTTCTCTATGAAGACAGGATTTGAAATTTCCTACTGTCTTGATGGATTTTTTTTAGAGATTTCTCTAAAGCATTTTCTTTTATTTCTTCAATCCTTTTCTATCATGTTGCCTAATGTGATTCTGGATTTTCTGAGATGGCATGCAACAGGGATGCAGTGTTTGTCGGTTTTTCTTCTTCAATTGATGTCTGAGATTCTCTTTGGAACAAAAGCGAGCCTGTTTGTATCCGGATACAATGTTTATTGTGGATTTTGCCCCCATTTTTTGATGTCTATTCCACTGCTCCTAAGAGCTATGCACTGGAGATGTTGCTTGGAAGGAAGGTTGGATGTCTTCTCTGTGAGATCTGGATTTTATACAATCTCTCTTGGAAAATAAGGGTTTTATCATGAATTAAAGAGTAGGTTGTGTTTCAGATTCTAGCTTGAGGCATGCTCTCTTGGTGAGTTTGTCAGCATGCAGGGTCCCTTCTTCCTAGTTCTAGAGAAAAGGGTGCTGAATGTGATAATGATGGTCGCAGAATTGATTCTCAAAGTAGAACACCTACTGGACAAGTATGCGGTTGGTGAGGGAAATTCTGAAAATGGTGATGAGGCTTGATGTGGTGCCCAACACTGCTCTTTATACAGTTTGAGGATTATCCTTTATAGCAGTAATGAGGAGCTGTTTACTTGAAGCTGATTTGATGACCCAGTTTGGCAGTGGAGGTTCAAGCCTATGATACTGGTGTGCTCATACATCGGTTTTTCCTTTCTAGCTTAAATGATTGTTTTTTCTCCAACTCTCTGCTGGTGTAAGCTCATTACACCTCATGTGTTAACTGTAACTCTTGTTTTATTAAATAAAATTTTGGGATATGGGCTGGGAGACCATCCAATATCTCATTTTGTAAAAAAAATATTTTTATATGTTTTTAGGGGTTTTGGGGTTTTTAGGGGTTTTGGGGTTTTAGGGTATTTATGGGCTTCAGGTAATATTTAGGGTTTGATTATTTTTCATGTTTTTAGGATTTTTATGTTTTTAATGGATTTTATTCTTTTATACAATTTTTGGGATTTTTGATATTTGGGTTTTTATGGGGTTTTGGGTTTTTATTGGGTTTTGTGTTTTTATGATCTATTATTGTTTATTTATGGTATTTAGAGTTTTATGGTTTTTAATAGTTTTTAAGGATTTTTCGGATTATTTAGTAATTTTAGTCTTCTAGGTGATTTATGGATTTCTATGATTTATATGGGTGTTCAATGTTTTTAGGTCCATTCATGGTTTCCTAATTTTTAAGGGTTTATGGGTTTTAGGGGATTTTAGGGTTTTTGGTAATTCTTCTAGTTTTTCGGGATTTTATGGTTTTAGATATTTTAATATTTTTAATTGTTTATATTTTTTTGAAGGGTTGTAGAGATATTTGGGGTTTTTTGGATTTTTAGGGGATGAAATGTTTTTTTTCATATTTTATTGGTGTTTTTGGATTTACGGGTTGTCTTAGGGATTTTATAATTTTTATTATTTTAGGGGTTTTAGGAATTTAATTGGTTTTTAGGGGGTTTAGTGTTTGTATAGTTTTTTGGGTTATTTAATATATTTCATATTTTTTTATTAAGGGGTTTTAGTGTGATTAATGGTTTTTATGGGTCTTTTGGGTTTTTACGGTCTTGTAGGGGTTTCTACAATTTTGTTGATTTTTATGTTATTTTAGTGGTTTGAAAGGGTTTCAGGGTGCAATAGGGGTTTTGGGTTTCTAATGTTTTTATTATTTTTCATGGTTTTTTGGTTTTTTGGGTATCTTGGGTATTTAGGGTTTTTGTTAGTTTAGGTTTTTTATGATTTTTATGGTATTTAGATTATATTAGTTGTGTTTAGGGGTTTTCGGGGTTATAGGGTTTTTTGGGGTTTTTGGGATTTTAGGGGGTTTCAGGTTTATATTGGTTTTAAATTTTTTTAATTTTTATTGTATTTTAGAGGTTTTATTGGTTATTATGTATTTTCGGTTTTTAAAATTGTTATTGTTTATATTTTCTTTATGGTTTTTTGGGTTATTTTATTTTTTTGATTCAAAGGGATTTTAATGTTTAAGGTATTTGTTGGGAGTTTTAGTAGATTGTTAGGGGTATCATGGGTTTATATGGATATTTGGCATTTAATTTTATTTTGGGTTTAGGTGTTTTTTGGTTGTTTGATTTTTAGATATTTTAGTATTCTTGTGGGTTTTTTGGGTTTTTGTGTTATTTATGGATTTTAAGAGATTGATAGGTTTTTGGGGGTTTATATGGTTTTTCATGTTTTAATGAATTTTTGGGTATTTTTTGGGGTTTTAGGTTTCTATTAAATTTAAAATGTTTTTTATTGTTTCATGGATTTTATGGGTATTTATGGTTTATAATGTTTTTTTTGTAAGTTGTGTTTTTTGGGGTTATATGGAGTTTTCTGGGGTTTTGGGGTTTTGGGAGTTTTTAGGGTTTTTATGGCTTTTAGAGATTTTCTGGGATTTTAAAGCATGTTCATGGGTTTTAGTGGATTTTGGGGTTTTCAGAGTTTTTAAGGATTTTTAGGGTTTTATATTTTTTGGTATTTTTATGGGGGTATTATGTAGTTTTTATGCTTTTAGGATATTTAGGTTCATTTAGTAGTTTTTGGGTTTATAAGATATTTTTGGGTTTGAATGGTTTCTACTGTTATTTAGGGTCGTTTAGGGGTTTTAATGGGTTTTATGGTTTTAGGAGTTTAGTGTGACTTAGTGTTTATAGTGGTTTTAAGGATCTCTTATATTTTTTTAGTTTTTTAGGTGCCTTCAGTATTTTAGTGTATTTTATGGTCCTTTAGTGTTTTTAGTATCCTATGGGGGTTAGGGGATTTTTATAATTTTATAGTTTTTATGGGTTTTAATGGTTTATTTTGGGTTTTAGTTTCATTATCTATTTAGGAATTTTTGTTTTTTTATAGTTTTATGGTTTTAGGGATTTGTATGGGTTTTTAGTGTTTTAGGTCACTTTATGTTTTTAAGGAATTTTATTGGGTATTTGGCGATTTTAGGGGTTTTTTTGAATTTTGGGTTTATTGGGACATTTGGCCTTATTGTTTTTATGGATTTTTTGGGTCTTTTAGAGTTACTTTGGGGTTTGGGGGTCCATAACTGTTTTAGGGATATTTTGGGTTTTAAGAGTTGTAGAATGTTTTATTGTTTTTATTGGTCTTTGGAGTCGTTTGGTGTTTTTATGGGTTTTTAGGGCAATTTATGAGTTTTAGGGGGTTTTATGTCCCATTATGATTTTTAGGTGATTTATGGACCATTGGGTTTTTAGGACCATTAAGGGGTTTTATGGTCATTTAGTGTTTTAAGATATTTAAAGGGATTAGGGTACTTTACGATTTTTGGGCACTTTAGATTTTAAGGGTTTTTATATATTTTAGTATTAATGTTATTTAATTCCTTTTAGGAGTTTTTATGGGTTTTATTTTATTTTTGGAGTTATAAGGGTTTTATTGACATTTATTGTTTTAAAATCATATTGTGTCCATATACATAATTTGAATGGGTCTTTTTGGTATTGAGATTGTTTGGATCCCTTATGGGGTTTTAGACGGTTTTAGGGGTTTTAATGTTATTAAGGTTTTAATGATTCTTTTTTTACTTATGGAGTTCTTGGATTTCCTAATTCCCCTGAAAGGTTTTCGGGTTTTTATCTATTCTGGCTTATGAAAGTATTTTTGTTGGTTTTAGGAATTTTTTAATATTTTTTGAATTTTCGAATGGTTGTAGACTTTTTATGGTATTTAATGTATTTAGGGGTTTTAGGATTTTTATTGGATTTTAATGTTTTATTTTTTTCTGTTATTAGTTTTTAGGATTTTTAGGAGTTTATAGGTCTTATAGTGTTTTTATAGGGGATTAAGGGTATTTTAAAATTTAAGGGGTTTTATGATTTTTTCAGGGTTTTAGGGTTTTTAATAGTTTTAGGTATATCCATGTTTTTTGAGTTTTTAGGGTGATTGATGGTATTTTGGGTTTTATAGGGGTTTTTAGGACATTTAGGGTTATAGTTTTTTAAGGCATTTTATTTTTTTTATGGTTTTTTGGGGGTTTTAGGGTTTTAGGGTTTTTTGGGGTTTTTATTGTTTTTAGTGGTTTTAGAAGAATTTACAGTTTTTGGAGTTTTAGGATCCTTATGGATATATTTTGTTTTTAGGGTTTTCACGGGGTTTAAATTTTGTTTGAGTTTTGATTGTTTTTAGGGATTATGGTTTTTAGTGATTTCATAGGTTTTTATGTGGTTTTAAAAGATTTGTAGTGTTTTTAGGGGTCTTCAATGTTGCAGGGATTCTAGGAGGCTCAGTTGTTTTTGTAGGTTTTATAGGGTTTTGAGGGGGTTTCATGGGGTTTTCAAGTGTTTATTGGTTTATTTTGGTGTTCATGGAATTTCGTTTTATTTAGCATAATCTAGGTTTCTATTGTTTTTGGTAAATTTAGGGGTTTTAATAATTTTTATGTTTTATATGATTTTATTGGTTTTTATGGGGTTTAATGTGTTTTGTACAGGTTTAGGTGTTTTTAGGAGTTTTGGGATATTTAGTGTTTTTTTGTTTTATAGTGTTTTAGGGGATTATGGATTTTATGATGTTTATGGAATATTTAAAGGGTTTTAAGGGGTTTAATAATTTATTATAGGATTAAAGGGATTTTTAGAGATTTAGTGGTATTATGATTATTTAGGGTTTCAAAGAGGTTTAGGGTTTTAAGGTATTTTTCGGCTTTATTGATTTTTAGAGTGTGTATAATTTTTGAGTTTTTAGGGGTTTTCAAAAAATTTATGTCATCATGTTTCTTTTTAAATTTTTAGTGTATTTTAGTTTTAAAAGAATTTGTATAGTTATTAGTTCTTAGAGGGTTTTAGGGGTTTTATGATTATTTATGGTTTCTTATGTTTTTTTTTATTTTTAAGATTTTTTTAGGTGCTATTATGGTTTTATGATTATTTTTGGGGGTTTTATTGTTTTTTCATATATTGTTTGGTTTTTTAGAGATTTCAAAATGTTTAAGATTTTAAATACCTTTTAGGGTATATTAGTTTTTTTTGTTTTAGAGGGTTTTTATGGACTTTTTGGGATGTTTATTGGTTTTAATGTTTTATGTTTTCTTGGTGTTGTTGAATTTTATAAGGTCCAATAGTTTTAGGGTATTATATGGGTTTGAAGTGTTTTTAGTGGGTCTAAGTGTTCCTATGGTATTTAATAAATTTATATGGTTTATTATGGTTATTTTGATTTTTATTGGTTTTATATACGTTTATTGTTTGGTTGTTTTTTTTACTATTCGGAAGATTTTATACCATTTTTCTTTTTTAAGGAATTTAAGTGTGTCTGAAGGGTGGTAGTGACATTTTGGGGTGCTTTAGGGTTTTACAGGGTTTTATGGTATTTAGGATTTTTAAGGGTTTTAAGGGATTTTTTGTATATTTAGGGATCTGTAGGTTTTGTCGGGCCTTTAAGGGTTTTTAATATCTATTACACAATTTTATAGATTCATAGTGTTTTATTTGTTTTTAGGAATTTTAGGGGTCTTATTAATTTTATGGAATTTAAAGGGTTTTACAGTTTTAGAGGTTTCAAGGCTTTAATGTTTTTTGGACTTTTAGGGATTTTTTATTTTTGTGTTATTTTCATGTTGTTTTTTATTTTTTGGAATATTATTACTTTTAATGTTTTTTATTTTTGAGGGGGTTTATGCAATTTTTAGGTACTTTATGTGTTTTTATGGGTATTAATGTTTTATATTTTTTATGGGATATGTGGATTTTTATAGTATTTACGTTTTTTAGTGGGTTTTTAGGGGTTTAAAATGTTTTTTAGGATTTTTTTTAGTGTTATGATGGGTTCTAGAGGTTTTTAGGTTTTTATAAGATTTTTATTTCTTTAGGGTTCATTAGTTTTAAGGGTTTATTTCGATTTTCATAGATTTAAGGGTTTTGTGGTTCTTATAAACTTTCACGGGTTTTAATAGGGTTTTATAGTTTTTATGGATTAATGGTGTTTTTGTGTTATTATTTGTTTTCATATATTTTTTTAATTTTTTATGTTTTTGGGTATTTAAGGAATTTTAGTAGTTTTAAGGGTTTTATGGTATTTATTTTATTTGAGGGTATTAAAGGGGTTTTGGATTTTTTGGCCTTTTAGTGTCATTGGGGGTTTAGGGTTTTTAGGGTATTTTGGGTTTTTAAATTTTTGGGAGTTTTCATGGTTTTTATGGTCGTTAGGTTTTTTAGGGATTTCAGTACTTAGGTGTTTTATGGCTTCTATAGTTTTACTGATATTTAGGGTTTTAGTTATTAGGGGTTAAAGTTTTTAGTTTTTAGGTCTTATTTATGGTTTATTTTTGTCGATTAGGGTTTTTTATGGATTATTTGGAGTTTTAAGGGGTTTGGGGTTTATTAGAGTTTTACGGAATTTTTAATGAATTAAATGCTTATAGATTTTTTATGTTTTAGGGTTTTTATTGATTTTAAGGATTTTTAGTATAATTTTTTATGTTATTTGGTTTTTTAGGATTTTCGGGTTTCTAATGTGTTTTTTGGTTTTTAGTGTATTTATTAGTTTTTTTTCATAGTTTTCAATATTTTCAAAGGTGTTTTTTATGTTTTATAGGGGTTTTACGGGTTTTACAGGGTTTTAAAGGATTTTTATGGTATCTAGAGTTTTGTTATTTTTTGTGATTTTATTTTATTTTATTGTTCTATTGGTTTTATTGGGACTTTGGATCCTATAGGGTTTGTTTTGGTTTTAATTAATTTTAGTGTTTTAAGGGATTTTGGGTTTTAAGGGTTTTTATGTATTTTAGTGGTTTGAAGTGGTTTAAGGGGTTTTTGGATTTTTATGATTTTTAATGATTTTTATATTCATTTATATTCGTTAGGGTTTTATCTTACTTTTAGTTTTTATTATCATTTTTTTGTTTTTATGTTTTTATGGGATTAAGGGTTTTATTATTTTTAAAATTTTAGGGGTTTTTTGCTGTATTTTTGGTTTTTTTAGTATTATGTGGATTTTTATGGATTTTATGATTTTAGGTTTTTTATTTTTTTTATGGTTTTAAAATATTTTCATTGGTTTTAGTATTTTTAGAAGGATTTGAGTATTTTTAGGTCTTCTTTGATTTAAGTGTTTTTAGGATTTTATTGTTTTTGAGGAATTTATGTTTTTTCAAGGGAGTTTAAAACCATTTAATGTGTTTTTACTTTCATTCATTTACCACTTTTTTTCTTTTTATCATCTTTAATGTTTTAAATGGGTTTTAAGAGTTTTTTCTGTATTTAGGTATTTTAGGGGTGTTAGGAGTTTTAAGGGTTTTAGGGTGTTTTAAGGGTTTCCGGTGGTTTTGGGAATTTAGTATTATTAGGTTTGTTTATGGTGTATATGTTTTTTATTTTTTAAAATATTTTTACAATCTTTTGGGGATTTTTGGAGGGTTTTGTCTTGTATTGGTTTTTTGTATTTTGGGATTTTAGGAATTTTAGAGTCGTCTATGAGTTTTTAGTGTTTAAGTTATTTTAGTTGTGCTTAGGGTTTTTATAGTTTTTACAATTTCAAGGGGTATTATATATTTTTTAGTTTTTTTAGGGTTCTGGTTATTGTTTTAGTGGTTTTCGTATTTTTTAAATTGTTAGGGTATTTTAGGTTTTTATGTATGTTTAGTGTTTTAGGGGATTTAGCGTTTATTGTTTTTTTAGAGTTTTCAAGGTTTTTAGTGTGTTTATGGGGTTTTGGGGGGTTTATACGGTTATTAGGATCATGTATCCATATTATAGATTTGGTTTATTTTAGTGTTTTTAGGTCATTTTGGGGGTTTTGGGGTCTTAATGTTATATTACGGGTTCTTACGAATTTCATATGTTTTAGAGGTTCTATGGAATTTTTTTGTTTTAGGGGTTTTAGGAGTTTTTAGTGTTCTTAAGGGTTTTAATGGATTTTAGGTTTTTTAGGTAATTATGGTTTTAATGGGTTTTATATTTTTTAGGATCCTCTACGGTTTTGGGTATTTTTTGTGTAATAGTGGCTTTCATTGTTTTTGTCAATCTTAGGAGATTTTATGGGTTTATGGATTTTTAGGGGTTTTATAATTATTTGGTTTTTTTTTGTTTTTGAGTTATTTAATTGTTTTTCATTGGTTATAGGGGTTATTATGGTTTTATAGGTTTTCATGATATTTATATATATTTTTGTGTTTTTGTGTTTTTTTCTCTTTTTATGGTTTTTAATGGTTTTTATGAGTTTATGGGTGTTAGGGATTTTTGGGTTTTTATGGGATTAGGGATTTTTATAGGTGTTTAGGGTTTTTATGGGTTTTAAATATTTTTATGGTATTTTAAGGTTTTTTAGTGTTTAGATGGTTTTATGTTTTTTTTGGATTTATAGGTGTTTTAGGGGTATTTTAGTGGTTTTATAAAATTTTTATGTATATTTAGTATTTTATTGGTTTGAATGGGTCTATATGGGTTTTAAAAACATTTAGGGTTTTTATGTTCTCTGGATCTATTAAGGGTTTTAGTATATTTGAGGGGTTTGGGGGCGTGATGGGTTTTTTAAAAAATTAGTTTTTAAATGTTGTAAGGGTTTTTAGTGTTTTAAGGGTTTTTAGAATATTAGGGTATTTTAGGATTTTCTTTCGTTTTGGTGTCATTTAATGGGTTTTCAATGTTTTTATGTTTTTTAGGATTTATGGGTGTTTGGGTTTATTTAATTTGTTTTTGTTTTTAAGTATTTTTGTAGTTTTGTAGGGCTTTTTGGAATTTCTATGGTTTTTAGGGTGTTTTGGAGTTTAAAGTGGTTTTTATTGATGTAGTTATTTAATGTACTATAGTGTTTTCTAATGGTTTTGAATGCTTTATTATGGTTGTTTTGGGTTTTAGGAGTTTCTTAATGCTTTTTGGATTTTTGGATTATTTTTTTATTTTTAGGTTTTTTATGTTTTTATGGTTTTTGGGTTTTTGGGATTTTATGGTTTAAGGGGTTCATATATTTTTGGATATTAAAGGATTCTTAGTGTTTATTATGGTTATTTGTATTTATAGTTTTTTTGGTTTTGGGGTTTTTAGGGGTATTTAGAGTTTTTTTATCTTTTTTAAGGTTCTGGTGTTTTTAGGATTTTATTATGGTTCATATAGATTTTACGGTGTTTTGGTTGTTTATTTTTTTTGGGTTTGAAGGTGTTTTATAGTTTTTGGGGTGATTGTGGGGTTTTATAGTATTTTTATATATTTTATTCGATATATTATGGCCATTTACATATTTTTGGTTGTTATGATCATTTAGTTTTTTTAAATTTTTATAATTTTAGTGCTTTTAGGGTTCTAATATTTTTAAAAAATTTATGTTTTTATGGGTTTTATGGATTTGAAGGGGGTTTTATGATTTTTAGGATTTTTACTCTTTTTTAGGTTTTTTATTTTCTTTTACAGTATTTTAGGGTTTTTATTGTTTTTTAGGGGTTTTGAGTTTTTTGGGTTTTTCATGTTTTTATGGGGTTTTAGTTCATTAGGGATTTTAGGGATTCATGGGGGTTTTGGGATTTTTTTTAGTTTTTATATGGGTTTTAGTTTTTTTGGGTTTTTTTATTTTAGAGGATTTGGGGATTTTAAAATTTTTGTGTGTTTTATGGTTTTTATGGTTTTTAGGTGTGGTAGGTATTTATATTGTGTTTTTAGTTTAGAGTGGGATTTTAGGCCTTCTAATTATTTTTATAGGTTTTTTGGTTTTTAGGGTTTTTATGGTTTTTAAGGTTTCTAGGTCATTATATGGTTTTTAGTTTTTTAGGTGTTTAAGAATTTTTTGTGGTTTTGGATGTTTAGAGATTTATGGGTTTTTATTCATGGTCGTTTATGGTCGTTAATAGTGTTTAGGATCTTTTATGCTTTGAAATATTTTTTGGGATTTTTTCATTTCAGGTTGTTTTATGGATTTATGAGATTTTCAGTTTTAATGGTTTTTGGGTCATTTAGGGGTTTTTAGAATTTTTAATTGTTTTTGGATATTTTTGTATTTAGGGGGTTTTATGCGTTTTTATAGTAATTTTTAGGGGGGTTTTATAGTTTTTACATTTTTTAGGTTCTTAAGGTTTTTTTATCAATTTTTATGCTTTTAGTGTCCTTCGGTTTTGAGGTTTTTAAAGGTTTTAGTGGTTTTTAGGGTTTTTATTTTCATTCATGTTTTTTAGTTTTCTTCGGTATTTTGAGGGTTTAAATGTTTTTCAAGAGATTTTAAGTATTTATAATATTTACAGTGGTTTTTAGGATTTTTTGGTTATATTTACCATTTTGGTTGTTTTAGGGATTTTAGGGGTTATAATATTTTTATGTGGATTTTTAGTTTTTTGGGCTATTTTAATGCTTTTAGTGTTTTAAGAATTTATGGTTTTGTAGGGTTTTTATCATCTATCTGGTTTTATTGGTAATATGGTTTTTTTGTGTTTTTTGTATTTTTTTGGGGTTTTAATGTTTCCAGTGTAATTGTAGTTTTTTAGTATTCATGTTTTTTAAACGATTTGAGGGATTTTTTAAAATATTTTTGGGGTTTTACTATTTTATAATTGTAAGTTTTTTTATGAATTTTGAATTTTCATTGTCTTCTTGGTTTCTATGGTTTTAGGGGGTTTTAGGAACATTATGGGAGTATATGTTTTTTATGGATTTTAATGTCATTATTTTTTATAGGTTTTAGGGTTTTTATGTGTTTTAGTGATTTTAGTTTTTAAAGGGGTTAAAGGTTTTTATGTTATTAGGGGTTTCAATATTTTCATAATATTTTTAGGAATTTGATGTTTTTTTGGGATTGTAGCGGTGTTTCTTGTTTTTCATGTTTTTTTGTGTTTTTAGTGGGTTTTTTGGTTTTTTGGGATTTAAGGTTTTATGGGTTTTTATGGTTATAAGGATTTTAATGATGTTTTGACTTTTAGGGTTTTAAAATTTTAAAATGTTTTAAGGGGATTTTAAGGGTTTTATAGTTTTTTGGTATTTTGGTTTTCTGCATTTTTTAGGATTTTTTTTTGTTTTTTGGCAAATTTTAAGGGTTTGTGGTTTTAAATGTTTTTTTGGAGGTTTTTAGGGTTTTTAGTTTTTAATTTTATAATTTTTTCATTTTTCATTCCGGTTTTTACGTATTTTTGACAATTTGAATAGTTTTTATTCTATCTTATCGGATTAATTATTTTTTGGGGGTTTGTTAGATGTTATGTTTTCATAGTGGTATTAGGAAGAGGGTTCTAGGGTTTTTGTGGTGTATTTGGGTTTTAGTGTTTTGTATATTATTTTATGATTTGATATGTTTTTATAGGTTTTAAAGAATTTAATGGTTTTAAGAGTTTTAGTTGTTTTAGTGTCTTTTGTTATTTTTTATGGTTTTTGTCCTTTATACGATTATATAGTTATATGGGTTTAGTTTTTTTACCCTTTTTAGGTTTTTAGGATTATTTTATGTTTTTGGGTTTTTAGTGACATATAGGGTATTTTTTATTTTTAAGGTTTTTTGAAAATTTTAAGGTTTTTGCTATTTTTAGGAGGGTTTCTTTTTTTATGTTATTTTGGGCCTTTTACTGTATTTAGGGTTATTTTAGGATATTTCAGGTTCTTCTATATATTTTTTATATTACGGTTTTAGGTTTTGTATGTTATTTCAAGAACATTAGGGTTTGTTTGTATATTTTAGTGTTTTAGGTTTTGTTTGGGGTTTTAAATATTATTTGGGATTTTTAGTTATTTTACTGTTTTGTAGAGTTTTGTAGGGAAATTTGTAGTTTTATTATGTTTTAAGGATTTTTTTTCATTGGGTTTAGAATGAGGACTAGTGGTATTAAGGATCCCCATATGGTTTTTAGTATTTATAATTTTTAGAAGTTTTCTGAGGTTTTAGGATTTTTGTAGGTTTTCGGGTTATTTTATTTTTTTAAGGATTTTTATATATTTTACAGTTAATGGGAATTTATATTTTCTGGTTGTCTAAGAGTATTTTAGGAATTTAATGTTTTTAAGTTAATTTAGATTTTTTTTAAAATAAATTAATGTTTTAGAGGTCTTACAATTTTATCATTTTAACTATTTTGGGATATTTGGGTGTTTGGGGTGTTTTAAGGTTTTTATGTTATTTTAAGGGTTTTTTGGGTTTAATTTTTTTTAGGATTTTTAGGGGATTTTGGGGTTCTATGGGTTTTTATGGGTTTTTTGTATTTTAATGATATTTACTTTTTTAGTGTTTTTGGGTGTTTTAGGGTGTTTTGAAGTTTTTATGGTATTTTAAGGGTTTTTTGGGTTTAAATATTTTTTAGGATTTTTAGGGGATTTAGGGGTTCTATGGGTTTTTATGGGTTTTTGGTATTTTAATGATATTTATGTTTTTTAGTGTTTTTGGGTGTTAAAGGGGTTTTTTGGATGTTCTTATTTTATTGGTTTTTTTGGTCATTTAGTCTTTTTTTCATTCCATTTAGGGTTGTAGGGAATTGTCGGTCATTTAGGGGTTTTATGTTTGATAGGGTTCTTATTGTTCTTATGGGTTTAACGGGGTTTTTTCGGGATTTAGAGTATTTAGTGGTTTTTAATGGTTTTGTGGTTTCTAGTATTTTTAGTGACATAGTTGTGTTTGTGGTTTTTATTGGTTTTGGGGGTTATTTAGTTTGTTGGGGTTTTTTTCATTTGTGGTTTTTTCAATAGTTTGGTTTTATGGTTATTTGGTAGTTTTAGTGTCTTAAATATTTTTTATGGATTTTCTGGTTTTTTATTATTTTTAGGAATTTATGGGCTGTTAGATTTTTTATAGTTTTTAGAGGGATATAGGGGTTTTTAGGTTTTAGGTGTTCTTAGGAGGTTTTGGTATTTTATGTTATTAAAGTATTTTTATGGGTTTTGGGGTTTTTATTGTTTTAGGATATTTTATTTTTCTATATTTTTTGGGGTATATCAGGGATTTTAATGGTGTTTACAGTTTTTAGGGTTTTATTTATTTTTTTGGATTTTATGTCATTTATGGATTTCATGGAATTTTTTGGTGTGTTTTGGGTTCTTTAGTACTGATGGTATTTTTGGTTATTTTAATTCATTGTATGTTATTTTGGGTTTTTTTGTTTTTACGGTCTTCAATGGGTTCGGTAGGTTAGGATCATTTAGGGGTTTTATGGGTTTTGGGGTGTTTATGGGGTTTTAGGGGGTCTGAAATTTTTAGGGCTTGTAGATTTTTTTGTTAATTTACGGGGTTTAAGGGCTCTATTTGTGTTTTAGGGATTTTATAGGTACATTTAGGGGTTTTAATGATTTTAGTTCCCATAAGGGGTTAAATGGTCCTGGAGGATTTTTTTTGTTTTTTGGGGAAATGTTTTTTTTGTTTTAATCTATTTTAGGGTTTTTAGGGTTTCATGATTTTTTGAGGGGTTTTATGATAAATTGGCATTCATAAGTTTGCTATGGGATTGAGGGTTTTTAGGGATTTTTAGGGTTTTAGAGGTTTTTATTGTTTTTATGGGTTTTAGTTATTTTTTTCTTTATTACGGTTTTTAGGTATTTTATGGGTTTGATGAGGTTTTAAATTTTTTTGGGACTTTTATTTGTTTTATGGATTTTAGTGTCTTTAATGGTTTTTACATTTTTTGTTGGGTTTTAAATTTTTTTATGGGATTATGGTCAATTTGGATCATTTAGTGTTTATAATCATTTTATAGGGTCTTTTAGAGTTTTATGTGGGTGTTGGGATTTAAAGGAAATTTTGGGTTTTTTGCATCTTTTAGGGGATTTTGGGTTTTCTAGAGTCATTTAGAGTTTTTATAGTTTTTAGGGTCCTATTGTGTATTTAAGGGTTTTAGGTTCATTTAGAGGTTTTATGATTTTTATGGTCCTTTCAGGTTTTTTGGGTTTTAGGGTTTTTAGGGTCGTATAGGGTAATTATGGTCGGTTATGTATTTTTAATGAGTTTTGGGTCCATTTGGTTTTTTTATTCCAACCATCTCTTAGGATTTTTTATTTTTGTTACGGTATTTTAGGGGTGTTTTGTTTTTTGGTCTTTTATAGTTTTTAGCTTTTTATACTCTTTTAGTGTTAAGGATATTTTTTTTCTTTTAATGGTGTTTTACAGGTTCTGTGTCTTTTTGGGGTTTTATGGTTTTTTTTTAATTTTTATTGTTTTATGTGGTTTTAGGGACATTTGGGGGTTTTATGGATTATATTTTATTTTACTGTTTTGGGAGTATTTTATAGGATTTAAGGGGGTATAGGGTTATTATGGTATTATTATGGTGTTTAGGGGTTTTAGGGGTTTTGTGGGGTTCAATAATTTCACTAGGGATTTTCATGGGTTTATGGTTTTTTATGTTCTTAGGGATTTTAGGGGTTTTATATATTTCATTAATATTAACGGTATTTTTCATTTTTTAGTGTTTTTGGGTTAATGTTGTATTTTTAGTGGTTTCATGGTATATTAGTAACAATATGGTTTCTTAAGATTCTAGGTGTTTAGGGGTTCCTTTAGGTATTTTTAGAGTATTTTGAATTTTTAGGGTTTTTTAGTTTATTTTATTTGTTTATGTTTTAATGTTTTTATGGTTTTTTGGGGGGTTTTGGTTTTCATGGATTACTATAGATTTTAAGGGTATTATGGTTTTTAAAATTTTTAGGTAATATTTTTATTTTTTATATTCAGTTTTGGTTTTCATGGATTTTTTCGTTTATCCAAGATTTTAGAGGATTTGGAATTTTTAGGTTATTTTCTGTTTTTACCGAATTTAAATTTTATTAAAGGTATTTATGGTATTTAGGGTTTTTTAGAGGTTTTAGGGTTTTTTAGAGTTTTTAGGGGTTTTAGAGTTTTAGGGTTTTTATGTCATTTTAGAGATACTAGGATTTTATTGGTTATAAGGAATTAGGGGTTATTGATGTCTTTATGATTTTTTTGAGTTTTTGGGGAAATTAAAGGGGTTTTAGAGTCTTTTACCTTTTATGTATTATTTCGATTTTTTGGGAATTTTTTGGTTTTTGTGATTTTTATTTATTTTTGTGGGGTTTTTTGGTTTTTAGGGTATTTTCATGTTTTTAGGTGCTTATCAATGGATCATAGTTTGTTAGGGTGTTCAGAATTTTTATTGTTTTTAGGGTTTTTAGGGTATTAGGGTTTTTCGTGTTTATTTTTATTTTTAGTGTTTTTAGGGTTTTATTATGGTTCTTAGTTTTTTTATGTTTTTTATATTTTTTCGGTGTTGATGGGATTTTAGGGAGTTTAAGTATTTTTTTTCAATATTTTTTGGTTTAACAGGGTATTCGATATCTTTTAGTTGTTATCTTGTTTTTTGTGGTCTTTTATTATTTTTAAAGTATTATTGGTTTTTCAGTTTTTGGATATTTTTGAGTTTTTTTGGTTTGTCATGAGAATAAAGTGTTTTTTGTGTTTTTAGTGTTTTTATCAATTTTTCATATGTTTAGGGTTTTATGATTTGTAGGATTTTTTTAGATTTTTGGTATTTTTTGTCTTTTATGGTTTTTTGGGTTTTTAGGAGTTTACAGGTTTTTTTGGGTTTTCATAGGGTTTTTATTTTTTTCATGGTTTTTAAGGATAATGTGATTTCTAGGCATTTTAGGTTATTTTAACGATTTTCATCATTTTGGGGTTCTTTTTGGGGGTATTCAATGGTATTGTTGGTTTTTAGTACTTTATCAGGTTTTTTTGGTTTCAGGTGTTTTTATGGTTTTGTGGTTTTTTTGTGGTTTTAGGGGTTTTATGGGTTTGAACGGTTTTTAGGTATTTTTTTAAATCTTTTATAGGTGTTTCTATTAGTGTTTTATTGGGGTTTAGGGATTTTTTAGGGTTTTAGCATATTAATAGTTTTTTAGGTTTTATATGGTTTTTATGCTTTTTAGGGTATTTTGGTCTTGTTTAATGTTTATTATGTTTTTATGGTTTTATAATATCCTCATAGTGTTTTTGTATTTATTTCATTGTTCATGGTTTTTTTTTATATTTTGGTATTTTAGTGTATTAATGCTTTTTTAGAGATTTTATGATTTTTGTTTGTTTTTAGGGTTTGTAAGTATTTGGGGATCTTGGGGGTTTAAACGATTTTGATGGTTGTTTAATGGATTTTATAGTATTTAATTTTTTTCTTATATTTTGTTCTTTAGTTGTTTTATTGTATTTGTTGGTTCTTATTCTCTTTGTGTTAGAGTGGAAATAGGAATTTTACACTATTTTTGGGTGTCTAATGTATTTTTGGGGATTTTGGTTTTTAATATTTTTAGTGTCATTTATTTGTTCTTTGGTTTTATTGGGGATTCAGTATTTTTACATTGTTATACTATGTTTTGCATTTTTTTCAAATTCATTTAGGTTTAGTATATGGTTTTAAGTTCAGTTAGTTTCTTTTAGGAGGTTTTAGATGATTAGGGACTTTTAGTGTGTTTATGGGTTTAGAGTATTTTAGGGTTTTAGGGGGTTTAGAGACTTTTATGGTTTATAGCTTTTACGGACTTTTATGGGGTTTTTAGGGATTTTATTTTCATAATTGTTTTTATAATTTTTAATTCTTTTAGGTATTTTATTGATTTTAGGGTTTTTAGTGTTTTTAATGTTTTTATTATTTTTATGTATTTTTTTAGATTTTCATAGATTTTTTATAGATTTTTATGGGGTTTCGAGTTTTTATTATCTTATATCATTTGATGTGATTTTTAGGTAATTAAAAAAATTTAAGAGTTTTATGATAATTAAGTGTTTTTAGGGTTTCTAAGAGTTTTATGTTTTTTTAAAGATCCTTTAGGTTTATTAGGTTTTGGGGGGATTTTATGGTCTTATGGGATTTAATCTTTTTAGTGACTACGTTTTTTTTTGGATTTTAATGGTTTTAATGT
This sequence comes from Viscum album, assembly GCA_963277665.1. Taxonomy (NCBI): domain Eukaryota; kingdom Viridiplantae; phylum Streptophyta; class Magnoliopsida; order Santalales; family Viscaceae; genus Viscum; species Viscum album. The sequence goes on from OY728120.1 coordinate 1,692,113,280, forward strand.
ATTTTTTTGTTTTTATTAAATTTTAATGGTTTTTTAATTTTGGGGGTATTTAGTGATTTTTATTGTTTTTAGGGGTTTTTAGGAATTTTTACTATATTTTATGGATTTTTAGGGCTTTGGTGATATTAGATTTCCAGGGTTTTCATTGATTTTAGGGTTTTCAGGGGATATAGTGTTACTTATTTCTACAATGTTTTTTAAATTTTATTAGAGATTTTATGATTGTTTAGGGGTATTTAGGGTATTTTTGGGTTTTCAATATTTTAGGGGATTATAGGTTTTTCAGTTGTTTTAGGGTTTTTATAGATTTTTTAGGATTTGTTATTCATTTTCAGGGTTTTAGGGGTTTTATCCATTTTATTAGTTTTTATTTTTGCTTTGTAGATTTTATATTTTTAAATATTTGTAGAGTTTTATGTTGTTTTATGTTTTTTTAGGGTTTTTAGGGGTTTTAAGGATTTTTTTGGTTTTTATGTTGTTTTTATATTTTTTAGATTTTTGTAGTTTTCCAGGCTCTTTAGGGGTTATAGGAATTTTTACGGGATTTATGGTTTTTAGGATTATTTATGAAATTCTTAGCTGTATCTATATAATTTAGGATTTATTCATGTTTATTGGGTTTTAGGGTGTTAAGGGTATTTACATTTTTTGGGTTTTTATAGGGATTTTTAGGGTCATTTTGGGTTTTTACTATTTTATATTCTTTTAATTATTTTGTTTGTATGTATTTTTTGAGGTTTCCAGGTTTTTATAGGTATTTATGGTTTGTTATGGGTTTTATGGGTTATAACTATTTTTTAGTGTTTTAGAGAATTAAAGGATTCTTTAAAAAAATGGGGTTTTATAGGTGTTTTTAGGATTTTCTGGGTTTTAGGGTCTTTAGGTATTTTTCGGGGTATTCAGTGTTTTTTATTCTTAGATTTTGAATACTTTCTCATGGGCTTTTAGTGTTTTTATGGGTTTTCATAGTCTTTAGATCATATTTATGGTGTGATTAGTTTATGGGGGATTTTAGGGGGTTTGAGGTACTATTTTTGTTTTTCAAGGGTTTTAGGGTTTTATATGGTTTTTAGAGGGTATGGTTTTTTATTTATTTATTTATTTTAGATTTTTAATGTTTTATAGTTTTTTAATAGTTATTTCATTTTTCGGTGTTAGTAGGGATTTTTAGGGTTTAACAGTTCAAATTATTTTTAGAGGTTTCTTTGGGTTTTAGGGCTTTAGGGTCCTTTTAAAGGTTTTGAGGAGGTTTTAATGATATTTAAGGATTTTATGAATTGTGGAGTGTTTTTATGTTTTTAGGGTTTTAAGGGTTTTAGGGATTAAGGGTTTTTTAGTGGGATTTTTCAGTTATAGGGGTTTTATGGGTTTTTATAGTATTTAGTGGGTTTTAGTATTTTAGGGTTTTTAGGCCTTTAGTGTTTTTAGATTCCATTTAGTGTTTTATGGTTTTTATCATTTTGTAGGTATTTGATGTTTTTTTGATTTTATATTGGGTTTTGGGTTTATTTGTATTTTATCAAGTTTTTTATTTAGGATTTTCATATTGATTCTATAGTTTTTTAGAGTTATTTTGGGATTTTAATGATTTTTAGAGTTTTATGGCGTTTTATGATTTAGAGATACTTTAATATTCTGTGGGGTTTTATGGACTTTTTGGGTTATAGGTGTCTTATGTTTTTACAGGTTTTATGATATTTTTGGGTTGTTTCATAGTTAATAAGTTTTTTTACGGTTTTCAATGTTTTTAGAATTGGGTGGGGGGTGTTTGATGGGTTTTAAAGTTTTTTTGGTTTTTAGAGTCTTAGTGGTTTTAAGACTTTTTTTATTATTTTTTATAATTTTATGGGTTTTTGTGGCCTCTTAATGTATTTAAGGTTTTTATGGAATTTTTAGGGTTTTATGGTCTTTAAGGGGGGTTTTGGGTTTTTAGGTTTTCCACGGGATTTTTGGGGTTTTAGGTTTTTTAGTTGATTTTTGGATTTTTTGGGATTCTTAAGATATGTTATGTCCTTTTAGGGGTATTATGGTTTTAGTGTAATTTAGAAATATATATTTTTTTGTTTTTAAGGTGTTTTTTCGTTTTAGGGGTTTTTAGGGCTTTAGATTTTTTTAGGATTTAGTGTTTTATGGTTTTTAAGATTTTTTAGAAATTTAGGATTTTTATGGGGGTTTCATTTTTTATATTATTTAGGGGTTTAGTGGAGTTTTATGTTTTAGTGTTTTACCTATTTTGGGTGTAATGTGATTTTTTATTAGTGTTTTCTGGTTTTTATGTTTTTTTGAGTTTCTGGGATTTCAAGTGTTTTTATTTATTTTATATTTTTTACTAGAATTAAATGATTTAGAGGTTTTAGGGTTTTAATATTTGTAGGTGTTTTAGGTTTTTTTATTTTTTTAGGCATTTGAGGGTTTTAGTGTTTTTTAGTGTTTATTATATTGTTTGGGTTTTTAAATTTTTTTAGGTTTTTAGGGGTGTTATAGTTTTTTCTTGATTTTATCCATGTTTTATGTTTTTTAGTTTTTATAATTATTATTAGTTCTTATATTTTTTTGATTGTTTTATAGTTTTATGGGTTTTTAGGTTTCAAGGGTTATTCGGGTAATTTAGGTGTTTTAGAGGTTTTCATGTTTTTTTGATCATTTAGTGTTTTTGTGTTTTAGCTGCTTTTATGATTTTTTGTGTTTTTAAGGGTTTTTAGGTTTTTTAGGTTTTGGGGGGGTTTTAGGATTTTTTAGGGTTTATATATTACTTATAGGTTTTTGTATTTTGAAGGGTTCTTAAGGTTTCCAATGATTTGAGGATTTTTAGGGATGATTCGGGGTTCCTAGGGTTTTTTGGGATTTTACTGGGTTTTATAGATTATAATGTTATTGTGAAATTTTAGGGGTTTTAGTTATTTTTATGTTTTTAGGGATTCATTAATATTTTTTTGTTTTTAGGGTCAATTATTGATTTTATAGGATTTTTATGGTTTTGTTTTTTTTTTTTGGTTTTTGAGGGTTTTAAGGGGGGTTTAGGGGTTTAAATGTTCAGGGGGGGTTTAATTTTAGGGTTTTTATCGGTTTTAAGGATCATTATGGTTTTGTGATTTTTTTGGTTATTTGAATTGTTTTTGTATTTTTGGGTTTTTTGTGTTTGTAAGCAATGAAGGTGTGGGATCAAGCATAGTAGGTCCCCCAAACACATTAACAAAAAGATAATGAAAATAATTTCAAGGACTGTTTACAATGATGGGTCTGTAGTTCACCTTTCAAATCTGAGTCCATAGAGGATGCCCAAAATTGTGGGGTGAAAAAGAAAACATCAAGCTCCTTTCCATAACTTAAATCATTTAGAGGACATCTACCACTGAGATTGCATCCCAATACGTATGGATGACATTGACAGTGAAGTACAAGGAGTAGTTGAGACACTCAATCCAGTGTCGGAGAAATCACCAAAAACCTCTCATTGATTTGTTATTTAGGGCCCCGACCACTGACATCATGTTTTATTTGATCGATAATATCTTCTGATAAATTTGGACCACCATATTTACCGCCTTCACCATTTCCTAGAATTTCACCTCATACACACATCCATTTCTGTTGAATTTGAAAAATAACAATTTCAAAAATCCCATTTGTGTGAGAATGACACTAGCACACCCTTAGGTATCAGGTGCACCCGAGGCTATGCCATCAACATTGGTCCTAATCCATGATGGAATCGGGGGAATCCATGAATAAGCATCAACACATGTGGCTTTTTTCTCCTTCTAGACACTTCGAACATACACAAATAATTAAATAAGTGAAATCATTAGTTATTGAACAGGTTTGGATGCAAGACACCACATGGAAAACAATATTGATTTCCAAAACTCCACCACTCATGGGTTTAATTTCTTTTGGGTTTTAAAAGTTTTATGGTATTAAGGTTTCTTAGGAGTGTTTTTTGTTTTTAGGGGTTGACCAATTTTAGGGTTTATAGGGTTCAATGGGTTTTTTTGGTGGTTTAAGGCCAATTAATGATTTTTTTGAGTAATAAAGGGTTTTTAAGATCATTAAGGTTATTAGGGTTTAATGTTTTTATTTTTTTCAGGGTTTTTAAAATTTTTATTGGTTTTTAATTATTTACATTTTTTATAGGTTCTAGGGGGTTTTAAGTGTTTTAATTTTTTTTTGGTTCATAAGGGGTTTTTTGGGTCTTTTAGAGATTTTATGGGTTCAAGGTTTTTTAATATCATTAGGTTTTATGGATTTTAGTTGTATGATGTCTTTATGTATTTTACAGTATTTATGGGTTCTTAGATATTTCAACGATTTTGGGGGTATATGGTTTTTAACATTTTTAGGTGTTTTGGGGTTTTTATGGTTTTATGGGATTTTCATGGGTTTTATAGTTTTACGGTTTTCAAGATTTTTTTTATTTTTTTGGTATTTTTATGTGATTTCTAGAATTTTAGTCTTTGGGGGGGTTAACGAGATTTTTGATATAAGGGTTTTTAGAGTGTTTTGGGTTTTAGGTTTTTTTATCATTTTGGAAGCTTTTAGTGGCTTTTAACAGTTTTTAGTGTTTTTGGCATCCAAGTGATTTTTTATTTTTAATATTTTTAGTGTTTTTATGGATTTAATATTTTTTAGTTTTTTATAGTGTTATTTTGTGATTTTCCGGTGTTTTAAGAGTTTTTAGAGTATTTAGTGAATTTGAGTATTTTGAAGTATTTTAGGAGTTTTAGGTGGTTTATTTTAATTTATTGGTTTTTGGTATTTATGGGATTAATGCGTTTTTAGATTTTATGGATTTTTATGATTTTTTTGTGTTTAAAGGATTTTATGATTGTTTTAGTGTTTTATATTGTTTTTTAAGTTTTTAGGATTTTTAGGATTTTTAGTTTCCATTGTATTTTTTTGTGTTTTTCATCATTTTATAGTGTTTTAATATTTTTAGGCATTTATGGTGTTATTGAGGTCTCTTTTGTTTTTTAGTGTTTATGGCCATTCAGAGTTTTTAGGGTGTTTTTGTATTTTTTTTATTGGGACATTAGTGGTCTTATGGTATTTTTTATTTTTTATTTTCGGTATTAAGGGGTTTTATCCCTTCTTGGTGTTTTAGTATATTTTAAGGTTTTTATGGGAGTTAATGGTTTTTATGGTTTTTATATTTTCTAGGGTTCTTATGGTAATAAGGGGTTTAGGTTTTTTATGGTTTTCGGGTGGCTTTGGGTTATTATAATTTTCAATTGGTTTTAATGGATCTTCATTGCATTAGGGGATTTTTTTAGTTTAAGGCTTATTTAGGGGTTTTATTATTTTATGGGTATTTTTAGTTTATATGATTTTTTTTCTATTTTTCATGGTTTATGGTGTTTTGTGGGTTTTTTGATGGGTTTGTATGGTGTTTAGTTTATTTATGGTATGGGGTAGGTTTAGTTTTTTTAATGGGTTTTTTGGGGATCGAGGGGTTTTATGTTTTCAGGGTTTAATGTGTTTTATAGGATTTTAGGGATTAAGGGGGTTCTAGGGTTGAATGTGTTTTTAGAGATTTTTATGGGTTTTAGTTTTTTATGGTGTAAGTTTATTTTTAGGGTTTTTGTCTTTTTATTGTATTGATGGAATTTTTGGGTTTTTATATTTCATTAGGTTTTTAGAGGATTTAAGTTGTTTTTATGGGATTAAATGGGTATGTTATTTTAGGGTTTTGTGGACCACTAGGGGTTTTGGAGGGTTTTATATTTTTCGTGGGTTATTTAGGTTTTTAGTGTTTTTAGGGTTTCAGTTTCATTTCACGGTTTTATTGTTTTTAGTGTTTTTTGTGTTTTATATTATTTATATATTTCATTGTTTTTAGGGTTTTCTATGGGTTTATAGTTTTTTTATTTGTTTATGGTTTATTTAGGTTTTTATGTGTTTTTAGTGTTTGTAGTGTTTTAAGTTTTTTTTGGGTTATAAGGGGTTTGTATTATCTCTTGGGTTTTTAGGATTTCTGTGGGATTATAAGGTTTTTTTGTCTTTATAAGGTTTGATATATATTTTTAGGTTATTACGATTTTCCTATGGGATTTTAGTTTATTAGAGTTTTCTTGGGGGGGGTTGGATTTTGTTGTTTTTATTTTATTTTTTTCGTTATTTGGATATTTTAGGATTTAAAAGGATTTATGTGGGGTTGTGTTTTAATGTATTTTTTTTGGTTTTTTAATGTTTATTTTTAGTTTTTTGGGGTTTTATAGTTTCTAGTTGTTTTAGGGGTTTTCTAGTTTTTATAGATAATACTATAGTTTCCATGTTCTCATGGTTTTTTAGGCTAATAGGTTTATATGGTTTTTATGTTGTATGAGTGTTTTTAATGATTTTCTGGGGATTTATATTATTTATATTATTTATTTCTTTTTGAGGTAATTTTATTTATTTTTATGTGTATTTGGGTCTTTTCTATTTTAGGCATTTATGATCTTTTATGGTTGTTAGTGTTTTTAGAGTTTTTAGTGTTTTAAAGGGTCTTTTAATAGAGTTTAGTCGTTTCAGGGGTCCTATTGGTTTTTATGGGTTTCAATGGAATTTTAAGAATGTTTTATTTGTTTTTATTTTTAAGGGTTTTTAGGTGTTTTTGGAATTTATGAGTGTTTTATGGTTTTTAGGATTCATTTAGGATTTTTAGGTTTTTTACATCTTTTTAGATATTAATGATCTTAATAGTTTTCATGGGTATTTGGATTTTCATGTATTTAGAGTTTATAGGGGGTTGGGTTTAATGGTTGTTTTTGGGTTTTGGGTTTTTTTTAGGGTTTTTAGGGGATTTGGGTTTTTAAGGTCTTAGGTTTTCTAGCTATTTTAGGGGTACTTATTGGATTTTGGGATTTTAAATATTTTTTGGTTTTTAGTGGGGTTTAATATTTTGTTAATTTATTATGGTTTTAGGATTTTATTATTATTATAGGGTATAATGGTTTTTCTATTTTTTTGGGTTTTGGGTTTCTAAAATCAATTTATGGTTTTTAGGGTCTTTTGGTGTTTTAGATTTTTTTAGCGTTTCTCGGATTTTTATGGTTTTTTAAGGTTGTATTTTTTTATGGTTATTTTAGTTTTTTAGCGATTTTAGAATCTTTTATGTTTTTTTTGGGTTTGATAGGGGTTTAATGGAATTTTGAGTTTTCTGGGGATAAAGGTTTTTAAGTGGTTCTTAGTAATTTTTTAGTTTTTTTATGTATTTAGGGGTTTTGGGATTTTAATTTATTGTAAGGTTATTATGGGTTTTAATGGTTTTTTGTGTTTTTAGTTATTTTGATGGTTATAGGGTTTCTCTTTTGGTTTAGGGAGTTTTTAGTCTTTTTTTGGTTTTAGGATTTGTTGGGGATTTCTTGTGTCTTTAATTATTTGTAGGATTTTTAGGTGTTCTAGGGGTTTTAATGCCTTATAAGAAGTTTTACGGATTATTTTTAGTTTTTAAATGTTTTAGGGATATAATTGGTTTAGTTTGTCTTATGGTTTTTATTTTTTGATTGATTTTTAGAGTTTTTTTTGTTTTGGGGGTCTTAATTTCATTATGGTTTTTAGTTTTTTGATGGTTTTTTATAATTTCTATATGCATTATAGTTTTTCAGATTTTTTTAGGGATGTTTTTTTTGGTTTTAGTGTTTTATATGGTTTCAACAGTTTATGTATTTTTAATATTTTTTCGGCATTTTAGTTTTTTTATTTTTTTTTTATTTTAGGATATTTTTTTCATGGTTTTTATGGATTTCATTTATTATTATAGTTTTTTGCGTTTTATGGGATTTTGGGTTTTTTGTATTTTAGGTTTTTAAGGTTTTAAGTGATTTTATGTGGTTAATAGTTTTTTTTGGAGTGTTATCATTTTTAATGAATTTTAGGGTTTTTTGGTTTTTTGGGTTTTAGGGGTTTATATGTTTCTTAGTGTTTTCTGGTTTATTGGGTTTTAGGTATTTTAGCAATTTTTATGCTTTTATTTTATTTTATATATTCTAGTGGTTATTTTTTAATTAATGTGATTTTAAAGTATTTTATCTTATTTAATAATTTTTTATGTTTTTTGGGTTTTTAGGGATTTATTGGGATTTTCATTTTTTTAATCTTTTGACGGATTTAATTTTTTTTTTAGGATTTTCAAGATTTTTTTCTTTTTTTATTGTTTTCATAAATTTATATTTATTTTTTTGGGTTCTATATTTTTGTTGGACTTTAGTATTTCTTATATTTCTTTGGGGATTTAATGTTTTTTATGGGATTTCGGGATTTTCAGTTATTTATAGGGTTTTCATAGTTTTTTTAGATTATTTATGGTATTTATTGTATTTATTGTTTTTAGGGGTTTAAAGGTACTTAGTGGTTTTTAAGGTCTTTTATGAATTTTTTATGGTTTTATGTACTTTTATGTGTTTTTAGATATTTTAGAGGTTTTCAGGGTTTAGGATTTTAATGGGTTTTAAGGGTTTTAGTATTTTTAGGGGTTTTTCGGTTTTTTATTATTAGTCTCTTTTTAGGGTATTTTGTGTTTTAAGGGTTTGTGTTGTTTTAAGGTTTTTATTTTTTTGGGATTTTAGTTTTTTAGGTATTTAGGTCTTTTTGGGATTTTATAGTTTATTTTGGTCTTTTAGGTGTATTTTAGTGTTCTTATATATTTAATAGTTTCAAGCGTTTTTATAGTATTTAATAGGGTTTAGGGTTTTATTGGGTTTGTTAGTGTTCATTTAGGGTTTTAAGTTTTGGTTTGTGTTTTAAATAATTTTATGGGTTTTTATTGTTTTTATGGGTATTGAGGTTTTTTATATATTTTTTGGGGTTTTCATGTTTTAAGGTTTATATTAAGGTTTCTTAATTGTTTTTGTTTTTTAGTATTTTCAATTTTTTTTATTATTCATATAGTGTTTTGGATTTTTCAAATTTTAAGATTATTTTATAGGTTTTTGGGTTTATTGTGGATTTATGGGGGTGTATGGGTTTCTAGGACTTTTAGGATTTTTATATTGTTTTATGAGTTTCTAGTGATTTTTATGTTTTTATGGTTATTTTAGTTTTTTTATTTCTTTTTTAGTAGTTCTGTGTATTTAGTGGGTTTTCGGTGTTTAAGGGTGTTAATGGGGTCTTAGGGTTTGTACTGTTTTTATAGAATTTTAGGGTTATTAACGAAATTTATATTTCTTAGGAGTTTATAGTTTTTATCATTTTAAGGGGTTTTATGGGCTTTAGGGGTTTAGGGAGTTTTATGTTTTTAGGGTATTAAATTGGTTGTTTATTTTTTAGGTTTTTTAAGATTATTATGGTTTTTATTCATTATAAAGAGTTTTATGGTTTATAGTGATTAATGGATTCATTAGGATTTATGGGTTTAGCATGTTTAGGGTGTATTTTGTATTTTATTGGGTTTATAGACTTTTAGTATTTGTGAAGGGGGTATAGTTTTTTAGTTTTATTTGGTTTTTAGAGTTATAGGGTTTTTAGGTGGCTCTTGAGTTTGTAGGTTTTTTATAGTTTTAGAATGTTTTGATGGATTTTTAGTTGTTTTGAGGTTTTCTCAGTTTTATAACTTTTTAGTATTTTTTTGGTTTTTTGGGTTCTTAATATTTTTTATTGTTTTTAAGGGATTTTTGGGGGGGTTTTTTTGGTTTTAGGTTTTTTAGTTTTTATGGATTTTACATTTTTAGGATTTATCTTGTTTTTAAATGTTTTTTATGGATTTTTGGTTTTCGGGTTTTATGAGTTTTAGGGAATTTCGTTTTTTTGTTTAATTTATGTTCTTTAATGGTTTGTTAAGGTAATTTATAGTTTTTATGGTTTTCTGGTTTTAGTAAGTTTTTTGGTTCTTTTGGGGGGTTTGAGAGTTTTTATTTGTTCTTTTATGGGTTTTATTGGTTTCAAGAAGGTTTAGGTTTTTATATGTTTTTCTATGTGTTTATGGGTTGTTAGGTAGATTGGTGTTCTTTTAGAGTTTTAGGGTTGTTAGGATCATTTAGGCATGTTTATGTGGTTTTAGGGGATTTAAGGGTTTTTAATGTTATTTAGGATTTGAATGATTTATTTGGTCCATTTGTAATTTTTTGTGTTTTTTTATTTCATATATGTTGGTTTTTTATTTTATCATTGATTGTGTTTATATTTTTACATTTTTTAAGGGGATTTTATATTTTTAGCATTTTTTTATTTTTAGGGGTTATATAGTTTTTAGGAATTTTTAGGTGTGTTTATGGGTCTTACAGGTATAGTGTTTTGGCATATTATATATGTTTTTAGTTTTAGGATATTTTTTTAGCATTCTATGTGTTTTGAGGACTTTTATGGGTGTTGGGGATTTTTAGATTCTTTTAAGGTTATTTAGGTTTTAGGAGATTTTGGGGTTTTGTTGGATTACATGGTTTTGAAGGGTTTAAGTTGGTTTTTTTAATTTATGGTGGTTTGGGTTCTAATTCATTTTAGTGGATTTTATTATTTCTAGGTTTGTTTTTGATTTTTAGAGTATTTTAGTGGTTTGAGGAATTTTAGGTTTAGTTAGGGTTTTTTTAGTTTTTGAGGACCTTTATAGTTTTGTGGTTTATTGATTCTTTTAGGGTTATAGGGTATTTTCTGTCATTTTAGTGGTTTTTATTGTTTTTATGACTTTTTTGTTTTTATGGTTTTTAGAATTTTATTTTTTAGGGGTTTTGGGGTCCTTTCGGAGTTTTAATCTTTTACTATATTTAGGGTTATACGATCATTTATGGGGTTTTGAGGGGTATTATGGGATTCGAGTATCTTAGGGTTTTTATGGTTTTTATGTATTTTTGGGTTTTATTGGGTTTTTATTGGTTGATAGGGGTTCCTTAGGGGTTTTATATGTATTTTTTGGATTTTATGGTATCTAGGGGGTTTTAGAAGATTTATGAATTCAATGGGTGAATATTTATAGCTTTTTAGTGTATTTTATTTTTTTGGGTCTCTAAAGGTCTTATGGATTTTTAGTGGTTTTAGGTTTTACATGTTTTTTGGTTTTTAGGGTTCATTGAGGGATTGTTTGGTTTTTCAGGTTTTAGTTTTTTTAGTTTTTTCAGGATTTATTAGTATTTTAAATGGTTTATGGGGTTTTTTGGAATTGAATTTTAAAGAATTTTCGAGTTTCTAAGGGTTTAGGGTTTATTACATTTTTGGGGAATTGTTAGGTTTTTAGGTGTTTTAGGGGTATAAGGGGTTTTTGTGATTCTAGGGATTTTCATGTCTTTTTTAGGTGTTTTATTGTTTTTATAGTTGTCTAGGTGTCGAAAGACTATAAGGTGTTTTATGGATTTTTTGTTGGATTCATAGTTTTTGTGGTGTTTAGTGTTTTTTAGAGTTTGATGTAGTTTTTTTGTTTTCTATAGATTATATGATTTTAGGGGTTTCAATTTTTTTGATGGTTTATTTCATTTTATGAATTTGATGTGTTTTTGTGTTTTTATTGAATTCAAGGATTTTGATGTATTTTAGTGGAATTTATAAATGTTTTTTTAATATAAGGGTGTTTCATTATAGGTTTCTCGGCCACGAAATGCCCAACGGCTCCGTATACAATGATTCATGGACCTGCTTTCTAAAGGCAGGTGTCTGCCGAATGGTCTGACCAACGACTCTTAAAAACTCACATTGGTCGAGAGGATGGGATGTCGGGCTCATCGCACCCTTTTGGGGGGAAATTATTGCCTGTTCCGGGACTCTCTTATAGATTTAATACGTATTCATATGTTTGCGAATCTTTGGTTTATACCCAAACATAGTATCCACAGATTTAACCTTGGTGGGCAATGGTAAACTAGACGTAGGGGTTCAGAATCATTTATGCCCGAGTTTTACCATCCCTCGTTGGATTAATGACCCTGATGGCCAGGAACTCGCTTGAGGCGGTACTAGGAGTGGCGAAGTGAACTGACGTAGAGATGGTCGGATCGACCGGCTGTTGGGCTTGAACCTCAGGGAGGCTTCCTACGTACCCTGCATAGGAAACAGGGATCAAAGTCCACGTAGTTCGGATAGGTGTCAGGGAACCAACGTGAAGAGAGACCAGGTGGTCCGATGGGTGGTGGGCTTGAACCTCATGGAGGCATCCTACATACCCTGTCTAGGAGGCATGGATCAAAGTCCACGTAGTTCACATTAACAATTTAACGTCATGCTGGACGGGGTCATACAGTTTAACGTCATGTTAGACGAGGGTGGAACTCGACGTGAAGAAACGACCGAGTGGTGGGCTTGAGCCTCGTGGAGGATTCCTACGTACCATGCCTTGACATGGATCAAAGTCCCCGTAGTTCTCTTTGGCTTGGGGAATACACTCTGAGGAGGCCCAGAATTATGGGTTGGGGCTTACACTTTGAGGAGGCCCATGATGTTGGTAAACTGACGTGAATGGGGGTCAAAATGAGCCGTTGTTGGGCTTGAACCTCGAAGAGGCTTCCTATGTACCCCGCCTAGGAATAAGGGATCAAAGTCCATGTTGTTCGGATTGGCTTGGGGATTACGCTCTGGGGCACCCCAACATGATGGATTGGGGCTTACACTCTGAGGAGGCCCATAATAGGATTTCATGGTCGATTCTTACTCTAATCCCACATGAGTCATGCTCGGTGTGAGAAACAAGAGGTAGTAGGGACCAGACAATCACGTCACGAAAGGTGTGTCCGTGAGAAGTGGAATGGAGCTTACGCATGAGGGCAGCCCAAGGTGATGAATTGGGGCTTACACTCTGAGGAGGCCTGGAAGGTCGGGGATTACTCTGATATGGACGCCTGGGGCGAAAAAGCCCAGTGGGAGAGGCAAAGGGGGTGCTCATGTTCCCGTCTCCTCTCTTGCAGTGCATGAGGGCTTCCTTCTGATGGGTATTTTACCATCTTCGAGGAACCCTTAGTAAGTGGAGGGGAAAAAAGGGATTCTCGAACTCAGACTCCACATTACCGTGGGAATGTGAACCCAGGAATGTTTCGGGAATCTCCTCAAGGGTTGTGGAAAAGATTTTGCCCATGTTTACCATGGGTATGTGAACACAAAATGGCGTGTTGATGCACCTGAAAGTTATACCATGAGGATCTAGAGGCTCTAGTGGAGGCCTCGGCTCAGGGCCAATGAATAGGCCAATGAGGGAGTCGTGGAGGACCTGGATGGATCAGAAGAATTTTACCTGGCTCTGGAAATGAAAACACTGAAGTATTTGGAGAGCCACCGAGAGGTATGGGTGGGGGCGCCCTTCGCGTGGGGAAGTGCCACGCGGCTGGAGAAGTCGTCTGCAAACCAGGGTGGTCCGCAGACTAATTGGTGTCCCGCGATCCAGGGTGGTTCGCGGCTTCGCGTTCAATCCACAAACCATGGTGGTTCACGGGTTCGGGCTCAATCCTCGAACCAGGGTGGTCCATGGAGGATTCCAGGTGGGCAGCGGTGGCCAAGCGTAGCCCCGATCAGAGGCATGTCGGTCGGGGTTTCACCCGCTGAGGAGGGTTCTTCACAGTACGACGGATGGGAAAAAGGCATAAACTACCGGGTTTGTGGGGAAGTCATCCACGAAAGGGGTACGGTTCGTTGTTCTCCTTTTTTTTAGGTTCATGGTTCAGAATATTATTATATGTTTTCCCATTCCTTCTTAATTCATATACCTGCTGTAGTTCGCGGGTGGGAATTTTGCTGTTTGCGAAATTCGAAGCCTTCATTCAGCCGATCTCCTTCCTTCGAATCCGATTCCAGTTCTCCAATCCTTATCTTATTTCTCCCTTGGTAACCATTTATAGAGTGGGGAAAGGAATGTATTTGTGGCCATAAAACACCTTTTGCGGAGGCCCATAACCAAATACCCAGTTCACAGCTGACTTGGTCAATCAGCGATTCGCAGTGGGTATTGATCGCTACCCTCCTCCGTGAGGCGAACACAGGGCGTGCTCCGCAGCTGTGGAGGGTTCCGCCTCCATTCCATGAACAACAGAAGGTGTGGCTTAAGTCGGTCGACGCGGTCCGTGGTTGGGGCGGTTCGTGACGGTGAACCGGATTGGCATCCATACTACCTTGTGACCGTGGATCCTCTCCGCCTCCATTTCGCGAACGACAATGGTTCGCGGAGGGGGTGCCTCACGACATCTGTCCATGTTGTGCTTCCCGGGACCGGTTCGTGGACCGTTCCTTTGTGTCTCCTCTTTGATTATTTTCCCCCAATTCATTTTGGGGGATTCTGGGTAAAATTTACTTTTCGGATTTTCAAGACCCTACAAATGCCCCCCATCAGAATGGGGTCTGATCAGAATGAAGAGGAGACCATTCCGATGCGAAGAGGTTCTGAAACTGAGATGTTTTGTGGTAGAAAGGTGGACCGGGTAGGGGACCACGCCTATAAATATGGGGAGCCGTCACTTGTCCTTTACCGAATTCTTTGCGAAACCAGATCTCCTTCGCCTCTGCGTGTTTTCTCTTTCACGAAGTGCCTCGTCCGCGAACTGGAAGAAACTTCCGTGAACCATTTCTTCTTCGTGGTCTCATTCATCCACGAACCAACTTTCCAACTGCGAACCATTACACATAATTAATTAAAAAGTAAGTGATGACGAGTTTCAGAGGAACTTGCTTCGTGGTTTCGATGCTCTACTGAATAAACATCTCTTGAACATTAAAAAGTATATGAATATTCTGAATGAACCTGGGATTGAATTTTCGCGGAGTGACTTGGTTCGTAGTTTCCTGGAGAATGCTCCGTGGGCCAGGGCTTGGCGAACTGATTTCACGAAGGGCTGGTTTGCAGAATGATCTCATCGCGAACCATCCTCCAAGGCCTCCTTGTAGATTTGGTTTTGAAGGATCTTAGCCATTCATTTGGGTTATTATTGTCGAGATTTTTATTCCACTTATTGTGAAAGGAGAAAATATGGTTCCCCGTCGTTCTGACCCGAGGCCTGCTGCAGAGCCCCTCTCAACTGCCTCAGAGAGACATTCGTCTATGATTCGCAGAGTGGAGAGTATAATAGTGGACCCTAGCTGGTCCATCATTCCTGATGATGGTGCATTGATGAACCTGCTCTCTCTGGAGCTTCTGAGTTATCCATTATCTAATCAGATCCCGCTCAACAACTTCGGTCTCAAGGACGACGTCCCTATCCCCCCTACATTCATAGGTCTCCCTTCTCCTTTCCACGAAGGGACTTCAAAATGCATTCTGGAAACATTACCCAATCCGGGGAGATAATCTCTAATTTTAGTCCGAAAGACACGTCTTTTTTGAGGGGCTCTATATGGACCCAAAGCGATCCGTGCACTCAAGACTTTTCTCAGAGAGCTATCCTTAAGGACTACCCTTCTATTATTAATCATGCTCGAAGGGATCCTGATGCGGGGTGGGTTCCCAGGTGGGATCTTCGGTCCTTTGGTCTCTTCTCAAATGACTGGGCTCGGGCTTTCTGGGTCCATCACCACTGTTGGGAGTCTCCTGATTCCCTGGAAGCTGTCAACCTATACTCGGCAGTGTGGGTTTCCCAATTTGCTCTCTACCTGCCGTCTTTGATCTTGTTCGACCTGTTCAGTCCCTACTGTTGAAGTACTATTACTTTCCACCTTGCCCATAGTGATGTTGTCATCAGTCTGTGGGACATCTACTAGATAGGAGGTCTGTCGATTGCTGGCGAGATGTATTACGAATTTTTTCCCACACCCGATGCATGGGACGACATTGAATAGGTGCCTTTATAAGAGAAAGAGATGTTGACCATAAAGGAGCAGTCATTGGGTCAGGCCTTGCGTGCCCACTCGCTTATTATTTATAGCATTTGGATAGTGTTATTTCTGAACACCACCGGTCCTACGCCGAAGATTAAGCATCATAGGACTCATCCTTCCCAGTAGTCACGAACCATTCAAGGGTCATACTGGGAGGTTCTGGAAGCAGGCGACTACCTATCATGGGGTTACAAGGTGTGCCCCGGTGTGTCGACTATGCTCCGATTGGCAGGTCTGTTTGTAATGTTTTTTAGCATATGGCTATTTCCTTCCCAGAATGTTAACCATGGTGTCTAGACCTGCACTTTGATGATGTTGGCCGAGTTAGCAGAGGGCCTCTTAGAGAATTTAGTCGCGCCCACTTTGTCATGTATCTACGAGCTACTGGGCCACATGCAGGTGGGTGGGTCACCCTACCGTCTAAGTGGTCCATTTCAATTTTTGGGTGGCTGGGTGGTGGATCACTGCCGCTATTATAACTATCGTTACAACACGGCCATCCCGCTTCCTACCTTTCGGCCTACCCTACGGGATATAGGCAGAGTTTTATAGAAATATCTCATCTCTTGTGAATTCCTCGAGCTCCTGAGCAACTTCTCCCTATTCATCATCAATCCCTACCCCATCCATTCTAGCGTCTTAGTTGACAACTGTCGGGCGAGCTTGGAGGAGCGCTCTTACATGGTCTCCCTGCGGGACGGGTTTCTGTCTGCACGAATTGACGACGTGTCTTTGTGTGAGATGTATGTCCCGTATCGCTTTTCACTCCAGTTTGGGTGCATGCAATTGCAAGCTTCCCTTCCCCCTCCTCAGGCCCAAGGAATTCATCTAGCCATACTTCATCAGTGGTGGCTGATGCTGACGTAGGAGGGATCTGACGCAAGCATTCCCCTACCTAATACAGGTGCGGCTGCTGGACATTCCCTGTAATATGCAAAGACATGTGTAAAATACTATCCTAACGGGATCCTAAGGAAGACTGTCCGGAAGGCTCCCAAATCAGGAGGTATGGTGGTTGTTGTGTCCACTACATCTTCCTCATCTGTTTCAAGGGAGGACCGACTAATGGCTTGCAGATCAATGTGATTTAGAGAACATTCCTCTCCCGACCCTGTGGTGGCCGCAGTATGAGAATGTTCATCATTCTTGTGCATGGATGAGGACAACCCTGTGGTTTCGGATCCCAGTGAGAGCATACTAGAGGTTCTGCCAGTCGATATCGGGCTTAGCAACTTGGTCCCCAAGCCTGAACCAGGGTTAGGAGCTCCAGATTTTCCAACATCGGAGCCAACTTCTAGTGAACACATGTCCGCGTGGGCTGCCATGCCAGAAATTAGTCTCGTGTTGCCTAGAGAGTATACCAAAGATCCTCGCATCATGGCGGACCATAGGGTAGTGCGCAGGTGGGCCTGGCCCCAAATCTGTGAGATCATCACCAAAACCCCCTTAGCCGAAATGGAAACGAAAAACGAAGCTCTTCGTCAGCTCTTCCTAGGTTTGGGGTCGGGTGGCTTTGACTATCGTCCCTTCCATTCTCTTGCTTGCCATGTTGTCATGGCCCGCAAGGAAGCTGTCAGTAGTGAATGCATGCTCGATCACTTCGAGACCACTCATTGTGGGGCCCGAACCTTGGTGGAAACCACAACAAATCTTCATCAACTGATGGCACGGGAGGCGATCTCCCGAGATCATGTGTCCATCCTATCCTCCGAGTTGCATGCATGTGAGGAACGAGTCGCGATGCTGAGGGATTAGTTATCGGCTATGACTGGCCATCTTGAAGTAACCAGGAAAGGGATCAATGATCTCCAAACCGCAGTGGAGCATATCTGTCCGGTGGCTGAGGCTGAGACCAGGGAGAAGGAAGTGTTGGAACAATCATGTGACGGCCTTCGCCGTGCAGTCGCTGATCTGGTGGGGAGAGCAAGTCATGCTCCTTTAAAACTATCAGAGCTACTTTTTTCCCCTGTTTCACTTACCCCTCTATCCCCCTTTCTTTTTTGTATAAAGGAGAGACCCCATCATTGTGGACGTCCTCTTTTCTCATCTTCTGAATAAAATACAGTCTCCATCAATCACTCGTTGCTGTCGAATTTTATTGTTACTTAGAACAATTGTTGTGAAAAGAACTATTCACCGAATCAGAACTAATCATTACTCAGGAAAACAAGCTCTAATTTTGGCATGGACCATTGGATCCAGCTAGCATAGTCTGTCTATTGCTAGGGTTTTATAGGAAAACCCTAAAAACCGTTTTGCCTTTTTCTTCTTTTAATGACTTGATTTTTCCTGGGCCCATTAATGTGGACCCAGTGGGTATAACCCGCCTTTTTCTTGGGTTGCCCTTTTCGTTTTTTTGGCCTAACAGGATTTGTGCCTCTTTCTTATGTGAGCGGTGTAAAGTCTCGCCGACAAGACTATCTTTACTGATGTTTTAGGTCGAACAGCTTTGACCAAATAAGGTGGGGAAAGTGCCAAAATAGGGTTCAACTAAATAAAAATGCCATAATTTCCTTTCAGACGCACATGGGGGGAAACATATTTGGATTTGAGCGTCATGCAGGGCATGTCTCAAGGCATGGGAGTCGTGTCGGCGTACATAGGTAAGACGGGCATTGCCTAAGGAAAACATGCCTTTGGTAGATAGGCCAGGGGAAATCGATATGCAGAGCCGCTAAGGGCATGGTATGCATAGTCACACAAAGGTTTCCTTAAGTCAAATACTTATCAATTTCTAATGGCCAGGGGACTTCATGGAAGTCTGGCTTATAGAAACCATGGTGGGTGGCATTGAAAGGAATGAAAACCACCATGGGTGGCTCAGAAAGGGATTGTGACATATGAAAGGGTTTTGGGAACGTCTGTACTAATTAGGAGCGTGGTCCGGAGACCACCCCCTACGCGTTTTGTTAGCGTAAGGGATGGTTGAGGCTTGACGTAGTTTAAAGTCATGTAGCTGGGACATTATCTGAAATGGAACGACTTCTCATGGTTCTCGGTGATCTCGTCAAAGTCATTTCTCTGCATTTTGGAAGGATTGTGAAAGAGGATGGTAATATTTAGCTCAGAGGTTTTCTGAATCCCAGGATAGAAATGGGGGCTCAGAGGCCAAGAGGCGTACGGAGGGAAGCATTGCCCAAGGAAAAATTTCCTTTGGTAGATGGGCCAGGGGAAATCAATATGCAGAGCCACTGAGGGTATGGTATGCATAGTCATACAAAGGTGTCCTTCAGTCAAAGACTGCCCGCTTCTGATAGCGGAGCAACTTCAGGGATGTTGTGATTTGGAACCACCAAGGGTGGCTTATTAGGGTTCAACTTTTTCTAAGTATAGAGTATGGTTTATTATGAGAGGCTGCATGAAAACGGGGGAAACATCTAGACTAAACTTCCTGAGAACAGGTGGAGTAATTGTTTCTCACGCTTGTGTGAGGCGGTGATTCGTGTAGTTCTGACCCGTGCACTGCAAGACCGAGAAAAGACTCTATTTCTTACATACCCCATGATGGGTTCGACCATGAAGTTTATCGTCATGTTATAAGGACGAAGATATCCTTAAGGGTTGCCTTGTAGTTTAACATCATGTAAAGAGGACAGGGGGAATTTTTGAAGGTCCCTATGTAGTTTAACGTCATGCAGCGAGGACGGCTTCCGTGCAGTTTAATGTCATGTGGCAAGGACGGAGATATCTCTAAGGGTTGCTATGTAGTTTAAAGTCATGCGGTGAGGATGGGGGGAATTATTGTGAAGGCTTCTCTTCATTAGAATATAACTGGGCTTGATTACCTCAACATGCCCCATGCATGGAAGGGGGTTGATTGTTGTAAATCATGGTTCTGGGGCTTCTTGGATCAGGAGAGGTGATAGGGGGGCTCTGAGGCCGGTTAGCGTATGGTTCTATGAAGAGCATCGCCTGTGGAAATCATGCCTTTGATGGACAAGCCAAGGGCTATCATTATGCAGAGCCGCTGGGGGCATGGTATGCATAGACATACAAAGGTGTACATGGGTCGATAACATTCCACTTCTGATGGCCGTGAGTGGTTGTGAGGATCCACGGTTGTTTGGGCCACAAAGTCTGTCATCTAGTGAGGAATGCCTAGACATGTCAGGAATATTGGTCCCTGGTTGCTATTAAAGCTTAAAGATCCCCCCCGTGCTGATTTATCTTGCTAACGGGGATGTGTCTTCACTCCATTCAGTTTAACATTGGGTGGTGAGGACGCGGTACTCCTAGTTTATCGGTCATAGAGCTCGGACTATTGGGTGACTATTGCTGCAGTCACTTGAAGGATAACTGGGTCAACATGTTCTGATATACTTAGAACAGGGATGGGGATGAAGGTTTTAAACTACAACTTTGAGCTTTCCCGGATCAAGAGGTATGGTGAGGGGGTTCTGAGGTCGGTAGGCGTACGGAGCAAGGAGAAGTACCGCCCGAGGAAATCTTGCCTTTGATGGACAATCCATGGGATATCATTATGCAGATCCGCTGAGGGAATGGTATTCATAGTCGTACAAAGGTGTCCCCTGGTTGATAACATTCCACTTTAGATAGCCATGAATGATTATGAGAATCTGTGATTTCCCTCAGCTCAGATTTCGGCATGTCGGGATAATGGTGTCTAGGTATAAAAGAAACATCTTCACCACAATTGTTGGTTGAGTCAAAGTAGCCTGATCATGGGATGATGCTTGTTGATGCATGTTGCTATGTGAACCACTGGCGGACACACATGCTAGCCAGATAGGGAAACCCCGGAAACACCCGAATGTGAAAAGGGGAATGAACTTGTAATCCAATTAGTCATAAACATCTGGATCAATAGATCTGGTGTGGGGGCTCTGAGTCTGGTAAGCGTACAGAGCTAGGAAGAGTGTCTCCTGTGGAAATCTTTCCATTGATGGATGAGTCAGGGGGTATCATTCTGCAGAGCCGCTGAGGGAATGGTATGCATAGTCCGACAAAGGTGTCCACGGGTCTATAACTTTCCACTTTCGATGGCCATGAGTGGTTATGAAGATCCATAATTATTCGGGTCGTGGAGTCTGATGTAAGAAAATGTTGTATCCAAATGTGCAAGGAGTATCTCCATCTCGTATCGCCATGTGTCCTGGGTGGGTCGCGACGAAGTCCATGCAGTTTAACGTCATGCGGTGAGGAAAAAATCCATGCAGTTTAATGTCATTCGGTAAGGACGATGGTGACCTGACATGAAAGAAAAAAAGGGGACTGCGCAGTTTTAGCATCGTGTGGTTGGGACAACTTCTCATGCAGTTTAACATCATGCGGTAAGAATGATGATATACACCCCATGCAGGTCTGGTCCATACACAGGGGAAGTGGCATTTTTAACATCATTGTCCGTGCAGTTTAACGTCGTGCAGTAAGGATGAGAAGTACACCTCATGTAGGTCTGGTGTATATGGGGGAAAGGAGTCATTCTTAATTTTGAAGGGTTGGGCCATGACTACAGATCCTAGTGTCACTACGTATCATGAGAGGGTAGGAATCAAGCCGTATGTAGTTCTCTAGAATCTGCGTGGTTTAATGTCGTACGGTGAGGACAGAATCCATACAGTTTAATCATCATGTGGTTAGGACGATGAGCACACCCCGTGCAGGTAAGGTCCATACATGGGGGGAGGGGAATTCTTAATTCTTCTTCATCCTGTGCAGCTTATCGTCACGCGGTAAGGACGAACACCATGCAGTTTAACGTTGTGCGGTGAGGACCTGAATACACCCTACGCCAGTCTATCCTGTACACGGGGGAATGGGAAATTTTATTATTATTTTTTGATGTGGCTGGGCTAGGATAGGGAATTTTGGGGTCACTGCATATCATGTTAGGGCAGGAATCAAGCCATACATAGTTCTCTATAAATATTATACACCCCATGTAGGTCTCGTCCGTACACATGGGACATGGAATTTTTTTGGATGTAGCTGGGCTAGGATAGGGAATCCCAGGGTCGCTACGTATCCTGTGAGGGCAGGAATCAAGCCTCATATAGTTCTCCTTAAAGATGATACACCCAGTGTCGGTCTGTCCCGTACACGGGGGAAAGGGGATATTTTTTGTTGAAGTGGCTGGGACAGGATAGGGAATTCCGGCATCGCTATGTATCCTATGAGGGCAGGAATCAAGCCATACGTAGTTCTCTGGAATCCGCGTAGTTTAACATCATGCATTGAGGACGTGGTCCATATAGTTTAACTTCTTGTGGTTAGGAAGAGGTAAAATTATTATATTCCATGTAGTTTAGTGTCATTCGATGAGGATGAGGTGCTTGGCAGTTGGACATCATACAGCTTGGACGAGGGCCATATAGTTTAATGTATTGTGGTTAGGATGAGGTGTTTGGAAGTTTAGTGTCATACAGCTTGGATGATGTGTACATCTCATTTTTTCCTTTCTTCATCCGTGCAATTTATCGTCATGCGGTAAGGAAAAAATCCATGCAGTTTAACGTCATGCGGTGAGGATGTAAATAATTCTTGGTCTCTATGAAAAATACTTCTTCCAGAATATCGCATTGGTAGGATCTGTAGTGAATTTCCCGTCCATGGAGATCAGGGCGTATGATCCATTAGAGTAGACCTTGTGTATAACATATGGTCCCTCCCACTTGGGATCCCTCTTTGGAGGCTTTTTTCCAGGTACCATTGGGGTCTGGAGGACCAGTAATAATTCTCCTTCCAAGAAAGTCCGGAGGCGGACTATTTTGTTGAAGGCTCACGCGATCCGGTTCTGGTACACTTCTAGGTTGTGTAGAGTGTGCAGCTGCATCTCATCAACCTGTTCCAATTCACCTAACCTCTTTTCTGACTACTCATCATCGGATAATCAATCACATATGGCAACACAGAGTGAGGGAAGTTGGAGTACAATGGGAAGGACTGCCTCCGTGCCGTACACCAATGAGTACGGGGTAGACCGAGTAGCGGTGCGGGTTGTGGTTCGATATGCCCACAATGCATGGCGGAGTTTATCCGGCCATGACATCCAATCATTGTCCACCATTTTCTGGAGGATGTTGGATAGGGTCTTGTTGAAAGCTTCAATTTGTCCGTTGTCCGCTGCATAGTAGCAGGATGAGTGGTTAGCCTTGAAACCATCCTCATGTTATAGCTTTTCCAACACAGCAGAGTAGAAATTGGTGTCGTTGTCCGTCAGTATGGTATGAGGGACACCAAATCTGGGGATGATATTAGTCTTCATGAAGCTGAAAATATTTCATTCCCCTAATTTCTTGAGGGGTATGGCTTCTGCGCATTTGGAAAAGAAGTCGGTCTCCGTGAGGATATACTTCAGCTGTTTGGCCGTGGCGGGAAGATATGGTCCCACAACATCCATCCCCCAGACGGAAAACGTCTAGGAGTACTTAGCTTGATGAAGAAACTCTGGGGGCTAGTGTATGAAGTTGGCATGGATCTGTCCTGAGTGGCATTTCGCGGTAAAATGCTCACAGTCCTGTGCCATTGTAGGCCAGTAGTACCCAAGCCTTCGAACCTGATGGGAAAAATTGGTCCCTGGTTGATGTTATCCACATTCTCCTACATGTACTTCAGTCATGAAGGTGGCAGTTTCTTCTCCATCAATGCATCTGAGGATCACTCCATCGAGGCCTCATTTGTAGAGGACCTTTTGCTGACCCGCGCTTCCATATAGGACAAAATTGATTTCCCTTCTCCATATTTTCCATTGTTCAGCCCTATCTGATTGAAGCTCTCCTCGTTGAAGGTAGTTCATGATGGGGGTCATCCAGCCGGTAGCAGTAGAATATGGCTCTGGGATAGGACTTACTTCGTGGATCTCTTCCATCATAGTTGAACAAATGGAAATACCATTCGACGGTGAGGAATACTGATGACTGTTTCATCCCGGTCCGATTCGGCTAGGGCTATGGCCTCATTAGCTAATGCATCAGCCTGAGCGTTCTGGGATCGGGGAATATAAGTCAATGTTGGCTCTGTGGAGAACTCGACCATTGACACTCGGACATGGTAAAATAGGGGGATTCGTTCCTCTTTCTTAATTGCATAGTCACCATTGACTTTCTTGATGACCAGCTTCGAGTCACCTTTTCCCTTAAGGTGTTGTGCTTGTGCCTGGAGTGCATGTTCCAGGCCTGCAATGAGGGATTGATATTCCCCTTCATTGATTGTACAGACCTCTGACAGGAGGAAGGAATACGGCAAAATTTCCTTTTCTAGGGACATGAGTATTATCCCCAGACCCACTTTGTTGAATCTAGGATCCTCCATCCTCTTCCCGGTGGGGCTTTGGGACGTGCCGTCAAAGTACATTTCCCATGATAGGAACTCCTCTTGAACTGAGAAGATATCTTCATCAGGTAGTTTAGTGTCCAGTGCATTGGTCCCTATTGAAGGGTGCTCTTCCAGAAAGTCTGCTAATGCCTATCCCTTGATGGCTTTTTGAGGCACTAAACAGATTTTGAATTGCTGTAGGATGATTAACCATCAGGATAGGCATCCAGTTAGCATCGGGCGACTGAGGATATACATGAGTGGGTTACTCTGTGAGATCAAATGGACCTCATCATTCTACCGATAATGTCTCAGATTTTGAACCGTGAAGACCAAGGCCAGACAGCTCTTATCAATATTTGAGTATCAAGTCTTAGCACCAATCATGGTTCGACTGAGGTAATAGAGACTGTTTTCACGTCCGGCGTCGTTCTTATGTGTGAGGAAGGCTCCCAATGATTGTTCTATGGTCGTCACATATAGAATGAGAGGCCTTACTTCGACTAGGGGCATGTGCATCAGTGGGCTTAAGAGGTACTTTTTCAAGTTGTCGAAAGCATCTTGGTAGTTGTCTATCCATTGGTACGTAACCCAATTCTTCATCATCCTAGTGAAGGGAAAACATTTGCCTACCAGGTTAGCTATGAACCGCATAATATAGGCCAGGTGTCCTTGGAACACCCTCAGCTCAGTGAGATTTCGAGGGGGTGGCAGGCTCAGGATAGCCTTCGTCTTCTCAAGGTCGACTTCGATGTCGTGATGGCGTACGAAGAAGCCAAGGAACCTCCCTAAGGTAACCCCATAGGGGCATTTCAAGGGGTTTATCTTCAAGGTATGATGTCAGAGCATGTTAAAGAAGGTCTCAAGGTCTGACAGGTGATTCGATCACTATCTAGACTTGACCACTAGGTCATCCACATAACATTCAACGAATATCCACAGGAATAGCTTAAAGATCTGATGCATGGCACGCTGATACGTGGTGCCATAATTCAGGAGACCAAAGGGCATGACCCTGTAACAGAATACCCATTGAGAGTCCCTAAAGGCAGTGGCTTCTTCATCTTCTCAATCCATCCAGATTTGATTATATCTGGAATATCTTTCCATGAAGAATAGAGCCTCATACCCGGCCGTCGCATCAATTAACAGCTCTGTGATTGGAACCAAGAAGCCATCTTTCAGACAATTCCAATTAAGGACTCTGAAGTCAATGCAGATGTAGATTTTCATGTTCTTTTTCTTGACAGAGACGGTGTTGGAAAACCAAATGGGGTACTGGACCTCTCTGATGATGTCTGCTTTAATGATCTTAACGACTTCAGCCTCTATCTTAGCAGCATGAGAGGGGTGTTTCCTTCTGGTGGCCTGTTTGTAGCCTCGATGGTCTTCCGGAAGACCCAGGTGATGCGTCGCTACCTCGGGATCGAGTCCTAGAATTTATGTGTAATTCCATGCAAATACATCTTGATTCTTCCTTAGGAATGAGGTATATACCTCGTGTTACTCGGGAGACATGGCCGCACTAATGAGAGTGGGCCTTGGGTCTTCTTTGGTACCCAAGTTTATTTCCCTGAGCTTATCCACAGTGGTAGAGATACCTTTCTCAAATGCAGGAGGTGCATCCCTGAGATCTTCCCCCTCTTCTTCTCCCAATTCCTCATCCTCCAGATCTGACAAGGACTGATTTTCCAGTCTGAACCTTCGAGGGTCTGAGGGAGAGGAATCATGGGCATCCCTTCTTGAATATTTGTCCCCAAATCGAGGGTTGGTAGACGTTATCGTGTTGTCATGCTCGGCCATCCTGGATGAATTCACGAGGACATTCGAGTGCATGTCTGGACTGAAACATCTACTCTCAACATGATTGATGGGCAGGAAATAATCTCTGGCAAGCTGCCTGAGGGGGTCATCAGGGACCATTTCCAGGACATTTGGAGTAGGGATCCAGTCGACGCCGTCGACAAAAGGCTTCTTCTTCTTTTGCTCATAGAACCTGGCATCGATGTAATGCGACTCGAAGAGCTCGAAAGGGGCCTTGTCAGCATGCAACATCCTTCTTTGTCCATTGATGTAGTACTTGATACACTAGTGGTAGGATGAAGGAACGACCATGTGATTATGCAGCCATGGCCTTCCTAGTAGGGTATTGAATGTCGTGCTCTGCTGGACCACCAGGAATTTTGTGTAGGCTAATAGGTCACCAAAATGGGTTTTTTTCTTAATCTGTCCCATTGATTTCTGCTCACTCTTATCATAACCTAACAAAGTTGTGGATGAATTAATTAGATATCCCTCATTGTAGCCCAACATACAGAGTGTTCTCCGGGGAAGGAGGTTAACTCCAGAGCCATTTTATATAAAGAAATTTTGGACCTCAATACCATTCATTGATCCGGAAAAATATAGTTGTATGATGTGTCACTGCATGAAGGAATCTTCGTCCTGATTGGTGAAGGAAATCACCGCATTGCATTCAGCCGGGCCAGTCTCCGTCCGATAAATCTCGACGGTGGCTACCTTGGCTTGGATGTCATGGGGACTGATCAAAGCTTCTATAAGCGCCTCCCTGAGGTCAGAAGATATACCCAGGGTATCCAAGATTGAAAACATGGCTGTTATAGACTCCAGCTGCTTAAGGATGTCCTATTTTTTCTCCAGCCGTCGATTCTTCTCCGTTGGTGGGAGAGTCTTAGTGGTTGCTTTGGGAGCTGGAGTATTTGATGAGGAGGGACCGGCCACTGGGATGGTTGTCGATGGTGTTCCCACGTTTTGAGGGAATGGTCTAGCAAGTCTGTTTGTATGGACTAGGCGGTCAGACACATGCTCCTCCTCTGGTGGGTATCGTAGAATAGCAGGGCCAGAGTGGCTGCTTGTGGATGTGGAGGGGAATTATCTCTCCTGCATCGTCTGCTGAAGGGTTCTCCCATGGGTTTCTGAAATATTGATGGTCTGGGCCAGGGTCCAACCATATGGTTGGTTTTGGCTGCGGCTACGCCACCCCTGGTATCCTCTGCCACGATGATTCCTCCTCCCTGCTCATCGTGCAGGGAACTCAGGTGCATAGTCATACCCTTTGTCAGGGAATGATTCCATGATATGGATGAAGTTGATAGAACCAAAGATTGGCTCCTCATCCTCTGATAGTTCAACCTGGTCGATTGTCACTGATGGTGCTGTTTGGTGGGTTGGTGCCCGTGGTGCCAGATTCGAGGGCATGAAATCCACCAAGGTCGGGACTAACCTTGGCCCCATCGCGGACTGCTCTTCTTTTGATTGCTTCCTCCTTTGGATCCATCCGGATGGCCGGCTTGTGGAGGGTTGTGAGGCCAATGTGGTCGTCTTTGCAGCTCCAGGGGCTGCTGGTGGAAACATTGGCTGCTGTAGTTGAGCTCAGAGTATTCCCTGGGCTTGGTTGATAGTCTTCTGAGTCATCTAGTTATCAAATTTCTACCCCTGTTTACTGGTGACATTCTTCCACCCCTCCTCTTTGTTGGAGTCGATGGTAGAGTTACATTCCACATGTGATGGGGGTGGTCCTAGCTCAACTTGTCTGTAATCTACCATCCTCTGCAGGAGGTCTTTGAATATGAATCATTCTCAGATACTATCCCCCAACATCTGATGGTAGGGGCAGTAATCTGGCCTGTCATCGCGGCTGACATCTTCAGGTCTCCTCAGTTCCAGGAGGCGGAGCAAGTTGCAGTTCATGGTAGTGATGAAGTAGTCGCAGACTTTATCGTCTCGTAACAAGTACACATTTTGTCTTCGTTACTCAAACTGGTTCCTCTTCGGTCCTCTCTCATCATCTCGTTTAGGTGTGGGCGGCCGCTAATATACAGGGGGCCCTTGACAATTTGGTGGATCCCTGAGGGGCGGAGCGGGCACAGGGGCTGGCTTGAGTGTGGCAGCGGACGCTTCAGCTCTTGTATCTCTCTTCACTGGAGCCAGCGAGGTAATTCGAGACATTGAATTTGTCCACTGCAGGGAGTCCTCAATTCTATAGACAATAGCCGAGAGATGGCGGAAGCCAGTGGTGCACTCCACCAGTATGAGCGGTGTTCACAGTTCATCTCTATGATTATCGATGCATATGGCTAGCATCTCATATTGAGGCATTGGCCTATTCAGAGAATAGGTCAGACCTTTCCATCTGGCGATGAAATCTGAGACCCTCTCATTCTCCCTCTGCTTGCAGTTCATGAGATTGTTGACTGTTGTTTTAGGCAGCGTTGAGCTGAAGTGGAACTGGAACTGCTGCCGGAGGTCCTCCCAGCTCTTTATCGACTGGGCCAGAAAACTCGTATACCAGACGAAGGCAGATCCTTGCAAGGTCCGAAGGAGGCATCAGAGTTTCACTGCTTCTTGTTGTTCCGAAGTCCCCATCATAGGGTCGCAATAGGATGCGTAGTGCATCAAATGCTGCTCCGGATCGCCTGATCCATTGAATATGGGGAATACAGGGCTCCCAAAATTGGGTGGAGGTGGTGTGTTGGTCACCCAGTCTGGGTAAGGTTTCTTCTCCAGCTGTATCAGAGCGTGTCGTCCTTCCATCGCTTCCGGTCGAGCTGTTAATGCCTCGATGGTATTGGTGAGTCCCTGGTTTACATCCTGTTGTGCCCAATCTTGGGTAGGCGTATCCCGAGGCATTTCCTAAGGATCCGACTTGGATGGCCCCAAGGGTGAAAATTCCATTCGGGGTATCCTCAGAGGGTTCCGGTGCACTTTCTCGATTGTCTCCTAAGTAGAGGGAAATCCTGGTATTCATCATCCACATTTAGGTAGTTGGACGGACCAGGAACCTCATTGGGCAGGAGCCCTGATCGTGCTTCATTTTTCGTGCCAAGCGTTAGCCTTTGAGGTGAACTTTCTTGGAGTGCATGACATGGCTCTTCTTGGGACACACTTTGGATAAAGCGGTTCCTCTAGAGTAGCTCGGTGTTAAGCCGCCTTAATTCATTCATCTCTTCTTCCTGTCGAGGAAACCTCTATTCGAGTGTGAGTGGATCATTTTTATAGATATAAGGGGACGGGTTAAGGGTAACCATTCCTTTTTTCTTATCCTTTTTGGAAGCTCGCAGGGTAGGCGGAGGGAGTTAGCTGAAGGGGCAGACATATTTAAAGCGACCCTCTGGTTCCGGGTGTGCACACCTAGGGGTTCATTGTGAGTCATAGCCTGACCAGATCTGTCATCTCCTAATCCGTCTAGATTTTCATTTTCTCCGGTGTCACCCATAGGTTTATCCTCTACGGAGTTTGATGAATGAATATTGTGGAGTGGTGGGAACTTCATCTTCCAAATATGAAGAGGATCTCCTGCGTCTTCTGCTGGCCATCCCTTTCATGGCCTGGGATTTCCCTCGGACATTTTGATGAAGGGAGACGTGGAGATTTCTTTTATGCGACCTTACGGTGCACCTTCATCTTAGAGGGGATGATGATTCATATGACGGGATAGAACGAGAGCCTCCTATTATGATTTTCCTCCCTAGACGAGAGAATACCGACTCTCGTGGGAGAGGTTGTTATTGAGGGGGGTAATAATTCCCCCTTCCCTGAGGGCTAGGGCTGGCTCCGTTCCCTAGATGTTGAGTCTCTTCCCAGTTTTATTGGTCTTACGGGGGAATTTCTTGTTAAAAATGCCACCAGCCCTACATGCCGGGGTTGACACTGGGATACAGTTGTGGTTTCAGCTATCGCGACCTGCCTGATCTCACATGCACCCATCCGAGTGTGGACCAGATCTGGTGTCGAATCCGCCTGTGGATCTGTCCCTTCTGGGGAGGCAGGAATAGATCGTTGATTGGCCTCTCTTAGGTGAGAGGCCTGCTCTATGCTCTCGGTGGACTGATTCAGGAGTTTTTGAATGGCTCGTTCCCACTGGGCCTGATGATTCTGGGACATACTCGAGGCACGACTCTGTTGGGTGTGTTGTCTTTCCTAAATAGGGGGTCCACCCGATTTCGGGCTCGATGTGATGAAATCGCAGGACACCATTCCAAACGGTTTCTTTTAGGCGGGGAACGGAGTGAAATGCAGGGCTCCCTGTTCCCCCCATCCCCTAATATGGACTCCCACTAGAGCATCACCCATGAGGCGGCATGGCTGGTGCAGTGCACGGAGGCAAGCTTCCTACATATTCCCTTTGCGCCCCACGGGGCGTTGTTGCTGCATCGAGGAAATGGCCTCTAGGTCAATGTGACGCAGGAGGTCCCCTATCATCTTGACATGGTCTACATACCCGTAATAGGGCGGGAAGCTCGGTTTCAACTAGCAGAGGGTCGTCCATATATTATGGCAGATGTCGTGCATGCATTCATCTGACAACTCCCTGGGTACGTCGTACTGAGAGGTGGTTGTGGGCCAAAACATGACTGGTATATCATTCCTGGCTAGTCGTTTCCTCAGGTGTAGCATATCAGCATACTCCCCCGCCTGTGATTCTTCTACCTAGTCAGCCCAGCTGAGGCACTAACTGCTAGAGTGATTAGAGGCAGTGGGACTGGTAGGTGCTGAATCATTACGTAAGTGATTCCGAGGTATTTCAGAAGATGAACGCGGACCCGAACCATCACCTGATCAAATAAGGGCATCGTTAGAGACAAGGTGGGAGTCTGACATGCTCAATCCCATCCCTCTGAGTGCCTTGGAATACGGGGGCCTTTTGGTGCTTGATTCGGCAGGAGGAGGACCTTCTGGTCGATATAATATGTCATCGTCGGGAGGACCTTCGCAATGATGGTCGTAATGGTGAGGACTACCATTACTAGTTAATGCTTCACTCCATAGAGGACTTTTGCAGTGCACACCCTAGGGAGGACCTCTAAGGCATGTGGCAGCAAGGGGAGGACCTTCTAGATGCGTAGCATTGTTACTGGGAGGACCTTCGCAAAAACTGCCATTATGGTGAGGATTACTATCATGTCTTGATGTTTGACGCGCATTCTGGGGAGGACCATCAGGACATGCCGCGACAAGGGGAGGACCTTCTTGTTTCTTAGGGCCATTCTGGGGAGGACCTTCGCCATGGATGCCGTGGTGGTGAGGACTACCATCACAGCTGCGGCAATGGTGAGGAATACCATTACTTCTACCACAGAGATAATATCTACGGGATACATCCTGGGGAGGGCCTCCAGAATTTACTACAATGAGGGGAGGACATTCTCGTTGGTCGACGTCTCTACGGGGAGGACCTCCATTATCTGGGTGGCGAGGACTACCACCGTGACCTGATGCCTGGCTACGTGGAGTTCCGTTGTAGCGTAACCCCTAGGGAGGACCTTCAAGGTAGGCCACAACAAGGGTAGGACCTTCTTGTCATAATGAGACGTCACTACGGGGAGTGCCTCCATAGTTTTGACTATGATAGCGAGTACTACCATCATAATCTGTGGTCCCACTACATGGAGTGTGATTGCAGTGTATACCCCGGGAGGGCCTTCAGGGTGGACCGCAGCAAGTGTAAGACCATCTTGTTTCTTGATCTTCGGGTCACATGAAGGGTTTCTGTGACTCACATAAAGAGAGAAGCTCTCGTGACCGATCATTATATGCCCACCGGGGAGCCCCCCATGAGTGCTCTGGGAAGGACCTTCTGAGCTGTTGGTAACGACATTGCGGGGAGGACCATCGAAACTGATAATTCCACTCCCATAATATGGTAATGGGTGGGAAGGGTTTCGAGCCTTTGATGCGTTCTTAGCGGCGTTGGGAACCCCAGATTCCAGTAGAGTGGAGTCATGATCCCCCACTTTATTTTCCAGCTGCCTTCGGTGCGTTCGGGGCGCTCTTTTGCGGGAAGTGGGGATTGTCTGTTGTCAACAACAACCTTCACCTCCTTTGGGTCCCTGTCTAATTGGGTCTCGTGACGTTTCCAGGATGTTCCGACAAACATATTTACTTTTAGTAGGGATATATGCCTGCTCTAGAGCATCCACCGTGACAGACGGGTGTCCCCTAGTTAGAACGAGTGAAGCTGCTTGATGCGGTTTCCCTTGTGTCGCGAAATATAGCCAGTGACCCTCCTGGTATGAAGGTGGGATGCAGATCTGCTCCGAGGCAGCTATCTCATCTCTTAAATGAGTCTCCTCAATGGGGAGACAGTATCACGGGCCCGAGTCCTTATTGTTGTCACTGATACAATCACATGCTGGAAAATCTGCAAGATATGATCTGGGATCGATACCTACTCCTCCATCATTTCCAGGATATTTAGAGAGACATCTTTTGTTGGACTAGGTATGAAGGCCCATTCCGGTATCAGAGTATGAATATCCTGCTCCAGTCCTATAGTTGTCAGTGGGTACTGACAATTCTCCTATGTCGGGGCAGGTGAATGAATCTGCCTCTATACCGGGATACACCGATTTCTATCTCTGGTTGCTTCCACATCGGGGTGGCAGACATTACTTTCATCCGCAGGGAGCTGGCCCTGCATATATTGGTTTCCCACCGTATTGATTCGGTGGCATTTGTTGGTAGGGAGACTTTCCCACCTATGATTTTCCGCCACATATGGGTGACGGGCTTTGTTGATTGCCACCATATCAGGATGGCAGGCATCTGACGCAACTGCCAGGAGCTGGTCCTGTAGGTATCGGGTCGCCACCATGTCAAGCTAGTGGGCTTCACGACCCTGGGCAGGGAGAGGTTCCTACCTAGTAGGTTCCATCCTACGTGAGCGATGGGTTTGATGGAGCTCGGTGGGGATGTGCGCCGGATCGTATGATGCCGCCATGTATGGATGGAGGGATTGGGAGGAGAGATCATGTGTAGGTGCCCGATTGTACATCTACCACCATCGTCGGGTAGTCCAAGGGGCCGGAGCTCAGAGAGCGTGGGCCTGAATCCTCGAGGAGACATCCTCCTCAGCGTGAGGATGTTGGGTCGCGACGTGACCATGATAAAGCTTTTTTGCAGGGGCCTTGGAGCGGAACCTCCATTCGGTTGTGATGAAGTTCTCAATGTCGACCACATATGCATCCCTAAGATAAGGGAGGTACGCATTGTCCCATTCCAAGGATAGACTCCCAAAACGGTTGGAGACAGCGACATGGGCTGTCTGGATCCGCCTTTGTGGTTGCTACTAGGCAGGGAACCGCCGAGTTTTGACGGATTGGAGGGCATACATGGCCACCTCCACCATTGGGAGAGTACCATTCATGTGGTACTTTTGGATCCGCACATCCGAAACCTAGTCTTGAAGACGCTGGGTGGGTGACGAGGTCCTCCGTTGTTGAGGAATTCTCGTCCTTGCGTTGTTGGAAGCGCGCACTCGTGAGTTCCTTTGTGATGCCATTGGATAGAAGGGAGTTCTGAAAGTAGTTCCTGCAAAACATTTTAGCAAATACAAGCAGCAAACCCGTCAAATCAGCATATCATAATCCCATGCATAGTTAATGATCTTGCATGGCCCTCCATTAGAGCATAAGGGGGCACTGGATAATATTATGTTTAATTCGTCAGGTTTGGATAATGATTATCATTGGGTTCACCATTTTTTGTTTCGTTCTTGGTTTTTTGGCCAGGAAACGCCCAACGGCTCTATATCCAATGATTGATGGACTTGCTTTCCAAAGGCAGGCATCCACCGGATGGTCTGACCAGCGACTCTTAAGAACTCACATTGGTCGAGAGGATGGGAAGTCAGGATCATCGCACCCTTTGGGGGGAAATTATTGCCTGTTCTGGGACTCTCTTATAGATTTTAGACGTATACATATGTTCGCAAATCTTTGTTTTATACCCAAACAAAGTATCCACAGATTTAACCCTGGTGGGAAACATTCAACTGGGCGTAGGGGTTCGGAATCATTTATTCCCAAGGTTTACCATACCTCATTGGATTAATGACCCCAATGGGCTGGAACTCGCTTGAGGCGGCACTAGGAGTGGCACAATGAATTGATGTAGAGATGGTCAGATCGACCAGCTATTGGGCTTGACACTCAGGGAGGCTTCCTACATACCCTTATTAGGAAGAAGGGATCAAAGTCCATGTAGTTTGGATAGGTGTTGGGGAACTTACGTGAAGAGAGACCAGGTGGTCCGATGGGTGGTGGGATTGAAGCTCATGGAGTCTTCCTACGTACCCTGTATAGTAGGCAGGGATCAAAGTCCACATAGTTCACATAAACAGTTTATCATCATGCTGGACGGGCACATACAGTTTAACGTCATGTTGGATGAGGGTGGAACTCGATGTGAAGAAACAACCGAGTGGTCAGCTTGAGCCTCGTGGAGGATTCCTACGTACCAAGCCTTGACATGGATCAAAGTCCCCATAGTTCTCTTTGGCTTGTGGCATACACTCTGAGGAGGCCCAGAATGATGGGTTGAGGCTTACACTTTGAGGAGGCCCATGATGTTGGAAAACCAACGTGAAAGGGGGTCAGAATGACCCGTTGTTGGGCTTGAACCTCGAAGAGGCTTCCTACATACCCCGCCTAGGAAGCAAGTATCAAAGTCCACGTATTTCGGATTGTCTTGGGGCTTACGCTCTGGGGCAGCACAAGATGATGGATTGGGGCTTACACTATGAGGTGGCCCATAAGAGGATGTCATGGTCGATGCTTACTCTAAGAGCACGTGAGTCATGCTCGGTGTGAGAAACAAGTGGAAACAAGGACCAAACGATCAGGTCATGAAAGATGCATCCGTGATAAGTGGAGTGGGGCTTACACATGACGGTGGACCAAGGTGATGTATTGGGTCTTATACACTAAGGAGGCCCAGAAGGTCGAGGCTTACTCCGAGATGGACACACGGGGCGACAAAGCCCAGTGATAGAGGGAAAGGGGGTGCTCCTGTTCCCGTCTCCTATCTTGCAGTGCACGAGGGCTCCCTTCCGTTGGGCATTTTACCATCTTTGAGGAACCCTCTGCAAGTGGAGGGGCAGAAAAGGGATTCCTGACCTCAGACTCCACATTACCGTGGGAATGTGAACCCAGGAATGCTTCGGGAATCTTCTCAAGGGTTGGGGGAACCCGTTTTCCCTTGTTTACCATTGGTATGTGAACTCAAAATGCCGCGCTGATGTGCCTAAAAGTTATTCCACACGGATATGGTGGCTCTAGTGCAGGCCTCAGCTCAGGGCCGATGAATATTCCAATAGGGGAGTCGCGGAGGACCTGGCTGGATCAGAAGGATTTTACCTAGCTCTAGAAATGAGAACACCGAAGTATTTGTAGAGCCACCGAGAGGTATTGGTGGGGGAGCCCTTCGCGTGGGGAAGTGCCACGCTGGTTGATAATCAATCCGCGAACTAGGGTGGTCCGCGGACTGATTGGTGTCCCGCGAACTGGGGTGGTTCGCGGCTTCAGGTTCAATCCGCGAACCATGGTGGTTCACAAATTCGGGATCAATCTGCGAACCAGGGTGGTTCGTGGAGAATTACAGGCGGGCAGCAGCGGCCAAAGGTGGTGCCAATCAGAGGCTTTTCGGTCAGGGTTTCACCTGCGTAGGAGGGTGATCCGTAGTATGACAGATGGGAAAAGATGCATAAACTCCCTAGTCCACGGGGAAGCCATATGCGAAAGGGTTATGGTTCACGGTTCTACTTTTTTTTTTGTTTTAGGTTCTTTGTGCACCAAATTATTATGCATTTTCCCATTCCTTCTTAATTCATATACCTGCAGTAGTTCGCGGGTGGGAATTTCACTATTTGTGAAATTCGACGCCTTCCTTCAACCAATCTCCTTCCTCCGAATGTGATTCTAGTTATTCGATCCTTCTCTTCTTTCCCCCTTGGTCTCCTTTTATAGAGTGTGGAAAAGAATGTATATGTGGCCAGGCGACACCTTTTTCGGAGGCCCATAACCAAATACCCATTTCACAACTGACATGGTCAATTCTCGATTTTCGGTGGGTATTGATCGCTCCCCTCCTCCGTGAGGCGAACTCAGGGGGTGCTCCGTGGTTGCGCAGGGTTCCGCCTCCATTCTGCGAATGACAGTCGGTGAGGCATAAGCCAGTCGACGCGGTCTGCGGTTGGGGTGGTTTGTGATGGTGAACCGGACTGGCGTCCATCCTGCCTCGTGACTGCGGAGCCTCTCCACCTCCATTTCGTGAATGACAATGGTTCGTAGAGGGGGTGCCTCGTGGCTTCTGGCTGCATTGTGCTTCCCTGGACCGGTTCGCGGACCGGTCCATTATGTCTCCTCTTTGACTATATGCCCCCAATTCCATTGAGAGATTTTGGGTAAAATTTTCTATTGCGGATTTTTCAGGACCATTCAAGGGGTTTTAATGAATTTTTAGGGTTTTATCAAGGTTTTTAGAGGTTCTAGGATTTTTTTAATTTTGTTTTAATATTTTTTGTTTTTTGAGTTTTTTGGGGGTTTAGGATTATATGGGTTTTTTATTCTTTAGGGTTTTATTTTGGTTTTTATGTTGTATTGTGTTCATTTTATTTATGTTTTTTTTGTATTTTTTATTGTTAAGAGTTTTTTAAGTATTATAGGGTATTTTAGGGTTGGATGGTTAATTTAAGGGGTTTTATGGGTTTTTAGGGTCTTCTAATGGTTTTTTGTTTTTTCTACTTTTTTGGAACATTTAGATATTTTGATGGTTATGAAATAGTTTGTGGTGTTTTTATGGTTTTAAAATATTATTATGTATTTTATGTTTTTAGGGGTTGTTTGGGATATTTTGAGTTTATGTGTTTTTATAGTTTTATTGCTTTTTGGTGATTAGAAATTTTAATTTTATTTTAATAGTGCTGTAAAAGGTTGCTAGAATATTTAGGGGTTTTATTGCCTTTGTATGGTTTTCATGATACATTTTTCATTTTTATGTTTTTTTGGGGGTTAGGATTTTTTTACTTTAATTTTATTTTTTTTAGAGTATTTTGGGTTTATCATGGGGTTTAGGGTTTTTAAAGGTGATTTAAGGGAATTTTTTGGGTTTGGTGTTCTTAGAGTTTTTTAGGGTGTTTGAATTTTAGTGATTTTAAGGGATTTAGGGGTTTTGGACATTTTAAAATATTTAGTTTTATGAGGTATTTAGGATTTGTATATTTTATTATGGTATTTAGGGTTTTTTAGAAATTTTTATTGTTTTTATGGGGTTTAGGGTTTTTAGTTATTTTATGGGGTTTTGGGATATTTTTGGGATTATTTGGGGTTCTGCAGTTTTTAAGAGATTGTATGGTTTTTGGGTTAATTTGAGTTTTGATAGTTTAGAGATTTTTTAGCATTTTGCAGTTTCTAGTGTCTCTTTAAGATATTTATAGTGTTTTTGGGTGTATTATAGTTCTTATTATTTTTATGGTTTTAATTTTTTTTAATTGTTCTAGGGTTTTAGGGTTTTTACAGTTCATCTAGGGTTTTAAAAATGTTATTAGGGTTTTTTGGTGCTTTAAGGATTTATATGTGATTTGTTATAATAGATATGGTTTAAAAGGGTATTTATGGGTTTCATGTGTGTTTAGAGTTTTCAAAGGGTTTCGTGTGGTTTTTAGCGATTTTTAGATTTTATATATCTTTTTTGTGTTGAAAGGGTTTATGGGTTTTTTGGAATTTTTGTGTTGTTTGGGTTTTTATGGTTTCTTGAATTTCTTTTTTGAAGGATTTTTTAGCATTGTAGAAGGGTTATAATGGTTTATAGCAATTATATGTGTGTTTTTGGATTCTAGAGTGTTTTATGTTTTTCTCGGGGTATTTTTGATTTGTAGTGATTTCTAGGGGGTTTTAGGGTTTTTAAGTGGGTTTGGGTTTTTGGGGAATTTTTTATAGTTTTGAATATATTTTTATTGGTTTTTAGGATAATATATTAGTATTAGGGTTGTTATGGTAATTTTTTGGGTTTTATGTGGTTTTAGGGTCTGTTATGGAAAAGAAGGAACAAGACAAAGCATGAATGACCCCCCAAAATTTATGAATGAAATTAAAGGCAAAACATTATAAAAAAAGGGGAAAAGTCAGAAAAACCCTTACCAATATCCAAATTATACTACATATCAAAGGGATCAGTATCATCACCATATCGAAAATACCAAGATACACAATCAATCACTAATTCCCATTCAGATTGTCATTTTTTTGTTGTTGGAAGATTGCAGAATACATCTTCATGAGCCTTTACTATTTCAAGGTAGACAAAGAATTGGAGGAAAAATTATCTGGACACCCTAGCTTGGGATCAAAAAAATTAATTTCAGAAGTTGTGGAATAGGATCTTGTTGACATGGTCCATGGAATACTTGACTAGAATTTTTTTCCTCCTCTTTGGTGGAAGATATGATCCTTACAAACTCATTCTCCCTTCCATGCAATATGACATCAACTAGACATGGATATATCAAAACTGAAGTCCTCAGATTTAGTGATGCACCATTTTTATAATCATCAGTGAAATCATCCCACTTATCCGAAATTTTCAGACTTCTATGGAACTTATGAATTTCCTCCTCGAAATTAACTATTTCATTTTAATTCAATGATCCCCAACATAAGGAACATGCACTGCAAATCAAATATCTTTGGATACTCAAAGCCACATCCCATAAACTATAACTACACATATTTTCCCTCTATAACCATTTCCTACGAAACCAAACTATGTTAATTCTTAGAAGATAACCATTCATTCACCACTAGAACTACCTACATGACCTGAACATTATTCTCCTCATTCCATTACCTCTAGTCCCACTGCCTATCCTCATTCCCAGTACACAAATTCTTTTCCTCATTCACAAAGAATTAATTATTATTTAGTTTCCTTTCATTATGATTAGCATTATTTTCATTCATCTCAATCCCCTCTCCCATGTCAAAAACTAGTTTAGACACCGTATGAGGGGTAGTAATGTGCCCATTTGCTGTAACTAGCGACTATTGCATGTCTTGTTGGTCATGACATATCTCCTAGAACTCCAAACCTACAAACCAGTTACACAAAGGGATTCCATCTGATGTTAGCATCGTGTGGCCATTATTGACATGATATTCCATCCAATTTTTGGTCTCTCTACCTCCACCAAGATCCCCACAGAATCCCCCAAGACACTTGTATTATCTCGAAAAATGCCTACACCGGCCACAGCTCCATCACCCCTCCTCATTACATACTCCATACCATTATTTCATTCTTTAGTTTCCACCACCCCCTTATCAAACCCAAGTCTGTGGTAACAATTTAGATTCAATAAAACTATAATCACCTTAATCTTAGCGGGAAAACGATGATTGTCCTTCAAATTATTTCCATCCCTTACAGAAAATACAACCTTCTCTTCAACAACAGACCTTCCTCCTTCATTAAGTGCCACAAGACCCAGCCCCTCACCTCTACTATTCCTACACCCACGCTAGCATACTTGACTAGAGTGACCCAATTTCATTCAATAAGAACAAAAATCCACCCATGATTCAAAAATAGTAGTTTTTGTAATGAAACACCTCACTAAAAACAGTCCACACAACCTCATTTGGTGCTATGGATGAATCACATTACACATATACTCATGGTAAAAGATGATAGAAAGCTATCTAGGTGATGCTATCTATACACATATAGCATCATAGAAGATTCTCGATCATAAAAATAATATACTCATTTTGAAATGTAATAGGACATTCCAATAATTGTACTTATGTAGAAATCATTCATGGTTCACTATTGATATCAAGGTCAAAACTCCAAATGAAGAGGATGAATCTAACATATTTAATTTATTAAGGGTACAAATACCAGACATGGATAAAATCTTCCTCTATCACTAAGTAGATCATGATATGGTTTCTATCGATTAACCCCACCATAACTAGGTCCAGATGGCCCCACGATCCAAAGATAAAGCTATTAAATTAGTCCAATAAAGGTGTTCGGTTCATGAATTGATCTTTCAGCATCATGATATAGAGATTATAGGCGTTATTGAACTCATTAATTTATTTGGGGAGTTTTAGATGTCCAACATTACAATCTGTTACCTTTGGAAAAATATCAATATGTAGAAATGGGGGTCAAAAATCAGGGACCAAGAAGGGAGTGAAGGTATTATGATCTCCATCAAGAAACCACAAAGATACCTCTCCAATGAAGAGGTGAGGGAGAGGCATAGTGGTCACCACTGTCAAGGATGTCGAGGTAGAACACTCATTGATATATCTATCACTTTTTTCCTTTATTCCCTTTATGGGTCTATTATGGGATTTATTGTGTTTTATGGTATTTTTAGTGTTTTTTGGGGTTTTAGTTGTTTTTTAAGTTTTCACTTTTTTTAGTGTCTCTTAATGGGTTTTAGTATGTTTAGGGTTCTTGATTTTTTTTATTATTTTTCATGATTTTAATTTTTTTAGAATATTTTTTGGTGTTTTTTTATTTCTAGGGATCTTAAAATAGATTAGGTTTTCTAGTGTTTTTATCATTTTAATGGGGTATAGGGTTTCTGGAGTTTTATGGTTAATTTGTTGTTTCTAATTTTCTTCTAGTTGTTTTTTGAATCTATGGTTATATTTTATGTTTTTCCTAGTTTTTTTTAGAGTTTCTATGGTTTTTTGGTGAATAGGGGTTTTTTAGGGACTTTAGGGTTTTAATGGGGTTTTAAGATTTTATTTTTTGGTTTTTAGGGGATTTAGGGATTTCATACAGTCTCATAGGTTATTTCATGATGCTTAAGATTTTCCTATGTTTTTAGATGGTTTTTTTTGGATTTCTAGTTTTATTGGTTTTTATTGTTTTTTGTGTTTTAAGGGGTTTTGATAGATTTTAGTATTTATTAGGATATTTTGGGTTTTTTGGGTTTTAGAGATTTTATAAATTATTTTAATGTTATATAACATTCTGTAAATGTTTTATGATTTTGAGTGTTTTTCCTATTTTTAGAGTCTATATTGTTTTTTGGGTTCTTATGATTTTTTTTGGATTATTTTATTTTTGTGTGTTTAATTTGTTTTGTGGGATTTGGGGGTTTTAGGGGATTATGTTTCATTTGGGTTTTTAAATTTTTAGAGATCTTAGAGAGTTTAGAGTTTTTATGGTGTTTATGTGTATTTTTATTTTATTTTATGATATTTGGGTTTTAGGTTCTTTTAGGGTCTTTTTGATTTTTT
This sequence comes from Viscum album, assembly GCA_963277665.1. Classification (NCBI taxonomy): domain Eukaryota; kingdom Viridiplantae; phylum Streptophyta; class Magnoliopsida; order Santalales; family Viscaceae; genus Viscum; species Viscum album. Next base: position 1,692,154,304 of record OY728120.1, read on the forward strand.
AATGTTTTTATGGTATTTTTGGGTTTTTGTATGTTTAGGGTATTTAAGGGGTTTTTAGGAGTTTTATAATATTTTATGGTTTTTTGGATTTTTAAGGACTTTTAGTTCTGTTTTAGATTTTTATGTTTGAATCTTTTTTGAATGTGTTTATGTGTATTTATGTTTTTTAGTGGTGTAAATATTTTCATAATGTTTGGGTCCTTTTATGGGATTGCATGATTTTTTTTTGGATTTTGAGTGGTTTAGGGTTTTTAGTGTTTTTTATTTTTATTATTTTAATTGTTATTTACGGTATATTAGAGTTTTTTGGTTATAAATAATTTTTAGTTATTTTATATGATTTTTGTGATTTTAGGGTTTTTAATGTGGTTTTAGAGTTTTTAGGGGCCATTAGGATATTAGGGATTTTCAGGTTTTATGGTTTTGGACTTTCTGGTGTTTTTAAATATTTTAGGGTTTCAGTGGTTTTAAGTGTTTATAATTGGTTTTAGTGGTTTTATGGGTTTTATGAATTTTGTGAAATTTTATTGTTTTATAATGTTTTTTGATATTTTTAGGGATTTAAGGAGGTTTTATTTTTTCAGGGGTTGAAGGGTATTTCATTATTATTAAATTTAAGTGTGTTTTATGGTGATTGGGTGTTTAAGGGGTTTATAGGGTCATTTAGGGTTTTTATAGTTTAATTTGTGACTTTTAAGGATTTTATGGTTTTTATGGTCTTTTATGGATTTTATATTTTTTGGGATATTTTAAGGGTTTTATGGGTTTTATGTATTTTAGATATGTTATGGTTTATAGAGTCTTTTAAGTATTATGTTTTTAGGTAAATTTATGAGTTTTAGGGTCCTTTTTTTAAAAATATTTTAGTGTCATTTAGGGATTTTAGGTTTTACATGGTTTATGTAATTTTAGGGGGTTTTACTTGTTTTTAAGGATTTTAAGGGGATTTATGGTTCTTAGGGGTTTAGTGGTTTTAAGGATTTTAGGGTGTTCAAGGATTTTAGGGAGTTTAGTGGGTTTTTATATTTTTTGCTTTTTTATTATTCGAATGGTTTTTATGGATTTTTATGGTTTAGGGGGTTTTGCCGGTTTTAATTTTTAGGGTCCTTTAAGTGCTTTAGGGACTTTTATGGTTTTATTATTTTCTATGGATTTTTGGGTCATTTAGTGTTCTTGGTTTTTTATTTGTTTTAAAGGGGTTTATAGGTTTTTTCTTGTTGTATGGTTTTTTAAGGATTTTATGGATTTTGGGTTTAAGGGTTTTTAAGATTTTTGCGCTTTTACGGGATTTTATGGGTATAAGGGTAGTTAGAATTTTTATGGGTTGTAGTGGTTTTTCAGTTTTTATGGTATTTTCATGTTTTTAGGGTTCTTAATATATTTTGGGAGTTTAGGGTTTTAGGTATCATTCATAGTTTCTTAATTTGGTTTACATTGTTTAGGGTTTTCAAGGGTGTTTTGGGATTTTAAGGGGTTATGGGGTTTTTAGTTTTTAGGGTCATTTAATGATTTTAGGTTTTAAAATTTCATTTATGTTTTGTGGGTTCATTATGGTTACATATTTTTTTAGGTTAATTTAGGTGTCTGAATGATTTATAGGGACCTTTACAGTATTTATGGTTTTTGTAGTTTCATTTTTTGTATTTTATTTTTTTAAGATGCTTTATTCTTTATAGTTTCCTTAATGGATTTTTAGGGTTTCCAGTTTCCTTCATGATTTTTACGTGTTTTTGGATCCTTTAAAATTTTTTAGTGTTCTTTATGTCCTTTATGTTATTTCGCACATATTTAATGGTGTTTTATTGTTTTTAATAGATTCAATTTATTTTAGCATTTTGTGGTTTTGTGGCCTTTTAGGGGTATTAGGGTTTTTTATTCTTCTAGTGTTTATATCGATTTTTTTGGGCCTTTTTAGATTTTAGGTTCTTTACGGGTTTTATAGATTTTAGTTTTTTAAGGTTTTTTAGCATCTTTGGGTTTTTTTGGGTTTAGGAATTTGGGGTATTTATGGTTTTTGGGGTATTTATTATTTTACGATGTGTGTGGGTTTTTATGGTTTTTAGTGGTTTATCTTCAGACCTTTTGTGTTTCTATGGTTTTTAGGATTTCATAGGTATTTGAGGTTTAGTTAGATATTTAGGGGTTATTATGGGTTTATTTGGTTTTAGGATTTTTTGTGTACTCTAGTTTTTAGGAGTTTTTAGGGTTTTCATGGATTTTAATGAATATTTAGGGGTTTTTTAGATTTTAGTGTTTTTATTCTTATTTAGGGATTTTCAGGTTTTTAATGTTGTTTAATTAGTTTGGGGATTATATGGTTTTTAGAGTTTTTGGTCTTTTTGGGTTTTTGGGGGTATTATGGTTCTTAGGGGATTTAGTGATTTTAGAGTTATTTTTGGGGTTTTATGTTTTTATAGTTTTAGGGGTTTTGTGTTTTTTGGGGTTTTAGGGTTTAAAGGTTTTTTATGGTTTTTTGGGGTTTCATTAAGATTGGTTACATGGAGTTAGGGATTGTAGAGTTTAATTTGGGTATTATGGGTTTTACGATTCAATGGGTAGTTTAGGGGTTTTTGGGTTATTTTATGGTTTAAGAGGTGTAAATTTTTTTCGGTGTTTTATTGTTTGGGTGCTTTAGGTATCTTGGTGTTTAACATTTTTAGTGTTTCTTAGCATTTTTTGGGTATGTTTAGTTTTAATGTTTTAATAGGTGTTAATGGATTTAATGTACTTTACGGTTTTTTGGTGGTGTCCAATTATTTTTATGGTTTTTAGATTTTTCTTTTTTTAAGTGTTTTTAGGGGTTTTTGTTTTGTTTTATAGTTATAGGTTTTTTGATGTTTTTAGTGGTTTTATAGGTTTTCATGGTTTTTAATGTATTTTTTAAGGTGTTTTTTCTTTTTCAGGTTATATTGTTTTATTAATCCCATTTATCGTTTTAAGGGGTTTAAGGGTGTTGGGGTTAAAGGTTGTTTTACTATTTTTGTGTCTTTTATACTTTTTAGTGTTTTTAGATTCATTCATGGTATTTATATTTGGTAGGATATTATGGGTTCTTAGTGGGGTTTTAGGGTTATTACGATATTATTGGTGTTTTTTGTGTTTTTACGGTATTATCGGGTTTTAGGCTCCTTTATGTTTTGTTTTCTATTAGTGGACTTTCTGGTAATTAGTTTTCTAAGGGATGTTTTTGTTTTGGGTGGATTTTTTATGGTTTTGGAGTCTTAGGGTTTTAGGTGTGGGGGTTATGGTTTAGGTAATATATATTAAGGGATAGTGTTTATGGTTTATCATATAGGGGATATAGTTTAATGTGTTGTGTTTTGGGTTTGTGGTTTAGGATATAGGGTCTTGGGTGTTGCGGTTTTTAGGGTTTTATTATTATTATTATTATTGGGTGTTTATTGGTTTTCGGAATTATTTAGTAATTTGAATTGCAAGAATACTTATTTTTTTATTTAATATTTTAAATGTTTTTAAGATTATTATAGAGTTTTTAGGGTTTTGTGGGGTTTTAGTGTTTTACGTGGGTTTTTTGGGTTTTTGGGGTTTTTAGGTTTGTATGCTTTTTATGTATTTTTTTGGGATTTAGGGTACTTAATGGTTATTAGGGTATTTTAGGGGATTTATTAGGTTTTTAAGGATTCTTGAGGTTTTAGGTTCATTTAGTGTTTTTGTTGTTTTTAAGATTGTAGGGTGTTTATGGGGGATTTATGGGTTTTACGGTTTTCAGGGGTTTTATAGGTTTTTTTGGGTCTTAGGGTTTTTAGGGGTTTAGGTTTTTTGTGATTCTATATGATTTTTTGGAATTTTATAGAATTAATATGTATTTCTGGGTTTGGTGTAATTTTATATTTTTTGGGGTTTTGTGGTCTTCAGAATATTTTCAATGTGCTTTAGGGGGATTATGATTTTTCTGGTATTTCTAGTGCTTTTTAGTGGTTTTTTGGACTATTAGTTTTTAATGGGTTTTGATGTTTTTATGGTTTTTTTGTGGTTTTTATGTTTTATAGTGGTTCTGGGGTGTTTTTTTATTTTAAGGGACATTATGGTGGTAGGGTTTTCATGGTTATTAAATATTTTTATGTCTTTTAAGGGGTATAGGGATTTTTATGAGTTTTCCTAGGTTTTTGACTTTTTTGGGGAATTAATTGCGGTATTTCAGGTTTTATTATCTATTGGTTATTTTTTGAATTTTTAAATGGTTTATGTGGTTTTAGGGGTTTGGATGATCTTTTAGAGGATTTTGGGTGATTTTGTAACTGTTAGGGATTTAGGGTACATAGGCCTTTTAGGAATTTTTTTGGTTTTTATTGATTTTAGTATTTTTTATGATTTGAAAGTTTATATTGATTTTTTGTGCCATTTGGGGGTTTTAAATGTTATTTAGTGGTTTTAGTGTTTTTAGGGTTTTCAGGGTTTTATGGTTTTTAATGGATTTAATTACAGTTTTAGCATTATTTTACGGTTTTAATTTATTTTAGGATTTCCATTATTTTGAGGTTTTTGTTAATTCTTATGATATTTTGGGTTTCTAGGGTTTCTAGTTTTTCATTGCATCTTTTTTAGGATTTTAGTTTTTATAGTCAGTATGATTCTTAGGGATTTTAGCGTTCTTATAGTTTATTCAATGCAGTTTTGGTTTTTAGGGTTTTAAGGTTCTTTTAAGGGTTTTATGGATTTATTGGTTTTTAGTATTTTAAATGGTTTTTAAGGAGTTTTTTATATTTTTGGGGTTTTTAAATTTTGCAGATTGTTTTGGGGTTTTAAGGGTTTTTATGGTTTTTAAGGCTTTTAGGATTTTTTTGGAATATTTACGGTTCTGCTGGATTTTTATTGTTTTTAGTATTTTTTCACATTTTTTTAGGTATTCATAGGGTTTTTAGTAATTTTTATATTTTTTGGGATTTAGAGTTTTTAGAATATTTCATGGTTTTAATGATTTTTTTGGATGACTTAAGGTTTTCATAGTTTTTAATGATTTTTATGTGTTTTTAATTATTTTTATGGGTTATAGTATTTTTCACGTTTTTGATACTTAAATATTTTGCGGCTTTTAGGGTTGTTTTGTGTTCATTTGGATTTAAGTCATTTTAAGGGTTTTAGGGATTTTTGGGCCTTTTGGATTTTATGTTTATAGGGTCAATTAAAGTATTTAAGAGTTTTAGTTTCATTTAGAGTTTCTAGTGTTTCATGAGGTTTTATAGGGTCTTTATATTGTTATATATTTTTAGTGTTTTTAGGGTTTTTTAGTTAATTTAGAGTATTCAAGGATTTAGTTGGTTTTTGGGTTTTTGGGTTTTTAAGGTATTTTCAGGGTTTTAGGGTTTTATGGACTTTTATGGATTCTGTTGGATTTTAAACCACATAGGGATTTAGGTTTTTTTGGGGGTTTAATATTTTTTACATATTTTAGGTTTTGTTGATCATTTTTAGGGTTTTCGTGGTTTTTTATTTTTATGTGTTTTTAGGTTCTTTGGGTTTTTTGGGTTTTTTGGGTTTTAATTGGTTCATATGGTATTCAGTGTGATTTATGGATTTATTGTCCATTACGGGTTTTGGTACTTTTTATCTTTTTAGGGTTTAACTTTTTTAGGGGTTTTAATGTGTTTTTATTTTTTCAGTTTTTCTAGGGATTTTAGGGTTGTATATGTTTCTAGCAGTGTTGAGGTTATTAGGGTCCATTAGGGGTTTTTAGTGTTTTCAACAATTTTTTGGGGACTTTTAGGGCTTTGGGGGTTTTAGGGGATTTACGGGACATTAGTGGATTCTAGGTAATTTATTGTTTTAGGGTTTTGGTATTTTAAGGTTCTCCTAGGGAATTTATGGTTTTTAGTTTCATTTTAGGAGTTTTAGTTTCATATTTTGTTTATTGTTTTAAGTTTTATTAGGTTTTTAGGGGTTTTAATTTTTTTATGGGATTTAGAGTCTATTGAGGTTATTATGATTTTTTTTGGATTTGAGGTTTCTTTTTGGGTTTTTGGAAACATTTTGTTTTTTTGTGTCCTTTTATGATTTTTATGATTTTTATGGTTTTTATGGTTTTTAGTGTTATGTATGGTTTTAGGGGATTGATTGTTTTTTTAGCATGTTTATGGATTTTGTTATTTTACGAGGTGGTTTTTGTGTTATAGGGAGTTTTGGTGTTTTTTTTGGTTTTACGGGATTTTAGGGTTTCTTAAGGATTTCATTACATTTTAGGGGTTTTAGGGGTTTTAGAGTTTTTTAGGGTTATTAGGGTTTTATGGTATTTTAGGTTTTTAGGGTTTTTTTAGTTTTTAGGGTCTTTTATAGTTTATTGGTTTGTTTTCATGTTTTTAGTATTTAGGGTTTAGGGTGCATGGTATAGGGTTTTGGGTGTAGGGTATACAGTTGAGGGTATAGAGTATAGGGATTAGGATGTAAGGTTTATGGTGTAGGGTATAATGTTTATGGTGTAGGGTAAATGGTTTATGGTGTAGGGTATAGGTTTTATGGAGTAGGGTTTATGATTTTGGGTGTATGGTCTAGGGTTTACACTATAGGGATTGCAGATTATGGTGTATGGTGTATGGTTAGGTATTAAGGTGTTTGTTATAGGGTTTACCGTGTAGTCTTTGTGGTGAATGATATATTGTTAATGGTGTAGTTTTTAGGTTTTGAGGTGAAGGGTATATGGTTTAGTGTCTTGGTTTTAGAGTTTTGGATGTAGGGTATAGGGTTTATGGTCTATGGTTTGGGGTTTGGGGGGAACAATGTTGGGTATAGGGTTTAGGGTTTGTGGTGTAGTGTATAACGTTTAGGGTGTAGGTTTTAGTGTTTACAGTGTAGGGTATATTTTTTTAGGGTGAAGGGTTTATGGATTTCAGTCATGACCACCTTTATCCAAAGGTACTCCTCTTGTTTTGGAAATGAATTAAAGAAGATACAATCCCCTGACAATGACAACCCGTAGGCCCGAGGTTGGAGAATAGCACCAAGCGTATTAAAAACTCACAAATCAGAGCATTATCCTATATAGTAATAGGATCATGATATATGAAGAATAATCTAAAAACAACTTATTGACATGACATAAAATAATGGAAACCAAAATCAGCCTATATTTCATGTATATGAAATATGAATCCAGATTAATGTATCCAAATAGAAACCCTAAAGGGAATCTAGTTATACAACATAGGAATAAGACAAATGTCCAAGATGGTATTGTCTAGTATGGCCCAAGAATTCCTATGGAGAACATGAAGGTATTTTGTATATACATTTGGTGATCATAATTGTATACTCTGTAGGAACATAAAAATCTTCTCATTGCAATGTGAAATAAGAACTCTAATGTAACAGTGAGAAAATATAAAACAGACGGAACTTAAGAATGTCAACATAGCAATCCCATCATCACAATGGAATTCCCACCAAATAACACTTCCATTTATAAGAACATAAAATAATGCATATTTACAAATGGTTCCCTGCACTACTTTCCCGCTGATTTTCCACTCTCAGACCCCAACATCATCTGTCATGTTGTTCCAATATCTTCCAAAAATAACATCATTCATTTCACCCCACATAAAATTGGATATCATATCAATTCTCACATGATGACACATATGCCATCACATGAAATATATCCCAAAGTCACGTAGACCATTACATTACTTGTTTCCTGAATACACCTTGTCCATTAAATCACATCTCGTTAGAAACTATAACCAGAGTAGTAAGGTATCATGAACATAAAGGGAATGAATATCATCCACTCCTCCATCAATGAACTTCTGCTACCATAAGACCTCCCATCACCTCATCATACAACACTACAATATAATTTTTTACTTATGTCCATCAAAACATGTGCATTTAATCACAGTATTTAATAGATATAGAGAAAAATAGGGTATCTAACCATCCATCCTCACCACAGGAATGCTAGGAATACACCCCCAGATATATGGATATCATCACATGGTGGTTTAAGTGGGTGGGGTGTGTAAAGAAAATGACAAGGAACATAAATGGTTTATATACATATATCCACACAAAAAACCAAACTATGGGTTCAAGAAAAAGGTACCAACTAAATCAAAAAATCAATAAAAACCCACAAAACATGGCCAGTTACACATCCACCTCCAAATTAATGACACTAAACTGTAAGCCAAAATCCACATTTCAAATTTCATCCTTTTTCTAAATTTAATCTATTTCAAAGATTTTATTTCTCTGAAAAATTATAATCCTTTAACCAATAGATTATCTAGACCATATAATTTCACAATAAGAAATTTCCATTTAATCAATACTTCCAATTTTAATTTATTCATTATCCATTTAAACCATTATTGAAACCATCCCAAGTAATTTACGATCAATTTTATTCAATTATATTAGTAAAAAAGTTACTATCACATCATAATACCACACAAAAAAACCATAATAATTATCAAATAATCCATCCAAAAATCAACACTATCCACAACCACATATACTTACTCCTTACCATAGCCACATCACAACCATTTTTCCCTCACAACCACCCCATAGAGAGGCCACAAAACTCACCACATAACTTCCTTCTATCATGAGTACACATTCGTACCCCACAAAATGACAACACCCAATAAAATTAGCCACATTCACCACAACCAGAAATTTGAAAATCACACAGAAAACACTTATCATATTTCATATTTAAAAAAAAGATATTCATCAATTTTTATTCTTTATTTTAGTACATTATTAGAAAATCCACAGATCTACTTGGGAAACTATTTCATCATAAATATAAAAATGATTATCCAATTTGATTTAAAGTGATTTCTACAAACACAAAAAACAAGGTTCTTTATCATATATCGATTCAATGAAACAATGGCTACCAACATCCATGATTGTTAGTGAAAAATTTATCCTGTAAAAATATAATATCTAAATATCAAAAATATTTATACAATTTTATATCATTCCACATGCACTTAAAATAAATGTAAATTAGGTTTATTCATAAAATATTCCCAAATGATAACAATAGTATATCCCCTCCCAGATTATTAATATAACTAATAAATAAAGGATCCCCAAACTGAAACAATTATTTCTGTTCCGTTGTGCAATTTAGAAAAAGATGGAATAATCATCAACCCCAAAAATGAAGAAGAACATGATGATCAAATTAAAAAACACCACAAAACATCAATTTATGAAAATAAAATACATTCCAATTATTTCCCTATGTATAATTCTTCCCAAACATGGAATATGAAGAAAAAAATAAAATAGGGATAAAAGGAAAAGGGTAAATCACCTAAACCATAATAGAGAGATCCTTGAATGTAATGGATATAAACCATGTAAAGGGATCTAAAAGAGTTACATGGGCCACACATGGGTTATGAATGAAATAATGGGAGTTTTGAAAAAGTGATCAGGTAAATGGGACATTATGAATTTATATGCATGTCAAAATACACTGGATGATGATGCATCAACCATGACCACACTAAAGCCTATTTAAAAAAAATAAGGACTCTGAAACAATACCGCCCACCACACTACGTCTTTATTTTTAAAATAATCCCTAATATATATGATAATATCCATGACAAAGTTCTACCAAAATAGGGGTAGACCATGGCACAACCAAATAATCTACATCGTAGAGGCTAGATAACTATAATGGGTGTTATGCCAAAACCCATATCCATGTAAAAATGGTGCTGATTTTGGTGGAACCACTAAAATCAACACCCTAACAAACTACTCCACAATTATGTTATACATGATGCAACCATAATATTCTAATAGATGGTACATTGTATCCATGGTTCCAGGATTCATTGACCCACTATAATAGATAAAGCATAAAAAATCCTTCTAAAGTCCCTCAATGCCACAACATCCCCCCTACACCATATAGTCCACCTTTTCATCATTGCTCCAGGATCTACATTGTACAGATCCTTATTAAATGTACACTCTAGATTCATTATTGGAAAAATATGTTTTTGAAACGAGTTATTTGCAATGATAATCATATATCATCGCAAATAGTTGGTTAAAATGACTATTTTGGATGAGATATGATTCATGTTGAAAATAGCATTGGTGTCTACAACGCGCTAAAACACGGGAAGACTATTTGTGATGGTAAACTACCCCAATAAAAATTAATCTTCCATATCATTTGTTATTCTTGATTGGATTTTACCCTCACCATAAATTTTGTGTTGATAAGGTGGTATTTGTGATAGGAACCATCGCAAATACATTCTATAATATTTTTCATTTAAAATGTGAATTTGTCTGATCACAAATGAACTGTCAGAAGTAGGTATTCGTGATGGGTCCCATAAAAAATACCCTTGTTAACCACACCCATAATTAATAAAGGTTCTACTAATTATGACCAAACCCACTGAAAATACTGCCATTTCTGAATGGAGTGTTGTCATAAATACTCTATTCATAACTATTTATACCCCTCCTAAATTTTTCCAATTTCAATCTCACTCATATTCTCTATCATTATCTACTCTCACATTATTCTCTTTACTTTTAAAAAAAGGAAAATATTACAACAGAGTAGATTTCAATCTTTTCATCGAATGAAACTTTCAGGTTTATGGTATTTATTTAATGTTTTTTTTTATTTCATTTATTTTAATTTATATTAGTAATAATTTAATAAATTATATTTAATTATATTTAAATAGAATTTGTTATTTAGATTTTTGATTCATTGGTTTTAATAATATTTTGTTTCAATTTTCAATACTATTTTTATTTAAAAGTAAATTGATTTAATATGTGACAATTTGGTTCACTTATGAGTAATAAGTAATAATTAGTACTAGTTAATTTTAATTTTTAATTTTTAATATTAATTATTAGCCATTAGAGGTAATTAGTAATAATTAAATGTAATTAGTAATAATTATGAGCAGTTTTTAATAATTAGGAGTATTTTAAATACTTTTTAATAATAATTGTCACTCAGTGGTAATTAGTAACAATTAGTAATAATTTGTAATAAATATTGGTAATTTAAACTAATTATTAATAATTAGTTGTAATTAGTAATAATTAGTAAAAATTACGATTATTTAGAAATATTTAGTAATAATTATGAAAATTTTGTAATAATTAGTAATAATTACTAAAAATTATTTATAATTAGTAATAATTATAATTATTTTCTAACAATTACTAATAATTAGTGATAGTTTTCAATTATTTCTAATTATTAATAATAATTAGTAATAATTAGTAATAATTTGTAATAATTAATAATAATTTCTAATAATTTCTAATAATTAATAATAATTATTAAATTCATAAATGGGGCCATGTTGATGGATAAGTGATAGATATTATTATATGAAACACAAACAATACCATGTTAGTTTCCCATGACCAAGTGATGTCCAATACATTTATTGTTAACAAATACACCGGTGTCTTGGCATTCCTCTCCATATACCCCTCCAACTGAGGTTGGAAAGTAGTGATCTACTATAAATGAGTTTCCAATCAATCCATAAAACCTTTTATAATTTTTAGGTAACCTTTTCATCCTAGTGAAAGAAAACAGTCCTTGAAACATATTGTATCCAAATACCTCATTTATATACCTCTTTGGAAAAACAACCATGGAACCTAACTTGTGGATCTCTTAGAACTGAGACTATTTTTGTCAATCGGTCCATGATCAGCTATGTAGTATAAAAAAACTATATGATTAGGGTATCCTATAATTAATTACATGGAGACATTATCCCATTCCACTTAGGAACATTTAAATGTCGGAATAGACCACCAGGAACATGGTTTTGAGCCTGTACCTACTAGAAAAAGAGAAACTAATCCACAAACTGTACCACAAACCGTTTCATCATGGGCCACCAAAATTGCATAATCAAGCCAATATACATCTTGAATACCCATGTGTGTACCACCAATGGTGATATATTAAACTCACAAATTACTCACTCAAGCATCAGTAATAGGAAAACGACATCCCTTGAAATAGTATCTTATTTTATCCATCCTCCAAACATCCCCCAATAGTATCACCAAAAACATAACTATTAGGAACAACCTCTGCCACTGAGTCTCCCCACTAAAACACATGAACATTACCCATAAAAAATATTGAACTATCATATGAATCACGAATACTCCAACATTAACCATACTTTTATATAAGTATAGGACCACCAAAACCACCATTACCCTCCAAGAAACCCCAAACTCCTAGAAAATTCACACTTTGAAAACCATAAGCCCTTGTAAATTCACCTTTAAAATAAAATATTCACAAATTGAAAATATTTTAAATGGATGGTGGTGTCAATGAATATGATAGATAACCCTGAGATTATTAGCATTCTCCTCCTATGACATCCTATAAATAACAATGTCATTGATTAACACAACTATAAAATGGACCATGAATTCATTGAAAACAAATTTATCGATCCCCATGAACACAACTATTGAATTAATTAAAATAAATGGAATATACATGATGTTTATGTAACAATACCTTCATATTATGGTGATCTATAGGATATTTCCCTCTCTCACCTCCACTAGTGATAAAAATACCACATATTGATCATTGAAAACCAACTAGACCCTCTCATGTAATGATAAATATCACAAATCCTTAAACTAGTGTACACAATTTTGATCACCGCCTGATTTAAGATGGAGTAGTATATAAACAAATTCATACTACCATCTGCCTTATTGGTGAATAATTATAGAGAACCCAAAGGAGACACACTAGATCATATTAAAACATTTTTTATCAGATCATCAATTAGAATCATAACTCTTGTATCTCAGAGGTTTCCATATTGTTAAGGATCCATCATTTATATGGAATCACTAATATGTAAGCTGATCTCAAACTCGAAGTCACTTCATAGGGGTAGCATCAAAACATCATCATGATAAAAATCTAAAAAATACCTGATGACCCAGGGATCCTCCACTATTCTAATTCCTATTGATTAAAGGACAACTCAACCTTCAAGTAAATATGGAGATCCAAGAATCTAGTACCCATATAATAACTCCAATCACAAAATAAACCATACATTTTCCATCCACAACAAAGAAGTTGACCATACATTATAAAAATTCAAAAATAGTATACAATAAATATAACTAGATGGTGTAGAGGATGAAATCATACATCATCATTCATATCATGAAAAGATCCAAATAAGAATGATGTGGCTCAATAATTAGTCTACACCCCTAGAACAAATAAATCAATCTGGTCTGGCCTCCAGTTGGAGTAGTCTACACTAGGATATTGAGAAAACACTATACTACTAGTTCTATAGTATGAACTAAACACCGTGAAACCGATGGGTGAAAATCTCCTCAATTAAACATATCACAAACTTGGATTCATAATAGACCGATCATATATCTAATGACCTATAATCCCTTTTTAAATTTCACCTCTACTTCATGAAACTAACCACACCCAGTTGATCTACATCTCTTTTGATGGTCACCTCTATAGAAACACTCAGGTTGAGGTCCCTAAACTCAAGACACATCATAAAATTAACCACTACCTTCTTTATATCCCTCGTTCGAGTATATTACTATTTCCAATACTATAGTGGAATATAAAAAACATGTGCACCTACACCAAAGTAATCTTGAAGATTCACTGGGAACTGATTTTGATGATTTCTAAAAACCATACAAACAAAAGATTATATCCCAAAACAATTAGAAACATTCAAGTATTGCACTATTCCTTGAAGGTCATAATGGAATTTAGTGAGGTTTACTCCCCAGGGATGAAAATCTAGAAGGTCCTAGTGCATGGGAACGTCCATGGAAACTATGATCCTTACAGAACCCTGAATGTTCCCATCTCTGGGTAATCCTCCTTGTGAGTGTATATAGACAATCACTTATACCCTCTTCCAAATTCCTAAATATGTTGGAAATGAAAAATAACTAACATCATATTGTATATAAGGACAGAGTGAATCCACAATATGTCTCACTTGTGAATCCTCATCCAGGAAAATTTCTAGGGAGAAACACAAATAATCCTTGGAATTGATACCCATCTACCACATTAACAGTCTCCCCTACTAAATTGTAATAATGTAATGCATCTTTAACACCTTAATATTCAATTAGAGGAACTCTTCTTATAATTTAGTGTGAAAGTTAACCAATGTATCATTAGTCTCCTCCCGCTCATTAAGATACAACAACCACCAATAATGTATTTCTCCTCACATCTGACTAACTATCAATGGTTAGCACTAATAAGGAAAGGCCGGTCTCAAATTCAAAGTTATCTTGAGCTCCTACAACTATCTATTTATCTATATATCAAAAATTATGATGTTTTACTCCCCCAAAAACTACTTCTAAAAAGAATGGAATGTTCTCTAACCGTAATCATCATCATCAATTGGATCAACCATCATAAAATAAAATAGATAATCCTATTGATCATCCACTACAAGAACCCAAAGTTTGGATGGAAAATATTCAATTATAAAATTGAATCAATGTTTTCATAAACCCAATATTATGTAATGGTAATAATATTTATTTAATTCATTATATCTTCCCCAAAAACATCCAATTATAATAAGAAAAAAATTCATACATGATGCATGTACCTCTACTATGTTTGAACCCTACAAGTGATTCCACATCACTTGGTCATTTAGTAGGCTGAAATTCTATGTATTATATCATGGGGGCCCTAAATTCCATGTTCAAGTTAGTATTCCCTATCCTATGTAATACCCCAATATTCATTTCTGTAGTTACCTTACTACCCATTATGGTTCTTATTGTTCCTAACTCTGAAATCCATCTAATCTGTCGGCCTAACCACCTATCATACTACTATTTCATAACCCACTCCATCTAATTCTACCCCTCTTAGGGATAAAAAGATGGAATTTAGTTAATGAACCCCATGTATTTCCTACTGTAGTCCCTGAGTTGGATACTAGCACTAAGAGTATAAATTTCTCACAAATGGGAGGAAATTCCCTCTATAAAAAAATATCAAGAGATATAAAGAATAAATAGAAACAAACAAGTGAAATAATGTAAAAAATGAATATAAAACCATCCCAAAATGAATATATATATAAAATAGATATAAATAATTGTACTTAAATAAATTACAAAAAAGTATATGCAATCAACACATAAAATACATATTTCTATGCTTGTAATGTCCAATATTCCACTTGATGTACTCAAAGAAACATAAAAATTGTTTTTTTTTATGTATGAAAAGCTGAAAATTAGACTCAATAAGAATATAAAAAACTCCCTAATGAACATGTTAAATAAGCATAAAAATGAACCAACGAGTTAATAGTAGAACCCAATACACCAATAATGGTCGACTAACCAATTCCATACTTTCTATATCTTTCATTCCAAATATAAAATCCATGATTTATAAAATAAAATATAGTATTTCAATAAAGTTCACCCAACACTAATTTCCCACTAATTTTCCTCTCTCATACCCCAGATTCTTACATATCAATGCTCCTATCTCTTCTAAACATCACATCATACCAATCACCTCATGTGAAATTGGCCATCACATCACATCTCACCAGAAGACACATGGGATATAAAATCACATATAGCCTAGATACACATGGTCTATCACATCATATCTGTCCAGAAGAAACTAGTACCATAAAATTTATTCTCATCTACAACTGTAACTTGAGTAGCAGGGCTTCGTGATCCAAAAGGATGTAAACCTCGTTCCCTAATTCTTACATGTAAAATCCCTACAATAATTCATATCATCACCTCATAATACATTACTACAGTACACTTTTGATACTTGGACATCAAATCCAATATATGTAATCCTCAACCGAAAGAGATATTGGGATAGGGAGGGTATCCAACCATCCATATCACCATAGGGTTATTATAAAAAGCTCCCCTCGATATATCATTTTTGACACATTGTTCATTATGTTGGTGTGGTGAATATAAAAAATAAAATAAAATATAATTGGTTTATATATTTTTAGACACACACATTCCAATTCTTTGTGTTTATAAAAAAGGTTCCAACAAACTAATAACATCACCACCCAAGCTTACAAATCTACAAATTTCTCTTACACCTATAAATGCATAACCCCACACAATAATACCTAACCTACCTATGACATTTCCACCTCTTTCTCAGTTTAATCTATTTTATAGATATCGTATTTTAAACCAATTCTATTATTTTTACCCATAATATATACAACGTATCTTATTTAACTGTATGTATTAATAATTAAATCTATACATTCTATTTTAATTTATTAATTATCAATTCTACCCATAAAACAAACTAGACTATTCCATCTCAAATAGTTATTGACCAATTGCATTACTACCCAAGAAAATAGCACATCATAATTCCAAAACAACAAACAACCCATCATACTCATTAGTCCATGAAACCCCACATCAGCACCATTAACAACTAAATCCACTCCATCCTTTCCATAGCCAAATCAAAACCACTTTCCCAGGATAATAAACATAAAACTCAACCACACAACTCGCCACATAATTTCTTCACATCACAATTTCACATCACCACCAAAAAATAGTACCCCAACACAACACATCAACCTCAAGAACCACAACCAGACAATTCACAGCCACAAAATATCAATTATCATAATTTAGATTTAAAAATGGGTTTTAGAAATTCCACTTCCTTATTTTGGGGAATTCTGACACATTCTATGATTATTTCATGGTAACAAATTTATAAACTAGATATTAGTGATTTACTAATTACATTTAATGTGTGTGAAAAAAACATAAAAACATGGTTACACAACACATATCAATTAATAAAAAATATGGTCACCCAAGAACCATGATTTTCTAGGAGTCATTTAGCCCAAAAAATCCACTATTAAATAATCATAAGGCATAAATACAATTGATTTCATTCCCCTTCCACGTTAATTCAACTTAAACAATTTACTTCTCTAAAATTAATTTGATATAAACCTTCTAACCAAAAGATCATAATAGTATAACACCTCTCTATGATGAATCTAAAGGATAAAAAATTTATTTCCAACCTCAAACAAGGATTCTTGTTCCACTTCACAACTTAGAATAAGAGGGAACAACCACCATGAACCAAAAGGAAAACCACCTTGATCACCATAAAAAGACACCCCAAAACATCATATTATCAAAAAAAATAAAAAATGATTTCCTCTAAAAGAAAAATTCCAGAAAATATAATAATGATAAAACTGTGGAAAATGGGTGAAATGGAAGTGAAGAACTCACTAAAAAAACCATGGATTTATCACTTAATTGAGACATAAAAACCCATAGAAAGGGAGATGAATGAGATCATTGGAAAAGAATTGGGTATCCCATTAAATGATAGTAATTTATGGAAATTTATTGGGTCCATTGGGCTTTAAGAACTTATAATTATCATGAAAAACATATGACAGCTATACCACCACACATACTTTGTTGCAGCCTTTTTAAAAACTGAAGGGACTATGGTGAAGGACCCCTCACTACACTATCTCTCTGCTGGTCAAAACCGGTCTGAGATAAATGACAATACCTATCTCACATACAAATAAATATAGGGGGATACAATGGTGATACTAAAACTGCTACACCGTAGACCCTTAACAACTGAATAAGAGAGTCCACCATAGGCCCTCTCCATAGAGAATCACTTCTGAATCTGAAAAAACATCAGAAATATGCACCAATGACCAATATCATGCTATCAATGTCTCCATGCCACAACCAACATCTAATGAAAAGGTATTTTCTATATCCAAGCATCCAGGTTGAAACTACCCCAAAATGGAAAAAAACATAATACTTATACCGAGATCCCCCAATATTGCGGTCATTACACATATTCAACAACATCTGGAATCATGTCATAGCTTTAGGCTACACACCAGAAGGGTCCTTCTAAGATGCAATCTTCACCATCTATCCTTTTATAAATCCAAGGCCTCCCTAAAAAACATACACCACCATATTCTATCAATGTAACAGGATAGAAGTTTTGATTTTTTATACTTAGGGTGTATGGCATATAGTTTGGGTTAGTGTTCATGATTTATGGTGTAGGTTATAGGGTTTAGGATTTATGGTATATAGTTTAGGGATAAAGTTGTAGGATTTAATATATATGTTTTACGGTATAGGGTTTATGTTCTAGGGTTTAGGGTTTGGGGATTGAGGTATAAGGTATACCGCCTTTTTATTTTTTTATTGGATTTAAGATTTTTTGGTTAATTATGGGTTTTATGAGTTTTTGAGGGCTTTTAGGATATATAATTTTTTTACCTTTTTTTGTTTTTTAGGATTTGGGGGGGGTGTGGATTTTTTTTGGTTTCTAGTGAATTTTTAGTGTTTTAGGGTTTTTTCATGGGTTTTCTAGTTTTTAGAGTTTCTAGAGTTTTTATGGATTTTGGTGTTCAATGTGGTTTTTGATTTTAGAGGTTTTAAATGGATTACTAGTGTTTTAAGGGTCGCATAGTGTCTATAGGGGTTTTAGGGGTTTTAGGGTTTTGTTAGGGTTTTTTAGGGATTTATGGATTTTATGATTTTTCCTGGGTTTTGACGGTTTATTATTGTTTTATAGTATTTATTAAAGGGTTTTAGAGTATTTTGGGGTTTCAGGGTTCTTTGGGTATTTTATATGGTTTTTTAAAGTTTTAAGGTGTTATAATATATTTTAGGGCATTCTATATTATTTTAGGATTATTAAGGTTGTTTGGGTTATAGGTATTTTTTTCTTTTTTGGGTGGTGTTTTAGAGGTTTTAAGGGTTTCATATAGTGTTTAGTGTCCTTTAAGGATTTTTTTGTTTATTTAAATACTTTTTGGTTTTAAGTTTTTTTGGAGTTTTTTGGATTCAATGTGGTTCTAGGGTATTTAATGGTTTTTAGTTTTTTAGGGGTTTAGGTGTCCTAAGGGTTTTATGGGATTTGTAGGTTTATATTGAATTTAGGGGTTTTAGGGTTTTTAGGGTTTTTTTCTCAATTTTAAGGGTATAAGTATTTTTTACAAATTTTTAGTATTTTCATGGGTTTTAGAGTTTCTATGGTTTTCGGGGATTTATTTTTTTTATTGGGGGAGAGGGTAGGGGTTATAAGGGATATTGGGGTTTTTAGTTTTATAGATTTTTTAGGGTTTTGTTTTTTTGTTTATATGTGTTTTTGGGGTTTTATGAGATTAATGGGTTTTTTGTGGGTTTAAATGTTTCTATGGTGATTAGGGTTTTTAGGGTGTTTTTAGGTTTTAATGGATTTAGGGTAATTTACATGTTTTATGGTTTTTGTTGTGTTTGTTTGGATTTTTATGTGATTTAGGTTTTTTTAAAGTTTTAGAGGCTTTTATGGTTTTCAGGGGTCTTAGAAGTTGTTATGGTTTTTAGGATGTTGACAATATTTTAGGGTTTTATTTATTTTAATGTATTTTAGGGTTTTAAGGGACTTATATTATTTAAAGGGGTGTCATTATTTTTATTATTTTAGGGTAATTTTTCGATTATTTGGGTTCTTTATAGTTTTTAGGGGTTTTAGGTTACTCTATGGTATACAGGGTCCTCCTGGGTTTTTTAGTTTCCATTAGTGTTTTTTACGATCCATTAGAGTTTTAGGGTTCCTACAAAAAATTTTGGATTTTTTTTGGGTTATTATCGGAAATTTGGGGTTTTTATATTTTTTTGTATTTTGGGATTTTTTGAAATTTCATTTATTTTTCATGCATTTTAATTATATATAGTGTCTTTGAATGATTTTACAGTCTTTTATGGTTTTTAAGGTTTTTTTGGTATTTTATTCAATTCATGATATATAATGATTCTTTAGAAATATTATGTTCTTTTAGAGGGTTTTAGGTGTTTTAGGGTCTTTTAGGTGTGGTCATGGGTTTTTAAGAGTTTTATGGTTTTTATGGTATTTAGGATATTTTCAGGTTTTTCAGAATTTTTGGTGGTGTCACTGTTTTTAATATCGTTTATGATTTTTATGGGTTTATGGGTTTTTTGGGGTTTAGCGTTTTTAGTGATTTTAAGGGATTTAGTATTTTTATTGACATTTGGGGTACTTTAGGTATTTCTAAGTGTTTTTATGGTTTCTTAGTGTTTTTATGGATCTTAATGTGGTTGTAAGTTTTTAATTTTTTATGGATAAGAGATATTTTTAGGGTTTTAATGGGGATTAGGTTTTGGGGTGATAATATTTATATTCGTTTTCAGGTTTTTTTCACGATTTTTGGGTTATTTTTAGGGTTTTGTGTGTATTATGGTGGTTCTATGTATTTAGATTTTTTTTATATTTAAGTGTATTAGGGTTTTTAAAATTTTACAAGTTTTTGGCCGGTTTAGGGGGTCAGGGTATATTTTTTGGTATTTAGATGTATTTAGGGATTTATAGCGGCCTTGAGGTGTTTTTAGGGTTTTATGGTTCTTAAGATTTGTTAGTGTCTTTTGTGTGTGTTTAGTGGTGTAAGGAATTTTTATGGGTTTTAAGGTTTTGGGGGGTTTTTTTGTGTGTATTTATTGTTATGGTTTTTAGGGGTCATGTTTTTTTAGTGTTTTTTTGGGTTTTTAGAGTTTTTAATGTATTTTATGTTTTTTTGGATTTCAAGGTGTTTATGGGGTTTTATGTGTTTTATGTGTTTTTTAGTAATTTAACGGGGATTTTTAGGGGGTATTTTTCATTTTTAGGGGTTTTTAGAATTTTTAGTTACTTTAAGTGTTTATATTGTTTTAAGGTATTTTTGGGTGTTTTTATGGGTTGTTTAAATTTTTTATGTCAGTTAAGGGTCTCCTAGGGTGTTTTTTTGAATTTTTACAAATTTTTGGTATTTTAGTTTTTGTAAGATTTATGTTCTTTTAATATTTTTTATAGTTTTATGTTCATTATTTTACGGTTTTAGGGGTTTTAGGGTTTTTTACAGCTTATTTTGGGGTATTTAGGTATTAGGGTTTTTTTAATGTTTTAATGGGTTTTTGTGGTTTTACAATTTTTAGGGGTTTTAGTTTTCTAGGTTTTTTATGTCATTATGGGTTTTAATTGATTATGTTTGTTTAGTATTTTTATTATTTTTTAGGTTTTAATAGGTGTTGACACTCCTTTCATCACAACTGAAAAGGGGAAATACCTCAAACAAAGAAGATTCATTCTTTGAAGAAACATTAGAAATAAACAAAGGAATGAATAAGGAGAACCTTGCACAATGGGTGCACAACATTCTCCATGGTCGCGCAAGTACACATGTGTGCCGCCTTTTGGACGTACAGGTGTCTGGCGTGCCCTATGTGATTTTTCTCCCTGGGTCTTCAACATCCTATAAATAGGCCCTGTGCCCCCCCCCCCAATTGGGGGAGGATTTTTTCCAGAATTCATATACAGAGCTCTGAACGCCCAAGTCTCTTCTTCAAGTCGTCTGAACAATTCTAAGGTAATTATTTATCTAGAATGGATGGTCTAAACAAGAAGAATAATATCTAACTATTAGAATTTACTAACACTTGCGTGCCTATGTGTTTTTACCCTTAAGGGAAATGGACACACATGCACGCCTCCTTTCCTACTCATTGAAACTTGTGTGCCACTCTTCTGGAAGTACCAAAGAATGATTCTAAAGGCATTGGTCATAAATCGCCCAAGTATTACTCTACTGGTCAAGGATCGTGCAAGTACCCATGCGTCATGCAGGTATACCTACGCAACCAGGACTTGCGCGCCCATGTAGTACCTGCGCGACCCCTCAGGACTTGCGCGCCCTTCTACTTTTGGGTATCCTTCCTCCCCATTTAACCCTTCTTATTCCATTCCACCTCTCCTATTCAAGATTCAGTCTTCAAGACACTCTTCAAATCCATTTATGGAATTTTTTTCTTGATTGACATCCTTATCTGAAAGGAATTCCATGGAACATCTCTGAAAACCTAGTGATTTACACATCTTTATGTCACTAAAGTTAGAGAGTTCATTCATTCAACCTCATCTTTTAATATTAGAGAATCCTTAACCTGGGACTCCTTTTCAAGAGTAATCCCCAGTCCAAATTCTCATTAATATAAGAATCCTCCACTGGAATAAGCATCATGTTCCCAGATATGGCCATCCTTCTCAGTAATAAGCCCCATGTTCCCAGATATGGGCATTCTCCTCAAGATTATGCCCCAATATTAATTCCCTTAACCTGGGCTTCCTTTTCAGGAGTAAGCCCCAATCTCAAATATGGGCATCCTTTTCAGGAGTAAGCCCCAACTCTCTTAATTCTAAAATTCCCATAACCTGGGCCTCCTTTTCAGGAGTAAGCACCAGTCTAAATTTCACTTGACCAGTCATAATTACTTTTGATCTGGGCTTCCTTCTCAGGAGTAAAACCCAATCATAAGTTCCCTCCTAACTTGGGCATCATTCTTAGGAGAAAGCCCCATGATTAGAGTACCCAAATCTCCATGAAGCACATATACCTTTATGGACCCTACTCATGGATTTCTTCCATGATGTAAATCTTAATCCACATCTATTTCTAGGCATTCATACATATATAATCCCCACATCATCGCATCATTGCATGGAACAATTTTCTGGTTTCTCCAATACCTTTTGTTTCTCACACCGAGCATGACTCATGTGAGCTTAGGGTGTAAAATTAATCATGAAATTTTTATTTGAGCCATCAATCGTGCATAAACATCATACTCCCTTACTCGAACTACGTGGGTTCTGATTCCTTTTCCAAAACAATGAATACGTAGGTAGCCCATCTACGGGTACGATCCCATCTCTAAAAATCAATGTCCTTCTGAATGAAAATAAACTTCAAGTGCCCCACTAAGTGGCTTTAAAACTAGTATGGTCATCATAATAACCAAGAGACTTTTATTTATTGAAGCATACCATTGACTAAGAATCTCTAACAAATACAGATGATTCTCTATTGATGAAGAACCTCGAGTACATATAAGATATTCTCTAAATTTCCTACATATCAATCATTGATTGTCATATATAATGGAAATCTCATTTTATACTTGGTAATGTAATAAGGATTCACAAAAATAACATAAATCTATAAAGAGAGCCCCATAGTAGACAATAATTCCCCTAAAAAGGTGTGTTGAGTCCGACCTCCCATCCTCTCGATCAATGAAAATTCCTAAGCCTCATCTGTCAATAAATAATGAGCACCTACCTTTGGAAATTAGGTTCTAATGCATATAGAATCATTGAATTTTCCGGTTCTACAAATAAACCCATTAGAAACTACTTGGAATGTTTGAATCTTAAACCAATGAGATCAACCCCAATTCTAGAGAGGAAATAAAAAATGGTGAACCAGACGTGAATTCTTAACCAAGATAAAATGTTTTTTTGATTATCTGTTAGGCCCCTATTTAAAAATCAATGAGAGGGCCAACAAAACAATCAATAACATATTTTCTCATCCAAAATATGTAGTGGCCGGACTTATCCTGATTATGTCTGTTATATCAAATAGGAACTCTTTTCCAAGATCATCTACATTTTCAGAATGGCTTCTCTTAAGTTCACATCTGTGAATACCTATGCTATGAAAACCTCTACTGCAAATGCCACTGCTTCTACTCTTGCTGGATCGTCATCCTCTATGAGGATGACTTCACCTATTCAGCATCTTCAACGCTGGGTATCAAATTCACTGGTTAAGGAATACCATCAAAACTGCACTATTCCAACTCTGGAGGCCGCTCGACAAGCCCTCTATGTCAATAATTCAACCTAGTCATCTAGACAGTGCTGAACAGTGATCAAGAAGCAGGTAGTGCTAACAACCGTCTCCAACCGTTTTGGGTCGTTATCCCTGGAACACAATCACCATTCACTCCCATATTCTGAGGAGGGGAATGAGCAGGTCCCTCGGGGCCTTAATTCAAGGAGATAGGAGTCCTTCCCAAAGGCTCCCATCAACAATCACCACCAGACTCATGCGGCAGTGCGCCCTCAATATGATGAGGGTATCGACTCCAGGCGTTCGACTCCGGTTCCTTGAACCCGAGCAGGCAAGACGAATCTCCAGAGGTGAAATCCGGTCAACAGTGAGCAGGTTCTCATTTCTTCCATCTCCGGAGAAGTCCACTAACCTAACTTGGTGGAAATAAATGAGCGGGCACACACACCATTCCGTTTCAATTCCGTTGTCCAGCAGACTCGTCTGGAAGCATCACACCAATCCCACTAGGAAATTCCGGTGGAGTACTATAGGCAGGAACATACTCCTGTTTAGACATCATCATCTAGTCAGAAATCTCGTCTGACTACATATGATGGAGCTCGCCAACCACGTTCGGCGAAGTACAATCAACAGGAACATACACCTGCTAATATTGATCAAGCCTACCAACAGTCTCGGTTGGTAGCACTCGGAGAAGTCAGTCGGAAAGCTCTGACGACAAATAGGTGGCAGACTCAACTCTCTACCCCAACAATTGAGTACTGTCAGGATTCACTGACAAGAAAAGGAGGATAAGAGCAGGCACACACACCTACTTAAAGCTTAGAATGGATGTATATCCCAATTCTCGAAGCTGAAGTCACCAAGAATATTCTATCAATGGGGAAAGAGCAGAAGCAAATCCCTGCTCATATTCTGGATGCTTTCCAGGATATTATAATAGCTTCAACAACATCTCAGGGAAAGACACATAAATCTATCCCTACCAGTGGAGTGACACATCAATAGTTCACTCCAGAACAGAAACACACAGCTGTTCTAGTCCAACATGGTTGTGGGGAGTACTCCCCCAAATCATACGGACAGCCAGGTCAGGCACATACACCTGATTTTAGTGGAGATCGTCAGCCTAGCCTGGCCATCACTCCTGATCAGGCACATACACCGGCTCAGAGTAGCCACATTCATCAAAAAGTGGTTTCTATGGTGAGTAAGAAGGCATCTAAGAAGAAGACCTACCCAGAATAGTTAAGAGATCAAGAGCCAATCTGTAACAAGGCCTTGCTTGATGCTGGAGTTCCTGAAGCCCTCAGACAGTTATCTATTGGAATCCAAGATTCTACTCTCTCAGTTCCCAATAGTGGGAACATTAATTCTAAAGGTCTTCAACAGAAACTTCCTCATGAAGGCTTGCTTCATGACAGTTCGGTTGATCTCGAAGTTTCTTCTTCAGATGATATCCATAGGAACCCTCTGTGTCATCAAAAGACTAAAGAGAAAGAGATCTCATCTTTTGTTGTAACCCACCATGGTGGTCCTCCTCATGGTGATGAATTTCGCTGGGAATTTCCTCTTTTTAGTAGTGATTCACATTGCCCAGAAAATGCTCCAATGGACAATGTAATGCCGAGAAATCCCTCTTATCTTGAGGAACTTGTAAAATCAAAACCAGTCATGTCTGATGCTTCATCGCTAGCAGGTGAAATACTTTCTCAATCAGAAGATAGCCCAAGGTGTAGGTCATTCTCTGAACCACCCCTAAGTCATGCATCTTCTTGTTTAATCATTGATCTCTCTACCAATCTTGTTGAATCCGATGAAGCAACAAGGAAGCACCAGCTCTGGTCAAATTAGTTAGAAGAATCTCCATTGAATGATAAAGAGGAAAGGCTGAACATGAGAAAAAAAACTTGCAAAATTTGAAGTGCCAATCATGTTTTGGCCTCTGGCTGACTCTCCGTATGACATTCCAGATATGATGAAATAAGATGGAATTCATGATGTCCATCTCAACATATGGAAAACTCTTTGTCAGTGGAAAAAATAATGTATTACCTTATGATGAATATGAAAATCATGTTAATATAATAGAAGGGTTACAATGTCTGATTGATTTGGCATCTCTATCAGTCTCTCAATATTCAAAGGCTGAAAAGCATCATAGAGCCCTTCAACGGTCATGCCTTGGCGCACTAAGAAGATTGCGTCAGTTAATTGCTAATAACCCATCTAGTATTCATGTCAGAGGATGGGGTGTTCATGGAGAACAACATTTCACTGTGCTCTTTAGTCAGCAAAGACTGTCGAAAATTGTCTCATGCAATGTTATTCCCCATGGCCAGCCACAATCAATATGTTTTTTTTGTAATCAAAAGCTTACCCAAGAATAGACCTCAACTAGTTCTTCTCAAAATCAAGAATACAGAGAACATTCTGTTGAATTACTCTTGCATCAAGAAAACGAGAATATTGAATAGGCCTCTCGTATGGAGCAAGCAAATCATCAAGTGAAAGAAGTGTCAGAAATCATCCAACGGTCTTTTGAACCGAGTGATAAAAGTGGATGTCAATTGATGCATCCAGCAAATTTATGGACTAAGGTCTACAAGATTAGGAGATATTTCAAGAAATTCACAGACATAGCATTTCAAGATCCACCCTAGCATTCCAGACTGGGGACTCTTTTAACTCAACCCATGGAATTAGCAAATAGGATTCGAGAAATTGAGCAAAGACAGCAGGAATAACCCCAGTCCACTAGACTTGGGACTTTTTCAAATCGTCAATCCCCTCCTCAGAGGAAGTTAGTCTTCTCTCGATTGGGAATGAGGCCTCATGAGGAACGAAGAGACAAATTATTAGGAGATTCTCTCCAAATTACAGTTCTCCAAGAAGTTCCTAAGGGATCAAATCTACAAAAGGAAATGTCTCATCAGGGACATGGTAGAAGAAAATATCACAGAAATACTGATAGAAGGGATGCGATGCATTATGAATCAATTAATGTCATTAATTCCTTTGTTTTTGATCCTCCAGAACATGAGGCTCACTCAGGGGACTCAGATGAATAGGTTCCCGCTCAAGAAGTTGTACGCATAGACACAAATGAAGAAGGTGTACGTACACAAAATCAAATGATTACCCAAAATTAGG
Source organism: Viscum album (assembly GCA_963277665.1). NCBI lineage: Eukaryota > Viridiplantae > Streptophyta > Magnoliopsida > Santalales > Viscaceae > Viscum > Viscum album. The sequence continues at coordinate 1,692,181,225 of OY728120.1, forward strand.
GTGTTCCTTCAAGTAACCCACTTCCCCCTCTCTGAAAAGGAGCTAAAAAAGGGAAAGAAAATAATCAAGTTGCATACACTTCATCTAGAGAAGGCCAATTGATCTCACTAGATCAAAGATTTGCACAACAAGAGGAATAAATGAAGGAATTGAGGAGGATGAATATAGAAATACTTCAGGGTAGTCTTCTTCCTAAGCGTGTTGGAGTTAGTCAGTCAATGGAATTTGTTGTGGCTATAGAAATGGATCAAGAATATACTCATTTATCAGTACACCCTCACAGGTCTAATCCTATAGGTCAAGTGCAACAAAAATTGGCAGTGCTCCCATCAGTTACAGCACTAGCCACCGCATTTATATCAGCTCCATTCATTGCACCTTCCCAAGTCCATGTTCAACCGGATGTTTCTGAAAAGTTAATAACTACAATTGAGTCATTAACAGCTCGGTTAGAGACTATGGAAGGGAAGTGTGCACAGGTTCAACCAGAAAAGAGAGCTTACCCCAAATGGGCAGATTCAATCCTTCCCCCATCACATTTTGGGAACCCTGTATTCACTATTTTCGATGGATCTGGCGATCCTGAAAAGAATTTGACGTATTACGTGTCTTGTTGCGATCCTATGATGGGAGCTCTAGAATTGTAAGAATAAGTGAAACACAGATGCCTCATGCGAACCTTGCAAGGACCATCTTTTGTCTGGTACACAAGCTTGAAATCCCTCTCAATTACCAGATAGGAGGATCTTCGTTAATGATTCCTCCTCCAATTCAGCTCAACGTTGCCAAAGAAAATGGTTTTTTATCGTACAAACTGTAAGAAAAGGGAGAATGAATGGGTATCATATTTCATTGCTCACTAGAAGGGATGAACATATTCCCTAAGATTAGAACTCCCTCAAGAAGAACTATTTCTAATATGTGTGGTAAATCTACGTGACAAATTACGCACATCCTTGATCCCTGTGAAATACACCAGAGGGTTTTGATACCTTACTTCAATTGCTCAACTGATTGAAGATTATCTTATAAAGACTAAGGATAATGATCGTGTAATTCCATCAGCTCTTGAAAGGAGAATGGGTAAAGTAGAAACTGCTACAGTTATGCTCAAACAAGCACCTGTACCTACTTCTACTTCAAAACTTTCATCTTCTCGAAGGGATCCATCTCCTAAGCATCAACAAAAAAGGTCATTTCATTAAGATAATCAAAGAGATCAAAGACGGAAACAATTTGAGGATCTGAAGATCAGAGTTTACTCTTTCCGAAATGAACAAGTTCATGGTTACTTCATTTCAAATCTTGAAACTAATTTGGTTCAATTTCCAAGGCCCAAGAGGCCAAATAAAGATGAGATGAATACCTTCCCAACAATTGACCCTTTCATCAAATGTTGGGGTATCCCATCCAGGAGTGTATTCTCTTCATGGTCCTCCTGAAAAAAATGGTCGACTCAGGACAAGTCAAACTAAAAGGCTCTTCAGGCCAGGTAGCATGTGTTACTACTACAGTTCCATAGGAAGAAGGATAATGGCAATAAGTCATGAAAAAAAATGAACAAAAATATGATGATTTGATGGTTAGAAAAACGATCAACCGAACTCATGCGATTTTTGAACTCAATTGAAGAAACCAATTGTGCCTTCTACCATGAATGCTGCAGAAAAACCCTCTTCAACAGAGGGAAAATCCTCAAACAAATGACATGATTCAAAGAAAGGAAAATAATAAGAATAATGTGAGTATGTTTCAATTCCTAAGTTGTCTTTGACTATGGCATACTTCATGACATCTACTTCAAATTCATGGGCACCGCCCCACCAAATGGCATAGCCTAAAAAGGCTAATCAGGTAGGGTCTTCATCAGATAAGGAGTTGATCTTCATTTCTGTTAATATGATTCAATTAACAAATCCATATGCTAGTCGCAGTTTTCGATTTTGATGAGCCTGAATTCCCTATATCAAATATAAGAATCAAAGGAAGTTCTAGCGGCTCAGGATATAGGGGAAGACGTGGATCTTTCAGAGGACACTATTCCAATTATACCCCTGCTAGAACTGTGTATGCTACAGAAGCTCGTGGTAGATCCCTTCAACGAACTCAACAAGAACAAGCATGTTCTTCCACAAAAGGCAGACTCAGCCCTAGAACAATTATTCTGGAAGATTGGTTGAAGGATCCATCTTCTTCCTCTCAGTAAGTAAATAGACCTAATCGGTGAAATCTTCCAAATCCAAGAGTATTACCAAATCCTAATCTGGTAAAAGATACATCAAATTTCAAAGCATCTTCTTCCAAATCGCCTGCTAAACCACATGTTCCTATGGGGAAATGCAGACCTTTGGATAAAAAGTATGATATATTGAAACACCTGTCCCATGTACCGGCCATGTTATCAATTCTGGATGCCTTGAATTTATCAAAGGATCTTCAGGAGGGACTCATCGAGGCTTTGTCATTTCCTCAGGAGTTGGAGACTGAAATTGCTGCAGCTAAATTCTACAATGTAGAGAATAATCCGGGAGAATTCCATGCAGTAATATCTTTTAGTGATGAAGAAGAAGTTGATGTTGTGCATGGACATATTAGACATTTGTACTTATCTAGAAAGGTCTATGGAATAGACATCCGAAGAGCTTTCATTGATAATGGTTCAAGAGTCAACCTCATGCCCATTCGTACACTTCGTCGACTGGGCCTCATGGAATCTGATTTATCTCCTTCAACTATGATGTTACAAGGATATGATAAAAATGAACAAGAACTACTGGTTGAGATTACACTCAGAACTCAGTTTGGGGATCTTGTGTCCAATTCAGACTTCATGGTTGTTGATCAAGACTCAGCCTCCAACATCTTTCTTGGAAGACCCTGGCTACTTCCACATGTAGATATCCCTTCATCATATGATCAATGTCTCATGTTTTGTTTCGATGGTCATGTTGGGACATTATATGGTGATAAGGCCTCGTTAAAAACATCTGAATCTCAATAAATTGAGGCATAATTCTACCACATGAATGTAAAGGAGGAATCCACAACAATGGAGATTACCAAAGTTAATGCTCCGTATGGTTTGGAAATGATTCTAGTAAACCCATTAGCACATGTGAGTATAGATTATGTGTTTCCTATAAGTCAAATTGAAAAAATAGACCCAAATCCAAATACGCTTATGGAAATATCCATAATGTCAATTACGGAAATCGAGTCAGAAAACATGAGAGAAATTGGTGAGCCACCAAGCAATTATGAAAGCACAAATGGAGATGTCTTCATTTCATCTGTTGAAATCCAGCAAGTCTATACTTCGCCAACTAGACCAGAAGAAGTTATAGCAAGGCCATAGGTGAACAATGACGCCGATTCTCAATCCATCACCTCCTCTTTATTACCCATGGAAGACCCTTCATCATCATTTGGGTCAGAAATGGATGCCTCTTCTTCAAAAAGTTCAAATTTTAACATCTCCCTTAATCATAGAAATTCAACTTCATCATCTACTATGCATATAGAAACATAAGAAGTAACACATGTTGAAGAAGAAGAGGAAGATCTCAGAGATGATCCGCCAGCATTTGAAGAGGGGATCTCTACCATTGTGGATGAACTCATAGAAATCAATCTGGGTACAAAAGAAGATCCATGCCCCACATTAATCATTGCAGACATGAATCTTGAAGAGCAAGAGATGTATAATTCATTTTTAAAGAAAAATAAATATATATTTGCCTGGAACTATACAGAGATTCTAGGGCTTGATCCTGATGTTTCCACTCATCGTTTGGGTTTTCCAGAAGAACATCGAGGATTCAAACAAGCTTCTAGAAGAACACACCCAACTTATGCTTCCAAAATCGAGGCTAAAGTGGATAACCTTATCAAAGATAACTTCTTCAGAGATGTTCAATATCCCAAGTGGTTGGATAATATTTTCCCAGTGAAAAAGAATAATGGGAAAATTATAGGTTGGATTAATTTCAGAGATCATAATTGAAATTGTCCTAAGGATTATTTTCCAGTTCTAATTACAGTACTTTTAATCGACGCAACAACTGGCTATGAAGAACTTTCCTTCATGGATTGATATTCCGGATATAATCAAATACGAATGGCTCCAGAAGATGAGGAATCTACAGCCTTCATAACCCCTCAGGGTGTGTTTTGCTATCAGATAATGCCCTTTGGCCTAAAGAATGCAGGCGCAACATATCAGCGTGCTATGCATCGTATCTTCAAACCCTTTTTAGGGAAGTTTGTTGAATGTTATGTGGACGATTTGGTGGTCTAATACAAACTATGTTCTAATCACTTGGATGATTTGAAAATCATATTACACAAACTTCGGCAACATAATTTGAAGATGAACCCCTTAAAATGTGCTTTTGGGGTAACCTCAGGAAAATTTCTCGGCTTTATTGTATGCCATCGTGGTATCAAAGTTGATCCTGAGAAGACCAAGTCTTTCCTTGGTATGTCACCTCATCGAAATTTGAAATAATTGAGAGGACTTCAAGGACACTTAGCCTATATTCGGCGTTTCATCGCCAATTTCGCAGGAAAGAGTTTACCCTTCACCAAATAGATGAATAAGGGAGTCACATACCAGTGCACTGAAGAATGTAAAGAAGCATTCGATATTCTCCAGATGTATCTCTTGAGTCCACCGATGTCAATGCCACCTGTTGAAGTAATACCACTTATCCTCTATGTGATAGCTCTAGAGCGATCATTGGGTGCCTTTCTTACTTAGAAGAATGATTCTGGGAATGATAACAGCCTCTACTATCTCAGTTGGTCTATTCTTGAAGTAGAAACCTGATATTCAAATATTGAGAAGTGCTGCCTAGCATTGATCTTTGCAGTTCAGAAGATGAGACACTACCTGCAACATCACGAGGACCAATGGATATCTCGAAATAACCCGCTCAAATTCATCCTTAGTCATCCAATGCTTACAGGATGTCTGGAAAGGTGGGCAGTTAGTTTGCAGTAATTTGATACTCAATATGTGTCTCAAAAGGCAATAAAGGGCCAAGCTCTAGATGGTTTCCTAGCTGAATACCCTTCAGTGGAAGTTACATCTTCAGATAATGAACTCCAGGATGAGGAAGTGTTCTGTATTCACCAAAGTCTTCAAGTATGGGAAATGTATTTTGATGGTTCTCCCAGAAGTCTAATAGGGAAGAAAATGGAAAATCCAAAATTCAACAATGTTGGCTTAGGAATTACACTAATTTCTCTAGAAGAGGCAGTGTTACCTTATTCCTTCTTATTGTGGGAAGGTGGTACCAATAATGATGAAGAATACAAAGATCTTATTGCAGGATTGGAGTTGGCGCTTCAAGCACAAGTGAATCACATAAAAGTGAAAGGTGATTCAGACCTAGTAATCAAACAAGTCAATGGGGATTACGCAATCCGAAATGAAGAACTAATCCATTTGTATGATTACATCAGAGAGTTAATGGCGGAGTTTCCTTCGGAACTGACATTTTCTTATATCCCAAGATCATACAATGCCCAAGATGATGCACTGGCTAATATAGCCACAGCTCTGGCAGATCCAAATCGGGATGAGACAACCATCAATATTTCCCACCATCGTGCAATTTCACTTTATGTTTGAACAAGAACAGAGGAAATAAATGAAATTAGTCCCATATACGAACCATATGGTCACACTACGGGATGGATGGCACCTATCAGGGAATACCTTCAAAATAGAACACTTCCACCTGATAGACCTGGGAAAGAACAAATCCAGTGACATGTGGTAAATTTTACACTTTATGATAGCCCAGATCACCTACAGAAAATTCACTACATCCGTGGTTTTGATGGAGTTCTCTTCAGATGCATTGATGGCGAAGAGACAATGGCTGTCATGAAAGAAGTGCATGCAGGAGTCTATGGTGCCCACCAGTCTGGACATAGACTGTTTGATCAGATTTGAATGCTTGGATACTTTTAGCCTTCAATGATACAGGATTGTGTTTATTTTACAAAGAATTTTCATTCATTCCATGTACATGCCAAATTCATTCATCAACATCCAAAGTTTCTTCATACAGCTAAATACTCATGGCCATTTGCCACAAGGGGAATAGATGTGGTGGGGCCTTATGCTTCAGCTACGACCAATCATTTTAAGTATATTCTTACTTTTACTAACTTCTTTTCCAAATGGTAGGAGGAAATAACTCTCAATGAAGTTAGTTCTAAAAGTATTGTTAGCTTCATCAAGTCTGACATCATTTATAGATTTGGTGTCCCTCATACCATATTGACGGACAATGGAACCAACTTATGTTCATCCGAGGTGAAGAATTTGTATCAACAATACAACATCAAATCCAATCATTCATCTCAGTATCATGCAGCGGACAATGTCTAGATAGAAGCTTTCTACAAGTCTCTATAAAATATACGGCAACAGATGGTTGGTAAAGATAAGAAGTCATGTCCTGATAAACTCTTTCATGCTTTATGGGCTTATCGAACTACCACCAGCACTGCAACACGGTCAACTCCATATTCACTGGTATATGGAACAGAAGCAGACTTGCCAATTGAGGTTCAACTACCCTCACTGAGGGTAACCATTTGTGATCAATCATCAACAGATGAAAAATCTCAAAAGAAATTGAATGAACTGGAACGGTTAGATGAGAAAAGATTGTGCACTCTGCACCACTTGGAAGTCTATCAGAATCGAATAACACGAGCTTCCATCAAAAAAGTTCGTCTTTGTTCATTCATTCAGGAAGAATTGGTATTAGTTCTCAAAACTCCAATTATACCAAGAAATAAACCTCTCAAACTTGAACCAAAATGGGAAGGACCTTATTCAATACATAAGGTCTACTCCAATGGAGCTTATTCTTTAATCTCAATGGATAGAGAACTCATCACTACCCCAACCAATGCCAGATTTCTGAAGAAGTATTTTGTATAAACGCAAAATACACCATCCATGGTCCATGCATATGACCATAAACTATTTTCATGTCCCTTATTTATAGCACAACGTTAAACTACACCATTCAGTGTCCATGCATATGACTTTAAACTATTTTCATTTCATTCATCCCACATGATGTTAAACTGTGACGTCCTAACTACATGATGCTAAACTATACAGAAGTCTCTTATGTCCAGCAAGACATTAAACTGCATGATCAACAATCCATGCATATGACCTTAAACTATTCGCACTTTCGTCCAACATGACGCTAAACTTTATCATCCATTTTACATCTGACATGACGTTAAACATTGAAAAAGTCCCTAATACATCCAACATGACGTTAAGATGAGTCATATTTTGTCCTTACTACATGACATTAAACTACACAATCCCCCTTTTCATCCTAGCTACATAATGCTAATCTTTACAAAAGTCCTTTAGTATGTATTACATGACATCAAACTGTACATTGTCTCTACTACATGACATTAAACTATGCAGCACCAATAGTCATGACAAAAAGACATTAAAATGCATAGTCCCTTTATATGTCCTACATGACATTAAACTGTGCATCGTTAAAGTTGTTGTTACCTCTTGTTTCTCACACCGAATATGACTCACATGAGCATAGAGCAAATTTTAACCATAACACCCCCTTTGGGCTACTAACCTCGCGTACGTCCAAACATCATTTTTAGGTCATTGTCCCCAAGAACAACTTTATCAATAATTCATTATTTAATTTAAATACACGGACTTTGATCATTTCCTTCCGGGCTAGGTATGTAGGCAACCTCACATGGTTCAATCCCAAAACCAATCTCTTCACATCGGTTCACCTCCATCTCATAGAATATTGATTCGTGAAACCGCAACCAGAATCAATATCCTTACATTGGTTCACTTTCTTCCTTGCAATATGATGTTTAAATATATAGAACATTTTCTCTTATACGACAATAAACTACATTATTCTTTAATACCCTCATCTGAGAGGGAGTCATTATTTACATTTATTTTCAATGATTTTTCATTCCAAGGTGTACGTTCATACATGGAAATGCTTGAACCTTTTATCTTGGGTTAAACCATCATTGCACTAAAGTCCCCTTTCACCTTTCACATGTACAAACCAAATCTGTATAGAGGGTACTTCTAGAACTATGTGGTCTTGATTCCCATCCTTATGGGATACGTAAGAACGTTCGAGTGTCCCTCGAATACATCCCCAAGTCTTTTGGGCCTAACCGCAAATTCCACTTTCATTCCTTTGGCTGAAAAGTCCCCATTTAAACCCACACTGTGCATTTCTTATAATGGTCCATGCTCTCTGACCATAAAATAAGATCTCCTATATTTTCATCCAATAGGACGTTAAACTGTAGTTTAAGAACTGTGTATGGCTTGATTCCCATCCTTATGTGATAAGTAGTGAAGTCCAACATTTCAATTCAGGACCCATCCACAACCTAATTATGGTTAGAATTGATCTGTGCATCCTGGAACAAATTGGAAAACACCCATAATTGTGTGTCATAATCCTAACCTTAAATATTTTCAGATCTTGATAAACCTTTTCTTATTTCTAATAAAAAAAATGTAAAATTTTCTGAGAGTTCTTTCGACTGACTATGCAGCACGTGCCCTTAGGAGACCTTACATAAATAGTCTACATAACAGACGTGTCAGCCAAAAGATGCTATTATTTGACTATGCAGCCAATGTCATTAGGCGGCCCTGCAGAATTCAACCCCCTAACGGGTTTGTCAGATACTGGTAACTTCATTCTTGGGAAGAACTTCTCTTTTTTCCTTATTGGTCTTATCAAAAATATGTAAGGATCCGTAAAAATAGCTATCCTTAACATATATATTTCATGTTCTTTTTCATGATATGAAAGTATTCAAGTCTATGGTTTATTTTTTTTCCTTCCCTACACTTGGGTTAGACCTTTATAGGAGTAACATTTATCCAATTCATAGAAAATATTGATTGAAAATCTCTTCTTCATATTCAAGTACCTCTTTCCATACAGAAAACTCTATACTTTGGAGAATTTGAATCCCCATAAACATCCACAGGCTTCTTAGTAGTAGAAATGTAAATTTCTAAGAGTTCTTTTCCTAACTATGCAGCACGTTCCCTTAGACGACCTTGCATAAGTTGTCTACACAACAGACCTTTCAACCAAAAGATTCTTTTTATTTGACTATGCAGCCAATGCCCTTAGGTGGCCCTATATAATTCAACCCCCTAACGGGTTTGTTAAATAATTGTAACATCATTGTTGGGAAATACTTTTTCTAATGCATTTTATCTCTTTTTAATATCATTCCTCATATTCAAATTTTCTTAATTCGTAGTTTACATATTTTCCCTCATACATGGGTGTGGTAATATGTTTTCAGATAAATTGCCAAGGAATTAGATCAGTTTTAATCCATTTCGGTCAAAGATATTTCAACCTTAAACATTATCCCCTAGTATGGCCGACGTGCATGACTTTAAACTGCCCACAATAGATAGGGGACTCTGAATAGAAGTCATGTTCGAGCTCACTAAACATTAATTTTTCATAATTTAGGTAATATTGAGCAATTAAAAGATTCAAATTTTGTAGGGTTATTTATAATAATCCTTTTAAAAATAAAACAATGAATACTTGGCCCATTGGCTTAGGTAAAAATCTAAAGCATGTAGAAAAATAATGTAGGTACGAATGAATGAAGATGAAAGTGTTTTTTATTGATGCACAGGAGATAGAAGGACATCCACAGACTTGAGTCTCATCTCTTTTTCAGTAATTACAAGAGGATTTCAACATAACTCTTCATTTGATTTACGCTATCCTGAGCTTCATCAGCAACCACCTGGAACTCATTCATTCAACTAGATACAATAAGAGATGCAGTGATACTAGATCTTCTTGGAACAATTGTAAAAGGATGGTCATGAGTGCGGTTTGAGAAAATTTTCTACTGATCAAAAAGTGATTCTGTTTCTGTCCAAGAGACTTGGAAGATGGATACATGGATTAGAAAATGGAGCATTGGAAGTAAAGATCCATTTGGAGAGAGTAATCTTTTCAGATATTGTTCTCTTTCCATGTTTGTCTTCTCTCCAACTAACGGAAGTGGAAAAAATTTCAGCCCATGGGTTTTCCATTTTCATTTCAGCAAGGAAATGGCATGGAGAAAAAATTTGAATGTTCACACCAATGTTGTTACTCTTAATGCACAACATAACCCAAATATAGGAGTAGTGATGCAGCTGCATCTCAGGAATATAGTTCATATCATCTAGAACATTGACTCCTAATAGATGACCATGACCATACAGAGGTTGGTAGATGCTCTGTGTGAAATTAAGATGATATTTCTTCAAGTACTTATCCAAATCTAGGAATGTGATGTCGTAGATATCATAGTAATAATGGCCAACAGTGTTCATCATGTCATCAATCTTCTTGCTAGCCAGTTCATCAGCCATTCTGATTTAGTTGGGAACCATTGAAGCAGAAAAAGATTGAATAATTAACTCATAAGTAAGTTGATTTTTCATAAAATTTGTGAAGGAATTCGTAAAAATGGCTATTCCATTATGACGCGCAAGTCTAATTTTGGTGTGCAAGTGTGGATGTGTCGCGCATGTTTTTGGCACGCAAATATCACCATGCAAGTCCTATTACCTCTATATTAGCATGACAACAAAGAGTCAGTGGAAAACAGAGCATCCTGCACAGCAAAGGTCACTTGCGCGGAGAGAGCTCGAATGTTTGAAATCTGGATTCTTTGTACGGAAAAATTGGACACATATTTATAGGCCACATCCGTACCCTACGTGTTGAAGTCTGTCCAGCTAAAAGTAGTGCGCCACTACCTGTGAGCCATACCTTTCACGCCGCATATTCCTTGGTTTTCTTCATTTTCCTCAGAGTCAAATCCTCTTTTCTCTCCAGATCCAACTCTGAGGGCGGACTTTTGTTGAAACTCCTTTCGTTGCAACTGAAAAGGGGAAATACCTCAAACAAAGAAGATTCATTCATTGAAGAAACATCAAAAATGAAAAAAGGAATGAATAAGTCGAACCTTGCACAATGGATGCGCAGCATTATCCATGGTCACGCAAGTACACTTGCGCGCCCCCTTTTGGTCGCACAGGTGACTTGCGCGCCCTAGGTGATTTTTCGCCTAGGGTCTTCAGTTGCCTATAAATAGACCCTGTGGGCCCCCCATTTGGGGGAGGAATTTTTCCAGAATTCAGATACAGAGCTCTGAACGTCCAAGTCTCTTCTTCAAGTCTTCCGAACACTTCTACGGTAATTCTTTACCTAGAATGGAAGGTCTATACAAGAAGAATAAGGTCTAAGTGTTATAATTCACTAAAACATGCGCGATTAAGTGTTTTAACCCTTAAAAGAAATGGAAACACTTGCGCTCCTCCTTACCTACTCATTGAAACTTGCGCGCCACTCTTCAGGAAGTACCTCAGGATGATTCTAAAGGATTTGGTCAAGAATCTCACAACTATTACTCTACTGGTCAAGGATCGTGCAAGTACCCATGTTCCGTGCAGGTATACCTGCGTGGCCAGGACGTGTGTGCCCACGCAGTACCTACGCGGCCCCTCAGGACTTGAACTCCCTTCTACTTTTGTGTGTCCTTCCAGCCCATTTAACCCCTCTTATGCCATTCCACCTCTCCTATTCAATATTCAGTCTTCAAGATACACTTCAATGCCATTTATGGCATGTTTTCTTGATTGAAATCCTTATTAAAAGGAATTCTGTGGAACGTCACTCAAAACATAGTGATTTACACATCTTTATGTCACTAAACTTAGAGAGTTCATTCATTAAACATCATCCTTTAAGATGAGAGAATCCTTAACCAAGGCCTCCTTTTCAAGAGTCATCCCCAGTCCAAATTCTCATTTATATGGGCATCCTCCTCAGGAATAATCCCCAAGTTCCCAGATATGGGCATCCTCCTCAGGAATAAGCCCCAAGTTCCCAGATATGGGAATTCTCTTCAGGATTAAGCCCCAATATTAATTCTCTTAACCTGGGATTTCTTTTCAGGAGTATGCCCTAATCTCAAATATGGGAATCCTTTTCAGGAGTAAGCCCCAAGTCTCTTAATTCTAAAATTCCCTAAACCTGGGCCTCCTTTTCAGGAGTAAGCCCCAGTCTTAATTTCTCTTGACCAGTCATAATTACTTTTGATCTAGGCTTCATTCTCAAGAGTAAACCGCAATAATAAGTCCCCTCCTAACTTGGGCATCTTTATTTGGAGTAAGCCCCATGATTAGAGTATCCAAATCTCCATGAAGCACATATAACTTTATGGACCCTGTTCCGGGATTTCTTCCCTGAAGTAAATATTAATCCTCATCTATTTCTGGGTAGTCATACATATATAAGCCCCACATCATCTCATCATTGCATGACATAATTTTCTGGTTTCACCAATACCTCTTGTTTCTCACACCGAGCATGACTTACATGAGCTTATAGTGTAAATGTAATCATGAAATTTTTCGTTGAGCCATCAATCATGCATAACCATCATACTCCCTTACACGAACTACGTGGGTTCTGATTCCTTTTCCAAAACAAAAGATACGTAGCTAGCACATCTGCGGGTACGATCCCCACTCTGAAATAATCAATGTCCTTCTGAATGACAATAAAATTCAAGTTCCCCACTGAGTGGCTTTAAAACCAGTATGGTCATCATAATGACCAAGAGACTTTTATGTATTGAAGAATACCATTGTCTAAGAATCTCTAACAAATACATATGATTCTCTACTGATGATGAACCTCGAATATATATAAAAGATTCTCTAAATTTCCTACATATCAATCGTTTATTGTCAAATCTAAAGTAATGCTCATTTTATACTTGGTAATTTAATAAGGATTCATGAACATAAATTAAATCTATAAAGAGAGTCTCGGAGTAGAAAATAATTCCCCTAAAATGGTGTGATGTGTCTGACTTCCCATCCTCTTGACCAATGAAAATTCCTATGCCTCAGCAGTCTATAAATAATGAGCGACTACCTTTTGAAAGTAGGTTCAAATGGATACAGAATCATTGGATGTTTCTGATTCTATAAAAAAACCCGTTAGAAACCTCTTGGAATGTTTGAATCATAAATCAATGAGATCATCCCCAATTCCAGAAAGGAAACAACATGTTTTTTTGTTTATAGGTTTTTTATATTTAATAGGGTTTTCATAGGTTTTCAGGGGTTTTATGGGGGATTAGGGGGTTTTTTACTTCTATGGGTTTTAGAGATGTTTTTGGGTTTTCATGTTTTATGTTCTTAAAGGTTATTATTTTTGTTTTGAGTGTCATATGATTTTATGTTTTTTATTGTTTCATGGGGTTTTATGGGTTTTTAGAGAATTACATGTTTTTGGATATTTAGAGTCTTTTTCTATTTTTAGGTTTTTTAGTGGTTTTAGAAAATTTTTAAATTACATAGGAATATTTTAGGATAATATGGGATTTTAGGGGTTTTAGGAAATAAGTTTTTTACTTTTACGGGGTATTGTTATGATAATTCATATTTTTTAGGGAGATTTCATGTTTTTGTGGTTTTTGAGGGATTTTTTTGGTTTTACGGTTTTATAGGTTTTCCATGTTTTTTATAAATTTATGGGTGTTTTATGGGGTTTTAGGGTTTTATGTGTTTTGAATTTTTTGATAAGTTTTTAGTGTTTTATGGTTTCAGAGGATTTTTATGGGTTTATTTGGGTTTTTTTAGTTTCTATGGGTTTTGGGTTTTAAATGGTTTGCATGGATTTTAAAGATTTTAATGTTTTTAAGGTTTCAAATGTTTTTTTGGATTTCTCTAGGATTTTTAGTGGTTATGACATATTTATGGATTTTTAGGGGTTTTAGGGGGTTATAAAATTTCTTGTGTTTATTAATTGGTTTTTAGGATTTTATGTGGTTTAAAGGGAAATTTTGTGTCTTTTACATTTTAGGGTAATTTATTTATTTTTTTAGTATTATTTTTGGGTTTTAGTTGTTTTAGGGAATTTAATATATTCTATGGATATTTATAGATTTTTTAATTTTTATGTGGGTTATGTGTTTTTTGTGGGCTTCCAATTTTTAGGGGGTTTTATGGGGTTTAGGTGTTTTTTGGGGGTGCAGAGTTTTATTGTATTTTTTTGGGTTTTTCCGTTTAATAGGAGGTTGTAAGGTTTTCATAGAATTTTTAATGTTTTTAATGTTTTTGGAGACTCCCTGGGGTTTTATATATTTTTAATTATTTTTTGGGTTTTTAGGAATTTTTAGATATATTAAGGGGGTTTTACGAGTTTCTTAGGATTTGTAGGGTCTTCATATGTTATTAGGTTTTTTATTGAATTTTACAGTTTTTGGGAAATTAATAGGGTTTTCTAGGTTTTAATGTGTCTATAGGGATTTTTGGGAATTTATTAAATTATGGGGTTTGATGGGTTCTCTATTTTTTAGTGTTTTGGGGTGTTTTATGGTTTTAGGATTCTTTACTGATTTTTTTGGGGTTTATAAGGTTATTTATGTATTTTTATATGTTTTTAGGGGTTGTTTTAGTTTTTTATGGTTTTATGGTTTTCCAAGGGAATTTTAATGTGGTTTGGGTGTTTTTTGGGATCTTAAATAGTTTTTCTTAGATCATCTAATTTTAGGGGTTTTATGTGTTCTAGGGGTCTTAGTTTCTTTTAATGGTTTTAGTGTTATTTTAGTGGTTTTATGTTTTTAATGGATTTTAGGGGTTGTGGGAGATATTTTAATTTTTTATGTATTATAGGGTTATTTTAGGGTTCAAGGTATTTTTTTGCATTTTGTAAGGTTTTTATGGGTATTAGAGTTTTATATTATTATAGGTTATTATGGGTTTTAAGTGTTTTTAGGGGTTTTGGTTGTCTATGTGATTCGTTGTATTTTTTGTGATATTTAGTTATTCATTGGATTTTTTTCTCTTTTCTGATTCTATAAGGGTATTTTAGGATTTTAATGTTTTAAAAATGTTTTATGTTCTTATGGGTAGTAGATATTTTTAGGTGTTTCTATAGAATATTTTTAGGGGGAGCGTTTTAATAGTTTTAAATGGGTTTAATGTTTTTGTATGGGTTTTAGGATGCTTGGGCCTTTGAGGATTTTATTGGTTTTGGATTTTATCAGTATTTTAGGTATATATGTGTTATTTTAGAGTTTTTTTAATTTTAGTGTTTTTTTTTGGTTTTTTTTTTGTTTTATAGAATATTAGGCTTTTATGATTTTTGGGGAATTTTAAGGGAATTTAATGGGTTTGAGATATTTCCATGGTTTTCATGGTTTGTTGTGTCTTTTATGATTCTCAGGGGGTTTTAGGGTCCTTTTAAATATTATGTTTTCTAATAATATTTTATGATTAAATGGGGTTTAAAGAAATATTTTAATTTTAAGGGTTTTATGGTCCTTTAGAGAGGATTTATGATTTTTTGGATCTTTTGGTTTTTTTGGGTTTTTTATAATGCTAGTGTATTTCAATATCATTTAGGAGTTTAGGTTTTTTTAGGTTTTTTATGTTTTATCATTTTCTATGTTGGGGTTTAGGGTTATTTTTAGGTTCTTTTTGGGTTTTTAGTTTTTTTATGGTTTTCAGGGTTGTTTCCCATAGAACATGTGTTCGGGTTAGGAGTCACTATTTATAAACAGTATCTAGTGGATTTTTTATGGAAACAGAAACACTCAACGGTTTTGTATCCAATGTGACCGTATTTCCAATGGAAAAAAGTTTGTTATTTTTTTGACCTATGATTATTAATAACTCACATTGTTCAGGAGGATGGGAGGTTGGGATCATAATATATTTTTGTGAGGAATTTTTTCTTACTCTGACACTCTCTTATTGATTTAATATATGTTCTGGAATCCATCATTAATTCCCATGCATGATGTTGGTCATCCAAATATTAGCCATCTCTTTTTAGCATGTATGGAATTTTGAGTCATCTATATGTATCTATGGTTCTTCATCAATGGGGTTATATATATGAATCCTATATTCTCCATAAATGATATCCTCTTATATATTACATAGATATTCTTTGGTCGTTGTTATGAAGATGGTGGTTTTCGGGCCACACAGTGGGGCACTCTAGAGTATATGGTCATCCAGGTAAGCGCATGTCACTCTATAGATTATTATAGTTCATGTAGACAAAGATAACTCTATAGTTTATAGTCATCAAAGTTGAAAAATTTCATTCTAGAGTTTATTGTCATCCAGAGAAACATAAGTTGTTTTTATGTTGGTATCGAACCCATATTTGGGATTTCTACATATCCTTATAAAAGGAATTAGAACCAACCATATAGTTTAATGTCACGTGGCATTGATGATTAAGTGGAAGATTCATAGGTAAGGAGTGGTGAGGGAATTTTTACCTAAGATTACCATGGATAATGGATAAAATATGATCTTCCATATTGACTGGACCCTATTGTGGATGTGGCCTAGAGATAATAGGGTTGAATTGGGATGTTGGGATTGAACCTATGGTACACTTCCTATGTTTCTACTTTGGATGGGAATAAAATTCCACATAGTTTGTTAATTCTTTAAAGGGATTAGGGCCCTTTGAGATAAATAATTTGGGTATTAATTATGAAGAGGATTCCTTGTTAAAAAGTAACCATGAGTAATATATCAACTCATGATGGTTTGGGGGATTAACTTACAGATTACTCATAGGTAGGAAACTCAGATTAAGGGAATTATTTTTGGGGTATAATCCCGATGAGGATTCCCCTTGAGATTTGTACTTAGGAAGGAATCCAATGTATCCTGGTTATGGCAGGGGTCATAGTTCTTGTAGTTCAATAACATTTGGGGATTATATGTAAAAGGATCCTCATTTTAGAAGGGAATGAGTTATCAATTCATGGAAGAGATGATATTGATCTTCGACCTTGATCAGGCTCCCAACATATCCCAGTTATTCATGGATTCAGTCTTCTCGTATTTCATTCCATTTAGGTGAAGGATTCAAATTTTAGGGGGGATTAATTTCTGATTCCCTAGATGATATGATATGGATCTTGGGAATCAATAAGGCTTACTACATATCCCAGTTTTGGTGGGAATCAATGTTCTCATATTTCATTCAGTATCATAGGGGAGTATGTACCTTTGATATAAATATGGTTGGGCTTACTCATGAAGATTATTCAATATAAAAAATGGAAACATGAGTAATATATCAAATAATTATTGTTTCGTGTTTTAACTAGGGTATTCCTCCAATGGTGGATGCCAAGATTAAGGGAATTATTATTGGGGGTTAATACTAAGGATGATTACCTAGGATCACAGACAATAGGAAGAAATCCTAATATCCGGGTTATGGTAGGAATCATAGTTCATATAGTTCAATATAGTTTGGGAATTACACCTAAGAGGATGACCATCTAAGATGGGAATGATTTATCATTTCATGGATGAGATTATATGGATCTCGATCCTTTAGAGGTCTTACAATATATACAATTTTTTGTGGGAATAAAAGTGCTCATAGTTCATTCCATCTGGTGGATTATATGGGTGTTTTGATCATCACAAACCTCTAAGAACACGTGAGTCATGATTGGTGTGAGAAACTAGAGGTTGTGAAGGATTCAACATACCAAAAACTTTTCTTTTTTCATTGATTGAAGAGGAAGAGGATAATGGAGTAAGAGGCCAAGGAAACCATGAATGAGGCTAGGGATATATAGGAAGAGATTGTGGCTATGACACATCCCTATATTCATATTAATTTGGATTTGAATCCAATTTAATGATACAATGAAGGTGATTGTTGTAGATAGGGGGAAGAATTCATCCTATTAAATGAATTTATAGGGGCTTACACTAGGATGGTTTCCCTAAAATTATTTGTGTAGTGAGGGAGTAGGATGAAATATGTCAAAATGAAACACTAGCACAATCATCACCACACCTGCTATGGACTGGAGGTTCTGGATCTCATATATGAGAAGGTACAAATGGAGTTCTGTAAATGTAATCCTAGACTGAAAAATCCAGAACACTATCCCTAGGGTAAGGGTCCACATGATAATATATATCTTAATCAATATGTTCCTTAGGGATTCATAACCTCTAGTATGATGTGTGGGGGAAACCTCTGACTAGAGAAATTCAAATATAAATGGGAGACACACTGATGTTCTACTTCCCATGGTTTTGATAATGGGGAGGTCTTGGTGGAGGATTCAACATGGTACATTAAGGAAGGGGACCTATTAAAGGAGAATCCATCCCAGAATTGATTTGAAGGAGGCTTCAGGTAATTTTCACTTACACTGAAGGGTTCGGTTAACCGTGGTGGGTCGTGAAATGGGTGATCCGTGGAAGGGGTATCCATGAACGTAGGCCTGGTATAATTTGTTTCACGTTAGGTGGTGAACAACCTGGATGATGAAACTTGGATGATACATGGATCAATCCCTGATGTATCTTCATAGTTGTTCATAGAATTAGGTAGTGCATGTTACTATTTGAAGAAGGGTGGTTGCTCTATTCATATAAAATCCGGGGGTTGGGGGAATAAGTTGAACATTTTTTTACATTTAATACCATGGGGCATGAAATTCATTGTCCACCTTTTATTATCTATCGTTGAGTGTTATGAAACTACCATTGAGTGTTATTAGGACTTGAGATATGTACAAGGGATATCATAGGAGCAATCAGCATTCAGGAAAAGTTCTTCATACAAATGAAGACCCCATGGATCTATTTATAGGAAATTATGAGATCTTGGGAGAAGGTGTTTCATCAAAAAATTTGGTGGCGTGAAATTAGGTCACTCACTGATTCATTTTATATAGATGGTATTTTTGGGGACATAGGAGAGATATGTGCCCCATACGGAGGTCATTGTGCCCCCATACCCCTTCTAGAGATAAGTGTCGGCCTGGGGTCCCATCTCTTCCAGTTACTGCCTTCACTACCGTCATTGAACCCCCTAAAAATCCAGAGTCATACTTTTATCTTTAAGATCCTAGTTTTGGTAGTTTTCTATCAAGAAATATGGAAATACAATCTTCTCCTTCTTCAAGCATAATGACATATTTCAACATAAACTCATCATCTTATGTCTATGTGAAGTTCACATCTTCAATTTCTTGGAGATGTTCTTGGAACACATTTCATGTTTTCAAAAAGGGTCTTTTTGGTTTCTAAGGAATATTTGGTATTTTATGATTTTAAATATTTTTTTTTATTTATAGGTAATTTTAGTGTTTTATGATTTTTTATATTTTTGCTAGGTTTTAGGGTTTTTGGGGTTATATGGGATCTTAGGGGTTTTTTTGGTTTTTATATTGTTTTTGGGTTTTTTATATATTTTTTGAATTTAGGGGTTCTTATTAATTATTAGGGTTGTAGGGATCTTATTAGGGTTTTTAATATTTTTATGGGTTTTAAATATTATTATGTGGTTTTATGAGTTTTTTAGTATTTTACAGGTTTTAGGATGTTTTAGAGTTTTTTGTGTTTTTATGTCAATAGGAGTATTTAATATTTTTGGGGCGGGGGGTTTGATGGTTTTTAGGGATTGAGAATATTATATTTTTTCTAGGGCCCATTAGGGTATTTAGGAGTTTTAGTGTCTTCTAGTGTATTAGGATTCTTATAGGTTTTAGGGTATTTTAGGGGTTTAATGGGATTTTAAGGGGTTTTTTAATATTTATGTTATTCAGTGTTATTAGGGTTGTTTTGGATTATTTTTGGGATTTCATTATTTTTAGGAGGTTTAAGGTTTTTTTTTATTATTTTGAATTTTATGTTTTTTCGAGCTTTTATGGTTTTTGGGGGGTTTTAGCTATTTTAGGGTGATTAGTGATTTTAATAGTTTTATCAGGTATAATGGTTTTAAGGGTTTTATTGGTTTTTTGGGTCTCTAAAATATTTAGAATGATTTTAATGATTTTGGGGTTTTTAGGAATTTCAATTATTACTATTTTTATGACTTTTTAGGAGATTTTTTAGCTTTTTATAATCTTATGGTTGTAGGGGTATTTTTTAGGTCTCAATTTATTTTAATGGTTTTTATGGATTTCTATTGTATATTAGGTTATATAAGGCATTTTTATTGTTATATTATTATTGTTTTATATTTTTTATATTTGTAGGGGAATTGAGGGGTTTTTTGGGTTTTAGGTGGTTTAGGGGTTTAGGGGTGTTAGGGTCTTATTTTTGTATCGAGGGTTCAATGTTCTTGGTTTTTTTATGTGTTTTAATGTTTTTAGCGATTTTTTAGATTTTTATAGTTTTGTAGATATTTTTTCTTGTTTTTTAGGGATTTAGGGTTTTTAATGTTGTTGGGGTTTTTTTTTTGTTTTTTAGGGTTTCTACTATTTTTATTTTATTTAGGTTTTTTAAGGGTTTCATAGGGTATTTATGATCTTTTTTGGTGTTTAGGTGTTTTTTGGTGTTCTAGTGTTTAGTATTTTTGGGTTTTATGGTCTTTTAATGGTTCTTATGGTTATTATAGTTTATATGGGTAATTTGTGTTTTTATTGTATTTAGGAGTTTCATGGTTTTATGGTCTTCTTATGTAATTTTAGGGATTTTATGTAATTTAAGGGTTCTAAGTTTTTATTGGGGTTTTAGGGTTTTGGGATTTTAGGGAAAGTCTTTATGCATTTAGGGGTGATTAGGGTTTTCTCATTTTTTTGATAGTTTTTAGGGATTTAGCGTTTATTGATGTTTTTATTGCTTTAATTTTTTAGAGTGGTTTTCATATTTTAGGATGTTAAAATTTTTTATAGGGGTTTTTTGTGATTTTAGTATATTTTAAGAGTTTTTATGAATTTATTGTGTTTTTAATGGGTTTATATTTTCATATATTTTTCGGATTTTTTAGGGTTTTTGGGGGGTTTTATGATTTTCTTTTGTTTCATATGGGGTTTGAGGGTTTATTTTTTTTAAATGGATTTTAGTGTGGGTGAGGGTATTTTAAAGGTTTTAGGGTTTTTACTATATTTTAGGGGGTTTAATGTGTTTTTTGGTTTATTAGTGTTTTTAGTGGTTTATTTTTTAGAGGTTTTCTTGTTTTTAAGGTATCAAGGGGATTTAATGGTTTTTAGTTTCGTTTTTTGCTTATATAGTTTTTTATTGCGATTAGGTTTTTAATTATTTTTTTTGTTTTTATGGTTTTTTGTGTTTTATTGTTTTTAAGTGGTTTGGGGCGTGGTTAAGTATTTTTACTGATACTTTTGGGGTGTTTGGTTTATTTATGGTTATTTTTGGAAAATTTTTGGGGTTTAGGGTTTTTAAA
The DNA here is from genome assembly GCA_963277665.1 of Viscum album. Taxonomy (NCBI): domain Eukaryota; kingdom Viridiplantae; phylum Streptophyta; class Magnoliopsida; order Santalales; family Viscaceae; genus Viscum; species Viscum album. Next base: position 1,692,202,536 of record OY728120.1, read on the forward strand.
GGCATTTTATGGGTCGAAGGGTTTTTAATGTTTTTAGTTTTTTGTAGGATTTCATAGGTGTTTATGGATTTTATGAATTTATTGGTGTTTGATTGGGAGTTTTACGACGTTATTGCAGGAAATTAGGGTTTTTTTGGGGGTTTTAGTGTTTTTTTATTTTTAAGGTTTTTATGATTTTTCATAATGTTTTTAGGCGTTTTGGGGTTTTTAGAGATTTTACATTTTAGGGGAGTTTATGGTTTTGAACGATTTAGTATGATTTTTAATGATTATTTAGGTTTTTAGAGTTTTATGGTATTTATATTTATAGATTTGTTTTGGGGTTTTTGGAGTTTTTAAGGATTTTGTGATTTTTTGGGTTCTTAGGTATTTTATTGATATTTGGTATTTTTATGGTTTTTAGGGTGTTGTAATGTTTTTATGTATTTATAAGGGTTTTTGTTTTTTTAATTAGTCAAGGGTTTTTGTAACAACCAAGATTTTATGAAAAATATTCTTTTAATTTCATTAATGTCTTGTATTGTATGCTACACCAAGATTACCTTATGCTATACGCAACACCATATTAGCTTGCAGTATACGCAACATTATTCTTGGATCGTATTACAATTAATTTTGATAAAAGTTATTCTATGAAAAATTGAGTATATATATATATATATAATCAATGTATAAATAAAATATGGTTGGATTATGATATACGAAACAACGAAGGATTATTTCACAGCACGCAACCCTGACTTGGCTTGCATTATACGCAATCGCGACCTTCCTCGATAGCGTGTGTTGTACGCAATATCGGGTTTTACTAAACAACGATATATTATTATAATATTGTTATGAACTAGCCGTTATGAATAGTGTTAACTAAATTTTGAATTTTATAACATTATTATTCATCTTACACTTTTCTAGAACATGGTATAAGAACAAAATAAATTTTTCGGGTAAAATAAGTATTTTTCAAAAAATGCAGTTTTTCCGCCTTTTGATGGCGCACCCACTTTAAATATAGTTTTTTGAAATGTTTTTAAGTTCAATTTGACAAAATAAAATTCTTCTTTTGAATCAGGATATAAAAATTTACATTAGATAATGTTTTGATATTTTTCCGATAACTTTCATATTTTAATGAATAGTAAAAACACGCTATATTTTAATTAAAAACAACTTTTTTTCATTGTAATATCTTATGTGGTTAAATTATAATATATAATGGTTTTAAAGTATAAATAGAATATATTTTTACCATTTAATATAATTTATGTCATTATCATTGATTTTACCTTGAATTCGTAGTTTAAATCAATTCAATCTTTTGCAATGTTTTAAAGAAAAACCCGTTTTCTTTCAACAACGGGATTAATTTTAATTTAATTTCTGCATATTTTTTTATTGAATTTGGAAAAATGGATTCCATATTTGGAATCAGTGGGTCCAAATTATGTTAATAAGCTACTTTTTATTTTTGGACATTGTGAATAATAACTACGGTAAATTTTATTTACTATGGTTAAAGGTAAATCGAGTAATTAAGGGTAAATATAAGATTATACAATTACCCTAAAACATGGAAAAATTATATTGGATTGCTAAAAGTAGACCCATATGACCTAATGGTCGGATTAGATTCATTTTATGGACTTTTTTCCATGAAAATAATTTTATTATTATTAAAACTAAAGAATGTGACAACATGTCAATTTCTTAAATCTTATAAGTATAATAATTTTAATTTAGTGATAAACTTCATGAAACATCGAACATGAATAGTATCCATAAATCTAATACAATTATCTACATCATAGAAATTTATTTAGAATTTTTAGGGATTAAATAATTATCATTTATTATGACACAGAGATGACGTAGTAATTGTCTTATTAATGAAATATTGACATAATTGATGTTATAAATGCCCAAATAAATGTAATTTTAGACTTTTTATCACTTAAATTAATTTTCTAGGTTAATATGACATGTTGTTGTTGATATAAGAAACTTTATTTGAACTAATCATTCTTTTATGAATTCCATAAAAATCATGTACCAAATAGTGTCAAAATTGACATAAATTAGTTTTTAAAACAAATACTATATTATTAATTGTTATTTAATTCCTAAAAATCTAAGGTTCGGCCAAATGACTTAGATAAGGATAGATATATTAATAATAAACAACTTTGGGTTCGTTTGGCTTTCTATGGTAAGTTTATTAACCATATAGTGTAAGAATACAAAAAGACACGGTAAAAGTTAAATTATTTAACTTAGAGTTAAATCTAATTGATAAGGTTAAAATAATAACCTTAACTTGTCTAAATCCAATTGGATGAGAGGATTTCGACCCATCCCCACTTTATCTTCGAAATAAGTCCCTTTGGAACCATTATAAACCTAATTTGACCTTAATATAAAATAATATTTTGAGATTTTCCTAAGGTTCCCCTCTCCTCCCTTATAAAAGGGCACCTCTTCCCTCTCCTCCTCACACCAATTTGAGCATTCAAGCTCGGACCACCCCTACCAAAATATCTTCTCAACTTCCCTAGTATCATCCTAGAAGTCCTGGTGTTCTTCAAAGACCATCCTTAGTTCTTTAAGTGGAGGTTAAGTGAAGGTGCATCAAAAAGAGGAGGTTCGGATACGTACAAAGCATATCGGACATAAGGTAAGGGAAATATCACAATCTCATTTTTATCCAAGATTGTTTATACTTCGTTATTTACTGGGTTTTATTTTATCATCCACATACATGTTTCCTCAATATGTAATATTATTTCCATCCACCTACAATTGTTTAAATCCAATTCTACCCTTCGGTGAGTTTTAGTAAAAGATATAAAAGGAATCTTTTTTTCATTTTTCGTATGAGGTACTTTTTGACTTTTCGGACAAAATTACGAGAAGAATGTTTTTTTAACTTATACGGAATGAATGGATTTTTAAATCATTTTTCCGAGAAGCTTCATTTTCAAGTTTTCAAGTCTATTTTTAATCAACTTCCTTTAGTTTAGAATTGTATGACATGTTAATAAAGGAAAAATGTTTTTGAAGTAAAAAGGATATTTTCCTCAAGAATGGAGTTCAAGTGTTTTATCAAAAAAAATTTCCATCTAAGATAATAAAGGGTTCTGTTTCTATCCCTATTATTACAAGGATTTTATTATGTTTTGATGGAAATATTTTTATGAATTCCTTTATCTTATATGAATTGTTTTATGATGTCACGATGTTTAAGATTCCCATTTTTATTACATGGGTTATGCTATGATGTATGGTTTATGATTTTGTGGCACACATAAGAACGGTATCATTATGAGATGGGTGGGACCTATATCTCCCTCCAATGCATTGGGTAAAGATTTTATATCTCATGAGATAGACATGGTTGGAACGGTAGGTTATACCGGTTCAGTGAAACAGGACTGAAACGAGGGTGACTCGGTTCAGAAATGGACTTTTTCCACTAAGATAGTCTTGGAAATGGGTCTTTCCTAATAAGATATGATTCTATATTATTATGTTTTTATGCCACAATGTTTCATGTTTTAAGTTATGATTATTGGGATTTCATTCCACTACTATGATTTATCCCATGTTATGAAATTATGCTCTCTTTTGCAGGTTAACATTTCCAAAATGTTATGTTCTTATGAATATGATGTGAATGATATTTCTTTTGTTTACCCTTACTGAGCATTTGAGCTCAACATTTTATGTTTTCTTTTCCCCAGGATATAAAGAAAGGTTTTAATTAAAAAAAAAGGAAGATCTTTATTGGAGATGTTGAAGATCTTTCACGACGATTAGAAGATTATATTCCGAGTTTCCAAAGACACTAAACTATTACGGTCCTTGTGTGTGTGTTTTTGTTATGTACTAAGTATTAAACAAAAGTAATGTAATGTCCATGTACGTCAAGCTTCGGGTCTCTTCAGTTTTTTAGGGGTTTTATTGGATTTTAGGGTTTTTAAGATTCATTATAATGTTTTAAAATGTATGAATGGTTTTATGTGTTTTAGTGTTTTTGGGGATTGTAGGTTTTTAGGTACTTTTATGGTTTTTATGATTTTTAGGGTCATTTATGGGTTTTAGGTTTGTTAGGGTATTTAAGTGGTATTCAGGTTTTAGGATCGGTTATGGGGTTTTATATTATTTTAGGGATTTAATTTGTTTTATTGTTCATAGGGGTTTTTTTGTATTTTTCGTCTTTATTAGAAATTTATTTTGTAAGGTTTTTTTGGATTTTTTTGTTTTATGGTATTTATGGATTCATTTTTGTTTTTAGGGGTATTATTCTTTTTATTGATTTATGGGGTTTTAGTGGTTTTATGGTTTTTTTAGAAATTTTAAGGGCTTTAGTGCTTTAGGGTTTTTATGGTATTTTAGTGGTTTTTGGTTTTTAGATGTTTTTAGTGTTTCTAATGGTTTTATGGTCTTATTGGACTTTAGGGTTTTTTATGGTGATTGAATTTTTTATTAGTTTAGGTGTTTTTATAGATTTAAGGGTTGTTAGAGGCTTTTAAGTATTTATGGTTTTTCAATTTTTATGTTGTTTAGTGTTTTAAAATGGTTTTTTGTTTTTATTGATTTTCCATGTTCTTTATGGGGTTTTAGTGTTTTAAGTGTTTTTATTTATTTTATGGGTTTTAGGTTTTGATAGAGATTTTTGGGTTTTTCTAGGTATATATAATTTTTTTGATAGGATTTAGGTTTTTTAGTGTTTTTATTTGTTTCTTGGGGTTTGTAGAGATTTAGGGTTTTTATGGGTTTTACACTTTTTAACAATAATTTTACGGTTTTAATGTTTTTAGGTTTTTTGGGGTTTGGTGGGGGGGTTCAGTATTATGTGATTCTTTTGGTTTTAATTATTTTATATAGTATTTTTGGTGATTTATGTTTTTTGGGGGTTTTCTGATTTTTACCGTGTTTTCAGGTGTTTTTGGGTTTTTAGGTGTTTAGAGTTTTTTGTGTTTTTATTGTATTTACATTTTTTTGGAATTCTATTTATCACCTAGAGATATTATAATATTTCTAAATAATATTTTTCTTCGATTTTTTTCTTTTTACGAAAAACCATGTTAAGCTTACGCTACACACTAAAAAGATTTGGCTTGCTTTAAATGTATGGCCCAATTTTAACAAAAAAAATTATAATAATAAAATATCATTATAATATATAACGTATAAATCAAATTAGAAGTTGTGAATAATATTAACAACCTTTTTAATTTTTTTATTCTATATAATTTTAACATTCATCTTATGTAATTTGTAGACATGATATAGGAACAAATTCAATTTTTTATAAAAGATGTATTTTTCAAAAAATTGAATTTTTTTGGATTTTTGATGCTAGAACCAATTTAGATTAAATATTTTTTACTTTTATATGTCCAATTTCAAAAAATAAACTTCCTATATATAATCGGGAAATAAAAATATAGTTTGGACAAATTATGGTAATTTTCTAAAAAGTCTCACATTATATTTACTACTGAAAATTACTACCATTTAATTAAAAACTATATTTTGACCTACAGTATTTATATTGTTATATTATAAGATCAATTGGTTTTAATGTATAATTAAATTATTTTTTATCAATTAATATAATACAGGTTAGTGTAATTATTTTCACAATAAAATTGGATATAAACACATCTAAAGCATCTGATGATTTTTAGTTTTAAGAAAATAGGCTTTATCCTTTTTAACATGGATTTCTTTAATATTAATTTCATCCAATAATTTTTTTTAATTTGGAAATATGGATACCATATTGGGAATCAGAATATAAAAATTATGTAAATAGTCCACTATTGTTTTTTATTATTATGAATAGTATCTTCGAAATTTATTTTTATTTACAAGGGTTAAAAGATAAATCAAGTAAAGAAGGGTAAAAATAATATTAAAATAATATAAAACTAACACATAACGTGTAATAATCCTCTTATATGAGATAAGGAAAACTAAGAAAACCATTGGGGAGAAAATATGGACTTTGTAAGCAACTTGGTTGTGATTATGGCAGTTAAATATTTTAATTAAAAATAACATAAAATATGTTATAAACATGTATCCTATTACTAAAACATTATTAATATGGGTTTATATATATATTATATATTAGAATATATGTAGTAATTATAAAAATAAAAAAAATTACGAGATCATGGTATTTCTTTTTAATTTTTACACATTAAATATATAAATTTATTAATGTCACAATGATGATGTAGTGATTGCTTTATTAATGAATGATTATAATAAATGATATTATAAATATGAAAATATATGATATATGATATAATTTACATCATCCATGATTTTTTATAGGTGAATGTGACATGTTAAGAGACTATTCATTGGGTTAGTTCTATTTTATCATTCTGTTCATATTTTATTTAATTGAAATAATGTGAATAGACTAAAAATAAACATAACTGATGTTTTTAAAAAATTATAATTTATTAAATTATTTAAAATCAAAAAGAAAATATGATATGGTCTGAAATATTATTATGTTTACATTTCGGTTAAATTTTACACAGAAATGTTAAATCAATAGTTTCTTAATAATTATGTGTTGTTACAACTTTTAAAATAAAAAAAGAATAGTAAGGGTAAACCAAAAAAAAAGGTATAAAAACACAATAAATGTATAAAATTTTTTGGATGATAAGATTTAAAACTCTAGTAATATTATCATCAACTTATTTTATCTTTGATCCATTTATATTAGATAATTAATTTATATTAATCTAATATTTTAATACATTCCAAGGGTTGCCCTCCAATCTCCCATAAAAAGGCAGTAATTCTGCTCTTTTCATTACACTCTCAAATCCTTTTGGATCGGCAGATTATGGACCAAAACTCTTCCCAGAATCCATTAATGAATTCTTGAAGCCTCACGTAGGTTATAAAACCTCACATAAAAGCCTCTTGGTATAAACCTAAAGAGGTTAACCGATTAAGAGGTAACACATTTTCTCTAGCTTTCTAGATTCGTATTCTTTATCCACACCCAATACTATTATTACTCTATATTTACATAACAATAACAACATCATAAATATAATACGATGTTTTTTTTTGAAAAATGATAGATCTACACAAACACATACTTTTATATATGGTAACAAACATAACGCTTCTATGTACGGTGAACCACTACTTCACGAAACGATGGTTGTTCAATATTCTGCAACCACCACTCATGGTGGACATTATGATGGAAAGTATGATTATATATTATATATATTATATTAATATTGTCTCAATGATTTTTTTTCATTTTTATTTATAACATACATTTTTTACTTTCCATGTTGTGTAAATACGATAATTTATTTTATGGAAGTGTGGACCACCACCCCCTCAAAGAAAAATGACTCGGTTATACCATATGTGAAATGTATATAGGATTTTTTTAATTGAAAAATTTAACATATATAATATAAATATGATACTTAAATTATAATTTAAATATTTATCATTTAATTTTAATTCATTTAATACTACAAATAAATAAAGGTGGCTTTCATGCGTACGCGCGACATGCCATCTCCATGAATGTTGCACTTCATCTCTAATCTCCAAATATTTTATAAATTTTTAAATTAATAATTTATAAATATATAATATTATTTATTAGTGGTTTAAATTATAGAGATGATAAAACCATGATATATTTAATAAGAAAATCAAATAACAAGTCAAAACGTACTTGAGAAAACTAGGCAATTTATACTCGAAATAGTTAAAATAATGAATAAGTGTTTACAAATGGGTATACAATATATTGTTAGTTGTTAATATATGAATCATAAACAAGGTTATGGTTATTTTATTAGTTAGTGACATATTTTATTGGCCATTGTACAGTAGTATAATGACAAGACAACTAAAAGGGAGGATATCATGAGGATTATCATCTCACTTTTTTTCATCTGTGAGATAAAGGTCATATTCCCCACCCAATTAATATAGGTGGTGTAAAAAGTATCCTATTTTTATATAATATCATGAATTAATTTATATTCGTGTTATTTATATGTTTCATATGATTATTATCTCTGTTATATCTATCGATTAATGTGTAAGGGATTTCGTCTCAATTTCATTTTATTGAGGAATAATATAACTTTATGCACCTAGTTCATTTTCTATGGTGTATATTCTACCTTTTGACATTTTATATCACGAATATCATTATTTTCTGGATATTAGTTATTATTTTTTTTATTCATGGGACTTATTGAAAGAATATGAATTCCTAATTCAAAAGAGTTATATGATAATGACTATTAGTTATTTTGATTATTCAAAAAGAGGAATGTTTGTGAATGGAAATGATGAATAGAGCCTAGACCTTATACAGCTCCTCGATGAATCAAAAATTTCCCATGAGTTGAATAAATTGGACAAATTAAACATGATTTAATACATATTTTATATCGTTTTGTGAAAGGCTATGACTTTATAAGTTTTCATGTGGCTCATACTTGATTTACTTAAGAAATAATTTTCCCTCATTTTGTTTTAGATATTATCTATCCATGAGATTATGTGTCAAAAAATATATGGATGTAGTTTATTATAAGTTTTTTATTCATGGCATGTGTTTCAGTTTCTTACTTTCCATATTATTTATGCCTTATCTAGTTATGTAAGCATAATGTGTGTTCAGTTATTTACATTTTCATATAGATTGATTCATTATCATATACATTGTATTTACCCTTATTTAGCAATTGATATTACTGTTATAATGTTTCTTTTCCTAGGTTATAAAGAATAGAACATTTAATAAGATTTAATGAATGCAATTTATTTTAAATTATTGTATAGTATGTTTTATTATGTTTCCCCAATGGATTATGGCCATCATGTATATAATGAGGATTAAAATAATGCTAAACTATATGGTCCTTCATGATTTACATCCTTTTAATAATGATAATGTAATTTAATAATGCCCCAGCATGGGGCTTCTGGTTTTGGGGTGTTATAATTGGAATCAAAGTATATTTATAAATAACATTGGAAACTCTTTTTATGAAATCTTTGTTTCGGTAACATCACCATATTATAAACATAAGGGATAAGTCTAGAGGAAAATCCTAAAATTTGGGGTAATGTATATATTATGTGTGTATTTCGAGAAAATAAATCCCTATCTAGATATTATAAGTTGACGTGGTTCTAGAAAAAATGTACCTATGATTATTAACTCTGACATTGAGTTTCAGGATTGACTTGGTATAAGCTGGTACACAATAATGGGCCTTGTTGTGCACCTGTTTTGACACTCCTAGGGGATATGTTTCCGATAATCCCCATTTTCATTACAAACTATTATGATGGATTTATCAGTAAATATGTCCCAAATGAAACCATTTTTATGATTCTGAGACTAGATATGTGTAAATATTAAATTAATTCTTATTATGTTTATAGTTTTTGAATTATACATTATCATATGATCTGACCTAGTGTATTCCATTATTTATAAATGGTTTCTAGTGGATGAAATAGAAATCATAACAACACACATAATCCATAAAGGGATTCCCCTCCTATTCAAGATAATGATAGTCGAGTTGGTTATACAACTGGTGATGAACAACTTTTAACCATACTCGGATAGCTGAATTGGGTTATGAAGAATAAATTTACTTGAATGAATCACCCAGATCGACAACCCAGATTATTAATGTTAGACCACTTCATGAGACAAAAACCTCAATGGGACTAAAAATACATTTTTTGGATGATTAATGGATAAGTTTCTTATAGAAAATATTGTTTTCATTGGGAAGTAATGAATTGGAGAATGTTTTCCTGATAGTTTCTCATCTCTCTGTACATGAAGATCAATGGTGGTCATTAATTCAATATAAAAGGAGAATCACGAATTAAAAACTATGGACTAGAGGGAATATAAAGAAATATTCCTAAAAAAATACATTCCTCATTAACAACGATAAAATATATAATGTAAATTTCGATGTCTGGGGAAAAAGGATGAAAATGTTGCAATGTATGAGGCTAACTTCACAAGGGTAGCATGTCCTACTACAGACTACATACGTATCCCACAGAGTTATATTGATTGATTCATTGATGGGTTAAAACCATTCCTCTGATGTCAAATATTCTTAAAATATTTCTTATCATACAAATATATAGTCTCATGTTCAATAAAGGTGGAAAATGCATTGTTTATATATTATGACATTAAATAGATTGGATTTTGTTACATGTGTGGAGAGAATGGTCCCCAGGATCATTATTATTAGAGGGATAAAGGAGATTTAAATGTAAAGTGATATAATTGTAATGAGATGGGACATTATGAAAATGATTTTCCAAAACTTCATGGAAATATAGTTTAGAAGAATAAAATGGATCAAGGTCAATAATATGATTTTTCTATCGTCAATGTGTAATAATGATTGTATTTATGTTCACCAATTATGTTATTATATTATGGTTAAATGAATAATGTGATATATATAGACTATACATAAATACATATTCTTCATGTATTTTTAAGCATGAACTATTTCACTATGGTTTTTGTGGTTATAAAGGTCTTTTTCTATAAGTGATATGTTACATTCATTGGGGAATATGATGTTACAAAATATAAATATACGTTTAGACTTTTGATTTGGATAGTTTTTTTCTGGAAAAGTCATAAACATGGATTGGAGTAAGATGAAAATTGTATATTATTTTTTGATGATAATAATTTGTTTTTTATTTTGAACAAACAATGGTTATTTTTGGAATGTTATAATATTACAGTTTCAGATAAAGAACAGCCTGCAGGTCGGGCGACAACGCATCACGTCTGGCAAGTCCATGATACTTGAACCTGCAACTGATGGGCGACAAGGTTTCATCACCTACCAATGGCCTACATGATGTCTGCATTAGTATATAATTTTATTCTATTATATAAATATATTTATACATGAAGTATTTGATAATTATTTGGAACCCGATACAATTATGATAAATCAAATTTTATTGTCTTTATGAGAGAAAGGTGAGAAAACTATACTTATTATATAAGTTAGAATATATTATTAGGTTATTAAAATATTAAGTAAATAAATTATTAAAATATATTGAAAATATCATAACCAAAACATGTTTTACTAGTAATATCTTTTCTCCTGAATCAAATTTTCCCATGGATCATCACCAACTTCTAGCTTTGTGATAGTTAACTTTTTCCTCTTCATGTTTACTATGACTCTCCAACAGAACATGATGATTAGATTTTTCATTTACATCCATGTTTTACTAAATTTAACTCTAGTATGTGTTATATTCAAGGAACATAAAAAATACATTTCTATATTTTAAAATTAATATCTCATTAATCTATTTTCTGATGTGGGATTTCATCAAATAATATTTGATGTGTCAAACCCCTAATTCTCAATACCAAGATTAAATTATGAGGATGTTATTTATTTAACGAGGGGATATTGTAAAACATTGAGAGTTTATAATATATATACATAAAATTAAATATTTTTTCTCTTCATTTTTAAACAACAACATTCCAAACTTATGCCACACAATAAAATTAGTTGTCCAACATTATATGTAAGGACCAATTTTAATGAAAAATAATATATGAATAAAATATTATTATAATATACATCCTAGAAATTAAATTATCATTTATGATGATAATTAACAATATTTTGAATTTTTTAAATTATATATAATTTTAAAATTCATATTATTTAATTTCTAGACCTGATATAGGAATAATTCAATTTTTTTAAAAATAAAAGATGTATTTTTATGAAAATGAAATTTTCCTGATTTTGATGGTGCACCCAATTTAAATTAAATATATGAATATTTTATATATTAAATTTTACAGAATAATATTCCACTTTATAATAATTAAATTAAAATTTAGTTTGAATAAATTTGGGTAATTTTTGAAAGGTTTATCATTTTAATGAATATTTAAAAATACTACATTTTATTTCCAAAGTGTCTTTCCATATAAATTATTTACATTTTTAGACAACAGTTTTAACTAGTTTTAATGTATAACTAGATTTTTTTTCATAAATTAATAATAATCATTTCATTGTAATTATTTTCAAATTGATATTGGAAATAATCACATGTCAATCATTTTATAATTTTTTCTTTTAAAAAAAATATGCTTTCTTATTTCGAAAATAAAAAATATTTTAAATTAATATCTACCAATTATGTGTTTTGAATTTGAAAAAAATGGATTCCTTATTTTGAATCAAGAGTTACAAATTTTTTAAATAGGAACCTTTTGGTTTTGGATATTTTGAATAGTAACTTCATCAATTATTTTTATTTACCATAGTTGAATGATAAATAATGTAAATAAGGGTAAAAATAATTTTATAATAATATAAAAATACACTAACACAAATCATAATACTATTTTATGATATATGGACGACCATCAAATCCCATGTGGGGAAACATTTGTCTTTGGAAGCCACTTGTGTATGATTATGCCACAAAGAACTTTTAATTTAAAATAATGGCCAATATTTTATAACTATGTATCTTTTTACTATAGAAGTTTTAATATGGTATTATATAAATGATATATTAATCTATAAATAGTCATTATAAATCTACAAATATATAAAACATCATGATATTTTATTTTTAATTTTTATTCAGTAAATAATGAAATTTTATACAACATAATGATGTTGTAGTGATTGTTTTATTTATGAAAGAATCTAATGAATGAATTTATAAATATTAATATAAATATTATTTGACATAATTTATGTCGTTCATGATATCTTAGAAGTTAATGTGACATTTTTTAATACTATTCAATTGATTGGTTCGAAGATATATTTTTGTTCGTATTTTATTCAATTTCAATAAACAAAATAGTGTTAAAACTAACACAATTAATGCTTTATATAAATAATAATTTAATAAATTATTTAAAAACTATGAAAATATTTTAAAATAAAAAATTTACAATAATATTTTCTATAAGTTCATTATGATTCCATTTAGTGGAAATTAACCTCATATAAGTAAAATTAATATCTTCTATATAATTAAAGTGATGTCACCACTTTTAAAATAAAAAATATAATAGTTTTGGGTAAAACAAAAAGATGAGGTTTAAAATAAAGTCAATAAATGTATAATAATTATGGGATGGTAGGATTCCAGAAAATAAGCATCTTATAATAGTTGTATCTCTATTTGGTTCCATTTATATTAAATTGTTAATTTATGGTAATTTAATATTTTAATACTTTCCCAGGGTTCCACCCCCCTCTCCTTTAAAAAGGCACTCATTCCTCTCTTTTCCATACACTCTCAAATACTTATGGATCAGCCAATACCTACCCAAAAATATTCATGGAAAACATTAACTCATCATAGAATCCTCACATAGGTAATAAAACCTCCCATGTAATCCTTCTAGTATAAACCAAAAGTGGTTAACCTATTAAGAGGTAACAACTTCTCTAATGAATTTTACATCTATTTTCATTATCCGACCCCTAAGATATTTTTGTTCGATTATTACATAAAAAACAATATCATAATTATACATGAATGTTTTTATACCAATGGTTAAACCTAAACTTACACACACCTCTATCTAATGGTAACGAACATACTGTTTTAGTGTACGAAGAACCACTAGCTCCTGAAATGATGAGTGTACAATATACATCTAACACCTATCATGGTGACCATTATGATGGAAAAATAATTATAATTTTATATATATTATATTTATATTGTCTCTATGATTTTTTAATTTTTATTTATAACATACCTTTATAATTTCCATGTAGTGTTAATATGATAATTTTGTTTGAGGAAGTGTGGACTACCACCCCCTCAAAGCGATATGACATGTTTATTCAATACATGAAATGTATAAATGATGTTTCTAATAAAAAGATGTAAAATATTTAATATATATATATATATGATACTAGTGTTATAATATAAATATGTATCTATTAATTCAAATGACCTTAATACAATAAATAAATGAAGGTAGCGATCATGCGTACGTACGACCTACCGTCTCCATGAACGCTGCACTTCAAATTTAAATATCCAAATATTATAGACTATTTTAAATTAATATGTACATAAAATTAATGTTGATATATTCATGTATTAAAATAAAAAGAAGATAAAACCATGATATATTTTAAAATAATAACAAATAACAAGTCAAAACATACTTGAGAAAACTAGGAAATTAACACCCAAAATAGTTAAAATAATGAATAAGTGTTATCAATTGTGTAATAAAAAAATTTAAGAAGTTAATATATGATATTATAAAAATTATTATGGTCTTGGTATTAGTTGGTGAATTATTTTTTATACCACTATATAGGAGGCTAAATACAAGGAAACAAAAAAGGAAGGATACCATAAGGATTCTCGTCTCACATTTTACATCTATGAGATAAATGTCATATTCACCACTTAATTATTTTGTGTGGTTTACCCACCAACCATTTTGAAATATTATATAATGAATTAATTTATATTCATGTTATTTTGATCATTAGTTTTATGATTATCACTTTTGGATATTTTGATTCACTTGAAAAGGATTTCGTCTCAATTTGATTTCATTGAGGAAAATTGTAACGTTATGCACCTATTTCCTTTTATGTGGTGAATATAATACATTTTGACTTTTTATATTATTTAATATATTTTTTTCACGGTACATATTTATAAAATACTTATTCTTCATTGAAAAATGTTATTTGATAATTCATATTAGTTATTTTTATTATTCAATATGATGAATGTTTTGGACTTGTAATGACGGGTGGAGCCCAGAACGTATATGGCTCCAAGATACATTGATTCATTATAATTATAAAAATAAGTTGAGAAAATTTAAATGCGTTTATATCCGTATTTTAAACTATCTAGTGATAGGTCATTACAATACAGGTTTTCAATATCCTTATACGTGATGTCCATAAGAAATCATTTTCCCTCATTTAGTTTCAGTTATTATCTATCCAAGATATTTTCCATCAACATATCTATGGATGTAGTTTATTCTAATTTTTTGATTCATGGTATGTTATTGAGTTTATTACCTTCCATATTATTTATTCCTTATCTAGTTATGTAAATGGAATGTGTGTATAGTTATTTACCTTTCCATAGATATATATTCTTTATAATTTAAATTGTATTTACCCTTAATGAGAATGTGAGATCACCCTTATAATGATTCATTCCTAAGTTTATGAAGAAGTGAACATTGAAAAAGATTTCATAAATTCATTTTATATTAGTTTATTATGTAGTACATTTTAATATGTATCCCTATGTATTATGGGTATCATGTATGTAGTCTGGAATTACAAAACTACTAAACTATATGGTCTTTTAAGATTTACTTCCTCATAAAAATTCCAATAAAACATAGTAATTCACCAGCTCCTAGATTTAGGGGATGTGGAATTATATTTGGAATTAAAGGATGTTTATTGAAAAATATGGCAACTAGATTTAGGAAAAAACAATTTAGGGAACATCACACTATGAAAGACTTTGAGGAGAATTATAGTGGAACATATATTTTTTCGGGTAATGTATAGATTATTTGTGTATTACTATAAAATACATCCCTATGTAGATACTACAAGTGTACGTGGTTTTGGAACAATTATACCTTGGTGTAATAACTCCGACATAGTGTTCTGGGATTGACTTGGCGTAAAATGGTACACAACAACGGGATTTACTACACACTTTGTTTTACACCTCTAGGGGATATTATTAGGATAATTCTCATTTTCTTTACATATTAAAATGAAAACCTAATGAGTAAATATTTCCCCAATGAAACCATTTTTATGATTATGAGACTATTTACATGTGAGCATTCAATTAATGCTTTGTATTTTTCTTGATTTTGGATTATACAATATGATATGATCTAACCTATTGTATTATATTGCTTATAAATGGAACCTATTTTATGAAATCGAAATACTATCAATTCATGTAATCCATGTGGGGATTTCCCTCCTATGGGTGATAATGATATTGTAACTGGTGATACAACTGCAGTTGAATAGCTTATAACCATACTATGATAGATGAATTGGTTTATGAAGAATAACCTTACCCATATGGATCAACATTAACAAAAACATGATGTACTAATTTTAGAATTCTTCATGATACAATAACCTCCATCATTCAATGGGACTACAAATTTACATTTGTATGAACAATGAATATGTTCGTCAGATAAAATATTTTTTCATTGGGATGTAATGAAAGTGATAAAGGTTTAATGGAAGTTTATCATATCTGAGTACATTCATATCAATGGTTTTTATTATTTAAAAATAAAAATGAGGAAGAAGTTGTTTCAAATATAGAATGGATGGAAATTAAAGTACTTTTCCTAGAAAAAAACATTCCTCATGAAAACGAGCTGATATAGAGAGAAAATTTATGAGTCTGGGGAAAAAGGGGGATGGGAATGTGGAAAATTATGAGGCTAACTTTACTTGTATAGAAAGTAATGTTGATGAATACATACATAACCCATGATGTAATATTTATTTATTCATTTATGGGTTAAATTCATTATTCAGATGGGTATTTGTCTCATAATCATTATCATCATATGAATATATAGACTCGTGTGCTATCAAAAGGGAAAATAAATTCTCTATGTATTATCAAATTAATGAAATTCACGAGAAAAAAAGAATGTTGGTGAAATTTAAGGATAAAGGGAAAAATGAAAAGGATTATTTTACCATATATGATAATTGTGGGAAGAAACATCATGGAACATGTCTGAAGGTAATGGGTGTTTGAAAAAAATATGGAGAGAATAGTCACTGGGCTCAAAAATATAAGGGAAATAAAGAATATTTAAATGTGAAATGATATAATTTTAATGGTATGGGATATTAAGAAAATTAATTTACAAATTTTCAAGGAAATATAGTTTATAACAGGAAAATGGATCAAGGTAAATCTTATGTTCTTACTACAGTCAATGTGGAATAATTAATGTATTTATGTTCACAAATTATGTTATTATATTAGGGTTAAAAAAATAATGTAATATATAAGGATTGTGTTGAAATAAAACAACTTCATGTATTTGGAAGCATTAATTGTTTCACTACAATTTTTAAGATTATAAATGGATTTTTCATGAAGAGCTTCATTATATTGTTTGGGGAATTTGATGTTACGAAATTTAGAGACATTTTTATATTATTTATTTGGAAAGAAGTATTTTTTAAAGTTGTTAAGGCTGGAATAGAGTTAGTTGAAAATTGGATATAATTTTTTTATGACAATACAGTAATTATTTGTTGAACAAACAAAGGTTATTTTTGGAATGTTATAATAATAAAATAGTATTCAAAAAAGGACAACCAGCATGTCGGGCAACAACCTGTCATGTCTAGAAAGGTCTTAAGACTTGAACCTATAATTGTAGGTTAACAATGGTGCATCACCTACCACTGGCCTACATGATGTCCTAATTAGTATAGAAAATTTTATTTTATTTAAACAAATTGATAGATCATGTATAAGATAATTTTTGAAACCCTATACGATTAAGATAAGTTGAATTTTATTATCTTCTGGAGAGAATGGAAAGAAAAATATACTTATAAAGTAAGTAAGTTTGTTTCACTTTTTATTAATATAAGACATAAATGAATAATTAAAATATAGGGAAAATAACATAAAACCAAACATGCTTCACTAGTAATTTCATTTTTTATGAATCAAATGGTCCCTTATATCATCCCCGACTTATAGATTTGTGATTGTGAACTTTTTTGTCACCATGTTCTCTATCACACTTTATCAGAACATGATGGTTAGATTATTATTTTATGTCCATGTTTTCACTCATGGAACCCTAGTATGTGTTATATTTGGTTACCTTCAAACACCCCTTTCATTATTTTCAAATAAATGTCTCATTAATCCATTTTGCGATGTGGTATTTCAACAATGATGTTTTGAAGTGTCAAACCCCTAGTTTTCAATCCCATGTTAAAATTTTGAGGACACAATTTATTTGAGGGAAGATTTTAACACACTAAGACATTTAATATTTATGAATAAATTTAATTTTGTTTATTGATTTCTTTTTACACAAAACCAAGTTATGCATATTCTACACACATCAATGAGTTGGATTACATTTTAGTAAAGGCTAGGTTTTAACGAAAAACAATATATAAATCAGATATTATAATAATATAAACCTATAAATTAAATTATAGGTTATTAATAGTATTACACATTTTTTTGATTTTTTATATTCCGTATTAGTTTAAAATTCATCTTTGTTAATTTCTAGACATTATATAAGGAAAAATTCAAATTTTCTTGATAAAAGAAGCATTTTTCAAAAAAATGTAGTTTTGTCACCTTTTGATGGTGCACCAAATTTAAGTTCAATATTTCACAGATTTATATATTAAATTTTATAAATAAATATCCCCTTTATAATAGGTACATTAAAAAATTCTGAACTAATTCTGGTAATTTTTTGAAAATTTTGACATTTTAATGAATAGTAAAAAATACAAATTTTTAATTCAAAAATATATTTTCATCTAAATTATTTATATTGTCATATTATAATTTTAATTTTTTCAAATATAATTACATTATATTTTATCATTTAATATAATTCATGTCATTGAAAATATTTTCACATTAAAATTGGATATAAACCTATGTCAATCTTTAGATGATTTTTTCTTTTAAAAAACATGCTTTCTCATTTTGAAAATTAGAATTTTTTGAAATTAATTTTTTTTAATTCTGTGTTTTGAATTTTGAAAAATAGATTCCATATTTGGAATCATCAGGTCCAAATAATATATGTAGGACCCTATTATATTTTGTATATTATGATCAGTACTACAATTATTTTTAGTTACCATAGTTGAAGGGTAAATCAGGTAAATAAGGTTAAAAATAATATTATAATAACATAAAAATACCCAAACACAAGTTTTAATCATATTGAATGAGTTTTGGATGACCATTATAACCATTGTGTAGCAAATTATTCCTTTATAAGCAACACGGGTGTTTTTTTTGACACTTAAGAATTTTAATTTTTTACAAAGGCAAATATGTTATAAACATGTATCTTCTTACTCAAACTATTTTAATATGGATTTGTATAAATATTATCTTAAACTATAAATAGTAATTATAAATATTATAATATTTCCTACATAATTTATGTTTGTTTAAATTATTTAGAAATTAAATAAAACAATTATTTATGACAAAATGATGATGCAATTATTGTATTATTATTTAAGGACTCAAATAAATGACATTATAAATATAAAAATAAATATTTTTTCATATATTTTTTCATATAAATTATTTTATAGGGGGAAATTACATGATATTATACTATTACATGGTTTTTATAGAAGTTATCATTTTGTTAATATTATATTTAATGTCAATAAAATCTATTGGATATTGTTTGATATAATTGATGTTTTATAAAAATTTTAATTTATTATATTATTTAAAAATCATAAAAATATTTTAAAATCACGAATCTACAATCATATTTTCGAAAGTATAACTATTTGTCCATTTAGGGGAAATTGACCACATATATGTTGAATTAATAGCTTCATAATAATTAAAATTTTGTTATCACTATTAAAATTAAAAGAGAATAGTTAAGTGTAAACAGAAAAGATAGGGTTTAAAATAAACTCAATAAGGGTATAAAAATTATTTTATGAGAGGATTTAAAAAAATCATAATATTATCTTATACATATATAAATTTAGTGGCATTTAGATTAAATAATTTATTTATATTAATTTAATATTATAATACATTATCACGGTGCCCCTCCCCTCTCCTGTACCACGGCGCACATTTCTCTCTTCTCATTAAAATTTGAAATCCATTTTTTTCGGAAAATACCATACAAAACCATATAATATAATCCCTTACCTCATCATATAGTCCTAAAATAGGTCCAAAATATACCAAGGAAGGATTTTTGTATAATCCAAAAGAGGTCACCCGATTAAGAGGTAACACCCTCTCTTATGCTTTCAAGTTTCATTTCCATTTTCCACTCTCTATAATATTATAATTATATTATTACATAATAAAACCACTATAATAAATATAATAGTATTTTTTATTCTAATTGTTTTACCAACACTAACACACTCCTCTCTCTAATGGTAATGAACATATTATTTCTGTGTACGGTGAAATAGTGCCTTACGAAACAATGATTTTTTAATTTTCCACTACCACCTCTCATGGTGGAAATTATAAATGAAATGAAATTTATATATGATATATATGATATTTATATTTTGTCTATTCTTTTTCAATTTTTATTAATAACATAACATTTTTACATTCCATGTTGCGAAAACACGCTAATTTTGTTTGAGAATGTGTGGTTAATCACCCCTCTAAGTGATATGACTAGTTCGTGAAATACATGAAACATATAACATATGGTTGTAATAAAAATATGTAACATGTTTAAAATATATATGGTACCATAATTATAATATAATTTTTTTCATTTTAATTTTAATTCTTTTAATACAATAATGAAATGAAGGTTGCATTCATGTGTACGTATGACCTATCGTCTCAATGAACGGTGCACTACATTTCTAATATTCAAATATTATCGACATTTATAAATATAAATTTACTGAATATATATGATTATTTAGTCTTGGTTTACAGTCTTTATATTATGAAACAATGACATGTTTCATAAAAAACCAAATAGCATGTCAAAACATACATGAGAAACTAGACAATTAAGATCCGAAAAAGTTTAAATAATGAATAAGTGTTTGAAAAATGGGTAATAAAATATTGAAAAAAGTTAATATATGATATTATAAACAAGATTATGGGTAAGGTGTTAGTTATTCTCGTATTTTTAAACAACTATATACGAATCTAAATACCATAAAACAAAAAGGAAGGATTGAGTAAGGATTCTATTCTCACTTTTTACATCTGTGAGATAAATGTCCTTTCACCACATACCACTTTTATTTGGTGAACCGACTTCCAATTTTGATATATTATATAATTAATTATTTTATATTTTATATTTTAAATTTATATGTCTCATTTGAATATTTTCAATTTTATATCTTTCGGTTCATATGTAAGTGATTTCATCTCAATTTCATTTCATTGAGACATATGATAACTTTATGAACCTAGTTCCTTTTATATCATGTATATTAAACATTTTGACATCTTATATCATAAGTATAATTATTTTCATGATATTACATAACATTATTTCCTTCATGGTAATTAATTATAAAATATGTTTTCTTTATTTAATACTGTCATTTGATAAGGAATACTAGTAATTTGGATTAATCAATATTAGGAATGTTTGGTACTTGAAATGATGGGTAGATCTCAGGTATCCTACATATCATCGATGCAATTATAGGTTCTCATGGGATGAATAATATGGAAAAATTAAATGAATTTATATTCATATGTTAAATCATCTTGTTAATGGTCTTGACAGTATAGGTTTACATGTGCCTTAGACATGACGTCTGTAAGAAATAATTTTCCCTTATTTATTTAAGTTAGTATTTATCCATGAAATTTTTCATCGTCATATCCATTGATGTATTTTAATCATAGTTATTGATTCAAGGCATGTGTTTATGTTTCTTAATTACCATATTATTTATGGCTTTTCATGTTATGTAAATGGAATGTGTGTTTAGTTTTTTACATTTCCATGTAGGTTAATTCATTATTATTTCTATTGAATTTACCATTACTGAGCATTTGATGTCACCGTTAATATTTTTCTTCCCTCATGTTATTATGAATAGAACATTGAATTAGATTTCAAGGATGTATTTTATTTTTGTTTATTATGTAGCTTGTTTTATTATGTTTCCCAATGTATTATGGGAATCATGTATTTAATATAGATTTCCAAGACTACTAAACTATATGGTATTTTTGGATTTACATCCTTGTAATAATGATAATTTAATGTAACAACGAATCATCTCCAACATTATGGGGTTGGGGTGTTACATTTCATGCGTTTTTAAATTTATTTAGGTTATTTTTGGGTTTTTCCATATTATTGTTTGTATCATTTTAATATTTTTAGGGTTTTTTATATATTTTTTGTTTTTATGGTTTTATTAGTTTTAGGTTGGAAAGATAACTGATGGGTTTTAAGGGTTTTAGTGTGCTTTATAATTTATTTATGGGTTCAGGATTATTATTATTATTATTATTTTAAGGGGTTTTATTGGTTTTTATGTGGATTTATTTCATTTAGAGTTTCTAGAGAGTTTAATGGTATTATGGGTATTTTAATGTTTATATAGGGTTTTATGTTCTTTTAGAGTTATAAGTGTTTTAACTGTATTTTAGGGTTTTTTGGGATTTTTCTGGTTTTTAGGTTATCAGGTGTTTTATTATTTTAGGGGGTTTTGGATTTTTACTTCATTACGATTGTTATGTTTTTTTTGTGTTTCTGGGTTTTAAAGAGGAATCAGTGATTGTTTTGCTTTTTGTGGGTTATAGGGTTTTTAGAGGATTTAGATTTTCTAGGGTATTTTTCAATTTTATTTGGGGGGTGGTTTAATATTATTCAGGGTTTAGGTTTTTTAGGGGTTTTGGGTATTTATTGTTCCGATTTTTATGTGTTTTTGGATTTTTTAGGTTTTAAATTTTTTTAGGGTTTTTATGTTTTTTTATTGTTTTTAGGGGTTTTAGGGGTTTTTTAATTTTAATTGATTTTTGAGATATTTTTGGGGTTGACGGTTTTTAGTGGTTTGTTGGGCTTTCATATATTTTTTTCGTTTTAATGTATTTAGGATTTTAGGTTATTGTTGTGGGTTTCTAGGGGTTTTCAAGGATTATATTTTTTTATGTTTCTATGGTTTTGGGGCTTATCAAATATTTTCTATTGTAGGGGTTTTTTAATTTTAGTGTTTTATGGTTTATTTTTAATTTTTTATGTTTTTAATGTCTTATCATTGGTTTTGGGGGTCTTTAATTTTTTAATACCCTTTGAAGGATATTTTTGGTTTGAGGCGAGGGTATTTTAGTCTTAGAAGGTGTTTTGGGGGGAAATTATGGTTTTATTGTTTTTTGGGTCATTTAGTGTGATTCGGGCTTCATTGGGTTACAATTTTTTTTATAGTTTTTAGGGAATTTCTATGTCTTATAGTTGTTATGGATATTAGGATACTTGTTATTTTTAATTCATTTTAAATATTTATTATTATTTAAGGGGGGGTGTTTGGTTTAAGGGATTTTACATGTTTTTTGGAGTTTTTTGTTTTACCATTTTATTGTGTCGGTTAGTGTATGTATGAGTTTTTATGGTTTTTGGGATCAATTATGAATTTTTAGTTTTTTGGGTCTTTTAAAGATCTTAGGGGTATTTTTTATTTTTAATGGGGTTTGGGGGGGTTAGGGATTTTTTTGATTTTATAGGGTTCTTCAGTTTTTTAGGGTTCTCTGATGTATTTTAGGGTCTTCAAGAGATATTGGTTTTATGGTTGGATTTTTTTCAGATTTTATGGAATTTTACCTGATTTTAGGGACATTTAAGGGGTTTATAGGTTTTTAGGGTCATTTTGGGAATTTAGGATTTATATGGTACTTTTTGGTATTTATGATAGGTTATAGTCCTTTAGGGATTTTATGCTTTTTAGATTCATTTATGATTTTTATATTGTTTTCCTACGCTTTAAAGGGTTAAAGGGGTTTTAGGGTCCCTGGAGGTGCTTAGTGGTTTTAAGGACCTTCTGTGTTTTTAGGGGTTTTAGGGTCATTAGGGGTTTTAATATCTTTTACAGGATTGATGGTATATTATGGTATTTAAAATTAATTTTCTATCTTATTGTATTTTCACATTTAATTGGTATTTAAGTGCATTTAGTGTTTTTAGGATATTTTAGGGATGTTTATTATTTTTAATGTCTTTTATGGTTATTACTATTTTAGGGTCTTCTAAGAATATGAGAATGTTTTAGTAGTTTTTTTTATATATGGGGTTTAACGGTTTTTAATGTTTTCATATTTATAGGGGTTTTACGATTTCCTAGGTTTTTGTGGTTTTAGGTTTTTTTTTTTTGTTTTTTGGTGCCGTACGATTTTAGTTTTTTTTCTAATTTATAATGTCTATAGGGATGTTTAGGTTTTTAATTTTTTTTTTGGTTTTCTGGAATTTCTTTGGTCTTTTAGGGGTTTTGGGTTATTATGGGTTTTATGGGTAATTAAGGAGTTTTCATGGATTTTTAGGGAGTTTATAGTTTTCATGGAATTTGTGGATTTTAGTGGTTTGATGTTTTTTACAATTTTAATTTTTTTATGGGATTTTAGGTGTTTTTCTATAAATTATATGAATTTTATATTAATTTAGTATTGGTAGGGTTTTTAATTTTTTAAGTGGTTTCATGTTGTCTAGGGTTTCAAGATTAATAAATTGGTTTGGGGAACTTTTCCAGTTTATGTGGTTTTTAGAATTATTTAGGATATTAATTGATTTTAAGGGATTCTAGTTTATATATATTTTTTAGTGGTTTTAGGATCTATGGTATTTTCAGTGTTTTTTTTCATTTTATTTGATTTTTAGGAATTTTTATTTATTTTTATATGTTTTTAGGGTTTTTAGGGATTAAAGGTTTTTCTGGTTTTAGGGATTTATTTTTGCTTTTATGGGCTTTAGGGTTTGTAGGGTTTTCTGTTTTTTAGAAATTTTAGCGTTTTAGGGTGTTAATCAGTTTTATGGTCATTTAGTCATTTTAGGGTCATTTAGGGGTTTTATGGTTTTTGGGGAATTTTTTTGTTTTTACAGTTTTATGGATGTTTTTAATTTTTTGGTGTTTAGTGTTTTAGGGGATATTTGTTGCGTATATATGGTTTAGGATTTTTTACGATTTTAGGTGTTTTTATGGATATTTTTAATTTATCGTATTTTTTGGTTATTATGATTATTAATGTTTTAGGTTTTTAGGGGTGTTTTATGGTTTTTATCATTTTAATGGTTTTCTTGGGTTTCTATGGGTTTTTGGGTGGTTTTAGGGATTTTTTAGGATAATTTTTTATTTAAGATTTTTTTGTTCGTATGGTTTTTGGTTCATTTATGATTTAATGGTTTTTTATGATTTTCATGGTTTTGAGATGTTTTATGTTTTATACGGTTTTTAGAGTTTGATTTTTTTTTTTGATTTTTTTAAGCACGTTAGTGTTTTTATTTTTTTAATCTTTTTAGGGGGTTTGAAAAGATTTATGTTTTATGGTTTGTAGGGTTCTTAGGATTCTATAGTGTTTTAGGGAATTTTGAGGGATTATACTATTTTTTATGGTTTTAGGTTATTTTTATAATATTTATGGAGTTTCAGATTTTTTGGGTTTCAAATGTTTTTTAGTAATTTTTGGTTTTCAGTGTTTTTAGGGATTTTGGGTTTTTTAGGTTATCTTTGATGATTTAGGTATTTTTATTTTTTGCGTGTTTTATTGATTTTAAGGTTTATTAGGGGTTTTTTTGGGTTTCAGGGTTTTTTTAAAAAAAATGGGATTTTTATTGTCTTTTAGGGTTTTAGTTTTTTTAGGTTCTTAAAGTATATAGTATTTTTTATGCAAGCTTGATTTAGTTTATTTATTATTTTTAGTGTTTTTAATGGGTTTTATGGTTCTTTTAATATTTTTGGAGTTTATAGTGTTTTTAGGGTTTTAGGGTTTTGTAGTTTTTTAAGGTGTTTTTATGTTTTCTTCAGGATATATTCGTTTTTTTATTATATGGGATTTAGTTGTTTTTTCTTGTTTCCGTGGTTTTATGGTTTTCATATGGTCTCTTAGGGGTTTATGGTTTTTATTATTTTCATTGTGTTTTAATAATTTTTAGGAATTTGGGTTTTTATTGATTTTAGGTTATTCAATGATTCTTGTGGTTTAAGGGGTTTGAACTTTTATTAATGGCCTTTTAATGGTTTTCTGTTTTTTTACAGTTTTATCATTTTTTGGCATTTTATGGATTGTATAATTTTTATGTTTAATGGATTTTAGGGTTTCATTAGGGTACATAACTGTTTTATTGGGGTTTAATGGTTTGAGGGTGATTTATGGTGTTTTTGGTCTATTGGAGGTTTTTAGGGGTTTTATGGTTTGGGGGGGGGGTTAATCATGTATAGTATATTTTTGTGGAACTAGGGTTTTTTAGGGTTTTCAGGTCATTAGGGGTTTTAGCGTGTTTTATGGCGTTTAAGGGGTTTTTGGTCCTCAAATTGTTTTATATATTATTTAGTGTCCTTTAGAGTTTGTTTAGGTTTTTAGGGTATTTTTGATTTTAAAGGTAATTTTTGTGAATGTTGGGGGTTTTATGGTCTTTAAAGTTATTTTTAGATTTTAGGAATTTTTTGGGTTGTTTTGGGGTTATTTTTTGTTTTAGTGTTTTGAGGTGTTTTTAGGGGGTTAATGTTTTATTGTCTTAAATTTTTTTAGGATATTTTAATGCTTTTATTTATTTTTCAGTATTATTAGTGGTTTAATGGAATTTTAGAGTATATTTTGACCTTTTGTGATTTTAGGGTTTTAGAAAATTTTAGGGCTCTTTGGGTTTTTTTTGAGGTTTTTTAGGGTTTTAGGGTTTTACTATTGTAATGGTTTTCTGTTTTTTTGGGGTTTTAATGGTTTTTTATTTTTTGAGAGTCCTTAGTATTTTTTTTGTTTGGGTTTCTTGGGGGGATTGTTTTTTAGTGTTTTAGGTGTTTTATGGGGTTTTGGGCGGTTTAGGTGTATTTTTTTCCTTTTTTGGTGTTTAGGGAACGTTTTAGGTTTTTTTGGGTCTTAGGTTTTTTTAGGTGTTTAGGTTTTTAGGGTTTTAGGTGATTTTAGAAATTTTAGGGTTTTTAGGGTTTATGGGTTCTTATTTATATGGAATTTTTAATGGTTTTATGGTATTTTAGGGTATTATCGGGTTATGTACCATTTTTGGGGAAACGTTTTTTGGTTTAGTGTTACTTCTAGTTTTTATGTTTTCATGTTCTTTAACATATTTTAAGGGATTTATGGTTTTTGGAACTTAATTTAGGGTCTTTAAAGGTTTTTGACGGGTTTTAGGATTTTATATGTTTTGGGGGGTTTTCAGGTCCTTTTTTGGTTTAAGGGTCCTTTAGGGGTTTTATAAATTTTTAGGGAGGTTGCGTTAAGATTTATTGGGTTTATAAGGTTTTTTTTGTATTTTTTGGTATTTTAGTAATTTGGGATATTTAGTGTTTTTAGTGGGTTTTAGGAGATTTTGTTTTTTATGGATATTTTTTGTATTTTTTAATATTTATATGGTTTTTCGTTATTTTTTTTGGATTTTCGGTATTAATGTTTTAGTTATTATTTGTATTTAGGAGGTTTTAGTGTTTTTTAGGTTCTCATAGGCTTTAGGGTGGTAGAGGTGTATTTATTTTTTCCTAGGTCTTTTTGGGTATCTTATAGATTTAAAGGATTATTAATGTTTCAGACTCTTTAAGGGTTTTTAGGGTTGTTTAGGGTTATTATTTTCTTTTTAGGGGCCTTTAATGTTTTTTATAGTTTTTAGGATTTTTATGAATCATTAGAAAATTTTTGTTTTTTTCATCGTATAGGAGTTTTAACGGGTCTTTATTGTCATGTAGGGAATTTTTTGGTTTTTAGGGTCAATATGGTGTTTAAGATATTTTAGGAAATGTTTTCTTTTTATTGTTTTAGGTTCAATTGGGTATTTTTAGGTTATTTTATTATTTTCATATATTTAAGTGTATTTTATGGCCTTTTAGGGCATTGTAGTTTCTTTTAATTTTTTTTGGTTTTTTGGTCTTTTAGGTATTAATTTTATGGTCCTTTATAGGTTTTAAGAGCATTCAGGGTTTTTATGGTTATTTTGGCTTTTAAGGATTTTTATTATTTTTAGGGGTTTTTTGATTTCTAGGTTTTAGGTGATTTTTGTATTTTTAGTTTTTTTAGGTTTTTAGGATATTTATGGGTTTTATGGGGTTTTTGGGTGCTAATTTTTTTAAGAGTTTTATAGATTTTTTTAGTGTTATTTATGGATATTTAGGGTTTTTACGGTACTTAAGGGATTTAGGGTCTTTTATGGGTTTTTATGGTTTTAGGATCTTTTATTTCTTTATTGCCTTTTGGTTTTTTGGATTTTACAGTGTCTTAGGGGATTATTGGGAATTTAAGGGTTTTATGGTTCTTAGTGTTTTAATGGATTTATTAGTGTTGTGGGTGTTTATAATTTAATGTGTCCTTACTAGTTTTAGGGTTTTTTGGGGTTGTTGGGTTTTTTTGTTTATAGGGGTTCTAGTAATTTTATTGGGTATTCAGGTTTTTTGGGGTTTATAGAGGTATTAAGCAAGGATTTATAGGTTTTAGGGTTTTATGTTCTTTTATGATTTTATATAATTTTATTGGTTGATGGGTTATTTATTTTTATTTTGGGTTAGAAGGGGTATTAATGGTTAGTATACATTTTAATGATTTTTTGTTTTTAGGGGTTTTAGGGTATTTAAATTTTTTTAATGGTTTATTATGTCTCTTAGGAGTATTATGGGATTTAATGTTTTGAGATTTTTTAGGGTTATTAATTTTTTTAATTTTTTAGGCTTTTATTGCTTCCAATGTATTTTAGGGGGGGGGGGTTTGGGGGTTTACATTTTTTATGTGTCTTTCAATGTTTGTTAAGGTCTACTATGCTTATTAGGTTTTTAGGCAGTGTTAGGAAATTTTAGGTTCTTTTAGGATTTTTATGGCTTTAGGGATGTTTAATATTTTTTTGGGATTTTAGGTTCTTCTTTGTTTGGGGGAGTGGGTAGGGGTTTTGTGTTTTAAGGTCTTTTATGTGTTTTAGTGGTTTTAATGTCTCCTATGTTTTTTATGGAACATTAGGGTTTTTAGCGGATTAATGGTAATTTTGGTGTATTATGGGTTACTAGGGTTTTTCTATTTTTAAGTGTTTTTAGGGATTTTTTTGTTTTTTGGTGTTTTTAGTAGTTTGAGTGTAAATGGAGTATGTCTTAGGGTTTAGGGTGTACAGTTAAGGGTGTATTTTTTTAGGGTTTATGGTTTAGGGATTTGGGTTATGTGTTTAGAATGTATGGTTCATGGTGTAGGATTTAGGGTATGGGGTGTAGGTTTGAGGGTATAGGGTTTCAAAAGATATAGTTCTGGTTGTAGGGTTTACGATTTAGAGTATAGGGTATAGGGTTTCGAGTGTGGGTTTCATTGTCTAGGGTGTATGGAATAATCATTAGGGTTTATTATTTAGATTTTAAGCTATAGGGATTAGGATTTTCGGGGTTTAAGGGTTTTTTAAAAAAAAATTGATATTAGGGGTTATGGGGATTTATGATTTTTAGGGGGTTTTGGGTCCTAGGGTTATGGTTTAGGGGGGGTTTAATGAAATTATGGGGTTTTCATGGTTTTTTTTCTTTTTTAGGGGTTTCCGTTAGTTTTTTGGGTTTTTTCTTTTCATGGATTTGATGAGTTTTAGGGTTTAAGTATTTTTATGTTTTTTAGATATTATTAATGTTTTAAGGTTTTTTAGGGGGTTTTAGAGATTTTAGGCATTTTTAGGTTTTTTTCATTTGTTGGGTATTTTATGATTTAAATTGTTTTGGGTGTTTAGGTTTTTAAGGGTTTTTATAATTTTTTATGGTTTTTGGTGTTTTCATGATATTTCTTGGGGTTTACAGGTCCTTTGAGGGTTTATAGGGATTTTAGGATCCTTTAGGATTAATTTGTTTATTGGGACTATTAGGGTTTATAGGGGGATTTTTTGGAATTTTTAAGGATATTTAGTGTTTTTATGCTTTTTATGGTTTTTGGGGTTGTTAGGGGTTTAAACGATTTTTAAGATTTTTATGATTTTTTTTGGAATTTTAAGTTTCTAGTTTTTGTTGTTTTAGGTAGTTATTAGTAGTATAAAGGTTTCTAGGTGTTTTAGGGTCTTTAGGGGTTAAGGTATATTTTTTGGGATTTTTATGCAGGTTTATTTGGTATGTCAGGGTTATTATGGTCTTTATTGATCTATAGGGGATTTTAGGTGGATTTAGGGTCCTTTAGGGGTTTTAGTGTGTTTTTTGGGTCTTTTAGGGTATTTGGGTTTTTCTGTATATATTTTGGTTTGATTTGTTTTTTGGGTTTTGGCCTTTTTTTATTTTATGGTGTACATTTTATTTTTTAGGGTGTGGGTTATATGGTTTAGGGTTTAGGGTTTTGGTTGTAGGGTATATGGTTTATTGGTTCTGGTTTCAGGTTGATGGTGTTGGGTATAGCGCTTATGGTGTAGGGCTTGGGTTTTATGGTTTAGAGTGTTGAATGTAACGTTTAGGGTGTATGATTTAGGGTTCCATATGTAGGGTATATTGGTTTGATTTTAAGGTTTAGGGTGAAAGGTTTATGGTTTCATTAATGTTTTTAGGTTTTTTAGCATTTAGGGATTTTTAGTTTTCTATATTTCGTTAGGGGTTTTAGAGATTTTTTTTAGTATTTGGGTTTTATTGGGGTTGTTGTTTTTTAGGGTATTTAAGAATATTTGTAGTATTTTAGGGATTGTAGTGTTTTTATGTAGTTTAAGGTGTTTAGGTGTTTTAGGGGTTATTGGTTTTTTTCATGGTTTTTATAGATTTCAGGGTTTATTGGATTTTAGGGGGGGTTTGAATATTTTTTGGTCTTAGAATTTAAATGTTTTTCTTGGTATTTTTTAGAGGTTTAATTGTTTTTAATGGATTTTACGGGGTTTGGAGGTTTTTTAGATATTTGGGGTTAATTTGGGGTTTTAGGGTTCCATCAAGGTTAGTTTGGGTTTATATGGTTTTTAGGGGCTTTAGGTGTTTTCTATGTTTTTAGTATTTTTTGGGTTTTTGGGGTTTAGCGGGGTTTTGGAAGGTTTTAGGTGTCCGAATATTTTTCTAGTTTTTAGCATACTTTTGGATTTTAATAACTTTTTAGGATTTTTAGGGGTTATATTTATTTTGACTTTCTGATGGTTTTTGGGTTTTATGGTGTATAGTAGGATTTAATGGTCTTTTAAGATATTATTTAAGTTTGTAGTTTTTTAGATCTATTAATGGGTTTTGGAACATAAACTTTTTTTAGAATATTTAGGGGTTTTAGTGTTATTAGGGTCTATGATGAGTTTATGGGGTACTATGCTTTTTGGGGGTTTTAGTTGTTTTAGTGTTTTTTGGTGTTTTCCCAGTTTTTAGATTTTCTTTTATTAGGGTTCTTTTGTTTTTTTATTCATTTGTAGGGATTTAAGTGTTTTATAGTGATTTAATGGTTTTGAGGGTTTTTAAGGACATTTGGGGGTTTTAGGTGTTTTAATTGTGTTTTTAGGGGTGTTCATGTTTTCAGGGTTTTTTTTTGATTTTAAGGTGCTGGGTTTTGAAATATTTTTAGAGTTTTGTTATAATTTAATATTATTAGGGTTCTTTAAGTTTTTTATGGTGTTTTTGGTCTTTTCTAACTTTTTGGTATTTTAGGATTTTTACAGTTTTTATGGGATTTTAAATTGATATATGGGTTTCATGGATTTTAGGGGTTTTAGAGTTTTTAGGGATTCTTTCATCTTGTATGGATTTTTTTAATTATGGATTGAATTGGATTTTAGGGGTTTTATGGGATTTTAGTTTCTTTCCAGGGTTTAGGGGTTTATTGGGGCCTTTAGGGTTTTGATGGTTTTAGGATCCTTTTGGGTTTTTAGAGTTCTATAGAGTATTTAGGATCCTTCAAAATTTTGGGGGTTTTAGGGGCTTTTGGGTTTTTAGGGTACATTAGGTTTTGGGGGTTTTACTAACTTTTCAGATTTTAGGGGTTTATGCCTATTATGGTTTTTATGTTATTAGTGTATTCTATGGTCATTTTGAGGTTTTATTTTTTTTTAATCAATTAAAGACACTTTATGTTTTTTACAGTTTCTCAGTAGTTTAAGGTCATTTATTTTTTTATGAATGTTATCACCTATTTGTAATTTTAGGGTTTTTTTATTGTCCTTTATGTCTTATTTGGTTTTTATGGTCTATTAAGAATGTTTAAGGGATATTTTGAACCTTTTGTGGTGTGAGGGGTTTTTTTGGGTTTTTAGGTTTCTTTTAAATTTAATGTCATTTTACATTTTTAATAGTAATAAGGGGTTTTAGCGCATTAAACATTTTTTTGGTTTTTAATGGGTTTGTAGTGTATTAGGTTTTTATAGTGTTCTTGTGGTTTCAGTTTTTTTTCATTTTAGGGATATTGAGGTTATTTATGGATTTCTGTGTTTTTATGTGTTTTATGTTTTCTTAAGATTAATGGTTTTTAGGGTTCTCATCATTGTTCTGGCATTTTAATTTTTTTGATGGGGATTTTAGCGGTTATTGGGATTTTTTGGGTTTTATGGGTTTTTCATGATTGTCCGGGTTTGTAGGGTTTTAGGGTATTTTTTTATATTTTTACGGGGTTTTTCAGTTTTTTGGGGTTTTTAACGTTTTTTAGGGTTATCATTATTTTTCAGTGGGTTATTTATTTTTAGACCATTGGGGGGATTTTGGGTTATTTAGGGGTTTATTAGGTTTTTAGATGATTATTGGGTTTTTAGGGGTTTAGGGTCTTTTCGAGGATTTAAGGTTTTTTTGGGTGTTTATGGTATTTTATGGTTTTTATGATTTTTAGGGTTTTTATTAGTTTTGGGGATTTTAGTTTTTAATTTTGGTTTCTGAAGTCGATTAGTTTTTTTGTGTTTTTATGTTATTTAGTTTTTTGGGGAATTTTAATGAGTTATTCTGTTTTTGTTGTTTTTTAATTGATTTTACTGATTTAGTGTTTTATTGTTTTTAGGGGGTTTAGTGGTATTTGGTTTTGGGGGGACATACATGTTCTTTTATGAGTATTATAGGATTTTTAGGTGTTTTAGTGGGTTTTATGATTTGTAGTGGATTCTATGGTGTTTAGGATTATAATAGGTTATTGGATTTTTTTTATGTTTTAAGGGATTTTCTAGGGTTTTAGATTTTTTTTGTGATATTTAGGGATTTGTGGGTTATATGGGTTTTTATGGTTTTGAGGGGTTTTCAATGGCCTTTATGGGTTGTGGGTTTTTATTATCTGTTATGGTTTTCTGATGTTGTATTAAGTATTTATGGTGGTTTAGGGTAGTTATTATTTTTCATTTTAATTTATTTATTTTTCGGTTTTGATTTTTTTTGTTTAATGAATTATTTTACAGTTTTTATATTTTGAATGATTATTATGGTTTTAGGGATTTTTTGGGGGATTATTTTATTTTGGGTTTTTATGGTTATTTCTTTAGAGTTTTTTAGATTCATAAAGTTTTTAGGGTGTTTTAAGGGATATTATGGTTTTAGAGTTTTAATGGGTTTAGGATGTTTAAAGTGTTTTTATGTTATCTTTGGTTTTTTATTTTTTTTGTTCCCTTTATGGGTTTTTTTGGATTCTATAATCTTTTAGGGTATTTCTGTTCTAATAGGGTTTTTGGGTTTATATGGGTATGGGGGTTTTTAGGGTTTTTATGGTTTTTCTTGTTTTTAGATTTTTTAAAGGGTTATGGGTTTTTTGGTTTTGTTTTGGATGTTAATGGGTTTTTAGGGTTTTTTTGGGATTTTTGTGTTTTTTGGGACATTAGAGGTTTTTAGTGATTTTATGGTTTTTTAGTTTTATTTTCTTTTAGAGGTGTCATTTTTTTTGGGGGGATTTTGTTTGGATTTGAGTGGTTTTTAGGGGTTTTAGAGTTTTTTGTGTTGTTAATAGTTTTTATGTTTTTTTAGGTTGGATGGTTTTTAGGATTATTAATGTTGTTTTAATGTTTTTAGTGTTTTTTTGGTTTTTATGGGATTTAGGGTTTTAGGTGTATTAGGGTTATTAAGTGTTTTTAGTGTTTTATTGTTTTAGGGTTTTTATGTGTTTTAGGGTCATTTTGGGATTTTTAGGGTTTTGATCTTACATTAGAGGTTTCATTGTTTGTTAAGGTTTTTATGGATTTATGGTGTTTTAGTTATTTTTAGAGTTTTAGGGAAATATACTGTTTGAATGGATTTTATATTACATTAAGGTATTGTGGTTTTATGCTATTTTTGTTTTTTTATATTTTTATGATTTTTGTTGTTATCAATTTATTTTAGTGTTTGTTGGGATTTAGGTTTTTTAGATTCATTTATGGGTTTTTTGAATTATTATTTCTATTATTGATTTTAGGGTTTAGATTGGGTTAATGGGTTTTACTTACCTTTTAGGGATATAAATGTTTTCATGGATTCTAGTGTTTTTAGGTGTTTATGGTTTTTCGGACTTTTGGGATTTTTTGGATTTTAGGGGTTTACTAGATTTTTCCATTATTTTATAGGGTTTTAATGTTTCTTTGGGTTTTGGTTTTTTGTGATTTTTTTAGATTTTTGGTTCTTTTAGGGGTTAAAGAATATTTGGGAATATTTTAGGGGTTGTTGGGTTTTTAAGGGATTGTGGCTTTAAGTTTTCTTTTATGGGTATTTGGATTCTATTAGTGATTTCATATTTTTTGGGTTTATTTTTTTTTAGGGTTTTACATGTGTTTTGAGAGGTTTTTATGTTTTTAGGGTTTTAATGACTTTTATATTTTTTAGGGTTTTTGTGGGTTTTATGGTTTTAATTATTTTAGCTATTTAAAGGTATTTTAGTGTTTTTATGATATTTTTTGTTCTTTTATTTTTTATGGTATTTTAGGGGTTTAGAGTATTTTGGGGTTTTAGTTCCTTTTTATTGATTTTAAGGATTTTATTCTTAGGGTTTTCTTTGATTTTTAGAGTTTGTAGTGTTTTTTAGGTTTTTCGGGGGTGTTGGTGGATTTTATATTTAAAGGGTTTCATGAGTTTTTTAGGTTTTAAGTGTTTCTTTTAATTTTAGGGTGTTAGCTGTTTCTTTTATTTTTAGGGTTCTATGTGGTTTCCAGGTCTTTAATGGTATTTTGTTTTTTCTGGATTATGGGTGTTTAAAATGATTTTATGGGGTTTTCATTTTTTAGGGGTTTGGTATTTCTTTTTTAGGTTTTATTTTTTTTATTTGTAGGCTATTAGCATTTATAAGTTTTTTCAGGTCGTTTAGTGAATTTTAATTTTTTAATGCGGTTTAATGGTTTTAATGGTTTTTAGGGATTCTAGGAAATTTTATGGGGGTATTTGTATTTTTAGTGTTTTACTCTAACTAAGGTAATTTTAATGGTTTGGGGGTGTTTAGGATGATATATTGTTAATAAGATGTTTTAAGGGTTCTGTGGTCATATTAGGGTTTTAGGGGTGTTAGTGTTTTTTTAGTTTTTTTGGGTCATTTATGTGTTTTAGTGTTTTTTGGTATTTAGGGACCTTTAGGGGTTTTAGTGTTTTTATGTTTCTAGTTTTTCTACGGTCCTTTAGAGGTTTTGGGTTTTTTGTCCATTATGTGTTGTGGTGGATTTTAGTGTCCTTTATGGTTTTGTGTGTACTTAGGGGTTTTTATAGTTTTAGGTTATTTTAGGACACATTAAGGGATTTAATGTTCCATTAGCTTTTTTAACTTTTTAGAGTATTTTATGGTTTTTTGGTAGTGGATGTTCGTTTAGGTGTTTTATGGGTTTTATGGTCTCAAATGGGTTTTTGGGTTATTATGGTCTTTTAGTATTTTGGGATTTTTTGTTGTTTTGGGATTTTTAGTAATTTTTTGGGTTTTTACGGAATCTTTTTCTTTTTATAGTATTATTATTGACGTGTATTGAAAAAAATATAGGGGTTTATGGGGGTTTTATAGTGTTTTAGATGGTTTTACGGTCTTCAGATGATATAAGATTCATTTTGATTACTTTGGTGGGTTTAAATATTTTTACAGAATTTATGCTTTGAAATGAAATTTAGGATTTTATGGGTTTAAAAGGATTTTTAATATTTTGAATTGTTTTAGGGTTAGTAATGTTTTTAGGGTTTTTAGGTTGCCTAGGGTATCTATAATGATTTAAATGTTTTCGTGTTCTTTTAGGGGTTTTTGGTTTTTAAGGGGTCTTATTGGTTTTGGGTTTTTATGGTATTTTGGGGTTTCAAGGTTTCTAGGGTATTTAGGGATCTATGGTTTTTTCAGCTTATATGGGGTTTTAGTTTATTTTTGGGATTGTATTGTTTATTTGGTTTTTTATTTTTTCTAGGGTTTTAGGTCATTTTTTTGAATTTTTACAGTTTATAAGGTTTTGATTGTTTTAGGGTTACAAGGTTTTTAGATATTCTACATATTTTTAGGAGGTTTTAATTTTTCTAATATTTTTATTGATTTTACAAACATTTATGGGTTCATAGGAGCTTTTGGGTTTTAGATTCTATAGGGGTTTTCATGTATTTTTAGTGGGTTTTTGGTTTTTTAGTGTTTTAGGGGATTAAAGAGGTTTTTACTATTTTTGGGTTTTTATGGTTTTTAGGTTATTAAGATTTTTGTTGGTATAAATTCTTTTGGGTTTTATATTGGGTTATTTGGTCTAATTTAGTGTATTTTTGGGTTTTCATGGTCTTTTAGTGTTCATAGTGGATTTTTGGGCGTTTTTATTGTTTTGACGGTTTTAAGAGTTTTGGGTTTTTTTGGGATTTTTAAGGGATTTTAGAGTTTTAGGGTTTTAGGATTTTGATTGGTTTATTGGGGTTTAAAAGGAAATATATATATATATTTTTTAAGAAAATATCATTTTATAAGGGTTTTATGGGTTTTAGTGGATTTAGTGTTTTTAAGGATTTTTACACTTCTTAGGCTTTTTAGTCATTTCTTTTGGTTTTCTAGGGTTTTATAGTTTTTATCGTGTTTAGGTTTTTTGTGTATAAATGTATTTTTTAATGTTTTTAAATGTTTATAATGGGTTTTTGGGTTTCTAAGGGTTTTAAGGTTTATATTGGGGTTTCATGATTTTTTGAGTGTTTTTATTGGTTTTTTATTGGTTTAAGGTTTTTTAAATTTTTTGTGTTTTTCATGGTTTCATGTTTTTAGGGGTTTTGATATTTTTTTTTTGGATTTTAGGGTTTTCTTAATATTAATTTTCTTGGGAATTTGATTGATATTTTTTGGGTTTTGTGTTTATGTCTGTTTCTGGTTTATGGTTTTTGTGGTATTTTAGGGTTTTATTGGTTTTTGGGATTTTTAGTATTTTTAGGTGTTTTTATTATTTTTATTATCTTATTAGTAATTTAGGGAATTTTATGAGGTCTAGGAGGGTTTAATAGTTTTTTTATTGTTTGTAGTGATTTTTATTGTTTTGTGGTTTTTTTTTGTTTTTAGGGATTTTGGGTTATTAGGGTTTTCATGTTTCTATGTGTTTTTGTGTTATTTGGGTTTTTTGGGATTTTAGGTTTTTTAGAGTTTTATATGGTTTTTAGGGGAATTAGGTGTTTATGGGTTTTAAGGGGGGTTTATATGTTTGAATAATTTTTTGTTTTTTAAGGTATTTAGAGGTTTCAGTTCTATTTTCGTGTTTTATAACATCAAGATACATTTGTCATTTTTGGGCATTAGAATTGGAAGTAGGGTATTTTGTATTGTTAGGGATTTTTAGGCTTAGGAGTTTATATTTTTTTAATTGTTTGGGGGTGGGGATTTTGGGGGTTTATGGTATTATTAAGGTGTTGTAAGGATTTTAGTATTTTTAGGGTTTGGACAGGTTTTATAGAGTTTTTGGATTATCTTGGTAATTGTGGGTTTTACAGGTTTTTGGGTTTTATGTTTTTTAGGATTGTTTTAGGGTTTTTGGTTTTTTGGTTTTATAGGGGTTTTTAGGGGTTTTATGTGTTTTAGGGTTTTATGGGGTTTTAAGGGGCATGGGTTATTTAATTATTTTTAGGATATATTAAGGTATTAATAGACATATTTAAGGTCTTTAGGGTGGGTGGTAATGGTGTTTAGTATTTTTGTGTTTTTAGGAGTTTTATGGTTAGGTTTTAGGATATTATTATTATTTTGGTTTTATGTGTGTTTGGGTTTGTAGGGATCTAGTGGGTTTTAGGGGTTTATAGGGGTTCAATATTTTTAGAATTTTTGGTTTCTTTAGTGTTTTTTGTGGTTTTTTTTTATTTTTTGGGGTTTTTCTGATGTTTTTAATCTTAGGGATTTAGGTCTTTTTTATTTTTTTTACATTTTTTATG
This sequence comes from Viscum album, assembly GCA_963277665.1. Taxonomy (NCBI): domain Eukaryota; kingdom Viridiplantae; phylum Streptophyta; class Magnoliopsida; order Santalales; family Viscaceae; genus Viscum; species Viscum album. The sequence goes on from OY728120.1 coordinate 1,692,240,794, forward strand.
GTTTTGAGAGAATTTTATATATTTTTTGGTTTTCAAGGTTTTTTTAGGGTTTAATGGGTTTTAGTGATTTTTAGGCATTTTAATTGTTTTTTGGTTTTATCGTATTTTGGGTATTAGGGATTTACCGTTTTTACGGTATTTTAGTGTTATTTGGGTTCTTATAGGTTTTAAGGGATTTTAATTAAATTAGTAATTTTGGTGTTTTTGGGGTCTTTATGGGTTTTAGGCTTATAATGTTTTACTAAATTTAGGTGGTTTGAAGGGATTTTAGGGAATTGGGGTTTTTTACTTTTATAGGTTATATGTCATTTTAGGGGTTTTAGGGTAATATAGGGTTTTTGGTGGCATTTATGGGTTTTACGGGTTTTTTGGTTTTTAGAGTTTTTTAGAGAAATTAGTGGTTCTGGTTTTATTATTTTTGTGTCTTTAAGGGCTAAAGGGTTTTCTATGGGGTTGGAACTTTAATAATATTACCATTTTAAGTGTTTAGGGTTTTTAGGTTTTTATGGATTTTTTGAAAAATTAGTGCTATTTAGGGATTTTGAGTAGTGGGTGGTTTTAGGGAATTTTTTAGTATTTTTCGTTATTCTTATGATGTTAAGGATTTTTAGATATTTTAGGAGTTCTATTAGGTTTTTTAGGTTTTAGAGTTTCCAATGTCTTAGGGGTTTTAAGGGGATGTTGTTTTTTTGTGTTTTTAAATATTTTATGTTATTTGGGATTTTGGGATTTCTGCATTTTTTGGGTGTTATGGGGTTTTAGGGTGTTTAATGGTTTTATTTGTCCTTTAAAATTTTTATACATTTATCTGGGATCTTTTTGGGTTTCATCTAGACTTTTAGGTACATTATAGGGTTTTCAATTTTTTGGTTTTTTAGGGGTTTATGTTTTTTATTTTTTTAAGTGATTTTAGGTGTTTTAGTGTTTTTATAGTTTTGTGGTTTTTAGGGACTATTATTGTGTTCTACGGGTTTTTACTATTTTTAGATTTTCCATATGGTTTTTTGGGTTTTTAGTGTTTTTATTTTTTATTGGGCATTATAGGTTTTAAGGGGTTTTTAATATTTTAATTGGTTTTTAGGTTTTTATGGAATTATTGGTTTTTAGGGGTTTTAGTGTTATGGGTTTTTGAGTTTTTTATCATTTTTATGGAATATTAAATTTCAAAGGGGTTTTTAGAATTTTTAGGGGTTTTAGTGTTATTATGGTTTTTTGTGTTTGTAAGGGGTTTTAGGGGTTTTCTACGTGTTTATGGTTTTTTGGGTTTTATAAGTTTTTTAATAGTTTGATGGGATTTTCTGTTTTCATTTTTTTGGGTCTGTTTTAGGATTTTTAAGGTTTTATGTGTTTTCATGTGGTAATGGTGTTTTTATAGTTTTTTGGGTTTTTACTGTTATTTGGATTCTTAGGGGGATTTATTATTTTTAGTGTTTAAAAAAATTAATATTGGGTTTTTATTGATTATAGAGTTTTATAGTTTATTATGGTTTTTGGGAGATTATGATATTTTATTGTTTTTTGGGTTTTAGGTGTTTTTGGGTGTTTAGGTTTTTTGTGTTTATGGGATTTATGGTTTTTAGTGTTTTTATTCAGATTTTAGTTGTTTTTAATGTTTTCTTGTGTTTTTTTGAGATTTTAAGGGTTTTTAGGGTTTTGGGGGGTTTTAGAGGGATTTTAAGGAATTTCTGTTTTTTATGTTTTTGTAGATTTTTCATGGTTTTTTGGGTTTTTACAGGATTCTATTCTTTTTAAATTTTTTTCTTATTTAGTGGTTCCCTATTTTTTAAAATTTTAATGATTTTTAACTCATTTTAGAGTTAGAGGGTTGGACAATGATTTTGTCACTTTTAGGGATTTTGGGGTTTCTAGGGTGTTTTTTGGGTTTTATGGTTTTCATTGGTTTTTATTGGGTGGGGGTAGAGTTTTTTTTGTATGTTTTATTGGTTTTATGGGTTTTTAGATTTTGGGGTTTTTATTGTTTTTATTGGGTTATATGGGACTTTTCAGGCATTTTTTGGGTGTTTTATGGACTTTTATTTGATTTATGGTTTTTTAATGGGTTTAGAATCTTTTAGTGATTTTTAGAGTTTAATATAATTTTTCAGTATTTTATGAGTTTTTAGGTTTATTTTAGATTTTCATTGTTTTATGGCCCAATTGGAGTTGTTTGGATTTTTAATTTATTTAGGTATCATTAAAATTTGTAGGGGTTTTTTTGGGTACTTATGATGATCTAGTGGTTATTTGGATTTTAGGGTTTTTTTAGGATAATTATCTTCTCAGAGAATGTTTTTTGATTTTGATAGAGTAAGAGAGATGTCGGATGATTAAAAATCTTGCAATGATGTGAGGATGATAACAGATTATCGGGTTTTCATTATTTTTTGTAAACAATCAATTATTTGAATTATTCCCACATGTATGTTTCTCTAAAATATATCTCTTGTAAAAGGAATATTTCCTCAAAAACTATTCATTGGAAACTCATAAATATAAATCATCATAATTGTCCTAAAATTTTTGGTCATTAAATTCATTTGACTAGAATTTAATTTTGTGCTGAAAAATAGATGGAAATTTTATATAAATTTAATATTCTATATATAGATAAAACCTCTTTATGTGTCCCATGTTAGCTTCCATGATAGCATTGACACATTGTGACAATTCTAATTGGATCATCTCAAAATCAAAATTGTCAATCTATTTGACCATAAAATCAATCCCTTAATTTTTAAAATTATATGTACTTTCACATTCCATTCCCTCAGCCATGTAGTCTCTTCATCTCTTAGCCAAAAAATAAATTTTCCTTATGATCACTTTATATTAATGGGTGATAAATTGTAAATCAATGTACAATAAGCCTATTTCATTAAGAAAAATTATGGTTGATTAGAAATTCATGTAGTCGATCACTTGGACATGTAGTCAACCCATCTGATAGTGGAGTATATTCAATCCATTGTAAATAATAGAAAACTTGTTGTCACATGAGATATAGAATGCATTATCTTGAGTGTATTATGATGTCTGACTCGATCGATGGAGTCTGTACGTAGTTAATCATTTCGTCTGTTAATTCATATTTCAATCAGGTTCATCATTGATAACATGTCTTATTTGGATTCAAAATCATTACGATAATGAGGAAAAATTTTAAATCTTCAGGAAAGATATTTAATGTTATTAAATCATTTAAATTATAGGTAAAAAATAATAAATAATTGTGAATACTGAAATGAAGAATTGTTAGAAAAAGATGTTATTTTTTCATTTTTAGTGGATTTTGGGTTTTTAGTGTGTTTGTTGTTTTTTTAGGGTTTCTATTGTTTTTGGGTATTTTGTGGTTTTAGGAATTTTGGGTAATAGAGTTATTTTATTTTTTATGGGTTTTCAGAAATTTTAGATTTTCAAGAGATTGTAATATTTTTAAGGGTTTTTAGAGTTTTATGGTGGTTTTATGGTTTGTTTGGTTTTTGGGATTTTGGGGGGTTTAAAGAGTGTTTCGGTTTTTTATGATTTTTAGTATTTTTTAATCACTATATTCTATTTAATGGTTTTGGGTTTTCAGTGGGTTTTAGGTTTTTTAGGTTTTATGTTGTTTTTTGGAATATTAGGGTTTCCATAAGGTTTATGAAAAGTTTAGGTGTTTTTTAGGATTTTCATGGGGTTTTTTTTGTCTTTTTTGTTTTAAGGGTTTTTAGTGTTTTTAATGAATTAAAAGGATTTATAGAATTTTGATATTTTATTTCTATTTTTTATTTTTAATTGTTTTATTATTTTTAGGGGATTTTCGTATTTCTTAGGGGTTTTCATAATTTTGTAATTTTTAGGGATTCTTATGGGAGTTTGGTGTTTTAGGGTTTCTTAATTTTTTTTTCATTGTTTTTTTTTTTAATTTTATTGGGTTTTTATTTTTTAAAGGTTATTTTATGGTTTTTAGAGTTTTTAAAATTTTAATTTTGTTTTTAGGATTAATTTAGGGGTTTTTGGTTTATGAATATTTATGTATTTTAGGAGTTTTAATGGGTTTTTTGGATATTATAGAGTCATTAGGACTTTATGTGGTATTTGGGGGATGTTATTTTAAAGGGTTACTTATGAGGTTTTATCATTTTCAAGGTTTTCACGGTATTTTTTATGGGGTTTAGGGATTTATAGTGGGTTTTAGAGATATTTATGATTTTTAATGTTATTTAATGTTTTTAGGGATTTTAGATTTCATTGGTGAGTTTGGTATTTTTTGTTGTTTGTCGGTTCTTATTGACTTTTATGGATTTGTGGGATATTAGGTTTTTTAGGTTTTTTTGTTTTTTTATGGATTCTAGTGTTTCAAGGGTTTTATAGGGTTCTTTTCTAATTTATTTTGTTTTTTATCATGTTTATTGGGTTTTATCGATTTTTAGGTTTTTTGTTTTTAAGGGATTTATGGTTTTTATGGTTCTTTTAGTATTTAAGGGTTCTAGAGGTTTTTTCTGTTTTGATTGTTTTTATGGATTTTAAGAGTTCCTAAAGCTTTTAGGGTTTTTGGGTATTTTGTGTTTTAAAAGATTTTTAGATTTTCTAATTTGGTTACAGTTTTATGGTTCATTATGGTTTTTAGGGATATTTAGGGGCAGTTATGGGTTTTTTGGTTATTAAAGGTTTTTGGGCATTTAAAATTATTTTTAGGGGTTTAAAATGGTTTTGGGATGCTTTCTTTTTTTTTGGTTTGTAGGGTTTTTAGTTATTTTTAGCTTTTTATTGTTATATGGTTTTTAGGGTTTTAGGGGGGGGGTTAGTTTTTTTAGTTTTTTAATGGTCATTAGGGATTTTGGGGTTCTTATGAACATTTAGATTTTTTATGTGTTTTTATAATATTTTAATGTTTTTATGGTTTTTATGGTTTAAGGGTATTTATGTGTTTTTTTGTTTTTAGGGGTTTCGTCTTCATTTAGGGTTTTTATGATTTTTTCGAATTTTTAGGGACATTTAATGATTATGGAGTTTTTCAAGACATTATATGTTTTTAATGTATTAATGGATTTTTACACTTTTTGGGATTATGGGTTTTTGAGTATATTATGGTTGTTAGGGTTTCTATGATCTTTTAGGGGGTTTAGTGTGTTTTATGGTTTTTTGAGTTCTTTTGAGGGTATTATTTGTTTTAAGGATTTTTTTGGGGTTTTAGGGTCATTTTGGATTTTTTGCCCCATCATTCTATTTTCGAGTATTTAGTTTCATATAAAATTTTTAAGGACATTTGGTGACCATTAGGTTTTGTAGGGTCTGTTAGGGTCCTTTTTTATTTTTTGGGGGTCTTATGGTCCTTTTAGGTTTATAATTACTTTTTGTGTTTTCATTTACATTTAGGATTTTTTTTAGTTTTTTTAATGAAATTTAATATTTTTTCAATTTATATTAGGATTTAGGGGTTATAAGGATATTTTAGGTTTTTTTCGGAATTTTGGGGCATTTAAATGGATTTTGGGTTTCTATAGGTACTTGTAGATATTTTAGGTTGTTAGGGTGTTTTATAAGGTTTATTGTGTATTTATGTTTTTAGAGTTTGTTGTTTTCCTATTGGATAATTATTTTTAATGATTTTCGGGTTTTTAGGATGTGGGGGGGGGGTTGGAGTTTTCGTGTCCATTAGGGATTGATGATTATTTACGGGCTTTATGAATTTTACCTTATTTTGGTGTTTTAGAATAATTTTTAGTATTTTTTTACTGTTTGAACGGGTTTAATATTGATATTATATTTGTCAGATTTTAGTGTTTTAATTGGGTTTTTAGGTGTTTTTAGGGTTTTAGTTGAATTTATGGCTTTGAAAAAATTTATGGGTTTTTATGGGGTTTTGGGGATTTTAGATTTTATATGGTTTTTAGGAAATTTTGGGGGTTTTTGGGTTTTCTGGATTTAGGATGTTTTAGGAATTCTAATGGATTTTAATGTTTTTACTGTGCGTAGGGATTTCATGGGTTTTATTGTTTATTTGGGTTTTAGGGTTTTTAAGGGTGTAGTGTTTATCATGTTTTAATGATTTTTTAGGGTTTTGGGGTAATTTTCTTACGATTTTGTAAATTTTTTATAGTTTTTGGGTTTTTAAGGTTCTTATGGACTTTTAGGGGTTGTTGGGGTTTTGTGGGGTTTTATCCTATTTAGTAGTTTTATGTTATTTTAGACTGTTTAGGATTTATAGGCTATTAGCTATATTTAGGTTCCTTTAGGGTGTTTTAGGGAATTTTGGGTTTTTGGGTTTTTCTAGTAATTTAGGGTTATTAGGAACTCTTATGGGGCTTTAAGGGTTTCTAAGTATTTTTTGTATTTTTTGGTGTTTTAGAGTTTTTACGGTATTTAGATTTTCTAATTTTTATATTTTTTTGTGTTATTTTGGTATTTTTTCGATTTTTTAAGTGGTTTTTTTGGTATTTTGAGATTACTAGGGGTTTTATGGGATTTAGTTGTTTTTATGGCATTCAGGGATTTTGGGGTTTTCAACGCCTTTTATGGATTTTGGGGTTTTTTAGTGTTTTCAAGAATTTAAATGGGTTTGTGGGATTTGTGATTTATTTAATGGGATTTATAGTATTTATGGGCTTTTTGGATTTGTAGGGTTTTATGATTTTTAAGGGTTTCAGAGAATTTATGGTGTTTCTGGATATTTTATGGTATTATAGTGTTATCATGGGGTTTTAGGGTTTTTAGGGTCTTATGTAATTTTTAGGTTTTAGGGTTATAGTGTATTTTAATGTGGTTTTATGGTATCTAGTGGTCTAAAGTGGTATTGACGTTTTTTTTGTGTGTTTATGGGGTTTTTGGGATATTAGGTATTTTAGTGGTTTTAGGTGGTTGTATCATTTTGGGGGATTTTTGGATTTTCATATAGTTTTCATGGGTTTAATTGGTGTTATATTGTTTATGAGTTTTTTGGTATTTTCTGTTATTTTTAAATATTATTATGTTTTTTTATGTTCTTGAGAATTTTTGTGGTTTCATGGGTTTTTCGGGTTTCAGAGGATTTTAGTAAGTTATAGGGTCTTTTAATGATTTATTCCTTTTAGAGTTTCATAGGGGTTTAGTATTTTTATGGGATTTAGTGGGTTTTATTGGGGTATTTTGACTTTTAGTGTTATTAAGGGTTTGAGTGGTTTTATGTTCTTTAGGATTTCTCAGGGTTTTAATGTTATTACCTGATATTGGGGTTTTTATGTTTTATAGGGATATTTTTTTGGTTTATAGTGATTTTATGGGTTTATGAGTTTTTATTTTTTTAATGTGTTTTTGTATTTTTTACAGTTTTTGGGTTTTAGTAGTTTTTGGATTATTTTACAGTTTTTAAGGATTTTATCCTTTTTTTGGTTTTTACTTTTTTCCAAGGTTATAAGAATTTTTATGATTTTAGGGGTATTTTTTTGTTTTATTAGGGGTTTTTGCAGTTTCTATTTATTTTTATGGGTTTTATATATTTATTTTGGTTTTACAGTTCTGTATAGTTTTTTAATGTTTTATAGGTTTAAATATATTTTGGTGGTTAGGTGATTTTAGGGATTTTCAGCGTTTTTTGATTTATTATAATTTTTAGGTTATTACGGTTATTACAGTTTTTAGAGGTGTTTTAGTGTTTTTAGTATTTTAAAGGGGTTTAAGGATTTAAGGGGGTTAAGGTGATTTGGGGTTTTATGGATTTTACGAATTTATGGGGTTTTATGGATTTTATGGGTTTTTATGATTCTTATGTTTTGGGGATGCTGAAGAGTTTATATTGGAATATTTTTATTGTTTTATATTATTTTATTTATATTATAGTTATTAGGTTCTTTTTGGGATTCTCGACATTGTATTATTTTTATGGTTTTTTGGGTTTTTGTTGGTTTAAAAGGTACCTCAATTTTTTTTATGATTTTAATGGTTATTTATATTTTTTAATGATTTTATGGATTTCTTAGGTGTTTTAGGGTTTTTATATATTTTTAGTGTTTTTTTGGTGTTTTTAGTATTATTATATTTGATTATTTTTTCTCTTGATTTGTAAATAAGATGTGAGCTTGGTGATGTTCTCAGATCTTGCAATGACGTTTGGATTATAACAGAGAATTTGGTTTGCGTTATTGTTCATAAACAATCCGTTATACAATTTTATGTCCTCATGTGTATATCTTTGTCTCTAGTCTACTATAAAAGGATTACATCCTCCTAATAGATCTCTTTAAAAATCAGTATTACAAATCCTTGTACTTTTCTTGAAATCTAGGGAAAATAAATGTGTCGGACCATTATTTTATTTTTATCATAAAATTGGTTAGAAAATAATATATTAAAATTATATTACACTTCTATACGTCATCATTTTCTGTGTGAAACATTACATTTCGGGACATCATTGACAGTTTGTGGGAATTATGATAGGATTTCATGAAAAGTATTATGGTTAATAACATTGAACATACAATTGATAAAGTATTTTGTGAATCTTTTATTATTTTCGTTGTTAATTCAATCTTCCATATAGTCACTTTATTATTGATTGGTAAAAAAAATTTCTATATGATAATTTACTTCAATGTGAGGTTGATAAAAAATCAACGTGGGGACATAGTAATGGGTTTTTCAAAATCATGGTCAACAAGATAAACATGTAGTCAATCAATTGGTCTTACGATCAATCCACATGATCATGTTTTCGATGAAATCCTTTTCAAAAAAAAATTATTATGGTGACTTGAGATACAATGTGTGTATTATCGAGTCCTTTGTGATATCTACCATTGTCAATGCACATGTCATACTTTCTCATTTAAAATTATGAAATTTTCACTATTATCATCATAGTATTCATGGGTTCGATCAAGACCTATGTGAAATCTATCTTCATTCATAACCATGGTAAAAGGTATGTATAATTTTGTATCACAGACATACCAATATAGGAGGATATTTAAATCCTCCATAAAAATAATACCCTTTCTTAAAAAACACAAAATATTAGAAACAACATAAAATTATTTATGAAAAATAATATGAAGATTTACTGAAATAATATTTTAGCTTTTATGGGGTGTAGGAATTTTACTAACTTTTTAGGGGTTTTGAATTTTAGTGGGTTTTAGTTTTTTTTTGTTTCCTTGGATTTTTTCTGGTTTTAGGGATTATTAGTATTTTTATGTGCTTTTGGGTTTTATACAGTTTTAAGGAGTTTTAGGGTATTTGAGGCCTCTTAAAGGTTTCATAGAATTTTAGGGATTTCAAAAAAAATTGTGTTTTGATAGTTTTTAGGATCATTAATATTTTTTCTACTTTTTTTTCATATTTTTTTAGTGTTTTTAGTGTTTTAAGAGTTTCCTAGGTTTTTTATATTTTTTTGTTTTTAAGGGTTTTATAGGTTTTAGGGTTCTTGAGTTTTTTGGGGTTTTTGAAGCATTAGAAGGGTTTTTAAGTTTTTATGGTTTTAAGGGGGTATAGGGTTTTTTAAATTTTTATCGGATTATATGTTTTCTAGTGTTTATATGGTTTTTTGTGTTTTTTTGTTGTAAGAGTTTTTGGGGGTTTTAGGGTTTTTAGTGTTCTTATGGTGTTTTAAGGATATTTAGGGGTTATAGTATGGTTCAATTTTTTATGGATTTAATGGATGTTGGTTTTTTGGTGGTTTTTATTGTTTTTATTGTCTTTAAAGTGTTTATAGAACGTTAGATTTTTCGGGTCATTTTGGGTTTAAATGGATTTTAGGGTCTGTTTAGAAATTTTAAGGTCTTTTAAGGGTTATTTTTGTATTTTATGGGTTGAAGGATTTTTATTGTCTTTTTGGGGTGTTTTTATTTTTATTATGTGTATCATTGTGGGTTTTAACTGTTTTTATGGGTTTTAGGGATTTTAGAGTTTTTTTTAATTTTATAGGTTTAATGGTTATTATTTTTTTAGGGTTTTTTGTGGTTTTATGGAATTTTATAGTTTTTATGTATTTTTAGGATGTTTATGGGATTTAGGGATTTAGGGATTTAGGGATTTTATGGGTATTAGGGTAATTTTTTAGTTTCGGCTTTTTTGGGGTTTTTTTTGTATTTATGGTGTTCATGGAATTTTTGGGCGTTTAATGTATTTAGGTGTTTTAAGGCGTTCTGAGAGTTTTATAGTTTGACATGGGTTAATTTATTTTATTTAGTATTGGTTTTTATTGATTTTAAAGGCGTTAGGGTGTTTTATTTTTATTAGTGGTTTTATGGTTTTTATGGTTGTTGAGGGTTTGAGGCATATTATTTTTTGTGGGTTTTAGGGGTATGAAGTATATTTGGGGGTTTTAGTATTGTTTAGGAACTTTTAGATCTTTTTAGGATCTATCTGGGTTTTTACTATTTTTGTGGGTTTTTTAGATTTTTTATGTTATTAGTGTTTTTAATGTGTTAGGGGTATTTAGTTTAATTTTTTTTTTATTTATTTTGAATTTTATAGGGATTGGATGTTTTTTCTGGTTTTTTAGGTTTTTAAAAGTTTGTTATAAATTTTTTTTTCTTTTAGGTATTTTTATGGTGTATTATGGTTTTATGTTTTATTATTGATTGTTTGGATTTTTAGTGTTTTTATCATTTTTCTGGATGTAGGACCTATTAAGGGTTTGAGTTTTTTTATTTATTTTCTTATAGTGTATATATATATTATAAGGTTTTGGGGAAATTTTTGGGGGTTTAGGGGTTTTTTGTTGATTTAGTGTTTTTAGGTTGTTTTTTGGATTTTTGATTTTATCAATGTTTTTAGAGGATTTAGGGGTTTTAATGTCTTTATGGTGTTTTAAGTGGTCTTAGGGACTATAAATTATTTTAAGTAGTTTTATGTTCTTTTGGGTTTTTAAATCCCCTTATAATTTTTATGGTTTTTTGGGATCATTATGGTTTTACAGGTTTTTAGGGTCATTTAGGAATTTCAGACTCTTTATGTGTATTTTAGTGTATTTTATGATAATTTTATATATTTTTTATTTATGGGTATTATGGTTTGTATGGTCATTTAGGGATTTTATTTATTTAGGGTCCTTTAGGTTTTTATAGTTTTTAGAGTTTTTATGGTTATTTGGGTATCTTACAGTCATTATAGTGTTTAGGGTTTTAGGGTTTCCTAGATACATGTATAGGTTTTTATGTGTTTTTTTATTGTTTTTGGGGGGTTATGTTTTTGGGTTATTGGGAAATGTTTTAGGTTTTTTCGAGGTTTATTGGGGATTTATTGTTAATTTAGATTTTTATAGGTTTTAGTATTTTTAGGGTGTTTCCGATTTTTTGGGTTTTTCAGGATCATTAGAGTAATTAGGTTTTTTAGGATAGTTTGGTTGTTTAGGGTTTTATGGTATATTTAAGTTTTTTTATGGTTTTATACTATTTTAAGGGTTTTGAGTATTTTTCTGGGGTGTATAAGTTTTCTGTGTATTTTTAGGGATTTAAAAGGCCTTTGGTGTATTTAGTGTTTTAATGGTTTTTATGGACTTTTTAATGTTTTTATGGGTTTTGAAGGGATTTAGGGATTTAAGGGTTTTATCTTGGTGTTATGGTTCTTAGGGGTTTTATTTTTTTATTAGGTTTTAAAGGGGTTTTATTGTTTTTATTGTGTTTTTTAGGTTCTGGGATTTTAAATTGTCTTAGGGATTTTAGTAGTTTTTATTTGGATTTAGGGTTTCAATGGGTTTATACAAGTTTATTTGGTTTTTGGGTTTTTAGGTTTTTCAATAATTTTCAGGGATTTATGGGGGTATAAGGTTATTAGAGATTTATTTTTTGTGTTTTTGGATATTTTTTGGGGTTTTAAGGGGTTTTAGGGTTTTGAGTTTTTTTGGGGTTTTCATATGGTTTTTAAGGTTTTTGGTCTTTGCAGGTTTTGGTGTATTTTTTTTGGGTTTCTAGAGTTTTCAATTGGTTATATTGAATTTAGGGTTTTATTGGTGGTTTTAGTGGTTTTGTTGATTCTTATAATTTTTAACGTGGTCTTCCTAACTTTTTAGGGGTTTTAGTTTTTTCTTGTGTTTTTGGGGTTTTAAGTTTTTTCTTGGTATTTAGGGAATTAATGGAATTTTAGATTCTTTTTAGGAGTTTTAGAGTCTTTTAGGTGTTTTAGGGATATAAATGGAAATTTTAGGGACTTTAATTTATATTTTATATTAGGGTTTTATGGTTTTTAGTTTTATTAGGGATTTTAGGGGTTTTAGGGATTTTAGGCCTTTAGGGTCTTCATGGGTTGTTTGGAGTTTTTATATTTTCTATGGGTTTTTTGGGATTATAGGATTCTTTTATGAGTCTAAGGGTTTTCATGCTTCATTTTTGATTTTATTGTTCTTTTAGGGGCTTCTCTTTTTTAGGGTTCTTTTAGGGTTCATAGAGACTTTTAGGGTTTTTGTATATTTTATGATTTTTTGGATTTTGGTATTTTTAAGGGGTTTTGTGTAATTTTGTATGGTTTATGGTATTAAATGTTTAATGGGTCATTATTAGATATTATTTTTTTGGTTATTTTGGTTTTATTAATATCTTTTTAGGGGTTTTCATGGTTTTTTTGATTTTTTGGGTGCTCGGTTCATTTATGAGTTTTTTAGTTTCTATGATCTTTTGGCGGTGTCATGGTTTTATTGGACATTTGGAAATTTTGGGTTTTAAAGGTATTTTTGGGTTTTTAGATCCATGATATTGTTTTTATTGTTTTAGGGGTTTTCAGTTCATTTTAATGGATTTTTTATTTTTAAAATTATATTGGGGTTTCTGGGGTTTTTATGGTATTTAGGGTTCTAGGGGTTTAAATGGATTTTAATAATTTTTAGTGTTTTAGAGTCTTTTCAGACTGTTTCATATTTATACAGTTTTATGGTTTTTAATGGGTTTGGGGGTTTAGTGTTCTTAGGCGTTTTTTTGTTTTTTTGGATGTTTAGGTTTTTATATAATTTTTAGGGGTTATAGGGGTTTTGGGTTATTTGAGGTTTTTGAGGGGTTTAGAGGTTTTATTGTATTTAGGATTATTTTAGGGGTTTTAGGTGATTTTATTTATTTTTGGGATAATTATGGTCTTTAATATCTTAATGTTCATTTATGTTTTAGGGAATTTTATGTTATTTCTTGGTTTTTTAGTTAATATTATTTTTATTATGTATTTTTATATTTTAATGGATTTTTATTGGTTTTATGGTTAATATAATTTTTAGGTGATTTAGTGTTTTGGGTATTTTTTGTGTTTTTATGGGGTTTTAGGGGTTTATTTTGGTTCTTTGGGTTGTTATTGTTTTATGGGTTATAGGAAAAAAAAATTATGGTTTAATTAGTGATTTAGTATATTTTTATGGTTTTTAGGTTTTTTATGGTTTTTATGTTTCGTAGAATTTAAGAGGTTTTTTGTTTTTTTCATTTTTTGATTATTTAGAGATTTTTGGTGATTTTGGGTTTTAGAGTTTTTAAGGCGATTAAGAGTTTTTATGGTGTTTTTAGGATTTTAGGGTTATTAATCGTTTTTGGATCTTTTTAGTGTTTTATGGGTTTTAAGTTCCTTTATGATTTTCTGGGATGTAGTTTATTGTTGGTATTTATGGTTATTTTGGGTTTTTTGGGGTTTTATACATTTTAGGGGTGTTTGGGGTTTTAGTGGGTCTTAGGTTATTTTAGTGGATTTTATGGGGTTTTTTGGTGTTTTACTGTTTTCATGTGTTTTATATTTTTTAAAGGTAGTAAGGGTTGTGTAGTGTTTTTGTGTTTATATTAAATTTTTGGTTTTAGTGTTTTTTGGGGTTTTAATGTTTTTAGGGATAGTAAGGGTTTTAGGGTTTACATGGTTTTAATGATTTTATTGTTTTTAGGATTTTTAGGTGTTTTATGGTTTTAGGGTTTTCAGGGTTTGTAGGAATTTAGGGGGTTTTGGATACATTTATTTGGTTTTGGGGGCTTATTATTATTTTAGGGGTTTTTGGATTGTTTATTGTTTTTCATGGTTTTAGGATTCATTTAGGGTCTTAGTGTATTTTGGGGATCTAGGATTATGTACCATCTTTTAGGGGTTTATTCTATTTAGGGGTTTTTAGCATTTGTTATGCTTTTAACGGTTTTAATGGTTGTTTATTAGGGGTTTTAAATGGTTTTTACGATTCATAAGAGTTTTAGAGTTATTTTTGGGTTTTAGGGGTTTTCAGGGTTGAATTTTTCTTTGGGTGGGTTTATTGTTTTTCAACTTTTAATGTAATTTTAGGTATTTTTTATATTTTTTTCTTTATCGGTGTCAGGTTTTTAGAAACATTTAGTGAATTTATAGTTATAAGGGTCACTTTAGGGGTTTTCGAGTCTTCTAATAGTTATTTAAGGGAAAATGTGTTTTTTTGAACTTTTAAGTGGTCGTACGATTCATTATGGGTTTTAGGGGATTGGTGGTTTAAATGGGTTTTTTGGTATGTTAAGGGATTATGAGGGTTTTATAATTTTAGGTCTTTAGTGTTTTAATGGGTTTGGGAAATTTTTATGGGTTTTGGGTTTTCTTGTTTTTTTGGGGTTTAGGATAATTTATTTTTTTGCAGGGGTTTTTATGTTTTTTATGATTATTAGTGGTTATTTGGGTCATAGGGTTTTTGGGTTTTTTTGGTCTTTTGGAGTTGCTACGGGTTTTAGGGGTTTTAGGATTATTTTTTCATTTCTAGGGATTTGTAGTGCACTTAGGGTTTTTATTTTTATTTAGGTTCAATTATGTTTTTTGAGTATTTTATGTAAATATAGGGGTTTTAGGGGTCAATTATTGGTAATTATGTGTTTTAGGGTGTCTAAGGGTTTTTAGATGTTTTTGCGGATTTTATAGGTTTTTGTGGTTTTTTAGTTTTTTATGGATTTTTATAGAATTTTTTTGTTGTTTTTGGGTCATTTTGGGTTTTAGGGTAACCTTTAAGGATTTTTACCTTTTATCTTTTGTTAAGGTTTTTTTTAATTTTAGTGTTTTCATGGTTTCTTTAGGAATTTAGGTTTTTTTTGGTTTAGAGGTTCTAATTAGTATGTATATTTTCTTGGTTTTTTGGGTCTTATACGATTTTATGGTCTTTTAGGGGTTTATCTAAAGGTATTTTTTTAGGGTTTTTTGGGATTTACTCATATTTTTTGGGTTTTAGGATTAATTTTTTTTATTTTTTTTGGATATTTTTGGGGTTTTTGGTATTTAGTGTTTTTATGTTTTTCATTTTTATAAGAATTTTTTGGGTTCTTAGGGGTTTTAGTGTTTTTTTTTGTTTTTTTAGTATTTTTAAATATTTTATGCGTTTTAGGGTATATTGGTATTTTAGGGTGTTTTATTGGTTTTATAGAATTCTATTTTTTACAGTTTTTAGGTCTGTTTAGGGGTTTTTAGGATAAATTAGTGTTTTAGGGGAATTTAAGGTTTTTAGGTCATTTTGGGTTCTATTATTATTTTTCCTATTTTTATCGTCCTTGTAGGGTTTCCGGGTCTTTTAGGGTTTTTTATTATAGGGTATATGGTATTGGGTATAAGGTTTAGGGTGCACGGTTTATCATTAAATGTGTAGAGTTTATGATTTAGGTTGTTGGGTTTAAGGATTAGGGTGTAGGCTATAGGGTTTACGGTGTAGGGTGTATGGTTTCGAGCATAGGGTATATGGTTTAAGGTGTTTGGTTTTGGGTTTAGGGTGTAGGTTATTAGGTGAGTGGTTTAATGTTTTGGGTTTTGGGTGTAGGGTATATTGTTTAGGGTGTATTCTTTAGGGATTAAATTCTATTTTTTAGGGTTCAGGTTTTTTATGTTTTAATAGATTTAATGGTTTTAGGAGTATTTTGTGGTTTTTGGGGTTTTGGGATTTTCAGGCATTTTTTAATTTTAAAATGGTTTTAGTTTTTTTTATTATTTTTCATTGTTTTTGGCTTTTTAGTGGGTTTCTTCCATTTTAATATTTCAATTATATTTTCTGTGTGGTGGGGTTTTTTGGGGGTTTAGAGTTTCTGTTTTTTAGGGTTTCTTGGGTGTATTTAATGTTAATTTAGGGAATCAGGGATATTAGGATCTTTTATAATTTGAGTTTTATTTAGTATTTTTTTGTATTTATTATTTTTATGGTTTTTTTTTTTTAATGGTTTTATCATTTTTGAGATTTTGGGGTTTTTGGGGTTTGAGAGTTTTTAATGTATTTAGGGTTTTTACAACTTTTTACTGTCTTTTATGGTGTTTTAGTGTTTTAATGTATTTTTATTATTTTTACGGGGTGTTTGGGTCGTTTAATAATTCTAGGATATTTAGGGACTTTTTGGATTTTGGCGGGTTTTATGTGTTTTTAGGATTCTTATGGCCAGTTAATATATTTCGGGATTTTAGAGACATTTGGGGGTTTTAGGGTATTTTTGTGTTTTTAGGGAGTTCTAGAGGATTTCTAGTTTTTGGGGTTTTTAGATTCTTTTAGGGGTTCTAGGTGTGTTTATGGTATTTTTTTGGGTTTTAGTGTTTTTAGGGTCCATTAGTTTTATTTGGGTTTTAAGGGGTTTTAGGGTTTTAGTGTTTTTCTTGAATTTTAAGGGGATATTAGGTTTTAGAAGCGTTTTTATTATTTTTGGAGGTATTGGGGTATTTAATGTATTTACTGTTCTATGGGGTTTTTAGAGTATTGGGGTGTTCTGGGTGATAGTGTTGTTTAAATTTTTTGGGTTTTAGGGTTTTAAATGTCTTTTATGGTGTTTAAGGGGGTTTAGTCTGTTTATGTTTATTAGGGTCTTTTAAAGCAATCTTTTTTTTGTTCATTTAGGAATTATTTTTTATTTTTATGGGTGTTAGTGGTGTTAGGGGTTTAGGGTCGTTAGGTTCCTTAGGGTTTTATAAACTATTTAAGGTCATTTTGGTTTTTTTATGTTTTCACAATATTTTTGGGTTTCCAGGTGGTCTTAGGGGTTTTAATGTCTTTAAGGATTTCTGGTTTTTTATTTTATATGGGGTTTATTATGTTTTTTGGGGGTTATAGAGTTTTTATGGTTTTTAGGGGTTTCTTGACGTTTTGGGGTTTTTAGAGAGTTTTAGGATTTTTAGTGTTTTTAATGGGGTTTATGGTCTTCTAAATGATTTTAGTATTTTTTCAGATCCTACAGTTTTTTAGTGTTTTAATGGTTTCTGGTGTTTTTAGGGTCTTTTATGGTTTTTATGATTTTTAGGTTTTTGGGTTCTTTTACTAGGTTATTTTGTATTTCATGATTTTAATGTCGTTTATGGTTTATAGTATTTTTAGGGTCCTTTATAATTTTTGTCAATTTTATGGTTTTTATGGGTTTTTAGGACTCATTAGGGTTTTTAGGGTTTTTCAGTGTGTTATGGGATTTTCTGTATATATTATTTTTTCGAGGTATTTTTATTAGTTTTTTATATTTATAGGCGGTTATATGGTAAACAGGTGGTTTATGGGTTATATGTATAATTAAAAAAAATTAGGGTCCTTCAGTATTTTTTTGGATTTTAGAGTTTCTAGGGGTTTAGGGGTTTTATGGATTTTTTTGGATTTTAAGGATATTGGGGGGGTTGGGTATTTAGGGTTCTAAGGGGTTTTATATTTAGTTTTATAAATGATTTTTAGGAGTTATAAGGGTTTTGATGGTTTTTGTAGTATTAGGACTTTATTTTTTTAATGTTTTTATGGGTTTTAGTGTTTTCTAGTGTTTTATTATTTTTACTATCAATTTTTTTTAGAATTTTTATAGGGTATTTGGGGTATTATGAGTTTCAAAAAAGTTTTTGATTATCTTATTAGGGGTTTTATAGTTAATTTGGGTTTTAGTTTTTTTTGGGGGTTTTGTGAGTTTTTAGGTTATATTATAGTTTGTGGGTTATTTTCTTATTCTTATAGTTTGTATAGTATCTAATCTTTTATGTTTTTCATAAATATTCTTGTTTTTAGGATTTTAAAGGGTTTTTCTAGTTTTTAGGGTTTTGTGAATTTATGGTTTTTAATGGTTTATATGGTTTCTATTGTTTTTTGGGATTTGTATTAACACCTCAGATTGGGAAGGGTTTTATAATGGTTTTATGGTTGTTATAGTGTTTTATAGTATATGGTTTACGGTGTATGATATTTGGTATAGGGTGTTGGGTATAGGGATTAGGATGTAATGTATAGGGTGTTGGGTGTAGGCTAAAGGGTTCAAAGTGTATGGTATAGGTCTTAAGTTGTATGATTTATGGGTTAGGATTCAAGACCTGCAATTTAGGATTTAGGATTTGGGCATTAGAGTGTAGGGTTTAGTGTTTAGGGTGTAGGATTTTGGGTTTGTGATTAGGGTATATGGTTTTGGGTATATTGTATAGGTTTTAGGGTTTAGGGTATATGGTTCAATTTTTATTGTTTTGGGTTTTGGGTTTAGGGTGTAAAATATAGAGTTTTGTGTGTTTTTTAGGTTATATGGTTTAGGGTTTTTGGGTTAGGTATTTGGGTATATGGTATGGGGATTATTGTTTAGGGTCTAGGGTTTAGGGTGTTATGTTTAGGTTATAGGGTATTGTTTTTAGGGTAATGTGTATGTGTTTATGGTGTATGGTATAGGGTTTACATAGTAGGTTTTAGAGTTTTGGGTGTAGGGTTTAATGATTATAGTGTATAGTATATGGTATTGGGGGTAACCATTAGGTTTTATGATATATGGTAAAGGTTTTTGGGAGTAGTATTTAGTGTTTAAGGTGTAGGGTATAGGGTTTAATGTAAAGTTTTTAGTGTTTAGGGTGTATCGTATGGGTTTTAGGTAGGGTTTAGGGCTTATGGTGTAGGGTATAGTGTTTAGGCTATAGGGTTTGGGGTATAGGGGGTATGGTATAGGGTTTACGGTATATGGGTTAGTATTTAGGGTGTGGGGTTTTGGGTTTTGGGTGTATTGTTAAGGGGTGTGGGTGTAGGGAATAAATTATAGGGTTTAGGTTGTTGGGTAGAGGCTTTAGGGTGCAGGGTATATAGTGTGGAGGTTTTGGGCATATGATGTATGGTCTAAGGTTTATTGTGTAGGGTATAGGGTTCAGTGTATATGGTAGGGTTAAATGTGCAATGTATAGCATTTACGATTTTGGAATTTGGATTTTTCATATAAGGTACAATATTTAAGGTGTAGAGTATAGGGTTTAGGGTGTATTTTATAGGGTTTAGGGTTTAGGGAATAGAGTTTCATGTGTATGGCTTAGAGTTTAGGGTGTAAGGTATTAGATTTAGGGGATATGGTATAGAGTATTGGGATTATGATATATGATTTAGCATTATCTGTGAATGGTATAAGATTTAATATTTTCTAGGGGTTCTTAGGTTTTTTTGAATTTTATAGTTTTTAGTGTCTTTTGGGGTTCTTTAAGGTTTTTAGGGGTCTTGAGGGTTTTTAGCAGTCTAGTGTTTTTTAGTTTTTTATATTTTAAAAAGGTTTATTAGGGTTTTTTTTGTCTTCTGTGGTTTTTATGGTTTCTTGTATTTTGTTAGTGTTTATGGTTATTTTAGGGATTTTACGGTTTTACGGTTTTTAGGGATGTTAGTATTTTTTAGGGATTTTAGGTTATAATTTGTTTTCTTTATGATTTATTTGGGGTTTTAGGGTTTTTAATGGGTTTATGATTTTGTAGGGATTTTTTTATTTTTTTAGGGTTTTCGGGTATTTAAGTACTTTTAGACATTCTAGGGGGTTTTAGTACATAATTAGGTTTTAAGGGTTTTATATTTTTTATTGTAGTTTTAATGGAATTAATGGTTTTGTATGGATGTATGTGTTTTGGATTTTTTGGGTTCTTAGGTCTTTTAGGGTGTTTTAGTCTTTTTATGGTATTTTTTGTTTTTAGTATTTTTGGTTTTTAGGTTTTTGGGTTTTAGGATATCATGGGGTTTTTATGGTATTTGAGTTTTTTGGGTACTTATGTGGGTTTAAATTTCATTTTTTGGTTTTAATCTCTTTTATAAATTTACGGTCTCTTGGAATTTTATGAGTTTTATTGTCATTTTGGTGCTTTTATTTGAAATTGAGTCTTTTAAGGGTTTAGTGTTATTTAGGGTTTTAGGGATTATTAGGATTTTATGGGGGTTTACCTGTTCTACTATTTTTAGTATTTATAGGGGTTTTGGGGTATTTAGGTGGTTTTATTTGGGTTTTTAGTTTTTTGAGGTTTTTGGGGGTTTTATAGTTATTAATTGTTTTTAGGGTTTTTATATTTTTTAGGGATTTTAATAATGTTTATAGTTTTTAGGGGAGATTGTTATGATTTTTAATTGTAATAGTATTAATTGATTATTAGAGGATTTTATTATTTTTATTGTTATTTTTCATTTGAGTATGTCTTTCTTTTTTTGTTGTTTAGGTGTTTTTGTGGTTTTTTATTTTTAGGGGTTTCAGGGTTTTTGTGATTTTTTATTTTAGGGTTTTATGCGTTTTTATGGGTTCCATATAGTCTTGGAGGGTTTTCAAGGTTTTTATTGTTTTTTAGTGTGTTGGAGTTTTAGTGTTTTTAAGGAATTTTTGATTTATAGGAATTTTTGGGAATTTTTGGGTTTTATATTGTTTTTAGGTTCCTTGAGGATTTATATGAGTTTTAGAATTTTTGAAAAGTTTGTATGGTCTATTAATGATTAATGGTTTTTAAGTTATTTTATGGGTTTTAGGGTTTTAATGGCTTTTTGGGCCTTCTACAGTTTTTAGTATCATTTAGTGTTTTTACAGCATTATGACTTTTTGGGGTTTATTAGGGGGTATTTGTGTTTTTTTTTGGGTTTTCTATGGTTATTTTTTAGTTACGGTGTTTTTGGGGGTTTTCATGATTTTTGGGTCTTCATAGTATTTAGTCACCTTAAGTTGTTTTTCGATTCATTTTTTCTGTTTTAATGACCTCTACAAGTTTTTATGGTTTTAAGGGATTTTATGGTTTTTAGAATTTTTTGAGTGCTTTAGTGGATTTAGTGTTTTTAGGGACCTTTAGGGGGTTTATAGTTTTTAATGGTCTTTTAGGACATTTGTGGGATTTATGGTCTTCTGTTTGTTTTTTGAGTCCTTTTTAGGGTTAAAGGGAATTTTTTGTCTCATAAGATTTTTAGTGTCTTTCCGAAATTATACGGTTTTAGGTATATGTAGGTTTTTTAGGTTTTTATGTTATTTTAGTGTTTTTAGGGTGTTTATGGTATTTTAGTATATTTTAGGTTTTCTACAATTTTAGGGTTTTTAGGGTTAACTATTTTTAGTGTTTTAGGATTTTATCGGTTCTAGTGTTTTATTATTTTTTGGTTTTTTTGTAATTTAGGGTTTTTGTGGTTTTATTTGTTTTATGGGTTTTATGGTTTTTAATAGATATTATGTTATTTTATGGTTTAAATAATTTAATTTAGTATCTTTTAGGGTTTTTTGGTTTACTAATTTCTTCTAGGGTTTTTAAGTGTTTTGTGATATTTATGGATTTGTTGAGGTTTTTATGGGTTTTATGGAGTTTTAGGGTTTTTAGTGGATTCTAATATTCTTATGGTTCATAGGCATTTAAGGGTTTTGAGTCATATTATGGTTTAAAGGGCTTTTAATATATTCAATTTTTTTTTTATCTTTTTAGGGTTTTAGTGGGGTTTTAGTGTTGTTAGAGTTTTTGGGGTTTTTGGGTTTTTCTGGGTTTCAATGGGTTTTAGGGGAATTTTGTATTTTATGATTTTAAGGGGTTGTTTGGTTTTTTGGGGTTTTGTGTTTTCAGATTTTTTTGGGATTTCTAACAATTTTTTTATGGTTTTTTCAGGTAAATTAGGGGTCTAAATTATTTTTGTAGGATTTTTTAGAAATTTCGGTTTGAAAGGGATTTTTAGTTTTCGGGGGTATTGTGGAATTTTGGTTTTTATTGTGTTTTAATAGTTTTTTTGGGGTTTTATGTGTTTATAGTGTTCCTTGAAATTTTATGCGTTTTCTAGTTTTTTTATTTTTAAATTTTTTTACTGTTTTAATGGGTTTTAATGTTTTTTTGGGGGTTTTGTATTTTTAGGGATTTTACATGATATTTATGTATTTTTGGTTTCATGTGGTTTGAGGTGTTTTCGTTTTACCTTTTCATATTTATGTATTTTATGAAATTTTGGGGGTTTGTATGGTTATTTACGTTAATTATGGGTTTTAGGGTAATTTATGTTTTTATGGTTTTATGGGCTTTAGTATATTTTA
Source organism: Viscum album (assembly GCA_963277665.1). NCBI lineage: Eukaryota > Viridiplantae > Streptophyta > Magnoliopsida > Santalales > Viscaceae > Viscum > Viscum album. The sequence continues at coordinate 1,692,262,900 of OY728120.1, forward strand.
GATTTTTTTGTGGTTTTAGTGATTTTTATGAGTTTTGGGGGTTACTGTAGTTTTTAGGGAATTTATTTTTTCCCAAGGATTTTAGGAGTTATAAGGGTTTTGGGTTTTTGGGTTTTTTATTATTAGGGTTTTTAGGGTATTTAATGATTTAGGATTTTATAGAGTTTTTGTGTTTTTAGGGATTTTATCTATTATTAGGGTTTATAGAGTTTTTAGTGTTTTATGGTTTTATAGTTTATATGGTTTGGTGGTTTTAGATATTTATCTATTTTTTGGGTTTAGGATTATTATTTATAGGGGGTTCCATATTTTTTTGGTTTTAAGTGGTTCTTGGTGTTTTTAAATCCTTTTTAGAGTGTTTCTAGAATTTTCGAATACATTTAAGTGTTTTAATCATTTTTCATGAATTTTTATGGCATAAGGTTTTTCTTGGTATTTTAGAGAAGAGGTGCAGGACTAGGCCAACCAACCCCCCCCTCCCCCCCCCCACAAAAATTTAATAAAACATGAATAGATAGCTACAAGGTGGATCTACAAGGGCGGGAGTGTATCTCACCCTTCAGATCCGAATCGACAAACGGAGTACAAAAAGGTGGAGTGATGAAGGACCACCTCGAACATCTTTCCTCAATCTCTCTTTTGGATAGAGAGTCCACAACCAAATTGGCCTCCCTATATGTTTGTGAAATACTAAATCTTAGAGTCTGAGAAATATTAAGACACTCAATCCAGTGCGGTAGAAGTCTCCATGGGACAGCCCTGGAAAATCCTTTGAGCGCAGCCACCGTGAGGAATGAATCAGTCTCAATCCAAAGCCTTGTCCACTTTAACTGACTTGCAAATTTCACAGCCCTTATAATAGCCTAGAGATCAGCTTCATAAGCACAAGAATCCCCAATAAAATGGTAGAAGAAGTCATTTACAAATCCTCTGGAGGTGCGAAAAACTCCACCACACCGGGAGGGTCCAGGAGTACCAAGGGATACGCCCTTTACATTTACCTTTATCCATGGTAGGAGTGGGGGAATCCATCTAATGTACTTTAGGACCAGCATTTTTCTGCTTCTGCAAGAAACCCCAAGGGAGCGTACGACTGTCAGATCACTAACATCATTGAACATCGACTCTATTTGTAACGTGAAGCATTCTGGATCATCTTGTGAATGGTCAGCACCCCCACCCATATAGCGAGAGGGGCTGTCGATTAGAGGTTGTAGTTTTGTGGGTAGCCCAAACATAGTGAACAGTTTCCGCCACTCCATCTAGCAGCAGGTTGTGGATTTGGTCGCTTCGGTTCATCTCCACTAGGCTGTGCATGAAGTCGCAGATCGATCCTCACAGGATGCACCACAGACTGAAGCATTGTAATAGGTAGCGCCCTATTTCTGAAGAAAAGGTGCATTGTAGAAAGATATGATTGCAGTGCTACCTAGACTTCCTTCATAATATATAGGAAGATGGAAGTTTCCAACCATCCATCTTAAGCTTCTCATGAGTTGGGAGTCGATGCCGCCAAATTTTAAATATAAGAACAATGCATGAGGGGTAATGAAAGGTGTTCTGAATTTTAGCAACCACGATGGGGAGGCCAGACCATGCGGGCACTTGAATCAGTAATAGTCACGTATATTAAATTTCCCAATCATATTGGGCATCCATATAAGTGTATCAATGTCTACAAAGGCATATCTTCGAACTTTCAAGACAATATTGTCCAGGAGTCGTATCCATGAGTCACTGTGTTGCTTGATGAGACCATCAATTGTTAAATTCCGCATGTCCTAGTGAGGCATTATCACCTCCGATATAGGACACTCCAGCCAGGGGGTAGACTAGAAATTCCGTGTGGATTATCTTGACACAATCTATTTTTATTAAGACATAATATCCCTATACTAAGAACACAATGCATGCCATACCGAGGAAGATATATACCTAGCAAACCCATCGCATAGCCTGCGCCTGAATATCTCCTTGAGAAATTACAAACCATCACCATGGGCTCGAGAAGGCTTCGGGTGACCTTCCCAATAATGGAGTCATTAAAGCATTGCAGATCTTTAATACCCAGCCCACCCAGATCAATCAGCTATTTGCAGTGCTTACAGGCCACAGTGACCATATTACGTTCGCTGATAGAACATGTGGAGACAGAATTCCTTATTATTTCATTCAGGATTTTAAGGAGACCGGCAGACCATCTGAAGATTGAGAAATCATGCACCAACATTGAGGTAATAACTGAGTTAACCAGGAAGACCCTTCCAGCCTGGTACAAGCACTTTCCTTTCCATTTTGACATTTACTGACTGATTTTAGAAGTAATTATCTCAAAGTAGTAGATATTTTTCCCCAAAAAAATAGGTACCCCTAGGTAGGTAAAGGGATAATAGAACCTCTTAAACCCAATCACATTGGCAATTCGGAGCTGCCTAGAAGGAGATACCCCATTTCAAAACACAATTGATGATTTCATCCAGCAGATTGTTTGTCCGGTCAAATTCTCATAATGGAAAAGGATTCGTCTGACTGTAGAAATGGTTTTCTTATCATCCTGTCCAAACAGGAGGATATCATCTGCACAAAGGAAGTTTGAGGGGAAATAAAGGTTCCTGCCTGCATTAATTGGTGAGTACAGTCTTTCTTGTACAATATAAAGGATGCAGCGGCTCATGTAATCCTCCACCATATCAAAGAGAAAACCAGAGAGAGGATCCCCTTGTCAATCTCCACAGAAGCATGGGAAGAACCCATCGGGGGGATCCATTAATACAGACTGAGATTCAGGGACTATGATGATTTGAGGAAATCAAATTGATGAACTTTTTCGAAAAGCCATATCTACTAAGGACCTTGAAAATGAATCTCCATTTTATAGTGTCAAATCCCTTCGATCTATTAAGCCTTAACACGAAGCTACCTTTCCCCGATTTCTTCCTCATTAAATTAATCCCTTATGAAGCAGATAAGAGGCATGTTTGGATGCATCGTCCAGGGATGAATCCAAATTGAATTTGAGTAATAATTTCACCCAATATCTTCCCCATCCTCATGAAAAGAATATTACTAATAATATTCGGAATTGGGTTGCCTATAGCGATTGGTCGGAAGTCTCCAATTGTGATGGCATTGTCCTTCTTTGGGATAATATAAATAATGTTTGCATTTTTACCGTGAGGGATGAAGCTCTAGAGGAAAAAATATATAATCACATTGGTAACATCCACATGAATTATGTCCCAATAGGACATGAAGAACTTATTTCCAAATCCATTCGGCCCTGCAACACTGTCCATATTCAGAGAAAAGAGTGGTGCCCTAACATCGCCCTCCGAATGAGCAGCCGTGAGGGCCTCATTTTACAGACCAGAAAAACAATGCTTGATTGAGCTCGAAAGCGGGGGAGAGTCATAGACATCATCTCCATATAGCCCCTGAAAGTACTCCCCCGTAGCCTTGGAAATATCCTCAATCAAGGTGAATGTAGTATCAACAACATGGACCATACTCAGATTATTCTTAATCATTCATTCCCTGTGTAAAGGGTGAATTAAATTTGAGTTGCGATCTCCATCTTGAAGACATTGGACATTAGAATGTGCTTTCACAAGTTTCTCTTTAAGGGCCATCAAATCATCCAGCTTTGAATACAGTTGAATCTCTTCCCCTGAGGGTGCATTCTGCTACTAATACATGATTTTGCATGCAGCAAACTGAGATTCAGTCTCATTGATATCGGCCTCCAACCCTGACAAGGATTTCTTACTCTAGTCCTTCACACGATGCTTCACTTCCCTGAACATATAGGTCATAATAAAATGGGGAAAACCTGAAAAGGATCTACTCCAAGCCTTTAGCACCTCTTCCATACATCCAGAAATTGTGAACCACACGTTATTAAATTTAAATGGTATGCGGAAGACCTAGAGACTCTTTCCCTTAGCTCAACAACAAGAGGGTTGTGGTATGAATTGAATTTCAGTGGAGTGAAACCGGATATAGCCACCGGGGATCCACTGTCACTAATAAATGAGAAGCACCTATCCAGTTTATTGTCCTGTCTACCATTAATGTTGAAACACCCCCAAGTAAAGGTGGCTCCAGTGATGGAGACCTCAGATAAATCTCATTGGTCAAGATAGGAGGAAAACCCCTCTGTGGCAGTATGAGAGACGTTTGGCCACAACTTTTCCTCAGGCATCAGTACCATGTTGAAGTCGCCAATCACCATCCAGTTGTGATCAATGGCATCACCAAACTTTACCAGATTCCTCTAGAGGTGACTCCAAACAATGTATGAGCATGGGGCATAAAAAATGAGATAGTGAGGGTGTCATCATTCAAATGAGTAGTGAGGGAGATCATTTGAGGACCCAGATCGATCGAAATGACCTAGACACTATTATGATTTATAACCCATAATGTTGTCGCACCATTCACATCGCCATATCATGAGGTGATGGAGTATCCTAGAGAGTTATGTAGAAACCCTTCTAATTAGAAAACATAATCATTGGCTCAGCCAACATAATTTATATAGGATTATGACATAGAAAGTGCCGAAGGGCGGCAGTCGTAGGACTATTTCACATCCCTTGGCATTTCCCAAACGTTGTCCTCATTGGGATTCAAATGGGACAGGAGAAGGGGTAATGCCATTTCCCATTCCTTTCCATCCCTTCCTCTTATGATTATTAGAATCATACTTCTCATGATTTGGCATAAGATACCTAGCCACCATATTATGAACCACTTCTGTTGGTGACTTAGTTGATTCATTAGCATAATCCACCATGGCCTGCTCTTCATCCACTGAATAAATCTAAAACACCCCACTAAGGTGGTTAAATTTATTGAGGATGAAAATGGGAACCTCCTAAGGGACCCACTGCAACTTTCTCACCCCCTTGTCTGTGGTCACAGTTGTGAACTCCATACAAACTGCAGGGTCGCCTGCTGGGCAGATGGTAGCATCAAGATCCTCTGAGTGGGTTGGCACTGGGGTTTCCGGGATAGCATTAGGGCCATCATTTTCCCGGCTTGCAAACTCATTCGGATGTGGCGAGGCAAGGCCATCCTCCTTGGAGACATCATCAATGGCACCAGAGACGCCTCCATAGCCCTTATCACCACGAGCGCAACGTCCAATGGGTGAGGGGTAAACCTCTTGTGAGCCAATCTCAGTCAATGATGCATGTTGCTGGAAGCACAGGGGACCTCTGCAAGAGCTCTCCATGTCCTCCTGGGCACAAGAAAGATCGCTCTCAGGCAAGGCCATGGAAACACCTACATATTGAGTAATGGTTTCTATATGCCCATCTTTGGATTCCATAAGAGGAGGCTCCAATACCACATGGAAACCGACATGCATTACAGAACCACCATCAACTTTTTTTGGGAATCCAGGAACACCTGCATTCTGAACATCAGGGCTTACAATAGCCTTTGTGGTGGCATCCCCCTCCTTGTCCTTAGGGGCCGCAGTCGGTGGGTTTCCCACGACCATCCCACAGTTCTTCCAGAAATGGGATGCATTGTGCCCCTGTAAATTATAGGTTAAGCAGAACGTGAGTATTATGCATTATGAAATCAAATGCCTGAGTATATTGCTAGAGGATAAGAATTTCAAACGCATCTCATATTGTTTTTTAGATTATTAGGTATTTCATTGGGTTTACTAATTTTTCAGGGGTTTTCCATGGGTTAAAGCATTTTTAGTGATTTTACCATTTTCTTATAATTTTTTGGGTTTTCATTAACAATGTTAGGGTTTTTGTGGTTTTATGATATTTTCCAGATTTTATGGATTTTTTGGGATTTTGGGATTATTGGTGTTTTAAGGGTTTTTGAGTATTTTAGTGTTTTTATTATTTGTCGGATTTTAGGGATTTTTATGCTTTAATGATTTTTAGGTGTTTTTTTGGTGTTATAGGATAGTTTTGATTCATTGGTGTATAAATGGGTTTTTGGTGTGTTAGGGTTTTTATTAATTTTTACGAATATGTAGTGTTTTTATGGATTTAATAATTTATGTGTTTTTAGGGTTTTAATAATTTATGTGTTTTAGGGGTTTTATAATAATTTAGGATCTTTTTTTGGGTTCAGGGAGTACATTATTTGTATTTTATATTTTTAGCAAATTTCAGGGGTTTTATGCGAATTTTTTGGTAATTATTATTTTTTAGGGTTTACGATAATTTAGGTTTTTATATTTTTTGGTGTTTTACTGTTTCTATGGGATTTAAAGGGGTTTTTTAGGGTTTTATTAGTATTATGATTATTACGAGTTTTCGGGATTTTAATGTTTTTTTGGGTTTTAAGGTTTTAGGGGTTTAGGAAAAGAAGATGCGAGGGTCGGGCTATTCCCGACCCCCCCCCCCCCCTCAAATTATTAGAAAGAAAAAGAGACTTAGGAGACAAGGGAGGGGAGGGGACAATCAACCCACACCCAAAAACCCTTAACGACCCAAGACAAAAGAACCAAAAAAAGAAAATTAATGTACAAAAAAAGAAAACACACAAGGGAAAGCAGCCACCACCATCATCCATCATCCCAACATCCAGCACCTCGCAGCATCCAAATTCAAAAAACCAACATCCAGAACCTCCCAGCCAAACAACAACCAGCGCAGAAAATATCTATCAGCACCAACAGCACCATTTCAAACCACCACAACCATTCACTACCATAAAAATAGACCACAACACCATCTAGCCAACCAACACCAGAACAACATCCAGCACCAACACCAAAACATCACAGCCACACAGCATAACCATCCCATCCTATCAAGCTCTCCCCAGACAACCATTCCATCAAAACAACTCGCCATCACCCACATCAAATCAAATCCTCCATTGCATGTCATAAACCAGTGCATAAAACCACAACCAAAGACCATAAGCAGCAGCAAGAGACAGAGAATCAGAAGAAGAACCAAAGCCTCCCTCCTCCAAGCAACAGGACCCGAACCTGAGCACACCAAGCCATACCTGTAGTCGACATCGAACCAGGAAGACATTTGAGGGTCCGGAAGCATACCGGGGTTAACACCGCGCCCTCCAAATCTGGCGTAAGGCAAACAAAACGGAGGAGCCCTGCAGACAAGTCGGCGTCGGGACCACTAGATCTGCAACTGATCAGGATCTAGAAGGGGGAGCAGCAACCGAAGCCGGGTCTCGAACCAGGCACGCCAGAAGCCGACTGGTGACCTTTATCCGGGAGGGGAACCTTCGCAGCAACTAAACCAGGTCCCGAAACAAGGCACACTAGAAGTTTAGAACAAACCTGAAGAACGAGAGGGGAACCTTCGCAGCATTTCGGAACCCGAAACCAGGCACCAAGAAGCAAGATCAGGAGGTGGGACGTGCATCGGGCATGCCGGGAAAGATCCCCCCATCCGAAGACCCAACGCATCAGATCTGGAGCAATATGGGCGCGACCAAGCTCTCCCCAGACAACCATTCGGGGTTTTAGGGTTTTATTTGTTTTTAGGGATTTTAGGGGTTTAGGGTTGTTACTGGATTTTATGGTTTCAATGGTCATTATAGATTTTATATATTTTGTGGGTCCTTTAGGATTTTATGTGTTTCAGGGTAATTTAGCATTTGTATTGTCCTTTAGGGATTTTAGGAGATTCATGATTTTTTGGGGGTTTTTAGGATTGTTTCTTTTTTATGTTTTAAAGGGTATTACAGATTTTATGTTGTTTGGGGGGGGGGGTTGTGGGTTTTGGGTTAATTTGGATTTTTTTAGGTTTTAGAAAATTTTAGGGTTTTTAGGGTTTCCATGTGTTTTTATAAAATATTAGGGTGTTTTATGGTGTGTTTTCCTAATTTAATTGGTTTTAGGGGTTTTATTTTCATTAATGTTATTAGGACCCTGTTGGGCCATTTATAGGTTTGGACAGAATATATATGTTTTGAGTAACATTAGGGTCCCTTTAATTTTTTTAAGGAAGTTAGTATATTTTAATGGTTTTAGGGTCCTTTTGGATTTTTTCATGTTTTTTAGGTCTTGGAGAACATTATCATCATTTAAGGATATTATTGTTTTTTAGGTTTAGGTTCGTTATGTATTTTATTGTCTATTAGGGTTTTTTTGTTTTAGTTTTATTTTTGAGTTTTATGGTTTTAATTGTCTTTTAGGTGGTTTTATGTTCATTTAGATTTTTTAGGTTTTTAGGGAAATTTAGGGTTTTATGGAATTTTATTTATGTTTCTATTTTTATGTACTTTTAGAGTTTCATGGGTTTTATTGTTTTTAATGTTTTTAGGGATTTCATGGTTTTAAGGACTTTTGGGTTTTCACAGTTTTTAGGGGTTTTAGATTTCTTAGGCATTTTAGGGAATTTTTATGTTTTTAGTGATTTAGGGTTTTTTATATTTATTTGGTTTTTAAGGTATGTAATGTTTTTATGGTTTTTAGGGGTTTTATGGGGTTTTAGTGTATTTTGATGGTATTATGGTTTTTTAGGGTTTAGGTTCATTTTAGGTTTTTAGGTTTCCGGTGGTCAGAGGATTTCTAGAAATTATTAGGTTTTTCTATTATTTAGGGATTTTATGGATTATGAACATCTTTTACAGGTTTTTTTGGGTTTTTGAGGATCTTTTAAAAAAATTATGCTTCTAGGGTTTATAGTGACAACTTATGGTTTTAGTGTTTTCAGAGGTATTTTGGATTTTTGGGTGTTTTTAGTTTCCTTTTTGGGGTTTTAAATATTTTTTCCGCTTAGGTTTTTTTTATCATTTTTAGTAGAGTTTACGGTTTTTTCGAGTTTTAGGGGTTTTATGATTTTTAAATTAATTTTTTGTTTTTTTACCTTATTTGTTTTAGTATTTTTTGGGTTCTTAATTTTTTTTAAGGTTTTAGGGTCTCCATTATTTTTAAGGGGGGTTTTAAATTTTTATACTTTTTTATTTTTGGGTTTTGAGGATTTTAAATGTTTTTAGGATTTTTATTTCTTCATGGTTTATGGGGATCATTTATGGTGTTTATGGTTTTTAATCAATTTTAGGCTTTTCATAGGATTTTGGTTTTCTAGTGTTTTTTGGGATTTGATTTTTTGGGATTCATAGGTGTTTGAGGGGTTTTTAGAACATTTAGGGTTTTTATATCCTTTTTTGGGTTTTTTGGATTTTAGTGTATTTAGGATGCTTCTGGGCTTTTTTTTATAGATTTTAGGGTTTTTAGAGTTTTTTAGAATTTTTAGGGACTTTCATGGATTTTTCAGAGTTTTGGGTTGTTCGATGTTATTGTGTTTTAGGGGTTTAAAGGGTTTGTAGAGTTTTTATTTTTTTAGTATGGTTGTATTAAATATTATGGATTTTTGAGTTCTTATAGTTTTTATGTTTTTATGGTTTTTAGAGGTTTTATGGTTTTATATTTTTTTGGTGCTTTAGGTTTTTATGGTTTTTAAGGGTTTTAGTGGATATAGGTTTTCTAGTTTTTTTTATGTTACTTTTTCTTTTTTTTTGTTTTCCAGATCATTAGGGATTTTGGTTTTTATTTTCCTTATGGGTTTATGGTGTTTATGAATTTTCAGGTCTTTTAGAGTTTATGTATGGATTGTAGAGACTTTTAGGGTTTTTACTATATTTAGGTACCTTTAGTATTGTTTGTTTTTTTTTATTTTAGGTTATTTTGGGGGGGTTTATAGTTTTTATGAGTTTTAGGGGTTATGTATTTTTTATGGGTTTAGGTGTTTAATGGATTATATGGACTTTTATTATTTTTTGAGATTCTATTTTTTAAGGAATTTGGTGTATTTATGGTTTTCAGTGTTTCTATTGATTTTATTTTTTTAGGGTTTTTTGATTTTTTTTATGTTTTAAAAGGCTTCATAGTCATTGTACGGGTTTTAGGGTTTTCATAATTTATGGTATTTTAGGGGTATGAATAGGTTTTAGTTTTTTATCTTTTTTAGGGTATTTCAGGTTTTGAAGTTATTATAGGGTTTCTAGGGGTTTTAATGGTTTTGTGTGGTTTTAGACGGTTCTACATGTTTTATTATTTTACTGTTTTAATATTATATTTGGTTTTAATGGGTTTTTATATTTTTTAGGGTTTTATGGGGTTTTATGATATTTTAGGGTTTTTTATAGTAGTTAGGGTCTTTTTTGGGATTTAGAGTGTTTTAGTTTTTAGGGGTTTTAAGGGGTTTTAGTATTTATGGGTTTTTAAGTATTTTTAATATTTTAGTGTCTCTAAGGGGTTTTTAGTGTTTTAGGATTAATGGGTTTTTAGGGTTTTATGAGGTTTTTGTGTATTTTATTGTTTTTAATGTTTATGGTAATTGAATGTTTTTTAGAGTTTTAGGGCTTTAGGGGGGTTTTGGGGTGTTTTGGATATTAGGTAGTTTATAGGGTTTTGGGGTTTTTTTTGGGTTTTATTTTTATATTGGTTTTTCCATTTGTTTGGTTTTTATGGTTTTCGGGATTTTTGAGGGATTTCTTGTTGTTTCATAGGGGTTTTAGGACTTTCTAGGTTGCTTTAGGGGTTTTAGGTTTTTTACAATTTTTTATTTTTTTCACAGGTGTTTATTTTTTTTATTTTTTATAGGGTTATTATGGGTTTTTAGGCTTTATTTATAGTGTTTAGGATTTTTAGAGTTTAATGATTTTTGGTTATTTTAGGGGTTTTTTGTTTTATTTAGTTTTTAGTTTTTATCGATATTTTATAGTTTTTTGGGTTTTTAGATTCATTTGGTTATTTAGGTGTTTTTCAGGGTTCATACAGGTTTTAAATAGGTTTTATCATCTTCTTGTGGTTTGAGGGGTTTTTGGGGTTTCCAAGGGGTTTTTAGTATTTAAGTCTGTTTCAGTTGTGTTATGTTGTTTTATGGGCATTTATGTTTTTTTTGGGTTTTCAGGATTATTAGTGGTTTTAATTGTTTTAAGGGGCTTTGGGCGATTTATGGGTTTTTGGGTTTTTAGGAATGTCATGGATTTTTAACCGGTTCTTATGGTTTGTATGGGTTTTAGGCCATTTTATGTTTTTATATTCATTTGGGGGTTTTATGGGTCTTTAAGGGTATCTTTAAGGTTTTTGTTGTTTTCAATGGTTTTTGAATTTTTATGTGTTTTAGGGGTTTTAGGGTTTCCGGGGTTTTGATGATTTGTTGAGTTTTATATTTTTATGGAGATTTCATTTTTCTAAGTCTTTTATGAATTTTAGGGGGTTTAGGATTTTTTTTGAGTTTTATGGTTTTGGGGGGTTTTTTCATTATTTGGTTTTTTTATGGTTTTTAGGGTAGCCATGGGTTTTTGGGGGATTTCATATTTTTATAGTATTTTTACGGTTTTAGTTTTTTTATTATTTTTAAGGGTTTTAGAGTTTATTATGGAATTTAGGTTATATTTGTATGTTTTTGGTTTTTTTGTCTCTTTAGTGTTTTAGGGTTTTTTGGGCTATTTAAGGGATCTAGTGTTTTTAGGGGTGTTAGGGGTTTTTTGGGTTTTTTAAATCTTTTTATGGTTTCATGGTGTTAAGAAAATTTTAATATTTTAGAGGTTTTTATAGATATTTAGAGTTGTTTTGGAGTTGGTGTGTTTAGGTTTTTTTGTTTTATGTGATTTTAGTGTTTTAATTGTATTTCAATTGTTTATGTTTATTTATAGTTTTAGGGTTTTCAGTGTATTTAGGGTTTCTATTTTATTTACATTTTTATTTATTTTATGGGTTTTTTGAATTATTAAGGATAATTAGGGTTTTTATTGTGATTTTCGTCATGTTTGGTGTCATTTAATGATTTTAAGGCTTGAAGGGTGCTTTGTGTATTTTATTTTTTTGTTGTGTTTTACCATATTGTATGGTATTTTTGGGGGTTAAAGGGATTTTAGGTTCTTTTATGAGTTTTTGTTATGGTGTTTTAGGGGTTTTTTGGTTTTTAGAATTTTTAGGCATTTTTCAGGTCATTGTTTGTGTTTTAGAATTTTTTGGGTGTATAGTGGCTTTTGTAGTTTTTATATATGTATTAGGGTCTTTAGGTTTTATTTATGTTTTTTTGGTTATGTTAGGGGTTTTATGATTTTTAAGGACCCTTTTGGTTTTATAGTTTTTGGGTACCATTGGGATTTTAGGTATTTTAGGGTTATTTAGTGGTTTAAATTTTTTTGGGACATTTAGGGGTTTTTTGGTGTTTTAAGGACCATTAGTGATTTTTAGAAACATTAAGGTTTTTGTGATTATTTGGTATTTTTTGGATTTTTTTATAATTTTAGTGTCATTATCTTATTTTAGAGTTTTAATAATATAAGGGTCATTTAGGAGGTTTTAATGTTTTTAGGGAATTTTATGGGATTTAGGGTTTTAATGATTTTTAGGTTCATTTGTATTTTATATTCATTTATTTTTTTTAAGGATTTTATATCCTTTTATAGGTTTTTATATTTTTAGGATCTTTTAGATGTTTTTAGGGTCATTATGTTAATTTATGGTTTTTTTGGTGCTTTATATTTTTTTATGTTTGTAGGGATTTTAGGGTTTCTATGGTTTGTAGGGATTTTTAGGGTTTTTTTGAGACTTTAGACATTTAATGTCTATTTTTATGGTTATTATGTTGATTTTCAGGTTATTAGGGGTTTTAACGATTTTTTAGGGTTTAAAGAGAATTTAGTGTTCTTAGGGGTTTTCGGGATTTATAGTTGGTTTTGGATTTTAATATTTTACGGAGTTTTAATAAATTTTGGGTTTTTAAAGTATCATTAGGATTCCTAAGACTATTTTTAGGGATTTGGATGTTTTTATGGTTTTTTGGGGTTTTCATGTTGTTATAGGATTTTCGGTGGTTTTAGTGATTTTCAGGGGTTTTAAGGTTTTTTAATGTATTTTAGGGTTTTTAATTATTTTGATGCATATATTGTTATAGGGGATTCAAGGGATTTTAGTATTTTTAGAGTGTATTTGCGTGTTTAGTGGTTTTATAGGATATTTTTGGGTTTTTAGGGACATTTGGGTTTTTTGGGGTTCTAGGGGTTTTAGGGCCTTTTATGGAGTTTTATATCTATTAAGGGCGTTTTACAAATTTTTCATTCTCTATAGATTTTAAGGGATTTACAGTTTTCAATTGTTTTTGGTGTCTTGGGGTTTTTGGGGACATTAGTGGGTTTTTTGTTTTTAGGGATTTTATAGTTATGGGGTTTTTATGGTTTTCAGGGTTTTGGGGGATTTTATGGAGTTCTATTGGTTTCATTGGTTTTAACGATTTTACATTTTTTAAGATATTATGTGTTTTCATGTTTTTATATTTTTTAAAACAATTTTAGGGTTTTCAGGGATGTTAGTGATTTTTCATATTTTAGTTGGTTTTAGGGGATTTAAGGTTTATTGATTTGTTTAATGGTTTTAAGTATTTTAGAGCTATTTTAGGTTATTTTATATGTTTGTATTGTTTTTAGGGTTTTTCTGTTCTTTAGGTATTTAGGGTTTTACAAGGGTTATGGTTTTTTGGGGTTTAAGGTTATTAAGGTATTTATGGGTTTTAGGGGGTTTTTAGTGTTTAGCTTGTTTTTAATGTGTTTAAGGGTTTTCCGGAAATATTAATTTTTAAGGAAATTTAAGGTTTTACAAGATACATTGGGTCTCTTAGACGTTTTATTACATTTAGGTGTTTTTGGGTGTTTTTAGAATTTTTATGGATTTTAGGGTTTTTAGGGTTTATTAAAGGGGTTTTCTGTATTTATGGAATTAGGTTTTATTATTGAATCTTTGGGATTTAGTGATTTGTCAATTTTTTAGGGTTTTTGTGGGTTTCATATGGTATTAAACATATTTATGATTTTTAGTTCTTTTAATGGACATTAGGTATCCTATAGTTTTTAGAACATTTTGTGTTTTAGGATTCTTTTTAGGTTTTTCGGTTTATGAGTGTTTCATAGGGATCATTTAGAGGTTTTAGGGTTTTATGTTTCATTTAATTTTTTATGATTTTTAGATTTTTATGGGTTTTAGGGATTTATTGGTGTTTTATGAGCTGATATTGTTTTTATAGTATTTATGGGTTACGTGGGTTTTTGTAATTATTTTCATGATTAATTTTTTGTTTTTTTCTTGTTTTAGGTTTTTTTGGATTTTATGTGCTGCTACATATTTTTTTGGTTTTTTTGGGTTTTAGGGGTTTTTTAAGTTTCTTCAGTTTTTTAGTATTTTTATGATTTTTTGGGATTGATGGATTTTTTTGGTTCTTTATGGTTTCAAAATGGTTTAGGTTTATTTAGGGGGGTTGATAGATTTTAGGGTTTTTATGGTTTTTATTGGTTATACTAGATTTAAGGGGTTATTTGGGGTTATTAGGTGTTTAAGTAATTTCTATGTGACTTTTGGGGGTTTTAAGGTTTCTTTAGGATGTTTATGGGTTTTAGGGTATTTCAGGATGCTATGTCCATTTTGGGGTTTCTATGGTTTAGGTTACTATGGGACTTTTAGGTTCTTTTTTGATTTTTGGGTCATTTTATATTTTTAGTTTCTTTTTAGGATTTTAAATGTATTTAAGGTCATTTAGTATCTTTTAGGATTTGTAATGTTTTTAGTGTTTTATGGGCTTTTATAGTTTTAAATGGAATTATAGATTTTTACGGGTTCCATTGTTTTCTAGAGATTTTAGGGATTTTATGGATTTGTATGGATTTCATGGTTTTTGGGGGTTCAGGATTTTATGGTTTTCGTTGTTTTAGATTTCTATATTGTTTTATGGTATTTAAAGTTTTTAGAGGGGTTTCTGTTTTAACATGTTTTTAGGGATTTGATGGTCGTTATGGGTTTTTTTGGGTTTTTTGTTGGCTTCATTGGATTTTTTTTGTATATTCATGGATTTTTAGGGTGTTCTTAGTGTTTTTTAATTTATGGGTTTTTAGAGTTGTTAGTGTTATAAGGGGTTTTGGGTATTTTTAGAGAATTTTGAATTTTAGTGTTTCTAGGGTTTTGTTTTGTTTTGGGTGTTTTAGGGAACTATTTATTTTTAACGATTTATGTTATTTTAGTGTTTTAGTTGGAGTTTTTGGTTATATTTATGGTTACAATGGTTTTAGTAATTAATTAGTGGTTTTAATAATATTGATTCAATTTCATGTTTTTTGGGTTTTAGGATTTTAATGGATTTTTAGTGTTTTTAGGTTATAGAGATTTTATTGTTTTATGGTGTTTTAAGTTTTTTAGTTTTATTTAGTTTTTTAGGGTTTTGTGGTGTTTTTAGATTTTTCTCGGTTATATGGTTTAAGAGTTTTCTGAAATTATATGTTGTTGTGTATATCTGGTATTTTAATGATTGTTTAGGTTTTGAATGTTTTAAGGGTTTTTGAGTATGTTCTAGGTCTTTTGGGTCTTTACATGATATTTATGCTTTCTAGTAGTTTTAAGGGGTTTTAGGGGCTTTAGTAGATTTTTTTATTTTATAGTTTTTAATGGTTTTTTATGTTTTTTGTGATTTTTAGTTTGTAGGGTCTTAGGATTTTTAGGGGTTTTTTATTTTATTTTTTTGTATTGTTTTTATGTTTTTATCCATATTATGGGATTTTGGGTTTTTATAGGGAATTATAGATTTTTGAAGTATTGGGGATTTTGGTTTTAGGGTATTAAGGGATTTTAGTGTTTTTATTTGGTTTAAGGGTCTTTAAAGGCTTGGTTGGGGGGTTATGTGGTTTTATAATATTCGGTAATCTATGTCTTCTATGGTTTTTGGGACTTTTGGATTTTATAGGGTTTTAGATTTTTTTAGGATTTTGGGTGATTTATGATATATATGGTTATTTAGGTTCTATTCATTATTTTTATGGGTTTAGGTACTTTTTGGGTTTTACTAATGTTTTTATAAACTCTTAGGGTTTTAGGGTTCTCTAATATCATTGGGGTTTTTAGTGTTTTTGGTATATTTTATGTATATTATTATTTTTAGGGGAATCTATGGGCTTTAGGGTTTTAGGTTATTTTGTGGTTTTGTGGATTATTAGTGTTTTTTGTGTTTTTAGATACTTTAGGGGGTCGAAGGGGTTTTAGGGTTTTTTCAGTTTTAGGGTTTTAGAGTTTATAAGGGTTATAAGATTTTTATGTTCTTTAGGGATTTATTGGTGTTTAGAGTTAATTTAGTTTTTCGTGAAATTATAATCATTTTTGGAATTTAGACTTCTTTTTAGTTTTTTTGAATTTTTAACATTTTCTTCTATTATATGGATTTAGTGTTTTGAAGGGTTCTTTAGGATGTTTGGGGTTTTAGGGGTTTTGCAATTTTTCGGGATTTATGGTTTTAAGGGTTGTGTGTGTTTTAGTTATGTAGGAGTCTTAGAGTCTTACAATGTTTTTATGTTTTTTTATGTTTTTAGTGAATTTAGTTGTTTTTAATGTTTTTAAGGGTCTTATGGGTTTATGTTATTTTGGTGTTTAATGGGTTTGAGTGTTTTTTTGGGGTTCTGAGGATTTTAGGATTTTTGTTGTTTTTAGGTTTCTTAGGAATTTCTAGGTCTTTTATAGTTATTTAATGTTATAATGGTCATTAGGGTGTTTTATATTTTTAGGGTATTTTAGTATCATTTTATTGGGTTTTAGGATTTTTAGGATGATTATTGGTTTTTAGGGCCCTTAAGGGGTCTTATTAGGTTTTAGGGTCTTTTCGAGGTTTTATGGTTTTTAGGGTCTTTCAGGGATTTTATGTTCTTTACACATTTCTAGGGTCTACTAGGGTTTCATGGTTTTGAAGGTCATTTGGGGGATTTTATGTTTTTTTGGATTTTTGGTTTTTATGCATTTTTGGATTGTTTTATGCGGTTTTAACATTTTTAGATTTTTTACAGATTTTTGGGTGTTTTGGAGATTTTTTGTTTTTAAGGGATTTAGGGATTTCAGGTTTTTTGCATGATTTTATGTAATTTATATTTATGTATGGTGTTTTTATTGGATTTTATAGGATTTTCATGGATTTTTAGTGGTTTTATGGTTTTTGGGTTAGTTGTGTCTTTTTTTGATTTTTATTAATTTTAATGGTGTTAGGCATTTTATGATATGTAGGGTATTTAAGGTTTTTAAGGTATTAGGGGGTTTAATGCCCTTTATGTTATATTTTAGGGTTTTAGGGTCATATTTGATTTTATGTTTTTTTTGTATTTTTTGGGTTTTAAATATTTTTATGGTTTTATGGGTTATACTTTTTTATGGTTTTATGGACATTATGATGTTTTACTGGATTTAGGGTTTTTAGGGT
This sequence comes from Viscum album, assembly GCA_963277665.1. NCBI lineage: Eukaryota > Viridiplantae > Streptophyta > Magnoliopsida > Santalales > Viscaceae > Viscum > Viscum album. Next base: position 1,692,280,089 of record OY728120.1, read on the forward strand.
CATTTATAGTTTTTAGTGTTTTTAAGATTTTTTGTGACTTTTATGTTTTTAAATGTTTTTAGGTTTGTAGATTTTTTTGGATGATATATGTTTTTTTGGATTTTGGATTTTCGATCTTATGACGGTTCTGTTGATGTATCCCCCCTTGAATTTTGTGAGTTTTCATGATGTGGTTAAGTGGTCTACCCCATTTTTTATTTTTGTTGTTTTTTTCTATTAGTCATAGTTTATGTATGTTTTCATTGTCATTTTATTATTAGTTTGCAGGAGGGGTTTAATTTCTCTCACTGGTGATGTTGAGATGATGCATAGACAAACAAGATGTAGTGGTTTTTATGGTTTCTTTATTGTTCAGTGTAATTTCAGTGTTGTCATTTCTGGTGTACATTCCATAATGATGGTCTATTCCAATCGAGGACTCTAGTGAAGGATCGCCTGTGGTGTTTTTGATAGATATGGAATGTTTCATATTTTTGGTCTCACCCCTTTAGTTGTCAATTCAGTTCCCACTTAACCAAAATGTGGTGTTATTTAAAATAATAAAATCATTATTTTGATGGTTTTCGTAGTGTTTTAAGGTTTTCTTAGGACTTTTATTTGTTTTTGGTGATTTATTTTATTTAGCTTATTAGAATTTTTAAGGGTTTATGGATTTTAGGATATTCGTTAGGATTTTATGGGATTTTGGTTTTCTAAGGGTTTTTAGGGTTTTAAAGTGTCTTCAGGTTTTTGAGGGATTTTAATATTTTTTATGCTTTTAATAAGTTTTTATAAATTTTTGGGGTTTTATATTCTTTTAAATTTTCTTTTATGTTTTTATGGGTTTCTAGTGTTGTTTTATAGTTTTTAGGGTTCATGGTTTATGGTGTACTGTATTGTGATTTTGGTGTACGGTATATTGATTATGGTGTAGGGTTAAGAGATTATTGTGTTGGGTATAGGGGTTAGAGTGTAGGTTTTAGTGATTATGTTTAAGGTATAAAGTTTTGGTTGTTGGGTATAGGATTTATTGACCACAGTGTAGGGTTTAGGTTTTTTAAACGTTTTATGGTTTTATGTTTCTTATAGTGTTATAAAATTGTAAGGGTTTTTTTGTTTTTCGGGTTGTTTTGGGGGAGTTTTTTCAAGCTTAAGGTTTTTTGGGTTTATATGGTTTTAGGTATTTTTACTGTTTTCAGTGTTCAATGTGATTTTAGTTTTTTAGGGGTTTTTGTGAATTTTAGGGTCTTATTAGGTTTTATGGTTTTCTAGGGTTCTTAGTGGTTTAATGGGTTTTAGGGATTTTAGGGCCTTTAGGGGAGATTATAGTGTTAGAGAATGTTATGGTTTTTTGCGGTTTTAAGGGACTTTTTTTGAATTTTTTCTTTTTTGTTTTATAGTGATTTTAGGGGCTTTATTATTTTATGTTTTTATAGGATTAGAATTTATGAGGATTTATAGGGTTTTCAGGGGTTTGGGATTTTAAAGGGTTTTAGTGGTGTTTTTTGGGGGGTTTTAGTGGTTTTACTTTTTTCTCACTATTTTTTGGGTTTTTCTATGGTGTTTTGGATTTTTATTATTTTAATGTGTCTTAATTATTTTTAGGTTTTTTATTTTCTAGTTGTTTTTTTGGTATTATTGTAATTCTAAGGTTTTAAGTGTTTTGCAGTTTTGTTATTTTAGGATTATTATTTTCTATTATGTTTTTAATTATTTTGTGAGGTTTTAAAAGATTTTTTTACAAGTTTAAGGGTGTTTTAGTGCATTTTATGTGTTTTTATGGTTTAGGGATTATTAGGTTTTAAGGGGGTTGGTGAGTGTTCTTAGTGTTTTAGTTTATTTTTTGGTTTTTTGTGTTTAATGTATTTTTTAGTCTACTTAATGGATTACTAGTTTTTTACGGGGTTTAGGATTTTTTAGGGTTTTTACGGATTTTAGGTATTTATCTACTTTAGGTATTTTCATGATTTTTTGTTTTTATTGTTTAATTGTTTTTAGGGGGTTTTAGGGTTATATGGGTTTAGGGGTATTTAGTGTTTTTAGGGTTTTAGGGGTCTTACGGGTTTTGGGATTCTTACAGGATTCTTAGGGTATTACAGTTTTTAGGTTTTCACAGGATCCTTTGGGTTTTTATGCATTTTTGGTTTTTTGTGTTTTAGTGTTTTTAGAGCATTTATGAGTTTTAGGAGTTTTTATAGTTTCTTACGGGTTTAGGTTATTTATGTTTTATTGGTCTTAAATTTATTTGGGTTTGTGGCCTTTAGGATTTTGTAGTTTTTCTTAGGTTTTAATGTTTTAGAGATTTTTTAGGGGTTTTTAGGGGGATTAATTATTTATTATGGTTTGGTGATTTTTTGGTGTTTTTTGGTTTTTTGGGGTATAGGGTTATTACACAATTTTATAGTTTTGATGGGTGTTTGTTTTTTGTTGAGGTTTTAGTGATTTTTAGGGGATTAGTGGAATTTTAGGGGGTTTAGATTTTTATATTTATAGGGGGTTTTATTTTTTTATGGTTATTTGAGGTTTGACTAATTATTTTATTGTCTAATGGTTTTTATGGTTTTAATGGTTTAGGGTATTTTATAGATTTTATGGGTTTTATGGCTTTTAGGTTTATTTATATTTTTAGTTTTTTTGTATCTTTTTAGGGGTTCTTAGATTTTGCAGGTATTTTAATGTATTTAGTGTAGGGGGTTAAGGTTTTTATGGGTTTTAAGTGGTTTTAGTGGTTTTTTAGCGTATTAGTATTTTTTTGAATTTTTAGTCTTTTTAAGTGATTTAAGAGAGATTTAGGGATTTATGGGGTTTTATTGTTTTTAAGGGTTTTTATGTTTTTTTGGATTTTTAGGGTTTTTAAGTGTTCTATTGGGTTTTTTAGTGTTTTTTGGGTCTACTGGGTTTTAAGGGGTTTAGTGTTTTTAGGGAATTAAGGGATTTTAGTTTTTGATGCATTTTGAAGGACATTCAAGTTTTTCAGAGTAGGGGTTTTTAGGATTTTTATTGTCTTTTAATGGCTTCTAGGGGTTTTAGGGTCTTTTAGGGTTTTATGGGTTTTTAGGGGTTTTAATGTATTTTAGGTTTTATTATATAATTATGGATTCTGTGGGTATTTTTATGTATTTAAGGTTTCTAATGTCCTTTAGGGTTTTATCAGTTTAGATCAATCTTGGGATTTAGGGTAGTTTTGGGTTTTGGGGGTTTTTAGGTTATTTTTTGTTTTTAGGGTCTTTTTTTGTTTTAGGATATATTATATTTTAAAGGGGTAATATTGGTTTAGGGTTCTTTGGTTTTTAGGGGTTTTTTTGTGTTTAAATAGGGTTGTTTTGTGATTATAGGGTTTTAGACTCTTCAGGGTTTTAGGGGATTTATGGGTTTACGGGGGTTTGGGTGTTACTATTTATTTTTAATTTTATTTATAGATTTTTGGGTCTTAGGTTCTTTTAAGGGTTTTAAAAATCATTAATATTTTTAGGGTTTTTAGTGTTTTGGGTTTTTATGGAATTTAGTTTTTTAATTGGTATTTTAGGGGGTGTAAAAGGTTTTTATTGTTTTTGATGTTTTTTATGATTTTAAGGTATTTTTACGGTGTTTAAGGGTTTTAGGGTTTCTTAATGGGTTTTGGTGTTTTTTATATTTTAATTGCTTCATTATTTTTAGGGATTTTAAGTAGTTTAAGTGTTTTTATTAGTTTTTAGGTTCTTTAGGGTTTTGTGTGGTTTATGGTTTTACGGTTGGTAGGTTTTAATGGGGTTTGTGGATTTCCATGATTTTTTTCGGTTTGGAGAGTTATTAGTTGTTTATGGAGTCTTGTGTGTTAGAGGTTATAGGGTTTTTAATGTTCTTAGAGGTTTAATTTTTTTAATATTTTTTAATGTTTTTAGGAAATTATATAGTTTATAGTGTTTTTAAGGGTTTGATTGTCTTAAGGTCTTTTTAAGGACTTTTTGGGGTGTTGGGATTTTTTATTGTTTTCTAGTATTTTAATGGGATTTTAGTGTCTTTTTGGAATATAATATGTTTTTTAGGGTATTGTTCATTTTTTGGGTTCTAATGACTTTTATGGACATAAATGTGTTTCTAGGGACATTTACGGTGATTTAGGCTTTTTTGGGTTTTTAGTTTTTATTAGGGTTTTAGGGTTTTTAATGTATTTTTGGGGTATTTAAGATTTTTAGGATAATAATTTTTTTTCAATTTAGGGTTTTGATTTGGTTTTTTTGGTCGTTAGGGTTTTTATGTTCTAGGTGATGGAGGTGTTTTTTGGTTTTCTTAGGGGTTTATTGCATTTTGGGTTCTTGGGCAGTTTAGGGGTTGTCGGAATTTTAGTGGGTTTTAGGGTTTTTTATGGGGTTTGAGGGGTGGTGTTTGTAGTTATTAGTTTTTTGAGGTGTTTTAATGATTTTAGTGTTTCTTATGGTTATTTTGGTTATTTGAGATTATATGGTTTTATTGATTTTAGGGGTTTAATGGATTTAAGTCTATTTGTTTTTACGGGTTTGGGTATTTTTTGTGTTAAAGGGTATATAAGTATTTCTTTTGTATTTTATTTGTTTTCAATTTTTTGGGGGTTTATAGGAATTTTATTCTTTTTTGGGTATTAATTATTTTTATGGGGTTATATGGTTTTTATAGTTTTATGTATTTTTTCTGGTTTTATGGGGTTTTAGGGTCTTTTAAGGATTTATTTGTTATTTAGGGTCTCTTAGGGTTATATTGGTTTTTTTGTATTTAAGGGTTTATAGTGTTTCATGGATTTTTAGAGGTTTTCATGATTTTTATTGGATTTTATGGGATTATATAGTATTTCGGGTTTATATGGGTATCGTTTTTTTACGGTTCTATGATGAGTTATAGGGTTCTATTAGGAGTTTATGGTTTTTTGGGTTTTTAAGGATTTAAATGTTTATTAGTATATTTAAAGTTTTTAGATGATTTTTTTAATTTTATTATATTGTAAGATAATTTTTTGGGGGTTTGGGGGTTTTTAGGTTTTATTAGGGTTTTAATGATTTTTATAGTTTTGACAGATTTTATGGTTCTTAGTGAATTTTTTTATTTTTATGGAATTGTTTTTTTATATTATTTATATTTTTATTGTTTTTTTTTGTTTCTAAGAATTAATTTTAGCTTTTAGGGTTTCCTAGGGTTCATATTGTTTCGAGTTATTTAGGTGTTACAATGATTTTTAGTGGATTTTAGGGATTTTTTGATTTTTTACGGATTTTAGGATTTTACACCTTTTATGGGGTTTTAGTGTTTTAGGGTTTTGAGTGATTTATTTGATTTTGTTTTGGGGTTTTGAGGATTTTTAAGTCGTTTTTATTTTTTTAGGGATCACAAATTAAGGTGTAGTGTATAGGGAATACGGTTCCCAGTATATGGATTTTGGTGTATGGTATAGATTTTAGGGTGTAGGATATAGGGTTTATGGGTTATCATTTTGAATTTAGCGTCTAAAATAAATTTTTTAAGTTTTATGTTTTAGGGGTTATCATTAAGGGTTTAGGGTTTAGGGTTTTAGGGTTTTTAAATAATTTAGTTTTTTTGGGTTTTTTGGGGGTTTTATTTTTCATTAGCATTTTAGGAGTTTTAGGGTTATTTAGTTTTTAGGATTTCTATGGTGTTTTAGTGTTTTTATGGTGCTAAGGTTTTTAGGGCCTTTTAGCTGTTTTATTGTGTTTTTATTTCATTTTAATGTTTTTGGGTTTTTTGTGGTTCTAGTCATTTTAATTCATTTTAGGGGTTTTATGGATTTTAGGGGATCTATGATTTTAAAGGTAATACGGGGTTTATAACGATTTTAGGCAGTTTTAGCATTTTTTGGTTTTTAGGGATTTTTGGGATGTAAATTTTTTAATGTATTCAGTGGTTTTATGGTTTTTGGGCCATTTGGTGTTTTGTGGGGTGTTTATGGTTTTAGTGTTTCTTAGGGTTTTAGTATTTTATCAGGGATTTCAGTTTTTTTCAACATTTTTAGTATTTTTTTTGGTTTTAGGTTTTTTATGGATTATAAGTATTTCGAGGGGTTTTTTGTTTTTAGTGGTTTTCATCAGTATTGTGTTTTTTATGGTTTTAGATTCATTAGATTTGTTAGAGTATTTTTTGTATATTTGGGTTTTTAGGTTTTTAATGTTTTTTGGGGGAATAATTAGTTTTTAGGTGGTTTATTTGAGGTTTTAGTTTTTTAGTGTTTTTTATGATTTTAGGTGTTTTGAGTCCTTATGGGGGTTTTAGTTTACTTTTTTGGGTTTTATAGTATTTCATTTTTTAGTGTTTTTAGGATTTTTTAGTGTTATTTTGGTATTTTATGGTTCTTATTATTTTCATGATTTTAAGGGTCTTTAGGGGGTATATGGATTTTTTTTTGCATTTTTTGGTTTTCTAGTGTCTTTTTGGGTTCATTATGGTTTTTAGGGGGTTTTATTTTTTATATTTTTTAAAGGGTTATTAGTGTTTTTTGGTCTTATATGTGTTTCTTGTTTCTTTAATTTTTTATGTGTTTTTAGGTGTTTTAGGGTTTTCTATTGGGTTTTATTGTATTATGGGAAAAGAAGGCGTGGGCCAAGAGGAGAGCATGATGCCTCAATTTATAAAAAAGAAAAAGTACAAAACATTACAGGGGGAACTTGTACATTCCGGTGTGGGTAGTTCCCTTCATGTCAGAGGCTACATGAGACGTGCAAAAAGAAGGAGCAATGAATGACCACCATGAGCAGCATTCTTCAATAGCCATCTTGGATAGAACATCAACCACTATATTGACATCCCTATTTGCATGAGTGATCTTGAGACAAGGTTCTTGGATAGGCTAAGGCATTCAATCCATTAGGGTAGAATCCGCCATGGAACATTCTTTGTGTTTTGGCAGAGAGCCTCCACTGCAAGCATCAAATCTGATTCGATCCATAGATGCATCCACCCAAATTGATTTGCAAAATGAATAGCCTTGATAATAGACCAAACATAAGCCTCATAAGCACATCCATTGTCAATGAAATGATAGAAAATACCCTTGACAAAACCTCGATAAGTACGAAAAACACCACCCCAACCTGATGGAACTGGTGAGCCTGCTGTCGTACCGTCAACATTAACTTTGATCCATGACGGGATTGGTGGCATCCATCTAATATCCCAAAGCTTTGTAGGTTATTTTACGGTGTTTTAGCGTATTTAATATATTTTAGGGATTTTTATGCTCATTAGGGTCTTTTAGGGGGTTATGGTCATTAAGTGGTTTTAGGGTCCTTTAGTTTCATTAGGGGATCAGTGGGGTTTCAGGTATCTTAGGTTTATAAGGGGTTATAGGGTCCTATTGTGATTTTAAAACTTTATTTTTTTATAGGTTTTAGGATTTTTATAGGTTTTTTAGGATTATTTTTAAATTTTTGAGTATTTAGGGATTTATAGTTTTAATGTTTTTAGGGATATAGGGGTTATTATAGTAGTTAATAATTTTTTGTTCATTATGGTTTTAGGGTATTTTAAACGTTTTTAGGGTATTTTAGAATTTCATAAGGATTTAATGGTTTTTTGGGTTTTATTTTGTTATATTTTTTTGTATTTGTTTATCATTTTATGGATTTTAGGATTCTAGAACGGTTTATTGGGTGTTTAAAGGGTTTTAAAGGTTTTTTGTGCTTTTAGAATGTTATGGGGAATATTGGTTTTTATACTATTGTATGGAATTTCAGGGATTTGTTTGGGTTTTTAGGATTTTCTAAGAGATTTAGTGGTCTTTATGGTTTATTGGTTTTTAGGGTTTTTTTTAAATTTTCAGAATTTTTGTGATTTTCATTTTTTATTATGTTTTTTAGAGTTTTAATGATTTTTTCCGTTTTTTTTGGGTTTTATGGTTTTTAGGTGTTTTAGTGTTTTTTATGGTTTTAGTGGGTTTTTATGTTTTTATGGTTTTATTGGGTTTTAGGTTATTTTTGTTTGTTTTCTGATTTTTTTTTGGTTTTAGTCGATGTTTAGGGGTTATAGGGAATGTTATTTTTTTATAGAGATTTTATGAATTTTGGGTCTAATTATATCATTTATGGCTTTTCATGTTTTTACAGGGATTTTTAATGGATTTTTGTATTTTATTTTTATTTTTTCGGTTTCTTCATGTTTTTTGGGTCATTATATATTTGAGTAGTTTTGGGGAATATAGGAAATTTTATGTGTTTTTATTGTTATTAGGGGTTTTATGGTTTTTAGGGTTTTATGGATTTTTGGTGTTTTGAAAGATATTAATTGTATGTACGGGTTTAATGGTTTTAAGGGTTTTTAGGATTTTTTAACATTTTTATATTTTTTGGGGGCTAAATGGTTTTTCCTGTTTTTGGGTTTATATGGTTTTTTAGTTTTTTACCCTTGTTTTTTATTTTTTTTTTCATTTTAATACATTTTTAGTATTTTTAGGAATATTTATGGTTTTCTGAGGTTTTTTAGATCTTTTGGATTTTAAGGGTTTTTAGTTATTTTTTGTGACATTTATTTGATTTGGGGGGGGGGGGGTTATTGGTTTAATATATTAAAATAAAAATATATTTTTATGGGGTTTTAAGTTATATTAATTTTTTATGGTCGTTTAGGTAGTTTTAAGGGTTTTAGGGTATTTTGTGGTTATTAAGGATTTTAGGATTTTTATGGTTTCTAGTCTCTTCGGGTCTTTTAAGAAGTTTTTCGGGTTTTAGGGTATTTTTGGTGTTAGGGATTTTTTTTGATATTTGGGTTTTCTATGGGTTTTATGGTTTTTGTTTTTTTATGTGGCTTCTAGGGTTTTATGGAAATTTAGGTTATTGGAGTTCAAAGGGTATTTTTACGGTTTTAGGGGTTTTAGGATTTTTTGGGGTTTTTGGAATTTTTGGGTTTCTAGGGGCTATAGGGGTTTTAGTATTTTTATTTTTTTGGGGATTATATTTTTCTTTTATTAATTTCAGTGTTTTAGTGTTATTGTAGGGTTTTGATGGTTTTAAAGGGATTTATGGTTTTTATGGACTTTAGTGGTTTTGTAGGGTTTTTTAAGTTTTTGTGGGATTTTGGGTATTTTAGGGTTTTGTAGGGTTTTGTAGGGTAAATAAATTATTAGTATTTTCAGGGGTCTGAAGGGTTGTTATATGTTTGTTGGGTATTTATAATTTTTTAGGATATAGTTGGACTTTTTGGGGTTTTAGGATTTATAGGGGGTTTAGGGTTATTTATGGGATATATGTTTTTTTAGTGTTTTAGGGACTTTTTAGTGCCGTTGGGGTTTTTAGGGTTTGGTATATTTTAGGAGTTTAGAATCTTTTTGATTTATTATGTTTTTTGGTGTCCTTTATGTTTTTTAGGATCCTTTGGGGTTTTAGAGGATTTAGGGGCTTTGACGGCTCTTTTTTAGTATTACGGTATTTTATGTCTTATTAGGGTATTAGAATTTATATGGATTTAAGGTCATTTTTAATTATTGGTGTTTTACGGTTTTTATGAATTTTAGGAATTTTTAAGGCTTTTAATTGGTATATGGGTTTTAGAAATTATATGGTTTTAATTTTCTTGGGGATTTTTTTGGGTTTTAGGCGATTCACGGTTTTTAGGGAAATTTTACATGGTTTCAGCTATTAATGGAGTTTTTTAGTTTATAGAGTATAACTTGTTTTAGATTCCATAAGTGTTTCTTGGGTTTCTTAGGGTCTTTTAGTGTTTTATTGGTCTATTATTGTCTTTTTAGGGTTTTAATGGTTTTTATTGTTTTTAGGGTTTTAATTTATTCTTTTGGGTTTGAAGGTTATTAGGGACGGTATTGGGTTTCATGTTTTCAATGGGTTTTAGGGATTTTTTCTTGTTTTTAGACATTTTTGGTATTTTTGGTGTGTAAGGACATTGAGGGATTAAAAATAGTGTTTTATGGGTTTTTATTATTATTTCAAAGGGATTTTTAGGTTTTTTAGGGTTTTGAGGGTGTTTTATGTTTTTATGGTTATTTTGGGTTTTAGGACACACATGGCGTGTTCAAGAGTTTTTGTATATTTGTTTGGGCTTTGAGTGGTTTTTTGATTTTTTGGGGTTTTAGGGGTTATTAGGGATTTTACTGTATTTATGATTTTATTATTTTTACGGTCTATAATGTTAGGTAGGTTTTTTAGAGTTTTGAGGGACATAATGGTTTTTAGGGTTTTAAGGGATTTTTAGTTTTAGTAGGGTTTGGGGTTTTATAGGGTGTTTGAATATTTTTTAATTAAAATTTTTACTATTTTATGTATTTCTAGTGTATTCATTGTTTTTAGAGTGTTTTATTGGTTTTAGAGTATTTTTGGGTTTTAGTGTTGTTATAGATTAATACGGTTTGGGGGATAGATGTTGTTATGATTTTTAGTTCCTTTGTGGGTTTTTTGTCTAATGTCTTTTAGGGTATTTTTAGGGTTTTTGGGGAATATTAGTAAGTTTAGGGCATTTGTAGTCCTTCTTGTTTTTAGATTCTTCTTGTGTTTTCAGGGTATTTTATGTCCTCTTACGTTATAATAATGGGTTATAGGATCTCTTATTGGATTTTGGTGTGTTGTAGTATTTTTCTGTTTGAATGGTTTTTTGGAGTTATGGGGTGTTTCAAGGGTCTTTAGGGTTGTTTTGGATTTTATGGTATTAGGATTGTTTAGGGGGTCTTGTTGTTCTAGGGAATTTAAGTGGTTTTTTTGTCTCTATTAGGGGTTTTGAGGTTTTATGTGTTGTTATGGTTTTATGTTTTTTTGTGTTTTAGGGTTGTTAGAGTTTTTTAGGGTTTAAGGTTTTTTAATGTTTTTGTTGGGATTTATTGACTTATGGTCCATGAAGGTATTTAATATTCCTTATAGATTTTATGGGGGTTTTAGTTTTTTCAGTTTTTGAATAATTTGGGGTTTTAAAAGTACGTAGGGGTTTCAAGGTTTTTAAATTTTTTAATATATTTTTATGGTTTCTATGTATTTCTAGATTTTAGGTATTTTATTAAACTTTTAAGGTTATTTTTGTTTTTTAGGTTTTCATCGATTTTTAAGGATTTAGGTTGTTTTATGGTTTTTATAAATTTTAGAAGAAATTTTTGGGTTTTTAGGTGTTTTTGGATTTTTATAGTGTTTATGGTTTTTTTGTGTTTTATGGTTTTTCTAGATTGTTTTAGTTTTCTATTTTTTAGGTTCTTTTTCACATTTTTGTGTTTTTAGAGATTTTAGTGGTTTTAGTGGTTTTTACGGTATTTAGAAGTTTAAAGGATTTAGGGGTTTTGATAGAAATTTATCGTTTTCAGATTTTTAGAGTTTTTTAGGGTTTTGTGTACTTTTGGTTTATTGTTTTCTATTTTGGGTTTTATAGGTTTTTATGGTTTTTTATGGTTTAGAGTTTTCATGTATTTTAGGGGTTTTGGAGTTTTTATTTTTTCAAGGGTTACAGTATTTAGGGTATTTAGAGGTTTTAAGGGATTCACGAGGTTTTCAAGGTTTTAGGTTATTTAGAGACATTTTGTACGGGGGGGGGGGGGGGTTGGGTGATTTAGGTATTTTCTACATTTTACTATTTTTCGTGGTTTACTGTTTTTTATTATATTTAATTCTTTGGAGGGTTTTTAGGGGTGTTGGGGATTTTGGGAGTCTCAGAGTTTAATAGGGTTTTAGTTTCTTCTATGTTTTTTTATTTTGAGGGGTGTTATGTGTTTTGATATTTTCAATGGGGTTTAAGGAATTTTGGGTTATATAGTTTTTAGGAATTTTGGGGGATTTTGTGTTTTAAGGTATATTTAGGGTTTTAAGTGTCTACTAAGGTTCTAGTATATTTTTCTGTTTTAACAAATTTGATGGATTTTCATGGATTTTGGGTTTTTTATTTTTTTTCATTGTTTTTTTGTTATGATAAGTTTTTTAACATTTATTTTGGTATTTATGTCTTTAGTGTTAAGTTATATGTTTTGGAGTTATTTTACCATTTTAGCCTTTTTGAGTTTTTTTACAGATTTGTAGGTTCTTTGGGATTTTTCGGGTTTTTTAGTATTTTTTTTTGGTTTTTAATGAATTTTAAGTGTTCTTATAGTATTTATTGTTTATTATGGTTTACAAGAGTTTAGGGTGGGTGGTTTTTTTGATTTTGAAATTCTATTCTTATGTAATTTTATGTATTTTAGTGTTTTGGAATTTTTAAAGTTTTGGAGCATTATAGAGTTTTCAGTGCTTTGGGTTTTTTTACAATTTTTATAGTTTTAATGAAATTTTATGGGTTTTATGGGTTCATATTGTTTTTATGGATTTTATGGTTATAAATACTTTTCTATTATTTTAATGATTTTAGGATTTTTATTTATTTTTAGGGTCAGATGGTATTTAGGGGGTCTTATTGTTGGTTTATGATTTTAGGTTTTAGTGTATAGGGTGTATGGTAATGGGTTTAAGGAGAAGGGTATAGGAAATAGGTTGTAGGGTAGAGAGTATAGGGTGTAGGTATTGGGTATAAGGTTTAGTTTATAGGGTTTAGGGTGTTGGGTATAAGGTATATGGTGTTTGGATTCTGTTTTAGGGTGTAGGATATAGCATTAATGGTAGTGGTATTAATGTTTAGCATATGTGGTATAGTGTTTATGTTTTAGGGTTTATGTTTTAGGGTGTTGGGTATATGGTTCAAGGTGTATGGTTTTGCGTATTTGATATAGGGTATAAGATTTAGGGTAGAGGGTTTTGGATTTATGGTATATGGTTAAGGCTATAGGGTATATGGTTCAAGGTGTATGGTTTCGTGTTTATGATATATGTAAAAGGGTTTAGGGTACATGGTTTTAGATTTATGGTATAGGATTTAGGGTTTAGGGTTTATAGTATATGGTTTAGGGTTTGGTTGTAAGGATTAGAGTATAGGGTGGAGGGTATAAGGATCATGGTGTAAGGTTTAGGGTATAGGGTTTAGGGTATAGGGTTTATGTTTTCTTTTTAATGGTATGTAGTATAAGGTGTAGGGTATAGTGTTTTGCGTATAGGGTTTAGCGTTTAAGGTGTAAGGTTTTGGATTTAAAGTTTATGGTATATGGTCTATTATGTAATGTTAATAGTTAGGGGTTCTAGATTAGGGATTTAGAGATTAGGGGTTAGAGGATAGGGTTAGGGTTTAGGTTTTAAGCTTTATAGTTTAGGTTTTAGTGTTTCAGGTTTTTGGTTTTTGGTTTTTGGTTTATGTTTAAGGTTTAGTATACAGGGATTATGATGTAGTTTTGGGGGTTTAGGGTTTGGGTTTGGAGACTATGGTATAAATTGTGGGGTTTTGGGTGTAGGGTTTTGGTTTTGGGTGTATGTTATAAGGTTTAGAGTGTATGATATTGGGGTTATAGTACAATGTTTAGGGTTTAGGGTGTAGGTTATAGGTTTTAGGGTTTTGGGTTTTGGGTTTAGTGTTTTGACTATAGGGTTTTGGGCTTATATTTTAGGGTAGAGGGTTTAGGGTGTTGGGTAATGGTTTTATTGTGTAGTGTATAGGGTTTATGTTGTAGAGTTTATGGATTACGTTGTAGGTTGTAGGGTTTATGGTTTAGGGTTTAGGGTGTAGGATATAGGTTTTGGAGTGTATTGATTGGGGTTTAAGAAGTAGGGTATAAGTTTTTGGGTTTAATGTGTCAGGAATATGGTTTAGTGTGTAGGGTATAATGTTTATAGTGTTGGGTATAGGGTTTATGGTGTAGGGTATAAGTTTAAGGGTACATGGAACATGGTTTGGATGTAGGGTTTTTGATTTATTTTATAGTGTATGGTTTTTAGAGTGTAGTATTTAGTGTTTTTTCTATAGGGTTTGGGGTTTATAGTGTATTGTTTAGTGTGTAGGGTGTAGGTTATAACATACATGGCATATGGTTTATTTTAGGGTTTAGGGTCTAGGATTTAAGGTGTAGGGTTAGGCTGTATGTTATTTGGTTTTTGGTGTAGGCTTTACGATATATTGTTTACGATATAGGGTTTACGGAATTTCAGTGTTGTTATGGGGTTTTATGGTCTAAATTTATTTTTAGGAACTTTTATGGATTTTTAATTTGTTTGTTATTTTAGTATTTTTAGGGAATTTTAGGGTTTTTATGGTTGTTTTTATGGGCTTTATTGTTTTAAGGATTTCTGTGGTTTTTAGGGTTCCGTTGTAATTATGGGATTCAAAGGTTTTTTTATAGTTTTTATAGTTTTTAGGTTTTTATGGAATCTTATGAGATTATACAGTTTTTATGTATTTAAGTGGCTACCAGTATTTAATGTTTCTATGAGTTTTAGATAATTTATTATTTTTAGAGGTTTTTAGTGTTTTATGAGATTTAATGGTATTAATTGTTTCTTAAATAAATAGAGACAATAACATTTTTGGTTATTTAAGAGGTTTTGAGGGTTATAGTGATTTAAGGGGATTAAGATATTTTTGGGTTTTTAGTGTTTTATTTAGTTTGTAGGATTTTAAGGTTTTTGTGTTTTTAGGTGTTTTATGGGTTTTAGGGATCTATTATGGTATTTTTGAATTTTATAATTTCTATTGGTTATAATGTTTTCATTGGTATCTTGGGGATTTATGGGTTTTACAAGTATTTAGGAATTCTTTGGTTTTTTTGGGTTTTGGGGTTTCGAAAGTTTTTAGATCATTATATTGGTATATATGTTCATTATGATAATATGGGTTTTAGGGTTTTTATGGTTAACAGGGATTTTGAGGTGTTTTATGTTTTCTAGGTTTTTACTCTGTTTTAGGGTTTTTATAATTTTTTTTGGGAGTTTATGGGGTTTATGGAATTTATGGGTTTTAGAGTCTTTTAAGGTTTTTAGTGATTTTTGGTGTTTAGGGGTTTTGGGATTTTAGAGGACTTTTAAATAAAATTATAGTTTTTAAGGTCTTTTAGTGGTTTTGATTTTATATGTCATTTCAGGATTTTAAAATTTTTATTGTATTTTATGTTTTTAGAGGGTTTTAGGGATTATCTGATATTTGTAGGTGTTCACTGTGGGTTTTGGGTGGTTTATGTGTTTTTAGTCTAATTAGGGGTTCTACGTATTTTAGGGGGTATTGATTTTCCGGGTTTTTTAGGTTTTAAATAATTTTATGTTTTTTTGGAGTTTTTATGTTTTTTTGGGTTATTATTGTTATTCAAATTTTTATGGGTTTAATGAGTTTTTTTATTATATATTGTTTTAAGTGTTTTCATTTATTTATAGTTCACATGGTTTTTTCAGGAATTTTATGGGTTTCAATGATTTTAGGGGTTTTAGGTGTATTTTGGGATGTATGGGGTTTTAGTTTCTTTTTAGTGTATTTAGGGGTTCTTAGGATATTTTTAGTTATTAGGTATTTTTGGAGATTTGGGGACTTTTATGGTATTTTTGGATTTTTTTTATATTAGTATTTATATGGTTTTATGTGTTTTTTCGATGTTTAGGGATTTTGGTTTTCTTTTTGGTTTTGGGCTTTTTAGGGGTTTTTAGGGATTTTGGGGTATTTATGGTTCTTCAGGATTTAGTTTTTTTGGGCTAGGTTTGGAATTTTATTGTTAGTTTTTGGTTTTAGGGTTCTTTTATGGGCTTTAATGGTTTTTATTGTTTTTGTAGGGTTTGAAGAGTTTCATTAGGGATTTGAAATAATTTTTAGGGGTTTAAGGGGTTTTATATATTTTATTAGGGGTTTTAGGGATTTCATTGTAGTTTTAAGGTTTTTCTAGAGTTTTTAGAGTTTTTTAGAATTTTATGGATTTTACTGTTGTATTGGATTTTAAGTATATTTAGGTTTTAGGGTTTAATGAATTTTTCATATTTTTAGGACAGTAACAGTATTTTGGATGTTTTTTTTGGATTTTTAGGGGATTAAAAGGATTTTCAAGGTTTTATTGTGATTAGGGTTTATGGTGAAGTTTAAATGTTTTAAGGTGTAGGGAGTATGGTTTTGAGTGTATGGTATAGGGTTTTGGGGTAGGATTTGAGGGATTAAAATGTTGGGCATAGGGTTTAGAGTTTAGGATTTCGGTTTTAAGGTGTATGGTGTTGGTTTTAGAGGTTCTTTGGAAATTTTTTGGGGGTTTAGGGTGTTTTAGGGTCTTTTAGGGGTTATTTGGGTTTTTAGGGGGTTTGGGTATTTGGTATTTTAACTACTTTTAAGTGGTTTTGCATGGTTTTTTTGGGTAATTTAGAGTATTGAGGGTTTTTTTTATTGATTTTGGGTTTCTATGTGGGTTTTTTTATTAAATGGTATTTAGGTTTATTGGGTACTTTAAGTGGTTTTGGGGTTTTTAGGTCATTTAAAGGTTTTAGGTGCCTTTAGGGTTTGTAGTTTGTTTTAGGATTTTTAATAGTTTCTTTCATTTTAATGATCCTTTAGTGGGTTTTTTGTTTTTTCAATTAAATTCATGTTTTTGGGGGGTTTAATAGTTTTTTATGATTTTAAAGGTATTTTATTATCCCTTAATTTTTCGGGGTTTTAGGGTGTTTTAGGGGGTTTATGGTTTTTAGGATCTTTATGTATTTATAGTTTTTAGGATTTTTATGGGTATTAAGTGACCTTAAGGTCTTTAGGGTTTTATTTTATTTAGAGTTTATATTAGTTTCTAGGGTTTTGTAGTTATTATGGTTTTTCTGTTGTTTTAGTTTTCTTAGGTCACTTTAGTGTTCCTTTTTGGGTTATTTTGTTGTTTGAGGCTATTTAAATGTTATAAAGTATTTAGTGGTTTTATGAATTTTACGGGTTATTCGGGTCATCAGGTATCTTGGGGGTTTATGATTTCAACGGTGTTTTGTGGTTTTAATGTTTTTATTGTTTTTTTATTATAATAATAGTTTTTATGGGTTTTAGGCACATTAGGGTATTTAATTTTTTTAATGTATGTGTTTTTTTATTGTTTTGGGGTTTCTATGATTTTTAGGGAATTTTTTTTGGTTTTAATGGCCTTATAGTGGTTTTAAATATTTTCAGTTTTACAACCATTTTTAGGGTTTTTGAGGGTTTTATTAGTGCTTTAAGGGTTTTGGGGCTCTTTAGGGCATTTTAGGTTTTTCAAGGGTTTTTATGTTTTTACAGTTTAGAGGAGTTTTAGGGGTTTTAGTGGTTTTAGGGTTTCAAGGTGTCTAGGGGGTTTAAAGGTTTTTTGGGATTAAGGGTTTATATCATTTTCAGTGATTTGTAAGGTTTTATAGGATTTTATGTTTCTTAGGGGTTTTAGTTTGTTTTACTATATTTGATTTTTGGGTTGTTTTAGTTTTTTGGTATACGGTTTGCGGTGTAGGGTATAGGGATTATGGAATAGGATATATGGTTTAGGTTATAGGGAATCATTTTTATGGTCTAGTGTTTAGTGAGTATGGATTATGGATTAGGGTGTAGGGTATGGGTTTTATGGTGTGAGCTAGGTGGTTTATAGTGTACAATATATTATTCAAGGTGTATGGCTTGGGGTTCATAGTGTAGGGTATCATGTTTATAATTTTTGGTTTAGGGTTTAGGGTGTAGTGTATAGGAATTTGGGGGTGGGGTTTGTGGTTTGTTGTGTATTTTATAGGTTTTGGGTTGTAGGATTTAGCGTTTGGTGTGTAGGGTTTTGGGTGTATAGTTTATGGTGTAGGGTATATGGTTTATGGAGTATGGTTTATGGTTCATGTTATATTATATATAGTTTAGGTTGTAGGGTTTATGGTTTAGGGTATTGGGTATAGGGTTTGTGGTGTAGCATATAAGGTTAAGGGTGTAGGTTATAGGGTATGGGGTAAAGGCTTTAGGGTGTGGGTTAGAGGGTTTAGTGTTCATGGTCTAGGGTTCATGGTGTATGGTGTAGGGATAGGGGTAATGGTTTTACATTATATGGTGTGGATTATATGTTTTAGGAGGTTGGGTTTATGGTTTAGGGTGTTGGGTATGTGGTTTAGGGTGTAGGTTTTTGGGTTTTTGGAATTGGATTTATGGCATACTGTATATGGTTTAGGGAGTAGGGTTTAGGGTTTAGGGTGTAGTGTTTTGGGATTATGGTGTATGGTATAGGGTTTTGGGTGTAGGGATCAGGTTTTAGGTTGAAGGTTATATGGTTTAGGGTGTATGTTTTAGGTTTTTGGGTATAGGGTTCATTGGTTAGGGTTGGGTGTTTGGGGTTTGTGGAGTACGATATTGGACATAGGGTGTCAGTTTGATGTTTATTGTGTGGGTATATGGTAGAGGATGTAGAGTTTATGTCTTAGTCTGTACGGTTTTGGGTATAAGGTATAGGGTATAGTGTGATGGGTTTTGGTTTTAGGGTTAATGGTTTAGTGTGTATGGTGTAGTGTGTATGGTTTTGGGTTTATGGTGTAGGGTATATGGTTTATGGTGTCTGGATTAGGGATTATGATGCATGTTTTAGTTTTTTTGGTGTATGGTGTAGTGTTTCGGGAGTATTCTATAGGTTTCAAAATGTATAGGGTGGGGTTTCTAGTGTAGGGTATCGTGCTTGTGTAGTATGTTTTAGGGTTTGGGGTGTTTGGAAGATGGTTTACAGTTTTGGGTTTTGGTTTTAGTGTGTAGGTTTATGGGTTTAGGGATTTAGATTTATGGTTTAAGGAGTGGTGTATAGTGCTCATGGTGTAAAATATATGATTTATGTATTAGGATATAGGGTTTAGGGTGTAGGGGATAAGGTTTACGTTGTGGGTATATGGTTAAAGGTGTAGGATAATGTGTTTATGGTGTAGTGTTTAGGCTTTATGGTGTACAGTTTCAGATTTAGTGTGAAGGTTATAGGTTCTATTGTTTATTGTTTTTGGATTGAGGAATAGGGTATTTGTTTTAAGGTTTATGGATTAGTATTCGGGTTTATGGTATAGGTTTTAGTGTAACATTGTTAGGGTTTAAGGTGTTGGGTATACCGTTTTGAGTGTAGAGTTTAGGGTTTCGGGTGTCGTGTTTATGGGTAATGATGTAGGGTTTATGGTTTATGGTGTAGGGTATATAGTTTAGGGCATTGGAATTATGATTTATAGTTAAGGGTTTTGGGTTTTGGGTTTTTTATTTGTTTTTTTTCGTTTTTGGGATTGTTAAGGGTATACTGTATTTTTTTTTGTTTTTTGGGTTTTTGGGGTTCTCTTGTTTTTATGGATATTTATGTGTTTTTTGGGTGTTTTGGGTTTTTTTGTGTTTTTTGAGTAATTCATGGTTTTTTGGGGGTTTTTAAAATTTTGTTTTTCTAAGTTTATTAATCTTTTTATGATTGTTTTGGGTTTTATGGTTTTAGGGATTGATCTAGTTTTACATGTTTTATATTTTTAGGGGTTTTTGGTTGTTTTTGTGTATTTAGATTTTTCGATTTTAATTATTTTTTTATTTTTTTTATTGAGGATTCATTTGGGATTTTTTTGATTTATTGGGGTTTTAAATAGATTTGTTCTTTTATATTTAATTTTTAGGGTTTTATATTTTTTAGGGATTTCAATTACTTTATTGTTTTTTTGGGTTTTTATTTTTTTGAGGTTGTTTTATCAATTTATTTATTTTTCACATGTTTTGAAGTGGTTTTTAGGTGTTTATTTGTTAGTGTTTTATAATTATTTAGTGTATCCATGGTTTTAGGGTGTGAAATGGGTTTCATGGGTCATGTAAGGGTTTTTTATGGTTTTAGGGTCTCATAAATGTTTTTGGTTTTACAGTCTTTTATGGGTTTTTACGGGGGGGGGGGGGGGGGGGGTTATGGGATTTCTAGGTGTTTTTAGGGGTCGATAGGGGTTTTAAGATTTTTATTGTTTTAAGGAGTTTTATGGGATTTACCTTTTTTTTCTAAATTTTTACGTGTTTTTACGGTTTTTAGGTATTTTTAGGGTTTGATATGATATTTTAGGTTTTTTTTGGGTTTAATGGTATTCTTTATATATTTATTTTTAGGTTTTTGGATTTATGTTTTCTTTTTATATTAGGTGTGGAGGTTTATGGTTTTTAGGGTATTATGGATTTTTAAGGGTTTAGGGTCTTTTAGTGTTTTTAGGGTGTTTTTGGGTTTTATAAGTTTTAATGGGTTTTTGATTTTTTGGATTTTTGGGGGTTTTGAGGGTTTTTTACGTTTTTTGGTTTTTGGGGTATTTAGTGTTTTAGGGTTTTTAGGTATTTAAAGAGCATACGGTTTTTAGGGATTTTTATAGTGTTTTAAGGGTTTATGGTTTTTAGGATCTTTTAAAATATTAGGAGTTTTACGGAATTTTATTATTTGTGTAGTTTTTCATTGGTCATAGGGTATTTTTTGTGGTATTAGGATGTTTTATGTTTTTTTATTGTTTTTAGGAACATTTAGGGGTTATAAGGGTATTTTGGAATTTTTGTTTGTTAGGATTTGTTCATATGATGAGTAGTTTTTTTGGATTTTAGGGTCTTTTATGGGTTTTATGGGGACTTCAGGGTCCTTCATGGTTTTGGGAATTTACCATTCTTAATGATTTTTAGGGTCGTTTAGGAGTTTGTAGGGTGCTTTGTGGTTTTTAGGGAAAGGAAGATGCAAGGGTCGGGCTATTCCTAGCCCCCCCAAATTTATTAGAATGAAAAAAAGAGACAGAATAGACAAGGGAGGGGAGGGGTCAAATGACCGACACCCAAAAACCCTTCACAACCAAAGACGCAAAAGACCCCCAAAAAAGAAAAGTCAAAAAATGAATAAAGAAAAAACACACAAAGTTAAGCAGCCACCACCACCATCCAACATCAACCAACATCTAGTAGCATAGAACCATCACACACCAACATCCTTCGTCACCTCTCAGAAAAACAGAAACCATCACCAACTAGCATCCTTCGTCTCCCCTCAGATAAACCACAACCATCACCAAGAACTAGCATCTTACATCATCACCACCTCTCATCCAATCAAGAATCATCACTCGTATCAATTCACAACCACACCAACCATAGCACAGTTGACCACGGTCTAGCACATCATCCATAGTACAACACAATGTAACAAACCCTTCATCAACAGCATGAAGCAGATCATGCCTTGCCAATCCCATCTGCAAAAGAAACCAGCAGCAACCTCCTAACCCGTCAAACAACCAACAACCAACTCCTTCAACCCGAATAGCTTGCCGCAATCCACACATCACAGTATAACTAACATCACACAACCAGCAACCATAACCAATACCAAACCACAGCATCCAGAATTATTTGTAAATAGAAAAAATGCGGAGCATCACCAAACCACACCTAACACCTCTTAGCAGATACAAAAACCAGAACTCACATTTACTCACACCCGTAACCACAACCATTAAACAAAAGAACATGAGGTGCCAAGAAATCCAACCGAATATTGCATCAACAACGTGAAGCGGAGATGGAAGCAAGGGAACGGGTCGAGCACGCACCTGCATCAGCATTGCAAATTGAGAACAAGGGCAAGCCAGAGCACAATTAAAACCTTCATCAGCATCGCGAGAACAAGAAATAGAGATCTAGTCCGAGGAAGTAACACAATCGCTCGACGACCAAGACCTGACCGAATCAACATCATTCCACGCTTCTAGAGACACCAGAGTCCCGAGAAACGTCATCACTCAGAATGGAAGAAACTGCCAAAAAGCGCTTACCGCCGGTAGTCTGGAGAACGAAGATGAGGCCCAAAGACGGCCAGATCTACCCCCGCAATCGTGAAAGAGCAAGGCCGTGAAAGTATCGAGTGCTGAAAACTTGACCAACTCCACCGATTGGAAAACCAAAGAAGCACCGAAAAGATCTACACCAAACTGCCTCTGCCAAGAGCACCGCTCGTGAGCACGATAGGGAAGGAGCAGAAATCTTCCATCACAGCTGCTAGAGGAAGCCGAAAGAAACCCTAGAATCCGCGTCGAGAGGGAGAGAGCACCAGGGGAGTGCGCTGCCATCGCTTATTTCAAAGGGTGTTTGCTTTAGGGGGTTTATGGGTTTTATGAGTTTTTGGGATTTTGTTTGGTTGTTTGGGTTTTAGGGTTTCTAAATTTTTTAAAGCGTTAATTTTTTATTTATAGACATTTGGATTATAAGGGTTTTGGGTGTTTATAGTTTATAGTATTTTTGGGGGTTTTATGTTTTTAGGGTTTTTACTATGTTTTAGGGTTTTTAGATTATTTTGGGTGTTTAGGGAGTTTAAGGTATTATGGGTTTTAGTGTCTTTTATTGTTTTTAGTGATTTTTTGGGTTTCAGGGTTTTGGAATTTTTGAATACATTCAAATTTTTTATAGTTTTTAATGTATTATAGTGGTTTTTAGTTTTTAAATCAATTTAGGTTTTTTACAATTTTTATTGTATATTATGTTTTTAGGGGGTTTTAGAGATTTTCGGAGATTCGTTGGTCTTTATTGTGGGTTTAGTGTATTTTATGTTTTTTTAACTCCAATTTAGGGTTTATTGGATTTTTGGGGTGTATGGATATTTAGGGTTGTTATTTTTTAAGGAATTTTATGTTTTTGGGGTGTATTAAGTGATTTTTGGTTTATTATTGTTTTTCAAATTTTTATGTGTTTTTTTATTTTTTAGGGTTTTATGTGTTTTCATTTATTTATTGTTTTCATGGGTTTTTCATTTCTTTTATGGGTTTCAATTATTTTATGTTATTTACTTGTATTTTTGGGTTTTTTGGGTTTTTTGGTTATTTTTAGTGTTTTTAGGGGTTAGGTTATTTTTAGTTTTTAGGTTTAATTGGTGTCTGAGGTCCTATTTTTGGTTTTTGGGATTTTTAGTATTTTAGTATTTTTATGGGTTTAAGTGTTTTTTCGATGTTTAGGGTTTTATGTTTTTTTTGGGTTTTTGGGTTTTAGGGGTTTTAGGGACATTTGGAGTTTTTATGGTTCATAGGTGTTTTGTTGTTTTGGTTATTTTAGGGTTTTTTGGTTTTTTTTTGTTTTAAGGCTCTTTTATGGGGTATAACATATGTTTTGTAGGGTTTGAGGAGTTTCATTATGGGTTTGTTAGATTTTTTCTATTTTATAATTTTTATGGGTTTAAGGGGTTTTAATTATTTATTAGGGGTTATATGGATTTCAATGTAGTTTTAACAATATTTAGAGTTTTTAGAGTTTTTTTAGTGTTTTTGGGATTTTAGGGTTTTTAGGGGATTTTAGGTTTATTTAGGATTTTAGTGTTTAAGGTTTTTTTTCATATTTTTAGGCCATTAATAGTATTTTTTATGTTTCTTGGATTTTTTTGGGATTAAAAGGATTTTCAATGTATTATTGGGAATATGGTTTAAGCTGTAGTTTATAGGGTTTACGGTGTCGTGAATATGGTTTTGGGTGTATGGTATAGGGTTTTGGCGTAGGTTTTGAGGGATTACAATGTTGGGTTTTGGGTTTAGGCTTTAGGTTTTAGGGTTTTTGGTGTAGGGTTTAGTGGGTTTAAAGAATTTTTTCGTGTTTTTAGTTGTTTAGGGGGTTTGTGGTCTTTTAGGGGTTTATCTGGTATTTTAGGTGTTTTGGGTATTATGTATTTTAAATACTTATAAGGGGTTATACAGGTTTTATTGGTTCATTTATGTTATTATGGGTTTTCTATGGTTTCTTTGATTCTATGGGGTTTTTTTATTTAATGGTATTTAGGTGCCTTGGGTACTTTAAGTGGTTCTCGGGTTCTTATATCCTCTCGGAGTCTTAGGGGCCTTTATAGTTTTTAGTGTCCTTTAGGGTTTTGGATAGTTTCAAGTGTTTTAACGATCCTTTAGTGTTTTTTTTTTATTTTTTTAATTCTATTTATGTTTTTAGGGGTTTTAGGGTATTTTAGGGGGTTTAATCGTTTTTTTGGATCATTTAGGTTTTTATGGTTTTTATGTTTTTTAAGGGTATTAAGGGTTTTTATGGCCTTTAGGGTTTTTATTGTATTTAGAGTTTTTTATTAGTTTCTAGGTTTTTTGTACTTTTTAATTATTATTTTTTTCATTTTCCTAAGTAACTTTAGGGTTCCTTTTTGTGTGATTTTGGTGCATTAGGCTATTTAGGAGTTTTAAAGTATTTAGTGGTTTTATGTTTTTTAATGGTTATTCTGGTCTTTGGGCATTTTGGGGGTTTATGATTTCTAAGGTATTTTATTTTTTTAGTGTTTTTAATGTTTTTTTAGTATTATCATAGTTTTTATGGGTTTTAGGGAAATTAGGGTTTCTAAATTTATTTAATCAATGGTGTTTTTATAGAATTATAGCTTTCTAGAATTTATACGGACTTTTGGTTGTTTTTATGGCCTTATATGGGTTTTAAATTTTTTTAGGTTTATCACCATTATTAGGGGTTTGAGGGTTTTACTAGTGCTTTAGGTTTTTTGGGGCTCTTTATGGTATTTTAGGATTTTCATGGGGTTTTATGTTTTTAGAGTTTACAATGGTTTTAGGGTTTTTAGGGTTTTTCGGGATTTAAGGATTCTAGGGGGTTTCAATGTTCTATTGGGTTTAAGGATTTTTATCATTTTTTGTGATTTGATTGGTTTTATGGTGTTTTTATGGTTTTTTATAGGATTTAGTGTATTTTAATATATATAATTTTGGGGTTGTTTTATTTTTTTGATTTAGTGTTTGCGGTGTAGGGTATAGGGAATATGTTATAGGGTATACATATTAGGGTATAGGGAATCATTTTTATGGTGTATTTTATAGTGTTTAGGGAGTATGGATTATGGTTAATGGTTTAGGGTATGGGTTTTCTAATGTGGGATATGTGGTTTATAGTGTGTGTTATATGATTCAAGGAGTATGGTTTACGGTTCATAATTTAGGGTATCATGTTTAGAATATTTGATCTGGGGTTTAGGGTGTAGGTTATAGGACATTGGGTGTAGGGTTTGTGGTTTGTGGAGTATTGTATAGGTTTTGGGCTGTAGGATTTAATGTTTAGTGTGTAGGGTTTTGGTGTATGGTTTAGGATGTATGGAATCTGGTCTATGGTGTAAGTATTATGGTTTAGGCTATATTATATATGGTTTAGGATGTAGGGTTTAGTGTTTAGGGTTTTTGGTATAGGGTTTGTGGTGTAGCATAGAGGGTTTAGGGTGTAGGTTATAGGGTTTTTGGTTAAGGCTTTAGGGTGTGGGGTAAAGGGTTTAGTGTTCATAGGTTAGTGTTCGTGGTGTATGGTATAGGTCTAGGGGTGAATGTTTTACTGTATATGGTTTTGATTATACGGTTTATGAGGTAGGGTTTATGGTTTAGGGTGTTGGGTATATGGTTTAGGATGTTGGTTATAGGGTTTCTGGAATAGGATTTATGGCATAGTGTATACGGTTTAGGGTATAGGGTTTAGCATTTAGGGTGTATGGTATAGGGTTTAGGGTGTGGGGATTAGGTTTTAGGTTGAAGGGTATATGGTTTAGGGTGTATGTTTTAGGTTTTAGGGTATAGGGTTCATTGTTTAGGTTTTTGGGTTTTGGGTTTATCGAGGACAATATTAGATATAGGGTGTCCTTTTTGGGTTTTCTATGTGGGTTATAGGGTAGAAGATTTAGATTTTAGGTATTTTTGTGTAGGGATTTGGTTATATGGTATTGGGTATAGTGTGGTGGGTGTTGGTTTTAGAGTTAATGGTGTAGGGTCTAAGGCGATAATTGAATGGATTAAGGTTTATGGTGTAGGGTATATGGTTTAAGGTGTCTTGTTTAGGAATTATGGTGTAGGGTGTAGGGTTTATGGCCTAGGGTGTAGGGTTTAGGGATTAGTATATTGGGTTAAAAATGTATATGGTAGGGTTTATATTCTAGGTAATAGGGTTAGTGTTGTATGGTTTAGGGTTTGGGGTCTTGGGTAGAGGGTATATGGTTCTGGGTTTTTGTTTTAGTGTGTAGGTTAATGGGTTTATGGTTTAGGGATTATGGTTTTGGGATTGTTGTATAGGGGTTATGGTGTATGATATATGGTTTTTGTTGTGGAAAATATTGTCTAGGGTGTAAGGGATAATGTTTATGTTGTGGGTTATATTGTTTAAGGTGTTGGGAATCGTGTTTATGGTGTAGTGTTTAGGGTTAATAGTGTAGGGATTAGGATTTAGGGTGTAGGGTATAGGTTCTATGGTTTAGTTTTTGGGTATTAAGGTATAAGGTATATATTTTAGGGGTTATGGTTAGTATTGAGTTTTATGGTATAGTTTTTAGTGTAACAAGGTTAGGGTTTAAGGTGTTGGGTATAACATTATGCATTTAGGGTTTAGAGTTTCGTGTATTGGGTCTATGGCTTATGATGTTGGTTTTATAGTGTATCGTGTATGGTATAGAGTTTAGGGCATTGGCATAAGGATTTAGTGTGTAGGGTTTGGGGTTTGGGGTTTTTTCTATGCACTTTTGGTTTTTGGTATTGGAATGGCTTCTCTAGATTTTTCATGTTTTTATGGAATTACGGATTTCTTGTTTTTATGGATATTTATGTGTTTTTAGGGGGTTTTGGGTTTTTGGTGTTTTTGGAGGCCTTTATGGGTTTTCAAGGGTTTTTAAAATATTTTATTTTACTACAAATATTAATCATTTTTAGGATTTTTAGGGTTTTAGGGTTTTAAGGATTTATGGAGTTTTACAGGTTTTAGGTTTTTAGGGGTTTTAGTGTGTTTTAGTGTATTTTTGTTTTTTGATTTTATGGATTTTTTTAATTATTTTTTATTATTTTGAAAGTTCATTTGTGATTTTTTTTGATTTTTGCGGTGTTATAGATATTTAGTGTAATATATGGATTTTTAGGGTTTTTTTAGGGATTTCACGGATTATAGAGTTTTTTTGGGTTTTTAGTTTTTTGAGGTTCTTTGATCATTTTATTTTTTTCAAGTATTTTGAAGAGGTTTAGGTGTTTTATTTTTGTTGGTGTTTTATAGTTACAAAGATTATCTATGTTTTTGGGGTCTTTAATGGGTTTCCAGGGTCATTTATGTGTTTTTATATGGTATTAGGGTTTTATAGTGGTTTTCTGGTTTTATAGTTTTTATGGGCTTTTATGTGGGGATTATGGGATTTTTTGGGGTTTTCCAGGGTTGATAGAGGTTTTAGGATTTTTATTGTTTCATGGGGTTTTGTAGAATTTAGTTTTTTTTGTTTTTTCTAATTTCTGTAGGGTGTTTATGGTTTTTATGGGTTTTAGGGTTTTATATGATATTTTATGGTTTTTGTTATTTTAAGTTTTTTTTTGTTTTAGCTGTTTTTAGGTTTTTTGGGATTATGATTTATTTTTATTTTAGGGGTGGGGGTTGGTTTTTTAGGGTATTATAGGTTTTTATGGGGTTTAGGGGCTTTTAGTATTTTTAGGATTTTTTGGGGTATTAATGGTATTAATGGAATTTTATATTTTTTTGGGTTGTTAGTGATTTTGATTGGTTTTTAGTTTTCTGGGTTTAGGGTTTTTTAGTGTTTTTGGGTTTTTTGGGTTTTAATGAGTTTACGGTTTGTAGTGTTTTTTTGGTGTTTTTTGGGTTTACATTTTTTTGGATCATTTAACAAAATTAGGAGTTTTAGGAAATTTTATTGTGTTGATATTTTTTAGGGGCTTAGGGTATTTTTTTGGGTTTTAGGGTGTTTTTTGATTTTGTAGTGTTTTTACGAACATTTTGGCGTTTAGTGGTTTTTTGGATATTTTGTTTCATTGTATTTTTTCCTATGATTTTTTTTGTTTTTAGGGAATTTTATGGGTTTTATAGGGTTTTTAGGGTCCTTCATTGGTTTTTGTGTGTTATGGTTCTTAAGGATTTATTGGGTGCCTTATGATTTTGTACGGTGATTTATGGTTTTTAGTGTTTTTTGGGTCTTTTTGTGGTTTTATGGTCAATTATAGTTTTAGGGTTTATAGGTTTTAAGTGTTATTTATGGTATTATAGATTTATCTAGTATTTTAGGATTTTGACATTATTTTATTTTATTTTGTTTCATTTATGGTTTTTAGGTGTTTTGGGACTTGTAGTGATTTTTTTTCCTTTTTTGGGTTTTAGGAGTTTTTGAGAATTTCATGGGATTTTTTGTTTTTAGTGTTTTGAATGATTTAGTGTTATAATGGTTTAATGTAGTTTTATGGATTTTTTTTGTTATTAGGGTTCATTAGGGGTTTTATGAGTTTCAGAATTTCTAATATGATTTTAGGGGTTCATATGGATTCATTAGTTTTTTTTAGTGTTGTGAAGGTTTTTTTGTTTTTTTAATTTTTTTGTGGTTTTTATAGGTTTAAATGGGTTAATAGTTGTTTTTTAATGTATCTATTGGATTTATTGAGTGTTAAGGTTGTTATATATTTTTTAGATTTCAGTGGTTCTTAGGGTTGTTTGATGTTTGGGGTTTTTGGGGTTTTTAGTGTTTTTAGGGTTATCACGTATTTTATGGATTCTAGGGGTGTTAGGTGTTATAGGGTTTTTAGGGGTTAGCTGGATTTATATTATATTTAGGGAGTTTTAGGTTTTCTATTTTTTTGGGTTTTAGGGTTTTTAGTGTTTTACTATTTTTATGAATTTTTTGGTGTTATAAGGTAATTTAGGTTATTTATGTATTTTTTGGGGTTTAGGATTTTATGATTTTTATATTTTTATGGTTGTTACAGGTATTTAGGATTATTATAGTATATAGGTTTTTAAGTTTTTTTATGGATTTACGGACATAGGGAATATATAGTGTTGTATGGGTGTATAGGGTTTTAGGGTTTTTATGATGTTTTATGGTTTTTAGGGGATTTCATGGCATTTGAGGGTTTTTTTATTTCTGTTATGCCAGTAGTTTTTTGTGTTTTCACTATTTTTAGTGTTTTTTTGGAATTTTTAGGGGATTTGATGGTTTTAGGAGTATTTTAGTGTTTTTAGTGTTCTTTGGGGGGCATAGATTATTTTAAGAATTTTATGAATTTTTCGAGGATTTTAGGTTTCCTATTATTTTTTGGGTTAGCTATGAAATTTATGGTGTGTGAGGGGTTTTAAGGCCTTTGAGGGATTTTATATGGTTATTTAAAGACATTTGGGTTTTTTATGGTTTTAGGGTCTTTTTGTTTTGTTAGATTATTTAGGAAATTTATGGTTTTAAGGTATTTTAGGGGTATTTTTTGAGGTTTTATGGTTTTAGGGGTGTTAATAGTATTTGGGGTTTTTAGGGTATATATGGTTTTTTGAATTTTTAGTGATTTTTTGGTTTAAAATGGTTTTAATGATTTAGTGTTTTTATGTTTTTATGGTTTTTAATGACTTTATGTGTTTTTAGGTATTTTACAGGGTTTTATGTTTCTTTAGGGGTTTTAGGGGATTTTATGTCTTTGTGGTTTTTATTGTTTTCACGGTTTTTATAGATTATTATAGAATTTTAATTATTATTTTTGTGATTTTTAGGGTTTTTAGGGTTTAAGTTTTTGATATATTTTGATGGGTTTTAGGTGTTTTTAGGTATTTTAGGGTTTTTTGAGGTTTTATTTGTCCTATTTGGGTTTTAAGGGTTTTTTAGGTGTTTTAAAAAAATTTAGGTTTCCTGGGGTTTCTTAAGGTTTTATGTGGTATAAGGGGATTTTGGAATTTTATGGGGTAGTTTTTTTATTGTTTTTATGGGTTTGTAGGTTTATAGGGGGTCTTTAGGGGTTTTAGCAGTTTTCTGGAGGATTAAAAGTTTTAATGTATTGTTAGGTATTTTTAGGTATTTTTAGTGTTTTCTATGCTTTTATTGGTTTTATGGGTTTTAATGGGTATTGTGTTTTTAAAATTTAAAATTATTTTTTCTGGTTTTAGTTTTATTTTACGGTTTTTATGGTTTTACAGGTTTTTAGGTTTTTTTGGTTTTACAAGATTTATAGGTTTAGGTTTGTTTTTAGGTTTTTAGGAATTTTTAAGTTTGTTAGGATTTTTTTTCAATATTAGGCTATTTAAGGATTTTTGGGACTTTATATATTTCTAAATTTTCTAGGGGGTTTTCGATTTTTAGGATATATGATGTTTTTTAGTATTTTTTGGGACATTCATATTCGATATGGTTTTTATGATTTTTTGTTTTTTTGGGGGTTTATAATAATTTTATGTATTTTAGGGATTTAATGGTTTTTTGTTTCTTAAAGAATTTTAGGGATTTTAGTATTTTATGTTTTTAAAACAATTTATAATTATTTTGAGGTTTTATGGGTGTGTTAGGGTTTTTCTTTTATTTTTACTTTATTTAATATATTTTTTTGACTTTTGGGGTTTTATGGATTTTTTCTATTATGGGATTTCGAAGATTCATAGGGTTTTGATTGATTTTGAGGAGTTTTTCAGGTTTTTATTGTTTTAAAATTTTATTTTAATGTAATTTTAGAACCCTTTTGTGTTTTTTATGTTCATGGTTTTTAATGTTTTTAGAGTGCTTTCAGAAGATTAAATTTTTTGGTTTTTAGTGGTTTGTGGGTTTTATGACTCTTTTCTTCCCATATTTAATATTTTCATTTTGAAATATTATGTAAGATACAATATGATATAAGATCATGCAATGATGTTCAAATGAGAATTGTGTATCGGGTTGACATTATTTTTCATTGAAAATTTTGTTATAAAACATTTTTCAACATTTATATTTTTATGAATTTGATCTATAATAAAAGAAATAATTCCTCCAAGGATTTCCATTGAGAAATAATCATTAGAAATACTCATAATTAACATGAAACTTAGGGTCAATAAATGTTTCTGATCATCATTTTTTATACTGAAAAGTTGTTTGAAAATAATAGATAGATATAATATTACATTTTTTTATATAGTCTCTTTTTCTGTTTTATGTCCTCCTCCATAGTATCTATGAAACATTGTGTTATTTCGGAAAGGATCTGTTGAACTTTTTATCATTGGTACCTTTGAACCTAGGGCATTTCCATTCATTATTAAAATTAATAATTCTTCCCACAGTCGATATAGTAAGCTATTTGGTTTCTTCATCACATATCCAAAAATACAATTTTTCATATGACCACTTTAAATCAATTTACAGTCAATTTGAAATGAACGTGAAGGAAGTCTAGTTATTTTAAAAAATAATGGCTGGTCAAAGAGGTGTACAGTCAATCACCGTGCCATGAGGTCAATTAAAAAAATGTGGTGTCGATCCAACTATTTAGGAATAAATAAAAGGTGGGGTTGTTCAAGATATAGTGTGTCATCTCTTAAGTTCATTTTGATGTCTACCAAAGTCAACAAACCTATTTTTTGCTTTTGAACTTTTAAAATTTTCATAATGGTTGATGGTTTCTTCCGACGATGGATCAAATTATTTTTATGATATATTTTATTTTACAATCACGAATGATAGTCAATCATCTATGGCTTCATAGTCATTCTTTGACTTAAGAAAATTTGTAAATTATCTAGAAAAATAATTGACCATCATAAAAAAAGAAACAAATAGTAAGAATATAAAAATATTTGTGACTATTAATATGTGGAATTAATTGTAAAAACCATCAATTTTTTTGGGACATTAGTAGTTTCACAGCTTGTATGGGTTATAGTGAATTTCGGTTTTTTATTGGTTTTTAGTGGTTTTAGTGTTTTAAATATTTTTAGGGATTTTAGTATTTGTTTTTGAGTTATTTTAGTGGGTTTAGGTTCTAGTATCGCTTTTTGGGTTATTATCATTTTAGTGTTTTTAGTGTAATGGGTTATTATGATCTTTATAATTTTTATGGTTTTTAGATTTTTTAACGATTTTGGGTTTTTAGGGTTCATCAGGTATCTTTGGTTTTGTTTATATTTTAAGGTTTTTTAATTTATTTTATGGTACTTAGGGTTTTTTGGTTTTTTATGGGTTTGTATGGTTTTATATGTATTTATCATTTATATAGTTTTTTTTGGTTTCGAGGGTCATTCAAATCCCATTAGGGTGTCTTAGGGGTTTTAGTGTTTCATAGGATTTTTAGGATTTTTGAGGTATTTTTTGCTTTTTCTGATTGTTAACATTTTCTTCAATTTAGGTTTCATGGGGGTTTTATGGATATATAGTATTTTTATTGGTTTTTTGGTTTTTAGGGTTTCTATGGGTTTTTTCTGATATCAAGGATTTCTTATGGTTTTTGTGGTATTTCAGGGTTTTATGTTTTTAGTGGTCTATAGGTATTTAGGGGTTTTACTGGTTTTGGTGGTCGGGGGGGGGGGGGGGGGTTGTTATTTTTTGGTTTTGAGGGTTTATTATAGTTTTTGATTTTTTAATATTTTATCATATTTTTATCATATTTTAGGATTCATGGGGTATTTTTGAGTATTATACAGGGTTTATGGTCTTTTATGTTTTTTATGCTTTTAAGGGTCTTTATGGATTTTTAATGGTTTTTAGGGGTTCTTTGTTATTTGGTGTTCAAGGGTTTTTATTGATTTTTGGAGTTTTAGGGTTTTTATTGTTCTATGGTTGTTAAGAGTTTGTATGGTATTTAATGGGGTTTTTAGGTATTTTAATATTTTTATGGGTTTTAGGGTATTTTATGGTTCTAGTATTTTTATTTTTTTATTGTTTCTTGTTTTTTAGGATATTTTAATTTTTTTTATGTTTTTATTTGTTTTTTGGGATTTTATGCGTTTTAGGGTGTTTTTTTTGTTTTTTAGGGTTTTTTGGATTTAATTGGGCTTTGTTATTTTTATGGTACATTTACATTTAGGTTTTTTTGGGGACTTGTGGGTTATTAGAGTTTTTAGGGTTCATAAATTTTTTTAGAGGATTTTTATATCTTTTAGGAATTTGTTTTCAATTTTAGGCTATTTCAAGGTTATTCAGACTTTATATATTTTAAAATTTTCTATGGTTTTTCGTTTTTTAGGATTTTTAATGTTTTTTTGTATTTTGAGGGGAATTAATCTTAGATAGGGTTTTTATGATTTTTTTTTTGGGAGTTTATAATTATTTTATATATTTTAGGGATTTAATGGTTTTATTTTTTAATAAAATTTTAGGCTTTTTAGGATTTTAAGTTTTTTAAAAATTTTATAATTTTTTTTGGGTTTTAGGGGTTTGTTAGGGTTTTTTATTTGTTTTTTACTTTATTTAATTGATTTTTTTGTGTTTATTAGGTCTTTTGGGGTTTTATGGTATTTGTTTTTGTTAGGGGGTTTCAAGGATTCATAGGGTTTTGAATGATTTTGAGGAGTTTTAGTGGTTTTATTGTTTTAAAAAAATTAATTTATTTTTAGAATCCTTTCATGTTTTTTTTGTGTTTATGGTTTTTAATGCTTCTAGAGTGATTTGGGATTTTTACATTTTATGGTTTTTTAGTGGTTTATTGGTTTTTATGATTCTTCTCTTCTCATATTTCATATTTTCATTTTGAAATATTATGTAAGGTAAAATTTGTTATAAGAGCACTCAATCATGTTCAAATGATAATAGAGTATCGGGTTCACATTATTTTTCAAAGAAAAATTTGTAATATAACATTTTTCACGATAATTATTTCTATGAATTTGATCTATAATAAAATAAATAATTCCTCCAAATTCTTTCATTGAGAAATATTCGTTAGAAATACTCATAATCGGCATGAAATTTATGGTCATTAATTGCATTTGACCATAATTTATTTTTATACTGAAAAGAGGTTTGAAAATAATAGAAAGACACAATACCACATTTTTTACAGTCTCTTTTTCTATGTCTTGTCTGCTTCCATTGTAGCTTTGAAACATTGTGTTATTTCTGATAGGATCGGTTGACCATTTTTATCATTGGTCACTTTGAAACTAGGGCCTTTCCATTCATTTTTAAAATTATGACTACTTTCCACAATCGATTTAGTTAGCTTTGCGGTTTCTTTATCAAATATCCAAAAATAAATTTTACATATGACCACTTTAAATCTATTTACAGTCAATTGGAAATCAACATGAAGACTATACAATTATTTTAAAAAATAATGGCCCATCAAAGATGTGTGTGGTCAATCACCTGGCCATGAGGTCAATAAATCTAATCATGGTGTCGATCAAATCATTTAGGAATAAATAAAATCTGGGGTCAGCCAAGATATAGTGTGTCGTCCCTTGAGTCCATATTGATGTCTACCAAAGTCAACATACCTATTTTTTTTGTTGCTTTCGAATTTTTAAAATTTTCATCATGGATGATTGTTTCTTCATACGATGGATCAAATTATTTTCATAATATATTTTATTTTACAATCATGATCGATAGTCTATCATCTATGGCTTCATAGTCAATCATTGACTTAGGAAAATTTTTAAATCATCAAGAAAAATAATTGACCATCATAAAATAGAGAAGCAATTAGTAATAATACAAAAACATTTTTGACTATTAATATGTGGAATTAATTGAAAAATCCATCATTTATTTCGAATTTTAATAGTTTTACTACTTTTATGGGTTTTAGTGATTTTTGTGTTTTATTTGTTTTTTGCAGTTTTAGTTTTTTCAATATTTTTAGAAATTTTAGTATTTGTTTTATTGTTATTTTAGTGGGTATAGGATATTTTATGTGTTTTAGGGTTATTATAATTTTACTATTTTTAGCGTAATGGGTTTTTATGGTTTTTAGAGTTTTTATGAATTTTGGGTTTGTTAGGGTTCATAGGGTTTCTATTGTTTTGTATATGTTTTATGGTTTTTTAATTTATTTTATGGTACATTGGGTTTTTTTGGATTTGTAGGGGTTTTTATGGTCTTTTGGGGTTTTATCGTTTATATGGTTTTTTGGGTTTCAAGGGTCATTTGTGTCTCGTTAGGGTGTCTTTGGTGTTAGAGTGTTTTGTCGGATTTGTCGGATTTTTTGAGGTATTTTGTGTTTTTTCTGATTGTTAGCATCTTCTTCAGTTTAGGATTCATGGGGGTTTTAGGGATATATGGGATTTTTATGGGTTTTTGGGTTTTTAGGGTTCTTAGGGGATTTAGTGGTATTAATGATTTCTTATGGTTTTTGTGGTATTTTGAGGTTTTAGGTTTTTAGGGGGCCTAAAGGTATTTAGGGCTTTTACTGGCTTTGGTGGTCGGGGGGGGGGGGGGGGGGTTATGTTTGGTTTTGAGGGATCATTATTGTTTTGGAGGTTTTAATATTTTATCATATTTTTATCATATTTTAGGTTACCTATGGTATTTTTGAGTATTATACGGAGTTGAAGGTTTTTATGTTGTTTATGATTTTAAGGGGTTTTATGGTTTTTTTGGGTTTTTAGGGGTTCTATGTTTTTTTGGTGTACAAGGGTTTTTATGTTTTTTGTAATTTTAGGGTTTTTACTGTTTTATGGTTGTTAAGAGTTTTTAGGTGATTTATTGGGTTTTTAGGTATTTTAATATTTTTAGGGGTTTTAGGGTATTTTATGGTTCTAGTATTTTTATGCTTTTTTTATTCATTATTGTTATTAGGATATTTTATTGATTTTATTTTTTTATTGGGTTTTTGATGTTTTAGGGGTTTTATGGTGTTTTTTAGTTTTTTTAGGGTTTTAGGGTTTTAATGGTGATTTTTTTTGTTTTTATGGTACATTTACTTTTAGGTCTTTTTTGGGGGGTTTGTGGGTTTTTAGTGTTTTCAGGGTTCATAAATGTTTTTAGGGGATTTAAACTATATTTATGGTATTAAGGGTTTTTAGGTTTCTTTGGCATAAAGGTTGTTCATGGATTCTGTGGTTTTTATTTCAAATTATTAATTTGGTTTAATATTGTATTTTATTGTTTTAATGATTTTTTTTTTAGTTTTTTGGGGTATTTTAAGGGTATTTTAGTGTTTGTAAAGTTTTTTGTGATTTAGTGTTTTTAGGATCAATTAGGTTTTTAGGGTTTTTTTGGTTTTTTTGTCCTCTAAAATTTTATTAAGGTTTTAAGGTATATTATTGTTTTGGGTATATGATTTTTGTGTTATGATGTAGGATTTGGGTTCCACATTTAGGTTTTAGGGTTTATGGTGTAGGGTATATGTTTTTGTGTGTAGGGTTTTGGATGTAGGGTATAGAGTTTAGGGTGTAGGGTTTTGGGTTTATGGTGTATGGTTTGGGGTGATTGGATTGGTGTTTAGGTGCTTATGGTAGATGGTTTTGGGTGTATAGATTAGTTTTGAGGGTGTTTTATTTGGTGTTTGGAGTTTATGGAATAGGGTTTGGGGTAGTTTTTTGGGTTTGATGTGTTTGGTTTGCGACTTAGTTTGTAGGGTTTATGGTTTAGATATTAGATATACGATTTGATGAGTTTATAGGTTTTTAATGTGTTTTTGATTTTAGTTTTAGGGGGTTTTAGTAGATTTTATGGATTTAATTTTTTTAGGGGGGTTTTGTGTTTTAATTTTTTTATAGTGTTTTTAGGTTTTATATCCTATTTTAGGGTCTTTTAGGGTTTTATGTTCATTTAAGGGTTCCTAACCTTTTAAGGGTTTTTATATATTTTTTGGGTTTTTACTGTTTCTTTTGGGTATTATGGAATTTAAGGGTTTTTAGGGGTTTTGGGGGTTATTTAGGCTTTTTATTATTTTAAAGGTTTGTGGTAAATTTTATGTGTTTAGATTGATTAGATTTTTAGGGACTTCGTTGGCTTTTACGTGTTTTTAGGATTTCTTTGTGTTTTTAGGTTATTAGTATTTATGTTTTTAGGGTTTTAATTGTTTTACTTGTTTTTATGGGTTTTAGGGGTTTTAGTACTTATTTATTGTTAATGGGGATTTGGTTTTTGAAAATATTTTAGTGTATTCATAGGGTTTTAATGGGTTTTTTGGTTTTTTGGGGTTTTAGGGGTTTAATGGGTTTCATGGGATTTATGAATTTAATAGGAGTTTTAGGGACCTCTATGTTTTCATGGGTATTATAGTATTTTATGTTCATTAGTTTTTATAAGTATGTAAGGGGTCTTAGGGTTTAATGATTTATTTAATTTTTTTGTGGGTTTGATTGTATTTTTGTGTGTTTTCGGGGTTTTTAGGTTGTAGTGTCTTTTATGTTTTTTTGTTCTTTTTTGGGGTTTTCAAGACTTTAAGGGTTTAGGGTTTGGTTTTATGGTATAACTTAATGGGTGTATAGTTGATCATTTGGTATGTAGTTCATACAGTTAAGGGTGTATGATTTAGAGCGTGGGCTATAAGGTTTTTGGTATACAATTTTGGGTTTATTATTTAGGGTGTGGGGTTTAGGTTTGTAGGTTTTATGGTTTATGGTGTTGAGTATAGGGTATGGTGTGTCAGGTATAGGGTGTAGTTTTTTTAATATTTTTTATGGTTTTTTCGGTTGATAGAGTTTTAATATTTTTATGATTTTATGCATTTTTAGTGTTAATAAGGGCGTTTTGGGTTTTTTATTTTGTTATAAGTGTTTTTATGTTTTAATATTTTTAGGGGTTTTATGGTTTTTAGATTTTGTGGTGGTTCATATGGTTTTTATGGTTTTTATTGGTTTTTATGGTTTTCATGGTGTTTCCAAGGTGTTTATGGTTTTCATGGGGGTTTTACAGGATTTAGGTGATTTTAGGGGTTTTACGGGATTTTAGAGTTTTCAGGGCGGTTAAGGGTTGGAGGGCAGGGGGGGTATAATATTTTAATGTTTTTAAAATGATATATGGTTATAGTATATTTAGGGTTTCGAAGGTATTTTTATCGTTTAATTTTGTCTTCTAGGAGTTTTTTTTGGGTTTTATAGTGTTTTTATAGTTTTTATGGTTTTCTCGATATTTAAAATTTTTAGGGGTTTTTAGTGATATTTAGGGATTTTTTAGTTTTTAGGGTGTTTTAGGGTATTTAGGTTATAGGATATTTTTGTGCTTTATGGGTTATATAGTGTTTTTATTGAATTTTAAGGCCTTTTTTGCTTTTTAGTGGGTTTTTGGTATTTTGGGATTTTTATGGGTTTTTATCATTCTCTGCTATTAGCCACCTCCCTTACCACACCCTGGTCAAGGTCCTAGAGGACTGCCCTACGACCGGCCTCCAACTGTAACATCTTCCCTCAGAGGAGTGGGAGCTCGCTGTCCGTACTGCTGCTGCTACTAAAAGGGCCTTGCTGGATGCTACTGATGCTGAAGTGGGCACTAAACATGTGCACCCCCACTATATTGTGCTCAGTCCAGGCATTGATTCTGAAGGTTCCCAGGGCTTCCACAGATGTAACATCTCGGTCTAGGGCCCGTAAGGAATGGGCGAGGAATGGGAGATCAAAACTCGAACCGATGGGGCCTACTTCCCACTGGTCGAAACCTAGATGTCCCTGACGCTAGAGGCCTTCTGCTAACTGCCTTTCCCTTTGATGATCCCAACTAGCTTCCCTCTCACAGAATACCTCCCAGCATGCACATTCTGTCCACCACTTCATCCTTCTTTTGGACCTCCAACTATTCCATTAGGGTGAATGGAGTTACAACATATTGAAGAGAATTTCAGTGTTCCTCCTTTAAACGTCTTGTTCGAGACTCCTCATCCGGTAAAAGGTCTGGACCAAAACGAAGGATATACTTGAACGTGATTCACAGCTCCCTTACTGACATGCTCCCCTGCTGAAGGGAGAGTAGCTCCTGCCACTTTTCCGCGTTCATCATGGAAGATATGAATTCCGCCCGAAACTCTTTATCGAAGTCAGTACACGCAAACTCATTCTCCCTCTTCTCCCCAAGATAGAGAGTCCACCATTGATGTGATGCTTCCCGCATATGGCTTACATCCAAAGGATCTCGGTACTCCATCAGTGCCCAGATAATAATAAAAGTTATAACTAGCTTCTCAAGCCAGCTCTATGTCTCAATTTCCAAGACACTTCCCTCATACTTCCCAAGTGTCTATCGCTCAAAGGCATGAAGCATCCTATATCACTTTTCATCCTCCTACTCTCGGTGAGCTCTCTACTGATTTGGAAAATCAGCCTCTTGGGTCTCGATTTCTTGTACTACTCGTGGTCATCATCCGAGTTCCATAGTTGCAAGGTAAACAAGGTATGCGAATGCTCGAGAAGTGTAGAAGATTTATTTTAAAATTTGATTAAAATTTTTATTCATTTAAATTCCTAGACCACCCAGAACACATAAGAACATAAGTCATTATGATGCATGTACCTTTCCTAGGGTCTCAACCCAACAATCAGTGTAGCCTCACTTGGTCATTTGGAAGGTCCAGATTCCTTGTTTCAGATCACAAGGGGGCCCTAAAATCTCCTGTCCTAGCCGGTATTCTCTGGCCTATTTCATGCACCAGGATTACCTAACACTTTTTTCCTACCATCCCTTACAATCCTCACTGTGCCTAACCCAGGTCTCAATCCTATCCTTCATTCCTTTGTCCCCTGATACCATTCTGTCATGACCCCCCTTCACCAGGATGAGGGAAGGGACAACATATTTCCAGACCCTTCCTTCTTCATGTTTAAGAAGAGATAATGACCCCCAAAACCCACCTTCAATGGGTCCCAAAGTGGCGACTAGAACCAAGGGTATAGAATGAAACATTAGATGGAAGGATTCCACTTTTTTATTTAGTACGATTGGGAGATAAGATAGTACATCCCAGAAACACCAAAACTGAAGGTAAATGTAATGTCAAAATGAAACAATTCCCATATGCATGTCCAAATGTAATTCTAAAAAAGTACATAAAACTCCAAGGAATGTAGAATGGAAAAGAAAAAAACAACAAAAACTGCAACAACCCCAAATATTGAACTAGTACAGTCCCTCACGATCCTTGAATTCCTCCTAGAAA
Source organism: Viscum album (assembly GCA_963277665.1). Lineage (NCBI taxonomy): Eukaryota > Viridiplantae > Streptophyta > Magnoliopsida > Santalales > Viscaceae > Viscum > Viscum album. Next base: position 1,692,319,568 of record OY728120.1, read on the forward strand.
CATGAAAGTAGTATTATAAACATAGGGTGATTATAGAGGTATAATCAGTAGGGAAAACCAAAAGTTCTCATGCACAAGTGGGAATGCATTCTAATGCCCCATGAGAAAAAGAGATAACCAGAACACCTACCAAGAAACTATCCACCCAACCTCATTAAGGCACACTCTCCAAATAACACAAGTCAAGTAATGTAGTAGTAATATCACATCGATATTTGGGTACCCCACACCACTTTCCCACTGGTTATTTTAGATATCCTACGCATCAGACCATTCTCGTCATTCTCACCGCAGTTGCACCACCATGTCTTTCCCGCACACACCTGGGCTAGCACAACTACACATCACGCCTGCAAACACCTAGGCCATAACCATACATAACCACACCTACAGACACCTAGGCCAGAACAACCACTACCACACCCGAAGTCACTTGGGCCTCATCCCGAAGGCACTTGGGAACCAACTTGCATGTACACACCCGGGCCAACCACCACATCAACCCTGCCTGATAAATATTGTGATAAAATATACCTTAGGCCATCACAACCTACCCGATGAGTATTGGATACTCCGGAATAGGAGCAGAAATGGAGAAAATAACCAGCCACTTATAGGAGTGTTGGAAAAAACACCCTCCCCCATGAAATGGGGGCATTCAGAACGAAGTGCTCAACTTGGGTGGGGCATGAAACGAAAGCATAAATTAATTATACATATAGTTAGAAAGGAACTCATCCCAACCTAGGGTTTTCAAAATCATCCTAAGTACGAACACCCTAATGAATATTCATTCATAAGATTTCCATAGCCGCAGCCATGTAAAAACTCATGCTCGGAAAAATCAATTCCCCCATTGAACCCATTTTTTTCATCTTCGAGTGATTTTATTTAAATAATCCTCCACTACTGAGAAATTAATAGTCTCATCGATATTTAAAGGAAGAAAAGACATCCCAAACAGCAATTTATACATTCAAACCTGGTTCTCTTGTAAGGTCACAACAAATGAAAGGGATCAGTCAGATCCCTCAAAGTAATAGAACCAAAACCAACCCCAAAATATGGGCACAGATCGACAAACAAACAACTACAAGAATAGGGGATTCCATCCCTATCTATGTCATCCCACAAGAATCATCTATAAAAATTTCCCAAATAGAGGATGGATGTTTTAAAATTTTAATATGCTACTCATTTAGTTGTGCCTTGCTGTTTGGTTAACTGGGGTGATCACACAATGATTCTTATACAATGGGAATCCATTTTATCAACCCAGTTTACATTATTTACCAATTACCATTTTAAATTCATTAAATCAGATAAATATCTAGAAAAATATGTGTTCAGTAGTGTGCAATAAAGGACCACCAATGGGCCCGATTTTCAGTTAAAATAATCACATTCAATTCACACCATACATGGAAGAAAATAAAAATAGTACAACACCATTATCAAACAAAACCCTTAATTCTTTAAATCCACTTGTTATCTTCGTTACGGTTTGGTTTCATACATCCCCCAGAAACATTGACACACCCACCCCACATGATGTACAGCTAAGAGAGATGATGAAAAACCCTACTTGGATGATTAATTATCAGTGTTTATCTCCATGCACCAAGAACTGGGGATGCACGACTTGCAGCGGAGGAACGTCGGGGACTCCAAAAAAAAGCATGAAAGGCTACAACATAGTGCAACACTAACCTCAGGAAGGGGACTCCAAATTCACCAAGGAGAAGAAAGAACCCAGTTATGAAAAAGAAGAAAGGAATTACAGTACGATATAAATAGGCGAGATCCTGGAGTTACATGATAAGAATTTTCAATGGCTTTGAATGCGTATCGCGGTCTCACCATGTGGTTGGGTGATTACACACGATGGAAAAATATTTTTTATTTAATTTCTCATTGGGTAGGTGGCCATAACAGCTATGGGTTAAAGGATTTTATTTAAATAGTTGAAACTAGTAAAACTGACACATTATGTGTCTGTTGAGGGTCTATGAACTCTTAGGGGACTTTATATATCAATTATGGGCTTTTATAATCTCTTGAACCACATTAAATTTTTTTAAAAAAATACATAAAAGTGGTGTTCCATGAAAACTAGGGAAGAAAATCCCAACAAGCCTTTCATGGAACCAATCGGTGTCAACGATGGTGACACCATGATGACATCTAGCCATCGATATGCCACCATTTGGATTTTCACCATATGGGTCCAGGTCATGCCAAACACCCAAAATTTGTAAAAGGGATGGACCAGGAGTGTCTGGACCACTACATTATTGTTTATAATTCAGGGTATATGGTGTAAGGTTTTTGGATTAAGCGTGTAGTGTTTAGGGTATAGGTCATAGGTTTTAGGGTCTATGGTGTAGGTTTTATGTTATTCGTTAAAGAATATAGGGTGTTGTATTTAGGTTTTATGGCCCATGGTGTATGCTTTAGGGTGTATGGTCTAGGTTTTAAGGTTTAGGTTTTATATTGCAGGTTTTAGGGTTTAGGGTTTAGGTTTATGGTGATGGGATCAAGGTTCTGGGTTTATGGTATAGGTTATATGATATTAGGTTTACTGTGTGGTTTATATGGTTTAGTGTGTTGGGTTTACTGTTTATTTTATGTTGTTTTGGGATTATGGTCTTTTAGGGTATTAGCTGTTTTTTGGATTATAAGGACTTCAAAGGGTCTTCAATTGTTTTGGGTCTCTTTGGGTCTTTTAGGGTTTTTTGGTTCATATTGGGTTTTACGGTCATTTCTATTATTTTATAGTTTTGAGGGGATTTTAAAGGTTTTTTGAGGTTTTGGGTATTTAATATTTTAGGGGATGTTATGGCCTTTTGATGTTTTTGGGGTTTTTTTGGTCCACTAAATTTTTTAGGATTTTTAAGATTATTAGTGACTTTAAGGGATTCTTGTGTTTTAGGTGTTTTTGGGTCCTTTTAGGGAAATTATTTTTTTTTTGTTTTTATCGTTTTTTATGGTGTTGAGTGATTTTTTGGATTTTATGGTTTTATGATTTTAGGTGTTTTAATAATTTATGTTTCATCGTAGTTTTATGATTTTTTAGGAGATTTAAGGTATTTATAATCTTTTTGGGTTTTTTGAGTTTTTTGGAATTTAGAATATTGTACGGTGTCTAAGGGATTTAATGTCCCTTTAGTGATTTTAAATTCATTTAGGGGTTTTTGGGTTTTAATGGTCCTTTGGAGTTTTGGGTTTTTAGGGTTGTTTAGTGTTGTTTTTGGTTTTTTGGGTTTTAGGGTCCTTAATTATATTATGGTTTTTATGATCTTTTAGAGTTTTTTGAATTATTGTGGGGGTTTTGGGTATTTTATGGTTTTGGGTGTTTTTAGGTGTTTGGGTTTTTTAGGGGATTTATTGTTTATAGAGTCCACTAGGGTTTTTATGGTGTTTCTATTTTTTAGGTTTTTAGGAAATTTTACAGTTTCGTTGGTTTTTATTTTCTTTTAATGGTTTCTGGTATTTTATGGAATGTAAGGGATTTAAGGTTTTTAGGGTTTTTTATGGGTTTCTTGGGATTTTGAATTTTATTATTATTTTTTATATTTTTTTGGGATTTCAATGGTTTTTATGTTTTTAGTGGGTTTTTAGTCCAATATGGGTTTGTTAGGTATTTTTTGTGGTTTTATAACATGTAAGGGTGATTTAGTCGGATTATGATTTTAGGGTTTTTTTTGGTTTCTTTGGGTTTTAAATGTTTTTTATGATTTTTTTGGTTATTAAGTTTTCCTAGTATCTAGAGTTTAATGGGTTTTTATTTTTCATAGAGGATTTATCAAATTTTTAGGGTTTTGTGGGATTTTAGGGATTCTTAGGGGTTTTACAATTTTTAGGTATATTTTTTTGGTTTTGGAGATACTTCAATAATTTTTGGGTGTGAAATTTCTTTCGTTTATTTAAGAGTTTAGGGTGTTTTTAGCTTCATAGGGTTTCATAGAGTTTTTTGAATTACGAGTTTTTTAATATTTGAAGTGATTTTGAGGCTATTTATGGGTTTTTACGATTTTTAGGAATTTTTAGTTTTTTTAGGTGATTTAGTGGGTTTCAGGGTTTCTAGATTTTTCCGATTTTATCATGGATTTTAAGGGTTTTTATGAGTTTTAGGGTGTAGTCATTTTTAGGGTTTCTATGTTTTTTTTATTTCTAGGGAGATTCATGTTTTTATAGTTTTTTACTTAAATATTTTTTGGTATTTTTAATATTATTTAGGTTTATTGGGATTTTAATGTTTTTATGGTATTTTAGATTTTTTTAGGTTGTATGTTTATTTGGGGTTTTAGGATATTATGGGGTCTAAATGTAATTGGTTTTCTTGGGTTGTTAGTTTTTTAAAGGTGTTTTTTTTAATTTTTCAAGGTATTTTTTGTGTTTTTGGGTGTTTCTAGTGTTTTTTCTTCTTTTATGATTTTTAGGGTTTTAAGGGGTTTTATTGTTAATATGAATTTTATGGTTATTGGGTATTTATTGGTTTGGGGGACATTTCATGTCTTTATGTTTTTTTGGGGTTAAAGTTGTTTGTGTTTTCTTTGGATTTTGCTGATTTTTTATGGTATTATGGATTTGACATATTTCTTATATGTTTAGGGCTTATTTAAGGATTTTAGGGGTTTTGGGATTTTTTGTTTTGAGGAGTTTTTTGAATATTCTTGGATTTTGTGGGTTTACCTATTTTTTGGGATTCAAGGTTTTTAATTGGTTTGTTAGGGTTTTTATAGTTTTTATATCTTTTTACATGTTTTAAGGGGTTTCACGATTTTATGGAGTTTTATGTTTTTAGGGGTTTTAAGGGATCCTAGAGTATTTTTATGTGGTTTTCTGGTATGTTGGGTTTCTATATGTTTTTTGTGTTTTAGGGTTATTAAGGGGGTTTATGTATTTTTAGTGTTTTTAACATGTGTTTTGTATTTTTAGGGTTCTAGGGAATTTGGGACTTTTAGGGGTTTCAGGGTATTTTTCGTGGTTTTTGTGGATTTTATAATTTTATGGTTTTTAGGTTTTTTTAGTGTTTTTATGGGTTTTAGGGTTTTATTGGTTTTTCATTTTTTAGTGAACTTTTAGGGGATTTAGTGCATTTTAGTTTTTAAAAAGTTTTCCTTTGCTTTTAATGGTTTTTAGGGTTTTAGGGGTTTGTTGGATTTTTAGGATTCATTTGGGCTTTTAGGTGTTTTTTTGTTTTTTTTGTTTTGTATATCTTTTAAGTGTTCGTTTGGTTATAGAGGTAATAATTATTTTATAATGGTTTATAGTGTTTTTTTATTTTAGGGTTTTAGGGGTTTGTTGGTGTTTTAGGGATTTTTCTTGTGTTTTAAATATTTCAAGGGGTTCTCTGGTATTTTAGGATTTTCTTAGGGTTTTTTTTTGTTTTTATGGTTTGAAGGATTTTTTGGATTTTTTGTATATTTAGGTTTCTAGTTTATTTTTATATATTTTAGCGGGGTTTATGTTTTTAGGGGGAGTAGGTGTTTTGAGATTTTTTAAAGGATTTGAATTATTTTATAGGTTTTTAGGTTTTTTAATGATCTTAAGGTTTTTAGGGGGTTTTTACTATTTTTATGGTTTTTTTTGTTTTTTTTATGGTATAAGGATTTATGGATTTTACAAGTTTTAATGATATTTAGAGTTTTTAGATTTTGATAGTTTTTTTGGGGTTTTTGGTATTTATAGTTTTTAGGGTGTTTAAGGGTTATTATGTTATTTTAGGGATTACATGGTCCTTTTGTGTTTTTAGGGGATTTTGGGTCTTTTAGTTTTGTTATGTTATTCTAGGTTCTGTAGTGTTGTGTGGTCTATATGCAATTTAAGGGGTTTTTTATGATCTTCTAGGGATTTGAGTTTCTTATAAGGGTGTTTTAGGGTCTTTATGTGTTATTAGGAGTTTTAGGGTGTCTAGGGTTTTAGTGATTTTTTGGTTATTATGAATTTATAGTGGTTTAAGGGTTTTTAGTTATTTTGGTGTTTTTAGGACCTTAGGAAATTTATATGTGTTTTATGGTTTATAATTTTTTTATTTTTATTTTGGGGTTTTAGGATTTTTATTTTATTTTATGGTTTCTATGGTTTTCATGGGTATTATGGTTTTATTTATTTATTTTGGATTATTGGATCTTTGGGTGTTTAAATGGTATTTTTAGTTTTCAATGTTTCGTATAATGGTTTTAGTGTTTTTTCATAATTCTAGGGGTTTTAAATGTTTTATGGGATTTAGGGGTTTTTAGAGTTTTTATCATTTTTACGGGATTTTCAGTTTTAATGGATTTTTCGGTTCTTTGGGTCTTCATAGTGTTTTTAAGGGTTCATAGGATTTAAATTATATTTAGGGTTCTTTAGGGTTTTATGGTTTTCTCAAGATTTAGGTTCAACTTTATTTTATTTGTTTATAAATATTTTATTGTTTTAGGGATTTTATGATCTGTTATGGTTTTATATGTTATTTCGGTCTTTTACTATTATTTTGGGGTTTTATTGTTTTTAGTGTTATAGTAAATTTTGGTTGTTTTCATGTTTTCTGTGGGCTTGTAGAGATTTTTTTGTTTTTGGGATTTAGCATTATTAATAGTTTTCAAGGTTTTTAATGATATTTGGGGGTTTTTAGGACATTATACGGTTTTTTATTTTTTTTAGGGACATTATAGGGATTAAGGGTTTTTAGGGTTTCTCTGATTTTTGGGGTCTTTTATGGTGTTTTTAATGTTTTTGGGTATTTATAATCTTTTAGGGATCATAATGTGTTTAGGATTTTAGGCTATTTCATGGGGTTTATGGTGTTATAAGGGGGTTATGGTAAATTCATGTTCCTTTAGGGGATTTATAGGGTTTTAGGGTATTTTGGGTTTAAATTTGGTTTTTGGATTATTTTATTGTTTTTATCAGTCATTGTGGTTCAGAAGTGTTTTTAGGATTCTTCAGGGGCTTTAGGGTTTTTAGGGATGTTTAGGGGTTTATGGTATTTAATTTCCTTTAGGTATTTTAGGTCCCTTTATTGGATTTTGGGTTTATTAGTGTTATTCTGGTGTTTAAGGATTTTTTGATGTTTTAGTGTCTATTAAGTGGTTTATGATTTTTAATGACTTTTATGGTGTTTAAGATCTCTTAGGGCTGTGGGGTCTTTCGGATATTTTAGGATCTTTGGTCACTTTAGGTTCTTTTAGAGGGTTTTTTTGGTTTTTTGTGTTTTTAGGGATTTTTAGTGGATTGGGTTTTTATGTATTTTTGTGCTTTATAGGTGTTTAGGATCCTTTAAGGGTTTTAAATATTTTAATTTTAATTTTATTTTTTTGGGTGCTTTTGGGTTCTAAATTAATTTTTTTGTTTTTTGGTTTATTTGGGTTATTATATTTTTCTAGGTTTTTGGGTTTTTGGGTTTTTTGGGGTGTTAGTTTTTTTAATATTTTTAGGGTTCTTGAGATTTTTACTATTTTAATAGAATTAAGGGTTTTTAGTGTTTTTAGGGGTTTTAGTGTATTTTTTTGTATTTTTTTGTTGATTTATATATTATATGGGTTTTTGGATTTTTATGGTTTTAGGGGTTTAGGGATTTTAGTCTAATTTATAGTTTCACATTTATAAAATTAATTGGAAATTAGGGATTCTATAAATTTTTAATAGTGTTTAGTGTTTTTTGAGTTTTAGGGGTTTAGGGGGTTTAGGGTTTATAGGTGTTTTTTTTATTTAAAGGGTTTAATTGTATAATACAGTTTTTTGTGAGGTGTTCAAGTATTTTAGGATATTTTTTTATGAGATTAGGATACATCTGGAATTTTTGGGTCATTAAGGTACTTAAAACATTGTTTTGTGGTTTTGGGGTCTTCTTGGCATTTTATTGATTTAATGTGATTTTATGGGTTTTGAGGACTTTAAGGGGTTTACGACATTTTTAGGTTTTTATAGTATTTTAGATGCATTTTTTGTTTTAGGTGTTTTAGGTCTTTTGTTGGTTTTATGGTTTTTTAGGGTGTTTTTAGTTTTTAGGTTCATTAAATTTTTTTAATGTTTTTAGGGGATTTTATGTATTTTTTTATTTTTGTGTTTTAAGAGTTTTGACGTATTTTTATTGGTTTTTAGTTTTTAAGGGATTTATTGTGGTTTTCTGAGCTTGGGGGGGGGGGGGTTAGGGTATTTATAAATTTATGTGGTTTATGAAATATTGGTTTTTTTGTTATTTGGGATTCATATATTTTTTTATTTATTTTAAGGGTTTTTAGGGGTTCTACATAGTATATAGGATTTATTTAGGGCATCAAAATTTTTAGTTTTTTTTTGCGTATTTTGGGGATTTAGGGATTTTAGGTGTTTAGGGTTATAATTTTTTTTGTTTTTTTGTATTTTTACTGATTTATATTATGTTTAATGGTTTTAGGGATTTTTAGATATTTTAATGGATTTTAGGTTCGTTTAGGGATTTTAAATGATTTTAAAGTGTTTTTAGGGAATTTATCATATTGATTGTTTTCATGATTTCCTTAGTTTTTAGGGTATTAGGCACATTTATGGATTTCTATGTGTCTTTTTTGGATTTTGTTTGTTTCTTGGGTTTTAGGATTTTTTTTGGTGGGGTTTAGGGGTTTTTTTGGTTTTTCGCCTTTTAACGGGTTTTTGGGTTTTAGGTTTTTTATGATATTTACGGATTAATTTTATATTTTTCAACTTTTTATGAATTTTTATTTTTATTTTACGGTTTAAGTGGTTTTTATTGTATTTTTTAGGTTTTTTGGGGATTTTAGTTTTTTTTGTCTATGAGTGGTTTTTTGGTTTGTTTTTTTTTTGGATTTTACAATTTTAAAGGGTTATTAGGGATTTTATGTTTTAGTTGGTTATTATGAATTTTTGGGGTTTGAGGTGTTTTTTTGTTTATTGGGATTTTTAGGGTTTTTTAGGGTTTGTCGTGATTAAAATGGATTTTGATGTTTTATTATTATTACTATTGTTTTTTACAATTTTTATATTTTTTGGGATTACGGGTTTTTTGGGGTTTGAAGGGTTTTTTGGGATTTATGGTTTTTAATTAGTTTTATGATTTATTTGGGTTTGTTTGGGATTTTAGGGGGTTTTAAGGTTTTCTTAGTGTTTTAGGGTTTTAGGAGGCTCTTAGTGTTTTTTCGGCGGTTATTAGGGTTTTTAAGATTTCATTAGGGTTTGTTAGGGTTTTAGGGGCTTTACTATGTTTTAGGTTATTTTATCTGGGTTTTAGTGTCACCTTTAGTTTTAATAGAATTTTTGGATTTTTTAAGGGTCTTTAGTGTTTTTAGGGCCTTTTAGGGTTTTTTAGTATTTATGGGGTCTCTAGATTTTTATGATCTTTTGGGGTATTGGTGTATATTTTGGTATTTTTGAGGTTTTAATGTGGTCTTATGTTTTATAGGGTTTTTAGTGGTTTTTATAGTTTTTAGGGTATTCTAGTGTTTTAGGGGTTTTTAATATTTTTTATGGATTTTAGGGATTTTTAGAGACTTTTAGGAGATTTTATGTTTTTCAGGGTTTCAGGGGTTTTTGGTGTTTTAGGGATTTACATGTTTTTAGGTTTTTATGGGTTTTATGGTATTTTATGGATTTTAGAGGTTTAAGGTTTTGTTGGGATTTTATGATTTTTAGGGATTTAGTTCATTTTATAGATTTATAAGGGTTTTTAGTGTTTTTTTAATCCAAAAAAGTCTTGATGGAATAGAAACATAACTTCAGGACATTATTTAAGGGTAAAAATAAACCACAAAATGAGTCTAGAAAAGGGTTGAAAGTAGAAAAGTTGATATGGAAGGTTCGGATAAGAGTAGAAAATTATGCCGTGTGGACCACCATTCTGTGTGGAATTCCACAGATCGGTGACGTTTCCCATGAATGAAATATTTCACAGGATGAAATTATAATACTCTCCCCCACAAACAAAACCAAAACATTTACGGGTCCAAATGGTGATTTCCTCCCCCATGAATGATTTCCCCATATAAAATCATTGATGGGAATGATATTTCTTCTTGGGATCCAATAAATAGAGGCCTTGTGGCCCATAGTGACTGGCTAACGAAGTAGTGAGTTACACCACTCGTAGATAAAAATACCTCAAGGGGACCGAAGAAGGACCTTAAAGGTTGGATGAAAGACTTGAAAAAAACATCGAGAGCATGTTTTTTAGAAATCCATCACCCAATTCACTTTGCAGACATCATCTGGTAAATAATATATAGTAGAACCAATCAAGATTCCAATTATCAGTTGTCATATGAGTTGGTGGAATAAATCCCACAAATAGTGGATAATATATAGTGAGGAAATCTGTTTGAAATGTTTCTATGTATAATGTCCTTGACAAATCCCATATGAAGAATACTATCTGTAGATGATTCCATGCAGATGTAGTGTAGTTTGTAGTATGAGGAGTTAATTGTGACCTCATGGAAGGGATATGTTGAGTTTAGGAAAACCCCTTCAAATAAGACCCTTTGGTGGATAGTCTGTTTTAGACACCCTTAATAGAAAATCATGTGCGATCACCTTCTATGTGGCCATCTCTTTAATGGAAAAACCCTTTGCGGAAAACCTTTCATGGATTAAGAATCACTGATGACCACTTTTTGGACTCCATTAATGGACATTACTTTATATAAGACCACATATGGATATAACTATGGGCCTATTTTCAAATTCGTTTTCTCCTGCTCGTTCATAAAGATGAGGTTGTTCCCCCACACACCTGTTAAGGAAAAGTGTTGGTTTTTTGTACAAGCCCTATGGGTGGGTCCCTTCACCACTGTCATTGACCCCCATGAAAAATGGAGAGTCACACCATGATATTTTTTTGGTTGGGTTGATGACAATTTTGGGTTCACCCATATGCTACCCCAACATCCATCTTATAAATACCATGAGTGGATGAATTCCTCTTCTGAATCAAAAACCCATACCACCTGAATTATGTTCCAAATTGATCCAAATGGGAAATATCTTGTGTGATTAACACACAATCCATTTCAATGTTTGTTTCCCTAGTCATCCTAACAACATGTTGTTAAACTATTTGGAAATTTTCCTTGAAAAATGATTTTATACTTTACTACTTTAGTCTCAGTTACAAGACATTAAATTATAGAATACCCTAAATGAAAAATGTTATATTCCTCTTGTAAAAATCTTGAGATTCCTTATACATAAAAAATAAAATTTTTTCATGAGATGATTTGGTGAATAAGGACAAATAGAAATCACTTGCAACGCCTTAGGTGTAGGAACCAACCAAACAAAAATTACCATGTGTTGTGTCCCCCCCCCCCCACAGATCATATTTTAGGGCACTCGTCAAAATAAAATCCACTAGCTTTTCATGTGGCAGGCATCAATCTTTCTCCTATTCACCTCTGCCTGGAATATATCCAGATGGTTCACCATACATGACTATCCTATCTATGAAAATAAAATAGGACACAATAAAAATAAAAACCCTCTACCTTTCCCTTTGGATCTAGAACCTTCCGTCAGCAGACATAGATGAATCATGTGATCATCATATCTACTAGTTACTGTTGTTTCTCACATCAAGTATGGATCAAATGGTCTTAATATTTTTTTGGTGTCCATGTAATCCACATGATTATAGATATTAATTGGGCTTCTAACATAGTAATCCCCAACAACGTCCATTTTAATGGGCCTCTTATATGAATAAGCCCCAATCATGTTTACTAAAATGGGCCTACTATTCATGTATAATCCCCAATATTATAAACTTCTTGATATTTATTTCCCTACTAATTGGGATAAGTAATAAACCTCCATAAGGTCCTATCACAACCCCAAAATTCTACCAAATCATCTCTAGGCCACATCCCCGGTAGGGTAGTGTTAACCTATAATATCACATCTCATCCAGGGTCCTTCATGGAATCCTTGATGTAGGTCCCCCACTCTCTTTGATTGGTAACCATTCATTTAGGAATCCATTCAACATGCCATTGAACTTAATGGTTTTGTCATTGTCACATGTCCTTAAAAGGTGATGTGCCATATTATGTGTTACCAAACTACTAGGGTTATTATTCCATTAATAGGGATACGTAGGAATCTCCTCTTATGGGTTACATACTGACATTGGAACAACAAATATCTCCCTGGGATAGTATAATCTAGAGTTCCTCACCATAAGACTTAAATTCATGTTGTCCGAATAAATGATCAAGGAATCTCTTATTCATTCATAAAAATGTTTTCATTATTGGAGAACCAGAGATACAAATATATTTTTCCATGAATTAAACCTCTAATACATACTAATTATTCTAAACCCATTCATGTTAATACATGTTCTAAATTTAGGTAATACACATATGAATTATTGGGGATTAATAAAATATTTGTTAACATATATTAAATATACAAGAGTCCCAGAATAGGCAATAGTTTCCCCCAAAAGCCTGTGATGTGCTCGATTCCTATCCTCTCAACCAATGAAGGTTCTGAAGTATCCTTTTTAATGTTACCTAATGAATTCTAGCCTTTGGAAAGAAGGTCCATGTGTCATCATAGATATAGGAGTTGATGGGTGTTTCCAACTCCATGAACAATACCTATTGAAGACCGTGTAAAAACCTTTTATATTACACCCGTGAATTTCCACATTTCACACCATTGTAAACAACTGTCAAACTATTAGGTTAGGAAAAAAACTTATCATAGACCGAATTTTTTTATTGTTTTTAACAGGTTTTATTGGTATTTAGTTGGTTTATTGAATATTATAGTAATTTATTGTCTTTTATGGCTTATGGTTCATTATTTTATTTTTATGTATATATTTGCTTTTGTTGTTTTAATAAATTTTAGGGGATTTAATGTATTCTATGTGATTGTATGAGGTTTTATGGTTTTAGTGATTTTAGAATTTTTGGGTTTATTTAGGGGTTTATGGGGTCAATATTGTTCATTGGGTTTTTTTTGGGAATTTTCAGTTTTATAGATGTTGTATGGTTTTTTATTATATTTATGGTATTCATGGTTTTGTTTTGGTATTTTAGGGTCTTTTTAGTAGTTTAGTGGTTTTATGGTGTATTAGTGGTTTATAGGGTTTTTAAGGGTTTTAGGGATATTTTTTCATAGTTTTTATGATCATTTAACGACTTTAGTGTCTGTTAGAGATTTTATGGGTTTGGTAGTTTTATATTTATTTTTGTGTTTTAAGGATTTCATGTTTTTTATGTGTTTGATGTCATTTATGTGTTATGGGTAAGAGTTTATAATTTTTTTTGGGATTTTAATCTTTCTAGGTTTTTGAGATTTTTAATGTTTTTAGGGGTTTATGAGTTTTTTTATTTTTATTTTTTTAATTTTTTTGGGATTTATATTATTTCAATGATTTTTAGAGTTGTAGTGTTTTTATATTTTTTATGGTTTTATAAATTTTAGGGGATTTTGGCGTTTTCTATATTTTTTAGGATTTTACGGGGTTTTATTTTTTTTAGATTTTATACTTTTTGATTTTTTAAGGTTATTTTATGTTTTTAAGGGTGTTTTAGGGTTTTATGGGTTTAATTAGAGTTTTTTGGTTCGTTAATATTTATTTTGGTATTTAGGGTCTTTTAGGAGTTTTTGGGTTTTTTTGTCATTTTGGATTTTATGCGTTTTCAGAGTCTTTTGGTGTTATGGGTATTTTAGGGTCTTTTATAGTCTTCTTGGTTTTTAGTGTCTTTTATGTGTTTTTGGTTTTTTAGGGTCTTTGGGGTTTTTGATTTTAGGGTCATTTAGAGTATTATTTTATTGGGGGGATTTCGTCTTTTAGGATGTTTTAATGTTTGGTTGAGATTTCTATAATTTTTAGGTTTTTATGGATTTTAGGGGATTATGGATTTTAGGGGTTTTAGGGATATTTTTGGTTTTAAGGGGTTTTAGAATTGCTTTGAAACCATTAATGTTTATGGGGTTCGTTATTTATTTTATGTTTTTGGGATTAATTTGGGTATTTTATCATTTTTATGGAATTTAAGGGTTTTAGAGTTTTTATTACTTTAATGGGGTATTAGGGATTTTAAGGGTGATTTTACGGTTTTTTTTTAGTTATTTTTTTATAGTTTTCGGGATGTTAGTATTTTTAGTGTGTTTTATGGATTTTAAGAGTTTTAAGTGTTTTATAGGGATTAGGTTTGTTCGGTTATTTTGATGTTGTTAAATTTTTTTAGGTAATTAATCTGGTTTAGGATTTTCTTTGAATTATTTTCTGGGTTTTACGATATTTGTGGGTTTCAAGGGTTTTAGAGTTTATATTATTATTTTTGGGTTTTAAATAATTATTAAGGGTTTGATACATTTTCAAGGACTTTTTAGTATATTTTAGTGTTATAGGGTTTCATTATTTTTTCTTGTTTTTTATGTTTTTAGCAGTTTTATGGTTTATTTATGGTATTTATGTGTATCTAGAGGTTTTTATGGTTTTATTTTTTCAAGGGTTTTTAGTGGTTTTATTGTATTTAATGGATTTCGGTTTTTTGGGTTTTTTGTGGTTTTATGGGATTTATGGGTATTCAATGTGTTAATAAAAATTAGGGTCATGGGGTGTTAAAGGGGTTATTAGTTCCTTTTAGGGTTTTATAGTGGCTTATGGTCTTTTGTGTTATTAGAGATTTATTATTGTTTAGAGTTATAGAGGTTTTTTGGTCATTTAGGGGTTTATAGTTTTTTGGGTCTTTAGGGTTTGTAGTGTCATTTAAGTGGATAATGTTTTTTAATTTTTATATGGGGTTTTTATTTTTAATTGTTTCATTTTTAGTTGATTTTTTATTTTGCTAAATTTTTAGTGTTTTAAAGTATTATTGGTTTTGGGGTGGTTTTTTGGGGTTTTCTGGATTTTAGAGTTTTTTATTTATTTTTACTGTTTAATGATTCATTTTTTTGATAGGTTTTCTTTGATATTTTTTATGAGTTTTGATTATTTTTAGCGGATTTTAGGTGTTTTATATATTTTAGTGGTTTGATTATTTTTAAGGTTTATTATTGTTTTTAGAGTTTTAGGGGGTTTATTTACGGTTTTATTGGGGTTTTTTCGGTTTTAGGGTTTTTTGGGGATTTAGTGATTCTGTAATATAGTTGAGGATGGGTTTTAGGGTTTTCATATCTTCTAGTATATTAGTTGATTTGATTATTGTCATCCATTTTAGGGGTTTTTGGGGGTTTTGGTGATTTTAGGGGTTTTTGGTGTTTTAGGTAATTTTATGGGGATTGGGATTTTTAGGGTCATTTATGGGTTTTCTAGGGTTTTAGTGGTTTGTCGAGTATTAAGGTTATTTTAATGTTTTTTGGGGTTTTTGTGGTTTTGAGGTGTTTTAATGTTATTTTAGGGATTTTACAATTCAATTAAGGGTATTATGGAATTATTATTTTTAGGGTAATGTACGAGTTTTCAAATTTTTTTTTGGGTTTTTATGCGGCTGGTATGATTATTTTTTTGGGTTTTAGTGTTTGTTTGGAATTTTTTGTTTCTCGTAGGGTTTTTTTGTTATTTTGGATTTTATAATCTTATAAAGGAATTTTAGGTTTTTATTTTTTTCATAGGGCATTTAGTATTTCAATTATTTGTTGGGATTCTTGGGTTTAATGTTTTTTATTTTTATTTATTGATGTTTTTTGGTGTTTTAAAAGCTTCTTATGGTTTTAGGAATGTTTATATGTGTCTACGAGTTTATATGTGTTTATGTTTTTTTTGTGGTTTTATTATTTTTTGGGTTTTTATGGTTTTAGGCATAAGGATTTATTCTACAGTGTATAGGGTTATTGGTGTAGCGAATAGGATACAAGGTGTATGTTTTAGGGTTTAGGTATATGCATTAGGGATTATGATATAGGGTATAGGGTTTATATTTTTTTGGTTTATAAATATTTTTTTGGAATTTAAGCGTTGCTCTAGGGTTTCTATGGTGGTAAGGTTTTTTAGGGGTTTGGTGTTTTCAATTTTCGGGGTATTAATGTATTCAAGGGGTTTTAGGGTTTTTGAATCACTTTTTTGTATTTGAGGGTTTGTGGGTCTTTAGGGGTTTTAGTGTTTTTAGTTTTTTCATAGTGGTTAAATGGTTTTAGGAATTTTATATGGTTATTTAGTGTCCTTTATGGTTTATTTGGTTTTGGGATCTTTTAGGTGTTTCATGGGTTTTCGGGTTTTAGGGACACTTTTGGATTGTTTTTTAATTTATGTGCTCTTCGATATTTGTATTGATTTTTAGGATTTTCAGGGTTTTGGGGGTTTAAATTTTTTATATCTTTTCTTTGTTTTGGGGTTTTATTTATTTTTTGTGTTTTGATTATTAGGATTTATAGGTGTTTTGGGGGATTTTAGGGATTTTAGGCTTCTTTTACTTTTTATTGATTTTAGTTTTTTCAATGTTTCTTTGAGTTTTTAGGGTTTTATTTATATTTTGACATTTAGTTATTTATATGAATATTAATTCATCTTTTGGGTTTTAGGGTATTGATTGGATTTCGGGGTTTCAAGGGCATTAAATGGGTTTTTAGGGTTTTATATTTTTATAGCATATTTTTTTTGGGTATTCATGATTTATAGTTTTTTTATTTTCTTAGGTTTTTAGTATTTTAGGGATTTTATGTTTTAAGTGATTTTATGGGGGTTTTGGGTTTTATGTGGTTTTTTAATGATTTTAGTTTTTTAGTGGTTTTGATGGTTTTTCGAGGTTTTAGGATTTTAGGGTCTGTAATTTTTTTCAAGTTTTTTTAGATTTTAAATATTTATGGAATTTTTTATATATTGGGGTTTCTAGTGTTTTCTTTTGGGGTTTAGGATCTTTTAGTGTATATTAGGGTTTCAATAGTTTTAAGGGGTTTTATTTTCCTTTTTATATTATAATTTTTTATTTATTTTTAGTGTTTTATTATTATTTTACGGGTTTGTGGGATTTGAGGTTCTTATTGGTAGTTATGGTTGTTCGGGTTATTTTTAGGTTATTTGTATTTTAGGGTTATTTTAGGGGTTTTAATTATATTTATAGTTTCTTATGGTTATTATAAATTTTTTGGATTTACATGTTTTTCTATGTTTTTATTATGTTAAATAATTTTAAGGGATTTTGTGGTTTTCTGGTTTTAGTGGGGTCTGGGGGATTTATAGTTTATATTTTTTTTTGTTGTTTTAATGTTTCCTTATCCATTTCTGGTAACTTTTAAGATTTTATGGAATTTTAGGTAATTATTATTCTTATTATGGGTTTTCGGGTATTTTAGTTTTTTTGTGGTCTGTTTGATTAATTTAATGTTTAATGTTTTTTTATGTTTTACAGTTTTTAGGGATTTTACAATTTACACGGTTTTTTGAGTTATATAATTTTTAGTGTTTTTGGTTTTATTGGGAATTTTTGGGTTTTAGCGATTATTATAGGTTTCTTAAGGGTTTTAAAGATTAAAGGATTTTCATAGTGGTTTTTCATGTTTCCTATATTTTTAGGGATATATATTATTTGGGGTTTCTGTGTTTTAGGTTTTTATTGGGTTTTATGGGTTTATAATGTTTTTATGTTTTTAGTGGGATTAGGTATTTTTGTGTACTTTTAGATTTTTAGTGTTTTTAGTAGTTGTTAGTGTATTTAGGGGTTTATAGTTTTTTAATGGTATTTTACTTTTTTATTAGTTTATAATGTAGTTTGTGGTATTTAGTGTTTCTAGTATGTTTTAGGTTTTTTATCTTTTTAGTGGTTTTAAGAGGTTTAAGGTATTTTTGGGTTTTAAAGGGTTCATTTGGTTTTTAGGGTTTTTATTGATTTTAGTGTGTTTAGAGTGTTCTTATTTTTAATATCTTTATGGGTTTTATGGTTTATTGTAGATTTTTTGTTTTTAATTTATTTTAGAGTTTTGATGGGGTTTTGGGGGTTTTTTGGTTTTTTTGGGTTTTTGGGTTGTTATGGTCCTTTAAAGTTTTGTAGGGTAATAAGCGGTTTTAGGTTCATTTATTTTTTTTAGGTTTTTATAGTTTGGGGGTATAGTATCATTTCTCGTTCTTTTTGGGTTATTTTGGCCTCCTAGAATTATATGGTGTGTTCATGTTATTAGGGTTTTAATAGGTTATTGGGTTTTTAGTGTTTTTATTGGGGTATTTTTAGTGGTTTTTCGGTTTTTCGGTTCTTTTCATATTTTTTGGGTTTATGTGGTATCGTATATTTTTATAGTTTTGATGGAAATTTATTTTATATAGGTTTTTTATGACCTTAAGGGGTTTTGGGGTATTGGTCCTATTTAATAGTTTTAGGGACCTTTAATTTGTAATAAAAAGAAGGAAAAAGACCGGGCTATTCCTGGTCCCCCAAAATTTATTAGAAAAAATAATGTCCAACAAACAAGGTAAGAAAAAAACCCATACCCAAAAGAAATACATATCATACAGGTCAAAATTCCAACCATCCCCATTGGGGTATCCATTTCTACCATATCGAAAAGACACATTTGTCTCTTCTATCTCCAACTCTAGTTCATCCTTCATAGAATTTTCCATGCAAATAGCATGATTGGTATACATGTCCTTAAGCCTCTTCTAGTCCACTGAATTGGAGTCCTTAGAGGAGGTTCTTGTAGTAATTGTCCTCGGATGAGTAGAGTAGTCCCTCATACTACTCATATTAATTGGAGAAAAATAAATACCTACAAGCTCCACCTTCCATCCATTCATTGCGCTATCATCAGTCACTGCCTTAAACTTGGAATTACCATCTTTTCTATGTTCAACAGTACCAAGATCCACCCCATCTTTCTGGCTTCCAGATCTGGGAGTATGTGCATTGTAAAACCTTTGCTTCCTCTTCCCCGGTAATGAATCCAGGAATGAAGTATGAGGGTCACCCATCAAAGCCTCCTCCCGCCCTATCTAAGCCATGTTAGCATCAATCCTAGAATCTTCCTCCGCAAGGATTTCACCTAACCTTGTAGATGGCTCATCACTATCCTTGACAAAATGAACATCATTCTCTAGTTCTGTCTCCTATGACTATAATAACTCTTCAAGTGACCATGTATCAAGAATGAATCAAAGTTTCTCACACATGATTTGAAAACCACATGTTTTATCCCATGGACCTCTTCACCAATATAAATCCAAACAAAATCGACCATCCCTTTAGATACATCAATTTCAATAAAGACCCTTGGGGAAACTAAATGAAAGAGATCACTAGTTCTACTATCCACAAAAAGGAACCTTCCTACTAGATTCGCCAATAATGAAATAATAGAATGATTTTGAAATGGAAGGGGGATTTCAACAAATCTCACCCATGTTTCCCCCATCGGATAATCATGGCACAAATGGAAATCAAAGCTCCACCCGAAAAGGGAGATGTGATAGCCATCACACCCTCAAGGAGGCTCAGACCATGCATGAATAGGGTCCTCCTCAGACTAAAGGATAATTAGAATGTGGCAGGTATCGACAATGCCCACAGTAGCACAATCCTAAATATCCCGATGATGAAACATGAAAATATCAAAAATGTCAACTAGTGGGTTCCAATTGAGAAAAACGAGCAAAAAGGGTAATCATATACAAAGAACAATCCTCTTTAAACTCTGCAATAGAAAGTTGTAGGTACATGTGACCTTCATTTAAATCAGGAACCTTTGGGAAAATATTGATCCACGAACATAGTGGAAGTGAATCAAGATTCGATAATGGGACAAAATATAGATCTTAATCATGGAACAGTAGTGGCCCCTCCATCACAGAGGGGGGAGGCTGAGGCACATCGTCCATCCTCATCATCAAGCTTTCTGAAGGGAGGCAGAATCAATATCACAAGAGAGAGGAGGTTCCATCCTTCTTCCCTACATTAATTTTTATGGGTTTTTATGTTCCTTAAAGGTATTTAGTGTTATTGGTAATCCATAAGGTTATTATTTATTTTAGGGTGTTTTGGTACTTTTACAGGTTTTAGATTATTTTATGGTTTTAGGGAATTTTAGAGTAAATTACGTATTTTAATGTGTATTTTTTATTTAGGGCTTTTGAGGGTTTTTACTCAATGAAGGGTTTTGGGGAATTTTTTTGTATTTTACGAGTTCTTATGTACTTATGATTGTATAAGTATTTTTTGGTATTTTAGAGACATTTAGTTTTTTCAAATTTTTTAGGGTTTTTTTGAGGTTTTGTTTCATTTAGAGGATTTTTTTGTTTAAAGTGTTATATGATATTTCAGGATTTTTAGGGTTTTTAATGATTTTATTGATTATTGGGAATTTAGTTATTTTAGGGTTCATTATTTGTTTTAGGGTTCATACATTTTTATTGTTTTTAGGTACTATAGGGTTTAGGCTATTATTATGGTTTTTGGGATTTCGGGGACTTTAGGGTTTTTATGTTTTTAACGGTTTTTAGGGAGATTAGGGGTTTATAGATATTTATGAAAATTTAGGGTTTGTTTGGGTTATATGATTTTGAATTTTTTCTATGTCTTTTATGGGTTTTAGTGGTTTCAGGTTTATTTTAGAGTTTTTATGGTATTTTAATTTTTTTGGTATTTTAGGACGTTTTAGTACTATTTAGGGTTTCAAGAATGTATTATAAGGATTTACATTTTTAATTTTTAAGGGTTTTGGGGGTTTAAGGGTTTAATAAATTGAAATGTGATTTTATTTTTTAGGGTATTTATAATTTTTTATATATGGTTAAATTTTCTATTATTTTAAGGGTTTTAAGGATTTAGGGGTTTTCGAGTTTTTAGAGATTTTAGGGGTTCTATAATTTTTAGGGGTTTAAGGATTTTATGGTGATTAAGGGGTTTTAGGATATTATTTGATTTTTTAGGTGTTTTAGGGTATTTTATGTTGTTTATGGATTATTTGGGTTATTAGGGTTATTTTGGGATTTTAGGGTTTTTTACATTTTTTGGATATTTTTTTTGTTTTTGTGGGTTTTAGGGGTTTTTAGGGTGTTGAAGGAATTTTGGGGTTTTTTGGGATTTTAGGGGATCAGGAGGGAATTAATTATGTTCTGGATTTTTAGGGGTTTTAGGCATTTTTATTGTATTTTTAGGGTTTTATTTTTTTAGTGGTTTTAGGGGTTTTTTGGTTTATTGGACAATTTTAGGGTTTTATGGTTTTTAGAGTACCATTACGGGGTATTAGGGGTTTTATATTTTTTTATGGGTTTTTAGGGTTATTTAGGGTTTTAGGTTTTTTAGTGTTTTATTTTTTTGGTTTCTAGTGTTTTAGGGTGTTCTAGTTGTTTTTATAGTTGTTAGGAGTATTGTAATAATTTATTTGTTTTTAATGTTTTATTTTGGTTTTTGTGTTTTTATGTTATTAGAGTTTTATTTTATTTAGTGTTTTAGGGTATAAATTGTGTTTTAGTATTTTTAGTGTTTTATGTGTTTTCAGATATTTTACGGAATTTTAGGTTTAATTTATGGATGTCAAGTTTTTTTTGGATTCCTAGTGTTAATTTTGGTTTCTTAAATTTTTATGATTATTTTTGCATTTTTTTTATTTTTACAGGTTTATAGGGGTTTTTCGTGTTTTTTAGGGTTCTTGGGGTTATATGGTTTGGTAGGGTTTTATGGTTTCTAAATGTGTTTTAGGGTTATTTTAGATTTTTCGGATTTTTAGTTCATTAAGAAATTTAGTGTATTTATGATTATTAGTTGTTTTTAGGGATTTCAATTTTTTCTGTAGTTTGAAATGTTTTTTAGTATTTAGGTGTGTTCATGGATTTTTAATTATTTTTGGTGATGTTAGTGTTTTTATTTTTTTAGGGTTTTTAAGTTTTTATGATTTTAGGTATTTTACTGGGATATAGGGATTATATGTGTTTGAGGGGTTTTAGGTATTTTTATGCTTTTCTAGGTATATTTTTTTAGGTATCTTAAATTTTTTATAGTGTTTCTAGGGTAATTAAGGGTGTTTATGGATACATTATTGGTTTATTTGGTATTTAGAGTATTTTAGGTTATTTTACGGTTTGTAGTTTCTTTTAGAGATTTAAGGGTTTTATAGATTTTAGTTTTTTTGGTATTTTGGTTTGTTTTTATGGTTTTTTCTAGTTTTAAGGATTTAGGCATTTTATGAGATTTGAGGAACATTAGGGTTTATAATGATAAAGAGGATTTTAGGGGTCTAAAAGGTTTTTCTTTGGGTTTTCAGGGTTTTTAGGGATTTATGGAAAGGATTTTTTAAGGATTGTTAGGGTGTTGATTGTTTTAATGGGGTTGCGGGAAGAGATAATACATTATGGTTTTAGGGGATGTACAATTTTTTGAAGGGGTTTAAGGGTTTTATGTGTTTTTTTATTTAAGGGGATTTAACATTTTAGGGTGTTGTTAGTGGGTTTTTTGAATATTATTAATTATTTTTATGATATTATTGGGGTTTTAGGGGGTTTGTAGACTATTTGTGTAGTTTTATGACGTTTTTATGGTATTTTAGGTTAATTTATGTGTTTTATAGTGTTTTAAATTTTTTAGGGATTAAATTATTTTAATTATTAATTGGGATTTTATGGATTCTAGTTTCTTTTAAGAGTTTATTGTTTTTTCTATTGATTTATTAATTTATAGGATTTTTTTTATGATTTTATGTGTTTCAATGATTTTAATGGAATTTTTTGGGATTTTAGTGTTCTATTTGGGAGTTTTTTTAATTTTTATGGGTTTTTATGGATTTTTATGGGTTCTGAGTGATTTAGGTGTTTATGGGATTGATTGGGGTTTCAATTTTCATTTGGGTTTATTTGGTGTTTCAAAGTATTTTTAGGTGTTTTAGCATTTACAAAGTGTTTCATAGGATTTTTAATGTTATTGTGATTTTCTAAAGGGATTTTAGATTTTCTAGGATTTCATTTATTTAGAGTTTTTAGCATTTTTTAGGGATATTCCAGGTTTTTATAGATGCCATTTTTTTGTGTTTTTAGTGTTTTGGGGGTTTTATGTGATTTAAGTAGCGTTATTTGTTTTAGTTTATTTTTGATCCTCTAGTGTATTTATAGTTTTATGGATTGGTTTTGTTTATTTTGGATTCAGGAGCTTTAAGCAATATGTAGGGATTTAGGTTTTTTATCATTTTTTTGGTTGTTTAATTTATTTTTAGTTTTTTTGGTATTTTTGTATTCTTTGTTTCATTTAGGTTTTTAGGGATTTAAGGATATTTTATGGTTTTTTCTTTCCATCATGGTTTCAATGGGTTTTAAAAATCAATTACGAGTTTTATTGAATTTCATGCCCCTTTATAGTTTTTATGGGTTTTAGTGCCATTTAATGTTTTTTAGGGTTCTTAGGGCCTTTTCATGTTTTTTAGGATTTAGGGTTTTTTTTTGGAGTTTTAGTTATTTTATTAGTTTCATGAGTTTTTTTGGATTTTAGGGGTTTTATGGAAATTTAGGTTTTTTAGGGTCATTTAGGTTTTTTATGTATGTTTGTGGTTTTATATAAATTTAGGGTTTTTAATTGCATTATCGGTTTTAGGGGATTTGTGGAATATTTCGATTTTTAGGGGTTTTTTGGGTTTTTATGGGTTTTGTATGAATATTTAGGGCATTAATGAATTTTTTTGGTTTTTTCTAGTTGTTTATTGATTTTTGGGGGAGTTAGGTGTTTAGCGTCTTTTTCGGTTTTTAGGGGTTTTGTGGTTTTTACAGATTTTTGGGCAATCATTGGTTTATTATAATTTTTAGGTTTTTATTGGTTCATAGATTAATTAATGATTTTTAGAGTTTTAATGATTTATAGTAGTTTTATTGGATTTTTTGTTAGAGTTTAAATGGAAATTTATAGTTTTTAAGGCTTTTATAGATATAGGTCCTTTTATAGTTTTTACTATTTTTTTGTATTTTAGGATTTTAGGGATTTGTTTACATTTTTAGGTGTTTAGGGGTATTTGTGTTTTAAGGGGTTTTCGGTTATTTTAAGTTTTAATGGATTTATTATTATTTATTTTTCTATGAGTTTTTATATTTTATATGTATTTTCTGGATTTTAGGGTATTTTAGTGTATTTAGGAATTTTAGGGTTTTTAGGGAATTAAGGATATTTAGGTTGTTTATGGATTTTTATTATATTTAGTGGTTTTATTCGGATTTTAGGATATATTAGGGGTTTTAGTATTTTTGGATCTTTTAGGTTTTCAATGTATTTTGGGTTTTAGGGGTTTTAGGGCCATTTAGTGGTTTTAGGGGTTTATGTACATATAGTGTTTTTAGGTATTTTGGGAGTTTTTGAGAGGTATTTGTGTTTCTTGGGTTTCTAGGTGTTTTTAGGCCGTTTAGTATTTTTTTTTACAATTTATTGGTTTTTAGGATTTCCTTGGGGTTTTATGGATTATTAAGTGATTTCATGACTTTTATATAATTTTATGGGTCTAGGGTATTCTTTTTGTTATAGGGTTTATATAGTTTTTTGTAGTTTTGAGGTGTTTTTAGGGGAATGTGGTTTTTAGTGTCCAGGGGTTTTTCGAGGATTAGGGGTGTTCAAGATTGATTTAGGATTTTTAGTGTTTTTAGTGTTTTTTAATTTTTATGGTTTTTAAATTTTATGGTTTTTTAGTATTTTATTGGGATTTAGAGTAAGTAGGTTTGTGGGAGTTTCATGTGTATTGATTCTTTTCTATGTATTAATTTTTTTCATGTGTCTTCATTTTTTTGTTTATAGTGTTTTTAGGGTTGTTAAGGGTTTTTATGGATCATATGTGGATTTATTTTGTTTTTAGAGTCTTTTTTATCATTTTAGTGTTTGTAGGTTCTTTTTGGGATTTTAGGTTTTTACTATTTTTAGTTTTTTAGGGGATTTTAGTTGGGTTTTAGGGATTTCTATTGTTTTAATGTGATAGGGGATTTATGAATTTTAAGGAACTTCAAGGTTTTTAAGGGTACATTCGATTTGGGGTTTCAAACGGTTTTTTGTGTTTTTACAGTATTTTAGGACAATAGGGGGAGGATTTTTTACGTATTGTTAGAGTTTCGATAGTTTTAATGGGTTTTCGGGATTATATAAATTTTTTGGGTATTATGGGTTTTACATGTTTATAAATGGTTTTAAGGAATTTATAAGTGTTTTTTAGTTTAAGGGGTTTTCTTGTTTTAGGGTGTTGTTAGTGGGTTTTTTTGTTTTTAATATTATTAATGATTTTTACGATTTTGTTTCAATTTTATGGGTTTTTAGACAATTTATTATGATGTTTTACGATATTTTAGAATTTTTATGGGTTTTATATTATTTTTAGAGTTTGTAGTGATTAAATGATTTTAAATATTTTTAGAGATTTGATGGTTTTTAGTTTCTCTTTGGAGTTTATCCTTTTTTTCTAGTGATTAATTATTTTTAAGGTTTTATTTATTATTTGAGTTTTTTTAAGGATTTTAATGGATATGGTTGGGATTTCATTGTTCTTTTTGAGATTTTTCCATAATTTAGAGGTGGTTTTAAGGATTTTATGGGCTTTTTGGGTTTTAAGGGATTTAGGGTTTGACTGGGGTTTTAAGTGTCTTTTGTGTTTTTTGATTCACTAAATTTTTAGGTATTTTATGGTTTACTTATCATTTAATTGTATTTTTAATTATTTAGGGATTTTTATAAGGTTTTTATATTTTTTAGGACTTCCAATATTTGGAGTTTTTAACATTTTGTAGGAATTTTCATGTTTTTTAAGAATTCTACTATTTTTTGTGTTTTTCGTATTTTTTGGGGGTTTAAGTGATTTTTGTGGGGTGTCTGTTTTAGGAAATTTGTGATCATCGAGGGTTTAATAGTTTTGTGTTTTTTTTTGTTTTTTTGGGTATTAGAGGCTTTTAGGTATATATGAATTTTAGGGGTTTAGTCATTTTTTGTTGTTTATGGTTTAGGTTTCTAGTATTTTTTGTTTCATTTAGGATTTTAGGTATTTAAGGGTATTTTAGGGGGTTATAGGGGTTTTAGTGTTTTTCTGGGTTTCTAAGGGTTTTGAAATTCTATTAGGGGTTTTGGTCATTTTAGGTTCTTTTAGGTTTTTTAATGTTTTTAGTGGATTTTAGATATTATTAGGGTTTTAAAGGACTTTTTAGCCTTCTTAGAATTTTTAGTGGATTTTAGATATTATTTGGGTTCTAAAGGACTTTTTAGTGTTTTTATAATTTTAGGGGTTTTAAGGGATTTAATGGGTTTTAGGAGTGTCACGATTTTTAATGGTTTTATGGGATTAAAGGACATTTATTATATTTAAGGACTTTTGGGTTGTTTTATGGATTTTTGGGGTTTTACGTAATTTTAGGGGTTTGAGTGGCTTTAGCGGTTTTAGGGGTTCTAGAGAATATATAGTTTTTCAGGGGTTTTCGTGGTTTTTATGGGTTTTGTATGAATTTCTAGGGATTTAATGGTTTTGGGTCATTTCTTGTAATTATGGATTTATTTGGGGGTTTTAGTGTCTTTTTTGGTTTTTAGGGGTTTTGCGGTTTTTACGGATTTTTAGGCAATCATGGGCTTTTTATAATTCTTAGGTTTTTAGGGGTTAGTAGGTTACTTAATTATTTTTTGGATTTTAATGATTTCATGTGGTATTTATACATTTTTTATTCTTTTTAGAGTTTTATGTTTTTTGGTGGATTTAGGGTTATAATGGGATTTTAGTGTTTTTAAGTAGTTTATGGGTTTGATTCCTTTTTTATTTTTTAGTATTTTTATGGATTTTAAGATTTATAGGATATTTTTACATTTTTAGGTGTTTATGGGTTGTAGGGTTTTAAATGGGTTTTATGATTTTTCAGGTTTTTAATGGATTTTTGGTTATTTATTTTTCTATTAGTTTTAAGATTTTGTATTATTTTTATGGAATTAGGGTATTTTAGTGTACATAGGATTTTTAGGGGTTTGTCAGGTGTTTAGGGAATTTTTGTAGTTTAAGGGTATTTTATTTTTTTAGTTGTTTTAATGGGATTTTAAGATCTCTTATGGGTTTTAGGATTTTTTGGATCTTTTAGGGTTTCAATGTTTTTAGGTATTTTGGAATATTCTAGAGGGTTTTGGGGTTTTAGGGTTTCTAGGTTTTTTAGGAAGATTAGGATTTTATTTATTTTTATGGGTTTTTATTATTTTCATGTGAATTTATGGATTTTTAGGGGATTTCATGATCTTTTGAGAATTTTTTGGGTTTTAGGTGATTTTTTTTGGTTTTAGGGTTTTTTATATTTTTTGGTTGTTTTTAGGTGTTTTTAGGGGATTTAAGTTTTTTAGGGTCCAATGGATTATAAGGATTAGGGGTGTTTAGGACCATTTCATGTTTTTTAATGTTTTAAGTGTTTTTAGTTTTTTAGGGGTTTTAAATTTTTTTGTTTTTTGGTATTTTAGTGGGATATAAGTTTTGTTGGTTTTGGATAATTTTAGGTATTTTAATTCTTTTTTATGTATTTTTTTAAATTATCTTCATTTTTTATTTTATAGTGTTTTTAGGGGTGTTATGGTTTCTTATGGAACATTTATTGGTTTATTGGGTTTTTAGAGTCTTTTAAAATATTTTAGAGTAAGTATGTTACTTTATTGATTTGAGGTTTTCACAGTTTATAGTTTTTAGGGGACTTTGGTTTGTTTTTATGGATTTTTTTGGTATTAAGGTGTTGGGGGTTTTATGA
This sequence comes from Viscum album, assembly GCA_963277665.1. Taxonomy (NCBI): domain Eukaryota; kingdom Viridiplantae; phylum Streptophyta; class Magnoliopsida; order Santalales; family Viscaceae; genus Viscum; species Viscum album. The sequence goes on from OY728120.1 coordinate 1,692,347,142, forward strand.
GATATAAGGCACTTTAGGGGTTTTAATGGTATAGGGTATTGTAGGGTTTTAATTTTTTTTTTGTTTTTAAGCATTTTTTGTGCATTTGGGGGAGGATTTTTTAGGTATTGTTAGGGTTCTGATAGTTTTAATGGGTTTGTGGGTATATATAAATTTTTAGGGTTTTAGGGGGTTTACATGTTTTTAAACAGGTTTAAGAGATTTATACGTGTTTCTCTATTTATGGGGTTTTATTATTTAAGGGTATTTTCTTGGGATTTTTGCGGTTTTGTAGACTATTTGTGTTTTTATGATGTTTTTAGTGTGTTTTAGGGGTTTTATTAGTTTTATAGCGTTTTTAGAGTTTGAAGGAATAAATGAATTTAATTATATATTTGGATTTTATGGATTTTAGTTTCTTTTTAGAGTTTATCGTTGTCTATATTGTTAAATTTATTTTTAGTGTTTTTATGATTTTAGGGTTTTTAAGTATTTTAATGGATTTTTTTTGGGTTTTTATATCTTTTTTGGGAGTTTTTTTATAATTTATAGCGTTTTAACGTTTTTATGGGTCTTTGGGGTTATATAGGTTTTAGGGTTTGATTATAGTTTTATGTACCTTTTGGGATTTTTGTGTTTCAATGTATTTTTATGAGTTTTATTGTTTACATAGAGTCTGATTGGATATTTAATGTTTTAGGGATTTTCATAAGGGTTTTTAGATTTTTTGGTATTGCAGTTATTTTGAGTATTTAGAATTTTTATGGATTTTCAGGGTTTTTAGAGATTCTATTGTTAAATTTAGTTTTTAGGGGTTTGAATGATTTTAATGATATTTTATGGTTTTTAATTCTTTTAGGGTTTTCATGGTCTTTATAGTTTTCAATTTTATAGGTTTTGTAGTGTCCCATTATGGTTCTTATGGTTTTTTATGTTTGTTCTTTGAATTTACAGAGTTTATGGGTTTTAAGTGTTATAGGAATTTTTTAGGTAATTTATGCATTTTATGGGTTTTAGGTTTTTATTGGTTTTTTATGGTCGTAAGGGATTTTAGTGTTTTGCGATGTTTATACAGGTGTTAGGTTCTTTATTATTTTTACAAGGATTTAGGGTCATTTATATATTTATAGGGTTTTTAGGGTCATTTAGAGGTTTTTATAATTTTCGGGACTTTATGGGATATTAGTGGGTTTTTGGGGATTTTATGTTTTTAGGGTTTTAGGGGTTTTTAGTGTCTTCTTAGGTTTTAGATATTTTTTTATCTATTATTCATTAGGGGGTTTTGTTTTTTATTTTTTGTGGGATTTGGTATTTTGTAGGTATTTATATGGTTTTTACAGGATCTGGTATTGTAAGGGATTATTTTGGTTTTTACGGTATTTTTGTATTTTTTAAAATCTTATGGGGTTTGGTAACAAGTTATTGGTTTTATAGGGTCTATTAGAATTTTTTTTATTATTTTATGTTTTTAGGGTTTTTAGGGTTATTAGGGAATTTTGGTTTTACATTGTTTTTAGGGTTTTTTGATTTCGAGGGGGGTTTTGTGGGATTTTACAGTTTCTGGGGTGTTTATGTTTTTTTACAGGTTTTCAGGATTTTTAACCTATTTATTATTATTATAGGTATTTTAGGGTTTTTAATGATTTTTAGTGTCCTTAGGGTTTTTAGATATTTTTTGGGTTGTAGGTTTTTCATTATTTTTAGCAGTTTTCACGTTTTTCACGGTTTTTAATGGTATTTTCGGGTTTTTGGGGTTTTGGGGTTTTTAATGGTAATTTATGGTTTTAGTGTTGTTTGGGCTGTAGGTATTTTTTGGGTGTTTTGGTTATTTTAATTTTTTAGTGTTTTAGGTTGTTTTATGGATTTATATGGTATTTATGATCATTTAGGGTTTTAATGGATTTTATAGATTTTTTAAGGTTTGTAGAGGTTTTTTGGGTTTTGGTGGATTTTACTCTTCATTAGGTGATGTAGATCTTGTTTGGTGTTTTAGATATTTAGTTGTCATCCTAATTTTATTAAATTTAAATTTTTTATGTCTTTTTAAGTGGTTTTTATGGTTCTTGTGGATTTTAGGGTCTACAGATGATTTTAAATTTTTTATAGTTTTTTGGGGTCTTCGGAGATTTTAGTTATTTTAGAAACTTTTTGGGTGCTAAAGGGTTTTTTGAGTTTTTAGGGACCTTTTGAGGGTTTAGGATGTTTAGATTTATTTCCAGGTTTTTTAGTATATTTTAGCATTTTAGGAGTTTTAATTTTATTTAGTGGTTTCTTGGGTTTTCAAGACCTTTTAGAGATTATTTAGTTTTTTAGTGTCTTTTAAGGTTTTATGGGTATTTATGATCCTTTAGGGTGTTTTTGGGTCCATTTTGGAATTTAATATCTTTTAGGGTTTTATGGGGTTTTTGTGTCTTTTAGAATTTTTAGGATTCTTTTGTGCTTTTAGGATTTTTATAGTGTTTTAGGCAACATTGGAGTTTTTTATTTCGTTTTTTTATGTGTTTTATGATTTTTAGGTTCTTTATGGTGTTAAGGAAGTTTCAATGACTTTTGGGTTTTATGGACATGTAACAGTTTTGTGTGGTTTTCGTTTCTTTTAATGGTTTTTTGGTTTTTTGTGATTTTTAGGATTTTTATAAAATTTACATGATTTTATGGGTTTTTTGGGTATTAGAAATTCATTTTATTTCTATTATTTTTAGGATCTATAATGTTATTTAGGGTCTTTAAGGGGGTTTAGGGTCTTTTGGGTGTTTTAAACAATTTTGAGTATTTTAGGATATTTTAGGATTTATGGATTTTTATGGTTTTTGGGGGTTTCATGTTATTTTTTTATTTATGGATTTTAGGGTTTTAGGGTATTTTTTAGTTTCTAGGGTTTCTAGTGTTTTAGGGTATTTTTTGTAAATTTAGGATCCTTATGGTATTTAGGGATTTTAGTGTTTTGATTTTCATAGTTCATTAGGGTTTTAGATATTTTTATGTTTTTTTGGGGTTTTAAGGTTTTTTATGGTTTTAGGTAATTTAATATTTATGTTTATTAGGGATATGTAAGGTTTAAATAGTTTTATGATTTTAAGTGTTTTGGGGTTGTTATGGTATTTAAGGGCTTTAAGGTTTTTCAGGGTTTTATTGTTTTGATATATTTTAGGGAGATTAAGGTTATTTAGGGATTTAAGTGGTTTTATGTATTTTTAGGAATGCTTTGGGTTGTAGTATATTTATTCCATTAGGGATTTTGATTGTATTATGATTTTTACTGCATTCAGTGATTTTTGGGATTTTTGGGTTATTAGGAATTTTAGAATTTTATGTTTTTTAGGATTTTTGTGTGTTTAAAGGGTCTTTATGGTCTTCTAGTGTTTTATAGTGTTTTTGGGGGGTTTGGGGTCTTTTATAGTTATAAAAGGTTTTATGATTTTTTTTTCATTTTTAGGGAGTTTTGGGTATTTTAAGTGTGATTTAATGTTTTTTTGGTTTTTTAGGGATTTTAAGGGATATAGGTTTTCAGGGTTTTTATTAAGTTTATGGTTTTATGTGTTTTGAGAGTTTTTTTAGGGGTTTAATGTTTTTAAGGGTTGGAAGTTTTTTAGGGTCTATTGTTTTTATTATGGTTTGTAGGATTGTTTTGGGTTATTATGGATTTTTAGTGTTCTTTGGAGTTTTTTTAGTTTTTTATGTTTTCTATTTTATGGTTGGGGTAGTGTATTTAGGGGTTTTAATGGGGACTTTTTGGTTTTTATCTGTTTAATTTTATAAGGTGTTTTAGTAGGGATTAATAGAGTTTTATTGTGTTTATGAGAATTTATGGATTTTTGTTTCTTTCTGGGACTTTTGGGGGTTTTAGAGTATTTTGTGAATTTTAATTTTTTAGGGTCTTTATTGTTCATGGATAATTTAGTGTATTTTTGGTTATTTTGTGTTTAAGGTTTTTATGGGTTTTAGGGTCTTTTTTCAGGTTTTAGGTTTATTAGTGGAATTTAGGGGATTTTACTTGTTTTGAGCTATATTGGAGTTTTGGTGTTTTTAAGGGGGTTTGGGGGTTTAATGATTTTTTCTGGTTTCTTGGTTTATTAGTGTTTTAGTGTATTTAGGGTTTTGTAAGGATTTTAATGGTTTTAGGTTTATAAGGGGTTTTTTTATTTTTTATGACTATGTTATTGTTTTTATTGTTACAGGGTTCGTATGGTTTTGTATGTTTGTTTTTGTATTTTCGGTTTCATATGAGATTTTATGGATTTTTTGGGTTGTATCATTGCTTTTATGTTTTATATGGATTCTAGGGGTTATTAAGAGTTATTATCATTATTTTTTGGGTTTTAGGGGTTTTCAGAGGTTTTATGGGTATTTCATTTTTAGGTATCTTTATGGTTTTCAATGTTTTTAATATTATAGGGGTTTTTATATTTTTACTGTTTTTATGTCTTTTATAATTTTTAAAGGTTTTGGGTTTTTTGAGTCTTAGGGAATTTTTAGAGTTTTAGACTTTTTAGTGTTTTAGGCAAAGAAGGATCGAGATCTGGTGAACCTAGACCCCCATAATATATAAAATAGAAGAACACCAAAAAAATATTACATGGGGAGATTACAAACCTGGTGTCAATTTCACAATTCATATCAGACTCCACAAATCGAATGCAGCAGAGAGTGGCCACATGCGACCATATCGACCTCCTCTCCACAATCGCCTGTTTGGATAGTGCATCCGCAGCGGCATTTGCCTCCCTGTAGTGTGTGAAATCAAGGCTGATTCATTGGCAAGAAGCAAGGCATTCCATCCATTGCAGAAGGATCCTCCAAGGGACATGCTCTGATTTAGCTTTGAGAACATCCACTGCAAGCATGGATTCTGATTCAAACCAGAGGGGATTCCATCCAAAATGACCAGAAAACTGAATAACCTTAATCAGGGTCCAATGTTTAGCTTCAAGGGTGACCCATTCCAAATGAAGTGATGATATAATCCTTTGATGAAGACTCAGTGTGTACGGAAGACCCCTCCACATCTCGAGGGCCCCAGTGCACCCAGCGCCACACCATCCACATTGACCTTTATCCAGGAAGAGATCGGGGGAATCCATCAGATGTATTTGAGAATCTTAGGTTTCCTTGGCCTGCCATCCACACCAAGTAACCGAAAGGGAATAACATCACTCACATCATTTTCCATCGGGTCAGATTGGATATGAGAGGCTGCATGGATCTCCGTGTGGATGATGAGGACACCACCATGAAGAGAGATCCACACTTTTTTGAAAGCAATCATATTCGGGGAAACCCATGTGTAGGAGACTATGGGGAAAATGGCCTCATGAAGAAAATTGGAAACCTACATGCTGCATGTCCAGTTGACAAGGCTGTCCAAAATCTGAATGAATGGCCAGTCATTATAGAGGGGAAAATCGAACAGCCCCTATAGGTACCCCTAGAGAGCCACTGGAAACCAGCACTAGAAGAAGGTTTGATGGATGGATTCTTCACCTCCAAGGCATAGAAAGCATACTGAAGCCAGGCTGTGTCCAGCCATCTGATGTTGTCCTTGGATCTCCACCCGGTTCATCTAGATTTTCAAGAGCATGAGGTGGCTTGCTGGCAGGATAAAGGGCCTCCTAAAGCTTTAAACCCAGGCCGGAGGGGAAGGTCCATGTGGAAAAATCGACAATTAGAAATCATTCACATTCAACTGGCCAACAAGATTGGGCTTCCAAATGATAAAGTCTCTTTTAACAAAGAAATATTTCATAATTTTCATGTATGTGTCAATAAGAATGTGGGGCTGAAAGTATTCGATTTTCCTGATGAAACCAGCGATTAACATATCTCGTGCATCAGTGGGGGGGTCACTCTATCCAGCTGGGGCCTATCAAGCCATGTGGTAGAATAGAAATTCATATTCGGCTGCTTGGAGACAATACACTTTGAGTGTTCCATGATGGCTATGTTGGTGCTTCGTATCGATGTCTAGACCGAGGAGGGAAAATGTCCCATGAACCCATCAGAGTGATTTTGTGTGAAACATTCAAGGAAAAATTCAAGCCCATCATCCTTGTAATCTATAGGGCACCATGTGAATTTAGCAAGCATGAAGTCATTGAATATCCCGAGGGCTTTGATTCCCAGCCCACCTAGTTCAGTTGGCTTAGTACAGTCCCTCTAAACCGTAGTGATCAGTTTCTGTTCACTAGTGTAGCCTATCTAGGAGAAGTTTATAATCTTCTCCTGCAGGTATTTTATGAGGTTAACTAGATAACTATATAAAGGGAAGGAATACATGAACATGTATGTAATAATGTAATTTATAATACAAACTCTTCCAGCTTGTGAGAGACATTTTCCCTTTCATTTATCAAGTTGCAGTAAAATTCTACTCTACGTGTTCATAAGATATCTTCTCTTAGCTCTTCCCAAAAATATCGGGACCCCTAGATAATCAAGGGGAAGTTATCCCCTCTTAACACCATGAGAGAGGGAACTGTGAATTTTCCTGGAGGGGGAAACATCATCCCTGAAGATGATAGTGGATTTTCTCCAGCTAATGGACTGTCTTGCGACATATTCATAGTGTTGGATGATATTTTGGATCGAGTACAACGTTCTCTTGTCATCCTACACAAATATGAGGTTTTCATCGACATAAAATAGATGAGATGGCACCCAAAGGTTTCTCACTGCCTTGATTGTGCTGAAGATACTAGCCTACGTGTGGTCGATGAAGCACCTGATCAGGTAATCTTTAGAAATTGCAAAAAGAATGTCAGACAAAGGATCTCCTTACCTTACCCCACCTGATCACATGAAAAAACCCTTAGGGGAACCGTTAATAAGCACCAAGGCTCTGAAACTGTTAATGATGGAAGCCACCAGCTTTATAAAGTTGTCCAAGAATCCATTTTTTGAGAGAACATGGTAAATAAAGCTCCATTTGATGGTGTCAAATGCCTTGGAGATGTCCAGTTTAATAGAAAGGTTTCCATGCTTGGAGCCTTTCCTCATGACGTTGATGCCCTCAGATGGTGTAAACAAACATATTTGAATTCTCCTCCCATGAATAAATACGAATTGATTAGGGGTGATGAGGTCTACCATCAATCGCACCGTCCACTTGAAAAGAATTTGGCTGATAATTTTAAGAACAATGTTCCCCATGGAAACCAGCCAGAAATCTCAAATATCAAGTGAATTATCAATCTTTGTATGATCTCTTTAGGGTTTATATGTTATTTTTAGTGTTTTTAGGTTCATCAATGTTTTTCAGGGTTTTTTTATTTTTATGTATTTTTAGGTTTTTTTTTGATTTTTGTGGTCTATTGGATTTTTAGGTATTATTAGGTTTCAATGTTTGTATGGTTATTCGGTTTTATAAGGTATTTTAGGGACATTAACCATTTTAAGGATATCTAGGGTTTTTAGAATGTTTTAGGAGTTTTAAGGATTTGATGGAAATTAATATTTTTTGGGGGGTTTTATCCTTTTATGTTTTTTTAGTTTTCAGGTAATAATAGTTTATGGGGTTTCTTCGATTTTTTGGGTTTTCATGGTCTGTTACCGTTTTTTTTGGGGTTTTAGGACACCAGAGTTTAAGGTTTTTACTCTCTTTTTAGGGGTTTAATGTGATTTATGGGGTTTTACAATATATAGTGTTTATTTAGGGTAGTATGGGGTTTTAGGGTATTTTTTTGTTTTAATTATGTTTATTTTTTTACAAGTTTGAAATAGTTTTATGTGTTTTAGGGGTTTCAGAGGTTTTAGGGTGGTTTATTAGTTTTAGTTTATTTTCTGGGTTTAATTTTGTATTATTTTATTTATGGTTTTTTGGGTAAATTAGTTTTTTTCTTTTATTTTGACAATTTAACAGGTATCTTTTTGTTTGGTTACTTTTATGATTTTATCGATTTTTTGGTATGTTTTAAGCTTTTTATTATTTTTAGGGGATTTTTGGGGTTTTTTGGGTTTTTAGTATTTTGGTGGGTTTTTTGGTTTTAGTGTGTTTTATGGTTTTGTAGGGGTTTTATATTTTTGTAATTTCAACGGCTTTATGGTGTTTTTAGTTTTATATGGTTTTGATTATTTTTAGGTCATATTATGATTTTGTAGGTTTTAATGACATTTATATGGTTTTTGGGATTTTATATCTTTTAGGGTCATTAGTTTTTTTACAGTTATTGGGGGTTATAGGGTTTTTAGTGCGTTTTTTGAATTTATTGGTTTTTAGGGTCTTTTATATTTTTAAGGGGTTTTTGGATATTTTGGGGGTGTTCGAGGTTTTAGTGCCTTTTAGTTGTTTTGGGTTTATCAAGGTCATTTAGGTTTTTTATTGTTTTTATTGTCTTTTAAGGATTTTTAGGTTTTTAGGGTCTTTTATGGGTTTTTAGGTATTTTGTGGTCTCTTAGAGGTTTTCTATTTTTATGTATTTTAGGTTCATATATCGTGTTTTAGGGATTTAGGGTTTTTGGGATTTTTGTGTATTTAGGGTTGATATTGTTTTTAGAGATTTCAGGGTTATAGGAACTTTTGATTTTATTGTATGTATGATATTTTTTGGGATCTATCCCCTTTGGAGTTTTTAGGATTATTTAGGGATTTTTTGGATATTTTCACTTTTTGAGTTTTGATGTTATTTTAGGAATTTTATTGTATTAAACTGTTTTTATGGTTTTCAAATGGTTTTTATTATTTTTAGGTTTTTATGGTTATAATGTATTTTTTTTATTTGAGAATATTTAGGTTCTTTAGGGTTTTGAAGAGGTTTTGTTGACTATTAATTTTTTCTAGTATTTTTAGGGTTTTAGTAATTTTAGTGAATTTTTAGGTTTTTTAGGGTTTTTAGGTATTTATTTGGTTTTAAAGGTACTTAGGGACATTCATTGATTTTTAACGGTATTAGTTTTTTAGGGGTATTATGTTTTTAGGGGATTTTAATGTCTTAAGGATTTTTATGGGTATTGTGGTTTTAGGGTATTTTATTTTTCTCGGGTATTTTTATTGTATTTTTGAATTTTTGGCATTTTATGGGGTATTAGGATTGGGATAGAGTTTTAGGGGTTCATGGTTCGTTGGATTCTTTTCATTTTTAGTGTTTTTATTTTTTTTAGGGTTTTAGGGTTATTTTATTTTTTGAGGGGATTTTAAGGGCCTTATAGATGTTATTTCGATTTTTATGGTTTTAGGATGTTTTTCAATATTTAGGGTATTTTAGGGGTTTTATAGTGGGTTTTAGTATCTTTATTTACTTTTATGGGTCATTACAATATTTTATGGGTTTTAGGGTCTTTAGTATTATTATTATTTTTGAGGGTTTTAAGGCTTCTAGAGTGAGTTTGGTGTTTGTTACATTTTTTAGAGTTTTTTAGGCTTTTAATACTCGTTTTAGGGGTTTTTAGGAGTTGGGGATTGTAGTTTTTTTCTAGGTTCTTTGATTATTTAGGGTATGAAGGGTTTTTTGGGATTTCATGTTTTTTAGGGGTCTTAGTGTATTGATGGGTTTTAGTGTTATTTTAATTTTTGTGGTTTTGGGGTTATTTGAGTGTTTTTTTTGTGTTTTTATTATCTATTTTGGGTTTTTTTGGGATTTGGGATCTTTTTAGGGATTGGGTTTCTTTTATGGGTTATAGGGGTTTTATGTGGTTATAATATTTTTCAGGTTTTAACGGTTTTTGGTTTCAATGCATGCAATGGGATTTAGTGTGTTTTGTGAATTTTAGGGGGGTTTAGGGATTTTAGGGTCTTTTATGATTTTTATGGTACTTATTGACTATTTAGGGTCCTTAATATTTTTATGTTTTTAGGGGTTTTTAGTGTTTTAGGGAACTTAAGGATTTAAGGTTTTGTGGGTTTTTTGGGGATTATTGGGGTTAATTAAAGGGTTTTTGTTGTTATGGATTTTTTTGAATATTATAGGGTTATTTGGTTTTAATAATTTATATTTTTATGTAGTTTTTTTTTGTATTTTTAGGTGTTTTTATGGATTTTAAGGGTTTCTAGGTATTTTTTGAATTTAGAATGATTTTAAGGATTTTAAGGATTATTAGTGTTGGAGGGTTTTATTTTAGTTTTTATGGTTTCCATTACTGTATTTAGAGTTTTTATAGGGGTTTATGTGTTTTCTTAAATTTGTGGTATTTTAGGGTTTTCATGGGAGGGGTAGTGTTTTTATGGTTTTTAGGGTTTTCATTGGTTTTGCGTATTTTATAGATTTTAGGGTTGTTATGGATTTTAAAATTTTTAATGGTTTTTATGGTTTTAGGGGTTTTAAGCTCAATCAGGTTTTAACGGTATTTTTTGGATTTTACTGTCTTTAGGTAAATTCTTTATTTTTAGGATGTTTTAGGTTTTTAAGGTTCTTAGGCAAGGAAGGCTCGGGTCCAGGCAATTCTTGGGACCCCCCAAATTTTATTAAAAGAAAAGACATAGACACTGCAGAAAAGGGAGGGGAGGGATCCGTCGATCCACACCCAAAACCCCTTACGACCTTGGCCCGAAGGCCACAGAAAGAAAGGAAGAAAAGAAAAACAAAAAAAACAAGTCAAAAGACCAAAAGGGAGAGCACACAAGGGGAGGATTAGTCAACATCTCCACCAAAATCCTCCAGTTCCACACCTCGAATCCCCATGTCGACACCAAAGTCGTCGCCCACATCAGCAAAACTGAAATCTGACTCAGTACCCACGTCCGTTGAGTCCCATCAAAATTCAAGATGCTCTTGCATGCCAAGCCTGGATATCAGCTTCTTCCTAGCCTTTTCCTGCTCTGCAGACATTGAAAGCCACTCTCACTAATTCACCTTTAGATTGAGTCTGACAGCTCGTGTAGAGGCTCTAGTTGCCATGGGACGTGGGAGGGCAGAGTAAACCCTCCTCCACCTTCCTCTCGGAGGGGCGAGGGTGGAAACAGATGCAACCCCCACCTTCACACAAGTGATTCCATCACTGATAGCCGATGGTGCATTCCCTTTCATACATTTTGTCCCAAGAGTTTCAACACCTCCTCCGGTTCTTTTCTCCTTTGACATGGCCATAGCAGCATTTATCCGGCGATCAGCCTCAGCAAACCTCTCCTCGAGCCTCTCAGCTTCATCCTCAAGCAGGAACCTCTCCCGTTCAACCCACTCCATCTCATGCAACTGCACACAAAAATATTCAGCAGAGGGGACACCATGAAGGACCATAGCCCTCTGCAGGTCCATGGATGAACCACCAGCGTCGCTAGCATTTCTCGGCCGAGGGCTAAAGCAGTCATCATTGGGAGGATCCTCAGCACTGCTTGTGCTGTCAGAGGGATGCGATAACTCAGGCCCCATGTCAGGACACCCGGAGAGGACCAGGGGGGCATCACGCCAGTTCAAGTGTGCCCCCTTGGAGATCCAGGTCTCTTCATCTGCCCTAGACTTTTCCTCAGTTGAAGACAAGCTCCACTCATCCACAGTCTTCAGGCCCCGAGCAACCACTTCTCCCTTCACAACATCTGCCACCAGCACATCCACCATGGCAGGCTCAGCCAATGCTGCAACCTGGAAGTTGTTTGGAGCAATCGCAACACCCTCAATTGCTGGAAGGGATCCAGCAGTGATCTCATTGACCTTCAAGCCAGCTATACCATCTCGCTCCCGATCCATATCACATGCCTCCTCCACATTTCCTTTCCAGACACCCATCACAGCATTCTTCCCTAAGTCTGTCTGCTTCGAAGGGGAGTCACCACACTCATGAACACCTTCAGCAGAAGCCTGATTATCCCTCTCAGCCAGCAGCATTTCCTGATCATCAGCATTTTCCGAAACACCAGCACCTCAACCAGACTCATAATGACGCCACCCGAATCCATTAGGGCCACCTCTAAATCACTTCTAGGGAGTAGAGCAGATGAGTAGGAAACATCAGCATTCAGAGGTTGGGAGGAAGCTATATCCTTTGTCCCCTTCACCTCCACCATAGGGAGGATAATCTCATCAGAAGACATGCGAGCCATAGAACCACCACCCCTGACAGTGCTAGAGCATCCTCCAGAGTCTTTCTGTTCATTTAGGCCTATTAGTGTCTTTTAATGATTTCAGGGGTTTTCGTTTCATTCATTTTTGTTTTAGGATTTTTTGGGTTTTAAAATGGGTTTTAGGGTTTTTAGTGGGTTCTAGGGTTTTATTGGGTTTAGGGGTTTCATATATATATTTATAAAAATTTAGGGTTTTTTTGTGTTTTAGGTAGTTTTTTATTTTTATTGTTTTTTATGGGGTTTTTTGGTTTTTTTTATATGGTGGTTTTTGGGTATTTATGGGTTTTATGGTTTTCAGTATTTTTTGTGTTTTAGGGGGTTATTAGATTTTTAGGTCTTTTTTGGTTGTTAGGGTTTATTATTTATTTTAGTGCTTTTGGGGGTATTTGAGGTTAGAGACAGCATTTTTATTGTTTCCTAGGGTGTTTTTTGGGGGTTTTTGGGTTTTTGAGTTTTTATAGTTTTTTATGATCTTCATTGGGGGTTTTTAATTTTTAGTGTAATTTTGGATTTATGATTTTATTGAGTTTTCTGTTTTTAGAGATTTTATTATTTTTTCAATTTTTAGGGTATTAGTGTATTTTTTTATTTAATGTGATTTGAGGATTTCTTTGTTTTTAGGAATTTTATTATTCTTAGGGTTATTAGGGAATTTTCATTCCTTAAGTGTTTTAGGGGTTTTAACTAGTATATGATTTTTTATGTTTTTAGTGGTTTTTTGAATATTTTAGTTATTAACATCGTTTTTAGGGGTTTTAGTGATTTTTTAGTTTTTTGTTATTCAGTATCCATATGTTTTTAATGGTTTTTCCATCTCTTTATGTATTAAAGTGTATTTTAAGGTTTCATACATTTTTAGGGTTTTTAGTTTCATTTAATGTTTTTAGGTTTTATAGGTTCTTATTGGTTCATAGTGTCTTTAGGGTCCTTTATATGTTTTAGGGGTTTTAGAGGTTTTTGGGTCATGTGGAATTTCTAATGTATTTGAGGGTTGAATGATTTTGGGTCAGAGATTTTAGGGTTTTATGATTTTCAGTTTTTAGGGTTTTTAGGGCCCTTTAGGTTTTTACTATTTTTAGGGTGTTATGGGATTTTTATTGTTTTTAGGTTCCTTTAGTTCTCTTACAGTTTCTAAAATCATTGAAGTGTTTTAGGGTACTTTAGGGGTTTTATGGTCCTTTTTCATTTGATGGGGTTTTTGGTTCAGAATGGTGTTTTATGCTTTTGGGGGACATTTTTGGCATTTTTAGGATTATTTGTCTTTATGGGGTTTAAGTATATTATGGGTATTTTAATGTTTTTATTGTCCCTTAGGGTTTTTTAAAAAATTTAATGGTTTTTAAGTTGTTTACAATATTCTGGGATGTTATAGGGTTTTTACGGCTATTAGCATTTTTAAAGATTTCAGGGTTTCTTGTTTCTTATAGAATATTTTTAGAAATTTCAGGGTATTTATAGTTTTTTATAAATTTTAGGGATATTTATGTTTTTCACAGTTTTAGAGTTTTTAATTTCTCTAGGGGTTTAGGGCCTCTAAGGGGGTTTTATAAATTTTAGGTTCACTAGTGTTTTTAGTGTATTTTAGATTTTTTATTATTTTTATGGTTTTTATGGGGTTTTAGTTGTTTTAGGGTTTTTATGTTTTTAATTTATTTCATGGGGTTTTTAAGGTTTTTAGGGTATTTATTATTTTATGGGTTTTTTTGTTTTTATGTTATTTTTTGGGGATTGAGGGTTTTAGTGGTTTTATTGTTTCTTATCATTTTAAGGGATTTTAGTGTTTTTAGTAATTATTATGGGTATAGGGGGTTTTAATGACATTATGGCTTTTTTTGGATTATTAGTTGTTTTAGGGTTTTTAGAATTTTTTGGGGGGATTTCATGGCACTTTTGGGGTTTTATGGGTTTTAATTTTTTAGGGATTGTTATGGATTTTTTCGATTTAAATTTATTAAGGGGATTTCATGTTTTTTAGAATAGTTTTATGCTTTTTTGTTTTGCTGTTGTTATCTTTATTTTTTTCAGGTTTTTAGGGTTTTTAGGATTTTTAGGGGTTATATGGTTTTTAGAGTTTCTTATGGTTTTATTCTATTATAATAGTTTTGACATTTTTTTAGAGTATTTGTATTTATTTTAGGGGTTTAAGTTTTTTTAAAAAAAATTAGGGTTTTATTTTTATTATGGGTTTTAGTATATCTAGGAATTTTTAGAGAGATTTAGGCGAATTTAGCGTCTTTTAGGTATTTTTAGCGTTTTATGTTTCCATATGGTTTATTTGATTTATTTGGATTTTTTAGGTGTTTTGAATTTTTTTTGTAGTGGGGTATTAAGGGTCTTTTGTGGTTTTACATGGTCTTTAGGGGTTTATGGGTTTTAATGAATATTTATTAAGGTTTGAGGGGTTTTCTGGGTTTTCTTTATTTTCTGGGTTTTTTAATGGTTTTTGTAGTTTTAATGGTTTTTAATTGTTGTAGACTGTTATGGATTTTGGGGTTTGTAATATTTATTTAGGGTTTAGGGGTTTTATCATTTATAGGAATTTCTATCACTTTCAAGGGTTATATAATTGGTTTGTAGGGTTTCAGAGGGTTTAGAGTTCATCTGGGATTTTGGTGTTCTTTTAGGGTTTTTAGGAGATTTTGAGGTTCTTATGATTTCATAGTGTTTTTTAGGTTTTATTTTGGTTTTAAAGGGTTTTGTTTATTTTTCTGGGTTTTTTATTTTTTTTGGTTTTTCGTTTCTGCAGGGGTTTTAATTAATTTTTATCTTTTTTAGGAATCATTGTATTAAAATGATTTTAGTAGTTTTATGGGTATTTAGGGTTTTATAGGATAATTTAAGTTTTTAAGGTATTTTAAAATTTAGGGATTTTTTGTTTATTTGGATTATAATTGTTTTTATGTCTTTCAGAGTATTTATGTTCTTAGGGGTTAAAAAATTTTTATGGTTCATATGGCCTTTTAGGATTGTTTACGGTTCATTCCATTTTTTAGGTTTTTAGGGGGATTTTTGTGTCTTTTGTATTTATTTGGGTTTTTAGTGTTTTCTTCAGGTTTTAGTGTTTGTATGGGTCTTTAGGGGTTTTTAGGTTATTTTGGAATTTAATGGGTTTTTTGGTTTATTGGTTTTAGGGTCATTAATGTTTCTTAAGGATTTTAGGGTCTTTTGGGGTTTTTGGGATTTATGGTCTTTTAATGTTTTTTGGGTTTTAGTGGGTCTTTAGTGTTTTATTGGGTTTTAGATAATTTTAATATTTTTTATGATTTTTACAGTCTTTTTGGGTAATTTAAGGTTTTACGGCCTCTTAGGGTCTATGGGGTGTTTTCAGGGATTATTTTGGAATTTTAGGGGTTTTAAGGTGATTTAGGGGTTTTTAGTTTTTAGGATCTTTTAGAGTTTTCCTTGGATTTTAAGGACCATTAGAGTTTTTAGTGGTTTAGGGTTTTTAGAGTCCCTTAGTTTTTTTTGGGTTTTTATGGACCATTTGTAATTTTAGGGTTTTAGGGTCTTTTAGTGTGTTTTCAGGTATTTAAGTGGTTTTAGGGTTGTTTGGGGACTTTAATGGGATTATGGTTTTTAGGGTACATTATTGTTTCATAAGTATTTTTACTGTATTTTACAGTTTTAGGGCATTTTATGAAATTTAATGGCTCTAATAGGTTTTTTGTTTCTTTTATGTTGTCTAGGGTTTTAGGATCTTTTATATTTTTTTGGATATTAATGGTTATTTATGACTTAGTTAAGGTTTTAGGGTCCTCATGGGTTATTTAGGGTTTTCAAATTTTTTTGGAGTTTTGGGGGTTTGTTGGTCATTTATGGATTAAAGAGTTTCAATGGGTTTTTATAATAATATTATTTTTTGGGATTTGGTGGGTTTTTATTGTTCTTAGGACTTCTAGTGTTTTATAATGTTTTTGGGGGGTTTTTTGGTTTTACGAGTATAGTTGTTTTAAGGGGTTTAACTCATTTTTTTTTATTTCACAATGCTTTTAGGGTTTTTAATTATTTTTCATTGTTTTTAGGGATATGAAGGGATTTTAGGGGGTTATAGAGTTTTTAGGGGTTTCAGTGTTTTTAGGGTATTTAGTTCATTTTAGTGGGATTAAGGGGTTTTATGATTTGTCATGGAATTTAAAATATTTTTATTATATTTAGTAGTTTTAGGTTTTTTAGTGTTTTGGAAATGTTTTATTCCTTATAGGGTTTATTTATATTGTGATAGGGTTTTTAGGATTTTTTTTGGGTTTTCATGGGTTTTATTGTTATTGAATTTATGGTTTTTAATAATTTTTGGTGATTTAGGAGTTATATAGAATTTTCATGTTTTTAGGTTTTAGGTTTTTTACTGGGTTTTATGGAATTTAATGGATTTTTGGTGGTTTTAGGGGTTTTGTGGACTTTAGGGAGTTTCTATGGTTTTTATGGGTTTATTGTTTTAAAATATTACTTAGGGAAGTAAGGGTTTTAGGGGTTTAAGTGTTTTAGAGTTTTAATTATTTTAAAAAATTAGGGTTTTAGTGTTTTAAATGGTTTTTATGGGTGCTTAATTTTTCTAGGGTTTTTATGGGTTTTAGTATTTTTTTAAACTTCATAGGGTTATTAGAGGTTATAAGACTTTATAATTTTACTGATTTATGTGGCTTTTGTGTATTTTAATGTGGTTTTAGGTTTCTGAGGAGTTTATAGGGTTATTCATGGTTCTTCATGGGTTTTATATGGTTTTAATATTTTCAGTGTCTTAGGGAATATTAGTGTTTTTATTTATTCCTGTCGTTTATGGGGTCTTATTGTATTTGATATTAATTATGGTTTTTAGTGTTTCTATAGGATTTTTTGGGCTTTTTATGGTTTTTAGGGTTTTTATGGATTTTTAGGGGTTTTTTTATGTTTAGGGGGTTTAGGGGATTTATAATATTTTAGCGTGATTTTTGAGATTTCTTGTTTTTTTTTGGTTTTTTATGTTTTTTGAGTGTTGTAGGGATTTTAGGATTTCTAGCATTTTTGGAAAAATTATCATATTGTTTTTAGTTTTTAAGGGTTTTAGGATTATATTTAATATTTTACCATTTTTGAGATTTTTATGTATTTTTAATAAGATTTGGGGTATTGGTGGTTTTATTGGTTTAAGGAGGGTTTAGGGGGTTTTAAGGGGTCTCTTAGTGTTTAGTTATGTTTTTAGGGGTTTTATAGCATTTAAGGGGTTTAATAGGTTTTAGTTTTTTATGGAATTTTTGGATTAAATGGTTTTAAATGTGTTTTAAGGGTTTGTGGGGTTTTAGGGTCATTGGGTGTGTTTTTGTTTTAATTGTTTCTATGGTCTTATGTGATTTCATTATTTTTAGGGGTTCACAAAGTTATTTGATTTTATGGTCTTACATATGTTCATGGATTTACGGTTTTTAGGGTTTATATGGTTTTTAGTGGTTTTTACGGGTTTTTCGGGGTTTTAGGGGTTTTAGGGATTTTAGGGGTTTTTATTGGTTTTATGTTTTTTAATGTTTTTATGGAATTTTATGGGTTTTGGTGGTATTTTGTTTTTTTGGGTTTTTAGGTCTTTTAGGGTAATTTATGGGTTTTTGGGTATTTAGAGGGTTTTTTTGGGTTTTCATAGATTTAATAGGTTTTAATGTTTTTTGGTTTATAGGATATTAAGGTGTTTTAGTGGTTGTAAATGGTTTTTTGGTTTTTTGGATTTTTTAATGGTTTAGGGGTTTTTGATTTTTTTTGGTTTGGGTTTTTGGTTTTTTAGAGTATTATGGTGTTAAATGATTTTGGTGTCTTTATGTTTTTATAGGATTATTTTGGGTGTTTATGGTTTTTAGGGTTTTTTAGTTTCATTTATGGATGTTAGTGTTTTTATGGATTTTTGGGGTTTTAGGGTTTCTATGGTTTTTTCAGTATTTTTTTGGTGTCTAATGTTTTTAGGGGTTTTAGGGGTTTTATAGTTTTGAGGAATTTATGCATTTTTTGGATTTTTTATAATTTCGAGGGTTTTAGAGTTTGTAGGGGGCGGGGGTTAATATTTTTACGGGTTTTAAAGTTTTAATGGATTTTTAACATTTTTAGTGGTTTATTTATTTTTTAGTCTTATAGGGGTGTTAGGATATTAAGGGGATTTGTGGTTTTTTATGTTCCATGGGGATTTATGTTTTTTTTATTTAACAGTCTTTTAGGGGTATTATTATTGTTATAATCTTTTATGTTTTTATTAATTTTTGGTTATTAGTGGGTTTAATTTTTTTGGTATTTTAGGTTTTTTTTTCGATTTTCGTATTGATAGTGGTTTTATGGTATTTTATTCTGTTATATTATTTTTAGTGTTTTAATGGGGTTTAATGGGTTTTATGGTTTTAGGGGATTTTTATTATTTATTAATTTAAATAGTTATTCAGGTTTTTTATGAATTTATTGGACTATATAACAGTCTCCTATCTTTTAGGTGTTTTTATGGGTTTTTAGTGTTTTATGAAAAATTTTTGGGTTTTTTATGATTTTTGAATGATTTTATGGGTATTGGGTTTCTTCTTTGGCATAATGGATTTTGATTGTTTAGTTTTTTATGGATTTCTTAGGCTTATACTGGTTTTAGGTTTTATACTGGTTTTAATGTGTTTTAATATTTAATTTTTTTTATATTTTAGGGATTTTAATGTTATTTTTTTAGTTTTTTTTAGGGACCTTATATTTTATATGGTTTTATAATTTTTTTTTGTTTTACAGATATTCTAGGGTTTTTTTTTGAAATTTATAGTTTTATAGTGTCTTATAGTTCTCTCATATATTTAATGTTTTTATTTTTTTATGGTATTCAGTTCTTTGGGTTTTTTGGGTTTATAGAGTAGATGAGTTTTTTCAGTTTTTATTTATGTTTTGGGTTTTAGTGTTTTCATATTGTTAAGTGTTTTAAGGATTTTTTGGTTTTTTATGGGTATTATATTTATTTTTCATGTTTTTGGATTTTAAATTCTTTAAGGGTTTGTGTGGATAACAAGGGGTTTTAAAAGATTTTAGGTTAATTAAGTGTTATTTTGGGTTTTACAATATTTTATGGGTTGTAGGGATCTTAATGGTTTTTAAGTTTTTAATGGATTTATGTTTTTTATTATTTTTAGGGGTTTTATGTCTTATAGAGTTTTATGTTTTTCTAGGGTTTTTTGGGTTTTTTGTTATTTTAGGGGTTAGGGTATTATTTATTTTTATGATTTTTTTATTTTTACTGTTTCATAGGGTTTTTATATATCTATGGTTTTTATAGTATTAGGGTTTTTAGGGTTTTGGGGGATTTGGGATTTTTAAAGGTATCTTGGTGTTTGGGGTAGGGGGTTTTTTGTGGGGTAATAAGGTTTTATGTGTTTGAGGGTTTTACTATGTTTTAGGGGTTTGATGGTTTTAATTGTTTTTTGTGTTTTTATTTTTTTTAACAGATTTATTGTTTTTAGGATTTTTGGGGTTTTCATGGTTTTTGGTGGGTTTTTTATTCAATTATCATTGGTAGGGTTTTTTTGGGTTTTTTTTGTTTTTATACTTTATTTAGATGTATTGTGTATTTTTAGTAAATTATAGGACATTTTAGTGTATTTTGTTGGTTTTGGAGTTTATTAATGATTTTTATATCCATTTAATGAATTTTATAGTTTTAGAGGAATTTTAGGGGGATTTGGGATTGCAAGGGATTCCGGATTTTTTAGGATTTTCTGGGTCATATCATTTTTTTAGTGGGTGTTATGGTCTTTTGGGTTTTACTAGGGTTTTAAGATCTTTCATAGGTTTTGGATTTTTTTTCATTTTAAGGATTATTTTTGGTTTTTAGGATCTTTTAGGGGTTGTATGGGATTTTTTAATCCATTTGGAATTTTAGGGTTTTATGGTCACGTATGATTTCATGGTTTCAGTGTCCCTCATGGGGGTTTATGTGGTTATTTTTTTTGGATTTTTGGTTTTTAGGGAATTAGGTTTTTTAGTTTTCTAGATTAGAACTTTTATGGTTTTTCTAGGGGTTTTTCTGTTATTTTTTTAATTTTTGGGTTTTTATAGATTTATGGATTTCTGGAGGTTTTAGTTTTTTTATAGTTTTATGGGTTTTAGGTTACTTTGGGTATCTTGTTAGTTAATTTATTTTAGGGTTCTAATTATCAATGGGTTTTTTTTTATTTTTTTTGGTTTTTTGATTGTGTGTAGGTTCTATTAATGTTTTTAGGATATTTATCTGTTTTAATGGGCTTAAGGGGTTTTAGGGAAAATTATTCTTTTTTTTATTTGGGGGGGGGGTTACCATTTTATATGATTTTTTTGTACTTAGGGTGTGTCAAATTTTTTGGGTTTCTAGGGTTGATGGACTGTTAGGTTTTTAATGGGTTTTTTGGCCTTTTGGTTTTTCAGTGTTTTTAGGGTCCATTACGGTCTTTGAGGGTTTTTATGTTCCTTGAGGACTTTTAGATTATTTAAAATTATATAGAGTTTTTAGGGTATTATGGTTTTTATGGCCATATAGTAGTTTTCATGTTTATAGGATAGTTCATTTATTTTTAGGTTTGCTGGGGTGTAAGGTGTTTTTATCAACATTTTGGGGTTTCAATGTCTTTTTATTGGTTTATAGATAATTTCATCCACTTTTATGTGGGTTTGGGTGGTCATGATTCATTAAGGGATATTTATGATTTCTTGGTTCATTTAGGATATTATAGTTTTTGTGGACTTTTATGGATTCCAGCATATCTAGTACATTTTAGGGGTTTCACGATATTTTATGTGTTATTAGTTTTTAGTGTTTTTTTGTTTAGGGGTTTAGGGCGTTTGGGGGTTTTTAATTATTTTTAGAGTTTTATGGTTTTTGGGTCCTCTTGGGGTTTTTATGTGTTTTTTTGGTTTTTAGGGGTATATATTTTTTACAGCTATTTTAAAATTTTAGATTAATTTTTTATGACTTTCATAGATTTTTTGGTATTTTTGGGTTAATTACGGTTTTAGGGATTTAGTATTTCTTAACGGTTTTTAGTATTTGTAGTTTTTTTATGATATTACATCATTGAGATTTCTTACGGTTTTTTGGGGTTTTAAGTAGTTTTAGGGTTTTAAATTGTTTTGAATTTTGATTTTTAGGGATATTTCATCATTAATGTGTTTAGTTGTTTTTCGGGATTTTAGCATTTTATAGGGTTTTTTAATCATTTGAGGGTTTTAGTCTATTTAGTGATATTAAGTGTTATTTTTTTGGGGTTTTTGGGTATTTGTGGGGTTTTGGGTTTTTTGGGTATTTAATTGGGTTTTATTTTTATTTTTTGATTTTTCTAGGTTTGTAAATTTTTTTATGGGTTATTATGGTTTTTTTTAATTTTAGGTTTTTATACTTTTTAAGTGGTTTCAGGGTTTTATGTTTTTTCAGTGTTTTGTGGTTTTTGGTTTCAGTGGTTTCAATAAATTTTAATATTTTCATGGTTTTGTGGATTTTCCAAAGGATTTAATGGTTTATGGGATTTTTAGTTTTCTTGATGGGGTTTTAGGTTTTTCAAATTTTTTAGTTATTTTGTAGTGTGTTGGGTTTTTCGGGTTCTCATGTTTTTTATAGTTTTCTAGGATTTTTAGGGGTTTAAGTGGTTTTTTGGTTTTTTGTTTTCTTTATTGGGAGTCAATTGTTTTATGGGTTTTCAGGTTTTTATGGGAATTTAGGCTTTTAATGGTGATTTTAGGGAAGAAAATGTGTGGGATCAGACAAAGATGATCCCATGATTTATTAAGGAACATAAAAGTAAAGTACAATTCATTACAAAGGAGGCTTGCATATCCTAGAGTGGGTCTTCCCCTTCATGTCTGAGTCAACTGAAGACAA
Organism: Viscum album; assembly: GCA_963277665.1. Classification (NCBI taxonomy): domain Eukaryota; kingdom Viridiplantae; phylum Streptophyta; class Magnoliopsida; order Santalales; family Viscaceae; genus Viscum; species Viscum album. Next base: position 1,692,368,933 of record OY728120.1, read on the forward strand.
ACAGAAGTCTGGAGTCATGAAAGACCATACCGAAGTCCCTTCGTCAATCGATCTCTTGGAAAGAGCATCCGCAACACAGTTTTCCTCCCTATATGCATGTGAGATGCCCATGGTTATATTCTTGGAAGCATCGAGGCACTTGATCTAGTGTTGGAGAAGTCTCCATGGTACAAGACGTGACTGCTTCCTGAAGGCCTCCACCGCCAATGATGAATCAGATTCAATCCAGAGATTATTCCATCTGAAATGGGTTGCATATTGAATCGCCTTTATGATGGCCCAAAGTTCTGCCTCTTACGCAGTACCAATCCAATGGAAGTGGTAAATGCATCCTTTGACAAAGCCCCGAGAGGTGCGAAAACCCCCGCCACATCCTGAGGGACATGGCACACCCATGGCAGCGCCATCAACATCGACCTTGATAAAGCCCGCTATCGGAGGGATCCAACTAATAAATTTCAGCATCCTCGGATTTCTGCATCTTCCCGGAATTCCAATTCTGCGCAGCACCAGGAAGTTATTCATATCATTATTCATCTCCCCATTCCGGATACCTGCCGCCGCATGGATAGCCCTATGAATGCTCACCACGCCTTCATGGAATGAACCTGTTTTATTCCGATGTGCCACCACATTTCTAGAAAACCAAAGATAGGAGAGCAGTGTCTCCGCCACTACTACGAGAAGATTGTGAAGCTGTGAGCTTAGGACTACCTCAATTACAGCACCAAGAAGATTCAACACCTCCCGTTTCCTACTCAAATTAAGATGAATTCCAAAGATATCCTGAATATAAATCCATAACTCAGAATCCATACTACAGTGTACGAAAAGATGGTTACTAGTTTCCTTCGCCCGCAAGCAAATGTTACAGCCAGAAAAAATCTTCCATTCGACCAGTTTTAGCTCCCCATGTAGAGACAGTCTTCCATTCCATATTTTCCATAAGAAAATCTGCATTGAAGGTGTGATAAACATCTTCCTAAATTTGGAAAGCCATGCTAGAACATAGGAGTTATGCTCACATTTGTGCTGATAAAACCCTTTGGTATCAGGAAAACTGCACCGATCAGGTTTCCACACTAAAGCATCAACAATTGAAAAATTTATATCTCATTATCTCCATGGTGAACATGCTCGGAATCATGCCAGCCATGTCGTCAAAATTCTGCAAAAACTCATAAATTGGCATATTCTACATGTTGTCCGGTGGCTGAAGTATTGTATTTAGAGGAGTGTCCAACCAAGTACTGGTCCAGCAGTTTAGGCTGGATTGCTTCATGAAAATCCACCTTGAATTTGAGATAATATCATTGTATGTTTTCTTGATGGAGGGCCACACCGAAGAGAGATAATAACCAGCAGATTCATTCATCAGCCTGCAAACAAACCGATCATTGAGGAAATCCAGGCCCTCATTTCTAGAATTGATCATATTCCAGACAATGTTACCCAGGAGCGACTCATTGAACATCCTCAAGTCCTTGATACCAAGGCTGCCCATGTCAATTGGTTCAGTACACTTTTTCTTGGCCACTGTGACAAGATTCCTTTCATTTATGCATCTCATCCACATGAAGTTTCTGATTTTCTCTTGCATTTTCTTAAGAAAACTGACCGGCCACCTGTAAATCAAGAAGGCATGCACCAGCATGAGAATTAATACCAAATTGATCAGACAAACCCTTCCTTCTTGTGATAGAAATTTACCTTTCCACCTGGAATGTTGGTTGATGGCTCGTGTCGCAATCGATTCAAAGTGAAAACATCTTAGCTTAACCCAAAATAGAGTAACCCCAAGGTACATAAATGGAAATGTAATCCACTTCACACCCATAAGATGGGAATATCGTATCTTCCAAGAATTGTAGATTCCTTTTCCAAAGATGATGAATTATTTTCTCCAGCTAATAGATTGCACTGCTACCTCATCATAATGCTGGAAGAGCTTCTTTATTGAAATAAGTGTTGTACGGTTTGCCTCCCCAAAAAAATGATATCATCAGCATAGAGCAGGTGAGATGGAACATTAAGATCCCTACATTCTTTAAGAGGTGTGAAGAAGCTGTAGTTAACCAAGCCAATAAAACAACAACTTAAATAATCCTCAGCAATGGAAAAAAGAATTCCTGATAGGGGATCCCCCTGCCGGACTCCACGAGATATGCGAAAGAATCCTTTTGGAGATCCATTTATCATGATAGACATTCTTTCACTCTCCATGATATATTTTATAATCTTGATGAAATTGTCAAAGAAAACATATTTTCCAAGGATATCAAAGATGAAACTCCATCTAATTGTGTCAAAAGATTTGGAGATGTCATGCTTTAGACCAAAGATGCCATATCTGGTTTTCCTACGCATAGAATTAACTCCCACCAAGGCAATGTATAAACAACTTTTAATATTTTCCCTGCAAAAAATCTGAACTGATTTGGAGTAACAATATCGTTGAGGATCATTGACAACCTGATAACAATTATTTTACTGATGACCTTCGGGATAGTATTCCAAAGGGAAACTGGGAAAAAATCCTTGATGTTAATCGCATTCTCCAACTTCAGAAGCAAGGCAATAAAATTGAAATTAGCCCCATGTGGTATAGATGCAGTTCTGAAGAATTCCTCTATCGCAGAGGATACCTCAGCATGCACAATATCCCATAAAAACATAAAGAACATATTTCTGAATCCATTAGGACCCACTACGCTGTCCATGTTGAGTGAAAATAGAGTCTTCCTGATCTCATCATCAGAGGGAATATCAGTCAGGTTCAAGTTCTACTACTCATTGATACACGGTTCAATGGAATCCAGAAGTTGGCAAGTCAGCGATGTTCGAGATTCTTTATATAGATCCTGTAAATTATCCACCACTACACTAGAAATATCAATCTCTTCCGTAAAGAGGGTTCCATTTACCCGGATAGCACTAAAAAATTTCATTGCCTTTTTCTCCTTCTGAAGATGGTGGAATAATATTGTGTTCTTATCTCCTTCTTGGATCCATGTCACATTTAACTGATTCCTTATCAGCCTCTCTTTTATCAAAAGAAGGTCATCCAATTTTTATGTGAGCCGCAATTCCTCCCTAGATGGATCATGTTGCTACTGGTTCAGATGTTGGCAATGAGCAAGCTGAGATTCAGCCTCATTAATTTCATCATCCAAATTGGAGAATGAATTCTTTCTCCACTCTATCAGCTTGTATTTGATAGTTTTTAATTTAGAAATCAAATTAAAAAAGTAATTGCCTTGGGTATCATGACTCCAGCCACTAATGACAGCTTCTCTGCACCCAGAAATTGTGAGCCATACATTATTAAACTTGAAGGGTAGAGGGGATGACCTTGATTTAACATCATGAAATTTAATCACCAGTGGGTTATGGTCCGAATGATACTTTGGAAGGGTGTGCCCAGTAATTTCCACAGGCACCCATTCAAATTTATTTGAAGAAAACATCTTTCAAGATTACTAGCTTGTCATCCATTACTAGTGAACCTTCCCCATGTAAATTTATCTCCATCAATTGGGATCTCTGTCAAGTTTCAGGAATCAATGAAAGAAGAGAATTCATCCGAAGTAGCACGAATGAAATGAGGACGAAGTTTCTCCTTAGGACTTAAGACTTTGTTAAAGTCCCCCACCACAGTCCAGTGACAATCCACTTGATTGTTGACTCTTTCCAAATCTCCCCATAGCTCCCGTCTTCTAATGTAAGAAAAGGATGCATATATGAAGTAGAAACAAGCTTCAAGCACATAAAAACTTTCTGATATGGTTATGAGTTGAGGGAATACATCTATAGAAAGAAGTTGAACCTCATGATGGTTAAGGATCCATAATGATTCAAATCTATTGGCATCCCCATTATGCAACCCCAGGGAGTAATGAAGGGAACTCCAACTGAATCCTTTCCATTTACTAAACTCAACCATGGGCACTGCAATTGAAATCAACCGTGGTTTATAATGAGAAATAAAATATCTAATAGTGGAGGACATTGGGGAATTCCCACGTCCTCTGCAATTTTAATATAGTATCTTCATTTATCATGTTGGTGTACCTTTCCACCCTTCTTCTTGGGTGGTCGTCCAGCCAATCTCTTTCTAGGCTTGGATTCAATAACAATGTTCTCCCTATTATCTTCATGTTGTCTATGTGCCTGATCCGAGTAATCCGCCCAAAATTTACCTGATAACGGAGAGAATGTGTTCAAAGAGAACATTCCTTCCTGCATAGTTTTTCCTTCGGGGTTCCACTACGCACATTTCATTGAAGTAACTGTCTTGAATCTATCAGTTGCTGCAACTCCATGAGCGATAATAGCTAAAGGATAATCCACTGCTCGACTCGAAAGATCATTAAACAGGGTTAGTGCATCCTAAGGAGTTTCATCAGATAAAGACACCTTATTTCAAACCACGATGGAATTCCCTGAGTGTGTCTCCAGCTGACTTGGCTCCTCAGTTTCCCTATCCAAAGGTGTTATAGGGACATTAATTAAGTCTGGAACAATTCCTCCAGAAATAGTAGGGGAAGGAGATCCAACAGAAATTTCCGGTAGTTCCCCGACCTCCTTAGCCCCTTGTCATCAGTTAGTACGATACCATAAACCTCAGAAGGTACCTTGCCCTCAAAGCCAGATATAGGCTCAATAGTCCCTTCATCTGGTAGGGGAGCAGCCAGTATGTTACTGCATTTGATGCTCTGAGATCCCACATCCCCAGCCTCCATAGGGGCTAAGTTAGCTCCATCCGAAGTGGCATGGGATTCAGAAACCTTCACAGTATAAAACTCCTTTAGATCACTGCAGTTAGTTCCGCGAGATCCAGAGCCCCCGGCCTCCATGGGTCCTGATCGTCTAGGTTGGGAGCTTATTTCAGGTGCTGATGCCTCATAAATCTTTTATTTACCCTTTATCTTCTAACATATATCATCAACATGACCTTTTTTTTACAAAAGCTACATATTTTGTTCCTCCTATAGTCAGATGTTGAGTGACCTATGAAATTGCATACATTGCACAACCTGGGCCTCCTTTGATATTGTATCTCTAAGTTGAGGGTGTCATCAACGGTGGTTAGAACCACCTCTTCAACAAGGGTGCTAGCCAAGTTGATCTCCACCAGCACTCTCGTGTAGTGACCAAAACTCGAATTATCAGTTTCTCAGTCAATTTGAATAGGAAATCCAACTACCGATGCAATATCCCATAAAATCCCGGGTTTCCAGTACAACCAGTTCAGCTTGCAAATTCTAATCCATACCCGTGCACAAGTATTATTCACATTAGATGGATCAAAATTACGATCCCATTCTTGTATGCTATGCAATCCCGTCTTGAGGGGGAGAGAACCATAGCTCCACTCTCTCCTCTTCAATTCATCTGAGGGAAAAACAAGACGATAATAACCTCACCCTGTGGCCGTCATTCTCCAATCTGATAAGCCCCACATATCAGAAATGTGCTTCACAAGATTGGAGAACATCCATAGGTGTTCACCCTTAGGGACCAAAACCATTGCGATAATGGAAAAATGAAATAGGTTGACACATTCTTCAACAGCCTCTCTATCTGTCGTCACATGAGCAGTCTGACCCTTTCTTATGATCCTCCCAGGAGAAGGAGCATCAAAACTAGTGAAGGAGAATGAATCATATTATTTTAAAACCTCGACGAAGTTCCTTTTCTCCCCAGTCAATGATGTGACGGTCACTCTTGAATTTGAAACCCTGGGATTGCATTGTTAGAAAAGCTCATTATGACCAACTGGATCCTCCGAGCCCCTAGTCGGTGACGCAGAGATACCCAGCGGTGGCGCATTCTGTTTCAATGTCGTCACCCCAAGGGCATCCGCTCCTCCTTGTTCCACCATCTCCATGGTCATTTTAGGGGTTTTGGGGTTTTTATAGATTTTAGGTTTTATAGGGTTTTATGGTATTCTATGTTCATAGGTTATTTTTTGGGTTTAATTTTTTTTATAAATTTTAGGGGTTTTTATATTTTTTTAATTTTTTTTTTCTTTTTTATTGTTCTAGGGGTTTTAGTGAAATTTTCGGGTTTTAGGTTTTTAAGGGTTTTTATGATTTTTAGGTTTTCTATGGATTTTGGGTTATTTTAGGGTTTTTGAAATTCTTTTAGAGTGATTTTTTTATGGTTTAGTAGATATTTGTAGGGTTTTATGGTTTTTTAGGGTTTTAATGTTTTTTGAAAATGGTTTTATGTGTTTTTAGTTTTTGTAGGGTTTTGTTAATTTTTAGGGTTTTATGGGGTGTTGTCAGTTTTAGGGTTTTTTGGATTTTATTATTTTCATGGATTATATAAGGTTTTAGAATTTTATGGATTTTCCTAGGGGGTTTATGGTGTTTTTATATTTTTTTTGGATTTTTAGGGTGTTTTGAATTTTATGGTATCTTATGTTAATTAGGGTTTTTGGCTCATTTTGGATATTCATTTTTTCATGAATGTTTTATGTGTTTTTAACTTACTCATATATGATATGTTTTTTTTCATTTTAATACTTATTAGGGGTTTTAATTGTTTGTTTAATTTTTTTAGGATTTTATATTTTTAAATGTATTTTGGGATTCATAATTTTTATTTTGGTTTCTAGGGTATTTTGGGTTTCTATGGAGTTTTATGTTTTTTGGGGGTTTTGAGTTATTCGAGGTTTTCAATGGGTTTTAGTGTTATTATGAAATTTTAGATTTTTATAGTGTGCTTATGGGGTTTTAGTGAGTTGATGGTTTTGAGGTATATTTTGTGTTTTTATAAGTTTTTAGGGACATTTAGTGATTATAATTTTTATGTACTTGTAGTTTTCAGAGGGTTTGAGATCTTTATTGAATATTTGGGCCCATTAAGGAATTCTAACGGTTTTAGGGTCTATTATAGGTGATTTAGGGGTATTTTGGGGTTTTAAGGGTTTTTAGAACATAACTGTCTTTATGGTTTTGTGTACTTATGATATTTAAGGGTAATTATGGATTTTTGGGACATTATTTTTGTACAAATTTTTTTATTTTTAGGTTTTTATTGTTTTTGGAGGTTTTAGCATTTTTTGGGTATTTTTTGGTATCTGTGTATTTTTAGTGTTATTATGGTTTTTTCGGATTTTTGTTGTTTTGAGGGATTGTTAAGGGTTTAGTGTCATTTATGGGTTTAGGGTAATTTATAATTTTTATGGTGTTTTATGGTTTTTATTTTTTTATTGTATTTTTAGGTTTTTTATAATTTTTAATGGTTTTTAGTTTTTAAGGGGTTTTTGGGTGTTCATTATAATTTTGGAATTTTTAGTAATGTGTGGTTTTTAGTGTTTTAGGGGGTTTTTGGTTTTTGGGGTTTAATGGTTATTTTAGGGTTTAGGGTTCTTTTTGTGTTTTTTTGTTTTTGGGTATAATAGTGTGTTTAGAGTTTATTATGGTTTGTAACGGGTTTTCCTGGTTTTAGGGTTTTTATGGTTTTGATGGGTTTTAGTTGTTTTTATGTGTTATTTGGAATGTAATGGTTTTATTATGGGATTTAAGGGTTGTGTAAGATTTTATTATGGGGGGGGGGTTTATTAGGTTTTATATGTTTTTGGTTTTAGTGGTTTTAGTGTTTTTAGAGGTTTCTACATATTTTATAGATTTTAGTGGATTTATTGTATCAGGTTTTTGTGGGTGGTTATGGTCTGTAGGGTATTTTTATGTTTGTATGGGTTTTATGGGTTTTATGGTTTTTAGGTGTTTTATCATTATTTCTAGTTCTAGTTTTTTTAGGATTTATAAGGGGTTTTTTATGGTACATATGTTTTTTTGGATTTTTATGTTTTTAAGGGATTTAGGGTTATTATAGTGTTTAGGATTCTTCAGTTCATTTTGGTATTTTAATATTTTGTAATGTGTTAATGATTTTTTATGTTTTTGGGGTGTGGTTGTATTTTTAGGGTGTATACTGGGATTTAGGATTTCAGGTTCTTTTGGTGTTTTAAGGGTTTTGGGGACTATATGGTTTTTTTAGTCATTTATGATTTTTAATATATTATTGAGTTGTGTATAGTTTTTTACAGTTCTTAAATTATACTAGGGCACATTAATGTTTTTACGTATATTTACGTGTTTTTTGGGGTTCAAGTGTTTTTAGTATTTTTGGTGTTTTAAGGATTTTGGGTTTTAAGGATTTTTTTGGTTTTGGGGTAATTTGGGATTTCAGTACTTGATGATTTTATTTAAGATTGTTAGGATTTTATGTATTTATTTTTCCATTTCATGTTTTTCAGGGATTTCTTGGTTTATCATGTTTTTAGAGTGTTTAGGGTTTATGGTATCTATAGATATATACGTTTTTTTGTTTTTTTGTGTTTTATGGTTTTTTTTTGGTTTTTTTGGATTCTTGGTTTTTAGATTTTTGGGGTTTAACGGATGATTTCAGTGGTTTTAGGGATTCAGTTTCATTGTTGGGTTTTATGGGTTTTTAGTAGTATTTAAGGTAATATATTTTTTAGGTTTTATAGACTTTTAGGGTATTTAGGTGGGGGTTGGGGGTTTTATGGTGTTGTAGAGGTCTTAGTGTTTCCAGTGTTTTTAAGGATTCAATTGTTTTTTCCTTTTTTGTTGGATTATTTGTTTTTTAGATTTTTTTTTTGTTTTTGGGGTTTTTTCTATTTGTAGGGGGTTTAGGGTTAATAGTATTTCAGGGGGGTTTGGGGTCTTTGGGGTATTTTAATGATCATTTAGGGTTTTAGAGTTTTTAGTTTTGATTATGGTATTTTGTCTTTTTGTAGTTTTAATGTGTTTTAGATATTTTAGGTTCTTATGTTCATTATGGTTATTAAGGTCATCTAGGATTATTATGGTTTTTATGGTGTTTTAGTGTTTTTAGTGTTTTTTTGGTTTTTGAATTTTAAGTGGGGTTTTGGGTTTTTGGTGGTTCATGGGATATTATGGGTTTTAGGGTATGAGGTATTATTTGATTCTTCGGGTTTATGAAAGTGTTTTGAGGTAATTAGGTTTTTTAGTGTTTCATGTGTTTTTGTTTTTTAATGTAATTGGATATTTTAGGGTTTTAAGGGTTTTAATGATATTAATTGAGTTTAAAGGTTTTTAGGGATTCAATGGTATTTTTATGGTCATAAGATTTTTTATGGTATTTAAGGGTCCCCTATATTTTTTTGGTGACATGATTTTTTATGGTATTTTTTATGGTTTTTTGGGGGTTTAATGTTATTGGTGGTTTTTAGGGTTTTTTGGTTTTATGTATATTTAGGGATGGGGGGTTTATCGTGTTTTTAAATTTTATGGTTTTTAAGGGTTTTAGTGTTTTTAGGGTTTTTTTATTGTTTTGGTATTGGGGGGGGGGGGGGTAATGTGATTTTTGGGATTTTTCGGGTTTTGGGGTTTATGGTTTTGGGGATTTATTGTGGATTATTGTGTTTCTAGTTTTTTTTTACAATTTTATGGTTTTAATTTTCAAAAGGTGTTTTATTATTTTCAAGGTTTTATGCGGTTTTATGCGGTATTATGTTATTAATTTGAGTTTTTTAGGGTTTGCTGGTTTTATAAAGATCTTATAGGTTTTTTAGGGGGTTTAATGTTTTTTTATTTATTTTTAGTGTTTTTAGGTTTTTTAGTGCTTTTAGGGTGTTTTTGTGTTTTCAGTTTTTTTTGGATTATAGGGGTTTTATGGGTCGTTGTGTTTTTAGAGGATTGATGATTATTTACTATTTTATAGTTTTTATGGGTTATAAATGGTTTTTTTAGTTTCATTTTATTTTCAAATTATTATAGCTTTCTGTGGGTTTTATGTGTTTTTATCGATTTTATTGTTTTCATAGATAATAGGGTTTTTAGTGGTTTTATTTTTTTTAGGGATTGTTATTGTTTTTATAGAGTTTTAGTGTCTTTTTGGTCGGTTACAGTTTTATAGTTATTTAGTGTTTTTAATATTTATTAGAATATTTAGTTCCCTTTATTATATTTATAGTTGTTAGTGTCATTTATAGTGTTTAGGATTTTTATATTTTTTATGGAGTTTTTTGGATTTTGGGGGTTTTAGGGTCTTTTATGGTTTAGGTGATTTAACAGTCTTTTAGGGGTTTTAGGGGGTTTATGGTTTTTTTAAATTTTTATGGTTTTTATGGTTTTTGGGATTATTATTGTTTTTTGAGTATTTTAGAGGCTTTTTAGGGTTGTTTGGGTCATTTTTGGTTTTGAGGGGTTTTATGGACTTTTCGTGTTTTAGGGTCTTTTAATGCCCTTTTGAGTTTTTTCAGGTTTTTATTGTCCTTATTTATTATTATATAGTTTTTAGGATCCATAGGGGTTTTTAGGGTCCTATTAAGGGTTTTCTATTCCATTAACAGATTAAGGGTCATTTGGTATCATTTATTATTTTACTGCTCTTTGTGTTCATTAATGGTTTCTATAGGTTTTTATTATATTATTATAGTTTTAATTGTATTTTAGATGTTTTATAATTTTTAGGATTTTTTTAGCATTGTGTGGTTTTATTATTTTTAGGATTTTTAGTGTCTTTAGGGTTTTATATATATTTTATGGCTTGTTAATACATTTAGGGTTATTACAGTTTTTAGGGTTTTGGATTTTTTAGGGCATTAGGGACCACTATCTTTTTCGATGATTTTAGGATCTTTAGTGTTTTTATTTAATATTTAACATTTTTAGGGGTTTCTTAGTTTTAAGAGTTTTATGAATTTTTTAGATTTTATGTGTTTTTAGGGGTCCTTAGTTTTTTTGAATTTCATAAGTGTTTTTAGGGTATTACAGTTTTCATTATTTTAGGGGTTTTAGGGGGTTCTATATTGTTTTAGGGCTCGTTTGTTCTATATTGGAGGTTTTAGTATTTTTCTAGGTTTTTTAGTTATTGGGGATATTTGATGGGTTTTATAGGATTTCAGGTTTCTTGGTTTTTAAGGTGTTTTAGGGTCTTTGGGATTTTTTGTTTTTAGGGTTTTATGGGGTTTAATGATTATTTCATGGGGTTGTATAGTGTTTATAGATTTTATGGACATAAAGGGGATTTAATAATTTTTAGTGATTTGGTGGATTTTAGGGTTTTAGGGGCTTTTATGATTTTCTATAGGTTTATGGTTTTATGGATTTTAGGATATTAAGGTTATTAATGGGTTTTCCGGTGTTATTGTGGTCAATAGGATTTTTTATTATTTTTTAGGGTTTTAGGATGTTTAAGGGTTTTAGGGACTTTTTTGGATTTTTAGGATTTGTCTAGGTTTTAGGTATTTTATTAATTTTAAGTTCTTTTAGGGGTTTTGTGATTTTAGGGGTTTTGGGTTTTTACGGTTATTAGGGGGTTAATGTTTTTAGGGATTTTAAAGGTTTTATGGTTATTATTTTTTAATGATTTATAAGGATTTTTCGGAGTTTTAAATTTTTTTGTGTTTTTGTGTCTTTAAGAATTCAGGTGGTTTTGGGATTTTTATGATTTTTAGTGTTTAAGCAGTTAAAATGGTTTTTATGTTTTTAAGATTTTTTTTATAATTTTTTATGTTTTTTAAAGTTATTTAGTTATTTATTATTTTTTAATTTCATTAACTTTTTATGGGGGTTAGGGGGTTTATGATTATATTATGGATTTTAGTGATTTTATAGTTTCATTATGGTTTGTTTTATTTTTAGGGGTATTTATTTTTTTAATGGTTTTAATGGTTTTAGGGGTTTTCATGGGTTTTTATATATTTTTCTGTTTTTATGGTTCTGCAGATTTTTATGATTTTTGTGTCTTTTTGAATGTTTTGGAATTATAATGGAATTTTAGGGAAATTTAATTGTTTTTGGCGTTATATTTGGGTTTTAGTGTTACTACTGTTTTTAGGGGTTTGGGGTTTGTTAGGAAATTCAGGAATTTAGGGTTTTATGGTTTTTCTAATATTTAGGTTTTTCTGTTTTTTAGGATTTTCATGGGTTTTATAGATTTTATGGCATTTTCATTTTTCTAGGATTTTATTGTTTTTTTAATTTTGTGGTTAGTGGGAATATTTTATGGGTTTTATTGGATTTTACAGTTGAATTGTTTTATGGTTGTTAATGATCTTTTATTGATTCTTATAGTTTGTAGTGATTTTTAAGGTTATTAGGGGGTTTCGGGATCTTATAGGATTTATAGGGGATTTATGGGTTTTATATAATTTTTTGGGTTCTTTATGGTTTTATAGTTTGTAATGGTTTTAATGGATTTTTAAGGTTTTTTAGGGTTTTAGAGATTTTTTTTGGATTTTTGGATATTAGGGAATTATATGAATTTTTAGGGTGTTTGGGTTTTATAGAGGAATTTCAGGTATTATGGTCGAATTGGGGATTATTTTTGGGGGGTGTTTAGGACCTTTTATGTTTTCTATGATTTTATGGGTTTTACGTTTTCAATTATTTTTAGGGATTTGGGGATTTTATTGTTTTATGTGGTATATTTTTATTTTGTTGTGTTTAGTTTTGTAAGGGGTTTATGGTTATTATAGTTTTTAGGACATTAGAGTTTTTAGGTTTTTCAGGGGTTTATTTGGGGTTTATTTTGTTAGGGTTATTGGGGGTTTTAGGGTTATTTAGTTTCTTTTGGGGTCTCAGGGTATCTTTATTTATTTTTAGTTTCTTTTAATGGTTTGTAATGTTTTTTTATTTTCCTAGGTTTTTTTATATTTGTATGATTTTAGGTTTTATTTTGGATTCAATGTATTTAAGAGTATTTAAGGTTTTAGAGGTTTATGTTTATATTACATTTAGATTTTGTTGTTTCTTTTTGTGTTTTTAAACATTTTAAGGGAATGTATGTTATTTTTAATTTTTTTTTGTTTTTACGGTCATTAGGGGTTTTGGGAGTTTTCATGGTTTTAATAGTTTTCTATGACCGATTATGGTTTTTAAGAATTTAGTGTTTTAATGGATTTTTAGGATTTTCTAATGTTTTAGGGTATTTAATGGGTATTTATGTTTTTATGGATTTCTAGAGTTTTTTTGACTATTTTAGGGATTTGGGGGTTGGGTTTATGGTTTAGCGTAAAGGTTTAAGGTTTAAAATGTATGGTTTAGGTTGTCGGATTTATGGGTCAGAGTATAGAGTAGAGGGTTTATGATGTACGGTTTAGGTTTTAGAATGTACGGTGTGGGGTATACGGTTTAGGTTGTATGGTTTATGGTTTAGGGTGTAGGTTATTAGGGTTTCGGGTTTTTCATTTTTTTTCTTCTATTTTTTCTAGGGATTAGGGTTTTTAGAGTTTAATTTGGTATTTTATAATTTTTTTTGGTTTTTTGGGTTTATAATTTATTTGGTGGTATTGGGGTTTTAAGGATTTAGGTTAGTTTTATGATTTTAGGGGTTTTAGGTGTTCCGGGTAATTTTATGGTGCTTTAGAGTATTTAGTGGGTTATAGGATTTTTTGGGGTTTTTGGTTTTTTTGGCATTTTAGGGATTTTATGGTGTTAGTGGTTTTTGGAATTTTAAAGTGTATTTTGTGTTTTTAGGGGTTATAGGGATTTTGTGTTTTCAGGTATTTTTCAATTTTTTAGTTTTTTGGTGTTTTTGGGTTTATAGGGGTTTTTAGGGTTTTAAGGATTTTTGTGCTTTTACAGTTATAAACATTTTATAAGTTTTATGGTTTGTAGTGTTTTAATGTTTTTAGTCGATTTTAGGGTATTTAGGGTTTTAGAGACTTTTAGGTTTTTTTGTATTTCACGTTATTACGATTTTTATGGGACATTTTTGGGTTTTTGAGTTTTGTAGGTCTTTTAGTGTTTTATGGTTTTTTATGTTTTTTAGGTTCCTTAAGGAGTGTTTTTGGTATTTTGGATCCCTATGATTTTTTATAATTTTTGGGTTACATTTTTGTTTAGGGGGTTTTAGGAATTTCAGTGGTTTTATGGTATATTAGGAATTTTAAGGTTTTTAGTATCATTTAACAGTTCATTTGGGTTTTAAGGGACTTTTAATGTTTTTGGATATATTTAGATGAATTAATTTCTTAAGGATTCTTAGTTATTTTGTAGTATTTTATGGTTTAAGGGTTTACAGGTTTTATGGTTTATGGTTATTTTATGTTTTATGTGTTTTTAGGGTCCTTTAGAGGTTTTTAGGGTTATTAGATATTTTAGGATTTTTATGGTTTTTATGGGATTTTGGATTTTTATGTCTTTTTTACAATTTTTAATGTATTTTTTGGGTTTTAGGACAATTTATAATTTTTTTATGTTTATAGGTTTTTAGGGGTTTCAGGGGTTTTCGTGGATTTCAGGTTTTAGAGTTTTTTTTGTTTTTTTAAATCTTATAGGGTTTTGGGTTGTTTGGTGTTTACCTCTAATAAAAATTCATGTCAATCACGCACGTGTTGAGATCAAAATTATTTGATGAGAACTGGGTAGTATATCTTTTTTATCATGTGAAGGAGATGTTTTAGTTAAATGATTTGAAATCAGGTTCTCTATTTATTGTTTGCGGTAGAGAATTTATATGTTATTTCCCTACGTGTTTGATTTCGGATTGAAAAATTGATTGTGTGTGTGTGTGGGGGGGGGGGGGGGGGTTGAATGATGAAGAATCATTTACTTCAGTTTCACCATTTCCAAGTGGTCTTTAATAGATTTTTTTTCGTGGATTTGGAAGCACCCAACAAATATAATATACATGATGAATCATAGACATTCTTTCCAAAGGTAGGCATTCACTAGGGAACCTTTCCAAAAACACTTAAGAAGACACACTATTCTGGAGGATGATAATTCAAGATCATAAATCCTTTTCAAAGGGAAATATTACCTTCTTAGGGACAGTCTTGTGTATTTAAGTCGTATTTGGGAATCCTTGGTATATCTAAAAGTATGACATGGGTCTCCCTGTGGCTAAAAATCATGAATTTCCATGTAAGGAACATAGAATCATATATATGTATATGAGGTTCATCATCAATATATATATATATATATATATCTCTCTCTTTGGTTCTACATCAATAGTATCCATTTATGAATTTCTTAGAGATTCATTTATCATTTACGATTATGATTCAGCTTTTAAGCCACGCAGGGGGGACCTATGGAAGATATTATCATACATAGAGGGTGGAGCAGATTTGATGTTTGGATTGACCTCATAAAATGGGTATCCAATGTATCCTCATTAAGGGAGTCAATCCTATAGAGTTCGGTTCCACATAATTGGACACATTATAGCATTTAAGGTCATGTGTTGAGGACCAAACAATATAGTTTAACGTCATGTCTCTAGGATTCTTAGGTTGAAGGTCCCTAGTCAATGTATGGTTTTGGAATTATGTGTAATCAACCTAATGTTCCTAGGAGAGAGGTGGGCTCCCATGTGTGGACATGATCATATCTGGAATACGTCAAAATAATCATGTTGATGAAATGATCATGGAAGTAATACGACCCTCCAATTTGGATGTGACCATACTAGGAATATGGTCTTGAGATGAATAGGGTGAACATGGGGTATAAGGTTTGTACCATAGGGAGTCTTCCTATGTATTTCAGCTAGATGTGGATCAAAGAACATATATTTTGGTTTGTTGGTTTGGTATTACACCAGTGGAGGAGACCCATTTCCCTTTTTGTGATTTAAACATATAAAGGATTTCCAAGGTTGCTTCATTGGGAATAAATACCTTTTAGGGTTTTTTCTATTAAAGAATATGACCCGTTAATAGGATATAAAAATGTTTTCAAGTATTACTCATAATATTATTCCCATTTTTGTGATATATCTAGTTTGAGATCATGGGGATTCCTTAATCAATTCATACAATTAATCCCATGTGATTCATGCTCGGTGTGAGAAATAAGAGGAGTCGAAATATTTAGAAAACCACACAAGAATATTTTATCTAATGGTGGATGTGGTCTTGGGACAATGGGATAGAGAAAGAGAGTGGGATTTGATGTACCCATACCATACCATCATTTTCCCCAAGGATGGTGAAGAAGATAAAAATTGAATCATCCCTCATGAAAGGCTATGGTCTTACACATGGATGGGTTCCCATGGAACTGCTTCAAGGGGAATAGTGGAGTATAATGAACATTGATTCAAAGGGAATGTCATGTGTAACCCCTTCCTCACTGCCTTGAATAGTGGGGTCCAGACGAGTACCACCTAGGACAAAAACATCATTACAAATGTAATTTATGCAAGATAAAATTTCGAGGTACCCCCTATTTTGGGAGGTAATCATTGGGACTTTAATTACAAAAAGTATATATGCTCGATTGGACCCACTGAACTATTGATTTGGACATATACATATTCTTGTTTTGGGAGAGGCCATGGCCCCATTCCTCATAGGAGGGTGAAAATATGGAATAGAGATTAATAGTAAAAGTGTTTATGAAGAATCCCATTAGGGATGTTCACATAGGGGCCATGGTGGGACAATATAGTACATTGGCAGAGGGTACTGAGAGTGGGGAATCAAAGTACCTGAGGATTCCATATTCCAAATTGCATTTTTATTTAAGGGATATGGTTCCCTATACATATATTTTTTCCTATGCAAGTGTTGGTGGCCTTCATATTAAACATTCTTACATGCGCATGGGATCGACCCACGTAGCATCTTCCTACATCGGCTTCGGTTCCGACTGCATAGGGTTTTTCTTAACGGGATCGAGTTACTCACATGTAGAGTTTTCCTACATATGGGATTTTTCCCTTCACATATATTTTTAAAAATCTAGGTCATTGACCACACATGGTTCATCCATTTAGGCTTTTCAGAAGGGAATCCATATAGGTTTTTGAGTCTATAGATTAGCAGGTGAATTCCAATTATATTAATTAATGTCATGTTATTGTTTACCTACTAATAATCGATTTCACTAGAACATTCTTCTAATTATCCTCCATTTCTTGTCTCCTTGTCCACTCAATTTTTAGATCCCCTCTTGGGTATTTTATAGATGTGCGGTGAAACCAACTACTAGGATGGATGGTTGTGGTGGGCCATAGGGCCTTTGTTCACGAAAGCCCAAGAAGGATTCCCAATCCCAGGAGTAATTTCAATTTTCAAGGTCATAAATTTCCATACATAATTTAAAAATACATATATTTTGTGGGGGTATGGTCAGTCAATAGATATATAAATCACCACCCTCTCTAGTGAATGTATTTTTTCAGTTGTGAAGTACATTTGTTTGCAGGGGTGTAAATTACTGTCCTTGCATATGAATCATTATTATTTTTGCTGGATAGTCATTTTTATGGACATAAATCACCATCCTTGAAAAAAATGATTTATTTATGTTTTTAGGGGGTGGTGAACATCATCCGTGAACGCAAATGTTGTCGTGTCATGAAAATTATTTCAATTGTAGTATTCTATATGGAGTGATGGTCCATGAAGTGATTTTTTTCTAAACTAACATAGATAATCCTCTGTTGAATAGCTTCCAAGTACAAATTTTTATTCAAAATATTCTTTAAGTATATTATTCTGTCCTTAAAAACTAATCAATGTATGTCAACCAACCATAGGAAATTTTTAGAACCCAAAAAAATACCCCATTGGATGATTATATGATCTGGAAAAAAAGAGGATATTCAGTAAATTAAATTGATCCTATTTTAAGTAGGATTATGGAATACATGTGGAATGATGGATGGGACCATTCCTATAAAATAAGGTACCTATATTTTTTATTTTACCATATCTCATGGTTTCTTTTTTCAATCATCATGGGATTTAAATTTTCATGTTGGACTCACTAAAGGCTCTTTTGTGAGTCTCCTCAATACTAATGGGTTGAATAGGGATGTCGCTAAAATTCTGTCTTCTTACATGACTACATCTTCCCCTATACCCTTATATTTGCTAGCATTTCCTCTAAATCCCTAATCTGTTGTTGGGTACTTAGGTTTATATCCCAACTCATCATCATAGATGTTATCCACTATATGGATGATATTAATGGAGATGAGATCAATTCCTCATTTGATGAAAATTTTTTCTTGTCATTAACGTCCAGTTCCATCATTTGGATGGGTAGTGGCCATTGTTTCAAGACCATTTTCATAATACTTGATATTGTAAAATCCAACACTATTATTTTTACAATTTCACGTTCCTATTCTTTCCATGTTCCCTTTAGGCCAGATCATTTTTTGAAAGACTATCTTCTTGAGGAATATGTTTCTTTTGAACATTCTCGTTCCATAATGTATGTTTTAAGGGGTAAAATTGATTTTTTTTCAACAATTCTCGGAGGATACCATGAGTTAGGTTAATTGTAATTCATGTATACCAGTGAAAAAACTTATAAAAGTTTTTTTTGAACAACTATTTTCAATTCATCTCCCTCCTATGGAATAGTATCTGAATCATACACTACATGTGATGGTGGAATTGGTAACTTCACACTCCCCAAATTCATAATCATTTTCAGAATGTTGTTAAAAAACCATTCAGGAATGGGGTGAACCAATATATGATTAATGGATCAATAATATGTCTAGTCTATGAGATCCACATGGTCGATCCACTTGGTAATTGGAAGTTAGAGTAAATAATTTTCAATAAATTCTATGATGTACTTACATACTTTATCATCTTCAAAAAACACTAGAAAAATATTTATCATTTTACAACATGGTCATATCTATGGGAAGATATATATTTTTGTGGGAAATTTTTTTTTCCAACATTGATGTACCTCTCGCTAAACTATCAATAAAAACTATATTTCCAAATGTGAATGTGATAGGTAAAATTGTTCTTCTTATGATTATAATAATACCAAGAGATAATATATATTTTTGTTAATGTTTTTAGAAATTTATTTACATGAAAAATATTTATTGTGGTAAACATATTATCTATATATAATATCTATTTATAAATTATATTTAAATAAAAATGATAAATATTTAATATTTATAAATTTTCATATTATATATTTTGATCTATCATACATAATACACCTTTGAAAATTTTTAAAATAAAGATTTTTTTCCAACAAGTAAATACGTAATGTAAATATTATTTATATTAATAATTGAGTTTAATACAAAATTATAAATTCATAGTTGAAGTTTATTGATGCATAAAAATATCATAAAAACAAAAAAATACAAGATCCAACACTTCTCCCCCTTGAAAAATGAAATGTCACAATCCTCCAATATTTTTATGGAATACAATCCTTTGAATGAAATATTTTTTTTACTGTGGTAGATGAATAGTTTCACACAAATACCTAATTCCAATGTTCTCTTTCCTAACCCTAAAAGTTTTCAACTAGATAAAACAAATCAAGCCTACTCTGGTGCTAATAAGGAACTTAAATCCACTATTATGAGACACCTTCAAGCTCCAAGATCTACCCATGCATAATCAAAGATCTCACCCAAAATTAGTAAGAAATATATACATTAATTGAATCCAAAATAGAAATAAATTATTGTATAAAAAGTTATTTTCATAGATTGAATATTCTTGAATATCCATATTGACATGTCCAAGATCATAGTATAAATGATGAAAATGTCGGCATTTTTTGTCAAAGAAAAAATTCGGGTAGGTTCTAAAACACCATACCATCATTAAATAGAATCTTTACCTTAACTATGTAGTGATATAAATAACTTAATGATGTTAACACTAACCATCTTATCACATTTCCTACTATAGATATGTATGTTCATGACCATTCTAGACATTGTGGGATGGTTCCATCTAACCAGTTCATGATATACAAGGAAATAACACCAAGATTCACCAATCATCTCAATCTTCATGTTGTATCAAAATTTGATTTTCTACATGATTATGATTTTAATTTCATCCTGATGTTGGATTAGGTGAGAATACTAAATTTTAAAGGCATCTAAATGTAATCCATGACGGTTACCTACATGAATCAACATTCTGTTATGTTGGCCTCTGTGAGATGAATTTTATAATGCACACGATTCACCTTTATCAAATGGAAAATATCAATCATCAAAAGGACAAGGATGAAAAATTGTTTCAAATTGAAATGGGTCCCATTGTATTACATTGAATGGTGAATACTTCAGTCTTATTGTTTGATATTTTCAAGGTTCAATTAACATGTTTCTAGTGCATTAAACATTTCCATTTTGAAATCTAATGGAATATTTTTAGGATGGCGGGTTCATAATCACATAATAACCAGATACTACACTACATGAGTTAAACAGTATTTTTTCAAGTATAAATGGATTCAAGATGAAATTGGATTGGGTATTGATTGAACTAATCAAATAGGATTACTTCTTATCATTAACCTAAGAATGCGAATTTAGGAATCTTCATAAAATAAAATTCATTCTTAGCTATATTTGTAAGAAGTGTATGTGCCTTAGAGAACCTATACAATATCCAAAAAACCCTCTCTTTTACAATCAATCCAAAGAAAATTAGTGATCCCAAAAACATAAGGTGCATGTATACTGATGTAAGGAAGATTTGTAGCAAGAAAACAATAATTCCAACTATGAATACCTAAATCTATGTTTTTATACTAAAATGTGTATGAGGTCTTATGTAACCATAGCATCACTAAATTTCAACTAAACAGTACTATTTTATATGGAATTATGCTTAATATAAAATAATCATGATGTACCACATTCAATAGATCTAATACAATGATAATCTTCTAATGAAAATAAAATATCATCTTCTCTGTCATAACAAGATCAACTCTCATAGTAAGTATGGAATTTTGATTAGGGGTGT
Organism: Viscum album; assembly: GCA_963277665.1. Classification (NCBI taxonomy): domain Eukaryota; kingdom Viridiplantae; phylum Streptophyta; class Magnoliopsida; order Santalales; family Viscaceae; genus Viscum; species Viscum album. Next base: position 1,692,389,658 of record OY728120.1, read on the forward strand.
CAATGGGTTAGATCGGGTTGGGTGGATTTTGGACCTAATTATATTAATAGGATTGGTTAGGCTGAATTGGGTTATATGTTTTATGCATAGAGGAACCATCCAAACTAAAACCTACCTAGACAGCATAGGTTGAGTCGAATGGGTTATGAAAATATGGTATGAGTTCATTAACAAATAGAAAATATAGACCAGAATTCAATCTATTATGATAAAATAAAATTTAATTCAAATTAGACACCATGTCATAAAATGAAGGGAATAATATAACAAATGTAAAAAAATAATTGAATAATACATTATTTACTAGGGGAATGTCATCGAAATTGAAAAATACCAATGATTAAATGCAACACACCCCAATAATAAAACCAATCAAATGAAGAAGGAAAGAACACCCTTTGCACAATTTGTTCATATATCTGGACACACACTTCACTAAAACCTCCATTAAAAAAAAAATATGTCCAATGAAACATAAAAACTATTAAAATAATTGAATTTAATATGAAGACAAAACAAATACTATCCAACCATCAAAAAATGTATCCCAGAAACATCCAATATTTAGAAAAAATATAATTATCTATATACTATAGAAAAATTCAAATAGAATATACATCGAAAACAAATACCAACCAACAATAAAAAATAAAAACTATTTTATTCATTCATTTACCTTAAAAAATTAAAAAATTAATTTTCATTTACTCCAGAAATTGTCAATATGTAGCCCAAAAGAAATTAATATGAAGCCAAAACTATAAACCCCCTTGTATGTCAAAATTTTGATTCAAATTGAAAATATTCATCCAAAATTGTTGGTGATATAATCTAAAATAAATATGATAACAAAATTTCACTGATAATGACATTATAATGTGAAATCATGGTGATCTAAAATACATATATCTATATTTTTTCATTGATAATAGAATTGGAATTTGAAAGCATAATATAATCATCTCAAATTACCTAAACTGTTTCAAAACATAATCTAAACCATGACCATGTAGAAAAAACAATGTTTTATTGGATTTAAATAACCATTATTCTCCCCAATCACATATAATTACCACTATCCCTTAGATTTACATCATATTGGAATTCAAACACTGACTGAATTTCATCATTTTGACACTGAACACACAAAATAAACAATAATTTATAGAATTACTTATTTTTAATTATCTTTTATGGTATTTTACTAGATTTACATTAACCTCCTCCAAATCCCTTTAATATTTTATTTTTGAAAAATAAATTTTAAAGCCTATGTGTGAACCATTAAATTTAAACACACAGAAACACTTTTCTAGTCCAAATATTCTAACACAAAGCCACTTACACACATAAAAAAATAACAATCACCCCACCAGCATCCAAATATCCATTTTAGAATCCAAAAAAATCAATCGCACCTCATCGGTATTGGATGCCTCCTCAAAACCTCCTATGACCATGCTTTGACTGACTGGAATGCCCCACAAAAACTAGTGACATAGTTTGGAATTCAAAAAATAACGCAAACACTGATGTGGAATGAAGCATGAGGCACATCATCAGTTGTCCCATCATCTCCATCCTCCATCATCATTAATAAAACCAAATCATCATCATCGTCACCCATCCCTGCCAGAGCCACCACTAGAGAACATCCCAATATATTTTTGATCACCGAAAAACCCACTCCGTCATTGCTCAACCTTATTGAAAATCTCATCACACCAGACTAAATCACCGAATCTAGAAACAAAAAATGACAGATACTATCTTCGTAAGAAAAACCAAAGTCGACATCGTCATCACTGTCATCACCTTCATCAACAACTGAAACCCACACCAGTCACTACAGATCATCATAGTTCATCATATCCACCGATAAAACATAACAATCATAATAGAAGAAGAAATAGAGTGAATGTAACCACACTGAAAGCAACGTAGGCCACAAAATACAACATCCAACCTCCAAAAACCACTATGGAACCGCCTCTCACGATCCGACTTGGAGAAGAGAGGAGGAACATGTGGTTAGGGTGGAGATTTAAACAACCTATGGCTCTGAATAGCAGCATCATAGCAGGGATGAAACCATCAATCAAAGACAAGAAATACCCATCAAGGTAGTGCCTGAAAACCCTACGACTAATCAATATATACAGCCAAAACCACACTGAATCCAACGCTCCTAATATGAAATGGAGTGGCAAGGTGGAAAATTTGGACATGGCTAGGTAGAGGTAGCCAGATCCTTCCATAGAAACGGCCTTTGACTGAAAAAAAAATCAACCATGTGAGAAAAACTCCAAGATAAACATACCTCCATGAAGGAATAAAAATGGATGAGCTGAGAGTAGGGGAGGAAAGGGAGGATAGGAGGAGAAAACAGTGATCATACACACTGCTGACCTCGAAGCAGATGGTTTCTAAAGGAAACACTAGGAGAAGTTGTGCATGGGAGGGGGTGGGGAAGGAGGGAATGGTGCCATCATGTTTTGTTCACCATGGGATTTAATTACTTCATTTACATTAACAAAATGAAACAATTGAAAATATTTCATAATATGTAAATATAATGTCTAATATGGAATTAATACTTAGTGAAAATGAAATCAATGAAATGTCTATGAATTTTCACACCACAAACATTTATTTTCTATCTCAATTGAAATAAAATAATTTATAAAATAATTGGTTTAAAATAATTACCTTACTATGGACAATATGGAAGCATCAATTTTTCTATACATAGATAGGAACTAATTATGATAGTGGCATTTGAACTATGAATCATATAGAAATAAATAAAAATATTCTCCAAAGAAATAATGAAATTCATTCCTCAATGAAATTATAACATTATTGACTGAAGCAATGGATGATGTTATAACAGCTCTCCTAAAAAATTATACATTATTACATGATATTGGAACATTTATTGTTCTACAAAATCAATCTTAGATATCTATTTGTGGACTAATACCACTGAAAAAATGGGGATGCTGTTTAAAAAACACCTTACGAAAAAATTGGAACAACTCTGGAATGGAAGAAAACAAATGCTAAACCTATAAATTCATATTTTGTTGAAGAATATGAAATAATAAATTTATATCATCTTTATAACCATAAATGCTGAAGATAATAAAAATCAAACTACATAATTTGGAAATGACTATTTTAATCTCAATTAAATACTTCCATTACTAAACTACTGAATGAAACTGATAAATTAATAGCCCACCCATATGTTAGATTTACAAAAAAAATCTAATGCAATGGCCTGAATAGTGTGGATAATACTAATAATGAAATCATATTATAAGTCACATGAAACATATGAAAAACTGTGATCCTAAAATCCATACACTGTGAAATCCCCACACACACACAACCATCCTTTCAATAATAAAATTCAATTATTTCTAATCTTTATCCAAAAATATAGTTTATATAATTCAGTTAGGATGTGATAGGTCAATTTAAATATCTCTTTACATTGAAAATAAAAAATGGGTAAGGATTTAAAAACAATTTTTTGACTTTACGTTTTTAAGTGTTCCATTTACAAAGATAATGTTGAATGTTGGTTTTTAAAAAAATGTAATGAAGAGTTTACGATTCCATGATTATGGAATGTATTAATAAAGATGATACTAACAATACTAAAATTGAAGTTAAGGTCTGTGAAATGCTACATGAGCATTTAGTTAATGTCAATATTGAATATCTTACTCAAATGGATGTTTAGGGAGTTAACCACTTATGTGTATAGTAAATCATTGGTCATTTTTATAAACATATAAATCATGTATATGTCCACGAATCATATGCGCACACAAATAAGATGGACACCCACCTTAACAACCATTTTTTATCACCTTTTGAAAATTTTAAACACTTAAACCGAACTAATTAAAAAACCTAAATTGAATTTAAAAACTACATATAAAAAATAAGAAATAATTAGTAAAACCTAGAAATACCTTATTTCTATCTGAATCCTTGATAGTGATAAAATGAAATTAAAACATTAAGAACCTCAACATGTCATATCAATGTCCCTGAAACACAAATCCTCATATAATTATAATAATCATTCATAAATGATAAATATGATGAAGAAATGTCATTTTAATAAGGCATGTAAAACAAAAAATAAAAAAATAACAAAAACCATGGTAGTATTTTATGTTGGAATGAATTTTTAATCCAAATTATTAATAAATATATAAATATTGGTTATTTATGGTATTTGAATAATTTTATGTCTGATTAATAAATATACTAGAATCATAAAATCATAATACTAAACTGAAATAATGTGTATTTAACAACATTGAAAATATCTAGAAACACTTACAACCAAAAAATCGTTGGTGGAGGAGAAGTAATATTAAATTTTAACATAAAATCTTGAAATTGATTGATTCTTTGTGGAGGTACTGTGATGATCTTCATAAAAAAATTCATAAACAGATTCCCAGGGAGTTGTAGCCTTACAAGGTTTTGAAATGAAAGAGGGAGAAAAGTTAACCACACCCAAACTAATGTTGTCATGAAGTATTTATCAGTGAGAAAGGTTAACATCTACGTAAAGACATGGAAATATAATGAGATAGGATAATTGAAGAATGTGGCCATACACTCTTCAATGAAAAAAGTAAAAAGAAGAAATTGTGTTAAGTAGGCCCACAACCAAGTGATACTTATAACCTAAAAAATCATTCACATTCTTGCTTAAGACTTTTACAATAGTCTAATGTTGTTAAAAACACATCATTACTAAAGAATAAATAAATGAATATGAATTATAAAATTCAAATTAAAGAGAAACACTGATGGACTCAGAATACATTTTTTTTATTTTTAAAAAATAGATACTTAATTTTTTAGTGGGAACCATACCAAACATTAATATAAAAATAATATAATAAATTAAAGTTACTTATATATATGATAAAACCAAATAATATAACATCATTCTCATAGGATTAGAACCAAAATATAGTTCTCATTTTAGTACAAATTATCACCAGCTTCCCACACTAATAACAATTATAGAAACTCTTCTGGTTTCCGACATCGTAAATAAATGAACCATAAATTTCCAATTCCAGTTAAACCTACCTCATTGAGAAAACATAAATTCAATATAGTGAAATTTTTTCCCACTCATGAAATCAAAAAGGTCCTACTACAAACCAACTCGGAATAATTATATATATTTGAACTTTAATTTGACACATTAATCATTATACCAGTAGAACCACAAGAGTCTTGAGTGCATAATAAATCCTACATGATAGAGTAGCATTGAGAAAATGACACTAATATCACTGGAGAAATTTTGTTAGATCTATGAAACCAAACCCTTTAATACACTAGGATCCAATACTATTGAGCACCAAAACCATTATCAAGAAATGCCAAGACCCCTTGAACCATCTCCATGATTCACCACTATGAAAATCATCCACCAAAAGTACCTCAAAAAGAACTAGAAACCACTACTATGCTTCCAAATACATATAATGACACCCAAAAACATGAAATGAAATAACACAAGAGTGATGAAACTAGAGGATGAAGAATATCCAGAAACCACCGATTGAATTCAATCAAATAACCTCGTATCCTTTGGGAAATGTTTGATTTCTGGAAGATCCACTAAGATAGGAGATGAATCGAGACCATCCAATACTACATTACACATAGATATATAAAGGTGGGGTGAGGGTCACAACCATCAATGATCCTATATGCATCTATCTATTCAAGAGATAAAATCCACCAATACTAAATTTAATTAATTAATTAATTATACATATTTTGTTTTTAATTATTTAACTTTTTAAAATTTAAAATTTTAAATGCAATTTTAATGTATAAGGAGTGTATATATATGTATATAAAAATATATCAAAAATTATTATGATTTATATTATTTTATTATAATAAATATTTTAATTTTTTTGAAATAATCAAAATTAAAAAATATACAATATTGATATTTAAGTAAAAATTAAAATTTACTTCAACTTATTAGAAATTTGTAATAAATTACAAAAAATGAATACTGAATCTTGTGTAATAATATATATATATATATAAAGTGGTATCGATTGATTTTTTATTGATAAAATCATTGTTGTTATTTACTGGTTTAATTTATAAATTTGTAATCAATGAAAAATTATTGTTGTTAAAAATTATTTTTCATAATGGATTGATGTGTTGGTAAAAAAATGATCATTTTAATGATATAGGGAAATAAATTATTTTGTTGATCAAATATATTTTGGTTTTGAGACATCATTATAAACAAATATATTCATTGGTAAAACCCAGTTTTGGTAATTCAAATTAACAACAATAAAAATTAATACATGTGGGATTTACCCATTTTACAAATAGATATGCTATCATAAAATAATTTTATGCTGGTAAAGGTCATTTTATGTAGTGAAATAAACAATATTACTTTGCTCCTTGAATAAATTTCCCATAGGTACCATATGCTCATCATGACAAGGTAGAGGTTTCTATTGATACCCAGGGAGTGCTTCATGATATGGTATGGGATTTGAAGCTAGAGTTGGCATAAAATCTCTATTAAATGTGATATATAAAGCCTCCAATATTCCCACGCCTATTAATAGGGCTTATGGAATCACTATGGATATTATCTTAGTCTCCTTTATAGAATATTACACTCTTTGAGAAATTGTGGTTAGATCTAAGGACCCACACTTATATCTAACCAAGAGGAGTGTCATTCAAAAATCATTCAGAAGGTTCTATATGAAAAAATGAAATGAAATATTCTTGTAGAGGTTATATGTTCATGTAGTAGTTCAGTCCTATCTCTATGGAATTGAAATCCAAGACACTCTCACCATACACTTTTTCACAATTCAAATGATCAAGGATCATTTTAATATATATTATTGCGATTAATTTGATGAGAATAATCTTATATAGGTATTCCCATACCGTAATTGACCATGCTGGAAAATTGTTGTACCATATGAAGGCCCACCCTTATGATGTTTGTAAAAAGCATCTGAGTTTCACTGCTTTTAGAAATGTAGGGGTTCCCATAATGGGATAATAATGATACAAAAATGTGTTAATTCTATTCTGGGTATCCTCATCTATTAAATATAAAAAAAATTTGACTCTAAAAATTAGTTAGGGTGGGATGTTACTCACTCATGCAGGTAAAGGATTCCATTTCGGATTTACTGGTTCATTACATTCCTCCACATCTTCCATTTTAGATACCAATGATTTGATGGTGTTGATAAGTCCTATATAAAAGTTCAATTGAACATAATCCTGAAGATAAATTGAAATAGGTTGTACGTATCATGTTTTATTTGCCGATATTTTAAAAAGATCAACATATAGGGGAAATCATTTGAGTTTTCTCATAATTATGTTATTATTCTTTCCTTTTTAGGGGGAACTGTTTAATTCACTTCTTAATCGAGTGTAGGTGTAACAATGTTCCTAGAATAGGGTCTAGTAGATGTATTAGAATACTTTAGTCCTGGGGATGAACACTTCATACTAATTTACACCCATTGGAGGTGTTAGTAGAGGCTATTCTGGCGGGGAATAATTATTAGGAATGTTTTGATAGAGCATTTTGACAATGAGTCTCCTCAAATATTTCATTTCTTCCTCGTGACTAGTGATCCATTCGTTGAGTGGTAGGGTTTTAAGATAATTATAAGATGTGTTATATGTATCCTTTGGTTTACCACTCTCATTTTGGGATGTTCATTGATGAGGTTTTATATGATTTTTAGAGGGATTTTACAAATTTAGTGAAAGGATGTGGTTTGGTTTGTTCACACCTCCTTCAATTTTATAAATATTGGGAATATTCCAAATAGAACAATACTCTCCTTATTCCATTATGTTGGTTCCATATTCTATATACTATGTTGGATTAATACCCATGACTTCCATATACATAATAATAATTAAAGGAAAATTACTGGCTTTAGACAGATAATTGGATTTTTTTTCTTTTATTTCAACACTCTCTCCCTTTTCGGGTTCCTCTTTGGGATTCTTGATGAAGAGTGACCTGAAGGAAACCACCACCCAACCTTCTCATATTTTCCCTTATATGTAATGTGTGTCATAGTATGGGACAAAATAGGACACCTCATTTCATAGTGTCCTCAAAAAATGGGAAAAGTCAGATTTCATTCATAGATAGGGATGATATAAAAATTCTCCCAGCCCTATGGTCTGGGGTTTCTCCTATTCTTCGATTATCATTCCTTGAGCTATATTTGAATATTTTTCTAGGAGAATTTTTTGTTAAATATTCTCTCATCCCAGTGGAATGGGATTGTTAGTGTATTGTATTGGTTACTATTACTGTCACTCGTTCATTGATCTGGAACATCTTGGTTTGCCAATTCGTCATTTGAAATACAGGGCCTCTATGTGAACCACCAACTATAGAGGACATTATTTGTTCCTATTGATTATTCTCCCTTATGTTGGAATATTTCTTTATGTTCTAAGTTTCATGACTCATAATATTTATAATCACTTTATCTCATTAGGCTTGGAATATTTGATATTTATTTTGGTCTGATTGAAGCTTATTTCACCATATTTCTTGAGTAGCGGTATTGTGTATTAATTTACACAGTGGAATTTCATTATAGGTTTGTGCCTCTGGTTGATTATTTAACCATATATTGGGGTGAAATGAAATTTTCCATGTCCTCTACACACATAGATATGAACACCATGTTGTGTTTAAGGGAATAGATGATATAATTTTTGTAATGAATTGAGGAATTCTAGCAAAATAAATTCCTAATTATTCTCTAATTGTGTTATTCATGTATATGGAAGGACGTACATGATGCTTTTATAGTGATGATCTCCGAATAAATTAACATGGTCTGCATACCCACTATTGAAAATGAAATTAAAATTATATGGAAGAGTTTTTCCTATAGATTAAAATGAATATTATGTATGAATTATTCTTACAAAGCCTTTGTAGTGTCAGATTGTGCAGTGTACGAGGGAAAAACATGATTGGTATATTATCCCACACCAACAATATTCTCATATTTTTTCATGCTACAGATTCCTCTAACTGAAATACCAACCTGAGCATTTTTTGGAATGTTTCTTTATAAGCAGTAGAGATTGTAGGGATATCATATTTGTAGGAATGGTCTAGGGATGATTCATTGGATGATTATTTCCCTAGATCATCTCCATTTTGATATGAAATGTATCCTATCGAAAATAAGGTTTTCGAAATGACTATCCCCATCATTTGGAGCTCCTCAGAATATACGGTCATTCCAGTATTTGATTTCTTAAGGGAAGTACACTATTGTTAATTGATATTTTGGCCATGTGGATGGATTTAATTGTGCTCATTTAGAGATGTTCTATGATGATCAATGAAATTGTACCCACGAATAATGAATTAATGGTGAGCATTCTTGGGAGGAACTATATAGTCGTATGTATCCATTCAACAAGGAGGACCAATAGATCCATTACATAAACATTAATAATTGGTTATCATATCATAATGATTATAGGTTACCAGTGAAATATTTTTAATAGTCCCAAGAACTAAAACATGTAACAAAACAATGACATGTGTCTGCTTTGGAATTTTGAATTGCCCGAGGAGGAATTTCATTTTGATACTCTCCCATGGGCAGCTAGAATCTCATACATTGAATGTATATTCACATAACACATGATTTGGTTTAAAAAATTCCTATATTGTTTTTAGATCATACGTAATCATTTATAGAGTTTCATTTTGGATATGTTCTTACCCTTTAGTGGACAATGAAATAGGCCAACAATCCCCATTTGTAATTGGAATTTGATCCCAATACAGTAGTCCATTTATCATATAATATTTCACATGAATAAAATTTAGGGGTGTAAGGATAGATTATTAATCATGAGTGAGCCACCAACAGTATATATGAGTCACCCCACTTACATAGTTGGGGTCGTAAGCCCAACACCTAGTTGTTTCCCTTGACATGATTAGAAATTGGTAGGGTTGAAATATGTTGTTTAGAATTGATGTATGACTCTCCATAGTTTCCAAGATTTGTTGTGAAAAATCCTTAGATGGTATGGGAATATAGACCCATTATGATTCTAAGGAAGTGATATGAGTCTACCACTGGTTCATAGTCAAGGTACATTGACATGGTATTCCATTTTCCACCAAATTTGACTAGTAGGCTTCAGATTCAAGAACATGGATTTTCATGTACTCGTTTTCTTTCTAAATTTTATTAATCATCCTGATATGTGTGATCAGGGATTTGAATCTGCTAAATGTTTCATCCATATTTTACTAGAGATCTAGATATGAGTTAGCATGGATTTACATCTCCTCAATTTTTTCTATCATATTTTACCACCGATCATGATTTGATTGAGTAGAAATTTTCGTATGCTCAATGAATTCCAAATTATTTAACTGGTGTTCATAATAAATGTGAGAAAGGTTTTTCAACTTCTCATGGTGTTCCCCCATATTTGACTATTGGTATTTATATGAACATGAAAAAAATTTCAGCTACTAATGGTGTGATGCTGTATTTTCTTAATGAGTAGGATATTTCATTGTTGGGATTTGCATCTTATATATTTTCCACCATATTTGACATATAGAATTCATATGAACAAGAATGGATTTTAATTTTCTCATGGTGTTCCAATGTATTTTAATCTCTATAATTACATAAAATAGAATGGATTTTCATCCCCTCTTAGTGTGTTGCGGAATTTGACTTTCAGGATTCATATATGTGAGTTTGGATTTGAATCTTCTTTGGTGTGATTTTGTATTTGAATGGAGGGATTATGTAGTAGGAACAAGTATGATATCATGTTCTAGTTTGATTTATTTTCACCCTCCGTGGGCTTACCTATGGACTCAGGCCCAAATGGAATAGGATGGGGAACATGGGAAAGTGTTCTATTTGTAATAAGGATGTTTCTCCACATGGTTTTGGTGGCAATTATTTCTAGTATAATCCATTTAGAATGTCCCATGTGTTGCTAGGATGATGTTTCTAGTGACCACTTCATCAGAATACCGAAGTAATTAGAGAAAATCATTGTCACATACAAGGGGTGGGCTCCTAAAATGACTTGAATGGTTATGAGTTTCATTTAGTTATGGACAACCGTCCATCATTGAGTGGGAGGTTGGCGGAGCATCATAAGAAGTAGTCCTGTCAGGCTGCCATAAGGGTTGGGAGAGTAAAATTTTTATTATACTCAAGAACTGGCACATTTGAGACCCAACATTGAAGAATATGGCTGGGATATGACTTCCTCAGTTGTGATAGTGTCCAATCTTGTTCATTTGTTGATGAACATGTCTGTGTGAACTAGTGAGATACTATTTGTAATAAAGCGAGATCAAGTGAAAAATGGATGCAATATATGTGGAAACACCCACCAATCAAAACTCATCAAATTATAATATCTATAAATGTTCCCAGGCATGATCAATAATCATGTTTGGTTCACATTTTTCATTGTGATGGATAATGTGTATGTGATTTACCCATTTGATTGATTTATTCTTGGATGATTGATTATGGGTGTTAAAATATTGCACAATAATTTATGTATGGTTTACCATTTCCAAATGTTCTGCAACAACTTTTGTTCCTGGAGGTGGAAAAACATAGTGACTCTCATATCAATGATGACTCATAGACCTATATTATAAAGGCTATATTTATTTGGGTAATATGGATAATGACATTTAATAACTCACATTGGTTTAAAAGATGAGAGTCCAGGATCATCACACTAATTTTTGGGGAATTATTTCCTACTATTTGACTCTCTTATTGATTTATGTCATATTATTGAATGATTGGATCACCCCTAGGGATGTCATGGGTCTTCATGGGGATAACAATTAATTATTGGCATGAAAAAAATTTATTATTATTTTATATATCTATGGTTCTTTATCAATGTGGAAAATATTTATATATCTATGGTTCTACATCAATGTTATCCATTTATATAAAGTTGTTATATTTTTTATTATTTTATGTTTATGACACTGGTTTGAAGCCACATATTGTGGTACTCTAGAATATATCATCCATCTGGGAGGTGGAAGATATTTTGATGTCATGATAAAATCCATAAAATGGGATTCTTACATATGCTCATGAAAAGAATCTAAACACACTTATTTCATTTACACATAGTAGGAAACATCATAAATTTTAAGGTCATGTGATAATGAAAAAACCATGATGTTTTACATTATATGATATGGATGCCTAGAGGAATGGTTCCAAAACTAATTATAGTGTGGGAATTAATATTAAGAGGCACAAAGTGCCTAAGAGAAATTTGGCCTCCCATGTGGGGGAATGATCATAATGAGAATATGGCCGAATGAGGAAGGAAATGAAGGGATGTCTATAGGAATATGGCCCAATGTGTTGGATGTTACCCTTCTAATAATATGGCCAATACATGATTATGGTCAACTTTGGGAGTTGGTATTGGACCTCAGGGAGGCTTCCTACATATCGTAGTTGATTGGGAATCATATACAACACTATTTATTAAGTCGGTTGGGGATTTCAAAAAATACAGGAGGTCCATTTTCATGGTAATGTGTTATAACTATGGGGGAATAAAAACATTTATTCAATTGGAATATACAACAATTAAAGTTTATCTCATAGGAAAAATAGACTTTTTGATGATAACAACATGGTTTGGGGCTTACTCCAAGTTGAATTCCCATTTATGGGATATAACTAATTTAGTATCATCAAGAGTCTAAGATCACTGCTAAACGATAATCCCAAATGACTCATGCTCAATGTAAGAAACAAGAGGAGGTGACAGATATAGAAAACCAACCAATATGCTTTTGTTGGCTAGTGGATAAGGTCTCGGACCAATGGGAGAAAGAATTAGAGTTGGATTTTATGTTCCTAGCCCCTCCAATAATTAAACCCTTGGTTGTTGAAGAGGGAATGTGTGAAACAAAAAACAACAAATATTAGGAGATAATCAAGACGTATTCCATTGTAAGTGTTTCCCGAGGAATAGAGGAGTGTAATGCACTATTTTTAAAATGGAATTTCAAGCATGACCACCTCCCTCCCTGCCTAGAACTGGGATCTCCTTGTAAGAACCTATAATATAGGAACCCTCATTACTATAGGATTTTAGACATGATATCATTATAAGGGTTCCCCTTTTTGATGATGTAATCAATACACCCACAATTTCCATGTGTATGTATTCTAGAGAGGAAAATTAGATGTACCCCATGTTTTGGTCAAATAAATCAAGTGTTTTGGAAAAGGCCATAGCCTGATAAATATAAGGAAGGCCCAAATGTAGATTAAAGATTATTACAAGAAGACTTCATGATGTCAGCGATTAGGGAAGTTTATTGAGGGTACATGATTAGACCCGATAGTACATTGGAGTAGTGTAATGAGAGTGGGGAATCAGATTAACTGCAGATTCCTTTTTTTGTGTAGTTTTTCTGTTGGGAAGGTTTCCTTCCATGTAGTGGTTTTCAATGATGTTGTTGGTTAACTCCCCATAGTCCAATTTTTTTGTGGTCCCAAGTTCCACCCAAATAATATCTTCTTACATGGGATTTAATTCCACCCGCATATCATTTTCCTATGTGGGGCCGAGTTACTCCAATGTACTTTATTATTATGTGGGGTAGGGATCCCTCTATATAGGTTTTTACAACACATGTTCACATACCCCATAGGTTTCATCCTCTTTATCTTTGTAGAAGGGCATCTGTATAGGGTTTTGAGTTTTATATCACTGTGTTAATTCCATTTCATTTCATTAATGTCATGTGGTCATTAACCTATATTGAATCAATTACCCTAGTACTTTCTTCCAATTATACACATTTCTATGACTTTAAGTTGACTAATTTTTCAACACCACTCTAGATTAATTTATATGAGAGTGACGAAACATACTACTAGGATAGCCAATTGTGGTGGGCCATGGGTTCTTTATTTACATCAGCTAAAGATGGATGCCCATGCTGTGAATGATTTCATTCATGAGGGATATAAAATACTATCCTGCTCAAAAAATGACTTATCATTAACATGGGTCATTCATTCATCGGGGATAGAAATCACCATCCCCTCCCACAAATACATTATATTCATTAATCAGGGGATAACCATTTTCATGGTTCAAAAATTACTCTCATTTCTAGTGAATGAGTAATTTTTTTATAGAGGGTTCTCATTTGAAGGGGATTGAAATCACCATCCTCACCTACGAACAATTTTTTATCATTTATGTTAGAAGACACATGTAATCCTCTATGAAAAATAAAGAAGAAACATGTCAATGATTTAATTTTTGGGCCATAGTGCAGAGTGGTGGTCTGCATAGAAAAAATTTCTATATGGAACCTACACATCATTTGCAGCTTAAAATCCTTGAATCATTATTTATTCAAACTCTTCGTCAGTATTATTATTCTTCCCTTACAAACTCATCATCATTTTATAATCTTATATGTGTAATTTTCAGTACCAAAAATGTTTTTTGGTGTTTTTAGGGTATTAATGGTATTAATGATATTTTATTGTTTTTAGTTTTTATGGGTTTTTATTATATTGTGGGATCTATTAGATTTTTTGGTTTTTATATGATTTTATCAATTATTTATTTTTAGTGTTTTAGGGTCATTTTTGGATATTTTTGGTATTTATATGTTTTTTTAGGATTTTGTTTCTTTTTTTGTTTTCTAGAGGTTTTTATGGTATTTTAAATGGTTTTTAGGGGGTTTTGGGTTTTCTGTTTCGTTTTACACTTTGTTTATGGGTTTTAGTGGTAATTTGGGTATTTTGGGATATTAAATTTTTTATGGTTTTTAGTGTACTATGTGTATTTGGGTTTTTATGGGTTTTAGGATTATTTATGTGCTTTTGGTATTTTGGTCTTCTATTGGGGTTTTAGGGATTTAGGTTTTAAATTTCTTTTAGTATTTTAACGGATTTTAAGTGTTTTTGTGGATTTTATGGTTTTTATGGATTTTTGGGGGTTTGGTTGGGTTTTAGGTAATTATATTTTTTTGTAAAAATTTTAGTTTTTTATAGTATTTTTGGTTTTTTTAGGGTTTTTATGAGTTTTTTTTATTTTTAACAGTTTTAAAGGTTTTATATGGGGTTTTAGGTTATAAAAGAGTTGTAGGGTTTTTTCATTTTTTTTATTTGTAAGGATTTTTTTTGATTTTAGATTTTTTAGGGTTTTAAAGGTTTATGATTACTAATTATTTATATTGGTTATTAGTTTTTAGGGGTGTTGGGATGTTATGTATTTTTAGGGTTTCTTGTGGTGTTCAAAATGGTTTTTGTGTGATTAATGTTTTTTGGTATTTTTCATATTTTTTAGTGCATAGATTTTAGGGTGTAGGATTTATGGTTTTTGGTGTAGGGTATAGGGTTTCATGTATGGGGTACAATGTTTATGGTGTTCAGAATATTGTGTTGGATGTAGGGTTTAGGTTTTATAGCATTCGGTATAGGGTTTAGAGTGTTTGGTTTAGGGTTTGAGTTGTAGGGAATATGGTTTAAGGTGCAGGGTTTAAGGTTTAAGGTTTAGTGTATAGGGTTTATACTGTAGGTTTAATGGTTAATCTTGTAGGTTCTTGGTTTTTTGGATTAGGGTTTAGGGCATATGGTTTATGGTTTAGGGTGTGGGGTATATGGGTTAGGCTGAAGGGTTAAATTTCTAGGGTGTATGGTTTAGGGTTTAGGGTGAAGGGTATAGGGTTTAGAGTGTAATGTTTACGGTTTTGGGAGGAGGGAATTGAGATTTGGGTGTAGGGTTTAGAGTTTGTTGTTAGATTATTGGGTTAATTATTTAAGGTTTAGGGTTTATGGTTTAGGGTTTAGGTTTTTTGGTTTATGGTATAGTGTATATTGTTTAGGGTATATGGTTTTGGATGTACGGTTTATGGTTTTGTGTATAATTTATAATGTTTAGTAAGTAGGGTTTGGGGATTCCGGTATTGAGTGTAGCATATATGGATTAGTGTGTAAGGTTTAGTGTCTTGGGTGTAGGGTATAACATTTGGGGTGTAGGGTTTAGGATTTATGGTATAGGGTAAAGGGTTTAGAGAGCATGGTTTAGGGTTTAGGGTGTATGGTATCATGTATAGGGTGTATGGTTTTGGGTTTAGAGTTTATGATATGTGGTTTCGTGTTTAGTGTTTATAGACATGGTAATACGAATTTATATATATTGTTTAGGGTTTTGGGAATAGGTTGTAGGGTTTAGGGTGCAGGGTGCAGAGTATATAGTTTATGGTGTAGGGTATAGGGATTTTGGTGTAGGGTATTGGTTTTATGGTGTAGGGTTCATGGTTTAGTGTGTATGGAATAAGATTTTGTGTGTAGAGTTTATAGATTAGGTATTAGGGTTTCTGGTTTAGGGTTTAGGGTGTAGAGTTCATGGTTTACCGGATTAGGTATCGGATTATGCGTGTGTGGTTTACAGTTTATGGTGTAGGGTATATGGTATAAAATTTAAGATGTAGTGTATTTTATTTATGCGGCAGGGAATAGGGTATATGGTGTAGGGTATAAGCTTTATGATGTAGGTTATGAGGTTTAGGGTTTGAAATTTATGGTTTTGGGTGTTGGGTATAGGGTTTAGGGTTCAGGGATTAAGGATTAGGGTGTGAGGTATACGTTATAGTGGATAGGGTGTAGGTTTTATGGTTTATGGTGTATTGTATAATGATAAACATGCATGGTTAGAGTTTATAGTATAGGGTATATGGTTTTTGGAATAGGTTTTATGGTATACAGTATTCATTTTTGGGAATAGGGTTTAGGGTGTAGGGTTTAGTTTGTAGTGTGTTTGGTTAAAGTTTTGCATTTAGGTTATAGGGTTCAAGGAATAGGATTTAGGTTGCTGGGTTTAGGATTTATGGTATAATGTATAAGGTTATTGGTGTATGGTTTATGGTTGATGGTGTATAATATTGGTTATATTGTTTTGGTTTATGGTATTATTTTTAGGGTGCATGGTTTAGGGTTTTGGGTAAAGGATTTAGGGTGTAGGGTTTTGGTTTTATGTTGCGGGGAAATTATTTTAGCGTTTTTAGGGTTTTTATGGTTTTTTATTTTTATAGTAGTTTTTAGGTTTTCTTGTGTTTTTTAGTTTTAATGTATAATGGGTTTTATGGTTTATTAATTATTATGAAGTTTTGGTATTTTTAGGGGGTTTTAGGGGATATATATTTTTGAGGGTTTTGGGATTTTTAATGGTTTTAGGGTTTTTAAAAAAAAATTGGGTGATCGTGGTTTTTTTATTTTAGTTGTGTTATGAATTTTTAGGCTATTTGGGTACTTTATGGTATATTTGAATGTTTATGTTTTTTATGGTTTTTAGGTATTTTAATGTTTTTATGAGTTTCATGATTATTTTGGGTTGTAGTTTTTTTCTAGTTATTTTAGTCATTTTAGTATTTTTAAATGTTTTCATACTATTTTCTAATAGGTTTAGTAGTTTTATGTGGTTTAGGGTTTATTTTTTTTAGTTTTTTGGGGTATTTCTAGAATTTTAGGGATTTATAGATTTAGGGATTTTAGGGATTTTATATGGTTTTAGGGTTTATTTAGGATTTTATTGGTTGTTGGATTTATTTTTTTTATATTGTTTGGTATTTTTAGTTATTTTGTGGGTATTTTCGATGATAAGGTTGTTTGAAGATTCTTTAGGGGTTTAGGGGACTTGGGATATATTCTAATTTTATGGTATTTTAAGGGTTTTTTCTATGGTTTTATTTTATTATGTTTTAGGGGTTTTATATTTTTTCATTTTTTTTTTTCTGTTTATGGTTTTGATGGGAAATTAATTAGTTTTAAAAATAAATTGTGGTTTTATTGGTTTCTAGTGTGTTTTAGTTTTTTTAGGTTTTTAGGGTGTTTATGGAATTTCAATATTTATAATAACTTTTACGTGTTTTATGGTTTTCTGGGATTTTTTTGATATTTAGTGACTTTCGCGTATTTTATGGGTTTTTTGGATATATGTTTTCTTAAAATTATCTTTGGTTTTTTAATGATTTAGGATTTATAGGTGTTTAGGGTTTTTTCATGTTTTAGGGTTTTTTGTATTTTTTTTTATTTTTGGGTTAATTTTGGTTTTATGGGTTTTTTTTCTATTTTGGGGGTATTTAGGGTGTTTAGGGGGGTTTTCATATTTTTAGTGTATTAATGGTTTTTAATGGATTTTAAGGTTTTTTGGGTTTAGGTTTTTTTGGGGTTTTAGTGTTTTATGATATTAATGTTCTTTTTGGGTTTTTTGGGTTTTTGGTATTTGATATGGGTTTTCGGGTTTCTATAAGTTTTTACATGGTTTTACTGTTGTTTAATGGATTTTGGGGGTTTTATGAACTTTTCTAATTTTTTGGGTGTTTTATGGTTTTTATTCAAATTTTTTGGTTTATTTGGGTTTTTTTGGGTTTTAGGGCCTTTTAGTAATTTTGTTGTTTTACTATCTTTTAGGGGATACTTTGGGGCATCAATGTGATTTATAGAGATTTAGGTTTTTTGTTTTTTGGTTTTTTAGTATCTTTTAAAGGTTCTACATTTTTTTGGACCTTCATGTTTTTTTAGATACTTTAGGGTTTTATGTTATTGTTGGTTCATTTAATGGATTCATAGATTTAGGTTCCTTTAGGTTGTTTGGGTATTTTAGATGCTTTTGGGGGTTTTGGGACTTATAGGGCTTCAATTAGTTTTATGGGCCCTTTTTGTTTTTTAGGTCCTTATAGAGTATTAAGGTATTTTCCATTATTTTAGGGGTTTTAAGGTGTTTCATGTCTTTTAGGTTTTTTAGGATTATTAGGGGTTTTGGGAATTTTAGGGGGTTTTACGTGTTTTAGTATTATATGGTCTTTTATGTTTATTGGGATTGTTTTATCTGTTTTAAGTGGTTTAAGAATTTTTTTTGATTATTTTAGTCATTTAAGGTTTGATTGTATTTATAGATTTTTAAGATTTTTTGTTTTTAGGGAATTTGTTTAGTTTGTTTTTGTGTTTAGATTTGATATGGTTGTTTAAGCTTTTCAGAGTTTCTATGTTCATAGGGTTTTTAGTGGTTATTAAGGATTGTATGATTTTTTAGCATCTATATATATTTTTTAGGATTTTAGGTTATTTTATGGTATTTTATATATTTTTATTTTTATTAATGTTTGTCACGTTTTTAGGGTTTTTATAAATTTTGAGTTTTTTTGAGTATTAATGATATTTTAAGGAATAATTTGTTTTTTGTGTGTTTTTGAGCTTTTTTGTTCTTTCGGGTATTATAAGGTGTTTTATGGTTCTTTAGGGTTATTAATGTCTTTTGGTTTATTTTAGTGTTGTTTAGGGATTTTTTAATGTATTTAGGGTATTCATGATTTTTAGGGCTTTTATATTATTATTTTTTAGGGTTTGTTATTGTTTATTGGGTGATAGGGGTTTACTGTTTTTAGGTTTTTGTTGTTTTTTAAAATTCTATAGGTTTAGGGGTTTTCTGGGGTATGTTGTTTTCTTGGAGTTTTGGGGTTTTTAGGGATGTTTAGTGGTTTTTAGGTTTTAATGGGTTTTAAGGGGTTCTAGGGTTTTTCTGTTACGTTATGTAGGGGTTTTAGGGTTTTAATAGATTTTAGGAGTTTTTATCAATTTTAGGATTTTTAGTGTTTTAGGGAATTTTTGGGTTTTAGGGGTTTTACATGTTTTGAATACTTATTTAGTGGGATTATGTTTTTTATGATCTTATAAAATATTTAGGGGTTTATATGGGTTATAATGTCTTTTATGGTTTTTGGGAGTTTTATGGGTTTTAGGATCTTTTAGTGTTTTTAGGGATTTTTTCATCTTTTTGGGGTTTTTGGTTTTTTAGGGTATTTTTTGGGGTTTTAGGTTTTTGGGGGGTTTTAGGGTTCTTAGGATTATATGGGTTTTTTTGGGCTTTTAGGTGTTTTAGAGTTTTTTTGTTCCTCTAGGGTTTTTTGTCCTTTATGATTTTTGTTAGGTTCCTTTTTGGTTTTTTGGGTTCTCTTGGGTCCTTTATGTTATTTATAATATTGGGGTCCTTTAGGGATTTTATTTCCATTATATGGTTTTAGGGTATTTATGTTTTTTAAGGATGCATTAGGGTTTATAGGGTTTCTAGAGTCACTTTAGGTATTTAACGTTCTATTGGGGTTTTAGAGATTTTCACTATTTATGAAATTAATGGGTTTTATTGGGTTCAGATTCATTTTGGGTTTATACAATTTTTATGGATTTTTAGGTGGTTTAGGCATGTTTTATGGGGTTAGAGGGTTTTTAATGATATGAAGAGGTGTTAGGGTTTTTAGCATTTCAAAGGGTTATTTGGGATTTTTGATTTTTAGTGTTTTTTATGGTTATTAAGGGTTATTAGGGGTTTTTAATCTTGTTATGGTTTTTAATGATTTTAGGGTCTTGATGAATTTTTAGGGTTTTTAGTGTTTATTTTGATTTTTATGGGGTTTTATAGTTCACTGGGTTTTTAATGGATTTATGGTTTTTATGCATTTTTGAATTTTATTGTTTTATTGTTTTCTTAGGGTTATTTGGATTTTAGGATTTATTAGTGGTTTAGGGTTTTAAGGTATTTTGGGATTTAGGGTTTTAGGGGAATGTAGAGTATCTATGTGTTTCAGGGATTTTAGAGGTTCTTAGGATATTTTTTTATAGATTTCATGGTTTCTAGAGATTTATTATGTTTTAGTTGATCTCATGATATTTAGGGTTTTGGGGGATTTCAGGGTTTTGAGGTTTTTATGTATTTTTTTGGTGGTTTAATGGTTTTTTTAATTTTACGGTTTGTAGGATTGTTTTGCTTCTTTAGGGTCTTTAGGGGTTTTTTTAGTTTTTTATGTTTTTTTATTATATATAAGGTATTTATGGGTATTTTATTTTTTTGGGGCCATATTTGTTTTTCTAGAGTTTTTTAATAATTTTTTTGTTGTTTTTTATGTCTTAGTGTTTTAATAAATTTTATGGTATTTAAGGGTTTCTGCTGTTCTTTTAGGTCATTATGGGATTTTTCATGGACTTTTAAAGCGATATATTTTTTCTTATAAAAGTGGGTTTTTTGGAGTTTTAGAGTTTTTTTGGTCATATAGTGTTTTTATAGATTTTATAGTTTTTAGGAATTCAAGGATTTTATGGTTTTAATGGGTTTTAGGGTTTTTAAGGATTTTTAGGGTCTTTGGGGTCTTTCAGATTTTTTGGTTTTTAGGGATTTAATAAGGTTTAATGGTTTTTTATTGGTTTTACTGTTTTTTGGGGGTTTAGGGATTTTTTAAAATTACATATGTTTTTAGGGTATATATGGTTTTTAAATTTTTAGGGCAAGAACGGTGTGAGGATCAGGCTATTCCTGACCCCCATCAATTTATTAGTAAAGAAGATGCAACAGACAATAAGAAGACAAGGTAGGGGATGGGTCAATAGACCAAAACCCAAAACCCCTTACAACCCAACCAAAATCCAAAAAAAAAACAAACAAAGAAAACAGATCGATCGACATCACCCCCAAATTCCGAAACGGAAGACACACCGAAAGGGTCACCATCTGCACCGTATCCAAAAACTACATAATCAAAGTAGGAGTCAGATTCATCCCATCCAGACTCGTAATCCTCATTATGATTGTGGAGCGTCAGAAACATATCCCTTTGTTCTTCTTGTTCTGGGGAATACTGGTGCTCCTTATTATTAACTTTGACTGTCAGCTTAACTTCCTTTGATGATGCCCGAGTAGCCATGGCTCTGGGAATAGTGGAGTAATCCCGATTCATCCTCCTCTTTGAGGTGGCCGAGGTGGAGCCATCATCCATCCTTTTCACCTTCTCGAACTCATATAAATCCTCCTCCACATCCATGCAAGGTTCTTGGACATTATCCGAGATAAAGTAGGATTCTTGATTTTGGGGAAACTCAATAATGTCTTCATCCAGCAGCAATCATGGGGCCATTAAGGCAGGTATTTCTACTCCCCCAATGACAGTAACCAGAGGCCTTTTCCCATCCTCCCCATGAAGTATCGTCCCCTCATCATCATGTCATGCCGAACAATCAGCCCTATCAGCCAGGGACTCTTCCTACACTGTCACGACCATCCCTATCATCTCCTCCTTTGTAGCATATTCTCCCTATTTTTTATCATCCCCTACCCCAGCCCCTTCCCCTTGGCTATCTACGTTCCCTTCCTTAGGCACTCCCCCCTGATCAGAAACCTCCTCCAACTGATCCATTTCTCCCTGCTCCTCCACCATCCCCTTCTCAGTTGCAGGGTAATAAAAATTACCAGTATCCCCTTCTGGGTCCTCCTCAGGCGTGCACGAACCCAGTCTAGAGCTCCTGCAACCAGCCACACCATCGGTTCCATCCTGTCCAACTACCGCATTGAACACCACTGGGATAATCTCTCCATGTTCTGCCACCTCCCTCTGCTCTACCACATCCACCTTTTCAGCTACTTCTCCCTCTATTGCAACACATACTGAATGCTCAATCCCAGAATTAGCATCACAGCCATGCATGGGAACCCGCACATTGGCACCTGAGGATCCATAGAGAGAAACACTGACATCATGAAAAATACCAAAAATCCTCATTACCCATACCATTGAACAAAGCATTATCACCCTCTTCCTGTCGTCCCTTACACCTATCAGCACAAGAAGATCCCAGAAGCCCAGAGCAAGTGTTCTGCTCGGATTGCTCATCAAAGCCGCAAGCCAACAGTGCTTGTGCAGAATATTGCTCTTGAATCAAATCCACTGTGATCAAATTACCAAACTGATTGTGGAGGGGACACCATCACACCCCCATGAACTACCAGTTGATTTGGAGAAGCTATTTCCACCTCCAGTCCATGAGTAGCATCCAGCCAAGACAGCTCCATCTTCCACAACTTGTCCATTCTCAAACTAATGCCTCCTTCCACAGAATATGTCACCTCTCTACAAGCTACGATTCCCAGGTCACTTTTCCACATATCAAACACATCACAGACCCTCGGAGAAGGAAGGGGTTGTTGAGCAACCATCAAAGGAACGTCCCTAACCATAATAGCATCCTGGATCTCAGCCAGAGGCACACTAACATGTCTAGATAGAGGACTCACGTCATTAAGACCATGGCCTCCCCGATTTTAGGGGTTTCATGTGTTTTAAGGGTTTCTAGGGTTTCTAGGTTTTTTCAATGTTCTTATGGTTTTATATTGTTTAATGGGTTTTTAGTTTGTGAATATCATTAGAGTTTTTTAAATTTTATTAAGGATTATGGGTATTATTAGGTTGTTTTATTTTTTTATGTTGTTTATGAATTTAGATTTTCTTGGGAGATTTCATAGTATTTTTGGGTTTTAGGGTGTTTAATATTTTTACATTTTTAGGGTTATTTAAAGGTTTTTGGGTTTTAGGTTTTAGTCGGGGTTTCAACAGTTTAGGGGGTTAATGTATTTTGTTGGGATTTATTGTTATTTTTGGTTTTCATGTCTGATTGATATTTTAGGGGTTTTAAGGGTTTCTAGTGTTTTATGGTTCCTTATGGTTTTCTTGTTTTTACGTTCTTACTAACTATGGGTTTTTAGGGTGTTTTTGAGGTTTTTTTGGGGTTGTTGTGGTTTTATGGATTTTAGTATTTTTTTGGATTTTTAGGGACATTTAGTGTTTTATGGATTTTAAGGGTTTATAGTGGTTTTGTTGTTTTTTTTAGTTTTTACATGTTTAGTATTATTTGGGATTTGAAGGTGTTATAATGGGTTTCCATGGTTTAAGGGATATTAATTTTTTTATGGTGTTATGTTTTTAATGATTTTTAGAGTTTTTAGAGTTTTTTTGTCTATTAGGGATTTAGGGTTTTTTGTGAATTTAGTTTTTTTATTTCTTTTCAATAATTTTTTGGTTTTATATTATTAGGGTCTATATTTTTATTATGATTCTTCTGGCATTTTATGGTTTTCAGGTTATGTGGGAATTTAATGGTTTTTAGGTATATTTAGGTTTTTGAGGATTTTTTGTATTTTAGGGTGTTATTGTTGTTTTAGGGGTTTTAGGGGTTTTGGGGGGTCTATAGGTTTTAAATTTATTTTAGTTCATTTTATGATTTTTAATGGTTTTTTTAGTTTTTAAGGGTTTTTAGTGGTTTAGTGTTTTTTATGTTTTTAAGGTTTTTGATTTTTTAATGTTTTAGAGTATTTTATGTGGTTTTTAGGGATTGGGTGGGGTTTTAAGTTTTTTTTGTCTTTAGGGGTTTTTTGTTTTTATGGTATTTAGGGGTTTTAGGGGGGTATTTATAATTCGTTTTTGTATCATGGTTTTTCAGAGTTTTATGAGTTTTGTATGGTTTTATAGTTTTTAGTTTCTTTTTAGTGTTTTTAATGTTTTAAGGGGTTTTTATTTTTTATGTTATATAGTGTATATTGAGGTTTAGTGTTTTTTGTTTTTTCCATGGTTTTCATGGTTGATTTAGAGTTTTTATGGTTTTTTTAAATTTTTTACAACATTTTATAGATTTTTGGTATTTTTATTGGGTTTAGAGCATTTAAGGTATTATAGGGTTTTAGGGGTTTGGGGATTTTTGGTTTTCCTTATAGATTTATAGGGGGTTTATGAATTTCATAGGGGTTTGAGGGTTTTTGGATAATTAATGTTCTCTTGGTTTTTTAGTGTTTTTAAGGTATTTATGATTTTTTGAGACTTTAATGATATTATGGTTTTTAGTGTTTTTTGGATTTTTCGGGTTTTTAGGGTTTTAAAGATTGTTTTGGGTTTTTTTGGTTTTTAGTGTGGGGGGGGGGGTTATTGGTGTTATTGTCTTTAGGGGTCAATGGTTTTTAAGGGGCTTTATGATTTTTAGGTTTTAAATTGTTTTATATGGTTTTATTAAGGTTGTTAGGGTATGTAGTTTTCTATAATGTCTTTTAGGGGACTTAATATTATTAGAGTTATAGGTTGATTTAGGTGTTTTGGTTGATGGGGCCATTTTGGTTGTTTATGTGTATTTAGATTTTTAATTGTTTTTAGGTTATTTAAGGGGTGTTTTGGATTTTTGTGGTATAGGTCTTTTAAGTTATTAGGGTATTTTCGGGTTTTAGGTATTTTTTTTCATTTTAATCATTTGAAGTGTTTTAGATTTATTTGTGTTTGTATGGTAATTGTGAGTTTTAGGGTTTTCTGTTTTTTGGGTTTTTAAGTGATTTAATAGAGGATTTACGATTTATTTTTTTTGTGTTTTTAGTGTGTTTAGGGGTTTTATGGGTTTTAGAGATTTTTGTGGTTTTAGGTATCTTTCAGGGGCTTAGGGGTTTTATGAATTATTGTGGGTTTTATGGATTATTGTGGGTCGTGGGTCATCTTGGAAATCTAGTTTTATCTCTCTAGGTTTATCAATCGTGGTGGAGATGCATTCTTCAAATATGGTAGGGGAATCTTTGATATTTTCTTCTTATTTTTCTTCAACCACATCGTCATCTTCATCACATTTGATGGGGAGATGATTCTCGATATGGACTCTCTAACATTAGTGGGGGAATCACAACTCTGATATTTGGAGAATGAAAAATTTTCTTTTTTGTTGGATAACTGTGGGGAATTTTCTGAAGAGGATGGATTGGATGGAGGATGAGTTTACTTAAATTAATTTAGTGACATGACATCTTCTTCTTCCATACTGAGTAAGGATGGTACTTTCTGGAGCCCCACGGATGGGTTGAAAGCATTTTTGTTTGATCCCACACCATCATCAATGGGGGTTTTCATGGTTTTCAACATCCTTATACTTAGTGACCATAACAAAAATCATGTATATGGATTAATGTGCATCTTTTCTTGAAATTATACAATCAACCCGAATAATGGGTAATAAATACTCTTCCCCAATCTATTTTATAGGATTGGAGGGATCCATTTTCAGTCCTTTTTGGGTGGTTATCCAACCAATAATGTTGGATGAAGACTTATTCTCTTTTGGATCATAGATCACTACATCAACATAATGCGACATGTATAATTCGTAAATGTATTTATCAGTTTGAAATGTCTTTTTTGTCCCATTAGTGAAATATTTGACTCAATAATGGTATAATGAGGTGATTTTAGTGTGTTAATGCATCCAGTTCCTCCCCAATAAGACTTTAAAGGCTGCACTTTGCCGCAGTACTGGAAACACAGAAAGAGAAATGAGGTCACCAAGACAAGTTTCATGCTTGGTTCATCTCAATGGATTCTGATCATATTTGTCATATCCTAGTAGAGTTGTGTTGTAGGGTTTCAGAGATTTTATAGCATATGACAACTGACGAAGTGTTCATAGTGGGAGGAGGTTAACTCCAGAGCCATTGTCGATGAAATTTTTTTATACATCAATTCCATCTTTCTTTATAAACACATATAAGGGTTTTATATATACTTTCATGATGGTTCATTCATCCTGATTTGTGATGGAGATGATATCACAGAATTCTACAATTTTGGTCTCCATCCAATAGACTTCAACAATTAATACCCAGGCCTCAAATTCTATGGTACATTTTAATGCTTCGATGAGCACCACCCCTAGGAGCTTCTGACATATTCATGGAATCTATGATTGATAGATTTATCATTACTAAGGATAGTTCCTTCATAATATCATATTTCGGCTCTATAGGCTAGAACATCCTAGAATGACGATGTTCTTTCATGGGATAATTAGGGGATTGATCTATGGATGTATATTTTTGTGCCTCTTCAGTAGGAGTTGATGGTGCTATTTTGCTTTTCAAAGATAGGATTAACCGATCTTCCTACATTCCTTGGGCGATTAGTAATATAACTTTCCTCTAATGGATACTCTAAGATGATTGGTATTGTGTTTCTCTCGGAAGGGGTAGAAAAATATTTTGGTTCATATTGTTTCTTTTATAGGGTCCTTTTATGAGATTCCATTACATTAACATTTTGAGTTATGTTGTCACCATGAATTTGACTCCATCCTCAATCATGCCTTCCAGTAAACCCTTAGCCTCTACCACCTCTTCTTACAACTCTCTATTTGGACACGTGGAATATTGTTTCATGTACATAGTCTTTATTAGATAATGGGGCCACTAAGTGAATGAAATTGATGGATCTGAACATCAGTTCTTGATCTGACAATGATTTTATCAGATTTCCTTCTATTGATGGAGTCATTTGGTAGGGCAGTTCTCATTTTCTATTTTTTTATCCTATTCTGTTCATTCAATCCACCAAGCATGAATTCTAAATGATTCAATAAAAATATTGGATTTAGTGTAGGATAAAATTATAGCTCTTACGTTCTTCCATTTCATTCCTTATAGTATTGTGGAGCTAAGGAAAATGATGGGGTTACATCAGGAACTATTTAGGGCATTGTTGGTTGGTTCAATTGTTCATCGAGGATTCCATGAGCTCGGTTGACTACCTATTGAGTTATCTAACTATAAACATTTTTCACCTTTTATTTGGTGACTGTTTTCCACTCCACTTCCACTCTTGGGTCCAAGGTGGAGAAATACACCACTTGTGATGGTGGAAGACTTAACATGACTTATCTGGAATCCACCATCTTTTCTAGGAGAACCTTGAAGATGAATCACTCATGGATGGTGTTTTCTAGTATCTAGTTTTAGGGACAATAATATTCATGTTAATCAGGAGACACTTCATCAACTCAAATTTGATATGGTGGGCAGAGATAGTTTTAATTCATGGAGGCTACAATGTAGCCATGAACTTTGTCATCAAAGAATGATTAGAATTTATTTCTTCATTCCTAGAGCTAATTTATTTTGGAACCCCATCACTTATACATCCAAGGTGGGGGTTGCTGTAGGCATCTAGGGGTCCTTCTTGGGTTTCTGGAAGCCTCATGATTGGAGCCGGTTCCTAGGGTGGCTAATGTGTGACAGAAGTTATTTCAATTATTTCGTTATTTTTATTTGGGCCAATGGGGCCACTCGGGACGTGAAATTGGTCTACTACAAGGAGTCTTCTATCCATTAGTCAATGTCAGAGAATTATCAGAATCCATTTATGTACTTTGATAGGATGAGTGGAGTCTATAATTTATCACGAATACTATCAATACACATGGTGAGAAATTCATCCTAGGGGAGTTTCCAGTTTAGAGAGTAAGTCAGGACTTTCCATCTGAAAATGATGTCTAAAACTCTTTAATTCTCTCACAGGTTGTTTTTTGTGAGATCACTAACTATTTAATTAGGAAATGTTGAACTGAACTAGAAGAGAAAATGTTGTCGGAGTTCCTCCCATCCTATGATTGAGTAATATAGAAATCTATTATACCACATGAAGGCTAAAACATGCAGATTTCACACCTAAAACCTGATTTTCACAACTCCTTGTTGCTCTGGGGTGCCCATCATGGGGTCAAAGAATGATGCATAATTCATTAGACATTGTTACGGGTCTCTGGAACCATTGAACCCAAGGAATATGTTGTTACTGATGTCTAGTGGGGGAGTAAAATTCCTCTCTCAATCAGAGTAAGGAAAACATTCAAGTTGTATCGAAGCATACCACCTTCCTTGGATTCTAGTCAGGTTTTCAATTACTTAAAGGCATTGAAGATCACATTATTCATATCCTGTCGGACATGAGCTTACTCGGGTGCAGTAGTTGTAAAATCTAGACTTGTTTGCACTTCTATAATTTTTGGCTAATACCCCGTCAAGGGTATCATTTGTGGGTTCAACTGAATGTATTTCTTCTTATTTCATAGTGGAGGTAATTCTTGATGTCCTTTAGGGGACAGATTCAAATAAGTGGTGTTCCTGGTGCTAGATTTGATGGGCATTCCATCATAGCTTCATATATTGGGATGAGTGCCTATGGTAGAGGCACCACTTCGGTGAAGACTTCTTGATGTTCCTATTGGAGAAAAAATCCGGCTAGATGGCTTCCTTGATGAAACTCGATATTGATTCTATTGAGCACATTCATTTCTTCCCCCTACTGGTTGAGTCATTTCTCGAGTGTAGGAAACACATTATCAAGGGGAGGATGTATTGGGTCATAAATATCCTGGGATTTATTTTTCTCCTTATTGGGGATTCATGAGGAATGTAATAATAGGATTCCTGACGGAGCTACCAAATTTAGGGTAGCTATCTAATTCTGGGTATGCACACTATCAGGCTCAGTGTGGTCCACCTCTACGAGGGAACCATATTCTCATTAATCCTATCAATTTTTATTATATCCTATGATGTTCATGAGACTGATGCTCAACACTTTTACTGATGCATATCATATTGTGAGAAGATTCCATGTTTCTGAATAATATCATATATTTTTTCATCCTTTGTTGGACTTTATCCTTCCATTATATGGTATTCATCGGAAATTTTTTGTGATGATCAACCCAAAGGGAGCACTGAATAGACCTGGCATTATGCCTTCTTCATTGGGTGTATGAACCATGATATGGGACTGAACGAGTGACCTCTCTGCTCTTTTTTCTTCACAGAAAAGAGAATACTAACATCTGATGTGCGGTAATTTGAAGTTAAAATACCACCAACCCTATGGGATGGGTTTACTCCCATTCTTCAACTAATGCACAATGGCCCAGATCATGGGACTTAATGGAGGAATTTTGTGCTATGAATAACCGCATCCCTACGGGTTCAGGCTATTCCCATATCATAGTTTTATCTGCCCCTATTGCCACCTTCTTGATTTCATGCACTCCAACATGGGTGTGAGTTGGGTATGATGCTCTATTTGTATGGTATTTATTTTCATTTGAGGACAATATCATTGCTTTTTGGATGGATTTCCATAGGTGGGAATCCTTCTGGATGGTCTCGGTTTCCTAGACTCGAAGCTTCGAGATGTCTTGATCCATCGGGCCTAATGGTTTTAAGACTTAATCAAGGTCGATTCCTGTAGAGTGTTCCACCTTTCCTGAGTATGGATTTTATTTTATTGATATATTTGGTAATGAAATTGTAATATTTAATTTCCTATGAGTAATGCTGGATGGAATGTAGGGTGAAGTGTAGAGATCTATTTTCTCCCCTCTAATGTATACAAACTCTAGACATGGAATCACCAATGAGGAAATGTATCTTTTGTAGTGCATGGATGTAGTCTAATTAAAGGTGTTTATTTCTTCTTTCTGAGGGGTTTTTCAATGTATAAGGGAGGGCTTCTAGGTCAATCAAATGGATAATCTCTCCTAATATGTTGGTATGGCCTGCATCCCCTCCATAGGTAAAGAAAATATCTTTCAGATGGAGGAGAGTTGTCTATATATGGAGGTAAAATTTATCCATATATTTCTTAGGAAACTCACTAGGTATGTCGAAGTTAGAAGTGGTCGTGGGCTAATACATCACTGTTATATCATCCCTAGATAGTTTTATTCTTAGGGGAAACATATTCTATCGCAGTTTTTCATGGGATCCTATATTTTATTTGCCTAGTTTTCTAGCTTCTTAATGATTTAGTTCCAAGAATCAGTGCTGGTAGGAGCCTCATTGATATGTGGGCAGTGAATGGGTGGCTTGGAAGATGAATGTGGCATTTGGTCATCCTATAGTTGAGATAGGGTGACACCCATTAAAGATAGAGTGTCTGAAAGGTCTAACTCCATATTTTTTAGAACCCCAGTATTGGAAGGCTTTCTCACATTTGATTCAATGAGGGGGGGACCTTCTTGTCGATATGAATTTAGACTCAGTGGAGGACCTTTGCAATTGGTTCTATAATGGAGAGGACTATGAATGTCACTTAATTCCCAGTTTTAGGGAATTCCCCTATGGTGTATACCATGGGAATGACCTTCCAGGTTGTTTTTAGAGAGGGGAGGACCTTTTTAATACTTGATTTCACGGAGGGGAGAACCTTATCGATGATTTCTAGGAGGGTGAGGACTTAAATCAAAACTTGATATCAGACTGCATGGAGAATTTCTATATTGTACATTCTAGGAAGGGCCTTCATGATGTACTGAAATGAAGGAATGACCTTCTTCTTTTGTGATGTTGTTATGGGGATGTCCTTCAAACCAACTTTCTTTTATAGGGAGGGCCTTCACAGTTGATGTCATCGTTGTGAGGTCTACCATCATGACTTGACGTCTGATTGTAAGAAAAAGAATATATATAGCATATAGACCATGGAAGACCATGTGGGAAGATGATATCAGGGGGGGATTTTATACCTATTTATTAGTCATGATGGGGATACCCTGAAACACATCTGGAGATATGCTCACGTGATCGATCGTTCCTATCTCACAGAGTAAGCCCACATGAGTTCTTAGGGGGGGGGCTTCCAATCTGCTGGTAGCAACATTTTGGGGAGGGCCTTTACAACGGCTACATCCACATCCATTATTTATTAGTAGAATTATAGGATCTTGATCCTCTTTGGTTTTTGGAGGATTTTAGGGTTTTTAGGGTTAAAGTGGTTTGGGAATTTTTTATACATTTTATTATTTTAAGGGGTTTGGGGGTTTTTTAAAATTTTATTTCTTTTTGGTATTTTCTGGTATTTTATGTTTTAGGGTTTTATGGTCTTAATGTCTGTTAATGATTTAGGGGTTGTAGGGTATCATGGGGTCTCCATGTTTTTGAAATATTTTTATAGTATTAGTGTTCTTTTTGGGTTTTAGTGTCTTTTTGGAGATTTTAGTGTATTTAGGGAATTTACAATTTTTATGGTATTTTAATGTTTTGAAGGGTTATTATAGTTTTTAGGTATTTTGAGTTTTTATAGTGTTTTAGCGGATTGTGGGTACTTTTGGGTTTTATTATTTTATTTTAATTTATGTGTTTCGTTGGGTTTATGGTTTCTTGGGGTTTTATGTATTGTGATAAGTTTTTTTCATTTCTAGGGATATTATGGATTAAAGGAAATTTTTTGTATTTTAGTATATTTATTAACCTCTATGGTTTTTAGGACTCTTTAAGGGATTTGGGGTTTTATGGTTTTTAGTTTTTTGGAGGGTTTTAGTGTTGTTTAGGGGGTTTTTGTTTTTTCTCATTGTTATGGTATTCTATATTTATTGGGAATCTATGTATTTTTAATTGTTTTTATATTTTATTATTTATTTTAGGGTTTTAGAGGTTTTACATTTTTAGGGTTTTCTCAGCTTTCTAGTTTTATTTGGTTTTTTATAGTTTTTATGGTTTCTATGGTTTTTATGGCATTTAAATTTTTTTTATGGTTATAGGTTCTGTTAGGGTCTTTCAGGGGCTTTTGGGGGTTTGATGGTTTTTAGGGAGATTATGGATTTGGTGTCTCTTGGTGGTATTAAGGGTTATTAGATTCCTTTAAGGTTTGTAAAATTTTATAGTTTTCTATAAGGGTTCTATATGGTTTTTTTGTTCTGCTTAAGGATTAAGGGTTATTTTTATGATTTTATAGTTTTTATTATCTATAATAGCCTAAAATTATATAAGATGTATTCTTTTTAATTTCTTTCATATCATCTGTTGTACGATACACCAAGATTATCTTGCGCTATATGCAACATAGTATTAGCTTGCAGTATACGCAACACTAATCCTGGATCGTGTTACACACAATTTCATGTTTGTTTGATAGCAGTTATTCTACGAAACATTGAGTATATATATATTCAATGTATTTTGTTATACGCAGAAAAAAAAGAGTTGTGCACTACACGCAACCCTGACTTGGCATGCATTACACGCAATCATGACCTTCCTCGATAGCGTGTGTTGTACGCAATACCGGGTTTTACTAAACAATGATATATTATTACAATATTATTATGAACTAGAAATTATGAATAGTATTTACTAAATTTTGAATTTTATAACATTATTATTCATCTTACACATTTTCTAGAAAACGGTATAAGAATAAAATAATGTTTTCGGGTAAAATACGTATTTTTAAAAAAATGCATTTTGCCACCTTTTAATGGAGCACCCACTTTAAATCTTAATTTTGACAAGTTTTTATGTTAAATTTTACAAAATAAAATTATTCTTTGGAATCAGGATATAAAATTTTACCTTGGATAAACTTTTCATATTATTCTAATAACTTTCATATTTTAATGAATAGTAAAAACACACTATATTATAATTGAAAACAACTTTTTTCATCGTAATAACTTATGTGGTTAAATTATAATATTTAATGGTTTTAAATTATAAATAGAATATATTTTTACCATTTAATATAATTTATGTCATTAGCATTGATTTTACCTTGAAATCGTAGGTTAAATCAATTCAATCTTTTGCAATGTTTTAAAGAAAAACCCGTTTTCTTTGGACAACGGGATTAATTTTAATTTATTTTCTGCAACTTTGGTGTATTGAATTTGGAAAAATGGATTCCATATTTGAAATCAGTGGGTAAAATTTATTTTAATAAGCTACTTTTTATTTTTGGGCATTATGAATAGTAACTACGGTAAATTTTATTTACAATAGTTAAAGGTAAATCGGGTAATTAAGGGTAAATATAAGATTATAAAATTACCCTAACACCTGCCAAAATTCTATTGGATGGATAAAAGTCTACCCATATCACCTAAGGGTCGTATTATATTCTTTTTATGGACTTTCTACAATGAAAATAGTTTAATTATTATTAAAACCAAAGAAAGTGACAACATATCACTCTCTTAAATCTTATAAGTATATTAATTTTAATTTAGTGATAAAATTCATGAAACGTTGAAAACGAATAGTCTCCTGAAATCTAATAAAATTATCTATATCATATGAATTTATTTATAATTTTTAGGGATTAAATAATTATCATTAAATATGACACAATAGTGATGCAGGAGTTGTTTATCTAGTAAAAAATCAAAAATATAGTTTTTATTAAATTAATAGTGACCATAAAAGGAACAATATCCTGACCAAAACTTATTGGGAACGTACATATAAACCATAATCATCCAATGGTCGAATATTTGACCATTTGGAGCCTTATAAAAGCGATTATGACAATTATATTATTTTATTTTAAATGATGCCAAAGTTGTCACCTTCATAATTTAATAAATAAAAAAAAATTAAATATTGTGAATTTAAAATGATAAATTAGAGTAAAAGTATTATTCTGAATGGTAATATATTTATCTTTATCATAGGAATTTATTGTTAATTTTTATGCAATAAATATGTATATTAAATAATTATACAAATATGATGTAGTAATTATTTTATGAAGAGATAAACCAAAAAAATGGTTTTAAACATAATAAAATAAATTTTATATGAACTATTTAATGTGATCCACTAATTCACTAGATACAAATGACCTTTTATGAATCTATTAATGCTTTTATTTGGAACATATCTTGTGTATATATTTTATTTAAATTCAAATAAATGAATAGTGTCAAAATTGACACTGTTGTTATTTTATAAAAATAACATATTATAAAATTGTTTAAAAATATCAAAAATATTTACAAATTATAAATTTAAATTTATATGGTCTAGAATATTATAAAGTTAGCAATTATCGATAATTCACAACAAATAAGTAATTATTTGTTATAATTTAAAATTTAGAATATTATTACCACAAATAAAATTAAATTGATTAAATAAGAATAAATCAAGTTGATAATGTTTAAAATAATATCCAAACATGTATAAATTTTATTGTTTGATGAGATTACATCCCTATCTCATCTAATATTCTAATATGAGTCAATTTCGGAGATTTTTAAGTGGGGTTAGATTTATTATAAATTAATATTTTTTAGATTTCCAAATGTGCCCCTCTCCTCCCTTATAAAAGGGAACCTCCCCCCTCTCATCTTTACATAACATTGAGCCTTAATGCTCGGATAACCACTGACCATTTCACTTTTCCACTTCCCTAGAAACATCCTAGAGGTTTTGGTCTTCTTCAAATACCAATCATAGTTCCCTAAGAGGAGGTTTCAAAAAGGCTTGTCGAATGAAGAGGTAATATCCGTTACCGATTCTTTCAACATTATTAGTTGTTTCATTGTGAATTAATAACATTAGTATCACTCATATACTGATATTTTATCATAAGTAGGAAAAAACCCTATTTCACCCTCTATCCATCCTACGGAAAATGAAATCACCGCGCGTGCGTACGTACGGAATACCGTCTCCACGTCGTGGCGTAATCTATTTTCCACCATCACCATACTTGGATGGGTATAATGGTGTAAATAATGACTATATATGATTATTGTAAAGTTATATTGATTCTGAAATAGTATAAATACACTCCAATACAATTCCATGATCATGGGAATGATATCATCGCTCGTGCGTACGTACGGACTACCGTCTCCAAGAACGCGATGAGATTGATTTTCCATGATTAACCATTGAAGAATGATTATAAAGTATGTATAATGAATAATAATAAAACTATATGGCATAATAATGATATTGGATTTATGTGTATATATATATTTCATCTATTTAATTTCATTCAATTGAATAAGGAAACGAAAACAGCGTTCATGCGTACGTATGACCTACTATCTCCATGAACGGTGTCTGTCATTCCTTTTATGGATATATAATATATATGTATATGATGAATATATAATATATATAAATCATGTTTAACTTTATGGAATTATTTAAATTAGGATATAAGTAATAATATCAAGAACGACAAGTCGAAACATATATGATAAATGAAATTATTTTACCCAAAATGATGCTTTTACATGGAATTTACAAAAGAACAGGTTATATAAAGTCATAATTTAAAAATAAATGATATCATAACAATGAATATGATTATTTAATGAGTAAATTACATTATCTAATTCATTATCTAGGAGGTTCGGATACGTATGAAGCATATTAGACCTAGGGTAAGTGATAATTTTTCAATCTCATTTTTATCTGAGTAATTTCTGGGGTTATATTTTTCATCCATGATCATAAAATGATTTTAATAAAGTGTTTAATATTATTCCATGTATTTTTAATGGAATTATTACCCCTATTTTACTTTTCCTTTGTGTTATGGAAGGAATCTTTCTTTTGTTTACCATACGTGGTACTTTTTGAGTTTTCCGAGAAAAGTACGAGGAGAATGTTTTTTTAACGTATACAGCATGAATGGATTTTGACAATTTCATAACTCCTTATTTTTATGAATCTTCCTCTACAATATTTCATGATTATTCTCAACAAAATCATTTTCTTTTAAAATTGAATGACAATTTCAGAAAAGAAAATTATTTTACAGAAGAAAGGATATTTTCCTCAAGAATTCATTTCAAGTGTTTTATCAGAACCATTTTCCATCTAAGATGAAATTATTTCCTATGTGTATGTTTCATGTATAATGTCTCTATGACTTACATGGTTTCACTTTTCTTATGATGAAATATCCATTTGTTTTATATGGATTATGTGGTGATGGGATGATGTTTATGAAACCCATTTTATTCTTTGGGTTATGATGAATGTTTTAAGTTTATTTTGTGGCACAAGTAATAATGATTTAATTATGAGATGGGTGGGACCTATAACACCCTCCAATGCATTTGGTAAAGATTTATATCTCATGAGATAGACATGGCTGGAACGGTAAGTTAATCCGGTTTAGTGTTACAGGACTGAAAAGAAGAGTGAACTCGATTCAGAAAGGGACTTTGTCCACTAAGATGGTCTTGGAAGTAATGCCCTCGCTACTATGGAAATCATAACATGTGATTAATGGATGCCACAATTACATGTTTTATTCCAGTTATATTTTATCACGGTTGATGTTCCATTATGATATATGCCTTACGTACTTCCACGATTTATGTCTTTGCTCAAGATTTTGATGTTTAAATTTCATGTTCCAGTTTTTGCTTCCAAATGTTTATAGATTGTTTTATGTTACCTATGTTTTCCCTTACTGAGCATTTGAGCTCAAGATTTTTATGTTTTATTTTCCCCACTAAATAAAGAAAGGTTTTAGGTAAGGAAACAAAAAGGGGAAGATAGTAATGGGAGCTGTTGAAGATATTTCAACATGATTAGAATTTTATATTCCGAGTTTCCAAAGACACTAAACTATTATGATCCTTGTGTTTCTGTTTTTGTTATGTATTATGTATTTCGAAAAAGTAATGTAATTTCCATGTACGTCAAGATTTGGGTCTCTACAGTTGGTATCATAGGGAAGGTTTTGTCAACCTTTGGAAACTAGGATGGGAAAACGTTAGTGAGATCCCTAGAGATATTTCTAAGGTGTGTCTAGGGATATCCCTAAGGTTAAATAAATGTATAGGTTATAGTCCTAGAATTGTGCTAATGATCATAGAATTAAACCTAAGATGCTATATGTCGAAGGTACTCCCCCATGATTATGTTATTTTCTTTGTATGATTTTTGCCTCTCACAGAATTCTTTTTGTGTTTTAGTCAATGGAGGGAACCAAAAGGAATTCAGTTAACATTGAATCCAATGGACAAATTGGTGACTATGATAAAAACAATTGTGTAATTCCTAGAGAGATAGATATTGTGATTATGCCAAATCAGTCATCGCAATATATGATTAACAAGGTGAAATTTAGTAGTATGCCTAATTCATCAAATAAGAGGAAGATAGAGTTTTTTGCATGTTCACATGTTGAGGAGCATAAAGAAAGGAAGATTGAGATTTCTAAATAAGGGAAGAAGAACCTTGAGGAATAACTCAAATGGAGGGACAAATGTTATCTATGTAGAGAAAAGGGTCATAGAGTGACAGACTGTTATGGAGTTCAATGTCTTATTTGTGGACAACATGGGCATTACTCAACTCAATGCCCTGACCTAAAAAGTTACTTCTAAATAATGGAATGACTTATTCCAGGACAATCATTGAAGAGGATGGATTGAAATGTTTATGTATTGGTATTCAATAATAATGTTGTTAAGGTACTTTTATGGAGTATTAGAATATTTTTGTACTAGTCTATTGTGGTTTTCAATAATTTTATGGTACTGGTAACCATGAAAAGTGATTCAAGTATTTTTGGAAAGCAGATTAAATGTGCATATGGAAGGGATAAAGAGAAAATAATATGACAGTAATCATGATATCATGACTAAAATAAGGACAAAGTGATATCATGGTTTTAGTAAATAGAAATTTTGGGATTTTGGCATGTGGAAATAGTTAACTTTTGATAGCATTCATGTTTTCACTAAGGTTAAATGGGTATTCATTTTTCCAGAGAATACATGATTAAGGTATTCACATGTTTGAAATTTGACCATAAAGATATATCTTATGATATATGGGGGATAAATGATGGCATTCATGTGATTGTTATGAGACATTTCATGTAATAATTTTCTTTATACTATGAGCTTGGACTGAAGTATTTTAGATAAGCCTAAAGATTGTAATGTATTATGTTGGACATAAGTTAGTATTGTTTAAGGATAGAACTTTTTTGATATTATTGATGGGATGTTATAGTAAAGTAGTTTTAGATAAAGGACAACTTGCCAGACTTGAGACAACCCATCGCGTCGGACAAGGTTGTGGGAATCGAACCCACAACCGAAGTGTGACTGGGCTTTATTGCCTACCACTGGCCTACAGGAAGTCCCTGGTTAGTAGAAAATAGTTTTATTTTATTAAGATGTATGATATATGAAGTATAAGTTCATTTTTGGAACCATATACGATTAATCTAACAATATGATGGACTTATAACTTTTGCTAACCTTTTGTTTGAAACAGATGGAATGACCCATCATTCTATCACATGATCTGATAACACATCACGAATAAAAAATTTAACTTCATTTCTTAAAGGGATGAAGTGGAAATTGTTCAACTCACAAACAACAGTGAGATTGTACCAAAATCATGTAAGTATTTCTTTTAATTAATCAACTTTAGGGAAATGATCTTGAAAACCAAAAATGTTGTCCTAGTGACCTTATATCCGATGAATCAGATGGTACCTTAGATAATCACAAATCTATGGCTTTGTGATTTTTCACTTTTTCATATCCATGTTCTCTACCACTCTCTATAAAAACATGATTGTTAGAATTCTATTCCATATCTATATTTTCACCTATGTTCTCCTATATGGAAAACTAGTGATTAGTTTTTTTGGGTAACCGTCACGTTTCATACTTTAGTTTTTAAAAATAAGTTTTGGTATTCCTTTTTACGATGTGGGTTTCAATTAAAGAAACTTTCAAGTATAATACCATTTATAACCCGGACAAATTTTGAGGGATAAATTCATTTTAAGGGGGGTAGAATGTAATAACCTGAGATTTTAAAAGATATATTATTTTTAATTTCTTTCATATCTTCTGTTGTATGATACACCAAGATTATCTTGCGCTATATGCAACACCGTATTAGTTTGCAGTATACGCAACACTAATCCTGGATCGTGTTACACACTATTTCATGTTTTATTTATAGTATTTATTCTATGAAACATTGAGTATATATTTATATATATATTCAATGTATTATGTTATAAGCAGCAAAAAACGAGTCGTTCACTACATGCAGCCCTGACTTGGCTTGCATTACACGCAATCACGACCTTCCTCGATAGCGTGTTTTGTACACAATACCGGGTTTTACTAAACAACGATATGTTATTATAATATTATTATGAATTAGATGCTATGAATAGTAATAACTAAATTTTGAATTTTATAACATTATTATTCATCTTACACATTTTCTAGAACATGGCATAAGAACAAAATTAATTTTTCGGGTAAAATATGAATTTTTAAAAAAATGCAGTTTTGTCCTCTTTTAATGGAACACCCACTTTAAATCTTACTTTTGACATGTTTATAAGTTCAATTTTACAAAATAAAATTATTCTTTTGAATCAGGATATAAAATTTTACATTGGATAAATTTTTCAAATTATTCTGATAACTTTCATATTTTAATGAATAGTAAAAACACGATATATTTTAAATAAAAACAACTTTTTTCACCTTAATAAATTTTGTGGTAAAATTATAATATTGAATGGTTTTAAAGTATAAATATAATATATTTTTATCATTTAATAAAATTTATGTCATTAGCATTGATTTTACCTTGAATTCGTAGGTTAAATCAATTCAATCTTTTGTATTGAATTTAGAAAAATGGATTCCATATTTGGAATCTGTGGGTCCAAATTATGTTAATAAGCTACTTTTTATTTTTGGGAATTATGAATAGTAACTATGGTAAATTTTATTTACCATAGTTAAAGGTAAATCAGGTAATTAAGGGTAAATATAAGATTATAAAATTACCCTAAAACCTGCCAAAATTCTATTGAATGGCTAAAAGTAGTCTCATATCACATAAGGTTCTGATTAGATTCATTTTATGGACTTTTTACAATAAAAATACTTTAATTATTATTAAAACCAAATAAAGTGACAACATGTAACTCTCTTAAATCTTATAAGTATATTAATTTTAATTTAGTGATAAAATTAATGAAACTTCTAAAATGAATAGTTTCTAGAAATATAATATTATTATCTACATCATATTAATTTATTTATAATTTTTAGGGATTAAATAATTATCATTAATTATGACACAATAGTGATTCAGAAATTGTTTATCTAGTGAAAAATCAAGAATATAGTTTCTATTAAACTAATAGAGACCATAAAAGGCACAAAACTCTGACCGAAACTTATTGGTCATGTATATATAAACCATAATCATCCAATGGTCTAATATTTGACCATTTGGAGCCATATAAAAGTGATTATGACACTTATATTATTTTATTTTAAATGATTCCAATGTTTTCACCTTCATAATTTAATAAATATAAAAATTTAAATATTGTGATTTTAAGATGATAAATTCGATTAAAAGTGTTATTGTGAAAGGTAATGGATTTTTCTTCATCATAGGATTTTATTTTTAATTTTTATGCAAAAAATATGTATATTTAATAATTATACAAAAATGTTGTAGTAATTATTTTATTAAGAGATAAACTAAATAAATGGTTTTACAAATAATAAAATAATTATTATATGAACTATTTAATGTGATCGACTAATTTTCTAGATACAAATGACCTTTCATGAATCTATTAAGGATTTTATTTCTAACATATCTTCTTTATATATTTTATTTAAATTCAAATAAATGAATAGTGTCATAATTGACACTATTGTTATTTTATAAAAATAACATATTATAAAATTGTTTAAAAATCACAAAAATATTTAAAAATTATAAATTTAAATTTATATGGTCTATACAGTTATAAAGTAACCAATTATGGACAATTCACAACAAATAAGTAATTATTTGTTATAATTTAAAATTTAGAATGTTATTAACACAAATAAAATTAAATTGATTAAATAAGGATAAATCAAGTTGATAATGTTTTAAATAATTTCTTAACGTGTCTAAATATTATTGGTTGATGTGATTACAACCCTATATCATCTAATATTCGAATATGAGTCATTTTTGGAGGTTTTTAAGTGGGGTTAGATTTATTATAAATTTATATTTTTAAGATTTACAATGGTGCCCCTCTCCTCCCTTAAAAAGGGCACATCCCCCCTCTCATCTTTACAAAACATTGAGCCTTAAAGCTCAGAAAACCCCTGACCATTTAACTTCTCCACTTCCCTAGAAACATACTAGAGGTTATGGTCTTCTTCAAAGACCAATCTTAGTTCCCTAAGACGAGGTTTCAAAAATGCGTGTCGAAAGAAGAGGTAATATCTGTTACTGATTCATTCAACTTTATTAGTTGTTTCATTATGAACTAATAACATCAGTATCACTAATATACTGATATGTTATTATAAGTATGAAATAACCCTATTTCACCATCTATCAATCCTACGGAAAACTAAATCACCGCCTGTGCGTACGTACAGAATACCGTCTCCATGTCGTGGTGTAATCTATTTTCCGCCATCACCTTACTTGGATGGGTATAATGGTGTAAATAATGACTATACTTGATTATTGTAAAGTGATATTGAATAGTATACATACACTCCAATACAATTCCACGATCATGGGAATTATTTCATCGCTCGTGCGTACGTACGGACTACCGTCTCCACGAAAGCGATGAGATTCATTTTCCATGATTAACCATTCAAGAGTGATTATGAAGTATATATAACAAATAATAATGAAATATATGGCATAATAATGCTACTATATATATATATGTCATCTATTTAATTTCATTCAATTCGATAAGGAAACGAAAACATCGTTCGTGCGTACGTACGGCCTACCGTCTCCATGAACGGTGTATTTCATTCCTTTTATCAATCTATAATATATATGTATATGATGAATATTTAATATATATAAATCATGTTTTACATTCAGGAATTATTTAAATCAGGATATAAGTAATAATATCAAGAACAACAAGTTGAAACATATACGATAAATTAAATGATTTTACCAAAAACGCTGCTTTACATGGAATTTACAAAAGAACAGGTAATATAAATTTATAAGTGAAACATATATGATATCATAACAATGAATATGATTATTTAATTTGTCAATGAAATTATTTAAATCATTATACAGTAGGTTCTGATACGTACGAAGCATATCAAACCTAAGGTAAGAGATAATTTTTCAATCTCATTTTTATCTGAGTATTTACTGGGGTTATATTTTTCATCCACGATCTTAAAATGATTTTGATAAAGTGATAAATATTCTTCCATGTATGTTTAATGGAATTTTTACCCCTCTTTTGATTTTACTTTTTGTTATGGAAGGAATCTTTCATTTGTTTACCATACGTGGTACTTGTTGACTTTTCCGACAAAAGTACGAGGAGAATGTTTTTTTAAACTTATACGGCATGAACGGAATTTGACAATTTCATAACTCATTATTTTCATGAAGATTTCTCTACAATATTTCATGATTATTTTCAACAAAATCATTTTCTTTTAAAATTAAATGACAATTTCAGAAAAGAAAATTATTTTACGGAAGAAATGATATTTTCCTCATGAATTCATTTCAAGTGTTTTATAAAAACCATTTTACATCTAAGAAGACATTATTTCATATGTGTATGTTTCAAGTATAATGTCTCTATGACATACATGGTTTCAATTTTCTTATGATGAAATATCCATTTTTTTATATGGATTATGTGATGAAGGGATGATGTTTATGAAACCCATTTTATTCTTTGGGTTATGATGAATGTTTTAAGTTTATTTTGTGGAACAAGTAAGAATGATTTCATTATGAGATGGGTGGGACCTATATCTCCCTCCAATGCATTGGGTAAGGATTTATATCTCATGAGATAGACATGGCTAGAATGGTAAGTTAATCCAGTTCAGTGTTACAGGACTAAAATGAGGGGTGAACTCGATTCAGAAAGGGACTTTGTCAACTAAGATGGTCTTGGAAGCAATGCCTTGTCTACTATGGAAATCATAACATGTGCTGAATGGATGCCAAAATTACATGTTTTATTCCCATTATATTTTATCATGGGTTATGTTCCATTATGATATATGTCTTA
The DNA here is from genome assembly GCA_963277665.1 of Viscum album. Taxonomy (NCBI): domain Eukaryota; kingdom Viridiplantae; phylum Streptophyta; class Magnoliopsida; order Santalales; family Viscaceae; genus Viscum; species Viscum album. The sequence continues at coordinate 1,692,433,300 of OY728120.1, forward strand.
CGTACTTCCATGATTTATGTCTTTGCTCAAGATTTTGATGTTTAAATTTCATGTTCATGTTTTGGATTCCAAATGATTATGGATTGTTTTATGTTATCTATGTTTTCCCTTACTGAGCATTTGAGCTCACCCTTTTTATGTTTTATTTTCCCCAGGAAATAAAGAAAGTTTTTAGGTAAGGAAACAAAAAGGGGAAGATGGTTATGGGAGTTGTCGAAGATATTTCACCATGATTAGAAGTTTATATTCCGTGTTTCCAATGAAACTAAACTATTACGATCCTTGTGTGTCTGTTTTTTTTATGAATTAAGTATTCCGCAAAAGTAATGTAATGTCCATGTACCTCAAGATTTGGGTCTCTACAGTTGGTATCCGAGGAAAGGTTTAGTCAACCTTTGGAAACTAGGATGCGAACACGTTAGTGAGATCCCTAGATATATTTCTATACTATGTCTAGGGATGTACCTATAGTTAAATATATGTATAGGTTATAGTCCTATAATTTCGCTAACGATCGTAGAATTAAACCTAAGATGTTAGATGTCGAAGGTAGTCCCCCTTGATTATGTTATTTTCCTTTTATGATTTTTTCCTCTCACATAATTCTTTTTGTGTTTTAGTCAATGGAGGGAACCAGAAGGAATTCAGTTAACATTGAATCTAATGCACAAATTGGTTACTATGAGCAAAAAAATTGCGTAATGACTAGAGAGAATGATATTGTGATTATTCCAAATCAGTCATTGTGATATATGATTAACAAGGTGAAATTTAGTGGTATTCCTAATTCATCAAATAAGAGGAAGATAGAATTTTATTCATGTTCGCATGTTGAGGAGCATAAAGAAAGGAAGATTGAGATTTCTAAAGAATGGAAAAAGAACCTTCAAGAATACCTCAAATGGAGGGACAGATGTTATCTGTGTGGAGAAAAGGGTCATAGAGTGACAGACTTTTATGGAGTTTAATGTCTTATTTGTGGATAACATGGGCATTACCCAACTCAATGCCCTGACCAAAAAAGTTACTTCTAAATCATGGAAGGACTTATTCCAAGACAATCATTGAAGAGGATGGATTGAAGTGTTTATGTATAGGTATTCAAGAATAATGTTGTTGTGGTACTTTTATGGTGTATTAGAATATTTTTGTATTAGTCTATTGTGATTTTCAATAATTATATGGTACAGGTAACCATAAAAAGTGATTCAAATATTTTTGGAAAGAAGATGAAATGTGCATATGGAAGGGATAAGGCGAAAATAATATGTTAGAAATCATGAGCACATGACTAAAATAAGGACAAAGTGATATCATGGTTTGAGTATATAGAAATTTTGGGATTTTGGTATATGGAAAGATTTAACTTTTGACAGCATTCAAGTTTTCACTAAGGTTAAATGGGTATTCATTTTTCAAGAGAATACATGTTTAAGGTATTCACAAGTTTGTAATTTGACCAACAAGATATATCTTATGATACATGGGGGTTAAATGATGGCATTCAAGAGATTATTATGTGACATTTCATGTAATCATTTTCTTTATACTATGAGCTTGGACCGAAGTATTTTAGATAATCCTAAATATTGGAATGTATTATGTTGGACATAAGTTAATATTGTTTCAGGATAAAACATTTTTCGATATTATTGATGTGATGTTATAGTAATGTAGTTTTAGAAAAAGGAAAACCTGCAGGACTGGCTATTTCCCATCGCGTCGGACAAGGCTGTGGGAATCGAACCCACAACCGAAGTGCGACTGGTCTTTATCACCCACTATTGGCCTACTGGAAGTCCCCGGTTAGTAGAAACTAGTTTTATTTTATTAAGAGGTATGATATGTGAAGTATAAGTTAATTTTTGGAACCATATACGATTAATCTAACCATATAATGGAATTATAACTTTTGCTAACATTTTGTTTGAAACAGATGGAATGGACCATCATTCTATCACATGATCTGATAACACATCACGAATAACAAATTGAACTTCATTTCTTTAAGGAATAAAGTGGAAATTGTTCAATTCATGAACAATAGTGAGATTGTAGAAAAATCATGTAAGTATTTCTTTTAATTCATCAACTTTAGGGAAATGATCTTGAAAACCAAAAATGTTGACCTAGTGACCTTATATCTGATGAATCAGATGATACCTTAGATCATCACAAATCTATGGCTTTGTGATTGTTGGCTTTTTCATAGCCATGTTCTCTACCACTCTCTATCAAAACATGATGGTTAGATTTCTCTTCCATATCCATATTTTCACCTATGTTCTCCTATGTGGAAACCCAGTGATTAGTTTATTTGGGTAACCGTCACGTTTCATACTTTAGTTTTTAATGATAAGTTTTGGTATTCCTTTTTAGGATGTGGGTTTCTATTAAAGAATCATTCAAGTAGAAAACCATTTATAACCCTGACGAATTTCGAGGGAGAAATTCATTTTAAGGGGGGTAGAATGTAATAACCCTAGATTTTATAAGATATATTCTTTTTAATTTATTTCATATCTTCTGTTGTATGATACACCAAGATTATCTTGCGCTATACGCAACACCGTATTAGCTTGCAGAATACACAACAGTAATCCTGGATCGTGTTACACATAATTTCATGTTTGTTTGATTGTAGTTATTCTAAGAAACATTGAAGATATATATATATATATATTCAATGTATTTTGTTATACGCATCACCAAAGGAGTCATGAACTTCACGCAACCCTGACTTGGCTTGCATTACACGCAATCCCTACCTTCCTCGATAGCGTGTGTTGTACGTAATACCTGGTTTTACTAAACAACGATATATTATTATAATATTATTATGAACTAGCCATTATGAATAGTATTGCCACGACCCGCCTTCACCAAAAATGAGGGAAGAGTCAGCAGATTTCCAGGCCCTTCTTTAAGTTGAAGGAGAGATAATGACCCCCGAAACCCGCCTTCAATAGGTCCCGGAGTGGCGACTAGCACCAAGGGTATAGAAAATTTTCGCAAATGGAAGGCATTACCCTTTTTATTATTTAGGATTGGGAAATAGGACAAGTCAACCACCCAAAAAGGGAAAGAAACATGTGTAAATAAATAAACCCAAACAAAGCCCCCATGCATGTTTAAACAGTTTACAACAAGGTGCGAGTGCAAAAAAAGGCTCAAAGTACAATACCAAAAGAAAACAAAGGTACGACAACAGAAACGACTCCAACTGTCCGACTAGTAGGGTCCCGCACAGCCCTGGTAGTCCTCCTGGAAACCTGAAAGTAAACGTAGGGTGAGTATACAAGTACACTCAGTAGGGAAAACCGAGACTCTCGTGCACATGTGGGGGAACATACTAAAGTCCCGTGAGAAAAAGAGTAAACCAAACACCTAACAAGGAAAACTATCCATCCCAGGCCTCACCAAGGCTCACTCCCCAAATAACGCAAGTCAAGTAATATATAATAAGAGCACATCGATGTTGGGTACCCCGGGCCACTTTCCCACTGGTTATTGAGACATCCTACGCATCAGACCAATCCCGCCATTCTCACCGCAGTCCCACTGCCACACCCGCCCGCACACACCTGGGCCACAACCACACGCAGTCCCACTGTTGAATCCCGCCCACACACACCTGGGCCTCAACCGCACGCAGTCCCACTGCTGAATCCTGCCCGCACACACCTGGGCCACAACTGTCACATGTAACCATGCCTGCAAACACCTAGGCCAGAACAACCACCGCCACGCCCGAAGACACCTGGGCCTCATCCCGAAGACACTTGGGAAACCACCTGCCGCACACACCTGGCCAACCACCACAACACCCTGCACGATGGTTCTTGGGCTAATAATGGACTTCAGGCCATCACAGCCTGCCCGAAGATACTTGGGCTATACGGGAAAAGGAGCAGAAAAGGATCTAATAACCAGCCACTAAGAATAGCGTTGGGAAAAACATCCTTCCCCCATAAATGGGGGTGTTCGGCACTGAGTGCTCAACTTGGGTGGGGCGCGAATAAGAAACACAATGCTACAAGTATAGATATAGGTAACAAACACTCACCCAAAGCATAGGTTTTCCTAGCCAGCCTACAGAACACAACACCACTGCGTCTGAGTCACAGTTCACGACCCTTGCCCACAAAAACCATTTGTCCCATTCTTGTTTCACGATCAGTTAAAATGTTCAATTAATTTTAAACACTACTGGGAAACTACTATAAGCATAACCAAGGAAAGCGTGAAAAGCATGGATCAACCAAAACACTCACACCCGGTCCTGTCAACAGAGGATCTCTCCCCAATTTGTGATATCAACAAGTAACCACTCGGATTTAAAACTCAAAACCACCGAATCCATACCAACAGGAGATCCCATCCCCCAAATTCACACAACCACCGAGAGTATAAAAGAACAGGGGATCCCATCCCCTCCCACATTTCCAGCAATCGGCCCGAAAGGAAAACATCCAACTACCACTACCAACACAAGTTAGGGATTTTCATATTTAAACGACTTAACACACTCCATGATTTCAAATTCCGTGTGTTCTAACCGGGAGTTATCACAGAAGGGTTGATCCTGGTGCTTTCAATTATTCAGCCGGATATACGTGATTAACCAATTTCACAGTAGGAGTTCACAATTTCAGAAACCCATTTAAAACATCACGAGGGGATTCATCAGCACACATACAACGACCAACAACGGCCTCAATTTTCAGAAAACATAAACCAGCACAACAAAAAAAGATGATCACAAGATAAAGCATAAACAACGATCACAACCCCTTCCCCTTCTTTCTTTAGAACTTCGTTTATTATCTTTATTAAGGTTCGGTTCAACCAATTCCATAGGAACAAAAATAAGGCCCACCCCGCATGATACACAAAAGTGAGAGACGAGAGAAATTCCCTACTTGTTGATAGATGATCGACGTTTAGGCCGGGGGCGCGGAACTTTACGGATAACGATGCGGCGGTCCCGATGCACCAGAAGAGCCACGATCGAAGAAGGGGGAAACCGCGGCCTAACCCTTAATTTATAAGAGCCGGGGACGGTTGAGGTGAAAACATGAAACCGCGTAAGACGTTTAAGTCTTGGGTTGAACACGCGGCTTGACTCATCATTAAAGGTGATGAGTGGTTTAAACCGACTCATGAGTCGATTTAGTATCTTATTAAAACTTTTGTGCGCGTTACTGGAACAACTTGGCAAGGCCGGGTGACGTCGGCTGGTGCCGCCGATCGGTCTCACCGATCGGTCTCACCGATCGGTCTCACCGATCCGCCTCACCGATCGGTCTCACCGATCCGCCTCACCGATCCGCCTCACCGATCCGCCTCACTGATCCGCCTCACCGATCGGTCTCACCGATCCGCCTCACCGATCGGTCTCACTGATCGGTCTCACCGATCGGCACCCCTTAAGGATCCGGATTTTGGCAAAGGAAGGGACCAAGGGGGGTCTGGGTCATCACATCAGATACCTCTTAAACGATTCTCATCCCAGAGAATCACAACAAACCAGAAGGAAAGGGAGGGTCCGAACAACCATCTTCGAAAGATACCTCTTAGGAGTGAACCTCTACTAACTAAAAACACTCCCCTGTCAAGAAATAAGCAACATACCACGCCAAACCGCCCGGTCATGTGGGTTTGAGGAGTTTCCCTCCCCCATGTCAAGAGAATATCCGCTTTGGGCGGCACTGTCTCGCCCGCACGGGTTCAATCGCATCCACCTTAATGCGTCTTGATTAGTGGTCGGGTTCCCTCTTCCCTTTAGCCGGGGCTTTTCACACACAACAGAGGAAAATAAACCAATACATTTCATAGCCAAAAGTCAAACGTTCTACCACAACAGGTACAAAAGGAACAAAGCTCAAAACAACTCGGGGTATTGGGCACGCATCTGTGCTTCCCTCTCCCACGTACTCTCTTCGAGCCCGCCATGTCTCCACAACACACGAACCAAGGGAATAGCTCGCCCACGAAGCACCTTCTCCTTGCGATCCTCGATCATCACTGGTTTTTCCACAAAGGTTACGTCGTCCTCGATGTCCAGTTCACCCCAATCAAGGACGTGTGAATCATCGTGCAGATAACGACGGAGCTGGGATACATGAAAGACATCATGTATCCTTAGAAGCGGCAGAGGTAACACTAGCTGATAAGCCACTTCGCCGACCAGCCGTAACACTTCGAAGGGTCTAACGAATCTGGGGGAAAGCGTACCCCCCTTGCCGAACCTCCATTGCCCACGCCGTGGGGAGACCTTCAAGAACACGTGGTCTCCAACCTCAAACTCCAAGGGCCTTCTCCTGGTATCAACATACGACTTCTGCCGGTCCTGGGCCGCCTTCATCCTTTCCCGTATGAGCTGAACTTTCTCTGTCGTGTTCTGCACCACCTCCGGGCCAAGGATGCCTGCCTCTCCTACTTCGGTCCAACACACATGTGAACAGCATGGCCTCCCGTACAAGGCCTCAAACGGGGCCATACCGATGGTACAGTGGTAGCTATTATTGTAGGAAAACTCTACTAGAGGCAAGTATCGCACCCATGACTCTCCTGAGTCCAGAACACATGCCCGTAGCATATCCTCCATGGTCTGGATGGTTCGCTCCATTTTTCCATCTGTCTGGGGATGGAAAGAAGTGCTAAGGCGTAACTGGGTGCCAAACGCATGCTGCAATCCTCTCCAGATTCGCGAGGTAAACCGTGCATCCCTATCCGAGACTATAGACCTCGGAACTCCATGCAACCGCACCACCTCATTCACGTACTTTCATGCCAAAGCATCCACAGTACTTGACTCCCTGATAGCCAGAAAGTGAGCCGATTTCGTCAAACTGTCCACCACCACCCAGATGGCGTCGCACCCTCCTTGGACCTTGGGTAGTCCCGTGACGAAATCCATTGAGATGTCATCCCACTTCCACTCAGGAACAGCTAAAGGCTGCAGTAGGCCGCCTGGAACCCGGTGTTCAGCCTTCACTTGATGACATACTAAGCATTTAGCCACAAATTCTGCCACCGCTCGCTTAACTCCAGGCCACCAGAACTGCCTTTTCAGCCCCTGGTACATCTTGGTATCTCCTGGGTGCACCGCTAGGGGTGAGTTGTGGAACTCACGGAGAACCTTGCCACGCATTACTCTTGGAATAAACAACCTTTTCTGGAAAAGCATCCGGTGCTGACAGTCCTATGTCCATTCTCTTGGAGCATCGCCCTGGTCAACCCGATCACGCATCACTTCGCACTCGGGGTCTCCCCACTGAGACCCCTCCACTAGTCGAAACAGGGATGACTGCACTATCATCTGATATAGGCATCCTCTTCCACTATCCATCTTCGCATCTAGGTGTAAGGCAGCCAACTCCTCCATTGCCTTCCAGGCATTTGCCGACTCTCGAACCGCATCCTTCTGCGTCCTCCTGCTCAAGGCATCGGCCACCACATTGCCCTTGCTCTCAGTATAAGAGATTTCAAAGTCGTAGTCCTGGAGGAACTCCACCCATCTCCATTGTCACAAGTTCAAGTCCCGCTGGGAGAAGATATACTTCAAGCTTTTGTGATCTGTGAAGACCACAAAGCATTCCCCGATAAGGTAGTGCCGCCATAACTTTAGCGCAAAAACGACCGCTGCAAGCTCCAGTTCATGGGTGGCGTAGTTACGCTCATGGGGGCGTAGCTACCTGGACCCGTAAGAGATCACCCCTCATTGTTGCATCAACACGCATCCCAGTCCCTGTCCTGAAGCATCAAAAAATACCTCATAGGCCATCCCCTCTTCTGGTAATCTCAAAACTGGGGCACTAACCAGCTTTTCTTTTAGGTAGATGAAGGATGACTCGCATTGCTCGCTCCACACGAAAACCTGGTCCTTCTTGGTCAAAGCCGTCAAAGGGGCTGCTACTCGGGAGAAGTTGGGTACGAATCTCTGGTAGTAACCTGCCAGTCCGAGGAAACTCCAGACTTCCGCCACATTCTTGGGTGCTGCCCAAGAAACAACTGCCTCAACCTTTGATGGGTCGACTGCTACCCCCGGCTCAGACACTACGTTCCCGAGGAAGTGCACTTCTCGTGTCCAGAACTTGCACTTTGACAACTTCCCGAAGAGCTGGTGCTATCGGAGGACTTCCAAAACTGTCCTCAGGTGCTCTGCATGGTCCTCTTCTGACCTTGAATAGATCAGGATATCGTCGATGAATACCACCACAAACCGATCCAGGTACTCCCGAAAGATGGAGTTCATAATCCCCATGAACACGGCCGGGGAGTTCGTAACACCAAAGGGCATGACCACGAACTCGAAGTTCCCATACCTGCACCTGAACTCCATCTTCGGGACGTCGCTATCCTTCACCCTCAGCTGGTGGTATCTGGACCGCAGGTCGATCTTCGAGAACCATCCTGCCCCTTTCAGCTGGTCAAAAAGATCATCTATCCTCGGGAGAGGGTAGTGATTCTTGATCGTCACCTGATTCAACCTTCTGTAGTCTATGCACAACCTAAGACCTCCATCTGCCTTCTTTGCGAACAAGACCGGAGCACCCCACGGTGACGCACTTGGACGAACATAACCCCTCTTCATCAGATCGTCAATCTGTATCCGCAACTCCCATAGCTCCGAAGGTGCCATCTGGTAAGGAGCCATCGAGATTGGACGAGAGCCGGGCTGCAGGTATATCCCGAACTCCATATCACATCGAGGGGGTAGAGTCGTCACCTCCTCAGGAAAGATGTCCATAAACTCACGGATGATCTCTGGCACTTCCACCATTTCCGCATCTACTGATTCTACCGTCAGCTCGGTCAACAAGGAGAGGAGAGGTTCCTCCCTCCTGTTTCCCTTCGGATAGATCCGCTCGCCAGTGAAGGTAACACGCTGGCCGTCCAAACCGGAGAACACCACCCTTCTTTGGAAACAGTCGATGACGGCGCACATAGAAAATAGCCAGTCGATGCCTAGGATGACATCGTACGGCTGAATCTGTAGCAGAAGGAGATCCCTAACCGACTGATGTGGCCCTAACATCAGTCTACATCCCCGACAAATGAACAACAAGTCGGTCTGACCTCCAACTGGTGTGCTCAACACCAGGGGCACTGGAAGTCTCTCGGCATCTAGACCCAAGGCACGGGCTAGACTGGGTGCAATAAAGGAGTGCGAAGCTCCGGTATCGAACAAAGCATAAGAAAGAGTGCTAAACACATTGATCGTACCTCGAACAACCTCTGGCCCTGTTGGAACTGTTGCCTCTGCGGCGTGTAGCTTTCCACGCCCAGCTCCCCTGCCCCTCGGCTGTCGGCCACCTTCCCGACCACGCCCTGGTCGAGGTCCCTGGGGAGCGCCCTGAGGTCGGCCTCCTCCTCCTATGTCTGCCTACGGAGGGGCGGGAGCTTGCTGTCCCTGCTGCTGCTGCCGGAAGGGCCTTGCTGGAAACTGCTGCTGTGGCAGATGCTGGGGATGACTTCCACTGCTGTACTGCACCCGATCGGGGCACTGACTCCGGAGATGTCCAGGGCTCCGGCAGATGAAGCACCGTGGTCTCGAGCCTGAAGGGAAAGATCGTGGGCCAGGGGATCGAAACTGAAACTGCTGCGGTCTGCTCCCTGCGGGTCGGAACCTGGAGGGCCCCGATGCTGGAGGCCTGGTGCTGACGGCCTTCCCCTTCGATGGTCCCAGCTGGATCCCTTCTCGTGACACTCCGCCCAGAGCATGCATCCTTTCCACCACTTCGGCCTTCTTCTGGACCTCTAAGTATGTCGGAAGGGTAAAGGGGGTAACAGCATACTGGAGGGAGGGTCGGAGCGCCTCCTCCAAACGTCTCGCCCGAGACTCCTCATCGGGAAAGAGGTCCGGAGAAAAACGCAGGAGGTCCTTGAACTTGATTCCAAGTTCCCTCACAGACATGCTCCGCTGCTGGAGGGAGAGTTGTTCCTGCCTCTTCTCCGCCTTCATTGTCGAGGAGAGGAACTCCGCCCGGAACTCCTTCTCGAAATCCGCCCAAGCAACCTCAGACTCTTTCCTATTCCCCAGGTGAAGCACCCACCACTGACGTGCTGCTCCTCGCATCTGGCTAACAGCCAGAGGAACCCAGTACTCGTTCGGGGCCCGAATCAGGCCGAAGGCTATAACTAGCTCCTCTAGCCAGCCTTCCGTCTTCATATCGGAGGTGCTGCCCTCATACTTCTCGAGGGCCTGTCACTGGAAGGCTCGAAGAGTCTTCTTCCACTGGTCGTCCTCTTCCTCTCGATCAGCTCTCTGCCGATTGGCCAAAGTAGTCTCAGTGGCCTCGATCGCCTGTACCACACGTGGTCGCCTTCCAGGTGCCATAGCTGCAAGGTAAACAAGGAATGCCTAAGCCCATGTAGTGTAGAATATCGTTCTTAAAACTTCTTAAGATTTAATTTATTCTTAATTCCCAAGACATCCCAGAAACACAAGAACACAAGTCATTATGATGCATGTACCTTTCCTAGGGTCTCTACCCTGAAATCAGTGTGGCCTCACTTGGTCGTTCGGTAGGTCCAGAGTCCTTGCATCGGATCACGGGGGGCCCTAAAATCCCATGTCCTAGCCGGTCTTCCCTGGCCTAATTCACGCTCCAAGGTCACCCAACACCGTTGCCTTACCACCCCATGCAATCCTCACTGTGCCTAACTCCAGACTCCATCCTATCTTTCAACCTCGCTCTGATACCATTATGTCACGACCCGCCTTCACCAAAAAGGAGGGAAGAGTCAGCAGATTGCCAGGCCCTTCCTTCTTTAAGTTGAAGGAGAGATAATGACACCTGAAACCCACCTTCAATAGGTCCCGGAGTGGCTACTAGCACCAAGGGTATAGAAAATTTTCGCAAATGGAAGGCATTACCCTTTTTATTATTTAGGATCGGGAAATAGGACAAGTCAACCACCCAAAAAGGGAAAGAAACAGGTGTAAATAAATAAACCCAAACAAAGCCCCCATGCATGTTTAAACAGTTTACAACAAGGTGCGAGTGCAAAAAGAGGCTCAAAGTACAATACCAAAAGAAAACAAAGGTACGACAACAGAAACGACTCCAACTGTCCAACTAGTAGGGTCCCGCACAGCCCTGGTAGTCCTCCTGGAAACCTGAATGTAAACGTAGGGTGATTATACAAGTACACTCAGTAGGGAAAACCAATACTCTCGTGCACAAGTGGGGGAACATACTAATTTCCCGTGAGAAAAAGAGTAAACCAAACACCTAACAAGGCAAACTATCCATCCCAGGCCTCACCAAGGCTCACTCCCCAAATAACGCAAGTCAAGTAATATATAATAAGAGCACATCGATGTTGGGTACCCCGCGCCACTTTCCCACTGGTTATTGAGACATCCTACGCATCGGACCAATCCCGCCATTCTCACCGCAGTCCCATTGCCACACCCGCCCGCACACACCTGGGCCACAACCACACGCAGTCCCACTGCCGAATCCCGCCCGCACACACCTGGGCCTCAACCGCACGCAGTCCCACTACTGAATCCCACCCGCACACACCTGGGCCACAACTGTCACATGTAACCATGCCTGCAAACACCTAGGCCAGAACAACCACTACCACGCCCGAAGACACCTGGGCCTCATCCCGAAGACACTTGGGAAACCACCTGCCGCACACACCTGGCCAACCACCACAACACCCCGCCCGATGGTTCTTGGGCTAATAATGGACTTCAGGCCATCACAGCCTGCCCGAAGATACTTGGGCTATCCAGGAAAGGGAGCAGAAAAGGAGCTAATAACCAGCCACTAAGAATAGCGTTGGGAAAAACACCCTTCCCCCATAAATGGGGGTGTTCGGCACTGAGTGCTCAACTTGGGTGGGGCGCGAATAAGAAACACAAATCTACAAGTATAGATATAGGTAACAAACACTCACCCAAAGCTTAGGTTTTCCTAGCCAGCCTACAGAACACAACACCACTGCGTCCGAGTCACAGTTCAAGACCCTTGCCCACAAAAACCATTTGTCCCATTCTTGTTTCACGATCAGTTAAAATTGTAGACGCCGGAAAAGTCCGTTGTTCCCAAACGAAGCTCCGGATGCGGGAAGCGAGGTCATATTTGGAGTCGGAAGCATGTTTCGGAGGGCCCGGAGGCCTTGCGCGGAATTTTGGAGGCCCGCGCGCAAAGTGGATGAGCCGCGCGCAAACCTCCCGGGATGCGCACAATGCGCTGGGCCGGCGCGCAATTTTTCGCGCCCGCGGCCCGCGCGATTCCCTTGCGCGCCGGGCCCGATTCCGCGCCCGCGTAGAATTCCGCGCCCGCGAACCGGATTCTGCGCCCGGGGTTGCCTATAAATATAAGGCGACCCCCGACGTTTTAAAGGTTGCCGGAATTCGAAAGGTCTCTCGCGCGCGCAATTCAACCTCTTCCGCGCGCAATGCCGATCTTCAGGTAACCTCTTTTCTTTCGCGCAAGAAAGCCTCGGGGTTCGCCTTCGCGCGCAATCTCCCTGGCTCCTTTCCTTTGAATAAACATTCACCTAAGGGCCTTCGCGCGCAAAAGAAGTTTCTTGCGCGCAATTGGCCCCCGGGTGCGCGCAATCCATTCCGATTGCGCGCACCCCCCCTTTTCAAGTGGCCATTCATTAAAGAATGAGCCGTTGCCCCCGCGCGCTATCCGAAGCCCGGTGCGCGCAACCCCTATCATTCGCGCGCAAAGCGCTGGCTCAATTACGCGCCAGCCCGCCCATTTGCGCGCCGACCCGTGGTATTGCGCGCCAAGCTCCACTTTTGCGCGCAATCCGCCAGGGTCGCCCCCTTTGACCCTCTGAGGGTATCCGCCTGCGTGGCGCCTGATGATCCTCATCGCAGGTGCCCGTACCGTACGTTGTCTTCCCGCGCGGCCCTCCAGGCTCGCGCGAAGTGACACAGACCCATCAGCGGCAAATCATTCGTCCCGCACGACGTTAAACTGCATTAGTCCAAGCTACAAGACGTTAAACTGTTCAGCATACGTCCGAGCTACAAGACGTTAAACTGTACAGCATTCGTCCTGCATGACGTTAAACTGCACCACGTCCAAGCTGCATGACGCTAAACTGCCTAGCCCCCAACGTCCGCGCTGCAAGACGTTAAACTGCCAAGCATCTTCGTCCTCAACACACGACGTTTAACTGTACTTCGTCCGGCAAGACGTTAAACCGTCCGCTTCGTCCTCAACACACGAAGTTAAACTGTACTTCGTCTGGCAAGACGTTAAACCGTCTGCTTCGTCCTCAACACACGACGTTAAACTGTACTTCGTCTAGCAAGACGTTAAACCGTCTGCATCACCCGATCCCGTGCCTCGCACGCAGGGTCCCCTCCCGGTTTGGATGTGGCCCCCACCCGCTCGTCTCTGCAGGGATGTTGGGATTGCCCCTCTTTAGGGACGATTTAATTGGAGCGGCCTTTCCCCATGGGGGTAGGGTATTACAAACCCCTAGTTTCTTGTGGGGGGCTGCACATGTGTATCTCCATTGCGCTTCCCCACTGCCGAAGCCAGAGGGTGTGACTGGGATCGAGGTGTCTCCTACTTTCGGCCCAAGTCCCTCTCCAACTGAGTTTTGCCGCATCCGGGCTGCCTCAGTGCGTAAGTCCTGACAGAATAAACATCGTGGACTTTGATCCCTGTCTCCTAAACAGGGTTCGTAGGAAGCCTCTCTGAGGTTCAAGCCCACCACCTGGTCGTCCCGGTCGTATTCACGTCGGTTCGTCCATCAGTGGACCCCTCCCCGGGTTCACACTTGCGTCGATTCTCCTATGAATCCGCCCTGTGGGATACTGCACGTGTGTATCTCCATTGTGCTTCCCCACTGCCCCTTTTTCTATTTTCGTCCAGCATGAACGTTAAACTGTGATCCACCCGGCCATTCCATCCCCCTCTGTGCGAGGTGGATCGGTTCAATCCACCGCCCGGCGGCCTCGGACCTCTTCGTGAGTCGCCTTGCCATCGTCCAGCATGACGTTAAACTGTATATTCGAACTACGCTGACTTTGATCCGTGCTAACGTGCGGTACGTAGGAAGCCCCTACGGGGTCCAAGCTCTTCACTCCATCATCCACCCTGATCCTTACCCGGGCCGCCACATCCCGGTGGGGTCATGCCACTTCACTCCACTCCACTTCACTCGGGAAGCCGCCCATGTGCTGGCCCCAGCGTCGGAGGTTCCCCGCAAGGGGTTCTGTCATCTGATCCACTCCTTGTGTTGATCAGTCCGATGCCGTCCCCGCTGGACGTTAAACTCGCGGCATACCCCGTGTTAAACATGGGAAGCTGAGGAAAACCTCAGGTGACGCAGTTCCCCGCACCTAGTGCGGGATGCCTCAGGCCATCATGCCTTCGAGAAGCCCTATTAGGGACGGAAGACAGATATGCAGATCCGCAGTGTTAAGACACACCCCCCAACACCCAGAGCCACCCGGTCTCCTCACTGCAGGTTGCTGCCCCGACCAGACTCCTTGGAGCATCCGGGCGGAAGCAGCGTAATTAACCGGTGTCCATGAAGATATGGCGCCGGGAACGAGATTCACGAGCATGTCTTAAATCTATGAGGGAGACCCGGATTAGGCGACGAGTTCCGAGGAGACGTCCAAGGAAGGAGGAGCCGACATCCCATCATCCCAGTTTCGATCAAGGAGCAGACGCCCCTGAATAAGGGACGGATGCCGCTCGCCTTTGGAAAGCGGGACTGCGGGACCACAAGCCGCGCGCGCCCATCCCCTCGGGTCGACGGGTGCACGCGCGAACGCGTCCTGGCGGAACAGCGCCGGAACAGAAACCCGACGCACATCCGCACCGAAACAGAAAAATGGTGAACCCGACGTGAATCTCTTCTCCTCGATACGAAGACCGATGGCTTTCAGAGGTGTTGGAAGACCGGCATGTTGCCCGGCCGAGCATTCAGTTTTTACCCGCCAGGGGCTGGGGAAGGGAAATCGGGCACTCCGTCTCATGACGTCGATGGCCTGGGTTCCCCCCACCTTCATGCGGCGGTTCCCTCGTCATACCACCAATGCCTTAAATACTCCCTCAATGGTCGAGTAGGCGTGCTTCAGGGAGATGCCTCTCCTTTTGCCTCATGTGAAGCCCGCTATTTGGACGCAGACTATTACAAGAGCAAGGATGAGCAGATCCTGGTAGGTGAGGTTGAGCCTGTCACTGTTGCAAGTGATCCCTGGGCAAGTTTGGATGACGCTTACGTCCTCCCGATTCAACGGTTGGACGTAGCCATGGTCTCGACGGCCTTTGAGTCTCCTGATGAGATGACCGCGACCGCCCGTGCCAGCACCAGCGGCCCAGCAGGATCTGGTAGCCCCAATGCAGTTTCCAGCGCAGTCTCTCCCGTGGACGATCCCTCCCCGAGTGGAGAGGACGTGGAAGATGCACCCCCAGCCTTTGAGGAGGGCGTCCCCGCCACGGTCGATGAGTTAATACAGGTGAACCTTGGAATCGAAGCAGATCCAAGACCCACATTGGTCAGTGCTGCCATGCCCTCTGAGGAGCGGCAGCAGTACGTGGACTTTCTCAGGCAGCACCGTGATGTGTTCGCTTGGGGCTATGACGAGATGCCGGGGCTAGATCCTCAGGTAGCCGTCCACCACCTTGGTCTCCCGGCGAACCATCGCGTGTTCAAGCAGCCTCCCAGGAAGATGCACCCATCCCACGGTGCCATGGTTGAGGCCGAAGTTGACAAGCTTATCAAGGCCAACTTCGTGAGGGAAGTCCAGTACCCCAAATGGATGGCCAACATTGTGCCGGTCAGGAAGAAGAACGGACAGATCAGAGTCTGTATCGACTTCCGCGATCTCAACCGCCACTGTCCGAAGGATGACTTTCCCCTTCCGGTGACAGAGCTGTTGATCGACGCCACAGCAGGGTTCCAAGCCCTCTCCTTCATGGATGGATACTCCGGATACAACCAAATCCGGATGGCCCCTGAGGATGAGGAGTTCACTGCCTTCAGGGCCCCCCAAGGTATCTTCTGTTACCGGGTCATGCCCTTCGGCCTGAAGAATGCAGGAGCCACCTATCAACGGGCGATGCACCGCATATTCAAGCCAATCCTCGGCACACTGGTGGAATGCTACGTCGACGACTTGGTGGTCAAATCGTGCCAGCATCAGGACCATCTCAAAGATCTTGAGAAAGTGTTCGGCTTCCTCCGGTCTCGCTGCCTGAAGATGAACCCGTTGAAGTGTGCCTTCGGGGTCACCTCCGGAAAGTTCCTTGGATTTGTGGTAAGATACCGGGGTATTGAGATCGACCCAGAGAAGATCAGGGCGATTAGCCAGATGCCTCCCCTAGGTAACATCTGGGAACTGCAAGGGTTCCAAGGCCACTTAGCCTATATACGCCGATTCATCGCGAATCTGGCTGGCAAGTGTAAGCCATTTTCTCGGCTCATGAAGAAGGGTGCCAACTATGTATGGGATAAAGAGTGTCAGACCGCTTTCGAGGAAATCAAGCAGTACCTGCTTCAACCTCCGGTTCTGATGCCGCCTGTATCCGGAAAGCCGCTGGTCCTCTATGTGACCGCCCTGGAACGGTCCCTTGGTGCCCTTCTCGCCCAGAAGAACAACGAGGGAACGGAGAATAGCCTCTATTACCTCAGTCGCATGCTCCTCGATGCGGAAGTTAGGTATTCCCCCATCGAGAAGAGCTGCCTGGCGCTCGTATTTGCCGTACAGAAATTACGACACTACTTGCAGCACCATGAGGTATAGTTGTTTTCTCAGGCAGACCCGTTGAAATAT
Source organism: Viscum album (assembly GCA_963277665.1). NCBI lineage: Eukaryota > Viridiplantae > Streptophyta > Magnoliopsida > Santalales > Viscaceae > Viscum > Viscum album. The sequence goes on from OY728120.1 coordinate 1,692,450,083, forward strand.
ATCCTGAGCCGGCCTATGTTGACTGGCCGTCTAGCACGGTGGGCTGTGATTCTCCAGCAGTTCGACATCAGGTATGTGTCTCAGAAGGCCATCAAAGGGCAGGCATTGGCAGATTTTCTGGCAGCTCACCCGACCTCCGCGGATCAGCCGCTAGATCTAGGCTTTCCTGATGAGACCATTCTCTCGGTCGATCATGTCGATCCATGCTGGCAGATGCACTTTGACGGTGCCTCCCGAAGCCCTACCGGTAGAAGACTCGATAATCCTAAGCTCAACAGAGTGGGCTTGGGTATCGTCTTCATTACCCCGGAGCGAGCCGTGCTGCCATACTCTTTCCTGTTGTCAGAGGGCTGTACCAACAATGAGGCGGAATACCATGCCCTCATCACCGGCCTCGAGTTAGCTCTCAAGATCGACGTGCCCCATCTGTGTGTGAAAGGGGACTCCGAGCTGGTCGTTAAGCAGATCAATGGCGACTATGTTGTCATGAAGCCGGAACTTTTTCCATTGCTGGAGTGCAACCTCCTTCTGATGGCCCAGTTCCCTTCTCGGCCAGAAATTGTCCATATTCCCCGGTCGCAGAACGGTCGAGCAGATGCTTTGGCCAGCCTCGCTGCGTCACTTGCAGAGCCTGAACAGGACAACCTGATCGTCCGCGTGACGCACCGCAGGCTCATCGCTCCCGTTATCCCGGAGGGAGATCGCGGCCCGTCGGTAAGTAATCTCACCACGGTTGCCCCCATGCCTGGAGCCCCGAGTACCCCAGATATGACAGTCGGGTCAGCCCATGATTGGAGGACGCCTTTGGTTGAGTACCTCCAACATGGCATTCTTCCATCGGATCGGGCCGAGCGCGAGCGAGTTCGACGCCACGCATCGCAGTTTGTCCTCCAGAGCAGTCCCGGCCTGGAGCAGATCCTCTATAAACGCGGATTTGATGGTGTTCTCCTCCGTTGCCTTCAGGGAGTTGAGATCCCACGAGTCATGCAAGAGGTTCATGCTGGTTCATGTGGCGCCCACCAGACTGGGCCGAAGCTGTCCCACCAGATCCGGAGGTTGGGATACTTCTGGCCCTCTATGATCCATGACTGCATCGAGTATGCCAGGAGGTGCCATGCGTGCCAGGTTCATGCGAACTTTGTGCATCGGCCGCCGGAGCCTCTCCATACCACCAGGTATTCCTGGCCCTTTGCAGTCTCGGGTCTGGACGTTGTGGGACCCTACCCGCCGGCGACAGCGCTCCAGTGCCGGTTCATTCTGACCGCCACAGACTTCTTCTCCAAATGGGCAGAGGCGATTCCGCTCAGAGAGGTCAAATCCTGTTCTATCGCTGACTTCGTGACCTCCAACATCATCTATCGATTTGGAGTGCCTCACGCTATCCTCACGGATAACAGAGCCAATTTCCGAGCAGCCGAGTTGAATAAGTTGTACGCCAAGTATAACATTCGCTCGAACCACACATCTCGCTATCATGCGCAGGCGAATGGACAGATTGAGGCGTTTAACAAGACCCTCTCTAACATTCGGCAAAAGATGGTTGGTCAGAACAAGAAGAGTTGGCCGGACAAGCTCCCCAACGCCCTCTGGGCTTATCGGACGACGACTTGCAATTCCACCCAGATGACCCCTTATTCCCTGGTGTATGGAGCTGAGGCCGTCCTGCCCATCGAGATCCAGTTACCGTCCTTGCGCACTGCGGTCTACGACCAGCAAGCGCCGGACAGAGCTGCCGAAGCCCATCTAGTCGAGTTGGAAGCACTGGATGAGAATAGACTTCGCGCTTTGCACAACTTGGAGAGGCATCAGAGCAAGATGGCTCGAGCTTTCAATAAGAAGGTTCGCCTCCGCTCCTTCCTGCAGGGTGACCTAGTATTATCCCTGAGAGCACCAATGATCCCCGGCAGGAAGCCGCCCAAGTTGGAGCCCAAGTGGGAGGGACCTTTTGTTGTCCACAAGGTCTATCCCAATGGCGCGTACTCCCTAGAAACTATGGATGGTGAGCGTGTCACTCCTCCCACCAACGCTAGGTTCCTCAAGCAGTACTTTGCCTGAGTGCATCTTCGTCCGCGCGGCAAGACGTTAAACTGCCAAGCATCTTCGTCCGCGCGGCAAGACGTTAAACTACCAAGAATCTTCGTCCGCGCGACAAGACGTTAAACTGCCAAGCATCTTCGTCTGCGCGGCAAGACGTTAAACTGCCAAGCATCTTCGTCCGCGCGGCAAGACGTTAAACTGCCAAGCATCTTCGTCCGCGCTGCAAGACGTTAAACTGCCAAGTGTTTCATCCAACATGACGTTAAACTGTACCTCGTCCAAGCTACAAGACGTTAAAATGTTTAGCATTCGTCCAAGCTACAAGACGTTAAACTGTTCAGCATTCGTCCTGCACGACGCTAAACTGCACTTTAGAACTACGTATGGCTTGATTCCCATCCTTATGGGATACGTAGGAATGCCCGGATGTTTGAAGCTTCGGGTCCAGCCCCCACCTCTTAAAGATTCCCCCTTCTCTTGGGAATCCGCCACCTTCGGGTCACCCTCAAGGCGTGTCCCTCGACCCCTTGCAGTGGTCCACCGGTGTCAAGAGTACTCTGGTTTATTGCCAGGAGCGTCAGGTTCTGCTTGGTCAGGTTCCTTCCACCTTTCAGGCTTCATGCTCCATTTCATTCGGACCCATCACCTACGCCCTGGGTGGGACCCCCGTGAGCGGTCCGGATACAATGCCTCCGTGCTCTCCCACCGACTCGGGCTGGTTCCCCCAAGGGCTTTGGGCAGCAAGTCGATATGAATCCTGCGCTTGAGCGGTTGATGCTCGTTTGCTGCCTCATTCCATCAACGGTCAGTGCGATATTGATGCTGCTTTTCCGCCACGGTCGGCAGTACTCCCATGTCGTCACACCGGTGCCCCCAGTCCTCGAGTGAATGGCCGCATGATTCACAATCTTTCCACTTCCCATTCTGACCAGGCAAAATCTCGACGCTCTTGACACTATCCCTCAGTGCATCTTCGCATATCCAGGGGATAGGACCGCGAAGTGGCGTACGTGAGGTTCTTATGGTCCGAGCTCTACGACTTTAAACTAAGATCTCCTTTCCCTCGTCCAGAATGACGTTAAACTGCACTTCAAGAACTACGTGCGGCTTGATTCCCATCCTTATGGGATACGTAGGACCGCCTGAACAGTCATGTTTCAGGCCCATCCCCATCCTTCAGGAATTTCCGTCCCATCTCGGGCCTTTGGCCCAAGTGCCTCTGGGAATGCGGTGTATGGTGTGAACGCGGGGCTATGCCCTAATTCACATCGGTTTGCTCGTCACGCTGTACGCCCCCCACGTTTGGGGATGCCTTCTGCTCCCCCCTTCTTTCTCTTTTCGTCCTGCATGACGTTAAACTGCACTTCAAGAACTACGTACGGCTTGATTCCCATCCTTATGGGATACGTAGGACCGCCTGAACATTCATGTTTCAGGCCCAGCCCCATTTCCCGGGAATCTCTATCCCGCATTGGGCCTCTGGCCCAAGTTCCCCTCATTTTTGTGCGAGGCGTATGACGTGAGCGGGGGATTATGTCCCCATTCACGTTGGTCTACTGGCCGCGCTGTACGCCTCCCCCGTGTGTGGGACTACCTCACACCCCTCATCGTCCTGCATGACGTTAAACTGCCTCTCAAGAACTACGTACGGCTTGATTCCCATCCTTATGGGATACGTAGGACCGCCTGGACGCTTGTGTTTCAGGTCCAGCCCCGTCTCCTGGTTGATCACGGGGATCTGCCCTCTTTTGGTTGCTCTCAGGGTGAGTCCTCCGACCCTTTCCGGTGATCTGTTAACATGTTTGGGGTACTTCGGTCTATGACTCGTAGTGTCAGATTCAATCCCGACAAGTCCTGTGTTGCTTGTCAGGCCTTGCGCTTCTCCTTGTTCGAGCCTTCACTCAAAGGGATCCTCGTTAGCGGTTTGGGTACGATGCCTTAGTGCTCTCCTACCGCTCCGGGTCGATTTACCAGCGGGTCCTGGGCCGCAAATCGATATGAATCATGCGCTTGAGCGGTTGATGCTCGTTTGCTTGCCCCATCCTAGGCTGACGCGATCGGATGTTGTGTTGCGAATATGGTCAGCGACATCCTTGATCGCCATGTCAGCTTTTTCAGGCTCTGAACATTGGTTGCGCAGTCCTCATCACACTCCGCCTTTGTGCGTTGTAGTGGAATCTCGACACTCTCTTCATACTGACCTTCAGTACACCTCTACATGTTAGGCAGGCCAACCAGGGTAATGGTGTCTTTTGAGGCTCCCACGATCTGAGCACCAAGGATATATGCGGATGTCCTCCCTAAGGGCCATGCGTAGCTGGACCCTCGTCCCCATAAGGAGGAAGGAGTCACCCGAGCAATCGCGTTCTGGGCCCAGCATAGCTGGAGGCTAGCATCTCTGCCCCTCGGGTGATGGACATACGCAGGCCCCTATCCCAAGACCATTCTCCTGGAATCATGCGTGACCGCAGGGCTGGGTATGTTCCCACCTCCGCTGAATCCCCCATATCGCAATATGCGGATTCCTCCATGGTCCAAACCACACGACCTTAAACTGTGTTGTCTGGTCCTACCACACGACCGTAAACTGTGATCGTCTTGGCCGCCCGACGAGAAACGGCACTGCATCGTGATGTTCTCCTCAGGGGACACTCACGTTGGGCGCTGGTTAATAACCATGCCATTTATCAATGCCTTTCATGGCTTGATTATTGTGGCGACGCCAGGGATTCCTTAATCACAGGCATGTCGCTGCACAAAGAAAAACCATCCGCCTTTAAGGACAAACAAGAAATATCAAAATGCCGCTTCTTCTGGGTGAGAGGGCTAGACCCGCACCCCTCCCCGCGCTGGTGCCCGATTGTGTTGCGCCGCGCTTCAAGAACTACGTGTGGCTTGATTCTCATCCTTATGGGATACGTAGGAACGCCTGGATGTTTGAAACTTCGGGTCCAGCCCCCCCACCTCTTAAAGATTCCCCCTTCTCTTGGGAATCCGCCGCCTTCGAGTCACCCTCAAGGCGTGTCCCTCGACCCCTTGCAGTGGTCCACCGGTGTCAAGAGTACTCTGGTTTATTTCCAGGAGGGTCAGGTCCAGCTTGGTCAGGTTCCTTCCACTTTTCAGGCTTCGTGCTCCCTTACATTCGGACCCATCGCCTACGCCCTGGGTGGAGCCCCCGTGAGCGGTTCAGACACAATGCCCCAGTGCTCTCCCACCGACTCGGGCTGGTGCCCCCAAGGGCTTTGGGCAGCAAGTCGATATGAATCCTGCGCTTGAGCGGTCGATGCTCGTTTGCTGCCTCATTCCATCAACGGTTAGTGCGATATTGATGCTGCTTTTCCGCCACGGTCGGCAGTACTCCCATATCGTTACGCCGGTGCCCCCAGTCCTTGAGTGAATGGCCGCATGATTCACATTTTCCACCTCCCGTTCTGACCAGGCGAAACCTCGACACTCTTGACACTATCCCTCAGTGCATCTTCACATATCCAGGGGATAGGACCACGATGTGGCGTGCTTTGAGGTCCCTTATGGTCCGAGCTCTAAGACCTTAAACTAAGATCTCTCCCCTTATGGTCTGAGCTCTAAGACCTTAAACTAAGATCTCAACCCCTATGGTCCGAGCTCTAAGACCTTAAACTAAGATCTACCCATATGGTCCAAGCTCTACGACCTTAAACTAAGATCTCCCTAAATGGGGTTCTACGTCCTGCATGACGTTAAACTGCACTTTCAGAACTACGTGTGGCTTGATCTCCAGCCTGATGGAGTACGTAGGAACGCCCGGGCATCTCGACTCGGGTCCAGCCTCAGGGATCGCTAAGTCCCGCCCCTCCTCGTCGCCGGCCGTCTGGCCTGGCTTCTGGTAGAGTGGTGCGGTTGTGATATTCTCCCCGATTCAGCTCGGGATGCCCCATCGCAATGATGGGAAGCGACAGTTTCCTTGTCAAAGAGGTTCCGTCTGAGAATTGGGGTGATTCACGGCCAGGTTAGTGCATCCGCCTAATACGCTTTCCCCACGGTGGCGCAATTTTGAGAGCGTTGGATTCTGTCCGAACAAATCGTCACTTCGCCCCACGCTTCGCATGCCCTGTTGATTTGGATTTCCACCCTTGTGTCTGAAGGAACCCCCAAAGCGGCATTGATGATGACATGTGATCCGCCTCCTGCAATATGAATGATGACCTTCGGTCCGTCTATTGCAGTATTATGGTCGATTGATCCATTGTCCGCTTGCCGTCTTGGGCATTTCCTGGAAGGCCGACCGTCGTGGATTTCTGGATTCGGGACATGCGATTCACCCTTTCTCATTTCCCTATGTTCGGATAAAATCTTAATGCCCCTAGCATTGTCCCGCTCGTGTGTTGGAACAAGTTGGGGGGATGACACATTTATTAGGTCTGAGGTCTCCTTTCCTAGGAATGAACTCCCTCTTTTCTTTAGAAATCCAGGCCCAATTATGGATGCCTGAAGCTTGGTTAACGCTCCCGCGAGACAATGAATTGTGGTCGAGCATGTTAAGCCAAAAGATGCAGATAAATATATTGGTTCATACAAATGGATCAAAGTAGCGGAAGCAAAGTGTTCTGGGAATGGCAAAAACAAAGCCCCTAGGGATTAGCGTGATGAATGAGTCTCTCTAACGCCGCTACCCTTTGGCTGGTGGCCTCCAGAGCTGCTTCTCGCTCTCTGCGTGCCCTCTCTTCGTCAGCGGTCGCAGCACGCAGTTCGTCGATCCTGGCCTGTGCACGCTCCCGATCGACTTGGAGTGTGACCATCTGTTGGCCCGCCTCCGTCAGCTGTACCCGGGCGTCGATCAGTTGGGCCGATAGTTGCTCCACAAGCTCAGTACATGCTGCGACGAAGGCCTCCTTCTCTGCCGCCTGCCCTTCAAGGCGCCGGACTTCCTGATCTGCCACGAGGAGCGCCCGCGTGCTCTCCGACATGTCCCGACTTTGTGCGACGTCGGCACGCCGGCGGCTCTCGCGCATCTTTTCGGCCATGAAATCATGGACCGTCAGATGGAGGCGTTGAGCATCAGCTCCCCCGGCACACAGGAAGCGCAGCCAGGTTTGAAGCGATCCCATGCGCCCCAGCCACTCCGATGAGGGTCGCTTGAGGAAGCGCTGGATGCACTTCCACCCCCTGCGTCGCGTTATCCGGCTCTCCTCGACTGCCTCCGCGTCCGAGTCGTCCATCTCCTCGGGGTCGGCAGGCCGATAGGCAGGGAAGGCAGCCAGCAGGTCTGCTGCAGGGTCCGCCCCTGGGATGTCCTCATGGGGGATAGGTTCCCCAACATCTGGGCGACCTTCTTCTCTCGCCCCAGCGGCGTTGACACCCTCGTCAGCCCCCGACCTCTCTCCGATGTCAGCACCGCCGACGTCCGCAGCCCCCTGATCAGCAGTTGATGGGGCCGGCTCGGTGTGGAAAGTCTATTCCGGAGCAGGCGGCATGTCTGCCACCGGTCCACTCGTGGATAGCCCGAGTTCGACAGCCCGACGAGCCTCCAGTGTTGAGATCACTACGCAGGGCATGCCGTGGTTAGTCACGGATCGTCAATGGCAAGCACCAGCAGTAAAGTAAGGAGACTTACGGGAGTTCAGAGCGTCATCTTCCGCTGCCCCGGCCGCCGCAGGAACAGTTGCAGCAGGGGACCCTTCCGCGCTTGTCAATTCAATGATGGGTGTCTGGCCCCCGCCTTGTCCTGCTGGCGCCTCTTTTACTCCCACTGAGGACGCCTGACCAACATCCGTGCGCTCCTGATAAAGGTGGAGAAATGGGTTAGAAGCTGCATAAGAGAATGGATGAAGCAGGTTGAGTAGGGATAGAAGCGGACCTCGAGGAGCTCAGTGACATCAACATTGTCAGAGTCGGCCACCTCGCCGCTCTCCCGCGGACTCCCCTGATGGGACCTCCCCTCAGAGCCTTCATCCTCCCCCATCTCCTCCTCTTCCTCGGAGTCGTTGCTACTGTCATCTTCCTCCGGCGGCATCTGTTCTGGAGCGGGCTCTAGACCGAGCATCACCTTCACCAGAAGGGATGGCTCCGCACCCTGACCACGTTGGCTCGCGTACTCGTCCATGGCCGTCAGATACGCATACTGCCGGTTGAAGTCCACCCTGTCGGCGATCTGGAGGCGCCCGACCTCTGGAAGATGGATTCCTTCTCTCAGTATCTTTCGCCAGATGGCATCGGTCCCCAGTGACTGCCGCAGGGTCATCCAGGCCGACCACAGCGCCGGGAAGACCGCATCGTGGGAGGGTTCGAGCAGACGCCTCACCTGCTTCCCGGGCCGCTCCCCGACCGCCGCATGTGCCCTCTCTCTAGGTGCTGAAGTCGTGGCGGCAGCTTGCGATGTGCCCGCCACCGAAGTCCCTGCCCGCGCCGGCTCCGCTGCTTGGCGCGCCTCCGTTCTCCCCCGTGTGGCGGCTCCTCGCCTCCTTCCTTGACGCCCGGTCTCCGCACGGGTGACCTCGAGCCGCCGAAATGGATTGCGTAGAAGCCCCTCGGGGTACGCGATGGCCCAGTGTTCGGCGTACTCGGTTGCCAAGCCTGCGTCGACCCCGGTAGGAGGGTGAGTGATGACGTCGCCAGAGCCGAAAGCGGCGAACATCAGCCACATCTGGCGAAGGACGCCAGGGTTCGTCTCCTCCCGAACAGCAGTGAATACCCTCTTCGGCATCCGTTGAAGGCACCCGAACTGCCTGGCGAACCGGGTTGGCACGTAAGGATCGCAGATCACCTTACCGTCGATCCGAGCCACGAGCACCCCGCCCCACATGTTCAGGAAGTATTCATGCTGCTCCAGCGGACCCTGTCCATTGTCGATCATCTGGCCGACGGGAGTGGGGAACGGGCTGAAGTTGAAATTGGCATGATTTCCAATCCGAATCCTCACGCCCTCCTCATTTAGGGTCATCGGAGCGACCCCCGCAATGTTCAGCAGGGAGGGTCACAGGCCGTTGCCCGGAGGAATGATGGCGTTCGGAAACGTGTACCCACCAAGGTGAGCAGCCACCCAGCCGTGGAAGAATTGAAAGGGCCCACAGATCCTTCGTGGCGACCCCCCTCGCGAGATGCGTCCCAGGATGGCGTACAGCTTAGCCAACACCGGGACCCCGAGGTTGTATCTTTTATTGGCAGCCATGGCGCCCGCCATCGCCAGTGTCGCAGGGCGGACGCCCATCCTCGCGTCCCGCACTGGCAGAAGCCACCCACTCAGAAAGGCGGCCAGGAACGCCGCGTACCGGACATTTGGGTCCCGGTCCTCGATGACGCGGTACCCCCATGAGCGGTAGTCGCCCGTCTCCAGGACCCGCCAGTACGACCCGTTCCGGCTCCTCTGAGCCGCGGTCCGGCACCGCTTCCCCCTGCCTGGCATCTTGACCGCTGGGTCATGCTCCAAGAACTGGCCGAACCACTCCTTGTAGGCTATGTCCTTCTGGAAGTCCTTGACCCCGAGCCGCTCCGTAGCCAGGTCCAGCAGATGCCATGTCAGGATGGGAGTCCGTGACCTGTCGCCCCAGGTGTTCCTCGGAGGCAGGAACTCATCATATTGGTAACCCTCCAGCGGGATACCTCCGATGCAGTGGATGTCCCAGAGACTGATGCCGACCTCCCCATGGTGAAGATGGAAGGTGTTGGTATCCGGGGACCAGCGGGTGAACAGCTCCGGCCCGAGCTCGGACTGCTGGTAGAAGTGGAACTGCGACGTCCACACCGCCTCAAACAGGCCGATGTACCGCAGCTCCTCTGCGAAGTGATCGCAAGTGTGGCGTACCCAGAACGCCCAGGCCCATTCACTGGTGAAATTGCCCCCAGACCGCAAGTCCCAGTCCTTCAGCCAGCCCTTGGTGTCGTCAGTGACACTCTGGCGATATGTGCTCGAGTAGAGGGCTGGAGAATTCTCCGCAGTAGGCTCACCCCCGGCGATGGTTCGCGTCCTCGGGTTCAGGACATAGACGTCCAAGTGCCTGGTCTCCCTGGCAGGATGCCCATTGTTGGTGATGTTATAGCGGGGAAGCTCGTCCTCCCGAGTCACCCAGGTCCGTGGCGCATCAACCTCGAACCCTGGCACCGGAACCTCATCCAGGATGCCAAAGTTCCAGAGCGGAAGGTTGTCCGACAGCGGATATGTCTTCTGGGCCGGCGTCAGCAAGTCGAACAAGGATTGATTGTTGGAAACAATCTCCTTGGCTCCGTAAACCTCCTCGTTCGTCGCCATCTCAGCTCTGCGAGTGGCAGCATCCCCTCATTTCCTTGATTCGCGGCCATCTCAGAAGCTCCGGGAGTCGTGCGGGTTAAGGGATGAAGCGTGTGGAATCGGACGAGGCTGGTAGAGAAGTTTGAGAGTTGGCGCGCAATCCTAGTGGACGGCGCGCAATCAGGAAGTCCGTCGCGTAAAACCCCAGGTTTTCGCGCAAAAGCAGGCCAAATTCCGGACAGGTTTGCGCGACGAACGGGCGAATTCCGCGCCGGAAAGGGCAATTTCACGCACGAGAGCTTGAATGCTTATCGCGCGGAAGGCCAGTGTACGGTGCGGGGGACCCATGGCCCCTATTTATAGGCGAGGCCGGGTGTTCGTGCTGCGCGGAAAGCGCTTTGCGCGACCGAGGCAGCGAATTTCGCGCCCGACACCCCTTTTTGCGCGCCACAGTCCCGCGCCACCCAGGACTTCGGCATTCCGGCGTCACCCTCGGAACCCGATCGTTGCGACCTCTCGCCGATCAGATTCCGAGGGGGGGCTTTTGTAGACGCCAGAAAAGTCCGTTGTTCCCAAACGAAGCTCCGGATGCGGGAAGCGAGGCCATATTTGGAGTCGGAAGCATGTTTCGGAGGGCCCGAAGGCCTTGCGCGGAATTTTGGAGGCCCGCGCGCAAAGTGGATGAGCCGCGCGCAAACCTCCCGGGATGCGCGCAATGCGCTGGGCCGGCGCGCAATTTTGCGCGCCCGCGGCCCGCGCGATTCCCTTGCGCGCCGCCGGGCCCGATTCCACGCCCGCGAAGAGAATTCCGCGCCCGCGAACCGGATTCCGCGCCCGGGGTTGCCTATAAATATAAGGCGACCCCCGACGTTTTAAAGGTTGCCGGAATTCGAAAGGTCTCTCGCGCGCGCAATTCAACCCCTTCCGCGCGCAATGCCGATCTTCAGGTAACCTCTTTTCTTTCGCGCAAGAAAGCCTCGGGGTTCGCCTTCACGCGCAATCTCCCTGGCTCCTTTCCTTTGAATAAACATTCACCTAAGGGGCTTCGCGCGCAAAAGAAGTTTCTTGCGTGCAATTGCCCCCCGGGTGCGCGCAATCCAGCCCGATTGCGCGCACCCCCCCTTTTCAAGTGGCCATTCATTAAAGAATGAGCCGTTGCCCCCGCGCGCTATCCGAAGCCCGGTGCGCGCAACCCCTATCATTCGCGCGCAAAGCGCTGGCTTAATTACGCGCCAGCCCACCCATTTGCGCGCCGACCCGCGGTATTGCGCGCCAAGCTCCACTTTTGCGCGCAATCCGCCAGTGTCGCCCCCTTTGACCCCCTGAGGGTATCCGGCTACGTGGCGCCCGATGATCCTCATCGCAGGTGCCCGTACCATATGTTGTCTTCCCGCGCAGCCCTCCAGGCTCGCACGAAGTGACACGGACCCATCGACGGCAAATCATTCGTCCCGCACGACGTTAAACTGCATTCGTCCAAGCTACAAGACGTTAAACTGTTCAGCATACGTCCGAGCTACAAGACGGTAAACTGTACAGCATTCGTCCTGCATGACGTTAAACTGCACCACGTCCAAGTTGCATGACGCTAAACTGCCTAGCCCCCAACGTCCGCGCTGCAAGACGTTAAACTGCCAAGCATCTTCATCCTCAACACACGACGTTAAAATATACTTCGTCCGGCAAGACGTTAAACCGTCCGCTTCGTCCTCAACACACGACGTTAAACTGTACTTCGTCCGGCAAGACGTTAAACCGTCCGCTTCGTCCTCAACACACGACGTTAAACTGTACTTCGTCCGGCAAGACGTTAAACCGTCCGCATCACCCGATCCCGTGCCTCGCACGCAGGGTCCCCCCCCGGTTTGGATGTGGCCCCCACCCGCTCGTCTCTGCAGGGATGTCGGGATTGCCCCTCTTTAGGGACGATTTAATTGGAGCGGCCATTCCCCACGGGGGTAGGGTATTACAAACCCCTAGTTTCTTGTGGGGGGCTGCACATGTGTATCTCCATTGTGCTTCCCCACTGCCGAAACCAGTAGAGGGTGTGAATGGGATCGAGGTGTCTCCTACTTTCGGCCCAAGTCCCTCTCCAACTGAGTTTTGCCGCATCCGGGCTCCCTCAGTGCGTAAGTCCTGACAGAATGAACTACGTGGACTTTGATCCCTGTCTCCTAAACAGGGTACGTAGGAAGCCTCTCTGAGGTTCAAGCCCACCACCTGGTCGTCCCGGTCGTATTCACGTCGGTTCGTCCATCAGTGGACCCCTCCCGGGTTCACACTTGCGTCGATTCACCTATGAATCCGCCCTGTGGGAGACTGCACGTGTGTATCTCCATTGTGCTTCCCCACTGCCCCTTTTTCTATTTTCGTCCAGCATGACGTTAAACTGTGATCCACCCGGCCGTTCCATCCCCCTCTGTGCGAGGTGGATCGGTTCAATCCTCCGCCCGGCGGCCTCGACCTCTTCGTGAGTCGGCTTGCCATCGTCCATCATGACGTTAAACTGTATATTCGAACTACGCTGACTTTGATCCGTGCTAACGTGAGGTACGTAGGAAGCCCCTACGGGGTCCAAGCTCTTCACTCCATCATCCACCCTGATCCTTACCCGGGCCGCCACATCCCGGTGGGGTCATGCCACTTCACTCCACTCCACTTCACTCGGGAACCCGCCCATGTGCTGGCCCCAGCGTCCGAGGTTCCCCGCAAGGGGTTCTGTCATCTGATCCACTCATTGTGTTGATCAGTCCGATGCCGTCCCCGCTGGACGTTAAACTCGCGGCATACCCCGTGTTAAACATGGGAAGCTGAGGAAAACCTCAGGTGACGCAGTTCCCCGCACCCAGTGCGGGATGTCTCAGGCCATCATGCCTTCGAGAAGCCCTATTAGGGACGGAAGACAGATATGCAGAGCCGTAGTGTTAAGACACGCCCCCAACACCCAGAGCCACCCGGTCTCCTCACCGCAGGTTGCTGCCCCGACCAGACTCCTTGGAGCGTCCGGGCGGAAGCAGCGTAATTAACCGGTGTCCATGAAGATATGGCGCCGGGAACGAGATTCACGAGCATGTCTTAAATCTATGAGGGAGACCCGGATTAGGCGACGAGTTCCGAGGAGACGTCCAAGGAAGGAGGAGCCGACATCCCATCATCCTGGTTTCGATCAAGGAGCAGACGCCCCTGAATAAGGGACGGATGCCGCCCGCCTTTGGAAAGCGGGACTGCGGGACCACAAGCCGCGCGCGCCCATCCCCTCGGGTCGACGGGTGCACGCGCGAACGCGTCCTGGCAGAACAGCGCCGGAACAGAAACCCGACGCACATCCGCACCGAAACAAAAATGTTCAATTAATTTTAAGCACTACTGGGCAAATACTATAAGAATAACCAAGGAAAGCGTCAAAAGCATGGATCAGCCAAAACACTCACACCCGGTCCTGTCAACAGAGGATCTCTCCCCAATTTGTGATATCAACAAGTAACCACTCGGATTTAAAACTCACAACCACCGAATCCATACCAACAGGAGATCCCATCCCCCAAATTCACACAACCACCGAGAGTATAAAAGAACAGGGGATCCCATCCCCTCCCACATTTCTAGCAATCGGCCCGAAAGGAAAACAACCAACTACCACTACCAACACAAGTCAGGGATTTTCATATTTAAACGACTTAACACACTCCATGATTTCAAATTCCGTGTGTTCTAACCGGGAGTTATCACAGAAGGGTTGATCCTGGTGATTTCAATTATTCATCCGGATATACGTGATTAACCAATTTCATAGCAGGAGTTCACAATTTCAGCAACCTATTTAAAACATCACGAGGGGATTCATCAGCGCACATACAACGACCACCAACGGCCTCAATTTTCAGAAAACATAAACGAGCACAACAAAAAAAAAGATGATCACAAGATAAAGCATAAAAAACGATCACAACCCCTTCCCATTCTTTCTTTAGAACTTCGTTTATTATCTTTATTAAGGTTCGGTTCAACCAATTCCATAGGAACAAAAATAACGACCACCCCGCATGATACACAAAAGTGAGAGACGAGAGAAATTCCCTACTTGTTGATAGATAATCGACGTTTAGGCCGGGGTGTGGAACTTTACGGATAACAATGCGGCGGTCCCGATGCACTAGAAGAGCCACGATCGAAGAAGGGGGAAACCGCGGCCTAACCCTTAATTTATAAGTGCCGGGGACAGTTGAGGTGAAATCGTGAAACCGCGTAAGACGTGGAAGTCGTGGGTTGACCACGCAGCTTGACTCATCATTAAAGGTGTTGAGTGGTTTAAACTGACTCATGAGTCGATTCAGTATCTAATTAAAACTTTTGTGCGCGTTACTGGAACAACTTGGCAAGGCCGGGTGACGTCGGCCGGTTCCGCCGATCGGTCTCACCGATCCGCCTCACCGATCGGTCTCACCGATCGGTCTCACCGATCCGCCTCACCAATCCGCCTCACCAATCGGTCTCACCGATCGGTCTCACCGATCTGCCTCACCGATCGGCCTCACCGATCGGCCTCACCGATCGGTCTCACCGATCGGTCTCACAGATCGGCACCCCTTAAGGATCCGGATTTTGGCAAAGGGACCAAGGGGGGTCTGGGTCATCACAAGTATTAACTAAATTTTTATTTTTATAACATTATTATTAATCTTACACATTTTCTAGAACATGGTATAAGAACAAAATAATAGTTTTGGGTAAAATAAGTATTTTTAAAAAAATGCAGTTTTGTCCCCTTTTAATGGTGCACCCACTTTAAATATTATTTTTGACATGTTTATAAGTAAAATTTTACAAAATAACATTATTCATTAGAATCATGTTATAACATTTTACCTTGGATAAATGTTTCATATTATTCTGATAACTTTCATATTTTAATGAATAGTAAAAACACGCTATATTTTAATTAAAAACAACTTTTTTCATCATAATAACATATGTGATTAAATTATAATATTGAATGGTTTAAAGTATAAATAGAATATATTTTTACCATTTAATATAATTTATGTCATTAGCATTGATTTTACCTTGATTCGACGGTTAAATCAATTCAATATTTTGTAATTTTTTATAGAAAAACCGGTTTTCTTTCGACAACGGGATAAATTTTAATTTTATTTCTGCAAATTTTGTGTATTGAATTTGGAAAAATGGATTCCATATTTGGAATCAGTGGGTCCAAATTATGTTAAAAAGATACTTTTTATTTTTGGGAATTATGAATAGTAACTACGATAAATTATATTTACCATAGTTAAAGGTTAATCGGGTAATTAAGGGTAAATATAAGATTATAAAATTACCCTAACACCTGCCAAAATTCTATTGGATGGCTAAAAGTAGACCAATATCACCTAAGGGTCGGATTATATTCATTTTATGGACTTTTTAGAATAATAATACTTTAATTATTATTAAAACCAATGAATGTGACAACATGTCACTCTCTTAAATCTTATAAGTATATTAATTTTAATTTAGTGATAAAATTCATGAAACTTAGAACATGAATATTATACAGAAATATAATAAAATTTTATAATTCATATGAATTTATTTATAATTTTTAGGGATTAAATAATTATCATAAATTATGACACAATTGTGATGCAGAAATTGTTTATCTAGTGAAAAATCAAGAATATAGTTTTTATTAAACTAAAAGTGACCATAAAAAGCACAAAACCGTGACCAGAACTTATTAGTTATGTAAATATAAACCATAATCATCCAATATTCTAATATTTGACCATTTGGAGCCTTATAAAAGCGATTATGACACTTATATTATTTTATTTTAAATGATGCCACAGTTCTCACCTTCATAATTTAATAAATATAACAATTTAAATATAGTTATTTTAAGATGATAAATTCAAGTAAAAGTATTATTGTTAAAGGTAATATATTCATCTTCATCATAGGATTTTATTTTTAATTTTTATGAAATAAATATTTATAATAAATAATTATTCAAAAATGATGTAGTAATTATTTTATTAAGAGTTAAGCCAAATAAATGGATTTAAAAATAATAAAATAAATATTATATGAACTATTTAATGTTCTCCACTAATTTTATAGATACAAATGACCATTTATTAATATATTAATTCTTTTATTTCGAACATATCTTCTGTATATATTGTATTTAAATTCAAATAAATGAATAGTGTCAAAATTGACGCTATTGTTAATTTATAAAAATAACATATTATAAAATTGTATAAAAATCACAAAAAAATTTAAAAATTATAAATTTAAATTCAAATTTTCTATAATTTTATAAAGTAACCAATTATGGACAATTAACAACAATAAGTAATTACGTTTTATAATTTAAAATTAATAATGTTATTACCACAAATAAAATTAAATTGATTAAATAAGGATAAATCAAGTGGATAATGTTTAAAATAATTTCCTAACATGTAAAAATTTTATAGGTTGATTAGATAACAACCCTATCTCATCTAATATTATAATATGAGTCATTTTTTTGAGGTTTTTAAGTGGGGGTAGATTTATTATAAATTAATATTTTTTAGATTTTCATAGGTCCTCTCTCCTCTCTTATAAAAGGGCACCTCCCCCTCTCATCTTTACACAACATTGAGCCATAAAGCTCGGCCAAACCCTGACCATTTCACTTATCCACTTCCCTAGAAACATCCTAGAGGTTCCAGTCTTCTTCAAAGACCAATGTTAGTTCCCTAAGAGGAGGTTTCAAAAATGCATGTCGAAAGAAGAAGTAATATCCATTACCGATTCTTTCGAATTTATTAGTTGTTCCATTATGAAGTAATAACATCAGTATCACTCATATACAGATATTTTATTATAAGTATGAGACAACCCTATTTCACCATCTATCTATCCTAAGGAAAACTAAATCACCACGCGTGCGTACGTACGGAATACCGTCTCCACACCGTGGTATAATCTATTTTCTGCCATCACCTTACTTGGATGGGTATAATGGTGTAAATAATGACTATATATGATTATTTTAAAGTGATATTGATTCTAAAATAGTATACATACAATCAAATACAATTCCACGGTCATGGGAATGATATCATCGCTTGTGCCTACGTACAGACTACCGTCTCCACGAATGCGATGAGATTCATTTTCCATGATTAACCATTCAAGAATGATTATAAAGTATATATAACGAATAATAATGATATATATGGAATAATAATGCTACTGGATTTATGTATATATATATATATATGTCATCTATTTAATTTCATTCAATTCAATAAGGAAACTAAATCAACTTTCATTCGTACGTACGGCCTACCGTCTCCATGAACGGTGTATTTTATTCCTTTTATCGATCTATAATATATATTTATATGCTGAATATATAATATATATAAATCATTTTTTACATTCTGGAATTATGTAAATCAGGATATAAGTAATAATATCAAGAACGACAAGTCGAAACATATACGATTAATGAAATGATTTTACCTAAAACGGTGCTTTTACATGGAATTTACAAAATAACGGGTAATATAAAGTCATAAGTGAAACATAAATGATATAATAACAATGAATATTATTATTTAATGAGTCAATGAAATTATTTAAATCATTATACAAGAGGTTCGGATATGTACGAAGAATATCGTACCTAAGGTAAGGGATAAATTTTCAATCTCATTTTTATCTGAGTATTTACTAGGGTTATATTTTTCATCCATGATCATAAAATGATTTCCATAAAGCATTTAATATTATTCCATGTATGTTTAATGTAAATTTTACCCCTCTTTGACTTTTACTTTGTGTTATGGAAGGAATCCTTCTTTTGTTTACCATACGTGGTACTTTTTGACTTTTCCGACAAAAGTATGAGGAGAATGTTTATTTAACTTATACGGCATGAACAGATTTTGACGATTTCATTACTCCTTATTTTCATGAAGCTTCCTCTAAAATATTTCATGATTATTTTCAACAAAATCATTTTCTTTTAAAATTGAATAAGAATCTAAGAAAAGAAAATTATTTTACAGAAGAAAGGATATTTTCCTCAAGAATTTATTTCAAGTGTTTTATCAAAACCATTTCCCATCTAAGATGACATTATTTCATATGTGTATGTTTCAAGTATAATGTCTCTCTGACATACATGGTTTCACTTTTATTATGATGAAACTTACATTTGTTTTATATAGATTATGTGATGATTGGATGATGTTTATGAAACCCATTTTATTTTTTGGGTTATGATGAATGTTTTAAGTATATTTTGTAGCTCAAGTAAGAATGATTTCATTATGAGATGGGTGGGACCTATATCTCCGACTAATTACTTGGGTAAATATTTATATCTCATGAGATAGACATGGCTGGAACGGTATGTTAATCCGGTTCAGTGTTACAGGACTAAAATGAGGAGTGAACTCGATTCAGAAAGGGACTTTGTCCACTAAGATGGTCTTGGAAGCAATGCCTTGGCTACTATAGAAATCATAACATGTGCTGAATGGATACCAAAATTAAATTTTTTATTACCGTTATATTTTTTCATGGTTTATGTTCCATTATGATATATTCCTTATGTACTTCCACTATTTATGTCTTTGCTCAATATTTTGATGTTTAAATTTCATGTTCAAGTTTTTGCCTCCAAATGTTTACGGATTGTTTTATGTTATATATGTTTTCCCTTACTGAGCATTTGATCTCACCCTTTTTATGTTTTATTTTCCCCAGGAAATAAATAAAGGTTTTAGGTAAGGAAACAAAAAGGGGAAGATCGTTATGGGAGTTGTTGAAGATATTTCAACATGATTAGAAGTTTATATTCCAAGTTTCCAAAGGCACTAAACTATTACGATCCTTGTGTATCTGTTTTTGTTATATATTAAGTATTCTGAAAAATTAATTTAATGTCCATGTACGTCATGAATTGGATCTCTACATTGTAAATTAGGTTTTTTTGTATTTTCTTTGGTGTTTTTGGGTTTATTGTTATTTTTAGGGTCATATAGGGTTTTATTGGTTTAGGTACCATTATAATTATAGGGGTTTTTAGAGTATTATTTGGAATTTTAGTGGTTTTGTTGGTTTTTTATAATCTTTTATGTTTTATTGGGTTTTAGGTTTTTTTTAGGTATTATAGAGGTCTTAGTGGTTTTAGCGATTTAGGGTTTTTGTGGGGATTTTGGTATTTTATGGTTTTCAGGTGTTTTGGGATAACTATTTATTTTATGGTATTTTAATATTTTTTGGGAATATCTGGGGTTTGTGGGTTTTAATGCTTCTTAACATTTTATGATTTTAGGGTTTTTTTGTTAATTTATGGTTTTTGGGAATTCGTGGCTATTCTATGGTCTTTGGGGGGTGGGGGTTAGGGGTTTTATGTGGTTTTAT
Organism: Viscum album; assembly: GCA_963277665.1. Taxonomy (NCBI): domain Eukaryota; kingdom Viridiplantae; phylum Streptophyta; class Magnoliopsida; order Santalales; family Viscaceae; genus Viscum; species Viscum album. Next base: position 1,692,469,755 of record OY728120.1, read on the forward strand.
GGTTTATAGTGTCTTTTAGGATTTCTATGGTTTTAGGGTTTTTTATATTTTTTAGTCTTTTAGGGTTATTTTTTTATGTATTTTTAGGGTCCTTTTTAGTTTTTGGGTTTTTAGTTCATTTAGGGTTGTTACGGTCTTTTTTGGTTATTGTGTGTTTTTATGGTTTTACAGGTGTTTACATTCTATTATGGGGTTTTAGGGGTTTTAGTATTTTGAGGATACATTAAGGATTTTACTGTCTATCATTCCCTTTTAGGTGTTTCATTTTTCTTTATTGTCTTTCAGTTCTTTAGGGATTTTACACTATTTTTTGGGTTTTATGGAAGTTTTTGGCTTTTTAGGTTTTTAGTATTTTTATAGGTATTTAGGTTTGAAACAATTTTTTATGACTTAATGGTTTATTAGGTGTGTTTAGGGTTTCTAGTGGTTTTAATATTTTTAGGGGGTTTTAGGGGTTTTAGGGTTTTTAGTGACTTTGTGGGTTTTTAGGGGTTTGGTGTTTTCAGTGCTATTATTATTTTTAAATATTTTTAGTTTTATTTTCAAGGTTAAAAGGGTCATTATTTTTTATTTTTTGATTTTTATGGGTTTTAGAGGGTTTTAGTTTTTTTACGGTTTTTTGGGATTTTGGGATTTATTGGGATCTTAATCTATTCATACGATTTTTATGTTTTTTGAGTTTTTTTCTCTTGTTTTGATTTTTAGGTATTTTTGGGGTTTTATAATTTTAATACTATTTTAAGTATTTTATTGGTATTTCTGGATTTTAGTGTTTTCTATGATTTTTTTTTGGTTTTCTAGAGTATTTATAGTTTTTTGGTGTTTACTAATTTAGTAGTTTTTATGGTATTATGGTTTTTGTTTTTTTGGGGTATTAAGGTATTTTAGAGGGTTTTATGGTTTCCTATGGTTCAGAATGTTTTTAAGGGTTTTATGGTTCTTAGTTTTTTTAGGTTTTTAGGGATTTTTGGTGGATTAGGTTCTTTTTGTTATTTTATAACGTTTTAGGTTCATTTATTGTTTAAACGGTTTCTAGCGTAATTTTTTGTTCTTTATGGTTTAGGTTCTTTTATGGGGTTTTGTGTTTTTAGGGTTTTTGGGGTGTTTTATGGTTTCTAGAATTTTTAGGGAATTTTTGGTTCTTTGGGGTTGTATTGGATTTTCATGTGTTTTCATGGTTTTTATGTCGTTTTGGGGGTTTTTTAGTATTTTAGGTGGTTTAGGATATTTTTTATGGATATCATAGGATATTCCTGGGTATTCATGGTTTTAGGATTTTTTAGGTTTTTTAGTTTTTTCAATTTCAAGTGGGTTTTAGGGGTTTTAGGGTAATTAATTATTTAATGGGTTTTAGGAGGTTATAAGGATGTTGGGTTTATTTTATTTTATATATTTTTTTATTATTTTTTAAAATTTTTTTCTTTTTATATTTTTTAACGGTTTTAAATGTTTTTATGGATTTAAGGGGTTTTCTTATTTTTTGGGATTTTTGTGTTTTAGAATTTTTTTGCGGTTTTACGAGTTTCGCTGTGTTTTTCCGGTTTTTAGGTTTTTTTTAGCTATTTTAGTGTTCAGGGGTATTTTTTTAGTATTATGGGTTGTATGTTTTTGTTAAGATTTTTTTGGAATATTCGTGTTTCTTATGGTTTTCATGGTTTTCTATGAGACCTAATTGTTTTAATCTTTTAACTATTTTTAGTGTTTTAGGGTCTCTTTGGATTTTTTTTGAATTTTTATTGTTTTCAATGTTTTTAGAATTTTATATGTTTATTATTTATTTATTTTAGTGGTTTATGTGTTTTTATGGTATATAGGGGTTTTTGAGTATTATATGCTTTCAAAGGATTTAAGGGTCATTTAATTTTTAAGGGATTTAGGATTTTTTATGGTTTTACAGTTTTTAAAGACATATTGGGTTTTTACTATTTTTAGTGTTTTTTAAATTTTTATGTTTTTTTAAATTTTTTTATATTTTGAATTAGTTTTCGGGGGTTTTATTGTTAATTATGTTTTTAGGTTTCTCTTAGGGTTTTTTAGTGGTTTTAGGGGTTTTCATTGTTTCAGGGATTTTTTAGTGTTTTAGATATTATTACACTTTTAAAGGGGTTTTTGGTTTTTTGGGCATTTAGGGGTTTTAGGGGATTTAGGAATTTTCTAGGGGATTCTCTAGTATTTAGAGTTTTTCTGGTTTTTATGGAATTTTTGGGTGATTTTATTTTATTTTCTATTATAAGGTATCTTTCGTGTTTTTTGACGTTTTTGGTTTTAAGGGTTTTTGGGTTATTAGGGATCTTATGGATTTTGGTGGTTTTCATGGAATTTAATGGAATTTTAGGGGTTCAGGGGGGTTTTTTTGGTTCTTTAGGGGTTTAAGGTGTTTTATAATTTTTAATATATTTTGGGGTTTTAGGGTTTTTAGGTTTTAATGGGTTTTTTTAGATTTTATTGTTTTTAGGGAGTTTAATGTTTTTTCTGATGTTTTAGTGTTTTTATAAGGATTTAGGATTTTTTATTTTTTATTTTTTATTTTTTCTAGGGGTTTGAAGTGTTTTAAATGTATTTAGGAGTGTTTTGGTGTTTTATGGGTTTTAGGATCATTTATGGTTTTTAGTTTTTTTATATTTCTTTTGGGGTATTAAGCGTTTTAGGGTCTTTATGGGTTTGTTGGGTTTTTGGGGGTTTTTTGTGTTTGAAGATGTTTATGTTTTTCTTTTTTAAAGTTATTATGGTTTTTAGAATCTTTTATAGTATTTTGGGGTTTTATGGGGTTTTAGGTTTCTTTTTGATTTACGGGTTTTATGGTTATTAGGGGGTTTTATTGTTTATCGGGTTTTAGTTTTTTAGGGGTTTATGGTTTTATATGTATTTTTTTTATTTTTGGGTATTTTAGGTTTGTTAGAGGATTTATAGAGTTTTTAGAGGTTTTGTTTTTGTTTTTATTGTTTTTAGGGGGTAGAGGTTTTGGGGGGGGGGGGGTTCAGTTTTTGGGATTTTTGGGGTTTTATTGAATTTTATATCTTTTTGGTATTTAGGTATTTAAGTTTTTTATAATTTTTATTTTTTATTATGGCTTTTGGGTTTTTTTGGGTTTTTTCTGTATTTTTTTTGGTTTTTTATGGTTTTTATTTATTTAGTATCTTTTATGGTTTTTAATTTTCATTTATCTTTTTGTGGGGTTTTGGATTATTCATTGTTTTTGTGTGTTTTTAGGGTGTTTTTAGGGTGTTTAGGGTTTATTAGTATGTAGTGTTTTTAGGAGAATTAAGTTATTTTATTCGTTTTGGGTTTTATGATATTTTAATATCATTTAGTGTTTTATGGGTGTTCTCAATCCTGTAGTGTCTTTTTATGTTTTTATTGGTTTGAATTACATTTGGGGGGTTTTTGGGTATTTATGTTCTTATAGAGTTTTTGACAGATTTTTCAGGGGGGTGTTGGATATTTTAGGGTTTTTATATTTGTTTATTTTTAGAATTTTTTATTTGTTATATGGTTTTACAGACATTATAATGGTTTTAGGGTCTTTTAGGGTTTGAAAGAACTTTTCATGTGTCGTGATTTTATGGTCATTAAGGGGTTTTTAGGGTCTTTTGAGTTTAATCTGTTTTCTGGGGTCTTTATAATTTTTAGTTCTTTTAGGCTCCTTTATGGGTTTTAGGGTTTTTAGAGTCCTTTATTTTTTTTCAGTGTTTTATGTTTTCTGTACGGATTTTGGGGAATTTTACGATCTTAGGTTTTTTTAGTATTTTAGTGTATTTATTATTTTAATATATTTATTTTCTTTTATATATGTATACATTTTTTTGGGATTTATAATATCTTTTATTATTATTAGTTTTTAGGGTTTTTAGGGTTTGCAGGTAATTTTGGTTTTTGGGGTTTTTATGGTTTTTAGGGATTTTAGTGGTTTTTAAAATATTTCATTTTTATTATGCTTTTTAGGGATTTTAGGGGTTTTTGAGTTTTTATGGTTTTTATGATTTTTAGGGTTTTTAGGGTTTTATGTCATATAAGAACTTTTGGTTTCTTTTGGTTCCATTAATCTTTTTTATAAATTTTTTGTTTCCGGGTAATTTTATGTTTTAAGGGGTTATTGGGTTTTAATGGGGGTTAGGGTCGGGTTAGGGTATTTAGCGGTTTTGGTTGTTTATATGTTTTTATGGGGTTTTATATTTTTAGGTTTTAAGGGGTTTTCGGTTTTTGTGGTTTTATGGTATTTTAGGGGTTTTAGATCAATTTAGTATCTTTTCGGTGTTTTTTTGGGTTTCAACTGTTTTTTATGGTTTTTAGTATTGATGGGGGGTTCTAGGAGTTTTTGAATGGTTATAACCATATTATTGGGCTACAATGTTTTTAGGGGTTGTTAGTCTCATTTAATTATTTTATTTATTTTAGTATTTTTCTAGTTTTATAATTTTTTTGGAGTATTTAAGGGTTTTAGAGATTTTCAGGATTTGAGGTTTATTAATTTTTTTTGGGGTTTTGGGTTTTTTTCAATTATTAGGGTTTTTAGGGTTGTTAAGTTTGTTATAGTGTTTTGTGGTTTTTATGGATTTTAAAGCATTTTATGGATTTTTTAGTGTGGTTATGAGTTATTTGGATTTTTAGGGATTTTCTTAGGGATTTTATTATTTTAGTTCATTTAAGGGAATTTTAGATTAATTCATTGATTTTAGGTGTTTTTAGGCGTGTTATGATCATGTGGGGATTTTATGGGTTTTATGGTTTTTTATGGCTTTAGGGGATTTTGTTTTTTAAAGATTTTTTGGGGGTTTTCAATTATTTTTTGGATATTTTGGGTTTTTATAGGATTTAGTGGGTTTTAGTTTTTTTATCCTTTTAAGGGATTTTCAAGGTTTATTGGGTAGGTATGGTTTTTTAGGTTTTTAGGGGTTTTAAGGTTTTTTTGTTTTTATTGGTTAATGGTTTTTATGAGTTTTTAGGGGGTTTAAATATGTTTTTGGGTTTTTTGGGTTGTTATAGTTTTATAGGTTATAAGGTTTTTAGGGATTTTGATGGTGTTTTTGTGTTTTCCATATATTTTTATCTCTTTATAGGTCTGAAGGGTTTTTAGGGGTTTTAGGGATTTTTTGGTTTTTTGGGATTTTAGTGTTTTAAGGATTTTAGAAGTGCTTATGGGTGTTATGAATTATTTTATCATTTTTATAAATTTAAGAGTAGTTTTAGGGGTTTTGGCATCCTTTATATTTATTTGGGATTATCAGTGACTTTATGGTTTCTAGGATCTTTTAGGGTATTTTAATGTTTTAGGGTCTTATAGAGGGTTTTATGGTCTTTATGGGTTTTCATTATTACATTTGTTTTTATAATTTTTGGTGTTTTATTGTTTTTAGGGTTTTTTAGTGGTTTTTAAATTTTTGGGTTTTTAGGGTTTCTTAGGATTGTAGGGTTTTAAGGGGTTCTGAGGGGTTTTATTGATTCGATTATGGTTTTAAGGGTTTTAGAGGGTTCAAGGTTCATTTTGTAATTTTTAATGGGTTCATGATATTTTGGGTCATTAGAGGTTTTTGGGGATTTATGGGTTTTTATGGGTTTTTCATTCTTTTAGTGTTTTGTAGGGTTTTCAAGGGTTTTATAGTTTCTTATGATTTTAAGGTGTTTTGATTGGTTATACGTTTTTTTGTTTTTTATAGGGTTTCAAGGATTATAAATATTTATAGGGTATTAGGGGTTTTAGTTTTTTTAAATTTGTTTTAGGGTTTTAGTGTTTTAAGTGGTTTTAGGGTTCTATGGTTTTTAAGATATTTTATGGGGGGTTATAGGTTTTGCAAGGGGTTTTAGGGACTTTTGGTTGTTTAGGGTTTTTATGGGGGGTTAGGGGATTTATGGCTTATAGGGAGAATAATATTGTTTTAGGGGTTTTTGGATGTTATGAGTTCTTTAATGTTCTTTTATATTTTTTGGGGTTAAGGATGTTTTTTGGGATTTAATAAGTTTATAGTTTATATTTGGTGGTTTTGGGGGGTTTTTATGAATTATTTTGATTTTAGGGGTTTTAAGGGGGTTGTAGGGTTTGTATGATTCTTTTGTGTGTTTTCATGGTTGTTTGGGAATCTCGATTTTTTATATATTTTTAGATCATTTATTGTTTTCGGGGGCTTTTATGTTTTAAGGGTTTTATGTTTGATAGGTTTTTGAATGGGGTTTTAGAGGCTACAGGTTTTTTCAAGGTTTTAAATGGCCTTAGTTTTTTGGGGTTTTAAGTGTTTTAGTGTTTTTATGGGTTTTTAAGTGTTTTAGTAATTTTTTTGTGTTTTATGAGTTTTTATAGAATTTAAGGGGTTTTAGTGTTTTTTTTTCCAGTTTTATGGTATTTTAGTATTTTTATTCGGGGCATTAGGGTTGAAGAGGGTTTTTGTGGGTCCTTCAAGTTTTTAGGGTAATGTTTGGAGTTTTGGGGTTTTTAAGGTATTTAGTGCATCAAGGTCTATGTTGATGTTTTTTTGGTATTTTTAGGTATCTAGCGGTTTTATGTTGGGGTTATTTTTATATTGTTTTTTGGGTGTTGAGGTTTTTTAGGATTTGGGGGGGTTTTAGAGATCTCTAGGAATTTTTTGTAATTTTAATTTATTTGTATGGTTCTTAAGGATTTTTTGGGATTTAATGGTTTTTTTTGTTGCAACTTTTTTAATGTTTTTTTTGGGTTTTAGGGGTTTCATTAGATTTTAGTGCACTTATGGATTTTTAGAGATTTATGGGTATTCATAAATTTAGCAGGTTTTAGGAGATTCAAAGGTTATTTTGTTTTATTATGTTTTTTATGTTTTAGAAGTCTTTTGGAATGTTCTATGGTTTCTATGGTTTGTATAGTTGGTTGTGGTTTATTGTATATTTAGATACATTTATGGTGTTTTTGGATCTTTTAGTATTTTATGGGTATTTTGGATTCTATGGGATTTTTAATGTTTCTAGGGATTTTAGTGTTCCATAGGAGTTTTATTTTTAGTTTAGGATTTTAGTGGTTCAAGGGATTTTAATTGTTTATAGTGTTTTGGATTTTTTTATTTTATTTTTTATGAATTTTAGGATTATATTATTGTTTTTTAGGGTTTTAGGGTTTTTGTACTATATTAGGGGTACTGGGGTCTTTATGGTCCTTTAAAGTTTTATGATATTTAGGTTTTTTATGTTTAAGGGGTTTTATTATTAATTATGATATTATATGTTGTTAAGGTGTTATTGGGTTGATTTCTCGGTATTGGGGGTTTCAGATTCAATGCAGGGTTTTAAGGTTTTCCACTATTTTTAATGATTTTATGGGTTTCTGCTGTTTTATGGATCATTAGGTTATTTAGGGGGACTTTCAGAGGTTTTAGGGATGGTAGGGATTTTAATGGATTGAAGATTACTTTAGGTTTTTAGAGATTTTTAAGGATTTTGTTTTTATTTTACAGTTTCTGTGGTTATTAATTATTTTTTGGAGTTCAGTAGGATTTATGGTCTTTTAGGGTGTTTTAGGGTTTTTTTTGATTTAAAGGGTTTTTAGCGGTTTTAGGGTCTTTAAGGGTTTTGTATTTTATGAAATTTTTACGGTCTATTAGGGTGTTTTGTGTGTTTGAGTGTTTTTTGGAGTTTAATGGTTTTTAGGGTTCTAGGGCCTTTAAGTGATTTTAGGGAATTAATGTTTATTATTTTTTAGGGTATTTTTTGTATTTTTTGAGTTAACAGAGGATAAGGGGTATTAGTGGTTTTTATGGGTTTTTTTTCATTTAGGTGTTTATTAGGGATTTATGATTTTTATCCTTTTTATAGGACTGTATGGTGTTTAGGGTTTGCATCATTTAGGGGGTTCTTTTTTTAGTTATTTATATATATATTTTTGTTTTTTAGGATTTTTAGTGTTTTAGGGTTTATTATTACATTTATGTTGTTAGGGGATTGTAGGGATTTCTATTGTTTATTAGTGTTTATAGGGGTTTGAAGTGTTTTTATATTTTAAAGTGGGTTTTTAGGATTTCTATGGTTTATATGGGGTTTTAAGTTTTATCAATGGATTTAAATTCTTTTTATGAGTTTTCAGTGTTTTTTGGGTTTTTAGAAAACTTTATTAATTTTAGGGATTTAAGGTATTTTTTATTTTTCTTTTGGGGGATTAATCGTTTTAGAGATAATTTATGTGTTTTTAAATATTTTTAGGGTTTTAGGCTTTTTATGGGTTTGGTGGGTTTTTTGGAGTGATTGGTGTTTGAAGAATTACTGTGATATTTTATAGTATTAAGGATTTTTGAGTTATTATGGATTTATAGTGCCCTTATGGTTTTTACCAGGTTTTTATGTATTCTATGGTTATTTAGTGAGTTAATGATTTTCTATTTCTTTTTAGGGTTTTAAGGGGGTTCATGGTCAATTTAGTATTTAATGGTTTTAGGGACACTTTGGGGCTTTAGGATTAATAGATACTAGTAGTGTTATAGTGTATTTTAAGGACTTTTAAGGTTTTTGTGGTATTTTAATGTTTTTAGGGGTTTTTAGGGTTTTCTAAGGTTTTTAGGTCATTTAGGGTTTTTATGATTTTTAGACATTTTTTTGGTTTTAACAAATTTTAGGGGTTTGTAGGATTTTTTATGGGTTTTTAGGGTTGATGAGGGTTTAATGTTATTTTAATGTTTATTTAATTTTCATTAAGGTATTTGAGGTTATTTTTTCTAGTTTTTAGTGTTTTTTGGTTTTTTGGGTATTACGTCGTTTCTTGCGTTTTCTAAAATTTTATGGGATTTGAATACTATTGTCTGGTTTTATAGGGATTTTAATTGTTGTTATGGTCATTTAGGGGTCTAAAGGAATTTTTTATGATTTTTTAGGGTTTTATGGTCTTTCATGTTCATTAGCGGTTTTAGAGATTTTAGGGTTTTAAGGGTTTACAGATATTAGGGGGTTTTATGTTTTAACTATTTATATCAATTTTGGGGTTTCATGGTTTTTTTAGTATTTTAGGGGTTTCACGACATCTAAGGATATTTTTTTAGGTTTTTAGAAATTTATATTGTCTTTTATGTGTTTTAAGGGTTTATGGTATTTTACGGTTTTAATGTGTTGTTAGGGCCTTCTAGAGGTTTTGGATGTTTTTATGTGTTTTCTTCTCTTTTTATGTTTTAAAAGGGGTTCTAGTGGTTTTAGTTGTTTTTTGGTTTTTTGGTTTTTAGCAGTTTTCATATTGATTGGAATATATCGGGATTTTTTTTGGATTTTCGAGATTTTAATGTTTTATTATTGTTTCCTGTGGTTTTAGTAGTTTTAGGGATTTTTAGGGGTTTAGGGGTTTTTTGTTGTCCTTATGTTTGTAATGGTTTTTAGGGGTTTTTCTGGGTTTTAGAGTATTAAGGTGTTATTAGGGTTTATATGGTTTTAGGGGTTTTAATTTTTTTTATGGGTTGAGGGTTTTTTTGTATCGTTTAAGGGGTTTTAGAATTTTTAGGTTTTTATGGGTTTCTAGTGTTTTTAGCACTTTTTCAGTCTTTTATATACCTTAGGGTTTTATGGTCTTTTATAATCTCTTAGTGTTATTAATGTATTATAGGGGTTTTCATGTTTTATGGTTTTAGGAGTTTTTAGTATATTAAGGGTTTTTCTTTTTTAGGTATTTTCAGGGGGTTTATGGATTTTATTGTTTTATGGGATTTGAGGGTCAGTGGTTTTAAGTGGTTTTCTGGGGGATTCCATGTTTTTTTGGGCATTTTATGGTTTTTTTAGGGTTTCTAAAGGTTTTAGGGTTTTTCTGTGATTTCATAGTTTTTAGGGTAATTAGTGTCTTTTAGAGTTTGACAGTGTTTTATGGGTTATTAGTGTTTTTAGGATTATTATGGGTTTTTGGGTTTTTGAGGGTTTTAGTGCTTTTTACTATTTTTTGTCTTTGTAATGTTTTTGTGTGTTTTAGGGACGTTTTAGTGTTTAAGGGATTCTATGGTTTTTTATGATCGTATAGATTATTTATATGGGATTTTTGATTTCATTAGGGTGCTTTGGTTGTTTAAGGTTTATTTAGAGTTTTTATGGAATTTGGGACTCTTTAGAATTTTCAGGGGTTTTTTATTGATTTTTATGGGTTTTAGGGTTTCTTGGGGTTTTTTTGTTGTTAGGTATTTTTGATGTTATAGGTTTTCACTGCGTCTTTTTTGGTTAGCGGGTGTTTTATGATATTTTATGTGTTTTAGGATATTTAAGGGGTTTTAGGTTATTTTAGAGTTTTGAAGTGTTTGTAGGACCTTTTCCTTTTTCATGTTTTCTATGGTCATTTAGGGGATTTTAGGGTCTTTTAGAGTTTTTTGTGTTTTTTGGGGACTTTATGGGTTTTAATGTTTTAATGTTCATTTAGGGGTTTTAGGGGTTTTTAGAGTTATTTAGTTTTTTCAGTGGTTTATGTTTTTTGTAGGGATTGTAGGGATTTTCACGATCGTAGGTTTTTTTATTATTTTAGTGTATTAATTTTTTCAGTATATTTACCGTTTTTGTATGTGTTTATAGTTTTTTTATTTATAGGATTTTTTTATTTAAGGGCATTTAGGGTTTTTATGAACATTTAGTGTTTATATGGTTTTTATGGGGTTTTACGTGTTTTTTGTTTTTTAAGGGGTTTACGGTATTTTTAGGGATTATAGTATTTTATGATTTTTATATAAATTTATGATTTTTTGGGGGTTTTTGGGTTTTTACAGGGTCTTATGGTTTTTTGGATTTAGAGGGTGTATCATGGGCTTTTGAATGATTCTATGGATATTTTGGGGCTATATTGTTTTAAGGGTTTCTCAGGGTCATTTATGGGTTTTATTGTTTTTAGTATTTTTCTTGATTATGATTTGTTTTAGGAGAATTTAGGGGTTTTAGAATTTTAGGGGATTATAATTTTATTAGGATTTTGGGTTTTGGGTTTTTTCAATTTTTAGTGGTTTTAGGGTTTTTTTAATTTGGTTTATGGTTTTTATGGTTTTTAGGGTGATTTAGGGAATTTATAGTGTGTTTATGGGGTTTTACAATTTTTTTGGGAATTTAATGCAATTTTATTAATTTAGGTCATTTTATGGGATTTTAGATTGTTTTATTGATTTTCGGTGTTTTTAGGAATTTTTATAGTCATTCGAGGCTTTTAGGGGTATTAATCGTTTTTATGGAATTAGAGGATTTTGGTTTTTATGAATTTTTTGGGCTTTTACTATGTTTGTGGTTTTTTTAATTTTTTGTGTTTTTTCAGTTTTTATGGGGTTTTTTGGTTTTTGGTTTTTATACTTTTAAGTAATTTTGTAGTTATTTGGGGATTTTATGATTTTTATGGTTTTTATGGTTTTTAGGGTCAATATTGTTTTTAGGGGTTAAGGGTTTTGTGAGTTTTTAGTGGTTTTAGATGTGTTTTTCGGTTTTTCGGTTGTTATGGTTTTCTAGGTTTTAAGGATTTTATGGTTTTCATGGTGTTTTTATATTTTTCCAATTATTTTTATCTTTTTTTTGGTTTGAGGGTTTTTAGGGTAGAAGAGGTGTGTGGCCCGACTATTCCTATCCCCCCAAAGTTTATTAGAAAACATACACTGCAGAAAAGGGAGGGGCAGGGTCAATCATCCCACACCCAAAACCCCTAGAAGCCCGCAGAGACCCTACAAGTCCCCATAAAATGCAAAAGACACACAAATACAGAAAAAGAAGAAAAATAGAAGCATCTCTACCAGCATCTCCCAACCAAACAACAACCAGCATCTCACAACACCATTTTCATCAACCATAACTCCCTTTCCAATCACATCCAACCCCAGCATCACAGAGTTACCAACATCAAATTCATAAGTCTCACCTTCACCACCGCGTGATGAAGCAGCAACCAACACCAAATACCAGCATATTTCTTCACACCCACCTCCAAGATCACATCCAATGCAAACAAAATCAAGGTAAAATCTAGCACCACCGAATAGTACCAAAATCTAGTAGAACCGTGATTCACAATCAATCAATCAGCAACCCCAGAATCACCAGCACACAACTCTGGCAATACCACCACACCTAGCAAGTCCATCTCCATCAGTATAGAAACACCAACACCAGCAATAAGAGCATCATCATCATCACATCATAGCCAAATAACAACCAAAATTCCAGCATATCGACCCCAACAGTACATCTAGTGGCATAGAGCAACCAACATCCAAGACAAGATCCAATCCGCAGCCTAAAAAGCCTTTCCGGCAATCCAGAGAATGCAAATAACCACCAGCACATAGCACCTCATATCAGAACTAGCATACAACATCAACATCAACTCAGAACCAAAACATCCACCAATATAGCATATCCATAACAGAAAAGGGACAAACCAAACCCTTAACATGATACGCGAGACCCAACAGACCGCTTTGGCACCGTAGGAAATCATAGCCCAAAACAAGATCACAACAGAATGTAAGAAAACCAGGATCAATAGTATGAATCAGAGTCTGGGCAGAGGAACGAACCTGGTCCTTTTTCCCAGTCTGAAGAAAGTAAAAGCACACAATGTCTGAGTTGTAGGTTTTTTGGGATTTAAAGGGTTTTTAGGTAATATTTTGGTGTTTTGGGTTTTTAGGGATTATATAGTTTTTACGGATTATAAGGGGGTTTTAGGGTTTGTAAAATTTATTAATGGGTTTTCATACTTTTTAGGTAATATATAAATTTTATCGTCTTTAATTCATTTATTATTTTTGGGGAATTTATGTTTTTAAGGGTTTTAAGGTTGATAGTTGTTTTGATGGATTTTTAAGGTTTTGTAGGGTTTTGTAGGTTTTAAATGGTTTAAATTTATAGGGGATTTATGTTTTTTAGGCTTTTATGGGTTTTTAAGTGTTTCTATTGTTTTTTTTGTGTTTTAGGAGTTTTTAGAGAATTTTAGGGGTTTTGAGTTTTTTTTTCATGTTTTACGATATTTTAGTATTCTGGGGGGCATTAGGGTTGTAGAGGTTTTTGGGGGTCCATCAGGTTTTATGGTAATTTTAGTGGATTTTTTACTACTTCAAGGCCTATTTTTGGTTTTATGGTATTTTTAGTGTCTTATGGGGGTTTTGGGGGAGGTTATATGGTTTTTTGGGTTTTTGTATTTTTTGGAGGTTTTAGAGATTTGTAGCAATTTTTTATGATTTTAATTTATTTTTATGGTTCTTTAGTATTATTTGGGTTTTAATGGTTTTTTGGTTGTAACAATTTTAGGGGTTTTTTGGGTTTTAGGTATTTCTGTAGCTTTTAGTGAATTTACGGGTTTTTAGAGATTTTTGGGTTTTAAGCATTTCAGGTGTTTTTAGGGGTAATTATTTTTTCAGAGGTTTTATAGGTTTTTGAAGTATTTTGAAATGTATTATGGTTTTTATGGTTTGTATAGTTGGTTATGGTATTTTGTATTTTTAGAGACATTTATGGTGTTTTTATGTCATTTGCGATTTTATGTGTATTTTTAGGTCTTTCTGGATTTTTAATGATTTAAGGGATTTTAGTGTTCCTTAGGGGTTTTGTTTTTATTTTATTGTTCTATTGGTCAAGGGGATTTAATTGTTTTTAGTTTTTGGGAATGTTTTGTTTCCTTTTTATGATTTTAGGATCATTTTCTAGTTTTTAGGATTTTTTGGGATTTTGTACTATTTTAGGTGTACTAGGGTTTTTATGGACCTTGAATGTTCGATGCGATTTACTTTTTTTTGTTTATGTGGTCTTATTAATATTTATGTTATTATAGAGTGTTAAAAAGTTTATGATTGGTTTGATGGATTTTGGGGTTTTTTTTATCATTGTAGGGTTTTATGTTTTTTCACAATTTTAATAGTTTTTATTGTTTTTGTATTTTATGGAGGCTTAGGGTATTTAGGGTAGTATTATCATTTTTAGGGATTGTTGGGATTTTAAGGGTTTGATTATTATTTTATGTATTTTATATCTTTTTAGTGGTTATTTGGTTTTTAAATTTTTTATGGTTGTTAATGATTTTTAGGATTTCCGGTTGTTTTATGGCCATTTAGGTGTTTTATGATTTTTTGGGGGATTTTTAGGGTTTTTAGGGGTTTTAGGGTCTTTATGGGTTTTTTAGTGTTTTCTAATTTTTGGTCTTTTGGGTGTTTTGGGTGTTTGAGTGTTTTTTGGAGTTTTTTGGGTAGTTTGGGTTTTATGGTCTTTAAGTGTTTTTAGGTTATTTTAGGCTTTTTATTAGTTTTCAGGGTATTTATGTAATTTTACGAGTTTAAGTAGGATTTGGGTTTTAGTGGTTTTTAGGGTTTTGGTTCATTTAGATTTTTATTAGCGCAATACGGTTTTTAGTGATTTTATAGGATTTTATAGTGTTTAGGGTTTTCATCATATAAGGGGTTCTTTGATTTTAGTTGTTTTAATATATTTTTTGGGGTTTTTTTGGAAATTTTTTGAGTTTTAGTGCTTTTAATTATTTTATGTTGATAGGGGTTTGTAGGGGTTTCTATGGTCTTGTTAGTGTTTATTGGGGTTTAATGGGTTTTTATAATTTAATTTTGGTTTTTTAGAATTTTTAGGTTTTTAAAGCATTTTAGGTTTTATCTATGGTTTTAAATTCTTTTTTTGTGTTTTTAGAGTTTTTATTGATTTTTGATAACATTAGAAATATTTAGGGATTTAGGGGATTTTTGTTTTTATTTTTAGGTTTTAGGTTTTTTATAGATATTTTATATGTTTAAATTTTTTTTAGGGTATTAGACTTTTTAGGGGTTTTGGGGGGTTTGTAGTGGTTTTTAGGGTTTTAAGACTTTTTGTGATATTAAATATAACTGAGGATTTACGGGTTTTTATGGGTTTTTAGGGCCCCTATAGGTTTGTCATGGTTTTTATGAATTTTAATGTTTAATGTGTTTATGATTTTCTATTGCGTTTTAGGGATTCTTTGTGGGTTCATGGTCAATTAGGGATTTTATGGTTTTAGGGCCTTTTTGGGATTTTAGGGTTTTGAAATAATTATAGGGGTGTTAGGTTATTTTATGGACATTGATGGTTTTTTGGTATTTTATTGGGTTTCATGTGTTTTAGGGAATTTTATCGTTTTTCAGTCATTTAGGTTTTTTATGAGTTTTATACATTTATATGGATTTTACAGATTTCAGGGGTTTGTTGTATTTTTTATGGGATTTTATGTTTTATGAGGGTTTGAGTTTATTTTAATGGTTTTTAATGTTCATTAAGGTATTTGAGGTTATTTTTGTGTTTTTTTGTGTTTTTGGGGTTTTTTGGTATTACGAAGTTGCTTGTGTTTTCCTGCTTTGTTTGGGTTTTGTATACTATTGTCAGGTTTTGTAGGGATTTTAGGATTTTTTAGGATGAGTTACGATTCTAGAGGAAATTTTTAGGTATTTTTAATGGTTTTTAGTGGGCTTTATATGGGTTAGAATATATCTGGATTTTTTAGGATTTTCTATATTTTAAGGTTTTATTATTATTTCTTGTGGTCTTAGTAGTTTTAGTGGGTTTTAAGAGTTTCTTGTGGTTCTTATGGTTTTAATGGTTGTTCGGTTTGTTGGTTGTTTTTAGTTTATTAAGCAGTTATTAGGGTTTATTGAGTTTTTAGCATTTTTAGGGTTTTAGGGGTTGAGGGTATTTTGTATTCTTGAAGGGTTTTACGATTTTTTAGTTTTATATTGATCTTTAGTGTTTTTATCATTATTTTGGTCTTTTATATATGTTCAGTTTTTGTTGTCTTTTAGAATCATTTAGTGTTATTAAGGTCTTTTTGGGGTTTTCGAGTTTTATTGTTTTTAAGGTTTTTTAGTATCATAATGGCTTTTATTTTCATATTTGTTTTTAGGGAGTCTATGGTTTTTATTGTTTTATTGGTTTTTAGGGTTTGTGGTTTTAAGTTGTTTTCTTGGGTTTTATGGGGGTTTATCGGTTTTTATAGTCTTTTTACTGTTTTATGGTATTTTTAGGGTTTCCAATGGTTTTAGGGTTTTTGTGTGTTTTCTTAGGTGTTTATGGTAGTTAGTGTCTTTTATAGTTTCTTATCCTTTTATGGGGTATTAGTGTGTTCAGGATTATTATAAGTACTTGGGGTTATAAAGGGTTGTTATTTCCTTTTAATGTTTTTTGGCTCTGTAATGTTTTTGTATGTTTTAAGGACATTCTAGTGTTTTCGTGGTTTTATGGTTTTTTATGACCATTTATGTTATTTCTAGGGGTGTTGGGGTTTCATGCGGGTGATTTGGTTTGTTAAGGTTTATTTAGTGTTTTAGGTTATTTGGTAGTATTTAGA
This sequence comes from Viscum album, assembly GCA_963277665.1. Taxonomy (NCBI): domain Eukaryota; kingdom Viridiplantae; phylum Streptophyta; class Magnoliopsida; order Santalales; family Viscaceae; genus Viscum; species Viscum album. The sequence goes on from OY728120.1 coordinate 1,692,485,986, forward strand.
ATTTTATTGTTTTTTTGGGGTTTTATTGATTTTTATGGGTTTTACGTTTTCTAGGGGGTTTAATTATTGTCAGTTTTTTTGGATCTTACAGGTTTTCTTGGGCTCTTTTTCGGTTATAGGGTTTTTATGATATTTTATGTGTTTTAGGATATTTAAGGGGTTTTAGTTTATTTTAGAGTTTTAATTTTTTTTGGGGATTTTAAGAATTTGAGGAATTTTTCGGTTCATAAAGGTGTTTAGCTAATTGGGAGTGTATTATATGGTTTTTACAGTTTTTTTTGTGTATTTTAGGTTTTTAGTTTATTTTAATGGTTTAGTGGTTTTTTGGGCCTTTAGTCCTTATGATGTATGGTTAACGATTTAGTGTGTAGGTATTAGGGTTTAATGTTTATTTTTTAGGGTTAAGGTTGTAGTCTTGAAGTTCCACATTGTTTGTCATAGGCTTCATGGTGTAGGGATTAGGGTGTAGGGTATTGGATTTAATGTGTATGGTTTTTTGTTTTGGGGGGTACTGTATAGGTTTAGGTTTTTTGGGATCAGGGTTTATGATCTTGATTATAGGTATTGGGGTGTGTGGTTTTGGATTTAAGGAGTAATTTATACACTTTTGGGTGTATATTATAAGGATTAGGGATAAGGGTATAGGTATTAGGGTATGCGGTGTGGGGATTAGGGTGCAGGGTTTAGGGTGTAGGGTATATGGATTAGTATATAAGGTGTAGAGACTGAGGTGTAGGTTATAAGTTATTGGGTATAGGGTTTTGGATAAATGGTACAGGGTATCAGTTTTAGGGTGTAGGGTATAGTATATATGGTGTGTGGTATAGGGCTTAGGGTGTATGGTTTAGTGTTTAGGGTGTATGGTATATATGGTGTAGGGTGTATGGTATAGTATTTAGAGAGAAAGGCCTAGGGTTTATGGTTTAAGGATTTCATTTTATAGTGTTGGCTATATTTTCTAGGGAGTACAGTTAATGATTTCCAGTGTTTCGTTCAAGGTTGTGGGTGATATAGGGTTTTTATAATTTTTCAGTGTGATAAGTGTTTCAGGATGTAAATGGTTTTAGGGAATTTTTTTGGGGATTTTGGATTTTTGGATTTTTTTTTTCTTTTACTGTTTTAAAGAATTAAGGATTTTTAGTGTATTTTGGAATATTTTTTGGATTTTGGGTTTTGAGATTATAAGTGTTTTAATGGAATTTATGTTATCTTATTGTTTTAAATATATTTAAAGGTTTTTGTGTTTTTTAGGTTTTATTTATCTTTAGGTATTTTAGGGTGTTTTATGGGTTTTGTGTTTTTTATGTTGTTTTAGGCGATTAAGGTTTTTATATTTTTTATTATGAGTATTTAGGGTTTCCATAAGGATTTTATGGTTTTATGCGTTATTTTTTATTTTATGATTTTTATGATTAGGTGGTGTTAGGGATATTATGGTATTTTTGAGTTTTTAGGGTTTTTAGAATTTTTTACTTATTTTTGGTTTTTAAGGTGATTAGGGTTTTTTGGGATATTTTTGTTATATGGTTTTTTAGTGATTTAGGGGTTTTCTGGTGTTTTAAGGGTTTTTAGTGTTTTCTTTAGTTTTATGATGTTTAGATTTTTTAAGGGTTTTAGTGTTTTAAGGTTTTTAATGGTTTTAATTGTATATTAGGGGTTTTGAATGTTTTTATTATCTATATAGGGTTTTAGCCCTTTTAGGGTTTTATAGTTTTTAGAGTCTCTTAGGGGTTTTAATATCATTTAGGGGTTTTATGGGTTTATATTTATTTAGGTATTTTAGTTGTTTTAGGAATTTGTGGATTTAAATATGTATTAGGGGGTCTATGGTTTATAAGGGTTTAGGGGGTATTTAGGGGGATTGGTGTTTCTATGAATTTAAAGATCTTAGATGATTTTTACAATTATTATGTGATATTTAAGGTATGTTGGGATTAGAAGTATTTATTGAGCGTTTGTAGGTATTTGTAGGGGAATTTTTTATTTTTTGGGTTTTAGGAGTTTCTTGGGTTTCTAACGGGGTTTTATGGAGTTATTGGTTAGTTATGTGTTTTTTGGGATTTTAATATCTTTTAGAATTTGTTAGGTTTTGTTTAAAAACAAATGTAGCCATTATTATTTGTAGTGTTTTTTATATCTTTACGGTTTTTAGGTTTTTAATGTTGTCAGTGTCATTATTTGTTTTTAGTGTTTTTAGAGATTTTTATGGTATTTAGGGTCTTTTAATGTTTTTAGAATTTTCACGGTCATTTAAGGGTTTAGGGTTTTTTTATTAGGGTCGTTTATGGTTTTGGGGGAAATAATGGTATTTTAAGGTTTTAATTGCATTTAATGGTTTTTAGGAAGTTTTTTAGACTTAAGGGTCTTTGGGATGTTTCTATTTTTAATGTATTTTAGGGTTTTTAAGGTTTTTAGGGTCATTAACGGAATATTTTGGGTTTTTAGGTACCATTATTTTTTTTGGGACTTTCATTTGTTTTTCAATTTTAGTGTCTATTAGGGTTTTTTATTTTTTTGGGTGCTGTTGGGTTCATTTGAAACTATTATGTTTCATGGGTTTTAGTATCTTTTTGGAGGAATTAGCATTTCTAGGTAAATTTAGTGGTTTATGGTTTTTAGATAATTATTAGTTTTTTTGTGTTCTTTTCGGTTTTTTAGGATCTTATATTACCATTTATAGTATTTAGTGTTGTAGGGTCATTTTGGGGTTTTAGGGATTTTTAGGGTCTTGTAGAAGGATTTTGGGGTTTTAGGTTATTTAAGTGTTTTAAAGGTGTTAGGGTCTTTTAGGTGTCTTTTAGTGTTTCAGGATTTTAATAATTCTAATGGTTATTATTGTTTTATAGTGGTTTTTTCTTTTTATTTTTGTTTTTCTAGGGTTTTTACGGTTTTATTGACAATTTTGTGTTTTTATATTTTTTTATTGTTTTGAGTGTTTATTTTATGTTTTCAAGATATTATAGGGTTTCATTGGGGGTTTTAGGGGTTTTAGAGGGTTTTTGGGTTATTTGGAATTTAAGTAGTTTTTTAATTTTAATGGGGTTTATGGTTGTCTAATTTTTTTTTTATTTATGATTTTCATCTTTTTTAGTATCATTTTTTAGGGTTATTAGGGTTGTCAGGGATTTTATGTGTTTTTCTTAAGATTTTTAGTTTTTTAGTGTTATAATTGTTCTTAGTGGTTTTTATGGGTTTTATGGTTTTTAGTATTTGAAAGAATCATATGATTTTTTGGGTTTTAGGTATTTTAGGGAGTTTATGGTATTAAAGGTTTTTTGGATTTTGAATAGTTTTTTTTCCTTTTTCAGGGTTTTTTGGGTTTTTTGGGGTTTTATATTTTTTTTGTTTATAGGGGGTTTAGTGGTATTTTGTGATTTTAGGATTCATATTGGATTTTTTGATTTTATATGTTTTCAAGAGTTTTAGGGGTTTCAGTGTTTTTATGATTTATTTGTTTTTAGGGGTTTTAATATTATTGTGGATTTTTTGGGGTTTTTATTGATTTTTTTTGGGTTTTAGAGGATTAGGGAAATACTTATATTTTTTATTGCATTTTTCAGGTTTTTGTTTTTTTGTGGTGTTTGAGTTTTATTTGTTTTTAAGTGTTTTTATGGTTTTTTTGTTTTATAAGTCATTTATATAAATTTAGGTTTTTTAGGGCTTCAAGAGTTTTAGTCTTTTTAGGGAGTTAGGGTGTTTTTATGTTTTTACTATTTTTAAGGATTTATGGTTTTTAAGGTTTAATAGTTTATAAGTTTTTTATGGGGTTTTATATAATTTAAATTGTTTTATATTGTTATTTATGGTCTTTTATGGGTTTTGGGGGTCTTTTAATGGTTTTTGGTGTTTTTGGGTTTTTTAGGTGTTTGTGTATTTTAGGGGTTTTAAATGGTTTTGAGGTGTTTTTGGTGTTTTTGGTAATTTATGGGGTTTATGAGTTTGAGGGAACTATGTTTCTATGGTTTTAAGTTGTCTTTATAGGTTTTAGGTTTTTCGGGTTTGTAGGTTTTAAAGGGTTTTTAGTGTTTTCTAGGTTTTCATGGTTTTAAGGTTTCTATGGGTTTTTATGGGTTTGTAGGTGTTCTAAGGGAATTTTTTTAGTTTTTTATGTTTTTATATGTTTTTGGGAATTCCGGGGTTTTGGGGACTTTTTTCTATATTATGGTTTTTCGGTTTACATGTTGTTTAGGGGTTTTTGGGGTTTGAATTGGTTTTTATGAATATTATGGTTTTATGGTTTTAAAGGATTTATGGGTTTTCTTGGTTTTATGGGTTTTACTTTTATTTTAGTTATTTTGTTTTTTCTTTGGTTTTATGGTTTTTAGGGATATCCAGCGTTTTTTGTGGATTTTAGTGATTTTAGGGTTTTTTTACTTTTAGTGATTTTATGTTTTTGGGTTTATAATGTTTTCATAGGGTTTTTTTGGGAGTGCATAATATTGAATTTATGGTTTTCCTATGGTGTTTAATGTTTTGGTTATTTATTGTTTTAGGGATTTTATATTTTTAGGATTTTGTTAGGTTTTTAGGGCTTTTAAAGGTTTTTAGTGTTTCTAGGGTTTTAGAGTTTTTTTATTTTTTGGTTTAGGGGATTAAATGTAATTTATGTTCATTTTATGGTTTTTATTATTTGAAATATTTTTGTTGGTTGTGGTTGTATTTTTTTTTTTTAGGGTTTAGGGGATTCACGGGATATAGGGCATTTATGGATTTTTATGGGACTTTTAAAGAGTGTTAGGGGCTTTTGGGAAATTTATGGGATTTTAGAGTATTAGGGTAATTTAATTTTTTAGGGATTTAGTTTATCAAAGATTATTTTAGAGTTATTTCAGTGTATTTATGGGTCTTATAGTTTTTGATGTATTCAATATTTTAGAAGGTTTTTTGGTTTTTAATGATTTTAGGGGTTTTGACTAATTTTTGGGTTTTATAGTTATTGTGTGTTTATGGGTTTTTAGGGATTTTATTTTTTTCATAGGGTTTAAGGGTTATATGATTTTAAGTTTTCAATAATGTATTTATATTTATTTGGATTTTAATATTTTCCTACTGATTTTTTGGATTCTACGGATTTAATATGTTTCATATTTATGGGTTTTAAGATATTTTAGACGTTTCAGTATTTTTTTTTGATTTTTTAGGATGGTTTTGCGTTTTTAGTGTTTTTTGGGTTTTTTGGTTTTAAATGGAAAATGTTTTTTTTGGAATTTTAGGGGTTTTTAGTATTTTATGGGTTTTAAGGGTCTATAGAATTTAGGGTTTTAGGGATAATTGGTTCTTGCGGTTTTTTGGGTTTTTATGTTGTTCTTGGTATTTCAAAGCCTATTAAAAAGTTTATTTTTTTAGGTTTTTAGGTTTGTAGGATTTTAATGTCTTTCGGGGTTTTTATATTTTTTAGGTTTTTAGTGTTTTGGGGTTTTTGGTGTTTTTATGTGATTTTTGATTTTAGGATCTTGAACGATTTTATAGGTTTAAGTGTTGTTATTGATTTTTCATGATTTTAATGTCTTTTAGTGGTTTTTATTTTCCATTGGGTTTTTAGGATCTTATTCCTGTAGGGTATTCTAGTTCATTTTGGTTTCATTATGGTTTTAGGGTCTTTACATGTTTTGGGGGGGTGTTGGGTTTTTATGGATTTTAGGGTTTTCCATTTTTTTAATAAAATAGGTGACATGATTTTTTTTGGTTTTTGTTTTTAAGAGTTCTTAGAATTTTTTTTGATTTTTTTGGATTTTATGGTTTTTATAATTTTTTTATTTTATATTAATTTTTTACCAGTATTCATTTTCTTAAGGTTTTTTTTTTGGGTTTTTGGTTTTTTGAGTTGACATAGTGTTTGAAGTCTTTTTTTTGAATCTTTGGGTTTTTTGTGTTTTTAGGGTTTTTATGGTGTTCTATTGGTTTTAGGATATTTAGGTCTTTCATGGGTTTTTTGGAATTTTATTATTTTTATGGGGATTTAGGGTTTTTAGTGTTTTTAAGGATTTTCAGGTTATTAGGGTTTTTAGTTTAACATAGTAGTTTTAAGTGTTTTGTTGGTCTTTATGGTATTTTATGGATTAGGGTATTTTACAGGATTATTGGGGTTTCATGGTATTTAGGGATGTCTTAGAGTTTTAGGAATTCTAATGATTTTTTGTGTTTTTATAGATTTTAATAATTATTTTAGAATTTTAGGGTTTTTATAGGTTTAAGGGGTGTATGGTGATTAAGGGGGTTTTGGGAATTTAGGTTTTTTCAAGGATAATTACCATATTTTTGTTTTTTGGAATTTTTGGGGAGTTTATGGTATTTTAGGGTCTATATGGGGTTTTAGACTGTTTTTGGTTTTAATGATTTTGAGGCCCCTATATGTATTTTTATGGTCTTTTAGATCACTTCTACTGTTTTTGAGGGTCATTTATGCTTTTTTGGGAGTTTTAATGGTTTTGGATTTTTTTGGGGCCATTAGGGTTTTAAGGGTTATTAGGGTTTTTTGGGATTGGGGGGGGGTAGGTTTTTTCTTTTCATGGGGTTTTTTGGTTTGTAGTGGTTTATAGATGTTTGATTTTTTTTGGATTTTATGAATTTTTGGTTTTTTGATATTTAGGGTTTTATGATTTTAGTGGTTTTGGTGTTTTAGGGTCTTCAGTGTTTGTATCGTTTTGATGATTTTTACGGGGATTAAATATTTCTAGGTGTTTTATTTAGTTTTGGGTTTTAGTGCCTTTTTGGGTTTTTATGGTTTATGGGGTTTTAGAATCTTTTAGGGTTATTGGGGTCTTTTAGTGATTTTTATGGTCTTTGGGGCCTTTTAATTATTTTTTGGTTTTAGTGATTGAAAATAGGGTCTTTTAGGGTTTTAGTTATTTAGGTTTTTTACAATTTCTTGGGTCATTTATGGTTTTTCGGGTCCTTTATGTGATTTAGTGGTTTAGTGTCCTTTAGGGTATTTATGGATTTTAGGTTTCTTTAGGTGTTTTAGGGCCATTCTGTAGTTTTTTTTGTTTTTTTTTGTATTTTTATGTTTTTTAGGGAAATTTAGTGTTTTTAGAGTATTTATATTCATTTAGAGGTTTTTGGTATTATAGGGTTTTTAGGGTTTTTAGGGTTTTTAGGATTTTAAGTGCAATTTTTATTTTTTCTGGTTTTTGAGATCATTAGTATTTTTTGTGTTTTTGGGCTCTGTTAATATTTTTAGGGTTATTTTGGGACTAATAATGTTTCATAGTTTCTTAGGGATATTTATTGATTTTCTGATTTTTAGTGGTTTTGGGGTGTTTTGGGTTTTTAATGGGTTTGAGGTATTTTGAGGTATTAGTGCTTTAGGTTATTTTTAGATATTTTTCGTTTTTTGGGGTTTTTTTGGGTTTTAAGAGGTTTTATGGTCCATTAGTGGGTTTAGGGAATTTTTTTATTTATGGTTTTTAGTATTTTTCACGTTTATAGGTTTATTGTAGTATTTAGGTGTTTTTGGGTGTTTAAAAGTGTTTTAATTTTTTATTGTTTTAATATTGTTTAATAGTTTATAAAGTTTAAGGGTTTATATGGTTTTAAGGGTTTTAAGGGATTTTAAGAGTTTTTTTGAGTTTTTAGGTTCCTTTTAGGGTTTTTATAGTTTTTATAGTTTTTTTGGAGTTTGATGGGATCTTATTATTTAATGGTTTTAGTATTTTTTTATGAATATATATATTTAAAGAATTTTTTTTGGGTTTTATTTTTTTTCACCATTTTGGGGTTTTATGACGTTTATAGATTTTTATCATTTTTAATCGATTCAGGAATTTTTATAGTTTTTAGTGGTATTAGGGGTTTTTACTATTTTACTATGGATTTAGGGTTTTTTCTTGGAATTTGTAATGGGTTTTAAAATTTTAGGGTGTTAGGGGATTTAAATGGTTTTGTAGTTTTTTAATTTATTTTAGTATTTTTTATGTTCTTTTGGGTACTTTATGGTTTTAATGTATTCAATAATTTTTTAATTTTTTTTATTTTTTAGTAGATTTTAGAGAATTTTGGGGTGTTTTTAGGCTTTTAGGGATTCATAATTTTGAGGAATATTTAGGGTTTTTATGGAAATTTTACGGTTTTTGGTTTTTTATTAATTATCATGGACTTTAGTAGAGTAGGTGTTTTATAGGTTATTATGATTATTAGGGCTTCAAGGATGTTTAGGGATTTAGTGGGTTTTTTGTTTTTTAGGATTTTTAGGATTTTTACATATTAATGTTGTTTCGGGGTTTTTAGTGTTTTTTGGGGTTTTAGGGATTTAATTTTTTTAATGCTTTATGTTTTGTTTTATGGATTATAAGATTTTTAATTTTCTTATGGTATTTAGGGTTATTTATGGTCTTTAATGTTTTATGTAATTTTAATTTGTTTTACATTTTTTGGGTTTTTAGTACTTTTTGGGATTTTTAGGATTTTTAGGGGTTTGTAAGGGCTTTTAAGGATTTTAGGGTGTTTAGAGTTTTTTTAGAGTTGTAGGATTTTTGGGGGTGTTAGTATTTTTAAAATGTTTTGGGTTTTTTTAGGGTTTTCAATGTATTTGGGGTTTTACCTGTTTTTATTGAGGGTGTAATGGTTTTAAGGATTTTTTTATTCTAATGTCTTTTAGGTATATGTAGATTTTGTGAATTATGGGGTTTTATTATTTATTTTGGATTTAGAGTTTAGGGTTTACAATGTAGGTCTTATTGTTTAGGTTGAATGGTATAGTGTTTAGGGTGTAGGTTCTATGGTATATTGTGAATGGTATAGGGTTTGGGATGTAGGGTTAAGGGTTTAGTGTGATGGGTATAGGGTTTTGGTTGTAGGGTTTATGGTTTGGGGTGTAGTGTAAATGGAATAGTGTGTATGGTTTTGGGTTTGGGATATATTTTTTAGGGTGTATGGTATGGGGTTTTGGGATATAGGTTTAGGTTATTGGGATTTCCGTGTAGGGTTTAGAGTTTATGGTTTAGGGTTTAGGGATTAGGCTGAATGGTTTTGGGATTGGGGTTTATATTGTTTTGATTAGGGGTTTCTTGTGTGGTTTTAGGGTTTTTTGTTGATTAAAAGGATTTTTTAGAGGTTTTTAGTTTTTTATAGTTTATTCATTATTTTTTGGTTCATTTAGTGATTTAGGTTTTTTAGTATCTGTAATGGTTTTTAGGGTTTTTTGATTTTATGGTTTTTTTCATTATTGTGGTATTTGTGTTTTGGGTATTTTTTTGGGTTGTGAATTTGGGTTTTAATGGTTTTAATATTTTCTAGTGGTTTGTTGGTTTTTGTAATATTTTCATGGTTTTTCGGGACTTTTTTTGTTATTTGGGTTTTACTGATTTTAAGGGTTTTAAGTGTTTTAGGGTTATAAATTGTTTTCATAATGGCATTACAGTTCTTAAATGTTTTCTTTGGGGTACAAGGTATTTTTGGTATTTCATGGTATTCACGATTTTAGATATTTTTAAGGTGTTTGATTTTTAGGATATTTTATGTTTTATTGTAGTTATTGGTTTATGATTTTAGGGGTTTTATAGTTTTTAGGATGTTTTATGGATTGTTGGGTTTCATGGTTTTTAGGATTATTATGTGTTTTATGGGTTTTTTGAATTTTAATGTATTTTGTATTTTTTTGGAGTTTAAGGGAATTTGTGTTCTTTTATGGTTTTATAGGATTTTTTAGGATTTAGGGTTTTATATTATTTTATTGCGTTTTAGTTGGTTTTCAAGGACATTTCGTGGTTTTCATGGTTTTAGGGTATTTTAGCGGTTTCTAGTTTTTTTATGGTTTTAGGGGTGTTTTTTTTTGTTTTTATTGATTTTGGTATTTTTAGTAATTTTTAGTTTATTAATGGTATTTATTGTTTTTAGGGTTTTTTGGCTTCTCAATATTTTTATGGTTGTAAGTTTGTTTTATGTTTTTTGGGTTTTTTTCATTTTTTATAGCTTTTTCTATTGGGGTGGGTTAGGGTAATTTAGAATTTTATGGGGGTTTGAGGTTTATGGTTTATTTTTTTTACAAGATTTGGTATTTTTTATGGTTTTCATGGGTATTGGGGTTTTTTTTTGTGTTTTTAGGGATCTTGGGGGTCATATGTGTTTTTGGGGGTTATAGAGAGTTTAAAATGTTGGTAGGGTTTTAATATTTATGTTAGGTTTTGTATGGTTATTAGGGGTTCATAGGGTTTTAAATGGATTTTACTTATTTTTAGGGGTTTTAGATGATTTTATAAATACTTATAATTTCTTATAGTGTTTACGTCTTTTATAGGGACATTAATGACTTTTTTGGTTATGTTAGGGCTCTTGTTTTTCTTTTAGGGTTTTAGTTTCTTTTATGGTTTTATGGTTTTTATAAGGTTTTATGTATTTTAGGGTATTTTATGAGTTTTATGGAACTTTAGAGTATTTTTGGGTTTTTTGGTTCATATTGGGATTTTTTTCAATTTTATACTGTTTTAAGGGTCCATTATTTTTAAGGGTATATTTGGGGTTTTAAGGTTTTTAGATTCTTTAAGGTTTTTAATTTTCTATTTAGGTTTTTAGGTTTTTAGATCCATTTATAGGTTTTAATGTATATAATGATCTTTTTGGGTTTTAGGTTTTCAGTGAATTTTAGGGTTTTAGGAATTTTATTGGTTTTTAAGGGTTTTTGGATGTTTTATTATTTTAAATTTTTTATGGCCTTTTAGGGGTTTAGGGGTTTTTTTGGGTGTTTTAGGTTTCTTAGGATTTTATATTCCTTTTATGGTTTTAATTTGTTTTAATGCTTTTATGGTTTTTATGTGTTATGTTTATTTTTATGTAAAATAGGGGTTTTAGGTTTTAATAGTATTTTTTTTCCTTTTTATGGTTTTTAGCTTTATTAGTGTTTTGGTGTTTTTATGGGGTTTTTTTTCTGTCATTGGGTTTTTAGTGGTATTAGATTTTTTGGGTCATTTTGGTTTTTTTGGGGTTTAAGTTTTTTTGTTTTTTGGGTATTATGTTTTTGTAATGGTTTTTAGAGTTACTAGGTTATGATTTTTATTTATGGTTTCAAGTTTGTTTAAATGGTTTTACTATTTTTTTGTTTTTAGGTGTGTTTAGGGTTTCTAGGGGTATTAGTGTTTTTATGGTCATAGGGGATTAAAGGAATTTTAGTGTTTTTAATGTTTTGGGAATTTTAGGGATTTTAGGGTTTCAAAACTCTTAGAGATTTTTAGGGTTTTTAGGTATTTTAGGGGGTTTTCTAGTTTTTTGGTGTTTGAGGGACTTTTATGTACTTTGTTGGAGTTTTTTGTTTTATAGTGTTTTTCTTTTAATAGATTTTTCCTCGTTTTTTATGGTTTTTATGGTTTTTAGTGTTTTTAGGGGTTTATCAATTTAAGTATCTTTACTTTTTTGTTAGGTTATTTGGTGGTTTTCATGTTTTTTTGTTTCTAATGCTGTTTTATAGTTTTTGAGTGTTTTGATGATTTTTTTGGTGTTTTTAGAGTATTTTAAGGGCCTTAGGGTATTTTAGGGAATTTAGTAGTTTTTTTGTATTCTCATTTCATTTAGTATTTATAGCGTTGATGGCGTATTATAGGGATTTGGGGGACTTTTGGGATTATTAGGGATTTTTTTTTGGATTTTGGGTTTGTTTAATGTTTTAGAGTCCTTTTTTATTCTTTTATGGTCTTATAGTATTTTAAGAATTTTTGGATTTTTGGGATTTAGGTTTTTATTGATTAGGGGTTTTTTTTATTTTTTATTTTGTTTTTTTGTGCCTATGGATTTTATACATTTGTGGTTTTATGGGTTTCAAGGGATTTTAGGGGATTTTGGGACCCCATTGGGATTTTTAGGATTCATAACCACTTCTAATATTTTTTAAATTTTTAGGGGTTTTAGAGGTTATTGTGGTTTCCAATTATTTTTATAGTCTTTAGGGGTTAGTAAAGATTTTATGGTTTTATTGGGTGTAAGGTATTTTTATGGTTTTTATGGGTTTTAGGTAATTTAGGGGTATTATGATTTTTAGGGGATTTAGGTTATTTATGGTTTTTATGGTTTTTAGGTTCATTTAATGGTTTTAGGTGTTTTGGGGGATTTTAAAGGGGGTTTTAGGGTTTTAGGGGATTTAATTTTTTTGGGATTTTACAGGGTTTTATAATTTTATGGTATTTAAGAGTTTTATGGTTTATTAGGGTATTAGGGGTTTTAATGTTTTAATTGATTTTATGTATTTAAATGATTTTTAGTCCTGTTAGGGATATTTAGGGTTTTTAAGATTCGTAAAGTTTTTTGGAGTTTTTAAAATTTTTAGGAGATTTTTGAGACTTTAAGGGTTCTTAATATTTTGGGTTCTTATAGTTTTAGGGGGTTTCGGGATTTTATGGGTTTTTCGGAATTTTACAGGGTTTTATAGAGTTTCTGTGAACTTCAATGTTTTTTTTGTTTTTATTATTTTTTTGAATAATTATTGTTTAGGGTTTTAGGGTCTTTTAGCCGTTTTTGGATGTTTAGGTTATTTTAGGGGTTTAAGAAATTTCAACAATTTAGTTGGTTTTGGGGGATTGTTATGTGTTTTATGGTATTTAAGTTGTTTAGGGAATTATGATTTTCAACGGTTTTGGAGTATTCTTTGGATTTTAGGGTTTTTAGTGTTTTTGGGGTTTAAGATTTTTTATTGTATTTAATGGTTTTCAGGGAATTTTGGGTTTATATAGTTTTTTAGTTTTATTATGGATTTTAGGGTTTCATATGGATTTTTGGGGGTATTCACCATTTTTGGAATTTTTATGGTATTTTGGGGTTTTTATGTTTATCAACTTTATATGCATTTGAGGGGGTTTAGGGGTTTAAGGGGTTGGGGGTTTAAGGAGTTTTTAGGGTTTCTTGGGTTTTAATTATTTTGTGGGGTTTTAGGTATTTTTGGTATTAATATTTTTCATGGTTTTTAACTGTTTTAGTTTATTATTGTGGGGGATTTTTGGGATTATTATATTTTTGGGTATCATGGGGTTTATGGTCATTCAGGTTTATTGGATTTTAGTGTCAATTAAGGGTTTTATAGAGGTGGTTGAGTTGTTATATGGGTTTTATGTGCTTTTAGGGATTTTTTTATGGATTTTAAGTATTTTTTGGTTTCTCATGGTTTTTAATGTCCAAAGGAGTGTTGAAGGTTCATTTAGAGTTTTCGGGGTTTTTTGGATTTTAGGGGCTTTTAGGATATTAAGATACATTATGGTTTTTATGAGTTTTATATAAATTTTTTAGGGTTTTATGTGGATTTAATATTTTTAATAGTTTTTAGTGTTTTTAGGATATTTTTGGGTTTTTGTTACATATTCTTAGATGTTATGTGTTTGATGGTTTTCTTTGGGTTATAATGGTTTTCATAGGGGTGTTAATGGTTTCTATTGTTTCTAGTGGTTTTAGAATTTTTTATTGTTTTTAGAGATTTATAATTTTTTCATTCTTTAGTGTTTTTATGGTTTTTGGTTTTTTAGGTTATTGATGGTTTTTTGTTATTTTTTTCTTGTTAGGGTATTAATTATGATTTAGGGTGTATTGATTTTATTGGATTTTTAGGATTTTAAAGTATGTTTTAGGGGTTTTAGAGTTTATGGTGTAGGGTTTCATATATATTGTTTAGGGTGTATGATATCTGATTTATGTTTTTGGGAATAGGACTTAAGGTGCGTGGTATAGGCTTAACGGTTTGTTGTTTAGGGTGTAGGGTATAGGGTATAGGGTGTACGGTTTATCATGTAGGTTTTAGGGTTTAATTTCGAGGTTATAAAGATTTGGGTATAGGGTTTATCGTTTACGTAGTAGGGTATAGGGTTTTTGTTATATGGTTTAGCGTTTAGGTAGTAAGGTATTGGGTTTATTGTATAGGATTGGGGTTTAGGGTGTGGGGTATATGTTTGAGAGTGTAGGATTTTGGGTTCATGGTATAGGTTATAGGGTGTTGATTTTATTTTGTATGGTATAGGGTTTAGTTTTTAGGGTTTATAGTGGAGTTCATAGGGTTTAGTGTTTAGTGATTAGGGTTTAGGGTGCATGGTAAAAAGATTAGTGTGTAGAGTTTTGGGATTATATGGTACTATATACTATTTAGGGTGTACGGTATTGGGTTTATTTTATAATGTATGGTGTTTATAGATCGGGCTATAAGATTTAGGGTGTAGTTTTTAGTGTTTATGGTGTAAGATATAGTGTCATGTTTTTACTGTGTGAGATATAGGGTCTAGTGTTTAGGGTCTATTGTGGAGTCCATAGGTTTTAGGGGGTATGTATTAGGGTTTAGGGTGCAGCGTATAGAGAATATGGTGTAGTGTTTATGGTATAGGTGGGTTGTTTATAGGGTATAGGGTGCGAGATTCCATGTTTAGGGTTCAGGTTGTAAGGTATATGTTCTAGGTGGTAGGATTTAGGGTTTAGTATATAGGTTATATGGATTATGGTGTATGATTTTGAGTTTAGTGTGTAGTGTATAGGGTTTAGGGTGTACGGTTTATGTATTGGGAGTGGGGTATTGGGTTGAGGGTGTAGTATTTAGGGTTTATATTATATGGTGTAGGGTTTAGTATATAGTGATTTGGGTATATGGTGTAGGGAACATTGTTTAGGGAGTAAGGTTTGGGGTGTTGGGTAATGGTTTTAGGGATTACGGTGTAAGGTATAGGGTATATGTTGTTGCATTTAGGTTTTTGGGGGTGTAAGGTTTAGGGATTATAAATTTCAGTTTAGGGTACAATGTTTTGGGTGTGGGGTATAGGGTTTTGGGTGTATGTTGTATGGTATTGGGTGTAGGGTATATGGTTTTATGAGTACGTTTTAGAGTTTGAGTTGTATAGTATTGGATTTATGGTGTACAGTTTAGGGATTAGGGTGTAGGGTTTATGGTTTCATAAGTATGGTATAGGGTTTAGTGATTATGGTATAGGATGTATGATGTATGGTATAGGGTTTAGGGCATATGGTATAGAGTTTCGGGGGATGGGTATAGGGATTTTGATTTTGGGTGATGGGTTTTGGGTTTAGTGTATATGGTTTATGAAGTATGATTTTGGGTATATGGTGTATTGAATAGGGTTTAGGGTTTCTGAAGAAGGGTATAGGTTTTAGGGTCTAGGGATTGAGGTTTAGGGTGCGGAGAATGTGATTTAGAAATTATTATTTTGTGTTAAATGTGTTGCGTATAGGGTTTCAGTTGAATGGTTTTTGGTCTAGGTTATGTGGTATATTTGTATGGTATTGGTTTTTGGAGTTATGTCTTAGGGAATTGGGATTTGGGTGTGTAATAGTTTACTTTTTATTTTATGTTTTTATATGGTGTTTTGGGAAATTGATGATTTTTAATGTTTTTACAACAATTAGGGAATTTGGGACTTTTAGGGGTTTTATGGATTTAGGTTTTATTGGATTTCTATGGATTTTAGGTGGTCTAGGCATAATTAGATTTTTAATCTTTATGATGTTATTATTTAGGAAGGTGTTTAAATGGTGTCTTATGGTTTAATGGGTTTTATGTTTTAACGTTTTTAGGGGTTTTATCTATTTTTTAGGTTTTGGGGAATTTAATGTTTTTTTCATAGGGGTTGAAGGGGGTTTATGTTTTGTAGGGGATTTTAGGTCAGTTAGGTTTTTATTGTTTTTAGAGAAATTTCAATTATTTAGGGTTTTAGTGTTTTTTTGTCTTTTGGGAATTCATGTATTTTAGGGGGTTTTAGATTTATATTTGTGCTTTCATGGCTTCTTTGGGGTTTTGGGTTTTTATGGGTATTATGTTTTTAGAGGTTTTAGGGGGTGTCTTTGTCTTTTACTGAATTTAGGATTTTTATAGGGGTTTAAGGGTTTTATTTTATAGGTTTTTAGTTTTTTGTGTTTTTTAGTCTTTAAGGGTTCTATATAAATAGAGTTATAAGGGGTTTTTTTGGAATTTTTTAATTTATTAGGGTTTTATGGTTTTAGTGTTTTTTTGGTTTTTGGAAATCATATTGTTTTTAGGGAAAATTATTATTTTATTATTTTTTGCACAATTTATTGTGACTTTAGTGTTTTTTAGGAGTTTTAGGGTTGTTAGGGTCATTTAGGGCTTTTAGAATTCTGGGGGATTTATGGGTTTTTAGGTTTGTTTAGGGTGCTTTTGGGATATTTGGGTCTATTATTTTTTAATTCATTTTATTCTTTTTTAGGGTTTTGGGATTTTGGGGTTTTATTGTATAGTTATGTCCATTTTTTCACTTCATTATATTCAGGGTTTCTTGGGTTAATTAAATGTTTTTTGTGGGTTTTAGGGGTTTAGTTTTTAGGGATTGTTGGGTTTTGTAAGGTTTCTTAGTTTGTAAGAGTTTTTTTTGGTTTTTTAAGGGGATTTAAGGGGTTTTGGGTCTTTTAGGATTTTTGGTGTTTTATGGGATATTACGAGTTTTAGGGTCTCTTATAGTATTTTTTAGTTTTAGTTTCTTTTATGGTTTATATTATTTTTTATGGTTATTCTTTGATTTAACGGTAATTAGGGTTTTTGGGAATTTATAATCATTTAGAGATTTTTAAATTTTTCTATGTAATATAAGGGTTTTATGTTGGTTATGTGTTTTCAAAGAGTTTTTTAGTGTTTTTATGAGAATTTTTGGTTTATAGGGACATTTATGGTTTTTAGGGTATTAGGGGGTTTAGGGAATTTTAGTGTTTTGTGGGATTTTTAGGTACCTTAAGAGAATTTAGGGTTTTTAGATTCACTGTGAGTTTTTTTAGTGTTTTTAAGATCCATTAGAGTATTTAGGATCCTTTATCAATTTAGGGGTTTTAAGGGGTTTTAGTTACCTATAGTGGTTTTAAGTGTGTATTAATGGATTTTATGTGTTTTAGGGTATTTATGTTCATTAAATTTTTTTTGGGTTTTTACTCTTCATTAGGTTTGTCATGTTTTTTAGGGCCTTTGGGATTTTTGGGGTTCATTGGGTCATTTAAGGGTTTTATGATCCTCTTTGGTTTTTAGGGGTTTTAGGTTTTTATGGGTTTTAGGGTTATTAGGGTCCATTAGTATTTTAAGGGGTTTTATGTAAATTATGTATTTTATGGGGTATTTGTATTTTATAGGGCTATTTGAGGGTTAATGATTTTTACGGTATTTTTGTTATTTAGTGATTTTAAGTGGTTTAGGGTTGTCTAGGTTTTTTAATGTTCTAGTTTTTTAGGGTTGTAAGGTTTTTTGGATTATATTGTGTTATTAGGGGTTTTCAGGGATTTTGGAAATTTTTAGTGTTTTAGGGGTTTTTTGTTTCCTTTAGTATTTTTTGTGTTTTTCGGTTTTTAATGGTTTGTAATCTTTTTATGGTTTTGTCGGTTTTCATGGGTAGTTTAATGTATTTCATAAGGTTTTTAGGGTTGCATGGTTTTTTTAAGGGGTTTCAGGATTTTAGATATTTTTATGGTTTTTTATTATTTTAGGGAATATGTGGGTTTACAGGGGTTTTTAGGGTCTTATACAGTTATTAGTGTGTCTAATTTTTTATATTTTTTAGCATTAAATGCGTTTTTTTAATTTTTGTGTTTTTCTGGTTCATTTGATATTTCTGAATTTTATAGGTTATTCTTTGGGTTTTTTAGTGTTTTTATGGTTTTTTTATGTTTTTTAGGGTTTAGGGTTTCATATTTTAGGTATGGTGTTTATGGTGTAAGGTATTGGGTTTGGGGTGTATGTTATAGGGTGTAGGGTGTAGGGTATATGGATTAGTGTGTTCAGTTAAGTATTTTGGGTGTAGGTTTTATGGTGTCGGGTTTATAGTGTAGGGAATAGAGTTTATGGTGTATGGTTTACTGATCAGGGTGTAGGGTATATGGTTTAGGGTTCAGTGTGTAGGGTTTAGGTTGTACAGTATACAGTTTATGGTGTAGGGCTTAAAAATTATTGTGTATGGTATGTTGTTTATGGTGTTGGGTTCAGGGTTTAGGGTATAACAGATTTATTTTAGGATTTAGGGATTAGTTTTAATGGTGAATGGTAAATCATATTTGTTGTAGGGTGTATAGTTTAGGGTATATAGTTTAGGGTATAGGGTTTATGGTTCATTATATATGGTTTATGGTGTAGGAAACATGTTTTATGGTATGGGGTATCAGGTTTTGCGTGTAGGGTTTAGGGTTAAGGTTTTACTGTGGACGGTATATGGTTTAGGGAGAATGGTTTATGGTGTAGGGTTTATGGTTTTGGGTTTAGAATGTAGGGAATAGGATTTAGGGTGGAGGGTATGTGGTTTATAGTATAGGGTTTTGGGTATTAGTTGTATGGTATAGGGTTTAGAATATATGTTTCACAGTTTCTGTTGTAGGGTATTGGGTTTATGGTTTAGGGTTTATGGTGTAGGGTTTATGGTAAAGAGTTTAGTGTTTTTGGTATAGGATGTGGGGTTAATGGAATTGGGATTACTGTATAGGGAATATGGTTGAGGGTGTAGGGTATAGAGTTTAGGTTGCAGGGTATGGGGATTAGAGTATCGTGCATTTTTTTGGGTATAGGGTATATGGTTTAGGGTGTATGGTATTCAGTTTAGGGTGCATGGTTTCTTGTTTAGGGGATAGGATTTGGGGTTTAGAGTGTAGGGTTTAGGTTTCAAGGTGTAGGTTGTAGGGGTTCGGTTCTACGGTATAGTGTTTAGGGTTCCAGGTATACTTTTTATGGTACGGGTTAAAAGATTTAGGGTGTAGGGTATTGGGTATAGGGACTGGGGTTTATGGTTTAGGGTCTAGGTTATAGGGTTTAGGGCGTTGAGTTTATGGTACATGGTATAAGGATTTTGGGTTTAGGGTGTAGTGTTTAGGGTTTAGGGTGTAGGGTATAGGGTTTTGTGTGTGAGGTTTAGGGTTCATCGTGTTGGTTATAGTCTCTAATCTATATGGTATAGGTTTTAGGTTCTAGAGTTTAGGATTTATTATGTTTGGTATGGGGTTTATGATGTATATTTTTGGTTTTATGGTGTAGGGGTTTGGGGTAATTTAGTGTTTTAATAGATTTTTAGTTTTTCGTATATTTTTTGAGATTTTATGTTTTTTTAGATGGTTTAGGGTTGTATGGATTTTATGGGGTTTTTAGTTCTTTGGTTCTTTGGGTTGTAAAGTTTTTTTGGGGGTTTTAAGTGTTTTTTGGGTTTTTTTATTTTTAGGTTTCATTAGGATTTTAGAGGTTTTATGGTTTTTTATGATGTTTTAGTATTTGAGGATTTTTGGTTGTTACAGTATTTATGGGGTTTTAAGAGATTTGAGAGTTTTATATGGGGTTACAAGTGTTTCAAAGGGATTTTTTATTTATATTAGGTTATAGTGGGGTTTGGGGTTTACTAAGGTTTTTTATGTAGTTTTAAGGGGTTTTGTGCAATTTTAGGCGGTTTAGGGATTTTTTTAGGGTATTATGGGTTTTATGTATTTAATTGATTTTGGGTTTTTAAGGATGTTTTATAGGATTAAATTATTTAGGTATTTTCTTGGATTTTCAGTGTTTCAGGGTTTTTATGGTGATTTAGGATTTTAAGGGTTTAGGGATTTTGGGGGTTCTTAGGGGTTTTTTGGGGTTTTATTGTGTTTTGGGTTTTAAAATGTCATTTTCATAAGGTTTTAAGGGTTTTTAGTATTTTTAGGATTCTATTCTTATAAGGGTAATTTATGGTTTTTGGTTATTTTAGGTTTTTATTGTCTTTGAAGGGTTTTAGGTTTTATGCATTTTTTGGGATTGTAGATTTTTTAGGGTTTTAGTGATTTTACAGTTTTTTTCTTTTTAGGGTTTTGGGGATTTTATGTGTCTTTATAATTATTATTCTTTTTTTGCTTTTTTGGGGATTTATTAATTCTTATTTTTATGGTATTTTTTGGATTTTGTGGAGTTTTCATGGTTTGTGGGGGGTTGGGTTTTGGGTTTTTAATGTATGTATTGATTTTAATGGTTTTAATGTGTATTTTTTTGTAGAGATTAAATTTTTTTCAGGGATTTTTAGGGGACTTAGGGTTTTTTGGAGTATTATGTTTTAAAGGTTTTTATGGTGTTTTAAACAATTTTAATGTTATTTAGGGGTTTTCGGGGTTTATAGTGGGTTTTAATCTATCTAGGAATGTTATTGTATTTTTGGGATTTTTGATATGGTGTTTAGGGGATTTTAAAATTTTTAGGATCCTTTAATGATTAAAGTGTTTCTAGTATGTTTTAAGGGATTAAAGGTTTTAGGATCTTTGAGAAGTTTTATTGGTTTTAAGGTCTTTTATGAGTTTTAATGGATCCTAGGGTTTAAAGAGTTTTTTTGGGTTTTTTGGTTTTTTAAGATCCAGTAGGTTTTTGGGGGGTTTTAGGTTTCATTAGAGTTTTTATGGTACTTTTTGGTTTTTTGGGTATTTTAGGGTTTTTTGTATTGTGGAGGCCTTTAAGGATTTTTATTGTATTTATATTCTTTTAGGATTTTGATGGTTTTTAGGGTTTCTAGTGTATTTTAGGGTTTTTAGGTTTATTTTGTGTATTTTTTGTATTATGGAATATTTTTGTTTTTACGGTATTTAATTATTATTGGGTATTTTAGTGGGGTTTGGGGATTTTTCGTGTATTTACGTGTTTTAGGTTTTTTAGGGTTTTTAGGTATTTTACGGGTTTTTAGGAAGGTCAATGTTTTAGGTTTTTTAAGGTTTCTGGTGGTTTTCGGGTTTTTATGTTTGTTTGGGTGCTTAGGGTCCTTTAGGGTTTTTTTAGAATTATAGGTTTTTAAGGGATTTAAGGTTTTGGGGGTTTTTAGGGGTTTTTAGTGGTTCATTAGGGTATTTAGGAGCATTATATTTTCTATGGGTTTTAGTATTTATATGGTTTTTAAGATGTCTTAGGGGGTTTCAATGATTTTAGGGCTTTATTGGGTATTAATGGTTTTGGACATTTTGTTAAGGCTTATTTGGGTTAATAGGTGTTTATAGTGTTTTTAGGTTTTTAATGTGTTTTATTATTTTTAGTGTATTTAGATTTTTTATTTTTTAGGTCTTTTATTGTTTTAATGGGTTATAAGGTTTATATGGATTTTAATGGTTTAATATCATTTTTAGGATTTTTATGTATTTATGAGTTTTGGGGGGTCTTAGGATGCTCTTTTCTTTTTTTGGGTTCAAGAATTTTTATAAATTTTTAGAGTTTTTGGATTTAATATCATTTTTCAGGGGTTAATAATTGTTTAAGGTCATTTAGAGTATTTTGAGTGTTTGGGGTCTTTTGGGAGTTTTAGGGTTTTTAGAGACTTTTTGTGTATTTTGGATTATCAGGTGGTTTTTAGGGGTTTTATGTGTTTTTGGAGACATTGGGGGTTGGATTTTAGGGGGTCGATTGGGTGATTTGGGGTTTTCAATGTTTTTCTGTTTTTTGGGATTCTAATTTTTTTAATTGTTTTTATGCTTTCTAGGATTCTTTTTTGTATTTTTAGTTTTTATTGGTATTTATGATTTTTAAATATTATCGGGGGTTATATGGTGTTTATTTTTTTTTTTTCAGTTTTTATGGTATTTTGGGTTTAATGGGTTTTACATTATTTTTAGAGGTTTTAGGGGATTTTAGGGTCTGTATATTATTTTTTATATACTTTTAGGGTATTTAGGGTCTCTATGGGGTTTTTTGGGATTAAAGTTTTTTAGGTTCTATTAGAGGTTTTATGGATTTTAGGGTTATTTGCGAATTTATGTGTAATTAGTATTCTGGAGGCATCTAGATTTTTGGGGTTTTTAGGGTTTTTATTTTTTATGTAATTTTAGTCATTTTCTATTGTTTTTTATGATATATTATGGTTTTCATGGTTTTTGATGGTTTTTTGAGTTTCTAGAGTTATTAGTAGACTTAATTTTTGTTGGTGATTGTGGAGTTTTAGTCTTTTTGGGAATCATTTTGATTTTAGGTGTTTTTAGTGGTTTTAGGATCTTAATAATTTTTGGTTTTTATTCATATTTAGAAAAATATACGTGGGTTTATGATTTTTAGGGTTTGGGGGTAGGTTTTTATTAGGGTTTTCAAGGGGTCTAGGATTTTTAGAAATTTAATGGTTTTTTCATGTATTTAAGGGTTTTAAGGGCTTTGTGGATTTAATATTTTTATGGTATTTAATGGATTTTTTTTGGATTTGGGATGTTTAAAATATTTTTATTTTGTTTTTATGGTTTTTAAGGGGTTTTAGTGTTTTACAGTTTTCTAGGGTTTGTAGGGTTTTTTTGGTGTTTCGTGTTTATCTGGGTTTTTTATGGTCTTTATGCTCAGTTTGGTTTTTTAGGGGGTTAGGAGTTTTTAGAGGGTTTAAGGGTTTTAGGGAACTTTAAATTTCTATTGATTTCAATGGTTTTAATGTTGTTTAGGGTCTTTTTCATCTTTTGGGGGTTTTGGTTGTTTTTGTTCATTTAATAGTTTTTAAAAAAAATTATGCAGTTTTTAGGAATTTTTTTTGTTTTATGAGTTTCTAGGGAGTTTTAGGTTTTTTTGCGGTTTTAGGTGTTTAAGTGTATTTATTTTATGACTTTTAGGATCATATTGTGTTTTTATTGGGTTTTGGGGTTTTATGGATTTGTATGTATTTTTAGTGTCATTATGATCTACCGGGGTTTTATGATCCTTTTTTGGTTTTTAGGAATTTATTGGCTCTTTAGGTTATTACAGGGTTTTTTATTTCCCTATGGTTTATTTTATTTTATGGTCTTTTGGGGGTTTATGGATTTTATGGGTTTTTTTGGTTTTTTGGGGATTATGGTTTTTATGGTTTTTCTGGAATCTTGGTTTCCTGGTTTTTTGAGAATTTTTGGGGTATTTAATGATTTTTAGGCATTTAAGGTTTTTCAGGAATAATGGTTTTTATGGTTCTTAGTGGTTTATAGGTGTTTGGAGGTTTTTAGGGGTTTTAAGAGGTTTTGGAGCTTCAGGGTCCTTGGGTTTTTAGTGTTTTAGAGGGTTTTTAGTGTTTTGTAGTTTTTATGGATTATTATAGTTTTTATGATTTTTTATTGGTTTCTAAAGGTCTTTAAGGGTTATAGGGACTATGGAATTTTAAAATATTTATAAGTTTTAGGTTTTAATGGTTTTAAGGGTGTTTTAATGGGTCTTAGAATGATTTAGGAATTTTAGGGTGTGTATGATTTTTTAGGGTTATTATGGATTATTGGGATTTTAGTTTCTCAATTAGGAAATTAGTATATTTTAGGGTTTTAGAAGGTGCTTAGTTTTTTTTGGTGTTTTGTGGGTTTAATGATTTTTTGTGTTTTAGGTTATTAGGTTTTTAGGTTTTTTAGTGTTCTTTTATGTTTTTATATTTTTTAGGGGTTTTAGGGCGATGTAGGGATCAAGAAGGCTATTAGTATATTGAAAGGATTTTATTCATTTTTATGGGTTTTAGGGTTTTTAGTTTTTTTCCTAGGGTTTGATGGATTTTTATGTTTTTATGGGTTTCATAAGTCGTTTAGTGATTTTTTAATTTTTAGTTTCTTTATTGATTTTATATTTTTCAAGGTTTCAAGGGGTTTTTTTATTTTTAGGGATTTTAAATTATTATATGGGGTTTCAGTGGTTATTTAGGGTATTTAGGGTGGTGTATATTTTTTTAAGGTTTTATGGTTATTTTATATTGTTTTGGAATACATTATGGGTTTTTGAGTTATTAGTGGTTTTAGGGTGTTTTAGGGGTTTTAAGGGTTTACTGATTTTTTTGTTTCTATAGTTTTTATGTGTTTTACTATTTTTTACTATTTTTGGGGAGTTTAATGGTTTTTATGGTCTTTAATTTTTTATAGGGCATTTAGGGTTTCATGTTATTAAAATAATTCTTGTTATTAATTTTCATATGGTATTTATAATATTTTTAGGTTTTTTAGGGTCATTTAGTTGTTTTAGGGTATTTTCATAGAGTTTAAGTTTTTTTAGGGTTTTTAAAAGTTTTACGTGTTTTTAGGGTATTTAAGTATTTTAATGGGGTCATTTTTTATGGGTTTTTATAACTTTTAACCTTATATGGGGTTTAAGGGGTTTAGGGTTGATTAATGGTATTAGGGTTTATATTGTGTTATTTAGGGATTGTTAGGGATTATAGGGGTCATGAGGGGTCTATTATTGGTTCTTAGGGTCTTTTATAGGTTTTAGTGTATTTTTTCTGTTTTTTGGTCCTTTATGAATTCATTATAATCCATTAGGGTTTTTAATATTTTAATGTTATTATAGTGGTTTCGGGACTTTTCGAGTTTAAGGCATTTTAGTTACTTCCAGTGGTTTTTAAGGGATTTTTGGTTTATTTGGGTATTTCATGATTGAAGGTTATATTTTTATTATAATTGATTTTAAAGGATTTTATGATTCATAGGGGCTTTATAGGGGTTTTGGGCTTTTAGTGTTTCTTTGTGTACTAAGGGGTTTTTATTGATTATGTGATTTTTAGTGTTTTTAGTGACATTAGAGGGATTTGGAGTCTTTTGGGATTTTGGGTTTTCAATTTCATAATTGTTGTTAGCATAATTTAGTGTTGTTTGGGTTTTTATGGTCATTTAGTGTATGTAATGTTTTTAGGATTATTTTGCAATTTTTTGGGTTTTCAGGGTCCCATTGGATTTTTAGATTTTTCATGTTAGTTTAGGGGGTTTATAGGTTTTTAGATAACATAGGGTTTTGTGTTTTTAGGGTCCATTACAGTTTAAAGGGGCTTTTATTGTATTTTGGGATTATCTTTCTTTTATGGTATTTTTTGGGATTTAAGGGCCTTCTACAAGATTATAGTATTTTAGGGAATTTTATAGTCTTTTAGGTGTTTTAGGTTTTTTAATGACATTTATGACATTTATGTTTTTTAGGGCCTTTCTGTGTTTTTTGGGATTATATGTGGCTTGTTGGGTTTTAAATGGATTTATGGTCTTCTATGATTTGTAGCATTTGAGGTTCATTTTGTTTTTTTTGTGTTTCTATTATATTTTTGTTTTTTTGGGGTTTTAATGAATTCATGGTTATTAGGTTTTTTTTGGGAATTTATGGTTTTCATAGGTATTATGATGATTAAGGTACTTTAGGGGATTTAGGGGTGTTCGGGTTTATATGAGATTAATGTTTGTTATGGGTTTTTAGGATTTTATGGAGTTCAATAATATTTGGGATTTTCGTGGTTTAAGGTGTTTTACATTTTCTAGGGTTATTCATTTTTTAGGGGTTTTGGTTTTTTTGGGGTTTATGGGCTTTTAACTATTTTGGGTGAAATTATTTTTGATAGGTATATAGGGGTTTTGCGGGTTTATGGAAAATTTTTAAGTATATTATTTGGGGTTTTAATGGTTTTAAGGGGTTTTAATTGTTTTTTATTGTATACGAGATTTAGGGGTTTAGGTTTTTAGAATATTTTTGGGTTTTCTGGTTTTTTAAATGTTTTTTGGGTTTTTTTATTTTTGGAATATTTTATGGTTTTTAGTGTTTTTTAGGTTGTTATCTATTTTAGGTGGCCTAGTATATTTATCCTTTTCATTTAATTTTGTGGGTTTTAGTTTTTTTACTCTTTAAGAGGCTTTGAAAAAGTTTTTAGTGTATTTGTTTTGGGTTTTTGGGTTTTTAGGGTTTTTAATTATTTAGGGATTTCAATGTTTACTAGTCATTTTGTGGGTATTTATTGTTTTTTCTGATATTATTGGTTGTTGGGTTTTAGATAATTTTTTGGTTTTTTATTTTCTTATAATTTTAAATTTACTTTTAGGTTTAGAATTTTTTTTTACGGTTTTAAATTTTTTAATATTTATTGGTATTTTTAGGGTTTTATGGTGTTTAGAGTTTAATGTTTTATCATTGATTTCTAGTAGTTTGGGCGTTTGTTTATGCTTTATAGGTTTCTTTAGGGTTTTAGGATATTTGAGGGTTTTGGGGGTTGTGAGAGTTTTTAGGACAAATATTGTTAATTTAAAGTTTTTTAGAGTTTGTTATTGTTTCTAGGGGTTTTAGGGTATTTTCGTGTTTTTTATGAGTTTTTATCATTTTTATGAGTTTTTATGTTTTTAAAAATTTTATGGTTTCTGTGTTTTTAGGGGGTGTTGTAGGGTTTTTTGGGACTTATATAATTTTTATGGGATTTTAGTGGTTTTAGGGAATTTCATGATTTTTGTTTGCTTATTATTTTTAAAGGTTTATGGTGTTTTTAGGATTTTAATTTATTATGTTAATTTTTGGGTTTTAAAACTATTTGTGGTGATTAAGGGTTTTAAGGATTTTAGGGATTTATGGTATGAAGTTTTTTAGTATTTTTATATTTGTTGGATTTTTAGGAATTTTTAGGGGATTTAGAGTATTTATTGTGTTGAAGTGTTTTTTGAGTTTGGAATGTGTATTTCGTTTTTTAGGATTTTTTATAGTTTTTAGGGTTTTAGTGTTATTAGGACTATTTTATGGGTTTTATAGCTTTTTAATAATTTTTAGGGTGTTTTATAGGGTTAGTGGTATTCATGGTTTATTCATGTTTTGGGGGGATTTCATGTTATTTAGGGTTTTACGTGGCTTTAGAGTTTTAGGGTTTTTTGGGGTTGATGGGATATTAAAATTATTTAGATATTTTTAAATGTTTATGGGTGTTTTCTATGATTTTACGTATTATATAATTGTTTTTATGTTTTATTATTTTTTGGGATTTATGGGGTTTATGCTGATTTTATCGGTTTGAAGGAATTTTATGCTTTTTATGGTTTTTTGAGATTTTTATCTATTTTAATGGTTTTATGTGTTTTATTTTATCTATGGTCTCCTAGGGGGTTTTTAATTTTTAAAACATTTTAATAGTGTTTAGGGGGTTTAATGGGGTTTTTTAGGGATTTTGTTTTTTAGTCATTTTATGTGGTATTAAGGGAATTTTATGTTTTTTTTGTATTTTTGATTTTATAGTTTTTAAGTTTATTTTTTGGGAGCCTGTTATCTGTCTTTTTAAGGGTTTTAGGGGTTTTAGGTTTTATATGTATTCAATGTCCTTTTAGGGTTTTGTTATTTTTATTGTTTTGTAGGTTTCTTTTTGGATTGGTATGGGGTTTTGGGTGTTTTAGGGTCTTTAATGTTTTAAGGGGGTTTTAAGGTATTTTGGGTTTTTGGGTTATTTAGGTGTTTTACGATTTTTAGTGTTTTGTATGTTTTTTAGCGATTGAAATTTTTCTTATGATTTTTTTTTGCGTTTTATGGTTTTAAGTTGTTATAGGGTTTTTATAAAATTGAGTTTTTTATGGTTTAAAGGGTTAGAAACTTTTTTAGGCTTGTTAATGATTCAATGAGATTTTATTTTTTAGAGAATTCTAGGGATTCATTGGTATTAGGGTTGTATTAGGGTTCACTTTTTTTTTTGTGTATATACATATTTTCATTGGATTTAGGGTGTTTTAAAATTTTATGTTTTTTATGGTTTTTGTGGGTTTTGTTTTGGTTTAGGGAGTTTTATTGTTTTTCAGAGTTGTTGGGGACCTTATGGGGTTTTATAGTATTTTAGTGGCTTTATAGGATTTAAGTGTCTTTTTTGTGGTTTTAATTATATTTAGTGTTTTAGTGGTTCTAGAATCATATTGGGGTTTTAGAGTCATTTATGTATTTTAAGAGGGGGGGGGGGGTGGTATTTTAATGGTTTTAAGAGTTTTAGGGTATTGTATTTGTGATATAGGGGTTTTAGGGATTTTATGGTTTTTGTTTTTTTAGTGTTTTTGGAATATTTATTGATTTTAAATTTTTAGGGGTTTTATATTTTTTAGGTTATTAGGGTTCTTTTCGGTTATGAAATTTTGGGTTTTAAAGGGTTTTAATATTTATTATTCTTTCATTGGTTTTGGGTTTTTTATGGTGTTTATTGTTTTAAGGATTAATTATTTTTTGTATTTTTATGGTTGTTTTTGGTTTGAGGGTGGAGTTAGGGTTTTAGGTGTTTTTAATTGCATTAGAGGTTTTTTTAGTTTTTGTGGTTGTTTGGGAGATTTAGGGGTTCTATAGGTTTTATAAATTTTTATGGTATTAGTGATTTTAGAGTAATTATCGGTTTTATTGTTTTTAACTGCGTATTTTGGTCTTAGGGGTATAAGGGGGTGTTATAGTATTTTTAGGGTTTTAAGAATTTATTGGGTTTTTAAGGTATTTAGTGGTTTTATTTTTCTTGGGTTTTTAGGGTTTTTTTATAATTTTTTGGGTTTTACTATTTTATACTGGTTTTTAATTTTTCAAGTGATTTTTTTGAATTTTATGTTTTTGTGTTATTTTAAAATTTTATAGGTTTTATGTTTTAGGGACTTTTAGAGTTTTTTAGGATTGATACAGATTTACGATTTTTAGGGTTTTTATATTTTTTATGGGTTTTTGTGTCTTTTAGGACCATTTAGAATTTTATAGGGTTTTTAGTTTTATATATTTTTTAGGATTTTTATGTTTTGGTGGTTTAATAGTATTTATAGTTTCAAGGGATTCTATGCTCTTTTTGGTTTTTAGTGTTTTTTTGGGTTTACAGTTTTTATAGAATTTATCATTTTTATGGAAATTTGGGGATTTAATGGGATTTTAGGGGTTTTGGGTTTTGTAGAATTTTTCTGATTTTAGTGTTGTTAGGGTCTTCTTGGGTGTTTCATGGTTTAAGGGTTTTTAGTGTATTTTATCTTTTTTTCATATTTTAATTTCCTTTTAGTTTTTTAGAGGTTTTGTGGTTTTAAGGGTTTTTAGTGGTCCTTATTATTTTTATATTTTATTTTCTCTGTTTAGGTTTTTAGGGATTTTCATTGTTGTTTATGGTCTTTTATGGTTTTTTTACGAGATTTATTGTCTGTTATGGTTTTTGGGTTTTTAATGTCCTTCAAAGATATTTTTGGTTTTCTAGGGTCCTTTAGGGTTTTAGAGGTTGTAACTTCCATTTGGGTATATTAAAGAATTTTATGATCCTTTAGCTATTTATTGTTATAGGGCCTGTTGGGGACTTTTTTTGTGTGTTTTTATTGTCTTTTTAGGGTTTCTAGTGTATTTTTGGGTGATTTTTGGTGATTTTATGTTTTTTGTGATTTTAGGGGAATTTAATTTTTTAAGGATCCTAAGGGGTTCTAGGATATTAATGTATTTTAGGTATTTTGGTTTTTTTGTTTTTAGGGGGTTTCTGGGGGGATTAGGGGTTTTATGATATTTAGGGTTTTTAGAGTATTTAGGGTTTTTTTAAGGGATTTTAGGTATTTTAGTTTTCTCAGGGATTTTAGTTTTTTTATGGACTTTAAGTTGTTTTAATAGGTCTTTATAGTTCTTAGGGGTTTGCATACATGTTTCCTTTTTAGGGTTTTTTGTGTTAATTTAGGTTTCTTAGGGGTATATGAATATTACGGACTTTTATGGCTTTTAGGTTTCTTTAGAGTTGTTAGAGTTTATATGGGGCGTTTTTAGGGGTTTTTAGGATTTTTAAGGAGTTTTATTGTTTTATAGGGGTTTTAGAGTCATTTTAGGAATTTAAGGGTTCCAATTTCCTTTAAATTTGTTTTGGGGTTTTCATGTTCTTTATGTGTTTTTAAGGGTGTTATTTTCCATTAGGGTATTACAGTGAATTTTAGGATCAATTAGTGGGTTTATTTTCTTAGGTACCTTTTGGTATTTTTGTGTTTCTTTAGAGTCTTTTATGATTTTTACTGTATTTTATGTTTTTGGTGGTTTTTATTGTTTTTAGTTTTTTTGGGTTTTTAATATTTTTGCAGACTTTTAGGTGTTTTATAATTTTTATTTTATTTTTAGGGTTTATTTGTTTTTGTAACGTTTTTGAGGTTCATTGGGTTTTCAATGTATTTGGTGTTTTTAGTGTCACTTTTAGGTTTTAGGTTTTTTAACGTTTTTATTATTATTAGGGTTTTATAGGTTTTAGGGATTTTTGGATTTCTAATACATTCAAGGGTTTTTATAGTATTTTCTATATTATATGGTTTGTAGGGGGTTTAGGATCCTTAAGTTGTTTTTCTATTCAAAGGATCATTAGGTATTTTTGTCTATTTTTGGTTGGGTGTTATTGTTTATTGGTATTTGTGGGTAATTTTAAGGATTTTATGGTTTAAGGATTTTTTAGCGTTTTTTGTTTTTTTAGATTTTGATGGATTTAATGCGGTTTGGGTGTTTTGTTGATTTTGGGGGTTTTAGGTTTCCTTGGGGTTTTATTGTTTTTATGGGTTTTCAGTGTTTTAGGTTGTTTTTTTTGGATTTTTTGGATGTTGTAGTGTTTTAGGGTTTTTTATGATTTTATGGGTTTTTAGGATTTTTGAAGGATCTTTCGTGATTTTATGAATTTTTATGTCTTTTGGGAATTTAAGAGGGTTTAGTGGTTTTATAGGTTTTATGGGTTTTATGGGTTTTATGAGTTTTAGTGTTTTTAGTGTTTTTCATTATATAGGGAATTTATGGAATTTTGCGGAATTTTCAGGTATTTTACAGAATTTAGGGGTTTTAGGCATTTTAGGGATTCTAGAGATTTTAGTGGTTTTATGGGCATAATATTTTTTTATTGTAATTAGTGTTTTTATGTATATTAGGGGTTTTAGGATCATTTTGCGTTTTAATATGGGTTTTAGTTTTTAAGGAACTTTTCGGTTCTTATTTTAATAGGGTCTTGTTGGGTTATTATGAGTTTTAGGTTCTATTATGGGATTTTTAGTGTTTTAATATTATTAGTGGTTATTAGGGTTTTTAATTTTTAGTTTCTTTTTAATCTTTTTGCATTTTCATGGCCTTCATAGAGACATTATTTTTTCAAGGTTTTAAGGGATTTTATGGGTTTCAGGGTTTTATTTTGTTTACTCTTTTTTTGAAGTGTTTTTTGGGTTTTAGTGGTTTTTGATGGTTCTTTAGAGCTTTTATAATTTATATGGGTTCTAGGTTATTTAGGATTTTTAAATATTATCTATTGTTTAAGGGGTTTTAAGGTCATTATGGGGTTTAATGTTTATCTAGTGTCATTATGAGATTTTAGCATTTTCAAAGTCTTTTGGTATTTCTTAAATATGATTTGGAGATTGAGAATTTTATAGTGTTTTACGGTTTTAGTGTCTTTTATGGTCATTTAGTGTTTTAGGGTCCTTTAGGTCCGTTTATGGGTTTTAGGAATTCATGGGTATTTAAGATTTTGGGGGTTACATGGTTGTTTAATTTTTTTATGGTTTTTAGTATTTTATTTTTCTATGGTTTTTATAGTTTTTATGGTTTTATTTTTCTTGGGTTTTCAGGGATTTTAGTGATTTTGTATGATTATTTTAATGTTTTCAGGGATTTGAGGTTTGTTTCCATTTTATTTGGGTTAATAGGTTCTTTTAGTTTTTTTATTTTTTTTGTTTTATCATAACTTTTAGGGGTTTTAGTTTTTTTAGGGTTGTATAGTGTTTTATTGGGGGATTTAGGATTTGTTAGGATAATTAAGGGTTTTATCCTTTTTATGTTATTTCATGTTTTAATTAGTTTTTTATTTTGTAGGGGGTTATAAGGCTTTAGGGGTTTAATGTTATTATGGTCACTATATCTTTTAAGGGTTTTTAGAATCTTTAGGGTTTTTAAAAGTTTTTATAGAGTTTTAGGGGTTTTTGGGACTTTATGCAGTTTTACGGCCTGTTACGGGTTTTAGGGACATTTGGGGAAGAATTTGGGTTTTTAGGGGTTTTAGTTTCCTTTTAGGGATTTTTTGAATCTTTTGGGAGTTTTAGATGTTTTAGGGGGTATTGGGTATTTAAGGGTTATAATGAATTTTAGGGGTTTTATGGGGTTTAAATATTTCTTGGTTTTTAATTTTTCTATGTTTTTAGTTTTTTTTTGTTTTTTGGGGTTTTATGGATGCTTATAATTTTTGTGTTGTATGGTTTTTATCTATTTTGGGGGTTTTATGATTTGTGGGGATTTAGGTTTTTAGTTGTTTTTAGTATTAATGAATATTTTTAGCATGCTCACGGTGTTTTATGGTTATTAAGAATATTTTTTGGGTTTATGGGGTTTTAATAGTTTTTACGATTTCTTGTTTTTTACTTCATTAATTTTTATAGGGTTTGTTGTACTTTCAAATGTTCAAA
The DNA here is from genome assembly GCA_963277665.1 of Viscum album. NCBI lineage: Eukaryota > Viridiplantae > Streptophyta > Magnoliopsida > Santalales > Viscaceae > Viscum > Viscum album. The sequence goes on from OY728120.1 coordinate 1,692,517,951, forward strand.
GTTCTAAGGTTTTTAGGTTTTTTTCATGAAATTGTTGTCTTTTATTATTTTTATAATTGTATGGTGTTTAAGTCCTTTTATAATTTTAAGTGGTTTTTATGTTGTTTATGGTTTTTAGTACAATTTATGGTATTTTGAATTTATAAAGGGTTTTAAGTTTATTTAATGATTTTTATGGTTATTTGTGGTTTTTAGGGGTATTATTATTTTTACGTGTTTTAGGGGTTCTGTGCTTCTGTTTCATTATGGTATTTTCTGAGTTTTACAGTTTTTTGCATTTTTAGTGGGCTTTAGGATTTTTTTGGATTTTAATAGTTTTACGGAATTTTATGTTTTATGGGATTTCACGATGTATTAGTTCTTTTTCAGGGTCTTCTGGTCCATTGAGTTTTTATTGTCTTTAATGGACTTTTAGATTTTTAATTGTTTTTTAGGGTATTATTTTATTTTAGGGGATTTAATGGTTTCTATGGTTTCTTAGGTTATTAGAGATCTGTTATGTTTTTAGGGTTTATGGTGGAGGGTTTAGGTTTTGATGTACGGTGATTAGTGGTTAGGGTATAGGGTTTAAATATCTGGGTGTAGGGTAAAATGTTTAGTGTGTAGGGTCTATTGTTTATGAGTATGTTATATGGTTTAGGTGTTTAGGGGGTACAAATGGTTATTATGGATTTTATGGTTTTTATGTTAATAGGGTTTTAAGGGGTTTTTTGGTTTTTTTAGTTTTTAGAGTTTTTAGTGGTTTATGGGGTCATAATGGTATTAGGGGTTTTCTTGGGTCCTTAATATATATATTTACTGATTATAAAAAACATTGGCGGGGGGGGGGGGGGGTGGAGTTTTGGGGACTTTAGGGATTATATTGGTCTTTATAGTTTTGGGGGTTTTGTTTTAGGGATTTTTGGATTTTTTACTGATTTTAGCCTTTTTAATACTTCTTAATGTATTTTGGTTTTTATGGTTTTTGGGTTTTCGTGAATTATGTTTTTAAGGGATGTATGTGTTTTCATGGGTTTAAATTTTTTTAGAGTGTTTTAGGGAAATTTTGTTTCTTTAATCACTTTTTTTTACTTTTCAGGGGGATTTAGGTTTTTTGGTGGTTTTATGGTTTTTAGAATTTTTTTTGTGTTTAATGATTTGTTAGGTCTTTTATGGTGTTTAGAGTTTTTTTGATTTTTATGTTTTTAGGATTTTAGAGTCTTTATTTGGTTTTAGGTTTAATACTATATTTAGGGTATTTTAGATGATTATAAGAGTTATTTTGAACATTAGAATTTTAATCGGTTTTAGGGCCTATAGGAGATTTTTAGGTTTTTTTTTGATTTTGGGGTTTTTGGGTTTTTTGATTCCTTTAGGGAATTAATGGTATTTTAAGGTGATCTATGGGATTTAGTGACTTATAGGGGGTTTATGGTAATTTAGGAGTTTTAAGGGGAATTTATGCTTTTAGGGTGGTTTAGAAATATTTTATTGTTTTTATGGATTTGGAAACTTATATGTGATTAGGTTTTTAGATGATTAAATGGTTTTTAGGGGGTTTGGTTATTTATGATTTTTAGAGTCTTTTGGGTATTTTGAGTTTTTTGGAGTTTTTGGATTCCATTATTGTTTTTCAAACTTCCTCAGGGTTTTTTTTGGGGTTTGGGTTATTTGGATTTGGGGGGTTTTATGGCATTCCAGGGATTAATTTTTCTATTGTTTTGTAATGAATTATAGTGGTTCAAGTTCTATATTTTCCATTTAATGGATTTTATGGATTTAAAGAGTTTAATTGTTTTTAGTGATTTGTGGTTTTTGGGGGTTTTAGTTTTTTTGTGTCATTTACTGTTTTTAGGGGAATTTTTTTGGTATTTGGGTTTTTAGGGGTTTTAAAGTTATTAGAGGTTTTGAGGAATTTTATTGGAATTATGGTTTTATGGGATTGTTGAATTTACCTGGATTTTAATGGGGATTTAGGGTTTTATGTGATTTCATGGGGTTTTATGTTTTATGTGCTTTGTGGATTATTGGTTTTTTTTGGTTTTTTGGGTTTTTTAAATTATTTTAGGGATTTATGTGTTTGATAGTTTTTTCAATGTTTAGGGGTTGTATTTACTTTTATTCGTTTATATTTTTAGTGTTTTTATGCATTTTTGGGGTTTTGGAGACATGTAGGGTGTTTATAGGTATTTAGGGTGTTTAATGAGTATTAGTTTATTTTTGGGTTATTATAGTGTTTTAGGGACATTAAGGAACTTTCTAGTGTGTATGGGGTTGTAGGGTCATTATGGGGTTTATTGATTCTCTAGGGTCATTATGGGATTTTTGGGTGTTTAGAGTATTTTAGGATTTATTTAATATATTTTGGTGACTTTTGATTTCTTGGTAATTTTAGTGTTGTTTTGGTTTTTTGGGTATTTTAGAGTTTTAGGGTCTTTTAGGTCATCTTATGGTTTTTAGGGATTCTTGGGTTTTTAGATTTTTTTGGGATTATAGGTTATTTTAATTTTTTATGGTTTTTAGAATTTTATTTATTATGGTGTTGATTTATTTTCTAGTTTTATATTGGTTTTGGGGTTTTAGGGTTTTAGGGATTTTAGCGGATTGTAGGATTATTTAATTGTTTTTCAGGGATTACGATAATTTTTTTTGGTTTATTTGGGTTTTAATGTTCCTTTAGAGGATTTTGAATTTTTTTTATTTTTTCATCTTTTTAGGGTTTTTAGGGTTTTTTAGGGTTTTCTAGCATTTTCATTGTTATTTATGTTTTGTTACGATATTTAAGGGTTTTAACCTTTAAGGTTTTTTGGGTTTTTATCGGGTTTTAATGTATTATGGGGTTTAAGGATTTAGGTGTTTAATGTTTTTATGGTTTTTAGTTGTTTTAAAAGATTTTATAATCATAATGGGTATTAACTTATTTAGGGTGTTTTATGTGTTTTTTGGTCGTTATGATGTTTTACGGTCTTTTAGGGTTTTTAGGGACATTGGGGGAGGTGTTAGGGTTTTAAGGATTTTTGTTTATATTTAGAGAGTTTTTGTGTCTTTTAGGGGTTTCAAATGGTTTTGGTGGTTTCAGGTATTTATGCGTTGTAATGAAATTTAGGGGTTTATGGGTATTGACTATTTAATGGATTTTAGTGTTTCTTGATTTCTAGATTTATTATGTTTTTAGGGGTTTTATGAATTTTTAGACTTTTTAGGCGATATGATTCTTTTGTGTTTTGGGGCTTTATGATTTTAGTGGGTTTTATGGTTTTTAGTGGTTATGCATGTTTTTAGCATGATCAGGAGGGTTTTATGGGTTTTAGGGTATTTTTTAGTGTTTTCAAGTTTTGAGTAGTTTTTAGGATTTTATGTGTTTTTAATTCTTTAATTTTTAAAGGGTATATTTTACTGTTAAAAGTTCATGGTTTTAAGGTGTTTTAGGTATTTTTTCATGAAATTAGGGTCTTTTATTGTATTTATTATTTTATGGGGTTTATGGCCTTTTAGAATTTATTGTTTTTTGGGTGGTTTATGGGTTTTAGTCATTTTACGGTATTTTGATTTTACATAGGGTTTTAAGTTTAATTAATGGTATATATGGTTATTTAGGATTTAGGGGTACTATTATATTTATCTGTTTTAGGGGTTTCCTACTTCTATTTTATTATGATCATTTGGGGTTTTAGGGTTTTTTGAATTGAAGTGGGCTTTAGGATTTTTGGGATTTTAATTTTTTAACGGAATTTTATGTTTTAAGGGATTTTACGATGTTTTAGTTATTTTTTAGGGTTTTATGGTCCTTGGTGTTTTTATTGTTTTCTATGTTCTATTAGGATTCTAAGGGATTTTGAAGGTTTTTTTGTATTATAGGGGACTAATGGGGTCTATGGTCACCTTGTATTTTATTGTTCTACTAGGTTTTTAGAATTTATATTTATGGGTTTAGGGTTTTATGTGCGATGATTAGTGGTTATGGTATAGGGTTTAAATATTCGGGTGTAGGGTATATGGTTCAGTTTATATGGTCTAGAGTTTATGAGTAGGGTATAAGGATTAGGGGTTTTTTGGGGATTAAATGGTTCTTTTTTGTTTTTAGGGTTTTTAGGTTTTTAGGGTTATAAGGGGCTTTTAGGGTTTTCTGAGTTTTTAGAGTTATTTAGTGTTTTTTGATTCATAAAGGTTTTAAGGGTTTTTTGTTTTTTGGTTTCATAATATGTATTTACTGATTTTACAGTTTTGAAGGGGGGTTTAGAGTTTTAGGTGTTTTTAATGGATTTAGGGTTTTTAGGTTTTTTAGTGTATTTAAGATTTTGAACATGGTTATGGGTTTTTAGGTTTTATCTAATTTTTATAGTTTTTAAATTTTTTGGGTTTTTATAGATTTTAGGGTATTAGGGGTTTTTGCAGTTATAAAATTTTTTGGTTTAAAAGGGATTTATTATTTGTTGGGATTTCATTGGTTTTGGGGGTTTTATCATGTTTATTGTTTTAGGGTTTCAGTGATTTGTAGATTTTTATGGGTGTTTTGGGTTTGGGGTGGAGTTAGGGTTTTAGGTGTTTTTAATTGCATTAGTGGTTTTTTTAGTTTTTTTTGGGTCGTTTAGGTGATTTAGGGGTTCTAGGGGTTTTATATATATTTTTGTATTGGTGATATAATATTCATTATGTGTTTTATAGTTTTTAACTGTGTTTTAGGGAGTTAGGGTTCTAAGTGGGGTGTTAGTACTTTTTAGGGTTTTAAGGATATTTATGGTTTTAGGGAATTTAGTGTATTTAAATTTCTTTGGTTTTTAAGGCTTTTTTTTTGGGTTTTAGTGTTTTATACGTTTTTTCATTTTTTAAAATGATTTTTTTCTATTTTATGGTTTGGAGTTAATTTAAAATTGTACAGGTTTTATGTTTTAGGGACATGTAGTGTTTGTTAGGATTTTTATGGATTTAGGATTTTTAGCTTTTTTTATATTTCATATGGTTTTTAGTTTTTTTAGGATTGTTTAGAATTTTATAGAGTTTATGTTTTTATAGATTTTTTAGGATTATTATGTGTTTGTGGTTTATACTATTTATTTTTTCTAGGGATTCTATGCTCTTTTGATTTTTTAGTTTTTTAGGGGGTTTACAGTTTTTATGGAATTTATCGTTTTTATGCACGTTTGGTGATTTAATGGGATTTTAGGGTTTTTAGGGTTTTATATTATTTTCTGGATTTTAGTGTTTTTAGGGTCATTTTGGATGTTTCATGTTTTTAGGGGTTTTTAGTGTATTTTAGGGGATTTATATGTTTATTTTTCTCTTGGGTTTTTAGAGTTTTTGGGGTTATTAAGTGTTTTTAATGGTCCTTGTCGTATTTATAGTTTATTTTCTATGTTTAGGTTTTTAGGTGTTTTTAGGGATGTCTATGGTCTTTTAGGGTTTTGTACGAGTTTTATTTTCTATTATGGGTTTATGGTTTTTAATTTCCTTCAATACAATTTAGGGTTTCTAGGGTCATTTAGGGTTTTAGTGGTTTTAGCTTTCATTAGGGTATATTAGAGAATTTTAGGATCCTTTAGGGTTTTATGGTGGTTATAGGGCTCTTTATGGTCTTTTTTTGGTGTTTTTATTGTCTTTTCGGGGTTTCTACTGTATTATAGAGTGTTTTAGGGTGATTTAATGTTTTTTTGTGATTTTTGGTGTTTTTAATTTATTTATGGCCTTTTAGGGGTTCTATGATGTTAAGGTTTTTTAGGGTTTTTTAATTTTTTTGTTTTTAGGGGGTTTCTAGTGGTTTTATGGATTTTATGGTATTTATGGTTTTATGGTTTTTAGGGTTTTAAGGGTTCATTAGTTTTTAGGGATTTTATGGATTTTAGGTTTCTCAGGGATTTTAGTGTTTTTATTTCCATTACGGTGTTTTAATGGGATTTTACAGTTCATAGGGATTTACATATATTTTTTAGGGGGGTTTAATGGAAATTTAGGGTTTTTAGGGGTATAGTAATTTTAGGGACTTTTATGGTTTTTAGGTTTCCTTAGTGAGTTAGAGTTTATTTGGGGGGTTTTTATTTTTAGTGGTTTTTATGATTGATTCAGGAGTCTTAATGTTTTATAGGGATTTTAGAGTCTTTTGGGGATTTTAAATGTTCAAATTTCCTTCAAATTTGTTTTTGGGTTTTAGGGTTCTTTAAGAGATTTTAGGGGTGTTATTGTCCATTAAAGTATTCTAGGTAATTTTAGGATCCATTATGGGGTTTATGGTCATAGGGACCTTTTTCGTATTTTTGTATGTATGAAGAGACTTTTATAATTTTTAAATTATTATATGTTTTTTTCTGGGTTTTATTATTTTTAGTTTTTAGTGTTTTTTAAAACGTTTATAGACATTTTGTTGTTTTATTGTTTTTATGGTATTTTTAGGGGTTGTTTGGGTTTGTAACGTTTTTATGGTTAATTTAGTTTTCAATGTCTTTGATTTTTTAGGGTTACTTATAGGTTTTAGGTTTTTTTAACGTTTTTATGGATTATTTTGTGTATTATAGGTTTTATGGATTTTTTTATTTCAAATACATTCAAGGTTTTTTATTTTATTTTGTGTTTTATTTGGATTCTAGGGGGTTTAGGATCCTTAAAGTGATCATATGTTCAAATGATCTTTAGTTATTTTAGTTTATTTTTCATTGGTTGTTATGGTTTATTGGTATTTTATGGTAATTTTACAGTTTTGATGGTTTTAGAATTTTTTAGTGTTTTGAGTTTTTTTTGGATTTTGATGGATTTAATGGGTTTGGGGTGTTTTATTGATTTTAGGGTTTTTAGGTTTCCATGGAGTTTTTAGAGTTTTTAGGGGTTTTCAATGTTTTAGGTTGTTTTTTGGGATTATTAGGATGTTTTAGTTTTTTAGAGTCTTTTTTTTATTTTAAGGGTTTGTAGAATTTTTAGGGATTTTTATGGATTTTATTATTTTTTATGATTTTAAGGAATTTAAGCTAGTTTAAAAAAAGAAGGCGCGGGGCCAAGCAGAAGGCTTGGTCCCTCAAGTGTATAAATGAAAAATAAAATGCAAGGAATTACAAGGGGGACTTATGCAACTAGGTACGGGTAGCACCCTTCGTGTTCGAATCCACAATTGACGCACAAAAAGGGGGAGCAAAAACAGACCACCATGAGTAGTGTTCTTCAATAGCCATCATGGAAAGGACATCAGCAACCATATTGAATTCCATGTAAGGATGGGAGTTCTTAAGAACCATATTTTTGAATAAACTAATGAAATCAATCCATTGGGGTAGAAGCCGCCAGGGAACCTTCCTTGAATTTTGACGAAAGGCCTCAACCGCAAGCGTGGAGTCAGACTCAATCCAGATTTCCTTCCAACCAAACTGGTTTGAAAACCGCACTGCCTTGATGATAGCCCAAAGCTCTTCTTCATATGCACAGCCAATTCTGATGAAGTGGTGAAAAGTGCCCTTGACAAAACCTCTATAAGTACGGAAGACGCCACCACAACCCGAAGGCCCTGGATTGCCTACTGCTGCACCATCAACATTGAAATTGATCTAAGACGGGATAGGTTGAATCCATCAGATTGACTTCACCACCAAAGGTTTTTTGCACCTAACAGAGACACCAAGAGTGTGGAGAGTGATGAGGTCAGTAAAAGAATTGTTCATCACACCTGTTTGAATTCCCCCGGCCATCCAAACAGCAGAATGTATGGAATGAATACCATCATGATGAGATCTTGACTTATTCCTGAACATAGCATAGTTTCTGGCAGCCCATAGAAAACCCACAATGGTTGCCGAAGCAGTAAGGGGAAGATTGTTGATTTTCTCACTATACCTTGATTCCGTGATGAGAGACATCATCTGAGCAAATGATATATCCAGGGGAAATTGAAGACCAAAGACGTCCTGTAGATACTTCCACAGACCATAAGAAAGCTTGCATTCTACAAAATGATGCTGCACATTTTCAGCATCCTGCATGCATATACAGCAGGCCGAAGCAAGATTCCAACCAACTTTTTGAAGTTGGCCATGCACGGGTATCCGATTCCTCCAGATCCTCTACAAGAGCATAAAATGTCTAGTAGGAATAAAATGGCATTTGTATCTCATGAGTCATGAGGGGGGATCTATCCCTTGCCGGAATTTGTGATTGTAAAAGTCCATTGCAGCAAGCAGGCCAATGAAGCTTGGTTTCTAGATAATTGTATCATAATCCATGTAACTATAGAATTGAATCTCAGAAATGATATGGGCAGGTAAGATCCCAGCTAACTCCGACAGTTTGTTGTCGAGTCCATTAATGGATATGTGTTTCAAGCCATGCGGATCCTGCATAGATTCATACAGCAGACTCGTGAGCCAATGGGTGAGCCAACAATTCATGTTGGATTGCCTCGAGACAGCCCAAGTAGATTGAGAGATGATGTCCATATACGAGTGTTTAACCATTTTCCAGATAGAGGAGAGCATGTACCCAGTATAACCATTGCACATTTTCCAAGTAAAGCATACTTTAAAAAAGTCCAAATCACCCTCTCTTTGTGTGAAAAGATTCCAAGTGAATTTGGCCAATAAGGCATCATTGAAGATCCTGAGATCCTTAATGCCTAGCCCACCCATATCAAGTGGTTTGACGCACTCCTTCCAGGAAACAGTGATCAATTTCCTTTCATTAATACAGCCTATCCATGAAAAGTTCCAGAACATGGAATGAAGGGATTTAATTAGGAGAACTGGCCACTTATAGATGGAGAAGGAATGAGAAAACATTCACGTGACAACAGAATTGATAATACATATCCTTCCTGCTTGTGAGAGGGTCTTGCCCTTCCATTTGGAAAGATGTTGAGTGATATTAACAGCGATGCTTTCAAGATGACAACGTTTAACCTTCCCCCAAAATAAAGGAAACCCCAAGATAGTTGAATGGAAAGGATCCTTTTTTTACACAAAGGCATCAGACAATCTTATTATGTCTCATAGTAGAGCTCCCTTTCCCAAACACAATAGATGATTTACTCCAACTAATGGCCTATCCAGCAACAGCCTCATAATGAGCGACGATTTTCCAGATAGAAGATATGGTCCGCATATTAGCCTGACCAAAGAGGAGGATATCATCAGCATAAAGTAGATGTGAAGGCACAAATATATCTCTCCCAACTTTAATAAGGTTGTAGTATCCAACCATCATAGCATTAGTAACAAGGTGGCCTAGGTAGTCCTCAGCCAACACAAAGAGAATTCTAGAAAGAGGATCCCCCTGTCTGACCCCCCGGGAACACTGAAGAAATCCTTTTGGAGCCCCATTAATCAAAACTAAAAATGGGGCACTATTCAAGATGGTGGAAATCATGAAAACAAATTTTTCTGAGAAACCATACATGCCAAGAATCGTGAACATGAAATCCCACTTAATAGTATCAAAGGCTTTGGATATATCCATCCTTAAGGAAAAGGACCCAAACATCGATGCCCTCCTCATGGAATTAACTCTTTCAGATGCCATGTATAAGTAGTTCTAAATACTTCATCCATGAACAAAACCAAACTGATTAGGTGTAATCAAGTTTCCAAAAATCTTCCCTGGCCGGATAACAATGTTTTTGCTAATAATCTTAGGTATAGTGTTACCAATGCCAATTGGCTTAAAATCACCAATCTCAATTGTAGCATCATTTTTAGGAAGTAGGGAAATAAAATTGGAGTTGACTCCATGAGGGATTATCCCCAAGAGAAATAATTCCCTGACAGATTTAGTGATTTCTACACGAAAGATGTCCCAATAAATGGTAAAGAATTTGTTGGTGAAACCATCTGGGCCGGGAGCACTGTCCAAATTGAGAGAAAAAAGGGAATATCCGACTTCATCCTCAAGAGGTGGAGATGTCAGGTCATTATTCTGTGAATCATTAACACATTTCACAATGCATGCAGGAAGCAGGGAAGTAGAGGGAATGCCATCATCATTATAAAGCACATTGAAGTGATCAACAACAGCATCAGAGAGCTCTTTCTCAACGACAATGGTATGACCATTGATACAGATCTGATTTGGTCCATTATGAACTTTTCTCTCCCGTTGCAAGATATAGAAGAACTTTGAATTTATATCACCATCTTTAAGACAGCGGACATTGAATTTATGTTTTCCCAGGCTCTCCTTGAGTGCCATGAGATCATCAATCATTTTATGAAACATAGTATCTTCACTGGTAGGAATGTTCCCTTGTTGATTATTCTCCTAGAAAGACTTCAGCTGATATTCTGCATCACTAATGTCATCATCAAGCCTTGAGGATGAGTTCCTGCTCCAGACTTTTAGGAGGATTTTGATCTTGAAAAGCATGGAGGCAACCACAAAGTGAGGACTCCCATAAAAACCAGTGTTCTATCCATCAAGAATGACTTCCCTGCAGCCTTGAATTAAGAGCCAGGCATTATTAAATTTTAAAGGTAGAGTAGTGGTCCTCCTTCTTTCCTCCCGAATATTGACAACGAGAGGGTTATGATCAGAATTGAATTTCGGATGAGAAAATCCCGATATAACAGCTGGGGAGTTGTTGTCATTGATTTTCATAAAGAACCTATCAATCTTACTAGCCTGCCTACCATTGACAGTAAACCTTCCCCAAGTAAATTTGGAGCCTGCAACAAGGACTTCAGTGTGGTTGCATTGGTCCACACAACATTGAAAATCATTTTCAGCAGCACGAGATAAGTGAGGTCCAATCTTTTCATCTAGAGAAAGGATAACATTAAAGTCACCTGTTATGACCCAGTTGTGATCCATATTCTCACTTGGAACAGATAAATCCTTCCAAATTTTTCTTCTTCTGGTGTAGGAGCAAGAGGCATAGAAAATAGAGAAGGTAAAATAGATATCCTGCAGCTCGGTGCGGACCGAGATTAGCTGATTGCTAATCTCAAAAGAAGATATTTGCAGAACATTGTGTCGAAATACCCATAAGGTTTCAAGAGATTATAGTGATTTTAGTGGGTTTTTTGGAATTATAGGTTTTTAGTGTTATTAGTATTTTTGTGTTGATATGTTGTTATAGGATAATTTTTTGTTTTAATTTGGATATTTGTTTTTAGGTTATTTTTGGTTTTTTTGTTAGTTGGGTATCGTTTGGTTTTTATGAGTTTTAGGTTCTATTGTGGGATTTTTAGTGTTTTAATGGTATTAGTGGTTTTTAGGGTTTTTAATTTTTAGAGTTTTTTAATTTTTTGTCTTTTTAAAGGCCTTTTTAGAGATATTGTTTTTTTCATGTTTTAGGGGATTTTATGGGTTTCATGGATTTATTTTGTTTACAGTTTTTTGAATTTTTTTTGGTTTTAAGTTGTTTTTATGTGTTCTTTAGGGGATTATCATTCCTATGGGTTCTAGGCCATTTAGTAATTTTAAAGATTTTCTATAGTTTAAGGGGTTTTAGGGTCATTATGGGGTTTAATGTTTATCTATTGTCATTATGGGATTTTAGGGACTTCATAATCTTCTAGTATTTCTTAAATATGTTTGGGAGGTTGAGGATTTTACAGAATTTTTTGGTTTTAGGGTTAATAGTGTAATTTAGATTTTAGGGACTTTATTGTGTTTTTATTGTCTTTTTAGGGTTTCTAGTGTATTTTGGGTGATTTTTGGTGATTTTCTGTTTTTTGTGATTTTAGGGGAATTTTATTTTTTAAGGATCCATTAGGGGTTCTAGGATATTAATGTATTTTAGTTATTTTGGTTTTTTTAGGGGGTTTCTGGGGGTTTTAGGGGTTTTATGATATTTAGGGTTTTTAGGGTTTTTAGGGTTTTCTATTTTTTAAGGGATTTTAGGTATTTTAAGTTTCTCAGGGATTTTAGTTTTTTATAGACTTTAAGTTGTTTTAATAGGTGTTTACAGTTCTTAGGGGTTTGCATACATTTTTTTTTGTTTTTAGTGGGTTTTATGTTAATTTAGGTTTCTTAGGGGTATAGGAATTTTAGGGAATTTTATGTATTTTAGGTTTCCTTAGAGTTGTTAGAGTTTATTTGGGGCGTTTTTAGGGGTTTTAGGATTTTTTAAGCAGTTTTATTGTTTTATAGGGGTTTTAGAGTCTTTTTAGTATTTTAAGGGTTCTAATTTCCTTTAAATTTGTTTTGGGGTTTTCAGGTTCTTTAAGTGTTTTTAGGGTGTTATTTTCCATTAGGGTATTATAGTGAATTTTAGGATCCATTAGGGGGTTTATTCTCTTTGGGGCCTTTTGGTATTTTTGTGTGTCCTTAGAGCCTTTTATGATTTTTACTATATTTTATGTTTTTTTTGTTTTTATTGTGTTTAGTTTTTTTGGTTTTTAATATATTTGCAGACTTTTATTTGTTTTATTAATTTTATGGTATTTTATGGGTTTATTTGTTTTTGTAACAATTTTAAGGTTCATTGGGTTTTCAATGTATTTGGTGTTTTTAGTTTCACTTTTAGGTTTTATGTTTTTTAACATTTTTATATATTATTAGGGTTTTATAGGTTTTAGGGATTTTTGGATTTCTATTACTTTCAAGGGTTTTTATAGTATTTTCTGTATTATATGGTTTCTAGGGGGTTCAGGCTCCTTAAGGTGTTTTTCTGTTCAAAGGATCATTAGGTATTTTTTTCTATTTTTGGTTGGGTGTTATTGTTTATTGGTATTTGTGGGTAATTTTAAGGATTTTAAGGTTTAAGGATATTTTAGTGTTTTGTGTTTTTTTAGATTTTGATGGATTTAATGGGTTTTGGGTGTTTTGTTGATTTTGGGGGTTTTAGATTTCCTTGGGGTTTTATTTTATTATTGTTTTTCAGTGTTTTAGGTTGTTTTTTTTGGATTCTTTGGATGTTGTAGTGTTTTAGGGTTTTTTATGATTTTATGGGTTTTTAGGATTTTTTAAGGATTTTTCGTGATTTTATGAATTTTTATGTTTTTTGGGAATTTAAGAGGGTTTAGGGGTTTTAGAGGTTTTATGGGCTTTATGGGTTTTAGTGTATTTAGAGTTTTTTCAGGATATAGGGAATTTATGGAATTTTGTGGGATTTTAAGGTATTTTACAGTATATTGGGGTTTTAGGCTTTTTAGGGATTCTATATATTTTAGTTGTTTTATGGGAAAAATATTTTTTTAGTGTAATTAGTGTTTTTATGTATATTAGGGGTGTTGGGATCATTTAGGGTTTTAATATGGGTTTTAGTTTTTAGGGAATTTTTTAGATTTTTTGTTAATAGGTTCTTGTGGGATTATTATGAGTTTTAGGTTCTTTTATGGGATTTTTAGTGTTTTTATGGTATTAGTGGGTTTTAGGGTTTTTAATTTTTAGTTTTTTTTAATTTTTTAGCATTTCATGGCCTTCTTAGAGAAAATTTTTTTTTCAGGTTTTTAGGGGATTTTATGGGTTTTAGGGTTTTATTTTGTTTACTATTTTTTGAAGTGTTTTTTGGGTTTTAGTGGTTTTTATGGGTTCTTTAGAGATTTTATATTTTTTATGGGTTCTAGGTTATTTAGGATTTTTAAATATTATCTATTGTTTAAGAGGGTTTTAGGGTCATTATGGGGTTTAATGTTTATCTAGTGTCATTATGAGATTTTAGGATTTTCAAAGTCTTTTAGTATTTCTTAAATATGATTTGGAGATTGAGAATTTTACAAAACATAACAGTTTTAGTGTTTTTATGGTCATTTAGAGTTTTAGGGTCTTTTTGGTCCTTTTATGGGTTTTAGGAATTCGTGGGTATTTAGGATTTTGGGGGTTACAGGGTTGTTTAACTTTTTTATGGTTTTTAGTATTTTATTTTTCTATGGTTTTTATAGTTTTTATGGTTTTATTTTTCTTCAGTTTTCAGGGATTTTAGTGATTTTGTATGATTATTTTAATGTTTTCAAGGATTTGAGGTTCGTTTCTATTTTATTTGGGTTTTTAGGTTCTTTTAGTGTTTTTTGGTTTTATCATATTTTTTAGGGTTTTTAGTTTTTTTATGGTTGTATAGTGTTTTATTGGGGGATTTAGGATTTGTTAGGATAATTAAGGGTTTTATCCTTTTTAGGTTATTTTAGGTTTTTATCAGTTTTTTATTTTTTTAAGGGGATTTAAGGCTTTAGGGGTTTAATGTTTTTATGGTCACTATATATTTTAAGGGTTTTTATAGTATTTAGGGTTTTTAAAAGTTTTTATAGAGTTTTAGGGGTTTTTGGGACTTTATGCAGTTTTACGGTATGTTAGGATTTTTAGTGACATTGCGGGAAGAATTTGGGTTTTTATGGCTTTTAGTTTCCCTTTAAGGATTTTTTTTAATCTTTTGGGTGTTTTAGATGTTTTTGGGGGTATTGGGTATTTAAGGGTTATAATGAATTTTAGGGGTTTTATGGGGTTTAAATTTTTCATGCTATTTTGTTTTTCTAAGAATCTAGATTTTTTTTTTGTTTTTTGGGGTTTTATGAATTTTTATAATTTTTGTGTTTTATGGTTTTTATCTGTTTCAGGGGTTTTATGATTTTTGGGGATTTAGTTTTTTAGGTATTTTTAGTATTAATGAATATTTTTCGCATGCTCTCGGTGTTTTATGGTTATTAAGAATTTTTTATGTGTTTACGGGTTTTTAATAGTTTTTACGATTTCTTGTTTTTTACTACATTAATTTTTATAGGGTTTGTTGTGCTTTCAAATGTTCAAAGTTCTATGGTTTTTAGGTTTTTTTCATGAATTTTTTGTCTTTTATTATTTTTATAATTTTATGGTGTTTAAGGATTTTTTGAATTTGAAGTGGTTTTTAAGTCGTTTATGGTTTTTAGTACAATTTAGGGTAATTTGGATTTATATAGGGTTTTACATTTATTTAATGATTTGTATGGTTATTTTTTGTTTTTAGGGGTATTATTAATTTTAAGTGTTTTAGGGGTTATTTTCTTCTGTTTCATTATGGAATTTTTTGAGTTTTATAGTTTTTAGGGTTCTTAGTGGGCTATAGGATTTGTTTCGATTTTGATAGTTTTACGGAATTTTATGTTTTATGGGATTTCACGATGTATTAGTTCTTTTTTAGGTTCTTCTAGTCCATTGAGTTTTTATTTTTTTTAATGGCCTTTTATGTTTTTAATTTTTTTTGAAGGTTTTATTTTATTTTAGGGGATTTAATGGTGTCTATGGTGTCTTATGTTATTAGAGATCTGTTATGTTTTTAGGGTTTATGGTGGAGGGTTTAGGGTTTGATGTACGATGATTAGTGGTTAGGGTATATGGTTTAAATATCTGGGTGTAGGGTAAAATGTTTAGTGTGTAGGGTCTATTTTTTATGAGTATGTTATATGTATTAGGGTTTTAGGGGGTATAAATGGTTATTATGGATTTTAGGGTTTTTATGTTAATAGGGTTTAAGGGGTATTTTGGTTTTTTTTGAGTTTTTAGAGTTTTTAGTGTTTTTTGGTGTCATAATGGTATTAGGGGTTTTTTGGGTCCTTAATATATATTTACTGATTATAAAAAATTGGGGGGGGGGGGGTTAGGTTTTTTGGTGTATTTAAGGGATTTATGGTTTTTAGGGTTTTTAGAGTTGTCATGAATATTAAAGTGGTTATAGGTTCTATGGTTTTTTATGGGTTCTTTGGTCTTTATAGTTTTTTAGAGTTTTTATGACTTTATTGGGTTTTATAATTTTGTAGATATTTTTTCTATTTATAGGGTTTTGGGGACTTTAGGGATTATATTGGTCTTTATAGTTTTGGGGGTTTGGTTTAAAGGATTTATGGATTTTTTAGTGATTTTAGCCTTTTTAATACTTCTTAATGTATTTTGGTTTTTATGGTTTTTGGGTTTTCATGAACTATGTTTTTAAGGGATGTATGTGTTTTCATGGTTTTAAATGTTTTAAGAGTGTTTTAAGAAAATTTTGTTTCTTTAATCACTTTTTTTACTTTTCGGGGGGATTTAGGTTTTTTTGGGGGTTTTATGGTTTTTAGATTTTTTTTTGTGTTTAATGATTTTTTGGTCATTTATGGTGTTTAGGGTATTTAGGGTTTTTTTTGATGTTTATGTTTTTATGATTTTAGAGTCTTTATTTGGTTTTAGGTTTAATATCGTTTTTAGGGTATTTTAGATGATAATAAGAGTTATTTTGAACATTAGTATTTTAATGGGTTTTAGGGCCTATAAGAGATTCTTAGGGTTTTTTGGTGATTTTGGGGTTTTTGTGTTTTTGGATTCCTTTAGGTAATTAATGGTATTTTAGGGTGATCTATGGGATTCAGTGACTTATAGGGGGTTTAGGGTAATTTAGGAGTTTTAAGGAAAATTTATGCATTTAGGGTGGTTTAGAAATATTTTATTGTTTTTAGGGATTTGGAAACTTATATGTGTTTAGGTTTTTTATGTTTTTAGTGGATTAAAAGGTATTTAGGGGTTTTGGGTATTTATGGTATTTATGATTTATAGAGTCTTTTGGGTATTTTGAGTTTTTTTTGGAGTTTTTGGATTCCATTATTATTTTTCAAACTTCCTCAGGGTTTTTTTGGGGGTTGGGTTATTTGGATTTGGGGGGTTTTATGGCATTCCAGGGATTAATTTTTTTATTTTTTTGTAATTCATTGTAGCGGTTCAAGATCTATATATTCCTTTTAATTTATTTTATGGATTTAAAGAGTTTAATTGGTTTTAGTGATTTGTGGTTTTTGGGGGTTTTAGTTTTTTTGTGTCATTTAATGCGTTCAGGGGTATTTTTTTAGGTATTTTTGTTTTTAGGGTTTTTAAGGTTATTATGGGGTTTGAGTAATTTTATAGGAATTATGGTTTTATGGTATTGTTGAATATTCTTGGATTTTATTGGGGATATAGGTTTTTAAGTGATTTCATGGGGTTTTATGTTTTACGTGCTTTGTGGATTTTTGGTTTTTTTTGGGTTTTTGGAATTATTTTAGGGATTTATGTGTTTATTGTTTTTACAGGGTTTAGGGGTTGTATGTACTTTTTATTGGTTTATATTTTTACTTTTTTTATGCATTTTTGGGGGTTTTGGAGACAAGTAAGGTGTAAAATGGGTATTAGTTTATTTTAGGGTTTTTATAGGGTTTTAGGGCAATTAAGGAATTTTCTAGTGTGTATGGGGCTTTAGGGTCATTATGGGGTTTAATGTTTCTCGAGGGTCATTATGGGATTTTAGGTTTTCTAGATTATTTTAGGATTTCATTAACATATTTGGGAGATTTTTTATTTCTTGGTAATTTTAGTGTTGTTTTGGTTTTTTGGGTCTTGACAATTTTAGGGTCTTTTGGGTCATCTTATGGTTTTTAGGGATTCTTGTGTGTTTAGATTTTTTGGGATTATAGGGTATTTTAATTTTTTATTATTTTTAGAATTTTATTTATTATGGTTTGATTTATTTTCTGGTTTTATATTGGTTTTGGTGTTTTAGGGTTTCAGGGATTTTAGCAGATTGTCGGATTGTTTTATTGTTTTTCAGGGATTACTATACTTTTTTTGGTTTATTTGTGTTTTAATGTTCCTTTAGGGGATTTTGATTTTTTTTATTTTTTCATCTTTTTAGGGTTTTAGGGTTTTCTAGGGTTTTATAGTGTTTTCATGGTTATTTAAGTTTTGTTACGATATTTAAGGGTTTTAACCTTTTAGGTTTTTTTGGGGTTTTATCAGGTTTTAATGTATTATGTGGTTTAAGGATATAGGTGTTTAATGTTTTTATGGATTTTAGATGTTTTAAAAGATTTTATAATCATAATGGGAATTATCTTTTTTAATGTGTTTTATGTTTTTTTTGTCGTTATGATGTTTTACGGTCTTTTAGTGTTTTTAGGGACATTGGGGAAGGTGTTAGGGTTTTTAAGGTTTTTTGCTTATATTTAGGGCGTTTTTTTGTCTTTTAGGGGTTTCAAAAGGTTTCGGGGTGTTCAGGTATTTATGTGTTGTAATGACATTTAGGGGTTTACGGGGATTGACTATTTAATGGAATTTAGTGTTTCTCAATTTCTAGATTTATTATGTTTTGAGGGGTTTTATGAATTGTTAGACCTTTTAGGAGATTTGATTCTTTTGTGTTTGGGGGTTTTATGATTTTAGGGGGTTTTATGATTTTTAGTGGGTTTTAGTGGTAATGCATGTTTTTAGCATGATCTGGAGGGTTTTATGGGTCTTAGGGTATTTTTTAGTGTATTTTAGTTTTAAGTAGTTTTTAGGATTTTATGTGTCTTTAATTCTTTAATTTTTAAAGGGTATGTTTACTTTTAAAAGTTCAAGGTTCTAAGGTGTTTTAGGTATTTTTTCAAGAAATTAGGGTCTTTTATTGTATTTATTATTTTATGGGGTTTACAGCCTTTTAGAATTTATTGTTTTTTGGGTGGTTTATGGGTTTTAGTCATATTATGGTATTTTTATTTTACTTAAGGTTTTAAGATTAATTAATGATATGTATGGTTATTTAGGATTTAGGGGTACTATTATATTTATCTGTTTTAGGGGTTGCCTAGTTCTATTTTATTATGGTCTTTTTGGGGTTTTAGGGTTTTTAGAATTTTAGTGGGCTTTAGGATTTTTGGGATTTTAATAGTTTAACAGAATTATATGTTTTAAGGGATTTTACAGTGTTTTAGTTATTTTTTTGGGTTTTATGGTCCTTGGAGTTTTTTTTGTTTTCTATGTTATATTAGAATTCTAAGGGATTTTGAAGGTTTTTTTGTATTATAGGGGACTAATGGGGTCTCTGGTCACCTTGGATTTTATTGTTCAACTAGGATTCTAGAATTTATGTTTTAGGGTTTCGGGTTTGATGTGTGATGATTGGTGGTTATGGTATAGGGTTTAAATATTCAGGTGTAGGGTATATAGTTCAGTTTATATGGTCTAGAGTTTGTGAGTAGGGTATAAGGATTAGGGTTTTTTTGGGGGATTAAATAGTTATTTTGGTTTTTACTGTTTTTAGGGTTTTTAGGTTTTTAGGGTTATAAGGGGGTTTTAGGGTTTTCTGAGTTTTTAGAATTATTTAGTGTTTTTTTATTCATAATTTTTTTAAGGGTTTTTTGTTTTTTGTGATCATAATATGAATTTACTGATTTTAAATTTTTTATGGGGGGGGGGGGGTTTAGAGTTTTATGTTTTTTTAATGGATTTAGGGTTTTTATATTTTTTAGTGTTTTGAAGATTTTGAACGTGCTTATGGGTTTTTAGTTTTTATGTAATTTTTAAAGTTTTTAAATTTTTTGGTTTTTTATAGATTTTAGGGTATTAGGGGGTTTTTCGGTTATGAAATTTTTGGTTTTCAAGGGTTTTATTATTTGTTGGGATTTCATTGGTTTTGGGGGTTTTATCATGATTATTGTTTTAGGGTTTCAGTGACTTGTTGATTTTTATGGGTGTTTTGGTTTTGGGGTGGAGTTAGGGTTTTAGGTGTTTTTAATTGTATTAGTGGGTTTTTTAGTTTTTTTGGGTTGTTTAGGTGATTTAGGGGTTCTAGGGGTTTTATAATTTTTTTTGTATTGGTGATATAAGATTCATTATGTGTTTTATAGTTTTTAACTGTGTTTTAGGGACTTAGGGTTCTAACGGGGGTCTTAGTACTTTTAAGGGTTTTAAGGATTTTTATGGCTTTAGGGTATTTAGTTTATTTAATTCTCTTTGGTTTTTAAGGCTTTAATAATTTTTTTGGGTTTTAGTGTTTTATACGTGTTTTCATTTTTTAAAATGATTTTTTTCTATTTTATGGTTTTGAGTTAATTTAAAATTTTACAGGTTTTATGTTTTAGGGACATGTAGCGTTTGTTAGGATTTTTATGGATTAAGATTTTTAGCATTTTTTATATTTCTATGGTTTTTAGTTTTTTTTTGGATTGTTTAGAATTTTATAGAGTTTTATGTTTATATAGATTTTTTAGGATTATTATGTGTTTGGGGTTTTATACTATTTAATGTTTCTAGGGATTCAATGCACTTTTGAATTTTTAGTTTTAAGGGGTTTACAGTTTTTATGTAATTTATCATTTTTATGCATGTTTGGTTATTTAATGGGATTTTAGTGTTTTTAGGGTTTTATAGTATTTTTTGGATTTTAGTTTTTTAGGGTCATTTTGGATGTTTCATGTTTTTAGGGTTTTTAGTGTATTTTAGGGGATTTATGCATTTATTTGCCTTTTGGGTTTTTAGAGTTTCTGGGGTTCTTAAGGGTTTTTAATGGTCCTTATCATTTTTAAAGTTTATTTTCTATGTTTAGGTTTTTAGGTGTTTTTAGGGATGTTTATGGTCTTTTAGGGGTTTTTATGAGTTTTATTGTCTGTTATGGGTTTATGGTCTTTAATTTGCTTCAATACAATTTAGGGTTTCTAGGGTCATTTTGGTATTTATTGGTTTTAGCTTTCATTAGGGTATATTAGAGAATTTTAGGATCCTTTAGGGTTTTGTGGTGGTTATAGGGCTCTTTATGGTCTTTTTTGGTGTTAAAATACTTTTCGGTGTTTCTACTGTATTTTAGAGTGTTTTAGGGTTATATAATGTTTTTTGTTATTTTAGGTGTTATTAATTTATTTATGGTCTTTTAGGGGTTCTATGATGTTAAGGTATTTTAGGGATTTTTAGCCTTTTTATTGCCTCTAATGTTTTTTAATGGGATTTTACAGTTCATAGGGATTTACATACATTTTTAGGGGGGTTTTATAGTAATTTAGGGGTTTTAGGGGTATAGTAATTTTAGGGACTTTTATGGTTTGTAGGTTTCCTTAGTGGAGTTAGAGTTTATTTGGGGGGTTTTTGTTTTTAGAGGTTTTAAAGATTGATTAAAAAGTCATACAGTTTTATAGGGATTTTGGAGTCCTTTGGGGATTTTAAGAGTTCTAATTCCCTTCAAATTTGATTTTGGGTTTTAGGATTCTTTAGGAGATTTTTTGGGTGTTATTGTCCATTAGGGGATTCTAGGTAATTTTTGGATCCATTAGGGGGTTTATGGTCTTAGGGACCTTTTTGGTATTTTTTAATTCTTTAGAGACTTTTATAATTTTTAAATTATTATAGGTTGTTTTGGGGGTTTTATTATTTTTAGTTTTTAGTGGTTTTTAAAACGTTTCTTGACTTTTAGTTGTTTTTATTGTTTTTATGGTATTTTTATTGTTTTTTTGGGTTTGTAATGTTTTTAGGGTTAATTTAGTTTTCAATGTCATTGGTTTTTTAGTGTTACTTATAGGTTTTAGGTTTTTTTAACATTTTTATAGATTATTATGTGTATTGTAGGTTTTATGGATTTTTTGATTTCAAATAAATTCAAGGGTCTTTGTTGTATTTTTTGTTTTATATGGATTATAGGGGGTTTAGGCTCCTTAAAGTGATGTTATGATCAAATGATCTTTAGTTATTTTAGTGTATTTTTTGTTGGTTGTTATGGTTTATTGGTATTTTAGGGTAATTTTAAGGTTTTGATGGATTTAGAATTTTTTAATGTTTTGACTTTTTTTTTTGGATTTTGATGGATTTAATGGGTTTGGGGTGTTTTATGGATTTTAGGGTTTTTAGGTTTCCTTGGGGTTTTTAGCATTTTTAGGGGTTTTCAATGTTTTAGGTTGTTTTTTGTGATTTTTAGGATGTTGTAGTTTTTTATTGTCTTTTTTAAGGGTTTGTAGAATTTTTAGGGATTTTTAGGGATTTTATTATTTTTTATGTTTTTAAGGAATTTAAGCTGGTTTAGGAAAAGAAGGCGCGGGGCCAAGCAGAAGGCTTGGTCCCTCAAGTGTATAAATGAAAAATAAAGTTCTAGTCATTACAAGGGGGACTTATGCAACCGGGTACGCGTAGCACCCTTCATGTTCGAATCCACAGTTGATGCACAAAAAGGGCGAGCAACAAAAGACCACCATGAGCAGTGGTCTTCAATAGCCTTATTGGAAAGCACATCAGCTACCATATTGACTTCCCTATATGCATGGGTGATCTTAAGAACCATATTTTTGGGTAAACTAATGCAATCAATCCATTGGGGTAGAAGCTGCCACGGAACCTTCCTTGAATTTTGACTAAAGGCCTCAACCGCAAGCATGGAGTTAGACTCAATCCAGAGTTGCTTCCAACCAAACTGGTTTGCAAACCGCACCGCCTTGATGATAGACCAAAGCTCTGCTTCATAAGAATAGCCAATTCTGATGAAGTGGTAAAAAGTGCCCTTGAAAAAACCTCTATAAGTACGGAAGACGCCACCACAGCCCGACGGCCCTGGAGAGCCTACTGCAGCACCATCAACATTGAATTTGATCCAAGACGGGACAGGTGGAATCCATCGGATTGACTTCACCACCAAAGGTTTTTTACACCTACCATAGACACCAAGAGTGCGGAGAGTGATGAGGTCAGTAAAAAAATTGTTCATCGCACCTGTTTGAATGCCCCCGGCCATCCGAACAGTAGAATGTAAGGCAAGAATACCCTCATGAAGAGAGCTTGACTTATTCCGGAACATAGCAGAGTTTTTGGAAGCCCATAGAAAAGCCACAATGGCTGCCGAATCAGCAAGGAGAAGATTGCAGATTTCCTCACTATACCTTGATTCCGTGATGAGAGACATCATCTGAGAAAAGGTTCTATCTAGGGGAAATTGAAGACCAAAGACATACTGCAGATACTTCCACAGACCATAAGCAAGCTTGCATTCAACAAAAAGGTGTTGCAAATTTTTAACATCCTGCATACATATACAGTAGGCCGAAGCAAGATGCCAACCAACTTTTTGAAGTTGGCCAGGCACGGGCAGCCGATTCCTCCTGATCCTCCAGAAGAGCAGAAAATGTCTAGGAGGACTAAAATAGAATTTGTATCTCATGATCCATGAGGGGGGATCTATCCCTTTCCGGCATTTGTGATTGTAAAATTCCTTTGCAGCAAGAAGGAAAATCAAGCTCGGTTTCCAAATAATTGTATCATAATCCATGTAACTGTAGAATTGAATCTCAGAAATGATATGGGCAGGTAAGATCCCAGCCATCTCCGACAGTCTGGTGTCGAGTTCATTAATGGAAATGTGTTGCAAGCCATGCAGAACCTGCATAGATTCATGCAGCGGACTCTTGAGCCAAGGGGTGAGCCAATAATTCAAGTCAGATTGCCTCGAGACAGCCCAAGTAGATTGAGGGATGATGTCCTTATACGAGTATTTAACCATTCTCTAGACTGAGGAGAGCATGTACCCAGTATAACCATTGCACAGTTTCCCAGTAAAGTATTCTTTAAGAAAGTCCAAATCACCCTCTCTGTGTGTGAAAAGATTCCATGTGAATTTGGCCAACAAGGCATAATTGAAGATCATGAGATCCTTAATGCCTAGACCACCCATTTCAAGTGGTTTGATGCACTCCTTTTAGGAAACAATGATCAATTTCCTTTCATTAATACACCCTGTCCATGAAAAGTTCTGGATCATGGCATGAAGGGATAGAATTTGGCTAACTGGCCACTTATAGATGGAGATGGTATGAGAAAACATTGAGGTGACAACAGAATTGATAAGACATATCCTTCCTGCTTGTGAGAGGGTCTTGCCCTTCCATTTCGCAAGCTGTTGATTGATATTAATAGATTTGATTTCAAGATGAAAATGTTTAACCTTCCCCCAAAATAAGGGAACCCCAAGATAGTTGAAAGGCAATGATCCTTTGTTTACACAAAGTCATCTGACAATTTTGTTTTGTGTTGTAGTAGAGCTCCCTTTCCCAAACACAATAGATTATTTACTCCAACTAATGGCCTGTCCTGCAACAGCCTCATAATGGGCGAAGATTTTCCGAATAGAAGATATGGTCCGCATATTAGCCTTTCCAAAGAGGAGGATATCATCAGCATAAAGTAGATGTTAAGGCACAAATAAATATCTCCGGTATTTAATAAGGCTGTAGTAGCCAGCCAACATAGCATTAGTAACAAGGTGCCCTAGGTAGTCCTCTACAAGTGAAAAGAGAATTTCGGAAAGAGGATCCCCCTGTCTGACCCCTCGGGAACACTGAAAGAATACTTTTGGAGATCTATTAATCAAAACAGAAATTATGGCACTATTCATGATGGTGGAAATCATCCAAACAAATTTCTCTGAGAAACCATACATGCTAAGAATCTTGAACAGGAAATCTCACTTAATAGTATCAACGACTTTGGATATATCCAGCTTTAAGGCAATGGACCCAAACTTCGATGCCCTCCCCATGGCATTAACTCCTTCAGAGGCCGTGTATAAGCAGTTCTAAATACTTCGTCCAGGAACAAAACAAAATTGATTAGGTGTAATCAAGTTCCCAACAATCTTCCGTAACCGGATAACAATGATTTTGCTAATAATATTGGGTATAGTTTTCCAAATGGAAATTGGCCGAAAATCACCTATCTCAATTGCAACTTCCTTTTTACGAAGGAGGGAAATAAAATTGGAGTTGAATCCATGGGGAATTATCCCTAAGAGAAAGAATTCCCTGACAGCTTTAGTGATTTCTACACGAAATATTTCCCAATAAAAGGTGAAGAATTTGTTTGTGAAACCATCTAGGCCGGGAGCACTATCCGAATTGATAGAAAAAAGGGCATATCTGACTTCATCCTCAAGAGGTGGAGATATCAGGTCATTATTCTGTGAATCATTAACACATTTCTCAATGCATGAAGCTAGCAGGGAAGTAGAGGGAATTCCATCATCATTATAAAGCACTTTGAAGTGATCAACAACAGCATCAGAGAGCTCTTTCTCATCGACAATGGTATGACCATTGATACGAATCTGATTTGGTTCGTTATGAACTCTTTTGTCCCATTGCAAGCAATGGAAGAACTATGAATTTCTATAACCATTTGTAGGCCAGCAGACATTGAATTGTTGTTTTTCTAGAATCTCCTTAAGTGCCAGGAGATCATCAATCCTATTATGAAACACAGTCTCTTCACTTTTAGGAATTTTCCCTTGTTGATTATTCTCCTGGAAAGACTTTAGCTGATATTCTACATCACTAATGTCATCATCAAGCCTCGAGAAGGAGTTCCTGCTCTATACATTTATGAGGCTTTTGATCTTGCAATGCTTGGAGGCAACCAAAAAGTGAGGGCTCCCTTGAAAAGAAGTGTTCTATCCATCAAGAACGACTTCCCTACAACCTGGAATTAAGAGCTAGGCATTATTAAATTTGCAAGGTAGAGGAGTGGTCCTCCTACTTTCCTCCCGAATATTGACAACACGAGGGTTTTGATCAGAATTGAATTTTGGAAGAGAAGATCCTAAGATAACATCTGGGGATATATTGTCATTGATTTTCTTAAAGAACCTATCAATCTTACAATCCTGCCTACCATTGACAGTAAACCTTCCCCAAGTAAATTTGGAGCCTGCAATAGGGACTTCAATGAGGTTTCATTGGTCCACACAACATTGAAAATCATTTGCAGCGGCACGGGAGATGTGAGGTCCAATCTTTTCATCTGGACAAAGGATAGCATTAAAGTCACCGGTTATGACCCATTTGTGATCCATATTCTCAATTAGAACAGATAAATCATTCCAAATTTCTCTTCTTCTGGTGTAGGAGCAAGAGGCATAGACAAAAGAGAAGGTAAAACAGATATCATACAACTGGGTGCGGAACTAGATTAGCTGATTACTAATATCAAAAGAAGATATTTTCATAACATTGTTTCGGAAGACCCATAAGTTTTCAAGAGATTATAGAGATTTTAGTGGTTTTTTTGGGAATTATAGGTTTTTAGTGTTATTAGTAATTTTGTGTTGATAAGTGGTTATAGGATCATTTTGTGTTTTAATTTGTGTATTTGTTTTTTTTGGGTATTTTGGGTTTTTTGTTAGTTGGGTATTGTTTGGTTTTTATGAGTTTTAGGTTCTATTGTGAGATTTTTAGTGTTTTAATGGTATTAGTGGTTTTTAGGGTTTTTAATTTTTAGAGTATTTTAATTTTTTTTCATTTTCAAGGCCTTTTAGAGACATTGTTTTTTTCATGTTATTTAGGGGATTTTATGGGTTTCAGGGATTTATTTTTTTTAAAATTTTTTGATGTTTTTTTGGTTTTTAGTTGTTTTTATGTGTTCTTTAGGGGATTATCATTTCTATGGGTTCTAGGCCATTTAGGAATTTTAACGATTTTCTATAGTTTAAGGGGTTTTAGGGTCATTATGGGGTTTAATGTTTATCTATTGTAATTATGGGATTTTAGGGTCTTCAAAATCTTCTAGTATTTCTTAAATATTTTTGGGAGGTTGAGGATTTTACAAAATTTTTCAGTTTTAGGGTATTTAGGGTCATTTTGAGTTTTAGGGACTTTTTGGTCTTTTTATGGGTTTTAGGAATTCACGGATATTTATGATTTTTCTGGTTATTGGGTTGTTTAATTTTTTTTATGGTTTTTAGTATATTATTTTTTTTAAGTTTTTTTTTGTTTTTATGGTTTTATATGGGTTTTGGGGTTTTTAGGGTTTCATTGATTTTAGTGATTTTGTATGATTATTTTAAAGTTTTTCAAGGATTTGAGGATCTTTTCTGATTTATTTGGGATTTATGGTTCTATTAGGTATTTTGGATTATTTTGGTTTCTTCATATTTTTTAGGGTTTTTAGTGTTTGTAGGAGTTTATATTGTTTTATTGGGAAATTTAGGATTTGTTAGGTTATTTAAGGGTTTTATCCATTTATGTTTTTTCTGGTTTGTATCCGTTTTTAATGTTTTAAGGGTTTTAAGGCTTTTGGGGTTTAACGTTTTTATTTTCCTTAAATGTTTTAATGTTCTTTAGAATCATTATGGTTTTTAATTTTTTCTATAGAGATTTAGGGGTTTGGGGTCTTTTTGCAGTTTTACACTATTTTAGGATTTTTAAGGACTTTTGGGGGACAATTAGTGTTTTTATGGTTTTTAGTTTCCCTTTATGGATTTTCTGACTCTTTTAGGGGTTTTAAGAAGTTTTAGAGGGTTTGGTTATTTAAGGGTTATAATGACTTTTGGGGATTTTATGAAGGTTTTACTATTTAATGGTTTTTAGTTTTTCTATTATTTTAGATTTTTTTGGGGGTTTTAGGGATTTTTATATTTTTTGTGTTGTATGGTACTTATCTTTTTGGGGGTTTTATGATTTTTGGGGTATTTAGGGGTTTTAGGTGTTTTTAGTTTTTTTGAATATATTTAGTGTGCTCTAGCTGTTTTATGGTTATTAGGAAATTTTTAGTGTTTTCAGTTTTTTTAGTAGTTTTTAGGATTTTATGTTTTTTACCTCATTAATTTTTATAGGGTTTTCTGTAATTTTAAAATTTCAAGGTTTTAAGGTGTTTTTAGGTTTTTTTCATGAAAGTTTGGTCATTTATTATTTTTATAATTTTATGGGGTTTAAGGCCTTTTATAATTTTAAGTGATTTTAAGGTGGTTTATGGTTTTTGTACATTTTAGTGTATTTTGGATTTATATAGGTTTTTGAGTTTATTTAATTATTTATATGGTTATTTACAGATTTTAGGGGTATTATAATTTTTACGTGTTTTAGGGGTTCTGTGGTTCTATTTTATTAAGTTATTTTCGGAGTTCTATGGTTTTTAGGGTTTTTAGTGGGCTTTAGGATTTTTTTTTGCATTTTAATCGTTTTACAGAATTTTATGTTTTATGGGATTATATGATGTATTAGTTATTTTTCAGGCTCCTATGGTCCTAGGAATTTTTATTATTGTTAATGGTCTATTAGGTTTTAAATGGGTTTTTAAAGGTTTTATTTTTTTGTGGATTTCCTGGTTTCTATGGTTTCTTTGGATATTAATATTCTGTTATGTTTTTAGGGTGTATGTTGTAGGGTTTAGGTTTTGATGTAATGTGATTAGAGGTTAGCGTATTGGTTGTAAATATCTTGGAGTCGGGTAAAATTTTTAGTGTGTAGGGTCTAGAGTTTACGATTAGGTTATAATTTTTATGGTTTTAGGGGGTCTAAATGGTTATAATGGTTTTTAGTATTTTTATGTTAATAGGGTTTTAAGGGGTTTTTTGGTTTTTTTAGTTTTTAGAGTTTTTATTGTTTTTCAGTGTAATAATGGTTTTTGGGTTTTTTTGTTTTTTAGGTTTTTAATATGTATTTACCGATATTTTAGTTTTCTGGGGGGGGGGTTATATTTTTAGGTGTTTTTATGGGATTTAGGTTTTATAGGGTTTTTAGAGTATTAAGGATTTTTAAATAGGTTATAGGTTTTTTGGTTTTTACGGGGTTTTTTTTGGATTTTATTGTTTTTAGAGTTTTTATGAGTTTATTGGGTTTTATTATTTTTTATATATTCTATAATTTTATAGGTTTTATGGTATATTAGGAGATTTTATTTTTCTTTAGTGTTTTGGGGGTTTGGTTTTAATGATTATTTGATTTTTTAGTGATTTTAGCCTTTTTCATGATTCTTAATGTTTTTTAATTTTTTATGGTTTTTGTGTTTTGGGGAATTATGTTTTTAATGGTTACATGGGTTTTGATGGGTTTTAATGTTTTTAGAGTGTTTCAGTGAAATTCTATTTATTTTATCACTTTTTTTAGTTTTCAGGGGGTTTTAGGTTTTTGAGGGTTTCTATAGTTTTAAGAAATTTTACGGAGTTTGATGATTTGTTAGGTCTTTTATGGTGTTTAGGGTTTTTAGGGTTGTTTGTTGTTTATATTTTTAGGATTTTGAGGGTCTTTATTGGGTTTTATGTTTTATATGGTATTTAGGGTATTTTATGTTATTATAATATTTTTTATGGTACATTAGAATTTTAATGGGTTTCCGGGCCAATAAGAGATTTTTAGCGTATTATGGTGATTTTGGGGTTTTAGGATTTTTTTATAATTTTTAAGGATTAATGTTATATTATGTTTATCTATGGGTTTTAGTGACATATAGAGGGTTTTAGGGTAATTTAGGCATTTTAAGGGTGATTTATTGTTTTTGGGTGGTTTAGAAATATTTTATGATTTTTTGGGATTTGAAATATTATAAGTGTTTAGGTATTTTAGGTTTTTTGGGGATTAAAAGGTTTTTAAGGGTTTTGGGTATTTATGGTATTTATGATTTTTATATTCTTTTTGGTATTATGAGTTTTTGGTGTTTTTAGATTCCATTATGGTTTTGCAAACATCATTAGGGTTTTTTAGGGTTTGGGTTTTTAGGATTTTGGGGGGTATTAGGTCATTCTAGTGTTTAATTATTTTTCATGTTTTATAAGGTATTATACATGTTAAAGTTTTTTTTATACCTTTTAACAAATAGTATGGATTCTAAGAGTTTGATGGTTTTTAGGGATTTGGGGGTTTTTTGGGGTTTTAGTTTTTTAAGTGTCTTTTAATGTTTTTAGGGGATTTATTGTTTTTTGGGTATTAGGGTTTTTAGGGGTTTTAAGGTTATTAGGGTTTTTTATGGATTTTATAAGATTTATATTTTTATGGGATTGTTGGGTTTTCTTGGATTTTAATGGGGATTTAGGTTTTCATGTGATTTTATGGGGTTTTATGTTTTACGTGGTTTTTGGTTTTTTGGTTTTTTGGTTTTTTTGGGTTTTTAGGATTGTTTTAGGGATTTATGAGTTTGAAAATTTTTACAGGGTTTAGGGGTTGTATGTATATTATATTGGTTTATATTCTTAGATTATTATGTGTTTTGGGGGTTTTGGAGACATATACAATGTTTATGGGTTTTTTGGGGTTTTGGTTGTTTAATATGTATTAGTCTATATTTGTGTTTTTATAGGGTTTTGGGCCATTAGTGAATTTTAGAGGGTTTATGTCTTTTAGTGTTATCTGTTTTTTTAGTTTTTATGTATTTAATGTGTTTTTGTGTTATTTAGTGATTTTAGGTTTCCTTGGGTTTTTCGGGTTTTTAGGAATTTTCGGTTTTTTTGTTTTTTTGGTAGTTTTTGGACGTTGTAGTGTTTTAAGTGTTTTTTGTGATTTTAGGGGTTTTAGGGTTTTTGTTTTTAGGGATTTTATGGTTTTTATATTTTTAAGGAATTAATGGGGTTTTAGGGTTTTAAAGGGTTTTAGGGGTATAATGGGTTTTCTGAATTTTTGGAGTTTTTTTGGGGTCATAGGGTCTTTAGGGGATATTGTAGAATTTTTAGGCGTTTAGATTTTTTAGGGGTTTTAGTATTTTTAGGGATTCTAGAGATTTTAGTGGTTTTTTTGGCCATTATGGTTTTTTTGGATTATTAGTGTTTTTGTGTGGATAAAGGGTTTTATGATCATTTTGGGTTTTAATATTGTTTTTTAGTGTATTTTTAGGATTTTTGGGTTAATCAGGTCCTTTTGGGGTTTTTTAACTTCCACGTTCTATTATGGGGATTTTTAGTGTTTTAATGGTATTATTGGTTTTTAGGGTTTTATAATTTTTAGTGTTTTTTTAAATTTTTCATCATTTTCATTGCCTTTTTAGGGAATTTATAGTGTTCAAGGGTCTTATGGGATTATTTGGGTTTTAGAGTTTTATTGTTTTTAGTGTTTTTTGAAGTGTTTATTTTTTGGTTTTAGTGGTTTTTAAGGGCTCTTTAGGTGTTTTATCATTTATATGGCTTCTCGTTCATTTTGGTATTCTATAGATTCTCTAGTTTTTTAGGGGGTTTTAGGGTTTTAATGGGGATTAATGTTTCTCATAGATCTTAATGGGATTTTAGGGTTTTTAGAGTCTTTTAGGATTTCATAAAAAAGTTTGGGTGAATTATGAATTTTAGGTAATTTTCAGGTTGTTAGGGGTTTTTGGCTCTTTTAGAGTTTTAGGGTCATTTAATTAATTTTATGGTATTTAGGGATTCTTGGGTTTTTAGGTATTTCAGGTTTATAGGGTTGTTTGATTTCGAAAGGTTTTTAGTATTTTTTATGTTTTTATTGTTTTTATGATTATATATGGGTTTGAGGTTTTTAGCGTTTAATGGATTCTAGGGGTTTGTAGGATTATTTTATTGTTTTTCAGGGATTTAGGGTTATTTTAAGGTTTTTTTGAGGTTTAAGGTTCCTTTATGGTTTTAGATTTTTTTGGGTTTTTCCACTTTTAAGGGGTTTTTTGGGTTTTTGTTGGGTTTTATAGTTTTTTAAATGAGGGTTTAGGTTTTTCTAGTATATTTTAGGGTTTTAACCATATTATTTTTTTTGGATTTTAATGGTTTATAAATTTTCATTTATTTTTAAGGATTTAGGGGTTTAATGTTTTTATGGTTTTAGTTGTTTTAATGGTTTATATAATATTTAGGGGTTTTAATGGTTTTTAGGGAGTTTTCGGGTCTTTTAGGTCTTTTGTGTAGTTTTACAGTCTTTTAGGGTGTTTAGAGACTTCAGGGGGGTTATGGTTTTAAGGTTTTTAGTTCCACATTATGGAGTATTTTAGTCTTTAAGGGGATTATGTAGTTTTAGGGGCTTTTAGGTATTTAAGGGTTATAATGACTCTTAGGGGTTTTATGGGTTTTAACTGTTTACTTTTTTTTATTTGTTATGGGATTCTATATTTTTTATGTTTTTAGGGGTTTTAGGTATTTTTAGGGTTTTGGGGTTGTAATGTTCTTATGTGTTTTGGGGTTTTATGATATGTGGGGTTTTTAGTGTTTTTACGGGTTTTGTGGATTTCCATATTTTTAGCATGTTCTACGGTTTTTATGGTTTTTATGGAATATTTATTGTTTTTGTGTTTTGAGTAGTTTTTTGGATTTTATGTTTTTGTACATCATTAATTTTTAAAGGGTCTATTGA
This sequence comes from Viscum album, assembly GCA_963277665.1. NCBI lineage: Eukaryota > Viridiplantae > Streptophyta > Magnoliopsida > Santalales > Viscaceae > Viscum > Viscum album. The sequence continues at coordinate 1,692,549,579 of OY728120.1, forward strand.
AATTTTAAAAGATCAAGGTTCTATGGTGTTTTTAGGTTTTTTAGAATATTAGGGTTTATTTTGTTTATAATATTATGTTATTTAATGCCTTTTAGAAATTTAAGTGGGTTGGGGTGGTTTATGGTTTTTATTAAATTTTAGGGTATTTTGGTTTTATTTAGGTTTTTATGTTTATTTAATGATTTGTATGGTTATTTGTTGTTTCTAGGGGTATTATTATTTTAATGTATTTTAGAGGTTTTTTGGTTCTATTGTATTAGGATCTATTCGGGGGGGGGGGGGGGGGTTTAGGGTTTTTATGGTTATTAGTGGGCTTTATGATTTTTTGGAATATTAATAGTTTTATGGAATTTTATGTTTTATGGGAGTTTATGACATTTTATTCATTTTTCAAGGTTTTATGGTCCTTTGGGTTTTTATTGTTTTTAATGGTCTAATTGTTTTTTAATAACTTTTTGTGGTTTTTTACGTCATGGGATTTAATGGTTTAAATTGTATCATAGGATTTTAATGTTCTTTTATTTTTTTTGGGTTTATGGTGTAGGGTTTAGGGATTGATATCTGATGATTAGTGGTTAGGGTATAGGGATTAAATATCTTGGTGTTGGGTATATGGTTTAGAGTGTCGGGTCTAGAGTTTACAATTAGTGTTTATGGTTTAGGGGTATTAGGGGGCTTAAATAGATATTATGGTATTTAGAGTTTTTATGTTTTTAGGGTTTTAAGGGAGTTGGGGTTTTTTTGTTTTTTGAGTTATTTTGTGTTTTTTGGGGTCATAATGGTTTTTGTGGTTTTTTTTGGTTTTTTGGGTTCTTAATATGTATTTAATGATTTTCTAGTTTTGTGGGGGGGTTTTTAGAGTTTATGTGTTTTAAATGGCTTTGGTGTTTTTGGGGTTTTTATAGTTTCTAGTATCATTAAAGGGGATATGGGTTCTTAGGTTTTTTGTGGGTTTTTTTTGGTTTCTATTGTTTTTATAGTTTTCATTAGTTTCTAGTGTTTTAGGATTTTTTAGATATTTTTTCCCATTTTTATGGATTTGGTTTTCTTAGGGGAATTTATTGGTCTTTAGGGTTTGGGGGGGTTTGGTTTTAATGTTTGTTTTTATTTTTTTAGCGATTTTAGCCTTTTTAATGCTTTGTAATGTTTTTTAGTTTTTAGGGTTTTTGGGTTTTGGGGGAATTTGGTTTTTAGGGGTTTATGGGGTATCATGGGTTATTTTGTTTTTAGAGTTTTTTTATAGGAATTTTGTTTCTCTTATTAACTTTTATCGTTTTCAAGGGGTTTTAGGTCTTTTGGGGGGTTTTATGGTTTTATATACTTTATGGAGTTTTATGATTTTTTAGTAATTTAATTGTGTTTATGGAATTTAGGATTTTTTATGTTTATGTTTTTAGTACTTTTACGGTCATTATTGGTTTTTAGGTTATATTATGGTATTTATATTATTTTTGTTTATTATAATGGTTATTATGGTACTTTAGTAATTTATATGTTTTATGGAATATTAGATATTTTTATGGTTTTTATAGTGATTTTTGGTTTTTAGGGTTTTTATAGAAATTTATGGGTTTAAAGGTATTTTATAGTGATCTATGGGTTTTAGTGACTTATAGGGGGTTTTAGGGTAATTTAGGAATTTTATGGGTGATTTCCAGTTTTAGGGGGGTTTAGAAATATTTACGGTTTTAGGGATTTGGGATTTTATAAGTCTTCATAGTTTTTAGATTTTTAGGAAATTAAATTGTTATAGGGGTTTTGGGTATTTATGGTATTTATGATTTTTAGGATATTTAGGAATTTTTGAGTTTTTTGTGTTTTAAGGCCCTTTATGGTTTTTCAAACTACATTAGGGGTTCCAGGGGGTTTGGTTTTTTAGGATTTTGGGGGGTTTAGGGAGTTCTAGGGTTTAATGGTTTTTATGGTTCTATAAGGTATTGTAGAGGGTCCAGTTATTTCTATACTTTTTAATAGATTGTATGGATTATAAAGGTTTCAATGGTTTTTAGGGATTTACAGTTTTTTGGGGTTTTAGTTTTTTATTGTCTTTAATGTTTTTAGTGGTTTAATCACTTATTTGGGAATTAGGGATTTTATGGGTTTTAAGGTTTTTGGGGGTTTATTGGGATTATATAGGATTTATTGATTTATGGGTTTGCTTCATTTTCGTGGATTTTGATGTGGATTTAGTATTTTTTTGTGTTTTCATTGGGTTTAAGGTTTTATGTGCATTTTGTTTTTTTGGTTTGTTTTTAGGATTGTTTTAGGGACTTATGAATTTGATGGTTTTTACAGGGTTTATGGGTTACATGTTTTTTTTATTGATTTAGGTATTTTGTGTTTTTATGCGTTTTTGGGGGTTTTGGGGACATATAGGGTGTTTATAGGGTTTAGGATGTTTTTAGTGTGGTTAATTGGTATTAGTGTATTTTAAGGTTTTTATATGTTTTTAGGGCCGTTAGGGAAATTTATAGGTTTTAGGGGCTTTTATTGTTTCAAGTTTTTATTGGGTTTTTAGGGATTCAATGGCTTTTGGGGGTTTTTTGGTTTTTTGGGTTTTTAGGATTCATTGGGTGTTTTAGGGTTTTTTTGTGGTTTTCATGGTTTTAGGTTGTATTTTGGAATATATAGGCCGTTGTAGTGTTTTAGAGTTTTTTGTGATTTTAGAGGTTATAAGGATTTCGGTTTTTAGGATTTTTACAGATTTTATTATTTTTTTAGGGAATGTAGGTGTTTTTAGGGTTTTTTGGGATTTTATGTGTTTTAGTGTATCTTAGAATTTTTTTGGGTTATAGGGTATTTTGGAGATTTTGTGGAATTTTTTTTCTTTTTACTGTCTTGATTGGTTTTATGATTTTCAGGGTATCTAGGGATTTTAGTGGCTTTATGGACATTATTCATTTTTTGTATTATTAGTTTTTTTGTGTTGATAAGGACTTTTAGGATCATTTTTTATTTTAATATGGTTTTTCGGTTTTAAGTTAATTTTGGGTTTTTTGTGTTTAGTGGGTCTTGTTTAGTTTTTATGAGTTTTAAGATCTATTAGGGGATTTTTTGGGTTATAATGTTATTAGTGGTTTTTAGTGTCTTATAATTTTTAATGTTTTTTTTCATTTTTATCATTTTCCTGGGCTTTTTAGAGACTTTATAGTTTTCAGTGGTTTAAAGGGATTTTTTGGTTTTTAGGGTTTTATTATTTTTAGTTTTTTTGATGTGTTTTTTGGTTTTTAGTGGTTTTAAAGGGTTATTTAGGGTTTTAAAAATATCTATGGGTTGAAGTTCATTTAAGGACTTTAATGATTTTCTAGTGTTTATGGGGTTGTAGGGTCATTATGAGGTTTAATGTTCCTCTAGGTTCATTGTGGCATTTTTGGGGTTTTATTTTCTTTTAGGATTTCTTTAATATATTTGGGTGATTTATGATTTTTAAGTAATTTTAGAGTTGTTTGTGTGTTTAGGGTATTTTTGAGTTTTAGGGTCTTCTAGGTCCTCTTATAGTTTTTAGGCAAGGAAGGATCGGGGCCAGGCTATTCCTGACTCCCCCCAAAATTTATTAAAAAAAGACAAAAATACACTGCAGACAAGGGAGGGGTGGGGTCAATCATCCCACACCCAAAAACCCCTTACAACCCAAGACACAAAAGGCCATAAAAAATAAAAATCAAAAAAGGCAAAAAAACACACATGATAAAACACAGAAAGAGCTTCAGAATAACCATCGTCCCCATCCATCGCCTCTTTGTCATGAAGATTCACCAACAGTATCAAAGAACCTCCAACATCATCACAATCCAAACAGCAACCAACCGCACAATTTTCATCAGAAAACTCCTCTTTTACAATCATATCCACCACTAGAATCACAGAACCACATCCCTTCCGCACCTCCCAGCTATGCAGTAACCAGAGTCCCGCAGAACACCTTCCACCACCCAGTAACTTCCCACAAAAATGACTCACATCCAACATCATCAATCCACCAGCACCAAAATCACCAGCCTCTACAACAGACAACACCTCCACACCAGTCAGATCCATAGCCACCAGCACAGAACCATCCGCATCAGAAAGAAAACTAACTTCATCAAATTCCATCCAAAAAGTAACCAAATTCAATCATACCACCCCCAGCAGCACAACTAGGGGCAAAGAACCACCATCATCCAAGACAAGAACCAGTCCGAAACCCAAACAACCCTTCCAGTAACCCAGAAACCGCAACACATAATGAGGACATAATACCTCATACCAATCCTAGCAAACATCACCAACATTAACCCACAACCAAACCATACATCATCACAGAAGATCCAGCCAAAACTATTAGTAAGATACATGGGACCAAAATGACCGCTTTGGCACCATAGGAAAGCATAGATCGAAACCAGATCGCAGCAAAACACAAACAGACCAGGTGTGGCAGCAAGATTCAAGAACATAAATGAGGAACAAACCTGATGCCTGTGCGCAGACCGAAAACAATTGGATCTGAAAACCCACAAATCCGGATCAAGCGCACCACCAAGCCAGCACCACGCCATCTGCATCATCCAAGAACTGCCCATTTCACTGTATCTATGATAAGGCCAGAGCCCACACCACCATTGAGTCCCCTGCCAGCATTGAGAACATTGAAGTCATGTATCCACCCAGGGTCGTCTCATCGCTGCATACACAAACCAGAACCACATATGAAACCCATAAGGGTATCCAATCTCCAGAATTCTGTCCTCCTTGACTCTAGCCGAATCGATCCCCCTCCACCGATGAGAACATTGAAGTCGTTGACCTGCACGAGGAGGACCCATCTATGAAAACACGATCCAGAGCCCCTTCTGATGTCCAAAAGGGTTTCCAATCTCCATATTTTCATCCACATCATCTTCTGCTGAAGCAATCTGATCCAGAACCACAACTTGACTCACATCTTCTATGAACGTAGAATCCCGAACACAAGGGAAAATAAGTAATGCTCTATTTTAAACTGATGCTAATGGACCACGAAAAACCAACACTCTGGAATGATGAAACCACCAGAACAAGAAAACCATCATGGTCATGGATTTTTAGAGCACATCCAAGTGTTGAGGCAATCGTTTCACCTGCCAAACACCAAAACAAAACCAGATATACCTTTGCATCTTCAGATCTTAATCAGTTTTTGAGATTTTCCTAGCCGCTGACCAGGACGAGGCCAAATAAGGATGCTAGATCTTTCCACCCACACGCCGGCATGAGCAGCCACAACTAGCCCTGAAGCGGGCGATCTACTAAGACCACGTCCAAGCCACTGATAGATCAACAATGCTTCCAGGGAGTAGCAAAGATCCATTAGAGATATACGACGATGAAGGAGAACACAAAGGTATAGCACCCGGAGACATAGCCGCCATCCTCTTAGGGTTTTGTGTTTTTAGGGATTTAAGGCCTTTCTTAGGGTTCGTCTTATAGATTTTAGGGATTCTTGGGTCTTTAGGGTTTTTGGGATTATAGGGTATTTTAATTTTTTATGGTTTTTAGAATTTTATTTAAAATGGTTTTTATTTCTTTTCTGGTTTTATATTGGTTTTGGGGTTGTAGGTTTTCAGGGATTTTAGGGGTTTGTATGATTATTTTATTGTTTTTCAAGGATTTAGGTTTTTTTTGTTTTTTTGGGTTTTAAATTTCCTTTAGGGGATTTTGAATTTTATTTGTTTTTTTCATATTTTTTGGGTTTTTAGGGATTTCTAGGGTTGTATAGTGTTTTCATTGGTATTTAAGTTTTTCTATGATATTTATGAGGTTTGACCTTTTAGGAATTTTCGGTTTTTATCGGGGTTTAATGTATTATAGGGTTTAAGGATTTAGGGGTTTAAATTTTTTATGGTTTATAGATGTTTTAACAGATTTTATAATCATTAGGGGTTTTAACTATTTTTAGGGTGTTTTATGTGTTTTTGGGTCTTTATGAAGTTTTACGGTCTTTTAGGGTTTTTAGGGACATTCAGGGGGAGGGATTAGGGGTTTTATGGTTTTTTGTTTCTATTAATGGAGTTTTTGAGTCATTATGGGGTGTCAGTAGCTTTTGGGGATTTCAGGTATTATGGGTTGTAATGACATTTAGTTGTTTTATGGGGTTTGACTATTTAATGGGTTTTAGTGTTTCTCGGTTTCTAGATTTATTATGTTTGTAGGGGTTTTATGAATTGTTAGACTTTTTGGGCGGTATGGTTCTTATGTGTTTGGGGGATTTATGATTTGGGGGGGGGGGGTTATGATTTTCATGGGTTTTTAGTGGTTATGCATATTTTTAGAATGCTCTAGGGGTTTTTTGGGTTGTTTGGTATTTTTTAGTGTTTTTGTGTTTTAAGTAGTTTTTAGGATTTTATGTGTTTTTACCTCATTAATTTTAAATGGTATGTTTTACTTTTAAATGTACAAGGTTCTAAGGTGTTTTATTCTTTTTTCATCAAATTAGGGTCATTTATTGTATTTATAATTTTATGGGGTTTATGGAGTTTTATAATTTATTATTTATCTTGGTGGTTTATGGGCTTCAGTACATTTTTATGGATTTTGATTTCACTTAGGGTTTTAAGTTTATTTAATGATATGTATGGTTAGTTACATTTTTAGGGGTACTACTATATTTACCTATTTTGGGGGTTGTGTAGTTCTATTGTATTATGGTATTTTTTTGGGTTTTTTGGTTTTTAGGATTTTAGTGTGCTTTCGGATTTTTGGGATTATAATAGTTTAACCGGAATTTATGTTTTAAGAGATTTTACGATGTTTTAGTTATTTTTTAGGGTTTTATGGTCCTTTTAGTTTTTATTTTTTTTTATGTTCTATTAGGTTTTTAAGGGGTTTTAATGGTTTTTTTGTATTATAGGGGGTTTAACGGGGTCTGTGGTCACATAGGAGTTTATGGTTTTATTTGGTTTTTTGTGTTTATGTTTTCGGGTTTAGGGTTTGATGGCTGAGGATTAGTGGTTATGGTATAGGGTTTAAATATCCGGGTGTAGGGTATATGGTTTAGTTTGTATGGTCTAGATTTTAGGAGTAGGGTATAAGGATTAGTGGTTTTATGGAGATTAAATGGTTATTATGGGTTTTAGGGGTTTTTTTTATGATTTTAGGGTTATTAGGGGTTTTTAGGGTATTTTGAGTTTTTATAGTTATTGAGTGTTTTTTTCTTCATAAAGGTTTTAAGGGTTTTTTGTTTTTTGGGTTCATAATATGTATTTACTTATTTTACAGTTTGGGGGGGGGGGTAGTGTTTTAGGTGTTTTTAATGGCTTTAGGATTTTTAGGTTTTTTAGTGTTTTTAGGATTTCGAATATGGTTTTGGGTTTTTATTGTTTTTGGAATTTTTATAGGTTTTCATTTTTTGTGTTTTTATAGTTTTTAGGGTAATAGAGTTTTTTGCGGTTATGAAATTTTGGGTTTTAAGGGGTTTTAATATTTGTTGGGAATTCATTGGTTTTGGGGGTTTTGGGTGTTATGGTCATTTTCTGGTTTAGGGTATTTTAGTGTTTTTAGGGTATTTTGTGGTTTTAGTGGTTCAGGTTTATTAAGGATCTGTATGGTTTTTAGGACTTTTGGGTTTTTATGAATATTTATGGTTTTAGGGTTTTAAGGATTTTTATAAATTTATGGGGATTTAGTTGTTTTAGTGTTTTTATGGTTTATTAGGGGTTTTTAGTTTCTAGATTTTTGGGTTTTTTGGGGTTTAAGGTTTTTTTAGGGTTTTCTGTTTTAGGTGTTTTGGCTTGTTTTGTCTTGTCATATCAATTTTTTTTATTTTCAGGGTTTTATTATATTCATTTGTTTCAGTGTTTTTAGCATTAATGTTATTTTAGGGTGTTTTGGAGTTTTTTTCCATTTTTTTGTGCTTTGAGAGTTTGCATATTATTGTGTTTTTTATATTTTTTATTGTTTTCACTGGATATTATGGTTTTAGGGATTTTAGTAGTTTTTATGTTTTTATGGATCTTCAAGGGTTGTATGTGTTTTGAGGGATTTAAAAATTTATGGCTTTATTAGGGTGTTTTAGGGTATTTTTGTGTTTTTTAATGTTTTAGATAAATTTTAATGGTCTTTGGTTTTTTGGTGTTTAGGATTTTTTGAGGATATTTTTGGAGTTTTCTTGGTTTTTAGGGGTTTTAGGGTTCTTTAGGATTTTTTTAGGGCATTTTGGGTTTTTTCATGTTTCATAGGGATTTTAGAGTCTTTTAATGGTTTAATTGATTTTTAGGGTTTTAGGGTTTTTATAGGGGGTTTTTGGGATATTTTCCTTTTATAGACTTATATGGATTTAATATTTTTTCCCTTTTTAGTGTTTTTATTATTTATTTAGGTTTTATACGGTATTTAGGGTTTCAGGGAGTTTTCGGGTTTTATCATCCTTTTACTATTTTAGGGGATTTTTGTTTTTTTTGTTTTTAGAGTTGATTGATGTTTTAGTGATATTTTTTGTTTTTTGGGGTTTTAGGGTTTTTTATGTTTTAAGGGGTTTTGGAGTATTTTAGGGGGTTTAAGGAAATGTTAGGATGTTTTTGGTTATTTAAGGGTCATTTACACTTTTTGAGGTGTTTTTGTCCTTTTAGTGTTTAGGTTATGGGGTAATGGGTTTAGGGTGTATGGTTTTGGGATTAAGGTGTAGGGTCTACAGTGCACAGTTTACATTTTATGGATAGGGTATATGGTTTATGGTGTACACATAAAGGATTAGGGAGTAGGGAATTTGATTTATGGAGTAGGTTTTTGAGTTGGGGTATAAGGTTTAGGGTTTAGGGAGTAGGGTCCATTATATAAGGTTTTTTATAGTTTTTATGGTGTAGGGTATAGGTTTTCATGTTTTTTGGAGGTTTTTTACTTTTTTGGAGTTTTTTAGGGTTTATGGGTTTTATGTGATTTCATGAGTTTAATGTTATTATGGGTTTTAGGTGTTTAGTGTTTTCATGTTAGTTTAATTGTTTTAGGGTTTTAGTGGTATTTAGTGTTTTAGGGCAGTTGGATCTGAAATATGATTTTTGGATTTAGGTTTTCTATGGGTTTTCGGGGTTTTGGGTTTTTTGGGGTTTTAAGGGTTTTATTTGTTTTACGTATTTTTAATGTTTTAATGATTTTTAGGTTTTTGGGGATTTGGAGGTGTTTAGTGGGTTTTAGTGTTTTTTGTGTTTAATGTTAGGCTTTTAAGATTTTGGGGCGTTTAATTGGTTTTTAGTGGTTTTGGGGTTTTTTGTGTTTTTTAGGGTTTTCAATGTATTTTATGTATTTTATAGTTTTATGGCTTTAGGGGATTAATTTTTTTTAGGTTTTCCAGGTTATAGTTTTATTTATGGCCTTTTAACATATTTCACATGTCTTAGGTATTTATGGGTTTTTAATGTTTTATTGTTTTGAGGTGAATAATGGTTTTAGGGGTTTTATCATATTTTATTATTTCAATGTGTATTATGAATTTTTTGATTTTATAGTTATTTCCATTTTTAGGGTTGATTCATATATTTTACATGTTTAGTGTCATCTAATGATTGTAGTGGTTTTAGGGACATTTAGTTCTTTCGGGTTTTTAGGGCTTTTAGTGTTTTTAGTGTATTTATGGTTTGATAGGATTTTTTGGGGCTTTTAGGGAATGATAGGTGTTGAAAAGAAAAGAATAAGGTCCCTTAAATGTGTTTAATGAAATTTATGGGTTTAATTTTATTTTAGTATGTTCTAGGGTTTTAAAGGTTTTAGTGTCTTTTAGGGGTTTTAGGGTATCAAAGACCATTTAGAGTTTTGGGGTTTTAGGTTATTTTAGGAGTTTAATGTGTTAGTAGGTTTTGAGGGTGTTTTGTTTAATTTTGGGTCATTTAGTGTTTTAAGGGTTCCTTTTTTGAGTTTTTGGATTAACAAAGGGTTTAAATGTTCTTATTGTTTTAGGCTTTTATGGTTTTTAGGGTTTTTAGGACTTCATGGAGTTATAGGATTTAGTGTTTTCAGGGTTTTTCATATTAGTAGGATCCAATATATTTTTTAGTCAATTTTGGAGTTATTAAGTATTTTTTGGGTTTCTAGTGTCCTGAGATGGATTTAGGAAAAGGAGGCATGAGGACAAGATCAGCTAGTCCCCCAAATATTATTAAACAAAAAATGGGAAAGTGTTATAAGGAGTGTTTACGAATAGAGTAGTGTAATTCTTCCCACATATATGAGTCCACCAAGAATGACAAATATGGTGAAGCGACGATGGTCCACATCGAGATACACTCCACAATTTCCTACATGGATACAGAATATATAACTGAGTTCACCTCCTTATATTCATGTGTGTAATTGTGAGTGTGATTCTAGAAAAGGCAGATACATTCAATCCAATGTGCAAGAAGTATCCAAGGATCTCTCGAGGGCATGCTCTTGAGGACATAGACCATGATAATTGAGATAGATTCAAGGTCATGTAACATCCACCAGAACTGGACTTTAAATAGGATTGCCTTCATCATTTCCCAAAGCCCAACTTCGTACAGACATCTACTTCAAATAAAATGAAAAAAGATTCCTTTCAAAATACTTCTATATGTATTACATGAACCACCATAACTGAGGGGCTAGGTGCCCCCAATTCTAGGTCATAAAAAATGACATTGATCCATGATGTAATTAGGGGGGTATAATGAATAAACTTGATAAACTGTTGTTTTTTGGTCATGCAAGAAACTCATAACATTAATAAAATAATAAGATTATTGAAATAATTAGCCATAGAACATTATTGAATTAGAGACAATGCATATAACACATTATGAATAGACAAGACTCCGCCAATAAAGGAGAGTTGATTTATATTTAATGTGACCACATTCTTGAAGGCCCTAATATATTATAAAAAATCAAACAAAGCAGTGAGTAAAATATTATAAACCTTCTCACTACATTTCAACATTACAATGCTGGTCAGATGGTTAAAATAATTGGAGGTTCCTATTGAATATTAACTCGAACAATTGTTTTAGGTCATCCCAAAGCACTACGGGAAACCTGGACTGATCAAAAGTGTGTGGGATGGATTCATCTGACCAAATGTAGAAAAACAGGTTGACGCTATAGTGTAACTAGCCATCTTCATCTATTCTTAGATGTGAATCTAGTTGATCCAAAGCATCCACAGTAGCAACAGGTTTTCCGGTGGGATGAAAGGTCTCTTAAAATTAGATAGGCAAGATGGAGGATCAATGTCCCATGGACATTTATTCCAGTAGAAATACCTTGTGTTATACTACCCAACCAGGTTGGGTTTCCATATGGGGATGTCACTATCAATGAAAAAGTAGTTCTGAATCATCTGAATGATATTATCATTTAAAATAACATCAAATTACTCATGTCATTTTTTGAGGGAATCAATAGATAGGTTTCTTAAAGAAGAGGGAGGTGTCACATCTTCCAGTAGTGTCTTGTACAGCTATGTGGTGGACCAACATTTCAGATTTGATTGCTTTGAGATTACCCATTTTGATTGAGCTATAATTTCATTGTATAAGTATCTGATTACTGGATAGACATAGGATAGTATATAACCTGTGAATCCATCACCATGTTTCAGGATGAACCAATCTGTAATGAACTCAATTCCATCCCTAAGGGAATTAACAATTCTCCATGTAAACATTTTATGAAGTGCATAATTAAACCTCCTAATATCTTTAATTCCCTACCCTCCAAGATTAACGGGCCTAGTATAGTCATTTCATAACATTGAAACCAACTCTTCTTCACATATGCAGCTCATCCAAAAAAAATATTCATAGTTTTTAATATATTGACAATATTAATCGACCATTTATAGATTGTGAAACCATTAAAAAACATGGATGTGATAAAATAATTTACTAAAAAATTATTCTCACCTATGACAGTTTCTTCATATTCAATATAGAATGTTTCTGGTGATTCCAGTTGATATTCTCTCAAGATGGAAGATCTTAACCCTCCCCCAAAATAGAGGGACACCTAAATAATGAAATTGGAGTTCAAACCTCTTCACACAAAGCGTCATAGAAATGAAAATTTTATTTAGGAGAGAATCACCTTTACCAAGGGTAATAAAATATATTTTTCCTTGCAAATGGATTTCCCAACCATGAAGTCTAAATCCAGGAAGATCATTCTAATTAATGTTAAGGTTATCTCATTGGATTTCTTGAATCGGAGAATGTCATCGGCATAAAGAATATGGTATGGCACATAAATGTACTTCCCTTCCTCAATTGGTTTATAGAGGCCAACCTATAGTTGAAAAATGGGACACAAGCTCAAATAATCATCATAAATCACTAAAAAAATAGCTAAGAGAATATCCCCATGATTGACACCACAATAACATTGAGAGAACCCTTTTTGGGGAACCATTGAAATGGATGGAGACCCTTACACTATTCAATATAGTGGAAACCATTTTGATGAAATTTTTTAAAACACATTATTATTAAAAACATAAAAAAAATCTCCAATTGATTGTGTCAAAGGACTTTGAAATATCAAGATTCATAGAAAAACTCACATTAATGATATGCTTTACCAATATGTTGATACCTTCTGATACAATGAATAGGTTGTTTTGAATACACCCCCTAGAACAAACACCAAATTATTTGTGCTGATGAGATCTCTTATTTGTGCTGATGAGATCTCTCACAGTCTTCCCAAGGTGATGACTATGATCATTATATCAATTTTGGGAATGGTGTTCCCTATAGAAACCATCCAAAAATCCTGAATGTCAATATCATTGTCTTTCATTGGTATCAAATACATATAGTGATAATTAGATCCATATATGAATGAGCATGAGTGAAATAATTATCTGTTAGCATTGGTCATCTTCACATGAAAAATTTCCCAATAAATAAGGAAAAAAAAGTTGAAAAAGCAATCTTAGCCCGCTACACATTCAATGTTAAATGATAATATAGAGGTTCAAATTTCCTCTTCAAAAGGGGAATCCATTATGGCCTTTTTCTTCTGCTCTTCAAGAGATGACATAGTAGAGATTGAATGAGGAACATTGTCATTATCATTGTCATTATATAATGCCTTAAAATAAACCAACATAGTAATTGAAGTATAATTCAAAAATATTAAAGTGGAATCATCTATAAGAATGGAACTAATGAACTTTTTGGGATTATTTTCCTTGTGTAGTTCGTGGATGAAATTGGAATTCCTCTCCCCATATTTAAGACACTTAACATTGAGCTGGTTCTTGGATAACCTCTCATTAAGATCCAAAAGGTCATCCAACTTGGAATGAAGCTACAACTCCTCACGGGATGGAATTTGTATGTATTTGATAGAAATTTGGCATGAGGAAATCTGGGATTAAGTGGCATAATATCTTCATCTAACTTATAAAAGGAGTTCATGCTCCACTCATTCAAAAGGTAATAGATTTTCCCGAGTTTTGACGCCATAATATTGTGAGGGATTACATGAATTTTTCTATTATAGCCATTTGTTTTTAGGGTTTTTAGGTTGTTTAGGGTTTTTATAGGATGCTTAAGGTATTTTTATGGGTTTTCTATTTTTTATGGGATTTAGGGTTTTAGGGTTTAAATATTTTTTAATGTTATAGGGGGTTTGGGGACTTTTAATGTTTTTTAATGGTTATAGGGTTCTTAAAAATTCACAGGGGTCTATGGTTATTATTGTTTCATATAAATTAAGGATTTTATGTTTTCTTAGGTTTCTTAATAATTTTTTTGGGTTTTATGAAGAATTTAATTCGGTTTTAGGGGTTTTAGTGTTTTATGGTTTGTAGTTGTTTTAGAGTTTTAAGTATTATTTTATTGGTTTAAGGGTTATTATTGGTTCAGATATATTAAAGGTTTATATGGGTTTTAAAAGGGTTTTATAGTTTTAGGGGTTTTTATTTCTTTGGGGGGTTTTATGGTTTTAGTGGTATTAGGGTCTTTTAAGGGTTTATGGATTTTTATTAATTTTATGTATTTCTAGGTTTTTAGTTTTTCTTATGGAAGTTAATGAATGTTTTTTATTTTAGTTTTTTTGAAGGGGTATTACATTATATAATGGGGTTTTTGGGTTTCAGTGTCTTTTTGGATGATTTTTTTTATGTCTTTTAGGGATATATAGACTTTTTATTGCCATCTCGATTTTTGTTGGTTTTTTGGTGGTTGGGGGTATGGTTTTTTGGTGTTTAGGGATTCTTATGGATTTATAGGGTTTTATTGATTAATGGGATTTAGGGTCATAATGGTTTTATGGTTTTAGGGGTATATGTAATTTTATGGTTTTAAGTCATTTATTGGTTGAAGGGACTTTTATGATATTTTTAAGGGATTTGATGGTATTTAAGGATTTTAGATGTTTTTATTAACATTTAGGATTCCATTTTTGGTTTTAGGGACTTTAACATGTTTATTAGTGTTGTTTAACGTTTTTATGGTTTTCTAGGGTTATTATGGGTTTTTAATTCATTTTACAAATTATTTTTTATTTTTAAAAAATTTAGTGATTTCAAAACTTTTAGGGCTTTCAAAGGATAATATGTTTATTTGGAGTTTTTATTTCTTTTCCAATTTTTTAGGGGATTTATCGATTATTTTGGGTATTTATGATTTTTTGGGTTTTAGGTCATTTTTACTTCTTTTAAGGGTTTTTATTTGTTTTTGGGTTCTTATGGGAGTTTAGGATTTTTTTTCTATTTTTATTGGGGTGTTTTTAGGTTTTTAGGGGTTTTATTGATTTCATATGGTTTTTGGGTATTCAAGGGATTTTTAATGTTTGAGGGTATTTTTGCGTCCTGTATGTTTTTTATATATGTTTAGTTTTTTTAGTTTTTTCATGTGTTTTATGGATTTTTTGGGGTTTTATGTTTTTTACTTTTATGGTATTCAGTGATTTGAGGTTTTTATTTGGATTGTCAATTGTTTTAGAGTTTTCTTACTGGATTTAATTATTTTCATTATGTTAAGTATATTTTAGTTTTAATATATATTTATGTTTATATATGTTTATATTTTTTTAGTGTTTTTTATGTTTTTTATTTTTTGAGGATTTAAGGGTTTTTAAAAGAATATAGTGTTTTTTGGTTTTTTGGGTTTTTAGGATTTCTAAATTTTTTGTGTGTTTTTTTTTGTTTCATTATGTTTTCAAAGATATTTAAGGGGTTTAGGGGGGGTTTAGTTGTATTATTGTTTTTTAGTATTTTTAGGGTTTTGGGTTTGGGGTGTATGGTATTGGTTTTATGGTGTAGGGTATAGGGGATAGGGTCTACTGTATACATTTTGTTGTTAAGGGTATAGATTTTAGGATTTAGAGAATCATGTTAAGGGTGTAGCATATAAGATTTAGGGTGTATGGTATAATATTTGGGTTGTATGGTTTTGGTTTTTGGCAGAAGTGTTTAGGGTGTATGGATAATGGTGTAGAATTTATGGTTTATGGTATATCATCTACGGTGTAGGTTATAGGGTTTAGGGTGTCAAATTTAGGGTTTAGTGTGTAGGGTATTGGTTTTATGGTTTGGTTTATAAGATATAGGTTATAAAATTTTTGGTCCATTTTTTAATGTTTATGGAGTAGGGTTTTTGGGTTTACGATGTATGGTTTTTGGGAGCAAGGTATAGGGTTTTGGGTGGAGGGTTTATATTTAGGCTGCAGGATAAATGGTTTATTTTGTAGTGTTTATGATTTAGTCTCTGTGGTATAGTGTTTAGGGTTTCTGTTTTAGGGAATACGTTATATGTTTTATGGTTTACAGTTTATGGATTAGATTGTGGGGTATATGACTTAGGGTGTTGGAATTAGGTTTTGGGGATTAGGATTTATAGTATTTGGTTTAGATTTTAGGTTGAGGGTTATATGATTTAGTTATCAGAGTTTTGGTTTTAGGGTTCAATGGAGATGGTTTATGGTGTATGTTTTAGGTCTTAGTGTGTATTGTTTATTATTTAGGGTTTAGGGTATAGATTGGAGTGTTTAGGGTTTAGATTTAAGGTGTAGTTTATTGGGTTGTGGGAATAATGTTTAGACTGTGGGTTGTTGTTTATAGGGTTTAGGGTGAAGGTTTCAGGATGTAGCATATAGGGTTTAGGGGGTATGGTATAGGGGTCATGGTGTATCATATACGATTTAGATTGTATGGTATATGGTATATGGTATATGGTATAAGGTATTAGTTTTCGGGTGTAGGGGTTGAGATTTAGGGTGTTTCCTATAGGGTTGAGGGTGTATGTCTTGGGGTTTAGGGTTTTTGTTCAAGGTTATAGAGATATGATGTATAATTTATTATTTAGGGTGTACTATATTGGTTTTAATGTGTTAGGATTAGTAATTAGGGTGTAGGGTATATGGTTTCTAGTATAGGTTTTCAGGCTTACTATGTAAGGTATAAGGTATTGGATGTAGGGTTTAGGGATTAGGGTATAATATATATGGTGTATGGATTTGTGTGGGGGTATAGGTTAGAGGGTTTACTGTTTTGGAATTAGGGGTTAGGATGCAGGCTTTTATATATTAGGTGTAGGGTGTAGGGTAAGGGGTTTAGGGTCTAGGGTGTAGCGTATAGTGTTTCTGGTGTTGGGATTTGGGTTTATAGTGTGGGGGTATAACAGTGAGTTGTTTTTAGGTTTTTACAGTGTTCGTGGTTTTGTGATTTTTATATTTTTACAGGCTTCAATTATTTTTATCATTTTTTTGGTTTTTTTGGGTTTTTATTTTTTTAGTGGTTTTTAGGGATTATAATATTTTTGGGGGTTTTATGGGTTTTATGGGTTTTAGTTCTTCTAGATTTATTTTTTTCATTAGGGTTATTGATATTTAATGGGTTTTTTAAGATATTTAGGTGTTTTGGTTTTTAGAGGTTTTTTATTGGTTTCAGAGTTTTAGGATTTTTAGGGGGTGTTGGGTTTTTTATGGGTTTACGATTGTTTTGGTTTTGAAAGGGGTTTTATACATATTACTACTGTTAAGTATTGTAGGTGTTTTAGAGTTAATATATGTTTTTATGTGTGTTTAATTCTTGTTAATTTTAAATTATGGATTTTTTTGGGTTTTACGAATTTTTATGTTTTTTAGAGGAATTTAGTAGTTATTGGGGGTATTTAGTATTTTTTTGGTTTTTTGGGGTTTAGAAATTAATTAGTGTTTTCAGGGGGTTTTGGGTTTTTGGTATTTTGGGGGAGGGTTAAGGAATTTATATATTTTGCGGGTTTTAGGGTTTTAGCGTTTTTTTTGGATTTTACAAATTTTTAGCCTTTTATTGTTTTTTGGATATCTAAGGTTATTTAATTATCTATTTTGGTTACTAGGGTTTTAGGGATTTTATGGCCTTTTAATTTATTTTAAGGTTTGGAGGGTCTTTTAATGTTTTTATTGTTTTAGGGTTTCAGAATTTTCTTTAATTTTTGTAGTGTGTTTATGTAATCATTTGGCTTATTACGATTTTGAGGGTCTTTATGGTCATTGAGGGGGTTTTATGGTTTTTAGGGTCTTTTTTGTTGGTTTTAGAGTATGTTAGTTATTTTAGGTTTTTTAGTGTATTTTATTGATTTTTGGGGTTCTAGGATCCTTTAGGGGTGTTTGGATGGTTGGGTCCGTTTTTTTTACTTTTTGAATTTTAGAGCCCTTTGGGGGGGTATGATTTTCATGTTGTAGTGTGATGTAGGGTTATTTTAGTGATGTTTTATCCTTTTTATGGTGTTTTTATTGTTTTTTTTGTCCTTTAGGGTTTATATAGTCTTTTAGTGTATGTGTGTTCCTTTATTGTTTTAGAGAATTTTAGGGGTTTTACCGTTGTTTAGGGTTTTTACAATATTTTACCGTTTTAAGGGGTTTTAGGTTCTTTTAGGGGTTCTATCGGTTTTTTAGGTCTTCTACGATTTTTAGCATTTTATGGTCTTATGGGGTTTTTTAAATATCATAAGGTTTTATGGATATTTATAGTTTTTAGTGGTCTGGAAGATTTTTAGGTTTTAGTGGTTTTAGGAGTTAATGTTTTTTTATAATTTTAACGGTTTCTTTATTATTTAGGATTTTTTGATTTTTAGGGTTTTATCGGTTTTCAGTTTTTGTGGTTTTTTGGGGTTTTAAGGGTTTTAAGGTATCCTTGTCAGTTTAGGGTTATTGGGGGTTTTATGGTTTTACTGTTTTTAATGTTTTTTGCTTTTTTTTTATTATTTTGGGGGTTTTAGAGTTTTTAGGGTTTTGGGGTTTTGAATGAATTTAATGGGTTTTTATGATTTTCCTATTTTTTCAGGGTTTTATAAAATTTTTTGGGTTTGTGGTTTTTTTGGATATTTTATGTTTTGTAAGGTACTTTTATAGTTTTTAAGGTTTTATGTATTTTATGTGCATTTAGGGACTTACTGTTTGTTTGGGTGTTTTGTGTATTTTTAGAGTTTTTATGTTTTTTAGTTTTTTCTGAGTTTTCATAGATTTTTATGTGTATAAGTGTATTTAGTGATAGAAGTGGTGTTTTGGGATTTAAGTATTTTAGGTGTTTTATGATTACATATGGTTCCTATGGGGTTTTAGGGTATTTTGATGATTATGTTACTATTTTTAGGGGTTTTAAGGATTAAATGGATCTTTTGGAATATAATGATATTACTGAATTTTATGGTTTTTATTGTTTTGTTTGGGTTTTCATGGGTTTTTAAGGATTTATTTTGGAGTTTTTAGAATTATTTTTACAGATTTATGGTTGTATTGGGTTTTACTGGTTTCAGATAGATTAAGTGATTGGGGTTATTATACAGTTCATTATGTTATTTTAGAAATTTTATGGTTTTTATAATCATTATGGTTT
The DNA here is from genome assembly GCA_963277665.1 of Viscum album. NCBI lineage: Eukaryota > Viridiplantae > Streptophyta > Magnoliopsida > Santalales > Viscaceae > Viscum > Viscum album. The sequence goes on from OY728120.1 coordinate 1,692,568,375, forward strand.
TTAGTTTTTTTAGGGTTGTATGGGTATTTTATAGGTTTTATGGTTTTTAGGACTTATTAGGGGTTTGGGGGTTTTATTTTATTTTAAAATTGTAGGGACTTTTATGGATTTAAGGGTGTTTATGGAATTTAGGATTTTTGGGGAATTAGGTTTTTTAGGTTTTTTAGGACATTTTGGTGTTTCTATGATTTTTAGGTTATTTTGTTATTTTAAGGTATTTATTGGTTTTTAGTGTTTTTATAGGGTATCTATGGTTTTTAGGTGTTTATGTATTTTAGGGGATTTAGGGATTTTTTAGGATATTAACTTTTTTAGGGAAAATAATGCTCGAGACCAGATGAATGGGGTCCCAGAAAATTTATAAAAAAGAGAAGAAAATAACAACATAGAGTAACAAGGATGGATTAAAAAACCATGTGTGCAACTCACCCTTCAAATTCGACTGCAAAATCCGTGGGTAAAAATATGGGGTAACAAAATACCACATCGAAAACCTCTCCATAATTTCCAGTATGGAGAGAGAATCAACAACCAAGTTTGCTTCTTGATAAGCATGTTTGACATTGAGGTTCATCCCATGACAAATGGTGAGGAATTGAATCCATTAGGGAAGAATCCTCCAAGGAACTCTCTTAGATTTGTTCTTGAGGGACTCCACTGCAAGCATAGAGTCAAATTCAATCCATAGATGTCTCCATCCTAACATGAAAAAAAATTAATCGCATTTATCATAGCCCAAAATTCAGATTCAAGGTGACAACCATTTCCAATCATGTGATGGAACAACCTTTAACGAAACCTTAATGGGTGCGAAAGACCCCGCCACATCATGATGGGCCCGGTGCTCCCAATGTCGCACCATCCTTATTAACCATAACCCATAAGGAGATCAGTGGGATCCCAATAATGTACTTTAGAACATGTGGATTTTTATTCCTTTCAGAAACTCAAATCATCTAAAATATATTAAGATCATTATCATCATTTGACATCAAAGATGCTTGAATATGGGACACTGGATGAATTCTTGTGTGAAGTGTCACAACCCCACCATGTAAGGTGAATCGCTTCTTATTAAAAGAAACCACATTCCATGAAGCCCAAATATAAGAAATGATCACAAAAATAGAAACAAGTAGAAAGTTAGAGACCTGCTTACATCAAGGCAAATTAACAAGGTTCTCCAGTAGCTCTAAAAACATCATGTTCATGAAAAATGAGAACTCGAACAACTTCTTCAAGTAGTCCCAAAACGCAGCTGCCAACCTTCATTGAAGAAATTAATGTTGGATGGTTTCCTAATCACAAAGACATAGAAAATAAACCGAGGCTAGGCTGTGACCATCATCTCGCATTTGATCCTAGTGTGGCAGCCGATTTTCCATAGTTTCCAAAGTAGCAGTTGATTAGCCAGATTAATAAAGGGTCTCTTGAAGCTTGACTGCCTGGCTGGAGGAGCTATTCCCCTTCCAAATTTATACCGATAAAATACCATAACAATGAGCTTACCAACATGATTGGTTTTCCAAATTAAGGTGTCATTATCAAAAAAGATGTATATTTGAATCTACATAAAAATGTGTACTGGAAGGAGCTCTTCAAACTCTCCCAATCGATGAATGAACTCAACAGTCGAAAATATTATCAAATCAGTGGGATGCACCACAAAATCCAATAGAAGCCTATCGATCCATGTTGTGTACAACACATTCAGATCTGAGTGCTTTGAGAAAATCCATTTCAAGTGATAAATGATTCCATTATATGAAACTCAGATTACTGGCCAAACTGAGGTTGGAAAAGATCTTGTAAACTCGTCACAATGTTTCCGTCCAAGACTCTCCAAAAAAAAATTCCAAGCCACTATCATTTGTGCTGAACAGTCCTAAAGTAAACTTGTAATGGAGGTAAAAATTAAATCTTATGAGGTCATTGATATCAACCCCTCATAAATAAATTGGATTTATGTAATCTTTCCAAGCCACAGATACCATTTTATCACCAATTAAAGCCATCAAAGAAAAGTTTCTAATCATAACTTGTAGGTATTTAATGTGGTTTATCAGAAATCTGTAAATGGATAAATCATAGGTGAACATTGAGTTGATAACTGAGTTGATGAGACAATCTCTCCAACCCTATGATAAACAATTCCCTTTACATTTAGCAAGTTGTTAGATGATTCTGTTCACCATGCCCTCAAGATGACAACTCTTGACTGTTCCCCTAAAGATAGGGAAAACCAAATAAACAAAGGTAGGTGATCCCATCTTCACCCCAAGGGACCGAGCAATGGAAAAATATCAAGAGGAGGGATGCCCCTCCATAAAGGCAATAGTGGATTTACTCCACATGATGGATTGTACCGACATACATTCATAGTGACGGGAAATCATTCGAATAGAGGACAAGGTATTCTTGTTGGTATATCTAAATAGGAGGATGTCATCAGAATAGAAAAAGTGATATGGCACTCAATGGTCTCTCCCTAACATAATTGTTTTTAATAGACCATCTTGCATCAAATCAATGATGAATATGATCAAATAGTCTTCAACAATCTCAAAGAGAATACCTGAGATTGGATCTCCCTACCTGACTGCATAGGAATAGGAAAAAAACCCTGTAGGGGAGCCATTAATATGAATAGGAACTCTTGTACTATTCAAGATAGATGCAACCATCTAGATGAAACTGTCCATGCAACTGTATTTGGGTAGAACATGGAAAATAGAGCCCCACTTAATGGTGTCCAAAGCCTTCAAGATATATAGGTTTAAATAAAAATTACAATTATTCGAACATTTATTCATGATATTTATTCCCTCTGATGATATAAATAATAATTTATGGAAGTTTCTCCCTAAAAAAACCAAAATTGATTTGGGGTAACATGATCCCCCAAAATTATCCGATACTCTTGACCCGAATGTTTCTGGTTATTTTGGGAATAGTGTTCCCAACAGCGACTGAACGAAATTCCCTAATGCCAATAGAATTTTACTTTTTTGGAATCATAGAAAAGAAGTTTGACTTGGTTCCATGTGGGGAAGAGAAGAAGTGAAAAAATCTACTAAAGGCATTAGTAATTGACACATGCATGGTATCCTAGTACAACATGAAGAACATATTGCTAAACCCACCAAGGCCCACAGCAATTTCCATGTCCATAGAAACCAAAGAAGATTTGGCATACTCCTTCGAGTGAGAATTCATGAAGTCTTAATTATGTTTTTCATCCAAAAAAGAACAAATGGACTCCATAAATGGAAGGGATAATTCTTCACCATCATCTGTGTACATCCCCGTGAAATAGTTGACCACAACAATGGAAATATCATCCTTTTGAAGTGAAGTTGGACTCATGAATGTAGATATAATTCAATAATTTCTTGACCTTATTTTCTTTATGTAATCAGTAGAATAATTTATAATTATGATCCCCATCAACTAGCTAAGTAATATGGAACTGATTCATAGCCAACTTCTCTATATGTTCCAAAATATCATCCAATTTCACATGATTATGATACTCCACCCAAGAGGTCATGGAAAAATTCTAGATGGATGTTTGGATAGAGGAAATAAAAATTACATCATCATTAATATCATAATCCATCATATAAAACGATATCCAAATCCAATCCATACATAAAATTTTGACTTTCATAAGTTTAGATATCATAATTAAAGAATGACATCCACAAAAGGAGAAATTCCACAAATTAGTAACAATGTCTATGTGAACCGGAATCGTGAGCTAGGAATTGTTGAATTTGGGAGGAAAATGTGATAACCTTGGAGAGCCCCCACAGAAATCAAAATTAAGGGGGTTGTGTTCCTAATTGAAATGGGGGAGGGTGAACCCAAAGATATCATAAAAAAACCTATGTCTCTGATATAATAGATGCACCTATCCATCTTGTTGGCATGACTTCCAATAATTGTCAATCATCACCATGTGAAGGATTCTCTAGCAATGGGATCATCAATGTGGTAAAAAGTATCTATTAAATGAGGGAAATCCTCATCAGTCGTGTGGGAGAAGTTGGAACCAATATTTTCATCCAGTCCCAAAATAGTGTTAATGTCTCCAATGACAATCCACTTATGATCATTGGACTCATATGGTTGGGCTAACATCCTCGACAAGACCCTTATCCTATTGCATGAGGAGGAATAATACACATAGGAAATAGAAAAAGTAACACTATTAAGGCTGATTGATAGAGTAATGACTCGAGGACTCGCATCAAATGATAATAGTTGGACATCATCTTGTTTCAAAATCAATAATGTATTCAGACCACTCTCATTACCGTCTTTAAAAACAAATTAGTAACCAAGTCTGCACCAATGGAAGCCCATCCGATTATCAAAATAAATCATAGGTATAGCAATTACATGAATCATCATCATCTGTGATGTGATAAAATTATGAATCGATGAGGTAGTGGGTGTTTTTCCAAGACAACGGAAATTATAGAATATGACCCTCATTTATTAAGGGGAGAATTTCCCCTCACGCGAGGAAGATTTTTGGAGACAGAGATAGGGGATGGATCACTCCCCTTTCCTTTGAATTATCACCTTTTTATATGGGCCTACCTATAGGATTATTCTTATTAGATGAGTTAGTGAATTCCATAATCAGATAATTCGTTTCAGATACACCGACAAGCTATGTACCAACCTCAGGGGGGATGATCTCTATCAACATGCTTGGATGTTCCTTACATCCAATCTCCAAACTTGTCAGATTGGTCCTGAACATCATCAGACTAGAAGCATCCACTCAGAGGGGTTAATATATTTAGGGGACATAGTTCATTAGTAATGCCCCCTTTTGGGGTCCTCCTAGTAGCATTACCATACGATATGACCTTAAAGGATTCATCACTTGTAGGGAAATTTTCCTCATGTGCGAACTCCATCTTAGAAAGACTTGGTTTAGCTGCTAGGGCAAGATATTCCAAAAGAACCTCTAAATTAATGACCGCCTAGGAAATTGGGGAGGAATTCACAATAGTAGACCCTGAAGAAGGTCCAGGTGCATCAACAATGACCGTAATAGCCAACAATCTAGCAGAATATACAAATGCCATCCCAGCCAGGGCATTCCCTAGATAATCTGAAGCTTGGGGGTCTCGCATAGCCACTGTCCCACCGGTGTCCAAATCATATATGAGACATTGAGGGGAGTCATCAGGGGTAGAAACTCCTTGCAACTAAGGGGGAGTCTCCTTAAAGCAGTTAGCATCCACCACCGCCACCTATGTAATGGAGGGGGGCTATGAAAGGGGGAAATAAAACAAGAGTAACCAGACTATGATGCCACTATGGAGACACCACTTTGTTATCATATAACTGTGAAAATACAAAATTAATGGGGTCTTGGGATTTTGCGGGTTTATCAGGTAATACCTGACCATTCATAGTCATAGAACCATAATTCCTCTTGCAGGATTCAATATCATGCCTCTTAAGATTGCAGCGGGAACACACCTTCATCCTTCAACCTTCAAAAACAAGATGACCAAAGAGATTTCAATGGGTGATGAATTTAGGCCTCCTTTCATACTGAATTTCCAGCATGAATCTATCCTCAATTTTTTTAGCACCACCTCCTCAACCAATGTATATACCCAATAAAAATCAACAAGGATGCGTGAATAGTGACCATACCTTGGGTTATCTGTCTCCTTTTCAATGAGAATGGGGAACCCCACTGAGGATTCAATTTCCTGGGGGATCATGGGGTTCCAATAATGCCATATTGGCTTAAAAATACAAATCCAAACTATCACAGAGGTATTTTTCAAATTCAAGCGATCAAAATTTCGATTCCAATCCTAAACATGAATGAAAATGGGCTGTATATTGAGTGATCAAACACTCCATTCCCTTTATTTCCATTCATCCAATGGGAAGAAAATGTGATAGTACCCTCTCCCCATTGTATTCATCCCCTATTCAGTGAATCCCAAATTATCTTCAATATGTTCAATAGGATCATGGAATTTCAATAATAGTTCTTTTTTCGGGGTCAACATCGTAGATATGATGGGATAAAGACATAAATTAAGCCTTCACCCCACTACCTCATGATTTCAAGAAACATGGGCTACCCACCCCTTCCAGATCACTCGAACAAGGGAGGGCACATCGTAATTAGAGAAGGTGAGCGAGTCCATTGATTTCACCACCTCCGCAAATTTTATCTTCAAAGTAGACACATCCGGAGCATCACAAATCACATAACACTATGGGAGTGGATGTTTGTATAACTGAAATAACATATTATGGCCACCCAACATCGGAAAACCCAGAGATGGGTCTTCAATCCAGCCATCAGTGGATGGCTTGGGGACGCACAGAAATCCCATTTTCATCATGATCCCTTCCTTGTTCTGTCTTCTTATCACTATTTCAGGCGTTTTATTTGTTTGGGGAGTTTTGTGTTGTTTCAATGACTTTTTGTGGGATTTATGTGTTTTTAAGTATTTAAGTGTTTTTAGGGGTTTTGAGGGTGTTATTAATGTTTTATGGTAATTAAAGGGTTTAGGGGCTTCAAAGGACATCTAAGAGTTTTTAGTAATTTTTTTGGATTTTATGGGTGTTTAATGATTTTGGGTGTTATGGTTTAATTGGGTTTTAATGGTGATTTTAGGTTTTATAGTTTTTTATTGTATTCCTATGTGTTTTAAAAAAATTATTATTTTTAAGGTATTTTATGAAATTTGGATATATAGGGTTTCATAGGGGTTTCAGGTTTTAGAATATTTTAGGGTTTTGCGGTTTTTATGGTTTTCTGGTGTTTTATAGATTATTGATATTTTTTAGGTTTTGTAGGTTTTTATAGTTTTAATATATTATTTAGTTATTGCAGTGTCTTAAAAATTATATTTTTATTAATTATTGTTTTTTATAGATTTTAGCGTTTCAAGGATATTGAGTGGTGTCATGCTTTTATTATTGAATTTTAGGGTTTTTTTGGTTTTTTGGGTTTTTTGGGTTTTTATAAGCGTTTTTTTGTCTTAATATGGTTATTGTGGTCTTAGAATTTTTTTGGTTTTGATGTTTTTAATGAAATTTTAGTTTTTTTGGTATTTACAGGTTTTAAGGGTTTTAAAGGATTTATGGGATTTTGGAGGATTCTGCGGTTTATACGGTTTTTTTCTTCAAATTTTAGGGTTTTTAGTCGTTTATGGATTTTATGTTAATTTTAGGGTGATTATAGGGTTTTCATAGTCTGTAAGGGGATTTAAGGTCATTAGTATCTTTTTGGGATTTATGTGATTTTTGGATAATTAAGGCATATTTAGGGTTTTTTAGGTATTAGGGTTTCTAGTGTTTGAGGATAATGTTTTTTGGGGTCTTCAATGGTTTTATGTATTTTATTATTTTTAGGGATTTATGGTTTTAGGGCTCTCTTGTGTTTTTTTGGGGTTTTTTATGTTTTAAAGGGTTTTATTGGTGTCTAGGTTTATGTACGCTTTTAGGGATTTTAAGGGTGTTAATGTGTTTTAACTATTTTACGGGGTTTTGTTGTTTTTTAAGAGTTTTAGGAGTTCATATGGTTTTTGTCGTACTTTTGGGTAACATGGACTTCTTAGTGGTTTTAGGGTTATAGGGGTTTTATGATTTTTTTCATTCTTAGGGGTTTAATGTTATTAGGGGGTTTTATATTTGTTTCGGAATTTACGGTTTCATTATGGATTTTAGGGTATGTTAGGGATTTTTATTGATTTTTTTAGTTTTTTTGGGATTTTGTGTTTTTTCAGGTTTCTAATGTGTTTTGGGGGGGTTTAAGAAATTTTTAGGTTTTTTATTCACTTTTTAATGTTTTTAGTGGTTTTTGTGATTTTAGGATTTTTAATGGGGTTTTAGGATTTTTTTTGTGGGTTTTAGGGTTTAATTTGTATATTTAGGGTTTTTACAGGGGTTTATGATTTTTAGGTTCTTTTATGTATTTTTTTGTTATTAGTTTTCTTAGGACATATATGGTTTATATTAATTTTAGTGGTTTGGGAATTAAGGTTTTTTAAGGTTTTAGGGGGTTAATAGGGTTTTTAGGGTTCTCTAGGGTTTTTATAGTTTGTTTAGGGTTTTATAATTTTGAATTTTTTATGGTTTTTATCGATGTTAGTGATTTTGGGTGTTCTTAGGGTATGTGGGGTGTTAAGGATTATATGAGTTTATGGTTATTATTTTCTATTAGGGGATTGAGGATTCACTATTTTAATGCTACTTATTGGTTTCATAGGTCTTTTATTGATTTTTTTTGGTTTTTCGGGTCAAAAGGTTTTTAGGGGTTTGGATTATTTTTCTAGGGTTTTATAAGTTTTTTGGGGTGTTTCGGGTGTTTTTCTATTTTAGGGTTTTATATTATTTTTATGTTGTTAACATTTTTAACAGATTTTGTGGGTTTTTGGGTTTTAGCGAGTTTTGATATTTTTAGGGGTTTTTGGTTTTCTTTCAATTTTTTATATATTTTTGTGGTTTATGGGTTTTTAGGGTGTTTTGGGTCTTACAATTTTTAGGATTTCTTATGTTTTTTTTCAGTTTGTTAGGGTTTATACGGTGACCTAACAGAAGTTTTCGTTTATATTTGAATATAAAATGATATTTTACACTTCCCAGATTATTTCTACTTGTATTTAATGGATTTTTTAAATTGTTGATGGATATATTGGTTGCATGAAGACTAGATAATAGATGATGTATTCAAGATGGAATAGACAACTTGTGTGATCCCATTGGAATTGGACTAACTCAAAGTCTATAAACAAAGGAATTATATGAAAATAGAGGTTAAAATACACGAAAACACCAATTTACATTGTAAATAGTGAATTTGCAACATAAAAATGAGGATATATTACAGGTTGTGATTTTAAGTAATAAAAGTACTTACCAAAAGTATGCAAAAATGTTTCATTTCAGGACACAAATATGTCACCTTGTGAGGAAACATAAAAAATTTTATGACTAAAAAATAGCACCTTAAACTTTATGTTACGTGAAGCCTCAATAATTTTACTTTGTAAAACAATCTTTAATAAGTAAAATCACTTTATGAGACCATAAATTGTCCAGTTTTGACAAATTTTGTGTTGTACCATGTGTGAAGACCCCATAATTACTTGTGATAATATTGAACCATTTATTTACAAATATTATGATTCTACAAACGTAATACCTTTACATAAAAATAAAAGACTCTAGGGTTTGTGTAAGTGTTTGATCGATGAGGGCAAGCTCTGGTTGACAACCAATTTTTTCATTATTTTCCATGCTATATGTATTTTCTTTTATTTTTTTTCTTTTAGTCTTTTTTGCCACCACTTTCTTGAATCATCTTTATTACCCTATACATGGGGTGATAGATTTTGTGAGTGATTAGGGAATGGTATGGTTGGGTAGAATTTTTATGTATTAGTTTTTATGCTTTATTTAATAAAAATAAGTTGTTTATTTTTCTATCTGATTTCAGTTCTTATTTCAGTTTCTTAATACCGAATGCGACACTATTACTTTTATATAATGTCAATATCAATGTCTTTAGTCAATCATACATATCTCGCTCCACCCAATTATCATTTGTATACTGTTGTATATATTAAATATGGATGGCGAGTTCTCAAATATTTCCATCACGTGTGAGGAATTGTGGATTATACTATTTTTAATAATGGAATAATAATTCATAATATGAAATTACTTGAATTAGTTAATTGGACTTTATAATTCCACACACAAACTATTGAAAATATAATTTTATCTATTTTTTAACATATAAATATGTGATTTTGTTCCAAAGACATTGTAAATATGGTATTCAAGTTGATTATTTCATAACTGACATGAACATTCTATCATATTTTATTTTTTACATCAGATATATGAAATTTGATGTGAAACATCAAATAATAAAAAATTATCACAACAAATATTTTGTAACTGGTTTGATAATTTACTTTCCATTATGATTCTTGAAAAAATCGATATTGGTTTTTAGGGTTTTATTAGGGTTTCTAAGTGTTTTTTTGGGTTTTATAAATTTATCACGGATTTGTTTTGCAGTTAAAAATTTTTTGGGTTATTTTCGGTTTTAGTGTTTTTAGATATTTTTTTGGGTTTAACGATGTTTTATAGAATTTAGGGGTTATGGTTTTTTATATTCTTAGGAGCTATAATGGTTTTTATGGGTTCTATGGTGTTTTTTTATGTTTTCATAATTATTTGGTTTTTAAGAGTTTTAGGATGATTTAGGGTTTTTTTGGGTTTTGGGGAGGGAATTTTATGATATAATAGTGTTTGTAAATTTTTTAGGGTTTTAGGTATTTTTTCAGTTTTAGGGTTTTTAAATATTTTTGTTTTCTTATATACATTAGTGGATTTGAGTTTTATTAGGGTTTTCCTAGGGTTTTTTTTTGGGTTTTTATGGGTTTTTGGGATATCTATGTTCTTAGGGTCTGCTATGGTGCTAGTGGGTTTTATGGTATATTAGGGGATTATATTATAAAGGTTTATTATGTTTTTTAAGATTTTGTAAGATTTTTGGGGGTGTTTGGGGGTTCTGGTTTTTTGGTTTATTTTTGGGTTTCAGGGTTTTTAGATATTTATTTCATAATTTTATTTTAGTGTTCTTTTGGGTTTTGAGGGTTTTACTATTTTTTTGATTGATTGATTATATTAATGTATTTAACATTTTTAGGGTTTTATAATTTTTGTGGTTATAGGGTTTATTGAGGTTTTTGGTGATCTGTAGGGATTATTTACAGTTTTATGGGTTTTAGTAGTTTTAGTGTTTTAAGGGGATTTAATCTATTTATGGGGGGTTTTAGAGTTTTAGGGAATTCTATATTTTTTGTAATTTTAGGTTTTTGAAGTTTTTATGGGATTTTATTAGATTATTTATTTTTAGGTATTTATGGATTTAGGGTATTTAGGGTAATTAAGGTTTCTTGTGTCTTTAGGTTTGTTTAGGGGTTTTAGTGGAATTTAGATATTTTGGTTTTTTGGATGGTTCAATGTCTTTTCAGGGGTTTTGGTTTCCTTCTATGATTTTTACCATTTTTTGGGGTCATTTAGGGGTGTTATTTTCCTTTAGTATTTTTTGTGGTTTTAGGGTCCTTCAGGTATTTTATTTTCCTATAGGGTTTTGTGTTTTTTGTTGTCTTTAATGGTCTTTTTGGGTTTCTATTAGTTTTGGTATTTAGGGGTTTACGGGTGTTATGGATTTTTTTGGTTTTTTGAGTTTTTTATTTTTATGGATTTTATGTATTTTGATGGATAAAAGGGGGATTATGAGATTTTATTGTTTTTATGTTTTTCTTATCATTTTCTAGATTTTCAATTTTTTCTTGGGGTTTTAGTGGTATTAGAGATTTTTATTTTTATTTTTTTGTTTTAAGGAAATTTTAGGGATTCAAGTTATTCAATGGGTATTTCGAGTATTTAGATTTTCTTAGGGTTTTTGGTGTATTTAGTTGTTTTATATCATTTTAGGTACATAATATTTTTAGGGTCTTGTAGAGGTTTAAATTGATTTTATTTAATTTAGTAGGTTGAAGGTTATATATTTATCTAGTAGTTCTAATGGTATAAAGGTTTTAGATTTTTATAGAGTTTTTAAGGTATTTTATTTGTTTTTAGAGTTTTATGGTTTTTGTAGATTTAGGATTTTAAAGGGTTTTTAGTACCTTTTATGGTTATAATGTTTTTAGGTCTTTAGGGTATTTAGGGTCATTTAGTTGTTTTATTATTTTTGGGATCATTTTTCTTTTAGTTTTATTCATGGGATTTTATGGATTTTATGGTATTTTAATGGTTTATAGTCTTTTTTGGTTGTTAGGGGTTTTATGGTTTTTAGTTTTCTATGAATTTCTAGGGGGTATATAAAATTTTAGTTTTTTTTTTGATTTTTTTTGGTTTTTCTCATTTTCATGTGTTTTTTAGTATCTTTAGGGGTTTATGGTTTTTTAGGGTTTTTTGTTTTTTTAGGATTTCTTTGGGGTTTTTCTTTTTTATATTTTTTTAGGATATTAGGATCTTTTAGGTTTTTTTGGATTTTTTATGGATTTGAAAGGGGTTTTAGCGGTTTTTGTGTTTGAGGGGTTTTTATGGTTTTTGAGGGCTTTTAATGTTTTTTGTATTTTAATGTATTAAAGTATGTTTATAAATTTATAGTTATATCATGGTTTTTACTATTTTTAAAGTTTTTAACTTTTTAGTTGATTTTATTATTTTTATGGTGTTTATGGTTTTTAGGGGGTTTTAGTGTTTTTTGAGTATTAAGAATTTTTTTAGAATATTTATTGTATTTTAGAGTGTATTAGGGTCTTTTTAGGGGTTCTAGGGCCATTTAGAGGTTTTATGGATTTTATGGTTCTAAATGGTTTTATTAGTACGTAGGGTTACTTACGGTTTTAGTGTTTTTAGGATTGTTAGGATTTTGGGGGTTTTTGGGGTTTTTGGGTTTTTAAGAACCTATTTGGTATTAGGATCTTTCTAGGGGTTTAATGAGATTTTTAGGGCCTTTTAATGGTTTTTCTTGTTCTAGGGTCAATTTAGGGGTTTCTAATAGTTTTTATGGTTTTTAGGATATTTTTAGTGGTTTTATGTTTTTAGGTTTTTTGCTGGTTTTAGGGTTTTTAGGGATTTCTTAGGTGTTTTTATGTTTTTAATTTTTCTGGGTTTATAATGTTTATAAAGGGTTTTTGGTATTTTTATGTTTCATATTTCTTTAGTGTTTATTTATGATTTTTAGAGTATTTTTTGTGGGTTTTACGTTTCATAGGGGTTTTATTTTTTTGTGGTTTTAGGTTTTTATGGGTTTTATAGACTTTAGGATTTCTGGGATTTTAGGGAATTTTGGTTTTTAATGGGTATTGGGGTTTTTATGGTGTTTTGGGGTATTAGGGTTTTTAGGTTCATTTATGTTTTTAGGGTTTTTGTTGTATTTTGGGGTGGTTATAGTGTTGTATGAACACTTATAGTTTTTCGGGATATTAAAGGTATTTTATGGGTTTTAGTGTATTTTAAAAAAAATTTGGGTTTTAAATGTTTGTGGGTTATTTATTATTTTTTAAATTATTTTATGATTTTTTGGGTTTTATTGGGTGTGGATATTGGGTTTAGAGTTTATGGTGTAGGGTGTTGGTTTTATGATTTAAGGTGAAGTGATTATCTGTTATGGTGGTGGGTTTGTATATTTCGTTGTAGGGTGTAGTGTGTATGGTTTAGGGATTAGGGTTTAGGGTTTATAGTGTGGAAAATAGGGTTCTGGGAATAGGGTTTTGGGTTTAGGATGTAGCATGTGAGGGTTTAGGTGCAGGTTTTTATGTTATCACATTAGGGTATAAAATTAAAAGTGTTGGGTTTAGTGTTAGGGTGAAGATATTGGGTTTAGTGTTTAAGGGTTTTAATGGATTTTGGGGGTTTTGGGGATTTTTTGGTTTTTAAGAGTTTTTATTTTTATATATTGTTTTAATGGTTTTTACCGGTTTTGTGGTTTTGGTGTTTTTGGTGTGTTTACATGTTTTAACGGGATTTAGGGATGTAATGTTTTTAGGGGTTTTTTGAGTTTGTAATGTTTTTATGGGTTTTTTGTATTAATTTTTTTTGGGTATTAGGAATTTTTAAGGGTTTTTGGATCATTAAGGTTATATATGGTATTTAGTAATTTTAGTGTAAATTGGTATTTGTGGGGTTTTATGATTTATATTCATTCAATGTATTTTAAGGTTTTTAGTGGTATTTAGTGGGTTTTAAGGGTTTTTATTTGATGATGGTGTGGGGGGAATGAGGGGATTTAATTTTTTTAGAGTTTTTTATGATTTTATGTAGCTTTTAATGTTTATGGTTTATAGTGATTAATGATTTATATGGATCATAGGGGTTTTGGGGTTTTTAATTTTAATTGGATTAAATAGTTTTTTAGGTTCCTTTATAGACATTTTGGGGTTTTATGTTATTACGGATTTTTAGGATCCATATTGATTTTTAGTGAATTTTGATTCTTTTAGGGGATTTGGGGGTTTTACGGTCCTTTAGCGGGTTTTAGTTTTATCAAGACATTTATGGTTTATGGTATTTTATGGTATTTTTCTATTTTTGTTATGTTTTTAGGCCATTTTAGTGCTTTTGGATTCATTTTTAGGTTTTATAGAATTTTGGATCATTTATTATTTTTATGATTTTAGGGCTTTTAGTGTAGGTTTTTATGTTTTGGAGTTTTTAAGGTATTTTAGGATATTTTAGGTGTATTAGGGCCTTTTGAAATTTTATTTGGGTATTTTAGGCAATTTTTAGGGGATTAATGGTTTATTTATTGTTTTTTGGGTTTAGGGGATTTATGTTTTCTCAGGATTATGAGGGTTTCTATAGGATTTAGTAGCTTTTTGGGATTTTTATATGCCTGGAATGAGAAGAAAAAAATAAATTATGTATAGAAAACTTGATGTATAGAAGCATTGACATGATCAAGATGGGAATTGTGATACCTTTGAAATAATATCACTCACTCGTAGAATAGATTGTGTATTCATAGTGTCAGTCATCATAGGTGTGCTGTTACTTTTTCCCACAATGATTTGTCTGGTATATTTCTTATACATTGGTATTTTTTGGATAATTTTTAGAAGATGTAGCTATGTAGATATGTTACATTTTTCTAATTGTAGAAGCCATTTTTGGTCACGTTTTCCTTTTTTGGATATAAGTTACATTGAATTCCTCAAAATGTTTTATTACTTATTACTTTTCAGAAAATCTTAAATGTTTCAAGGATTTGGTTCTCCAAATCCACAGATCAATCTATTCAGTAGGTTTTTTTGTGATTTTTTAGGGTTTTGGGGTTTGGGGGCATTTTTGGTATTTTTTTGAATTTTAGTTTTTTTGGGTTTTATGTGGTTTAAGGGGTTTTTTTGATTTTAGGGTATTGTAGGACTTATGAATTTTTAATCATTTAAGTATTAATGAGTTTTTTTTCTATTTTTCTGGATTTTAGATTTTTTAGGGTTCTAGGATTATATTGGTGTTTTTAGAGTATTTTAGGTTATTATTTTTTTAGGTTCATTTAAGCTCTTTTAGGGGTTTAGGGTTTGTAGTTTATTATAATTTTTTTAGTGTCTTCTATGGTTGTTATGATTTTTATGGGGAATAGGGTTGTTATGTTTATTGAATGGTTTTAAGGGTTTCATGGGGTTTTATAGGTTTTTAGAGATTTTAGGTTGTTTTAGAGTTTTTAGGGGTTTTATTATTTTAATGTTTTTTATGGTTTTAATATCTTTTGGGGATTTAATTGGTTTTTTTAGGGTACTAAGTTTTTTTGTTTAGGGTGTTTATGTCATTTTTAGTGTCTTCTCATGGAAATTTTATGTTTTTTTTTCAATTTAAAAAGTTTTATAATTTTTTAGTGTCTGAGGGTTTTTAAAAATTATAATGGATTTCATTTTTTAGGGTTTAATGTGGTTTTTTTCTTTATAATGTTATGTGGTTATTATAATCTATTTTGAATTTCAGTTGTGTTTAATTTTTTTGGATTATTATTGCCTTTTAGTTTGATTTGGGGTTTTAGGGGTTTTATGGGGGTTTTAGAGTTTTTATTCTTTTGTTGTATTTCTAGGGGTTTTGGTATTTTTAAGGGTTTTGTTGGTTTGATGGATTTAGATGGTTTTTATTATTATTTTGGGTTTTGAATGTTTTTCATGTTTTTATGGACTTTAGGTTTTTGGGGATTTTTGAAGGTTTTATGATTTTTCATGATGTTTTAGGGTTAGTTAAGATTATATTAGTTATAATTATTTAGTGTATTTTGAGTATATCATAGTTTTTATAATGTATTTTAGGGTTTTTATTCGTTTTAGTGTCATTATATTTTTAATGGTTTTAGGGACTTCGAGGGTTATAGGTTTTTAAGGGTATTTACACGTTTTAGGATATTTTAATATTTTAGGGTCTTTTTTCATTTTTTAGTTCTTTTTTTGTTTATTTTGGTATGTTAGGATTTTATGAAAGATTTTATGGTATTGGTTTCAGGTTATTGTTTTTATGGTGTAGGTTTTAATGTTTAGAATCTGGGGTTCATGGTTTATGGTGGAGGTTATAAGCATGAGGATGAAAGGTTTAGGTTTTAAGGTGTTGGATATAGGGTTCATGGTGTAGGATTTTGGGTTTACGATGTTAGTTACAGTGTTTCGGGTTAAAGGTTTAGGTTTTTGGGTGTAGGGTATAATGTTTATGGTATAGTGTTTAGGGTGTAGGAATTAGGGTTTAAGGTTTAGGGTGTTTTTTGGGGTTTTTAGTTTTTAGATAGTTTTATGTTTTTATGGTTTATGTTTTATTATAGTTATTTGACAATTTTTATGGTGTTTAAGGTTTTTAGTGTTTTTAGGGTATTTAGGGTTTTAGTGTTCTTGAGAATTTCAGTTTTTTTGGTAATTTATTTTTTAGGGTCCTTTAAGTGTTTTTAGGTTCTATTATTTGTCAAGGGGTTATACTGTTTATTTTTTTTGGTTTGAGGATTTGGGTATATGGTTTAGTGTTTTGGGATTAATGTGTAGGGTTTATGAAGTAGGGTTTATGTTTTAGGGCATAGGGTACAGAGTGCAGGGTTTTGGTTTAACGATGTAGGGTATAGGGTTTATAGTATAGGTTATTGGGTTTTGGGCATCGGGTGCCGGTATTATGGTTTAGGTTAGAAGGTATAAGGATTAGGGTATTGGGATTTGGGTGTAGGTTTTAAGTTTACAGGTGTATGGTGTTGGGTTATAATGGGTTTTTATGGATTTTAGTGTTTTTTTGGATTCTGGGGTGTTTTTTGGGTTTACATTGTTCTTCCATTTTTTAGGTCATTTAGGGATTTTATGGTTTTTAGAGTTTTTTATCTAATATTTTTTAGAGGGTTTTATGGTTTAAATTTTTTTTATGGAGTTTTATGGTATTTGGGTTTTTTGTTGTTTTATGGGTTTTTTGTGGTTTTGTGGTCTTCAATGTTCTTAGGTGGTTTTGGGGTTTTATGTGTTTTTATCATTTCTTATGGTTCATAGGTTTTTATAGGTTTTATCTTTTTTAGATATTTTTTGGGGGGTTTTGTTGTTTTATTATTATTTTTTGTTTCGAGGAATAATTTCGTTTTTTAGGTTATTATGGTTCTAAGGGTATTTTTGGTATTCTAGTGTTTTAGTGTATGTAGGGTTTCTAAGGATTTTTTTCATTTTTAATTGTTTCTTAGGGTTTGTGTTTTTTTTATGTTTTATGATTTTTGGAGTTTTATGGGCTTCAATTACTTATCAATTTATTTTTTTTATGTTTTAAGGGGTTTTAGGGTTTTTTATTGTCTTGAATTTTATTTTGGGTTTTTAGGGTTTTAGGGTTTTTAGTGTTTTTGGGTTTTTTTGGGATTTTATGGGATCTATTGTATTTTTGGTGTTTTAGTATATTTAGGGGTATTTATGGTGTTTAGGGGTGTATAGAGTTTTCTAGGGTTTTGGAGGTTTTAGGATTTCATGGTTTTAATGGTATTTTTTGGCCTTTTGGGATTTTTAATGTTTTTTGGGGTCTTAGGGCCTTTTATGTTTTTATGGATTTTAGGGTCATTTAGGTTTTTTAGGTGATTTAGGGGTTTGAGGTCCGTTTGGAATTGTTAGGGATTTTAGAGTTTTTTAGATGTTATTATAGACCTTTTGGAGATTTAGTATTTTAACAGTATTTTAGGGTTTTTGATTATTTACGGGTATTTTAGGGTTATAGAGTATTTATGGGGTTTTAATGTTTTAGAGGCTTTTTGTGTTTTAGGGGTTCATAGGGGTTTCAGGGTCTTTTAGGGGTTTTGGTACATCTATTGTATCTGGGGTTTGTCATTATTTTAGTGGGTTTTATGGGTTTTTTATGATTGTTAGGGTTTCCAATGTTCAGGGTTTTATTGGTTCAATGTCTTTATGGGTTTTTAGTATTTTTTAGGTTTTTGGGGTTGTAGTAGTTTTTTGGGTCCTTTTATAATTTTTAAGATTCATTAATGATGTTAAGGGGTGTTTAGGATTTTTAGGTTTTTAAATATTTTTAAGGTTTCTGGGCTTTTAAGGGGATTTTGGGGTTTTTAGGGTTTTAGGGTTATTAGGTTATTTATTGTTTTTTGTTTTTTGATTTTAGGGTTTCTATATAATTTCAATGTTTATTTAGTGTTTTATGGAATTAAAAGAAATTTTTACGTTTTTAATATATTATTGATTGTTATTTTGTTTTTAGGAATTTATTTGTTTTTTCGGCTTCAATGGATTTTTTTGGTATTTTAGGATTTTTGTGGTATTTAGTGTTTTTAGTGATTTTCATGTTTTTAGGGGATGTTTGGGATTTTATTATTGTTTTTGGTTTTTTAATTTATTTTAGAGTTTTATTGTTTTTAGTGGTTTTTTATATTTATAGTTTTTGAGGTTTTAAGTTGTTATAGGATTTCCTGGATTTTGGGCTGTTTTAAGATATTTTATGGTTTCTAGTGTTGTAGGTATTTAGAGGTTTGTAGTGTTTTTGGTGGTATTTAGGGACTTCTAGTCATCTAATAGGATATATAGTATATTTAATGATTCATTGGGTTTTAGGATATTTTTTATTTTTTCAACTTTTTAGTTTTTAGGGTCTTCTAGGGTATTTATGGTTTTATGTTTATTAAATGAGGTTTTTATGGTATTAATGGGTTTTATGTGGTTCTATTGTTTTAATGGTTATTGGTGGTTGATATGTTTTATAGGTTTTTTATTGGTTTTTTTATTTTTTATGGTTTTAGGTATTTATTTTGGGGATTTTAATTTTTATGAATTTTTAGGGGTTTTCAAGCCCTTATAGGTGATTTAGTGTTTTTAAGGTGTTATGTATTCATGTTTCCTATGGTTGTTTTTTGGTATTTAGAGTTTTATATGTTTTTAGGGGTTTTTATTGTCTTTTTGGGGTTTTATGAATTTTAGTGGGTTTTTAGGATATTTAGGGAATCCTGGGTTTTAGTTTTTTAGGGTTACCTAGGAGGTTTATAGAGATTTAATATTTTTTGGTTTTCTTCTTTTTTTTTGTATTTTTTAGGGGTTATAGGGTTTTTGGGGTTTTTATGATTTTTGATTCTAGGGTATTTTAGGTGTTTGATAGTATTATGAGATTTTAGAGTTTTAGGTGTTTTAGAGTATTTAATATTTTTAGGATTTTTTTAGATTTTTAATGGTTTTTGGGACTTTTTGATTTCAAAATTTTATGGGGAGTTTGGGGTTTTAGGGTTTTTATGGGTTTTTACGGTTTTCTGATTTCTATGGTTTTTATTTTCTTTTTAGGGGTTTTAGTGTATTTTTGGTTTTCTAGGGTCTTCTATGGATAAATATTTTTATTGATGGGGGGGGGGGGGGTTGGGATTATTATTATTTCTATGGTTTATGGGGTTTATAGGGTTTTATGGAGTTTATGGTTCTTTAATGGGGTTTGAGGGGTTTAATGGGAATTTATAAATTCTAGAGTTTTTAGGGAATTTTTTTTTTTTTGGTTTTTGTATTATTTTAAAGATTTTATAGTAATATACTGGTATTCCATGTTCTGTAATGTCTTTAGGATTTTTTAGGGTGTTTTATGATGTTTGTGCATGTATAGGGTTCATTTGGGTTTTAGGGGTTTTAGGGTTTTATAGTGGTTTTATGATATATAGTGTTTTTTAGTGGTTTAACTATTTCTATAGGTTTTCAGGATTCATTGAATTTTCTTAGGGGATTATGCGGTTTTATGGGTTTTCTTGTCTGTAGTGTAATTTAGAATTTTCGGTTGATTTTATGATTTTAATGCAGTTGGATGTTTTAGAGTTTTTAAGTTTTTTAAGGTTTTATTGGATTTTTATGGGTTGTTTTGGGTATTTATCATTTTTACTATTTTTAGGGTTTTTGTGTATTTAGGGAATTTTCTAGTGGCTGATTCTTATTTTATGTTTAAAGGACTTTTTGGGATTTTTTTTATTTTTAGGGATTTAACTGGATTTAGATAATTTTCGGGGTGATTTGGTTTTTTGGGGTTTTGTGGGTTTTATGAGTTTTGTAGGGGTTTAAGGATTTTATGGGTTTTCTTTTTGGGATTATGTGGATTTATTGGGGTTTTACGATTTTTTAGTAGTTTTCGTTGTTATATGGGTTTTAGGGTTTATAGGGCTATTTAGATTTTATAATGATTTACCATTTTTTATTTTGAGGGGTTTTGGGATTTTAATATATTTTTAGGGATTCTTATGGTTTTTATGGGAAAGGATGCCTCTAGGATAGACTATTCCTTACCCCCCCCCCCATAAATTTAATGAAAAAAAGACTCAATAGACAATGGAGGGGTGGGGTAAATCAACTGACACAAATACTTTGTGGATTTTACGGGGTTTCTTATATTTTTAGGGATTTTTTTTATTTTCAAGCATTTTTATGGGGTTTTCGGGTTTTTTGTTTTATTTAGTGGTTTATAGGGTTTTACAATATTTAGGGCCCTTTGGGATTATTAGGAGTTTTTGATTTCTATGATTTCATTATGGGTTTATATGATTTTTGGGGGTTTTTATATGTTTTAAGGGTATTCTAGTGATTTATGTTTTAAGGGGTTTTTAGGGTTTCAATATTTTTATAGTTTTTAATTTTTTTAATGGTTTTAAGGTTCTTTTATGATTTTATTGGAATATTTAGGGTTATATACGGTTTTAGGGTTTTCAGGTACTTCTTGGAGATTTCAGGGATTTATGGTTCTTAGGGAATTATGGGATTTTAGATGATTTAATGATTAAATGGGATTTAAGGGGTTTCTTATTTTTGGCTTTACTGGTGGATTTCTACGGGTTTTTGAGGTTTATAGAGATTTCATTGGTTTTAGTGATTTTAGGGGGATTCTTATTGTAAATGTTTTTTATGGTGTTTAAATGTTTTTATTTTTGTAGGAATTTCTCTGTATTAAGTTTATTTTATAGTTTTCAAGGTCTATTTAGTGGGTATTGTGGTTTAGGGGGTTTTATGAGTTTTTACAATTATTATGATTTTAAAGATTTTTATGGTATTTATGTTATTTAGGGGATTTAAGGGATTTAATGTTTTAGAGGATTTGGGAATTTGTAGTTGTTTTTCTAGGTTTTTGATTTTTTTGGATTTTTATTTTGTTTTGGGGTTTTAGGATCATTGTAGGGGTTTCAGGTTATTTTGGGTTTTATGGGGTTTTTGGTTTTTCAGGACATTTTAGGGTATTAATGAGTTTTATGGGTTTTAGTTGTTTTAGGTTTTTTATTTTTTATGTATCATTGGGTTTTTTTGGTTTTTATGGGTTTTTATGGGTTTAGTTGGATTTTGGTTTATTTACATATTTTAGGGATTTTAATACTTTTGGAGACTTTAGTGTTTTTATGGGGTTTATAGTTTTTTGGGTTTCATAGGATCATATTGTTTTACGATTTTTAGGGTTTTTAGGGTTTAAGTGGATTTCAGTGTTTTTAGTGGTATTATGTTTTTCTATGGGTTTTAGGGATTTCCATGGGTTTTAGGGGAGAAGGGGTTTTTAGAGATTTTAGGATTTTAGGGATTTTAGGGTCATTAGGGGAATAAATGGTTTTTATTTTTTTAGTGGATTATGATTTCTAGGGGTTTTTGAATTTTTTATATCTTTATTGGTCCTTATTGTTTTATGGGTTTTAGGGTTATTTTCAGTTTTATAATTTTAATTATTTACGTGTTTTAAGGGGTTTTTAAGGGTTTATCATTCTTTAGGGATTTAGATTTTTTACGGTTTTGAAGGGTTTTTCGGATTCTATGGTTCATAAGTGTTTTTATGGGTCTTTTAGGTGGTTTATAAATTTTTTATGGTACTTTACTGTGTTTAAGGGATTTAAGTATCTTTTAGTGTATTTTGGGGTTTTAAGATATTTTTTTTTATTTTGGGGTTTTACAGTTTTTAGGTTTTAAGAGTTTTATTGGGGTTTTAGGGCTTCTAGTTTATTATAGTTTTTCGGTTTTTACTATTTTTGGGGTTTTAGGGATTTTATGTTTTAATGGTTTTATGCTCTTTGGGTTTTTAGGGGATTCAGGGTTTTTTGGGGATTTATGTTTTTACAGTTTCATGTGTTTTTAGGGTATTGGGTGTTTTAGGGGTTTAGAGGTTTTTTGGGATGTTTGGGTGTTTGCTATTTTTTAGTGTTCTGAGGGTTTTTACGTTTCAAGAGTTTTTAGTGATTTCCAACTTTTTACAATTTTTATATTTATTTTGGTTTTTAGTGGTTCATAAGTATTATAGGGGTTTATGGGTTGTTAAATGTTCTATGGATTCGTTGGGTTTCACGCTTTTTATTCAATTGGGAATATTTTAATGTTTTTATGGGTTTTATAGATTTTAGTTTCTTGTAGGAATTTTAGGTACTCTTAGTATTTGGGGTGTAGGGTTTAGGGTTTATGTTTTATGGTTTAGGGTTCAGGGTTTAAGGTATATGGTTTAAGGTTTAGGGTATAGGCCAGAGGATTTAGGATGTACAATATTGGGTTTAGTGTGTAGGTTATAGTGTTTAGAATGTAGGGTTTTGGGTATATGGTGTATATTATAGGGGTTATGGATTTGGGTATAGAGTTTACGGTTTTTGGTATAGTGTTTTGCATGTATGGTTTAGGGATCACAATATAAGGTATATTGTTTAACAGATTATAGGGATTATAGGGATTTTTATTTTTTATGGTGTTTTATAATTTTTCAGTGATTTAGGGTTTTATGGGGTTTTTTTGGTAATTTATGGTTTATTGGTTTTTTATGGGTTTATTATGTTTTTTACATTTTAGGGTTATGGGGGATTTTATGGGTATTGTTCTTTTTAGGTTTGGGGGGTGGTTATGGTTTTTTGGGTCTATAGAGTTTTTTTTGGTTTTATGTTTTTAGGGTTTTAGGGGTTTTATGTGATTTTGAGGGGTTTAAATGTTATTTAGTTTTTTTGTGTGGATTATATCATTTTTGGGGTTTTGGAATTTTTAATGGTTTTAGTGGTTTTGTGGAATTTTTTGTTTTTAGGGATTTTTATAGTTTTTATGAATTTTTATGTGTTTTATGGTTCATATGTAATTTCAGTGCTTTATAGATTCTCTAGGATTTTAAGGTTTTTATATTTATATTGTTTTTAATTGTATTTTCAGTTTTTTGTTGTTTCCAGGATTTGGTGTTTTTCTGGTTCTTTAGTTTATTAGGTGTGTTAGGGTTTTTATAGTGTTTTTAGGGGAGTGAGGGGTTGTTTGTAGGTTTCAGGGTCTGTTATGTTTTTTAGGTTGTTAATTTCCTTTTATGGTTTTTATATTTTTTTATAGGATTAGGGTTTTAGTATTTTGTGGTTTTTATCAGGTTTAAGGTTTTTTTTACAGTTTTTGCGAATTTTATGATTTTTAGGGTTTTACCACCTTTTAGGGGTTTTATGGTTTTTAAGGATATTTAGGATCCATTTTAATTGTGAAGGGTTTTACAGTCCTTTTCAGTATTTAGTGTTTCATGGGTACTTTAGGGAGTTTTTTGGTTTTTAGACTCTTTTAGGATGATTATAATATTTTAGGGTTTTTATGGTTTTTTTAGTGTCTTCAATAACATTTATCGGTTTTAGGTTTTTTGGTACTCTTAGGGGGTTTTTTTTGGATTTTACAGTTTTCAAGCATTTTAATTTTTTTAAGGGTTTCTTATATTTCTAGGGACTATTAGTCTTTATAGACTCTTTGGGTTTCAGTGTATTCCTCTGTTTTTTGGGTTTTATGTTTTTTAATGTTTTTATTGTTTTAGGTTATTTTTTGGTATTTAATGTCTTTTTATGATTTTAGTGTATTATTATAGGATGTGGGATTTATTAGGGGTTTTCAGTTATATGGCCATTTTCATGTTGTTAGATATTTTTATTAATTATTGGATTTTTAGGTTTTATGGGTTCTTGTGGGTTTTAGGGGGGTTTAGGGTTCATTTCAGATTCTAGGGTTTTATTTTGTTTATTGATTTCTATTGGAGTATTAGGATATATTTTTTTAGATATTCGGGGTTTTTTGGGTTTTAGATATTTTTGGCGTTTATATGGGTTGTAATGTTATTTTGTGTTGTTGGGTATTATTGTGGATTTTTATGTTTTTTGAGTTTCAAGGTATTTCAGTATTCATTAAAAGTTTTAGGGGTTAAATGAGATTTATGCTGTGTTTATTGTTTTTTGAAGGGGGGTTTAGAGTGTTTTTGGTATTTAGGTGTTTTAGGGTCGTTTATGGTCATTTATGGTATTGGATGTCTTTTAGTTTTTATATAAATTTTATGAGTTTTAGGGAAATTTATGCTATATTAGGAATGTTTTTGAAGGTTTGATTAGGACTTTAGGGTTTTTAAATTTTTTTAGATGTTTTAAGATTTTTTCAGCTTTTGATTTTTCAGTACTTTTTGGTTATATAGTGTGTTTTCTGGGATTCAGGGTTTTTTTGTTTTTGGGGTTTTTGTGTTTTAAGGAATTTTTTAATTTTCTATAGTATGTTGGGGACCTATTTGGGAATTTTAGAATTATTTTGGTTTTTAGTTTTTGTAGGTGTTTTCTATGGGGGGGATGGTTTTCAGGGGTTTTAGGAATTTTAGTGGTTTTTGTGTGTGTTTTTAATTTATAAGTATTTTGATATCTTTTTAGGACATCTTTTTTGGTTTTAAGTTATTTCTATGTTTTTTTGAAATTTTGGGGTGGGGATACTGTATATTTATGGTTGTTTAGTGTTTTAATTATTTTTTAAACACTTTTTACTTGTTTAAGGATTTTTGGTTCCATTAGGGTATTAATGGTCTTATTAGTTTCTTTTAGGATTTTGAGGATTCTTTCGCCTTTTTTTGTTTTAGGGGTTCAAAGGGTAATTTATATTTTTTGAGCTCTTTTTGTTTTTGTTACATTTACGGTTTTTTGGTAAATTTTAGGAATTTTTTGTTTTTATAGGTCTTTTTGTTTTTTTTGGTACGATATACTATATAGCGTGTATTGTTTAGTGTTTAAGGTGTAGGGTCTAGGGTTTTAGGTTCATGTTATATGGTTTAGGGTGCATGGGATATGGTTTAGTGTTCATATTAAAGTGTTTAGAGTGCAGGGTTTATGGTTCTGGGTGCATGGCTTAGGATTTGGGTTGTTGTTTATTTCATTTAGGGTGTTGGGTATAGGGATTTAGGTTTAGTATTTAGGGTTTAGGTATTAGGGTATAATGTTATGGGTAAAGGTTTTACTGTGTAGATTTTAGGTTTTTTGGATGTATGGAACATGGTTTTTTGGGGTTTTACAGGTTTTAAAGTGTTTAATGGGTTTTAATTATATTTTAGAATATTTTGGTTTTTTGGATTTTTTTGTTTTCATTATTGTTTTGGGATTATTTTTCTTGGTTTTTTTTGGGTTTTTCTGGTTTTCTGGGTAATATGGTTTTCTTTCGTTTTAACTGTTTTTAAGTGAATTTTGGAACATTTGCTGTTTATAATGAACATATGGGGTTTTATGGGGTTTTGGGGGTTTTACACATTTTACGGGGTGTTGTGGGGTATTTATTATTTTTTAGGGTTTAAGGGTTATTTGGCATTCATAGTTTTTTTTTCATTTAGGCTTTTACGGGTCTTTGTGTTTTTACTGTTTGTATGTTTTTTGGATGTTTTTAGGGGTTTTATGGTATTTAACGATTTTAACTGTTTTATGGGTTGTATAATTATTATGGGTTTTTAGGGTTTTCATGGTTGTTTATTTTTAGTGATTTTGGAGTTTTTATGGTTTTCTGGGTTTTTAATTTATTTATGATATTTTTAGGGTTTTAACAGGTTTTAGGGTGTTTTAGGGTATTTTTTTTGACTTTTAGGGCCTTTTAATGGATTTAAGAATTATTGTATTTTTTAATAGGCGAATTAGTGTTTTTATTAATTTTATGGTATGAAGATTTTAAGGTTTTCAGTATTCTTTGGGTTTTAGGGTTTTTATGGTGTTTATGGTTATTATGGTTATCACAGGTTTTTGGGTTTTTCAGGTTTTTAGAGTTATTGAGTATTTTTATTATTTTTAGAGGGTTTTGAGGCCTTCAATGCTTTTATTGTCTTTTTTGTTTTCTGGGATTTTTTTTGCGATCATTGGATTTTTTGTTTCATCTATGTTTTTTTGGATTTTTGGGGGGTGTATATTATTTAGGTGTTTTTAATATTTTTAGTGGCGATTTACATTTTTAAGGGTTTTATGTAATTTTATGTCTTTATGTTTTTAGGGTCCAACATGGATTTCTACAGGTTTTATTTTTTTATAGATTTATTTTTTATTTTTAGTTATTTTGGAGGTTTTAGTTTCATTTATGGTTTTTTGGGGTTTAGTGTATCATAGTATTTTTATAATGTTCTTTAGGATTTAAGGAATGTTTTTTTTATTTTTACTGTCTTTTATTGGTTTTTAGGGTTTTAAATGGTTTTTATTCTTAAAGTATTTTCAGAGTATTTAGTGGTTTTAGGATTTTTAGGATGTTAGAATATTTTTTGTATTTTAGGGTTATATGTGTTTATGGGGGTTCCAGGGATTCTTGGGTATTTTGAGGGGCCTTCCTGTGTTTTTAATTGTTTTAAAGGTTTGTGTTCCTTTAGGGTTCTTAGGGATACCTAAGGGGTTTAAGGGTGTTATTTTGATTTTTAGGGTTTTCAAGTGTTTTATGGATTTAAAGGGTATTTTGTGTTTTATGGGTTTTTGGGTTTTCAGTTTTAATATTGTTTTTATCTGTTTTGGTATTTTTAGGCTTAATAGGGATTATGTAGGGGGTTTATTTTTTTTTTATGGTTTTATGTTATTTAGGTTTTGATTGTTTTTAGGGGTATTTATGGTTTTTACTGTTTTTAGTGGATCTTAAATGTTTTTGAGGGTTTAAGGATTTTTTTTGGTTTTTATAAATTTTAGGTATATTTTTATATTTTGTTTGGATTTTTAAATTATTAGTGTTTTTATGAATTTTCTGTGGCTTTATGGGTATTAATTTTTTAAATGGTTGTTTTTAATTTTAAGGGTTTTTTGGGGTAGGGGGGTTACCGGTTTTAAGATTTTTTTATGTTTTAATTGTTTTTTGTTGATTTTAGGGTTGTTTTAGTGTTTTTATGGTTTTTTGTAGTTTTAAGGCCATTGGAGGGTTATATAGTTTTTAGGGTTTTTAATGTTTTTGAGTTTTTATGGATTTTAGGATCTTTTAGTGTTTTATGGTATTTTGGGTTTTAGGGTACATAATAGTCATTAGGTTTTAATAAATATTTTATATGGATTTTTGTGAATTTTCATGTATTGATGGCCTTAAATGTATTTATTGTTTTTTGTGCTTCAAGGATTTTAAAGATTTTCAGGGTTTTTTATGGTTTTTAGGGGATTTAAGTGGTTTTAATGTTTATAAGGGATTTTTTTTGGTATTTAGGAAGTTTTTCATTTTTTGGGTTTTAGAGATTTTTAGGGGTTTTAGAGATTTTAATTTATTTAAATGGTTTTATGTTTTTTTGGATTTTAGTGTTTTTAGGGTTACTTATTGTTTTTAGGGTATTGGGGGATTTTTCAAATATTTTAAATTTTAGGGAGTTTTATTGATTTTTTGTGTTTTATGTGTGTTTTTAATATTTTAGTGGTTTTAAGGGGTATTCTGTTTTTCTAGATTTTGGGCTATTATTATTGTAAGGGGTTTTTAGAGGTTTTAGAGTTTTTAGGCGTTTTAGGATCTGTTATTGTTTTTGGGTTTTAGGGGATTACTATTTTTTAATTGTTACACAGGGGATTATGTAATTGTTATGGTTTTATGGTGTTTTATAGAGTTGTTAAAATATTTAGAGTGTTTTGGAATTTTTAATTATTTTAGTACTTTTAGGAATTCAAGGGGAGTAAGGGGATTTAGTTTGGTTTAGGGCGTGTGGGGGGGGGGGGGGGTAATGGAGTCTTTTATGAATTTTAGGTGACTTATAATTTTTAGGGGTTTCTATGGTTTTTAGGTGTTATGGTTTTTTACGTTTTTAGTTTGTTTTTATGTTTTTAGGGATTTCTGGTTTTCTTAATATTTAATGTTTTTTAGGGATTTGATTATTTTTATCCATTTGAGTATTTTTTCTGATGTTTTAGCATTTTATTGGGAATATAGGATTTTTATGAATTAGGTTTTTTAGGATTTCATAGAGATTTTTATGGTATTCCTTGGACTTATATGACATTTATTGCTTTTCTTGGGTTTTTTTATTGTGTTTGGATTTTTATGGGTTTTAGAGTATTTTTAGTGTTTTAGGGGCTTTGTGACGCTTTTTAATTTATTTTTCCAGTTCAAATTTAATTTTGGTTTTAAATTATTTTTGAGTTTTTTCTATTTTAAGGTGTTTTGACGGTTTGAGAGTTTTATTGTGTTTTTACTGTTTTTTACTTTTTTAGAGTTTTTAGAGTAATTATTTATTAGTGTTTTAAGGTTTTCATAATGTCTTATGCTTTCATGGGGTTTAGATATTTTAATGTGATTATGGATTTAGGGGTTCTAATGGTATGTTGTGTTTTAGGGTTTTTATTTTTTAAGGGTCTTAGAGTTATTAATGGTTTTATCAGTTTTTATTCATTATCTAGTTTTGATGTTTTTAATGTATTTAAGGTTTTTTTATTTTTATTTTTTTAAGGATTTTTTGTGGTTCTATGGATTTTTAGGTCACTTAGGGATTTTTCATATTTTTTGGGTTTTGTGTTTTTGGTGGTTTTAGTGTTTTTAGTGATTCTGGGGGTTTCTGTAGTTTTATGTTTTATGGGATTTTCTTGTTTCTAGAGATTTTAGAAACATTAGGGGTTTTTTGAATTTTATTTATTTTATTATTTTTATTGTATTATAGTTTTTACAATCGTTTGCCTATTAGGTTTTTAGTGTTTTAGTGTTTTTATCATATTTAGTGGTTCTTTATATTTTTTTGTTTTTTATATATTTTTTGCATTTTTTTTATTTTTAGGAATTATAAGGGTTTAGGGTTTTATGGTCTTAATAAATTTATAGAATCATTAGTTTTTGAGGATGTCTATGGGTTTTAGAGGTTTTGTGGTTTATATAGGTAAATTTAGTATCTTTATGTGTTTTGTCATTTTTCTAATGATTTTGAAATTTTTTTGGGTTTTAGGGGTTTTATGTTCTTTTATGGGTATTTATAATTAACCCAATTTTTATCAATTCTATGTTTATTTTATGATATTTTAGGTTTTTAAGGTTTTTAGGGTTTGGTTGGTTTTATGATGTTATTAGGGATTTTAGGATTCTTTATGATATTTAGGATTTATTAATTCTTAGGGGCTTAGGGCCTTTTAAGGTTTTAGTGGTGTTTAGGGTTTGGGGGGTGGGTTTATATATTTATGTATCATAAATGTTTTAAAAGGTTTTTCTATCATTTCATGAGTTATTACTATTTTATAATTTTCTATAATTTTATGGAATTTTACGGGATTTAAGAGTTTTATGGTTTTTTAGGGTTTTAAGTTTATTTTAGGGTTTTTTAGTGTGTTCAGAGTTTTAACGGGTTTATGGGTTTTGAAATTTTTATGGTTTTTAGGGTTATATGTTATTTTGAAGGACTTTTCTATATTATATAGACATTTAGGGTGAATGGTTTTTAGTGTGTTATGGTTTTATGAGTTTTTAGTTCATTATGTTATCAGGGTTTTAGTGTTTTAAGGTGTTTTTGGTTTTTTAGGGTTTTGGGGTTTTGGGGTTCTTAGGATTTGATTGGATTTAATTTTTATTGTGTTTTTCTATTTTTATTTTTTTCAGGAATTTAGGTTTTTAAGTGGTTTTTGGGTTTTTAGGGATATTCTTTTTATTTAATGTTTTTTGCGATTTTATGGAGTTTTCAGGTCTTTAAATGGTTTTTTTGGGTTTTGGGTTTTTTGGAATTTTTTGTTTTTATTTCCTTTTATGGGTTTTAGTGTATTTTTAGGTCTTTTAGAGTTTGGGGGTGGAATATTAGTATCATATGTGGTTTCTTAGGACATTTAAATTTTCCATTGTATTTTCTAATTTTTTTATTAAGGGTGTTTTAGATTTTCTGTTGGGTTTTACGATTATTAAGGATTTTAATGATTTTTTATTTTGTTGGGGGTTTATATTTTTTTGTAATTTAAGGTTTTTATGTGTTTTTATGATTTTTTTGGGAATTAAGGGTTATTAGGGGGTTTTATTGATTTAAGTGTTTTTTTGGGGTGTTTTGGTTTTTAGGGGTGTTATGGTTTTAGGGTCTTTAGGGGTTTTATGCTTGTTTTGGGTTTTTATAATTTTAAAGTGTTATCTATTTCTTTTAGTGTTTTAAGTTGTTTTAGGATTTTTATGGCTATTATGTTTTTTGTATTTCTAGTGTTTTTAGTGGTTTTATTGTTTTTTGGAATTTTATGGTTTCAAGGGGGTTTAAGGATTTTAGGGGGGTTTGGGTTTTTGGGAATTTTAGAGGGTTTTGGGTTCTCACTTTGTTGATGAGATTTCTTTTTTTTTTTCAGGTATTTTATGGTTTTTAATATTTTATCAGTTATAGTGGAACATAAGGGTTTTATGACTTTTCTTACAGTTTTTAGGGGTTTTATGGTTTTGAGAGTATTGAAGGGTTTTAAGGACTCCTGTATTTATATATGGGTTTTAGATTATTTAGAGGTTTAAGAGGATTTATATGATTTTACAATTTTTTGTTACTTAGTATATTTATGGATTTTATGGATGTTACGCTTCTCATGGATTTTTATGATTTTTAGTTTTTTTAGGTTAATTTTGGATTTATGGGTTTTTATTAGGTTCTATTAGGTTTATGGGTATTTTGAGTTATTAGGTATTTTTATTGTCTTTAATGACTTATTTAGATTTTATGTGGTTTTAGATGTCTTGGGGTATTTAGGGGTTTATACGGTTATTGTGGATTTTAGGGTTTTAAGAATTTTTGGGTTTTTCGGGTGTCCCGGGTACTAGACATTTTAAGGTATTTTAGAGAACATTTATTGTTTATTGGGTTTTCATGAATTTTTTTGGTATTATTATTTTTATGATTTTTGTGGGAATTAGGGGATTAAGTTATT
Source organism: Viscum album (assembly GCA_963277665.1). Classification (NCBI taxonomy): domain Eukaryota; kingdom Viridiplantae; phylum Streptophyta; class Magnoliopsida; order Santalales; family Viscaceae; genus Viscum; species Viscum album. Next base: position 1,692,599,441 of record OY728120.1, read on the forward strand.
GAGGGTTTTTATTTATTTTTAGGGATTTTAAGGGCTTTTAGTTTTTTCAGAAGTTTTCATGTATTTAAGGGTTCTTTTGTTTTTTTTTTTGTTTTTTTGGGCTTTAGAAATTTTTGTTATTTTTGGTTTTCTTGGTTTTTTTACTATTTTTATGGGCCCCATTTGTTTTAAGGGTATTTTGGGTATCTAGGATGTTGTAGGATTTTTTATGTATTTGAGGGGTTATAAAATTTTTAGAAAATATAAGGGTTTTATGGGTTTTGGGTCATTTATGGGAAAAGAAGATGCTAGAGTCAGGCTATTCCCAACCCCCCACGTTTATTATAAAGAAAAAAGAGACGCAACAGACAAGGGAGGGGAGCGGTCAAACGACCCACACCCAAAAATCACTTACAACCCACGCGAAAAAAATGAAAAAAACAAAAAAAACAAAAAAGGAAAACCACACAGAGAGCAGAAGAAAGAGAGGCAGGAACATCAATTTAGATGTCAGAAGTCTCCATCCCCATACGGGTCCCCATCAACACCATATCCAGTTGAAGCATATGACTCCACCGACTCTCATTCAGATGATTCATATTGTTTTAGGAAGGTGGTGTAGTAATCTATGACGCGTTGCTGCTTCACATCAAACTGCACCTGCTCCACATTCCGGTGCTTCTTAGCAGATCACCCCACCATGCCAGAGGAGTTCTTCACAGCTTTACTGGATGCCCTAGTGGCCACTGTCATTGGTAAGGAGGAATAGTCCTTCCTCGACTTCTTCTTTTGTGGGCTATATGTGACACTAGCAGAGAAATTATCCTGAACAGGAATAATGGTGTCCTCTTTATTTATATAGCAAACAGTGTGGATTGACCCCTCAATAGCCCCCTCCCTAAATGAACCACCTGTAAGGTTCTCTGTCCCAAGAGGGAGTTCATTCCCAAGAATATCCTTCTACTTCATTATATGTTCCATGTTGAAGTTCATTCTTGATTCATTATCAGATCCCTCATCCCAGGCCCTTGCGCCATGTAAATCCATTTTGTTTTGTAAGATGGATTTATGCACTACTGTTGGCATAACATTAGACACCTCCAAGGTCATGTCCTTTAGTATCTTGGTCAGAAAAATAGCTCCTATTTTTTCATCCTCATCAATCTGGACATTGAGTATCCCTTTGGTCACATTCACATTTGAAAAATCCACTACGACCGGGACCAGATGCTCATTGTCAGCATAACTTGCTCCATGCAGGTCAGAGCTTGCCACAACAACACATGACAGCTCCTTAACAAAAGCAGGCCAAGTATCGTGCACAAGATCAATCCCATCAGATTCATCCACTACAGCGCTGGCACCCTGTAAAACGGCATCATTAACTCTTGTACTAGCCTCGTCAGTCTTAGTCGTGAGAACTCCTTTGAGCACACACACATCTGAAACATATCCCGCAGCCGGGACCAGATGCCTATCATCAGGGAAGGTCGCTTCAAGCAGGAGGGGGAACGTCACAACAGCTCCATCAGAAGCAGGCCGTGTGGCGTGATCCCCTTCAGAAGCACCACCATTCTGCCTCCCACAGTCAACATGACCATCCACCTCGAGACTGTCAAGGGCCTCTGGTTTGTCTTACAGCTGCTCATGACAGAGGCCCAGGTCGCCACCAATACCCATAGGCACAGCACCATGTTGAGTATCATGCCGCCCATCATTGCAGGCATCATCACCATGGCGTTCCAAATACCCCAGGCCCTCAAACCGGTTGTTCAGGGATATCCCACAGGTGACATTCATTTTTCTTTTCGAAAACTTGTAGAAGTCATCATCAATGTTCCCATTTTCACCTAGGTTCCCATTTTCACCTATGGTCCCAAAGGACACCCCTGCAGCAGGCATTAAGATCCTACCACCCTACCCAACGGCTTCAAGATCAGTATACAGACTCGCCACCTCTACCACCTCTTTATCTCTTCCAATAAAATATTTCAGTGCCTCCTTGTTGCAGCTGCCACCCAGGGTTCCATCCGGCCCCTCCTCACCAACAGCTTCCTTACCGAGTAAATACATCCTCATCCTATCAAAAATGGCCACAGTGGAATGGTTTGGATCCTTGTCAGGTGCCTTCTCCAGAAAAGGTTCCTTGAAGGAGTGCACAGTGGGAGTAGCCTGGACCGAACCATCACCTCGAACCTCTCCTAGATCAAATCCATGAGCAAATGGTTGGTGCAAGATAGTTCTAACAGGGCCAACACCACCAAGAAACTGAGTAGTCGAGTGATCTATTCGCTGACAGGTCGAACAGAACATAAACCAGGATTCGAAACAAACCTGTTTATGCCATAGGATCTCCCCTTCAACCTTGATGCAAACCGAATCAACCAGGTCCTTAGAGATGTCAACCTCGACACAGATCCTTGGGTCGATGGGTTGACGAACCGCACGAGTGCGGGAGTCCATGCAATGTAACCTACGAATAATATTTCTATTGATGCGGAGAAAAGCATGATTCTAGGGGTTTTTATGTTTTTATGGGTCTTAGGGGTTTTAGATTTATTTTAGTTTATTGGGGGTATTAGGGTTTATTAGGGTTTTTGGATTTCTAGGGTTTTTTAGTTGATAAGGTTTTAAGTTTTAGTATGTATTTTAAATATTTTTTAACTGGTTTTAGGGGTTTTTTTGGGGGTTTTAGGGTTTTGGGGTTTTATTTGGCATTTTTGGGTTTGGGGGTTTTTTTGGTTTTAGGGGTTTGAGGGTTATTTAGGTCATTTTATAGACTTTTGGGTTCTCTTAGTTTTTATGGGTTTAAGGGGTTTATGGGTAGTGTAGGGTTATTTACTGTTTTCATGTTTTTTTAGTATTTTTTAGGATTTTTTTATGGTTATAAGGGTTTTCAATGTTTTTAGGGTGTTCTGGTATTAGGATTTATATAGTTTCTTGTGTTTTAGTTTTTTAGGGGTTTTATTTTTTATGGTTTTAAGGGGGTTTAAATGGTATTAATGCAATATAGGATTTTTGAAGTTTTAGGGATTTAAATGGTTTATGAATTTTTAATATTTTTATTGATTTTTTGGTTTCCTCTTTTATTGGAATTTTATGGTTTTTTTGATTTTAGTGTTATTTAGTCCATTATGTGATTTTTATGTAGTTAATGGATTTTTTTGATAATTTAGGCTGTTTAAGGTGTTTTAGTTATTTTCAATTTTTTTGGAATGATATGGATTTCATGGATTTTAGTGTGTTTTTCAGTTTTTAGTGTTTATAATAATTTTTATGTTATTAGGGTTATTAGGGTGCTTAGGTGTTTTAGTGTTTTTTAGTTTTATTTTTTGGGTTTTATGGGTTTAAGGGTTTTTATGGGATTTTATGTTTTTAATGGGTTTTAGTTTTATTCAGTGTTTTTATATTTTTACATATTTAATTATATTTTATAGTATCAAGGATATAGTGGATATTAATGTGTTTAAGGGGTTGTAGGATCTTATATTATTTTTATTTCAATATTTGGGGTCTTTTAGGGATTTAAGGTTATTTACGGTGTTTTAGTGTTTTAGTGGGTATTATGGGTTTTTAGGGTTTTAGGGTATAATAGGGGATTTATTTTTTATAATTTTTTTGGATTTAAAGGCTTTTTATAATTTTCAGGGTTTTTAGTAGTTTTTAAAATTTTTTAGTGTTTTATTTTTTATGGGGTTTTCTAAGTGTATTTATGGATTTCAGGGTTATAGGTATTTATGTCATTGGGGTTTTTATGGTTTTATATGTATTTAGGGTTTTTATGATTTTATTATGGTCTTCATTGGTTTTACATATATTTATATTTAATTTTTTGGTTTTTAGACCTTTTTTGATGTTTTTATGATTTGTAATTAGTTTTAGTGGATTTTAGGGTTTTGAGGGTGTTTTAGGGGTTTTCTTGTTTTTTGGGGTTATAGGAGGGTTTTGGTTTTTAGTGTAGTTTTTGATTTGTAGGGAATTTTTTATTTTTTATTGTTTTAGGTTTTTAGTGTTTATATAGATTTTAGTGGTTTGGGATTTTTCAAGGATTTATGGTTTCTAGTGGTTTGATGGTTTTATAGTCTTTTGGTTTTTTAGGATACTGAGGTTCTTTCATGATATCATGTGTTTTTAGGATTATTAAAGTTTTTAGTGTTTCTTGTGTATTTTTTGGGTATTATGGTTTTAGGGGGTTTATTATATTTTTGCGGGTTTCATTGGGTTATTGGGGTTTATGGGGGTTTCAGTGGAATTAGTGTTTTATGATTTTTAAGGGGTTTGATGGTTTATAGGGAATTTAGAGATATTTTAGGTGTTTTTAATGTCTTATGGGTTTTAAGGGTTTTAGGTGTTTTTATCATTTTCGGGTTTTGGGGGTTTGGAGGTTTTTGGGTCCTTAGGGTTTAATGGTTTAAGGGTGTTGTGTGTTTTCAAAGGGGTTTAAGGGTTATTATGTCACTTTTGGGGTTTTTAGTGATTATTTGTAATATTATGGTTTTTATGGATTTTATTTTTTTAATATTAAGGGTTACTGGGGGTTTTATGGCTATTTAATTGTTTTAGTGTTTTGAGGGGTTTTATTGTGTTTTTAGGATTTTGGGTCTTTTGGGGTTATTTTGGAATTTACGGGTTTTATGCATTATTTACAGTTTTTTGATTTTTGGGATCTTTAAGTGTATTATTGGTCTTTAGTTGTTTTTTTGAGTTTTAAAGTATTTTGGTTCTTTAAATGTTTTTTTCATTTAGTGTTTTTTGGGTCTTTTATGAGATTTCAGTTGATTTGGGATTTTTATAGTTTTCAAAGTATAAAGGGTTTTTTTGGGTTTTAGGATTTCTATGTTTTTTATGAGATTCAGTGTTTTTTATGATTTAAGGGGTTTTCCCAGGTTTTATTGTTTTTATGTTTTTATGGTTTCGTGGTTATTTTAATTGTGCTTAGGGGTATTAGAGTTATTTAGTGTTTTTCTGGATTTTATTGTTTTAGGTTTTTATGGTATTATTTTGAATTTTGGGATCCTTGTGTACTATAGGGGTTTTTCATATTTTTTAGGGTATTTATTGTTTTAGGAACTTAGGTTTATAGGGGGTTTTAGATTTTTAGGAGTTTTTATGGGATTCTAGTGTTTGTAGACGATTCATGTTTTTTAGGGGTTATGGGTATTTTTTGGTTATAGGTTTTTTTTATTTTTTAATGTTTTTGGGCCATTATATTTTTAGGGGTTTTAGGATTTATTTCATCCATGGGGGGGGGGGGTATGATTTTCACGTTTTTAGGGTTTTTACCGATTTTTGGGTTTTTTATGATTTTTAGGGTTTATTGATGGTGTTTAAATTTTTCACTTCGAATATTTCGTTTTTTTAATGTTATTGTTGTTTTCGGTGATTTATAATATTTTTATGAATTAATGGTTTTTAGGGTTTAATGGGTTTTCATTATTTTATAGTCTTTTGTGGGGTTTTATGTTTTTAGATACTTTCAATGTTTGTAGATTTTTAGGGTCATTATAGGGGTTTTAGTGTATATTATGGTCCTTTAGGGTATTCAGTGGGTTTAAGAACATGTATGGTTTCCTAAGGGTTTATGGTTATTATATTTGTGTATTGTTTTATGGTCTTGTAGGGGACTTAGGTTAATTTGGGTCCTTTAGAACTTTTTATATTTTTAACATCTTTTAGGGGGTTTTAGTTTCCTTTACGGTTTTTAGGGTTCTTTATGGTTTTTATGGTTGTTTTGAGTTTTTATTAGTTTCTATGGGTTCTTTTTGTGTTTTTTACATTTTTAGGGTTTTTAAGGTGTTTGATATTTTTAAGTATTTGTCATGTTTATTTTATTTTTATGGGCTTATAGCATTAAGGGGGGTTTTTTAGTGTTTTCAGGGTTTTTTGGAGTTTTTGGGTTTTATGTTTTTTATTAGTTGTATGGTATTTGTGGTTTTTGGGTCTTGTGGTTTCTATGATCTTATGGGTTTTTTATTTATTTAGTGGAATTTAATGTATTATTTGGGTTTTTATGGAATTGTTGGGAGTTTTATGGTTTAGTGTATTTTATTGTTTTTTTGGATTTTTATATATATTCTTATAGGGTTTACAGGGGTTATGTTTTTTCCAAGGTTTAGGAAATTTTTAGTTTCCTTTTTATGTTTTAGAGTTATCAGGTTTAATTTTAGGTTTTAGGGGTTTTATGGTCCTTAGTATTGTTATGGGGTTTTTGTTTTTCTGGTTCCTTTTTTAGGTTTGTTAGGGTTATATAGGGGTTTGACTATTGTAGGGCCCTTTATGGTTTTAAGGGGTTATATGGATGTTTAGTTTTATAAGGGGTGTTTGGTTCCTTTATTTTTTTAGTGGGTTTTAGATAATTATATATTTTTATGGTATTTTAGAGTATTTTATTATTAATTTTTATTTTTAGATTATTTTGGGAGTTTATATTTTTTAAGAATTTAGGGTGTTGTTAGGGGGTTTAGTTCTTTTAGTGGGTTTAGTGTGTTTTCCTGGGTTTAGGGTCATTTAGTGGTTTTTGGTCCATTTAGGAGAATTTGGATATTTTAGTATTTTTAGGGTTTCTTGGATTTTTTGGGGTTTTCGATGTTCTAGCAGATTTAGTCTACTTTATTATTTTTATGGTTTCTTATGTTTTTATGTTTCTTATGGGTTTTAGTGTTATATGGGGTTTAAGTGGTTTTATATTTTTATTGGTTTTCCGTGTTTTATGTGATATAGGTGATTTAAGGTTATAAGTGTTTTAGAGTTATTTATGTTTTAATGGATTTTATGGGTTTTTTGTTTATTTAGTATTGTTAGGGGTTTTTTCATTTACTGTTATGAGGGTTTTAAGGGTTTTTAAATATTGTTAGTTTTTTGGGGCTTTTATTGATTTCAGTGACCTTTTAGGATTTTTTGATTTTTGGGGTTTTAAGGGTTTCATGGTTTTTGGTTTATTTGAGTTTTTAGTTTTTTAGTTCATTTATGGGTTTTAGGATTTTTAGAGGGTTTAGGGGTTATGGATTTTTGGGAGATTTAGGTGTTTTATAAATTTCATGGGTTTTTCAAGTATATAAGTTTTTGGGTGCTTGGATTTTTAATGGTTTCTGTGGGATTTATAAGTTTATTTAGGGTTTTTAGGAGGTTTGGGGGGTTTAAATGATTTCTTTGGATTATAAAAAGTTATTAATTATTTTAGTGGTTGTTAGGGTTTTTTATTGTTAATATTTTCACAGTTTCAAGTGTTTATATGATTTAAAGGATATTTCGTTGTTTTATTGGTTTTTTGGTTTTTATGTTTTTTAGGTTTAATGGGTTTTATTGGTTTTAGCATGTTTCTGAGTATTTTTAGAAATTTATGTATTTTTATTGTATTTGTGATTTTAGGGTTTTTATAGTTTTATGGAATATATTTTTATTGGTGGGATTTTGGGGTTTTAGGTGTTTTAAATATTTAAGGATGTTCATGGGTTTTTTGGTGTTAAAAAGTTTATCATCTTTTATGGTTTTATTTGGGTTTTTATGGAATTTAGGGTTTTTATATGATCTTAGGGGATTTTTGTCTTTTTAGTTTTTTAGTTTTTTAGGGTCTTTAAATATTTATGGTTTTTATGGATTTTTAGGGTTTGGGTGTTTTTAGGATTTTTAGGGTTAATATGGGGTTTTTGTGTTTCTATTGTTTTTTGGGATATCTTAGGGATTTTATAGATTCTTAGGGTATATATTGAATTTTATTGATTGTCTTTTTTTGATATTTTTACCTGATTTATGTGATTTTTTTTGTTTTCAATGTTTTCGAAATTTTTAGGGTATTATGGTTTTTAGGGTTTTCAGTGTTTTAAGGGTGTTTGGGTTTTTATGAGTTTTTAGGAGTTTTTTGGTGTTTTTGGGTTTTAGTCTGCTTTACGTATTTTAGTTGTTCCTATTAGTTTTAGGTTATTCATGTTATTGTAGGGTTTATTTGAATTTTTAGGGTTTGATATTTTTTGTTTCTAGCGTTTTTAGGATTTTATAGGTTGTTTAGAATTTTTTAGATATTTTTAGTGTTTTAGAGTTTTTAGGGGTTTTAAAGGGGTGTATATATTTTTGTAGATAATTTTACTATATTTTTGGTGTTTAGGGTATTTTATGTGTTATTTGGTGTGTTGAGGGGTTTTATGTTTTATTTAGGGATTTTATTTGGTATTTAGGGATTTTAAATGTTTTAGAGTTGTTTGTATTTTTAGTGTTTTTAGGGTATTAAAATTTATTTTGAGTTTTTATTGATATTATGGTTTTTCATATTTTTTAGTGTTTTTATATTTTTATGGGGTTTTAAATGCTTAATAGATTTTTTTAGGTATTAAGTCTTTTTAGTGTTTTTTATGGTTTATGGTTTTCATTCCTTTTAGGTTTTATTAGGGTTTATTTGATTTTTTATAATTTTTTACATTTTAGGAATTTCAAGTTTTTTAGGAATTTTTAGGGATTTTTGGTTTTTATGGGTGTTTTACAGATTTTACACTTGGGGGAGGGATAGTGGTTTCAAGTTATTTTTAGACTTTTAGGGATTTTAGGGTGGTGGGTTGAATTTTTAAGGGGTTTAGAGTGTTTAGGGGTTTTTGAGTTTTTATTTATTTTATAGTATTATGGGTTTTAGGGTTGTTTTTGGTTTTAAAAAGATTTTAGGGTCTTTACTGTGTTTATGTTTTTAGGGTTTTTTTGGAATTCTATGTCTCTTTAGGGTTATTTAAGGGTTATTAGGGATATTATTGGTTCTGGGGTGTTTATGTTTTATGGGAATTTTTTATTTACATATTTTAGTGGTTTATAGGATTTGATAGGGTTTTAATAGTTTTTGGTCATTTTGGGTGTTTTTATGGTAATTTATTTAAGGGGTGGCATTGTGATTTATTAGGAAATTAATGTTTTATTCAGATATTCATAGGGTATTTAGGTTTTTTGGGGTTTTAGGGTATTATTGTTTGTTGTGATATTTGGGGGTTTTGGAGGTTTTAGGTTTTTTTTTCATATTTTTCTTATTTTCTAGGAGTTATAATGGGATTTTAGGGGTTTTTTTGTAAATTTTGTTATATTATTGGTTTTAATGATTCAATGGTTTTATTTTTTTTTGTGGGATTATTGGTGTTTTAGGGTGTTGTAGTGTTTTAGGTACTTGTAGATGTTTTTTGTTTTTTTAATGATTGTTAGTGTCTTTAGGGTTTTTATGGTATTTTAGGTTTTACCGGTTTTTAGTGTTTTAATGGATTTTAGGGTACATATGTGTTTTTTGGGACATTCATGGTTTTGTAAAGGATTTTTTTAGTTTGGGGTTTTTTTGGGTTTTAGGGTGTCTTATATTTTTTTTGGGTTGGCACGGGTTAAAGGGTATTTTTTGGACTGTTTTAGGGGTTTCTCCAGGGGTTTTACATTTTTTGTGTTTTTTCAATATTCAATGTTTTATTGGATTTTTTGTGGTATTATCTAGTTTTTTTGTTGGTTTTATAATTATTTATGGGGTTTACGTACTTTTAAGTGTTTTTATTATTATTTGTGCCTTTATATTTTTTACTGTTTTCAGGGTTTTACATTGTTTATGTAGTTTTAGGGACATTACGGGTTTTATTGGTTTTTTGGGTATTTCAGTTGTTTTAGGGTTTTTAGGGTATTTTATAGTTTAATTTGGTTTTATGGGTTTTTGGGTTTTTCATATTTGTTTTTTCAGGGGGTTTTATGGTTTTTAGGAGATTTTTGGGATTTTTAATGCATATTCAGTTTTATGTTGACTTTGATTTTTTTAGTTTCTTACGGGTTTTAGGGTTTTAAATGTTTTTAAGGGGTTTTAGGTTTTTTATTATTTTTATGGTTTTCATAGGTTTTTCTGGATTTTTATGGTGTTTTATGGTATTTAGGGATAATTTAGGGTTTAAAGGGTTTTAGGTATTATTAGTGATTTAAATGATATTTTAAATTATTTATTTTTTTCATCATTTTTATGGTTTTAAGGGTTTTTATGCTTCTATGGGTTTTTATATTTTTTAGATGATTTATGGTTCTTATGGTTGATAATGTTTTAGTGGGTTTTTTGTGTTTTAGAGTTTCACATGTTCTAAAGTTTTTAGGGTTGTTGGGTATTTTATGGGTTTTATAGGTTTTTTGTGTTTTTTTGCCTTTTTTGGTATTTTATTTATGTTAGGGTTTTTAGGATAATTTGGAGGGGTTTTAGGCATTTTTAGTTTTTCTCTATTTATTTGGATTTTATATTATTATGGTTTTAAGGGATTTTATGGGGTTTTTGGATTTTTAGTGGTTCTTTGTGGGTTTTTAATTTTTTATAAGTTTTTATGGGGATTTATGAGTTAAAAGGGGGTTTTGGGGTTTCAAATTATTTATGGGTTTTAGGGGTTTTGTGGTTCATTATAGGATTATATGGTTTTTAAGGAATTTAGTGGTTTTAGTTTTTTTATGTTATTCCATTTTATTTTATTCTTAATGTGTTTTAGTTTTTTTAGTGCTCTAGGGGATTTTTAGGTTTTTAATGTTATTAGGGGTTTAGGCTTCTATTTGGGGTTTTTGGGGGTTTTTGTGTAATTTAGGGTTTTTTTTGGATTTTAAGGGATTTAAGGTGATTTATGTGGTTCTTATGGTGATTTTAATTTTTTATGTTTTTTTAAATGTTTTTTTATAAAAATTATGGGTCTTTCAAATATTTAGTGGATTTTAGTGTCTTTTCGGGTGTATTATAGTTTTTAGGGTTTTAGGTTTTTTTTTGTTTTTTTATGGATTTTTGGGTTTTTATGGTGATTATTGATTCTTATAATATGTATTTTTTATTGGATTTTGGGAAATTAGGGGTTTTCAGGTTTTCTTAGGGTTTTTTGGTCCTTTAGTGGTCTATGTCCTTTTAGGGGTTCAGTTTTCATGGGTTGTTCTATTTTTAGAGTGTGTAGGATTTTTAATCTTTCTTGGAGTTTTTCGGTTTAAATATTTTTTTTTGAAACTTTAGTGTTTCTAGGTGGTTATGGTGTTTTGGTATGTGTGTGTGGTGGGGGGGGGGGGAGGGTTAGGGTTTCATAGGGATCTTATGGTTTTAATATTTTTTTAGATATTCATATGGTTATTGGTTTTTTTGATATTTAGAGTTTTTTTTGATATTTTTTATAGTTATGGTTTTTATAAGTTTGTAGTTTATTTTTATGGTTCTTATGATTTTCAGGGTTTTATGGGGGTTTTAGGTATTTTTGTGATATGTGTTTTTTTTCATTTTTCTTGGTATTAGTATTTTTTGGAAGGTTTTGAGTGGGTTTTTAGGGTTCTTAAGGGGTTATTAATTTTTTATGTATTAAGGGTTTTATTGGTCTGTATATTTTTGGGTTTTAGGGTATTTTGGTGTTTTTTTTATTTTCATGGGTTGTAGAGTATTTTAAAATTTTTAAGGTATTTTCATTCCAAGTGGTTATTATGATTTACGTAGTTTTTATGGGTCTTTAGTGTTTTAGGGTTTTAATAATTTTTAGGTTTCTATTTTTTAAGGTTTTCAATGGTATTTACGGTTTATTGGATTTTTATGGTTTTATAGATTTGTAGAGTTTTGTGGTTAATTATTGTTTTAGGGTTTTTAGAAGTTTTTTGGGGTTCAAATGAATTTTATGTTTATTAGTGTTTTTGTGGTTTTTTTAATTTAGTTTACTAGATGTTTTTAAAGTTTTATGATTGTTTTTGGGATTTTAGGGGTGTTGGGTTTTTATATTTTTTATGCAGTATTTATGGTTTATAGGTTTGTAGAGTTTTTAGTGTTTTCAAGATTTTATGTATTTTATTATCTTAGGGTTTTAGTTTTTCTATTTTATTTAGGGTATTTAATAGTTTTTAGTATGTTTTAATTGTTTATAAGGATTTTTAGTGTCATTTGATGTTATTACTATCTTTTATTGTCTTAGGATTTTTAATTGTTCGTTGGGTTTTTAGTGTCTTTTGGTGGTTTTTTTTTGTTTTAGGTGTTTTATGGGGGTTTATGATTTTTATGGGTTTTAGGGTTTTAGTGTTTCTAGGGGTTTTGGTGTTTTAGGGATTTTAGGGTTTTTTGGATATTAGGTTTTTTTAGACCATTTTTGAGCCATTTAGGGGTTTAGGGATTTTGGTATTTTTTAATTTTCACCACGTGTTTAGGGTTTTGGGATTTTTAGTATTTTTAGGGTTTTATGGATATTTAGTTTGTCTATTTTTTAATCAATTTTAGGGTTCTATAGGGTATTGAGATATTTTAGTGGTTTTAGTGTTTTCATGGTCATCTATGATTTAGTGTTTTCAGGGTTTTCGAGAGGTTCTTTTAGGTTTTATGGTTTTTAGACCATTAAGGGTGTTAGGGATTCTTTTATTATTTTATAAGTTTTTAAGGGTTGTTTTAATTTCTTGGGGTTTTTAGGGGTTTAATGAATTTTTATTGTTTTTGGAGTTTTAATAATTTTAGGGTCATTAATGGTTTTTAGGAATATTATGGGGTTTATGATTTGTATGGGTTTGGGTATTTAGAATCATATAGGGATTCATGGTATTTGGGGTTTTTTTATAATTTGGGTTATTTGGAAGTTTATGGGATTAGCGTTTCCTTGCGATTTAGGGTTTTTAGTAGTTTTGGGGAGGTAGTGTTTGAAACCCTTATTATGGTTTCATGGTTTTCGGGGGTTTCATTGTTATTTAATGGGTTTTAGATTTTCAAATTTTTCTAGGGATATTAGGGTTTTTATGGATTTATAGTTTTTAGGACCTCTGTGTTTTGTTTTTTGGGGGTCGAGTTTTATGGTATTTATGGTTCTCAGAGGGGTTTATGGGTAAATATGTTTTTAGGGTTATTTATGAATTATAATTGTCTTGTAGGGTTTTTATATTTTAAGGTGTTTAGGGATTTTATAGTGTTTTAGAGTCTCAGTGATTTATGTGGTTATATGGCGGTTTTAGCATTTTATGGTTTTTATGGATTTTTTTTTTCAGTTTTACTGTTTTGTGAAATTTTTATGTTTTTTTTATTTTATTTACATTATTAGTTTTTAGAGGTATTTAATTTTTTTATATAGTCTTTAATGTGATTTATGTATTTTTGGGTTTTAGGGTATTTTAGTGTTTTTATTGTCTTTTATGGGATTTTCAGGCCTTTTAGGATATTTAGTAACATTTGGTTTTTTGGGTTTTATGTGAGTTAATGTTTAGTGGTTTTCTTCGATTTATGGGGGGTTTTTGGTTTTATTATTTTTATGGTTTTTAGGTTTTTTAGGGGTTTAAGGGTTTTAGGGATATTTTGTGTTTTAACACATTTTTTTTGTTTTTTGATTATTTTGGATTGAAGTAATTTTTTTGGTGTTTGGGGGGTTTTTTGGGTTTTTTGGGTTTTTATGGGCTCTATGTACTTTTAGAAATTTTGTAATTTTTTGTGTTTTTGTGGGGTTTTATGGGAATCAAGGGTTTTCAGAGGTTTTATGGGTTTTAGGGGTTTAGGGATTTAGGGGTTATTAGTTTCTCTTGGTTTTCAGGGTTTTGGGGAATATTTTATGGTTTTTGGGATTCTTTTATTATTTAGTTTTTCTAGGGTTTTATGCTTATTAAGGGTTTTAGGATAGTAATGTATTATTAGGGTTTTAGTGTTTTTATGTTGTATTTATAGTTTTAAAGGTGATTTTTATTTTTTACTTTTAGGAGTTTTATGGCTTTTAGGGTCCTATTATTTATTGGTTTTTGGGTATTTAAAGTGTTTTAGTGGTTTTTAGGGTTTCATATGGATTATGGTTTTTAGTGTGGTTTTTTAATTTTTTCAGGATCATTCTATATTTCTCTACATTTATGGGTCTTTTAATATTTTTAGTTTTTTTTGTCATTTAGGGTGTTTAGGATGTTTTGTGTCCTGTATGGTTTTTAGGGGGTTAGTGCTTTTAGGATAATTAGTGGTTTATTAGGGTTATTTTGGGTTTTCATGGACTATTTGATTTATTAAGGAATATACGGCCTTTTAGAGTTTTTAGGGTTTTTATGGACCTTTATGTTTTAGGGTCCTTTAGGTTTTTTATGGGTTTTGGGTTTTTAAGTGTATTATGGGGTTTTTTTATTTTCAAGGGTTTTTACGGGGTTTTAATGTATTTTTATTTTTTAGGGTTTTTTTGTTTTTATTATTTTAATGGAATTATAGTGTTTTATGTCTATTTATGTATATATGGTTGTTATGGTTTTGGGGGACTAGGGTTTTAGTTTTTTGTGGGTTTTAATGAATTTGTGGGGTTTTCGGGTTCTAGTATTTATAAGGTCTTTTTGGATTTTTTATGGTTTTTGGGTCTGTTATGGTATGAAATGATTTCAGGGACTTCTTTTTTGACATTTATTTGGGCTTTATGGTATTTTTCTGCTTCCAGGGTTGTAATGGGATTTTTGTGGTTTTTATGGTGTATTAGGGGTTTTTTATTTTTATTTTTTGTATATGGGTTTATGGGTTTTAGGGTATTTTAGGAGTGTTTAGGGGTTATCAAGGGATTTTAGGATTTTATGGTATTTTTGGCCTTTAGACATTATTTCATGGTTTTAAGTGTTCTTTATGGTTTTTAGGGACGTTTATAATTGATATAGTTGTTAGGTTCTCTTATACATTTGAGGGTTTTATGGGTCCTTTATTGTTTTAGTGTTTTATATATTATAGGGTTTTAGATGAATTTAGGGGAATTTATTTGGTTTTTGTTTTTATTGAGTCTTTTATTTATTAATTGCCTTTAGTTTCTTTAGGGGATTGGGGTTTTTAGGGTCTTTGATGGGTCTTTAGGATTTTTAGGTTGTTTTTAGAGTTTAGTGGTATTAGAGCCTTTTAGGGGTTGTAGTGTATTTTTTAGGTTTTTGAATTTTATGGGGTTAAGGGGTTTTAAATGTTTTTATATTTTTATTGGTTTTACTGTACATTAATGATTTTTAGGGTTTCATATATTCTAATACCTCTTGGGTTTTTAGGTTTTTTTAGGGTTTTAAGGTGTTAATAATTTTTATTGGTTTCTAGGGTTATTGATATATTTAGGGTATTCTGGGTTTTCTGGGTTTTTTGTTTTGTTTTAGGGTATTTAGTGTTTAGGGGTTTTAGGGGGTTTGATTTTGTTTTAGAGATATTAGGTAATTTCAAATATTTAGTGATTTTTATAGTTTTTACTGTCATTTTATGGTTTTATATTTTTCAAAGGGTTTTTAAGGTTTTAGGGGTTTTACATTTTTTATGTGGTTTAGGGTTTTGATCGATCACTAATGGTTTTAGCGGTTTTTTGTGATTTATGGGATTTTAGTGGTTGTAGATATTTATATGGGTTTTAATGTCTTTAGGGGTTTTACTGGATTTATTGTTTTTCGTGGATTTTGGAAGGTTTAATGGTTTTGTTGGGGTTTTTAGGGGTTTTAAATGTTTATTAATGTTTTATAAGGATTTGTAGAGTCTTTTTTGTTTTTATGGGTTTAAAGGGTTTTAAGTGTTTTAATGTATTTTTGTTTTTATAATGTTTTATGGTTTTTCTGTATTTTTAGGTGTTTTTGGTAGTTTTATTATTTTTATGGGTTTTAGGTATTTAGTGTTTTTTGTGTTTTTGCAGTTTTCATTGATTGTTTGGGTTTTTAGGGTTTTATGGTTTTTTATAGATTTATGGTTTTATGGTTTTTAGGTTTTTTGGAGTATTTAATATTTTCATGGTTTTTTAGTTTTTTACGGTTTTTTCAGTTTCTATGAAAATTTTTGTATTTATGTGTTTTAGTTTTTTTTACAATTTTAGAGTGTTTGATGGTGTTTAGTTGTCTTTATGGAATTTATGTTTTTTAGGGGTTTTCCGGTTGTAATGGTTTTAGTGATTTCGTAGGGTTATTAGAGATTTTATGGTTTTTAGGGTATTTCAATTTTTACTAGTTTTTATGGTTTTTGTGTTTCTAGGTATCTTTTGAGATTTTAGGGGTTTTTTTTGTGTTTTACATTTTTATTATGGGTTTTTATGTTTTATGGTTTTTATGGATTTTAAAAAAATATAATGCTTTGGGGGGGGGTTTAGTTTTTCAGATTTAATTAGGATTTAAATGTTTCAAGGTTTTTTATGGTTTTATTGGGAGGGGTTTGGGTTTTTATGTGTTTCTTGGTATTTTTGGGTGTTTTGTGGGTTTTATGTTATTTTCAGTGTTTAGGTATATCAGGGTTTATAAGGTTATATTAGAGATTTTAGGGCGGTGTTGGTCATGGTGTTCCTATGGTTTATAATATTTTAAAGGTGTTTTAGGGGTTTTTGGAGGGTATTCCCTGTGATTTTGTGGTTTTAGAGTCTTTTATGAATTTTCGTGTGTTTTAGGGGTTTTGAGTGGTTGTTTACTGTCATTTAGGGGTTTTAATATTTTTTTGGTTTTTGGGATTCTATGTGGTATTATAATTTTTGGGGTTTTCGGGTCAATTTGTTTTTAAATAATTATTTCAGTGTTTTTCGTTTTTTTGTCATTATTTTAAGGGTTTTAGGGTTTTTAGATCTTTTTGATATTTATTATTGTATTTTAGGTTTTCATGGGCTTTAATGTTTCATAGGGAATAATTTTTTTTTAGATTTTTTGGGTTTTTAGTGTTTTCTTGGTATTTAGAGTTTTTAATAATTTTTAGGGTGCTTTATAGGCTTTCAATGTATTTTCAATGTTTTAGAGTTTTAGGATTTTTTATGGATTTTAGGGTTTGATTGGGGTTTTAAATGTTTTTAAAGACTTTAGAGAATTTATGGGTTGTCATTTGTTTTTAACGTCATATGGTTTTTATAGATTTTTGGGTTTCTAGTTTTTATTATGTCATAGGGATATTAGCATTTTAAGGGTTCTAGGGTTCTTCTATTGGTAGAATGGATATTTTTTCATTTGTAGGGTTTTTAGGGTTTTGTAGGGTTTTTAGGGTTTGATGGTTTTTTCTAATTTTTACGAGTTTTTTGTGTGTTTATTATTGGTTTTAAGATTTTTTAGGTTTTGATGGGGTTTGGATATTTTTCTAGTTTTTTTGGGTGGTTTGGGGGGGGTTAGGGTTTTCTATAGGAGATTAGGTTTTTAATGGGTTTCTTTGGATCATAGAGTTTTTTTGGGTGTTTTGGAATTTAGTGATTTTAGGGTTTTTCTCTAGTTTTAATGTTTTCATCAGCATTTTAATAGTATATTATGGAATTTTTGGTTGTTTTAGTGTCCCTATGGCATATTAAAGTTTTTAGGGCATTTAGGGCCATTTATGGTTTTATGTTCTTTTAGTTTACATTTGGATTTTCTGGTTTTGGGGGGTTTTAGGGGTTTTATTGACTTTTTGGAATATTTAGTGGTTTTCATAGGGTGTTTAGGTTTTTAGGGTTTTTTCTTTTTTTAGTGTTTTATAATGTTTTTAGTTTTTAGGACTTTAGGGTTTTTAAGGGGCTTTGGTTTTTGATATTATTAGGGTATTAAAGGACCATTTTAGGGGTTTTATAGTATTTTTAGGGTTTTTATAAAAAAAATTATGTTTTAGGTTTTTTATGGATTTTACGGATTTTGTACTTTTAGGATTTTTTAATGTATAAGTGGTTTTATGTATATTAGGGTTTTAGAGGTTTTAATGCTTTTATGGGGTTTTACGTTATTAGGTGTTTAGGGTCTTTCATGTATTGTGCAGTTTCACTGATTCAAGATGGTTTAGTTTGATTAATAGTATTTATAGGTTTAAATATGGGTTTTAGGGTGTTTTAAAGGTTTTATATGTTTTTTGGGTCTTTTGTGTGTTTTAGGTTTTTATAGTATTTAGGGCCTTTTTGAAGTTTTTGGGGGTTTTTGGAGGTTTTTGGAGTTTTATAGGGTTTTAGGGGGGGATTTAGGGGTTTTATGGGTTTATATTTTTTATGGTTTTTATGTTTCAAATGGTTTTGGTATTTAGACATTTTTTAGGGTTTTAGTGGTTTTAGGTGTTTATATGGTTTCTTAGGGATTTTACGGTATTTTTGGTTTCTAGGGGGGTTAAGGCTTTTGAGGGATTTAATTTTTTTGGAGGTTTCTTATGGAAATGATGTTTTTTATTTCTTTTAGGGGTTTTTGAGGTTTTTAGGTTCTTCTAGTGGGTTTTAGGTTTTATTTTTATTGTTAGGGATCTCTGTAGTGTTCATTTCTATTCAATTCTTTCTAGGCAATAGTGGTTTAAGTTTATTATGGTTTTTATGGATTTTATGTGTTTGTAGATTTTATTTTTATTTTTTGGGTGTTTAAGTTTTTAGTGGGTTTTATTAGGTTTTAGGGTTTTTAAGTGTTCATATATTTTTAAGGTTTTTTATTTATTCTTATATATTCTTATGGTATTTGGTTTTTAGGGTATTTTATAGAAATTATGTACATTAGGGTTTTTAGGATATTTTATGGGGTTCTAGGGATATTTAGTGCTTTTGGGGATTTTTGGGTTTTAGTTATTTTAGTTTTTCTCAATTTTTTTTAGTGAATTCTTGGTTTCTTATGGCCTCCTTGGGGTTTTTGGGTCTTAAGAGGTTTTGGATTATTTAGGGTTTTAAGGGGCTTTTGGGATTTTAGAGTTTCTAAATGTATTATTGGATTTTATGTATTTTTTTAATTAGGTTCTACTAGGGTATTTATGGATTCCATAAATTTTAGCATTGGTTATGATTTTAGTATTTTTATGAATTTTAAGGTGTTTTAGTGTTATTAGGGGTTTTTATTGTTTTTATGGTATTTTTGGTTTTTAGGGTATTTTTGGGATCTTTAGTTTTTAGGAGGCTTTATGGTTTCTTTTGATCAATAGGGGTTTTATGGGTTTTAAAAATATTTTGGGATTATTAGGGATTTAAACATTTTAAAGGTGTATTTAGAATTTAAGGGTTTTTATAATGTTTTTTTGTTCTTATTGGTTTACAAACTATTTTAGTGGTTTTTATTTTCTGTTATTTGGGGGGGGGGGGTTAGAGATTAAAGTAAATTCAGGGGGATTTGGTATTTTTAGGGATTTTATGAATTTCTAGTTGGTTTAGAATTTTTAAGGGTTTCGGGTTTTAAGGTTTTTTGGTGTTTTTCTATTTTTTGGGTTTTTATTTTTTATGGGTTTTATGGGGTTTTATGATTTTTTATATTTGTAGGGGTTTAGGGAGGATTTTTATTATTTTGGGTATTTTAGGTTTTTTGGTTAATGGGTTTCAGGGTTATTTTATGTTTTTTTGTTTTTTGGGATTGTAGGGTTTTTAGGGGTTTTATGGTTTTTATCATATTTTCTGTTTATAATTATTTTTTGAATTCTTTATGAATTTTTATATTTATATGAGTTTTAATTAGTTATTTAAAGTTCCATAATTTTCATAGACGGGTTTTTTGGTTTTTATATTTTTAATATTTTCATAGGGGTTTTTGGGTTATTTTGGTTTTTATATCATTTTTGTAAATTTATAGGTTCTTTTTTGGATTTTAGGGATTTTATGGGTTTTTACAGTAGTTTTGGGATCTTATATATTTTAGATATTTAGGGTTATTTATGGTTTTTTGTAGTTTTAGGGTTTCTTAAGGGTTTTAGGGATTTTTAGGATTTTTTGATTTTTTCATTTTTTAGAAATTTCATAATTTCGATGGGTTTCACTGACTTTTAGGGGTTTTACGGGTTTCATATTTTTTGGGTGTTTAATTTTTTTAGGGTAATTTAATGTTTTTATAGTTTTCATTATTTTATTTTAAGGGTTTTCTCTTTTAGGGCCTTTTAGGGTTTTAGGGTATTTAGGGGTTTTATGGGTTTTATGGTATTTACTTTTTTCTTTGTGCTCTTAGTGTTTTAAGGGTTCTTTTACATTTTTAGTGTTTTGTTAGCTTTTAGGTAATTTTAGGGGGTTTTTTGTTTTTATTTTTTTATGGTTTTTGGG
Organism: Viscum album; assembly: GCA_963277665.1. Taxonomy (NCBI): domain Eukaryota; kingdom Viridiplantae; phylum Streptophyta; class Magnoliopsida; order Santalales; family Viscaceae; genus Viscum; species Viscum album. The sequence continues at coordinate 1,692,619,264 of OY728120.1, forward strand.
GATTAAGTAATTTTTTATAGATTTTAGTGATTTTATAGGTGTTTTAAAGGGTTTAGGGCATTATATAGTTTTACATTCATTTATGGGTTTTATGGGGTTTTGTTAATTTTAGTGATTTTAGGTATTTAGGGTTCTTATTGATTTTACGATTTTAGGTATTTGTTGATGTTTTTATGGTTTTTAGGGTATTTTAGTTTTTTTTGTTTTTTGGAGGACATTTGGATTTTAAGGGTTTTTATGGATTTATATTTTTTAGGGGGTTTATGGATTTTTAAGGTTAGTAGGGTCTATAAGAGTTAATAGGGTAAGTTGTGTTTTTTTGTTTTCTTAGGTGGTAGGGGCTTTTAGGTTTTAGGCATTTTATTATTTTTTATAGGTTTTAGGTTTTATGGGGTTTTTCGATTTTTAGGGGTTTATGTATCTTTAAATATGTTAAGGCTATTTGTTCGATTTGAAAAATATTTATTTGGGTGTTTAGGTTTTTTTATTATGGTTTAGTGTTTTTTTAGTATTTTGGAGGTCATTTTAGGATATTAGGTGATTTTATGGTTTGTAGGGTTTTTACTATTTTTATTTATTTTAGTGTTTTATTGGGTATTTAAGGGGTGTTCCGGTTTTAAGGAAGTTTAGGATTTTGTGGTTTTATCGTCTTTTGTGGGTTCTACTATTTTTACCACCATATTTGGATTCAATTGGGTTTTTGTGTTTTTAATGGCTTTTATGGTTTTTTGAGTTTTAAACATTTTGTAGCATTTTCGGGTTTCTATGGTTTTTTCTTTTTAAAATTTTTAGGATTTTAGTGGTATTGTTTTATTCTTAGGGTCTTTTGGGGTTTGGGTATTTTATAGATCTTTGGTTCATTTAAAATTTTTAGGTTTTTTATGGCCACTATGGTTTTTTTGGGTTTTTGGGAAATTTAATATTTAGGGGTTCATGGTAATTTTTTGGATTTTTTTTTGGATTTCTAGGGGTTTATATGGTATTTTAGTATTTTTAGGGGTTTTGGGGTTCTAGTGTTTTTAGGGCTATTTAGGTTCTTTAAAATTTAACGGGTCATTTCAGGGTTTTTGGGAATTTAGTGTCCTATATGGCATTTAGGATTTTTGGTCTGTTTAGGGGTTTTAAGGACCTCCTGGGTTTTGTATTTTTATCATCATTTACGGTTTTTATTTTCCTTTGGAGATTTATTGTTCTTTAGGATATTTGGGTTTTATGGTATTTTTGGGGTTTTAGGTCATTTAGGTATTTTTTCATTTTAGCGTCTATAGTTGTTTTGTTTTCTTCTCGGGATTCACGTTTTTCAGTATTTTACGGGTTTTATGGTTTTAAGGGCCTTGTAGGAGTTTTATGATTTTTAGGAAATTTTATGTTTATTAGGTTAATTGTGGTTTTTTATTGGTTTTAGGGTCTTCTATGGTTTTTATGGTTTTTATTTTTTTATAATATTTTGGATATTTAGATACATAATGGATTTTTTAGGGTTTAACAATTTTATGGATTTTATAGTAGTTGACACCACATAATTCGATTCATGTACTTCTCCGTAAGATTGGAGATATGATTCTTATATAGACAACAAATGTCAAGTATGAGTAATGATTTTTCACCATGAAGGATGAAGATGAATTCTAGATTTCTATATTCCAAAAGACATCTCCAAAATTAGGGATAAGTGGAAGGATACCCATTAAAAAATTGGCAATTGATTTCTATGATCTATGGGGAAAAGGATCCAATTGATTCAATTTCAATTTCTGAGATTCATCTGAGAAGACATGGTTTATTCACCATATTAAGATGTTCAGTTCGCTTAGAGAGCTCCGATTTGACTAGTCATGGTTCCCAGTGGACTTATGAATCAAAATTTATGGCACTCGGAAGACGGTTAAATTTTATAAAGGTATTTTACTCACCATGCCTAAGGACATGGCCTAAACACCTCAACTTATGACCTAGACTAAGGACTTGGCATAATGATAGGGCCTAAGGACCTAGCATAAGGACCTAACCTATGGACCTGGCCTAAGGACTTGTTTGGAGGACGTAGCCAAATGACCTCCGCTCTGGTCAAGGCCAAAGGACATGGCCTAAGGACCAACACAGAGTACCTTTTTGAAGGACTAGTGTGGAGTAACTCCTATGAATAGGGATCCCTAACTTGCTATAAAAAGGACCCTTGTACTCTCCATTTGAGTGGATGAAAATTCATAATAATCCCTGAATCTCTCAATGCAAGACCCCCATTTTTCCCTGGTCCTCCAAATGTTTCACATAGCTTACATCAAGGTTAGATGAGTGAATTAAATTGGACAAGTTTAATCATATTAAAATTAGGTTCTAGAACATATTGATCTACACAGTGGACCAGTGCCGAGAATCTGGTTGAAGGACCTGTGTAGAGAAACATGCCTAAGGACCTGTGCAGTTGACGTGGTTGTAGGACATAACATAGGGACCTGGCATAAGGACATGTGCAGAGGACCTGCATTGTGGACCTGAATAGAAGACCTAGCATCATGACCTAGCCTAAGTACATGGCCTAAGATCCTGACCTAAGGACCTCCACTAAGAACATGATCAAAAATGGGAATCCTCCTAAGAGTATGCCCTAACCATACCTCAAATGGCCATGCTCCATCGGAGTAAGCCCCTACCAATATTCAAATGGACATCCACTTTTCGATTAATTCCCAACCAAACCTCAAATGGTCATCCTCCTTAGTAGTAAGATCCAACCAAACCTCAAATGGGAATCCTCCTTAGGAGTAATCCCCAAACAATTTTCAAAGGTAATCCCTACTGGATTAAGACCCTACCCTATCTGGCCAGACCCAATGACCTTCAATTTCATTTCACATTGAAGGGTTCACTTCTGTGTTACCTCACCCAACATCACCTTGTCTTAATTCATTGTAAGCCTACACTCTTCCATCAGTTGAAGAGAAAATTTCTTCCTTGTTGAATATTTCACATCCTCTTGTTTCTCACACCAAAAAAGTCTCTCGTGGTGATAGGGAATTATGATGAATACAACATCCACAAAATCTAACGGTCTTGAACAATGAGAACTCTGATTCCCACCATAATTGAGATACATAGGAAGCCTTCATTAGGGATCTATCTCACTATATAACCTCTTCCATAATACCACCCCAATTCCCTTAATCTAGGCATACTCCTAAGGAGTAATCCTCACATTAAGCCATCCTAAACCTCAATGAGTTATGAAATTTCTCATGGACATTTTTACTAGAGAATCCCTCTTAGATTAATCCCCTATCCTTTTAGTCCAAATCCAATGACCTTAAATTTCATTTCACATTGAAGGGTTCATTGCTTCTCACCCTCTTACACCATCACCTCAATTACTTTTTTCGTAGCCCCATCTTCTTCCATCTATGAAATAAAATATTTGCGGTTTTTTGAATCTTTCACATCCGCTTGTTTCTCACACTGAGTATGGCTCATGTGGGATTAGATAATTATGATGACCACAAAAACCACAAAGTCAATATCTTGAACTATGAGAACTATGATTTGCACCATAATTGGGATATGTAGGAAGCCTTCATCAAGGCCTGAGCTCACTCACTAGATATCATCTTCAAGAATCCAACCCAAATTCCATTAATTTGAGCATCTACCTTGTGGATAACCCCTGAATTAAGACTCCCTAATCATCTTGAATTATGAGAACTCTGAATCCCACCATAAATGGTATACACAGGACACCCTCATCAAGGCCTGCACTCACTCACTAGATATCCTCTTCAAGAATCCAACCCTAATTCACTTAATCTGGGCATCCTCACTAGGTTTAAGACCCTACAAATTTTCTAAAAGGATCATACAACCCAAAGAGACATCCCGAACTACATGGTCCTTGATTATCATCCAAATGAGATACATATGAAGCCTCACTAAGGTTGAAACCAAAAAATATAAATAATAAATGTTTTTCCTAGTCCATATTCTTAATTGGGTCTAATCTAACTTGGAAACTCATATCCTTCGTAGGAACCTCATGCATCATATTTATAAATCCCACACCCAGCATTGACTAAACATATTCCTCGTAGATGTCATTAAAACATGAGATTAAACTATATGGTTAGGTCCTTATCAGACAACCTTAAAAGGTACGTTGTGTCACATTATGTGGCACAAAACTACAAGGGTTCTAATTCCTTTAATAATGATACATTGGTATCCCATTTATGGGTGAAATCCCAATATCAAAACAAACTTTTGTCTCCCGGGGTGACAATAAATTCTACAATTCCCCAATGAGTGGCTTAAAAACCAATACTATCATAACAACAGTTAAAAGAGTCTCAAAATAGTATTTACGAGTATACCATTGATAGAGAACCTATAATACATATAGATATCCTCATTAATGAAAAACCACAAATTCATAAAAATGATTCTGAATTTCCCACATGCAATGAATCGATTGAAAATTCTAAGAGAAACATACATTATTCTTGGTGAATTTATAAGGGTTGATTAAAATATCTCAAATCTATAAGATATTCCTAGAGTAGGAAATAATAACCCTCAAAAGGTGTGATGAGTCTGATGTCCCATCCTCTCGACTAATGTATGTTCATAGGTGTCATAGGTCAGAACCAAATGAAAACCTACCCTTGGAAATGAAGTCACATTGGATAATAAACCATTGTATGTTTCCAGTTTCATAAATAAATACAAATAAATCCTCCCGGACATAGTTCTTCCTAACCAGAACAAACATTCATAGGGAGATGAAACAAAAAATGGTGAATCCAATGTGAATCCTTAACCAAGATGAGAGTGTTACCAATATAAAAAGCCTCTATAAATTGATAAACTATGGATAGAAAAATAAATCAATAATTAATGTGTCTATAAAAAAGACACTACATTAATGGAGTTAATTATTTTCATTTCTCAGTTTTCTTAAATCCCCCTTCACTTAAAATGGCTTCCTTCATGATTGCACTTGTGAATTCCTCGGCGGTTGCACAATATGTATCCTCATCCTCCAGAAGGATGTCATCACTAACTTAGAATCATAAATGATGGGTCTCAAATGTATGGGTTCATTAATACCATCAACACAGTACTATCCCAACCCTGGAGGCTACTCAAAAGTCTCACAATGTTAACAAAATCCCAAAATCGTCTGGTCAGCTATGAACAGTGGTCAAGAAACTCACATTAACAACCACCATATTCGATAGTTTTGAGTAATTATAACTAGAACACAATAAATAGTCCCTATCATACTATATTTATGTGGATCAATAGGTAACTCATCCCCTCATCTTGAAGACATAGGGGTCCTTTTCGAGGGCTCCCACCATCAATCACCACCAATATAATCATGTGGTAGTCAACCCCCAAAATGTTGGGGGTGTAGACATTGGTTGTTTAGCCATGGTCCCTATGACATTGGCATGAAAGAGGAACCATCAGGGACTACATCCATCCAAAAAAGAGTAGGTTCTCACACCCCCCCTCCATTGTAGTCCATCAACCTATCTTGGTGGAAAAAAACGAATGAGATCATACACCTGTTTGCCTTAATTCTGTGAGATAGAAGACACTTATGGTAGTTCCCAACCAATCCTTCCATTTAAACATGTGGGGGTATCATGAGAAGGTGAATACACCTACATAAAAACTATCATCCAGTCTATAGACTCGTCTAGATTCATTCAAGGATGCCCCCAAATAAAAAATAGTGGCAACTTGTAAACAAGAACATACACCTATCTGCACTCAATAATCCAACCAATAGTCTCATCTATCATCATTGAATGAATTAAATTGACCATTCCTCTTAGAAAATATCACGTATAAACCTACACCTTCCAGTATCCATCATGCTTCCCAGCTGTCTCATTTGGAAGTACCCAGAAAAGTCAGTCAGGAAGCTCTAATGAAAAACCTGGGGCCGACTAAACTCTATGCCACCATACATGAATATTGTTAGTATCCACTGATAGGAAATGGAGGACAAGAGCATTAACATAAACCTACTTTATATATTTAATTGATATATATTATGGTTCTAGCAGTTGATGCCACCAATCACATTTTAATAATGGTGAATGACCTGACACAAAATTATGCCCATATTCTTGAAGTCTTCCATAATATCATAACAGAAACATCAATAGTAGCAGAGGGAGAAATATGAAATTATGACCCCAAACCTTGGATGACTTGTTTTCATGCCTTCCCAGAGAAGATACATACCTCTCTTCATGTAAAATATGGTTATGGGGAATACACCCCCTTATCATATGGAAAAACAGGTCGAGAACATAAACCCTTTCCAATTGGAGATATTCGGCCCATTCTGATGACCACTCTAGGGCAGACACATACACCTTCCCATGATAACCATTTATCCAAACAAGTGGTCCCATATTTGTGTAATAGAGAATCTAAGAATAATTATCTCCAAACACATTGGGAAAATCAAGAGTCAATCTACAATTTGGCTCTTCTTAAGGATGGAGTTCATGAATCCCCTAATCATTTATTTATTGAAACTCAATATCCTACCCTCCCATTACCAAATTATGAGTGTTTTAGTAGCAATTCTGAAGTCCCCCCTCAAAAAATTCATCATAAAGGATTTCTTCACGAAACTTTGGTCAATATAGAGAACCTATCTCTTGATGAGAGCCACTAAAACCCTCCATGTGGCTAGAAGACCAAGGATCAATGGGATTTATCCCTTAACATAATCCACCATGGTGGTCCTCCCCATGATGGCATTCACTGCGAATGTTCTCTCCTCAGTAGTATTTCACATTGTTATGATAATTCTCAAATTGATAATTAGTGATAAGAAATTCCTTTTATATCAAGGCACATGAACACATATGGTCGGTCATGTGTAATTCGTTGTTACTAGTAGGTGAAATACATTCTCAACTCGATGATAGTCCAAGATGATAGTCATTCTCCAAACCTCCCTTGTGTCATTTTCCTTCTAAAATGTATGAGGAAAAAACAAATGATCCTATTGATTGTGATATAGCAATTGATAATCATCCCCTCATGTTGGACATAGTTGTAAAATGTCTAGAAAATGATGAGGAGGTTATGATGAATATGAGAAATAAACTACCTACAAGTGAAATACAACTCATGTTATGGACATTGTCATCATCTCAATACAACATTCCATAATTGATGGGAGAAGATTGCATTCATGATATCCACCTGACCATATGGAAGATACATTATCATCTGATATCCAATGTATTACGATATGATGAATATCAATGTCATGTAAAGGTAATATAAGGGTTGAAACTCCAAATTGACCTAAAATCTCTCTAAGATTCCGAATATCCAATGGTATATATGTAGTAGGGGCCCCTTTAGTGTGCATGTATAACTGGACTAAAGAGGCTACTCAAGTTAAATACAGATACCCCAACTGGTGTTCATATTAGAGGATGGGGTGCACAAGGATAATTTAATTTCACAATTATCCAAAATTAGCAAAGCCCTCAAGAATTAGTCCCATGCAATGTTTTTTCCCACGGCTAGCCACAATCAACATATTTTCTTTGCAATCAATGATATATTCAAGGACAGTCCTCTATTAGTTATTATCAATGTCAAGCCCAAAGAGATAAATATGTCAATACCCTTTTGCATTAATAATATATGAACATTATGAATGTCTTTATATTAGAAGATGTAAGCCATTATATTTTAAAAATGTATGTAATGGAACAATAGTCTTCTGAAACATGCTATATAATTGGTTGTCAGATAATGATTCCCACCAATGTTCGTACCAACATTCATAATATTATAATAGAAAATGTGTTAATATCATCCATATAAGTTCAATAGACACCACAAATTGTAAGGATGAGGGTATGTTTAACTCAACCTTCGAATTCAATAATCAAATTTTTATTTTTTGATGGAAAAGAAAAAGAATAGCCTCAGCCTATATGGATGGAGGATTTTTCACATCTACAATCCCCTCCACAATGAATGTTAGTTTTATCTTAATTAGGGAAGATGCCACAACATGAATGCACAACTAGACTATATAAGGATTCCATTTATATTACTGTCTGCCAAATATTTCATGGTAATTATGTATATAGGATTACAATTTCTCCTGGAAGACAAAGAATGAGACAATCTTGCAAAGATACTGACAGAATGATGCCAATGAATTATGCATTGGTGAATGTCATTAATAATATTATGGAAGATCATCTATAACATGAGTCTTGTGTTTGGGATTTAGAATATGATGTTCTTATTCATAATATGGTACTCAATGGTGAAATGAAAGGAGGGGTGCGTACCCGAAATCAGCAGCTTACACAGAATCTAGGTATTCTGTCATGTAACATACTCTCACCTCTTCAAAAGAAATATATCAAGGGAAAAGGTATTGGTCAAATCATGTATCACATTTCCATTCGATAAGGTCAATCTCATTCAATTTAAGAATAATTTTCCTATAAATTAGAAGAGATAAATGAGTTGAAAAGACTCAATGTATTGTTACTTTGAAGCAGCAGTTCTTCCGGACATGGTTCACTTATAGCTCCTCATCTTTCACATCTGGTAAGAACACCTCATAAATGAGGGTTTGTTGCAACAACAGATGTGGATAATGATTTCCCTTCATTGGTAAGATATCCAGGACATGATCCAAAAAATCAGTACAGGCTTGTCCTCATGGATTATCCACGAAAAATACAAGCACCACCACCACCAATTGTTTTTCCAGTCATCATGCCAGTTCATGCTCCAGCAGTTGTACCTGTACACGTCCCAACGTTTTGAGATATTATCCATAATCTTTTGAATACAATTTAGTAATTTAAAGCTCAATGGGAGGCTATAAAAGAATGGAATACACTAGTACAACAAGAATATAATGAATACCCTGAATGGGTAGATCTGATACCTCCAACACCAAACATTGTGAACACCAAATTTCCATTTAATAATTGTTCGAGAGATCCCGATTATCCCTTAGTAGATTTTGTTTCTCTTTGTGATACCCTAATGGAGACCAATCAATAAAAAGAATCAGTAAATCTCAGATACTTTGTGAAATTATTACATGGGCCATTTTTTGGTATACATGTTTATATCCTCGATCAATTTATAAATGGGAAGACCTATATTACAAATTTCATCTCTAATTCATCTCAACACTTCCAAAGACAAAAATTTTTTATCTTAAAATTGGTCAAAAAAATATAGAATGAAAGAGTTTAATATTTCTTTTCTCGATGAAAAGGATTAACATATTCCTTAAATCTACCACTCCCCCAAGAATAATTTCTTTCAATATTTGTGGAAAATTAGTGTTATGAGTAACGAACACTACTAATCCCTATGAAATACACATGAGGTTTTCGAATCTATGCTTCAATCACCCAATAAGTGGAGGATTACATTGTAGAAACTAATGATAAATATCATGTAATCCCATCACCTCTGGGAAGTAGAATAGGGAACGAATAGGATACTATAGTCATACTCAAATAATCACATTTACGTGCTGCTACTTCAACACCATCATCATACCGAAGGGTTCCACCTCCCAATAATCATTTTCAATGAACTCTACATCAAGATGATCAAAAATATTAACAGTATAGATAGTTTTTAGAGTTAAAGAACAATCTTTATTTATTTTGGAATGAATAGATTCACAGTTACTTCATTTTATATTTGGAAAAAAATTATTTTAGTTTCCAAGGCCAAAGAAACAGAACCATAAAGGAGATGAATATCTCCAAATTTATTTCATGTTTCATCAAATGTTCAGGAATAACATTCAAGAGTGTCATTTTTCAATCATCTCCTGCAAAAAATGGTAGACTCTAAACATGTGAAACTATAATGTTCATCAACCCATGTAGCATTTGTTACTACTACCAATCTACTGGAAGGAAGAGGATGACATGAATTCCAAAGCAAAAATTCAAGTAAGTATGATGATTGGATGGTCAGAATAAAAATCAAATGAACACATTCAATTCTACTAACATATTTGAAAATGATAAATATGACTACTTCCACTTTTGCTACAAAAAATCCAACTTTATCAAAATATCAGTACTCTAAAAGTCAATCCCCAAGAAAAAGACATGATCAGAATGATAAAGAGTTGTCATAAGATGATGATCTTATTTCAAGGACAAATTTGCCCTCGATCATTGCAGATTTCATGAAACTATCTCAAAATCACAATCACAGCCCCACAAAATGGAACAATAAGAACTGACCTGTCAAGAAGAATCTTCATCCGAAGAAGAAATGATCTTCAGTTCCATTAACGTTATCCACTTAACAGAACACAATAAGAATGATGATTCGGGTAGTGAAATAGAATTCCATACACCTGATTTGAGGAATATGAGGAAGAATTCAGGGTTGGGGATACAGGGAAAGATGTGGATATTATAGAAACCACTATTTTAACTATACAGATGCTTAAACTGTTTACGCTATAAAAAATCATGGGAGAACGCTTCATCGAGCACAACATGAACATTGAAATTCTCTCACCCATGATAGGATCCAACCGAAAATGATCATCTTGGAAGACCAATTAGAGGCTATAAAATCACTCTTTATTAAAATAGATATGCCTAGTATTTATAATCTACCAAGAATAGACGTATTTATAACATCTTCCCTCACACATGATACATCTACATCAGGAACAAAAACATCCAATGCGCAAGTAAAACTACAACTCCATGCTAGAAAACATAGACACATAGACCCAAAATATGATTTTTTTAAATAAATATACCAAGTACCATCCATGTTATCAGTCTTGTATTCTTTGAATCAATCAAATGATCTTCATGAAGCACCTATTGAGGCTTTGTCAAGTCCTCATGAGTTTATAAATGAAGTTATTTCTACTAAGTCTTACTGTTTAGAGAATGATCATGCTGAATTCCATGAAGTTATATCTTTCATGGATCAATATGAGAATTATTTTATACATGTAAACATCATACTATTTTATCTATATCAATGGGGTAATGATACATATATCCGTCGATCCTTCAGAGATAAGGGATCATGAGTCAGCCTGATTCCCATATGTACACTTCATCGATTGGGTATCACATAATATAACTTATCTTCTTCCCCAATGATTTTGTAATGATATAACAAGAATGATCAAAAACCTCTTGGTGATATTACAATCAAAACACAGTTTGGGTACTTTCATCCAATTTAGATTTCATGGTTGTCTAATAGGACACATCCTTAAACATTCTTCTCGGATGGTCTTTGGTTCATTAACTTACAACTATTTATTCTTCATACCACCAATGTCTAATGTATTGCTTCAATTTTCAAACTAGGAAAGTTTATGTTGAAAAGGATGCATTCAATTTATGTGAATCTCAATATAGATGATGTATTTCCTATAAATCAAATTCATAGCATAAACCCAAATCCCATAAATCGTTCAATGACTTCAATAATGTTAGTTGTGGAAATCGAGCCTGACAGCATGAATGAAATTATTGATAGTGAAAGATAAAATGGAAATTTCTTCATTTCATCCACCATAAATTATAAATTCTTCTCTTTATCAGTCAGGCTACGAAAATTTGATTCATTAAAAAATGATGGAAATGATGTAGATTCCCTATAAATCTTTTTCTATTCAATGCTCTAGGAAGACCCTTCATTATTAGTTGGGTCAGAAGTGATTTCCACTTCATTAGGATGTCTAAATACTAACTCCTCCCCAAGATCTGAATTTTTTGCATCATCACATAAACTTCAAGAAGAAACAGGACAAGTGACACATTTTAATGAATAATAAGAACAACATCTCATGGCTTCCCCTCCATCATTTGTGGAAGTCATCTCCCCCAATATGGATGAGCTCATATAAAACAATTTGGGTACAAAATAAGATCCATGCCCTATTATAATTATTTCGGACTTCACATATGAGGACAAAGTGATGTATACCTCATTTATAAAGAAAAACATGAATTTATTTTCTTGTATCTATGAAAAAATTCCATTATTTAATCCCGATGTGTCCAATCATAATTTGGGTTTTCCAGAGGAGAATCAGGGATTTAAGAAGGTAGTAAGAAGAATTCACCCAACTCACACCTCTAAAATTGAATCTTATTTATACAGGCTTATAAAATGTATGTTTTTTATTTAGGTGAAATATACCATAATGGTTGGAAAAAATTTTACTAAAAAAAAAATAATGGGAACATTAGAGATTTCATTGAATTTAGTGATCTTAACTAGAATTGTCCCAAGGATTAATTTTTGGTTCCTATCAGAGAAAATTTTATTAAGGAAAATACTGGGTACAAATCTCTCTCATTAATGGATGGATATTATGGGAATAACCTAATTTTAATGGCCTTAGAATATGATGATTCTATAGCCTTCATATCAAGTAAAGGCGTATTTTTCTATCGGGTAATTCCCTTCAGCTTAAAAAATGTTTGTTCAACAAGTCAATGTTCCATAAACATCTTCATCCAACCCATTCTTGGAAATGATTTTGAATATTATGTATATTATTTATTCCTGAAATATAGTCAACATTATGATAACTTGGTTGATCTAGAGACCCTGTTCAGTAAACTTAGAAAACATAATATGAAGATGAACCCCTTAAGAAGTGCATTTGGTGTTACATCCGGAAAATTCCTCAGATTCTCTATATGCCATCATGGCATTGATGTTGATCCTAAGAAGAAAAAATATATCATTAGTATCTCACCTCCTCAAAATATGATGGAATTAAGTGGACTTCATGGACACATGGCCTATATTCAATGCTTTATAGCCAATTTGGCATGTATGTGATTACCCTTAAGAAAATTAATGGTGAATGGGGTTACATATCAATGGAATGAAGACTGCCATGATTAATATGATATCCTCATGAAATATATCTTAATTCCACTGGTATTAATTCCACCTATTAATGTAAATCCACTTACTCTCTATGTGAATTCATTACAGTGATCACTGGGTGCCTTCCTTGCACAATAGAATGATGTTGGGAACAAAAATAGCCTTTAAAATCTCAGTCTAACCATGACTGAAATGGAGACTCAATATTAAAGTTTCAAGATGTGATTCTTGGAATTAATATTTGAATTTCAGAAGCTAAGGAACTACCTGCAACATAACAAGGTCCACATGGTATCTTGCAATAACCTGCTCAAATTTATCCTTAGCCTTCCTATGATTATAGGATGTTTGGCATGGTGGGGAATTATTTTTAAACTATTAGATATCTAGTTTGTGCGTCAGAATGCAATAAATGGCCATTACTTGGTAGAAATACTTATTGGACACCCATGAGCAGATGATACAACATTGAATACTGAACTTCCTGATCATGAAATCATCTCTATTCAAGATAATCACCAAACATGGGAAATGTACATTTATGGTGCTTCCAGGAGTCCAATGGGAAAGATAATGGATGATCATAAACTAAAAAATGTATGATTATGAATTTTTCATATCTCTACATAAAAGATTTTTTTGCCATATTTCTTTATGTTATCAAAAGTAATTACCAACAATTTGTAAAAATATCATGCTCTCATTGAATTCCTATAATTGGAAGTCCAGGTACATGTGAACCCCCATAAAGTGAAATGTGATTCGGAATTGGTAATCAATCAAATCAATGGGGATTATGATATAAGAAATGATGTGTTAATCCATTTTTGCGATTATTTCAGAGGGTTAATGGATAAACTTCCCTCAGAGCCAATATTTTCATATGTACCACGATAAAAAAATTCCCAACTAATGCATTTTCTAATGTAACCAAAACACTAGATGATTCAAATCTGGAAGAGACAATCATCATCATTTCCCATAATTGTGTGGTTTCACCTTTTTTTCAAACTATAATGGAGTAAATCTATTACATTAACACTATTTTTGATCAATATGGTCATAATACAGTATGGATGATACCTATCATGGAATACCTTTAAAATAGAATATTTTCACCTGATAGAACTAAGAAAGAGAAAATATAGTGATTAGTAGTCGATTTCACTATTTATGATGGCCCATATCATCATTGGATTCTCCTCAAATGAATCATGGATATAGTCCTCTTCCAGTGTGTTGATGGAGAAGAAATTGTAGCTGTCATGAAAATCATAAATGATGTATCTTTTATGTGATAAAAAATATGGGCTTATGCTTTATGATCAAATATGATGGCTTGGATACTTATGGCCTTCAATGATGTAGGATTACATATATTTATCCAAGAAGTGCCATCCCCAATAGGTTCATTCCATCCTCATTCATCAACCTCTATAGTTACTATATACAACTAAATATTCTTGGAAATTTTAACATGGGGGATGGATTTGGTAGGACCTATCCTACTACTATGGAAAAATAGTTTATGTATATTTTTACTACTACTGATTTATTCTCCAAATGGGATGAGGCAATAACTATCAAAGATCTCTGGCCTAAAAACATTGATAGATTTTTAAAATCTAATATCATTACTGGATTTGGTTTCCCTCATAAAATATTGATGGACAATGGAACCAATATCTGATCTGTTGAGGTAAAGAAGTTATATCAGGAGCACAATATCAAATCCAACCATTCAACTCACTATCATACAGTGGACAATGGATCGACAGAGGCTTCCAACAGGACCTTTTCAAATGTACTCTAGATAATGGTAGATAAAGATAATAAATCATGGCTTGATAAAAATTTTCATGCTTTATGGGATTATTATAATACTACACGTACTACCACTCAAGCAACTCAATATTTTTTAGTGTATAGAACAAAATAACTTTTTCCTTTTAAAAATCAATCTCCTTCACTGCGAGTTGAAATATGTGATCATTTATCTATATATGACCAATATGAGAAGAAATTTGATGATTTTGAATTATTAGAAAAAAATATTGCAGACTTTATATCATTTGGAATTATATTAGAACATAATAACACGAGATTTTAAAAAGAATTTTTTCCTCTGATCATTTCTTCAAGGAGAATTTGTATTATTCCTTAGGACTCTAAGGATACCAGGAACGATGCATCCAAAACATGAGCCAATGTGGGAAGGACCTTACTCTATTCATAAGTTCAAAGCTAATGGATATTATTACCTAATCTCAGTGGATAGAGAACTCATTAAAACGCCAATAAATGCATGATTATTAAAGAAAAATATTTATTAATGACATAGAGAAATGTCCTCACTGCATGACTTGAAATGGAACATCAAAATGTACTCTTTGCATGAATTGAAAATGTAAAGAATAATGAAATCACTACATGACATGAAACTAAATATCACAATGTCCTCATTGCATGAAATCAAACCGCACACCATAATGTCCACCCTACATGACATTAAACATTACAACAATATTTCTTCACTAAATGACTTGAAACTGCACAAAATAATGTTTTCAGTGCATGAAATTAAACAACACAGCATAATTTACTTGTAGTGTGATGTTAAACTAAACATAATAATGTCATTGCAGCATGATTTGAAATAGCACAAAATAATGTCCCCACTGCTTGACATGAAATTGCACAACATAATTCCCTCACTCCATGACTTGAAACTGCATAGCATAATGTCCTCACAGCATGAGTTGAAACTACACACCATAATGTCCTCACTGCATGACTTGAAACAACACAAAGTAACATCCTCACTGCCTGACATGAAACTATAGAGCATAAAGTCCTCTTTTCATGACTTGAAACTGTACAACATAATTTCCTTACTGTATTACATGAAACTACACATCATAATGTCCTCACTACATAAATTGAAACTTCACAACATAATGTATTCACTCTATGAATTTAAACTACACAACATAATGTCCTCAATGCAAGACATTAAACTACGGACCGTAATTTCTTCACTGCAGGACATGAAAATTCACAACAAAATATCCATACTGCATGACATAAACTACACAGCATAATGTCCTATTTCGAAGACATTAAACTGTATAACCACCATATTCAACTATGATGTATGATGTTAGAAAGTGTACTATCTTTGTCCTTGTCACACGATGTAATACAACATGACATCATATAACCTCATTACATGACATTAAATTATACAACTAACACATTCTTCATTTGACACTATGA
Organism: Viscum album; assembly: GCA_963277665.1. Lineage (NCBI taxonomy): Eukaryota > Viridiplantae > Streptophyta > Magnoliopsida > Santalales > Viscaceae > Viscum > Viscum album. The sequence goes on from OY728120.1 coordinate 1,692,635,464, forward strand.
AATCACATAAGATATGGAAAATTGGTATTACTTTTGGTTCTTAAAAAATATTTGAGTGGCTTCCATTATTAATCATTACTTATATCATTTATTCTCCTTAGTGGCACATGAGTTTTATTTCCCTATATATTTGAATCAGATCTGCATAAAGGCCTTATATCATGAACTGGGTTAGGATTGATTTTCATTCAATTGGGAATGTAGATATTCCTAGATATAAACTATTGGGCCCAACTGCAACCATAAATAAATTTATTTTCATTTTTATTCGTTTATATAAAAGAGATATATACAGAGTACTCTTCCATAATATATGGTCTCATTTCAATGGGATACGTAGTGATTCCTATATATTCAATCTTATAGTCATCCACAAAAACCCCTTTATTCCCTATGTGTATGAATTAAACTTGCATAGGGAATGTTTCAAGAGCTATGTGTGGCTTGATTCTCATCCATATGAGATACATAGTGAAACCTTTTCAGAATTCATTGTTCCAACAACAATATTCCCTTTCAGGTCAGAAGCACCTCATGTCCTTTCTACAGGACATTAAATTGTAATGTACCAAAAAAACATATGGAATGATTCTCATCCCAATGAAATACATGGTGAAAACTAGGCCTTAGATCCTACTCACATAAATAAGATAAAATTTTAACTCTCATGCACATATAATTTACACTCTATGTGGGAGTCTTCATTTTTGGTCCTCTCCATAGAGAGACCACTAAGGAAATAAGAAATTTTCGAATTTTATATACAATTCACACTTTTGTAAGGGAATCTAAACTCATGGAGAATATTTGTAATTCCCTGATCCGAATTACACATAGTCGGTTCATTATTACATAACATTGGCATGATCACAAGTGATCGCGTCTTGAAAAACCGATTAGTTTGGTAGCCTTGGAAGTACTGGACACATACATATGTTTTACATTACATAATGAAATGAAAAAAAACATTGTGTCTTGTTTTAACACGTTAATATCCCTTTGAATATTCAAACATGTCAGTCATTATATACTTCCTTTCATCCACATAAAAATAAAACATGAGAAATGGGTGATCTCAGATGCTCAGTAAGGATAACAATATTGCAGAAAATTACATAAATAATCATAAACATTTAAGGAAGTGTATATGACTAAAACAATATCATTTTAAACTTAAACATCAGCATAATATGGAAAAAATGAATCAAATAATTCCATTTACTTACACACATGGATATTCTACTAGTCGAATAATCACATGCATCATCAATAGACAATTTCATAATGATGGAATGCGTAATTTTTTACATCATAACCTCATAGTCATGGCCTCATGCGAAGACAACAAATAATATATTGTCATGGACGTGGGCCAAGACACTAGTTTGTCTCATGAGACCTACAGATGCATCTATGAGCTATAGCAGGCTCCACCCATTACTTACTAAGTCGAAATCATTACTCATATGAAAAGTTAGAAACATAACAAAAACATTTATATCAAAACTAGGATACGAAATGTTAATATTTTAACAATAAACCATGAATTGTTTAAAAATAAAACATCCACATTAAAAGATATCAGAAAACCATAAATACAATATTGAAGATTTGTATCATAAAAAATTATCTTCAAACAACTATAAAACCCATCAAAAGATGTTGACATAGATGAAACAAAAACTATTTGAGAGAAATATATCTTATTCTTTTAAAATAATTTAAATGTCACATAAATATAAAAGATAAAATTTATTTTCAAAATATTATTATATGTTTTTAAGGGAATCTTAAAAGGTTTTATAATATCCGAAAATAGTTGCACCTTCCGTATAAGATATAAATAACATTCTTACCTTATTTCTTCAAAAAGTTCATACAATAACTTGTTTGGAATACAACAGAATGATTACATTCAAAAAAAATTATAAAAATCCATACAAGGTTATAAATGTCATTACCCCATATATTAGGAAATATTAAAAATGTATTTAAATACATTTTTATGAAACACAGATGTGGATGATAAAGAGGTCCTAATAGATACCCACATATAAACAACCTCAGATAAGGAAGAGATTATAGAATTAACCCTTTACTGGTACTTTTAATTGATCGTGGGTATATTAAACTCTTTTATAATAGCTAAATCATTGTTATAAAACTATACAAGAACAAAATAAAAAAAATATGATATCTTGTATGATCTTATAATATTGCTTTGTTAATAATATTTCAGTAGTATCCTTGTTTAGGGTGTTAACTGATTCTTTTTCCTTTATATGTTTTGTTACGTAAGTCATGTTTGTTATGGATAGGATGTATTATATTCATATCCATAATGATATTAATTTCTTTAATATTATTTTTAATCATAAAATAAAAATTATTCTTGAATGATTATGATGGGGAATGAATCTCATCGTGTTGGTGGAGATGTTAATCCGTACGTACGCACGAGCGACAATATCATCATATTGATTATGAAATATTATGTAATTATATGGTATATAATATATAAATAATCATTGACATGTTATTATTATTATTTACATCAGTTATACTCATAATTATACCAACTGAAATAATTAATTTTTGAATAACAAACTACACCACGACGCGAAGACGGTAAGCCATACGTACGCATGTATGGTGACTTTTCATTCATAGGATGGATAGAACAATGAATATGTCTGTAACATATTTATAATAACATCATAGTATGTATAGGGTACTGGATTTATTATTTTGGTTTGGAAACAACAATGAAAGAGGTTGTGGAAGAAGAAAAGAACTTTGAAAGAGGTGGTGAAATTATTACCTCTTCATCGGGTGTTCCGTTTTGAGTTGATCAAACGAGCTCCATAGGTTAGATTTATGATCAATGTAAGGACTCTAGGTAGATGTGTGGGTATTTTAGAGGATATTGGATAAGGGTTTTCCCGAGCCAAATGGATTTGGAGGTGTGATTTTGAGAGAATGGGAAGTACCCTTTTATAAGAGAGGTGATGGTCACTTTAGGAATATCTTGAAATATTATTTTATTATACAATAATATTAAATATAGAATGGCTCCAAAATGATTGATTCAGATGATAAGGTGGATATGGGTAGAAAAAATCTCAACCAATAAGTTTTAAATAGGTTTAGGTCACCATATTAAACTTATATTTTAGATTTAACTCTTAGGTTAATAGTTTAACTTTTACCACGTATTCTTGTATTAATATAATAAATGGTTAATAAAGATACTATAAAAAATCCAAGAGAATCACAAGTGGTTCATTATTGATATATATAACCTTATATAAATCCTTTTCCTAATCCATAGATTTTTAGGGATATTATATCAATTAATAAAGTAGTATTTTTGTTAAAAACTCAGTTATGTAAATTTTGACACTATATATTATTTTGTTTTTGTGAAAGTAATAACCACTATATCACTTTGAAAAAAATTATTTAATCAACCCTATCATGTCATATAAACCTATAATGTAAGTGGAATTAATCAGAATTCTCAATTCACATTTATTTGGATATTTATAATTTCAATTATTTTAATCATTCATTAATCAGGTAATTACTTCATCAACATTATGTCATAAATAAATTTAATTATATAATGTCTTAAAATTATAAATAAAATAATATTATGTAGGAAATATTTTTATCTTTCTAATACATATTTATATTCGAATTGATATTATGTGTATCCCTATATTAAAAATGTTTTAGTAATTAAACATTGAATTTAAGATTTTTATCACTTCTTTAAATAAAATATAATAAATGCCTTAATCAAATCCATGTGAACCAAATAGGATCATATTTTATTCCTATGGTTTATTTTGGTTGAAATAACCTTATCCAATAGAATTGGGACATGTGTTAGGGTAATAATATCATCATTTTTACATTTAATTACCCTATTTACATTTAACTGTGGTAAATAAAAGTCAAAATTAATTATTTACCAAAAATTATTTTCATCTTATTGAACAAAAATTTACTTACTGATATCAATTGCATCTCTCATATTTTTGAAATTGAATTCACAGAAGTGGTAAAATTACATTTTATTCAAATTTTGAAATGTGCCTACAAGGTGGGTAAAAGACGATAAAAAGTTCAATAAAATTTTATATATCAAAACTTATAATAAAATCACTATAATTACTTACATTGAAATTATATAGGTATTATGTATCTATTTTTACTTAATATAAATTTAAATAAAATAACTAATTTTATAAATAATTTTTTTTTAAAAAATTATAACACAGTGTTTTACCCTATTCATCAAAAATTGAATGTTTTTAGAAAAATACCAAAAATTCACCATAAGATAATTTTGATATTCTGAATCCAGAAATGTTGTCCATTTTGAAACATAAAATTTATAAAATTTCAAAAAGTTGGTATTGCTATTCATAAAGGATTTTTTGATTGTTTAGGGTGTGTCAAAAATCTAAGTTATGTACAATACAAGCTATTTCATTATTCAAAGGGAAAAGTATTGTACATGTTTGGGGTGTTACATTATTCCCTCTTTCAAATAATTTTTTCCTTGATGTTTAAACAATACTATTGAATAAATAGATACAGGTGGTTCTTCATCATATGTTCCTCAAGTTCCCGCATTTCCTCTTCCATCTAATAGATTCTCCATAGAACATTCACCAGACTTGTCGTTCGGTTTATCAACACCTATTCTTTTGTTCCAAGAATTCTGATAGACTAATTGTAATAAGATAGGCCAGGTTCTAGTTCTATTTCTTCATAGGTGAGTACATTCATTGGGTTGGGCATGTATTTTCTCATCTGTGATACGTGGATGACATCATGATCTTTGGAGAGACTTAGAGGTATTTCCAAACGATATGCTTCAACTATAATTTGTTCTAGAATTTTGAAAGGTCCAATGTACATGGGACTCAATTTACCCTTTTTACCCAATAATATAACACCCTTCCATGGATATACCTTTAAGAAAACATGATCTCCTACTTGAAATTCCAAATCCTTCCTTCAGTTATCATCATAACTCATTTTTCTACTTTGAGATTTTTTGTTGTGGGTTTGGATAATCTTTACCATTTCATAGTTTCTTCAATAAGTTCTGGGCCAAGATGTTTTCTTTCACCAACATCATCCCAACAAGTTGTTATACGACATCTCTTTCCATATAATGCTTCATATGGTTCCATATGAATAATTTAATGGATGCAATTGTTGTAATAATATTCTTGCAGAGGTAAATATTGATTCAACATACCTTGATAGTCATGTGAGAAAGATCTCAACATGTCTTCTAAGGTTTGAATAGTCCATTCTGATTTTCCATCAGTTTGAGGGTGGTAGGCAGTGCTCAAAAGATGTTCAGTATCCAATGCCTTATGAATTATTTTCATGAATCGTTATGTAAAATAGGGATGAGGATCAGAAAAAATCGATATGGGTACTCCTTGAAGTCTTACAACTTCATTAATATATAGTCCTTCTAGATGTTCAATTGGTAAATATTCTCTTATTGCATGAAAATTTGATGAATTGGTTAGATGTTCAATAATGACCCATAATGAATCATTCCTTCTAGGAGGCTTTGGTAGCCCAATGAAAAATTCCATCGTAATATTATCACATTTTCACTCAGGTATTAGAAGAGGATGCATGAATCCTCTAGGATATTGTCATCCATCCTTCACCTGTTGAAAAACCATACATCTTGACACATAATATCAAATCTCCCTCTTTATGTTGTCCAACCAAAAATATTCCATTAAATATCTATAGATCATAGTGCTACCCAGGTGTATAGAGAAATTGGAGCTATGAGAATCATGTTACAATTCCCTTTTTATATCATATCTATCAGGAACACATAGTCTCTTCACAAATTATAAATTTCCATCTTCATATAAGAATTCTATCAATCTCCCATCATTCACAGCTATAATTTGTTTTGAAACTCCACATCATCAGTATGATAACTTTTTATCCTTTATAATAAATATTTTTTAGCAACCATTTGAAAAAGTAATGATGTTTCACCTTCCATGATTATTCCAAAATAAATCATTACTAGATCCATGAACATAGGATCCCTTTTAACTCTCATATTTTTCAAAACTCCATGATCCATTCTTCTCAAAGCATATTACACCTTATTTTACTTCCCCTTGTGGTAGTTTATAGTGAAATCATAACCCTTGAGTAGTTCAAGACATCCTATTTTCCTCATGTTGTGTTATTTATGTGGGAAAATATACTTAAATCTCTTGTGATCAATATATATCTCACATTTTCACCATAGAGATAGTGTCTAGATATCATCAAAGCAATGTTTACAGATTCTAACTCAAGATCATGAGTGGGATAGTTTTGTTCGTGAATTTTTTGTAGTCATGATGCATAGGAAATAACTCTATCATTTAGAATAAGGACAGAACCAAGCCCTTTCATTGAAGAATCATTATAAATAACAAACACATAATTCCCCAATGGGAGAGTCAAGATAGAATAATTGACTAATATTCTCTTCATTTCTTGAAAACATTTTTTAGACACCTTTTTTCCAACAAATTTAACCCCTATAAGTGTGATCTTGTTTAATGGGATGTCCAATCAGGTAAAAGTTTGTACAAAACGCTGATAATAAACTACTAAACCAATAAAATATGTGCCTTAGTGATACTCTTCGATGCTATACATTCTTGTATTTCTCTTTTCGTAGAAGGATCGACAGATATTCCATTCTAAGAGACAATATGGACATGGAAAGAATTTTCATGATGCCAGAATTCAAACATTCTAAACTTCCCACATAATTCATTTATTCTGAGGGTTTTTAAAATTGTGCAAAGGTGTTTTTTAGGATCTTTGTATATTCTAGAGAAAACATAGATGTCATCAACAAATACAACTACATATTCATAAAGATATTCCTTAAAAACACTATTCATTATATCCATGAAAACAGTGGGTGCATTATTTAGTCCAAAAGGCATTACTGTAAACTCGTAATGCACGTACCAGGTTGGAAATTCTATTTTCGGAATGTCTTCCTTCTTCACACACAGCTGATGATATCTAGATCGAAGGTCAATATTTAAATAATATTTATCTCTATGAATTTGGTTGAATAAATCATCAATGCGAGGTAGGGGATACATATTCATTATCATCATATCATTGATCTCCCTGTAGTTAATGCATATCCTCATAAATATAACCTTTTTCATAACAAGAAGAGTTGTGGATCCCAATGGAGGAACACTAGGTTGAATGAATCACCTATTACTCAATTACTCGAGTTTTTTCTTTAGTTATAGTAAATCCATAGTGTTCATTCTATAAGGGGACTTTGATATGATCCTTGAACCAGGAGTTAAATCAATGGAAAACTCAATTTCTCATTCTAAAGGATTTCTAGGTAAATCCTATTGAAACACATCAACATGTTCTTGTACAGTAGATATGTACTCTATTTTGACATTATCCTCCTTACCCCTAGTTATTTCATTCTCTTCCTCCCAAATAATTGGTTTTAGTATAGCTACTGGCAGTGGATCTAGTTAAGAATCAAGTTGTGACGTTTCATCTCTAAAGATAAGGTACTCATTAACATCATAAAAAATTGTCACCTCATTCTTCTTACAATAAATTTTCACATCATGATCAAAAATATAATCTATATCAAGGATTATATAAAATTCAATGAAATGTATGATGATGATATTAGTAGATAAAGTATATTTATATTCCATAATGGCCACTGACTCACAAAACATTGTTTCAATGATACTTCCCAGAAGTGTTTTGACCAACTACTTCCTAGTTAACCAAAACTAGGATTATATAATTTTCATAGAAAAATGGGAAGATATGAAATAATTCAATGATCCAGAATCAAATTATGAAATGGATAAACATGAGGAAACCATTAAATTACCTGACACCACATCTTTTGGTGCTAAAACCTCAGAAGTGGTGATCGCATAATATTTCCCTTTGTAACTTGGCATTTTCTGAGGTATATTTCCTTTGTGCATAAGAAATTAATTTTAATAATGCCCCATTTCTCTACAGTTGTATCATTCAATATTAATAGCCTCTTTCATTCCCTTGCAATCACGATCTTGTGGGCCTTTTTCATCACACATTTAATAGACATCCATTACCTTCAGAAAATTACCATGTTGTTTCTTCCCACATTTACTTCAAGATGGAAATTCAAATTTTCCTTTATTCTCCTTATTTCCATTTCTAGAGTGTTCAAAATATATCTTCTTCTCTTGAATTGAATTAAAGTAGTAATACTTGAAGAATACCATTTCTATCTTGATTTCACATGAGACAATATCTTCGTATGATGAGAATGATATTGAGACTAATTCTTGACAGAGAAATGGGTTTAACCCATAAAATAATTGATCCATATTACTCATTGGGTTGGGTATATAATATGCAACATGCCTTTCTAAACTTGTAAAGTTAGCCTCATACATTGCGATATTCGCATCCTCCTTTTTCCACAGACTCAGAACATTTCTTTCCATATCTTCTTGATGGTCACGAGGGAAGTATTTTTCTAATAAAATATCTTGAAACTCTTTCCATTCCATTTTTTATACTTCTTCATCCAACATTGTGTTTTGAAATAATGACCACCATTGATCTACATTTCCCATGAGGTGATAAACTACCATGAAATTGTTTTCTATTTCACTACTCCAAAAAGAATGAAATATTTTCTCTAACGAACTTATCCATTGTTCAGATAAAAATGGATTGGTATTCCGACTGAATAATAGAGGATGGTACATCATGAAGCGGTATTACATTGATCATCTACATTGTGGACTAGCATGCTCCATGCCGGTAAGGTTATTATTCATAACAAAAGTGAGTTGTTCTAGTATAGTGATAAGCTGATCAGCACCAGTTGCATCCATGGCTCCACTATAATTATCTGGAGTATGAGGGAAATCCCTACATATATTACATGAATTGAAATGGTTTCCATTATTTCCACTAGGCACCAATTATAAAAAATTCCATACACTACATTATTTTATGAATCGAAATACATAATTCCAATCATTTAAAACACTTAACATACATAGAATAGTTTATGAATTTAATGCATAATCATAAAAAAAATTTCTTTGAAGTATCACATACTCATAAATCCTTCATAATGGTTTGTAAAGAAAATTTTAATTATCCTAAGCATATCTCCCAGGAGTGTCATAACCAAGAGTGCAACAAGGCTCATTGTCGTGTACCAGGATACACCATGTGAAGCCCAAAACTCCTTGTTGGAGTTTTCACTGCTAGGTTCATCTGTTCCAGAGATGCCTATACCTTCTCATATCCATACATGGATGTATTTTTTGAATACTACACAAAATCTCTACATTACAAAAATTCTAGGATGTTCTTCTATACCAATCCTCAAAGTCTCTCTTAGGGTAATGTTCTCTAATAAGAGTTTTCTCAAAATCTATCTTTGAAGGTTTTTACTATACTTCCTATGATGCCAAATGTAATGCCTTGATTCCAGTTACCCATAGTCAGTGCAATATTACATAACATTGGAAAGATCACAAGAGATCATGACTCAAAATACCGATTAGTTTATTAGCCTTGGAAGTAATAGATACATACATAAGTTTTACATTACATTATGAAATGAAAAACAACAAAATTATGTCACATTTTAACACATTAATCCCCCTTAGACTATCCATGCATGTTATTCATAATATAATTCTTCGCATTATGGGAAAAATAAAACATGGCATATCGGTGAGCTTAGATTCTCTATAAGGATAACAATATAGCAGAAACTTTCATAAATAAGTGTAGACAATTATGGCAATGAATAAGACTAAGACAGAAGCCATTTAAAAATATAATTTAGAATAATATGGAAAAAATAAATCAAATAATTCCATTTACATATTCAAATTGATATTCTACTAGTCGAATAATCACATGAAACATCAATATCCCATTTCATAATGATGGAATTCATAATTCCAGTCATCATAACAACATATTCAGGGCCACTTGAGAAGACTAAAAATAATATTTTTTCAAGGCCATATTTCAAGGCACTAGTTTGTCTCATGAGGCCTACCGATGCATCGAAGATCTACAGTAGGCTCCACTATTCACTTACTAAGTCCAAATAATTCTTCATATCAAATGTTTAAAACATCACATAAACATTCGTATTAAAACTAGAATATGAAATGTTACTAATTTAACCATAAACCATGAATGTTATAAAAATAACACATCCACTTCAAAACATATCAAAAAACATTCAATACAATATGGATTCTTTGTATCATAATAAATCAACTCCAAACAAGTGTAAAATCCATCAATGGATGTTGAAATAGATTAAATCAAAACTATTTGAGAGATATATATCTATCTATTTAGAAATCATTTAAAAGTCACATAATTATAATATAAAAATATTATTTTATAATTATTCTTATAATCTTGTAATGGAATCTTCTATGGTGATATAATGGAGAAAATTAACTACACCAACCATATATGTTAAAAAACAGTCTTACCTTATTTTGTCGAAAATTTCATAAAGTAACTTGTTATGAAAATGTTCGAAAGATTCATTTAAAAACATTTTATAAAATGTTATACAAGAGAATAAATTAATTTACCCCATATTGTAGGAAATGGTAAAAATATTTTGAAATACATTTTTAAGAAACACAAATTTGGATGATAAAGAGGTCACATTAGATACACACGTATAAACAACCTTAGATAAGGAAGAGATTGTAGAATTAACCCATACCTTGTACTATTCCTTGATCAAGGGTATGTTAAACTCTTAGATAATAGTTAAATAATTTTTATTAAATTATAAAATAACCAATGAAATAAATATGATATCATATATTAACTTCTAATATTTCATTGTTAATAATATTTCGGTAGTATCATTGTTTCTGGTGTTAAAAGATTCATTTTTCCCTTTATATTTTTTGTTATTTAAGTCATGTTTGTTTTGGATATGATTTATTTTATTCATATAAAGAATGATATTAATTCTTAAACATTATTTTTAATCATAAAGTGATAATTTTTCATGAATTATTATGATGGGGAATGAATCTCATCGCATTCATGGAGAAGGTAATCCGTACGTTTGCATGAGTGACAATATGATTCTATTGATGGTGAAATAGAATGTAATAGGATGGTATATCATATATACAGATTCATTAAAATGTTATATTTATTATTTACATCAGTTATACTCATTATTATACCCATCCAAATAATGAAGCGTTTCAATAACAAACTACACCACAACATGGAGATGGCAAGATGTACATACGCACGTATGGTGACTTATCATTCATAGGATGGATAGAATAATTATTATGGGTGTAACATATTTATAATAAAATCATATTATGTATAAGGTACTAGTTTTATTATTTTAGTATGGAAACAATAATGAAAGAGGAAGTGGAAGAAGAAAAGAACATTGAAATAGGTGGGGAAATTATTACCTCTTCTTCGGGTGTTTCATTTTAAGTTGATCAAAAGGGCTCCATAGGTTGCCTTTATGATCAATGTTAGGCCTTTAGGTCGACGGGATTATTGTTGGGAGGATATTGGATCAGGGGTTGGATGAGAAAAATGGATGTGGAGGTGTTATTTTGAGAAAAGGGCAATAACCCTTTTATAAGACAAGTGAGGGTTACTTTAGGAAAATCTTGAAATATTATTTTATTATTCAACAATATTCTGTTTAAAATGGCACCAAGATGATTTAATTAATGGATGAGGTGGATATGCGTAGAAAAAATATCAACCAATAGGTTTCACAGAGGTTTAGTTCCCCATATTAAACTTATCTTTTAGATTTACCTATTAGGTAAATAGATTATGTTTTACCATGCATTCTTGTATTATTATAATAAATTGTTAATAAACTTACTATAAAAATCCAAGAGAAGCTAAAATGGTTCATTATTGATATATCTGACCTTATCTAAGTCCTTTGGACGACACTTATAATTTTAGGAATATTCTATCATTTAATAATATTGTATTTTTTTTTAAAAACTCATTTTTGTCAAATTTGAAAATATTTGGTACATTTTTTTTAGGTCATAAAAAATTTCTCACATTGAAAAAAAATATTTAATCAACTCTAAAATTTTATAATTACATAGAAAATTAGTGGAATTCATTAGAAGTCTAAATTTTCATTTATTTGGATATTTAAAATATAAATTATTTTAATCATTCATTAATAAGGTAATTATAGCATCATCATTGTGTCATCACTAAATTTAATTCTTTAATGTCTAAAAATTATAAATAAAATACCATTATGTAGGAAATATTTTCATATTTTTAATAAATATTTATAGTCTAATTTATAAATTGTGTAACACTGTATTAGAAATGGTTTGGTTAATAAACATTGAATTTTCCGCTTTTAACTCTTCATTAAATAAAATATAATAAATGTCTTAATATAATCTAGTGGGACCAAAGAGGATATTATTTTATTCGTAGGGTTTATTTTGGCTGAAATAAACTTATACAATATAATTAGGACATGTGTTATGTTATGGAAAATATCATTTTTACCTTTAATTAACCTATTTACTTTTAACCATGGTAAATAAAAGTCAAAAGTTACTATTCAACAAAAATTATTTTCATCTTATTTAACCACATTTTACTTACTGATATCCTTCCTGTCTCTTGGATTTTTGAAATTCAATTCACAGAAGTTGTAAAATTATATTTTATGAAAATTTCAAATGTGCCTTGTATGTGGGTAATATACGGTAAAAAGTTCAATAAAATTTTATATATTTAAGCCTATTAAAAAATGAATCTAATTAATTACATGGATATTATATATGTATTATTTATCCATTTTTAGCAAATATAAATTTAAATAAAATAACTAATTATTTAAATAAAAATTTTGTTTAAAAAAATAACACAGTGGTTTTCCCTATTCATCAAAAATTAAATGTTTTCAGGAAAATACCAAAAATTTACCTAAGATAATTTTGATATTATGAATCAAAATAATGAAGTACATTTTGAAAAAAAAAATTATAGAATTTAAAAAAGTGAGTATTACTAATCATAATGGCATATTTGATTGGTCGTGGTGTGTTTAAACACCATGTTGCATACAATACAACCTATTACATTATTCAAAGGGAAATGTAATGTTAAATCTTGGGGTGTTATAATATTTATTAAAATAATTCTATTGAGCATTTATAATTACCCCCAATTAAATTTCTCACCTTTAATCTTGAAAACAATTAGGTGATCATAATCATTCTTACGGTTTTTGTTGGCATGGTTTCTAATATCTAAGAACTCTTTTGCATGAATATGCAATAACTTCCCCTAGGTGTCCTTCCATAAGTCAACTACATATCAAGAATATCAGTAAAATGATAAAACTATTTGGCAATGAAATATATGAATCAGTTGTCCCTTCATAACACAACCCCCACAACAGGTTATTTCAAATATTGGTAACTTCATTCCAGGTAAAATCGTATTACGTCCCCTTTAAACAATGATGAAAATGTATAATATTCTGTATCATAAAGTGGTCATCAATGTATATTTGTCCCATTAAAATTCTATCGATCTAAATGTCTCCAATGCCATGGTTTACACATTTTCCATCTCTATGTGTTCAAAGCCTATTGAAATAAACTTGGATCATTTAAATATATATGATTTACTATTTCATTTATATTATAGTTATAATTGTATGACATAAAAATACAGACTCCATACTTCCTACATTTGGGTTAGACCATCAACGAAATCCTATTCCTCTAATTCCTTGGAAATTAGGATTAGAAATACTCATTCTCTATTATGGTACCTTTCTCCATTAACCAGAATTTGTGAAGTGGAAAATCATAATCTCAATGAACATTGTTTGGTTTTTATCAATATAATTTTTGAAACCCAAGATATATTTTTCCTGGCTATGGGATACATGCCGCAGGTGTCTTTAAATTAAATTCTACAAAATAATAGCCATGTCAATGAAAGGATGACAATTTTTATCTATGTATCATATGCCCTAGTTCTCCCTGCATAACACAATACCTAATAAAAGTTTCAACAAATAATGTTTATATCATTATTGGAAAAGACTTCTTGAAAAGCCTTTTCGACTTCTCCCATGCCATTCTCCGTAAACAGAAATTCCCAAATCATAGTTTAAAATTCTTAATTTCCATAAATGAACATGATAGTATCTTTCCAGAAAAGTTATCATGAAATTGGATATTGACAAACAATTGGTTAATGTTAAAGACCATAAATTAAAACCCCCTAATTTCCATTAAACATGATGCAATACTACAAAACATAATATCCTCTTTGAATGACATGAAACTACACAACATAATGTCCATGAATAATTACATGAATTTGCCCAACACAATGTCCTAAATCCCCATTCAGAAACATTTTAACCATTATTCAAAAATGAAATTGGTTTAGGTGTTGTTTTCCAATTCATGACATGTATTTTCATATATCTCCATTCATTTTTATAATATTTTTCCTTGAAAAACTACCCAATGTGGTCTTCTGTCACCCAAATCATATTTTCCCATGTCCATCGACAATAAACTATCATATGTTTTAGAAATATTTTCCATAAAATGTAGTATCTACCCCTAGGTGGCCCTACAGAAGTCACCTACATAATAGGCCTTTCAATCAAAAGATTCAATTGTTTGGATATTCTGTATATGGCCCAGTTTCACCTACATAATATAGCCTCCAATAACAGGTTTTTCAAGAAATGGTATGTTCATTCTTGGAAAAGATCTCTAAGTTTATAAATCATGTTATTGATTTGGTGACCATAAAAATCATGATTCAATATTCCATGTTGAAGCATCTAATGAATATTAGATCAATTCCTAACCACTAATCCTTTCTTCAGATCTAATATCAAAATTCATGGTCAACTCAATTTGACCTCAAATGATCGAATTATTATTAAAACATGAATGAAATTAAAATGCCAAGAAAATGAGACACATTAATCCCCATGTTGAAAATCCTCAAAGGGAACCCTAGACAAAGGTTGAGTCTCATATCACTATACCTACATTCTTTATGGTTTAGGCAATATCAAAAATGAAAAAAAGAAGACAAAAGACAAAAATTTTGTAGGGTTGTCCATACGACCCTATAAATAGTCAAAATAATCTCACTAGGACCCATGTCTTATGAAATAATTTGAGCATCCTTCCAAACATAACATAGATCAAAAGTCTGCTAAATGATTTTGGAATGAGTCAATGTTCCCTATAATTACCTTAGCAACATATTATTTTCATTCTGAACGAATCTAATTCCTATTGGCATATTTTGATGACACCACCTAATTGGTTTCATTCACATCTCAAAAATTTAGAATATATTATACTACCATATAAAACCAATTTCATATATGAGATAATATGTTTCACCATGAATGATTAAGATGAATTCTAGATTTCCATCCTCCAAAAGACTTGTCCAAACTTATGGATAAGTTGAATGACGCCCCCTTTAAAAGTTGACAGCGGATTTCAATGATTGATGTAAAAAAGGTTTCGATTGATTAAATTTAAATTTAAATGTTTCATCTGAGAAGATATGGTTTATTCATCATCTCAAGAAGTTTAGATCACATCAAGAGCTTTTCATTTACGGGTCATAGAGACCAAACATATATACGTATCAAATGTTATGGAATAAAGAAAATGGTTAAATTTAATAAATGGATTTTCCTCCCCTAGCCTTAGGACCATGCCTATGGACCTTCCCGAAGGACCTATGTGGAGGACCTATGTAGAGAAAAAACTCCAACTAGGGTTCTCTATTTTCCTATAAATAAGACACTTGGAATCCCCATTTGGCAGGATGAAAATTCATAAGAATCCCTGAAGCTCTAATTGATTAGCCACCCATTTTCATAGGTCCTCGAAAGCTCTCAAGAGTTCTATTAAACATGAGATATGGATGAATTAATAGGTACATGTCTGATAATATTCCCACCAGTGTCTACAACCCAAGGACCAGTGCTGAGGACATATGTAGTGGAACTACACGGAGGACTATGCCTAAGGACCTACATGGAGGACATACGCGGAGGACCTTGGTGGAGGACCGAGCCTAAGGACATGGCCTAAAGACATGCACAGAGGACCAACATGGTGTAAATGGACTAAGGACATAACCTATGGACCTGGCATAAGGATCTGGTCTATGCACCTAGCTTAAGGATCTACAATAAAATCATGAACTAAAATGGGCATCCTCCAAAGGAGTAAGACCCAAAAAACCTCTAATTGGCATACTACATTAGAGTAAGACCCAAAATAACTTCAAATAGAAATACTATATTGGATTAGTCCCCTACTAGACTTCAAATGGAAACTCTCTTTATAAGTAAGCCCTAACCAAACCTCAAATGGGCATCCTCCTTAGGAGTAATCCCCAACAAAATATCAATAGTAGTTCTTCTTGGACTAAGCCATGAGACTTTCTCAATATACCTAAAAACCATTAATTTAATTTCACATTAAAATTTTCACTGCTCCATTCTCACACAATTAAAATATCTCGAACTATGATAACATTGATTCCCACTATAATTGGGATATGTAGAAAGCCTTCATTAGGGCCATATCATAGTGGATATTATCTTCAATAATCCAACCCTAATTCCATTAATCAAGGATTCCTCCTTAGTATAATGATAATACATAATACCTCCTAAATCTCCATGAGTTAATACATCTCTTATGGACCTTGTTACTAGGTCATCCCTCCTAGAGTAAGCCCCTAAAAATTTAGGCCAGATCAAATGACCTTCAATTTCATTTCATATTGAAGGGCTCATTGCTCCAAACCTTCTCCCACCATTTCCTCGGATTTCTTCACTATAGGCCCGCCCCCTTTTGTCAGTAGAAGAAAAAGTGTGTGGTTTTTTGAATCATTCACATCCAATTGTTTCTCTCACTGATCATGTCTCATGTGGGATTAGATAATTGTGATGATCAAAACAGCCACACAATCTATATCTTTAACTACATGAACTCTTATTCCCACCATAATTGGGATTTATATGAAGCCTTCATCAAGGCCCGAACTCACCCACTGGATACCAAATTCAGGAATCCAACCCTTATTCCATTAATCTGGGAATCCTATTCAAGGGTACTCCAAAAATTAATACTCCCTAAACAAATTGAACTACAAGAACTTAGTATCCAACCATAACTAAGATATGTAGGAAGAACTTGTTAAGGCCTGAGCACACTCATTATAAATTATCTTTATGAATACAACCCTAATTCTATTAATTTGTAAATCCTCCATAGGTATATTCCTCAACCAATTTCTCTAAAATGATCATAAAACCCTACAAGACTTGTCAAACTATATGGTCTTTGATTCTCTTCAAAATGAGATACGTCGGAAGCCTCTCCGAGGTTCAAACCCCACAATATAAATCAACCATGTTCTTCATGGGCCATATTCACATCATTGTCTAATCCAACATGGAAATTCATTATATTTATAGGTTCCTCGGGATTCATAGACATATGTACCACACTAGTATTTTACTAAGCATCCTATTTTTATATGCCCTTACCACATGACATTAAACAATACGGGTATCTCATTATCAAATGACCTTAAAAGGTATGTTGTTTCCCATTAAGTGGCCCCGAACTATGAGGGTTCAGATTCTTTTCACAAGGATACATAGTTATCCCATTTATGTGTATAATACCAACATCGAAACTAAATTTCGTATCCCTGGGAAACAATAAATTCCATTGTGCCCTACTGAGTGGCTTAAAAAACATTATTATTATAACAACTGCTAAAATAATCATTAACACATATATAACAGGATACCATGGATGTAGATCCTATAATACATATGTATATATCCATTAATGAAGAACCTTGAATACATATAGTTGATTTTGAATTACACACTTACTATTAATTGATTTCAAATTCCATAGAAAACATACGTTATACATGGTAAATTAATATGGGTTCAAGAAAATATCTCTCAATCTATTAGAGAGTGCCAGAGTAGGAAATAATTCTCCCAAAATGGGTGTGATGAGTCTAACCTCACATCATCTTGAATAAGGTATGTTCTTAATTATCATAGGTCCAAACCTAAAGAAACCAGACCTTTTGAAAGCAGGTACCACTGGATAAAGAACCATTGGATGTTTTCAATTCAATAAAAAAATCCAATGGAAATTGCCTAAAAGATGTGATTCCAAACTAGAACACACATTTTTAGGGAGATGAGACAATTTACTTTAATAATTTTTTGGGATCTTCGGTTTTTTGAGTTTTTAGGCGGTTGGAGATAGGTTCTTAAATGTTTTGGGGTTTTAGTGTTCTTGAGGATGTTAATGGTTTTTAGGATTTTTTAGAATTATTAATGTTGCTTAGGTTTGTTAGGTTTTTAATTTTTGTTTGTTTTTTATGGATTTAGGTTTTTTATTTTTTTAATGTTTTTTGATTTTTATCGGTTTGTTTTGTTTTAATGGCAATATTATTTGTTTTTAGTTTTTTTAGGGTTTTTATGATTTTTAATGTTTATTTATTTTTTAGTGGATTATGGATTTAGGGTTTTTTTGTTATTATGGGTGTTGTTGGGTTATATTATGTTTAGGGGATTTAGGGGTTTTATGATTTTTTGGGGTTTTAGGGTCTCTCGAGGTTCTAGGGTTTTTTGGGATTTAGATGTTTTCAGGTATTTTTTGGAATTATTATAGTTTCTTATGTTTTAATGGTTTTGGGGTCATTGTTATATATATGAAGATTATGGTTCCTTGGGGATTTATTTTTTTGGTGTTTTTACAGTTTCTAGTGTTTACAGATATTTTAGGGTGTTATGGGTGTTTAGGGGTTTCTAGAGTTTTCATGGTTTTTAGGGGATCCAAATATGAATAGGATTTTCATGATTTCTAGGTTTATTAGGGTTTTTCAGTTTTGGGTTTTTTTGAGTTTTTAGGTGTTCTAAGGGTTTTTCATTATTTCTTTTTTTATTGTCTATGGGTTTATGGGTCTTTAGAGTTTTATGGTGTTCCATGGCTTTTTATGCAGATTTGAGTTTAGGGATTTTCAATGTTATTAGTGGATTTCAAGGATTTTTGAGGGAGTGATTTTAGAGTTAT
This sequence comes from Viscum album, assembly GCA_963277665.1. Classification (NCBI taxonomy): domain Eukaryota; kingdom Viridiplantae; phylum Streptophyta; class Magnoliopsida; order Santalales; family Viscaceae; genus Viscum; species Viscum album. The sequence continues at coordinate 1,692,654,744 of OY728120.1, forward strand.
TATGGGGTTTAATTTAATTTGTTGTTTTTTTTGGTTTTTAGGGTTTTTACTTTTACTTAGAGTTTTAGGTTTTTTATGGGTTTTTAGGGTAGGCAGGGGGTGTTGAGTCAATATGTGTAACACCGTGAGATTTTATGAAAAATATTCTTTTTAATTTCATTAATGTCTTGTGTTATATGCTACACCAAAAGGAGCTTTCACACCACGCATCCTTGATTTGCCTTGCATTACACGCAATTGCGACCTTCCTCGATTGCGTGTGTAGTACGCAATACCTAGTTTCACTAAATAATGATATGCTATTAAAATATTATTAAAACTAGTCGTTATGAATAGTAATAACCACCTTTTAAAATTTTAGAAATTTTATCTCTCAAAATGGACTTCATTTTTGGATTCGGAGTATCAAATTTAGCCTAAGGTGAAATTTTGGTACTTTTCGGAAAATTTTCATATTCTGATGAATAGTGAAAATTACTGAATTATAATTAAAAAATAACTTTTTAATCGAAATAATTAATATTGATAAATTATTAATTTTAGTGGTTTTAAAGTATATTTAGAATATATTTTTACAATTTAATACAATGTTGGTCATTGGATGTAATTTCACATTTAAACTAGTCATAAACAAGTGTCAATCTTTTGATAGTTATTATCTCTTAAGAACATGCTATTTGTTTTGACGACGGGAATTAATATTTAAATTAATTAATGCAACTGATATGTTTTGAATTTGGTAAAATAGACATCATTTTTGAATTCATAATAACAAATATAGCTTAGGCCAAATTTTTGGTATTTTTCTGAAAACTTTGAATTTTTAATGAATAGTGAAACCACTAAGTGGTAGTTAAAAAAAACTGAATTTTTCATAAAACATAATTTTACCGCTTCTGTGAGAGGAATTTTGAAAATCCGAGAGACACGGTTAACATCAAGGACTAAAATGTGGTTCAATGAGATGAAATTAATTTTTTGGTGAATAGTAACATTTTACTTTTTTTTACCACAGTTAAAAGTAAATAGGGTAATTAAGGGTAAAAATGATATTATTATTACCCTAACACATGTCCTAATTCTATTGGACAAGTGTAATTCTAAGAAAAACAACCTTAGGAATAAAATATGAGTATTTATGCCCACTTGGATTAGATTAGGACATTTATTATTAATTTATTTAAAGAAGGGATAAAATAGTTAAAATCAAAGTTTAATAAGTAAATCATTTTTAATATGGGGTTATACATAAGATAAAGTCGACTATAAATATTAATTAGAAAGATAAAAATATTTCCTACATAATGGTATTTTATTTTTAATTTTTAGACATTAAATAATTTAATTTATTTATAACACAAAGATGATGCAGTAATTATCTTATTAATGAAATACTGACATAATTGATATTATAAATACCTAAATAAGTATAATTTGAAACTTTTTATGAATTAAACTAACTTTATAGTTTAATATGACATGATAGGATTAATTTAATTAACTTTGGTCGAAGTACTCTTTCTATTATGAGTTTCAAAAAAATCTACTATTGAATAGTGTCAAAATTGACGTACAATAGTTTTTAAAACAAATATTATATTATTAATTGTTATTTTATTCCTAAAAATATAAGGTTCGGCCAACTGACGTAGATAAGGTTATATATATTAATAAAACACACCTTGGGGGTCTTTTGGATGTATATGGTATGTTTATTAACTATATAATATAAAAATACAAAGTGACATGGTAAATTTCAATCTAATTAACTATGAGTTAAAACTAAAAGATAAGTTTAATATAATGACCTAAACTTGTCTAAATTCTATTGGATGAGAGGATTTCGACCCATCCCCCCCTTATCTTCGAAATAACTCAATTTGGGGCTATTTAAAACCTAACCTGACTTTATAATAAAATAATAGTTTTAGTTATTCCAAAGGTACCCCTCTCCTCCCTTATAAAAGGGCACCTCCTCCCTCTCTTCCTCACACCACTTTGATCCTTCAAGCTCGGCAAAAACCTGAAAATTTATCCTCTCCACTTCTCCAGAAACATCCTAGAGGTTTTGGTCTTCCTCAAAGACCAATTTTAGTGCCCTAAAATGAGATCTCAAAGAGGCGCTTCAAAGAAGAGGTAATGTCCGTTTCCGATTCTTTCATCTCTATTTTTTCTTACACTTTTTCTTCTAAGGTTGTTTCATTATGAAGTAATAACATCAGTATCACTCATATAATTATATGTTATTATAAATATGAAACAACCCTATTTTACCATCTATCCATCATACGAAAAACGAAATCACCGCGCGTGCGTACATACAAAATACCGTCTCCACGTCGTGGTGTAATCTATTTTCCACCACCACCTTACTTGGATGGGTATAATGGTTTACATAATAACTATATATGATTATTGTAAAGTGATATTGATTCTGAAATAGTATACATACACTCCAATACAATTCCACGATCATGAGGACGATATCATTGCTCGTGCGTATGTACGGACTACCGTCTCCACGACGCGATTAGATTCATTCTCCAATTTAACCATTCATGAATGATTATAAAGTACATATAATAAGTAATAATTAAATATATGACATAATAATGATACTAAATTTATGTGTATATATATGTATGTCATCTACTTAATTCCATTCAACTCAATAAAGAAACGAAAACAGCATTCATGCGTACGTACGGCCTACCGTCTCCATGAATGGTGTATTTCTTTCCATTTACTGATTTATTATATATATGTATATTCTGAATATATATTATATATAAATCATGTTTTATATTATGGAATTAAGTAATCATTATCTATGTAATCATATGAATAATTACAAGTCAAAACACGGACGACAAATGAAACAATTTTACCCAAAACGCTCTTTAACATGGAATTTACAAAAGAACGGGTAATATAAATTCACAAGTGAACCATATATGATATCATAACAATTAGTATGATTCTGTAATAAGTCAATAACATTATTTAAATCATTATACAGGAGGTTCGGACATGTACAATTCATATCGGACCAAAGGTAAGGGAAATATCACAATCTTATTTTTATCTGAGATTGTTTATACTTTGAAATTTTCTCCGGTGTATTTTATCATCCTCATCCATGTTTCCTCAATTTTTAATATTATTTCCATCCAAAAAAAATTTTTAAATCCAATTTTACCCTTTGGTGAGTTTTTAGTAAAGGATATGAAAGAAATCTTTTGTCGTTTTTCGTACAAGGTACTTTTTGACTTTTCCGAAAAAAGTACGAAGAATGTTTTCTTTAACTTATACGGCATGAATGGATTTTTAAAACATTATTTCCAAGAAGATTCTTTTAAAAGTTTTCATGTTTATTTTTAATCAACTTCTTTTACTTTAGAATTGTATGACATGTTACGAAAGGAAAAGTGTTTTTGAAGTAGAATTGAAATTTTCCTCAAGAATGGAGTTCAAGTGTTTTATCAAAATTATTTTCCATATAATATAATATAGGGTTCTGATTTTATCCCTATCATTATATTGATTTGATTATGTTGTGATGGAATTATTTTTATGAATTCATTTACCTTATATGAATTGTTTTGTGATGTCAAGATGTTTAAGAATTCCATTTTTATTACATGGGTTATGCAATGATGTATGATTTATGATTTTTTGGCACACATAAGAATGGTTTCATTATGAGATGGGTGGGACCTATATCTCCCTCCAATGCATTGGGTAAAGATTTTATATCTCATGAGATAGACATGGCTGGAACGGTAGGATATACCAGTTCAGTGAAACAGGACTGAAACGATGGTGACTCAGTTCAGAAATGGACTTTGTCAACTAAGATAGTCTTGGAAATGAGTCTTGACTAATAAGATATGATTATATATGATTATGTGTCTATCCCACAAAGATTCATGTTTTATGTTTTGATTATTGGGATTTCATATCACTACAATGATTTATCCCATGTTATGAAATTATGCTCTCTTTTGAAGGTTAAGATTTCCAAAATGTTATGTTCTTATGATAATGATGTGATTGATATTTCTTTTGTTTACCCTTACTGAGCATTTGAGCTCACCCTTTTATGTTTTCTTTTCCCCAGGATATAAATAAAGGTTTTAGGTAAAAAAAGGAATATCTTTATGGGAGATGTTGAAGATCTTTCACCACGATTAGACGATTATATTCTGAGATTCCAAAGACACTAAACTATTACGATCCTTGTGTGTGTGTTTTTGTTATGTACTAAGTATTCCGAAAAAGTAATGTAATGTCCATGTACGTCAAGCTTCGGGTCTCTACAGTTGGTATCAGAGGAAAAGATTAGTCAACCATTGGAAACTAGGATGCGAAAATGATAGTGAGATCTCTAGAGATATTTCTAAGGTATGTCTAGGGATGTCCCTAAGGATAAGTATACGTATAGGATATAGTCCTAGAACTATGGTAACGATATTAGATTAAACCAAAGATGTTAGATATTGAAGTTACACCCCCTTTATTATGATTTTTGCCTCTCACACTATTCTTTTTGGGTTTTAGAAAATGGCTGGAAATAAGATCATTCACGATAATGGAGGATATGATGGACAATGGAATGATATTCTTCATGAGAAAACAAATGAAATGGGATTTGGAAGTCCAAACATCATTATTATGCCAAATCAGCAATCTCATAATATGATAAATAAAGTAAAATTTGGTATGTTTCCTGACTCGGCTAATAAGAGAAAGATGGAGTTTCATGATGATCATAGAGGAAAGAAAGTTCAATTTACCCTATGTAAATCATGTGGGAAGAGGCATCAAGGAGAATGTTTCAAAGGAACTGGAAGATGCTTTGGGTGTGGAAAAGAATGAAACATAGCCAGTAACTGCAAAGGAAAAGGTTTAGTTAACACCAGGGATGAGGATAATGGTATTGCTATGACATCAACAATGTTTAAATGTTTTAAATGTGGAATGTACGGGCATTATGCAAACCAATTCCATAAGGGAAAGTCTCATGAAGTGAATCAGTATGGTTGTATGGGTAGTATTTATGTGGATGATGATGAAGAGACTACAAATGATATGTGAGATGAAAGAATTGTTGAAGCTCGGTCAATGGTTTAAGAATGTAGTGGAATGATTAAATGTTTATCATGTGTAATGTTGTATAAGTAATCTCATGGTACTATGGAATAAAGAGACATCTAAGGATTGTTACATTGTTGTCTTTCCTTGAGTTTTTAAAGTGTATGATTAATGTTACCAGTATCCATGAAACGTTATTTTGATATTTTTGGAATGTAGATGATATGTGCATAATGAAGGGATAATAAGAAAATTAAATATTTGATAGTATTCATGAGCTCATGACTGATATAAGGAGAATGTTATATCATGGTTTGAGTATATAGAATTTTTGGATTCTGGTATGTGGAAAGAGTTAACTTTTGACTGCATTCATGTTTTCACTAAGGTTCAATGGGTATTCATTCTTCAAAGGAATACATGATTAAGGTATTCACATGTTTGTAATTTGACCAACAATATATACCATATGATATATGGGGGATAAATGATGGAATTCACGTGATTGTTATGTGACATTTCAAGTAATCATTTTCTTTATACTATGAGCTTGGACCGAAGTATTTTAGATAAGCCAAAATATTGGAATTGATTATGTTGGACATAATTTAGTACTGTTTACGGATAAAGCTTTTTTGATATTGTTGATGTGATGTTATAGTAATATAGTTTTAGAAAAAGGACAACCTGCAGGACGGGCGACATCCCATCGCGTCAGACAAGGTTTTAGGAATCGAACCCACAACCGAAGTGTGACTGGCCTTTATCTCCTACCACTGCCCTACAGGAAGTGCCTGGTTAGTAGAAACTAGTTTTATTTTATTAAGCTGTATGATATATGAAGTATAAGTCCATTTTAAGAACTATATATGATTAATCTCACTATAGATGGACTTATGTATTTTTTGATAACTTTTCTAACCTTTTGTTTGAGACAAATGGAATGATCCATCATTCTATCACATGATCTGCTAAGACATCACGAATGACAAATTCAACTTCATTTCTTTAAGATATGAAGTGGAAATTTTCCAAAGAATGACAAACGGTGAGACTATACCAAAATCACCAAAGTATTTCTTCTAATTCCAATTTCTTCAACTTTAGGGAAATGATCTTGAAAACCAAAAATGTTGTCCTAGTGCTCTTATATCTGATGAATCATATGGCACCTTAGATCACCACAAATTTATGGCTTTGTGATTGATGTGTTTTCCATAGCCATGTTCTCTACCACTCTCCATCAGAACATGATGGTTAGATTTCTCTTCCATATCCATATTTTCACCTATGTGGAAACCCAGTGATTAGTTTATTTGGGTAATCGTTACATTTCATACTTTAGTTTCTAAAGCCAAGTTTTGGTATTCCATTTACGGATGTGGGTTTCTATTAAAGAATCTTTCGAGTAGTAAACCATTTATAACCCCAACGAATTTCAAGGGCGAAATGCATTTTAAGGGGGGTAGAAAGTAACACCCCGAGATTTTATGAAAAATATTTTTTTAATTTAATTAATGTCTTGTGTTGTACGCTACACCAAAAGGAGCTTTCACAACACGCATCCTTGACTTGCCTTGCATTACACGCAATCGCGACCTTCCTCTATAGCGTTTGTAGTACGCAATACTGAGTTTCACTAAACAATGATATGCTATTAAAATATTATTAAAACTAGCCATTATGAATAGTAATAACCAAATTTTAAAATTTTATAAATTTTAGCTCTCAAAATGGACTTCATTTTTGGATTCTGAGTATGAAATTTAGCCTAAGGTGAAATTTTGGTTCTTTTCGGATAACTTTCATATTCTGATGAATAGTGAAAATTACTAAATTATAATTAAAAAACAACTTTTTTAATTGAAATAATTAATAGTGATAAATTATTAATTTGAGTGGTTTTAAAGTATATTTAGAATAAATTTTTACAATTTAATACAATGTTGGTCATTGGATATAATTTCACATTTAAAATAGTCATAAACAAGTGTCAATCTTTTGATAGTTATTATCTCTTAAGAACACGCTATTTGTTTTGACGACGGGAATTAATTTTTAAATTAATTAATGCAACTGATATGTTTTTAATTGGGTAAAATAGACATCATTTTTGAATTCATAATATCAAATATAGCTTAGGCCTAATTTTTGGTATTTTTCTAAAAACTATCAATTTTTGATGAATAGTGAAACCACTAAGTGGTAGTTAGAAAGACTAAATTTTTCATAAAACATAATTTTACCACTTCTGTGAGAGGAATTTCGAAAATCCGAGAGACACGGTTAACATCAAGGACTAAAATGTGGTTCAATGAGATGAAAATAATTTTTGGTGAATAGTAACTTTTTACTTTTTTTACCACAGTTAAAAGTAAATAGGGTAATTAAGGGTAAAAATGATATTATTATTACCCTAACACATGTCCTAATTCTATTGGACATGTGTAATTCGAACAAAAACAACCTTAGGAATAAAATATGACCATTTAGGCCCACTTGGATTAGACTAGGACATTTATTATTAATTTATTAAAAGAAGGGTAAAAATAGTTAAAATCAAAGTTTAATAAGTAAATCATTTTTAATATGGGGTTATACCTAAGATAAATTAGACTATAAATATTAATTAGAAAGATAAAAAGATTTCCTACATAATGGTATTTTATTTTTAATTTTTATACATTAAATAATTTAATTTATTTATAACACAAAGATGATGCAGTAATTATCTTATTAATGAAATACTGACATAATTGATATTATAAATACCTAAATAAGTATAATTTGTGACTTTTTATGAATTAAACTAATTTTCTAGGTTAATATGACATGTTATTATTACTTTAATTAACTTTGGTCGAAGTAATAATTCTGTTATGAGTTTAAAAAAAATCAACTATTGAATAGTGTCAAAATTGACATAAAATAGTTTTTTAAAAAAATATTATATTATTAATTGTTATTTTATTCCTAAAAATCTAAGGTTCGGCAAAATGACTTAGATATGGTTATATATATTAATTAAACTCAACTTGGGGGTCGTTTGGATGTATATGGTAAGTTTATTAACTATATAATATAAAAATACAAAGTGACATGGTAAATGTCAATCTAATTAACTAAGAGTTAAAACTAAAAGAAAAGGTTAATATAATGACCTAAACTTGTCTAAATTCTATTGGATGAGAGGATTTAGACCCATCCACCCACCCCCTTATCTTCGGAATAACTCAATTTGGAGCTATTTAAAACCGAACGTGACTTTATAATAAAATAATAGTTTTAGTTATTCCAAAGGTACCCCTCTCCTCCCTTATTAAAGGGCACCTCCTCCCTCTCTTCCTCACACCACTTTGAGCTTTAAAGCTCGTCCAACCCCTGCCAATTTCTCCTCTCCACTTCCCTAGAAACATCCTAGAGGTTTTGGTCTTCCTCAAAGACCAATATTAGTGCCCTAAAAGGAGATCTCAAAGAGGCACTTCAAAGAAGAGGTAATGTCTGTTACCGATTCTTTCATCTCTATTTCTTCTTCCACTTCTTCTTCTAAGGTTGTTTCATTATGAAGTAATAACATCAGTATCAATCATATACTGATATGTTATTATATGTATGAAACAACCCTATTTCACCATCTATCCATCTTATGGAAAACGAATTCACCGCGCGTGCGTACGTACGTAATACTGTATCTACGCCGTGGTGTAATCTATTTTCCACCACCACCTTACTTGGATGGGTATAATGGTGTACATAATAACTATATATGATTATTTTAAAGTGATATTGATTCTGAAATAGTATACATACACCCCAATACAATTCCACGATCATGAGGACGATATCATCGCTCGTGCGTACGTACGGACTACCGTCTCCACGACACGATGAGATTCATTCTCCACTTTAACCATTCATTAATGATTATAAAGTACATATAGTAAGTAATAATGAAATATATGACATAATAATGATACTGTATTTATGTGTATATATATGTATGTCATATACTTAATTCCATTCAACTCAATAAGGAAATGAAAACAGCGTTCATGCGTACGTACGGCCTACCGTCTCCATGAATGATGTATTTCTTTCCATTTACTGATTTATTATATATATGTATATTATGAATATATATTATATATGAATCATGTTTTATATTCTGGAATTAAGTAATCATGATCTAAGTAATCATATGAATAATTACAAGTCAATACACGGATGACAAATGAAACAATTTTACCCAAAACGCTCTTTAACATGGAATTTACAAATGAACGGGTAATATAAAGTCATAAGTGAACCATATATGATATCATAACAATGAGTATGATTCTGTAATAAGTCAATAACATTATTTAAATCATTATACAGGAGGTTCGGACACGTACAATGCATATTGGACAAAAGTTAAGGGAAATATCACAATCTAATTTTTATCCGAGATTGGTTATACTTTGAAATTTACTGGGGTGTATTTTATCATCCTCATCCATGTTTCCCCAATATGTAATATTATTTACATCCACCTACAATTTTTTAAATCCAATTTTACCCTTCGGTGAGTTTTTAGTAAAGGATATGAAAGGAATCTTTTGTCATTTTTCGTACAAGGTACTTTTTGACTTTTCCGACAGAAGTACGAAGAAAGTTTTTTTAACATATACGGCATGAATGGATTTTCAAAACAGTATTTCCAAGAATCTTCCTTTACAAGTTTTCAAGTTTATTTTTAATCAACTTATTTTACTTTAGAATTGTATGACATGTTAAGAAAGGAAATGTTTTTTTGAAGTAGAAAGGATATTTTCCTCAAGAATGGATTTCAAGTGTTTTATCAAAATTATTTTCCATCTAAGATAATATAGGGTTCTGATTTTATCCCTATCATTATATTGATTTGATTATGTTGTGATGGAATTATTTTTATGAAATCATTTATCATATATGAATTGTTTTGTGATGTCACGATGTTTAAGATTTCCATTTTTATTACATGGGTTATGCAATGATGTATGATTTATGATTTTTGTGGCACACATAAGAATGGTTTCATTATGAGATGGGTGGGACCTATATCTCCCTCCAATGCATTGTGTAAAGATTTTATATCTCATGAGATAGACATGGCTAGAACAGTAGGTTATACCGGTTCAGTAAAACAGGACTGAAACGAGGGTGACTCGGTTTAGAAATGGACTTTGTCCATTAAGATAGTCTTGGAAATGAGTCTTGACTAATAAGATATGATTCTCTTTGAATATGTGTGTAAGCCACAAAGTTTCATGTTTTAGGTTATGATTATTGGGATTTCATTTCACTTCTATGATTTATCCCATGTTATGAAATTATGCTCTCTTTTGCAGGTTAAGATTTCCAAAAATGTTATGTTCTTATGAAAATGATGTGATTTATATTTCTTTTGATTACCCTTACTGAGCATTTGAGCTCACCCTTTTATGTTTTCTTTTCCCCAGGATATAAAGAAAGGTGTTAGGTTAAAAAAGGAATATCTTTATGGGAGATGTTGAAGATCTTTCACCACGATTAGAAGATTATATTCCGAGTTTCCAAAGACACTAAACTATTACGATCCTTGTGTGTGTGTTTCTGTTATGTACTAAGTATTCCGCAAAATTAATATTATTTCCATGTACGTCAAGTTTCGGGTATCTACAATATGGGTTCCTTATGACTTATCTATTCATTCATGTTTTAAAAATCACAAACACTCTAAAATCTCAAATACCTTATCTTAAGTAAAATTTCTTTTCTCCTTTGTTTTCCTTATATAAGGAAACTTTTCCTTCCCCAAGGAAAATTTATCCTAAACATATTTTCATTGTTCTTATTTCAATTATTCTATGTCTAACTCATTTTATTTCTATGTGTAAAAACCTGTTTCATATTCCAAAACCTCGGAATCCTAAAATACATAGATATGAAGCATTATGTTTTAGGATCCGAATTCTATGGATTATGATTAAAAAATTTTGAGAAGATCGACTCTGAATTATGAATACAAACATTGACAAATATCGATTCTAAATTCAGGTTAAGAACATTTGTGAATTTAGACTCCGAATTCTGATTACGAATATTTATAAAGGTTGAATCCGAATTCAGGTTATGAACTATTATAATGTTCGACTCTGAATTCTGATTACGAACTTCTATAAAGGCTGACTCCAAATTCAGGTTATGAATTCTTCTGAGTTCTGACTCTGAAATCTTATAAAATCAGACTCTAAATTCATGATACAAATTCTTATGAACTCACACTCCGAATTCAGAATAAGAATTCTTATGAATTGAGACTCCGAATTTAGCTTATGAATTTTTATGAGTTCAAACTCTGAAGTCTATTTATTTCTAACTCTGAATTCCCTTTATAAATAGAATTTGAATGTTCATGTATTATAGACTCTGAATATCTTTTTACTTAGACTCTAAACATTTTCCTTAAACTTTGAAAAATAGACTTTTTTCATGTAACCATATTTTCCTCATCATTATTATAGTTATGAAACAATGTCATACATTCTGTTTCTAACCAACCATTGTTTGAGTGACACGTGTATTAGTGCCTCAGAGAATCAAGTAAAAATATGACAGTTGGAGGAGGGAGCCGACCGTTAAAGACATGCCTATAAATAGAAGCTCATTTTAATGAGCTCATAATGAATGATTATGTTCTACGACTCGAGAGATTTCATGATGTCGAAGTGATTTCTAGAGATAGACTATCATGCCTAGTGTGTACTGAACTTCCTGTTCATTTTGCTCTGTGGAACTCCAAATGCTGCTGAGTACATTCGAGCGCTTATGGGGATAGGAAGACAGAGGTGCCGAGTACCTTAAATATCGAGGACTTCCTTGCTGAGGAAGACAGAGGATCCAACTACCTTCAAGATGAGGGCTTGCGGGAATAGCAAGACAGACACCGATATTCATATCGGGGGCATTCTCTAGTATGGGTAAGACATACATTATTGAAAGTATATATCAAGGGACCTTTTATCCAATGTTGTTGGATACCCTTCTCTTTGGGTTAAAATATATATTACTTGTTACTCGTTTTTTTTCATTTTTTTTCACTTAAATTTGATTGTTAAAGAAAGTATAACTGTCTTATATTTTCTTGTACTTTTGCACACTCTGATTTTCAAGATTCTATATGCTTTAAGGTATAATCTTTTACTTTTAAACTTTTGTTAAGTTTGATTTCCAGATCCATATTTCCTGAACCTATAATGTTTGTAGAACTTATAGGTCCTGTGAATTTACCTTATTTAACTTTTGTTAAACATAGTTTTATGTAAACAAATTTAAAGGTTCCAAAGTAATTTTTTGTGTTTAAAATTCACCCCTCTTGTATATTGATCATCTACTTCATTATTTTGATCCAAAAATTGGTATCAAAGGAGGTATCTAAAATACTTATATTCACATATAAGTTTTCCTTGATCAAGTTTTCATTGTTCTATATTTTTCCTTGCTTATAAATTGTTTCCTTGATTCCGAACATTTTCTATTAACAAGTTTGTGTGGGAAAATATTTTTCCTTAAGATAGAAGGAATGAATTTAAGATCTAACAAAAACATAAATCCTACAAGATGACCTATTTTTCGTGGGGATGATTACGAATATTGGAGAGATCGTATGAATACTTTTGTCATTAATACTGGAGTAGATAATTTTGTTATCATTACTGGAGGTTATCAAATCCCTGATAATGAAGTTAGTAATTTTACAAATCAAGAACATCATGAATATCAACTGAACAATAATGTACTCAATACATTTTTTTGTTCTATGATTAGAAATATATATAGCCAAATTTCACCTTGTGAAGCAGAAAATTTCATTTGGAAGAAACATGAAGTTAATCACTGTGGAACTTCAAAATTTATTGAAGCTAGAAGAGCCATGATTAGAGAAAAGTATAATGGTTTTTTATTTCCTTATGGAGATCCCATATGTAAGGTGCAATAAACATTCTTGACTATTGTGAATAGTTTACATTCAATGTGTGAGAAAGTGTTATATGATGAAGCTCTTATGGAAATGATTATAGACATTATGCACAATGAGTGTGAATCCAATAGAATAACTATAGATGAGAATAGGAAGGTCACTCATATTTCTCTTAACGAACTATTCAGAACTCTTCTTCAACATGAATCCAGAATGAAGAGATATGCTGATAATATTAAGAAGAATAATGGAAGTGGAAGTGTTTTTTACAACAACTTCAAACCATATTAAAGCTATAACTCCTGATAGAGTAACCATTTCCAAGTCTAAGAATAATGTTATTCAATCGAAATCTTGTGGATGTGAATCTTCCGAAAATGAATTCGCCAACCTTTCTCATAGTATGAACAATATTTTTGGATAGAAGAACTTTAAATATTGATAAAACAAAAAAGAAAGGAAAGACATGAAAGACTCTGAAGTCACATGTTAGGAATGTAAGAGATCATGTCATATAAGACCTGATTGTCCTATTTTTAATAGAAAGGATTGAAAGGAAAATCATCCTGAAAGGAATAGAAAGAAGTACTACAAGGATAAATCTAAAAAAAATTTGAGTGCTAATGACAACTGGAGTGGCAGTGTTGGTAACTCCTCTAATGAATCGTTAGAATATGAATCTTTTGGACAGAATAATCTTTGTATAATAGCCAGACTACCTATTGAAAAAAATTGTCTCATGTATAAGGTACACAATGATGAATCTATATCCAATTTTTTTGAATGATAATTATAATGATAGATATTATAACTCTTCAGATGAAGAATCTTATTCTGGTGAAGGTAATAATTTGCCTACTTATGAAGAAATTTCTAGGATTGCTAAAATTCTTGAGATTGAGAATTCATAAGACACGAAAAAGAAAGATAAAGAAAACTATAGGAATAATATTCTTACTAAAGAAGTATCAGATCATTCTAAAGTTCGTGATAAGAAAATTCATGATTATGAATGTATTTCAAAAAATCATGAGGAAATAAATTATAAGAAGGATAAACTTTATAAGAATAAAGAATAAGTAATTTCTAAGAAAATGGTTTCAGAGGCTAGATCTAGTTCCTAATCTATTGATTTTGAAGATAAAAACTCAGTTATCAAACTCATGTCTGAAATTATATCTTTGAGGAACTGTTTTTAAAACATTATCTTAGGTTATAAATTTTTTGATAATATTTATTCTCAAATATGACCCATAAGATATAGTTCTGGGTTTGGTTATACCCATGCTAAAAATATTTTTAGTAACAACTACTTTGTTCCTCAAAGTGCTCCATTATTCCCCAAATGTCAGTGTGGTGGCCATAGAGAAAAAAGTTATTCCTTAAATAAACCCAGAATTTAGGTATTCATAATGCTTATTTTTCTAAGAAATATTGGATTCCTAATATTTTTCATTCTAAAATATTTGGATCCATGAATGTTTGGATTCCGAAAGTATAACACTCTCATTTTCAAGAAAATAGAGAAAGTGCCAAAAACAATACATGGTACATGGATAGAGGGTTTTCCCGACATATGATTGGTAAAAAAATCTTCTTTAAAAAGATTATCAACATGAAAGTAGGAAAAGTAACTTTCGAAGATAATTCCCTGGGAGAAATTATTGATATAGGTAATATTGTTCTTCTTGGAAAACCCTTGATTTCAAATGTTTTATTTGTTAAGGTTCTTAATCACATCCTCATTAGCATAAGTCAATTATGTGATGAAGGTTAATTTGTGAATTCTAGGAATGATAAGTGCTTAGTACACAATTCTAAGGAAGATTTTATTCTTTCTTCCCGTAGGAAAGATAATGTATACACATTAAAATTAGAAGACCTTAGGAGCCAAGATCTACCTTTCCTTAATGCAATGGATGATCATTCGTTGTTATGGAATAGCCGGTTAGGACACTGTAACCTTAGGAACCTATGTTAGATTTCTATGAAAAAACATGTTAAGGATCTACTAGAGCATATATTTGATTCTTCAAAAGATTTTGATCCTTGTCAACATGGAAAGAAACATAAATCATGTTTTAAATCAATCGGTGATGTCTCAACAACTTATGCATTATAGTTGGTGCATATGAATCTTTTTGGCCCAACAAAAACTGTAATTATTGGTGGAAAATATTATGTATTTGTCTTAGTTTATTATTACACTTGATGTATGTGGGTCTATCTTATAGAAAATAAATATGAATAATTATCTTATTTCAAAAGTTTTAGAGCCTAAGATAAAAATGAGAAAAATCTTCCATTGATAAATATTCATAGTGATCATGTTGGAGGATATCAAAATTATGATTTTGAATATTTTTGTAGTAGAAAAGGCATTACTAAAAATTTATCAGTACCAAGAACTCCTCAATAAAATGGTGTTGGTGAATGAAAAAATATAATTCTTCTAGAGGTAATAATAACCATTTTGAGTGAATATTCCATTTCAGTGTTTTTTGGCTGAAGCTGTAAGTACTGCATGCTATACTATAAATCAAGATTTGGTTAGAACTTTTCATAATAAAACTCTTTATTATTTATGTAATGGTAGAAAACCTAGAATTTAATACTTCAATGTTTTTGGTTGCAAAGTTTTCATTCTGAATACTGAAGATAATTTTCATTAATTTGCCCCAAAATCTGTTGAAGGAATATTCTTTGGCTACTCCACAAATTCTAAGGTATATAGAGTTTAAAAAGAATAATTGTACTATTGAAGTGACAGTACAGGTAAAATTTGATGAAACTATTCCTTTTGTTTTTCAACAACCCCAACTTACATCTTCATATGTGATTTCAAAAACTGATTTTTATCTTTTGATGGAAGATCCTTCTGATAAGGAAAATGTTCAAGAACATTTTTCTGAGACATTTATCCAAGAAGGCTTCCTACAATATGTTGATGAACAGGTTTTACAAAACCCAAATCAGTTTTTTCGTAAGAATAAACCAAGTTATTATATCATTGGTGATGTAAATCAACCTGTAAGGACTAGAAGTTCCTTAAGAAATGATGTAAAACATCTTGCATTTCATTCCCAATTAGAACCAAAAAGCACTGATGAAGCTTTAGGTGATGATGATTGGATAAAATACATGAAAGATGAACTAATTTATTTAGAAAAGAATAATGTCTGGATGTTGGATGAAAGAACTAAGGAAATTTCTATTATTGGAGTAAAATGGGTCTTAAAAAATAAGTGTGATGAAAATGGACTCATTGTTAGAAATAAAAGCCAGATTAGTCTCTAAAGGCTATAATCAACAAGAAGGAATAGACAATGAAGAAACCTATGCCCCTTTAGCAATAATTGAATCTATTCATATTTTACTTGCCTTTGTAGCATTCATCAATTTCAATCTTTTTCAAATAAATGTGAAATGTGATTTCCTTAATGGTTATGTAGAAGAGGAAGTTTTTGTTGAACAACCTCATACTTTTGAAGATACAGACCATCCTGATCATGTTTTTAAACATTCCAAAGATTTTTATGGACATAAGCAATATCCAAGAGCCTAGTATGATAGACATACACGATTTTTTATTCAAAATAATTATGTTAAGGGAAATTCAGATCGTACCCTTTTTATGAAGAAATATTTAAAAAATGTTTTTATTGTTCAAATTTATGTTGATGAAATTATATTTGGATCAACTCAGTAATCTTAAACTCATTCCATTGTAGATCTAATGAAATCTGAGTTTGAAATGAGTATGATGGGTGATTTAACATTCTTTCTTGGATTTCAGATTTCTCAAAAACCATAAGGAACCTATATATCCCAAACTATGTATATTAAATATCTTCTGAAAAAGTACGGATCGGACAACACTAAAAGTGTTATTACTCCCATAGGTATCTCAAATTGACATGATCTTGATGAAGTTGGGAAACCAGTAGATCAAACATATTTTAGAGGTATGATTATAAGTTTACTATACATGATAGCTAGTCTTCCAGACATAGTTTTTTCAGTATGCATATGTGCCAGATATCAATCCAATCCTAAGGAATCTCATTTAAAGGCAGTGAAATGAATTTTTCGGTACTTAAAGGGAACCATGGATTAATGACCCTTTAATTCTTCTAAAAATTATTTTGTTTTGAAAATTTTTTATGATGTTGACATTGGCGGATATAGAATGGATAGAAAACGTACATCCAGATCTTTTCATTTATTAGGAGATTAATTAGTATCTTAGTCATGAAAAAACAACACTCAGTAGCACTTTCCACTACTGATGTTGAATATGTAGCAGCTGGAAGTTGTTGTGCCCAAGTGCTATGGATACAACACACACTGAAAGAATATGGTATGTATTTGTCCAAAACACAAATGTTTTGTGATAATTCTAGTGCCCTTTAGCTTAGTAAAAACCATGAACATCACTCTCATGCAATAAACATAGATATTAGGCATCACTTTATTAGGAATCACACACAAAAAGGAGATATCATTCTTCAATTTATCAGAACCCAATATCATCATGCTGATATTTTTAAAAAATATTTACCATCTGATAGATTTGAATACATTAAACAGAAATTAGGAATGATAACCATAAGGTAATCTTCCTTAATAATTTCCTGTTGAAACTTATCTCCTAACAGTAAGAAACACTTTTTTATAGGGGGAGTACATTTTTTTATTATATTAATGACTATTTTCGTAGTTAGAATTAAGTTTCTTAGTAATGATAATTATATTTTTCAAAATTTCCGTAATGAAATTTTTGTAGCCTTAATTTTTTCGTAATGAAAATTTTAGTTTTCAAAATTTATTCTAATGAAATTTTTTGCTGCTTAAAATTTTTCATAATGATAATCATATTTTTCAAAATCCCCGTAATGAAAATTTCTGTAGCTTAAAAATTTCGTAATGAAAATTTCGTAATGAAGATTTTAGTTCTTAAAATGTTCGTAATTAAATTTTTTTAATGATGATTTTAGTTTTTTAAATTTTCATAATGATTTTTTTGAAATGATTTTTTTTAAAAAAATTCGTAATGAAGTTTTTCATAATGAAAATTTGTTCTTAATTTTTTCCATGTCTAAAAATCTCCATGAAAATTTTCCCCCATTATGAATAATTTTCCTAGAAATCTGAGGGGTTTTTTTCCTTTCCATAATTCTCGTAACCAATTTTAACTGTTGGTATTTACTTTTTCTTTTATAATCATCAGATTATCTTTTTCTTAAATTCGAATGTTTCTCAGACATCAAAAGATCATATCCTGCCAAATATTACTTGCGGCTATCTTTTCAACAGTCATATCTAATCAGAAGATTTCTCAACCATTGGATTATCTTTGGATGTTGAACCGTCATTTCAAACGGCTATATAAAGGAACCCCGATGGAAATCCCACATCAGAATTCAAGCCTTTGTGTGCCAAAGTTATGCCCCTCTACAAAAGATCGTTCTGAATGTTTCAAAGTTTTCTCAATTCCGAATATCTGTAGAAGAATCCTCTCAGAAATCTATTTCTACTACCAAGACTATATCGGAGTGACAAGTATATAGTGGGAGGCCAGTGCATCCAATCATCTTCAACAATTCTGATTCTATATTCTCGAAGAACATAATATTGATTGGATTGGAGTGTTTTTGTATTTCCATACCAGGAGATCAGGATGTTGTTTATCCGGACTTTCCTGTTGAGTTTTATGACTCAGTATGTTTCTTCAAGGAGGAAGGTAGAGAGATGTTTTTGTTCAAAATCTATGGAATGACCTATGCACTTTCATACACCAAGGAGACTATCTGGGTTGGTTTGTCATATGAAGGGGAAGTTGAGTTCTGTTCCCACAAGCTGCCAGATGATATAGGAAGATTCAATAAGCTAAACGCTATTGAGGGTATTGTAATTTCATATGTCAAGACTCCAAAGATTTCTCACTGCTCTAAAAATAATCAGATCCTTGAATTATGGGTTCAAGGATTTATTATTCTGAGAAAGGGTGACAATGATACGTTGAAGAAAAGTGATATGTACATATTGGATTTTTTTGGTGAATCTAAGGAAGATCAACATGATGAAGAATATTCTAATTATGATTATGAATATTAATAATGTAAGATTGAAGGATCAGATAATCATCTATCCAGCAATCCTCTCCAAGCTAATTGTTCGGTGCCTAGAGTCGTTCAAAATTCCTTGCAGTTTGATGCCAAGGAATTGCAGAGTCATGCTAGTCAGTGATGATACATTGAAGAGAATTAATGTTTCTATCTCAACAGACTTCGGGGAATTTTATAATCTACCTAAAGGAGAAGAAGAAGTCATTCTGAAAACACAATTATTAGATTAAACATCCAAGAAGGCTGGTAGGAAGAGGATATTGAAGGAAGTTGAAGAAGAAGAAAAAAACCCAAAAGATAAGGAAGTCCAATCCGCACCTCCAAAGTCCAAGAAGAAAAAATCAAATCCTGATGAGGTTGTAGCCAAATGGATGGAAGACAAAGACAAAAATAAAGAAGGGGAGCCATCTTTTGGTTTGGATCCTGCCAAAGAATAATATTTGAAGGAGAAGACTACTGAGTGTATCGAGAGGCAAGAGAAGGAAAAGAAGCAGAAGAAAAAGATGACTGAGGTTGAGATTGTTCAATCTCTATTGAAGGTTGCTGAGATAGAATTCGAGAATATTTTGGAACCAAAATCTTTTATGCTAGATCCCTTACCCGAAACACTGGGAAAGAAATTCATGACTCTAGAAAAAGAAGAAGAAAAGATGTTTGAAGAAAAAGTTGTAGAAGAAGAAGAATTTGATAAAAAATAAGAAAAAGAAGAAGGTGTTGGTGACACTGCATATTTGATTAAGAATGTTGACGATTTACATGACAAGGAAACGCCATCCGAGACGTTCCCAATCGGAACATCAAAAGCTGAAACTTCAAAACGTGCTACACCAAGGAATGATAAGATGGATGAAGAAGGAAATAACTTTTCTAAAGAGGAAAGTGAAAATCATGAATTTATTCAAATTGAGGATGCTAAGGCACATGATGAGAATGAAAAGCTTGATGTAGGTAAGATTGTTCAGTTTTCTAACAGTGAACATGAATCTCCTATTGAGGATATTGTTATGAGAACTAATAAGGGTAAACAGGTGATAGTTGATACACCTACCAAAGTTGTTGTAATGAAGAAGGAAGCTAGTGGATCATCAAAAAAGAAGGTTGTTGAGTTATTGAATGAATCCTCACCAAGAAAAGTTTCATATTTGTAATTTTACTATATTGGACATGATTTCATAGTGAAATCCTTGAAGAATCTTGTTGGCACCATTCCACTTTTCCCAAGAATAGATTCCAAATTCATGATTCTTCAACACACCCTAAACCAAATGTCAGATTCAATATCCTTGGTAATGGAAACGTGTGTTCAGTTGGAATCTGATTTCAATTCATTTCATATCAAATAAGAATCTCACAAGAGGTATTTAAAACAAATTACAACCTAGTCAAAGAAAATAGTTGTAGATTTGTGCATTCGTGATTAATTTCAAGATAATGTTAAGGATACTTTTGAAATCAAAGATAGAAAGATTAAAGAACTATCCAATAGATTTGAGGAGATGTTATCTCTTGAGAAAAATACCCGGATGAAAGAGGTGAACGATTTGAATAGGAATTTATATTCTATTTCTCAAAACTGGAAGATGGAAAGGGATCATTGGATTAAGATCGAAGAGAAGATAGTTAAGCAAGATGAAATGTTGAAGGCTCAGACAGAGGTTCTGAAGTCTCTAGAAGAAAAAATCAAAGCCTTAGAAAAGAAAGCAGAGGATCAGGATCTCATTATCAAGCGAGCAGAGGATGATCACAAGGAGCTCAAAAATCTCAAAACCATAGTGATGATGCTCATGCTGAAGGAGAAGGGAGGATGATTATATCAATCCAATATTTTTTTCTATATTCATTATTGTATAAATTTCATTCAATATTAATGAAAATCTTTGTTTGTTCGTATTTTTTGTTGTTTAGTACTAATATTTCAGGTACCATAATTTCCATTTCCATTCCCTATATTTCTTTTTCAAAATCATAAAGGGGGATAAGGAATATAATAAAAAATAATACCATGTGTAGAAGAAATTTCCTTAAGTTAGGGGGAGTTTATCTAAGGAGGAATTTTCATCATAGAGATTTCTATTTTCAAGATAATGACAAATCTCATTACGGAAATCAAAATACGATTCCTAGTGGTTCCAATGGCTAATGGGCAGTTAGTCGTATTCACACTGATCCATATGTAAAGGGATATAAGCATATATTTTTATGTTCATAAAATTTCTATGTCCTTTTATTCTTTTTTGTAAGGATGTTTGTGCTTTCTAAAAAGTGGGATATTGTTGAGTCAATAAATTTTCCTTATGACTTTTCCATTCCTTCATGTTTTAAAAATCACAAACACTCTAAAATAAAAAATACCTTATCTTAAGGAAAATTTCAATTCTCCTTTGTTTTCCATTTCTAAGGAAAATTTTCCTTCCCAAATGAAAATTTATCCTTATCATATTTTCATTGTTCTTATTTCAATTATTCTATGTCTAACTCATTTAATTGCTAACTGTAATAATCAGTTTCATATTCCAAAACCTCGGAATCCTATAATACATATATATGAATAATTCTATTTTAGGATCTGAATTCCTTGGATTCTAATTATGAACTTTTGTGAAGTTTGAATCTGAATTCTGAATACAATATTTTATAAAGCTCGACCCAGAATTCAGGTTATGAACTTTTGTGATGTTCGACTCTAAATTATGATTACGAACTCTTATAAAGGTTGACTCCAAATTCAGGTTATGAACTATTATAAAGTTCAACTCTGAATTCTAATTATGAACTTCTATAATGGTCGACTCCAAATTCAGGTTATGAAATCTTCTGAGTTCTGACTCCGAACACTTAAGAACTCAGACTCTGAATTCAGGATATGAATTCTTATAAACTCTATCTCTGAATTCAGAATAAGAATTCTTATGAATTGAGAATCCAAATTTATGTTACGAATTATTATGAGTTCAGACTACGAATTCTATAGATTTATAACTCCAAATTCCCTTTATAAACAGAATCTGAATGTTCATGTATTATGGACTCGAAATATCTTTTTTCTTAGACTCCAAAATTTTTCCTTAGACTCCAAAAAATAGATATTGTTCATGTTACCATATTGTTCTCATCCTTACTATAGTTATGAAATGACTTCATACATTCTGTTTCTAACCAATCGTTCATTGAGTGACTTGTGGACATGTCCCTCTGAGATTAAAGAACTAATATGACCATTGGAGGAGGGAGCTGACCGTTAAAGATGTGACTATTAATAAAATCCCTTGTGAATGATATCATAATGACTGATGACTATTCTATGATTCTATAGATTGCATGTTGTCAAAGTGATTTCTAGAGAGAGACTCTCATGCCTAGTGCATACTGAACTTCTTCTTCAGATTTTTTCGTGCGACTCCAAATGTTGCTGAGTACATTCAAGTGCATTTGGGGATAGGAAGGGAGAGGTGCTGACTACCTTAAAGATAGAGGACTTATTTAATGAGGATGAAAGAGGTTCCAACTACCTTCATGTTGAGGTCTTGCGTGGATAGAAAGATAGACACCAATATTCGTATTGGGGGCTTACCCTGGTGTTGGTAAGATAGACATTCTTGAAAGTATAAATCCAGGGACCTTTATCCAAGGATGTTGGATACCCTTTTCTATGGGTTATAAGATTTCATTCTTGTTACTCGTTTTGTTTCAATTTTGATTTGCCGCTGAATTTTGATTTTTAAGGAAAGTATAACTATCTTATAATTCCTTGTACTTTTGTACACCGTAATTTTCAAGATTCTATACACTTTAAAGTAGAAAATTTTACTTGTAATCTTTTTTTATGTTCGATTTCTGGATATATATTTCTAGAGCCTAGCAAGTTTGTCGAACTTAGAGGTCCTGTGAATTTACCTTGTTTAACTTTTGTTAAAAATAGTTTCTGTAACCAATATTAAAGGTTCCAAAAGAATTTTTAAAGTATACAATTCACCCCACCTCTTATATATTGAGAATCTAAATCGTTTTTTTGATCCTATGGGGGGGTTATGATTTTCTAGGGATTATATTCATTTTCATGTTATAGGGGGGTTTTAAAGTGTTGATGGGATTTTAGCATCCTTGAGGGGCCTTATATGGGTTTTAGGGTCTTTTATATGTTTTAAGGTTTTTGGGTTTTTAGGGTCATTTAGGGGTTTCAGGGGGGAGTAGGGTTTTTTGTGGGACTATGTGTATTCAGGATATTAAGGTTTTTATTTTAATGCTTTCTGTGAGTTTAACGGTTATATGGGTTTTTACGGTTTTATGGGTTTTAGTGTTTTCAGGACTTTTTTGTTTTAGAGGGGTTAATATTTTTCATTGTTATTGAAATATTTCATTGGGTTATATAGTTTTTATTTATTCAAATGATCTTTTAGGACTATAGGGATTTTTAGTGTTTTTTGGTTTTATGGATTTTTACACTTTTCATATGTTTTAGTGTTTTATTTTTTAATGCTTTTATTTTTTTTGGTTGTTAAGGATTTTATGAGTTTTTAGGGTATTTAGGGAATTTAGTGGTTTTAGGGTGTTTTAAGATTTTTGGATCTGTAATTTTTTTAGTATTATTTAGGTATTTCAGAATATTTAAGGGTTATTAAGGTTTTTAGTGGTTGTTAGGGTCTTTTTAGGGGTATTAGGGTTTTTATGGGATTTGGGGATTTTAGGGGATTTTAGGGTCATAAGAGTTTTTAAAGGGGTTTATATATTTTTTTTGTTTCTTAGAGGTTTTTTATGGTTTTTAAGATTTTTATGTTTTTAGGTGTTTCGGGGTTAAAGAGACTTTTAGGTTTTTTATTTAATTTTTACATTTTAAACGGTTTTTATGGTTTTTATGTTTTTAGGGGTTTTAGTGTATAATTAGAGTTTTCTTTTGTTTTTAGATTTTAATAATATTTTGTAGAATGATTATGATTTTATGGATCTATGGGGAAATTTAAGAGCGAGGGGTCTTATGGTTATTAGTGTTTTATGGATTCATAGTGTTTTTAGGGTTTTTTTGGATTTTATTTTGGGGTATTATTGTTTTATTTACTTTAATGGGTATTATTATTTTTGGAGGGTATCAGGGGTAATTTTGTTTTTAAATGATTTCATGGTTTATTGGTTTTTAAACGGATTATAGTGTTTTTAGTTTTTTTAGGGTTTTTAGGTTTTTTGTGGTTTTCTATTTTTTAGGGTTATATGGCGTTTTAGGGTTGTGTAATGGTGTTATTTTTATATATGGATTTTATGGTATTTTATGTTTTAAGGGTATTTAGATTTTTTATGGCATTTTATGTTTTTTGTGGCTTTTTAGGTATTTTAGGGGCTTAATTTTTTGGGTTTTTATGGGTCAATGGGTTCTTATTGATTTTTCATGTTTAATAGGTTTTCAGGATTTACGGGTTTTATGGTATTTTAATAGTTTATAGGTTTTTGTGGTATTTAGGATCAGTTACGATTTTAAGGTACTTTAGTGTCATTTTGGGATTATTTTATGTTCGTAGGGGTTTTGTGGGTATTTTAGTGCTTTTATAGTTTTTTAATGTTTTTAGGTGTTTTTCGAGATTTTAGTGTTCTAATGGTTTTAGGTTTGTAATAATTTTTTGCGGGTTTTTATTGTTTTTAGGGTTTTTGATTTTTTAAGGGATTTTTTGTTTTTAGCATTTTCTTAGATTGGTTTTAGGTATCTAATTGTTCATTTGGGTTTTTGGGTTATCTTAGTTTTTTTTTGTGTTTTTAAGAGTTTTTAGGTTTTTTTGGGGGTTTTTACAGTTTTTATTGGATTTAGTGTTTTTAGTTTTTTTTGTTGATTTTATATGATTTTAGAGTTTTTTAGTGTTTTATGGGTTTTAGGTTCATTATGGTTTTTGTAGGGGTTTTAGTGTGTTTTGGGGTTTTTATGTTTTATGGTATTTTATTCTTTTAAGGGTTTTTATGATTTTTCATGTTTTAATGGTATTTTAGGATTTCAAGTGGGATGATGGTCCTTTAATAGTCTTCCATGAGATTGTTTTGGAATTTAATGACTTTTTTACCTTTTTTGGGATTTTTAGGGTTTTTAGGGTTTTTTGAGAAGTTATAGGGTCATTATATTATTTATGGTCTTTTAATTTTATTTACTATTTTTATGGGGTTTTATTGTTTTTATGGTATTTTAGGGTTTGTGGTGTTTTTAGTGATTTTAGGGGTTTTTTGGATTCTGGGGTTTCAAGGTTGTTTTCTATTATTATATTTTATGGGTTTTGGATTTTTGGGTTTTATGGGGGTTTAGGGTTTATTTTCAATTTTATGGGGTTTTGGGGGTTTTTTCCTTTTTCTAATTTTAAGGTCATTTTAGGGATATTTATGTTTTTTGGGGTTTTAGGGGTTTTAGTGGTTTGTATAGGTTATTGGGTTCTTATGGTGTTTTAGGGTTTTTTGTTTTTTTTGGTTTTTAGGGGTTTTATGGTTTTCATTATTTTTTATATTTTTTATGGTTAATGGGGAATTTATGGTGTTTTAGGGGTTTTAGGGCATTTCAGGTTTTTATAGGGTAATTTGGCATTTTTTAGTGTTTTTAGGTCCATTTAGGGTGTTTTAGGCAGTAAGAACCCGATTTGTTTACTCAGGTATGGATCCCTTATATTTATGTTTATGTAATTACTTTGGACGTAATTTGGATGCCTAATGAGTTAGTGAATGTCTTGAGAGTATCCATTGCTTTTTTCGGAACATGAAACACCTCTTTATTGGAAAAACATGTCTGACGCATGGATAGAAAAAACCATACAGATTGTGGATTTTCGGATAGAGCCTTATCTCATGGCCTTGTGGCATAACCATGCCATAGATCCTTCATCCTAGGTACCCTTTCTTGGTTAATTATTGGTTTTTCAAACCTTTCAGACAAACTATGCATAAGATATTTTAAGGATAAATTGTTCTTTTTCACTTGATGATCTAATTATCCTCCATCCTTCCCAAAATTGAGATTATACAAGATTTTCCTCCAATTCTCTCATTTTTGATGTCTTTGAAGAACTAATGATGGAATCAATATATTTCATTCATCTGTGATCTAATTGATCTTTTGTTTGTCATGTCAGATGTGCAATGATAAGTACTAAATTCCATTTAAGCCTTTCCTCTTCTCTCTTGAACTTGACCTAGTTGTTTTGGTACGAGTGATTTTTTCATTTCCATAGATCTACTCTGATACATGCCAAATCAAGGGCCGATACCAGAGGAGGAGTTTCATACAAGCCTAAGGTGAGTGGTATATAACTCATCACCGACGTTCGTTGATTATGTAAATTGTCATGTAGGGCCTGCCTATTTAGTCGAGTGCTATTTACAGAGTTTATATTCTAGAATTATACTCACTAGAACCTTATGAATGTTAACGTCCCATATATGTGAAAAATTATTGATCGTTATGAACACAAATCCATCATTTCTATGTCTATGGTTGTGTCTTCATTGTTGTTTAATGTTTTGACACCTTTCTAACACTATTTGGGCATGCCTTATCTTGACCAGCCTAAGGTTATGCGTTTCTAAATTAAATGGATTATTTATCATGAAAATTGAACAACGGAAAATACCATATATTCTCACATCTTAATTCCCCTAAGGTAGGTGATTCAATTTGGAAATAAAATATGAAATGAGTATTGGGATGTATATTAAGTATATGAGTTGCCTTAAATGTAAATTCATAGTAGGTTGCATATCTGTAGAACCCCATAGCCCATTAATGCATGGTATATGAATGAACCTTGAATATGGAATATGCTTTAAACGCATTAAATGAATGGTTGCATTCTACTTGACATTTTCACACTAATGAAAGTAAAGGGTTGAAACAAATGACTTCATTAAAAGGTTGGATGATATTTTACATTATCAAATTAATGAAAGGAAGGGATTTAACCAAAATAAATGTTACGTGACATCAAAAATAAAAAATAATGGCTTAACTCAATATCACCTTATATTATAATTGAACAAATTCAATGAGAACTCATGAATCCAATTCTAATTCAAGGATATGACTTGCATAGGTTGAGAGAAACCAAGATCACGATCCTTGTTTATTCTTTGGATACCCGATATGACACTATAGGATCCTTCAATATCATTAAGTAATTCCTAGGATCCAATATTGACAAGTAGGTTATATGGCTAGAGTCCATATGTCTGTGTCTCTGTTTATCCCTATTTACATTGGATGTTCACCTTGGACATGGTCGTCACCCTATTATGGAATGACATGGAATAAACTCCACGTATTACTCTCTTATTCTTAGCTAGGAAATAGTTATTACAGAGTTCGATAACCTTAAGGTATAAGTTTCCTAGGATGTTATCATGGAGAATTATTAATAAATATCATTGCAGGATTTGTTTATAGGACATATAACATTTTCAAATACTAACACATGACTTATTTCTAAACTGGAAATAATAAAATAATAAATTGTTGACATGTTCAGACACCACCCAAGGGAAAAAACATGTATATGGGTATTTAGTTACATTTTACATATTTACATTATATACTTTTTCTTTCATGATATTACATTTCCATTACACATTCCATATGTAATAAAAATTGTGGGTGGTTGCTCTATGAAATTTATCTCACACCATCTATGAGTGTTGTTTGGTACCTGGCGTAGATTAATTGGATTCAGGTGTTGAAAACGGGATGCATAAGCCATCATACACTTGATTGATTGTGGTTTAGTATGGATATTGATAGCATATGACTATTCCAGATCTTAGGATGCATAAAATAGTATACTGATTCCTTTATTCTTATGTGGAACATGTAATGCCTACTGTCTTGTATCAATGTATTCTAGTTTTCTAGTGACATGACATATCATGAGTTTTTGAATGCGATTTTATATAGTATAGTTATTGTTGATGTTTTATCTATTTTCCATTTTTCATTCAGTTTACTTATATGTCTTCCACTATTTACCTATGTTTATATTCACCTGATGTGGTCCACATTGGTAATTAGGGTATTATATCCTCACAGTCACACCCTAGGCCCTCACTAGTAGTTTTATGATTGAAATAGGATACATAGATGCTCAATTACGGGGGGGGGGGGGGGGTGGTGAAATTATGTTTTAGGAAAATTATCTTTTACCCTTAGGAAATATATTTTAAAAAAAGTTAAATAAGATAGATTCATATACCCTCTTTAGTTTTTAACTAATAAACAAACTTTCCTAGGATCCGAATTTATGAATCCTGAAAACAAACATAAGAAAAGTTTACATAGGGTAATATTCTACATTAAAGTGTATAGAATTATATTTTTCGAAGTATGTATAAGTACATGAATGTATAGGAAAATTATAATTTCTTTATTTAAAAAAATACAGTGGAAATAAAACAAGAAACAACAGTCAAGTAAACAAGTAAAAAATATTTTTACCCAAAGAGTATGGTATCCAACAACATTGGATATAGGTCCTTTGATATATACTTTCAAGAAATTCTATCTTACCTACAACAGGGTAACTCCAATATAATAATATTAGAGTCTTTCTTGATATCCCCGCAAGCCCCTGAACATTGTGGTAGTTAGGACCTCTGTCTGCCTATTCCCAGAAGCCCTTGATTGTACTCAGTAACAATCAGAGTCGCACAAAACATGTGGAAAAATATGTTCATGTTTGAACAAGATGTTCTTAAAATGCACAAGTAATGAGATACATTATCTCCCCAAAAATCATTTCCAAACATGAAATATCTAGGATCATCAATTGATAATCAGATCATTGATAAGAGGGAATATTTATAGGAAAAACATCAATGGTTTTATCCATCCTCCAATGATCATATCGATCCTTGAATCTCGGTGGGACCTTTACATGTGTCACTAAACCAACAGTTACATAGAATTTTTTTTCTAATATAATTTTATGTACGAAAATCTTGACGAACATTATCATTCTTAAGAGTCAATAATATGTAAGGAAAATAATGTAGTGTAACAAAAAATGAATAATCAGAATGTAGAAAAAAATAGAATTTAAAGTGTAAATAAGTATACAATAGGATTCTAGAAAAAAATCGGATTTTGTTTGTAACACCCGAGAATTTTATGTTATATAAACCATCAAAGGAATCTTTTTCTACACAACACTTGCTTGGCTTGCTTTGCACGCAATCGCGACCTTCCTCGATAGCTTGCGTCGTACGCAATACCGAGTTTCACTAAACAACAATATGTTATTAAAACTAGCCGTTATGAATAGTAATAACCACTTTTTAAAATTCTGTAAATCTTATTTTTCAAAATGGACTTCATTTTTGGACTCAGAATATCGAAATTAGCCTAGGGTGAAATTTTGGTATTTTTCTGAAAACTTTCAATTTTTGATGAATAGTGAAACCACTAAGTGGTAGGTTAAAAACCGAATTTTGCATAAAACTTAATTTTACCGCTTCTGTGAATGGAATTTCAAAAATCCGAGAGACACGGTTAATATCAAGGACTAAAATGTGGTTCAATGAGATGAAAATATTTTTTTGGTGAATAGTAACTTTTTACTATTTTTACCGCGGTTAATAGTAAATAGGGTAACTAAGGGTAAATATGATATCAATATTACCCTAACACATGTCCTAATTCTATTGGACAAGTGTAATTCGACCAAAAACAAACTTAGGAATAAAATATGACCATTTAGGCCCACTTGGGTTAGATTAGGACATTTATTATTAATTTTTTTAAAGAAGGGTTAAAATAGTTAAAATCAAAGTTTAATAAGTAAATCATTTTTAATATGGGGTTATACATAAGATAAACTCGATTGTAAATATTCATTAGAAAGCTAAAAAGATTTACTACATGATGGTATTTTATTTGTAATTTTTAGACATCAAATAATTTAATTTATTTATGACACAATGATGATGCAGTAATTATCTTATTAATAAAATATTGACATAATTGATGTTATAAACACCCAAATAAATATAATTTGAGACTTTTTATGAATTCCACTAATTTTCTAGGTTACTATGATATATTAGTGTTGATTTAATCAACTTGTTTCGAACATATAATTCTGTTATGACTTTCACAAAAATCATATATCAAATAGTGTCAAAATTGACACAAAATAGTTTTTAAATCAAATATTATATTATTAATTGTTATTGTATTCCTAAAAATCTAAGGTTCGGCCAAATGACTTAGATAAGGATATATATTTTAATAATAAACAATTTGGGGTTCGTTTGGCATGTTATAGTAAGTGTATTAACCATATAGTGAAAGAAAACAAAAAGACATGGTAAAAGTTAAATTATTTAACTTAGAGTTAAATCTAATTGATAAGGTTAAAATAATACCCTAAACTTGTCTAAATCCTATTGGTTGATAGGATTTCGACCCTTCCCCACTTTAGCTTCGAAATAAGACCCTTTGGAACCATTATAAACCGATTTTGACTTTAATATAAAATAATATTTTGAGAAATTCCTAAGGTGCCCCTCTCCTCCCTTATAAAAGGGCACCTCCTCCCCCTCCTCCTCACACCAAATTGAGCACTCAAGCTCGGCCAACCCCTGCCATTTTCTCCTCTCCACTTCCCTAGAATAATCCTAGAGGTCCTGGTCTTCTCCAAAGACCAATCTTAGTTCCTTAAGTGGGGGATTCAAAGAGGCGTTCCAAAGAAGAGGTAATATCCATTACCGATCTTTTCAATTTCTTTCTTCTTCAACTTCTTCTTCTTTAGTTGTTTCATGATAAAGTAATAACATCAGTATTACTTACATACTGATATGTTATTATAAATATGAAACAACCATAATTCACCTTCTATCCATCCTACGGAAAAATGAAATCACCGCGCGTGCGTACGTACGGAATACCGTCTCCACGCCGTGGTGTAATCTATTTTCCACCATCACCTTACAAGGATGGGTATAATGGTGTAATGAGTAACTATATATGATTATTATGAAGTAATATTGATACTGAAATAATATATATATATATTCCAATACAATTCCACGATCATAGGAACGATATCATCACTCGTGCGTACGAACGGAACACCGTCTCCACGATGTGATGCGACTCGTTCTACATGATCTTCATTTCATAATGATTATATAAATGAATTGAATGAATGAATATGGTATATACTACACTAATACCATTCTGGAAATGAATTATCTATAACCTAAAGATAAGAATAAGAATTTATTCAACAAAACACGCATAAGAATAAAAAGTTATAAAGACCCGAGTAACAAGTAACAATGAAATATTACTAACAAGAAGCTAATAATATGACCATATATGATATCATATCAACATGTATGATTCTGGAATAAGTCAATAACATTATTTAAACCATTATACAGGAGCTTCGGACACGTACAAAGCAAATCGGACCTAAGGTAAGGGAAATATCACAATCTCATTTTTATCCGAGATTGTTTATTCGTAAGTATTTACTGGGGTGTATTTTATCATCCACATCCATGTTCCCTCAATATGTAATATTGTTTCCATCCACTTGCAATAGTTTAAATCCAATTTTACCCTTAGGTGAGTTTTTAGTAAAGAATATGAAAGGAATCTTTTGTCGTTTTTCCGTACGAGGTACTTTTTTGACTTTTCCGACAAAAGTACGAAGAATGTTTTTTTAACTTATACGGCACGAACGGATTTCTACTGTTTTATAAAGCCTTATTTTCATAAAGCTTCCTATAAAAGATTTCATGACTATTTTCAATAAAATCTCTTTCTTTTAAAATTGCATGATGTTTTGTGAAAAGAAATTGATTTTGATGAAGAAAGGATATTTTCCTCAAGAATTCAATTCAAGTGTTTTATCAAAATTATTTTCCATCTAAGATAATAAAGGATTCTGTTTCTATCCATATTTTTACATTGTTTTGACTATGTTGTGATGGAATTATGTTTATGAATTCCTTTATCTTATATGAATTGATTTATGATGTCATGATGTTTCAAGAATCCCATTTTTGTTACATGTGTTATGCGATGATGTATGTTTTATGATTATGTGGCACACATAAGAAAGGATTCATTATAAGATGGGTGGGACCTATATCTCCCTCCAATGCATTGGGTAAAGATTTTATATCTCATGAGATAGACATGGCTGGAACGGAAGGTTATTTCGGTTCAGTGATACAGGACTGAAACGAGGAGTGAACTCGGTTCAGAAAGGGACTTTGTCCACTAAGATAGTCTTGGCAATAAGTCATGACTAACAAGAAATGATTTTCCATGATTATGTGTGCATGCCACAAAGTTTCAAGTTTCATGTTATGATTATGGGGATCTCATTTTCACTTCTATGATTTATTAAGATTTTATGATCTCTTTTGCAGGTTATGATTTTTAAAAAAGATATGATATGATTTTTATTTCCTTTATTGCCCTTGCTGAGCATTTGAGCTCACCCTTTTATGTTTTATTTTCCCCAGGTCAGGAAGATGGATATTAAGTAGAATATGCTAAAAGGGACCCTAGATATGATGAAATAAATGGGAGGCACTGTAGAAGACTTATGAACCAGTTGTTTATGTTTCCCAGTTTCTAAAGACACTATACCTATACGGTCCTTTGTGGTTTTGTCATATGTTGTAATAAGTGTGCTTCAATTTTGAAGTATTAACAATGTATGTAAAGTATGGGTCGTTATAGTTGGTATCAAAGGAAAGGTATAGTCAACCTTTGGAAACAAGGATGTGAAAGCCTTAGTAAGAACCCTAAGGATAAGTCTAAGCATAGAACACAATCTTAGTGTTTTAGAAATGGCCTTGAATAACCTAGGATAAGACCATAAGCATGAAAATTTTATTCTTGAATTATGTGGTTTCCTATTATAATTAGTGTTGCTCACACTATTCTTCTTGGTTTTAGTCAATGGCTGGAACCCGAAGGAACCGTGTTAATGCGGAATGCGATGGGCAATGCAATGATTGTCCCCCTGAGCAACCAAACAATATGGGAGATGGAATGCAAAATCTTGTAGCCATGCTCACACAACTTTCTCAAGCTATGAATCATGCAGGATTTCCAAACGAGCAAAGGAGGGAGCAACATTCTGTTGAATCCTTCATGAGGCAGCGTCCACCTTCTTTCAGTGGGTCTACTGATCCATTAGTTGCTGAACAATGGATTAGTACTACTGAAAAGATATTTTCAGTTCTTCAATGTTTTGAACATGATAAAGTCATCCTAGCAGTGTATCGTTTAGAAGGAGATGCTGATCAATGGTGGAATCTTGTTAAGAATACGAGGCAAAGGGATGAAATTGAGTCTATGGAATGGGACGAGTTCAAGAACTTATTTTTCAATAAGTACTTCCCTCGTATTCTCCGAACAAAGATGGAGAAAGAATTCCTTGAACTGAAGCAAAGGGATGATGAATCTGTTAGAACCTATGAAGCAAATTTTACAAGACTTGCAAGGTACGCTTCTGGTATTATTATCCAACCTGAGAGTAAGATCGATCGATTCTTTAGTGGCTTAAAACCAAGTCTTCGAAGGGCGTTAGCCATAAGGGACTTCAATAGCTACGAGGAAATCGTTCGATGTGCTCTCAAAGTCGAGATGGAGATTGGAGTAACCCATCAGTCACATGGGTTTGATAAGAAGAGGAAGATGGAATTCAAAGGAAACTCTAAAGAGCACACTGAAAAGAAGATGAACTTTCCCTTATGCTCAAAGTGTGGAAAGAAACATGGAGGGAGTTGTCTTAAAGGGACAAGTAAATGTTTTAAATGTGGAAAAGAAGGTCATCGGGCATTTGAATGCCGTGATAATGGGAAGAAGATGTCTAATGATGCAAACAAAGGAAGGGATACACAGAATGACCCTACTACACTTCAATGTTTCAAGTGCAAGGAGATGGGGCATTATGCCAATCAATGCCCAAATCCAAGGGTTGATGATGATGGTCGACGTCAACAAACTCTTAAGGCTAAAGACAAAGGAAAGTCACATGCAATTTCTATCAGCGAACTCTGAATATGTCTCTCGATGCTTGGTTTGTCAACAAGTTAAAGCTGAGAGACAAAAGTCTAAGGGGATGTTACAACCATTACCCATACCCGAATGGAAATGGGAAAACATCACTATGGACTTTGTCACAGGACTTCCTAAAACATCCAAAGGCAATAATGCTATCTGGGTCATAGTTGATCGTCTTACAAAGTCTGCACACTTCATTCCTATTAGAGAGGATTTCTCTCTAGATCAGCTTGCCAGGATATATGTAAAGGAAGTGGTAAGATTGCATGGAGTACCACTTTCTATTATATCTGATCGGGATCCGAGATTTACCTCGAAGTTCTGGCGAAGTCTTCAGCATACTCTGGATACAGAGTTGAGTTTCAGCACTGCTTATCATCCCCAGACAGACGGTCAGTCTGAGAGAACAATTCAAACCCTAGAAGATATGTTGAGAACTTGCTCTATGGATTTCAAAGGAGGTTGGGATCAACACCTACCTTTGGTGGAATTTTCTTATAATAATAGCTTTCACTCCAGTATTCAGATGGCTCCTTATGAAGCTCTCTATGGAAAGAAATGCAGGACTCCAACTTGCTGGGATGAAGTTGGGGAAAGAAAGCTGTTAGGACCTGATCTCGTTAATGAAATGGCAGAAAAGGTCAGAACTATTCAACAACACATAAGAGCAGCTCAGAGTCGACAGAAAAGTTATGCCGACAACCGAAGAAAAGACCTAGAGTTTGAAGTGGGCGATAAAGTGTTCTTACGAATATCTCCCTGGAAGAGGGTTATGAGATTTGGAAAGAAGGGGAAGTTGAGCCCTAGATATATCGGTCCTTTCGAAATACTGGATCGTGTTGGGAAGGTAGCTTACCGATTGGCGCTTCCACCAAATCTCTCTCAAGTTCACGATGTGTTCCATGTATCTCTCCTGAGAAAGTACATACCAGATCCTTCACATGTACTCAGCTCAGAAGTTGTACCGCTGGAGCAAGATCTTTCTTATGAAGAACAACCGATAGAGATTCTGGATCATAGCGAAAAAGTCCTACGAAACAAGACCACTCGCTTGGTGAAAGTTTTATGGAGGAACCACCAACTTGAAGAAGCTACATGGGAGCTTGAGGATATGATGAGGGAGAAGTATCCTCATCTATTTGTTACAAAGTGACGAATTTCGAGGGCGAAATTCTTTTTAAGGGGGGTAGAATGTAACACCCGAGACTTTTATGTTATATAAACCATCAAAGGAATCTTTTTCTACACAACACTTGCTTGGCTTGCTTTGCACGCAATCGCGACCTTCCTCGATAGCTTGCGTCGTACGCAATACCGAGTTTCACTAAACAACAATATGTTATTAAAACTAGCCGTTATGAATAGTAATAACCATTTTTTAAAATTCAATAAATCTTATTTTTCAAAATGGACTTCATTTTTGGACTCAGAATATCGAAATTAGCCTAGGGTGAAATTTTGGTATTTTTCTGAAAACTTTCAATTTTTGATGAATAGTGAAACCACTAAGTGGTAGGTTAAAAACCGAATTTTGCATAAAACTTAATTTTACCGCTTCTGTTAATGGAATTTCAAAAATCCGAGAGACACGGTTAATATCAAGGACTAAAATGTGGTTCAATGAGATGAAAATATTTTTTTGGTGAATAGTAACTTTTTACTATTTTTACCGCGGTTAATAGTAAATAGGGTAACTAAGGGTAAATATGATATCAATATTACCCTAACACATGTCCTAATTCTATTGGACAAGTGTAATTCGACCAAAAACAAACTTAGGAATAAAATATGACCATTTAGGCCCACTTGGGTTAGATTAGGACATTTATTATTAATTTTTTTTAAAGAAGGGTTAAAATAGTTAAAATCAAAGTTTAATAAGTAAATCATTTTTAATATGGGGTTATACATAAGATAAACTCGATCGTAAATATTCATTAGAAAGCTAAAAAGATTTACTACATGATGGTATTTTATTTGTAATTTTTAGACATCAAATAATTTAATTTATTTATGACACAATGATGATGCAGTAATTATCTTATTAATGAAATATTGACATAATTGATGTTATAAACACCAAAATAAATATAATTTGAGACTTTTTATGAATTCCACTAATTTTCTAGGTTACTATGATATATTAGTGTTGCTTTAATCAACTTGTTTCGAACATATAATTCTGTTATCACTTTCACAAAAATCATATATCAAATAGTGTCAAAATTGACACAAAATAGTTTTTAAATCAAATATTATATTATTAATTGTTATTGTATTCCTAAAAATCTAAGGTTCGGCCAAATGACTTAGATAAGGATATATATTTTAATAATAAACAATTTGGGGTTCGTTTGGCATGTTATAGTAAGTGTATTAACCATATAGTGAAAGAAAACAAAAAGACATGGTAAAAGTTAAATTATTTAACTTAGAGTTAAATCTAATTGATAAGGTTAAAATAATACCCTAAACTTGTCTAAATCCTATTGGTTGATAGGATTTCGACCCTTCCCCACTTTAGCTTCGAAATAAGACCCTTTGGAACCATTATAAACCGATTTTGACTTTAATATAAAATAATATTTTGAGAAATTCCTAAGGTGCCCCTCTCCTCCCTTATAAAAGGGCACCTCCTCCCCCTCCTCCTCACACCAAATTGAGCACTCAAGCTCGGCCAACCCCTGCCATTTTCTCCTCTCCACTTCCCTAGAATAATCCTAGAGGTCCTGGTCTTCTCCAAAGACCAATCTTAGTTCCTTAAGTGGGGGATTCAAAGAGGCGTTCCAAAGAAGAGGTAATATCCATTACCGATCTTTTCAATTTCTTTCTTCTTCAACTTCTTCTTCTTTAGTTGTTTCATGATAAAGTAATAACATCAGTATTACTTACATACTGATATGTTATTATAAATATGAAACAACCCTAATTCACCTTCTATCCATCCTACGGAAAAATGAAATCACCGCGCGTGCGTACGTACGGAATACCGTCTCCACGCCGTGGTGTAATCTATTTTCCACCATCACCTTACAAGGATGGGTATAATGGTGTAATGAGTAACTATATATGATTATTATGAAGTAATATTGATACTGAAATAATATATATATATATTCCAATACAATTCCACGATCATAGGAACGATATCATCACTCGTGCGTACGAACGGAATACCGTCTCCACGATGTGATGCGACTCATTCTACATGATCTTCATTTCATAATGATTATATAAATGAATTGAATGAATGAATATGGTATATACTACACTAATACCATTCTGGAAATGAATTATCTATAACCTAAAGATAAGAATAAGAATTTATTCAACAAAACAGGCATAAGAATAAAAAGTTATAAAGACCCGAGTAACAAGTAACAATGAAATATTACTAACAAGAAGCTAATAATATGACCATATATGATATCATATCAACATGTATGATTCTGGAATAAGTCAATAACATTATTTAAACCATTATACAGGAGCTTCAGACACGTACAAAGCAAATCGGACCTAAGGTAAGGGAAATATCACAATCTCATTTTTATCCGAGATTGTTTATTCGTAAGTATTTACTGGGGTGTATTTTATCATCCACATCCATGTTCCCTCAATATGTAATATTGTTTCCATCCACTTGCAATAGTTTAAATCCAATTTTACCCTTAGGTGAGTTTTTAGTAAAGAATATGAAAGGAATCTTTTGTCGTTTTTCCGTACGAGGTACTTTTTTGACTTTTCCGACAAAAGTACGAAGAATGTTTTTTTTAACTTATACGGCACGAACGGATTTCTACTGTTTTATAAAGCCTTATTTTCATAAAGCTTCCTATAAAAGATTTCATGACTATTTTCAATAAAATCTCTTTCTTTTAAAATTGCATGATGTTTTGTGAAAAGAAATTGATTTTGATGAAGAAAGGATATTTTCCTCAAGAATTCAATTCAAGTGTTTTATCAAAATTATTTTCCATCTAAGATAATAAAGGATTCTGTTTCTATCCATATTTTTACATTGTTTTGACTATGTTGTGATGGAATTATGTTTATGAATTCCTTTATCTTATATGAATTGATTTATGATGTCATGATGTTTCAAGAATCCCATTTTTGTTACATGTGTTATGCGATGATGTATGTTTTATGATTATGTGGCACACATAAGAAAGGATTCATTATAAGATGGGTGGGACCTATATCTCCCTCCAATGCATTGGGTAAAGATTTTATATCTCATGAGATAGACATGGCTGGAACGGAAGGTTATTTCGGTTCAGTGATACAGGACTGAAACGAGGAGTGAACTCGGTTCAGAAAGGGACTTTGTCCACTAAGATAGTCTTGGCAATAAGTCATGACTAACAAGAAATGATTTTCCATGATTATGTGTGCATTCCACAAAGTTTCAAGTTTCATGTTATGATTATGGGGATCTCATTTTCACTTCTATGATTTATTAAGATTTTATGATCTCTTTTGCAGGTTATGATTTTTAAAAAAGATATGATATGATTTTTATTTCCTTTATTGCCCTTGCTGAGCATTTGAGCTCACCCTTTTATGTTTTATTTTCCCCAGGTCAGGAAGATGGATATTAAGTAGAATATGCTAAAAGGGACCCTAGATATGATGAAATAAATGGGAGGCACTGTAGAAGACTTATGAACCAGTTGTTTATGTTTCCCAGTTTCTAAAGACACTATACCTATACGGTCCTTTGTGGTTTTGTCATATGTTGTAATAAGTGTGCTTCAATTTTGAAGTATTAACAATGTATGTAAAGTATGGGTCGTTATATTGTTATTCTATTAATATAAATTCTGAATTCAATATATATTGGAGTCTTGATTTTGAAAATTTTGGAATTTAAATTTTGAGGAATTTAGAGTCTGAATTTCAACGAATCTAGATTCTAAATTTTATAGAATTTAGGGTCTGAATTTATGAAAATTTGGTGTCTGGATTTCAAAGTATTCGGAGTCTAAATTCCAGAGAATTTGAGTTTGAATTTCATGGAACATACTCTATAAATTTCCAATAATTCTAAATATGAATTTCCTGGAATTCAGAGTCTGAATTTCATGGAATTTAGATTCTAATTATAACATGACTTGGTAGCTTATGGAACTGTAAGATTATGAGGATTTAGATAAGGATCATAATTTTTTTCTTATTTAAAAATTTTTTATACATTGTTTTTAGAATACATTGAAAAATGCATTGAAAATAAACTAAATGATAAAACTTTTCATAGAGAATGAAAATTTTCCATAAAAAACAATTCTTAGGGAATGATATATTTACATAAGAAAATGTGTTTGTGATTTTCCAAATATATAGAAATTGAAAATACATAAGGAAACATTATTGACTCAACAATATCCCTGTTTTCTAAAATCACAAATAACCATTTGGAAATGAATATAATGAATAAAAATTTTGTTTGAACATGATAAGAAAACTTATCTCGCATTACGTATGAACCGTGATTAATACGACTAACTCACACTTAGGTTTTGAAATCCCTAAGGATTGTATTATTTTTTTCTTAGAGGATTTTCTTTTTCTTGTAAAATAAAATTCATCATTAGGTAGAATCACCCTTAATTAATCTCCCCTTTATATAGGATATTCTATTCATTATACATACTATTATTTTGATCATTATTTTCTCCCCATTTGTGATTTTCTAGAATGAATAGAGAGAATGAAAAAAAAATTCTTGAATTCTTAGAAATATATAATAATAATAATGAAGTAAATATTTCATTATGGTATAATAAATTTTTATGAGGTAAAAATACAAAATAATATTTGATTGACATTAAAATCATTAATTATTTTATCCATCGACACAGTAATCCTTAATATTTCCATTAATTTATTGAGATATTTTTTATCATCCTCAAAACACTGGGGAAATTAATCCTGATCTTGTTTCTTCTTTTCCGGAGCATTAAGACATCAGAATTTTTTCCTGAGCCTATACTAACTATACTTGTTTTTTGAAAATTTATTTGAAATATATCATGAGTTCCCTTTATCTCTTTAAATTTAGAGAAACTGAATTCAAAATACCATTCAAATCAGTATCCTCATTCATCCGGGTGGCTTCTCCTGATTGAACACCTCATAATTATTTGAAATTATGTTTTTTATAGTGTCATCTGGCTGATTAGAATCATATTTTAGAAATTTAGGGAAATCATCTAATATCATCAGATCTGGTATTATTCACATGGAAAATTTTTTTATTTCCATAAATTATCTTCTAAGAGAATCATATTCAATAAAAAAAAGTTTTAAAATATACCTCATGCTTCATCAATTTCTCCTTAATCATAATTATCAAATATGTCATTTTTTTGATAGAATATTGAAGAAACTGGAATCCTAAATCAATACTATGAATCAAAGGTATTGCATTCACTAACATCTTCAGGGATTAAAAAATGAAATCTTGTCCCAAGGAAGATGACTATTTTGAAGCTAATTCCCTTTCTAGTGAGGATACTTTTTATAGCTCCTCATATTTCCACTTAGATGAACCACCAACATCCTTATTAACTTTTACAACAATATACATCTTAGGAATTTCAACAATCACCAGTTATCCATTATCAAACATAAAAATATCCTTCTTACCCCTTGGAGAATCATGCTCACTATTAGAGTGTGGGACTATCTTATCTTCAACAACCCTTTATTCTCATCATCTTCCATAAAATAATTATGAATAATGAATTCATGGTTGATACTCTCATCATCAGTAGGTTTGTTAACCTTATCCTATCCACCAACATATTTCTCAAGTGAAATTATTTATGTTGACTCAACCAGGGAACATAGGATTAATAGATTATCTGAAGGACATTCCTTCTCATTATATTCTTCCATTTTCATAATCAGGTCACCAATTTCACGTACATCCTCTTCTTATTCATCTTCTTCAGCATGCTTAATTATCTCTTCTTCCACATGTTGTTCTAGAGTTTTAATTTTCATTCCAAGAGTAACTAATGGAATTTATTATTGAATTAAATGTTCTAGTAAATGAATCTGATTAGAGGATATATTTGTATCTTTGAGGACGGATTGAATAATTTTAGCTTCTGTAATTTTATCTTATAGCTTTGTATCTTTTTGATTCCTTCCATGTTCTTCAACAAATTTAATTTTCAAGGCCTTTTCCTCAGTAGGATGTAGCCCAATGATTAAATTTAACTCCTCAATATTGTTCTTATTATTCTCCTCCTTTTTCTCTCATTATTTGCAACTACTTAATCAATTAATGTTTTTTTCTTTTTCATCTTTTTTGGAGCTGACTGAGTTTTAGAAATGTTAGATTTTTCATTAGCTTCCTGTTCATTATCCATTACCTTCTTTGGGTTCTCTTGGAATTTTCTCCTAATCCCCCTTTTTTGATAAAATTTTGAACGTCAATCTTGGATATTTCATAAAACTCTCTTGATTTGGTATTGAAACAAACATTCATCCTCATCAATTTTTTATCACCCAGAAACATGATCTTGAAGGTTCTAGAATTAGAACTACAGGGAATTTTAAAATATTATAAACAAAGAACTAATATCGTTGACAAGATCACTGAATACATGATTATTAGAGACATGAAACTTCCATTCATAATGTTGGTGATTGTCAGAAGGATGTAAATTACCAGGTTTTCCCATTTAAGGATTACCAAACAATCCAATATAAATATATCACTTTTATTTATCGATCTCTTATCTCCCTTTCTCATAATAAAAAAACCATGTACCCATAAGGTTATCTTCCTGAAATTTGTTTAAAGATAGTTTTTTTATGATTGTACTCCCTTGAGTCCAAGCCACTAAATTTACTTTTCATTCTCAAAGCATCATGACTTATTGAGAGACATTTGAGAGGAAAATATTTCCCCTCTTATGTAAGGGATACAAAGAAATTTTTTATCCATATTTAATGATAGTGAATACATTTTACTATTTCTTTTACACCAAAACATTTCCCTTACACATTATTCAATAAAACTGATTGTATCATAAAATTTTATTAGATGGCCAGGATAAACCAGATCCTGAGTCATCTACTTAGTAACAAAAAAACACTCCCATATATTGATCTTGATATTATTTTTAATCAATAAATTATACTTATCAAAGAAATTTGGTTGAAACATCCATTCCTTGTAAATTTTCCAATCCTTGATATCCTTGTTTAAAGACATATGATTATGTGGGGAAACATCAAGTGACATCCTGAGTATAAGGAATATTGAATAATTGAATGACCAATTTGAAGAAGACATATCCTCAGTGCACATATTCTTGAAAAACCAATCAAGGACAACAATTAGGGTTTCCTTTTTATAGGAATCGAGGTGAAAGTTTGAATTCCCAATATTATCCAATAGTTGAAATAAGCATGATTTGATCTGACGATTGAGATGAGTGTCGAAGAAGGATTTGGTTGGTACTGATCATTTGTGGTTTTAAAGGAAAATTGGATTTAAGGAAAGTGAATCCAACATAATTTTATTAAAAATAAGATAATAAATACCAACAAGTAATAAATATAACTTCAATAATTTATGTGAGGAAGCATAACTTCCGAATTGAAAAAAAATATTTCTGTATTGACAAAGGATCTTCTTGATGAACACAAATTTCGAAAGGCATAATTATGGAAATTTTAAGTTCTGTAAATTTTAGTAATAATGAAAAAAAAATTCCTTCCGAAACATTTTGTTATGAATGTAAAAAGATTGGAAAATAAAAAATATACCCCCAATGAAAAAGGGTTTTTTAATGTAAGGGTATATGTTTCAATAAAAACCAGTTAATATGGAATATTACTATAATTTTATCATTGATAACTCTTTTAAATGTTATCAAATCTATAAGAGGTAAAAAAAATTTAAAAAAATATTTGCATGTTGTTCTTGCGTTCTGATAAGTTAAAGAATAAAATCTCTTTTATGTGTGTGATCCCTAAGAAAGTGATGCCTAATATCTATGTGTTTTTTACAAGATTGTGTTGCATGGTTTTCACATTGGGAAATGGAAAGCGTATAATCACACAGTATCTATGTTTTTGTAAAACTCGTGCCATAGTCTGTGAGTGTCAGTTGCATTCAGAACACTTGAGCACAACAACATCCGGCAGCTACATATTCAGCTTCAGTAGTGAAAAGTTCTACATAGTTTATCTTCTTATATGACCATGAAACCAATGAATCTTATAAGATATGAAAAGTTCCAGATGTACTTTTTTTATCAATTCTAAATCCATCAAAATCAGAATCTGAAAAACATTTTAAAATTAAATTATTTCCATAAGAATAAAAAAGTCATAAGTCCACAGATCCCATTAAATAGAAAAAAATTATATTAAATTCTTTTAAATGCGAATCATTTGGATTAGATTTATATATTTCACATAATCATACTGAAATCATTTAGTCTGTATGAATACCCATTAAGTATAATAAACATCCTATGATACCTCTAAACGATGTTTGACCTATTTGTTTCCCAGCATGACCAAGATGAAGATAATTTGAGGTACCGATTTCATTGATTATAATTTTAGTCTTTTCATATCCATACTTCTTAATAATATCTTAAGTATACTTAGGATGATGTACATAATTTCTTTCTAGTTTTTGAGGATTTTGAAAACCTAGAAAAAATGTTATCTCACCCATCATACTCATTCCAAACTCATATTTCGTAAGGTTTTCAAAAGAATCAGTTAATGATTGATAAGTTGATCCGAATATAATTTCATAAACATTTATTTGAAAAATAATTTTTTTTCATTTCTTTATTTATTAAAATATCTGGATCAAAAGTTCCCCTAACATAATTTTTTTTGTAACAAAAATCTTATATGATTATTATACTAGGATTTAGGGGCTTGTTTAGGTCCTTATAATGATTTGGTTTGGTTGAAAGCATATTTAGGGTGTTTTGTGTCTTAAAATCTAGGAGGATTTTCAACATAAAATTCCCCTAGGACATATCCATTATGGAAATCACACTTCACGTAAATTTTATAATGTTTGAAATTGATGAATGTTGCACATGCCTGTTGTATACAAATAGATTCAAGTCTAGGTACCATAGTGTAGGATTATTCATAGTCTATTCCTTATTGTTGATTAAATACTTTA
This sequence comes from Viscum album, assembly GCA_963277665.1. NCBI lineage: Eukaryota > Viridiplantae > Streptophyta > Magnoliopsida > Santalales > Viscaceae > Viscum > Viscum album. The sequence goes on from OY728120.1 coordinate 1,692,699,158, forward strand.
GAATCTAATCTATCTTAATTTCATACTACAAATCAATTTCCATCACATTAATTTATTAAGACCAATTTTACGCCAATTACAGTTGTTTGCTCAGTCCATTCAACCATGATCCAGACATTGTTCCTTTTAAATTCATCTGGTTCATCTTGCATGTATATAATCTAATCATCATAACCTAATGTTTCATTAGTTACTTTTGGTTCTAATTGAGGATGGAATGCTAGATGTTTTACTTTATTTCCTAATGAACTTCTAGTCCTCAAAGGTGGATTTACACCACCAATGATACAATCACTGGGATGATTTTAATAAACAACTAATTTGGGTATTGTAAAGCCTATACATCAACATAAGGGTGAATGGATTCTAGGGTAAATACTTTAGAAACATTTTCTTGAGAATTTTACTTATTAGAATAATATTAAGTCAAATGATGATAATTAGTTTTTCAGAACACATCAGATGATGTAGGTTGGTTTAAAAAAAATAACATTTTCATCAAATTTAACGTTTAATTTTTCTTCAACATTAAAAGTACTTTTGGTATAAAATCTATAAGCCTTATACATAGTTGAATTGCCTATAAAAATTCCTTCATCATATTTGGGTGAAAATTTATGTAAGTTATCTTTAGTATTCAAGATGAATACTTACATCCAAAAACATTTGAGTAATACATTCTAGTTTTTCTATCAGTCCACAATTCAAAAGGTGTGTTATTAGAAAATGGATTGATTAAAAATAGATTTATAGTATAACAAGATGTACTAAAAACATTAACCCAAAAGATTTTAGTAATATAATATTCACTCAACATGGTTCTAGTTCTCTCTTAAAAAATGCAATTTCTTCTTTCAACAATACCACTCTGTTGAGGAATTCTTGGGGTTGACAATTTATGAATAATTCCTTTTTAATTACAAAAGTATCAAAATTTCAATTTTGAAATTATCCCACAAGATCACTATGAATAGTTATCAATGGATGATTTTTCACATTTTTAACTTGGGATCTAAAAGTTTTAAAATAAGAAAACGAATCAGATTTCTTTTCTCGAATGTAGACCTAAGTAAATCTATTGTAATCACCATCCAAAACAAATACATAGTATGTTCCTCCAGTACATAAAATTTTTGATGGACCATAAATATCCATATGCACTAACTTTATTGCATCAAAATTTGTGATTTCACAGATTAATTTAAATCTTTATTTATGTTCCATTAAAAATTGACAAGGATCACAAAATTTTGAAGAATGAAATATATGGTCTAGTATATACTTAACAACTATTCTATTTGATAGTTTTCATAGGATCTTCTGATTACCGTTTCCTAGACTTCTATTCTATAACAAATATTAATCTTCCATTACACTATGGAAAGGATGGACTTGACTTCTATGGTTTTCTAAGTTTAGTGTATAATAATTATCATTACTATGGGTTGAAATAATAAATTCTTACTTGGAATTGTTTACTAAGAATTTATCATTCCTATAATTCACAATCTAACATTCATCACATAATAGTCTTATTCCTATAATATTGTTGTCATGACCTTTAAAAAATAAATCATTTAAAATCCACGTTTTTTCAAGAAGAACAATGTTACGTATGCCAACAATTCTCTCTAAGAATTATCATGAAATGTTATTTTTCCTCCATTAATCATATTAATATTACAAATCTTGTTTTTTTATCAATAATATGACATAAAACATCCACTATCCATGTACCATGTGTTATAGTTGATACTTCCATTATTTTCTAGAAAATAAATGAGTTAGTCTTTTGAAATCCAAACATTCTTGAATCTAGATGTTTCATAAAGTAAAACCTTAGAAATCCACATTTTCTTGAAATTGTATGATTTATGAAAAACAAAATATTGTGTTTCATTTAAATAAAAAAAATTCTACCAATATCGACCACATTGACATTTAGTGAAAAGGGAGAAATTTGTGGAACAAAATAATTATTACTAAAAATAGGTTTTGAATGAGTATAACTAATTCCTAAGAAATTTCTAAAAGGAATAGTTTTTATTATATTTTCTCAATCCTTTACTTCTTGAAGTAAAATTTGATAAAAGATTATTTAACTAAAAACTTTAATATTTTAGTATAATGTCCAAATTCATATCCTCTAATTGTTTTTTTAGAACTCGAGTTAGCCTCTAAAACATTTTTCATAGAAATAAACGTTTCAAAATCCATATATATTTTATCCTTCATAGAATTAGTATCCTTAATGTTTTTAGAAACACATTCAAAATCAAATGTTTTCAGACAAATATCCTTAGAATGACTTGATAATTCATTTTTTATAACAAAAATTCTTGAATATTATTTCTCTAACATCTTTTTTATCATAAAATTTTCATTTTCAAGTAATTTAGAAAATATAGATACTTAATCAAAAGAAGGTAAGGTATTATCTTCTGATGAAGAAGATTATTCGTCTAGTGATTCATAATATTCATCATCAAAAAAATTTCCATTTAATGAAATATAGGATAAGGATTTAGAATTGTGTATCTCAGGCATAAGACACTGATTTTCAATCAGTAATTTGGCTATAGAACCAATATTATTCTAAAAAGAAGATTCAAATTCTAAAGATTCTTATGAAGAGTCAACACCACCTGCACTTTAAGTATCATTTGATTTCAATAATTTCTTACCCTTAGATTTGTAATACTTCTTTTTGTTTCATTCAGAATTATTTTCATTCATTTAATTTATATAAAGCAAAATAAAATTATTTCTGATATGTCAAGCACTTTTGCATTCATAACAGGTTAATTAATTATCCTTATTTTCCTTTCTATATATCTTCTTATATCTATACTGAAAATCATTTTATCCCAAAATCATGTTAACTATTTGAGAATGATTAGTTAATTAAATTTTAGACTGATCATTGTCACTTGATTCAGATATAGCAACATGTTTCTTATCTTTAGATATATCTAACCTTTCTAGATTCTTGGATTTAGATTAGTAGTGAAAGCTACATATCCATTACCATTCTGATTTTTGTTGAAATATGAATCTATATCCATCCTTGTTTCATGCTAAATAATAGTTATGAATAACTAATCAAAAGTGATGTTAGATACTTTTATGATCTAATCAATAGATTTCCTTTTAGATACCCTTTCACTGGGCATGATTTCAAATATCCTATCCACAGGAGAATCATCATCATGACCATTCACTCACATACATTTAAGACTATTTACAATGATCAAAAAATTTTGTTGTAAATTCCAAAATGGTTCTTTGTAAGGAAATAAGAATCCATGATATTTAGCTCTTAACATATCTCTTCTAGTTTCTATAACTTTAAGTGTTACAAAATGAGTAACCACATGTTTCTTCAAAATAAATTTGGAAGCACAAGAATATATTTGAATATATATATTCTTAGTCATGGAACACAACAATGTGTTGTGTACCTTTCAATTTAGTTGATATTCTAGTTTCTCTTTGTTGGTGAAGGATCTGACTTCCTTTTCTAGAATTTTGTAATCTGTAATGAGATTGAATTTTTTTTCCACACTAGTGTTAATGAAAACAGTCATCATCCTATCTCTGTATTACTCATAATCATTACCATCAATATTGGTGGTCTGTTAGGAATTATGTTTTCAATGAAATATACATTTATACCTTCCATTATCTGAGAGAAGACTTTTCCACAATATTTGTTAATAAAAAATTTTATAAGCAAAGATAAATTTTTTATAAAAAAACTTGACGAAGAAAAGATAGGCAAGAAAATATAGAACAAGGAAAAACATTTGTAATAAAACATATATGTAAGTATAAGTATTTCAAAGACCTTACTCTAATATCAATTTTAGGATCCAAATAGAATATTAAGATAATCAACTAGAAGAGGGGGTGAATTGTAGGTATAAATACATTAAACTTTTTCCTTAAGGAAATCTATGTTTTTTCAATGTTAAAAAATATAAATTCACAAAACCTCGATAGTTATTAACTAAGAAAAAAACTTTCTTATGATACAGAAATATGAATCTTGAAAATAAACATAAGAATAGTTTACATAGGGAATAATTCTATCTTAAAGAGTATATAATCCTATTTATCCGAGTAATTATATGTCTAGGAAAGTATAGGAAAATTATTCTCTCATATGTTTACAAAATATATCATAAAAAAATATGAATCAAAAATCATGAAAGAAATTAAGAAATTATTTAACCCAATGATCAGGGTATCAAAAAACCTTGGATAAAGTTCCCTTTATTTATAATTTAAATAAAGTCTTTCTAATCCACACGAAGGTTATACCCTGATAAGAATACCGGAGTATCTCTTTCTATCCCGGCAATCCATCGAACATTAATCTAGTCGAAACATTTGCATTCCTATTCCCATAAACCCTCAATTTTAATAATCAGTATTCAGAGTCACACAAATCAAGCTGAACAACTTGTTCATGGTTGATCAAGATTATCATAAAACATAGAAGACACGATAGTCTTTTCATATCTAGAAATCACTTCATAGAATGAAATACCTAGTTTCATCAATTGATAATGACCTTGTTCAAATGAACTCCTATTTATAAGAAAAACTTCAATGGTCGGGTCCCTCCTCTGACAATCATATTTTTCCTTGAATCTCGGAGGGTCCTATAAACTTGTGGCTCAACCAATAAATATTTTACAGTTTTTTCACATGAGAAACTAATATATAGGTATTATGTATCTATATAATACTGTACAGTGTGTGAGTCATATCAATAAATAAAAAATATGTATTATGTGTCACACCTCATCATCGAGTGTGATGAGTGTGAGTCAAATCAATAACTCAAAAATAGTTAATTTAAAAATATATACATATCAACCATATAATATTAATGTCAAAACCCTATAAATGTGTCATGCCTCATCATTAAGTCTGATGATTCTGAGTCATATCAACCCTATTCTATTAATAGAATAATATCTATTAATAAAAAATTAATGAATAAACAAATTATGTTTTTAAATAAAAATATTTATAACTCTCCATTAAATATTTCTAACTCTACCTTATATTTTAGGGTTGTTCAACATTATCTCCTATTTGTGTATTTTTATAGTTTTGTGGCATTATAATATTTGTAGTGTTTTTATTATGTTTTTGTTTTTTGGGTTTTTATTATATTTTATGTTTTTAGGGTTTCCAATGTATTTATGGGTTTAATGTGGTTTTATTTATTTTTTATTATTTTGAATATTTTTATTTTTTTAGACATTTTAGAAAATTTATAGGTTTTTAGGGTTTTTATGGTTTTTATGGTTTTATGTTTTTTAGCTATTTTAGGGGTTTTTGATATTTTTTAAGGGTTTATGGTTTTCATAGTTTTTTGGATTGTTAGGGTATTATGGTTTTTACCATTTTAGAAAATTTTACTGTATTTTAGGGAATTTCACGCTTTTTTTATTGGATGTTATTTCTTGGAATTAGTGGTTTTATTGTTTTCATGGGGTTTTTAGGAGGTTTAGTATTTTTAGGGGAATTGTTTGGGAATTTATTGGGGTTTAAGGATAATTTTAGGGGTGTATGAGTTTGGTATTATTTTATTGTGTTTTCTTGATTTTATAAATTTTTAGTTTTTTCATGATTTTAGGATTTTGAAGAGTTTTTTGGTTTTTTATGTTCTAGGGTTTTTAGGCGTCCCTATGATTTTCTGGATTTTTAAGAGTTTTGCGCATTTTTTAGGGTTTCTAAGGTTGTTATTATTCTTATATTTTTATAGGATTTATTTTTTTTTATTAAGGGTTTTAGGGTATTTAAGGTTTTTCTTGGGATATTTTTGTTTTGATAGGGGTTTGTACTGTTTTTAGGGTCTTTTGGGGGTTTTAGGATTTTTAGTGTTTTTGGGTATTTTAGGGATTTCAATGTCTTTAAGTGATGTTTCACGATTATAAGTTTTTTTGGTGTTTTGAATTTTTTTATCCTTCTAATAATTTTTTATGAATATTGGGTTTTTTAGATTTGTAGAATCTTGTTGGGGTTTAAAGGGTTTTGATGGGTTATTAATTTTCTTTCTATTTTATTGGTTTTTATTATTTTTTGGGTTTTCTTTGTTATATATATTTTTAGGATATATATTTTTTTATTTATTTTATGATTTTTAAGGTTTTAAGTGTTTTATTGGTTTTATGGTTCTTGATGATTATTTTGGAAAAACACCCTTAATATATCGTCGTAGTGTATTTGATTGATTGTGTTTATTGAGCAAGAATGTTTTCAGGGCGAGTTGTGGAGTACCAAAGAGATTTCTGACAAGTTTTATTGACCATGATACTATAAAAAGGAATGGAATCCCTGGAAATGGTATATAAAATCCCATATACATGGTGTCTTCATTCCCAAGTGTTTTCCTAACAGTTTTGGTCTAAAATTTGGAGGATGGGGATTGTGTTTTGGTCAAAAGAATTATTTTCATGTAAAATTAATAATGTTTCATGAATGGGTGAAGGTGATTTGTAGAGTTTCCCACAAGTTAATAATCAGGAACGTCATGTCAAAATATGAAAAAGGGTATTATTGTGTTAAATTTATGGATGTATGTAAAAGTTGGAGTTGCATGACAACTTAAGTTTCACACACAGTAAAACCTATAAATTCTTGTTGCACAGTAATGGAAATTAAAAAATTAGAACTTCAGAGGATGGGGAATTATTCTCACATAAGAGAATGTGCATAAGGATTTTTCGGGCAAGTTCTATTGAGTCTATAAATAACCAGTTACCACTATATTTTTAGGTGAAAAAAATTTAGAGAATACAAAAGGGCCAAATTTAATTATAGTTGAATGAAATGCATAAAATTTTCATGAAAAAATTTTTCACAATGAAATGAATCAATTATTATTATTTCATATAAGTAGAATTGTGTCTGCATGACCATGGGAGTTTCGAACAGTGTGTAAATGATTCACCGAAGAGGATTCTTGATGAAAAAAGTTGTTTCTCACAAGGTTTTAAAGTGGTGTGAAATTTAGGCAATGGTTGGGTGAAAATAAATGTTTTTTAACCTATAATTACATGAACTGTGATTTTTTTTGAAGGGTTATTTATCAAGTAGACAAAAGTGCAACTTAATGATTAATTAAATGTTTTGTAAAACATATTCATTCACGCGATCAAAAGAATAATCTTTTAGAAGAGAATTGAGAACACATTATTTGAAATAATAGAGTGTTTTCAATTCGTTACTCGATTTAATCTTGCAGGTAAAATGAGTCTACTCCTTTATTTGTAACATCAACGTACTTTATTGAGTTTGGTACATAGGCACATTTCCATTGTATTCCCTTTAGATGTTGCCCATTTTAAGTGAACTATGTAAAGATTATTTATCTCATGCATTCTTTGATTTATATTTATAAATTTCTATAGGAAATACATTGAATAATGTTTTGATTAAAAATGAAACATGATCATAAAGGAGTATTTGTTTTAATATTTCTTACCCTGATTCACCCCACCCTTTTATGTTATTTCACATAGTTGGACTAGAAATTTATATCAGAGACAAAGGTTAATTAATCTGTTTCTCTCAAAGGGGTTTCTATAGAGGTTGAGAATAATAATTTAATTATAATATTTGATGGATTTAATTTTAATATATAGAAGAATTGGATTTAGAACTACTTTATGCCATTAGTAATGAATTTATTTACAGTAGTTATGCATTGTATTTAAGACAATGTGAAGAGTAGGGCTTTAACATAATCTTACTAAAGGGAATTAGATGTGGACTCCAAATTAATCAATGAAATAGTGGGTGTCCAATACAATGAAATATATGTTATTTCAATTTCATTACAATCATCCAATCCTATGTGGGAGATGTACCTAACTATTTTTTATGGAGACTCAAAAGTAATTGAATCGAAACATTAGGTTCTATTGAACATGTTTGAGGATCTTAGAATGCAACTTAAGGAGTCCATAGACTCATTATTTACATGAAAAACGTTGTTATGGAATACATGTGTGGTCTCGGAGAAACTCTTATAGATATAAAGATCATTACGTGCATCATGACAATACTACCACCTCAGTTGAATTTGAATGTCTCTATACTAGATGAAAAATATCTAATGGAGCTGACACTGCATAGCTTTCATAGTACACTCATCACATATAAAATGGTAAATGAAGACATTGTGTGCATTGAAAAATGGAATTCGAATGAGGTGGAATTCCATGACATTAAAAAACTCACCATTGATTATAAACATGTATAATAAGAGACTAATGAGGTCCTTTAATTTCTATCCTCAAATATTCAAATACAAAAAAGATTGTTCAATGGGAAACTCACACATTATATCTTTAGATATGAAAAGTTTGGACAATTACAATATGGTGAACTAAGATGTTTCAACATGATGATGATGATGAAGTTGAAATTTCGATGAAGATATATTCATCCTATTTTAAATGACATTTTTTAGGTAATATTATTCAAAAAGAAGAATATTCAATCATATGAAAATTCATTTTCATAAGAACCTGTTCATAAAGAGGAGGAAACATCAATGATTGTGGGAAAAATTTTATGGGGGCAGTTGTAGGTAGATCCCAAATTTGGGAAGAATGTGATGATGATGATGAATATTTTGAAGGAGGTGTTTATCATTAGGATAAATTAGTAGATTCTATTAAAGGGATAGATTATTGGAGATCAATAATAAATAAATCCAATAAAGTTTTTTTCTGACACAAAACTCTATATGCAATAATAGGAAGAATTGATTTTTGGGTTGATTGATGAAATAAAAAATCATAATTTTACTAATAGAATTATCTCAGAAACAGTTTAAGAGTACAAGATAAAAAATTTTCACATAAAAGTGTGATTGATGGTCTGACTAGAATTGAAAATAATCAAATCAAATGTTTCATTGAACATGAACTGGATGTTTTATACCTGTGAACAAAATTTGATGATCATGGAATAATCTTGAATTTGATTATTTAATCATTAAATAATATTACTCTAGAGAAAATAATGATTCATGTAGAGAATATAGGTCTAGTAAAATAAAAAAAAGTCAAATTCAAATGATAAGGATAGTATGAGGCTTCATCACAAACCGAATGTTGTGGTGATTAGTGTCAGGACAAAAGCACTCACTCTATCGATGGAAATTGATTTAACAAAAATAAAATTTAGAATAATCATATAACACCATACAGAACACATCTTATAATAATGTATAATAATACACATCATATATGGTTTTGAACTTGTGTAAATACAAAAAAATATGAAAATTAATCTTCCACAGCTAAAATATACCAAAGGGAACAAGAGAAAAAATGATACCACATAGAGTTCAATATACCAGTACTGATTTTGATGTTCAATTTTTTAGGTGTGGAGTATTTGGAAAAATGGAAAATTATTATTCATCAATAATATGAAGGATTGTACCGAATTAGAATGAATGTGTTTCTAACCAAAAACACAATGTATCATCAAATGAGATAAAAATGAAAATTTAACTTTCATCTCAATGAGATGGAGATGGTCTATCATACTTTGAGGGTAGTCATAATTATAAATCCATAATGTGTATGAACTCAATGGCATGGATCAAAAATAAAAGAGTTTTCTTGGAATTAATTATATATATTTCCCTTAAACCATCAAATCATGCTTCTATATGGATTATTGATGGTGGATACATATCCCATATGATGGGAAATATATATCTTATCACATGCATAAAATATGGAAAGGGTGTTTTCCAATTTGGAAACTATGAAGGCTTATAGATTGTTCTCTTATGAAAAGGGAAATTTACGGTAAATGATATAAGACCCACTGATGGATTGGTTGTCGATGGACAATGTGAAAACATGCTATGTGTTAGACAACTATATGACTCAGGAAAAGATATACGAATTACCATGAAGTTATGGATTATGAAGGGAAAATAAGGTATAATTATTCTATAAGGATATCACATTAAGGGAACCAATATATTGGGATTAGATATGAAGATATAATATTTCAATATAGAGAAGATGAAAATAGGTTGTTCCATTAATGAATTGGCCATCTATGAAAATCATCCAAAGATGCATTGGTAAAATTTTATGTAGCTAGAGATCTCAAAAACCATCACATGATCATACTCACACATGTGATGTTTTTAGTAAGGGATGATTATCATAAATGTATACAAGCCCAAATAACAAATGTCATTTAGAATTATTAAATTGGTTTATTTTGACATTTTTGGAATCATATCACACATATAAATTAATGAGATAATGTATAATGTTTTTTAAATTGATTAATTAAACATGATGGAATGTGTTTTTTTGTTTCCCACAAGCCCAATGTGTTCAGTTGTATGAAAAAATATTTGAGGGAAAATAAAAGGATTATTTAATAGAACATTATTAATTTTCATACTGATTATGGTAGGTAATTCAAAAACATCCAAGTGGAAGATTATCTTGAGAAAACTGGGATAAGGAATCATGTCTTGGTAGTGATAAATACTCTACAAAATGTATTCATTCGGAGGAGAAATCAGATATTAAACAATATGTCCAGAACTATTCTTTTCAAAAAAATATCAACTAAATAAATTATACAAGGAAGCATTTTGACATCTCTAGAAATTTCCAATAGGACTTTTTGGTCAATGGAGGATGAAAAGACTCTGTATGAGATTTTTTATGGAATGAATCCATATTCAAATACTCTCTAATCATTGGATGTATGTGTTTCAGTATCAATAATGGGAAACAAAATAATTTTTTTCACATGGATATGAGTGTAAATTCCATGTCTAGTCAGAAAAAAGATAATCATATAAATTCTTGAAATACAAGCAGTGAGAAGTTGTCGATTTAAATGATTTCTTTGTAATAGATAATGAACAAAATATTAAACAATTCAGTGATAAAATCCCTAAGGAATGTAGTGAGTAGGTGTTAAATTTAGGGGGATAATAAGTGTTAGATTCTAATTTTTATGTACATACTAATGATGAGTAGGATGAAGTAAAATCTATATCCTAATTGATTTTGGAGAGTTGAGCTAAAAAAATAGGAAAAATATCACTAATGATCCGGAAGTTCTAGTTCAAACATGTATAATAAAGTATTTACAGAAGGAATCCTTCCAATATCATGTAAAGCCTATATCATTTAAAAAATATTATGGATAATACAATTGGGTTCACGATATTAACTAAGAGTCTGACCAATTTGAGAAGAATCGAGCAAGAAAGATTGTTTCGAGACTAAATCATATGAAGGTCATCGTGACCAAATTTTCCTTTTGTAACAAGATGAAAGAATATGTTACTATGAATCAAGAAGATAGATCTTTATTCTCATTCATGAAGATGATAACTGATTTTTTCAGATGATATTGGAACTATAGTTGTTGAAGCAGACACAAAGAGAGTGGAATTCATGTCTTGATAAGGTTTTGAAGAAGCATAATTTTCAACATCATAGTGTTGATTATAATATATATATCAAAAATTATATTAATAAAAGGATTATGGTGTTGGTATATGTGAAAGACATAATATTTTGGGAATATGATGAAGATAAGTGAAAACCATTCATAAAATTCATGAAATGTGAGTTTGACATGTCGTTAAATATTGAACTGAACTTTTTCCTTTTTTTAAAGGTCACACAACAATGCTATAACAATTTAATTTCACAATAAATTTTTTCCTAGTATGTTATAAATATATTTCTAATGGATAATTACAAGGAGAAAGATACTTCGGTGGCTTTCATGATGAAACAATCATGATAAAATAAAGATAATATGATTATTGTGAAAAATAAATGCATATTAGTGGATGTCTATTTTTAATAAAAGATACACTACTAGATACATGTTTTAAAACATGCCAATAAGTACAATTTCTGAATAATCCAAAATAAATCCACATTATTATAGTAAAAATGAAAAAAAATTTGTCAATGACATGGTGGATTTATTTTTTATCTACAATAAAAAATCTCAACAAGAGTTATTGGGATATAGTGATGAATACTGGCATGGATCAGCAGATGATAGAAAACAAAGATAAAATGGTTCATTATATTTTGGGATATTTTATATTTCATTTTTATGAATGAAATAATATTTCACATCATAGATTTTATTAGGAGTTGAATATATTATGTTCACTCAATATTTCATGTAGTTATTATGGATGAAGAAATATATTTATGATATGGGAGTTAAAGTGAGGTTTCCAATTTGAATCCATTTTTAGATCTAATATGATAAAAATCATAGAAAAAATTACATTAATCACTCTTTGGAAAATAAAATTGATATCAAGTATAATTATACCATGGATTAATTTGATCATAGGCTTGTGAAGTTAGTGTATGATCATAAATAATTTCAGTATGAATAAATTATAATGCATACCATAACCAAAGACACATTTTTAAGAATCGACTCGATCATGGAGTTCTGTCGACTACACACACTTGAAAAAAATATGGATGTGGGACCCCATATCCTTGAGGTATGATGTGTCTTCCCCAAATGTGATGACATGTGATCATTTCATAGTTCTATAAAAAAAATAGTGTCCTTCAAGTTCATTTACAAAGGGGTAGAATTTGTTGCTATAAATTGGGGAAAATGTATTAATATAGATAGGGTGAGAAGTAAAGTAGGGGGTGTTTTAATTCTAATGATATTAAAGATCATTGGCCAAAGGTTATATATCACTATATATGATTTTTGTGAGAAAGTAGATGACTAATTTTGGAATGAAGTGATTCATTGATGAATCCATCTTCTTACTCCTGTTTCTCACATACAGTATGGAAGATGTGGGCATTGATTTGTGTTGGGTAAATATTTGATCATTATCAACATGAAATTAAATTAATTTTATTAGAATAATGAAGAATCATTATTGAGGTATCAAAAGGTGAAGAGTTTTCAAAAACCCAAAGGTTGATATTTTTGGGGGTAAATCCATCATGGTATCATTCTAGTGTATTTTGGTTGATTGAGCTTGTCTAAAAATAATGTCGACTTGGTCAGTTATGGAGTTCTCAGGTGATTGTTGAAAAGGTATATTGAAAAATATACATGAATAAGGAATGTATACCATGTAAGAGATATTTAAAACTATGTATACAATGTTGTGTTCTTGTCTATTGTTTTTTAAATTTTTGGGGCCCAAAATTTGGAGGATGAAAAATGGTATTTTTTCATAGGAATAATTTTTTCGTAAAAGTAAAATATTTTATTGCAATAGGGAAGGTGATTCATAAAATTGTGTTCATATAAATATTCAATAATTTCACATCAAAATATAGAAAAGGGTAGTGTTATGTAAATGTTCCAAAACTACGTAAATGTTGGAGTTGTATGACAAATGATAAATAATGCACAGTAGTATGAGAGTAAGGATGTTACATGCTAAAGGTGATGCCAAAACAATGTTTTCATCAGATTTGGAATGTTTTGAGCATTGAATAAGGAACAAAAGGATCTTGTGTGCATGATTGGCCTAGAAAATAAATAGGTGTCTACCCCTCTCATTTCATGAGAACAATCTTTATAGATTATTAGGGAACTGAATCAGAGAATAGTTTTTCAAAAAGTAGAAAAAATGTGAGAAAAATATTTTCATGAATAAAGGACTAAATTATTAGTTGTGAACATAAATTTACTTATGTAAACAATACCAAGGAGTTTTAATTAATGTTTAAAAGTTTTATGCAAGTTTATTATCCCTGAAAAAACATAAATGTTTTGTGAGGGGTTGTATAGCTGGGTACAATTCAAGAAAAGGTATATTAAATTAAATGATTGGTGAAGCTATATGTACTTTTCCTGTGATTATACTGCAATTTTTTATTTATAAAGGGTATTAAAGTTAAACTTATTGATTCAATAAATGTGTTTTAAAACATATTTATTCTAGTGATCAAAATAAGATTATTCTAGAGGATTTGTGAGTACACTCTATCTAAGAGAGTAGAAAAAATTCTATTTATGGTTGGTTTTTATTCACAAAGGAATGTGGTTCTTCTAAAAACACTATAATTGTTGAATTATTTAGTAAATATTGGGAACAATAACATTTCCTTTGTATGATCCATGTATGTATCCTAGTGTGAATAAACCATATAAAATTTCTGTCTCTCAGGAATTATTTCATTTCACTTTATAAATTGATACAAGAAAAAGAGATAATGGAGTTTTCATTACCTATAAAATAAGATCTGAAAGGGGTATTAGTTTTAATCTATCATACACTGATTCACACCCCCTGAAATTGGGTATTTTATCTAATTGGACTAATATTATTTTCAATTTTTTGAGGTGTTTTACAGTTTTTTATGCTATTAAAAGGATTTAGGGTTTTTTAGATGTTTAGAAATATTCTTGGGGTTTTAAGAGTTATAATGTTTTTAAGGTTTTTTGGTTATTTAGGGTATTTTAAGGGTTTTAGGGGTTATTAGTTGTTTTAGGTGGTTTTATTGTGTGCATGTATTTCATATGGCTTTAATGAATATGTAATGTTTGTAGTATTTTCTAATGTTTTTTATAACATTTTCTGATTTCTTTTATATTTTTAGTGTTTTTAGGGTTTTGGGTTCTTAGGATAACTATGGGATTTAATGGATTTTATGGTGTTTTGATAATTGGGGTTTTTTGGTTTATATGGTTATTTTTTGTAATTAGGGATTTTGTGTTTTTAGAGTTATTTGGGGTTTTAGTGTTTTTTGAACTTTTATAATTTTAGGTTTTTTAATGTTTTATTATGGTTTTAAGGGTTTTTATATTTTTAGTAAGGTTTTGATATTTTTTGGGTTTTTAGTGGTTTTATTATTTTAGGGAATTTCTGTTTTTTGGGGTTTTATATTTTTCACTATTTTTTAGGGTTTTGGGTTTTTTATGGTTTTTACTAATTTTTAGTGTTTCTAGTCCTTTTAGTGTTTTAGGGGTTGTAGGTTGTTTAACCATTTTATGGGTATTTTTGGAATATATAAGGTTGTTAGGTTATTTGGTAAATTTTTATGTTTTCTGTGTTTTGGAGTGTTTTATATGATTTGAGGGTATTTTTGGATTTTAAGGTATTTTGGGGTTTTGGGTGTTTTTTGGGGTTTTTTTTTGTTTTTAGGCGTCTTAGTGTTTTATGAGTTTTTATGGGTATTAAGGTTTTTAGCTGTTTTTATAAATTTTTAGTGTTTTTAGGGGTGTCTGAGTATTTTTGTGTTTTTATGGGTTTTTAGGGATTTAATGGTTTTAAAGGAATTTTAAGGGTTTTTATGATTTTAAATTGATTTTGATGGGTTTTATTTTTTTTAGTATTTTTATTTGTTTTATGCAGTTTTATGGGTTATAGAGAATCTGCGGACCATTAGGGCTTTTAGGGTTTAAAGTATTTTTTATGGATTAGGGATTTTATGGAATTAAGGTGTTTTATTGTATATTAGGGTTTATATGGGGTTTTATTTTTTATAAACTTTATGGACCTTAGGTAGTTATTAGTTTATTAGGGTTTTTAGTAATTCTAGTAATTTTTAGGTTTTTTTGGGTCTTAGAATTTTTTGGAGGGTTTTTTGTTTTTTGGGATTGTAATGGTTTGTTAGGGTTTTTTCTAGTTTTTTGTTATTTTGGGAATCTAGTGTTTTAGGGTTTATTTTCACTTAGTTATTTGTGGTTTTAGGTGTTTCGTAGATTTTTTGTGGGTTTTAGGGTTTTTCTGGTGATTTGGGATCTTTATGGATTTTAAGTGTCTTCAAGGTTTCTATTGATTTTATGGGTGTTAATGGATTTTTAGGTGTTTTAGGCTTTTTTAGAGATTCATTGGAGATTTTATTATACTTTTTGTTATTTAAAAATTTTCGGGTTTTATTTAATTTAGGTGTATTAGGGGATTTGGGGTTTTTAATGGGTTTATGGTTTTTAGCGTTCTAGGGTTTTATTATTTGTAGGTTTTTAGGGTATTTAGTGTTTTTAGGGTTTCATAAGGTATTTAGTTTTTTAAGAGGTTTTTACAGATTGTAAGTATTTTAATGGGACGTCAAGGGTTTTTATAGAGTTTTATGTTTTTAGGTGTTTTCATAGTTTTTGGGATCATTTATCTATTTATGGGTGTTTTGGGTCATTTATGGGTATTAGAATTTTTAAATTTTTTGGGTTTTTGGGGGTTTTAGTGTTTTGGGAGGGTTTAGGGAATTTTTATAGTTTTTATTGATTTTATGGTATAAAGGGCCCTATGGTTTTCTGATTATTTATGTATTTTAATTTTCTTTGATTTTTTATGTTTTTAGAGTTTTAATGGTTATGGGGTTGTAAATGTTTTTTTGGAATTTATGGTCGTTTAGGGGATTTATGGGTTTTTTATTTTAGGGGAATATTATTTTAGGTTTTTTTGTGGTTTTTAGGGTTTTTATGGAGTTGTGGTTTTAGTAGAATTTATGGTTTGTTTGGGGTTTTAGTGTATTTAGAGATTTTGACTGATAGTTATAATGTTTTTTGGGTTTTTAGTGTTCTTAGTGTTTTATGGTATTCTCAAATTTTGAGGTGTTTTAGGTCTTATAGTTTGTTTTTATTGATTAGAATTTTTATTGATTTTTGGGATTTATTTGTATTAATGGGTTATACAGTTTCTAGTTTTATAGTTTTTTTTGTGTTTTTGGGGTTTTATGGATATTTGGACTCTTTGGGGTTTTTGGAGTTTTAGTAGGTTTTATTATGTTCATGGATTTTTTTCGATCATTTTGTTTTTTCTCTATTTTTATGTCATTTTATGGTCTTATAGTGGTTTTTTGGGATTTGTACAGTATTGTAGGGTTTTAAGGGTTATATGATTTTATGGATTTTTAGGGTTTTACGGGGGTTTAGGATTTTTTGTGGCTCTTCGGGTTCAGTTGGGCATTTAGGGTTTAGGGGGTTTTCATTGGTTTGGGGGCATTAGGGTTTTGAGTGGGTTCAATTTTTTTTTGTATTTTTATGGTTTTTATATTTGTAACTGTTTAAATGGACATAAGGTATATGGGTTTTAAGGGTTTTAAGGGGTTTGGGGGTTTTTGGGGTTAGGGGTTAGGGGTTTTAGGTTGTTCATTTTTTTTGGGTTTTTTGATTTTTAGTGGTTTAATGGGTCCTTAGGTTTCATATGGGTTTTAGGGTTTTGTTATATTTTAGGTTTTTTGATAGTTTCTGTTGATTTTAGTAAATTTATGGTTTTATTTTTTTAGGATTTTTAGGGTTTTTACGGTTTTTATGAGTTTTAGGATTTTAAGGGTATCTAAAGTTGTGGGTTTTTTTGGGGTTTTAATTGTTTTATTTTATTATTTTTAAGGTTTTAATATTCATTTGGGTTTTTATAGATTTTAGTGTTTTTAATGGTATTAAGGTCATTAATTTGTTTTGGGTTTTTAGTGTTTTTATGGGTTTTTATAATTTTGTGGGCCAATTAGGATTTTTTATGGTCTTTAAGGGGTTTTAGGGGGGTTTAGGTATTTATGGATTTTTATAGTTTTACGGTTTTGAGTGTTTTTAGGTATTTTTATTGACCGATAGTGCATTTGAAGGTCATTTATTTTTTTAGGGATTTTAGGGTCCTTTATGCTTTTGTGAGGGAATTTTTTTTTATATTTTTTAGTGTTTTTATAGGATTTTTTTATTTTTAGGGTTTTTAGGGTTTCATTAGTTTTTTGTGGTTTTTACCCACTGATGGGGTTTTTGGTTTTATGGTTTTATGTTTTTAAGTGTTTTTAATGTTTTTTGGGGATATTAGGGATTTTATGTGTTTTATGGATTTTAGGGTTTTTAGATTATTTTAAGGTTTTTATTATTTTTAATGTTTTTATTGTATTTTATATATTTAAGGGTTTTAGTGTTTTTAGAGGGTTTATGTGTTTTTAGCATCATTAAATTTTTTGGGGTTCCTAGTTACTTTAAAATTTTTCATGGGGATTTAGGTTTTAAAGGGGTTTGTAGTGTTTATATAGTAATTAATGATTTTGAGGATGAGTTATTATTGTTTAGGGACTTTAAGATCCATTAGAATTTTTTAGGGGTTTTAATATTCCTTATTTTTTTATGGTTTTGGGTTCCATTATGGATTTTTAGGCTCATTTTGGGTTTTAGGGTTTTTCTTTCTTTTTTTATTGTTTTCTAAGAACCTTTAGGGGGTTTGGGGTTTTTAGGATAGGTTATTCTTTTAGAGTACTTAGAAACTATTATGTTCATTTTGGTCTATTTAGAATCATATAGGGGGATTTATGGTAATAATGGTCCCTTTTTTTAAAAACATTTTAGGATCTTATAGTACTTAGGTGCGGTATTGATTTCATTAGTTTTTTTGTCTTTTAAGGGTTTTATTGTATGTCGAGTTTTTAAGGTATTTATTTTGTTTTTTATTGGACTTTTCATGTTATTGGATTTTATGGTCCTCTAGGGGTTATAGGGTTTTAGGGTTTTGTAGTGTTTTAATGATTTAGGGGTTTCTTGGGTTTTAAAGATTATATCGCTTTAAGATTTTATGGGTTTTAGGGTTTTTAGATGTTTTAGGGGTTTTATGGTCAATATGTGTTTTGAAGGAGGTTTAGGGGATTTTAGTATTTTAGGTTTTTTTTACAATTTTAAGGTTTTCATGGATTTTTATATATTTTTTTGGTATTTTTTGGTTTTTCCGTGGTCTCTCGTGTTTATATGAGGTTTAATTGTTTTTACGTGTTTTATGGTATTTTATTGATTTAGTGTAGTTTGGGATCTATAAGGATTATATGGACATTTAGAGTTTGTTTTTTGTTTTTAGATACTTTTCGTGATTTTAGGATTTTGGGGTTTTGGGGGTTTTAGGGTTCTTAATGTATTTAGGGTTTTATGGGATTTATGTTTTTTAGGGGTTTTAGGTTTCTTAGGTGTTTTATGGTTACTATGTTTTAGTGTCATTTATAGGATTATTGGGGTATTTAGAGATTTTTTTATTTTAAATTCTATTAATGTTTTTATGGGTTTTTATTGGGTTAGGTTTTTTAGTGTTTGTCATGTATTTTTTAGTGATTTTTAATATTTTAGGGGTATTTATATTTTTAATGCTTTTAGGGTTTAGGGTTTTTATGGGTTTTTATGTTTATTAATAATATTAGGTCTTGTTAGGTTTGTAAGTGTTTTCAATGTTGTTTAGAGTTTTCAATGGATTTTTTGGGTTTTTGGGTTTTTAGGATTAGTTTTAATATTTTTAGGGTAATTACATAATATTTTTGGTTTATAAGCTTTTTAAGCAGTTTATAGTTTTTTGGTGTCTGGGGGTTGGGTTTTAGGATTTTTTTGGGTTTTATGGTTTTTTCATTGATATTTATTGGTGTTTTTTTATAGTTTTATTTTTTTGAATTTATTAATGGTTTTTTTGAATTTTATTATTTTTTGGGTTTTATTGTTTTTCAGCGTGTTATAATTTTTTGGTTTTATGGGTTTTTATGCCTTTTTGGTTATTAGTGTTTTGATGGATTTTGAAGGATTTTCAGTGGTGTTATAATTTTAATGGTTTTTATATGTTTTAGGGGTTTTAGGAGATTAAATTAATTTCTAGGGTTTTAGGTTTGATTTATATTTTTGGGTTTCTGTATTTTATGAGTGTTTCGGGGTTTTAGGGAATTTTTAGGTTTTTAGTATTTTATGTGTTTCGTGGGTTTTTTGGGTTTTTTGGTATTTTTAGGGTTTGTAAGGGTTATTTTGTTATTTTTTTATTATTGTTTTTAGACTATTTATGGTGTTTTAGTGTATTTTAATGGGACTTTTGGGGTTTTAATAGAGTTTTGTGTTTTTAGTTGTTTTTATAGTTTTTGGGATCTTTTCTCTGTTTAGGTGTGTTTTGGGTAATTTAGGGGTATAAGAGTTTTCAATATTTTTTAGTGTTTTTGGTGGTTTTAGTGTTTTAGGGGGTTTTAGGGAATTTTTGTGGGTTTTTATTGATTTTATGGTATCAAGGGCTCTATGGTTTCATGATTTTTTAAGTATTTTTTTATTTTTTGGTTTTTTATGTTTTTAGAGTTTTAATGGTTATGGGGCGGTAAATGTTTTTTTGGAATTTATGGTTGTTTAGAAGATTTATGGGTTTTTTATTTTAGGGTTTTATTGTTTTATGTTTTTTGGGGTTTTTAGGGTTTTTATGGAGTTGTGGTTTTAGTAGGATTTAAGGTTTGTTAGGGGTTTTAGTGTATTCATAGATGTTGACTGATAGTTATAATATTTTTGCGTTTTTAGTGTTTTTACTGTTTTATGGTATTCTCAAATTTTGAGGTCTTTTAGAACTTATATGTTTGTTTTTATTTATTGGTATTTTTATTTATTTTTGGGATTTCATTGTATTTATGGGTTATATGGTATTTAGTTTTTTTAGTTTTCTTGAGTATTTCGGGTTTTAGGGATGTTTGGACTCTTAGGGGTTTTAGGAGTTTTAGTGGGTTTTATGGTGTTTTTGGATTTTGGTCGATCTTTTTGTTTTTCCTCTATTTTTATTTCATTTTATAGTCTTTTAGTGTTTTTTTTGTATTTTTACAGTATTTTAGGGTTTTATGGGTTATATGATTTTAGGGATTTTTAGGTTTTTACGGGGGTTTAGAATTTTGTGTGGCTCTTCAAGTTCAACTGGGCATTTAGGGTTTAGGGGGTTTTCTTTGGATTGGGGGCATTAGGGTTTTGAGTTGGTTCATTGCTTTTTTTTTGGATTTTTATGGTTTTTATGATTGTAACTGTTTTAATGGTCTTAAGGTATATGGGTTTTTAGGTTTTTAAGGGGTTTGGGGGTTTTGGGGTTGGGGGTTAGGGATTCTAGGTCGTTCATTTTTTTGGGTTTTATGGTTTTTGGGGGTTAAAGGGGTCCTTAGGTTTCTTATGGGTTTTAGGTTTTTGTTATATTTTAGGGTTTTGATAGTTTCTATGGATTTTAGGATATTTAGGGTTTTATTGGATTTAGGATTTTTAGGGGTGTTTTGGTTTTTATGAGTTTTAGGTTTTTAAGGGTATCCATGGTTTTGGGTTTTTTGGGATTTTAATGGTTTTATTTTATAGTTTTTGGATTTATGATTCATATGGGTTTTTATGGATTTTAGTGTTTTTAATGGTGTTTGTGTCTTTAATTTGTTTTGGGTTTTTAGTGTTTTTAGGGGTTTTATAATTTTGTGGGACAATTAAGATTTTTTTTGTATTTAAGGGGTATTAGGTGGGATTAGGTATTTATGGTTTTTCATAGATTTATGGTTTTGAGTGTTTTTAGGTATTTTTATTGACCGATAGTGTATTTGAAGGCCATTTATTGTATTTAGGGTTTTTAGGGTCCCTTATGTTTTTTGACGGAATTTATGTTTTTTTGTTATTAGTATAGCATCCCACCTTTTTATCAAATAAAATTTCATTACATTTTACAAAACCGAGGATCTTTAGGGTTTAGTGTCTTGGAAACCAGGAACATAAAACATGAAAACATAAAACATTCTTCTTAAACACTTGAAGGCTTCTCCTCATGTTCATCCTAGGTTCATTACTGCATCTCATAACCTGGGGACACACATCAAAAGAAAGGGTGAGCAGAAGGCCCAGTAATGGAAACAAGAGAAACATTTTACATGTGAACTTGAGATACTTCAATAAGGCCATGAAAAGAACTTTAAGGCATGAGAAAGAAATCGTGAGGCATATCATAATAAAAATAAAGTTTTTCATAACTTTAAGACGTGGCTACATCATTTAATATAGACAATCATGAACATATCACCAAGGTCCATCCCCAAGGTGTTATTAAAAAAATTAATAAGGTTATTCACCAAGATATCGTGAAAATTGTAATCTCTAGTGGTTACATTATTACCCAATGCAATGGGGCGCTACCAGGGCGCACCCTTAAATTGTAATATCTAGTGGTTACATCATACCCAATGCATTGGAGCGCTATCAGGGCGCACCCTTAAATTTGCCTTTATTATAATGCGATCAACGTATATCATCATCAATCATTTCATAAACAACCCATATAGCATAAAATAAATGGGTTTCATTTCATCATCATAACTTTTTAAAAACTGCTTTTAAAGACATGATCTTTATGTCACTTTAAACCCACGAAAAGGGAAAGCGGGTTTTATGTATGTAAATCCCAGAATTTAAAATAGAAAATTTTGATATATATGTGAATACCCCTGTAGAAATAAGATCTTTGAGTATTCACTTAATAACATAAAATAATTTTGAGAAAAGAGAGAGGCATTTTGAGACGAAAATCCTGCAGCCTAACGGCTACGTTTCGGGGTTTTAGATAACATTGAATGAGAGGGTACATGGGTCAAACATTCATAAATGACCCATAAAACAGTAGAGGGACAAAATATAAGGGATTTAAGAACATGGTAATGAAATTTGAAAATATACCATATGAAATGATGAATATTAAAGGAAGACAAAAATAAGATTTCTCTTGTGAGAATTCGGCAGCTTAACGGCGTCACTTAAACATCAACAAAAATGAATTGAAAAGTTCAAATAGGGTATCTCATAATATGAACATAAGAGTCCAGTATGATAGATATAGAGATAATACCCCAACATAATAGAAAAGAACTTGAAAGACTTGACATGAAAGTAGAACTTTGAGAAAGAGAAGGGTGAAAGAATCCCCTAAAAATTCGGCAGCCTAACGGCGCCACTTAAAACATCAAAATAATTAATTGAAGAGATCAAATGGGGTCTCTCATCATATGACCATAAGAGTCTAGTATGATAAATATAGAGATCATTCCCCAACATTACAAAAATGAACTTGAAATAATTGACATGAAAGTAGAACTTCAAAATGAGAAAGGTGAAAAACCACTTAAAAATTCGGCAGCCTAACGGCGCCACTTAAAACGTCAAAATGCTGAATTTAAGAGATCAAATGGGGTATCTCATCATATGAACATAAGATTCCAGTATTATAGATATAGAGATCATACCCCAACATAACAAAAAGGAACATGAAAGAATTGACATGAAAGTAGAACTTCAAAACGAGAAGGGTGAAGAACTACTTAAAAATTTCGCAGCCTAACGGCGCCACTTAGAACTTCAAAATACTGGATTGAAGAGATCAAATGGGGTCTATCATCATATGATCATAAAATATCATTAAGATAAATTTATAGATCATACCCCAACATAATAAAAAGGAACTTGAAATACTTTACATGAAAATAGATCTTGAAAAATGAGAAGGGAGAAAGAATCCGTTACAAAAATTTCGGCAGCCTAACAGCGCCACAAAAAACATCATAAAACGAAATAATGAGAGTAAGGGTATAGCGACCCGACCTTTTCTTACATTACTATTACATAATTTTAAAGATAAACAACATAATAGTATTACACATGGAGGATACATAGGTTTAGTGTCTTGGGCAAATTAGGACTACACATAACAAGTACAACATCAAGCATAAAAAAATTCATTTAATCTCTTCTTGTATAGCTTCTTAGTAGCACTTGTCCTCTCCTTAGTACATGTAGCCACCTGAGGATATACATCAAAAGGGGTGAGCTAAAAGCCCAGTAAGAGGATAGATAAGAACAATATAGCATGGGGTGAGCATAGTCATGACATAGGAAAGAGATCTTGAACATGAGAGGAGCATAAACAATAAACATGAAATGTGGCAAAGCATAAAAATGTAACATCATGTCTTAGTGGTTAACTACCACACATAATTGTGAACAAAGCTAGCATCATGTTCACGCATAATTTCACATTTACTCATGAGATTCATCACTTTACCCAATGCATTGGAGCGCTATATAATTCCGGGCGCACCCGTCACATTTAAACATTCATATTGCGCTATATAATTCCGGGCGCACCCGTCACATCATAACATTATCATTATCATGCTTGCCACATAGAACACATATCAAACATGTACATAAATAACCCATGGAATGGAATGGGTTTCATCTCATAATAACACATTCATAAGCTTTGGGTTCCCAAAAGAAAGAGGGAACAACATACTTGATATAAGAACCATCATCCTTGAATGAGAGGCAAAATGTGAGATCTTGAAAGAAGAGTTCTTTTGGAAAACATTTTGATGGACATAAAAAAACAGTGACAAACATGTATATCCCAGAAAAGTAAAGGGAATGATGAACAAAAGACCTTTGAGGAGTAACCTCATCAAAAATGGAGTGAAAGAGGGAGAACCCGAAGGAAGACAATTGGGTTCGAGATTTCCCCTTACCTTGTACTCGAATGCCTCCTTCTCTTTAATGTCCTGTATAATGACATTATATTCATTAATTAGAAATTCCAGAACCTTTTATACATTAATAGGGTTCATTCTGGTTTCTTTATTTCATGTTATGTTCCTTTGGATGACTTATAGAGTTTAAAAACATTGATCGGGGATGTTCGTTTTCATGGTTTTCTTGAGCGGTCCACTTGTATTCTTAATTTGATGTTTGGGTAGATCATGGGGAAACATCCAGAACTGATGTTACATGTAATTAATGATATTACAGAAGCTTGAATGATTTTATAATGAGTTAAATTAGATCCATGTGGTCGAATTATTAGATAATAATTAAATGAAGATTATTTGGGCTGATTTGAGCGGTTTTTGGATCACAACGAACTCATTTTAATATTTCACTTAGTAATATGGCCATATGTTATTTCCAGAACTTAAATTAGAACATAATACATATAACATATTCTGGTTCAACCATAAAAATGGTTTCATGACCATATTGAAGATATAAATGGAAGAAGAGAGCATGTTGTTTTTGAAGGTGATAAATTATCACCACATGAACAACGTTCTCTTTAAAAAAAAGGAAGAGGGAAAGGGTGTGGGGTGATATAATATACCATTAGAATCATAATATTACAGTATAAGTATATTACTGGAGTTACAAAACAATTTGGATGAAGATAGGTAGGGAGAGATCAAGAGAGGAACTTGAACTTGAAAGGAAATTAAAGGAGAAGAGGGAGAGAAATCACCTTTTGGATCCTCCTCTTGAGAACCTCCTTAGGGGCCTAAGCTTGGTCTTTTGATGAGACCAGAAGCTCTTGGACGTGGGGGAGAGGCTAGGGAAGATGATTGGGCAGATCTTAGACAATGCTTGAAGCTTGAGAGGTGTGGTTTGGCAAGAGGAGGGGGAGGCCTTATTTATACATGAGGTGGGAGGTGTTTTTGGAATAAATTATTAAATAAAATAATATATCATAAGTTAGACTTGTAATAGTTGTTTTTTGACATCCTAAATCATATATTAATATAATAGAATTCGTTTTAGGGTTTAACTCTTCTTTATAAGTCGAATCCATTAGTTTATTAAAAAGGAAAGTGAAAGGAAGAGAAAAAGTTACTTTAAGAAATCACTTTTTGACTTTAAGCTATCACTTTTTGACTTTAAGCTTTTTAGGTTTGACAATTGGATATATTGTATTTCAAGGAACAATTAATGCAATTTAATATGTTTTGGCCGAAACTAAAGTTCTAGAATGTTTATGTCATCATTACATCAATAATGATGCAATTCAGTGTACACCGATTATGCGAAAAACTGTATTTTTTACTATTCACCCGAAAATTGAAGTATTTCAGAATAAACCCAAAAATTTACCCCTACCATTTTTCGACGTGTAGAATCCAAAAATGATGTCCAATTTTCAAAAATAATTTTATAAATATTATTAATTTAATATTTAATTAAAATCATAATTTACTTTAAAAAAAACAGTTTTTAAAATTAAAACTGATTTTGTAGTTCTTTTAAAAATTACTTAGGGTCTTATAATATTATCTAAAAACTATTAGACATTGATTCAATAGTTTATGAAAATACCTCAGGAAAATAAATATCCTTTTAAATTAATTAATTAATTATAATTAATTATTTATGACTTATAAAATACCAAAAGCGTTTACTAAGGTCAAATTGTCACTTTCTATGATGTCTAAATTTTATTTTATTATTCATAGGTAATTTTACTCTTAGTTACTATTCATAAGGGTCATATTACTATTCATAAGGATAGGTTACTATTCATAAGGGTAGGCTACTATTCACCAAAAATTGTTTTTGTTTCATTGGACTCCAAAAACTATCTTGAACACAACCGTGAATGTTGGAATTTTTTTAAAATTCCAAACATAGGGGTGACAAAATTATGTTTTAAAGGTCACTTATCACCTAGTAGTTCATTATTTTGTGTTTTTATGACATAGATATAAGAAGGGAATTTTCCATTTAAAAACTTTGGGTCGTTACAAAGGGGGGGATCTCTCATTATGTGAACATGAAAAGGGCATTAATAGGAGTGTAAAAGAAAACCCTTTAACATAAGAACATGGAGCATAAAAGAAATTACATAAAAGAAATTTCTTGAAAAGAAAGAGAGAGATCAGATCCCTTACCTTAAAACATAACTCTTAAAACTCAAAGTTTGGGACCTTTAGGGATTGGGGGAACCATGGGAGGACTCCTTGGGAGGTAATGAGACCATAACTTCGTTGGGGGAGAGCGGGGAGTCGAATGGATGAGAGGATGTCTTGGTATTTATAGGGAAAGTGAGGGGACAAGGCATTAATGGCCAAGGGACACCTCATTGGTGGTTTTGGAAAAACCATGGGCTTGCCCATGGTATTTGCCCATGTTATTGGCCACTTGGGATACCTCATACCATATCATACTATTCAGAAGTCGAACATATTGATTACATACTTAATACATCATTTAATGATGTCATTAGACACCCGTAACTTAAAAACTGTATTTTCATTATTCATCGAAAATTCATCTTTCTTAGAATAATCCCAAAATTTCACCTTAACCAAATATCAATTCTCTGATTACAAATATGAACTCCATTTTATAAAAATAATTTTCTAAATATTTTTAATTTAATTTTTAAATAAAAGCACTATTCATCGAAAATTCATTTTTTCTCGAAAAACCTCCAAAAATTACCATAGCATAATATCGGTGCTCTGAGCTCAAAAATGAAATCCATTTTATAAAAATAATTTTCTAAATATTTTTAATTAAATTTTTAATTAAAACACACTATTCACCCGAAAAAAACAAATACTTGAATAATAATTTATGAAACCGTTATTTAACCATTTTATTGAATCACATTACTTAATCAAGGTGCCTAGATTATATAAATACATTCTTTAAGTGCGATTACTAATCCATTTGGACACATTACTAATACTAATCATAAAATCACTATTCATAATTTACTATTCATCAAAAATTAAGTTGATCTTATTAGACTCTAAATTTTGTACTGAACATAATTGTAGAAGACCATTTTTCGAAAATCATTACACATTTTTAATTATTTAATGTTTACACAAGCATTTTTTAAATATCCTTTTTCTAAAATTCATCAAAAATATGAATACTATATTTATCCGTTCATTTGAAAATTAATAAAATTCATCATAAGAATAATTCCCAATTTTTATTTAAAACAAAGGATTACACAAGGAAGTTACAGTCTCCTTACATAGCCCCTTATCACACCAGCATATGACCTAAGTGTAAGGTGTGGTAAGGTGAGAGAATCTGAGGGAGGCTCGGCTAACATCGCACGAGTAGTAATTTTTTTTAGTTTGAACTTCTCACAAAGGCGATTCCGTTCTAGCTTCACACGATGAAGTTCGGCTTGGGTTTGGTTCACAGTAAAGCCCAGTGGTGCTACCTCCTTCCAAAGTTCTTTTAGATGGGCTTTGATTGGTCCAAGACTACTGGGCGAGGCCATCGAATCTTCTTTCTATAATAACTAACCAAGATTACTTGTATTTAGAGGCAATAATCAAAACGTTTAGTTTCCAGTGGTCATATTAACCAATGGTCATATAACAGTCAATGCCCAATGGTCTCATTTTAATTATACTCATGTTTTCAAATGAAAATTTTTTGTTGAGTATAAAATAAAATAACACACAAAAATAGGAAACAATATTTATTCAAAATTTCGGGTCGTTACAATCTTCCCCCCTTAAGGAATTGCGTCCCCACAATTTTTTTTAATCGGCTTTTGAAATTTCATTGAAAGTCCCACATCGGTAAAGGAGTCAAAAAAAATTACTTTAAAAGAAATAAAGGGAAG
Source organism: Viscum album (assembly GCA_963277665.1). Taxonomy (NCBI): domain Eukaryota; kingdom Viridiplantae; phylum Streptophyta; class Magnoliopsida; order Santalales; family Viscaceae; genus Viscum; species Viscum album. Next base: position 1,692,727,338 of record OY728120.1, read on the forward strand.
TACAAAGGTCACCCGAGTAAACCCATACTAGGATTCCATGGAGGGAAACATAGACATGGAAGAAAACAAAGGGTCAAGTTCTGGGGGAGAGTGATAGAGAACATGATTAGGAGAACGTTAACCATAAGAAAATCCCAAACTTATGATGTGTGTAAACGGTCGTTGATTACCTAGTAGGAATCCTAAACCAACAACATTTTTGTTTTACGTTCCTTTTCATAATTTTGAGGAATTCAATTACAATATAAAACAAAAACATAAGAAAATATATCTATCTTCATGTAGAGTTTCATCCTTTAATAAGTTTCTACCCAAAATTAATCTTTTATCCAAACTATGAGCATTCAAAACTACTTGGTCTCATCAAAACACAAGAATCATCTTCATAATCCACAAAATATTAACTGTCTATTTCTTCTATCATTAACCATTATCCCAAAAACAGAAAGGGTAAGCTAAAACAACTCTTCAAAAAGAAATAATCCCATAGGAATGGAAACTACTTTTAAATCTTCAAAGTTCCGTGGTACTACCCAAAGTTCATCATAATCCATTCCATAAATAACGGTCCTTAAAAATTCATCAAAATAAACCAAACTAAGATTGAAACCCAAATACAAGAAGGATTTGATAATATAGTCTTCCAAAATAAACTTCATTGTTCATCTCCAAACAACATCAACCACTCCTAACATCTTATAACAAATGTATCTAACCTAAACATATTTTACCCAATATAGGTTAATCATTCCCATAAGTAACCTACATTACTATAAGTCCACCACAAACTCATCGATTCATCAAAATATAAGTCAACCTTACTCCTCAATGAAAATACCATAGTAATCTATTTACCTCGATCATATAGGGTCCCCAAAATAGTGAACGTATTCCAAAATAATAATCATATTTTAATCCCATAATCATCCCTGTCATATTAATACGACAATCGTCTCATTTCTTATCACATTGGTTGTTGGTACATGTTCCTCCATTTCCCACCATTAACTAAGAAGAGAAAGCATAATTAGGGGCTTATGTACTTAGCAAATAATCATGAAAAGGAACTGAAAGCATATAATGATAACTTGTAGAAGAAAAGTATACCCTAACTGGTGATCCCCTTGGTTTCCAACTAGGTTATCCATGATCATATATTCTTATGTGAATCTTTATTTTATTTTATCTTTTTTCCTTTAACAATTGTTCATACTAACTTATGAATTTACCAAAGCTTATCCCCCGGGAGTGTCATAACCAAGAGTGCAGCAAGGCCCGTTGTCATGTACCAGTTCCCGTTCGAGTCTAGCTCAAAGCGGTGTTTTCGGGTTGTACCCCTATGTACATCTGTGCCAGAGCCACCTCTACCTGCTCGTATCCAGACAGGGATGTATTTTCTTGGAATCCACTTACTCAATACTCACCAAAATACCAGGAAGATTTCCTTTTTTTTTAACTTTTCTATAGGGTTCATCCTAGAGTTTTCATATCCTAATTTCCACAAATAACTAAACCATCCTTTGATACCAACTAGAGCATCCCGCCTTTTTATCAAATAAAACTTCATTAAATTTTACAAAACCGAGGATATTTAGGGTTTAGTGTCTTGGAAACCAGGAACTTAAAACATGAAAACATAAAATATTCTTCTTAAACACTTGAAGGCTTTTCCTCATGTTCATCCTAGGTTCATTACTGCATCTCATAACCTGGGGACATACATCAAATGAAAGGGTGAGCAGAAGGCCCAGTAATGGAAACAATAGAAACATTTTACTTGTGAACTTGAGATACTTCAATAAGGCCATGAAATGAACTTTAAGGCATGAGAAAGAACTTGTGAGGCATATCATAATAAAAATAACGTTTTTCATAACTTTAAGATGTGGCTACATCATTTAATATAGACAATCATGAACATATCACCAAGGTCCATCTCCAAGGTGTCATTAAAAAAATTACCAAGGTTATTCACCAAGATATCGTGAAAATTGTAATCTCTAGTAGTTACATCATTACCCAATGCAATGGGGAGCTATCAGGGCGCACCCTAAAATTGTAATCTCTAGTGGTTACATCATTATCCAATGCATTGGAGCGCTATCAGGGCGCACCCATAAATTTCCCTTTATTATAATGTGATCCACGTATATCATCATCAATCATTTCATAAACAACCCATATAGCATAAAAGAAATGGTTTTCATTTCATCATCATAACGTTTTAAAAACTGCTTTTAAAGACATGAACTTTATGTCACTTTAAACCCACGAAAAGGGAATGCGGGTTTCATGTATGTAAATCCCAGAATTTAAAATAGAACATTTTGATATATATGTGAATACCCCTGTAGAAATAAGATCTTTGAGTATTCACTTAATAACATAAAATAATTTTGAGAAAAGAGAGAGGCATTTTGAGACGAAAATCTTGCAGCATAACGGCTACGTTTCGGGGTTTTAGATAACATTGAAAGAGAGGGGAAATGGGTCAAACATTCAAAAATGACCCATAAAACAGTAGAGGGACAAAATATAAGGGATTTATGAACATGGTAATGAAATTTGAAAATATACCATAAGAAATGAAGAATATGAAAGGAAGACAAAAATAAGATTTCTCATGTGAGAATTCGGCAGCTTAACGGCGTCACTTAATCTTCAACAAAAATGAATTGACAAGTTCAAATAGGGTATCTCATCATATGAAAATAATAGTCCAGTATGATAGATATAGAGATAATACCCCAACATAACAGAAATGATCTTGAAACACTTGACATGAAATTAGAACTTTGAAAAAGAGAAGGGTGAAAGAATCCCCTAAAAATTCGGCAGCCTAATGGCGCCAATTAAAACATCAAAATAATGAATTGAAGAGATCAAATGGGGTCTCTCATCATATGACCATAAGAGTCCAGTATGATAGATATAGAGATCATACCCCAACATAACAAAAAGGAACTTGAAAGAATTGACATGAAAGTAGATCTTCAAAACGAGAAGGGTGAAGAACCACTTAAAAATTCCGCAGCCTAACGGCGCCACTTAAAACTTCAAAATACTGAATTGAAGAGATCAAATGGGGTCTCTCATCATATTATCATAAAAGATCAGTATGATAAATTTAGAGATCATTCCCCAACATAATAAAAAGGAACTTGAAATACTTTACATGAAAATAGATCTTGAAAAATGAGAAGGGAGAAAGAATCCGTTACAAAAATTTCGGCAGCCTAACGACGCCACTTAAAACTTCATAAAACAAAATAATGAGAGTAAGGGGGGGGGGATCTCTCATTATGTGAACATGAAAAGGGCCGTAAGAGGAGTATAAAATAAAACCCTTTAACATAAGAACATGGAGAATCAAAGAAATTACATAAAAGAGATTTCTTGAAAAGAAAGAGAGAGATCGGATCCCTTACCATAAAACATAACTCTTAAAACTAAACGGTTGGGACCTTGAGGGCTTAGGGGCACCATGGGAGGACTCCTTGAGAGGTAATGAGACCGGAACTTCGTTGGGGGAGAGTGGGGAGTCTAATGGATGAGAGTATGTCTTGGTATTTATAGGGAAAGTGAGGGGACACGACATTAATGACCAAGGGACACCTCATTAGTGGTTTTGGAAAAACCATGGGTTTTCCCATGTTATTTGCCCATGGTATTGGAAACATGGGACACCTCATACCTTATCATACTATTCAGAAGTCTACTGTATTGATTACATACTTAATACATCATTTAATGATGTCATTAGACACCCGTATCTTAAAAACTGTATTTTCACTATTCATCGAAAATTCAACTTTCTCAGAATAATCCCAAAATTTCACCTTAACCAAATATCAACACTCTAATTACAAATATGAACTCCATTTTATAAAAATAATATTCTAAATATTTTTAATTTAATTTTTAAATAAAAACACTATTCACCAAAAATTCATTTTTTCAGAAAAACCCCAAAAAATTACCATAGCATAATATCGGTGCTCTGAGCTCAAAACAGAAATCTGTTTTATAAAAATAATTTTCTAAATATTTTTAATTAAATTTTTAATTAAAAAACACTATTCACCCAAAATAAACTAATACTTGAATAATAATTTATGAAACCGTTATTTAACCATTTTATTGAATCACATTACTTAATCAAGGTGCCTAGATTATATAAATACATTCTTTAAGTGTGATTACTAATCCATTTGGACACATTACTAATCCTATTCATAAAATCAATATTCATAATTTAATATTCATCAAAAATTATGTTGATCTTATTAAACTCTAAATTTCGTACTGAACATAATTGTAGAAGACCATTTTTCGAAAATCATTACACATTTTTAATTATTTAAGGTTAACACCACCATTTTTAAAATATCATTTTTCTAAAATTCATCAAAAATATGCATACTATATTTATCCGGTCTTTTGAAAATTCATAAAATTCATCATAAGAATAAATCCCAATTTTTATTTAAAACAAAGGATTACACAAGGCAGTTGCGGTCTCCTTACATAGCCCCTTATCACACCAGCATAGGAACTAAGTGTAAGGTGTGCTATGGTGAGAGAATCTGAGGGAGGCTTGGATAACATCGCATGAGTAGTAATTTCTATTAGTTTTAACTTCTCGCAAAGGAGATTCCGTTCTAGCTTCACACGATGAAGTTCGGCTTGGGTTTGGTCCAGAGCAATTCCCAGTGGTGCTACCTCCTTCCCAAGTTCTATTAGATGGGCTTCGATCGGTCCAAGAATACTGGGAGAGGCCATAGAATCTTCTTCCTATAATAATTAACCAAGATTACTTGTATTTAGAGGCAATAATCAACACGTTTAGTTTCAGTGGTCATATTAACCAATGGTCATATAACAGTCAAAGCCTCACGGTCTCATTTTAATTATACTCATGTTATCAAATGAAAAATTATTGTTCAGTATAAAATAAAATATCACACAAAAATAGGAAACAATATTTATTCAAAATTTAGGGTCGTTACAATTAGGGTTTTTATATGATTTTATTGGTTTTAGGGTTTTTAGGGTTTCATTAGTTTTTTGGGGTTTTTACCCATTAAAGGGTTTTTTGATTTTATGGTTTTACATTTTTAAGGGGTTTTAATGTTTTTTGGGGATATTAGGGATTTTAGATGTTTTATGGATTTTAGTGTTTTTATTTTATTTTAGGGTTTTTATTATTTTTAAGGTTTTTATTGTATTTTATATATTTAAGAGTTTTAGTATTTTTAGAGGGTTTTAGTGTTTTCAGCATTATTAAATTTCTTCCAGGTTTCTAGTTACTTTTATTTTTTTCATGGGGTTTAAGGGTTTATAGGGGTTTGTAGTGTTTATATAGTAATTAATGATTTTGAGGATGTGTTATTTTTGTTTAGGGACGTTAAGATCCATTAGACTTTTTTAGGGGTTTTAATATTCTTTAGTTTTTTATGGTTTTGGGTTCCATTATGGATTTTTAGGCTCATTTTAGGTTTTATGGTTTTGCTTTTTTTTTATTGTTTTCCAATACCTTTTAGGGGGGGTTGGAGTTTTTAGGGTAGGTTATTCATTTAGATTTAATAGGGACGTTTATGGTTCATTTTAGTGTTTTTAGAATCATTTAGGTGGATTTAAGGTAATAACGGTCCCTTTTTTTACAAACATTTTATGTTATTATAGTACTTAGGTCCAGTAGTGATTTCAATAGTTTTTTGGTCTTTTAAGGGTTTTATAGGATGTTGAGTTTTTAAGGGATTTATTATGTTTTTTATTGGACTTTTCATGTTTTATAGCTTTTATTGCCCTCTAGGGGTTATTGGGTTTTATGGTTTTTATGGGGTTTTAATGATTTAGGGGTTTCTTGGGTTTAAAAGATTATATGGCTTTAGGGTTTTACGGGTTTTAGGGTTTTTAGATGTTTTAGGGGTTTTATGGTCCTTCTGTGTTTTGAAGGAGGTTTAGGGGATTTTTGTATTTAAGGATATTTTTTATAATTTTATGGTTTTCATGGATTTTTATATTTTTTTCGTATTTTTAGGTTTTCCATGTTCTCTCATGTTTATATGAGGTTTAATGGTTTTTACGTGTTTTATAGTCTTTTATTGATTTATTGTAGTTTGGAATATATAAGGTTTATTGGAAATTTAGAGTTTCTTTTTTGGTTTTAGATACTTATAGTGATTTTAGGATTTTAGGGTTTTGGGGGTTTTAGGGTTCTTAATGTATTTAGGGTTTTATGTGTTTTATGGGTTCTATGTTTTTTAGGGGTTTTAGGTTTCTTATTTGTTTTATTGTTATTATGTTTTAATGTCATTTATAGGAATAAGGGGGTCTTTAGAGATTTTTTTATTTCAAATTTTATTAATTATTTATGGGTTTTTAGTGGGTTGGGGGTTTTAGTGTTTGTCATGTATTTTTTAGTGATTTTTAATATTTTAGGGGTATTTATATTTTAATGGTTTTAGAGTTTAGGGTTTTTATGGGTTTTTTTGTTTAGTAATTTTAGGGATTTTCAGGTTTTTAAGAGTTTTCAATGTTGTTTAGAGTTTTCAATGTATTTTAGGGGTTTTTTCTGTTTTTAGGATTTGTTTTAGTGTTTATTAGTGTAATCACATAAAACTTGATGTTCTTAAGCATTTTATGCAGTTTATAGTTTTTGGGGGTCTGGGGGATGGGTTTTAGGATTTTTTTGGGTTTTATGGTTTTTTTCATTGATATTTATTGGTGTTTTTTTATAATGTAATTTTTTTGAGAGGTTATTAATGGTTATTATTAATTTTATTATTTTTGGGGTTTTATTGTTTTTAGGGTGTTATAATTTTTGGGTTTTAGGGGTTTTTATGCTTCTTTGGGTTTTAGGGTATTCATGGATTTTGAATGGTTTTCAGTGGTGTTACATTTTTTTTGGTTTTTATATGTTTTAGGGATTTTAGGAGATTAAATGAATTTCTTGGGTTTTGGGTTTGTTTTATATTTTTTGGGTTTTTGTATTTTTATGAGGGTTTCAAGGTTTTAGTTACTTTTTAGGTTTTTAGTGTTTTTAGTGTTTCTTGTGTTTTTTGGGTTTGTTGGTATTTTTAGGGTTATTAAGGGTTTTTTTGATTTTTAGTTTATTATGGTTCTTAGACTATTTATGGCGTTTTAGTGTATTTTAATGGTTTTGTATGGTTTTTGGGTTGTTGAGATTTTTTGTACTTATATGTATTTATTGTTTTTAAGGGTTTTTTGAGATTACATGATTTTTATGGGACTTTAGGAGTACATATGAGTTCATAGGGATTTAGGGGTCTATAGGTTTTATGGGTTTTATGTTTATTTATTATTTAGGGTTTCTAGGTTTTTATGTTAATTTTTTATTTTTTGGGTTATAGTTGGTTGTAGTGTTTTTAAAGACTGTTTTTGGGTTTTCCTAGTTGTTTTTAGGGTATTATTATTTATAGGTATTTTCATATATTTATGTTATTTTAGGATTTTAAGGATAATACATGCTCTTTAGGGGTTTTTAGTTTCTTCTTGGAGTGTAATAGGTTTTTACCATTGTCCGTGTTTTAGGGAATTTTTTTCGGTATTATAGGATTTTTATTGTTTTATTAGGTTTTTTGGGTTTGAAATGGGGTTTTGAGGGTATTTTGTGTTTTGTCTTTGGATTTTCAGTATATTTAGTGTTTTATGGTGTTCTATGGTTTTTAGTTTTTTTATGTTTTTTTTATGTTTTGAAAGTGTTTTTAGTATTATTTTTCTTTTTGGGAATTAATATTTATTAAGGGGTTTTACAGTGTTTTATGGGTTTTGATAGTCATATATGGATTTAGTAGATTTTCAAGGTCATTTAATGGTTTAAAGGTGGTTTTTCTGTGGGGTGGGTTAGGGATTTTATCCTTTTAAGGTTTTTAGGGGTTATAGGGTGTGTCGGTTGATATTAGTGTGTTTAATGTTTTAAGTATTTTTATGTTTTTTGGATGTTTTAATTGTTTTTTGGTTTGGGTGATAGTGATGTTTAGGGTTCAAATAGTTCTTTTTTGATTTTAATGGATTTTCGTGTTTTGTAGGGTTTTTAGGATTTTCAGGGTCTTATTGGATGTTTTTTTATTTTTATTTTGTTATAATTTTATGAGGAATTAGAGGTTTTTATTATTTTCTAGTGATTTTAATGGTTTTTTGGGTTTTCAAGGGGGTTTAAAGATTTATGTTTTTATGGGTTTTTAAGGTTTTAGGGGTTTGTTTGTGTTTCTTGGGGGTTTTAGTGTTCTTAAAATTGTCATTTAAATTTTAGGTATTTTACTGTTTTAGTTTTTTTTGTGGTTTTTAGGGGGGTTTTAGGGTTTTTGAGGATAATGGATTTGGAATCTTTTAATCATTTTTCATTTCGATCATTTTTTGGGTTTTTTGGGTCATTAGTTCATTTTAGCATGTTGTGGGGTTTCTAGGGTTCTGTAGGGCTAATAAGGAATATGGATATTTTCAGGGGTTTTATTTTTTTTGTTTATGTAGTTCATAGTTACCTTTGATATTTTTATTGGGTTTTAGGGTGGTTTATATATTTAGCACCCTTTTGGGTTTTTTGCATTTTTTTGGACATTATGAGTTTTTAGTCTAATGAAGGACATTATTTGGGTTTAATTTCATATAGGGAATTTTATTGGTGTTTGGGGGGATTTAATGGTTTTAGGTGTTTTTTTAAAGTTTTAGTGGGTTTTAGTTTTTTTAATGTTTTTAGTGTTTTAATTTATTTTCAGGATTCTCAGTGATTTTGGTTTTCTATTGTTTTTTAAAACATACGAATTTTTAGGGTCTTAAGGGTTTTTATGGTTCTTAGTATTTTTAGGCTTTTTATGCTTTTGGGTTTTTTGTAATTTTTATGGTTTTAGGGTTTTCCTTATTTTTTTAGTGTTTTAATGGTTTTTAATTCCACCCTCGGGTTTTTGAAATTTTTATGTTTTTTTGGGTTTTTTGGAATTTTTATGACTTCATGGGTTTTAGGGTTTTTACTTTGATTTAGAGAATTTATGTGGATTATGGTTTTTTGGGTTTTAAGGGTTTTAGGGGGGTCACATTTTTCAGGTTTTTGTGGGTTTTCAAGGTTTCTATGAATTTTAAGTGTTTTTTACTATTTTAGTTTTTAGATGTTATTTGTGTCTTTTCGGATTGCTAGGGTTTTTTTGTTTTCTATGAGTGTTTTTGGTTTTTGTGGTTTTTATGATTTCACAGATTTTAAAAGGTTATTAGTCTCAATGATTGTTTTTAGAGTGTTATTTTATGTTTTTAGGGGTTTTAATGGGGTTTTGTGTTTTTTGGGGGTTTTAGGGATTGTTGATACTTTTAGGCTTTTTAGGTTTTATTGTTGTTTTAGGAAAATTTTGTTGTCTTTAGGGTTCTTGAGGTTATTTTTATGTTTTATTTATCATTAATATTTTTAAGTTTCTTTAATCATTTTAAGGTCATATAGTGTTTTTAAGGCTCTTTATGTTTTTTTTGGTTTTGGGGTTTTAAGGATTTTAGTGTTTTTTGTGTTTTAAGGATTTTTAGTGTTTTTTGGTGATTCTTTTGTTTTTTTATGTATTTCAAGGTTTTTTCAGGGACTCTAATTTTTAAAGGGTTTATAATTTTTAGGGGGTTTTGGGTTTTAGGTATTTTTTTTGTTTTTGAGTTTTATTGGGGTTTTAGGGGGTTTAGGGTATTTCGAGGTTTTATAGTCTTTAAATGTTTTATTTTTTTTGGTCGTTCATTTGATTTTGTTTTTTTTTTGAATTTTTTTGGTTTCTCGGGTTTTTGGTGTCTTTTGTGTTTTTTGGTCATTTTTGAATTTTAGGGTCTCTAGGGTTTTTATGGGGATTTCGGGTTTTTACGGTTTTTAGGGTATTTATGGTTTTTAGGGACATTATGGAACTTTTGAAGGATTGCGGATTTAAGGCCCCTTTGAGTGTTACTAGTTTTTTTATGGCCTTTTATGGATTTTAGTATTTTTATGTCATTTATTTTCTGTAGGGGATTTAGTGTCCTTTTGATTTAAAGGGTGTTTTAATGGTTTTATGGTTTTTAGGGTCTATTAGGGTGGTTTAGAGTCATTTATAGAGTGTTTGGGTCTTTAGAATCCATTATAGATTTTTAGGGTTTTAGTGTCCATTAGTGTTTTGGGGTATAATTTGGTATTTTAGGTTTTTAGGGGTTTTATGTGACTTTTTTAATTTTTTATATTATGGTCTATAATGGTTTTGGGTGATTTTAGGGACTTTTCGAGATTATTTGGGGCTGTAGGGTAATTTAGCTATCTTTTGTGGTTTATGGGTTTTATGGGTATTTAAGGGTTTTAGGGTTTTAGTGTGTTTTTGGGTTTTTATGATATTTAGATTTATTAGTGTTTTTATGGTTCTGGGGGTTTTTGTTTATTAGTGTTTTTATGCCATTTTATTATTTATAGGTTTTTTACTAGTTTTAGAGTTTTAATGATTTATTGGGGTTTGCGGTTTTTATGGCCTGAAAATTCGTGTTAATTTTGATTTTGGAAACAACCGATTTTAGGTATTTAAATATAATTGTGTCTTATATTGGGTTTTACTGTTTTTGATGGTCTTATGGTTTTAAGGGTTTACGGTTTTTAGTTATTTTAGGGGTTTTATGGTTTCTATTTTTATCTTATGGTCTCATGGGTTTTTAATCAATTTAGTGTTTTTAGAGTTTTAGGGATTTTATGGGTCTTAAGGGGTTTTATGAATTTTTAGGGATTTTAGGGATTTTGGTTTTTTAATGCATTTTATATATTTTTTGTTTTTGGGGGTTTTGGGGGTTTTTGGGGGCATTGCATTTTTAAGGATTTTCTAGGGTTTTAGATATTTATTGGTTTTTTATATATTATTTGGAATTTCTGGGTTTTATGGTTTTTAGGTGGTTTAGGGTTTTTAGTGTTTGTTGGATTTTATGTATTTTAAGGGTTTTAAGGCTTTATGGTTTTTAGGTTCTTTTATTGATTTTTTGTTTTTTCTTTGTTATTTACATGTTTTTTTCATATTTTATGTGGTTATAATGGGTTTAGGGGTTTTAATGAAATATTTATATTTTTTAGGTGTTTAGGGTTTTTTGGATTTTTAGTGTTCATTGGGATGTTCAATCCCATTAAGGGGTTTCAGGGGGTTTTGTTTTTTACAATTTTATAGATTATTTTTGTTTTTATGGTGTTTTTATATTTTTTAATGAATTTTAGAGGTTTTTTGTGGTTTTGGATTTTTCCCTTATTTTTTTAGTTTTTTAGACTCTAATAGTTTATAGGGGGGTTTTGGGATTTTTTTTTTGTTTTTTTAAATGATTTTTCAAATTTAATGGATTATTTTGGGGTGTTTGATGTTTTTAGTTTCTTTTCTAGTTTTATGGGTTTTTTTGATTTTAGTGTATTTTTGGGTCATTATGCCGCGTAAGGGGTTTTAGGATCTTTTGGTGTTTTATAGTATTTTTTAGGTATTTTAAGGTATTTTAGTGTTTTTTGGGGTTTTTGGTTTTTGTTGTTTTAGGTATTTTAGGGTGAATATCATTATATGGGATATGGGGGTTTTAATGGGCTTTATTGATTTTAATGTTGTTATGGGATTTAATGGTTTAATGGTTTTTTTGGGTTTTAGTGGTTTCGTGAATTTAAATTCTTTTTATATTTTTATAATGATTTTCTTGTTTTTAGGGGACTTTAAGGTGTTTTTAAGGATTTTATGGATTTCTTAAGATTTTTATGGTTTTTATCGGTTTTATGTGTTTTTTGGGTTTTATTTTCGGATTTTATGGATTTTTAGGTTGTTTTGGATGGTTTTATTGTTTTTATAGTATTTACGGGTTTCATTATTTGTTTTAATTTTTATAGTTATAAAATATTTTTAGTGGTCTTTTGTTTTTTTAATGATTTTACGGGTTTTAGGGGATTTAATGGGGATTTTTTTTAGAATTTTAGGGTTTCTGATTGTTTAGGGTATTTTTTTAATTTTAAGGTATTAAATGATTTTGAAGGGTTTTAAGAGTGTTGGGGGGGGGGGTTACCGTCTTTTAGTGGTTCTTTGGGTCCATTAGGGGTTTTTATTAGGTCTTTGGATTATTAGTTTTTTTGAACTTTTGGTGGTTATGGGGTTTTAGTGTCTCTCTATAGTTTTTAGAGTCTGGGGGTGGGGGTAATGGGATTTTATGGGGTTTTCTAGTTTTATTGGTTGTTAAGGATATTTGGTTTTAATAGTACTTTTAGAGATTATAATGTTCTTTTATTGATTTTGGGGTGTCAAGGTGATTTAATAATTTTGTATTGGCAATATTGGTGTTTTATGGTTTTTTGGGGTTTTAGGGGTTTTCTTGTATCAATAGGTTTGTTAATGGTTTTTTGTGTTTGGGGGGGGGGTTGTAGTATTTTATATAGATTTTAGGGTTTTAATGATTTTCATAGGGTTTTAGGGGTTTTAAGGGATTATTCTTTTTAGGGAAATTTACAAATATAAATGAATTTTTAGTGTTTTTTGGGGTTGAAATTAAATAATATCGATTTTAATGATTTTAGGATTCTTTAGGGTTTGATGTTTTTTTTTTGATATTTTTGATTTTTTTAGTGTTTTTTAGACTTCAGTTAAGTCTTTTATGTTTTATATGGGTTTAATGGTTTTATTTTTTTTAATGTTTGTTATGTGTTTTAGGGTATTCTGGGTATTTTGGGGGTTTAGGGTTGTATGGTTGTTTCCAGGTTGTTAGGATATTTTTAGTGTTGTTTGCGTGTTTATAGTTTGTTAGTTTCTTTTTGTATTTTATATGGTATTAGGGTGGTTTTATGTTTTTAAGTATATTTTAGTCTCTATGGGGTTTATGGATTTAATGATATTTTTGGGGTATTATAGGGTTTAAAGAAATTTTATGGTATTTCGGATTTTCAGGGTTTTTTATGTTGTTTAATCTTTTTAAGGTTTTTAAAGAGTTTAAGTGTTTTTAGGTATTTTTTGATTGTTATGGTTTTAGTTTTTTTTAATTTTTTAGGGGTTTTAGGTTCTTTCATCATTTTTATTGTTTTTATTGTTTTGGATAATTGTTGGGTATTTATGGGTTTTTTATTTGTTAAGATATTTTATGAGATTTAGGTGGATTTATGGTCTATGGGGGGATTTTGGCTTTTTTAGATTAGTGTTCTTATAGGGTTTTATGGGTTTTATGGATTTTAATGATTATTTATTATTGTTATGGGTTTTTTTAATTTTATGGGTTTTGGGGGATTTAGGGTTTTTTTTTTGTTTTTAGGGTTTTAGTTGATTTTAGTGAATTTTAGGGTTTTACGTGGTTTTTAGGGTTATGGGGGCTTTAATGTATTTTAGGTTTTATAGGGTTTTGGGGTTCGTTATGTTCTTTACATGGTTTATTGGTTTTTACGGTTGTTATTGTTTTAGGGTTTTGTGGGGTTTTAGTGATTTTAAGGGTTTTTAGGTTTTTAGGGGTTTTATTGATTTATTTTTCATCAGTGTTTTTAAATAACTTTGTGGAGTATTAAGGGTTTTTATGGGGTTTTAATGTTTCTATGGTTTTATGTTTTTTAAGTTTTATTATGTTATTTGGTGTCATTTATAATTTTTTGGGGTTTTAAGGTTTTTATGATCATTTAGGCGATTTAATATTTTTTAGGGTATTTAAGGTCTATAGGATTCCTTAGGGTTTATATCATTTATGGGATTCTGGGGGTTTTAGTTTTTTTGGTTGTTTCATGTTTTTAGTGTTTTCAATTGGTTTTATGGTTTTTATGGGGTATTAGGGGTTTTATGCATGTTTAATGTTTTTTAGGGTTTTTAGTTTTTAATAGTTTTTAGATTTTTAATATATTTTTTTTTTATTTTTTTTATTCTTAACGTTCTCCAAAATGATAAATGGATTTAGGGTATTTTATGGTATTTTATGGGTTTTAGTGGTTTGAGTGTTTTTTAAAGATTTTAAGGGTATTTGTGGGTTTTTATTGTTTTTCAAGTTTTTTAGATTTTTTATGTGGTGTTTGGGGTTTATTGTCATTCCTAGTTTTTGTAGTGTTTATGATCTTTTACGGTTTGTCGGGTTTTTAGGATTTTTATCAATTTTTATGTTCATTTTGTTTTTTAGGTTCCTTTATGTTTATTTGGGGGTTTTTTTTGGAGTTTTTGGGACTTTTATGGTGTTTATGGATTTTAGGGACCTTTTACATGTTATTTGGTTTAAGATCCATTATTTTTTTGGACATTTAAGGGGTTTTAGGGTGATTAGATCATTTTAGTGGGTTTAGGTTATTTTTTTGGTCTCAAAGGAAGTATTTTTCGTTTTTTCTTGTCTAGAACTAATTTTAAGGTTTTATGGTTTTTTACGGGGGATTGGGATTTTTTGGTCTTTTAGGGTTTTGGTGACTTTTTCGAGAATTTGTGGGTTTTGGTGTCTTCTATGGTCTTTTCGGTTTTTATTGTTTTTAGTTTCTTTTAGTGTTGTTAGATTTTTTATGGTCATTTATAGGTTTATAGGGACATATAGAGGTTTTTAGTGTTTTAGGTTTTTAGCGGTATTGGGTATTTTAATGGAATTTTAGGGTTTTATAGGAGTTTATAATGCTGTTAGAGTGTATTTAGGGAATATGGGTTTTTACATTTTTCAGTTGTTTTAGTGTCCATTATGGGTTTTAGAGTTTTTAGGTTTTATTTTGGGGATTTAGTTTTTTAGGTGTTTATGATATTTGTATTGTTTTATTGGTTGTTAGGGTTCTTAAGAGTATTATAGGGAATCTGGGTTTTATAGGGGTTGTTAGAGATTCCTAGAAGTTTTATGTCCATTTACGGATTTCATAGGATTTTAGAGTTTTATATGGTTTTAATGGTTTTTAATGTTTTGGTCTTTTGGGTTTTTATGGAGTTTTTTGGATTTTTCAGGGTTATAGTTGTTTTTAGTATTTTTGTGTGTTTAATCATTTTTATGAAATTTAGGGTTTTTTATTATTTTAAAAGGTTTTTAAGAGCATTATAGGTGTTTTAGGGTTTTAGGGGTGTTCATTTTTTGAGGTTTTTTTACAATTTTTATAGGTTTTATGGTATTTTTGGGGTTTAACGGATTTTTGTGTGGCTTTAATGGTCTTTAGTATATGTAAAAATTTTTATTGTTTTTTGAGTATTTACTACGTTTAATGGATTTTCGGTTTTTTAGGGTTTTTTTGGGATTACTATTCATGTTATGGTTTTTAGGTCTTTTTGGTGTTTAGGGTTTTAGCGTTTATATTTATTTTAGGTGTTTAGGGTATCTTAGATGTTCTATTGGGGATATAGGGATATTCATATTCTCTTTTGGGTTTTTTTTGGGTTTTAAGGGTTTATTGTATTATTATACTCTCTTGCGAGTTTAAGGGTTTTAGGGGTTCTTATGGTGTTTAGTGGTTTTGGGTGTTTTTCTTTTTAATAGTTTTTTAGATATTTTCTAGGTTTCGTTAGTGGGTTTTTTTGGATTTTAGGGGTTTCTAAGGTTTTATAATGGTTTAAAGGGTTTTAGCAAGATTTATTTTCATTAAAGGGGTTTTTTGGGTTTGTTGGATTTTATACTATTTGTCTGTATAAATTGGATTTATGTTTTTTTCGCTTTTCCTGTATTTTAAGGTATTTTTATAATTTTATGGTTTTATGTAATTTATTTGTGTTTTCGGTTTTTTATGGATTTTTGGGTTTTTATGTTTTTTATAGTTTTTAGTGGTTTCATGGGTGTTTTAGGGGTTTTCAAGATTTTAAATGATTTTAATATTTTTAGATTAATTTATTTTTTTATAGATTTTATGGGTTTTTATGTTTATAGGGCTTGAGGGTTTTTAATGGTTTTTATGGTTTTTAGTTTTTTTTTGGGGGTTTTCTATTTCAATTTTTTTTGGGTTTTAGGATTATATGGGTGTTTAGGTTTTTAAGGGGTTTGATGGTTTTCTAAGGGGTTTAGGGGCTTTAGAGTCTTTTTTGTTGATATATGGGATTTTAGATATTTTTTTTTTGTGTTTTTAGGGTCGTTTAAGCATTTTAGGTACTTTAAGGATCTTTTAGGATCCTTTTGGTTTTGGTTCTTTTACGAGATTTTATGGAATATATATATATATATTTTTGTTTTGAGTGTTTTGATGGTTCATATGGGGTTTTTGTGTATTTAGGGGTTTTAGGGTTTGTATAGTTTTCTGGTTTTTTGGTGTTTTATTGTTTTTAAGGGTTTTTAGGTGTTTAGGTTTATTTTGTTATTTAGAATTTTTACGTGGTTTAGAATTCTAAGGGAATTGTTGTATTAATTTACTATTTTTCATGTTTTTAGGGATTTTTATGATTTTAGGATTTTTACGGTTTTTAAGGATCTTTTAGGGTTTTAGGGGTTCTATGGTTTTGGCGGATTTTTGGGTTTTTAGTGTTCTTTTGGGGTTTGTTGTTTTTTATAGCGTTTTAATGGATTTTAGGTTATGTTATGGGATTTTTCATTTTTTATGCTTTTATGGGTTACATTTTCTTTTTGGGGGCTTTAGGGATTTAAAATTGTTTTTATCGATATATGTAAATCAATGGATTTAGTGCTTTTTTGGTTTGGGTGGTCTATGTTTTAAGGGATTTAGGGTATTTTTTTATGTTTTTAGGATCTTTATGGTATTTTATTGTTGTTAGGATTATTGTTTTCAGGAGATTTTACAGTTTTTAGAGTTTTAGGGTTTTTAGGATATTTTGGATCATTTAGGTATTAAGGTTATGTTGGGTTTATAGGGCTTTAGGGGTTTTTATGATTTTATGTTTTTATGTGTTTTAGGTTATTTCCTTTTTTGGGGTTTATGGAATTATAATTTTTCCATGTTTTTATTATTTTTATGGTTTTAATTGTTTTTATGTCTTTTAGGATTATTTTGTCTTTTAGGGGTTTTAGGGTCACTAATGGTTTTGCGGTATTTAAGGTCGTATTTCCATTTTTTTCGGTTTTTAGAGATTTAGAGTGATTAAATTGGTTTTAGGGTGTTTCACTGTATTTATGTATTTTTGGGACGGATTAGTTTTATAATTGTTTTTAGGATTTTTAGTAATTTTTGGAATTTATTGTTTTTTTGGATTTTGGAGTTTTTAGAGGGTTTAGTGTTTTTATTTTTATGTATTTTAAGGGTATTTATGGAGTTTTATGGTTTCTTATGGATTTCTAGGGTCTATATTGTTTTTTGGGTTTCGGGAATTTGATATGTTGTTGTGTTTTTTATGATTATTGGGATTTTAGTGTTTTTTGTGGGTTTTATGATTGCTTTGGGGTTATTAGTTGTTTTATCTATTTATAGGTTTTTAGGGGTTTTAAGGGGGATTTTTTTATTTATTAGCGAAATTTTTAGGTTTTATGACATTTATATTTTTTTTTGTTTTTAGGAAATTTAGTATTTTTAAGGGTTTTTTGTGTTTTAAGTGTTTTTAGAGGTTTTTTGGGTTTTAGAGTTTGGGTGTGGTGGGGTGGGGATTGGTGTTTTATTGTTTTTATGGTTTCTATATTAAGGGGGTTTAGATTTTTTTGGGGATTTTATGATTTATTGTGTTTTAGTTGGTTAATGGTATCTAATTTCATTATATGGCCATTTAGGGGTTTTGAGATCTTGGATTTTTTGGGTCTTCTGGGGGTTTTAGGGATTATAAAAATTTATATGGTTTTTATGGTATTAAATAATTGTTAGGGTGTTCATGATTTTTATGGGTTTTAGGGTTTTTAGGGGGATTTAGGGGGGTTTTCGGTCGTTTAAGTATTTTTGGGTTTTTATAGTCCTTATAGTGTTTTTTAATGTTTTTTTTGTTTTAGGATACGTAGGGGTTTCTTGTTTTTTGGGATATAATGTTGTTCTTATGACTTTAATGGATATTTAGTGTTTTAAGGTGTATTTACGGATTTCTACCTATTTATGGGATTTCAGGCTCATTTAGGTTTTTATGGGTGTTTTGGAGTTTTAAGGATTTATAATGGTCTTTTTCAAGGATTAATTGTTTTTAGATTTTTATTTATTTTACCAAATTTTTATTAGTTTTGGGATTTTTAGGGTTTTATGGTTTTAGGATGTTTTAAGGTATTTAGGATTTTTAGCTATATTTAATATCTTTTATTTTTTAGTAGTTTTGGGATATTTTAGGGAATTTTTTGTTTTTTGTTTATTTAAGGCTTACTTTTTTTGGGTTCTTTTCTGTTTGTTGGGATATTTAGGGTATTATAGGTTTATAATGTCATTTAAGGGTTTTATGGTATTTTAGTGTTTATGGTGTATGATTTAGTGTTTAAGTTGTAGGTTTTAGGGTTTATTATTTATGGTATAGGGTTTGAGGTTTAGGATATAGGGTGTGTGGTTTAAAGTGTATTGTTTAGGGTTTAATGTATAAGGTATACGAGTTTGTGAGTAGGGATTTGGGTTTGGGGGGTGGGGTATAAGCTTTTGGATTGGGGTTTCGTGGTTATGGTGTATGCAATTTTTTTAAGGTGTAGGGTTTAGAGTATAGGTTGAAGGGAATAAAGTTTATATTTTTTTACATTTTTATGGTTTTTGGGGTTTTAAGGGGATTTATGGGTATTTGGATTTTTAGGGGATGAATGTTTTAGGGTTTTTTCTATTTTTTATAGTTTTTGGTGTTCTTAGGTGATTTTGTGTGGTATTACGGGTATTTTAAAAAATAATTGGGTTTAAGGGTGTTTATGTGTTTTGGGTAATTTGGTACTTTGTTGGATTTTAGGGGTTTTAGGGGGATTTAGTGGTTTTTGGTTTTATTTCTTCATTAGAGTCATTGGTGTTTTTTGGGATTTTTTTTTCAGGTTTTTAGGTTATTTGGTTTTTTAATTTCATTTAGGGATTTCGGAGGGGGTCATGGTTTTGGGGGTTTAAAATTTTTTTCTAGTGTTTTTATGAATTTTTAAGATTTTTAGGTTTTTATTGAATTTTTTGTCTAAGTAATTATGATTCTTAGGGAATTTTCATTTTTAGTATTTTTGCGATTTTTGGGGTTCTTCTAGGATTTTAATATTATTTTAGGTTTTTTTATTTTATTGGTTTGTTTATGTTTTTAGTGTCATGAATGTTTTTATTGTCTTTAGGGTGTTGTATGGTTGTTATGGTTCTTATGTTTGTGAGATTTTTAAAATAGTATAATGTTTTTGGTATTTAAGGGAATTTTAGTGTTCTCATGATTTTGGTGTTATTAGGATTTTAGGGGATAACAAAATTTTCATGGTGTACACAGTCTTTAGTGGGTATTAGGTGTTTCATTTTTTATGTGTTTTAGGGTATTTGGTGGTTTTAGGGTTATTTGGTTTTAGGATTTTAATGAAATTCTTGAGTTTTTAAGGTTTTATAAAATTTACTACAGTGTTTAATGGGTTATGGGGGGTTTTAATGTTTTTTTATTGATTTTGGATCTTTTCATTTTTTTAGTTATTTTTAGAGTTTATAGTTTTATATGGTTATTTAAGGACTACTTTGGTTTCTTCATATTTTTAGGGTTTTATGAGTTTTTTGTGTTTTATATTTTTAGTGTCTTTAAGGGGTTTTAAAATATATTATGGGTTTTATGTATATTATGGTTTTTAGGGTATTTAGGGTTTTCAATGTATTTGTAGGGACTTGGGGTTTTAGAGCCTCTTGAGGTTTCTAGGGTGCTTAAGGGTTTTTAGGATTTTTAGATTCCATCTTGGTTTTTTATTATTTTTATGGTACCTTTGGATTTTGTGTGTGTTTATGGAAAACTAGGGTTTTTAGTGTCCTTTTGTGGTATTTATGGTTTTTGGTCTTTTAGTATATTTATTGAACATTGGAGTACCTTTTTAGTATTTATGGGTTTTAGTATGTATTTTTCATTTTTTGTGTATTATGTTATTTAAATTTTTATGGTATTTTATGGGGTTCTGGCGTTTTTAGCATCATTTTTTTTATGGTTCCTAGGGTATTTTATGTTGGAATATGGATTTTTGGGTTCTTTTAGGGGTTAAAAGGGAATTAGATACATTTATTGTTCTAAGGGGTTTCCCGAGGGTTTCATGCGTCTTTTTATGACTTTAGGGGTTTTATGGTCCCTATGGGTCTTTAAGGATTCTCTGGGTTCTGGTTATTTGGGTTTTAATGGATTTTAAGGTTTTATTATTTTATTAATTTTTAGGGGTTTTAGGGTTTTATGTCCTTTTTAGGGTTTTATAAATTTTATTTGGTGTTGTATTTTTTGGGTATCGTGGGGATTTAAGGGTATATTTTAATTTTTAAGGGGTTTTGGCATTTTAATGGAATTTATGGTTTGTAATGGTTTTGGATGTTTATAGGATTTACAACTTTTGAGGTTATTTAGGTGTTTTAGTGGTTTTTATGGTTTTATAGTGATTTATAGATTTTTCTTGGGATCCTATAGGGCTTTAGATTGTTTATTGTTTTAGGGGTTTTGGGGGTTTTGGGGATTCTGTGTTTCTTAAGGGTGTTCAGGATTTCTTTGTCCTTTGAGTTTTTTTGGTATTTTATGGGGTTTAATGTTTTTATTGGGTTTTAGAGTTTTCTCACCATTTTTTTGGGTGGGGTATATATTATTATAGTTATTAGGGGTTTTATAGTTTTAGGGTTTTATGGGGTTTAGTGTGTTTAAATGTTTTAGGGTTAATATTGTGTTTATGGGGTTTTAGGGTCTTTTAGTGGGTTTTATAGTCTTCTAGGTTATTGAGGGGTTTTAGTTTTTTAGGGGTTTCAGGGTTTATAGGGGTTTTGGGATATTTTGGGATTTTATAGTTCTTTGGTGTTTTGATGGTATTTTTGAATGTTAGGGGACTTTGGGGTTTTAAGGATTTTTTATTATTTTATTATTTTTTGAGGAATATAGGGTTTTTTATTCTATTTAATTTCTTAGTTATTAGGGTTTTAAGGGTTATTGGGGTTTTTAGTGTTTTTTGGTTTATTTGGTTCTATAATTATTTTTAGGGGATTATTGAATTTTTATATGGTTTTATGGTTATCTTGGCAGGTTTAGGTGTTATTTTTTTGTTTTTGGTGGTTTTTGTGGTTACTAATTTTTTTATGGTTTTAGGATATTTTTTAGGTGTTTAGGGTTTTTTAGGATTTTAAGTGTTTTTATTCTTATTTTATATAGTTTTTGTGTCTTCTGATTTTAGTTTTCCTAGTGTTTAAGGGTATTATGTGTTTGGGCATATTAAAGAATTTTTGGGTTTTGGGGTTTTAATATTTTTAGGGATTATAGTATTTATATGGGTTTTATGATTTTTAGTAATTTTACTTTTATTTGTGTTTTATTGGGTCTTTAAGGGGTTAATATGATTTTTTGGATGTTTTATGGTTTCAGGGGGTGTTTAGGGGCTTTTAATGTTTTTATGGTATTTTATGGTTTTTAGGGTCTCTAAGGGGTTTCATGAGTTTTTAGGATTTTTATGTTTTTAGCATTTTCATAGATTTTGGGGTGTTTGGGTTTTTGGGGAATTTATGGGATTTAATGTTTTTGGTTTTTTAATGTGTTTAGGGGATATTGGGGTTTTTATTGTTTTTAAATCATTTTTTAGTTTTTGAGGTTTTTATGGGGTTTTAGAAGATTCTAGGATTCTCTAGTATCTTTTTTTGAGTTTTAATGGATTTTAGTGGTCATTATGGGTTTTAGGGTTTTAAATATTATTTTAGAGTTTTTAGGGTATTATATGGTTTTGTAGGGTTTTTAGGTTTCTGTAGGTTTTTAATGGTTTTTATGATTATGATTTTTTTGCAATTTTTAGGGTTTGTTATGGTTTTTGACAGATCCTTATGTTTTTTAATATTTTTATGGGTATTACAGTTTTATGGATTTATTTATTTTTGTAAGGGGTTTACAAGGGATTTGGGTTTTTTATACTTTTTTATGGGTTTTTATGTTTTATAGGTGTTTCAACATTTATAGTGTGTTTAAGAGTTTTTAGGATATTTAGGGTTTTAGATTTTTTATGGGGTTTGGGGGTATTTAGGGGTTTTCTGATTTCCTGATTTTATAATATTTTAATGTTTTTGGAATTTTATTACATTTTACGTTTTTAGGGTGTTTATCATTTTAATTTTTTTTAGCATTTTAGAGTCACTAGAATAATTTATTGATTTTATGTTTTTAGGGGGTTTATAATTTTGGGGCGGTTTTTTTTTTCTATTTTTAGGGTTTTGTGGATTTTAGGGTTCTCATGTTTTTTTGTGTTTTAGGGTTTTAAATATTTTTTGGGATTTTTTAGTTTTTTAGATTTTTGGGATTTATAGAGTATTTTAGGGGATTTTTCTTTTTATGTCCTTTTTTGGAATTTTATGTTCTCTTATGGTTTTTAGGGGTTTGGGGGTATTTTTATGTTTTTATGGTTTTAGGGACTTTTAGTGTATTATGGTCCTTTTTGGGGTTTTTAGAGGGTTTTAGTATTTTGTATTTTTTAGGGGATTTTATGTTTTATGGTTTTCTGTATCTTTTAGAGATTTTACAGGTTTTGGGGGTTTTTAGGGGTTTGTGGTTTTTTCAGTTTTTTTTAAGTTTTCAACATTTTCTGTGTGTGTGTGTCGGGGGGGGGGGGGGGGTTGGGGGGTTAGGATTTTTGTGTGGTTTTAAAGGATTTATGGTAATTCATAGTTTTCTATGTGTTTTATATATTTTCAAGGTTTTTATTATTTTAGGGGACTACTGTTTTTTTGTTTTTTTATGGGATTAATATTTTTTTGGATTTTTAACTGGTTAAAGTGTTTTTTAGGATTTTTATGCTTTTGGGTTGTTTATGTTTTTAGTTTTTTTAAGGGTTTAAAGTGTTTAAGGGGTTTTATGCATTTATTTTTTAAGGTTTTAGGGTCTGTTAGTGTTAATGGTATTTTTAGGGGATTTAGTATAATTTATGTTTTCTTTGGGTTTTATTGGGTTTTATCATTTATTAGATATTTTTAGTGATTTAGAGTTTGAGTGGTTTTTGGTTTGTTTAGTTTTTTTAGTGTTTGTTGGTTTTTTGGGGCGTTAAGGTTTTCTAGTGGTTTTTATGGTTGTACATTTTCTATTTTTAAGGCTTTTATGGGCTTTTGGATTTTTTAAATGTTTTTTTACAGTTTTTAGGGTTTTGGGGTATTTTGATTTTTGTAGGACTTTTGGAGTCTCTTAGGGGTTTTATGTTTATCGGTTTTTTTCCATCAATTATCGAATTTTTGTGGATTTGGGGTTTTAGGTTATTTTAGTGTTTTTTAGGTTTTTTTAGGGTTTATGGACTTTTGGGTGGGGGTTTGATTTTTTCCATGTTTTTTTTGTGTTTTCTGATTTTATGTGTCTTTTATGGTTTTGTAGGGTTTTAAAGGTTATTTTAGGGTAGTTGATGTTTTTAGAGTATTTTTTTTTGTTTTTAGGGGACTTCAGAGCCCCATAGGGGTTTAGTGGTTTTATGGCCCATTTGCATTTTAATGTTTCTCCAAGACCTCTATGGTTATTAGATATCTTTTAGGGGTTTGTTTGGGTTTTTAGTGTCCTTTTGGGTTTTTGGGGTTTTTGTGTCCTTCAGAGTTTTAATGAATATTTTGAGTCATTTATGGTTTTAGTGTATTTTAAGGTCCTTGGTAGTTTTCATTGTTTTTGGATTCTTATAGGAGTTTTATATGGTCTTTTATATTTTTATGGGTTTTTAGCATCCTTTAGGTGCTCATGGTTTTGCAGTTTTTTGGGTCCTTTTAGTCAATTTTAGTGTATTTTATGTATTTTAATTCCTTTAAGGGTATTTAAGTGTTTTAGTTGGATTTGTCGGTTATTGAGTATTTAAATGATAGTGGGGGTTCGATTGTTTTTTAGGGTTTAGGGGGTTTTTATTGTTTTCATGTATTTTTATTGTTTTATGGTTTTAGGTTATTCAAGGTTTTATAGTTTCTATTAGGGTATTTTTGGATTTTAAAGGTTTTTAGGTTTTATGTTCTTTAGGGGTTCAGTAAAATTTTATGGGTTTTAGGTGTTTTGAGGATTTAGGATTTTAAGTTTTTTATTGGTTTTGAAGTTATTTTTGGTTTTATGGATTTTTATGGATTTTATTATATTTATAATTTTTATGGGTTTAGTGGTTTTATAATTTCGATTTTCTCTTTGGGAATATTAGGGCATTTATTTTTTAGAGGGTTTTTTTGTTTTTATGGTTTTTAGGGTCTTAGGGTCCTTTGTGAGTCTTATGAGGTTTCAATGTTTTTAATGGGTTTAAGACAGTTTTAGGATCTTTTTTGGATTATTTTTATTATTATCTTTGGCTTTTTAGTGTTTTTATGTATTTTAGTGTTGTGGGATTTTTCCGTATTTAGGGTATTTATAATATATATGGAATTGGGGGTTATGGGTTATCGTTTTTTACGGGGTTTTTATAGTTTTTAATGGTTTTTAGTTTTTAGGGATTTAAGTGGTTTTAGGGATTCAAGTGGCTTTCAGAGTATCAAAGGGATTTTAGGGTCATTTAAATTTTTATATTGTTAATTAGGGTACATTAGTCTCTTTTATAAGTTTTTATGATTTTTGGTGTTTTTTCATTAATGGTAGTAGTGCAATTTAGGGGTTTATGTGTTTTGAATTTAGTTATAGTTTTTTTGGGTATTTTGGGGGTTTTGATAGGGGATTTCTAGGTTTTAGGGGAATGGGTATTTTGTGGTATTTAGGGTTTCTAGGGGTTAGGGTGTAGGGTATATGGTTTTTAATGAATTATATAGGATGTAGGATAGAGTGTGTGTGGCATGGGGTTTAGTGTGTTTGGTGGTAGATGTAGAGTTTAAGGATTAGGGTGCAGGGAATAAGGTTTAGGATTAGTTTGTAGTTATAGGGGGTTGGTTATAGGGTTTGGTTACAGTGTTTAGGTTTTAGTGTGTTGGTAATGGGGTTTATGGTTTAGGTTTTATGGTATATGGTATTAGGTTTAGGGTATAGGGGATAGAGTTCACGATGTGGGGTATATGGTTTAGGATTTAGGGTTTTGTGTTTAGTGTTTATGTTATAAGGTATTGGGTATAGATTTTAGGGTTTATGGAGTATGGTATAGGGATTAGGATATAGTGTTTTGGTTTTATTGGGGATGGTATAGTGTTTAGGATATAGGATATAGGGTTAATGGTGTTGGGTATGGGGTATGGTGTGTAGGGTTTTTGGTTTTTGGATTATGTTATAAGGTTTATGGTGTAGGGTGTAGAGTTTATGGATTAGGGTATATGTTTTAGGGTGTAGGGATTATGTTCCAGTGTATAGGGTTTAGGGTGTAGTGTTTAGTGTTATTTTTTTTAAGGTTTAGTGAATAGGTTGTTGGTTATACGGTTCATATTGCAGGGTTTATGATTTTGGCTTTAGGGTTTTTGCTGTAGGGTTTAGGTTTAAGGTAATGTTTTTAGGGTTTAGGGTTTAGGGATTTGGGATTAGGGTGTATTGATTAGGGTTTAGGGGGTAGTTTTTTTTGTTCAGTGTGTAGGATTTATTGATTAGGGTTTGGGGTGTTGGGTATAGGAATTACTGAGTTAGGTATAGGGTATAGGGTGTAATATATAAGGATAAAGATGTAGGCTATAGGGATTATAGTGTTGGGTATAGGGTTTATGGTGTATAGTTTAGGGTTTTGAGTGTATGGTATAAAGTTATCGATATAAGGGGGTAGGAATATGGTATTGGATATAGGGTATAAGGTTTATGATGTATGGTATATGGAATAGGGTATTTGGTATTGGGTTGAGGGTGTGGGATCTTGGTTTTATGTTATAATGTATAGTTTTAAAGGTTTGGGGTTTAGTGTTTGGGGTGTTGTGTAGGGTTTAGGGATATGGTGTAAGGAATTGGATTTGTGTTGTTGGGTTTAGGTTTTATGGTGTAGGGTTAAGGTTTTAGGTTTTAGGGTTTAGGGTTCAGGGTTTAGGGTTTGAGGATACATGAAATAAGGTATAAGGCATCAGTCGTATGGTTTTGGTTTCTAGGTGTTGAGTATAAGTATTATCGTGTATGTTTTTAGGAGTATGGTATAGGGTTCATGTTGTGGGTTTTACATTTTATGGTATATGGTGTTGGTATTATGGTTTAGGGATTAGGATTTATAGGTTTTATTTTTTTGGTGTGTTTAGGGTTTTTAGGGTTTTAGTTATTTTTTAGGACTTTATGGTTTTTATCTTTTTATGGGTTTGCAGGATTTTAGGGCGTTTATTATTTTTAAGGGGTGTAGTGGATTTTCCAGAATTTTTAGGTTTTTAGTCATTATAATTTTTTAGGGTTTTAGGGTTTTTAGTGTTTTAATGATTTTTAGGGTTTTTATCAGAGTTCAAGGGTTTTAAGGGGTTTTTTTTAAAAACAATTAGGGTATTTTGGAGTTTTTATGAATATTTATGGTTTTTAGGTATTAGGATTTTATGGAATTAATGGTTTTAAGGGTTTTAGGGGTTTTATGGGTATTAGGGTTTTTTTTGTTTTTAGTATTTTTAGTGTATTTAGTCATTTTAAAATGGGGTTTCCATTTCATTTGGGTTTTTGGGTCTTTTAGAGTGTTTTATGTTAGTTAGGTTGTTTCGTGAGTTTTTATATTTTTATGAATTTATATTCTTTTAAATGTTTATTATAATTTTTTTTAATTTTTTATCTTTGAAATCTTATTTTCTGCTTTTTTAAATTGGGGGAGGGTCGGGTTTTTTTTTGGAATTCATTATGTTTTTAGGAGGTTTTCCTTCTTTTAGTCATTTATGTTTTTTTATTGATTGTAGTGGGTTTAGGGTCTTAGGATGTTTAATTATTTGAAGGGTCATATATATTATTGGTGGGTTTTTAGAGTATTATAGTTTTTTGGGTTATTTTACTATTTTTCAATCTTCTATACTTTTTTATTTTTTCTAATATTTATAGGGTTTTAGCAGTTTTAAGAGGTTTTATGAGGTTTTTGGGTTTCTATATGTTTTATGGATTTTTAGGATTTTAGGTGTTTCATGGGTTTAAAGGGTATTATGGTGTTTTGGGGTTTTTTGGGTTATATTGGGTATCGTGGATTTTATGACTTTTCGGGTTTTTTGTTGTTATATAGGGTTTTTAGGGGTTTTAGGGTTTTTAGGTTTTGATGTTTCTTTTAGCAGGTTTTGTGATTTTTTAATTATTATGGATTTATTAGGGTTTTTGGTTGGGGGGGGGGGTTTAATAATTTCTTTTTGGTTTTTTGGGATTTAATGGTTTTTTCGGGTTCTTAGTGGATTGTATGGGTTTTTCGGGTGGTTCTCATTTTAGGGGTTATAGGGTGTTTAAAGGGTTTCCCTGTTTTTTTTGGGTTTTATGGGTTTTTACTGGTTTAAGTGTTTCATTGGGGTTTTTTAGTGTTTAGGGATATTTTGGAGTTGTTTTGGGTTTTAGGGTTTCAATGTATTTTAATGTTATTCAGGGTTTTTAGAGTACTTTTCAGGTTTTTAGGGTTATTTTGATGTCATTTTTTTAACATCTGTTAAGGTGTGTGGTATTTTTTATTATTTATAATGTTTTTGGTTCAATTATATTTTTTTAGTATTTATAATATATGTTAGGTTGTTTAGGTTTTTTAGTGTTTTAGTGTCATTTTTGGTTTTCAGCGGTTTTTTGGATTTTTTCAGAACATTATGATTTTTAAGGGGTTTTAGGTTATTTTGTTTTCATTAGGTATTTTGGGGTTTTATGGTTATTTAGGGTTTTAAGGGTTATTTGGAGTTTTTATGGATTTCGGGACTGTGAGGTTTTTTGGTTTAGAGGATTCATTAGAGGTTTTATGTATTTTGGGGACCTTTAGAGAGTTTTAGGGTTTCTAGGGAAATTTAGGTGTTTTAGGGTTCTTTTAGGGTTTATGGGATAGTTTTTTTGGGTCCTCTAGGAGCTTGGGGAATTTAGGGTTTTTAGTGATTTAGTGTATTTTATGGTTATTTGGGTTTTTATTTCCATATAGTGACTTAGTGGATTAGTGTAGCAAATAGGTTTTAGGGTCATTTGTTGTGATATAAGTGGTTTTAATGGTTTTAGTTTTTTTTAGGTTTATAGAGTTTTATGAGTCTTTATGTTTAGGATTTTTAGGTCTTAGGACCCTTTTGGGGTTTCAGGGTTTTAATGGATTCTATAGTTTTTATTGTTTTTAGTGTTTTTTGGGTACATAGAAATTTTACGGTTTTATTTTGATTTTTAATTTTGGGTTTTATGGTTTTATGTTTGTTAGGGGTTTGTAGGGTTTTTAGGGGGTTTTGGATTATTTGGTATTTTTTTGGGTTTCTAGGGTTTCTAGGGTACCAAGGATGTTAGGTTTTATAGTGTTTATAGGTATTTTTAGAGAATTTAAGGGTTTTGGGGTTTTAGATGAAGTTTTTTAGTGTTTTTGTTTTTTTTCAATTTTTAGTGATTTTAGGGTTTTATATTAAATAAATTATGGTTTTCATGGGTTTTAATTTTTTTTGAATTTATAAATTTTATGGGGGTTTTGGTTTTTTTTCTGATTTATTTCATTTTTAGTGAATTTTATGGATTATTAGTTTTAGGGTCTTAGGTAATTCATAGAGTTTTAAATTTTTTACAGATTTTAATGGTTTTTGTGTTTTAGGGATTTTAACGGTTTATAGGGTTTTAGGTTTTTAGTATTTTCAAGGGTTTTATTAATTTATTGATTATTTATGGTGTATTGAGATATTTAGGGGTATTTAGAATTTTAGTCGTATTTAAGGTCATTTGGATTTTTTGGGTTTACATGAGGGTTTTAGGTTTTTTATGGTATTAGGGTTTTAGGGGTTTAGGGTTTTAGGGGCTTTAGTGTGGTTTTTTTGGTTTTTGAGTTCTTTTGTGATTTTTTTGGTTTTACTATTTTTATGGGTTTTTAGGGTCTTCTGAATTCTTTAGGTTTATTTAGGGTATATTTCATTTTTCAGGATTCTAGGGTCATTATAATATTATAGGTGTTTTCAGAGGGATTAAATGATTTTTAGGGGTTTTTGGACTATTATTGTTTAATGAGTTCTTTCAATTTTTGGGTTTTGATGGGTTTTAGGGTTATTTTGTTTTTAGGGGTTTTTATGGTTTTTATGGTTTATATTGGTTTTTAAGTTTATTTATGGTTTTTTATTGATTTTTATGTTCTTAGTGGTTTTTAGGGGTTTTTAGACATTTTGTGTTTTCTTATGGTTCTATGGGATTTTTGTGTATTTTGCAGGTTTTATATGTTTTAGTGATTATTTATGTTTTTTAATTTGGTTTATGTGTTTTGGGGTCTGAGGAGTTTTCAAGGGATTAATGTTTTTGGTGGGTTTTTGGTTTTTTTGGGGTTTTATTGTTTTTAGGGTTTTTATAGTTTTTATAGTTTTGGGGGTTTTTAATTTTATTTGTTTTTAGTGGGTTTAAAGGGGTGTATCGGTTTTATTGGGATTTTTTCCATTTTTAGTGCATTACACATTTTTAAGGGTCTTTATGTGGTTATAGTGTCTTCTAGTGGTTTTGTAGTTTTTCAATGATTTAGTGTTTTAGTGTTTCTATGTGTGTTTATCTCTAAGGGTTTACTATTTTTAGGATTATTTTAGGGGATTGAATGCCTTTAATGTTTTCTGGGTTGTTTGATGTTTTTTAGAGTTTTAGATTTTTTATGTGTCTGTGGGTTTTTTAGGGTTTTATGGTTTCCAATGTTCTTACGTTTTAAGTGGTTTTCATGGATTTAAGAGATATCCTATGTTTTTGGGGTTTTCATAAGGTTTAATGGTTTTATTATGGGTTTTAGGGGTCTTTGGTGATTTATGGAATTTAAAGCGGTTTTTTATTTATTCATAGTTTTTTGGTTTCTTAATGTTTTTATGGTTTTTAGGAACTTTAAAGGAATTTATTGTTTTTAGGTTCTTTTAAGATTTTTACGGTTTCATATATTTTTCATGGTTTCTAGGTGTTTTAAAGGGGTATTTCGACTTTGGTTTCTTTTGTGGGGATTTATATTTTTAGGGTCATTTGTGTTTTAGAGATTTTTTATGTTGTGGGGTTTTTAGTGAATTTGGGGTTTTAGGGATTTTGAGTTTTAAGGATTTAGAGTATTTTATAAGGTTTAATTGTTTATTAAGGGTTTTTAAGGTTCAAGGTGGTTTTATGGTTTTAGTTTTTCTAGGTTTTTTAGAGTATTTTGGTTTCCATAGGTGTTTTTTGGGGTTTTTGGTGTCATTATGGGTTTTAAGGGGTTTTGGGTTTTTACAAGTTTTAGGATTTATATCGTCTTTAGTGTTATTAAGGATTTATAATTTTAATGGTTTTTGTTAATTTGGGTGATTTTTTTTGGTTTTAGGGGTTTTAGGAGTTTTAATGCTTGTTGGGGTATTAGGGCTTTCCTAATTTGTAGGGAGTTAGTTATTTTTAGTCATTCATATATTTTTTATATTCTTTATAAGTGTTTTAGTGTTTTTGGTAAATTTTTAGGTTTTTATGATTTTTATCCATTATTAGGTTATTTGTTTCCATTTTTGGGTTTTTAAATTATCTATGGTTTTATTGTTTTTATCGAATTTATGGTTTTATGGGTTATTCATGTATTTATGGTGATCATAGCGAGTTGTGGGGTTTTAGGATTTTTTACACAATTTTATGCTTTTAGGGTATTTTAGTATTTTAAAAAAATTTAGTGTTTTTAGGGGTTTTGGGGTTTTTAGGGATTTTATAGTGTTACAAAATTTAAGGGTGTTTTGGGTTGTTACTGTTTTTGGATTTTTTGGATCTCATATGCGGTCTTGTTTTTTTATCATTTTTGGTGTTTTTAGGGTTGTTTTAGGATGTTTTCATTTCAAGTGGGTATAGGATTTTTAATGATTATTAGGTTTTATATGTGTTATGGATTTTTCCATAATTTAGGGTCCATTAGGTTTTTTGGGGGTTTTTATATATTGTTTGATTCTTTAGGGTTTAGGGTAATTTGATGGTTTTTAGGTTTCCAACAGTTTTTAGGCTTTTAATGGTTTTAATTGGGGGGGGGGGGTAGGTTTTATAGGTTGTCTAAGAGTTTTATATGTTTTTTAGTTTTCTTATGATTTTAATAGTGTTTTATTGATTTTTAGGGCTTTTATGGGATTTTAATGTTCTTTTGGGGTTTAGAGGTTTTGGGGTTTTGGGGTTTTATAGATTCTTTTGACGTTCTCGTGGCTTTTGGGATTTTACAGTTTATAGGGTTTTAGGGTTTTTATGGTTTTTAATGATTTATGGTTTTCTATTTATTTTAATGGTTTTAGGATTTTTTCGGTTTTAGGGTGATAATACATCTTCAGAGGTGGTTTTGTGAGTTTTAGGGATTTTAGGTATCTCTGGGTTTTTTTTATGGTTTCAGGTATTATATTTTTTATGAAACCATTTTTTGGGTTTTTTGATATTCTAGGGTGCTTAAGGCTTTTAAATTTATTAGGGTGTTTTAGGTGTTTTAGGGTTTATATGGTTTTCATACGGTTATTAAGGTATTTAGTATTTATATATGTTTTAGAATATTTTGTGCAGTTTTATGGTCTTCCTGTGGGTTTTATTGGTTTTTTTGTTTTCGGTGTTTTTGAGTTTATACGGGTTTTGGGGTTTTAAATGATTTATAGAGTGTTTATCGGTTTTGGTGGATTTTTGTATTTGGGATTGTAGGTTTTGGGGATTTCTAGGGTTTTTAGGATTTTAAGGGTCTTTTCTGGTTTTTGTAATTTTATGTGTATTTATGGGTGTTTATGTGTATTTAGGTTTTTTACTGTTTTTAGCGTTTTAGGGTTTTTTTAGTTTTTAGGTTTTTTTTGGTTGTTGAAAGTGTTTTTGTTGTGGAATTTAGTGTTTTATGAAATTTTATGGGTTATAGGGTTTTTAGGATTTAATAAGTTTTTTAGGTGTTTTATGTTTTTTGGGGAGTTCGAAGGTTTTTAGTTGGTTTTCTAGATTTGTTGGGTTATTATATCTTTCTAGGGTTCTTGGGGTATTGACTTTTTAATGATTGCTTTTGAGTTTGGGTGGTAAGATATATTTAAGGGGTTTTTTGGTTTTTGGATTTTTAGGGGGTTGTGGATTTTATTAGGGTTTTTAGGGTTTCGCGGTTTCAATGTATTTAGTGTTTTAGAGGGTTATGGTTTTAGGTTTTTTATGGGTTTTAGGTTTTTATGGTTTTTAGAGTTTTTAGGGTTTATAATGGTTTTTAGAATATGTAATTTTATTTTTTAGGGGTTTTAAGGTTTTTTATGTGTTATTTGGTATTTATGATCTTTTAGGATTATTGTAGATTTAATATATTTTTAGAATTTCAAACGGTTTTTATGATCATCTTTTGTGTTTAGGGTTTTTGGGGTTTTTATATTTTTTGGGTATTTAGGGTATTTAGGTTTTTTTATTGATTTAGGTTTTTAGGGGTTTTAAGTCATTTTAGGGGGATTTAGGGTTTTTATATTTTATATGGTTGTTAGGGGTTTTTTGAGTTTTTACAGTATTTAGGGTTATTAATGTAATTAGGGAATTTTGTTTTTTTGGTTATTTTACATTTTTTATTGAAATATTCTCATGGTTTGTTTTGGTTTTTAGGGATATTCAGGTCCTTCTACGGTATTTAGGGGTGAAAATGTTCCTTTTGTGTTTTTAGGTGTTCTTACGGTTTGTGGAGTTTTAAGGTTTCTTATCAGTTTTCTAGTGTTTCTTAGTATTTTTTCGGTTTTTAAGGTATTTAGTGTTTATTAGAGGTTTTAAGGGATTATAAGTTTTTTTTAATGTTTTTGGGGATTTAAAGGTATTTTGTGTATTTTTCTAGTATTGTGGGGTTTTTATGTTTTTAATTTGTTTTTATGGGTTTTTATCTTTTGGGGGATTTAGGTTTTTCAGGTTTTTCTAGTATTTTATGTTTTTGAAGGATTTTTGGATGATTTCAAGTTGTATAGTCATTCATGATTTTTTAGGATTTTTGGGCCTTTATCGATTTTTTGGGTCTTCAAGTGGTTTTTGGGTTTATGGTTCTATTTAGATTTTTAAGGGGTTACGAACCTTTTAATAAAATTTTGGGCATCTAGTTTCTTTTTTTTTGGGTTTTTAAGGGCATTTTGGGTTTCCTTTTTTTTGGGAATGGTAGTAGTTTATGGTTTTCAGGGGATTTATGGATTTTTAGTGATTTTTTATTTTTTTATGATTATTAGGGATTTTATAGCCTTTGGGGAATTTATGTTTTTGGTGGTTTTTTGTTTTTTTTTGTGTATTTATGTGGATTATGGGTTTTTAGATTTTTTGGGGATTTGGTGTTTTATGTGTAATTAGGATATTTATGGTTTTAGGATTCTTATGATTTTTTCATGTTATCTAGAGTTTGTTGTAGGTATTATGGTCTATTACGGTAATTTTGTGGTTTATATGGGTCTTTATGAATTTAAGGGACTTTTACAGTTTTTATGGACTTTTAGGATTTTAGTGTTTTTAGGGGTTTTAGTGTTCTTTTTTGTTTCAGAATTCATGGCTATTTTTTTGGGGTGTGAGTTTTTTTTTCTTTTTTGGGATTTTTAAATAATATGGGGTTTTTGAAATGTTTATGGTATTTAATGCTTTTGTGTTTTTACATTTTTAGTTTTTTTAAATTGATTTATTTGTTTTAGGGGTATTTAATGTGTTTTAAAGTATTTTATATGTTTTTTTGGGTTTTTTGTGTCATTGGGTGGTTTTGGGAGTTTTGTGTTTTTAGATTCCTATTAGGGGTTTTTACGGTTTTTTGGGTTTTTGGGTATTTTTGATTTTTTTGGTATTTTAGTGTTTTAAATGGTTTAATTTTTTTTTTGATTTTTTTTGGATTTATATAGTCTATATGGTGTATTAATGTTCATTTAGGAATTTAGGGGTGGTTTAATGGTTTTGGAGTTTTTTGGGGTTTCATGATTTATCGAGTTATTATGGTTTTTTGGGTTTTGGGGGTTTTAGGGGTTTTAATGTTTTATGTTTTATTTTTGGTTTTTTGGGTTTTTAGGGGTATTAGGGTTTTTTGTATTTTTTATTTCTTTTTTGGGAGTTTTCCATTATTTTTGTTTTTTCTGTAGGCTTCTATATTCTGGTGGGGGTTTTAGGACTTTATGGTCTTTATAGTGAATTTTGATTTCATGGTATTTATGGTATTTTAGATTTTAATAGGCTCTTTTAAGGTTTATAGGTTTATAGTGTATTTTAGGGATTAAGACATAGGGTTTAGGGTTTAGGTGGAAGGGTTTAGGGTTTAAGGTGTTAATTTTAGGTTTTAAGTAATATGTTTAAATGGTCTTCATGTAGGTTATATGAATTGGGGTGCAGGTTTAAGTGGTTTCAGTGTACGGTTTAGGGTTTAAGGTCTTGGGATTTGGGTTTCTTGACTTTTGTATATGTTTTTAGGTGCAAGTTTTATGGTTTATTGTGTTGGGTATATGGTTTTGAAGGTAGGGTTTGGTGTATTTTTTTAGGGTTTCATGATTCCTGAGGGGTTTTATGGGGTTTTAGGGTTATATTTTTATATTTTTGTAATGGTTAATTTTTACTTAGGTTTTAAGTGGTTATTTTCGTTTTTTTAGGTTTTTTCTGTTTAAATTTGTTGAAGGATATTTTGGGATTTTATGGTTTTGATAGGTTTTTAGGGTGTTTATGGGTTTTGTGGGTTGTTTTATGGATTTTAATGTTTTTAGGTATTAAATTAATTTTTAATGTCATTTATTATTTTTTGGGTTTTATGGTCTTTTATGTTTTTTTATGTTTTAGGGTCTTTTATGGTTATTTATGGTTTTTATTATCTTTAACGGTTTTTAGGGTATCTTGAGATATTTTAGGGGGTTTTAGTTATTTAGTGTCTTTTATAGGCCATTAGTGTCATTTGGGGTTTGTATGCGTTTCATGAATTTTAAAATGAGTTTGGGTTTTTAGTTGTTTTTTGGCCTCTTATTCATTTTAGGGACATCTAGGGGTTGATTTTTCCTTTTAGAGTTTTTGGGGTATATTATGATTTTATATTTTGAGGGTCCATTCTAGTTTTAGCGAGTATAAGGTATTTTTAGTGTTTGTGGGGATTTAGTGTATTTTAGGACATATCTAGGGTAAGTATGGTGTTGGAAAAACAATATCTATCCCCCCAAAATGTTTAATAAGAAAATTGGACACATAAACAAGGAAGGGGTGGCGTCAAATGACCCACACACAGATGCCGCAAATACCCCTACATTCTAAAAAACCCCAAAATAGCCCAAAAACACAAAATGTAAATAATTCAGTCCATGTTGCCACCGAAGTCACAAACAGGGACTGCACCATATGGTTCCCCATCTTTATGATACCCAGAAGCAACATCAGAAAATCAGAAGACATAGTCCACCACCATTTCCATAGATTCTCATCCAGACTCAAAGTCCTCATGAAGTCTAATGAGTACTAGATACTGCTCCCAGATTCTTTCCTCCTCTAAGGTGTGCAGAGGCCTCTCCCGCTTGTTGGATTTTATTTTCAGTTTATCCACCTTTGATGAATCCTAGGTAGACATGGGTCTATGAATAGTAGAATAATCCTGATTCTTCCTCCTTTTGGGGGTATAGGTGAAACCATCTGCATGAGTTGCCTTCCCATATTGGATGTTGTTTCATTCCACACATGAGGCAATTTATCAGCATCCCTATTGTCACAATTTTTTCGCAGCGGGTTGAAAGCCTATCCAAAGGATGCACCATCCCCCTTTTGAGAGGCATCCCCATGCATATCTCTTTTCATCCTTATTTAGTCCATAATGACATTTATCATGATATCATCCTCATAAAATATCTCACATAGAATTTTTTCCGCATCTTTGATGCATATCCTTGGTCATTCCACCACAACTTTTTCATGATGGACCACAGAGTGGTCCTCACCAGACAAGGCGTTATGCACCACAATGGCCAACAGCATATCCGAGTCCATACCACCATCACCATTGATTCCAACAACCTCAATGTCCATCCATTTCTACAGCATGATCTGCATCGACCACTTCATCATGAATCACTATTAAAACCCACACTCCAACCCTCCCATTTTCACCGCACCCATAGGTTAGCACCAAAAGGACATCCATGCTTGGATCATGTGGTCCCTTATCAATGCCCATGGCCTGGTTCCGAACCATAATTAGCTCCTACCCACTCCATGAAACCCTTGTTCATCCACCACCCCATGCACGGACACCCACCTGCACAACATCACCACCAGCTGACTCGACAGAGTCTAGACCCTAGAACCTATTAATCTATGTGACACTATCCAAAGTCGTCAACTAACTGCTTCTAGCCAGCACACTGCATTTTCTCAGGACCACTGTAACATAGCCTGGGGGATTCTTCCTAGGTCTCTCCTTATGACCAAATCCATCGATCTCCCCCTTCTCAGCCACATTTCCCTACTCATCTCCCCCTCCCTATCCAAATCACTACTTACAGTTCCACCTCATTTATCACACCATACATTCAAATCCAATTTTAACTGCTCAAAAACCACCACAACCATTAGCTGGGTGGACAGGAGATTTGGTTCTCTTGCGACCTCCTGCACCTCCACTATTTTCTGGCGGCCTTCAAAATTCTATTCCTGAGTCAGATACATGATACCCATATCCTTGGCACCACAACTACAATCCTGACTACTATACCCAAATTTCCAACAAAAGGAATAGTAGTCAACCCAGGATTCAAAAACCACCTAGTTTCTTGCAACAGAGCTACTCACCCACAGTAATCCACACAAAATCCACTTGTTCCATAGATGCTTCAATTTTGAAAAAATATCATGGGGTAACAGGGTGACATAAGTTGCAAGTTCAGCTATCCCGACATCAAAACCAACCCACTAGATTCCCTAACATTGAAATTATGGATTGATTATCTGCCTTAGGTGTTTCTAGGGGTTTTAGTTTTCTTTTTGTGTTTTTTAGGTTTTTGGAATTTTTAGTTATTTAATGGTTTTTATTGGATTTTAGAGTTCTTTAGTGGTTTTAATGGGGTTTATGGGTTTTTTATTTTTATGGTCTTTAATTTCTCTTATGGGATATTGTGGTTTTTATGACCATTAGGTTTTTAAGGGTTTTTAGGATTTTGTAACATTTTTAGGGTTTTCATGGGTTTTAATGGTTTTTAGGAACATTTAGAGTTTTTAATGTTCTTTTAGATTTTGAAGGATTTTTTGAGCTTTTAGGGATTATTTTATGAGGTTTAGGGTGTTGGGTAATTTTTTTAAGAAGGTGTAGATTTTAGGTTGTAGGGACTGAGGTTTTTGGGAGTAGGATTTAGGGTATAGGGTATAGGAAATAGGGTGTAGGGTGTAGGGTGTAGTGTATAGGGTTTATGGTTTATGTTTTAGAGATTAGGGTGTAGGGTATAGTGTTTTTGGTGTAGTTTTTAGGGTTTAGGGTGTATGTTATAATTTTTAGGGTATAAGCTTTAGGGGTTATGTTTTAGGTTTTATGTTTTATGGTTTAGGATGTATGGTATAAGGTTTAAAGTCTTTTTTTGTTTTTTTTACGATTTTATGGGCTTTAATTTTTTTAGGGTTTTAGTTTTCTAAAGGGGTTTTTATTGTTTAATATTTTCCTAAGGGTTTTTATGGCATTAAATATTTCAAATTTTTTTATTTTTTAAATGGTTTTAGGTTTTTTGGATTTTATGTGTTTATTTGCGTTTTTATTGTGTTTATATGTTTTTAGTGTTGTTCGGGTTTTACATTTTTTGGGTTATTAGGGGAATCATAGTGTTTTTGCGGGTTTTAGGGGTTTTTAATGTTTTTAGGGTTATTCATGTGTTTTAGAGTTATTTGGTGGTTTAATGGGGTTTTAGGGTTGTTAAATTTTTTTTAATATTTTTTGGTTTTTTTAGGGTTTTTAGGGATCATTAAGAAATTTTTAGATATTATTTGTATGTTTAAATGTTTTTATTTTTTTCTATCATACTGTTTTCATAGTTTTTAAGGTTATTTTTTATTTTAGTGATTTATATTGTATTTAGGGGTTTCCGGGATTTTTTTTTTCATTTTATAGTTTTTAAGAATTTGTTGGGTTTTATGGTTTCCTAGGAGTGTTGAATAGTTTTTTAGTTTTTAGTTATTTAGTTTTTCGGGTTTTTTGGGGATTTTTTAGTAAGGGTTTTTTGGGATTTAGGGTGTTCTTAGTGCCTTTTTAGTCCATGGTATTTTAGGCATTTTCCGGTTTTCAAAATTTTAGGGGTTTTAGTGTTTCTTGATTTTTATGGTTTTAAAGGGTTTTTTGGGATAATAGGGTAAGAAGGTTATTTTATTGTTATTAGGGTTCTTTTTTTGTTTTATTATGGGTTTTTAGGGATATTTGGGTTTTTTTTGGTATTTAGTTTCTCTTCGTGTTTTAGTGTTATTTATTTTTATTAAAAGTGTTTAGAAAAGCTAATTTTTTTACTTATTTTATGGTTTTTAAGTTCTTTCTATATTTTGGAGGGTTCATTGGTTTCATGGTATTTATGGTTTTCAGGGTTTTAGGGGTTTTAATAATTTTTCTTAAATTTAGATTTTTTAATGTTATTTTTGTATGGTTTTAAAATGTTTTTAGGTTATTATGGTTTTTATGGGGGTTTCATTTTTTGGGGGGTTTAACTGGTTTTAGGGTGTTTAGTGGATTTAGGTTATTTTTGGAATTATGTATTTTAATTGTTTTTTACATGTTTTTTGTATTTAGTTTAATTTATGTGTATTTAATGGGTATCGGTGTATTTATTGGTTCTTTGGATCTATATGGTTTTTTAGCATATTAAGGTTTTTTTGGTTAAGGATTTTTAGGGTTTTATGTGTTTTTTATGGTTCTTGAGGGGGGTGTGTTTATGGTTTTATATATTTTATTGGGTTTTGGATTTTTTGTGGTTTTTTTGGGTTTTAAAGATGTTATTGTTTTATAGGGATTTAATTGTTTTTTAGGTTTTAGTGTTTTTTTGGATTTTTAGGGTTTTTAGGGAATTTTGATTTTTTTTGGGGTTTTTGGGTTTTCATTGGGTTTTTAGGGTTTTTAATTTTTGTTAGGGGTTTTCAGGGTCATTATGGATTATAGTTTTATTTTTTTTAGATTTATTTAGGTTTTTAAATTCTTATATAAATTTTAGGGATACATGCGTTTTTAGGATTTTTACATTTTTTCTGATTTTAACGTTATAATATTTTATTTGGATTCTTAGTTGTATTATTAGTTTTAGTGGTGTAATGGGTTTTAGGGTTTTTCAGGTTTTTAGGGGGTTAAAGTGTTTTAGTGGTTTTTTAGGCATTTTTTGTTTTTTGATTTTTTATTTTTAAAATAGTTAGAATGTTTAAATGTTTTGTGGGTGCTTTAGTGATTTAAATTTCTCTTAGGGAAATATAGGGTATTTTATGTTTTATGGTATTTCATGAGGTTTTAAGGGTTTGTTTAATTTTTCGTGGGTTTTTCGAACCTCAGGTTTCATTGGTATTTTAGTTTTTCTAAGAGGTCCGTGTTTATTTCATATTTTAAGGGGGTTTATGGTGTGTTTTATGTTTTTAGGGGTCTTGGTGTTTTTAGTAATTGTAGGGGAATTCCAGGATTGTGGGGGTTCTAAATGATTTGTGGGTTTTTAGTGTTTTAGGATATTTTTATGGGTTTTAGGGTTTTCCAGATTTGTATGGGGATTTAGGATGTCATATGGGGTTCTAGAAGATTAATGGGTTTCAATAATTAATTGGTTTTTAGTATTTTATGTATTATACTATTTTTGGTTTTTTGGTGTTTTAGGGTGTATAGTGTTTTTTCGGTTTCATATTCTTTTGGGGGTTTTATGATTTTGAGGTTATTATAGGGTTCATGGTTTTGTGGTTAAATTAGTTTTTATAGGGTTTTAGGGTCTTTTATTGGGATTTATCATGTTTTTGGGTCATTTTAGGATTTTATTGTATTTAAAGTATTTTTATATTTTTATGGATTTTTAGGGTCTTTAATGATTTTAGGGTTTTAGGGATTTAATGGATTTTTTTGGAATTAGTTGATTTTAAGGGATCATAGGGATATCAGGGTTTAAATGTGTTTGGGTGTATTAGGATTATTAATGCGCCTACTTATTTTTTGTGGTTTTAGTTATTTTATTGTTTTTAGGGTTTTCAGGTTTTTATAGGTTTTCATGGGGTTTTATATATTTTTAGTATTTTTTGGGGTTTCAGTTGTTAGGTTTGTAGTTTTTCTATGTATTTTTGTGATTTTTTTTATTTTTGTGGTTTTAAAGGGATTTAGGGTAATAATATTACTATATGGTGTTTATTTTAAATACTTTTCATATTTTTTTGGGTTTTTAGTATTTGGGGGGCTTTATGTTTTTTAGATTCTTAATCGTTTTAGGATTATAAGGTATTTAATGTTTTTATGGTTTTAAGGGTTTATGTTTTTATGGTTTTTATGGTTCATTCAAGTATTTTGGTTTTTACGGGGTTGATTTTTTTAGTATTTCAAGGGATTATCATGAAATTGAAATTTATATTTTGTTTTTAGGGTTATTAGGTTTTTTCAATGTATTTAGTTTTTTAATGGTATTTGGGGTTCTCGGTTTTTAAGGTTCTTAGGGATTCTAGGCTCACTTTTGGGTTTATTTGTTAAAGTTTCAATGTTTTTTAGATTATTTTAATGAATTTAGGGTTGTTAGGATCAATTAGGTTTTTTAAGGATCTCAGGGTCATTTTGAGTTTTTTGGGTTTCTTTGTCTCTTAGGGGATGTATGGTATATTATGGTTTTTATTGTTTTTAGGTTCTTTTAGGGTTTGTGGTGTTTTACGACCCCTCTGGGTTTAAGGGTACTTTTTGTTTTTTAGTATTTTTAGGGGCCTTTAGTTATTTATTGTTTTTTGTGTCCCTTGTATTTTTTAGTGATACATCTTTTTTATTTTTATTTTTTTTGGTTTTTGTGTATTTTAATAGTTTATGTGTTATATGGTTTTTAGTTTTTTAGTTTTTATTGTTTTTCGGGTTTGTGGAGATTTTATTGTTTTTTTATATGTTGTATGGTATTGAGTGGTTTTTGGACTTTTTATGATTTTAGGGATTCTAATATATTTTAGCATATTTTAGTGTATTTTATGGGATTTTATGGTTCTTAGGTGTTTTGGTGTTTTAGGGTTGTAGGGTTTCAGGGGGCATTGTGGGGATTAGGGATTTATAAATATTTTTTTTGGTTTTTAGGGGTATTGTGGTTTATAAGGGATTAGGGATTTTAGGATTATTGTCATTTATAGTGTTTTTAGCATTTTAGGTTTTTGTGTGTTTTTTTAGTGTTTTTAGGATTTTATTGTATTTAAACATTTCCCATGGGTTTTCAATTTTTGGGTTACTTTAGGGATCTTTTACTATTTTAAGGCTATTATGAGTTTTTTGGATTTTAGGGGGTCTTAGGGGGTTCATGGTATTTAATGTTTTTTAGGATATTCTAAATTTTAATGATTTTAGGGTTCTATGAGGTTTTTTTCTTTTCTAATGGGTTTATAGGATTTTATGTGGTTTTATGTTTTTTTACGTATTCTAGTGATTTTATGGTTTATTTTTATTTTTAGGATTATTTTGTTTTGTAGTATTTCCATGGGTTTTATGGTTTGAAATGGTAATTTTATTTTTAAGGGTTTTAATAGATCATTTAAGGGTTTTAGGGTTTTAGGCGTTTTAGTGTTTTCACGGTTTAAGGGTTCTGTGTGCTTTTAGGGATTTTAGTGTTCATTGAAATCATTGTTTGGATTTTTGGATTTTTTGGATTTTTGTGTATTTAGGTGTTTTTATGGGGTTTTATCATTTTTAAGGGAGTTGGTTTTATAGGTATTTGTAGTTTTTTAATATTTTTATGGGTTTTTATGTTTTTTAGTTCTTTTAATGTTTTTAGGGTTCTATAAGATTTAGCGGTTTTCATGGAATTGTAGAAGTTTCTATAGTTTTGGTGTGTTAAAATAATTTTATGGATTTTTTATGGGTTTTTATATTTTTTGGGGTTTTATTATTTTATTGTTTTTAGAGGTTTTAAAGGATTTTAATATATACAACGGATTTAGAGTTTTTATCATTTTTAGTATTTTGGTAAATTGTTTTTTTGTCTTTTATGTTTTTATGGTTTGTTAGTGGTTTTACTATCTTCTTTCTGTTTTAGGGGTTTTATAATTTTTTGTAAATTTTATTTATTTTTAGGGTGTTGAGGGTTTTTTTGGGATTGAAGGAATTTTTAGGGATTATTAGTTTTTTTGGTTTTAAGGAATTTTTATGGGTCTTAGTATTTTTAGGTGAATTTATATGTTTTTAAACTTTTTAGGATTTTTTTAGTGTTTTATATGATTATTTTAAGAGTTCTGAGGGATTAGAGTTATATAGACATCGTAGATAATATTAGGATTTTAGGGTTTCTAGGGATCTATTGTTTTTGGGGTCTTTATTTATTCTATGGGTTTTATAGATTTTTAGGTTTTTATGGGATTCTATTAATTTTTATGACTTATTTGTTTTAGATGTTTTTGTTTTGTATTTTTATGACCATTATAGGTTTTAAGGGTTCTACATTCTATTTTGTGATTTTAGGGGTTTTATGGGTTATCATGTCTTTAGAGTTTTTAGGATTTTTTGAGACATTGGGGTTTTTAGTTGATTTTTCGGTGTACTAGGGTTTAAAAGATATATTATCATTTTTATGATTTTCTTAATTTTTTAGTGTTTTTAGGTTCTTATGGGTCATTGGGGGTTTTCAGGTTTTTGTTTTTCCATTTTTTAGTGGTTTAGGTTATGAAAGTTTCATTAGGGTTTAATTTGGTATTTTTAGAGGTTATTATGATTTTTAGGGGTTTATTGGTTTCTAGGTCTTTTGTTGTATTTGTTTTATGGATATTAAGTGTTTTCTGAAGATTAGGAGTCTTAATATGGCTTTAC
This sequence comes from Viscum album, assembly GCA_963277665.1. Lineage (NCBI taxonomy): Eukaryota > Viridiplantae > Streptophyta > Magnoliopsida > Santalales > Viscaceae > Viscum > Viscum album. Next base: position 1,692,770,133 of record OY728120.1, read on the forward strand.
GGGTTTTAATGAAGGATTTGGTGTTTTAGAGTGTTTTTAGGGGGTTTTAGAGTTTTTTGGGTTTTTATGTTTTTAGGGGTTCAGGGGTTTTCTGGATATTTTAGGGATTGAACTGGTTTTTAGGGTTTTAGGGTTTTTTAAATCTTTTAGGGGAATATTTATGTTTTAAGTGTTTTTAGGGTATTAAGGTTTTTTGGGATTTATTGTGGATTTAGATGTTTTATGTAATTTGGGATTTTTTATTTTTAAGGATTTTTAGGGGGTTTATTGTCTTTCAGGGTTTTTAGTCTTTTTATATATTATTTATGTTTTATGATTTTTTACTGATTTTATGATTTTTAGGTTGGTTTGGGGGTTTATTGTTTTTACTGTTTTAGTTGGGTTTTGTTAATTTTGGTATACTTAATATTCTTAGGGTGTTTTCATGTTTTTGGGGGTTGGTTGGGGTTTTAGGGTTTTAAGGATTTTTAGGATTCTATGGTTTTTAGGGATTTGAAGGGGTTTAATTTTTTTTAGGATTTTATGGTTTATATGGTTTGTATGTATTTCTTATTTTCATTCAGGAAATCATATGGTTTTCAAGTTTTTACTAATTTTTTTGTACTTTTCATGGTTTTGATAATAATAATGGTTTTTTGTAATTTTTTGGGATTTAGAGAATTTTAGGGGTTTTGGGTTATGGGGGTTTTATGTTTTTAAATAATAGTTGAGGTGCTTCATCTTTTCTGGGTTTCTAGGGATCTTAAGTATCTTTAAAGTGTTTTTTTCGTTTTTTAGGGGGTTATATGGGATTTTTTGATTTTTAGATTTCGTATGTTTTTTGGGGGTTATATGGGTTTGTTGATTTTTGGGAGACAGATCATAACATTTCTCTATAAAAAAATTCATTTATTTCTTCTGAATCATTTCAATTTTTCAAGGACTATGAGTTCAGATGGATAATCAACCTATACCTCTACTGAACCAATAGTTTATTGATCACTTAAACCATCCATTCATTTTCTCAATCATTTTTTCCTCTAATAAATGATACCCTTCACATGATAATGTATCAGGGTATATGTTCTGAAAAGAAATATTTTGATTTGATCTCCTAGATTATGACTAAAAAATGAAATAATAAATAATTAGTCAATATATAATAAATTTTGACAATATTAAGTAATTTGCATACAATAAAATCATTTTCATGTCAGATGGTCAAAAATTTTATCCATGTATTTTCATTTAAAAACACATGCATGGGGCATCCGTTTTCATTCATATACTCCCCAAGAATAATTGTTTTTCAATTATTTTATTAAAACCCCTCTAGTTATCAATAGCTAATGATAGAAATATGTTCTTGATTTCATTCATTTCTTAAAAACTAAATGATATGTTTAATTAAATAAACTAAATATTATTCCTTTAAAATATATAATATTGAAAAAATAGATTAAAATATATATATATATTGATATATTTAATTAGTATGGACTCCATATATACACTTTCTATTTCTTTTCAATAAACATCCAGTCAATATATGAAATTATAATCCTGCAATATCTCTATATGGAAATATAATTGGCATATTGAATTTTATTTGGGATAGTTTGGTTACTATTATTATTTAATTTAATATGTATTCTCTAGTCTCTCTTGGAATATTATAGTTTTGGTATTCATGTGCTCCCATGTTAACCAACTCAAGAAATTTATTTCTATTTATATGAAGGAGATTACTATTTTGTATGAGGCACATCGGTAGGAGGTACCTATGTAGTCCTATAATTAATTTTTTTAAATTAAAATTTCTACTACATTAACTAATTATATTATTTAAAATTTAATAATTTGAAAAAACACATATAACTTTGTAAATAGTCTCATTCATTTGTTTCCATCATTAAAATAGTCAAATTTAATGAGGTTATATTTACCAGACTATTATTAGAGAAGTGAATAATTAATAACAATGATTATAAAAATATGTAAGTTAAAAAATATGTTACACATGAGAATGTTTTAGAATAAAACATAATGATTTTATGATTCATAACCAAAAAATATCCATGATAAACTATTATATATGAACATTAAATCTAAAATGATAGAAAATTTATAAATGTAAATATCATAGTCATAAAAAAGTGTTTTTATATGGGTAGTTTTAACAAAAATATAATTATATATGTCGAGGTTTCAAATCAAAAAAAATTATCCATAATTGATGAATATTTAAGTTAACAGAAAAATCATATAGATACTCAAATATATATAATTATATATCTAAATAATTAATGAAATTAATGTATACACTTGTAAATTTTAAATAATGAATATAATATAAATGTTACATAAATAATTAGGAGGGTAATTTATGTGTTTTCCCATAACCCTTTAGTATGATAATTTCTTATAACATGGTCTATGTCAGCATTATAGTCGTTGTAATCATATAGAAATCACATATTAAATGAAAAATTCTCATATAAATATGTAACATCGTCATCATCGTCATCATCATCACCCAGATGATGTTGGTTCCCATGGAATTCAATCAATCACTAATCATTAGATGAATAAATGATATAAAATATTTTATTTTCATGTGATTCCATGATAAATGGATCCCCTTTGGAATTAAATATTTTCAAATCAACCATTGTAAACCCATGATCATCATGTTTCAATCCACTATTACTATCAATATAGTTACACTTAAACAATATGAATCAATATTTTGTATAAGAACTTTCATATATATACTCATGAAATCAAATATATTCCTTTTATTTAGAAATTGGGTTTTTATATTTTCCACTCAAAGAATGATGTGCTTCATCAATGATCATTAATCCACTATATTGAATGGTACACTTTTTTTCTTGATTTTCTATGTGAAATCTATCACCATTAATATCAAATCTAGACTATGTGATCACAATAAGAGATAATCCCTAATCAAATCATTTCGATATTTCCAATGTTGATATATCTATAATAAATTACTCTATAAAACATGAAACAATTGTATTTTTATGCTCAATTACAATCCAATTTGAATTTATCTTCAAATGTCAAAACATTATTTTAGGACTATATGATGATATATGTGTTTGAGCATCATCTTTGATTTTCAAAATGTAAAAATGTTTCATTATCACTTCATCACATGGAATTAAATACAATTTTATGCCTAGTATCCCTCTTTAATCACTCTCAATTATAATATCTCATAATATAGGAACACTAATGTGTGAAAAATCATACAAATGATTATTACAGAACACAATAACATCTTCAAATACATTTTTTTGAACAATAGAGGCTTCTAATTAATAATTATTTTTAACACATCCCTTAAAAATTGTCATATTTATTTCCAATTGATAAATCCAACAAAAATAAATAGGCCAATATGTTTTTATCTCATGGACCAGATAAATCTCCAAATGAACCATTATGTCAAAAAAACATAGGATCAAAATAAACATTTAATTTATATTTATAATAGATTATTTATTCACCAACGCGTATAATAGATTTGGATGAATGACATTACTACAAATATATTTGAAACAATTTCATAATTTTTTGATATTATATATAATAAGTTTAAGAAATATACCATGTAGTGTGACTGGTTTCATTTGATACATCAATTACCTAATAGTCATGACATTTCATACCATATAATTTAAAATCCTTCTTCAACACAAAAATATTCAAATCTGATGAATATCGATTGGGTACATTAACACCATACAAAAACTAACATAAATTCATATTATCACTACGTATTAATTTGTGATAAGATATAGGTTAATATGTTAGGTTTCCTTTCAAAGTGGGATCTAAATCCAATTGTATTATCATTGTTATCATGTAAAATAATGCATGAAATCTATATTTGGACTTTCCATTTATGCCTAAAAAAACTCCAATAAAACTGTCACATATGATTTTATGAAAATTCATGATGTTAATGTTATGTTTTATCTAAAAAATTATCCAATAATGTAGTTGAATAATGATTTTATTTTTCTTCTAGTTATTTTTTTGATGTCCTGAACTTCATTTCATTCCCAATGAGAAATCAATATTTTTCACCCTATCATTATTGTCTTCTGGTGAAAATGGTTTTTGGGGATGTTTATATTCTTGAAAACCATCAAATTATTGTTTCTATATTTGATAATTATGATACATTTGATAAAATATTCGATGTTCCATTCACAATATCTTACTTCCATTCTAGAATTGATAATATGAAGAATCTATTTAATATGATTAAAATGTTTTAAATCCAAGAAGACTATAACAAGATAAGATTCAAAATGTATGAAAGTTATTTATTGGGAACATCATCATATCATCAATAACAATGTTATATATCTTGTATGAAAAACATATTTCCATATAATTATCCAAGATTAGATTAATGGGTAAGGATACAAATTAATAATGTTTCCCATCTCTTTTGTCCTAGAAATAATCAATCTCATCAAAACATATTTTCTTCTACATACAAATATGTTTTTAAAAAGTTTTAAACTCTAAAATATATAGTAAATTAAATATGATGTCTACATAGGCTCCGATATGGAGACATTAAATCTATACATAGTCCCAATATTATATTTCTATCTTTAATTCCCAAATTATGAATTTTTGTATAAAATATATTCCACTATGCTGAATCAGCATGTTGATGTATGTTCCCATTAGATTTTTAGTCATCACTATTAAATATTTACAATTTTGAATCAATTTAATGTGAATATAGATTCTAAAAACGAGTAATGATTGGATTGTAAGAATATTCTTTAGTAAGAGGATTTATTATGGTAATTAAGAGTGGATCACATGTCAATTATTGAAATTATTTGGTGGAATTATTGGATGTTACCAAATTTATTTTTCGGGATGTTACATGTTAGAACCTGAGAATAAATTAGAGATGAAAGTATCCACTATATTACAACATAACATCCTACATTTAGGAAGTTTTCATAAATATTCATATTTCATCATATAAAACACAGAATCATTGGGGCGGGAATGTATCTTTTTATACCATAATCTCTTAGGGAATAATCTTTTATTTTCCTCATAATTGTATTTTAGAATCACATTGTGTTTTGAAAGTATAACTTTTAATGATCACACAATTCAGTGAAACATTAATCCCTCCACTTATTTCATAATTTAGTTTTAACTAATCTCATAACATCCGACAACACTATATTTTTAGTTCATCAAAAGAAAAATTAATTCTCAAAAGCTAAGTACAACCGTTCAACAGTTTCTATTTTTTTTGGTTTCCAATGCCCATATCATGAATTAATTAATCGATAGGATCCTCTTTTAATTATGAATATTTTCATAAACATAAGATATTTATTTTATTCATTCCTTCACCATGACATATCGAAGGTGTACAATTATGGAAAAAACCATAGAAAATTAGATGATCAATGATTTATCTATAATTTTACTCCAATAATTTGGAAAATCACACATGGAAATAAATAAATCATTATTTTGAAAATATGATTTATAAATTTCCATGATATTATCAAATACTTTTTCATATTAATCAGTGGTTCTTCATATTATTTTCAAATTGTAACCAATTAAATAGAGAATATAACAGTATAAAAGCATAATATATTACAACATTTGGACATTTAAAAAATATGTTAAAAAATATACCAATTACATATAAATAATTTATATAACATAATAAATTTAATAAATAACAAAAAATTATCTTAAAAAATTATCATCCCATGAAATTATCAATAAAAATTATCATAATAAATAATTATAAATAATTATTCTAAAATTTAATTAGAAATAAAAATTTAACCATACAAAAGTAACTACAAATCAATTATGAAAACTTTCTCTCAAATTCAAAACATTTTTGAAAAATATTATACAAAAAATATTAAAACCAATTATAAAAATAAAAAATACAACCAATTGACATAAAAATTAAATGAAAAAGTATAAAAACTATATATCATAAATAACAGCCAAAAATGTTTACAAATAGTTATTAAATATATCTTACAAAAAATAAAAAAAATATCATAACATATAGTTAAACCTAAAAAACATTTATATATATAGTTTTCTATTAAACATTCCAAATTAGTATTCAAAATCAAAAATTCCAATTAACAAAATAATAATCAGTTAAATTAAAATATCATGTTCATTGTCTTTTGAACTAGTTTCCACATCTGACATCTTACATGATATGGGATGAATATAATGGAATAAAATTGGAAAACTGATATGGGGGAACATCAAATGAAAAAACAATACATTTTTCCATTAAAATTAGTAAAAACATAAACATAGGATCAGTTGAGTGCTATAAAAACTAATAATATATAGAATCATGTGTGATTAAATGAACTACACACCTCTATCATTGATTAATTAGACTAACATAAATGAATCATAGTATTCATATCAACAAGATAATGGTATATAATTATAATTTTCATTTCGAGATGACCCATATAACTCTAAATATAAACATTATCATTTTTAAAATAATTCAAGAACCTAGTTATTCAAATATATATACTGTGTAATATATTTTAATATATAACATGATATGTAATCAATTTAATATTTTTTATATTTATTTTACATTACACGTCATGTTTGGATATTAAAACTAAACAACCATTGTATGAAAATCCTACATGATTAATAAAACCTCAATGTTTCATATATGAGATCTTTTCTTCACTTCATTTCATTATTCAACAGTAATAAAACTCATGTAATTTAAATAATATTTATAAATTGTTAGGTAAGTTATCAAGATATTATTTTAAATAATAATACATCAAAAAATTCATGAATAAGATTAATCTATATCCTACACCTAAACGACAAACTTCTCCACTACATTACTAGATTGGTTAAATTTTTTCAAGAATCATAAATCATTGGTGTGTGAGCACATGTGTTGATAATTTAATATTAATTTGGGCTTTATTAGGTATACAATTATATTATTTACTAAAATAATTTTCAAACATGTGTATGCAACATGAACATTGGTCGATCATATATATCAAATAGTTAATCATAAAAAAATATAATAAATTAAAAACAATTTTAATAAGAAATAAATATGCATACTATATATGTATTAAAAAAATACAAACATTATAGATAGATAATTAAAAATTACTCATGAATTCCTAATAGATCACTTGATGTCCATGACAATGGAGGGAATTATTCATGATTTATGAAAACGTTATGATAAAAAGAAGTATAAACCAACCGAAAACATAATATAGTGGTTGAGGTTTTACCAAAATATCTTAACGATAATTGAATAATAATAAACAATTAATGTCCCAAAGAAATAAGGTAACAAATAATATTCAAATCAATTTCTAGAGATAATCGAAGTCCAAAAATGGTATTCAAATCTCTCTGTTCCTTTTTTGGTCAACAGTCAGTTAGGAGAGGGTTTTGATTAAAAAAAGAACATGAAAAGGGGATTAAAATTGACTTTGGGAGAAAACCAAAGTTCATAGAAGTCATTGGTTTAGACATCATTCGCAAGTTGGTCAAGGGATAAGGATTTAAGAAACTGATAAATACGACCTAGAGTTGTTCATATAAATAATAAAAGATTTATTACATTGATTTTTAAACAAAATCCTCATGAAATGTTATAAATTTTGTTTGCAAATGTCTGTTTTTTGAAGAATGACATTAAATATATATATATCACTTTATTTTTTATAACGGAAGTTGAAACTTATGTTAATGAGGACTAATTTAGGATTCAAATAAAACCAACTTTAGAAATATATTTTAAAATACTTGAACATCATTTTATATAAAAACTGATGTTGAAATTTTAAATGTTGGAATTTTAATGTCGGTTTCATTGAAAAACACCATTATAAAATCCATCCCAATACTGTTAATTTCATATTATAAAACAACAACATCAAAATATCGACATTAATGAACAAATTTATACAAGTGGGGGTTTTGGGTTTATGTTATGTGGTGTAGGATATAGGTTTCAAGGTGTGTAGTAATGGTTTTTTAGTATAGGGTATAGAGTTTAGTGCATAGGGTTTGGAGTTGTGGTTGTAGAGAATATTGGTTTGGGTGTGGGGTTTAGGGTCTATGGTGTAGGGTATAGGGTTTAGGGTGTAATGTAAAGGATTTATACTATGTGGTATTTGTTATATTAATTTTTTTATACAATTTACAATGTATTGTATTGGGTTACGGGTGTTAGGTTTAGGGTGTAGGGTGTAGGGTATAGGGTTTAGAATATATATGTTATGGCGTGGCACATACAGTTTAGGGTGTATGGTATAGGAATTAGGGTGCATGGTTTAGTGTTTATAGTGTGTATGGTATTTGGGTTTAGGGTTTAGGGTATAAATTTATTTGGTATAGTATATAGTGATTAGTGTGTAGGTTTTTTTATTATTGTATTTGGTATAGGGTTTATGGTGTTGGGTTTAGGGTGTAAGTTATTAGGTTATAGGTTTAGGATTTCTAGCATTTTTAAGGATTTTTTGATTGTTTAATTTTTTTTGTTTCCTTAGGGTTTTTATCATTTTAGGTGTTTTTAGGTAATTTTTTGGGGTTTTATGGGAGATTTGGGTTTTTAAGGTTCTACATATTTTTATGTTTTCATAGGGTCTTAAAGTGTTTTTATTTTTTACAGGGTTTTAAGGTTTTTAGGGTTTTATGGTTTCCGTTTTTTAATTTTTTTAGGGTTTTATTGTATTTAATGGTGTTTTTTATAGTTAAAGGGTTTTGTGGTTATTATGTTCTTTTATTGATTTTTCAATGATTATTAGGTTTTATGTTTGTTTGGCTTCTTAGTGTTTTAGTGTTTTTTTATATTTTAAAATATTGATAGGTTTTCTTTGGGAATAATTATTATTCATAATGTTTAATGGGATTTAGGATGTTCTAAAATATCTTTTCATTTTTTGGGATTTTAGGATTTTTAGGGTTTTTCATGTTTTATCAGTTTTTAGATAGTTTATGGGGTTTTCAGCTTTTTTGGGTTTTTGGTTGTTTTACCTATTTTATATGTTTTATGTGTTTATTTATATTTTCTAGTGGTTTGGGAAATTCACAGTTCTTATTGTTGATTTATTATTTTTAGACTTCATAGTGTTTTTAGGGTTTTATGGTTTTTAGGTTGTTTTAGGGTTTATATTGTTTTTTGGGTTTTGGGGTATTTTTAGTGGTGTTGTGTTTTTTTTCGGTTTTATTAGGGATTTGTATTTTATTTTTTAATAAGAATTTATATTTTTTAGGGTTGGTTGGGTATATTATAGTTTTTAGAGTTTTAATTTTATTTTGATGCTTTTATAGGGTTTTAGGGTCTTCTGGGGTTTTTGGTTTTTTTGTAGGATTTTATAATTTTTAGAGAATATATGGAATTGTTCAGTTTTTATGGTTTTTAGAGTGTTTAGTGTTTTTTGGATTCTTAGTTATTTTTGGGGTTTTAGGGTTTATTAGGGGTTTTTATGGTTATCAGTTATTTGGGTCATATTGGTTTTTATTATTTTTTACAAGAATTTAGTTTTTTAATATTTGGGTGTGTTTTTTACTTTTTTGGGGGGTTTGGATTTTTGGGTCTTTAATGGATTTTATGGGTTTTAGGAGTTTTTTAGGGTATAGGTTTTTTTGGTTTTTTTAAGGGATGTTTATAGATTCTGGGATGTTGTAATGGTTTTTATGTGTTTTTAGGGTTTTGTTAGGGTTTTTATAGTTTTGGGTTTTAGGTTTTTTAAAGGTTTTAGTGTCTTTAATGGGTTTTGTGGGTTTGTTGGATTTTTTATTAGTAGTATAATTTATTGTGTTTAGGGATTTTATATACTTTTATTATTTCTATTGTCTTTTATGGTTTTCTATTTTTAATGGTATTTTAGTGTTTTTAGAGACATTCAAGGTTTTATGGTGTTTTATGGTTATCCATGTTTTAAGGGGATTTAGAGTCATTTAGTATTTTTGTGGATTTTATTGTCATTTAAGGGGTTTTGTGGTTTTGTGGAATCATTATATTTTTAGGGATCATAGGTCCCTTTATGGTTATATGTTTTTTGGCCATATAGGGCTTTTAGGGATATGGGGTCCTATAGGTTTTTTATGGCTACTTTTTATCCTTTAGTGTTTTCATTTATTTTATGGTCATTATGTGTTTTATGGTTTTAGTGTATTTTATGATTTTTTGGATTTTAGAGTATTTTTGTGTTTCTATAGGTTTTAGGGTTTTTTGGGGTTCCTAGATAAATTTCAGAGTTTTGGGGGTTTTATGGACATTAGTGGTTTTATGGAGGGATTTAGGTTTTTTTGGTTTTTTGGGTTTTTTTTGGTTTTTTTGGATTTGAGTTGATTTTGTGTTTGTTTATTTTTATGGGTTCATAGGATTTTTATAGTTTTTAGTTACATTTAGTGTTTTTTATCGTTTTTGGGAATTTAATGCTTTTTATTATTTTTAGGGTTTTAGGGTTTTTATATGTCTTATGGGTTTTACTATTTTTAGGGGACATTATGGATTTTTATTCCATTTCAATGGCTATTGTATTTCTAGGGTTTTTTGTTTTTAAGGGTTTTTTGGTTTTAAATATAATTATAAGTTATTAGGGTAACTTGGGGTTTTTAGGGTTTTTTGGATTTATTAGGTGTTTAGGGTTTTAAATGGGTATTAGTGGTTTCATCAGTTGTATTGGGTTTTATTTGATTTTAGGGGTTTAGGGTTTTTTTAATGGGTTTTTTTAATTTTATTTCTTTTTAGGGATTTTAGGTTTTCTATGGGGTTTTTTGTTATTTGTTTTTTGATTTTTTAGGGATTTGGGGATTTTATCGATTTCAAGGGGAATTTATAAATTTTCTTTTTTATTTCATTTAAACAGTTTTAGGAATTTTTATGGTTATTAGGGTTATTTAGGGGTTATTGATGTTATATTGTATTTTTTGTTATCACTGATCATTAGGGGGGTTTTGTGTTTTAGAAATTGACCGGGGTTTCAGGGTTTTAGAGGGTTTTTTTTTATGTTTTTAGGTGTTTATGCATTTTTGTGTTATTATGGTTATTAGGGTTGTTATGGTTTTTGACTTTTTTTATTGGGCATTAGTGTCTTATTATGGTTTGTTGGGTTTAAAGGGTTTTTAGATGTGTAATTGAATTTTTTTTTACTATTTTTTTTTCTTGGGTTGTTTCAGGTTTCAATGGGTTTACAAGGATCATAGTATTTTTTATGTTTTCATGGATTTTATTCTATTTTGGGATTATAAGATATTATTGGGTATTTTGGGTTTTTAGGTTATTAAGGTTTAGTTAGGTTTTTTATTTTTGTGTGGGGTTTAAATATTTTTAAGGTCTGTAGGGTCTTTAGGTTTTATATTTTAGTGTGTATGGTATCAGGTATAGGGCGTAGGGTGTATGTTTTATGTTGTAGTGTATAAGGTTTACGGTGTATGGTTTAAGGTTTATGGAATTTGGTATAGGGTTTAGGATTAGGTTTTAGGGTTTTGGGTGTGCGGTGTGGGGTATAAGGTTTAAGGTGTAGGTTGTAGTGTTCATGGTGTATGGTTGCGGGTCTAGTGTGTATAGTATAGGGTTTTCAGATTTGGGTTTTCATTTTATGGTTTTGGGTATAGAGTTTAGTGTATTGGATTTACCTTTTAGGTTGTAGGTTATAGGGTTTTGGTTCTAGGAAATATGATTTAGTATGGATGGTATAGGGTTTTGGGTGCAGGTTTTTGGGTTTAGGTTATTGGGTGCAGGGTATATGGATTGGGTGTACGTTTTGTCGTATAGGGTTTTGGTTATAGGATTAAGGTGTAGGGTTCATGGTTTAGGGTGTATGGTATATGGTTTAGGATATAGGTATTATGGTTATGGGTGTTGGGTGCAGCATTTATGTCTTTTTTTATAAGTATTAGGGAGTAATTTTTATTATTTATTATGTAGGGTATATGGATTATGGAAATGGTTTATGATTTATGGTGTAGGGTATAATTTATATGGCTTATCGTATATGGTATACATTGAATATTATGGGGATTATGATGTAGTGTTTTGGGTTTAGGTTATAGGGTATAGTTTCTACGGTGTAAGGTATAGGTTTTAGGGTGTAGGGTTTAGGGTTTAGGGTATAGGCTATAGGAAGTAGGTTTTAGGGTTTAGGGTGGAAGGTATATGGTTTAGGGTGTGGGGTATATGGATTAGGTTTTAGGTTTTAGGATGTAGGGTGTGGGGTTTGGGTTGAAGGATGAAGGGTTTTGGGTGTGGGGTGTAGTGTGAGGGTATAGTGTCGAGGGTGCATGGTATATGGTTTTGGGTGAAGGGTGTGGGGTATAGACTATATGGTGTATGGTGTGGGTGTATGTTTTAGACTATGGGGTGTAGGTTTTAGGGTTTAGGTTTTATGGGATATGGGATTAAAATGTAGGGTATAGGGTATAGGGTGTATTGTTTAGGGATCATGGTGTCGGGTATTGGGTGTAGGGTTATTGGGTTTTAGGTGTTTTTTTGGATTACGAGGATACATTAATATTTATTTATGTTTTTTTGGTTATTATGGTTTTTAGGGGTTTTGGTGGTTTTATTGTTTTGGGGGGTTACATAGAGTTTTTGGGGGTTTAGTTTTTTAGGTTTTTAGGGTTATAAATCATTTGTAGGGTTTTTAGGGTTTTATTGTTTTTTCAGTTTATCAGTGTATTTCGGGTATATTCTAGGTTTTTTTGATTTTTTAGTTTTCTGGGTTTTTGGGGTTTTTGGATTTTCTAGGATGTTTAGTGTTTTTTGTGTGTTTTGGTGCTTTTTAAGGTTTCTATGGATTTAGGGTTTTTAAAGGCAAGGAATACACAAGGCGATGCTATTCCCGCCCCCCCCTAATTTGTTAGAAAAAAGTCACAATAGATAAGGGTGGGGTGGGGTCAATCAACCCACTCCCAAAAACCTTTGACATCCCCAAAAAACTCAAAATTCTGAAAAAAAACTCAAAAACACACCAAACCTGAAAATGTAGAAAATCAGATGCATCTCCGACATCATCTCCTTGCCAAAATAACCAACATACCACAACATCATTTTCATCATCCATCACCTCCATGCCAAGCATATCAACCTCTACCTTCACAGAACTACCAATGTCAAATTCATAATTCTCAACTTCTCCACCTCTCAGTGAAGCTATATCAATAAGCAAGCACCATCATATTTCATCACATCCCAACCAAGTACCATCCATCATCTAGAAACATAGATTCTAGCAACTATCACCTATTATCCTGTAAACTTACGGAATTTCACACCTAGTAGAATATCTAGGAACACAGGGCAAGAAGAACCCATGCATATAACCCAACCACAATACCCAAAGGAAAGACAACTTCTAGAGCCTCTCAACATAACAAATATCCAGCAACTGCAATGATTATAACCAAACTAGCCACAACACAGTAGACCACTATCCAACAGAGAATCATTTCTAGGTTTAATGGTTATTAGTGAGTTTTATGGTATTTTAGGTTCTTTTTTGTGTTTTAGAATCATTTTTCGTATTTTTGGGATTTTCGGATTATTTTTTTTATTTTAGGGGACTTTAAAGTTTTTTAGGATTTTCTTGGATTTAGGGGTTTTAATATATTATTGCGATTAGGGGTTTAATTTTATTTTAGTGTTTTATGTACATTGTAGGTTTTTTGGGTTTAGATTATTGGGTGCAGGGTATATGGATTGGGTGTACGGTTTGTCTTATAGGGTGTTGGGTATAGGATTAAGGTTTAGGGTTCATGGTTTAGGGTGTATTGTATGTGGTTTAGGATATAGGGATTAGGGTTATGGGTGTTGGGTGCAGCATTTATGTCATTTTGTATAAGTATTAGGGAGTAATGTTTATTATTTATTATGTAGGGTATATGGATTATGGTGATGGTTTATGCTTTAGGGTGTAGGGTATAATTTATATGGCATATCGTATAGGGAATACATTTAATGTTATGGGGATTATGATGTTATGTTTTGGGTTTAGGTTATAGGGTATACTGTCTACAGTGTAAGGTATAGGTTTTAGGGTGTAGGGTTTAGGGTTTAGGGTATAGGGTATAAGAAGTAGGTTTTAGGGTTTAGGGTGGAAGGTATATGGTTTAGGGTGTGGGGTATATGGATTAGGTTTTACATTTTAGGATGTAGGGTGTGGGGTTTGGGGTGAAGGATGAAGGGTTTTGGGTGTGGGGTGTAGTGTGAGGGTATAGTGTCTAGGGTGCGTGGTATAGGGTTTTTGGTGAAGGGTGTGGGGTATAGACTATATGGTGTATGGTGTGGGTGTTTGTTTTATACTATAGGGTGTAGGTTTTAGGGTTTAGTTTTTATGGGATATAGGTTTAAAATGTAGGGTATCGGGTATAGGGTGTATTTATCAGGGATCATAGTGTAGGGTATTGGGTGTAGAGTTTTAGTGGGTTTTATGTGTTTTTAGGATTACGAGGATACAATAATATTTATTTATGATTGTTTGGTTATTATGGTTTTTAGGGGTTTTGGTGGTTTTATTGTTTTGGGGGGTTACATAGAGTTTTTGGGGGTTTAGTTTTTTTAGGTTTTTAGGGTTATAAATCATTTGTAGTGTTTTTAGGGTTTTAGTGTTTTTTAGTTTATTGGTGTATTTTCGGGTATATTCTAGGTTTTTATGATTTTTTTGTTTTTTGGGTTTTTGGGGTTTTTGGTTTTTCTAGGATGTTTAGTGTTTTGTGTACGTTTTGGTGCTTTTTAAGGTTTCTATGGATTTATGGTTTTTAAGGGAAAGGAATACACAAGGCTATGCTATTCCCGACCCCCCTCCCCAATTTGTTAGAAAAAAGGCACAACAGATAAGGGCGGAGTGGGGTCAATCAACCCACACTCAAAAACCCTTTACATCCCCAAAAAACACAAAATTCCGAAAAAAACTCAAAAGACACACCAATCCTGAAAATGTAGAAAATCAGAAGCATCTCTGACATCATCTCCTAGCCAAAAAAACCAACATCCCGCAGCATCACTTTCATTATCCATAACCTCCATGCCATGAATATCAACCTCTAGCTTTACAGAACTACCAATGTCAAAGTCATAATTCTCACCTTCTCCACCTCTCAGCGAAGCAGTATCCATCAGCAAGCACCATCATATTTCATCACATCCCAACCAAGTACCTTCCATCATCTAGCAACATAGATTTTAGCAACTGTCACCTCTTATCCTATCGACTTCCAGAATTTCCCACCTAGTATATTATCTAGGAACACAGGGCAAGAAGAACCCATGCATAGAACCCATCCACAACACCCAAAGGAAAGGCAACTTCTAGAGCCACTCAACATAACAAATATCCAGCAGATGCAATGATTATAACCAAACTAGCCACAACACAGTAGACCACTGTCCAACATAGAATCATTTATAGGTTTAATGTTTATTAGTAGGTTCTATGATATTTTAGGTTCTTTTTTGTTTTTGGAATCATTTTTTGGATTTTTGGGAATTTCGGATTATTTTTTTTATGTTTAGGGGACTTTATAGTTTTTAAGGGTTTTCTTGGTTTAGGGGTTTTAATATTTTTTTGAGTTTAGGGGTTTAATATTATTTTAGTGTTTTAAGTAAATTTTATTAATTTTATAGATTTTTAGTTTATTTAAGGGTATTTAGTATATTTAATGAATTTTATGATTTGTATCTTTTTTAGGGGTTTCTAGAAATTTTAAGGGGTTTGAGGGATTTTATTGTATCAGTTATTTTTATAGGTTTTTAGTGTTCCTATGGTTTTTAGTGGTTTTTGGGTTTTTTTTTGTTTTTATGTTTTTATGTTTTTTACCTTTTTGTGGATTTTTAGGGTTATTATAGTTTTCATAGGGATTATACTATTTTTATAAAATTAGGGAATTTAGGTGTTGTTTGTGCTATTTATGTATTTTGGGTTTTAGGGTATTTTAGGGGTTTTGTGGTTTATTTATGGGTTTTAAGGTTTCATAGGGTATTTACGTTTCTTATTTATTTATAGGTTTTATTATTTTTAGAGATTTTACGGTTTTTAAAGCATTTTTTTAGGATTTTCAATGTTATTATTCTATTTATTGTTTTTTAATTTTAGGTATTTTACTGTTTAGGGGTTTTAGGTTCATTAGGGTTTTAATGGTTTTAGGAATTTTATAGGTATTTAGTGTTTTGATGTTTTAAATATTATTATGGTATTTTATGTTTATTGTGTTTTTGGGACTATTTTGTTTGTTTATTAATTTGGGTTTTGGATATTTTAAGGGGTTTTAGGGTTTCCGGTTTTTTGTGGAATATGGTTTTTTGGGTTTAGTGTTTTTTATGTTTTTTCTTTGGTTTTTATGATTTTATGGGTTTTTACAGTGGTTAGTGTTTTCATTGGATATAGGTTTATGGAGGTAGTATTAGAGTTTTCCAGGTTTTTAGGGACTTTAGGTATCTTTAGGATATTTATGGGTTGATAGGATTCTTTTATGGGTTTTTAGGGTTTTAGGGTTCTTATGCTATTATTATGATTTTAGGGTTTTAATGTTCTCTTAGAGATTTAGGTTTAATTTTGAGTTTTTTATATTTTTAGGGACTTTAGGGTTTTGTAGGATTTTTTGTGTTTTTATGGTTTGTTAGGGGATTTAAACATTTTATGGTTTTTATGTTTTGTCATCGTTTTTTTGGGTTTTGGGGGTTTTAGTGTTTTTTTGGAATTTTATTTCTATTTTGGTTTTTAGGGGTTGTAAAGTTTTTTTTATGGAGTAATTTTTTTAATGTTTTTTACTTTTTTATAGATTCTAGTGTATTATATGGTTGTTTGGGTTATAGGGTCAATAAGTGTGTTTTACCTTATTTTATGGTTTTTTAGTTTAGATATTCTTATGGTGGTTGGGGTTTTTAAGGTTTTAGTGTTTTTATGATTTTTAGCATCTTCTGGGACATGTATGGCCTCTTACCATTATTGAGGGTCTTAGGGTATTTTTAATGTTTTTAGTCATTTTGTTTACATTTTAGGGTTTTTATGTTTTCCCTCATTTTAGTATCCTTGGGAATTTTTGATATTTAGGAATTTTTAGCGTTTTAAGATATTTAATGGTTTAAAGGATTTTTAGGTCCTCATTGGGTTTTTTTGTGTTTTTAAGATTTTCCTATTTTTTTGGGTGTTTTAGGGAATTACCGTTATTTCTGGTAGATTGTGTTTTTCTGGGTTTTTTAGGGTTTTCAGGTTTTTATGATTTAAGGAATTTTTATGGTTTTTTTCAATTTTATGGTTTATATGGTATTTTAGGATATTTTAGGATTTTATGGTAGTATAAGTTTTCTATTTATTCTCGTGTTTTTTATGATTTTTATTGTTTTATGTTTTAATGGGGGTTAAGATAATTTTTCGGGTTTTTTTAGTTTTTAGTGTTATATTTATTTTTAATCTTTTTAGTGTTTTATGGGGTTTAAAGTATTTAGAGGTTTTTTTAGATTTAAATAATTTAATGGTTTTTATGTTTGTTTTAGGGTTTCAAATCATTTTGGGGTTTTATGGGTTCATTACATATTTTAACATTTTAGAGTTTTTAGGGGTTTTTATGGTTTTTCAGTTTTAGGGTTTTTAGTGATTTTAGGTTCTTTACTGTTTTATTGGTTTTTGTTTTTTTTGGAGTTTTATGGTTTTATATAGTATTTAGGGGATTTGATATGTAAATTTTTTTTTTTATTTTTAGGGTCTTCATTTTTTTGTATTTTATGTGTTTTGGGGTTTTTCGGCTTTTGAGTGGTTTTTTTAGGATTCTGGTTTTTATTATTTTTTAGGTTATTGAGTATTTTTATGGTCTTTTATGGGGTTTAGGTTTTTCTAGGGCTTTTGGGTATTTTAGGGTAATTTATGGGTTTACTTTTTTTTATTGTCTTTTATATTTTAATTGTATTTTTGGGGTTTTTAGGTTTTTTGGGACTTATTGAAATTTTAAGGGGTTTTATGTCCTTTTAGGATTTTATGTGGTTTCAAATTAATTTATAGTGTTTTTGGAATTTCAGGGTTTTTTGGTGTTTTGGGTCTTTTGGGATTTTAGGTTCTTTTAGGGTTTTGGGATTTTTTGGCTCTTTATGGATTTGGGTGTAGGGTTTAGGGTTTAGGGCGTATGGTTTAAGGATTTGGGTGATGCGTGTCGATTTTGATGTGAAGGGTGTTAGAGTTAGGGTATATGGTTTTGACTGTGGACATTAGGTTGCTGGGAATAGTATTTAGGGTATTGTGTTTTGATATTAGGGTCTAATGTATAGCATTTCGGGTAAAGGTTTTAGGGTTTAGGGTTTATGTTGTTGGGTTTTGTGTTAATGGTTAAGGGTTTATGAAGCTAGATATTGGGTTTAGGGATATGGGTTTAGGGTTTAGGATGTAGGGTATAGATTATAGCATGTTTGGAATAGTGGTTACGGTGTCGGGTGTAGGTGTTAGTTATAGTATTTAGGGTTTATGATGTTGGTAATAATGTTTAAGGTGTAGGGTATATGGTTTAACATGTAGGGTTTATGGTTTAGGGCTTAGGTATTGGTTATTATTGTGTATGGTTTTCGGTTTAGTGTGTAGTGTATATGTTTTAGGGTGTAGGGTACAGGGTTTATGGTGTATTTTATAGGGTTTAGGGTTTAGGTAATATGTTTCAGTATGTAGGGATTAGGATTTAGGGTGTTGGGTTAGAGTTTTATTATGTCGGGATAAGGGTTTCACGTTTAGTGTTTATGGTGTAGGGTGTATGGTTTAGGGAGTTGGTTATAGGGTTTAGGGAATTGGGTATTGGGTTTACATTGTACTATTTTTGGATTAGGATGTAGGGATTAGGGTTCATGGTGTATGGTGTAGGGTATATGTTGTGGGGTTGTGGGTTTTGGGTTTTGGTTTTAGCTTGTGTGGTGTAGGGTTTAGGGAGTAGGGTATAGTGTTTACGGTTAATGGTCAGTGGATAAGGGTGTACGATATAATTGTTATGGTATGCGGTATAGGGTTTAGGGTAATGGGTTTAGGGTTTAGGATACAGGATTAGGTTCTATGGTGTAGGGTATATGGTTTTTGGAGTAATCTTTTGGGTGTGTGCTATTTAGTTTAGTCTGTAGGGTATTTAGTTTAGGGTGTAGCGTATTGGGTTTGTGGTCTGCGGTCGTAGATTTAGGGTGTGGGTTTATGGTTTACAGTGTAGTGTGTAGGGTTTTTTGGTGTATTATATAGTGTTAAGGGTGAGGTTTTAGGGTTTATGGTGAATTTTATGGAGTGTAGGATGTCGATTTTAGGGTTTAAGGTGTTGGGTATATTATGTCGGGGTTTTATGGGCTCTTTTACGATATTTAATATTTTAAGGGATTTTCAGTTTTTTATAAATTTTAAAGATTTGGTAGTTTTTTTTGTTTTAGGGGGTTTCTTTTTTTTTTTGGTTTTTTCAGACCCCTTTATGTCTTTTGGGATTGGAATATTTTTTATGATTTTTTGGGGATTTATTTTTTTGGACTGTTTAGGGTTTTTAGGTTTTTAGTGTTTTATGGGTTTTATGTATTTTATGTTTATTTTAAGGGATTTAATATTTTTTCTATTTTTGGTTAATGTTTGGGATTTTTATTATTTTTATTGATTTTTATGTTTTTTTAGTACTTTAACTATTTTTAGTGTTTTTAGGCTAGTTTAGGGGTTTTGCATTTTTATGGGAATTTCTAATTTTTAGGAGTTATTAGGGGGTTATAGTTGTTTTTATTTATGGTTTAACCATCTTTTAGGGGTTTTATTGTGTTTTTAGAGTTTTTTTGGAAATTTAAATGTCTATTAGGATTTTTAGTGGTTTGAAGGACTTTTGGATTTTTTGGGTTTTAGGGATATTGATGGGTTTTTATGTTTTTAAATGCAGTGTTAGGGTTTTTTAGTCTTTTTTTCATTGTTTGGTTTTTTATTGGCCTTATGGGGGTTGTGTTTTTGGAGTTATTTTAGGACTTTTAGTGGTTTTGGGGTTTTAGGGATCTTTGGTTTTAAGTTTTTTAGTGGAATTTATTATTTTATATGTTTTTAGGGCTTTTAGGGTTTGTGGTAAGAGTATTGGTTTTACGGTTTTTTATAGGCTGTGGAGTTTTTTTGGATATTTATGTGTTTTATGGTTTTATGGGATTTTATTGGTTTTAGGGATTATTTAGGGGGTTTTTATTGTTTTTTAGGGTTTCTAATATTTTTAGTGTTGGGCGGTGGGTGTAAAAAAAATTTTGGGGTTTGATGGTCCTTTAGGGGTTCAATGTTTTTAATATTTTTACTGATTTTATGGGTGTTTGTATTTTTATGTTATTTTAGTGTATTTTTTTCTAGGGTATTTTATAGAATTTTATCATTTTATGGGGTTTTAGGGTCGTTTTTGGTTTTTAGGGGATTTTAGGTTTTATTATATTTTGGTCATTTATGATTTTTTGGGTTTTTTTGAGTTTTTAGGGGTTTTAAGGGTGTTTTGGTTTTTTTGGGGAATTATAGTCTTTTAGAGTTTTTACTGATTTTAGGGTCCTTTTAGGATTTTTATGTTTCGTGATGGATTTCAAGGTCCTTTAGTGTTTTAGAGTCCTCTATGATTTTAGAGCTTTTATGGGGTGTTGGGTGGTTTATATTTATTTTGGGTTTTATGTTTTTTTAAAATTTATTGTTTTTATAGGAAACCTTATGGTAATTTTGGGTTTTTAGGGAAAGGAAGATGCGAGGGTCGGGCTATTCCCAACACCCCCCCCCCCCAATTTATTAAAAAGAAAAAAAGATACACAGCAGACAAGGGGGGGAGGGGTCAATCGACCCACACCCAAAAACCCTTAACAACCCAAGACAAAAGGCCCAAAAAAAGAAAAATCAAGAAAGAAAAAGAAAAAACACACAAAACAAAGTAGCCACCACCATCATCCAGCATCCAGTAGCACACCTCTAACCAAAAACCAGCATCCAAACTCATACCACAATCCACATCCAGCAGCAGCACAACCATAAAGCACAGCTTCAACACCTCCCCTCCAAGCAGGAACCATCATCCAGAACCACGAGCATCCAACATCACAGAACCACCAGCATCCAACATCACATAAACACCAGTGTCCAATCTCACATGATCCAGCATCCAACACCTCCTCACCATGGAGATCCACCATATGAAGCACCATCATCCAGTATTCACCAGCAAAGTACATCAACCAGCACCAAATAATACAATAGCCAACAACTCTCGATGCTCCACACCCCACCACAGAGCTAATAACACACCACTAGCACCCAAACCCAGGACTAGGATGCAGAACCCAGCACCCAAAAGACAGAACCCAGATCCAGGAAATCAGCCCAGCAGAATCGCATAACATCACTAGACCATGCCTAAAATTCCCCAGAAAATCCAGTAACCAGAACCCACAATGGCTTATGACCAGCACCACAACCAATGAACCATGGGTCTTAAGTCTCAAAGACTTCAAAACAGAACCAGCATCAACAGCGATCAGTAAGGGCAGGATCATACGCACCTAAAAAAGAAATTTCCGCACAAACCAATGCCAAGCCGCTACCATTTGTGCCCCTTGTAACCCCTGATCAGATCTAAGAGCCCCCATCACCACCTTACCAAAATGCGTAGAAGAACAAAGCAGTAAAACCGGAAAGATCACCCGTCGTTGTGGCCAGAATCTGCGTTGTCGATGCACCATGCTCCATCATTGAGACCGCCTACTCCGTTGACCTGCCTGAGGTCCCAGATCTGCGAGGTCAACCCCGATCCGTGATAGAAATCCATGAAGGAAACCAACCACCAGTGAGCCTTCATCGCCACAAGCCAGATCAGAACAATATGAGTCTGCAGGAACCTGGCCTTCAAGGATCGCCACCATCAGATCTGCAGGTCTTGAAACCCTAGAAATAGATTCCATATCTGTCGAGCCCGCACCACACCACTGCAATAATTCGTCCAGAGCGATGCCAACAAGGACCGAGAAACACCATCAGAGCCCAGATCTGTCAAGGATAAACCCCAATGCATGCAGACACGCCTCCAGTCGCATGAAAACCATTCCATCCACGCCTTTGAAGTTCTTGAAGGCGTGATCCACGAGCCACTTAATGAAGTTCAAGAGCATAGATCCAAGCCAGCAAGAAGCCCCACCACCAAAAACTGCATCAACATCACACCTCATGGTCTTGAAAGGCGCAGCGAAGCCGCCGGGAAGGGTTCTAGGAGGAGCACCTGGGAAACGCAAAATCGGGAGAGAACCTGGCGAGAGCGGCTGAATCTTCTCAATTCATTGTGTTTTTAGGGGTTTTAGTGTTTTTTAGAGTTTTAATGGATTTTAGGATCTTATAGGGGTTTTACAATTATTCAGGTCATTAAGGGTTTTGAGATTTTTTTTTCTTTTAATTTTAATTTTGCCTTTTTTGGTGAGGGTGGGGGGGGGGTTTACGGTTTTTATAGTTTATAGTGATGTTTAGGGTTCTTTATGTTTTGAGAACATTTTTATTATTATGTATTTTTAGAGTTTTTTGATACTTTTATTGATTTTTATAATTTACTATTTTTAGGGTTTTATGAGGTATATTATTTTTATAAGATTTAGTTATTTAAGGTTTTTATGGTTTTAGTTGGGTTTGAGGGTTTTTATGGTTTTCATGTTGTTGTTGGTTGTTATGGGTTTTTATGGTTTTTAGGGCATAGGTGTTTACAGGTTTTAGTTTTTCTTTTTTTTCTATAACCTAGATTTTTAATGGGTTTTAGCATATATAGGGGTATTTATTGTCTTAGTGTTATTAATGGTTATTTGTGTTTTTAATGGGATTTAGGGTTTTAATAGGATTTAGGTCTTTAAGGTTATTTTTGGGATTTAATTATTTTTAGTGGCTTTAAGGAATTTTAGGGGTTTTATATGTTTTATAGGGATTAGTGTTAAATTGGGTTTTTGGATTTTAGGGATTTTAATGATTTTAAAGTTTTTTGGTATTAGGTATTTTTACGTTTTTAGGTATTTAAGGATTTTATGTTTTTTTAGGATTTTAGGGGGTTTATGGAATTTATAAAATTTAGTGATTTTAGGATTTTTAGGGGTTTTAGGGATTCGTTATGGTTTTTGGGTTTTTTTAGGGGTTTTATGAATTTTAGGATTTAGGGATTTTAAGGGTTTTGTGTTTTTAAGCGGTTAGGATTTTTCAGTGTTTTGAGGGGTTTTTTGAATTTTTAAGACAGTTTAGTGTCTTTTAAAATTATATTTGTTTATTTGTCACATTTTCATGTTTTATATTATTTTTATGGTATTTTATAGTTTTATGGTATTTATTGTTTTTTAGGTTTTTAGGAGTTTAGGGTATATTATGTGGTTTTAACGGTTTTCTGGGGGGGTTTAGTGTTTTATGTGTTTTTAGGGTTTTTAGGGATTTCCTTGTTTTTAAGGGATTCTAGTCATTTTTAGGGTTTTTATGGGTTTTAGGGATTATTAGGTAGTTTTATGATCCTAAAGGTTTTTATGAGAATTTAAGTTTTTATGGTTTAATGGGTCTTCAGGTTATTTTTTGTTTTAGTTTTTTTTCAAATTTTATTTATTATTTCTAGTTGTTTTTGACAGTATTATGGTTTTAGAGATTTTTAGTGATTTTATGGTTTTTTGGGGGGTTTCTTGTGTTTCAGTGGTTTTGGATTTTTGTGTTTTTATAGGTTTTTGGATTTTTATGGTTTTAGGGGTGTTAGGGTTTCTACAGTATTTTAGGGTTTCTAGGAATTATATTTGGGACATTATGGTTTTTAGATTTTTTTAGAATGTTTTGTTTATTTAAGGTATTTTAGGATTGTATGATTTTATGGTTTTTGGGTTTTTTAGTGGGGGGATATGATTTTTTGGGGATGGGGGATAGGTTAGTTTTTTATTTTTATTGTATTTATGTGTTTTAGAAGTCTTTTTAGATTTTTGGTGAAATGGTGTTATTTTTAGGTTATTTAGGGGTTTATGATTTTTTCCGGGTTTTTCTGGGTTTTTGAGACTTTCTTTATTTTTCAAGGATTTTTATGGTGTTTCGGATTTTGGGGTTTTTGGAATAATTGGATTTTATAGGATATTTGGTTTTATGGGGTCTTTATGGTTTATTGAATTTTCCTAGGTGGTTTTAAGGTTTTTATGGGTTATATGGGTTTTAAGAGGTTGATGGGTTTTTATGAATTTTTTTGGGTTTTACGGTTATCAGGGTTTTCATATTATTTAGGTTTTTATAGTTTTATTGGTTTTTATGTTTTTTTGTGTTTTATGGTTGTTTTAGGGCTTTTATCTTTTTAAAAGATTATATGGTTTTACGTTTTTTTAGAAATTTTGGGGTTATAAAGGTTTTTGTTTTTATGTTATATTAGGTGTATTTTTTTATATTATGGTTTTTTTGAAGTGTTTTAAGATTTATAGGGGTTAGATGTTATTTATGGTTTTATTAATTTTGGGGATTTTAGGGATTTTATGGAGTATAACATTTTTTATTAGTCTGTTAGGGTTTTTAAAAGGATTTAATGGTCTTTTAAGGAGTTTTTATTAAGGGACTTTTAGTATATTAATGGGTTTTAGGGAAAATAGGGGGTCTGAGGGTCCTTTTGGTATTTTGGGTATTTTGCATTTTTATAAATTTTAGGAGTTTTAGTATTTTTGTGGGTTTTAGTTTTTAATGGTATTTTAGTGCATGTTGGGTTTTTTGGGTTGTTTATTATTTTTAGAAATTTTCTGGGTTTTTGGGATGTTTATGGTGTTTTTAGATTTGTTAGTTTTATATTATTTTTTAGTAATCATCACTTCTCAGGCTTGAATTTTTTTATTTTGAAATTAAATTACTAATTGAAGATGATATATTATCTTTCAATCAAGTTTGGGATAAAATGGCGTATCATGTTCATGTCGGAATTCATAAAAAAATATATTATATGACTTTGTATCCATGTGTATATATCCTTGAAATCTCTCTACTATGAAATAAGTACCTTCTATAAATATATATGTTGAAAAATAATTATTAAAATCCGCATACACGACATGAAATATGATTCCATGAAATTATTTTTACCATTATTTTATTTTTTATAGAAAAACGATTGCAAAATTTTATATAAATATAATATTCCACTATTATACATGGATTATTTTTGAATTTCAAGTTTTCTTCCATGGTATCATCAACACATAAATAGAATTTTGGATATATCTCTTGAAATTTCATATAGTTAATCACTATTAACATATGGTTGATTGAGTACATTGTCAAATGATTACTAAAATTCATTGTTGATTCTCTTATCCTAATAGTGTCTTCATCACATAGGAAAAAATCCAATGTTACATAATATTTCATTACATTAACATGTAATCTATTTGTAATCAATGTGAATTCACATTAATTATTTGTGAAAAGTCATGGTGTATCATATATGCATGTGTTCTATCACTTGGTAATGCAGTTGATTGAAAAGACCACATGGTTATTTCAATCCTTCATTAAAAAATTATTTTTTTATCTATTCCAAAATAACATGATGTAACTTGATCATTTTTTATATCCACCACATTTGATGCACCTATCACAGTGTTCCGAGATTTGGGGAACCTTAATTTTTTTAGGGGGTTTAGATGTTCTAGTGTTTTTATGGTAGTCTTAGGGTATTGGGGGTTTGGGTTTTTTTTTATTTTAGGGTTTTATAGGGATTTCGGATGTGTTTAGTCTCTTTATTATTTGTAGGACTTATGGGGTTTTTAGGGTCCCTTAGGTTTTCAATGGACTCTATGTCCATTACAGGTTTTTCGGATTTTTATGGTATTTACGGTTTTTATGGTTCTTTATGCATTTTGATTCATTAGTGTCACTTAGGGTTTTTTTCACCTTTTTGAATTTTTCTATACTATTAGGGTCATTTTGGATTATTTAGTGTGTTTAGATTCCTTTTCGGATATTATTGGTTTTATGTAGTTTTTAGGGTTTTTAGGTTTTAATTTCTATTAGTGGTTTTTAGGGGTTTTAAGGCCTTGTAGATATTTCTGGGTTCTTGGGTTCAATTAGGGTATTTATGGTTTTTAGTGTTTTTAGGTCCTTTTAGGGATTTAATAATATATTTGGGTTTTCAAGTGTTTTTAAATACTTTTAGGGATTTTTACGACTTATGGGTTTTTATGATATTTACAGTGCTAAGTGTTTTTTTATTTTTAGGTATTTTATGGTTTTTTTGTGGTTTTACTTATTTTGGATCAATTAGGGGTTTTAGTGTTTTGTAGTGGGATTTGGTTATTTTTATGTTGCTTAGGGGTTTTAGGTTTTTTTAATAATTAATGGTGATTTAGGGTTTTTATGTGTTTTAGAGGTTTAAATTTATATTTGCGTTGTAATGAATTTTAGGTGATTTTTTTATTTTATGTCATTTGGGGTTTGATGGATTTTAAGGGTTTTATTGTAGGGGTTTCATGAGTTTTTATAAATTTAATGGGGTTTTTTGTTATTTTCATGGGTTTTTTGGGTTTTAGGTTTTTAGTGACGGTTTTTTAGTGTTTTATTTATATTTTATTAGTTTTTAGGTTTTTATGGTATTTTAGGGTTTTTTATGTTTTATTAGTTTTCATTTATTTTTAGTGGATTTATGGTCTTTGGGGTTTTAGGTTTTTAATAGTTTTTAGCGTTTTTTAAAATTTTATGGTTTTATATGTTTTTTACTGATTTTGTAGTTGTTTTTTGGGTTTTATTATTGTTTTTATTGTTTTTTGGATATTTTAAGGTTTATAAAGTGCTTTATAAATTTTTGGGTTTATAGGGGTTTTGTTAGGTTTTATGGTTTTAGTGTCTTTATTGATTTTTTTGGGTGTTTAGGGTTTTTATTATATGTTATGGTTTTCATAGTTTTAGGGTCTTTTAAAAGAATTAGGTGTTTTTTAGTGTTTTAGGGCTTTCAATTTTTATGATTTTTTATTATATTTAGGTTTTTTTAAATTTTTAACATGGTTTTTGGGGTATTTTGTTTTTTGGGTTTTAGAGGTATTTATGGTATTTATTGTATTTATGGGATTTTGGGGTTTTATAGATATTTTGGGGTTTTAGTGTTTTAGGGAATTTTTGGGATTTTAGGGGTTTTAGTGTCATTAAAGGATTTTGGTTTTTTATAGTTTTGAGAGAATTTGGTGTTTTCTAATGTTTTTAAGGTTTTATGTTTTATATTTGCTATTTTATGGATAGATTGAGTTGTTTTATGGTATTAAGAGTTTTTTTACAAGGTTTAAGTGCTTTTTAGAATTTTTCTGGATGACGAGGGCTCAAAGGCTTTTAGGTTTGTTATTGTTTTTTGGGTTTTAAGGGTTTTGGGTTTTTATTGTTTTTGGGTGTATTTAGGGACTTTTATTGATTTTTGGTTTCTTTTAGGAGTTTTAGGCTCTTGAATGGTTTTAGGGACTTTTTGGGGTTTTGTGGTTTTTTGAGTCTTTTATGTGTGTATAGATTTTTTGGGGGTTTTCTGAGTTTTTACTATTTTTAGGGTTTTTGAATTTTTTACGGTTTTTTTAGTTTCTATGGGTTTTATAGTATTTTGGGATTTCAATGATCTTTTTAGGTTTTTAGAGATTTAGGGGTTTTTATGTAATTTTTAGTGTTGTTATGATTATTAGGGTATTGATGAATTTTGGGGGGCAGGGTTATGGGGGTTTTAATGGTTTTTAAGGATATTAGGGTTGTTAATGTATATTAGGTTTATTAGTATTTTGGGACTTTGGGTATTTTGGTTTATTATCTTATTTTAGTGTTTTCATGGGTTTTTAGGGTTGTTATGTTTATTATTGTTTTAGGGGTTTTAGGGTTTTTATGTTTTTATGGTGTTTAAGTGTTTTGCATGGGTTTTTTGGTTTTTAGGGGTTTTATGGGGTTTAATTATTTAATGTTTTTGATGTTTTTCATATTTTTTTTGTATTTTATGGGTTTTAGGGTCTTTTATGAATTTTATAATATATATTTATTTTATTCATTTTTTGTTTTTTAGCTTCTATAGATTTCTATGGGTTTATGGGTTTGCAGTGTTTTATGTATTATTGTGATTTTCTATGATTTTATATGGATTTTGGGTCTTTATAATTTTTTATTGTGTTTTAGGATCTTTTTAGTGTTTTGGTGGGTCCTTATAGACTTTAACGGGTTTTGTAGGGTTGTTTCAAATTTTTGTGTTTATAGGGACTATTCAAGGATTGAGGGTTCAGGAGTTTTCTATGGTTTTAGGGGTTTAAAGGGTTTATTAAGGTTTTATGGTTCTTAATGGGTTTAGGGGATTTTAGGGTTTATTATTATTTTTTGGGATTTTTAGGGTATTTGGGATATTAAGGGGTTTTAGTGTTTTTTGTGGTTTTCAGGGATTTTAGTGTCTTTTCATTTTTGGGGTTTTTATTCTATTTCAACGGGTTTTTGGGTAATTTTTTTTAATGGTTTTTAGGGGTTTTAGTATTTGTATTTCCTTTCGGGGTTTTTTGTTCTATTGGGGATTTAGGGGTTTAGGGTCATATAGGGATTTCGGTGTAGGGTTTAGCATTAAGGGTGTAGGGTTTGGGGGGTTTAATGTATAGGTATTAGGGTTTAGGTTTTTTGGTTTTTGGATTATAGTTTGGGGTATATGGTTTAAGGTGTGTTGTTTTGGGTATAGACATTCGGGTGTAGGGTGTAGGGTTTATGGTGTTGGGTTTAGGTTTTAGGGTTTAGTGTATATAATTTTTGGTTTCTTATTTTTTTTAGGCTATTAGGGGTCCTATGGTTTTTATGGATTTTAGGGGTTTACTGGTTTTGTGTCCTGAAAACTATGAATGTATGGTGAAAATGATTTGATGAACTTTTTATGGGTAATGTCAACATGAAGAAGAGTTTAAAAAATGTTTTTAAGAAATCCAAACCACATGGTAGGGACATGGATCACATTGAATAAATTCTATATGTGGACCAATTATTCATATGGATTCATTTGAATGAAATCTTTTACTGGACATGGATTCATTCACGAGTGCAAATGAATTTCCCCATCCACCAAAAAATAAACTATTTTTGAGGGATATGACAATTTTTATGTGCCACATATAATAAATGTTCCTTTTTTGGATGGGGACGATGTTTTTCATCCCCAAAAAATAATGATGTCGTTTTTGAGTGTGGGTATAATTTTATTTCCCCACTAACAAAATAGTTTGCGTGCTGGGACATTCTTATCGTGTTCCCACAAACAAGCTCTCCATGGAAAACCAAGGACGAATGACCATCCTGGTAGTCTGTTTCACTAGTACTCTATGAATAACACAAGAGGGGATAAAAAAAGGGATACAAGGATAAACCAGAGAGAGGAATAAAAAATAGAGGAATGGTATGAGATCCATTGACTCAGAGATGGAAAACTAACCTATTAACATAGAGGGTGAAATTTTATCCACCAGACTGTCTAAATACAAAAAAAACATTATAGATTCCATTATGAGAATTATAACCATATAGTCATTTTGCAGTCTTTCACCCCACAGAGTATAATGCTATGAGGTGTAATTATTACCCCGTGTAGGAATATTCTATGTAAGAGGAAATCGGGCCTGTTTATCAAAGCACTAAGAGGGTAGGACCCAATCCCATGTATGAAATCGCTATTCAAGTAGAACCCAATCCAAGATAGTAATGTTCTACATTAGAAGAATCGAAGCTCGTGTAAGAAAACACTACATTGAAGGAACCCTTCTCAAATAAAAAGATTCCATATGTGATGTGGAATCCAAGGATATACGTCTTTCCCATTCACATTTCTTTCCTATGTCATACGATTTTACCCCACTTTTCCCCCTCCAAAATCCATTCTAATGGTGTTAGGCCATTGCCTTTCCCAAAACTACTATATGTGTAAGATCAAATCCCTGGATAAAACACAATGTCTTATTGAGTGAATATACCAATGAAAAATGAGGAATTATTTTTAACCACCTTGATAATGGGGTACTCGTAATTTTCTCGTGAATATATTCACATGGAAATGGGGGAGGTGTCCTTCAAGGTACTCATGTGGACCTCCCCATTTTTTTGGGGGGGATAGTATCACACTTGACTTCCCCTTTTATGTGTATTGAATTATCCTCCTCTCTTCCCTAATAACTATCATAAGTGAATCCCTCATAGAGTAATCCTCTAGCCTTTCCGGTTTTAGGTTTCACTATTTATCATATTTTCTAACCGAGTCATATCCATGAGTCAATGTGACTATCTAGGATATTAAAATAATTGTGGATATGGGAACATTAATTCCATTCCCCCCTCACATTAGGTCTAAGATTTAAAAATAAGAGAGGAGATGGGTATCAGATCCCTCACTCTTTCCTTGTTCCATTTTCGACAATGACTTGTCCACCAGAGAAAAGAATAAGCCTTTGTGGTATCTAGATATGCCCCTTCCTCATGATTTTGATGAAAAACATGAATCATATGGTATTAGAGGTAGGACATTATCATAACAGCCACATGATCCCAACCATGGGTATCCTATGAAGCTTAATCCCCAACCAAACCCACAAATTACCACGATCCAAAAACATTATCTTGGATCTAGAACAATGGGCCTCTATCTTAATAATCTGAAACCACACTCATTCCAATTGCTTTCATAGTTGGTATAAGGCCCAACCAGAACCAAACTTTTATTGTCCTACCATATGGTGTTAATCCCCAGCCTTAAAATCTGAAATAGGAATCCTCCTAGGTTTAATCCCCAAAACCATGTCTCCATCCTCTCAACGTTCCATTTCCCATGAGAGATAAACCTAAAAATAGACATATTATTGATGAATAAACCATGGGAATAATACATAATTGTAACCCCTGAACAAGATTCTGAAATATGAGGGATTAATTTCCCATAAAAATAGGATATGTAGGATGTCTCCCTGAGGTCCAATCCCAGAACCTATAATACCACATAATCTTCATTTGTCTGTATTCACAGTAGGGTCACATCTGACTTGGAGGGGCATACGCATCATGAGACAAATTTTGATTTCCATTCCATTTAGTTTATCTATTGATGATATTGTATCCCAATAAGAGATATTACAATTCATCATTTTCCTTCAGGATACCTCGGCATACGTCCCAAAACAAATATTTTATTGGCACCTTCTACCTAGGAATCCTTGCTGGATGACCTTAAACAGGATAGTTTGGACCTGATCACATGATCGTGAAATGGACTTGATGTCCTATTAAAAGGCACCAAACTATGTGGATTCACATAACTATCACAAGGATATGTAGGAATATCATTTTATGTTTTCTTTCATGACATCAAAACAACTCCCATAGCCCTAGATAGCGAAAAGTACTAGAGTTCCACACTACATGGCTTCCAATCAACATCATAATCATTAATGGATGTAGAATCACTAATTCATCAATAAATGGATACTTTTGATGGAAAATATCAAATACGTGCATAAATATGAATTTATTAATAACCTCATATAAAAATAGGTATTTTAATGACAATAATTTATTTCTATCCCTAGGAGACCCAGATTGTGCTTAGGAAAGAACAAAAGATTCATGAACATGTCTCAAATCAATAAATGATTCCTAGAGTATGTATCATTTCCCTAAAAAACTAGTTGATGACCCTGACTCCCATCCTATGAACCAATGTTTTTTCTTATGTATCATTTTCCATGCTCCAAAAAAATATTATTCCTTTGGAAATTGTGTCCATGAGTATTCAGACATATATCAGCCATTGGGTGTTTTTGTCTCAATAAACAAAACCCATTGGAGACTGTCTAGAAATTGAGAACCCAACATGAAATAATGTTTAACAATTAAAACCCAACAATAAGTACATTGAGAATAGTCAACACACCACATTTCTATTGGAAACAAAAATTATGAACCCGACATTAATGATTGTACAACACTAAACCCCAAAATCAAGTCATTGAGAATAATAAACCCTCTAAATGTTTTTCTGAAACAAATGGTGAACATGAAATCATTCCTTAACCATAATTATATCATCACATTCAAGTTATTCTTCTATTTTCATGCAAAATGAATGGGTTTCAATGAAAAAAACAAAATTTATTACAAACATGCATGTTTCTAGAGATGCTACATTGATGTGATAATATTCCATGTTCATTTCATATATATATATATATATAAAATTATGTATTCACCAAAACAATCTTTAGTACTAATGCAATCTCACAAGTTCATGTAGAAGTGTGCATCATCCACTACCCTATATGGGCCATCCATTGAAGAGAGTATTCCATTACCAGCCCTACATCTTCAATATTGGGTCTCAAATGAATTGGTATTGGAGTACCACCCAAATTATACTCTCCCAACCCTAGTGGTATCCTGAAAGGCCCTACATCTCATGAATCTTTATTAGCTATCCAATCAATTAAGGTCATTGGTTTAACCAAAATAGCATTTATAGTCATCTGAAACAATTTTGGAGGCTTTCATCAGAATGTGATAATGAGTTCCTCCATTAACATAGAGAGGGTAATTAAGTGGCACAAGAGAATTTATCACAATGACATAGGGGTCCCTCCCAAGGGATCCTTCTAGAAATAATCGATTCCAACACCACATGATATAGCATCCTCACCATAAGGAGGAAACATCCCCATGGGTCATAGACTATTTCATCTATACCCAGGCACCTAGGACGTCAGTGGAGGGAGATAATTGAACAATATGGAATCGGATCCCATTCTCATTCCTATTGAATAATTATTCTAGTAAAATATGATGGAAATCCATGAGCATATGAAAATACCAAGTCATAGATATCAATCTCACAAGTCAAATATTTTTTTGAAATATATGAGAAGATGTAAATCCCTACTCTAATATACCAATACATCCAATAAAATATGTTAAAAACTAGAAGATGATTTAAATCCCTACTCATTGTATCATGCCCGCCAGTGAAATTAGAAAAAAAACCCTAAGAAGATGAAAATTCATTCTAAATCATATTAATTATACATGTAAAATATGATGGACAATAATGGGAATATGTAAATACCTACACATGATTATCATGATCGCCAGTCAAATCTGGTGGAAAACTATGAGAAGACGCAAATCCTTGCTCGCTCGTATCTTGTTCTCCAAACAAATATTGACGGAAACAATATGTCGATGAATTTCCATGCTTCGGAATATAAATAATGGTAGGAAACTATAGTTCCAAACCACAATAGGATGTAATTGCATTCCCACATGAATCAAGACATTCCATCAATTATAGTGGAAATACCTGAGAAGATGCAATTCCATGTTAACAAGTATCCATGACACCAGTCAAATATTTAGTAAAACTACGAGCAGATGAAAATAAAAACATAGGAATATCAATACTTTATATAAAATATGTTGGAAAAACATGAGCATATAGACATAAATTCTTCTTCATATGAATCCCACTAGTCAAATATGGGTGAACCCATGAATAGATGAAAATTATATCTCATGTATATGAAGCCCGTCAATAAAATATGGTTGAAAGTGGAAGTCCTAGTCATCATACCTCAACTATGAACTAGGATATGATTTATATTCTATCCCCAAGACATTAATTTGTGTATATACATGGTCCCTATATGAATTATTCATATAGAATATTTGAAATGATGAATGGTAAAACATTAATTCTTGACCATATCATTAAAAATATCAGGACATAAACATGTCAACAGAAATAACTTGGAGTTGGAACCATGACCCCACCACTACAAGAATGGTGTATCACTTGTATAATGGAAGATTCCTTCCAAATTAAATATAAATTCATGCTCCAATCCAATAGGTTCATCCACAATATTCCTTTGTAAATGGAAAAAATGGATCTGGAACATATACTTCTTCCATATA
The DNA here is from genome assembly GCA_963277665.1 of Viscum album. Classification (NCBI taxonomy): domain Eukaryota; kingdom Viridiplantae; phylum Streptophyta; class Magnoliopsida; order Santalales; family Viscaceae; genus Viscum; species Viscum album. The sequence goes on from OY728120.1 coordinate 1,692,804,080, forward strand.
GTGTTTATTGGACCATTTTGAGGGCTACTCTAGGGAAAAATTTTATCCATGTAGAAATTCTAGAAACACATCATCATACTCAGACAATATAAAAGGAGTTTCTTAAACACACGCTTTTATAAGGGAATCCCCATTTAAAAGACATGATTCCAATTTATTGATTGAGACAATTGAAAATTAAATACAACCATGGGTTGTTCAAAATTATAATGAATTATCATGACCCAACTCTATCACAAGATGGAGTAATTGGGACCATAAATTATCTATAAATGTTAACCCATGATCATGCTAACCCATTATTGAATTATGGATTTTGAAAATGCAATTATGAAGGTCCTCATCACAGAACCACTACCAATTTAATTAGAGGTCCTCCCCAGAATGATCATGATAAAATATTTCCCTGTAAAAAAACCTAATCAATCATGAGAGAACATATCCTGATGAGTTCTATATAGCCTTCCTCCTGGATATAAGATTAAAAAATGAGTTCCTCCCCTTACATTATCAAATGTGAGAAGGACCTTATATTCAGAGGCACATAGAATGATGAGTTCAGTCATGTACTATACCCTATCAATGATAGGTGACATCCCTTATCAACTGGAAGATGATATGAGGGAACAATCATCCTTTGAACCACTTATAGAATGTTTCTGTGCCGATAAGATTCCAAATACACTCACATTTTATGAAAAAATATTCTATAATAACATAAATTGGGCTAATAAACTATATGAATCTCTGGAAAAGGAACAAATGAACATGATAAGACAATTGGGTGAGGATAACAAACCCATTATGTTTTTCCCCTCATCGACTTCTCAGTTTCACAATCCAGAGGCACTGTTAGAAGAATTCAAAGAAATTATCCATTTGAATCTCTATAAAATTATATACTCTTTAAAGGTGAATTTATTGTTATGATGGGTATATAGACCATTTTAATGTATTTTTAGAGGATCCCCATCAAATTAGTTGGGGTCCATTCTATCTGCATAACGACAATGATCCGAAGAGTGATGGAAATATCTTCGGCTATAAAACCTCAATGCATTCCATACATTATGACATATGATCATAAATTACCTTCATAGTGTTAATATTAATTAATGTGTTGAACATGGAGAATATCAATTCACTCCATGCCATGGAGAGTAATACATAACAAAGGCAACAACCAATAATGTCATTTCTCCAAGGCACCTAACAATTGAGACCCCCTCTCAGAAAAGATTGCACAATTTGTTGGAATTGGTCCTGAATTAGTAAGAACAAGATCAGGTATGAGGGGAGAATACTATTAAAGAACTTCAGAATCAAGTATCCATGATCATTAAGAAGGCATCTCAATTTAGTTATTCGAATAATCTGGCACTACTGATGAACACAAAAGTTGGTGCTTCATGTACAGATCCTACAATTCTCCTAGCACATTCCCAAACAAGGACATTCCAGATCATGAGTGATGATATAGTAGTAGCCATCGTAGTACGAGATCTACCACAACGGATATGTTTGATAGATTTTTTCACTCAAAATACCCCTACAAAGTGGAATATTTTATAAGAGCCGTGATAATGGAATAATGGGAGTAAAATCACCCCACAGAACTAGGGAAATTTTTACTCAACCTCCTCATCAATATGAATTTAACATTTCCCAATTAATGGAAACATAATGATTTGATGTATCCAAGTATATATCATCTTGTGATCTGGGTCTCTTAGAAAGAATAGAAAAAATAGGATTGGTGTTGTTTCCATCTGGGACACTCTTCACCAAGACTCTCAAAGAGGTCAATTGAATGGGGGAATAGGTCCAATAAATGGAACTAAGAACCCTCCTATAATTCAACGATTAGTACGAATTCTTTAATTCATTGTCAGTATTTGAATTTCATGGGTTATAATAATATAGAAGATAATGATGATAGAGTCAATGTTAAAGATAATAAAGAGGATGGTTCTACTCAAAACATCGTCCACACTGAGAAAAATGAAGTAGGTGCTCTCACCCAGAACCATAGTCATATTATGAATATGGGGATTCCTTCAACAAATCAATTACTTCCACCTTAGTGAAAATCTAGAAAATTGAATTGTAAAATCATGGTCACATAAAACATATGTCTTGAATTGGTTCAAACACTCAGACTAGAATAATGATTACCTTAATAAGATGATGATGTGGAATAGTTGATGAGGATTAAGGATAAATTTATCTACGTAAACATTTCTAGTAATTATGTCCCACAAGAAAAAACTCAAATATCACATAATACCAGTGAACCTAAACAAAAAGGGTATATAACAGTGACTAAATTATATCCATGACATTCACTCAACCCCTTTATAAACCATTAGTTTACTTAGACCTAATAATGGATAGATTTCATGAATTTACTCATTTTGAGAAACATCCTGAATTGACTCAGGAAATCCCACAAAATACATATCTTACTGTGTATCAAACACCAATATTGGAAGAGCTAGTGTGTCATAGCCCACATATCCCAACTTATTTTCAAGATCATGGTCAATTTAACATTCAGAATGGGCTTGTCGACGCCATTCAATCATCGGTAGATCTACTGGAGGCTATGTAAGAATAGACCAGACTAGTAAACCTACAATGGAAACCTTACCCTTAATTGGTTATTAACATTCCACAAAATCCAAATTCCATCTATCATACATTCCAAATAATAAATATCTCATGGGACCCAAAATAGTACATGGAACATTTTGTTACCTATTTTGATCCCATTATGGGGATCCTAGGAAATGAGAAGTTTTATAACTCAAATGCTTCACGCAAACCCATTAGATGCATCCCTTTGTTTGGTACACTAGATTTCATGCTCGGTCGATCAAAGGATTGGAAGACATCAGTAATAAGTTTCTCTTCCAATTAAGTTGGATGATGAAAAGGTACAATAATCAGTGACCTCGTGAATTTATAACAATAGGGGAATTAGATTGTCCCCTATTTCATTGCATATGTTGATGGATAACCTAGTCCTTGAGCCAATAACATCATTAAGATGATTTTATTCTCTTTTCATAGAGATCCTTTGTGAAGAGTTGTGAACACTACTCATCCTAATCAGATAGACAGGCGGGTTTTTGGATCTTTCCAAATTATCTCAAATAATGGAAGATTTCATAAAGCTAAAAATATCAAATCCTAAATGATTTAATCATCCCCCTAAAATAGAATAGGTAATGATGAGGTTCTATATATCACAGTTAAGCCATGCCCCATGCCTACTCCACCTCTAAATACCCCACCATGTCATGAAGAAACCCCCTAAATATAAACTAAAACCAAAACATAGTCAAGATGAATGGAGGGAACCTAGTTATAGTCATTTATAAGGGAAAAGGAGAAATTTTCACTCATATAAAGATAAAAATTATATAGATACTTTATATTAGCTACCGAAAATAAATTACATTGTCTTCAAGATCCCACGAGTCTCGACCATTTTGGTCTTAATGACTGGCCAAATTACATCCCCATTCCCAAGATACATGGTCACAACATTTAGGACAACATAATATTAAAATATATCCTATATAATATTGTATAAATAGGGTAGGATATGTTGGGGAAACATTAAATTCATGTAGCATATGATTCCACTACTCCTTTAGAGGAAGGACATTAATGGGAAAATAATACTAACAATGGATTTTGGATTTTTGGTGATTTTATGATTTGAAATAAAATCAAAGGAACTCATGGTGACCTCAAATAATAGTGCAATAAACCAAATTTTCCCCCAATTTCTTATGCTACATCATAACCGACTCCATCGACATCATATTCCTCCAAAATCCATTAATTCATGAAATGATCTAGATAGAATGGTATTGATCTTATATTGGGAGAAGAAACAATAAAATGGGAAATATTATCTTTATGTCTCCAAGACATTGTTCCTCTGATCATGAAATAATGTGTTCCTCCCAGTGATATGGTACCACCAGAAGTGGTTAGAGAGAAAGAACCCTCATCGATTGAGGTATTAATATTCATCTCTATTATTTTTATTCAGTTAGTGGATCCCTTCACTGATGAAGTTTCATTTTATAAACTTATGTTCCTCACACTCGATTGGTGAATCAGATGAGGAGGTTATTGGATTCAAGGGTATAGGGGATGATGTAGTCATGGAATAATACCGAATTATTACCACATACCCAATCAAGCTATCGGTGTTGAAAAATATCATGGAAGATGCCTCTAGAGAGTCCAACATGAAAACATAATTCCCCTAGTAGTTGAAAAATACAACCATTGACGAATAATTTAGGAGTATAAATCATAAGAGAGTAGGTGTCCCATCACCATTGAAAATAAGGAAGACATGTCTGGTATATCCTACTATAAATTAGATCACCCACAATTCTATTATTATGTAACGATCCATCTAGTCCAAGTAATCAATACCCTAATGTTCATATGAAAGAGAATATACACACTAGGACGTGCCAACCAATAACCCACTAGTATGACATATGGATGTAGTTAACCTTGGTTTTGACAAGTTTATCAGTCCTGGAGAAAATAATTTTATCAAAAGTCCCCAGGTAAGCACTTTTAGAGGGTTTGATAATCCCCTTGAAGGATGAATATGATGTTTATACTAATGGTTTCTATTATAAATAGGAAAGTCATATAGAATGTGATGTATGTTTTAAAATTATAGATCACGAAAATATGTTGTTATGTCAGGCAATATGAGGCCATTGTACATGTCTGTTAGAATAAATGGGGTTGATGTCTTAGGTGATTTCATTAACAAAGGACATGGAGTTAAACTCATATCAATATGGACACTTCACCAGCTAGGATACAATGAGGATAATATAACACCTTCTACTATAATTCAATAAACTTATGAAAAGACTGAGAAAAATCCATTGGTCCAAATAATGAACATGGCTTTGTTTGGTGGAACTGTATCAGACAGAGAGTACCCAGTTGTTTGATAGGATATAGTATTCAATGTTTTTCAAGAAGGTATGGGTTGCGTCGGCATGTAGAAAACCTCATACCATACCATAAATTATTAAAATAGCGAGAAATGGGGAGATTGAGATGTTTCACACATAGAATCACCCTTATAATCATATGATACAAATTTGGTATATGAAATATTATATTAGGGGGCGGTAAAACAGTCCATGGTTGACAGGATTCTTGGGACACATACCCAAATGGTATATAAATGACCACGATAATCCTCTTGAAATAGATAAATGAAAATTATGTACTACCCAACAATCATATTGAGTATATAAATCCAATTTTTGATTTATATTTTACATCCTTCCTGATATTGGCCCTGAATATTGATCTAAACAGAGATCAAAATGCCTTGGAATATCAAGAAAATGGTAAAAGATTAGATGAAAATGCCCCAATTTATATCCTAATCATCAATAAATTCCTCCTCATTATATATGTCATGAGGTGTTTTCATGTCACTTTGGGAATGTGAAGATACTCATTAACTTCCCCTCATGTTTCCTTTTTAACATCCATGAAACCCCACATCATTGTTGGGTCCGAGAAAGCAACTTCAACTTATGGATGTCAAAACCTTGAAATATATCATATATTTGAATAATTACATACAATATTTACGTCACATGAGTGTAAAATAAAAGATTAGCATGAAAATTAAAGGGATGAAGAATAATCAGAGAAATAGGAAGTCATTTGGGAAGCCTTTCTATCATTTTAGGAGGGATGTTCTACCACAATTGATGAACTCAGAGATATAAATCTGGGTACAGAAAAGGTCCCATAACCCTCTTTGATTAGTACATCCATGTCTTCCAAGTAGAAAACGTTATATACCTCCATTCAATAGAATAATCAGAACATGTTCTACTATAACAACATGAAAATGGAAGGCCATGATCCTGTGGTAGACACTCACTATCTTGGCATCCAGAGTACCATCACGGATATATGAAAATAGCCAAAAGGCCACACCCAACTCATACCACCAAAATTATTGTTTCATTTAGAAAATATCATTATGTAAAACTTCATTCTAGAGGAATAATATCCTCAAATGTATGTCAAATATAGTTCATGTTAGCAAGATTAGGAATATCAGAGTCTATACCGATTTCGTAGATGTCAACCAGTATTTTCCAAAAGATGACTTCTCATCACCCAATAAAAATGGTACTAGTTATTGGTAAATAACTAGATATCAAGAATAATCATTCATGGAAGGATATTCATAATAAAATTAGATTTTAATATCATGATAAAATGAAGAATACACTACATTCAGGGCCCCTTTTGAAGTATTTTTTTATCATTAAATTCTCTTTGTCTTAATGAATGATGATGCTACATACCAACATGGAATGAATCAAATCATTGATTCCTTCCTAGGGATTTCCGTCTACTTCAATATCAATGAACTACTAGATAAGTGTTGATAGTGTTTTTAACACCTGACTAACATTGATACTTTCTTTAATAAATTGTGATGACATAGCTTGAATATGAATCCTAAAAAATGTGATGCAGACATTACCTCAAGGAAATTTCTCATCATCTTTATACACCATCATGTTATAGAATTTTACCTTGAGAATGAAAATAATTCCGTTAGTATATCACCTATATAAATCTTAAAAAAATGAATGTACATAAAGGAAACTTCTATTACATTCAGATCTTTATAGATAATATTTTAGGAAAATGTTTCCCTTCATAAGGTCGATGAGTAAGGGGGTTACATATCAGTTAAATAATGATTTTTTTGGAATTAGATTATAGTACAAAGAATTATCATGTGATCCCACCAATGTTGACCCCTTCTATTAAGGGAAGAATAATATTTTCACATATGAAAGCTCTAGATCAGTCGTTGGGATCCTTTTAAGAAAAAATAATGATACAATGATTAAAAATAGCCTTTATTAACTCATTCAAATCATTACCATTATTTAGCCTCATCATGTAGATATATAGTTGAATTTTCTTGTTATAATAATGGTATTCTAGAAACCATGGTATTACTTACAACATCAGGCGGTCCATCTGTTATATCTTAGTAATCCACTCAAAAACATTCTCAGCCATTCGACGTTGATTAGATGCCTATCACAGTTTATGGTCATCTTGTATCAGCTTCACATCATGGCCATGCCTCAAAATGTGGTGAAATTAATGGCATTAGTATAATTTCTGGATGGACATCCTTTGGTAGAAATTATGTCATTAGATAATGAGCTACTTGATGAAGTGATATTTTCTATTCAAGAGGCCTCCCAATCATAGAAAATGAATTTTGATTGTTCATATAGAATCTCAATTGGGAAGAAGATAGAATACCCCATAATCAAAAACGTTTTTGGGAGTTATTCTTTTTTCCCCAATAATGGTAGTTTAACTTTACTCTATCCTTATATCAGATGGATGCCTAAAAAATGATGAAGAATATCTATTCCAAATTACAGGGCTAGAGTTATAACTTTATGTTTTTATAATTCTTTTGATGATAAAGGGATATTATAAACTGGTAATCATGTAGATAAAAAGTGTTTATTCCATCAGAAAGAATGATCTAGTACCCTTGATACACTATGTCTGAGGATTGATGGTGAAATTCCCTTTGCAACCGTCATTAACTCAATGGATTTTCCTTCAAAAATTACTCTGAAGATGCCATGGAAAATGAATCCATGATTCTGTAAGACCCATATATGTATAAAATAATCCTTATCTTTTTCACATCACCTGATAGTGTCATAATTTTATTATGATAGTACATAATAGATCAATGATTTTATACCAATCCCAAAGCCGTATTGTCTGACCATAGGGAAGAAGATACTCATAATTTTCTACAATTAAAATGGAGTTCTCCCATTAGTTAGATATGGTAAAGAGAAAATCAATTTGATGAGAAGTTAACATTGTTCTATATGATGGACCAAATCATCAAAATTTAATCAATTTTAGGGTCCTTGATGGTGTATGTATTAGATGAATTAACAAAGATAAGACTGTTTATGTCATGAAGGAAGTGCAAACTACAACCTATAGCTCCAACCAATCAGGTTTTATAGATTCTTTCTTGTATTTTTAGGCTTGGGTACTACAAGCATACTATGATGTGGTATTTCACAAAAGATCCCCAATAGTCCCATTCCTTCAAAATACATTCCAAATTCATTCATCAACCACCATAGTTTATACATACATCCAAATAATTTTATAAATTTTCCATATGTGGAATGGACCTTATGGGACCATATCCTCCCGCCACATTCAAATAGATCATGTATATTCTCACTAAAACTAAATTATTCTCCATATGACATGAATTTGTATCCCCCAATGATTTCAGGGTAAGGAATATTGTTAGATTAATGAATGAAAACATTATTTACATATTTGGTGTCCCTAAATAAATACTGATGGAAAATCGAACAAATTTTATTTCTTCTGATTTGGATTAGATATACCAGGAGTATAATATCAAATACATCCATTCATCCCACTCTTATACATGGGATAATAGATAGACAGTGTCCTTAAACATGACCCTATAAAAAATAATCCAAAATATGGGTGAAAATTATAAATCTTTTGGATATATAATAACATTCATGTATTCTAAGTGTACTAAATCAAAAACTGCACCAACACATAGCATAACCCAAACTTGTTGATATATAGGATAGAGGATGTCCCACCCATCAAAGCTCAACTTCCCATACATTTCACCACAATCCATGGGAATCTATCCATAAAAAATAAATCCTTGAAATGTATGAATGAATTGGAGTGATTGGATGAGAAGAGACTATATACCATGCATTAATTAGAATACCAATAATGATAGATTTCATGAGATGATAATAAAAAAGACCACCTTTTTTCATTCCATGAAGGAGATAAGGTCTCAATAATAAAGACTCCATTGAAACTAGGGAAAAAAACTCCAACTATGGAACCAAAGTGGGAATGGCCTTATACCATACACTATGTCTACTCTAATGTATTTTATTCATTGACATAGATGGATAGACATTAGATCATTTCTCCTACCAATGTAATTTTTATCTAGAAATACTTCATATGATAAGATCTAATCGGCCTAGAAGAATGACTGTAAATATTATATCACCTTATCATCCATGTATCAAGATGGTAAAATGAGTAACTAAAATCCTCCCTATACAATGTTAAACTACATTTTATTATTCTCCTCACCACATGTTGTAAAAATGAACAGATTATTTCCTCTCCATTTCAATCTAAACAACATGGGTATATAGAATTATATATGGATTGATTCTAAAAATAATAAGAGAGGTGGTGATTCCCAGATCCTATATCTTAACTCTCTCACCACATTATATAAAATTACTCTATCATTTCTCCAACTTCCTCCATGTTGTTAGGAACCATTTTTATTCTAATTTATCACATTGATATTAGATCTTGTGTTCTTAGGAATTTTTGTAGGTGATTCATATGCATGAATGAGATATATCATCTCATGATAGGGTTTTCACGGTCCGGAATGAATGACATTAAAAGGAACACCAAGATTCCACATCAAATTATGATAAAATATATGGTTTATATACCTTGAATTACATAAAAAGTTTACGTTATAGTAGAACTCACATGAGAGGTCCCCTACAATAGGTTTTGGTCTCCCACCACACCTACAGTCAATAACTATGAGAAGTTTGATTCCTTTAACCATTGGATAAGATTTTTTTCCTTGACCTCTCACATTTTTCCCAGCATTATATTTCCCCCATTGATATGATGGTATTCTCTATTATTTTTCTTATGGACCTCTCTTGATGTTGGGTTTTGTTTCATGATACTATATTAAATCATCTTTCCCTTAACTATGAGTCATTGTCATAAGACCTAAAACTATATTCCATGATCATCCTTATATCAATTTGGTAAACTATAGGGTCCATTTCATTGTTCACAACATGAAAACTACCCAATATTCCTATTCATACTGGAATGGATCACAACCTCAGGTGTTGTTCTCTATCAAAAACACATGAACATAAAAATTACTTACTCATTGAGTGTAGGCCAGATCATCACATGGATATTTCATTAATGATCTACATCTATCTTGATTAATATCATAACAAGATATATAGGAATTCTAGAACCTCTAATCTAGGGCCCAGCTGCAATAATCAATCGGAACAATGCCCTTGTCAATGTATGGTTCGTACATGAATAGAATGTTACCAATTCAGAACTACGTATGGATTGATTCGCATCCTCATGGGATATGTAGTGACATCTATGTTTCAACCCCTATTTCCATACCCATCATCAAAATTTCATTATGTCATTTCCCTTTAGTAACAATACTATAGACCATCTGAAATATTCCATGAGTGTTAGTGAGGAAAACCATCACCTAGCCTTCCTCTCACATTGGTTCATCACTTAGTATCAACTCAAGACTCATTAATTAATTTTCAACCCATCACAATCAAAGTGATGAAATGATAAATTGAAGAATTACCCTATGGAATATATGTGATTCTTCTTGAGACAATGTAAAGAGAGATCAATAACTACATCATCAACACATGAAAATAAATATATCCTTTCTATTTTCCAAAATTATCGGATTCCTCATGACATTATTAAGATACCTCAATGTATTCACTATAGAGGATACCCCCTCATACGACATTAGCCTTCCACTATTCCATAATTCAAGATCTACATGTTCCCTATTTACCACACTTTCATGAATCATAGTGCTTCTTGAATCTCAAATTATTGGTCCAAATGAAAAAGACAAAGAAAATTACCCTCCCTATAAAAAGGTCAAACAAGCATAGGGATACTCATGAAGAACGACATGCAACTTGATTCTCAAATAAATATAATATGCAGATATTTCTATATCCATTTTCCCAACCCAGACACAAATAAAAAACAAATGATCACCTTCCCTATATATGATTCTAATCTATGTAGTGAAATCTTTTAAATATGGCTAATATGGGTTTGAATTCTTCTTGTGTACATGGAAATATTACATCCACATATTATAAACTGTGTCTTGGGTTCTTTAATATCTCTATAATCATTCCACAATAATATACAAAAATATGTATGTGCCTAGAGGATTCATTTTTTGGAATGTTCGTAATATTTACAGGTGGAAATTTCATAAATCACCCATATATAAGGTCTTTTGATGAGAGGAAATGTTTTTCGAAGGAGTGGCCTCTTCTATCTTCACATGAACAATTTATTTTATCCACTTCATTTACCCTAATCTAATAACCCCTATAATTATTGTTTACATTTTCCCTCTTCATGTGTAAGGCACGTCATATCATCTTAGCCCCATTAACATTCATCCAATAAAGGTTTCCATGGAATTTGGTCCTAGCCATATGAACTAAAACTAAATTACCATTTGTCATCATAGTGAAATGATATAAAACTATTTTTTAAAAATTTTCATCACATGACATTAAAATGTAGTATTGACCTAAGAAATGAGCATATGATTCCCTGGGGAAATAGCTTAGGAATCCTCATATCACAAATGTGGGATTCTTCTTTTAAGGCGATTCCCCAAATTCCCAAATAGTATTTATGGCGATTCATGCCTTACCATTCATGATGACTCACCTTCATCCTTACCGAAGGATTTTATATTAAATCAATGTTGTCATTGCTACATGCCAAAAAATTATACAATTTCAAGTACTCTATATGGATTGATTCTTATTGTCATAGGATATGTAGTTCTTCCCGAATATATAATTCTTGTCCCATCCATTGGAAAAAATTACCCCCTTCCCAATGTATGGGTCAGACATCCAAATTGAAAATTTTAACTAAAACTAAAAGTACCTAGATTTTCACTTTAATGAGATATGTAGTGCCACCGGAATACAATATACCATCCAAGACATGGCCACAAAAAAATAAAACAAATGCACCCACTCTTCTATGTATGAGCTAGATCTACATAGGAGAGACCAATAAGGGTTCTCAGCCCATTTTTTTCTCATATTCAAAAAAATCCCCATATAAGCACACAAAAATATAGCTAATTGTTAGGGATTTATTCATAGAACAATGACTTGATTCTCTCTTTGATGTGATATATAGTGACACCAAAACCTTAATTCTTGGGACCAGACCTAAAAAGGGGAAATCCTCCTTTCAGGAATATGTGTCAGGACTACATGATAAAATTATTTATACATATTATTAGGTAATTTTGATCTTGGATTATCCTTCCATATTTATACACATTCATTACCAAAACCAGATTCTTTGGTTGGGGAACATCAAATCTCCCAATGCATTCGAAATACATTATAAATTGAGGCAATGAGCCCTGAGGACACCTTTTTTCAACTTTGCATTGATATGTCCTAGTTCGGTATTCAGAAGCCACCCTCAAAAAGTCTATTCATCCAAAAGAAAATTCATTATCTGGATAGAGCTATCCAATCTTCAAAATCCCTAGTGATGTTCTAGCCTCATGCCACTCATTAGATTAAAAGGCCCACATATTGCATCTTATCATAATCATCTTTAACGCATAATGATTTAAGAACATTCTCAGTCAAATAACTATGGAATGGTCAGATAATAACTATTTATCCAAATTAAGAAGAACTTAAATTCATATCCACCAACATCCATTTCGTAACATGTTAGATTACTTGGTACATCCTGGCTGTTAGAATGTAAAACTATAAGGTCAACATCTGACTCGTAGGAAATTAAAATACACTATGATTAAACCCTCTTTTACACAAGCCAAATTCATGGTAGATTGGTTTCCCATTTTAATGTCCAATTATAATATATTTTCCCTTTCCATTTTCATATATCATTCAATAATAAACAACCATTCATTTCTCGATCATCAAAAAATACCAGACTGTTGAAAATAGAGGGATGGTGTCATACATAATCTTCTGATTGACTATATATTGTTACTCCCTAGTTATCATGGCATCAGTCACCCACAAAATATCTTATTAACTGTAGGAAAATTCATCCCTATTATACACCTCATCTGTCCCTATAAACCTCAAGAACATTGCATTGGAGACAACCTTTCAAACATGATCTATGACTAATCCTTGATTACTTGTCCCACATCATGCTCCAAATTCCAAAATTATGAACTGTGATTCAATAACCCATTTATATTTATGATTAGTATTGGAAAATACCTGACTGTTAAACTATGTTCAATTTCGTCATCCCATAAATCATGGTTAATGATGTTCAACCTAAAAACTAGTTTCATTAGTCTGGATTGAAATACCTTAAATACCTTAAAAAACACACAGTACTCATCATGCTATAAACCAAAAAAGGGATCCTAGGGTAAATGTCATTCCTTAGCTCACCAGACCTATGATTTTAATGTTTTGTGAAATCATTGAATAAAAAATCTGAAATGAAAAAACACTTGTTTGGTAGAAATCCCACAAAGGGTGGCATAAGTAATAGTCAAGTCACACACACTAAGTCTACCTCACCATAGACTTAGGGAAACAATATAGTGAAACATAAAGACTAAATTTGTTTAGTGTATTCCATGTTTCACTAGAAATAGTCTAACTATGCTCATTGATTCAATTTTATTAGGACAAAATTATAGAATTACACGATCTCTCATCAAAAAAGTCAACTCCAGTGTTACTAAAAAAAATTTGAACATGAATATGGGATGGGGAGTCAAAATTTTGAGAAACTCACAATTTCCATTCTTTTGTAAAATTATTTAGGAACATCCATAGCTTTGAGTATCTTCAATGTTTAAGATATTTTGGTCGAAAATACAAATAGGTTGATTAAAAAAGTTGAATTCGTCCTTGATGGGTATCCTCTACAGCCCAAAGATGTTTGGAATGTGTTTCCATCTCAACATTTGCACCATCAAACAGTGCCTCCACCCTCTAAGTTGGATCCAATACTTCCTTCTTAACCTCTCCTAATATCCATTTCCCTTCATCAATGGCCACTATATCATGGAAAAATTCTTGATTGAGACACTCTAAATCACGGTGAAGATGCTTTGACTCCTGATAAATCATCTCCCCTAAGGATCTCTTCTTGTTAGCATGATACTATTTCTGCATGGCCACCCCATCATTCATAGGGGATTCATGGAGTATAATATTTATTGTTGTGGAATGGTGATAATAGAAATTATATGTTTAAAGAAGAGATTGAGGCATACTAGACCTTTCATGGGAAGTGATCACTTGTTTTACTATAGTACATATTAAATTACAATTAAACCACCCATACCCAATAAAAGAAAACATATCACATAATTTGGGTAGTTTCATTGGAATGTTTTATTGGGAATATGAGAAATAAATTTTCTGATTTTCTTTTATATAGTTTAATGGGAAACTAGAACTTTTTTAAGATCATCTTAATTAAAATCAATATCACTCTTAGATGGCATAACACATTCAAGAATTATTGTCTCTATAGAGGGTAGTAACTCAGTTCCATTGGATTGACTTGACTCTATGGAAGTCTCCTCCCATTCAACATCATCAAGTTGAGATATAATAATTGTAGTTTAATCTGTAGAGTCTTTTGGAAGAAATCATAAATAAATATGATTAAAGAAGTCCATAAAAAAATTAAAAGTTATAGGAATGACTAAAAATGTTTATAAAAATCCTTCACATTTCATGACTATGGAATCTATGACTATTATTGTCTTAGTGACTAGTGAAATTATGATTATGTAAAAAGTTTTATATATGATTAATGGACATCTATGGATCGATGTGCATCTTGTGTAGCGTCATCCAAATGAGTATCCTCCAAAAGTACACTCATAGATAATGATACTATTGGAATAAAAATCATTGAACCGGTGGCAATAATTGAGTATATCTCTCCTTGAGATAGATTACCATCATATTCCAAAGCGTTACTCTCTCGAGGAACAAGAACGACATGATCAACATAAACATCACCCCCATAAGGCTCCACACTAAATGGGAAGAATAAATTCAATCTAGAGTGGATGTCCCCTAGTTATTGGAACATCAATGGAATTATAAGCTGGTCATGGTTCTCCATCCTTTTTAAATACATCCAATAGTATTGTATATATTTTTTAAGAAGAAAGGGTTATACCTTGGGTGGCTAATGCCTACTGACTCACCTGGCCTGCAAAAATTCATGTGTGACCTAATTAATCATCAAATGGAAATAAATAGCTTAATGGATAAATAATGAGGTGAAACAGACACCTCATTTCCGAGATCGATTAAATATATATAGATTTCATGAATCTTAACACTTATTGGTTTTCTATGGCAATGATCCACTAGAGAAGTAGTTGGTGGGGCTGGGGGTAGAAATGATCCTACATGATCTACATAAACCACCTGCATATGCTCAATATCCTTGAGATAGGATTATATGATGGCTCCCATGATTGAAGAGATGTTTTCCACAAAATCAGTACCCTTTTGGTGTACTATGGGAAAAGGATAAGTGATCGATTTTCCCCAGACATATACATTTAATTTGAGTAATTTTTCAAGATCATAGTAATAACCAGAAAAGGGAATGATAAAACAACAATTTAACATCTTCATCAGCATTATTATTCCTCTCTATGTCTGTCAAAATATCCCCTACTCAATCAAATTAGTAAATAATGACCTTGAATGAGTGAATACTAGTGTCCTTGTCCACCAAATAAATGACTGCTTCCCAATGATATTATCAATATGGTATTATATTGGGAGTGTTGAAAAGCCCAAACATGATGAGATCAATTACTTCATCTTAAATCATTTCCTGGATTTAATTAGCACATATACTCTCTCTCTCTATGAGTGTGTAATTTCATCCAGGACTTCACGAAATCTAAATTTAAAGGAATAACAAATGTGGTAGGGTCTAACATTTGAATATGGGTGGGTTCCAGCCACATTGATTGTTACATGGTTCCCCAACCACACTGGGATCCCCTAGGGAGGGGATATTTTGAGGCCCTAGCCAAGAGGGACGTGGATTGTCCCTACACATTGTTACCACAATATTACTCAACTCATAAACCCTTAATTACGTGTGACTATAATTATCTTAAATCTCATTAACATATAACCTCACCATCATAATCACTCACCAATTATATCTACAGTTTTATATAGTGAATGGATAGAGGAATTCTGATTTTGAATGTAGGCTTCCACCATCTCAGGATCATCAACGGAAGATATAGTTCTATTTGCTAATACATATCCATGTTTGTATAATGAAACTATATTCTCTTGATGAAGGATCAATAGACCAATTATTGAAAATAAATTACTGAATTTATCCCACTACCACCATGTAATTGGATAGGTGGAATCATGTTGGCAGAATACAAGAGTTTGAGGTGCAACACCAGTATCCTTTGAGGTTGAGCCCCATCATCTCAAAATCATTATTGAGGGTTTCAAAACCATATATTTCCCTAACTGATTCCCAAGTCTTGATTGTCTAGTTTTTTTCATAATCACCCCATATTTTTTAGTACTATGCGACAATCGATAAAAGGGACTGGTTTTTCAATCTGATCATCATGGTATAATTGAATCCAGGAATCAGCATATGTCTTGGTGAATGTATGATGTATAATTACAAGATAATTAATCCCAAACAAGAATCAAGTGTCTTCTCAAGTAACCCTCATCTAGTGCTACTGAACCACCATTAAATGTTTCTCCTAGTGATCACTATTGATGGTTGAGGGAAAACTCATCTAGATGTTGTGGAATTGATGCGAAAAAATGGAGGGTGAGTACCCCGAACATATATGATTACTATAAAATTTAGAAACTAAAATTCACTCTTTCAAAGATACTAGTTTCCCTCGACGAGTATGAACCTTAGGTGAATCATTTACCAAATTACTGGTGGGTTTGTTTGGAGTGTATTGTTGAAACAATCATGATAGTTGATCTAATCCATTATGTCATAATCCTTTGAGTTTCATGGGTTTTCAACACATATGAATTGAGTATATGACCTGAAATTATATTCTAGGATCCTTTGACTACTGATAAATCTATATCCTTCTATATGGCTAGCTAGCTAGCCTCGAATAACATGAATTAGAACCACCATTCTCTACGGTGACTTCTACACATTTATGTATACTAAAAAATAGTATATCATTTATAGTACTAGAAAGGTGATATTAATATTCCTTATAGTTTTTAATTGAGTCACAATTACAAATTTCATGACTCTAACCCCAATTCATGATTCATACATAGGTGATAACCAGCCATTGAGAAACATTGAGTGGAAGTATTTAATATAGAAAAACTAGTCAATGCTAGTTATAATCTTACAACCGCACATAGTAACCTAATACTCCTAAATTGTTGGAAAATAGGCACCCATAATCCTCTGGGTATTAAGGGTTTGGAATTCCATTGGCCTTCTCAAGAATGATCCAATGATTCTTTGTTTTCATAATTTCTTAATCAAATAAAATAATGGATCATCTTTTTTCATGTGAGGGTCTCTCTTCACATGTTCCTTACCTTTTTAATATGTTTCGTTGTAGTGGGTCCACTCGAAGTTTTCCAAGGATAAAAAGGGTGTATGAAATTGATCATACATATCACTAATTACTAAAACACCGGAGACCATCTAGAAGTCCCAGAGACTATTTCATATATCACCATACAACAAGTGTATTGTATTAGTATCTGGACTCCATTTTCTAAAAAGCTATTGGATAATTGTTATGTTGAAATGACTGTAAGTCTTCCATATCCAAACATCCTCATACAGAGCCAAATCCTTCAAATTAATTTTATCTTCCACCCAACTCTGGCATACCTTGAATGGAATCCACCAGCCGAGGCTAAATTATCCCTTCTGGAAAAGGACCCATTTTTTATGACCACCCTAGTTGCTTTTTTCCCATGGAATTCTATGAAATGCTCGGGTAATAGTGGATGTCGTCATCTAGTACATGGATTACATATTCTAATGAAATAAGAGAGAAATTAAAATGAAATATATTGAATAATTATTTTCAAATAAATGATCCATTTGAGGATATGTTATCTTGGGGAATGATGAGATTCTTGAATATCTAGGTCACATAATGAATTACTTGGTGTTGCTCTAGGATTGAAACATTTGATGGCAGCCCATAACCATAAGGAGTAATCCTATCTAGGAATTAATATATCATTTTACCTACACATAAAGGTTTTATTGGAGTTAAATGTATTGTGTATATAATGATTTATTTCAATTTTTTCTTCATAATCAATCATATTCTTCCTTCTCTCTTAAGTGGAAGAAAGGTAATCCTCAGCGGTGGATATATCTTCTGAGGGATCAGTCCATTATATTTTTTGAAATAAAATAAGAAAATAAAGGGTCTATCACTCTTTGAAATAGAGAATGTATAATGAATCCATATTGTATTTAAAACTAACTATGAACAATGGTCCCACAAACAATTCACCCATGAAGCATGGGCCTCGGAACTATCTAACCGTGAACATTTGACCCACGAGTTGTTTATCTTGTGAGGCATTCCGCCCATGAGGCCCTCATTCATAATGAATCAAGCCACTATATGGAAAAACACATAACTATTTGGGAAACCGTATATACCATTTGTGACAGACACTTTTGACTTCATGAGAAGTTCTACCTCAAATGAGAAAGGATATGAGGGATCAACAATAACAATGTTATTCTCAAAGTGATTGGTTCACAGAGAAGTCTCGGTAAATGAAAAATTAATTATGTCCCTAATTTATAGGTGTATCCCCCCAACTATAAGTGCAAATACATACCAAAAAATCAATCCAAATGGGATAATAATATTCATCGTATCTACCTCCCTGTCATGCATATCAGAGCCCATTCTAATGGGGAAATTTTTTAGCTTATGAAAACTCAACATACATGGGAAAATGATTCCATGAATTTTTTAATGTTAAAATAAACACCAATAAGATTTTAAAGAAAAAGAATCAAGAAGAAAATCCATATGGGAGGGTAAAGGTCTGTATAGACAAACTCCATATACATACCACCAACCCACAAGGAATCCCATGAATTAAATTTATTGTGGGATATGACTTTTTTTTCAAGCACGGATGATGTTATCCATACCACAAAAAGTGGAATTTAGTTTTTTGAAGGTAAGGTTTCCTACTTCTACAAAAATGAAAAGATCATTTGTAGATGGGAAGGTGTTTTTCATCCCTTGTAAACAAATAAGTTATTTGAGGGTGTGGGTGTTCATTTCCATCTCCCGAACACAGAATCATTTGTAGTATTTGATATCCTTATCATGATCCCATAATCAAATTTGTTGTGGCCCATTGTAGATGAAAAACCATCTCAGTAGTTAGTTTCATCACACCACTATAAAAACTCCATGAGGAGATCCAATAAAATAGATATTCTAAGAAATGGGAGAGGGCATGGAAAACTGAGTAATGGTTAGAGAGCTTTCAAATCTGAGTAGGTAATCCTTCCACAAAATATTAAATGATATTTAATTCACCCAACCATCCACAAAATTAAAAACAGTTTTTTGATACCATTTTATTAAGAATAAGTTAATGACCTATTTATTTCCCAACATGATATGTTGTAAAACTATATGCAGAGGAATACCTACCCTACGTATGAAGATGCTATGTGGGAGGAACTTGAGCCCATATAGAAAAACAATACATGAGAGGAACCCAGTCTCATGTATCAAAATGCTCTGCTGATGAAACCTAGGCCTATGTATAAAATATCTACAAATGTAAAACCCAGTATTGAGTATAAATAATTCTAGGTGGAGTGAAAAACATCAATCAAAGCATCAAACAATGTAGAATTTGGAATCATACGGTGTAGAACTTTCCTAAGCAAATATCTTTCATCTATCGTACCATTCAACCCCACTTAGGCCCCACCATAACCATTTATAATGGTGTAAATCCTAGGCCTCTCCCAAAATTAATAGATGTATATGATCAAATCACTGGGCACATCAATGTTTCCTCTCAAGTAGACATACCCGTGGTAAATGAGTTCATATAGATAACCTCATTAACAAGGGAGATCCATGGAATTTTCTCATGAATACATTCCCATGGTAACGAGGGTTTAGAATTTATAGGTTCTCAGGTGTAGATCCCCTTTATGGGCAGGGAGGTAGAGGATCATTCTTTCCATTCCCATTGAGTTATAGTGACATATCCTCCTCTATTCCCCGTGATCTAGACTAAGGGTATCCCTACTAGAGAGAGCCACTAGAATTTATTTTATGAGGATTTACATAGTATTATCTTCACCAACCCGGATGTAACCAATAGTCGATGTAACTATCATGTATACCAAAATAAAAAGGGAAATGGTCCTACCAATTCCATTTATATCTCTCTTTCTACAAAATATAATAATATAAGCGAGAAGATATGTATTAATGAACTCTATGTTTCCCTCTTACTTTGTTCCCATTCCTTATCCACATGTGAAAAAACAATATTTTATGGTCTCCAAATACACAAATTCCTCTAGTTTCCTGAAATGAGCATCACTCATGTGGGTATAGAGATTGGTAGTTATAATAACACTATTAAAATCCCAACTAGAGTAATCCTTTGATGTGTAATCCCAATCCAATCATCCAAATTTCCATGAGACGAGACATTCCTCATGGTTCTCCAAACAATGGGTCTCCATCGGTTTAATCCCAAACCACACTCATTAAAATGGTCCTTCTATTCATTATAAGACCCAACCATACCCAAAAACATAAGTTCTACAATACGGTGTATGAACCTACAATAGATATTATTATGGGATCCCTCAGAGGAATAAACCCTGAAAACATATCTCCAACCTCTCCAAGGGTCATATTTCTATTGATACAAACCATAAAGGGGCCATATAATTAATTAATCAACCATTGGAATCCTCCAAAATTTAATCCCAAATTAACATTCCAATATATGTGGGATATGATTCCTAGCTCTCTAGGATATGTACAAAGCATTCCAAGGTCCCTACCCAACACATCAAATTCACCCTATTCATATTTAGGTTATATTCCTATTATGGTAACATATGATTCGGAGGTCCATATTCTTTATGACGCCCCTTTTTTACTATACCATTTTCCTGGTGAGATCATTTCCCACATATGATACTAATCTTCTTCCAGGTCCTTTAGGCCCCCTCAATATAAGTAACACACAAATATTTAATTAGGAATCTTCTACCTAAGCGTCCTTTTTGATTTACGTTAAATTACATTGTTTGGTCATTATAACATGACCTTAAAATGGATAACGTGTTTTATTAAGAGTAATTGAACTACATGGTTTCTAATTCCACTTCGAAGAATACATTGGATACCAATTTTTTGTGTTTGATCCCAACATCCAAATAGGCACCTTCTTCCTGGATAATGATATGTTCTTGAGTTCCCCACTATATGGCTTAAAACATACATCATAATCACTAATAACCAATGAATGTATAATTCATTCACCAATTGATAAAATTGATGGAGATCCTCATATACATGTAGATATCTCCATTTATGAATAACATAATATACATATAGATCTCAGCATGCCTATATTCGATTTTTATCACCAAGGAAACAAATTTCATACTGGGTTATAAAAGTTTTTTTTCATTTTAGGGGGGGATTATTGATTTATGGTTTTAAGTGTTTTAGTGTATATTGGATTGTTTTAGGAGGTTTAATAATTTTTATACTAATTTATTTTTTATGGTTATAGGTAAATTTATGGGATTTAATAAATTTTAGCGGTCTTAAGGTTTTTCTTATCTTTTATAAGTTGTTAGGGTATTTAAGAGTATATAGGGGATTTAGTGTATTTAGGGTTTTTAATGATTTAGATGGTTTTAGTTTAATTCTGGTAGTTTTTAGAGTTTTGGTATCATTTGGTTTTAGGATATAGGGTTTAGGGTTATGGTATAGGAGTTAGGGCATAATGTGTAGGGTTTATAATTTAGGCTATTGGGATTATGGTTTAGTGTGTGTGGTATATGATTTTGGTTGAAGGGTACTGGGTTTATTGTGTATGGTATATGGTTTTAGGTGTAGGGTTTAGAGTTTAATGTTTAGTATATAGTGTTAGGGTGTAGGGTATATGGTTTAGGTTGTATGATATAGATTTTAGGGTGTAGGGAATACGGTTATAGAGTAGGGTGTAGGATTTAGGTTGCAGGTTTTTGGGTTTATGATGTAGGTTATATGGTTTTTGATGTAGTGTGTATGGATTATGTTGTAGGTATATGGTTAAGGTTGCAGGGTTTATGATTTAGGGTATACTGTATAGGTTTTAGGCTATGGGTTTTTGGGTTTACAATTTAGGTTATAGGGTTTGGGTGTTGGGTTTTGGGTTTTCAGTGTAGTGTATAAGGTATAGGCTATAGGGTTTATGGTGCCAGGTATAGGGTTTATGTTTTATGGTTTATGGTTTTCAATGTATGGATTAGGGTTTCCATTGTTTGGTATAGTGTTTAGGGTGTAAGTTAATGGTTTAGGGTGTGGGGTTTGTGGTTTAGGTTTTCGGGTGTGTGGTTTAGGGTGTAGGGTGTAGGGTTTAGGGTGTTTTGTCTAGGTGTTAGTGTGTAGGGTGTAGGGTGTAGGGTTTAGGGTTTAGGTTTTAGGGTGTAGTGTAATGGGTTTAGTGTGATGGGTTTATGATTTTAGGGTATAGGGTTTAGGGCGTAGAGTGTAGGGTATAGGGTATAAGTTGTATGGTATAGGTTTTAGGGTGTAGTTTTTAGAGTTTAGGTTTTAGGGTATTGGGTTATGGTTAGGGATTAGGTTTTATGATATAAGGTATATTTATTTGGTGTATGGTTTAGGGTTTGGGATTTATGGTGCAGGGTATAAGATTTTTGGTATTGGGTTTATGGTTTAGGGTGTCGGGTTTATGTTGTATGGTATAGGGTGTATGGTGTAGGTTATAGTGTATATTGTTTATGGTGTAGGGTATAGGGTCTTAGGATTAGTGTATTTGGTTAAGGGTGTAGGTTATATGGTGTTAGGTATTGGGTTTAAGGTGTATTGATTAGGGTTTAGGTTGTAGGGTATAGTGTTAAGATTATATGGTGTAGATTCTATGGTGTTTGAATGTGGGTTTAGGTTGTTGGGTGTATGGTTTCTAGTGCATAGCATAGGGTTTCAATTGTAAGGTATTGGGATTATGTTTAAGGGTTCAGGGTTTTTGGTTTTTGCTTATAGAGTTTTGGGTGAATGGTTTGGGGTAAATATTATAAGGTAAAGGGTTTATGGGATTTTTGGGTTTGATTGATTTTTAGTGTTTTATTTTTATCATTTATGGGTTTGGGAAGTTTTGGGGTTTAGGGTTTTATGGTTTCATTGGGTTCATACAAGGGTTTTATGGTTGTGGGGTGTTTAGAGATTTCGCGTTTCATGATTTTTTGGGGATTTATATTTATTTACATGTTTTTAGTTGTTAAGGGTGATTTGTATTTCTACGTTTTTTTATGATTTTATGATTTATATTTGGTTTTTTGGGATTTTAGGTGTTTTATTTATTTTAGGGGTTTTTATGGTATTTAGGTTGTTTACTGTATTTTGGGTGTTAGGGGATTATTTGGGTTTTTTGGTTTTTTAGAGATTTTATGGGACTTTATGGGTTTATGTTTCTTGAGTGCATTTTGTGGATTTAGTGTATTTAGGGTGTTTAGTTGTATTTAGATTTTTTAGGATTATATTTTTTACATGTTATTAGGATTTTTATGGATTTTAGATTTTTTTGGGTGTTTAATGGTAATATGTTTTTAGTGTTTGTAATGGTTTTAAAAATTTTTTAAGGGTTTTAGGTTTCTTGAATCTTTTAAGGGTTTTAGTTTTTTAGGCTCTTTAGTTTATTTAGGTTTTTAGGGGTAATTTAGTTTTTTGGGTGTTTAGAGGGTTTGTTGGGGTTTTAGGTTTTAAAATGTTTTTTATGGGGGTTAGGTTTTAATGGGTACTATGGATTTCAGGGTGTAGGTTTTTTATGTGTTTAGTGTTTTCTGTTAATTTTTAATGTTTTTAGTCCTCTTTAGGGATTATATGGGTTTTAGTTTTTTAAGGTTTAATGGGGTTTTCATGTTTTTGGGGGTTTGGGGGTTTTATGGTTTTAGGGGTGTTCTAGGTTTTGGTGGATTTATTTCACTATAGGGTTTAGGTGTTTTATGGTTTTTTATCACAAACGGTTTTTAGGGGTTTTAGAGTTTTTATGGATGTTTTGGGTATTATGATTCAGAGGGTTTTGTTAGGGATTTATGGATTTTATTTTTTATAGTATTTATTAAAAAATAGGGGTTTTATGGGTTCTATTTATTTTATGTGTATTTCTGGTTTTAAGGGGTTTTTATTGGTTTTGTAGTATTTCAATGAACCTAAGGGTCATTTAGTGTTTGTCGTTTTTTGGGGTTTCATGGTTACTTAGAGGTTTTAGGGACTTTTATAGTGTTCTAGTATTTTTATGGTCTTTTTGTAGTTTGGGGGGTTATGGTTCTATGTTTTTCATGGTTTTAGTGGGGTTTAGGGTTTTTGGGAGGGGGTTAGTTTTTCTGTTCATTTAGGTTTTTAGGGTTTTTAGGTTCCTTTGTTATTTTAGGTTTTATTGGTACTTAAGGGGTTCTTGTGGATTTTTTGGGTCCTTTTGGTGTGTTAGTGGGTTGTGAGTTTCTTTAGGGGGTTATGGTTTTTTTGAATGGGTTTTAATGTTTTTTGTTTCAAGCTTTTTAGGGTCCTTCAAGGGTTTTATGGTTTTTAGAGTGTTTTATGGTTTTTATAATATTTTTTGCTATTATATGGTTTTAGTGTCTTTTATAGATTTCAGTGGTTCAACATGGGTTTTATGTTATTTTACGGTTTCTGGGGTTTTTTAGTGTTTTTATTGAGTTTTTTTTTTGGTTTTAGGGATTTTTAGTCATTTTTATAATTAATAAGGGTTTAAAATAATTTCATGGATTTATAGTGGAGGTTTTTTGTGTCCATTAGGTTTTTTGGTTACTAGTCGATTCAATGTTTTCTAAGGCTCTTTGGGGTTTATGGAGTTTTAAGTATTTAAAGGGGATTAACAGTTTTTTGGATTATTATGTTATTAGGTGATTATAGGGATATAGAGGTTTTTAGGGTTTTATGTCTATTTGGGGGTTTTGGCTGTTTAGGGTTTTTTGTGTTTTAATGTTTTTAGGGTTTTTAGGGTTTTCATTACGTTTTACTGTATTTTGATTTTTTAAATGTTTTAAGGTATTTAGATGCTTTTAAGGGGTTTACCTGTTTTAATTATTCTATGTTCTTCTAGGAGAATAGTTATTTTTATGTGTTTTAGGAGTTTTTATTCTTATGGGGTTATGGATTTGTTATAGTACTAATTTGTTTTGATATTTTTTTCTGTTTGGTATTTTAGGGTTTTATATATTTTTTGGGATTTAGGGATTTTAGAGGATTTTAGGTTGTTTTATAGATTCTTATGGTTTTAAGGGTTTTAGGGATTTAAGAGATTTTATGGGTTTTAGTTTTTTTTTGGATTGTTGTAGGTTTCTTATGGATTTTAGGTGATTTTTGTTTATTTTAGGGATTTTTTCCATTTATTTTGTGTTTTAGCATATTTTTGTTTTAGTGTTTTATGGTTATTTAATGTTTCATTGGTTTAATGATTATAAGGATATTAAAGACATTATATTGTGTTTTAATGGTTTACTAAAGTTATTAGAGTGAATCATTGTTTTTCATGGATTTTAGTGTTATTCAATGATTTTTATATGTTTTTAGGGAATTCTTGGGTTTGTGATCTTTTATAGGTTTTATCATGTTTAGGGATTTTAGGGTATCTATGGGTAATAAATTATTTTTCTGATTCTAGTATTTTTGTAGTTTTTATTAAGGTTTTTAGTGTCTTTAGTGATTTTAGGGTTTCTATTGTTTTTTAGTGTTTCAGGGTTTTTAGGGATTCATAAGTTGTTAGGATTTTAGTGGTTTTTAGGATTTTGAGGAGTTTTTAGTGTTTTTAGTGTACTATGAATTTTGAGGGTTTTAGGATATTGATAACTTTTAAGGGGTTTTAGGGGTTTTTTAGTTTTTTAGGGTTTTTAAGTCGATTTAGGGTCTCTTAACTATATTTTATTATTTAATTTTATAGGTTTTTTCATGTTTTTTTGGTTTTAGATTTTAATGGGTTTTATGGTTTTTATTGATTTTTAGAGTTTTTATTGTTTTAAGGGGTCTTTTTGTATATGTTTGGGTTTTGTGAATTTTATGGGTTTTATGGGGTGTTCAGGTTTTAGGGGTTTTATATGTTTTTGTGACTACTTTGACCTTTAGGCATTTTAATGGTTTTTAGTATTTCTTATCGATTTTACGGTTTATAAGGTTTTTTTCATGTCATGTAAATTTTAGGGTTTTTAGAGGTAATTAGGATTTTCATAAATTTTAGGGTTTTTAGGGATTTTTTATGTGTGTTTAGATTTTTTAATTTTTTAGGTTTTTAGGGTTTAGAAGGTAATTTTTGGGGATTAGGGATTTAATGTTTTTAGGGCTCTGTGGTTTTATTTAATTTATTTATTTCTTATTAATTTATGGTTTTTAGGGTATTAAGGTTTTCTTGAGGTTTTACAGGTTTTTTAAAATTTTTATGAATTTTTCAGTGCTTAATATTTGTATGGGTTTTATGGATATTTTGGGTTTTGTGGGTGTTTAGAGTATGTAAAATATTTTTAGGGTTTTAATTTTTTTACGGTTTTTTGTGTTTTTATGGTTTTATGTTTTTCTTGTATTTTAGTGTTTTTAGGGTCTATGGTTGTTTTTTCATCTTTAATATTATATGGGTTCATTTGGGTTTTTATCTGGTTTTAATTTTTTTGGGGGTTTTTAGGATTGTTTAGGTTTTTTAGGTGTTTACAGTGTCTTTAGGGTTTTTAGGGAATTATGTTTTTAGGGGTCTGTTATTATTATGTTTTTTTTTACTTTTTAGTGTTTTTAAGATGTTTTGAGATTTAGGGGTTTTCATGGAATTTAGGGGTTTTCAATGGTTTTAAGGGTTATGTTGTTTTTTTGATTTTGTTGGGGTCGTATAGGTTTTTTTAGTTTATTTTGATTTTTTCCATTAAGGCGTTTTATGGTTTCTATAGATATTAAGGGTTATTTAAGGGTTTTAAATATTTTATGGTTTCTAGTGGCTATCAAAGTTTTATAATTATATTTTATTTTTGTAGTGTCTTTACGATTTCTTGGGGTTTTAATGGTTTTAGGATATTTTTAGATTTTTATGGTTTTCAGTGTTTTAGGGGTTTTTAGTTAATTTTTGGGGTTTTGGGTTTAAATTTTGTGAATATGTTTTATGTTCTATCAATGTTTTTTGGTTACTTTTCAGTTTTTTGGGTTTTTAGGTTTTATTAGATTTTCACTTTTTTTTAGGGATGTTTAGTGTATTTTTATGTTCATTAATGTTTTTGGGGTTTTATTATTTTTATAACAATATATGGGTTTGTGGGGTTTTAATTGTTATTTATGGGTTTTTTGGTTTTTATAGTCCTTTAGGGGTTTTAGGTTATTTAATGATCCTTTATTGTTATTTTGGGGTTTTCAGGTTCCCTTAGTTCTGTTAGAATATTGTGGGGGGGGGTGTAGGGTTTTTAGTGTTTTTTAGTGTTTTTTAGTTTTCTTTGGATTTTTTGTATTTTAGGTTTTCCTAGGGGGTTTATGGTTTTCTAAGACATCATGATTTTTTATGGCCTTTTGGTTATTTAGTGTTTTTATTGTTTTTATGGATTTCTGGGTTTTTAGTTAATTTTATGGGTTTTAATGGTTCTTTAGGGGGTTCTAAGGATTTTAGTTTCATTTAGTGGGTTGGAAGGTTTTTTAGTGCCCTTTATGGTTTTAGGATTTTAGGGCAATTTTGGGGTTTTTTAATTTTTTCCCCCTCTTGGGTTTTTGGGTTTTTTGTCATTTTTTTTATTCCTAGGGGGTTTAAGGTCATTTAGGGTTTTTTTAGGTTTTT
Source organism: Viscum album (assembly GCA_963277665.1). Taxonomy (NCBI): domain Eukaryota; kingdom Viridiplantae; phylum Streptophyta; class Magnoliopsida; order Santalales; family Viscaceae; genus Viscum; species Viscum album. Next base: position 1,692,832,189 of record OY728120.1, read on the forward strand.
AGGATCCTTTATGATTTTTATGGTTTCTAGGGTCTTTTGTGCGTTTTTTTGTTTTTATTGTTCTTTATGGGGATTAGGGTATTTAATACCATTTGGAATTTTATGTGACTTTTTGGGTTTTATTGTTTTAGGTCCTTTAGGGCCATTAATGAATTTAGGTGTTTTTTTGGACTTTTAGATTTTTATAGTTTTTAGAGTCTCTTAATGGGATGTATTTTTAAGGGTGTTTTGTTTTTTAGTTATTAAGGGATTTTTGGTTTTTTTGGTTTTTTCATTTTTCTATAGTCCTTTAGGAGGTTTTAGGGTTTGTAATGGTTTTTATGGATTTTGGTTAATTAGTGAGTTTCTACTATTTTTAATGGGTTTATTGTTTTTTTTGTTTTAGTGGATATTATTGTTCTTATAGAGTTTATAGTAGTGTTAGTGTTTTTAGAGTTTTAAAAGGATTAATTTTTTTAGTGGGGTTTTTGTTTTTTTAAGTGGTTTATGGTTTGTGGTCACCGTTATAGATTTTAGTGTTTTTAGAGTTTGTAATGTTTGATGGGGAATTTATAGGTTTTTTGGATCATAGGGGTTTTAGGGTTTTTAGCGGTTTTAGTGGATTTTAGGGTTTCTTGGGGTTTCCTAGTGGTTTTAGGGGTTTTTATAGTGATTATGGTTGTACGGATTTTTAGGTATTTTTACATATTTTTAGGGTTTTATGGATTTAATAGGATTTTTAATGTTTATTCGGGTTTTCAAGAATTTCTAGGGCTTTTGTGGCATTTTTAGTGGGTTCTCGGTATTTAGGGTTATTATGCATCTTTGTGTTTTATGGATTTTATTCACTTTTAGTATATTTAGGTTTTTTGGGATTATTTTTGGGTTCATTGGGGTATTTGTGTTTTTTGGCATTGTTATAGTTGTGGGGTTGTTAGGGGGTTTAGGTGGTTTTAGGGGTGTTTAGAGTTTTAAATTTCAAGGTATTTATATGTTATTTTTGTCTTTGAAAGTGTTTTTTATGGAATTAAGTTGTTTAAAGGTCATAAGATATTTTACAGTGCTTATGGGTTTTATGGGATTCATTGGGGTTTTAGTGGCCTTGTGGACATTTTATTGGTTTTAAGTTATTTTAGTGTTTATAGTGTCCTTAGGTATTTCATACTTTTATCCTAATTTATGGGGTCTTAATGGGTTTTAATGGTATTTGGGTCTTTAAGGGTTTTTAAGAGTTTTTAGGTATTTATGATTTTTAGTTTTTATGGTTTTTGGGGTTTTCAGACATTTTGTGTTTGTAGGGATTTTAGGGTGTTTTTGGGTTATAATTATTTTCCTTATGTTAGGGTTATATTAATTTTTCAGGGTTTTATGGGAGTTTTTTAGGTATATCAAATGTTATTATTGATTTTTATGGTTTTACTGTTTTTTGGTTTTTTAGGGATTATTTGGATGTTTGACTGTTTTTCATGTTTTTTGGGGTTTTATGTTTTTTGGGGGGTTCGAGGTTTTTATATATTCTAGGTCTTTTATGGTGTTTGAGGATTTTTTATTCCTATTTAATGTTTTTTTGGTTTTATGTTTTTGTAGGATATTTTGGGTATTATGGTTGTTTACGGTTTTTAGGGGTTTTTCTGGTTTATTGGATCCTATAGGGTTTTAGTGCATTCAGGTTTATAGGGTTTCTTTTGTTTTCTTGGGGTTTTAGGATATTTTTATGGTTTTCGGGATTTTATTATTTTAAGGGGTTTTTTGATCTTTTACGTTTTTTTGTGAGTTTTATGTTTTTTGGTATTCTAGTGATTTTGGTGTATTTTTGGATTTTTTAGAAATTTCGAGTATTTCAAGGAATTTTAATTGTTATTTAAATTTCATAGGGTGTTTATGAATTTTAGGGGTTTTGGTTGTGTTTTGGGTTTTTTTTATTTTTCTAGGTATTTATCATTTTATGGGTTTTACGGTTTTTATTGTGTTTTATGCATATTTTATATATTCTAACATTGATAGGGAATCTAGAGGATTTGTGGAGGTGTTTATGTTTTTATAGTTTTCAAGGATTTTCTTATGGTTTCGGGGTTTGGGGGGGGGGGGTGTTTGGATTTTATGGAATATAGTATATTTAGTGGGTTTGTGTTATTATGTTTTTTTGGGTTCTAATGTTTCCTAGTTTTTTTTGGATATTTTATTGATTTTGGGTATTGTGGTTTTTAGGGGTTCTATGGTTTTATATGTTATTTTGGGTTTTTAGGTGTTTCTTGGGGTTTTTTGGGTGTTAGTATATTTTAACAATTTTTATGTGCTTTATGGTTTTTGGGATTTTATAGTTTTGATGATTGATAGGGTTTTTAGGGTCATTATGACTATTTATGTTTTTATGTTTTTCCAGGGGATTTTGGTCTATCATGGTTTTATGAATCTTTTAGGGGATTTTACATTTTTATGGATTTTATAGTTTTTAGTAATATTTAGAGTTTACTTGTTGTTTTTAAGGGTTTTTAGGGTTTTTAGGGATTTTCATGGTTTTCGTTTTTTTCATGGCTTTTTTAGGGTATTTTTCATTTTTAGTGTTAATCGAAAATATTTGGTGTTCTATGGTTATAGGATTTTATGTTTTTTTTGGGTATTGGATTTATTTAATGTTTTTATTTTAGTTATAGTTTTTAAGGGGTGTCTGTGTTTTTATTTGTTTATGGTTTTAGTGGTTTTAGGGTAACTTCGTGATTTTAGGTTTTTATGGTTTTTTGGGTTTTTTGGGTTTTTAGTGTGTTTAATGGGTTTCAGGATATTTTAAGAATATTTAGGGACTCCTAGGTGTTTTAGGATTATTTTTATTTTTATTTACTTTGAGGTCTTATAGTGGGTTTAGGGTTTTTAGGGGGTTTTGTGGGGTTAAAGTGATTATAGTTCCGCTTGGGTTTTTATGTTTTAGGGTTTTTAGTAGTTTTTATGGTTTTTATGGGTCTCAGGTTTTGCATGGTCCTATTATATTTAGTGGGTTTAATGGTATTTTATAGTTTATAAATGTTTTAGCGGTATTCATGTTTTTGTTATTCTTTTTAGTATTTTTATGTTTCTTTGAGTGTTTCAGGGTTCTTTGGGTCTTTGGGGGATAATGGTTTTTATGGATTTTAGGGCCATTAATTACTTTTAGGGTCATTAGTTTATTAGCAAATTTTACTGTCTTTGTGGTGGGTTTTATAGTTTCATAGGGTTTTTATGGATTATACTATTATAGATTTTTATGTTTTTTGGGGTTTTAGGATGTTTTGGGTATTATAGTTTTTAGGGGTTTTGATTTTTATGGTCATTTAGTGTTATTGTGGTTTTTAGGATTTTTAGTGTTTTTCTTGTTTTTAATGGGTTTAATGGTGTTTAAATTGGTATATATATTTTTTTGCATTTTCTTTATTTTAGGGATTTTTTAGGTATTTTATGTGCTTTTAAGGGATTTAGGAATTTGTATAGATTTTTTTGCAGTTTTAGTGTAATTTGTGTGTATTGGTATTTTATCTGGGTTTTAATGTGTTTTTGCCATTTTAGGATGATAGGGTTTTTATGTTTTCGTTGTGATTTTCTATTTATTATAATTATTTAGGGTCCTTACATGTTTTTAGTGGGTTTTAGGATCGTTTTTGTGTTTTGGGGTTTTTACGAGTTTTTTTGTTTCTGGGTTTTAGGGTCTTTTTATTGTTTTGATGGTTTTTTTTGGTTTTTTTGTTACCATAGGTGTTTTTATTGTATTTTGGGGTTTATATAGATTATTGATCTATTTAGGGTATATGGTTATTAAGGGTTTTAGTGTTTTTCCATATTTTTAGGGGTTATGAGGGTCATTAAATTTTTAGTGTTTGAGGAAATTTAAGGGGATTAGGATCTTCTAGTGTTTTTACAATTCTATATGGGTTTAATGGTATTTTAAGGATTTTATTTTTTATTCTCTTTTAGGGTTTTCTCATTTATTTTAGTGTTTTAATGGAATTTTTTGTATTTTAGTGTTTATAGTTTAGTATTTAGGGAATTGGGTATTGATTTTAGGGTGTAATGTGTAGGTTTTAGGGTTTACGATGCTTGGATTAAGTTTTGTTGTGTAGGGAATAGGGTGTAAGGGGTTAGGTATAGGGTTTTGGCTTTCAATTATTGGGTTTCAGGTGTAGGGTTTATGGTTTATCATTTTTTTTATATTGTTTAGTGTATATGGAATATGTTATACAGTGGGGGGTACATGGTTTTAGGTTTCTTTTGGTCTTATAGTTTTTACGGCGTTTTATGATTTTCCTGTTTTATGGTATTCTGGTGTTAAGGGTTTTAGGGTTTTTAGGGGCATTTAGTGTTATTGGGTAATTAGGTTTTTTTGGTTTTTTTATATTTCTATTGGTTTTATGGGTTTTTATGGTACTGGGTGTTTGGTATTTTTCCATTTTTTTAGAGTGTTATATGTTTTAATGGGGTTTTATGGTTTTTAGAATATTTAATTTTTAGGGGTTTTAAATATTTTGTATCATTTTTCGGGTTTCTAGGGTTTTTTGGGTTTTAGGGGTGTTTTTGGTTTTCTATGGATTTTGGTGTGTTATGGTTTTATGGTATTTTTTAGGCTGGATGGATTTTTTGAAGTTTTAATGGTTGTTAGTGTCTTGTAAATTTTTTATGGTTTCTGGGACTTTAAAGATATTTTTGAGATTTTTGGATTTTTGGGTTCTTAAGTTATATTAGAGTGTTTATAAAATGTTTTATCATTTAGGGTTTGGGGGGTTAGTAGATATTTATGGGTTTTAGAGGGTTTTAGCGTATTTAATTATTTTAGGTCTTTTAGGGTATTTATTTTTTAGGTGTCTTTTACGGTTGTTTGGGGCCCATGGGTTTATGGAGTTTTTCAAGGATTATCATGGTTTATAGGGGTTTTATGATTTTTAGGTGTTTTTTTCGGTTTTGGGACTTACTAAGGGTTATAATGTTTATTTTGGTAGTTTTGGTTTTTATTGTTTTTTGGTTTCTTAGTGTTTTTATGGATTTGTTTTTTATTTTGGGGTTTTTGGGATTATTTGGTGTTTTTAGGGTTTTTATAGATTTTTAGGGGATTTAGATATTTTACATTATTGTATGGTTTTTAGAGCATATTAATATTTTAGGATTTTTATTTCATTTAGGGTATAGGAGTTTTATGATTTTTTATGGTTTCAGTAGGTATTGTAGCTTCATTTACAGGTTTTTATGGTTTTATATGGTATTTTAGGTTTTTATGGGGTTATGGGGTATAATGTTTTTTCAAATATTTTATAGTTGGTTAGGGTTCTTATGATTTATACAATATTTTGGAATTTTTTGGGTCCTTTATGATATTATAGGCACATGTTATTTGAGGTTTTTAGGATCCTGTATGTTTTTATGGGTTGTTAGGTCCTTAAGTACCATTAGGGTTCCTAGGGTTTTAGTGGAATATATCTTTTATGTGTCACTTAAGATTTTTTTGTTCTATAATGTTCTTTTAGGGGTTTTAGGGTTTATTAATGTCATTTATGGTTTTTTTTTATTTTTAGGTATTTATGGTTTTATTATTCGTTTTGGGGGCTTTATGTATTTTTGGGTTTTCAGGGGTTTCATGGTTTTAAACGTGTTATAGGGTTTTCATAGAATTTTTAATCTTCTATTAGTTTTAATTAGTTTTATTGTTTTTAGTTTTTATTATATTTAACTGGGTTTAGGGAATTATTGTATTGTAACAGTGTTTTAAGGTCTTTTATGGGTTTTATGGCCATTTTAGGATTTCTATAGTTTTTTTATTTTATTTTTGTTTTTTATTGCTTTCTATGGTTTGGGGGTATTTGGTTTTTTAGGGATTTTAGTCATTTTGGGGGTTTTTTGGGGTTTTTTAGGTTTCTTATGTTTCTTTATGTCATTTATGATATTTTAGGGCCATTAGAGTTTTTTTGGGTTTTTAGGGGTTTTATGTTTCTTGGATGCTAATGAACATTTTAGGGTACTTAGGGTTCATACGTTTATTATTGATTTTAATGTTTTAAGGGTTTTATGGGCATTTTTTCAAGTTTTAATATTTTTATAGGGGATTTAAGATTTTGTATGTTTACTTGGTATTTTGAGGCTACTGATCATTTTTAATGTTTTTTTGGTTTTATGGGTTTTTGGTGATTTTGTGGTATTTGTGGTTTTAAACATATTATTGTCTTTTATTTTCTGGGTATTTTAGTATTTTAGGGTTTTTTGGGCCTTTTGAGTTTTCATGATATTTTATGTTTTTTAATTTTTGGGGTTTTTGGGTCTTTAGGGGTTTTCGGTTGTTTCAAGGGATTTAAATGGATTTTAATGGTCTTTTCAGGTTTTGGGATTAGTTTTTTGGGTATATAGAGAATGGTTTAGTGTTTAAGTAGAACATATTGGCGTTTAGGGTGTAGGTTTTATGGTTTAGTGTGTAGGGTATAAGATTCTGGTTGATGGTTTTTTGGGTTAGGTTGGATAGATAGGGTTGTGGTTATAAGGTAAATGGTTTAGGATGTAGGGTATAGTGTATAAGGATTACATTTTTGGGTTTAGGTTGTAGGATTTAGGGTGTATGGTTTAAGGTTTTGTTAGTATAGTATAGGGTTTAGCTTCTAGGGTTTTGGATTTACGTTGTAGGGTATAGTGTTTAGGATGAGGGAGTTTGGGTTTGTAATATAGGGTATATAGTTAGGGGTGTGGGTTTTTTGATATATTCTGTAGGGTAAAGGGTTTAGGGTTTAGGTTATATGGATGAATGATATTGGGTTTGGGTGTAGGATTTATGGTTTAGGATTTTGGGAATAGGGTTTAGGGTAGGGTTTAGGGTGTTGGATATAGGGTTTTGGTTGTAGGGTTTAAGGTTTTGGGTGTGTGGTACATGGTGTAGGGGGTTGGGTATTTGGGTTTGGGTGTATGGTATTGGGTTTGTGGTGTAGGTGTCATGGTTTAGGGTGTAAGATATATAGGTTGGGGTGTAAGTTTTAGGGTGTCATGTAAAGGGTTTAATGTGATGTGTTTATGGTTTTCAGATTAGGGTTTAGGGTTTAGGGTTTGGGGTTTAGGGTATAGGGTTTAGGATTTATGATTTAGGGTTTAGGTGTTAGGGATTAGGGTTTATGGTGTAGGGTATAGTGTTTCGGGTGAAATTTTTAGGGTCTATGGTGTTGGGATTAGGGTTTATGTTTTAGGGTATAGGGTTTACAGTGTAGGGCTAAGGGTTTAGGGTGTAAGGTATAGTCTTTAGAGTGATGGTTTTAGTGATTATGATTTAAGGTTTCTGGTTTAGGGTTTAAGGTGTAGGGTATAGTGTGTGGGGTGTAGGTTAAAGAGATTGGGTTTTAGGGTATAGGGTTTTGGGAGTATGGTACTAGTAATAAGGTGTTGGGATTATGATATATGGTTTAACGAATAGGTTTCAGAATCTAGGGATTAGGGTTTGGGGAGTTGGTTATAGGGTCTAGGTTCTGTGGTATATAATGTAGGGTGTAGGATATTAGGTTTAGGGATTAGGGTATATGTTTTCTGATGTATGGTTTCAGGTTTCGGTTTTTGGGTATAGGGTTTATGGTGTAGGGTTTTGGTTTTTGGTTATAGGTTAATGGGTTTAGGTAGTAGGATTTGGGGAATATGATCCAAGCTAATGGGTTTAGGGGTCTATGGTTTATAGGGTATTTTAATTGTTCTAGGTTTTCTACTAGTTTTAGGGTATTATGTTTTATGTTTCTTATTGGTTTTAGTGTTTTTTATGGTTTTCAAAGATTTTTGGGTTGTATGGTTTTTATGGATTTCTGGGGTTTTAGGATTTTTACTGGTTTTTTTCTATATTTTTGGGTTTTTTATGTTTGTAGGGATTATAGTTTTTTTTGACTGGGGGTTTAGGAGTTTTAAGGTTTTATGGTTTTTCATAATTTTGAAAGGGTATTGTTAAGGTTTTTATGGATTTTAATTTTCATATTTTTTTAACATTTAAATGGATTTTATGATTTTTATGATTTTCAGGATTATTATTTTTTCTATGATTTAGGGCCTTTAGGTTATCTTGGTTTAACAGATTATAGTATTTTTATAGTTTCTATAAAATTTAAGAGTTTAGGGTGTTTATTGTATTTTTTTGTTTTAGGGTTTTGAATGGGTTTTAGGGAATTTTTTGAATCAAAAGGGTTTTAAGTATTTTAAGGGGTTTTACGATTTTTAGGATATTTACTTTTTATGGATTTTATAGTTTTTAGGTTTTTTTAGGTTTTAGGGAATTTTCAATCTTTTAATTTTTTTAGGGCTTTCTGGTTTTTTTTTTGAGATTTAGTGATTTAGGGGTTTATATGGTTTTATGGTTTTCTAGTTTTTTTTTTCATAGTGTTTTTTGGGTATTTATATTTTTTTGGGAGATTAGGGTTTTATGGTTTTCAGAGGGTTTTTGGATTTATAGATTTCAGTGGTAATTATCATTTTTATGGATTTATGGTTTTTAGGAATTTTTGGGGGTTTTGAAAGGGATTAAGTGTTTTATGGTGTGTTGTGTTTTTAGGGGTTTAATGGTTATTAATAGATTTGTTAGGGTTTTAGGATATATAGGGGGTTGTGTGTTTTTTATATTTTTAGGGGATTTGGGGATTCTTTGTTGTTATGAGCCTTTTGGGGTTCAAGATTATTTTATGGGTTTCTATGAAATTTTAATGTTTTTAGGGTCTTTTATGGTTTTAGGGTTTTAGGGCCTTTTAGGGTTTTTAAGTATTTTTAGTGTTTTTTTGTGTTCTTACGGTCTCTAAGGGTTTTTCGAGTGGGGTGTGGGGATTATGGGTTTTATGATTTTTTGTAAATTTAGTTGTTTCATGGGGTTTTAAGGACTTTTAGGGTTTTTAGTGTTTTCAAGTTCCTTTAGGTTTATAGGTTTTCGTAGTTTTCTTATATTGTTTCTGGATTTTAAAGTGCTTTTATGGTGTTAATGGGGGTTTCTGTGGTTTTAGGGTCCTAATGAGGATTTATGGTTTTTGTAGTTTTTATAGTGTTAGGGTATTTTCTTGTCTTTTAGGATTTTATGTGACTTTTAGTGTTTTTAGGGTCCTTTATGTTTTTATCGGTTTTAGGGTATTGTATGATTTCTATATGGATTTTAGGGTCTCTTAGGTTTTAAAGAGTTTTTAAGGACATATATAGTTTTTAGGGGTTTTAGGGTATTTATGGGTTCTTATGGTATTAGGTGTTTCAGTGGATTTAATAGTTTTTAGGGTTTTTTAGAATTTATTAAATTTTAGGGGTTTTATATGTTTTTATAGTCCATAGTGGGTTTTAGGATATATTTTATTCTCTTTTTTTAACATATTTTGGGTTTATTAGGGGTGTTAACATATATTTTTAGGTTTTTATGGTGTTTAATGGTATTTAATGGAGTTAAAATGTGTTTTTGGATTTATTATATTAAGGATATTTTGTGGGTTATACATGGTTTTTGGTTTTTTATTTTTTTTTGGGTTTTTTGGGATTTTAGGGTATCGTGATTTTTAGTAATTTAGGGGTTTTAAAAGGATTTTAAGGTTATTTGGTTTTCTAGGATTTTTATGGGGTTTTATTGTATTTTAGGGTAATTTTCTGGCTTTTTGGGTTTTCATTGTTTTATTTTGGGTTTTATGATTTTTCAGCTTTATTTGGTTGTAATGGTTTGAAGGGTTTTCTGATGGTTTTAGGATTTTTTATGGGGTTTAGGGTTAAATATTTTTAGGGTTGTAGTGAATTTTACAGGTTTTAAGGGTTTTAGATAAATTTATTTTCTTTGTGTTTTTATGGATTTTTAATGGTTTTTATATATTTTAGGGTTTTTAGGTATTTATATGTTTTTTAAGGTTTCTAGGTTTTTTAGTTTTTTTATGGTTTTCATGGGGTTTTAATGGTTTTTAGGGATTTTAGTGTTCCATGATTTTTGGGATTTTTATGGGTTTTAGGGTTTTCATAATAATAAATAATTTTCTAATTTTTGAGGATTTATTTGTTTTCAGAACCGTTTTAGCAGATTTAGGGGTTTTAGGTTATTTGGGTATTAGTGTTTTAGGGGTTTTAAATAGTTTTTAGTTTTTAGGGTTTCTATCATTTATAGTGATTTTTTGTATTTTTAGGGTCATCATGTGTTATGAGAGTTTTTATGGTTTTTATTTTTTTACGGGGTTTTAGGTTTTTTAAAAAATTATTTAGGGTATTTCCATATTTATATGAGTTTTATGGACTTTAAGGGTTTTTTATGTTTTAAGAACTTTTTGGGGGTATTTTTGGTTCATTATGGGTTTTATGGGTTTTATTTTTTCTTGGTGTCTGTGGGTTTTATGGATTTTTTAGAATTTGGGGATTTTTTGGATTTTTTATGTTTTTAGTCTTTTTATGGTTTATAATGGTATTAAGTAGTTTTAACTATTTTTGGATATTTTTTTTATAGGATTTTTATGGATTTCATAGGGTTCTGAGGTTTATTTAGGGTTGTTAACATTTTAGATTTTAGGGATTTATTAGGTGTTTTAGGATTTATAAATTTATTAATGGATTTCATGGTTTTTTAATGTTTTTAGGGTTTTTATGTGTTTTAATCAGTTTTTATGAGTTTTTTATTCTTCTAGGGGTCTAAGGGTTTTCATGTTTTTAAGAGGTTTTATAATTTTTTACGGTTTTTATGATTTTTTATATTTTTAGTGGTTGAAAGGGTTTTTTATGATAATTCTGGTTTTATGGTTTTACAGGTTTTTTGGATTTAGATGTTTTTGATGGTATCATGGAACATTTTATCCTTTTAGTTAATTTCATAACTTTTACGCATTTTTAGTGGGTTTAGGGTTTTATTTTTCAAAGGTGCTTCCGAAGTTTTTAGTATTTTGTGGTATTATTTTTTAATGTTTTTTTGGTGTTTAAATATTTTGTTAGGTATTTAGGGATTTTATGGCTATTTTAGGGCTATAGTTTTTAATTATTTAAGGGTTTTATGGTTTTTTTATTTTCATAGTTTTTAATGGTTTTTTGGATTTTTATTTCCATATTGTTTGTATGTTTTTAGTGTTTTTAGGGTTATGTAATGGTTTTAGGCCTTTTGATGATCTTATCTATTATTTTTGGGTTTGGTGGTTTTTTTGTTTTAGGGGTTTTCAATGTTTTTATGGATTTTAGTGATTCGATTAGTTTTATTGTTTTAAGGGGGTTTGATGGATTTTATATTTTTTTACCATTTGTTAGTGTTTTTAGGGTTTCTTCATTGTTTTATGATCATAACTTTTCTAAGGGTTTTAAGGATTTCATGGTTTTTATTGGAGTTTATAATTTTTTATTTTTTTAGGAATTTAGGGTTTTTACGGTTGTTCTTGTTTTTAGGGCTGTAACTGTTTTTAGGGATTTAGATGGTTTTAAGGGTTTTATGTGTTTTTAGAGTTTTTAGGGTTTATATTGTTTTTGTGGGGTTTTAAGGTTTTCCGTGTTTTTTGGAATGTTTATTTATTTTAGTCGATTTCATGGGGTTTTGGTGTCTTATGGTATTTATGGGTTTCTAAAGGATTTTACGGATTTAACTATTATTAGGGTTTTTAGTGATTTTAGTGTTTTTAAGGATTTTATTGTTTTTAGAATTTAATAGTTTATTCATTGGGTTATGGTTTTTACATTTTTTGGTTATTTTATTATTTTTGGTAATTTAGGTGCTTTGGTGTTTCAGGTTTTTTATGTTTTTTAGCAACAATTAGGGTTTTTTTGGGTTTTAAGGTCCTTTATAGTTTTTAGGGTTTTATGATTGTTAGGGGTTTCATGTGCTTTTAGGAACCATTAGGGTTGTTTTTGTGTTTTTAGTTTCTTTTATGTTTCTCACGGTTTTATGGGTTTATTGTTTCTATGGGTTTTATGAAATTTAGGTTTTTCTTTTTTTGGGATATTAATTTTTGTAGGGGTTTTAGGGTTTCTAGGGTTTTTTGGGATATTCCGTGATTAATATGGTTTACAGGGTTTTTAGCTGTTTTGTAGCGTTTTAGGTCTTTTAGGATCTTTTAGTGTGTTTTATGGGGTTTAATATTATTAGTGTTTTATAGGTTTTTATGGTAATTTAGAGTTTTTAATGGTTTTAGGGGCTTTTTGGGTTCTATGGTAATTTTGGGTAATTTTGGTGTTTTATGGCCCTCTTGGGGTTTTCTGGTTTTTAGGGTCATTTTGTGTCTTTGGGTTTTTAGGGTCCTTTAGTTTTTAGGGGTTTTAGGGCCCTTTTGGTTATTTTTGGGTTTTAGGGGTTTTTGTTTTCTAGGAGATACAGTTTTAGTGGTTTTATATTTCTTATCGAATTTAAGTGTTATAGGGTGTATAATGGTATTTGTGATTTTAGGGTCTTGAATGGTTTTTTGGGTATTTGGTGGTTTTAAGGGGGTTTTAGAGTTGTTTGGGGTTTGGGATTTTTAGGATATTTATGTTTGTGTGCATTTTATAGTATTGAGTGGTTGTAATTTTTTTCTGTATTTTTAGGATTTTATGGGTTATTTTTGTAATTTAGGGGTTTTTAAGGTTTTTTGGGTTTATAGTACATATTGGGTTTCTTAGTGTTTTTTTGGGAATTTTTATTTTTTTATTTGGGTTTTTGGTTTTTAGGATTTTCAGTGTGTTTTTAGGAATTTAGTGTTTAGGGTTATTTATCAATATTATTTTTTATTGGTTTTTATTCTTTTTTATGGTTTATAATGTGTTTTAGTGTTTTTTGGATGTATCTTGTTTTTAAGAGGTTTAATGGTTACAAACCGATTTGTTAGGTTTTTATGATTTCAAGGGGTTTTAGGGGTTTTTTATTTTTAGTGTTTTTCGGATTTCAAGGATTTCATGTGTCTTATAGTGGTTTTATGGTATTTTTGTTGTTTTAAATGTTCTTTTGATGATTCTAGGTTCTTTTTTGTTTTTATAGGTTTTAGGTATTTTAGGGTTTTTTTGGGAATTTTAGTGTATTTATGAGTTTTAAGGTCATCAAGGGTTTTTCAGGTGGGGAGGGGGGATAAGGGTTTTTATGATTTTAGGGTATTTTCATGATTTCTAGTGTTTTTATGGTCTTGATGAAATTTTTACTGTTTTCAAGTTCATTTATTGGTCTTGGATGGTTGTTTGGTTCCATGGGGATTTTATTATTTTAAGTTTCATTTATGGGGTTTATAGTTTTTAGGGTTTTAGGGTCCTTTTCAGGTTTCCGGGTTTATGGAGTGTTTTAGCGTTTTATGGTATTTTCTAGTATTTATGTTTTTTTGTGTCTTTTAGGGTTTTTATGTTCCTTGAATGTTTATAGGTGTTTTAGGCTCCTTTATTGTTTTATTAAAGTTTATAGGGTCTCATTAGGTTTTATGATTTTTAGGGTCATTTAAGGTTTTCTGGTGTTTTAGGGTTTTATGGTATCTTATGATGTTAGGGGATTTAGTGGATTTTATATTATTTAGGGATTTTTAGTTAATTTTATGGATTTTAGGGTTTTTCTAACTATTTACGTTCTTAGGGAAAGGAAGATGCGAGGGTCAGGCTATTCCAACCCCCCCCCCCAAATTTATTATAAAGAATGATAGAGAAGATAAGGGAGGGGAGGGGTCAAACAACCTAACCCAAAAACCCCACATACGAAAGTCCAAATGACCCAAAAGTCAAAAGGAAATATAGCTAAACACCAATTTCACCACCCCCATAAGGGTATCCATCAGCACAATAGCCCGAGGAAGCATCTAAATCCACCGACTCTCATTCAGAAGATTCATATTGCTTGAGTAAGCCTATACAATACTTCCTGAGTTCCACATCCGGCTTCGCTTTGCTTGTCCGGTCATCCCTACCATTGGCATCTACTTCACCTTTGCTAGTCATAGAGGAGGTTCTAGTAGCCATTGTATTGGCACGATAGGAATTGTGCCTCCATGGCCTCCATTTCACTGGAGGGTCACTCATCACCTTGGCCTTTCTGTGAGCTGCATCATCTGGCCCAACCATATCGCCCTGCCTGCCAATTCAGGAACAGACCGTGACATTCTGTTCTAATTTCAGCCAGAGGAACCAAAAATTCCCATCATCGATTGATCCCTCTTGATCCTTGCCAGGATGGCGTACATAAGGTCATCTCAGTCCCCAAAAATTTCTCCTAGATTTTTGTGATCATAATTCTAATCCCAAATGAAGACAACCGGTTACAGGTCTGGATTTCCGAAGATATATTTTATATGATGATCAAGTGGGATTTTCAAACAGTCCAACATAATCAGATCAGATAGCCCAACACAGGGGGTACATTCATGAACAAAACAAGAGCGGAGCTTAGATTAGGCTGCTCCATTCTCCTCCTATCAGCATGAGGGCAATAAAATTGCTGCTCATGCTAAGGGGTATCACATAGACCAATTCCAGGCATAACAGCGTTAGTCAGCACTTGCTCTGGCGAAAGCAGAGTGGGCATGTGGTTTTCTGCACCCAAGACCCTCGATCCATTCTTGAGAGAAATGAAGATCCAAATCCTAGGGAAAATAATTATTAGACATCACATCCTGTAGTTTTTGTCCCACTAGACCCCCTTCCTCAATTCGCATAGAGTCCAAAGGGTCCAAGCCCGTGAACCGATTCGAGGATAAGACCATGTCATGACCACTTCCTTGAACAACTACTGGAGGGCCAGGAAAAGTCTCCCTCTCCATCCCATGGAAAGGTGGTCTCAATGACATTCTCTTGACCCTAATAGGGTCATCCTATAAGACAATATACCCTACATCCCCAAGAGTGTTATTCCCCAATTCAGGATAAACATCATCCCTCAGTCCCAAATCACCCTTCAGTCACTTGAAAATGTCCTCGATCAAGGTTTTCTCCTCAGATCCATGCCGGGGGGATGATCCCCCTTCTTCCACCCTATCATCCCTCCCAACATTCAATAGAGAGACCCAAGGGTCATCTTTCCTGACCTCTGACTCCCCTGTTGAGCTCAACTTCAGGGAGATAACCTCGTTTCCACTCAACACCACCAAACCATCACAGCTTCTTCATTCCCTTTTATAAGGGGTTTTAACATATTTTATAAGTTTTTAATGTGTTTAAATGATTTTCAAGGGTAATATGGGTATTTTGGTTTTTATGAGTTTAAGGATATTTAGTGGGTTTTTTCTATTTTTAGTTTTTAGGGTTTCTAGGTTTATTAGATTTTTTTTGATTTTAAGGTATTTTTATTTTTTTAGTGATTTTAGTTATTTTAGGTTTTGAGGGGTTTTAATAGGATTTTAAGGGTTTTTAGTTTAAATGGTTTATATGGGGTTGTAATTTATTTTAGTGATTTTTTTATTTTTTAATGTTTTATGATTTTTAGGGGATTTAGGGTTTTTTTATTTTTTTCAGGTTTTAAGGTATTTAGATTTTTTATTTCTTATATTGGGGTTTAAGGGGTTTTGAGGTTTTTTTGTTACTTATAGATTTAAGGATTTTAGTTTTTTCGGGGTATTAGTGGGGTTTAGTGGGTTTGTGGTATTAGAGAATTTGGCGTTCTTTGATCATTTTGGGATTTTTAGAGGTTTTTATGTATTTTAGGGATTTTAAGAATTTGTAGGTTTTTTATGGTTTCTTCGGTTTTTGTATTTCTTATCGTTTTCATGGGTGTTTAAAGGTTTTTATGGAATTTATTAATTCATGTTTTTTGGATTTTAATAGGTTTAATTGATTTCGGGGGTATATGTTTTTTTTGGATTTTATGTTTTTTATGTGTTTAAAGAGAATTTTTGGGGTTTTTGGGTATTCTGGTTTTTTGGAAATTTGGGGTTTTATGTTGATTTTTAGATTTTAGGGTTTTTATAAATTTTAGTGTTTCTAGGTTTTTTGGTTCATCATGTGTTTTAAGGTTTTCATGGTCCTTCGTTTTTAAGGGGTGTTAGGGTTTTTATATAGTTATTTATTGTTTTTTAATATTTATATGGGTATTAGGGACTTTAGGGCTTTGTTATGTTTTTAAGATAAATTAAGGGGATTTTTGGTTCTTTTACGAGAGTTATGGATTTTAGGTTTTTTTGGGATTCTATGGGTTTTATTTATTTTTTTGATATGGAGGTTTTAAGGGTTTATATGATTTTTAGTGTTGTTTAGGGTTTTAATATTTTTAAGGGGTTTTATGTTTTTACTGGTTTTATAGTTGTTAGGATGTTTCAGGTTTTCATATGGTTATACGAGTTTTCAAGGTTACTAGTGTTATACGGTTTTAATGATATTTAGTGCTTTTGGATTTCTAAATGTTTTAAGTCAATTACTGGGTTTTTATCAATTGTGAGGAGTTTTATGTGAATTTCTATGTTTTTAAGTGTTTTTTATTCATTTAGGGTTTTTAGGTTTCATAGGGGTTTTAGGGGTTTTGGATTGTTTTTTGGTTTTTACGATTTTCATGATTATTAATTATTTTTAGGTTTTTTAGGATTATTAGGGTTTCATGGTTTTCTTTGATTTGTATTTTTGAGAGGTTTTTGATAGTTCCTGTTGATTTTTTAAGCTTATAGTAGTTTTCATTATTATTTATGATATTTTGGGGGTGTAGGATTTTTATTATCCTAGGGTATTTTAGGGATTTTTAGGTTTTGGGATACCATGGTTTTTTTATTTTTTGGGGTTTTGAATTTTTTATAAGATTTAAGTGGTTTTATGGCGATTTTATGGAAATTTATTATTATGAATTTTTAGATTTTATCGGGTTTTTCTTATTTTCATTGTTTTTATGGTGTTATGGGTTTTCAGTGTGATTATGGATTTGAGGGTTTTGGTGTTTTTATTTTTATATTAGGGGTTTCTCGTTTTTATTGTATCATAGGTTTTTAGGATTTTTGGGGGGTGTATTTGTTTATCAATTTTTTTTGAATATTTTTAGGGATTTTAAGTGTTTCTAGTGTTTTAAGGGTTTTTAGGTGATTTGAGATATTTATTATATTATTTACGTTTTCATAGGGGTTCTTATGGTTTTTTGGGTTGCTTTAAGATTGTTTATTTTGACATGCTTTTTGGAATTTTTAAGGTCTTTATTCCCTTTATTATTTTTACTTTTTTTTTTGAATTTTGTGTTTTTATGGATTTTCAGGTTTTATGCATTTAATATATTTCCTGTATTTTAGCTGGTTTTTAGGGGGTTTATGTGTTTTTAATTATTTTCAGTGTTTTTAAGGGAAATGGGACACTTATTGGTTTTATAGAGGATTTAGAAATGTTTAGAGTTTTTAGGGTTATTTTTTGTGTTTTTATGGGATTTTGTGGTTTCATTGTGTTATGGGTTTTCTAAATGTTTTTATGGTTTTATGGGTTATAAGGGGGTTTTATTGTTTTTATGGTTTTTAGGGATTTTATGTTTTTTATGAATTTAATGGTTTTTTGTGGTATTATGGTTTTTATGTTTTTTTCAGGCTTTGGTGTTTCAAATTTTTTTGGTTATTTAATATTTTCTTGGTCATTTATTATTTTTTTGGTTTCAGGTTTTTTAGAAATTTTAGGTGTTTTTTGATCCATTAGGATTTTAGGGATATTTAGGGTCATTATGGTTTTAGGGTATCAAAGGTTTTATGGTAGTTTTAGTGTTTTAGGTACATTTTTGTGGTTTTATGCTTTTTAAGGTCCCTTACAATTTTTTGGGTTCTATGATCCATTTCGAATTTAATTGATTTTAGGATCCTTTAATATTTTTTGGGGGGTTCCATTATGTTTCTAAAGATTTTATATATTTTAAGGGTTTATGGTTTGTATGGGTCTTAAGGCTTTTATGTATTTATGAATTATTGGGTAGTTTGGGGTTTTTATGTTTTTAGGGGTTTTGGGTTTCTTAGGGTTTTTTGGGATATTAAGTGTTTTATAAGGTTTTTTGGATTTTAGGGTTATTAGTGGTTTGGGTAGTTTTAGGTCTCTTAGGGTATTTTACTGTGTTCAAGGGGGTTTAATGGTTTTTAGTATTTTTATAGGCTTATAGGGTTTTTTGAGTTATTTATAGTTTTAGGGCATTTTAGGGTTTTTAAGGTTCTAAGGTAATTTTTTTGTTTTGGGGTTTTTGGGTCATCTTGGGCTTTTATTGTATTTAGGTTCTTTTAAGGATGTCCTAGGGTTTCAGGATCCATTTATTTTTAGGGATTTTGGGGAAAATGTGGGGTTTTTTGGGTTTTAGGGCGCTTCAGTTCTCTAAGTTTTACGGTTTTTAGTGTGAAAATTGTATTAAGGAAATTTAATTATTTTAGGGGCCTGTGGTTTTATGAATTTAGGTTTTCAAATGGTTTTAAATATCTTTTTGTGGTTTGAAGTGATTTTAGTGTATTTTATGGAATTTTATGATTGTTAGGATATTTAGCTTTTTTGGAATTTATAGTTTTTACAATTTATAGGGGTTTTAGGGTTTTTACAATGATTTAATGTTTTTTAGGTTCCAAGGGGTTTTTATTGATTTAGGGAAGAAGAGGCTCAAGGCAAGGCTCAGAGTTTTTATGGATTTAGGAAATCATGGGGTTTTTATTGTTTTATGGTTTTATATTATTTGTTGGGTTTCTTAGTGTTTTTTTGGAATTTATTATTTTTTTGGTTTTTAGTTTTTTACGGTTTTCAGTTCATTTTTTCGTTTTTAGAGTTTATGGGTATTTTAGAAATTTTATGGTTTTAGGGTTTTATTGTTTTTTGGGGATTTTAAATTGTTTTAGGGTTTTTATGGGGTTTATAGATTTAGGGGTTTAATTGTTAATAAGGTATTTTTTTAATGTTTCAGGATTTATAGGGGTTACATGGTTTTTTTATTTTTATGGTTTTATGTGTTTTAAAGATTTTATTGGTCATTTAAGGGGTTTAATGGGTTTTAGGATTTTTATGTACTATAATTGTATTAATTTTTTATTTTAGTTTTAGGGTCATCAACTCTTTTGAGGGTTTTTAGGGACTTTGATTATTTTTTAGTGTTTTTAGGGTCTTAAAGTGTTTTTCGGGTGGGGAGTGGGGATTAGGATTTTGATTTTTTTTAGGTTCATTTGATGATTTCATGTTTTTTTGGGTATTTTATGGTATTTTAGTGTTTTCAGTTTCCTTTATGGGTTTCTGAATTTTTTATATGTTCCTTAGGGTTTTTAGGATTTTATGGTTCCTTAATTAGTATTCCTTGGGTTTTGGGGTTTTAGGGTCCTCTTAATGATTTGATGTTTTTGGAAGATTTTATGGTTTTAGGGTATTTTCTGGTATTTTATGATTTTGTTGACTGTTCAGGTTTTATGTCCATGATGGTTTTTAGTGGTTTTAGAGTAATTTTGGGTTTCTTTAAGTTTTTTTTGGGACTCATCGTTTTTGAATAGTTTTTATAGTCTTTTATGGGTTTCGGGGGACTTTAGTGTCATTATGGGTTTTATGGTATTAGGGGTTTTAGTGGTTTTTATAGTTTTTTGGTGATTTGGTGATTTTTATTGATTTTAGGGTTTTTATTTTTTAAGAGTCCTTAGCAGATATAGAATTTTTTTGTGTTGGGGTTTTAAAGATTGAGGGGTTAATTATGGGATTTAACTTATTTTTTATGGTATTATGGAATTTTAAGATTTTTAAGGGGGTTTAAGGGTATTTTGGGTTTTATGATTTTGAGGTTTTTTAGTTTTTTAGGTGGTTTTAGGTTTTTGGGTTTTTTGGGTTATTGGGGTTTTCAAGATATTTGTGTATAGAGAGTTTTTAGTGATATTAGGCATTTTAGGGTTTTTAATATGATTTAAAGGGTATTCTTTATTTCGGGGTTTTATGGGGTTTTATTGTATTTTAATATTTTTAGGATTTCTAACAGTTTTTAGATTTTTTGCTGATTTTGGGGTTTTAATTGTTTTATTTGGTTTAAATGTTTTTAGTATTTTGAGTGCTATTATTTGTTTTTAGGGTACTTTGAGGTTTATTTGGTTTTTATATGTTTTAGGGTTTTAAGTTTTAGTCCTTTTTTATTTTTTGATTGGGTTTTTATGTTTTATATAACTTGGGATTCTAATCGATATTGAGGGCTTCTTAGAGGCTTTATTGATTTTAGGGATTTTAGGTCTTTTTATGTTTTTAATGGT
Organism: Viscum album; assembly: GCA_963277665.1. Lineage (NCBI taxonomy): Eukaryota > Viridiplantae > Streptophyta > Magnoliopsida > Santalales > Viscaceae > Viscum > Viscum album. Next base: position 1,692,852,183 of record OY728120.1, read on the forward strand.
TTCTCTAGGTTTTAGTCTTTTGATGATTTCATGGGGTATTCATGGGTTGTAGGGATTATATTGTTTCCAGATTTTTTATATTTTTATGGGATCTGGGGTTTTCAAGGTTTTAAGGATGTTTTTTGATTTTTTGATTTTTTTGTTGTTTTTAGAATTATTTTTAGAGTTATTGGGTTTTCATGTTTTTTAGGAATTAGGGTTTCGTAGGGTTTTCTATGGATTGATATTTTTAGGGATTCTATCATTATTGATAGGTTTTTTGGGGTGTTATTATCATTGTGTTTTTTTTGATTCGTTATGGTCATTACTATTTGAAGAGGTTTTCTGGTTTTATTCGTGTTAATTAGGTTCTCTTATTATACGTATGTTGTTTAGGGTCTTTAAGGGTGAGTTAGGTTTTTATATCTTTTTGAGTGATTTTCTTCTCTATTAGGGGTTTTATGGGTTTTTGGTTTTTTATGGTTTCTAAGGGATTTATGGATTTTATTTGATTTCAGGGATTTAGGGGTTTTATGTTTTTTTGTATTTATGGTTTTAAGGGTATTAAGGGTTTTTTTAGTTCTTTGGGATTTTATAGTTTTTAGGATATTTAGGGTTTTCATAGGGATATATGTTTTTATCTAGGTAGCTAAAATTTTAGTGTATTAATTATTTTTAAGGGTTTCAGGATTTCAAAATGTTTTAAAGGATTTCAAGTGTTTTTGGTGTGTTTTTTATGTTTATCTTGAATTACGAGGTGTTTTTATGATTTTAGGGGTTTTAGGGTTTTCGAGCTTGTAAGGTTTTTAGAGTTTTTAGTTTTTATTATTTGTAAGTTTTTTGGGATTTTTAGGGGTTTAATGGGTTTAATAGTTTTTTGGGTTTTATGATTTTATGGGTTTTCTTGTTTTTAGGAGTTTTTATGGTTTCTAAAGAAATTTAATGATGTTAGTGGTATTCATGATTTTTAAGAATTTTTAGGGGGTTAGTGTTTTTATTTCCCTATTTTAATTTATTTGCTTTGGGTTTTTGGGTGTTAAGGTTTTTCTGTTATTTGGGGTTTTAATAATTTTTTTACCTCTTTAGGGGGTTTATGGTTATTTTTGGGCTTATTATTTTTAGGCAATCTAGGATTTTATGATTTTTTCGTGATTTTAATGGGTTTTTATGGTGATATAGTTTTTTAGTTTTTTTATGGTTTCTATGGTTTTAGTGTTTTAAGAGTTTTCTAAGGGTTTTATAATTATTAATGTATCACTGTGTTTTTAGGATTTTTTGATGTTTTTGTGTGTTTTTGGGGTTTTTGAATGTATTTTGTAATTTTAGAGTTTCTAGGTGTTTAATGGTTTTTAGGGGGTTTGAGGGATTATCAACATTTTTTTGGTTTGTTTGGGTTTGTTAGGGTTTATGTGTTGTTTTATAATCTGTAATGTTTTATGTATTTTTAGGGATTTAATGGTTTTCATGGTTTTTAATAGTTTTAAATTCATTATGGTTTTTTTGGTTTTGTTGTTGGATTTAACAGTTTTAAGGGATTTTAGGAATATTTAATGATTTTTGGGATATTTTCTCTGCTTTCTTAGAGTTTATAATTTTTAGGGTATTTTGGGTTTTCTAAACATTTTTATGGTTTTAATGGTGACTAGGTTTTTTAGATTACTGAGTGTTTTTAGGGATTAATTTTTTTTTGGAATTTATTGGTTTATTTTTTGTTTTTGGGATAATATGTTCTTTTTTTAGTTTTTTTCGAGGTTTCACAATTTTTTGGTCTTTTTGTTTTTTATAGTCATTTAGTTTTTTTGGGGTATTAAGTGTTTTAGAATTTTTAGGGGCATTATTATCTATTTTGATTTTGAGGTATGTTTGAGGTCTTCTATGGTTTTAAGGTATTTTAAGGTTTATGGGGGTTTTATGGTATTAAGTTTATTTATGGGTTTTTACGATTTTTAAAGTCCATTATAGTTTTTAGAGTTTCAGGATCCTTAGAGTTTTATGTGTTTTTAGTATCCTTAAGGGTTATTTTTGTGTTTTGAGTTTCCTTTAGTTTTATCGTGGTTTTAATTTTTTTATGGGTTTATGGTTTTATAGGTTTTAATGCTTTTAGGTATTTATACTCTTCTTGGTTTTGGTGGATTTTTATGTTTTTTGGGGTGTTTTGGTGGGTTTTTTATGTTTTATAGGGTTTAATGTATTTTATTAAATTTTTATGTTTTTAGGGTCATTTAGTTTTTTTTTGATTTTTGGGCCTTTTATGGTTTTTAGAGTTCTAGGTTCATTTTTGGTGATTTTTTGTTTTTGGGTCCCCTAGGTGTTTTATAAAATTTACTATCATTAAGTATTTCATACTGTTTTTATATCCCATTATTTTATTAGGGTTTTTAGGGACCTTTTGGGTTTTTTGGGGTTTTATTATCCTTTGGGGGTTTTAGTGTATTTATGGTTTTGAAAGGTTGTATGATACTTTATAGTCATTTAGTTGTTTTTTAGTTTTAGAGTTTTTATAGAATTTATTTTATATTAGGGTTTTTGTGTCGTTATGGGTTTATAATGGATTTATGGTCATTTTTTAATTATTGGTGGTTTCTAGGGTCTTTTTGGAGTTTTAGCATTTTTTGTGTCTTTAAGGGGGTTTAATGGGTTATTGAATTATTTAGTGTTTTAAACCTATTTTAGGGTTTTTAGGTGTTTTGGAGGTTTTGGAGGTTTTTATGGTCATTTAGGGGGTGTGGGGGTATTTAATTGGGTTTTGGGTGTTTTGGATTTTAGTGGGTATATTTATTTTTAATGGTTTTAGTGTTTTTAGTAATTTTACAGGATTATAGTGGTTTAAAATGTATATATGGTTAGTTTATTGTTATTATGGTTTTCATGAGTTTCAGTTTTGTAGGCTGGTTTTATTTTACATAGGGTTTGTATGGATTAACGATCTTTTTCTGTTTTTAGGGGTTTCATATTTTGTACTATTCATAATAAATATTTAGGGATTTATGGTTATCAAAGTTTGTTTGGAGGGGTTATAGTTTTATAGGGTTTCATAGGTTTTACAAGTTTATTTTATTGCTTTCAGGGTTTTATGGATTATTAGGGTTTTAGGAGTTTATATGGATTTCTAATGGATTTCATGACCATTTTAGGGATTTAAGGGATTAGAGGGATTTTAATTTTTATAGGGTGTTATGATTTTAAAGGGGTTATAGTTTTTAATGGTTTGTAGGACTCATATATGGTTTTGGGGTTTTTACAGATTTTATTGAATAAATGATTTTTAAGATTTTTTAGGATTTTAACGGGTTTACGGGTTTTAAGGGACTTAAATTATTTTATTAAATTTTTTGTTTTTTGAATTTTGGGTCTTGATGGGTTTTAAGGGTTTTTCAAGGTCTTTTAGGGGTTTTGGGTTTTCATGTTTGTACGATTTTAGGGTTTTGAGGGATTTTTTATGGTTTTATAGTCTTTTAGGTATTTTTATGGTTTTTATGTAATGTGGGATGGGGGGGGTGTAAGTGGTTTTTAAGGATTTATATATTATAAGGGGTTTAACAGTTTTTGGGGGATTTAGTGTTTTAAGGGGTTTTGGTGGTTTTAGGGGTATTTATTATTTTGATGTTTTTAGGGGTTTAAGGGTTTTTGGATTTTTTAGTGGTTTTATGGGTTTTAGATATTTTTTTCAAGTGTTTATAGGAATATTTGATGGTTTTTATAATTTTCTATTTCATGTGCTTTAGGTTGTTTATGATATTTTTAGTCTTTTAGGGTCTTTAGGATTTTTAGGGTTATTTTAGTTTTGTATGGTTTTTTGGGTATAAAATGGTTTTTAAGGATTTGTTATGTTTTTTTTATTGTTATAGTTTTAAGGATTTTAAGGATATTTAGGGTATTATGGATTTTATGTTATTTTAGGGTTTTTATGGTTTCATAGTGATGTTTAAGGTTCTTCTGATTTTTAGTGATTTTATAGTTTTCATCCATTTCGAGGGATTTTAGGGGTTTATGGTTTTTATGGTTTCTGGGTTATTTGGATTTCTGTGAATTTATAGTTTTTTTGGGTTTTAATTGGTTTAATTATATTTATTATTTCTAGGTGTTTTATGATTTTAGGATTTTAGTGTTTTATGGTGTTTTTTTATTTCATTTATGGTTTTTAGGTTTTTATGTGGATTTTCAGTTTTATATGAATTATAGTCATTCCTAATTTTTTTGGGGTATTTAGAGTTTTTTATTTGTTTAAATGGGTTTTAAGAGTTTTAGGGGATCTTAGGGATATCAGTACATGTATGGATTCATGGGTTTTTATGTTTTTAGGTTTTCAACGGGATTCAAGGGTTTTCTTAGTGTTTAATATTTTTGTCTTTTTAGTTTGGTTTTATGGTTTTTCCAGTATTCATTGTTTTTTAGTGTTTCTGTGGGTTTTATGGTTTTTTAGATTTAATCATATATATAGTTTTGAGTTTTTTAGTGGTTGTAGGGGTATCAATGGGTTTTTAGGATATTAATGGCTAATAGTTTTCAATGTTTATAGGTTTTTAGTATTATTCTACGGTTATTATGGATTTTTACAATTTTTAGGGTTTATAGATTTTAGGTTTTTTTGGTGTCATTATACATTTTTGGGTGTTGAAGCTAATTTTAGCTTATTTTATGGTTTTTAGAGGGTTTGACTATATTTTATGTTTTTTAGGTTTTTTTGTGTCTTTTAGTTTTTAGGGACTTTTGCGTGTTTAGGGATTCTACAATTTTTATTCCTTTTTTGGCATTTTAGTGTATTAATAGATTTAGTGTATTTTAGTTGTGTTTATGGGTATTATTATTTTTTATATATTAATGTGGTTTTTGGTTTATTGAATTTTTTTTGTGGTTTTTGGGTCTTTTAGCCATTTTTAGCAATGTTTTTGGTTTTTAGAGGATTTATGAGGTTTTAGTGTTGTTTGTGTGGTTTATTAGTTGTTTTGTTTTTTTATATTTTTTTGGAGTTTAAGTGTTTTTAGGGGTTTATGTTATTTAATTCTTATTATTTGTTTGGGTTTTTTTGGGATTTTGGCAATTTTTGTATATTTTGTGGGTATTTGGGTTTTAATAGTTTTGTCATGTTTGTATATGGGTTTTATCAATTTTGGGATTTTAGATGATTTTATTGGGTTTAGTGGTTTTTAGAGTATTTTTATGTAATTTTTGGGGTGTTTTAGGTTTTTTGGGTATTTAATGTTTTTCTACGATTTTCAGAGGATTGGGTTATTTATGGATTTTAGGGACTTAAGTTTTTTAATAGTTTTTAGGATTTTTTTTCAAGTGTTTTTAATTGTCTTTTATGGGTTTTAAGTGTTTTTAGGGTTGTTTATGGGTTTACTATTTTATTTTTTTAGGGTCTTTTAGGTTTTCTAGTTTATTAAGGGTATTAGTGATTTTCATGAAAAATAAGGGTTTTTACTATTTTTAATATTTTTAGTGGATTTCATGGTTTTAGTTTTTTATAGTTTTTATGGTGTTTATGGGGTTTTAGATTTTTTTGGGTTTGTATTATCATTAAGGGTTATTATGTGTTTTATGAGTTTTTTAATTTTTCCCGTTCTTTTAATGTTTTTATGCTTCTATAGGGTCTTTTAAGGTTTTTATGGGTTTTTAGGGATTTTAGTGTCTTGAGATAATTTTGCGGGTTTTAGTAGGTTTTAGTGTTATTTTAGTTTTTCAGGTTTTTAATCATGATATAAGTGTTTTTAGGGTTTATGGAGTTTTAGAGGATTTATAGGGTTTTGAGGTATTTAATGGTTCTTTTGGGTTTTTAGGGTATTTTAAACAATGTGAGGGTTCTTATAGTCTATTTTGTTTTCTAGTGGATTAAGGTTTTGTTATGGGTTCCTGGGTTTTTAGTATCCTTCATGGGTTTTAGGTTCCATTAAGAATTTTAGTTCCTTGAGAGGCTTTTAGTGGGTTTATTGTATTTCAGAGTATTTTGAAATTTGTTAGAGGTTTTATTATCTTTTAGGATGTTTTATGGTTTCGAAGATATTTTAGGGGGATGTTGGGTTTTTTTTAGGTCATTTTGGGTTTGTAATGTTTCTAATTAGATTGAGATTTCATTATTGTCTTATGGTATTTTATTGTATTTTAGGGGTTTTAATTTCATTTAAGTTCATTCAGGGGGTTTTAGTGTTTTTACTGTTTTTATGGTTTTTATTTTTTTTCTAGCATTTTTTAGGGGTCATAAGGGGTTTTTTTATTTTAGTTTTTTCGGTTTTTAATGATTTTTATCATTTTATGGGTTTTTTGGGTTTTGAAGGGTCCTTAGATATTTTTAGGTTTTTTATGGTTTTGTAGGTTTTGTAGTATTTTTGGGTATTTTATGGTTTCTAAGGGTTTTCTTATGGTTTTTAGGGTTTTTGTTTCTTTAAATGTTATTCTTTTGGATTTTATTGAATTTTTATGTTTTTAGAGGTTTGGGGTTTTTTTATGATTTAATGTGTTTATATGGTTTTATGGTATTTTTGAGGTTTTATAGGGTTTCTGGGTCCATAATGGATCATTAGGTTTTTAGGGACTTTTATACATTGAGGGGGTTTTATAGTCTCTTATGGTTTTTAGTGGTTTAAGGTTTCTTTAGGTGTTTTTGGGTTTTTGGTGTCCTTTAGTGTTTGAAGTGTCCATTAGGTATTTTAGGGCCTTCAGAAAAATTTAGGGGTTTTATTTTATTTTATGGAATTATGAATTTTGTTAGTGTTTTTATTGTATTTTACGATGTTTTATAAATTTGAATCTATTTTAGGGGGATATTGGATTTTTAGGGTCTTTAAAAGTTTTTAAGGTTTCGAAAGCCATTTAGTCCTGATAAATTTTTTATTGTCTTTTATTGTATTTTAGGGGGTTTTAATATCATTTAGGCCATTTAGGGGGTTTTATGGTTTTTACTACTTTTAGGTTTTTTATTTTTTTAGAATTTTTTGGGGACTTAAGGGGTTTTTTTATTTTTAATGGTTTTTAGGGTTTTAATGATTTTTAATGTTTATTGGGTTTTTGGGTTTTGAAGGATCCTAAAATATATTTAGGTTTTTTTGGGTTTTCTATGTTTTGTAGTATATTATGGTATTTTATGGGTTTTAAGGGTTTAATGTGGTTTTTAAGGATTTATTTTCTATTATTGTTAATTTTTTTATTTTTTGGATTATTCATGTTTTTTAGAGGTTTGGGGGTATTATAGGCTTTAATGTGTTTTTAGGGTTTTAGGGTTTTTTGGGAATTTTGTTATTTATTGAATTTAGTGGTTTTAGAGTGATTTAGATTGTTTTGGTGGTTTTTAGGACATATTATAATTTTTTGGTATTTTAAGGGATTTTAGGCATTTTAATGGTTTTGGGATTTTATATTTTCTGGATTTAGTTATGGAATTAAAAAGGGTTTTTTAGTGTTCTCGGATTTCTATATTTATTAGTGTTTTATTGGTTTTTTAGGGTTTTAGGGTTTTAAGGGAATTTATAGAATTTAGGGGAGTTAGGGTTTTGGGGGTTTTGGTATCAGGAGATTTATGGTTCTTAGTTTTTTTTAGGGTGTCTAAGGGTTAAGGTTAATTTAATGGTTTTATAGTTTGTTTTTTGTTTTTATGGAATTATAGGTTTTTAAAGAGTTTTTTTGGGTTTTGATAGTCATTAAGGGGCTATATAGGGGTTTTTAGGGATTTTAGTGTTTCATGAGTTTTATTATTTTTAGGTTTTTTATGGTTCATTGTGGTATGTGAATTTTTTTGTGGTTTTTTGGTGTTTAGTGGTGTTATAGTAATTTTAGATTTTGCATGTTTAGTAATTTTTAATTTTTTTGTGTTTAAAGGTTTATTTTTGTATTTCATGGGTTTTAATTTTTTAGGGGTTTTAAGGGTTTAGGATTTTTTATACATCGAGGGATATTGAGATATTATTAGGGCTTTGGGGGTGTTGGTTTTTAGTGTTTTTTGGGGTCTTCGATTAATCAGATGGGTTTAGTGTTTTGGGGGTTTTATTGATTTTTAGTGTTTTATGTGTATTTTGGTTTGTTATCGTTTTAAGGGATCTTTTGATTTTCGTTTGGGTTTTTTGGTTTGTTATGAATTTAATGACATTGTGAATGGAAAAAAGAATCAAAATGGTGTTAGAATGACCATAGTTAATTAAAATGACTTCACCATGCTTGTTAATCAACTAAACTTATCGTTAATTTATTTAGAAATTATTAATCCTTGTTATTCCCTCAAATGAACATTAAATAATCATATACTATGTCTCACCCCGCTAAATGGATGGACTCTTTCACTATAATTACAATGAGTGAATTCATTTCCAAAGAGAGATAACCTAATCATATGGCAGTTACTAAACAAAAAATTCAATCTATACCGAATATGCTCAAGCCTTATTATCACGAACTAGAAATTTTAATCATGATTAAATGTTTCTTCAACTATATACTCATTTTTTTACACATTCTATTGTATATAAATTAAAAATATGAAAGGGAATTAAGATATTAACACAGTGATAAACTACAATAATTCTGAACAACAAAATTCTTGATTATTTACATGAAACATCCCAGGATAGATTTATTAGCATGAAACTAAAATGGTCGTAGCTCAATAAGTGTTTTCTATAGTATTGACTAGGGGTACCATTATAGAAATTATAAAAACATGAATACCTCATCATGTGAGGGAAGTGGAAACTGAAAATGTGTGTTAATAGCGACAACATCACACCCATAAAAAGTACATCAATGGAGAGTCTCATTTATAGAACGATGCAGTCTGAAAAATGGGAGAGAACAAAATAAAACAGTCATCCAATTGGTCTTAGGAATGGGAATGGTCTTCATTATAGGTCCTAAACCTATTTATTTACTAAAGCAGTAATAGTTGAATAGAATTTACCTTGACTTACTGCTTGAGAACACCAGCCATTGGTTGCTGTTGACTTTCAACTTCAACTGCTGACACTTTTTCTTCACCCTCCAAACATATTATCTGCCTACGCAAGCTTCCAATTAACTCTAGCTTGGAAACCTCCTACTCGGGTTGTCTGTTCATATTCACTTCATTTAATTTCAACTAGTCTGTTTTAGAAAAAAATATCTAGTCCACCTCTTAAAAAATTTTGATTCGTATATCCAGTCATATTCTTCCTAGAAGATCAGGACTAGTAGCTCATTCTAGTAATTCAGCAGGCTATTAGTAGGGTTCAGTAGCAAGACTTCGAGATTCATGAATCCCTTCAGTTTCTAGACAACGATTTCACCTCACCCATAATGGGATTGAAGTTTATTAGTCCTCCAAATCATGTGCCCCGTCGTCGATTAATGAGAGTAATTTCAATAATATTCAAAGAGAAAGATGATTGTCATAGTATATCTTGTTACATGGTATACATCCTGAAAACCACAACCCCTTTCCATGAACAAGAGAACAAAAAATCACATCTTCTCCCAGTTTATCTAGATACGAGAAGCATCGAGACTCATAAAATCTACAGTTTGTACTCTTCTTCCTTCTTCCTGCGTCGTCATGCCAAGAATGGAAACCCAATTTTAGAAAATCAAGCTAGAAACTCAAGATTTCCTGGCCTTATAGGTAGGAGAAACAATTGTGGTGTTGAAGAATCAAATTGGTATTATGAGGATCAGATCGGCTCCATTAGTGGTTTTTCCTATGATCTATTGTAGAGGGACCTGGGGATCTCCGAGGATTATTCATGTGTCATCTCTAACCGCAAGCCCTATTCCCCGGATGGTTCACATCTTCGATGACAGTTCCTAGTACAGATAGCAAACACACCCCTTTGACCATGGCCTGGAAATTCGAGATTGTACGATTCATGTAATTTCCATGGAAGCCCAGTGATTCACGTCCCCACTCCCCATTTGATATTTTTAGGGCTTCAGAGATTTTGGGTGGTAATTAGAATCATCCGGGATTTTTTCAATTCAATAAAGTGATAAATTTAATAAATAATTACATATAATTGAAAAATATTTACACTTAAAAAGTACAAGTAATTTATAACCATCCATTTTTTTGAAATTGTAAATTTAAATTTGATAATTTTTCATTCATTTTTTAATTAGTTTATATTATATATATATATATATATAGTGATGCATTATTAAATTAATAAAATTTTAATTCAATGTATAATTTTTTTTATTGAGGAAATATGATTAGCAGTAAATAAAAAATAAAAATAAATTCTATAATTAGTACATGATTTTTTATTATTTGAAAATTTATAGAACCATATTTTTCTAAAGTTAAAATATTTTTTGTTAATAATAATAGATTTTTTTGTTGGTAATAAACTGTTGGTCTTGATATAATAAAAAAAATTAACTTTTATTATAAGATTTTTTTATATCAAACATTATATACCAAGAAGAATCAATATCTATTGGAATTACTTGTTTTTAAAAACACATATATAATTTGTCAATAAATATATGTTGGTATAAGTAAATTATGTTTTAGTGTAAATACAAAAACGTTTTTCCATGAACTACCTTTATTCCAAAAATATTCTTTCAGGTTTTCACCCATGAATTCCCTATCTACAACTCATGGTGGATCCTCATATGCGCGAAGGATGTCATCACCAACTTAGTTTTGGCAACACTAGGTCTCCAATGCATTGGTTTGAGAGTACCATCAACATGATGCAATACCAACCTTTGTAACTACCCAATAGGCCATCCAAATCAAGAATAACCCTAGATCATCCGGTTAATGTTGACCAGTGGTCCAGAAGAAGATGGCGCCAACCAATGTCTTCAACCAACTAGGGAGTTTATCCACATACCCAAGTCACCAATAACTCCTCTATTCTAATGTGGCTAACCAAGAGGCCACCTTGGAATCATCCTGAAGACATAGGGGTCCTTCCTAATGGATTATTCCATCAATTTCCACTTCCAACGTCATGTGGTAACCAACCCTCATCATGATGAGGGTGTTATTATCGGCTCTCCGGCCCATGTCCCTTATTAAAGAGCCCACTAGACGAACCACCAGGGACAACAACTGGATAATACAATGCAGGTTCCTGCCTTTTCCCACTTAGTAGATGTCCATCAACCAACAATTATGGAAAATATAAAATTCAAACATACACCCATCATCCTTATCTTTTCCGGCCAGCAAACTCATCCATGATCACCCACCCAATGCAACCTCTCAAATCTAGTGGAGTTCCATGAGTAGGGAAATATACCTTCTTACAATCTATCATCCAATCAATAAAATTGACTGAGAAGATTCAATAAATCCTTCTGAACAAATGAGGTGAAAATTTGAAAGAAGGAACAAACACCTTCCATTATCCATCATGTCTTCCAGCAACTTCATTTGGCAGCATTCAGTGAAGTAAGTCAGAATACTCTGACGATAAACATGGTACAAACTCAATTATATGACCCAATGCATAAGTACTGTCATTTTCCACTAAAAGGAAATGCATAATTGGATAAGGACTTACACATACTCTAGATATGGAATGTACATATATACCGATTTTGGTAGTTGATGTAACCAAAAACATTATTGAAATGGTGAAAGGGCAGTCATAATTTTATTCCCATATCCTGGAATCATTCCATAATTTCATAATGGAAACATCAGAAGTACCATAGGTATTGACACACAATTCTATCCCAATACATGGTATGAATCATCATTATGACCTCATAGAGTAGATACACACCTATGTTCCAATCCAGGATGGTTATGGGGAACACTCACACATAAAATTTGAAAAATTAGATCGGTCACATACACATTCTCCAATTGGAGAGAATTGTCATATTCTGATGTACACTCCAAAGAAGTCACATATACATTCCCATGATAACCTATTCTCCCATAAATTGGCCGTAACTGCGTATAATATGGCATCTGAAAACAAGTCTCATAAAGAACTTTAGAAAAATAAAGAGTCGGTCTACAATTTTTATCCTTTTAATTCTAGAGTTCTTGAAGCCCCCAAACATTTGTCTACTGTAGTTCAAGATCCTACCCCCCCACCCAAACAAAATTAATGGAGTAGTAGAAATAATTCTGATGTTACTCATAATATAATTCATTATGAAGTCTTCCTTCTTGATAATTCGGTTAATCTCAAGAACCGTTTTGTGGATGATAACCATGACAACCCACTATATTTCCAGAAGACCAATAAGATGGAAGAATTATCCCTTGCTATAACCCACCATAGTGACCCTCCCCATGATGGAATTTAGTAATAATGTTATCTCTGCTTTATTTTCATTTCATTTTTAAGAAAATTTTCCAATCAAAAATGTTAAATACACTCTCATCCAGAAGAAAGCTCTAGGAAATGGTCATTCTCTGAACCTCCCTAGGGTCATTTTCCTTCCAAAGTAACAGATGAAATAGAAACTGATCCCATTACATGTGCTAATTTAATCAAGAATCATCCACCCTGGTCAGACCATGTTTATAAACCTCTAGGAAAAGATGGGGATGATATTTTGAATATGAGAAAACAACTAGTTGTGGCTGAACTACTAGTCATGTTATGGACTTTTGAAATTTCTCTATACAACATTCCTGAAATATTTGTAGAAGATTGTATTTGTGATATCTAACTCAGCATATGAAAGAATCATCATCATTTTAAAACAAAAATACTTCAACATGATGAATATAGAAGTCATTCCAGGGTAATAGAAGGGTTATAGTGCAAAATTGACATGGAATCTCTCTAAGATTCTCAACATACAATGATCAAGAAGCAGTATGAGTCCCATCAATATACATTCCTTGATGAATTAATGGGATAGTGAAAATTTGTCGAAGAAACACTATCTATAGTTCATATCATAATATGGGGTGCACATGGAGCCCTACATTTCACTACGCTCCAAAATCAACAAAGCCTGTTGAAAGTGATCTCATGTAATTTTATTTCCCTAGGTTAGCTAAAATAAACAAATTTTGTTTATGACCAATGAGATTCCTAGAATGTTCATACCTCAATAGGTTTTATCCAATGTCTGGACCAAATAGAAAAATCTATTGAGATTATTCTACATCAAGCATCTGAAAAAATCTAGAATGTTCCCAATTTCATGATTTCATCCATCAGATGAGAAAAATTTATGAAATAGTATATTAGTCTTTCAAAATAGTTGACTTAAATGGGTGTCTGATAAATCTCCCAACCAATTTTCAGACTATATTTTTTAAAATCAGAGGATAATTTGCACTGACATCAATCATAGTGGTTCATCAACCACCCCATTCCACTCAGATGGGGTATTTTTTCCCCAAAATTCAGAGTCAATAAACAAATCCCAATGGTTTGTGGAAGAAGAACAAGAATAGCCCCAACCTATAAGGCTGGGGGTTCATTCACATCTGCAATCTCCTCCCCAATGGATGTCAGTTTTCTTCAAATTAGGGATGAAGCCACAATGTAAACATACAACTTTACTATCTGAGTATTCCCATTTGATTACTGTCCATCAAATTATTCATGGGGAACTAACAAATACGAGAACAAATTCTTTTCTATGAAGAAGAAGAAAGCAGCATCACAATGATACTAATATTATTCCATTAATGAATTATGTGTTGGTGAATGTCATTACTATTTTGATGAATGATCCTCTAAAAATGAGTCGTGCTAAGAAGAATTCTAAGTGGAATTTTCTAATCGTGATGTGTTCGAAATCAAAGAAAATGAATTTGGTGGGCGTACCCGGAATCATAGTGTTACCACAAATCATGTTATTCTCTTAAATAATAAACACCCACCTCTTTGAAATTCACCTAATAAGTGGAAAGGTAAAGCTCAAATCATGTATCATCCCCTGGATAATTTCAATCCTTTTATTGTATAAAGAATTTCCTAGAAAGATGAGGTGATGATTGAGCTATGAAGACTCAATGTATAGATTCTATGAAGCAGCGATCCTGGAAAATATGCTCCGCAAACAGATCCTCACATTATAGTTCCAGTATGAGTTCTCCAGAAAAGTGGGGTTTTTATAACAATAGATGTGTGTAATTAATTTACATTATTGGTTACACATCCATAATATGGTCAATAACGTCGTTAATGGCATATACCCATGGGAAATCCAAAAAATATACTAGCAATGACACCACCAATTGAATTTCTCGTCGTTACACCTATTTAGGCTCTAGGTAATGTACTGATACAGGTCCTAACTCATCAATATATTTTCCAAATTCTTATGAAAAAAATTGAGTCATTAACAACTCGATTAGAAGCTATGGAAGAATGGTTTTCACTAGTACAGCTGTAAAAGAATAATTATCCTAAATGTGGAGATTTGATTCCTCCCCCCAGTCATTATGAATACCATATCTCCAATTTTGAATGGTCTGGGAGATTTGGATCAGCACATGATGAAGTTCATTTCTCACATTGATAATATTATAAGGGGGCCTAAAAAAAGTCATAAGCTGAAGATGTTTTGTGAAATCAATACCGAGGTCGGACATTGTCTAGTATACTAGTTTGTTTTCTCGATCGTTCACTAGAAGGGAAGTCCTCAATAACAAATTCCATTTCTAATTTTTCTCAATTCTGTAGAAGGCAATAATATATGATCTTGCAAACTTTAAAATAGGATAATGTTAGAGTTTCATATTTCATTTCTCGGTGGAAAGGATTAACTTATTACTTAAATATACCAATCCCTCAGTAAGAGCTATTGAAAATCTGTATGGTAAATATCCATGACTAGTTGTGCACACCATTAATCCTAGTGAAATATAGAGTATAGTTTCGAGATCATTCTTTAATTTACCAAAAAGTGTAAAAATTAAATCATATAAGCAAAAGATAGGTCTTATGTAATCCCATAATTTGTAGGAAAGAAAATTAGAAAAGTAGATGCTACTACAACTACAATCATGAAAGCACATGTACCTGCTTCTACTTCAAATCCCTCATCATACCATAGGGAACATCCTCCCAAGCATCTGTTATAATGGAATCCTCTTCAAGATGATCAAAAATATCAAAGGAGAAGATAGATTGAGGAGCTAAAGAACAACGTCTGCTCTTTTCAGAAAGAATAGGTTCCCAGTTACATTATTTCAGAATTGGAAAACAACATAGTTCAGTTACCAAGGCCCATGAAACTGAACAAAAAAAGAGATGAGGACCTCCCAAACTATTCTCCCTTTGATAAAATGTTGGGACACCCTATTCAATAATGTTTTGTTGTCAATCTTCTCCTAATAAAGATGGTGGAATCTAAAAAATTGAAACTAAAATAATCGTCATCCTAGTTATCATGTGTTATTGTTATTAATTTATAGGAAGAATGTGAATGAAATATAGTCAAAAAAAGAGAATTCCCAAAAATTTTATGATTCTATGGACTAGTAAATGATCAATAGAACTCATGTCATTCTTAGAACATAGTTAAATAAACCAACTGTGCCTCCTTCCACATCCACAACAACCAAGCCATTTTTATCAAAAAAAAGTCATCCAAAGTCCAATTCTAGAATAAGTGACATGGTCCGAAGGATAAGGAGAATTAAAAAGAAAAAATGCTCATGGAAAGTCCAATGTTGTCCGTGAATTTGATTGATTTCATGAAAAAATACACAAAAACATAGGTACCACTCTTAAAAAAAGATACAAAAAGTACTTACCCATCAAAAAGATTCATAATTAGATGGAGAGTTGAACATCGGTTCCATTAACATTATCCACTTAATGGACCACTGTGAAAATGATTATTCTGACTATGAACCTAAATTCCAATTACTTAATTGTAGAAATAGGGGAATATTTCTTTAAGTTTTAGGATATAGGGGAATTCATGGGAATTCTAGAAGACAATATTTAACTATACCCTAAATCAATACATTTATGCAATAGAATAATGTGGGATATCCATTCAATGGGCCCAACAGAAAACTTGAAATTCTACCACCCCTGACAGGGTCATCCCCAACACGATTATATTGGATAACTGATTAGAGGATATTTCACCGCTTTCTCATTATGTGATAATCCCTATTTAGCCTAGTCCCCTATGGGAAAAAGTACTTCCAACTTCTACTTCATCACATGGTCCATCTACATCTGGAGCATCAACATCCAAGGAACCAGAAGAACATCATATCCACAGTGGAAAATGCAGGACTTTGCTATATAAGTATGAAATTTCAAATCCACTATCCCATGTATCAGCAACATTATCAATCCTGGATTCTTTGAATCTATCAAAATATCTTCTGGAAGCACTTATTGAGGTTTTGAAACGTCCTCAAGACGTTGACATTGACGTTGATGATGTTGTAGTCTATGTTATATAGAATGATCGTGTAGAATTTAATGTAGTTATATCATTCACATATAAAGATGATGATGATGTTTTACATAGACACATCAAGCCCTTGCATTTATCTTGAAAGGATATTGATATAGAAATCCAAAAATTATTCATTTGTAATTTCTCTAGAGTCAAACCCATTCCCATATATAACCTCCCTTGGTTTCATCTCACTGAATTTAACTTATCTCCCTATATTTTCATGTTAGAAGGTTATGACAAGAGTGAACAAGAACCTCTATGTGATATTACACCTAGAATATAGTTTGGTGATATACTATGTAATTTAGATTTTACGGATTCCCAATAGGATACAACTTGCAACATTTTTTTGGAAGGCCTTGGTAACATCCCCATGCAACCATTACATCATTATAGCACCAATTTCTCAAATATTGATTCGATGGTGGTTCTGGGAAATTTCACAGTGACATGGCCACATTCAAAACGTGTGAGTCTCATTATATTGAGGAAGAGTTATATCACACAAAGGAAACAAAGTCTGTGAAAAAAATAAAACAAGAATCATTGCTTTCAATGGCCTATAAAAAATCCTAGCTAAAACATTAAAGCATCTCAATGCATATTTTGTGTTGCCTATCAATCAAATTGAAAGGGTAGACCTAAATCAATGAAAAAAGTTCTGCAGATTTCATATTTTTAGATGTGTAAATTGATCTTGATATCACCTGATAAATTATTCATTTACCAAACAGTTATGAAAGCTTAATAGGAGATGTATTCATTCCATATACCAAACATGAAAAATTATCATCTTCATCAACCAGGTTTTATGGTGCCATAATTTTAATATATGAAGAATAGTATTATGATTCCCAACCTATCATTTTCACATCAATTATCTTGGACGAACCATTACTATCAATATGGTCAAAAATGGTTGCCTCTTCTTTAGGATGTCCAAATATTTACTCTTCCCCTAGCTAGGACTATCTTGATTCATCTCATACCCTTCATTAATAAATAGAAGAAGTGATGCATGAGGAGGACGATGAGGAAGAAAGCAGTATGTATTCCCCTTTGGCATTCAAGGAATGAATCTCCTCTATTGAAGATGAGATTAGTGAAATAAATAGTGGTATAGAAGAAAATCTATGCCTCACTCTAATTTGTGTGTCCATGACTTCTGAAGAGAAATAGGTGTATACTTCATTTTTAAAGATACAATGAGATTTATTTTCTTGTAACTAAATATTATTTCCATGCCTGTACCCCGATGTGGCCAGTAATAATATGGGTTTTTTAGAAGAACATCAAGGATTTAAGAAAGCGACAAAGAGAACGCACCAAAATCATGCGTCCAAATTTGATGCAGATGTCGAAACGCTAATCAAATATTACAATATTAGGGAGGTGAACTATACCAATGGAATGACCAAAATTGCACCAATGAAAAAGAATAATGGGAAAAGTAGAGTTTGAATTTATTTCAATGATATTAACCTAAATTTTCCCAATGACGACTTTTCAATTCCAATCACATAAATTTTTATTGATTCAATAGCTTTCTATGTAGCTATATACATATTGGATTTATACTCTGGATATAAAATAATCCTAATCGCTAGAGTAGATGAGGAATCCACATCTTATAGAGCCCCTCATGGCATATTTTTCTATCGTCTAATACCCTTTGGTTTGAAGAATGTTGTTGCGACATATGTACACCAAATTCATAATATTTTAAAACCATTCTTTTGTAAATTAATTTAATTATATGTGGAAGATCTATAGATTATGTCCAAAAAAAACCTTTTCATCACTTGACTAATCTGGAGACCATTTTCAGCAAACTATGGAAACATAATATGAAAATGATACCCTTAAAATGTGATTTTTGGGGTAACCTCAAGAATTTTTATCTATTTTTTTGAACACCCTCACAATATCAAATTTGATCATGAGATAACTAACCCTATACTTGGCTTGTCACCTCCTCAAAATTTGAATGATTTGAGAGTGATTAAATGAAAATTGGCCTATAGATGCTTCTTCATATCAAATTTGTAAGGTAATTCATTTCCCTTCACCAAATAGATGATGAAAGGGGACACATATCAATGGACTAGTGACTTCCTAGAATCATTTTATATCCTCAAGAAATACCTATTTATCCCACTAGTACGGATGCCTCTTTTTGAAGGAAGGTTGCTCATTCTTTATGTGATAGCCTTGGAGAGATCATTGGGTGCCTACTATGCACAAAATATTGATGCTGTGAATGAAAAAAAACATTACTATCATTGATGTACCATGATCGATGCATAGAATCAATATTCCTATATTAAGAAAATCTACATATCATTAATAATTTCTATTTAGAAATTTTGACACTATCCACAACATCATGAGGTCCACTTGATATCTCGCAATAGCCCGTTCAAATTTTTCATTGGTCATTCTATTCTTATATTACATCTGTCATGGTAGGAGGTTATTTTGAAATAGTTTGATATATAGTTTGTGCCTCAAAGATATATAAAAGTCTAAGATTTATCAGATTTATTTTTAAGCACCATTTTATAGAAGAGAGTTTTTTTAATACTGAATTTTTAGATTAATAAATCATTTTTTATTCATGAAAGTCCCCAAATATGGGAAATGACCATTTATGTAGTTTCTAGAAGTCCAATGGGGAATATAATGGAATAACCTAAACTCAAAAAAGATGATTTAGGAATTTTTATTATCTCCCTAGAAATGGGAGTGGTTCCATATTCCTTTCTATTATCAAAATGGTGTACCAACAATGAGGTAGAATATAAAGCTATCATTGAAGCCCTAAAATTATCACTCAATGTACTGGTGGATTACCATGAGGTAAATGGTTATTCAAAATTGGTAATAAAACACATCAATGTGGATTACACCACTGGAAAAGAAGATATAATTCCCTAAAGGGATTATGTTCTAGGGTTAATGGAAAAATTTCCCCTAGAAACAAAATTTTCTTACATCCCACGATCACATAATACTCTTGGTGATGCATTGGATAATACATCCATAGCCTTTACATATCCAAATCTAGATGAAATAATCAATATTATTTCCCAACATTTAGTGGTTTCAAAAATTTTTCAAATAAAAATATATAAAATTAATGAAAATATTCCCATTTTAAAGCCATATGGTCATACAATGTGATGGATTAAACCGATCCTAGTGTACCTCCTCAATTGGGAACTTCAACCAAATTTATTTAAAAGAGAACAGATTTGGCGAACAATAGTTAATTTCACTATATATGATGGCCCGAATCATCAGAAGATCGTTTATAGACATGGCATCGAGGTAATTCATCTCAGATTCATTGATGGGGTCTAAACCGCAACTATCATGAATGATGTACATGGAAGAGAATGTGGTTCTCGCCTCTATATTCATATTATTTCTAGTAAAATTTTAAGGCATGGATACTATAGGCCTTCAATAACACAAGAATGAATAGATTTCAATATGAATTGTCCATATCATATTCATTACAACATCATTGACCAACCCATAAAGTAGATACATATTGCTAAAAACTCCTTTACATTTTCTATATGGGGAATGGATGTAGTAGGACCCTATCCTCTTGATATAGCTAAGTAGTTCAAGTATATTCTTACTTCTATTAATTTCTTCACCGAATGGGATGATGAAATAATTGTCAATGAATTTGGGATAAAAGAATTGTTATATTTTTCAAAGCTAATATCATTTCTAGATTTGGTGTCCCTCATACCATTTTGATAGACGAAAGAAAAATTTCATTTCTAATGAGTTAATTATACTATATCGGGAGCAATATATCAAATCCAACCATTCATCTTACTACCATGCCACATCCAATGGACATATAATGTATTTTAACAAAGCCATATCAAATATACTCTAAGAGATGGTGGATAATGGTTAAAATTATTGGAAAGATAAAATCTTTCATACATTGTGGTAATATCGGAATACTACTCAAACAACAACAAAGTCAAACCTGTATTCATTGGTGTATGGGAAAAAAGTATTTATGCCTATTAAAGATCAATTTCCATAACTCTGGTTTTCCATATATGAGCGGATATCTATCAAAGAACAGTCTCAGAATTGATTAGATGTTTTAGAATGATTGTATTAAATGATATTTATAACCTTACGTCACATGGAAGTAAATCATAATAGAATAGAATGATCTTTTAACAATAAATTTCACATCCTCTCATTTCTTCAAAGAGAATCACTATTGGTCCTCAGAACAAAGATGATACAAGGAAATAATCCTCCAACGATTGAGCCAAAGTTGAATGGATGTTATTTCATACATAAGGTCTAATCTAATGGAGCTTATTCCCTAATCTCAACGGATGGAGATATTATTACAACCCCAACATATACAAGATTCTTGAAGAATTGCATTATGTAATCACACAGAGTAATGTCATAGTTGCAATACATTAAACTAAATAAAAACCATATGTGTCCATCCTACATGACATTAAAATCAATAGCTTCATTGTCCTTATCACAAGACATTAAACAACATGACATCTTTTTTCCACACTACATGACCTTAAGTTGTATGACTAATGTCACCTTCATTTTATTTATGAAATCCCCAATGAGGCCAAAAATTTTCATTTTTGTGGTTCTTTAAAAATGAGTAGCTTCCATGAGCAAGCATTACTCCCATAATTATTACTCCTCAGTGGGACATGAGTCCAAATTCTCACTATATATGAATCAGATTTGATTAGAGTCCTCATTTAAAGAACAATTTGGGGCTAGATTCTTATTCAAATGGGATACATAGTGATACCTATATCTCCAATAATGGGCCCAAACACAACCATAAGGAAATTTATTTCCCATTTTCCCTCATGTATATGAACAAAATATGTACTGATTACTCTTCAAGAATAAACAGATTGATATTTATGCCATATTTTTTCATACGTATATCCATTATTCCAAAATGTATTAAAAGCTTCCATCTTTCACACGAAACTCAATTGGTGTGAGTAATGATCCTTTCATGAACAACTTTTAGCATGATTCTCATTTCAATGGCATACGTATAGACGACTACATCTACAATCTTATTCCTAACTACAAAAAATACAAATACATATATATATATATATATCCCGTTTATTCTCTTTTTGTATTAATCTATCTTAAATAGGGATTGTTTCAAAAACTACATGTGGCTTGATTCACATCTATATGAGACATGTAATGACTCCCAGATATCCAATCATTGTCCCAACCACAATTTCACCAAAGAAATCCCTATTTCATTTTACTATGCTCAAGTAAAATTATCATATGAAATTCTTACAGTACATTAATGTTGATTCTAATTTTAATGAGACACATGGTGATACCGTGAAATCATGCTTTTGGCCCAACCATTAGACATGAAATTATAAAAATCCATCTTCCACACATAAAAACATGATTGATATGATCAAAAATCTCAAGAAATAAGTGTCACATGATTCTTGATTCAAAAAGATACGTAGTGATACCTTATTCATGTAACCTGGCATGGACATCATATAATTATCATACCCTTATCCTTAACTTGTTATACCTCTATGTTGGAAAAGTGATCGTTTACCACTCATTTTTTCTCACTCGAGTACAACTCACATGGGCTTAGGAATTGGGTAATGAACTTATCTGCATAAATAAGGTATTTTAAATCTTATTTTGTGTTATATGTCCTCATCACAAGATAGTAAATTTCATGATATCCTTAAAAAACTACATATGTTATGATTATATGTTTTTTTGGAGATATGTAGTCATTTCTTGAAAGTTCACCACTGTCCTCATTGTAACACATTAAAATTCATGATAATTTTATTGATTCTCAACAATATGACATATGTATAAAACTCCAGCCTTTCAAATCATAGATATAGCTATAAAATCATTCAAATAATTCATTTATTCTCCCATGTATGAATCGGGTCTATATGAGGACATTAAATTTGTGTCTCTATCTTATGTATGTATTAATATTCACAAAAACCATATTATCCATCATGTGTGAGTTCGATTATAGTGAAGGAATATTTAGTTAAGAAATATATGTGGCATGATTCTTGCACCAGCAAGATATGTATTGATATTTGGGTCTTATTCTCTAGTCTAGATGTAATATTACTTTTCACATTAGAATCTTCTAATATCCTTGATGCATGAAATTACACAGCACAGTACCCAAAGAACAATGTATACCTTGTTTCTCATCCTATTGAGATACATAGTTGATGATTGTACATAGATCATAGTTCTAGTTATGGGATAAACGAAAATTCCCAATATCCCATATATAATTAAAAATCCATGTAGGAGCCCATTATTTTGGGTCCTCTCCTTAGATTTCCCACTAAGGAAAGAAAAGATATTACCATTATACATATGACTTAGATCTATGTAATGTACTCCAAAATCATGGTCAATTTTGATTCAAATATTTCTTACATGCATTGAACATCACACCTTTGTCATTTGACACTGTTAATCTTGAATACATTGTGATATTCATAATTAATCTATGGTTACTTGTGGCGAAGTTTCTAACACCGAATAACTCTTTTTCCGGAATACGATGTATGTTCCCCTAGGTGGCCTTGCAGAAAATTTTCCTACATAACAGGCTTATTAAAAATTGAATTCCACTATTTTTCTATGCAATATATGAACTAGATGATCCTGTATAGTACAATTCCCATAACTGGGTTTTCAAATAGTGATCACTTTGTTCATGGTAGAATCCTCTTCTCTTTCATTCAAGCTTTGATTATGCTATATAGGAACCCTTATTTAAAGTAGTCATCCGTTGTATATTTTTCTTATATCCTTTCTCTCCACCTAAAATCCTCAAAGGCCAAGGATTACATATTTTTCCTCTCCATCTTTTCAATGAATACTTGATTACCCTTGGGTCATTTGACCACATATTATTCAATATATCCATAATATTATGTTCCTAGTCATATGAGCTAAAACTATAGACACCATATTTACTGTGTTTGGTTCAAACCATCCATAAGAGCATATTCCTCCAATTCATTGAAAATCATGACTAGAAATATCCTTTTTATATTTAGGTTCTTTATATATAAACCAAAATATGTGCATAAGAAAATATGAATCTCCATAAACATTAATCGACAATTAGAAATAGAATGTTGAATTTTTTAGGGCTCCTATATGTAACTATATAGTACACTCCCTTAGGTGACCTTGTTGATAATTCACCTACATAACAAGATTCTCATTATAACAATGATTATATTTTTCTATGTATTATATTCCATAGATGAAACATCATAATACAACCACCATAATAGTTTTTTCAAATAATGATAGCTTCATTCCTAAAAGGTATTTCCTATAATTCTATTATCCCTTATTCTGTATTATTTTTAGATTTAGAAATCCCCATGTCATAGAATAAAATACATCCCTTCCATAGATAAATATGGTAGTATTTTTCTAAACAAATTAACAAGAATTTGGACATTCACAAGTCATTGTTCAATGATGAAGACTTTAATATAAGTCTGCCTAATGTCCTTACTACATGACATAAAACTACACTGCCTAATGTCCTTGCTCTGTGACATTAAACTGCATAGTAAAATAACAAAAGTCCCCTTTTAGACAAACATAGATTCCTTCACAAATAAAAATCATTTAGGAATGGTTTATCATTCATAGGACAAAATTGGCACAAATGGGCTTTTTATTGTAAAATATCATTCCTTGGAAAATCAAACCATTTTGGTCTTGAGACATCAACATTTTATACCACAATTTTTTTCAAAAATTGAATGTCATTATTTTTTAGAGCTCTTTTTCTTGAAAATTTAGTATGTTCCCCTTGGTTTCCTTGTATGAGTGTCCAAAATAATAGGCCTATTATCCAAAAGATTACATTATTTGGCTATGAATCACATACCCCAGATGGCACTGTAAAATATATCCCACATAATGGGTTTCTCAAATAGATATAACATAGTTCTAAGATGATACCCCCTCTATTCTCATACTATAAATTTTTCTCATACTTAAAAAAATAATGACACAATATTCCCCTTGGAAGTATCCATGAAAATATTAATATGTTCCTAGAAATCATGATTTGTATATGTTATAATATAAAAATTCATGGACAATGCTATTCGACCTAAAACAGTGCCTTAATTAATCTGGCATGAATGGATTTAGGCTTACTGAAAAAATAGTCATGATAGTCAATAGATTGAAAAAATGGAAAGGGATTTGTGGACAAAAATCGAGTCTCAGCTTTCTAGATTTGTACTCTATATGATCTGGGTAATATCGAGTAATTTAAATCCCAAAGGCACAATGTTTTTAGGGTTGTCTATATGACCTTAGAAATATTCAAACTATGCATAGTATTATTCTTGGATTAGGTAAATGATAATTCACCCTCATCCAAATCAGTATAATTATGATTATCTGACATGAAGATGGCTTGTTGTGAAAATCATATGTGGTATTGAAATTATAGAAATAAATAAGGGATGAAGACATATATATATAATTGGAGACAAAAAAACCATTATATGTGGAAAATATGGAGGAACAACCACAAAATAGAGTCTCTCTATCATATATTACAAATCCCACTCAACATGACTCATTACTTGTATAATAGCCTCTTGGTCCTAATTATCCTCTTACAAATGATTGATCAGTTCAGCAGCTTCAGCCTCTTTGGGGTGAAAATGTGTTTCCTTAGAAGTTGAAATAGTAGTTACCAATTCTAATTAGGCTTATACCAATGGTTGGATCAGTTTATAAATCATATTCATGAACAACATCCATTTGTTGATAATGATGTGTTAGTTCCATCATTGTCTCCTTAATTTTCTAATTGAATTCAATCATCATTATTCGATGGTTGGATTCCTCCTTGTATATTAAAGCTTGAAATCCCTCAATGTTGTTGAGCACTTTGGAATTTAAAATATTGTTCTGCAGATTGTGTTCTTTGTCTCATAGGTGAATGATCTATTTCACAACATTGTAATCTTGGATTTAATCAAATCCACAAAATCCCATTATAATAAATAGTGTTGGAAGTAAGAAAAAATGTGAGAGAAGATCATCAAAATGATTCCCATATATTAAACCCCAAATGATTTTCCATGTCTTTTACCTAAAATATAGAGAGTATACTGAAACTCTAACTCCAAATTGGAATCACTACCATGAGGAAGAACAAATTCTGGAATCAGATCACTCATGGAGGTGCCAGGCTCTACTCCTTTTGAAGTATTAGGTTCTTCATCTTCTATTGTTGGATGATCCAACACAGTGGATTTACCTTTGGACCTAGACATGGGAGATGATAACACTAAAAACGAATAATAATGATTTTGTAACTCCAAAAGTATAGTAAGAACAAATAATGATCATGAGAGTCAATTACATTTACCTAGTAATAAGTCGGCTAATTAAGTAGATTCCTACCCAGTATTCCCAGCATTAGAATTTTGATAAATTACTTCTTGGGGAGTATCATTCCCTAGATATTTTCCAGTAATCATAACTATAGTCTCTAAAGCATCCTAAATTTCTATATTTTCAGTTGGTAATTCTCTAACATCAACAGAAGAAAGATGATGTGGGATACCCCATTCTTAAAGGTCCTTTTCAATGTTCAATGCAAACAAAGCTATATGGTTTGGGCTTTGATATGAAATATTAAATAAAAAACAATTATATATAGATAATTAAAGAATAATAACATACATCCATTCAGTTCCACATTTAAATCCCCAAACTCCTTGATGGAACCTATAATATAAATGTTTTGGTTAAAAGAATCAATCATTTTAGTGTACATGGACTAGTATTTTATAGAATAATTTCTATTTTAGGTATCCAACATGAGTTGATCGATGCCAAAATTGTATCCACTAACATTTTCTTCTATTATCTCTTCATCTGGTGAAATTTCATTAGGCCTGGTTGAACCTGGTTCAGCACCATTACTTGCTTCAAATATACTAGGATCCTCATTCCTTCATTCTGGAAGAACAATAATGTCATCTTTGATTATCACAGGATCCTTTGGAAAATGATATAAATCTGAAATATTATAGAGCAAATAATTTTTGAAACAACATTTGATACCTATTAAAAATCCATATGATATTACCTCGATAATATTCTCTCTCTATGGAAACAGGAACTGATGTAGCCACATCCCTTGACACATCATCTGTTAAGGTAACAGATTCATCAGTATGACTTTTTACTTTCCCAGGAGTTTCCAACTCGGTCCCCGAATAAGTAGTATGTTATCACTTAAGATATGAAAGAAATGCAGATCATGTGAAATGATGAACATGGTCTCCTAGGTGTATCATAAATATCCTAATACTAGAGAATATTTTGAATACTCACTTTTTATATGTTCACTTTGGACCAACATGAATTCATTATTGTGTTTCTTTCCATAAGATAGTGGGGATATGGAAATACTCCTCTTGGAAGAAGAAACCTGAGGAAAAAGATGAGGATTTTTTATTGCAATCACCTCCATCATGGTTTTCCTCATGGAAAATGTCTTGGAACTCTAGGATTTCTTCCAATGTGTAAATGGGGGTGCATGTGGGTCTATATTTTTGTGACATGGACCCTTTATTTATGTTCCTTCTCTAATATCAAGCTAAAAAATGAAATTCCATCATTATTACTTGTAGTGAATGATGATGTAGAATTGAAACAAAAGAAAATTGTAATATATTCTTAGCATTAAAAGAAATTTCCCATTCCTCTTTAGGGTGAACAATTACCCATTCCCATGTCCCTCAATTCATCATGTCGAATACTCTTTTCAAGCAT
Source organism: Viscum album (assembly GCA_963277665.1). Taxonomy (NCBI): domain Eukaryota; kingdom Viridiplantae; phylum Streptophyta; class Magnoliopsida; order Santalales; family Viscaceae; genus Viscum; species Viscum album. The sequence continues at coordinate 1,692,879,399 of OY728120.1, forward strand.
AGGGCTTGATAATTGGTTTCATATATGAAGGTCTCTAGCTCCAAAATATGCCCTTCTACTTCAGCAAGATTTCTGTTGGGATGAAAATAAGAAGGTGACCTAATATTACCCACATCCATCACTAAAAGTCCAGATGGGAGAAATACCGATGAATCCCTATGTTTAAGAGTCATGATTTCCCAGTACCGGATTATGAAAGTCTACACATAATTCTTCATTGATAAAGTTAGTTGTGGAGAAAACTCAATACCCTCTGATTTGATGTCCTCTTTTAACCTCCCAAAATCATCCAATGAATTAGCATATGGGTCATTAATCTCTTTATGATGATGAACACTAGATTGCCTCAGTGATGGAGACATTGTTTCCTTGTCCTTGGAAATCATGGTGTTTTTTCTCTAAGAATGTTTTGATGGTTCTGATTTTTTTGATGCCTCTACTTAATATTTGGATTTAGAACATTTATGAAAATTTCAATGAACAACAGTTGTCATGGCCGCTACCCGATATATTCCCTTTGTTAAATCCCCTAGAGGGTCTGAAGTATCCTAGGATTTAGCATACCCATCCTCTTATCCAATTGATGCATCTAATGAAGGTAGTGTAACTGATATTTTGGATGTCTATAAATCTATCTGAATCCCTAATTTTTAGGCTACCATTGGATTCTTCTCATGAATAACATGTAGGAGAAAAAATTCTTGGTTGTTGAAGGCATTTGAACTAGAGAGATAACCAATAAGGGAAATAATCCTCACAGATGATTTCACCATCAATATTGATTGATATCACTCTATACCTTAATTCTATCATATAATACCTCATCTTTTAATTTTTTTCCTTACCATCATCAAAATAATATTATTTATTATGGGTGACCAAATGTAAAGAAGCTGAATTATCTCGATACATTCCATTCCCTCAACAATGCATTAGGCATCAAGTTCAAATGCTGAATCCCGGATACATTCACTAAAAATGGGTTAAATTGAACATTGGGAACTCTAACTAAATTCAACATGAAAATAAAATAAGGTTTTTCTCAATCAATTCCCATAATACTTAAAAATTTACTTCAAATATAAGTGGATAATTTCAATTTTATAAATGAAACATGATGTGATAGTATTTTCCTAATACAGGATTATCAACCACAATATATTTCCCCTCTACCAAATTGGATTACATAACCAAAGTCTATGGTCTTATAGAGCCAGCAAACTCACAAATTGGAGCAAATAAATGCTTAGCCTCATGGAATGAAAGTTGGGTAAGCGCACCTTTGAATCAATATCAAACATGACCTTATAACCAAAAGTCTTGTAATCACCATTCCCCAACATAGTATAGTACGTTCCTAAAGACCCCCAATTATTCGTAGTTTGAAAATGATTACCACTTCCACACGAGTATGAACCTTCTCCTTAATGGGTTCTAAAAAATCTTCTATCCACTCTCTTGCACAAATGATATCCCTAGTGTGATGTTAATTCTTTTCCTTCTTCAATTTAATTGTTATTTGGATTAATTCATGATAGATTTGTGGTGTTATCATATAATTACCCAATGTTGTTATTGGTGGAATGAATTTATAATACATCACCCCAAGAATTTGAACCCCATATATTTGGTAGATATCCCACATACTGATGCCAACCTCCTTGTGCGTCAAGTGGAATGAATTTTTTTATAGACCCAATCATCTCAGTAATTTGGGAATAAAGTAATTTTTGAATACATAAGTGAATACTATCTAGATTGATTCATAAATTAGAACATCCATTACTTCATTCTTAAATTCTGTACAGGTTCAGAATACCAAAAATGCCCACATCCATTCTGGTTTAACTACTCCTCCAGAACGAAGATCTTATTCTTCCTTCTAGCCATTAGAATGATCTATTTTTGAAGCACCAAATGATGAATCATAGAAATGCGTCCATAGATCTACAACATGATTATTTTTATGATGAGTACAACAACTATGATTTTGGATGCATCTAATAGGTATTTTTCCCTCATTAACAGGAATACGATTCCTAGAAATATTAATAACATGAAAGTTATCGTGTTGAAAAAACAATGTCCTTGGAAAATATTACATCATAGAAAAAATGTAGACATCCTTCAAAATCCCATTCCCATATATAAGAAGATATTTACTTAGTGGGAATTCGTGTTGGTATAGAATCATGCCTTTCCCAAACTCAGGAAGGGTACTCTCAAAAACTTCGTAATAATTTGGTCCAACGATTTTCATCATTTTGGTCTGACGAACATTCTCTTCCTTAATTGAAGTCATCATGTGAGACATTTCCTTAAAATAGAACTTCCAAATTTTCCTCTTTAAATCGTAATATTGAATTAAAGATGTTAAAATTTTAATTTAAAGGAATTTTAATAATTTTTCAACGGAAAATATCCACGCAACTACTTCGATGAGGTCAACCGTGTAGGTCCTTTGACAAGGTACCTATTACAGTTCCTTCAATAAGATACCCAACAGTGGTCCTCCAACAAAGTATTTCCATGAAGCTCCAATGAATAAGTAACTCCATAGGGATCTATCAGTCTAATGGTTAGACCGTGAAAACTTTTAAGGGACCTACGTGAGAGCACAACTAGGGAGAGCTGAATGAACGAGCTACGCAACTAGTGTAGAAATCTAAGAATGGAGGTGAAGAAAATGACAAAAGAATAGGGGTATTTATTGGAACTTTCAACCTATTCCACCAACATATGAGACATAACATCACGATAGACCTTCATGGTTTATATTTTACAAAACATAATCTTTTTCATATAATCATGCCATTGGATTAGACCCTCTCTCTAATCGAATCCAATCCTATGGGGGATTTTCATGACACTGCTTTGAAAAAATAAGATTATAAAAAAGAACTTTGGATATTTTAAACAATCAAATAATATTTAAGGAAATAAATAAATATAGTTCATGGGACCGACATGGAACACCTACAAATCAAGATGACTAGTTCATGTTCTGCCAATGCAGCCCAATGCATAACAGCTACACCGATGATCTATACAGTGCAGCTACACGGAGGACCAATGAGGAAGTAAAATTTCTACACACCTACATAGGGAACCTATGCTCTAGAGTTATGCAGAATTCCCCCATGAACAACCTCCATTCAACCATCCCCCTACATTCCGATAAATAGGACCCTTGGGATCCACATATTATAACAAGAAATAGTTGGAAGAACTCCCAAAGCTCCCATTACATAGCGCTTTCACCTAAGTCCCAGAACTTTTCGAAGGTACCTATCTAAAAACATTAGAGAATATATATTTATATTTGATAACAATGATCAATCAACATTAATAGTTTTAAATATAAAACATCAGATTCTAGACCCTTGTTCTATGGGAATAATCCATCTACACATGGTTTTCTCCTTAATCACAGACCTTTGTGGGATACATCCAAGGAAATCAAGGGATACCTGGGGTGATTAAGATAAATTATCAGCCAAGTTTTGTTATCCCTATTTCATTTCCCAATGCATATCAAGATATCATGGTCACCTAATTCTTGTGTTAATCATTCTTTCAGCTCTTTATAGGACCTACATGGTACACCTACGTGGTACAACTAAGTGGGATACAGACGTAGGGGGAAAGAATTGACCACCTACATGACCCATTTTTGAAGGCCTATTCTAATCCATATATGTAGTATGGGCCTCTAATTCCATGGCTCGTTTATCTAAAATGGAACATATTAAATCCTCCACAAAAACCTGCTGACTTACCAAACAATTGAAAAAGACACCTCAACATGTCTCCCATTTGGATTTGTATATCTATAGTTATAGGTTTCACACATTTGTTATACCATGGATTCAGGATCCATGGGGTGTCTATAGGTGTGAGTATCTATAGTCACATGGAACCTTACCCAAGAGACAATGTTGTAATGTTCATAGTATAGAGGATTAGGGTTTGGCCCATATTTTTTTCTTTTTTGTCTCTAAGACTCTGATTGTCAGGTCTTAGGTAGGGAAGGTATGTCTCAAACTTGCATTTCCATTTGACATAGGTAATGATATCTACGTTCCACTATGAGACAAAATACACAAAATAACATATAGAGTAATCTGATATCCTTTCTGAATGGACTGAGTGACCTTCACCTTAATTTTACATTAAAAGGTTCATTTCTCTATTACCTTGTAAATTATCGCCCTAGATTATTCTACCATAGGTGAGGCCTCTTCCATAAATAGAGGAAGTAGTGTGTATATTTTTAAATAATTCAAATTCTCTTTTTTCTATAACCAAGCATGAATCACGTGGTTCAAGAGATTTGTGATGATCACAACATCCTAACAACACACATCATCCTTGAAATATGAGAACTCTAATTCCCACCATTATTGGGACACGTAGGAAGCCTTCACTTAAAGCCCAATCTCACTGAACACCCTCCTTAATAATACAATTCTAATTCCCTTTTTATGGAAATCCTCCTTAGGAGTAATCCCCAAATTATGTCCCCTAAATCTCCAGGAATTAGGACATCTCTCATCAACAATATTACAAGGGAATCCTCTTTGGGAGTACTCCCCAACCTAATTATATCAACGATCCTAATTCCCCTACAATGCTTACCAAACAATGTGGGCTTCGATTCCCATCAAGGTGGGATACATAAGAAGCGTCCCTAAGGATGAAACCAAACACTCAAAATCATCCATGTTCTTTATGGGAAATATTCCCCACAGGGTATAATCCCTCTTGAAAACTCATATCCTTTCCATGTTCTTCGGTCATCTTATGCATAATCACCACACCAAGAATCTACTAGTAAACTACCCCTTATATTTCCATACCACATGACATTAAAATATAAGGTTAGGTCCTTATCAGATGACCATAAAAGGTTTTATGTTTCCTATTAAGAATCACTGAACTATGAGGGTTCTAATTCATTTCATGAGGATGAATAGGTTTCTCATTTATGGGTATGACCCCAACATCAAAATAAAATATTTTCCTTGGATGAAATTAAACTTCAGAGTACCCTGCTGGGCAGCTTTAAAATCAGAATAGTTGTAACAATAAGGAAATTAATCACTAAGTAGTTTACCGTAGGATTCATTTGATGGTTTACTGATGATACATACTGATATATCCATTGATGGATAAACTAGGATACATAAATATATCTCCATTAATGTTGTAATTTAGATATATATTGAAGATTATAATTTATATTCATGCTAATAATTGAATTAAAATTCCCAAGGAAACCAACACTACTAGTGGAAAATTAACAAGGATTCATGAACATATCTTACATCTATATGAGATTCCCCGAGTAGGAATGAAATCCCCCCAAAAGGTTGTGATGAGCCTGACCTTCCATATACTCAACCAGTGTGTGTTCTTAAGTGACATAGGTTAATAAACCTAATGAACACCAACCTTTTTAAAGAAATTCCTTTTAGATATAGAACTATTGAATGTTTCTTGTTCTATATATAAATATGATGGAAACTATCCGTAAGTAGTTATTCTATTGTAGAAATCACTTGTGGGGGGGGGATGGTTTCTTAGGGTCCATTTGGTTTTTTAGAGTGTTAGTGTTTCTTATTTATTTAGGGTCTTTATGTTTTTTGGATTATTTATTTGTGTTTTTAAGTCCTCTAAGCAACAATAATATTTTGGATTTTGATTGGGTTTTTTTTAATGTTTTGTACCCTTGTGTATTTTTTAGTCACTTTTAGGGTTTTGGGTGGTTTTTCAATTTTTATGTTTTTTATGTGTGTAAGGGGTTTACAGGTTTTATGTTTTTAAAGGGGGTTGTTTTATTTTTTTTATTTTTATGGGGATTTATAGTTTTCAGAGAAATTTAGGGTTCTTATGTTCTTTTTGGTTTTTTTAAATTTTAATGTTTTATGGTTTTAAGGGTTTTGAGGTTTTTTAGGATCATTAAAAGTTTTTATGGGATCCATGGTTTTAGTTAATTTTATTATTTTAAATGACTTTCAGGTATTATGGGGGTTTTAGGGGTTTTTGTGTTTTAATGGGTTATAGGGGTATGTAAAACATTTTAAGGTATTTGGGGGTTTTTATGTGTTTTTTTTGTGATTATTTTTTTATATGTTTTTATGAATTTTTAAGTGTTTTAGGTTTTTTAAGGTTTTTAGGGGTTTTAGGGTTTTTAGGTTCTTAAGGTTTTTAGGGGTATTTAGTGTTTTAAGGGACTTTTTGGTATTTTTTTAGATTTTAAAGTTTTTAGGGTATTTAGCGTGTTTAAATATTTTTAGGTTATAATAGGTATATTATAATTTATTTAATTTCATTTAGGGATTTTAGGGTTATTTGGGATTTTAGGGTTTATTTTTTGGGGGTTTTAGAGATTTTAATGTCTTATTGTATTTAGATGTTTTAGGGCCTCTAATTTTTTAATGTGTTTTTAGTTTTTTTTGGTTTTATGGGTTTCTAGGGTATTTTGGGTTCTTAAGTATTTTTAGCATCTAAATGACTTTTTCAGGGTTTTAAGATTATTATAGTGTTTTAGGGGTTTTCTAGACTTTAGTGGATTTCAAAATTGTTAAAGATCATAGTGGTTTTAGGGTTTATAGTTTTTAGGGGGGGGGGGTTTAAGTCTTTTTGGTATGTATTTGTTTTGTGTGTTTTAAAGATTACAAATTTTTTTATAGTTTTAAGACCTTTCTAGGGGTTTTTTTAATATTTAGATGTTTTCGGGTATTTAGGGTTTTTATGATATTTAGGGTATTGGAGGTTTTAACTTTTTTTCTTATTTTAGGTTTTGATGGTTTATACTATTTTTATGGTTTTATGGGTTTTTAAGGGTTTTAGGATTTTAGGTGTTTGGAGTTGTTTTATAGAATTTTTAGTTGGGGGGGTTAGGGTTTGAAGAGTCTGGTTAGGGTTTTAGGGTTTTAATTTTTTCTACGGTTTTTATGTTTTTTGGGTATTTTAGGGGTTTCTTTGGGTATTAATTTTTTTTTATCATTTAGGGATTTTTGGGTTTTTAGGATTTCTAGAGTCTTTTCAAGGTTTTATGGTTTTTATTGTTATTTGAGGTTTTTATTTTATTTTTACGGTTTTTAGGGTTTTTTAGTATTTTAGGGTTTTTATGGTTTAAAGGTGTTTTAGTGTTATTTTAGGGGTTTATAGTGTTAGGGTTCGTTTTGATTTTCAGTTTTTATAGGCATTTTTATGGTTTTTATTGTCTTTTTAGAGTATTTTTGGATTTTTTAGTGTTTTTTTGGGATTCTTTAGGGTTTTAGTATTTTTAGGGGGTCTGGAGGTCTTTGATGTTATGAGTGTATTCATAGGGGGTTAAGGGGGTTTTAGAGTTTTCTTAGGGTTTTAATGGTGTTTATGTATTATTATCACCTTTTTGAGTATTTATGGTTTTATGGTTTCTATAATTTTTAATGATTTTTATTCTTTTATTGAATTTTTTGTTTTTCTTTTGTATTTTTAAGTTTCATCAGTACATTTATATTTTTTTTGGATTTATTTAGGTTTTTGTAGAGACCCGAAGCTTGACGTTCATGTACATTACATTACTTTTGTGGAATATCTAATACATAACAAAAAAAGATAGACAAGGACCATAATAGTTTAGTGTCTTTGGAAACGTGAAATATAAACTTCTAATCATGTTGAAAGATCTTCAACATCTCCCATAACGATCCTCCCCTTTTTGTTTCCTTAGCTAAAACCTTTCTTTTAATCTTGGGGGAAAAGAAACATAAAAAGTGTGAGGTTAAATGATCAGTAAGGGTAAGAATGGAGAAAATAAAACAAACAATATACAATTGAACTGAAAAACATGAACATAATATTAAAACATCAAAATCCTGAGCGATGACATAAAACATGGGAGTACGTAAGGCATACATCATAATGGATCATCAATCATGATAAAATAGAAATGGAATAAAGCATGTTCCACTTTAAAAAGGTTGAGCTCAAATGCCCAGTAAGGGTAAGAATGGAGAAAATAAAACAAACCATATACATTTGAACTTAAAAACATGAACATAATATTTAAACATCAAAATCTTGAGCAATGACATAAAACATGGTAGTACGTAAGGCATAGATCATAATGGACCATCAATCCTGATAAAATATCATAGGAATAAAGCATGTAATTGAGGCATCCATTAACCAAATGTAATGATTAACATAGTTGCCAAGGAATTACTTCCATGACCATCTTAGTGGACAAAGTCCATTTCTGAATCGAGTTCACTCCTAGTTTCAGTCCTGTAACACTGAACCAGATTAACGTATCATTCCAGCCATGTCTATCTTATGAGATATAAATCGTTACCCAATGCATTGGAGGGAGATATATTTCCCACACATCTCATAATGAAATCATTCTTACTTGTGCCACAACATAAACTTAAAACATTCATCATAACCCAAAGAATAAAATGGGTTTCATAAACATCAAATCTTCATCACATAATCTATAAAAAATAAATGGATATTTCATCAAAAAAAATTGAAAGAATTTAAATCATAGAGAAATTATACATGAAACATACACATATGAAATAATTTCATCATAGATGGAAAATGGTTTTGGTAAAACACTTGAAATTAATTCTTGAGGAAAATATCCTTTCTTATTCAAAATAATTTTATTTTCACAAAATTCCATTCAATTTTAAAAGAAAAATATTTTGTTGAAAATAATCATAAAATCATGTAGAGGAAGGTTCAAGAAAATGAGGAGTTATGAAACCATAAAAATCTATTCAAGCCATATAAGTAATAAAAATAACAATTTCCTCATACTTTTGTCGGAAAAGTAAAAAAGAACCTCGTATGGTACACAAAAGAATGATTCCTTCCATACGATGTGGTAAAAGTAAGAAAGGGGTAAAAATGTTTTAAAAATAAATGGAAGTAATGTAAACATTTTATGAAACCATTTTTAGAGAATATAGACATGGATAATAAACATAACCCCCAGTAAATACTTAAGAGTAAACAATCTCGGATAAGAATGAGATTAGAATAATTATCCCTTACCTTAGGTCCGATATTATTCGTATGGATCCGAACCTCCTGTATAATGATTTAAATAATGCCATTGACTTATTAATGAATCATATTCATTGTTATGATATCATATATGATTCACTTATGACTTTATATTACACATTTTTTTGTAAATTAATGTTAAAGTAGCGTTTTGGTAAAATCATTTCATTTGTCGTTCGTGTTTCAACTTGTAATTATTCAAATGATTAGTTAGATCATGGTTAATTTCATACATAATTTAAAACATTATTTATATATAATATATATTCAGAATATAAATATATATAATAGATCGATAAATGGAAAGAAATACACCGTTCATGGAGACGGAAGGCTGTACGTACGCATGAACGCTGTTTTCATTTCCTTATTGAATTGAATTGAATTAAGTGGATGACATACATATATATATACATAAATATAGTATCATTATTATGTCATATATTTCATTATTACTTATTATATATACTTTATAATCATTCATGAATGGTTAATCATTGAGAATGAATCTCATCGAGTCGTGGAGACGGTAGTCCGTACGTACGCACGAGCGATGATATCATTCCCATGATCGTGGAATTGTATTGAAGTGTATGTATAATATTTAATAATCAATATCACATTAAAATAATCATATATAGTCATTATTTACACCATTATTCCCATCCATGTAAGGTGGTGGTGGAAAATAGATTACACCACGGCGTGGAGACGGTATTCTATACGTACGCACGAGCGGTGATTTCATTTTCCGTAGGATGGATAAATGGTGAAATAGGGTTGTTTCATACTTATAATAACATATAAGTATATTAGTGAAACTTATGTTATCACTTCATAATGAAACAACTAAAGAAGAAGAAGTGGAAGAAGAAATAAATTTGAAAGAATCAGTAACAAACATTACCTCTTCTTTGAGGCGCCTCTTTGAGACCTACTCTTAGGGCACTAAAATTGGTCTTTGAAGAAGACCAGGGCCTATAATATGTTTCTAGGGAAGTGTAGAAGTGAATTTGGCAGGGGTTGGCCGAGTTTGAAGGCACAAATTGGTGTGATTTAGAGAGGGAGGAGGTGCCCTTTTATAAGGGGGGGGGAGGGGAACCTTTGGAAATATTAAAAATATTAATTTATAATAAATCTAAACCCACATAAAACCCTCAAAAAATTACTAATATTCTAAAATTAGATGATATAGGGTTGTAATCGCATCAACCAAAAAAATTTAGACATGTTAAGAAATTATTTTAAACATTATCAACTTGATTTATCCTTACTTAATGAATTTAAATTTATTTGTGGCAATAACATTAGAAATTTTAAATTATAACAAATAATTACTTATTTGTTGTGATTTGTCCATAATTGGATACTTTATAAACATTTAGACCATAAAAATTAAAATTTATAATTTTTATACATTTTTGTGATTTTTAAACAATTTTATAATATGTTATTTTTATAAAATAACAATAGTGTCAATTTTGAATGTATTCAATTATTTGAATTTAAATAAAATATATACAGAAGATATGTTCGAAATAAATGCTTTAATAGATTCATAAAATGTCATATGTTTATAGAAAATTAGTGTAGAATATTAAATAGTTCATATAATATTTAGTTTGTTATTTTTAAAACCATTTATTTGGTTTATCTCTTAATAAAATAATTAAAACAACATTTTTGTATAATTATTTAATATACATATTTGTTTCATAAAAATTAAAACTAAAATCATATGATTAATCTAAATATATTACCTTTCAAAATAATACTTTCACTCGAATTTATCATCTTAAAATCACAATATTTAAATTTTTATATTTATTAAATTATGAAGGTGACAACTTTGGCATCATTTAAAATAAAATAATATAAGTGTCATAATCACTTTTATAAGTCTCAAAACTGTTATATATTAGGTAATTGGATGATTAAGGTGTAGATATACACTACCAATAATGTTTGGTCCGTTTTTTGGGCCTTTTAATGTGTATTATCATTTCAATAAAAACTATATTACTGATTTTTCACTTAATAAATAATATCTTCATCATTAATGTATCACCATTAATGAAAATTATATAATCCCTAAAAATTCTAAATAATTTATCATGATGTAGATAATTTTATTAGATTTATGGAGACAATTTATGTTTGATGTTTTATTATGCTTATCACTAAATTAAAATTATTATACTTAAAATTTTTAAGAGAGTGACATGTTGTCACTTTCTTTGGTTTTAATAATAATTAAATTATTTTCATGGTCACAAGTCTATAATATGAATCTAATATGACCCTTAAGTGATATGGGTATACTTTTAGCCATACAATAGAATTTTTGCATGTGTTAGGGTAATTTTATAATATTATATTTACCCTTAATTACCCAATTTACCTTTAACTATGGTAAATAAAATTTACCGTAGTTACTATTCATAATTCCAAAAAATAAAAACTATCCTATTAACATAATTTGGACCCACTGATTCAAAATATGGAATCAATTTTTTCAAATTCAATACACAGAAGTTGTAGAAATTAAATTAATATTAATCCCATTATCGAATGAAAAAGAGTTTTTGATTAAAACATTGCAAAAGAATGAATTCATTTAACTTACGAATTCAATGTAAAATCAATGATAATTACATACATTTTATTAAATGGTAAAAATATATTCTATTTATAATTTAAAACCATTCAATATTATAATTTAACCACATAAGTTATTACGATGAAAAAAGTTGTTTTTAATTAAAATATAGCGTGTTTTAACTATTCATTAAAATATGAAAGTTATCAGAAAAATATCAAAACAATATCCAATGTAAATTTTTATATCCTGATTCAAAATAAGAATTTTATTTTTTCAAATTTAACATATAAATATGTCAACAACTATATTTAAAGTTGGTGCGCCATCAAAAGGCAGCAAAACTGCAATTGTTGAAAAATACTTATTTTACACGAAACATTTATTTTGTTCTTATACCATGTTCTATAAAATGTGTAAGATGAATAATAATGTTATAAAATTCAAAATTTACTTAATAATATTCATAACGGCCAGTTCATAATAATATTATAATAATATACTGTTGTTTAGTAAAACCTAGTATTGCGTACAACACACGCTATCGAGGAAGGTCGCGATTGCGTGTAACGAAAGCCATGTTAGGGTTGCGTGTTGTGAAAGACTCCTTTATTGTTTTATATAACAGAATCCAACCATATTTCAGTTATAAATTGAATATATATATATATACATATATACACTCAATGTTGCGTAAAATGACTATTATCAAACGAACTTGAAATTATGAGTAACACAATCTAAGAATAGTGTTGCGTATACTACAAGCTAATATGGTCTTGCGTATAGCACAATATAATCTTGTTGTAGCATAAAAAACATGATATCAAATATATTAAAAAGAATAGTTATCTTAAAATATCGGGTTGTTACATTCTACCCCCCTTAAAATGAATTTCGCCCTCGAAATTAATCGGGGTTATGCATGGTTTTCTACTTGAAAGTTTCTTTAATAAAAACCCACATAGTAAAATGAAATAACAAAACTTATCTTTCAAAACTAATGTATGAAATGTAACGGTTACCCAAATTAACTCATCACTGGGTTTCCATGTAGGAGAACATAGGTGAAAATATGGATATGGAAGAGAAATCTATCCATCATGGTCTGATGGAGAGTGGTAGAGAACATGGCTACGAAAAATCCAATAATCACAAATATATATATTTTTAATGATCTAAGGTACCATATGATTCATTAGATATAAGGGCACTTGGAGAAAATTTTTGGTTTTCAAGATCATTTCCCAAAAGTTGAATAGTTTGAATTAGAAGAAATACTTGCTTGATTTTGGTACAATCTCACTATTGTTCGTTCTTTGAACAATTTCCACTTCATATCTTAAATAAATGAAGTTTGATTTGTTATTCCTTAAGTGTTAGCAGATCATGTGATAGAATGATGGGTCATTCCATCTGTTTCATACCAAAGGTTAGAAAATGTTATAAGTCCATCTTATGGTTAGATTAATCATATATGGTTCCAAAAATGAACTTATACTTTATATATCATACCGCTTAATAAAATAAAACTAGTTTCTACTAACCAGGGACTTCCTGTAGGCCAGTGGTAGGCGATAAAGGCATGTCACACTTCGATTGTGGGTTTGATTTCCACAACCTTTTCTAACGCGACGGGCTGTCGCCCATCATGCAGGTTGTCCTTTTTATAAAACCACATTACTATAACATCCCAATAATATAGAAAAAAAGTTATATCCTTAAACAATACTAACTTTTGTCTAACATAATCCATTCCAATCATTAGTCTTATCTAAAATACATTGGCCTAAGATCATAGTATAAGGAAAACAATTACTAGAAAGTTTATCTACCAAGAATGTGAATACAAGAATTTATCCCACATATATCATAAGATATATTTTATTGGTTGCATTCCTAACACATGAATACCTTAGTCATATATTGTTTTGAAACATAAATTACCATAGAACCTTAGTGAAAACATGAATACTGTCAAAAGGTAACTCTTTCAAAATACCAAAATCCAAAAAAATTCTATATACTCAAACCATGATATAACCTTCTCCTTATATCAGTCATGAGCTCAGGATTACTATCAATCATTTAATTTTCTCCTCATCCGTTCATTATGCACATATCATCTACTTTACAAAAATACTGGTACCATTCATCACACACATTCAAAACTTAATGAAATACAATAGTGTAACAATCCTTATATCTCTCTTTATTCTATAGTACCATGAGATTACTTATACGACATTACACTTGATAAACATGTAATCATTCCATACCTTCTTAAACCATTGTCTAAGCTTCAACAATTCTTTCATCTCACATATCATTTGTAGTCTCTTCATCATCATCAACATAAATATTACCCATACGACCATACTAATACTCTTCATGAGACTTTCCCTTAGGGCATTAGTTTGCATAATGCCCATACATTCCACATTTAAAACATTTAACCATTTTTGATGTCATAGAAATACCATTATACTCATCCATGGTGTTAACTGAACCTTTTCCTTTGCACTTAATGGCTTTATGTCCATCTTTTCCACACCCAAAGAATCTTCCAGTTCCTTTGAAACATTCTCCTTGATGCCTCTTCCCACATGATTTACATAGGGGAAATTGAACATTCTTTCCACTATGATCATCATGAAACTCCAGCTTTCTCTTATTATCCGAGTCAGGAAACTTACCAAATTTGAGTTTATTGATCATATTATGAGATTGCTGATTCAGAATAATAATGATGTTTGGACTTGCAAATCTCATTTCATTTGGTTTCTCATGATGAATATCATTCTATTGTCCATCATATTCTCCATTATCGTGAATCTTCTTGATTTAAGCCATTTTCTAAAACCCAAAAAGAATAGTGTGAGAGGAAAATATCATGCTAGGGAAAACAACATAGTAAAGGGGGAGTACCCTCAATATCTAAAATCTTAGGTTAAATTCTAATATCATTTCCGTAGTTCTAGGACTATATCTATACGTGTACTTATCCTTAGAGATATCCCTAGACATACCTTAGAAATATCTGTAGGGATCTCACTAACATTTTCACATCCTAGTTTCCAAAGGTTGACTAAACCTTTCCTCTAATACCAACTATAGAGACGCGAAGCTTGACATTCATTGACATTACATTACTTTCGCAGAATATCTAATACATAAAAAAACAGACACACAAGGACCATAATAGTTTAGTGTCTTTGGAAACTTGGAATATAAACTAATAATCATGTTGAATGATCTTCAACATCTCCCATAACAATCTTCCCCTTTTTGTTTCCTCACCTAAAACCATTCTTTTAATCCTGGGGGAAATGAAACATAAAAAGGGTGATCTCAAATTCTTAGTAAGGGTATGCATGGAGAAAATAAAACAAACCATATACATTTGAACTTAATAACATGAACATAATATTTAAACATCAAAATCTTGATCAATGACATAAAACATGGTAGTATATAAGGCATAGATCAAAATGGATCATCAATCATGATAAAATAGAATATGAATAAAGCATCTTCCACTTTAAAAACGGTGATCTCAAATGATTAGTAAGGGTAAGCATGGAGAAAATAAAAAAACCATATACATTTGAACTTAAAAACATGAACATAACATTTAAACATCAAAATCTTGAGAAATGACATAAAACATGGTAGTACGTAAGGCATAGATCATAATGGATCATCAATCGTGATAAAATAGCATAGGAATAAATCATGTAATTGTAGCATCCATTAAGCACATTTAATGATTTCCATAGTAGCCAAGGCATTTCTGTCATGACCATCTTAGTGGACAAAGTCCCTTTCTGAATCGAGTTCACTCCTCATTTCAGTCCTGTAACACTGAACTGGATTAACTTACAGTTCTAGCCATGTCTGTCCCATGAGATATAAATCGTTACCCAATGCATTCGATAGAGATATAGGTCCCACCCATCTCATAATGAAATCATTCTTACTTGTGCCAAAACATAAACATAAAACATTCGTCATAACCCAAAGAATAAAATGGGTTTCATAAACATCATATCATCATCACATAATCCATATAAAATGAATGGATATTTCATCATAAGAAAAGTTAAAGCATGTAAATTATAGGGAAGTTATACTTCAAACATACACATATGAAATAATTTCATCTTAGATGGAAAATGGTTTTGATAAAATGCTTGAAATGAATTCTTGAGGAAAATAACCTTTCTTTTTCAAAATCATTTTCTTTTCACAAAATGCCATTCAATTTTAAAAGTAAAGGATTTTGTTGAAAATAATCACAAAATCTTGTAGATTAAACTTAATGAAAATGAGGCGTTATTAAACCATAAAAATCCATTAACGCCATATACGTAAAAAAATAACAATTTCCTCGATCTTTTGTCAGAAAAGTCAAAAAATACCTCGTCTGGTAAACAAAAGAAATATTCCTTCCATACGATGTGGTAAAAGTAAGAAAATGGTATAAATGTCTTAAACATAAATGTAAGTAAAGTAAAAATTTTATGAAAACATTTTGAGAGCATATGGACATGGATAATAAACATAACCCCCAATAAATACTTACGAGTAATCAATCTCGGATAAGAATGAGATTGGAATAATTATCCCTTACCTTATGTCCGATATGCATTGTATTGATCCAAACCTCTTGTATAATGATTTAAATAATGTCATTGACTTATTACAGAATCATATTCATTGTTATGATATCATATATGTTTCAATTATGACTTTATATTACCCATTCTTTTTTAAATTAATGTTAAAGTAGCGTTTTGGGTAAAATCATTTCATTTTTCATTCATGTTTTAACTTGTAATTATTCATATGATTACTTAGATCATGGTTACCTTCATCCAGAATGTAAAACATTATTTATATATAATATATATTCAGAATATATATATATATAATAGATCGATAAATGGAATGAAATACACCGTTCATGGAGACGGTAGGCCGTACGTACGCATGAACGTTGTTTTCGTTTCCTTATTGAATTGAATGGAATTAAGTAGACGACATAAAAATATATATAAATAAATCCAGTATCATTATTATGTCATATATTTCATTATTACTTATTATATATACTTTATAATCATTCATGAATGGTTAATCATTGATAATGATTCTCATCGCGTCGTGGAGATGGTAGTCCGTACGTACACACGAGCGATGATATCATTCCCATGATCGTGGAATTGTATTTAAGTGTATGTATAATATTTAGGAATCAATATAAATTTACAATAATCATATATAGTAATTATTTACACCATTATACACATCCATGTATGGTGGTGGTGGAAAATAGATTACACCACGGCGTGGAGACGGTATTCCATACGTACACACGCGCGGTGATTTCCTTTTCTTGTAGGATGGATAAATGGTGAAATAGGGTTGTTTCATACTTATAATAACATATCAGTATATTATTGATACTGATTTTATTACGTCATAATGAAACAACTTAATAAGAACAAGTGGAAGAAGAAATTATGTTGAAAAAATCGGTAACGAACATTACCTCTTCTTTGAAGCACCTCTTTGAGACCTCCTCTTAGGGCACTAAAATTGGTATTTTATGAAGACCAAGACCTCTAGGATGTTTCTAGGGAAGTATAGAAGAGAATTTGTCAGGGTTTGTCCGAGTATTAAGGCTCAAATTGGTGTGAGGAAGAGAGGGAGTAGGTTCCCTTTTATAAGGGATGGGAGGGGCACCATTAGAAATCTTAAAAATATTAATTTATAATAAATCTAACCCCACATAAAAACCTCAAAAAATGACTCATATTGGAATATTAGATGAGATAGGGTTGTAATATCATCATCCAATAAAATTTAGTCATGTTAGGAAATTATTGTAAACCTTATCCACTTTATTTATCCTTAGTTAATCAATTTAATTTTATTTGTGGTAATAACATTATAAATTTTAAATTATAACAAATAATTACTTATTAGTTGTGAATTGTCCATAATTGGATACGTTATGACATTTTATAGCATATAAATTTAAATTTATAATTTTTATATATTTTTGTGATTTTTAAACAATTTTATAATATGTGATTTTTATAAAATAACAATAGTGCCAGTTTTGGCACTATTCATTTATTTGAATTTAAATAAAATATATACAGAAGATATGTTCGAACTAAAATATTTAATAGATTCATAAAAGGTCATATGTATCTAAAAAATTAGTGGAGATCATTAAATAGTTCATATAATATTTATTTTATTATTTTTAAAACCATTTATTTGCTTTATCTCTTAATAAAATAATTACTACAACATTTTTGTATAATTATTTAATATACTAATTTGTTGCATAAAAATTAAAAATAAAACCCTATGATGAATATAAATCTATTAAATTTTACAATAATTCATTTACTCTAATTTATCATCTTAAAATCACAATATTTAAATTGTTGTATTTATTATATTATGAAGGTGACAACTTTGGCATCATTTAAAATAAAATAATATATGTGTCATAATCTCTTTTATAAGACTCCAAACGGTTATATATAAGATCATTGGATTATAAAAGTGTATATATACAGTACCAAATAAGTTTTGGTCAGGTTTGTGAGCCTTTTATTGGGTATTATTATTTCAATAAAAACTATATTTCTGATTTTTCACTTAATAAATAATTTCTGCATCATTAATGTATCGCCATAAATGACAATTATTTAATCCCAAAAAATTCTAAATAAATTATCATGATGTATATAATTTTATTATCTTTCTGGAGACTATTCATTTTTGACGTTTTATGATGTTTATCACTAAATTAAAATTATTAAACTTATAAGATTTAAGAGAGTGACATGTTGTCACTTTCTTTGGTTTTAATAATAATTAAATTATTTCCATGGTCAAAAGTACATAACATGAATCTAATCCGACCCTTAGGTGATATGGGTATACTTTTATCCATCTAATATAATTTTTTTGTGTGTTAGGTTAATTTTATAATATTATATTTACACTTAATTACCTGATTTACCTTTAACTATAGTAAATAAAATTTACCGTAGTTACTATTCATAATTCCCAAAAATAAAAAGTAGCCTATTAACATAATTTGGACCCACTGATTCGAAATATGGAATCCAATTTTTTCATATTCAATACACTGAAGTTTTCTAAGTTAAATTAAAATTAATCCCTTTGTCGAATGAAAATTATTTTTTTAATTAAAACATTGCAAAAGATTGAATTGATTTAATCTACGAATTCAATGTAAAATCAATGCTAATAAAATATATTATATTAAATGGAAAAAATATTTTATATTAATACTTTATAACCAATAAATATTATAATTTAACCACATATGCTATTACGATGAAAAAAGTTGTTTTTAATTAAAATATAGTGTGTTTTTACTATTCATTAAAATATCAAACTTATCAGAAAAATATCAAAACTTTATCCAATGTAAATTTTTATATCCTGATTCAAAAGAAGAATTTTATTTTTAAAATTGAACTTATAAATATGTCAACAACTATATTTAATATGGATGCGCCATCAAAAGGCGACAAAACTGCATTTTTTGAAAAATAATTATTTTACCTGAAAAATTTATTTTATTCTTATACCATATTCTAGAAAATGTGTAAGATGAATAAAAATGTTATTAAATTCAAAATTTATTTAATACTATTCATAACGGCTAGTTCATAATAATATTATAATAATATACCCTTGTTTAGTAAAACCCGGTTTTGCGTACAACACATGCAATCGAGGAAGGTCGCGTTTGCGTGTAATGAAAGCCAAGTTAGGGTTTCGTGTTTTAAAAGACTCCTTTTTTGTTTCATATAACAGAATCCAACCATATTTCATTTATACAATGAATATATATATATATATATACACTCAATGTTGCGTAGAATAACTATTATCAAACCAACATGAAATTGTGTATAACACAATCTAAGAATAGTGTTGCGTATATGGAAAGCTAATACGGTGTTGCGTATAGAAAAATATGATCTTGTTGTAGCATAAAACACATGACATAAAATAAATTAAAAATAATACTTATCATAAAATATCGGGTTGTTACAGTTTTTTTGGCATTTAGGGTTGTTTTTGGGTTTTATGGTTTAGGGATTAGGGTGTACTGTATCGGGATTATGGTGTAGGGTGTTGGGTTTAGGATTAGAATTTATGTAATAGGGTTTGTGGATTATGTTATAGGGTTTATGGTGTATGTATTTGGTTTTATGGTTTACGGATTAGTGTTTAGGTTCTATGGTCTGAGTTATAGATTTTAGGGGTTTTATTGATTTTCATGTTTTTTAGTGTTTTTTTGGATTATAGGGGTTTTATGTGTTTTTATAGTTTCTATAATTTGTATGGATTTTTAGGAATATTTCAGGGGTATTCATATTAATAGTTGTTTTTTTGTTTTTTTTTTGTTTTATTATTTCTATAAATTTAATTGTTTTATGGAATTTTAGATATTTTACATTATTTTATCATATTGTAGGGGTTTTAAATTTTTTAGGATTTTTAGGGTTTTTACAGTTTATAGGGCTGTCTAATAGTTTTAGGGTTTTTTATGGTTTATGTTTTTTTGGGTTTTAGGGTTTTATTGTGGTTATGGTGGTGTTAGTGTTTTTAGGTCATTACGGGTTTAATGTTTTCGTAGTAGTTTTTGTGTATTTCAGGGGTTCCTATAGTTTTTTGAGAGTTTAGGGGTGTATAGTTTTTTTGGGTTTTAGGGTGTTTAGTAACATTCATGTGTTTAAAGGGTTTTTAGATGTTTTATAGGGTTTAGAGGTTTTTTCGGAGTCTTACGGTTTTAGGGATTAGCGTGTAGTGTAACGGGATTATGGTGTAGACTGTAGGGTTTAGGATTAGCATTTAGGTAATTGGGATTGAGGTTTATGTTATAGGGATTAGGGTGTATGGTTTAGGGTTTAGGTTTTAGGGTTTAGTGTTTAGGATCTAGGGTGTGAGTTATAGATTTTCGGGTATTAGTGATTTTTAGGTTTATTTTAGTGTTTTTATAGGTTATAGGGTTTTTATGTGTTTTTTGAGTTTCTATCATTTGTAAGTATTTTTAGGAATCTTCTGGGGGTATTCAGATTAATCGGGATTTTTTTGTATATTTTTTTGTTTTATAATTTTTATAAATCTAAATATTTTATGGTAATTTAGGGTTTTATCATTATTTTATCATATTGAAGGGGTTTTAAATTTGTTAGTATTATTCGGGTTTTTACAGTTTATAGGGGTATTTAACGGTTTAAGGTTTTTTTATGGTTATGTTTTTTTTGGGTTTTTGGGTTTTTGGGGGTTATAGTGGTGTTACTGTTTTTAGGGAATTATGGGTTTAACGTTTTCTTAGTAGTTGTCATGTATTTTAGGATTTTCTATAGTTTTTGTTGTTTTTAGGGTTGTATTGTTTTTTAGGGGTGTATGGTTTTTTAGGGTTTTAGGGTGTTTAGTATTGTTCATGTGTTTTAGGGGTTTTTAGAGGGTTTGTAGGTTTTATGGTTTTTTGGGGTTTTAGTATTTTAGGGTTGTAGGTTTTTAAAGGATTTATGGATTTCTAGTGGTTTTAGGTTTTTATAAATTTTTATTATTTTTTGAATTTTTAGGGTCCTTTATGATTTCTTACTATTTCTTGGGGTTTTTGTTATTAGTATATAAGGTTATTAAGGGTTTTTTGGTGGATTTAAGTGATTTTAAGGGTTTTACGTATTAGTGGATTATAGGGTGGTTATAGATGTTTAGGGTTTTGATGTTTTTAATTACTTTTAGTGTTTTTAATGGTTTGTGATTTTTAGGGGATATAAAGTTTTTATGGGATTTCCCGGTTTTATGGTTGTTTTGGGTCTTTCGGGGTTTTATTTAGTTATGGGACTTTTACTGTTATTTTGGGTTTTTACTGTTTTATGGGATTAATATAATTTAATGGTCTTTTAGGGGTTTTAGGGAAAATAAGTTTTTTTAGTCTTTATAAAAATTAATAGGGTTATACTGTTTTAATGTATTTCTCGGTTGTTATGCACTTTTATAGTATTTATTATCCTTTATGGTTATTATGTGTTTTTATGGTTTAGTGGATTTCTAGATTCATTATTATTTTTCAGTTATTTTTATGGGGTTGAGGCTTTTTCAGGTTTTTCGTGTTTTAGGGTATTTTTATGGTTTTTTTTTGGCGATTTTAGGTTTTTAGGTTTTTTATTTTTTTAGTGATTTTATGTAGGTTAGGGTTTTATGTGGTTTTTTTTTATTTTTTGGGGTTTGGGGTTGTCTGGGGGGTTTTAGGGATTTAGGTATTTTTGGTTTTTAGGATCCATTGAGTTTTTATGATAATTATAGTTTTTAATGGGTTTCAATTGTTTTAGAGTATTTTGGATTCTTTTGGATTTTAGGGGGTTTTAGCTTTTTTCGTGGTTTCTAAGGTTCTACAGATGTTTTGAGGAAATTTATGGGTTTTTTGTGTTCTTAGGTTTTTAGTGGGTTTTTAGGGTTTTATGAAATTCAAGTACTTTTGGGTTTTTTTGTCCACTATATTTTTTAAGGTTTGAATGGGTTATTATAGTTTATATGGTTTATTGGGTCTTTATGTGTTTTAGGGTTTATTATTGTTTTTGGTATTTTAGTGTTTTTAGTGTTTTTATGATTTTAGGGTTGTTAAGGGGTTTTATGGGGGGTTTTAGGGGTTTTAGGTTATTTTAGTATTTATTGGGTTTTTGTGTTCCTTTAGGGTTTTATAGGGTTTTAGAGGTATTAAGGGTTGGGGTGGGGGTTATGGTTTTTATGGTTTTAGGGGTTTTTAGGATTGTCTTAGAGATTTTTCATAGTGTTTAACTATATTTTAGGTGTGTCATGAATTTTTAGGATTTTTGGGGATTTTTGGGTTTTTATGTGTTTCATGGTATTTTATGACTTTTAGCAGTTTAAAGGGTTTTTTGTGTTTTTTGGTTTTTTCGAGTGATATTGGGTTTCATGGAACATTTAGGGTTTTTAAGGGTTCTTTTGTCTTAATGAGTTTTTTGGGTTCTGTAGAGTTTACTGGTTCTTTTGGGGTTTTATTTATTTTTGATTTCTGATGTTTTTTAGGGGTTTTAGTGTTTTTTTGGATTTCATGGGTTTTTATAGTTTCTTGGGTTTTGGGGAATTTTAGGGTTATTCATAATTTTAGTGTTATTTTGGGTTTTTGGTTTTAGTTAACTGTAGGGTTTTTACTGCTACTATTTTTATGGGATTTATAGTTTTAAGTGTTTTTGGTGGTTTTTGGGGTTTTTATGTTGTGGGGGGTATTTTTTTAAGGAGTTTTATGGGTTTAATGATTTTTTATTGAATTTTATTTTTATTAGGGTTTTCGGATTTTTATGGATTTTAATTTTTAAATGGTTTAAAGGATTTTTTGGGTTTTTGGATTTTTAGGGTTATTTTAGAATTTTTGGGTTTTTAGTTTTTTATGATTTTAAGGGGTTTTAGGGATTTCATAGTATTTTTTATGGGTTTTTATGGGTTTCATGGTTTTTAGGAATTTATGGTGTTAAAGCGAATTTGTGTACAATTATATATTTTAAGGGTTTTGAGATTATTTTGGGGCATTTAGTGTGTTTCGATGTTTTTCGGGTTTTAGGATCATTTTGGATATTTTTTAGTGTTTTGGGTATTTTAGTGTTTTATGGTTCTTATGTTCTTTTAGGGATTTTTTATTTTTAGTTATTTTAGGTGTATTGTTGTATTTTGGGTTTTTTGGGTGTTTTGGGGTTTTAATGGTTTTTGGGGGTTTACGGGTCAATTATTGGGTATTATAAATTTTTATGGTTTTTTGGTTTTTTGGTTTTTTGGTTTTAGGGTATTTCATTGGTTTTATAGTATTTAAGGTTTTTTGGATTGTTTACAATTTTTATAGTTATTTGTGTTTGTTGGGTTTTCTGAATTTTATGTATAATTTTGGGTTGTATATTTTTTTAGTGTTTTAGGGGTTCATAGATTATAATGGTTTTCAGGGGTTTTAGGATTATTTTAGGATTTTCAGAAATTTCAATGTTATATAAGTGTTTTTAGGGGTTTGGGTTTTTTTGGTTGACTTTTTCATTGATTTCTGTAGGATTTGGTTAATGTTTTTATGGGTTTATAAGGTTTTATACAGTTTTTTGGGGATTTTATGGTTTATTAATGTCTTCAAAAAATTTAAATAATTTTTGGCATTTTACGAATTCATTGTTTTTAAGGGGATCTTTAGTGTTTAAAGGGTTGTTTTATTTTGGTAGATTTTATGGTTTTTAATCGTGTTATGTGGTTTTTATGTTTGTTGAGGGTTTTTTGTTTTTTATCTAAGTTTTTTTGTATTTTGGATTTTTTAGGGGTTTAGGGTCTTTCTATATCGTTACGAATTTTCCAGATATTAGGTTGTTCTAAGGGGTTTTAGGGTTTCAGTTTCATTATAGGGTTGTTAGTATTTTAGGGTAATTTATTTTTAGGGTATTATAGTTTCTTTTAAAATATTTTTACTGGTTTTTAGGGGTTTAGGGTTTTTAGTGCTTTAGAGTTTTCTGGATTTTTTACTGTTTTTAGTGTTTTGTTTTATATTTTTTGTATTTTTATCAATTTAGGGTGTTTTCAGTTTTTTTTGGATTTTTTAGATTTTTTGCATTTTAGGATTTTTAGTTGGTTTTTAGGATTTTTGGGGTTTTAGTGTATTTAGGATATTAAGAGCGGTTTTGGGTTTTGGGGGTTTTGGGTGGCAGG
Source organism: Viscum album (assembly GCA_963277665.1). Lineage (NCBI taxonomy): Eukaryota > Viridiplantae > Streptophyta > Magnoliopsida > Santalales > Viscaceae > Viscum > Viscum album. The sequence goes on from OY728120.1 coordinate 1,692,903,844, forward strand.
TTATAAGGTTTTTAGGGATTTTTAGGGTTTTTATTGGTTTAAATGTTTTACGGTTTTTTGGGATATATATTTGTTTTAGTTATTTTAGTGATTTAAGTACTTTTAAGTTTTTATTAGGGATTTTAGTGTTTTTTTAGTTTTTTGGGGATTTTGAGTGTTTTAGGTTTATTAGGGTCATTTATGGATATACTTGGTTGGAATGGATTTTAATGTCTATTAATGTTTTATTGTGCTTTATGGTCTTTTATTTTTTTTGGTTTTTTTGGAATTGACGCTATTTTGAGAATTTGGTTTTTTATGGTGTATTAGGGTTTTTATATTTTAAGGGCCTTTTACAGGTTTTTATGGTGTTATTTTATTTTTTTAGTTTTTAGGGTTTTTAGTTTTGTTTTTGAAATTTAGGTGTCTTAATAGCTTTTAGTGATTCTTGTGGATTTATAGAATCGTATAGGGTTTGTAGGTGTTTATGTTTTTTTTTGTTTTTTAGGGTTTTAGATACAATTATTGATTTCTAGGGTAAAATATGGGTTTTTGGGGTGCCTTGGATAATTTTCGGATTTTGTGGTCCATTAGAATTTTTTCTACCTTGAGAGACTTTTATAGTTTTTTGGGTATTTCATGGGATTTTAAGTTATTTAAGGAGTTTTAGTGTCATTTTTATTATTTTTTTAATTATTCTCTTTTAGATTAATTATAGGGTTGTTTGGGGAATTCAGGTTTTAATTTTTTTGGGAGGGGGTTTAGGATCTATTAGGGGTTATATAGTGTTTATATGGTTTTTAGGGGTTTTGTGGTTTTATTATATTTAGGGTTTTTTGGATTTTGGAGTATTTATGGTCCTTTGGGTGTTTTAGGGTCTTCTATGGGTTTTAGGGTTTTTAGCGTATTTGGTTTTTTGGGGTATTAATGGTTTTATCATTTCATTGTGTTTTTTGGATTTTTAATGTTTTAATGTTTTTTGGTGTTATTAGGGGGTTTTGGGATTATAGAGTTTTTAGGGGTTTCAAGGGGATAATGGGGTTTTATTTGTTCTTAGGGTTTTTAATGGTTTTGATGGGCTTCAAGGCTATTATGTGTTTTTCTGATGGTAAGGTTTTTTTGTATTGGAGGGGTTTTATGTTTTTATGGGTTTTAGGGTTTTTAGGGTTTTAAGGGGTTATAGGTGTTTTTTGGGTTTTTATGGTTTTAATGTTCTTCTATAGGTTTCAAGGATTCATATAGTCTTGGGATATTACTAATTTTGAGTGGTTTAAGGGGTTTTAGGATTTTAGAATTTTTATGGTTCTTTTGGGGTATTATGGTTTTAGAGTTTTTAGGATTTTTATGGGTTTTTGTCTTTATATGGATTTAATATATTTTAGTGTTTTAGGGTGTTTTACGTATTTATTTTTTATGGGGTTTTATGGATTATAGGTGATTTTTTGATATTTTCTGGTTTTATTGGTTTTCTTAGTTTTTAGAGTTTCATAGGTGTTTGGGATTTTTTGATTTTGGTGGTTTTTGGTTTTTGGGCTTTTTATGGTTTAAATGGGTTTTTTGGGTTTTCTGATTTTTATGGTATTTAAGGATTATTAGGTCATTTTATTGATTTTAATGGTTTTAGGGGTTTTAGATTCATTTGGGGTGTTTCATAGTTTTTATGGGTTTTTTAATTTTATGTGTTGTTAGGAATTTTATGGGTTTTATAGATTGTTATGGTTTTATCATTTTAAGGGTTTTTTGGGTTTTAGTGTTTTTATTGGGGTTCATTGTTTTTATTGGTTTTTAGTGCTTTTAGTGGGTATCATTGTTTTTAATGCTTTCACTACTAGGATGGGTTTTAATGGTTTTTGATGGTTTTTTAGGTTTTTCATTGGATTTAGGGGGTTTTAATATTTTTTATGGGTTTTAGGGTTTTTAGGGTTTTATTAATTTTTAGTAATATTAATGGGTTTTATGGTTTCGATGGTATTTAAGAGTTTTAATGATTTTTTATGGAAATTATTAATGATTTTAGAAGTTTTGGGAATTTTAGAGTATTTAGGGAATATTTTGGGTTTTTAATGGGTTTTAGGGGGTTTTAGTGGTTTATTTTTGTTATATTTTAGGGTTTTTAGTATTTATGGTTTATTATTAGATTTTTTTAGTTTTTGGGGTTTTTAAAAATTCTTACGATTTTAAGGGTTTTATGTTATTTGTGGGGATTTAAGTGGGTTTAGGGTTTTGTTTGTTTTATGGGTTTTTAAGGTTTTTTAGGATTATAGGGGTTTTATTATTTTTATGGTGTTTATTGTATTTATGGATTTTTAGGTGTTTTATTGTATAATTATCATTTTTCGGGTGTTAGTGGTTTTTGGGTTTTTGTGTTTTTTGGGTGTTTTAGTGGTCTTTAGTTGTTTTTAAGAGTTTATGTAGTTGTGGGGGTTCTATGTTCTTTTGTTGTTTTTATGGCATTAGTGTTTATTTTTGTTTCAATATTTTTATGACATTTTTTAGGTTATAAGAGTTTCATAAGGTGTTTATGGATTTTTGGTGTTTTATGTAATTTTAGGGTTATTAGGATTTTTTCGGATTTTAGGGTTTTTATGGTTTGAGTAACTCTAGGGTCATTGGTGTTTGTATGGTTTTGGGTTTTTAATCATTTTCATGTTCCTTATGATTTTAGAAAATTTTATAGGGTTTTAGTAGTTGTATGGTTTAAATTATTTTTTAGGGATTTTAAGGATTTCCATCATTTTTTATGTTTTTATGATTTTTGGGGGTTTAGAGTGAAGTTTTTAAAATTTGAAAGGTTTTATGTTTTTTACAGTGTTTTAGAGTTTTGGGCTATTAGGGCTAGGGGTGTTTATTTATTTTTATGCTTTTAGTTTTTTATTTTCTTTTATGGATATTTTAATTTTTTTGGATTTATTAATGTTTTTAGACTGTTTAAGGTGAATAGGATTTTTTTATCTTTTTTATAGTTTTAATAGTTTTTTTTGGATTTTAGGAGTTTTTAGGTGTTTACAGTTTTTAGTGGTTTAGTGTGTTTTATGGTATTTTTATTTTTTTAGTGTATTTGGGGTGCTTTTAGGTCATTTAATGTATATTTGGGGTTTACGGGATTTTTATGCGTTTTCTGGATTTTTAGGGTTTTATTGTTTTTATTATTTTTAAGTGTTTTTGGCATTTTTTGTTTTTTTTGGAATTTAGGGTTATAAGTTTTTAATGGGTTTGGTGGGGGGAGGGGTTAGTTTTTTTAGAGTTGTTTTGGGTTTTTTATGTTTTTTGGGATTATTTGGATTTGTAAATTTTTTAATTATTTTGAGGATTTTCATGGGTTTTTATTGTTTTTCATTAGTTTTGGGTCTTTTTTTAACTTTTTAGGGGTTTTAGATTTTTATATATTTATAGTGTTTTCATTTTTTTTATCTTCATTGTAGGGTTTTATGATTTATATTGATTATTATGAGTTTTTATGTTTTGTAACCATTTATGGTTTTTGGGGTTTTTTGGGATTTAGGTATTTTATGGTTTAAATTGTTTTTTATGGTTATAGTTGTTTTTAGGGTCTTAGTTTATTCTTAAATATTGAGTGTATTATATTTTTTTTGGGGTTTTAGTGTTTTTATGTGTTTTTTGGGTTTTAGGGGTTTTTTGGTTTTTAATGTTTTCATGCATTTTAAAGTATTTTTTGGGTTTTTAGTGTTTTATGGTTTTCTTTTTGTTTTATGGTTTTTTTGGTTTTTTTGGTTTTAGGTATTTTATGGTTTAAATGGGTTTATATGGTTATAGGTGTTTTTAGTGTGTTAGATTATTATATGAGATATATTGTTTCATATGTATTTTCGGAATTTAGGGTTTTTATCTTTTTATTGCTTTTTAGGGTTTTTGGTTTTCAACGTTTTCAAGCATTTTAACAGATTTTCTGTGTTTTTAGGGTTTTTTGTGTTTTAGGGGTTTCTTATTATTTTATGGTTTTCTAGGGATTTTATAATTTTAGAGGATTTAGTGTTTCTTAGGGTTTTATGTGGATTTTATGATATTTATGGTTTTTTGGTTTTATTTGGGGTTTTGAAAAATTTTGAGATTTAGTGTTTTAGTTTTTATAGAATTTTATTGTTTTATGTTTATTTAGGGTTTTGAAAAATTTTTAGGGTCTTTATGGTGTGTTTAATGATTTAAGGCATTTAGGAAATAATAATTTTTACAGTCGTTTTGTTTTTATGGTTTTTAGGTGTATTTAGTATTTTTAGGGTTTTTAGGATTTTTATTGGTTTTTTTGGTTTATAAGCTTTTATGGGTTTTTAGAGTTTTGAGGGTTTTTTCAGATTTTTTGAGTTTTTTCGGCTCTTTTAATGTTTTTTGGGGGTTTGAATGTTTTTTAGGTGTATTATAAATATATAGAGGTTTTTTTTCTTTGGTATATTTTTTAAAATTTTAGATGTTTTTAGGGTTTTTTGGATTTTATGGTTGTTATGGGTTTTTGGGGGGTGTTTGTCCTTTTAGTGTTTTTACATTTTTAGTGTTTTAAGGTTTCTAGGGGTTTAAGTATTTGTTATGGTATTTTTTATTGGGTTTTTAGGATGTGTAATAATTTTTAAGATCTTTTAGTGGTTTTATTGGTTTATTTAGGGTATTTTAGGGAATTTTTATTCATTATTGTCTATTATGATTTTTTGAGTTTTAGGGGTTTTATTATTTTTAGGGGTTTTGGAGGATTTATTATTTTTGGATTTTTAGTCTTTCAGGTTGTTAGGGAGTAAGGCGTTTTTTTGTGTTTTTAGGGGATTCATGGGTTTAAAGTAGTTTTATCATTAGTTTTGGGATTTTAAATGTTTTTTTGTAATTTAGTGGGTTTATAACGTTTTAGTGTTTTTTTTGGGTTTCCAGGATTATTTTGGACTATTTTGGATTTTAAATTTTTTACAGGGTGTTAACGTATTTAGGGTTTTCAGGTTTTCTGATGGGGTTTTATCATTTTAGGGATTTTTGGGATTTTTAGGTTTTTTAGGGTTATTAGTGGTTTTTATGTTTTATGGGGTTTTTGAGGTTTAATGGTTTTTAGGTTTTTGTAGAATTTTTATAAAATAAGTGGGTTTCTATGATTTTATGGTTTTATATATTATGGGTTTTAGGTTTTTAGGTTACTTTTTGGGTATTTAGGTTTTTAGGGACATTTATTTTGGTTTTTAGGGTTGTTAATTTTTTTAGGGTTTTAGGGTTTCGAAGGATTTTAGGAGAGATAATGGGATTTTAGTTTTATTATGATTTTTCATTTTTATGGATATTAGTTATTTTATGTTTTATGAGGGGTTTTAGGGGTTTTATGGGTTTTATGTTTTTTAGATTTTTACGGTTTTTATTTTTTTATAAATTTTTACGGGTTTTTTGGTTTTTAGTGTTTTAAGTATTTAAAAGGGTTTTAGGGTCTTACACTAATTTCTGGATTTTAAAATTTTTGGATCTTATGGTTTCCTATGTTTTTTGGATTTTATCGGTTTTAGAGTTTTTTAATGTTTCTTAACCATTTAAGTGTTTTTAGGGGTTCTAAGTGTTTGGGTTGTTTTAGTGTGTTTTAGTATTTCTATGGTTTCTTTTGGGATTTTAGAAGGATTATGGTTTTTATTGGGGATATAGGGTTTTTTAAATTATTAAGGCTGTTATGGTATTTATGACTCTTTTACTGTTTTAGTGTTTCAATGGTTTTAGGGTTATTTATGGTTTTTAGTGAACTTTTTTGTATTTGGGTTTTTCTAGATTTTAAGGGAGTTTATATTTTTTTATGGTTATGTTGGTTTGATAATATTTTTAGGATTTTAGTGTTTCTATGGGTTTTTTGGGGTTTTGGGTGCTTATTATAATTAATGGTATTTATGTGTCATTTGATGTTATTAAGGGTTTTATAGTTTTTATGGTTTTTAAGGTTTTTTGGGATTTTATGGGGGTTTAGGGGTTTGGGGGGGGGGGGGGTTTATGTTTTATGGTTTTTATGATTAAGGGGGTTTATGGTTTTCAATATATTAGGGGGTTTCAGGGGTTTTAGGGATATTTATGGCCTTTATGTTTTTATGTTTTTTGGTTTTAACTTTTTTTACGGTTTTATGAGTTTTATGGTATTTAGGGTTTTTCAATTTTTAGGATTTTTAATGGTGTTTGGGTTTTTCTGGTTTAAGGTTTTTTGGATTTTATGGATATTTATTTTTTTTATATTTTTTAGGGGTTTTCACGTTTTAGGTGTTTTAGAGTTTTAGTTCATTAGGGTTTTTGGGTTTGTGATGGGGTTAATGGAATTTCTTTATTTCTAGTGTCTTTTCGGGTTTCATAGAGTGGTTTGGGTTGTTACTGTGTTTTTATTTGTTTTATGGGGTTTACGAGGTTTTAAGGGTTTAAGGGGGGGGGGGTTTAGGTTTTAAGGGTTTTAATGTACATTTGATATTTTGGTGCATTAAATGATCTAATTTTATTTTTGTGTTATAGGGGTTTTATGGTGTGGGGGGGGGGGGACTTCTGTGATTGATACGGGTTTCTATGGGTTTTTTTGTAATTTAATGATTTTAGAGTATTTTAATGTTTTTTTGGTTGGGGGGCATTAACGGATTTTTAAGGAATTCTATAGTATAATAAGGGTTTTTTGGTTTTCTAGGGTTTTACGAGTTTTATGGTTTTCTACCAGTTAGTGTATTCTTTTGTTTTAGGAGTTTTAGTTATTTATGAGATCTTTTTTGGTGTTATAGAGTTTTTTAGGGTTTATTGATTTTTTATGGTTTTTTGGTTTTCAGTGTTATTTTGTTATTTTGGGTTTTAATGATTATTAGGAGGTTTTAGTATTTTTTGGTATTTTTTTGGTTTTTATGGGTTTTATGGTTTTATTTGCTTTCGGGGTTTTTAGTGTTTTTTGTGATATATTTGAGTTTTAAGGTGTATAGGGTCTTTTAAATGTTTTATGGAATTTTAGGTTTTTAGCGGTTTTTTGGGATAGTAGGATCTTTTAGTGTTTTAAAGGGTTTTCGAACATTTTTAGTGTATATTTGGGCCATCTAGTATATTTCGAGTATTTTAAAAGTTTAATGGTTTTTATTGTATTTTGGTTCTTTAGGATTTTTGGGGTTTTATGGTTTTAAGGTATTTTTCAGATTTTATAGGATTATTTTATTTTTTTTACAGTTTTGGGTTTCTATGGTCATTTAATGTCTTATAGGATCCTTTATAGTCATGTCAGGGTTTTTAGGGTAATTTAGGGTTTATAGTATTTTTATATTCTCTATGGGTTTTTAGGTACCTTTATAGTTGTAGGTGTTTTTTTATCTTTGTGGGTACATTATGGTTTTTTATGGTTTTATGTTCTTTTAGGTTACTTAATATTTTTATATGATTTTTTATTTTATTGTGATATTTTATGGTTTTAGGGCTTGTTAGGTTTTTTTATGTTTTGGTTTTTTATAGTTTTTAGTTTCTTAGGGGTTCAATGTTATTTTGTGTTTTCATTTTATTTATAGTTTTATATTGTGTTTTGGGAATTTCTGTAGGATATTATAGTTTTTATGTATTTTTTGGGGTTTTGGTCTTTTTAGGGATTAAATAAATTTTTTCCTTTTATTGTATTTTATTGTTTTAGGGGGGTTTTTGGATTCATGGATTTTTTGGGATTATAAGTGATTTTAAATAATTTATTGTATTTAGTTCATTTAGATGTATTTTGGGAATTTATGGTGTTTAGGTCCTCCTAATGTTCTTTGGGATTTTGATAATTTTTTTGAATTTAGGTTTTTAGAATTTTAATCATTATTTGGGGTTTTAATGTTTCTGATGGGTTTTTCGTTATTATAAAATTTTAATATTTTTAGCATTTTAATTGGTTATATGGTTTTAATTGGTCATTTAGTATTTTTATGGTTTTTATTTGTTTTAGGTTTTTTTGGGAATTACGGGGTTTTAATGGATTTTAAGGATTCGTAGAGTATTAGGGGTTCAAACGGTTTAAGGATTTTTAGTGTTTTTTGGTTATTATGTTTTTAGGGGTTTTATAATTTTTATGGGTTTAATGTTTTCTTAGGGTGTTAATGTTTTTTGTATATTTTTCGGATTATTGCAGTTTATAGGGTTTTTTCAGCTATTATGGAATTTTTATGTGTTTTTAGTAATTTTGGTGTTTTTATGGTCATTAGGGATTTTCTGATTTTTGTGTTTTAGGGTATTTTTATGGATTATTTTTGGGGTTTCATCCTTTTCAGGGATTTTATCGTGGATTCAATGTTTTTTTGGGGTTTCAGGGTATCAAGGTATTTTAGGGTGTTTTATTTTTTTTTGTTCGGGGGGGGGGGGTTAGGATTCATTAATTTTTCATTCAATTTTTAGTGATTTTGGTGGGTTTTAGTTTATTTGATGTTTTCAGGTTTTAAGGGGTATAATGGTATATATTTATTTATCGGATTTTTGGTTTTCATATGATTCTATGGGATTTTGGGGTTTTTTGGTTTTTACATTTTTAGTGTTTTCATATGGTTTATTTATGTATATTAATATTTTTTGGATTTTTTGGTTTTAGGGTTTTTAGTATTATTAGGGGAATTATTTTTTCTCGATTTTTAGGGGTTTATGGTTTTTATGTGTTTTTAGGATATTTTGGATTTTAGGGTTTTTAGCGTTTTTATAGTTTTTATGGGTATCTAGGATTTTAGTTTTTTAAGGTTTTTTTTGGATTTTTAATGTTGTAAGTGTATTATAGTTTTTTAGAGGATATTTATGTTTCTTTTGGGATTAACTGTTTTACGGTCTTTTAATGGTGTTTTAGGGGTGTTTTTTTAGATTTTCCTGGATTTTGAGTTTTTTGGGATTTTAAGAGTTTTTTTTGATTTTTGAGTATTTTGAGTCTTTTTAGAGTTTTTACTAATTAAGATATTTTTGAGTATATAGTTTTTTAGAATTGTAGGGTATTTTAGGGATTGTGTTTCTCATTGGGTTTTAGTGGTATTTTATGGATATTTTTAATTTTTACGGTGTTGTATAGTTATTTTATAGTTTTTTTAGTTTTGTTAGGTTTTTTAAGGTTTGTAAGTGTCTCTTTGGATTAATAATTATCTATAGGAATTTTAATTTTTTAGGTTTTTATGGTTTTTAGGGATTTCATAGGGGTTTTAGGGTTTTTAGGATTTTCAACGGGGATATTTGGAGGTTTTTTATTTTTGGGGTTTTAATATTATTTTTAAATTTAAAATATTTCTTACGTATTATATTTTTTAAAGAGGTTATGTTTTTTAAATGAATTATAATTTTTATGAGTATTAATGTTTTTAGTGTTTTTAATGCGTTTTTTTAATTTTAATGGTAATTATGAAATTTGTGGATGGTATGTATTTTCATGATTTTAGGGGATTCAAGGTTTTTTTTGGTTTTTTAATGTTCTTATGTTTTTAGGGTTTCTGGGGTTTTTATGGTATTTAGGGTTTTTTTATTGTTCTTTGATACATTGTATGTGTTTTTAGGTCTTTTAGGGGTTTTCAGGGTATTTAGGGGTTTTAGTGTTTTTTAGGGTTTTAGGTTGTTTAATTGTTATTTAGGGTCTTTTGGGGATTTTAAAATTTGTAGGGTTTTTAATGTATATTTAATCCTTTTAGAGTCTTTATGTGTTTTAGGGGTTTTAGGGTCATATAGGATTTTTAAGGGTTTTGAGGGGCTTTAGGGGTTCTTTAGGGAATTTTGTGTTTTTTAGAGCTTTTATCTTTATGAGGGTTTTTGGATTTTCTAGGGTTTGAGATATTTTTAGGGGTTTTAGAGGTGTTATGGGTTTTATTGGTTCTAATATTTTTTTGGGGTTTTGGGGGTTTAGGGTGTTTTATGGTCTTCTAAGGATTTTAAGGGTAAATTCTATTTTTAGGTGATTTATGGGTTTTTATGGTATTAGGGGTGTTTATGGCCTATTTATGATTTGAGGGGTTTTACGGGATGTTGGATTTTTTGGGTTTGGGGATTTTTATTGTTATTAGGGGTTCTAAGGTTGGTAATTTTTAGGTTTTTAGCAGTTGTATTTGGTTTTATATATTTCTATGGGTTTATGTTCTTTGAATGGTTTTTGGGGATTTCCACAAATTTTAGGGATTTTAACGATTTATTGTGTTAAATATTTTTAATGATTTTAATGGTTATTTAGGGTTATTTTGTGTTTTTTTTGGGTATTTACGTGTTTTCAGAGTTATCTGTATATATAGAATTTTATTAGTTTTCAAGATTTTTTAAATGTATTTTAGGGGATTTTAGTCTTTTAAGGGAATTTCATTTTTTAGGCTTCAAGGTTGTTTTAATTTTTTTGTATTTTGGGACGTCAAGAGTTTTTAGGGATTTTTGGGTTTTTAGGGTATTGTACATTTTGGTGGGGGGTTTATGGATTTTGAGGTTATGAATTATTTATTGATTTTTACGTAATTAAGGCATTTTATGGTATATTGTTTCATTTGGGTCTTTAGGGTTTGTAGTAGTTTAAGGGGTTTATGTGTTTTTAAGGGGCCTTAGTTATTTTTAACATTTTGATGATTTTTAAGGTTTTTATGGAATTATTTTTTAATGTTATTTGGGTTTTAAATTTCTAGGGGAATTAAGGGTTTTCTGGTTTTTTTGAGTAATAAGGGTTTTATGGTTTTTAGGGGTTTTCATTTTTTTGGTGGTTTTAGAGGTTTGTGGGATTTTTTTGAATTTTACGATTTTTAAGGATTTTAATGATTTTATGGTTTTCCTGGATTTTAGGGGTTTTAATATTTATCAGTTGTTTATTTTTTTATTTTTTTATTATTAGGGATATTGTCGTGCCTCAAATTATTTTTGTTATTTTTATGGGATTTTGGGTTTTTATTGTTTATGGTGTCTTTTTAGGGTTTTTATAATTTTTTGTTTCTTGAGTGGTTTAAATGTTTTTATGGATTTTAGGTATTTTTAGGTATTTTTATGGATTACGAAAATTCATAGGATTTTTAAATTATTTGTAGGAGTTTTCATGGATTTAGGGGTTTTAGAGATTCAAATGATATTTTTGGGTGTGGTGGGGGATGGGTTTTTAGGGTTTTAAAGTTTGGTTTATGGTTAGTTAGGGTTCTGGGTGTTTTTTTTTATTTTTATTGTTTATAGTGTTTTTTGGTTTTTTGAGGTTTTTGGTTTTTACTATTTGTAGTGCCTTTTATGGTTCTTTTAGGGGTTTTATATATTTTTTTTACTATTTTAGAGTTTTTAGGGGTTTCAAGGGTTTTTAGGTTTTTAGGTTTTTAGTTTCATAGTGTTTTTAATGGTTTTCATAGTTTATAGTGTTTTGTAGGGTTTTTATGGGTTTTATGGGTTTTTCGGTTTTCTTTGGGTTTCTGAGGGTTTCTGAATTTTTCATATGGTATTAATTGTCTTTTACAATGTTTTTTTGGTGTTTTGGGGGTTTTAAAAGAATTTATGGATTTTTAGTCTATTTTTTAAATTTTAATCCATTTTAGAGGTTTTCACTGTGTTTAGTGTGTTTTATGGGGATTTAGGGGTTTTTAGTGTATTTAGTCGTTTTTTGTGTGTTTTTTATTTTTTGGTGTTTTTAGTGTATTTAGTATTTTTAATTTTTTTTTAATGTCAATTTAGGGTCTACCTTATTTTTTGGGGATTTATGATTATCTAATGTTCATTTTTTGTATTTAGTTATTGAGGGGTTTTATAGTTTTTAGGGTTTTGGATTCTTTTAGGTATTTTTAGGGGTTTTAGGGGTTTTGGGGTTTCATGTATTTTAAGGAATTTTTTTAGAGTTTTTATTTTTATATGGTTTTAAATATTTTTATCATATTAAGAGTTTTTTAGAGGCATTAGGTTTATTTGAGTTTTAGGTTTATGTTAGGGTTATTATGATTTTTAGGGTTTTAATGGATTTTATGTTTTTGTAGTTGTTTTATAGTTTTTAGGGTATTAAATGGGATTTTTTTGGTATTTATTGTTTGTATGGGTTTGAGGAAATTTCAAGGGTTTTTTATGGTTCTATAATGATTTTTAGGTTTTTTAAATTTTTTTATATTTTCTTAGAGTTTATAAATGTTTTTAGGGTTACTAATGTCTTTTAAGGGTTTTTTTTATTTTCATAGGGTTTATTTGGTTTTATGGAGCATTTAGGTATTTACGGTATTTGATGTCATTTATGGGTGTTTTATTTTTTCGGTGTTTTTCAAATTTTTTGTTTTTTTTTTCAGTTTTAGGGGTTTTTAAATATATTTGGGTCATTACTTTGTTTAAAGGTTTTTATGTGTTTTTAGGGTTTTTAGGGTTTTCTAATTTTTTAGTGTATTATTGGTTTTTTTGGTGTTTAGGTTTTTTAGAGTTTTTATGATTTTAGGGTGTTTCACAGTTTTTTTTGGGGGTTTACATTATTTTTGGATTTTCGGGTTCCTAGGGTTTCTGGGTAATATTTTGGTTTTTACAATTTGTTGGGTTTTTAGTGTTTTTTTATTTTTTAAGGATTTTCATGGACTTTTAGGCATTTTAAGGCATTAGGGTGTTTTATAATTTATAGTATTTTAATGTTACCTTTTGGTTTTTAGTGGTTTTAGGGTCTTTTATTTTTCATTTAGGGGTGTTTATAGTTTTTAGGGGTGTTTATAGTTTTTAGGGGTTTTGTTTTAGGGTATTCAAGCATTTTATGGGGTTTTATATCATTTTAGGTATTTTAGGGTTTTAATGGATTTTAAGAGGGTTTACAGAGTCTTTATGTTATTTTTTTAGGGTTTTATTGGGTTTTACGGTATTCCTGGTATATAGGCTTTTGATTTTTTTGAGGTTTTGGGGGCTTGGGGTGGGGGCGGGATGGTTTTTATTGTGTTTTAATGGGGTTTAGGGTTTGAAGTGGTTTTTAGGGTTTTTAGGGTATTGTTATGGATTTTAGTTATTTAATTTTTTTCTCATGTATATGGGTTAAGGGGTTGCTAGGGTTTTATGGTAATTTTGGGGTTATAGGGTTTTTTTGGTGTTTTTAATGGTTTTAGGGTATTTTGGGATTTCGGGGTTTTAGGTTTTTGAGTATTATTTTTCCATATAAGGGGTTCGTATAATTTTTTTGAATTTTAGTTTTTATTCGTTTTGGGGGTTTTCTTCGAATTTCAGTGATTTTGGGTATTTAGTGTTTTTTACATGTATAGGTGTGTTATGGTGTTTTATTTTTTTTTTTGTTTTTATGGATTTTTGGGTTTCCATTCATTTAGGGTTTTTAGGATTTGTATGTGTTTTCTTGAATTTTGTATGGTTTCAAGGCCTATTTATGTAATTTTGGATTTTTTGGTTTTTATTGTATTTAGGGTTTTTTTGTGTTTTCAGATTTTTGAGGTTCTTTTAGGGGATTAGGGATTTTGATATTTTTTTGGTATTTTTATAGCTAATAGGTTGTTTAGTGGTTCTAGGGGTTTTTATAGATATTTCAAGTTTAATGTTGTTTTTTTACTTATATTTTCTTTCAATGATTTCTATGGTTTTAGGTTATTTTATTATTATTTAATTCATTAGAGTTTTTTTGGGTATTTCGGAATTTTAAGGGGGGGGGGGGGTAGCGTCTTTTGGGGGCTTTTGGTTTTTTATAGTTTTTGGGTCATTTAATGTAATTTTGAGGATTACTGGGGACTTTGATGTTTTTCAGGGTCTTTAATGTTGTATGGTTTTTAAGGACATTTAGAATTTTTATTGGGTTTTAAGGTCATATCATTTTTAGTGTTTTTTGTGACTTTTATAGTTCTATTGATGTTATAGGGTCCTTTAGTTGTTGTAGGGTTTAGGGACCTTTAAGGTCTTGAGGGTCATTTTGGTTATTAGTTTTTTTAAGGTCCATTAAGTCATTTAAATTTTTTGATGTGTTTTTATTTTTTAGGGGTTTTAAGACTTTTTGGGGGTTTTAGGTTAATTAAGTGTATTTATTATTTTTTAGTTTTTATAGTGTCTTTTAGGGGATTTTTGATTTTTTACTGTTCTTAGGGGTATCATAGGGTATTTAAGGTTTTTTATAGGTTGTCATGGTAATTCGGGGTTTTTATGGGTTGTTTGGGAACTATTTGGACTATTTAAATTTTTAGAGTATTTTAGGGGAATTATTGTTTTCAGTTTTCTTTAGAGAGATTTATTGGTATTTTAGGTTTATTTTGGTTTTTTAGGGATTTATAGTTTTTTAGGGATTTATGGTTCAGTAATTATAGAAATAAATAAGGGATGAAGACGCATATATATAACTGGAGACAAAAAAGTCATTTTATGTGGAAAATTTGGAGGAACATCCAAAGAATAGAGTCTCTCTATCATATATTATAAATACCACTCAACATGACTCATTACTTGTTGAATAGCCTCTTGGTCCATATTAACCTCTTACAAATTATTGGTCAGTTTAGCAGCTTCATCCTCTTCGGTGTGACAATGTGTTTCCTTGGAAGTTGAAATAGTAGTTACCCCTTCTAAATTGGCTTCTATCAATGGTTGGATCAGTTGATAAAGCATATCGTTGAATAACATCCATTTGTTGATGATAATGTGTTTGTTCCATCATTGTATCCTTAATTTTATAATTGAATTCCACCATCGTTTTTATTTGGTTGGATTCCTCCTCGTATATTAAAGCTCGAAATCCCTCAAAATTGTTGAAAACTTTGGAATTTAAAATATTGTTCTGAAGATTGTGTTCTTTGTCTCATAGATGAATGATCTATTTCACCGCATTTTGAGCTATGATATAATCAAATCCACAATATCCCATTATTATAAATAATGTTGGATGTAAGAAAAAATGTGAGAGAAGATCATCAAAATGTTTCCCATATATTAAACCCCAAATGATTTTCCATGTATTTTACCCGAAATATAGACAGCTTACTGAAACTCTAAGTCCAAATTGGAATCACTACCATGAGGAAGATCATATTCTGGAATCAGATCACTCATGGAGGTGCCATGGTATACTCCTTTTTAAGTAGTAGGTGCTTCATCTTCCCTTTTTGGATGATCCAACAGTGTGTATTTACCATTGGACCTAACCATGAGAGATGATATCACTAAAAAATTAATTAGAATTATTTTTAACTCCAAAATTATAGTATGAACAAAGCATGATCAAGAGAGTCAGTGACATTTAACTATTAATAGGTTGTCTGATTTTGTAGATTCCAGCCTTGTATTCTCAGGAGTAGTATTTTGAGAAAGTACTTCTTGGGGAGGATCATTCTCTAGAGATTTACCAGCAATCAAAACCATTGTCTCTAAATCATCCTAAATTTCTAAATTTTCAGTTATTAAATCTATAACATCAAGAGAAGAAATATGAAGTTGGATACTCCATTAATGAAGGGACTTTTCAATGTTCATTGCATAAAAAGCTATATGGTTTGGGTTTTGATATCAAATCTCAAATAAAACAACAATTATATATGGAAAATTAAGAATAATAACATACATCCATTTAGTTCCACATTGAAATCCCTAAACTACTTGATGGAACCTATAATATAAATGTTTTGGTTAAGAGAATCAATCATTTCAGTGTACATGGAGTTGTATTTTATAGCATCATTTCTATTTTAGGTGTGTACAAAGTTTTGATCGATGCCAAAATTTGACCCACTAACATTTTATTCTATTCTCTCTTCAACTGGTGCAATATCATTAGGCCTGGTTGAACCTGGTTCAGCACCATTACATGCCTCAAATTTTCTCTGATCCTCGTTCCTTCATTCGGGAAAAATAATAATATCATATTTGATAATCACAAGATCCTTTGAAAAATGATATGGATCTGAAATATTATAGAGAAAATAATTTTTGAAACAACATTTGATACCTAGAAGAAATAAATATGATATTACCTTGTACCTTTTATCTCTCTATGTAAATAGGAAATGATGCAGCCACATCCCTTGACACATCATCTGTTAAGGTAACAGATTCATCAGTATGATTTTTTAATTTCCCAAGAGTTTCAAACTCAGTCCCAGAATAAGTAGTCTGTTATCCCTTAAGATATGAAAGAGATGCAGATCCTGTGAAATTATGAACATTGTCACCAAGGTGTACAATACAAATCATAATATTTGATAATAGTGTGAATACTCACTTTTTATATGTTCACTTTGGACCAACATCAATGAATTATTGTGTTTCATTCCATAAGATGTTGGAGATATGGAAATACACCTCTTGGCAGTAGAAAACCGAGGAAAAAGATGACGATTTTCTATCGCAATCACCTCCATCATGGTTTTTCCACATGGAAAATTTCATGGAGACTCTTGGATTTCATCCAATGTGTCAATGGGGGTGCATGTGGGTCTATATTTTTGGGACATGGAACCTTTCATGAAGTTCCTTCTCTAATATCAAGCTGAAAAATGCAATTACATCATTATTATGGGTGGTGAATGATGATTTAGAATTTTAACAAAAGAATAGGGAAATACATTATTAGTATTAAATGAAAAATCTGATTCCTCTATAGGGTGAACAATTACCCATTCACATGTCCCTCAATTCATCATGTCAGATACTCATTTCGAGCATAAGGCCCGATAATCGGTTTCATATATGAAGGTCTCCAGATCCAAAATATGATCATCTAATTCAGCTAGATTACTGTTGGGATGAAAATCAGAAGGTGTACTAATATCACCCACATCCATCACTCAATGTCCAAATGGGAGAAATACCCATGAATCCATATGTTTAAGAGTCATGATTTCGCAGTACTGGATTATGAAAGTCTACAAATAATTCTTCATTGATACAGTTGGTTGTGGAGAAAACTCAACACCCTCTGATTTGAAGGCCTCATTGAACCTCCCAAAATCATCAAAATAATTAGTATAAGGGTTATTATCTCTTTATGATGACAGCCACTAGATCGCCTCAGTGATGGAGACATTGTATCCTTTTTATTTGGACATCTTGGTGGTTTTACTATGAGAATGTTTTTAAGGTTCTGATGTTTCTGAAGCCTCTACATAATATTTGGCTTTAGACCTTTTACCACAATTTCAATGAACAATAGTTGTCATGGCCGCAACCTAATATATTGCCTTTGATAAATCCCCCAGAGGGTCTGAAGTATCCCAAGATATAGAATACATAGCCTCTTATCCAATTGATGCATCTAATGAAGGTAGTGTAATTGATATTTTGGATGTCTCTAAATCCATCTGAATCCTTAATTTTTCGGCTACCGTTGGATTCTTCTCATGACTAACATATGTGGGAGAAAAAGTGCTTGATTATTGAAGGCATTTGAACTATAGAGAAAAACCATAAGGGACATAATCCCCACAGATTATTTCACCATCAGTATTGATTGATATCACTCTATACCCAAATTCTATCATATAAGACCTCATCTCGTAATTTTCTTCCTTACCATCATCAAAAAATATTCTTTATTATGGGTTACCAAAAGTAAAGATGCTGAATTCTCCGGATGCATTCCATTCCCTCAGCAATGCCTCAGGCTTTAGGTTCAACGGTTGAATCCAAGATACTTTCAATAAAAATGGATTAAATCGAACACTGGGGACTCTAACTGAATTCAACACCAAAATAAAATAAAGTGTTTCTCAATCAATTTCCATAATACTTCCAAATTTACATCAAATATAATTGTCTTATTTCCATTGTATAAATGAAACATGATGTGATAGTATTTTCCTAATACAGGATTATCAACCACGATATATTTCCCCTCTACCAACATGGATTCCATAACCATATTCTACAGTCTTACATAGCCACCATACTCACAAATTGGAGAAAATAAATGCTTACCCTCATGGCAGGGAAGCTAGGTAAGTGCACCATTTAATCAATATTATACATGAACTTATAACCTAAATTCTTGTAATCACCATTCCCCAACGTAGGATAGTACGTTCCTAAAGAACCCTAATTATTCATAGTTGGAAAAATATTACCACTTCCACTAATATGAACCTTCTCCTTCATGGGTTCTAAAAAATCTTCCATCCACACTCTTGCATAAATGAAATCCCTAGTGTGGAGTTCATTCTTTTCCTTATTGAATTTCTTTATTGTTTTGAATAACTCATGATAGATTAGTGGTGTTCTAATAGAATTACCCCATGTTGTTATTGGTGGAATGAATTTATAATAAATCACCCCAAGAATTTGAACCCCGTATATTTGGTAGATATCCCACATACTGATTCCAACCTCCTCATGCATCAAGTGGAAAGAATTTTTCTATGGACCCCATCATCTCTATAATTTCTGAATGAAGTCATTTTTTAAAACATAAGTGCATCCTATCAAGATTTATTCATATATTTTAACATTGATTAGTTCATTCATAAATTCTGTACAAGTTTGGAATACCCAAAATGCCCACATCTATTCTGGTTTAACACCTCCTCTAGAACAATGATCCTAGTCTTCTTTCTAGCCATTAGACGGATCCATTTTTGATGCACCAAATGATGAATCATAGAAATGCAGCCATAGCTCTACAACATGATTATTCATAGGAGGAGTAAAACAAATTTTATTTTGGACATATCTAATAGGGATTTTTCTCACATTAACTGGAATACCATTCATAGAAATATTAATATAATGAAAGATGATGTGTCGAAAAAACAATGTCTTCGGAAAATATTTCATGCAAGACAAAATGCAGAAATCTTTCTAAATCACATTTCCATATATATGAAGATAGTTACATAATGGTAATTCATGTTTGTATGGATCTTGCATTTCCCAAACTCAGGAAGGGTACTGTCAACAACATCATAATGATCTAGTCCAATGAATTTCATCATTTTGCTCTGACGAATATTTTCTTCCTCAATTGAAGTCATCAAGTGAGACATTTACTAAAAATAGAACTTCCAAATTTTCCTCATTAAATTTGAATATTGAATTAAGTATGTTCAAATTTTAATTTAATGGAATTTAAATAACTTTTCAAAGGAAAATCTCTACGAAACTACTTCGATGAGGTCAACCATGTAGGTCATTTGAAAATGTACCTATTGCAGGTCCATCAATAAGATACCCAACAATGGTCCTTAGACAAAGTATTTCCATTAATCTCCAATGATTATATAACTCCACAGGGATCTATCAGTAAAATGGTTAGACCTTGAAAAAATTTAAGGGACCTACGCGAGAGAACAACTAGGGAGAGCTGAATGAACGAGCTACACAACTAGAGAAGAAATCCGAGAATGCTTGTGAAGAAAATAAAAAGGAACATGGTATTTATAGGAACCTTAAAACTATTCCACAAACCTATGATACATAACTACACATTAGACCTTCATGTTCTATATTTAAAAAAACAAAATCTTTTCCCATAATCATTCCATTGGATTTAACCATCTCTATAATATAATCCAATCTTATGAGGGGATTTTGTTGACACTCCCTTGGAAGAAAAAACGATTATGAAAAAGAACATTGGATATTTTAAATTATCAAATAATATTTAAGGAAACAAATAAATATAGTTCATTGGACCTACATGGCACACCTACAGATCAAGATGACTAGTCCATGTTCTACCAATGCAGCCCAATGTGCAACACCTACACCGATGACCTATGCAGTGCAGCTACATGGAGGACCAGTGAGAAAGTATAATTTCTGCACACCTACATAGGGAACCTTTTCTCTGGAGCTATTCTGAATACCTCCAATATCAACCTCCATTCAACCATCCCCCTACATTCCGATAAATAGGACCCCTGGTCTCCACATATTATAACATGAAATAGTTGGAGGAACTCCCAACGCTCCCATTACGTAGCGCTTTTTCCTATGTCCCATAACTTTTCTATGGTACCTCTATAAAAACATGAGAGAATATCTATTTATATTGGATATTAATTATCAATCTACATTAATAGTTTTAAATATAAAACATCTAATTCAGGACCCTACTTCTATTGTAAAAATCCATCTACACATGGTTCATTCCTTAAGCACGATCCTATGCGGGATACATCCAAGGACATCAAGGGATACCATAGGAGATTAAGCTAAATCATCACCCAAGTGTTTTTGTCCCTTTTTAATTTTCCAATGAATATCAATATATCATAGGCCCCTTAATTCCTGTGTTAATAATGCTTTCAGTTCATCCTAGGACATGTGTGGTACACCAACACTGTACAACTAGGTGGGATACACATGCGGAAGACCTGCATTGACCACCTACATGAGCCATTTTAAGGCCTATAGTAATCCATATATAGAGTACGGGCCTCTCATTCCATGGCTCGTTTATCTAAAAGGGACCATATTGAATCCTCCAAAAAACCTGCTAACTTACCAAACTATTGGGAAAGACACCTTAACATGTCTCCCATTACGATTTGTATATCTATAGTTATAGGTTTGACACATTTGTTATACCAAGGTGTTAGGATCCATGGGGTTTCTGTAAGTGTGTATATCTATAGTCACATGGAACCTTAACCAAGAGATAATGATGGAATGTTCCATGTATATAGGATTAGGGTTCGGCCCATTTTTCTACCTTTTCGTCTCTATGAATCTAATTTTCAGGTCCCTGGTAGGGAAGGTATGGCTCACACTTGCATTTCCTTTTGACATAGGTAATTATATCCACATTCCACTATGAGAAAAAATACACGGCATTACTTATGGAGTAATCTCATATACTTTCTGAATGGACCGAGAAACCTTCATCTTAATTTCACATTGAAGGGTTCATTTATCTATTCCATTGTCAATTATCGACCATGATTCTTTCACCATAGGTGAGGCCTCTTCCATCTGCAGAGGAGGAAGTTTTTAGTATTTTCAATCATTCAAATTCTTTTTTTTCTCAATCCATGCATGAATCACATGGTCTATGATATTTGTGATGATCACAACATCCTAAAAATACACTTCATCCTTGAAATATTAGAACTCTAATTCCCTACATAATTTGGATACGCCAGAAGCAATCAATCAATTCCCAATCTCACTGGACACCCTCCTCAATAATACAATCCTAATTCACCTTTAATGGGAATTGTCCTTAGTAGTAATCCCCAATTTAGGTCCCCTAAATCTCCATGAATTAGGACACCAATCATGCACACTATTACAAGGGAATCCTCTTTATGAGTACTCCCCAACCTAAATCTATCAACGAGACTAATTCCTCTACGATTCTTACCAAACTAGGAGGGACTTGATTCCCATATAGGTGGGGTACATAGCAAGTGTCCCTAAGGATGAAACCAGAAACTCAAAAACACACATGTTCTTTATGGGACATATTCCCCACAGGGTCTAATCCATCTTGAAAACTCATATCATTTCCAGGTTCTTCGGTCCTCTTATGCATAATCACCACACCAAGAATTGACGAGGAAACTACGCCTATATGTCCTTACCACATGAATTTAAAATATACGGATAGGTCCTTATCAGATGACCATAAAAAGTTTTAATTTTTCTATTAATAATCATTGAACTAAGAGAGTTCTAATTCATTTCATGAGGATGCGTTGGTATCCTATTTTTGGGTATGACCCCAACATCAAAATAAAATATTTCTCCATGGATGAAGTTAAACTCTAGAGTACCTAGCGGTGTAGCTTTAAAACCAGAATTGTTGTAATAATAAGAAAAATAATCACTAAGTAGTATACCGTAGGGTTCCTTTGATGAATAACCTAAGATACATACTGATATATCCATTGATGGATAACCTAGGATACATAAATATATATCCATTATTGATGAAATTTAGATATATATAGATGATTATAATTTCCATTCATGCTAATAATTGATTGAAAATTCCCAGGGAAATCAACACTACTCGTTGTAAATTAATAAGGATTCATGAACATATCATACATCAATATGAGATTCCTTGAGTAGGGAAGAAATCCACCCAAAAGGGTGTGATGAGCCTGACCTTCCATACTCTAAACCAATGTGAGTTCTTAAGTGACATAGGATAATTAACCTAATGAATAGCTACTGTTGTAAAGAAAGTCCTTTTCGATATATAATTGTTCGATGATTCTCATTCTATATATAAATATGATGGAATCTATCCAAAACTATTGATTCTCTTCTAGAACTCACTTGGGTGGGGGGGGGGGGGGTCAAGGTTTCTTATGGTTCATTGAGGTTGTTAGGGTGTTAGGGTTTCTTGTTTATTTAGGTTCTTTATATTCTTAGGATTTATTTTTGTGTTTTAAGGCCTTTAATGCCACAACAATATTTTGGATTTTTATTGTGTATTTAGTTTTTAATGTTTTGCACCCTTTTTTAATTTTTAGTCACTTTTATGGTTTGGGTGGTTTTTTGATTTTTATGTTTTGTATGGGTGTAAGGGGTTATAGGGGTTTTATGGTTTTAATGGGGGTTTTTCAGGGGATTTGTAGTTTTAAGTGGATTTTTTGGTTTTTAAGTTCTTTTAGGATTTATGAATTTTTAATGTTATTATGGTTTTAAGGGTTTCTAGGGATTTTAGGATCATTAAAATTATTGATGGGCTCCATTCATTAAGTTAATTTTATTATTTTAGGTGACATTCATGTTTTTATGGGGGTTTCAGGGGTTTTTGTGTTATAATTGGTTATAGGGTTATTTAAAACATTTTAAGGTATTTAGGGGTTTTTATGAGTTTATTATTATTATTATTTTTTGTGTTTTTATGAATTTTTTGGTGTTTTAGGTATTTGAAGTTTTTTAGTGCATTTAGTGTTTTTAGGATATTAAGGGTTTTATGGGTATTTAGTGTTTTACGGGTGTTTTCTGTATTTTTTTTAGATTTTAATGTTTTTGTTATATTTATTGTGTTTAAATATTTTTAGGTTATTATAGTTATATTAAATTTATTTATATTCATTTATGGATTTTAGGGCTTTTGGTCTTTTAGGGTTTTTTTTTGTTTTAGAGATTTTAATGTTTTAGTGTGTTTAGAGGTTTAAAGGGACTCTAATTTTTTAATTTGTTTTTAGGTTTTTGTGGTTTTAGGGTTTTCTATAGTATTTTTGGATCTTACTTATTCTTAGCATCTAAATGACATTTTCAGGCTTTTAGGATCATTTTAGTGTTTTAGTGGTTTTTAGACTTTAGTGGATTTCAAAATTGTTAAGGCACATAGTGGTTTTAGGGTTTATAGTTTTTAGGGGGGGTTTAAGTCTATTTGGGTTTTAGTGTTTTTACGTGTTTTAAGGATTATATAATTTTTGGAGTTTTAAGAGGTTTCTAGGGTTTTTTTAATATTTAATTGTTTTTGGGTAATTAGGATTTTTATGATTTTTAGGGTTTTGGAGGTTTTATCATTTTTTTTGTTTTAGGATTTGATGGTTTATATATTTTTATGGTTTTAGGTGTTTTTTGTTTTTTATGGGTTTTAGGTTTTTATGTTTTTTGAGTTCTTTTATGGACTTTTTAGTTTTGGGGGGTTAGGGTTTGGAGAGTCTTTTTAGGGTTTTAGGGTTTTAATTATTTCAATGCTTTTTAAGTTTTTTGGGCATTTTAGGGGTTTTTATTTCGGTTTTAGTTTTTTTGAATCATTTAGGGTTTTTGGGGTTTTAGGATTTCTAGAGTCTTTTCAGGGGTTTAGGTTTTTTAGTGTTATTTGGGGTTTATAATTTATTTTTATGGTTTTTTGGGTTTTTTAGTTTTTTAGGGGTTTTATGGTTTAACGTTTTTTAGTGTTCTTGTAGTGGTTTATAGTGTTAGGGTTTGTTTATGTTTTCAGTTTTTCAAGGTATTTGTATGGTTTTTAGGGTCTTTAAAGAGTTTTTTTTTGGATTTTTTATTGTTTTTTGGGTTTCTTAAGGGTTTTGGTATTTTTAGGGGGTCTGGAGGTCTTTGATGTTATGAGTGTTTTCATATGGGTTTTAAGGTGGTTTTAGATTTTTCTTAGGGTTTTAATGGTGTTTATGGATTATTAAAACATTTTGGAGTATTTATGGTTTTTAGAGTTTTTAATGTTTTTTATTCTTTGCTAGAATTTTTTGTTTTATTATTTGTATTTTTTGATTTCATCATGATATTTATATTGTTTTTTTGAATTTATTTAGGATTTTAGGGAATTTAGGGTTGTTTTAGGGTTTTAGGGTTTAGAGATTAAGGTGTAGTGTATCAGGATTATGGTGTTGGGTGTTGGGTTTTGGTTTAGCATTTATGTAATAGGGTTTGAGGGTTATGTTATAGAATTTATGGTGTATGTTTTAGGGTTTAGGGTTTAGTGTTTAATGTTTATATTCTAGGGACTATGTTATATATTTTAGGGGTTTTAGTGATTTTCATGTTTAATTTATTGTTTTTTAAGATTTATAGTGGTTTTAGTTGTTTTTAGAGTTTCTATCATTTTTATGGATTTTTAAGAATTTTTTTGGGGGTATTCATTTTAATAGGGTTTTTCTTGTATTTTTTATGTTTTATTATTTTTATATATCTAATTATTTTATGTAATTTTTGATATTATACATTATTTTATCATATTGTATGGGTTTTAAATTTGTTACGATTTTTATGGTTTTTACAGTTTATAGGGTTTTTTAAGGGTTTTAGGGTTTTTTATGGTTTAGTTTTTTTTGGGTTTTAGGGTTTATTGGGGTTATAGTGGTGTTAGTGTTTTTAGGGAATTATAGGTTTAACGTTTTCTAAGAATTTTTTGTGTATTTTAGGAATTTCTATAGTTTTTTGAGTGTTTAGGCTTGTATGTTTTTCTGGTTTTAGGGTGTTTAGTATTGATCATATGTTTTAAGGATTTTTAGAGGTTTTATAGGTTTTAGGGTTTTTTTGGAGTCATAGAGTTTTAGGGATTAGGGTGTAGTGTATCAGGATTATGGTGTAGGCTGTAGGGTTTAGGTTTATCATTTAAGTTAGAGTGTTTAAGGTTTATGTTATAGGGTTTAAGGTGTATGGTATAGGGTTTATGGTTTATGGTTTAGAGTTTAGGATCTAGGGTGTGAGTTATATATTTTAGTTGTTTTAGTGATTTTTAGGTTTATTTTAGTGTTTTTTAGGTTTATAGGGGTTTTATGAGTTTTTTCAGTGTCTATAATTTGGTTGGATTTTTAGGAATTTTTTGGGGGCATTAATATTAATAGGTTTTTTTGTATTTTTTATGTTTTATTATTTTTATAAATTTAATTGGTTCATGGGAATTTATTTTTTTTTCATTTTTTTATCATATTGTAGGGGTTTTAAATTTGATAGGCTTTTCGGGTTTTTACAGTTTATAGGGGTGTTTAAGGGTTATGGGTTTTTTATGGTTTAGGTTTTTTTTGTTTTTGGGTTTCTGGGGGTTATATTGCTGTTAGTGTTATTAGGGAATTATGGGTTTAACGTTTTCATAGCAATTTTTGTGTATTTTAGGGTTTTCTATAGTTTTTAGAGTTTTTAGGGGAGTCTAGTTTTTTTAGGGTTTTAGGGTGTTTTGTATTGTTCATGTGTTTTAAGGTTTTTTAGAGGGTTTTTTGGTTTTTGGTTTTTTGGAGTTTTAGTGTTTTTGGGTTTTAGGGATTTAAGGGATTTATGGATTTCTAGCGGTTTTAGGTTTTTATGGGTTTTTATTATTTGTTGTGTGTTTAGGGTCTTTTATGATTTCTTACTATTTCTTGGGGTTTCAATTATTAGGATTTAAGGGTTTTAAGGGTTTTTATGGGGATATATGTGAATTTAGGGGTTTTACGTATTTGTGGATTTTAGGGTGTTTATATATTTTTAGGGTTTTTTATGGTTGTAATTATTTATTGTGTTTTTAATGGTTTTCGGCTTTTAGGGGATATAAGGTTTTTATTGGATTTCTAGGTTTTGGTGTTTTTTGGGTCTTTTGGGTTTTTATTGAGTTTTTTGCTCTTTCAATTTTATTTTGGGGTTTTTTAGCTTATGGGTTTTATTGAATTTAATGGTCTTTAGGGGTTTTAGGGACAATAAGTGTTTTTTAGTCTTCATGGAATTTAATAGGGTCTTTCGGTTTTAATATATTTCTGGGTTGTTAAGGACTTTTATAGTATTTAGAATCATTTGTGGTTATTATGTGTTTTTAGGGTTTAGTGGATTTTTCGGTTCATTATGGGTTTTTTGTTATTTTAATGGAGATATGGATTTTTCAGGTTTTTCGGGTTTTAGGTTATTTTTATAGTTTTTTTGTTTTTGGGGTTTTAATTTTTTATGATTTTTAGTTTTTTAGTTAATTTACGTAGGTTAGGTGTTAATGTGATTTTTTATTGTTTTGGGGGGTTTTGGGTTGTTTGGGGGTTTTAGGGATTTAGGTATTTTTGGTTTTTAGGATGCTTTGAGTTTTTATGGTTATTATGGTTTTTTATGGGTTTTTATTGTTTTATAGTATTTTGGATTCTTTTGGTTTTTAGAGGGCCTTAACTTTTTTCATGGTTTCTATGGTTCTACAGATGTATTGAGGAAATTTATGGGTTTTATGTGTTATTAGGATTTTAGTGGGTACTTAGGGTTTTATGATATTCAAGGGATTTTGTGATTTTTTTGGTCTACTATAGTTTTTAAGGTTTGAATGGGTTTTTATAGTTTATATGGTTTATTGGGTCTTTATGTGTATTTAGGGTTTATTATTGTTTCTGGGATTTTAGGGTTTCTAGTGTTTTAAAGAGTTTTCGGGTTATTAAGGGGGTTTATGGGGGGTTTTAGGGGTTTTAGTTTATTTTAGTATTTATTGGGTTTTGGGGTTCCTTTAGGGTTTTAGAGGGTTTTAGAGGTATTATAGTTTTCCATTATTTTTATGGTTTTTAGGGTTTTTGTGTCTTTTATTGTTTCTATTTTGTTGTTTGGGTGTTTTTGTGTTTTTAGTGTTTTTAGTTTTTTAAGGAATATTATTGGGTTTTAGGGTTAGTTAGGGTCACTTAGAATTGTATGGGATGTTTAGATTCCCTTGGGGTTGGGTGGGTTATGTTTCATTATGGGTTGTTGTGTCTTTAAGACTTTTTTGGGGTATATAAAGGGGTTTTAGAGTCTTTTAGAATTTTTAAGGGTCTTTTGGAGCATTTATGGTTTTTAGTGTGTTTTTTTTGCTTTTTAGGGGCCTTAGAGGGGTTATGGGTTCCTATGGGGGGTTTTCTATGTTTTCATGTTCTTTTAGTTTTTTTTTTGTTTTTTTATAAATTTTTAAGGATACTATGGGTTTTATGGTTTTTAGGGTTTTTAGGGTCTTTTAGGGTTTTATGATTCTAGTACCATTTGTATATTTTTACATTTTTCTTGTTTTTAGAGGTTTTTTGTTTTATGGATTTTTAGTGTTTTATGGTTTTTGTAAATTTTTTTTTGTTTTTTAGGTTTTTAGGGTTTTTAAGTCTGTTTAGGGATTTTATGGGTTTTATGGGTTTTACGGGTTTTAGTGTTTTTATTCCCTTAAGGGTTTTAGTAGTATTCTTATATTTTTTAGAATTTTAGGGTTTTTCATTTCATAAGGTGGTTTTTTTGTGATTTATGTTTTTTATGTTTTATAGGGATAACGAATTATTATTGGTTTAGGGTTTATGATGATTTTAGGGTTTCATATAGATTTTCATGGCTTTTGGGGTATGGGGATTTAGAGTGCTGAGTAATTTTTTGTAATTTTGGGTTATTAATATTTCTAGGGGGTTTCATAGTCATTTCAGTGGTTTTAGTATTTTTTTGGATTTTAGGATTTTTTGTGGTATTAAAGGATGGGGTGGCAGTTATGGTTTTTATTGTTTTAGGGGTTTTCATGATTCTCTTAGAGACTTTTCATAGTGTTTAACTGTATTTTAGGTGTGTTATGAATTTTGGGGAATTTTGGGGATTTTTGGGTTTTTTTGTGTTTCATGGTATTTTATGATTTTAAGGGGTTTTAAAGTGGTTATTTTTGTTTTTTGGGTTTTTTTGAGAGATTATGGGTTTTCTTGTACTTTTAGGGTTTTTAGGGGGTCTTTGGTCTTAAGGAGTTTTGTTGGTTTCTGTAGAGTTTACAAGCTCTTTTGGGGTTTTATATATTTTAGTTTTCTTATGTTTTTTAGTCATTTTAGTGTTTTTTTGGATTTCGTGGATTTTTATGGTTTCTTGGGTTTTGGGGAATTTTAGGGGTATTAGAAATTTTAGTGATTTAGGGGTTTTCGGTTTTAGATTACGGTGGGGTTTTTAGTGCGTCTATTTTTTAGAGAATTTTTAGTTTTAAGTGTTTATGGGGGTTTTGGGTTTTTATGTCTTGGGGGGTAGTTTTTAAGGAGTTTTATGGGTTTTAGGGTTTTTTATAGTTTTTTATTTTTTGGGGGTTTTAGGTATTTTATGGATTTTAAATTTTAAATTGTTTAAAGAATTTTTAGGGTTTTTGGATTTTTAGGGTTATTTTAGAAATCTTGGGTTTTTAGGTTTTTAGGATTTTAAGGGGTTTTAGGGATTTCTTTTTATTTTTATGGGTTTTTATGGGTTTCATGGTTTTTAGGATTTTATTTTATATAAGGGATTTAGTGTACAATTATATATTTTTAGGGTTTTCATATTCATTTGGGACTTTTAGGGTGTTTTGTGGTTTTTTGGGTTTTAGGATCACATTGGGGGTTTTTTAGTGTTTTGGGTATTTTAGTGTTTTATGTTTTATATATTCTTTTAGAGATTTTATGTTTTTAGTTATTTTAGGAGTAATGTGGTTTTTTGGGTTTTTGGGGTGTTTTGGGGTTTTAATGGTTTTAGGGGGTTTAAGGATCAATTTTTGGGTATTATATATTATTATGGTTTTAGGATTGTTCATTTGTTTTATGGTATTTAAGGGTTTTTGGATTGTTTAAAATTTTTATGGCTATTTGTGTGTGTGGGGTTTTAGGGATTTTATTTATTTTTTGGTTTTTATAGTTATTAGTGCTTTAGGGGTGTGTAGATTTTATTTGTTTTGAAGGGTTTTTGGGTTATTCTAGGATTTCCAGAAATTTCAATGTTATTTCAGTGTTTTTAGGGGTTTGGGTCTATTTTTTTACTTTTTCTTTGTGTTTTTTTAGGATTTGGTTAATGTTTTTATGGTTTTATATAGTTTTATTGGGGTTTTTAGGCTTGTTATTGTTTATTAATGTCTTAAAGAAATTTAAATAATTTTTGGCCTTTTATGAATTCATTGATTTTAAGGGGTTTTACTATTTCAGTGTCTTTATAGGGTTGTTAATATTTTAGGGTATTTTATTTTTTATGGTATTATAGTGTCTTTTAAAATAGTTTTAGTGGGTTTATGGGGTTTAGGGTTTTTATTGTTTTATATTTTTATGGATTTTTTACTATTTTTTGCGTTTTATTTTGGGTTTTTTGGATTTTTATCATTTTAGGGTGTTTTTGGTTTTTTTGGGTATTTGGTAATTTTTGGGTTTGAGGATTTTTAGTTGGTTTTTAGGATTTAGAGGGTTTTTTTATATTTAGGTTATTTAGAGGGGTTTAGTGTTTTGGGGATTTTGGGTGGGGGTTATAAGGATTTTAGGGATTTTTTGGATTTTTAATGGTATAAAGGTTTTAGGGTTTTTTGGGTTATATATTGGTTTTAGGGATTTTAGTGATTTAAGTATTTTTCAGGTTTTATTAGGTTTTTAGGGTTTTTAAAGTTTTACGGCATTTAGAGTGTTTTAGGTTTTTAGGGTCTTTTATAGATATACTTGGTTGGAAGGGATATTATAGTTTATTAATGTTTTTGAGTGATTTATGGTCTTTTAATTTTTTATGTTTTTTTGGAAATGGTGATGTTTTAAGATTTTGTGTTTTTAGGGTGTATTAGGTTTTTTAAAATTTTAAGGCCTTTTAAGGTTTTTGGGTGGTATTTTATTTTTTAGTTTTTAGGGTTTTAGGTTTTGTTTTCGAATTTTATGGTTTTTAATACCTATTAGTGATTCTTATGGTTTTATAGAGTCCTATAGTGTTTGTAGGTTTTTATGTTTTTTATGTTTTTAGGGTTTTAGATATAACTATTGATTTCTTGGGGTGAAATATGGGTTTTAGGGGTGCCTTGGATAATTTTCAGATTTTATGCTCCATTATAATTTTTAGTGGTTTGAGATTCTTTTATAGGGTTTTGGGTATTTTATGAGATTTTATGTTATTTATGGCGTTTTTGTGTCATTTTTAATTTTTTGTTAATTATTCTCTTTTAGATTAATTGTAGGGTAGTTTGGGGAATTATGGTTTTAATTTTTTTGGGAGGGGGTTTAGGCTCTATTAAGGGATATATAGTGTTTATATGGATTTTATGGTTTTGAGTGTTTTATTATATTTAGGGTTTTTGGGATTTGGGAGTATTTAGGGTCTTTTGGGTGTTTTAGGGTCTTCTATGGGTTTTACGGATTTTGGGTTTTTTGGGTTTCTTGTGGTATTAATCATTTTAGCATTTCTTTGTGTTTTTGGATTTTTAATGTTTTAATGTTTTTTGGTGTTATTAGGGGGTACTTGGATTATAGAGTATTTAGGGGTTTTAATGGGATTTTGGGGTTTTTATTGTTCATAGGGTTTTTAATGGTTTTGATGCGATTCAAGGCTGTTATGTGTTTTTATGATTCTAAGGTTTTTTTGTAATTGAGTGTTTTTATGTTTTTATGGGATTTAGGATTTTTTTATTTTTTAAGTTATTATAGGTGTTTTTGGGTTTTTATGGTATTAAGGTTCCTCTATAGGTTTCAAGTATTCATAGAGTTTTGGGATTTTACTGATTTTGAGTTGTTGAGGGGGTTTTAGGATTTTAGGATTTTTATGGTTCTGTTGGGTACTAAGGTTTTAGAGTTTTCAGGATTTTAATGGGTTTTCGTCTTTATATGGTTTTTATTTATTTTAGTGTTTTAGGGGGTTTTACGTGTTTATTTTTTTATGGGTCTTTTTGGGTTATATGTGTTTCTTTGGTATTTTCTAGTTTTATTGGTTTTCATAGTTTTTATAGTTTCATAGGGGTTTGGGATTTCTGGGTTTTCGTGTTTTTTGGTTTTTTATTGATTTTTATGGTTTAAATGGGTTTTATGAGTTTTTCTGATTTTTAAGGTATTTAAGGATTATTAGGTCATTTTATTACTTTTAATGGTTGTTGGGGTTTTAGATCCATTTAGGGTGTTTGATAGTTTTTATGGTTTTTTGGATTTTTAGCGTTGTTAGGAATTTTATTGTTTTTAGGGATTGTTGCCATTTTTATCATTTTAATGGTTTTTTTGGGGTTTAGTGTTTTTATTGGGTTTTGATGTTTTTATGGGTTTTCAGTGCTTATAGTGGGTATCATGGGTTTTAATTATTTCACTACTAAGATGGGTTTTATGGTTTTTGAAGGTTTTTTAGGTGTTTCTGGGGTTTTGGGGGGTTTTAATATTTATTACGGGGTTTAGGGTTTTTATAGTTTTATTAATATTTAGTAATATTAATGGGTTTTAAGGTTTCGATGGTATTTACGGGTTTTCAGGGGTTTTATGGGTTTTTTGTGGATATTTTAAATGTTTTTAGAGGTTTTGGGTTTTTTTAGTGTTTTTAGGGAATATTCAGGGATTTTAATGGGTTTTAGGGGGTTTAGTGGTTTATGATTTTTATTTTTTTTAGGGGATTTAGTATTTTTGGATTATTTTTGGATTTTTTAGTTATTGGGATTTTTTATAATTCTTATGATTTTAAGTAGTTTAAGTTAATTTTGGTTTTTAAAGTGGGTTTAGGGGTCCTTTTATGTTTTATGGGTTTTGATGATTTTTTTGGGATTGTAGGGTTTTTATTATTTTTATGGTGTTTAGTGTATTTATGGATTTTTAGGTGTTTTATTGTATTATTATCATTTATGGGGGTTACTGTTTTATGGGTTTTTTGTTTTTTTGGGTGTTTTAGGGGTTTTCAATTGTTAATTGGATTTTTAGTAGTTTTTACGGTTCTAGGTTCTGTTCGTGTTTTTATGGATTTAGTGTTTTTTTGTTTCAATATTTTTATGATATTTTTGTGGTTATAAGAGTTTCATAATGTATTTATGGATTTTTTTTTGTTTTAAAGAGTTTTAGGGTTATTAGGATTTTTTGGGTTTTTAGAGTTTTTATGGTTTTAGTAATTCTAGGGTCATTAGCGTTTTTATGGTCTTGGGTTTTTATTCATTTTCATGTTTCACACTATTTTAGGAAATTTTATAGGGTTTTAGTTGTTTTATGGTTTAAATTAATTTTTAGGGATATTATGGTTTCCCAACTTTTTTTATGTTTTTATGATTTTTGGGTGTGTATAGTGATTTTTCCAAAATTTGAGAGGTTTTAGGTTTTTAGTTTTCTTGTGTTTTAGAGTTTTTGGGATATTAGGGCTAGGGGTGTTTAGTTATTTTTAGGGTGTTCGTATTTTTATAGGCTTTTAGTGATATTTTAAATTTTTTGGATTTATTAATGTTTTTAGACTGTTTAAGGTGTTTCAGATTTTTTTTTAGTTTTTTAAAATTTTATTGGTTTTTATGGATTTTAGGAGTTTTTAGGTGTTTATGGTTTTTTATGGTTTTAGGGTATTTTAGTGTTTTATTGGGATTTAAGTGTATT
This sequence comes from Viscum album, assembly GCA_963277665.1. Lineage (NCBI taxonomy): Eukaryota > Viridiplantae > Streptophyta > Magnoliopsida > Santalales > Viscaceae > Viscum > Viscum album. The sequence goes on from OY728120.1 coordinate 1,692,936,264, forward strand.
TTGAGGGGGTTTTAGGCCATTTAATGTATATTTGGGGTTTAAGGGAAATTTATTGGTTTTATGGATTTTTAGGGTTTTATTGTTTTTATAGTTTTTAAGTGTTTTTTGAGTTATTGGTTTTTATGGAATTTAGGGTCATAGGTTTTTAATGGGTTTGGGGGGGGTGGTAGTTGTTTTTTTAGTGTTGTTTTGGGTTTTTGATTTTTTTTGGGATTATTTGGTTGTGTAAATTGTTTAATTATTTCGAGGGTTTTCATGGGTTTTTAGTGTTTTTCATTGGTTTTGTGTCTTTTTTAACTTTTTAGGGGTTTTATATTTTAATATAATTATCGTGTTTTGAGTGTTTTTATATTCATTGTAGGGTTTTATGATTTATAATGATTATTATGAGTTTTTATGTTTTGTAACCATTTATGTTTTTTGTGGTTTTTTGGGATTTAGGTATTTTGTGGTTTAAATTGGTTTATATGGAAATAGGTGCATTAGGGTCCTAGTTTATTATCATAGATTTATTGGATTATATGTTTTTTGGGTTTTTAGGGTTTTTATGTGTTATATGGGTTTTAGGGGATTTTTGGTTTTCAATGTTTTCAAACATTTTAAAGGATTTTTTTGGGTTTTTTGGGTTTTATGGGTTTCTTATTGGTCTATGGTTATTATTCTTTTTTTGGTTTTAGGTACATTATGGTTTAAAGGGGTTTATATGGTTTTAGGTGTTTTTAGTGTGTAAGTTTATTCTTTGAGATATAGTGTTTTATACTTTTTTTTGGTTTGTAGGGTTTTTTGTGTCTTTTTTCATTTTGGGGTTTTTTGGTTTTCAACGTTTTTGAGCATTTAAATGGATTTTTTGGGGTTTTAGGGTTTTTTGTGTGTTAGTGTTTTCTTATTGTTTTATTGTTTTTTATGGATTTTATAATTTTAGAGGATTTAGTGTTAAATAGAGTTTTATGTGGATTTTATGATTGTTAGGGTTTTTTGGTTTTATTGCGGTTGTTAGGAATTTTATGGGGTTTTATGTGATATAGGGGTTTTAGGGGAATTTTGAGATTTATTGTTTTAGTTTTTTAAGGAATTTTATAATTTTATGGTTATTTGGGGTTTTGAATTATTTGTAGTGTCTTTAACGTGTGGTTAATGATTTAAGGTATTTAGTTATTAATAATTTTTACGGTCATTTTGGTTTTATTGTTTTTAGGCGTTTTTAGGATTATAAGGGTTTTTATGATTTTTATTGGTTTTTTTTGGGTTTATGGGTTTTTATGGATTTTTAGAGTTTTTAGGGTTTTTTGGATTTTTAGATATTTTTCGGCACTTTTAATGATTTTGGTGGGTTTAAATGTTTTTTGGTGTATTATAAATATTTATAGGTTTTATTGGCCTCAGTATATTATTTAGGTTTTTAGTGTTTTTTATGTTTTTAGGGTTTTTGGGATTTTAAGGATGTTATGGGTATTGGGGTTTTTTGTCCTTTTAGTGTTTTAACAATTTTTAGTGTTTTATGGTTTCTAGGGGTTTAAGGATTCATTATGGTATTTTTTTATTGGTTTTTTAGGATGTGTAATAATTTTTAGGGTCTTTCAGGGGTTTTATTGGTTTATTTAGGGTATTTTAGGGAAATTTTATTCTTTATTGTCTATTATGGTTTTTATAGTTTTAAAGGTTTTATTGTTTTTAGGGGTTTCACGGGAATTGTTTTGGGTTTTTAGTGTTTTAGGTTTTTAGGGGGTGAGGATTTTTTGTGTTTTTAGGGGATTTATGGGCTTTACAGGGTTTTTATCATTAGTTTAGGGATTTTTAAATGTTTTTTTTGTAATTTAGTGTTTTTATAACGTTTTAGAGTTTTCTTTTGGGTTTCCACAATTTTTGTGGAATATTTTGGATTTTAAATGTTTTACAGAGTGTTAACGTATTTAGGGTTTTCAGGGTTTCTGATGGGGTTTTATCTTTATAGGTATTTTTGGGATTTTTGGATTTTTAGGGTTCTTAGTGGTTTTTATATTTTATTGGGTGTTCGTGGTTTAATGGTTTTTATGTTTTTGAATATTTTTAATATTTTAAGTGGGTTTTAGGATTTTAGGCATTTTTATTTTATGGGATTTATGTTTTTAGTTTTTTTATTGGGTATTTAGGTTTTTAGGGACTTTAATGGGTTTTTAGGGTTGTAAAATGTTTTTAGGGTTTTTGGGTTTCCAAGGGTTTTATGTGTGATAACGGGTTTTTAGTTTATTTATGTTTTTTTATTTTTATGGATATTAGTCATTTTATGTGTATTGAGGGGGTTTTAGTGTTTTTATGGGTTTTAAGGTTGTTTATATTTTTATGGTTTCTATTTTTTATTTATTTTATGGGTTTTATGTTTTTTAGTGTTTTATGTATTTAAAAGGGTTTTAGGGGTTTTACACTAATTTCTGGATTTTATTATTTTTGGATCTTATGGTTTTCAACATTTTTTGGTTTTTATAGATTTTAGAATTTTTAAAATTTTCTTAACCATTTAAGGGTTTTTAGGGGTTCTAAGGTGTTGGATTGTTTTAGTGTGTTTTAGTATTTCTAGGGTTTCTTTTGGGATTTTAGAAGGTTTATAGTTTTAATAGTGGATATAGGGTTTTTGATATTATTATGGATTTTATGGTATTTATGACTATTTTACTGTTTTAGTGGTTCAATGGTTTTAGGGTTATTTATGATTTTTAGTGGACTTTTTGGTATTTGGGGTTTTTTAAATTTTAATGGGGTTCATTGTTTTTTTGGTTATGTTGGGTTGGTAATATTTTTTGTTTTTTTTTTGTATTTTTATGTGTTTTTCAGTTTTTTGGGTAGTTATTATAATTAATGGTATTTATGTGTCATTTGATCTTATTATGGGTTTTATAGTTTTTATGCATTTTAAGGGTTTTTTGGGATTTTCAGGGGGTTTAGGGTTTTTTGTGGTTTTTATGTTTTATGTTTTTTTAGGGATTGATGGGGTTTATGGTTTTCAATAAATTAGGGGGGTTCATGGGTTTTATAAATTTTTATTTCCTTTATGTTTTTTAGGTTTTTTTTTGTTTTAAAATTTTTTGGGTTCTACGAGTTTTATGGTATTTAGGATTTTTCGATTTTTTGGATTTTTAAGGGTGTCAGGGTTTTTATGGTTTAGGTTTTTTTGGATTTTTGAGATATTTTTTGTTTATAGTGATTTTAGGGGTTTTCACATTTTAGGTTCTTTAGAGTTTTAGTTCATTAGGGTTTTTGAGTTTGGGAGGGGGTTAATAGAATTTCATTGTTTTTAGTGTCTTTTAGGGTTTCTTAGAGTTGTTTGGGTTGATACTATTTTTTTGGGTTTTATGGGTTTTATGGGGTTTACGGTGTATTAAGGGTTTTCGTGGGGGGGGGGGGGGGTTATAAGGGTTTTTGGGTTTTAAGGTACTTGATGATTTTTTGGTGTTTTAAATGATCTAGTTTTATTTTTGTGTTATAGGAGTTTTATGGTGGGGGGTGTGGGTCATTTGTGATTGATACAGGTTTCTATGGGTTTTTTGTTCTTTAATGATTTTAGAGTATTTTAATGATTTTTGGATTTGGGGTGGGGGGGGGGGGGGGGTTAACGAATTTTTAAATAATTATATGGTATAACAGTGTTATTTTAGTTTTCTAGGGTTTTATGAGTTTTATGGTTTTATACCACTTAGTGTATTCTATGGTTTTAGGGGTTTTATGTATTTATAAGATATTTTTTGGTGTTATAGTGTTTTTTATGGTTCATTAATTTCTTATGGTTTTTATGGTTTTTAGTGTTATTGTGTTTTTTGGGGTTTTAATGATTATTAAAGGGTTTTAGGATTTTTGTGGATTTTTTTTGTTTTTAGGGGTTGTATGGTTTTAGGGGCTTTAGGGGTTTTCAGAGTTTCTCATGATATATTTGAGATTTAATGGGTGTAGGTTCCATTAAATGTTTTTGAGTATTTTAGGGTTTTTGGGGTTTTGGGATTCTAGGATCTTTTAGTGTTTTAAAGGGTTTTCGAACATTGTTAGGGTATATTTGGGTCATATAGGATTTTTCGAATATTATACAAGTTTTATGGTTTTTAGAGTTTTTCAGGTCTTTAGGATTTTTGTGGTTTTATGGTTTTAAGGTATTTTTGAGATTTTATATGATTCTTATAATTTTTTTGGGGTTTTGGGTTTCCAGATCCATTTAATGTTTTAAAAGATCATTTATAGTCATGTAAGGGTTTTTCGGGTAATTTAGGATTTATAGTGTTTTTAGAGACTCTAAGGGTTTTTAGGTACCTTTATAGTTATATGTGTTTTTTTATCTTTTTGGGTACATTATGGATTTTAAAGGTTTTATGTTCTTTTAGGTTACTTAATATTTTTATTTTATTTTTTGGTTTATTGTGATATTTTATGGTTTTAGGGCTTGTTAGGTTTTTTATGTTTTGGTTTTTTATAGTTTTTAGTTTCATAGGGTTTTAATGTTATTTTTTGTTTGAATTTTATTTATTATTTTATATAGTGTTTTGGGATATTCTATTGGATATTATAATTTTTAAGTGTTTTTTGGGGTTTTGGTGTTTTTTTGGTTTCAATAAAAAATTTCTTTTTTTTATTTTATTGTTTTAGGGGGGGTTTTTTGGTTTCATGGATATTTTTGGGATTATAAGTGATTTTAAATAATTTAATGAATTTTGTTCATTTAGTTGTATTTAGGAAATTTATAGTGTTTAGGTCCTCCTAGGGTTCTTTGGGAATTTGATAATTTTTTTAATTTAGGTTTTTAGTGGTTTAATCATTATTTCGGGTTTTAATGTTTCTGATGGGTTTTTACATTATTATAAAATTTTGATATTTTTATCGTTTTAATGGGTTATAGGGGTTTAATTAGTCTTTTAGTATTTTTATGGTTTTTATTTTTTAGGTTTTTTTTTTTGGAAATTTCAGGGTTGTAATGGATTTTAAGGATTCGTAGAGTATTATGGGTTTAAAATGTTTAAGGATTTTTAGTATTTTTAGGTTATTAGGTTATTAGGGGTTTTAGTGTTTTTATGGGTCTAATGGTTTCTTAGGGTTTTAATGTTTCTTTTATATTTTTAGGATTTTTGAAGTTTATAGTGTTTTTTGGGCTATTATGGAATTTTTAGGTGTTTTTAGTATATTTGGGGTTTTTATGGTTTTTAGGGATTTTGTGATTTTTGCGTTTTAGGGTATTTTTATGGATTATTTTTTGGGTTTAGGCCTTTTCAGGGATTTTATCGTGGAATCAATGTTTTTTTGGGTTTTAGGGTATCAAGGTGTTTTAGGGTTTTTACTATTATAGGGGATTTAAATTTTTTTGGCGGGGGGAATAGGATTCATTAACGTTTTATTCAATTTTTAGTGATTTAGGGGGGTTTTAGTTTATTTAAGCGTCGTAGGTTTTAAGGGGTATAATGGTATATAGTGGTTTTTCAGATTTTTTGTTTTCATATGATTGTTTTGTGTTTTGGGGTTTTTTGGTGTTTAGATTTTTTGGGATTTCATATCGTTCATTTATGTATATTAATTTTTTTTTTGATTTTTTGGGGTTTTAGGGTTTTTAGGTTTTTTAGGGTTATTATTTTTGAAGAATTTTTAGGGGATTATGGTTTTTACATGTTTCAAGGGTATTGGGGATTTTAGGAATTTTAGCATTTTTATGATTTTAGTGGTTTCTAAGAATATAGATTTTTAAGGTATTTTTTGGCTTTTTAATTTTGTAAGTGTATTATAGTTTTTTATAGTTTCTTTAGGTTCTTTTTGGGTTTAACTATTTGAGGGTATTTTAGGGGTGTTTTAGGGGTGTTTAGAGTTTTTTTGAATTTTCTGGATTTTGAGTTTTTTGGGATTTTATGAGATTTTTTTTTTGATTTTGGTTTTTTAGTGTCCTTCTACAGTTTTTATTTTTTTTAATTTTTATGTGTATATAGTTTTTTAAAATTTTAGGGTATTTTAGGGATTGTGTTTATCATTGGGTTTTAGTGGTGTTTTATGGAAATTTTTAATTTTTACGGTGTTGTATGGTTATTTTATAGTTTTTTAGTTTTTTTTAGGTTTTTAAGTGTTTGTAATTGTCTCTTTGGATTAATAGTTCGCTGTAGGAATTTTATTTTTTTAGGTTTTTATAGGTTTTAGGGATTTCTTAAGGATTTTAGGGATTTTTAGGATTTTTAAGGGATATTTGGAGTTTTTTTATATTTTGGTTTTTAATATTATTTATAAATTTAAAATATTTCTTGGGTACTGTATTTTTTAGAGAGAATATGTTTTTAAAAAAAATATCGTTTTTAGGGGTTTTAATGGTTTTAATGTTTTTAGTGGGTTTTTTTCACTTTTAAGGGTAATTAGGATATTTTGTAGTTAGTATTTAGCGGTTTTTATTGTATTTATGTTTTTTTATTGTTCTTTGATACGTCATACGTTTTATTAGGTCTTATAGCGGTTTTTAAGGTATTTAGGGGTTTTTATTTTTTTAGTGTTTTTAGGTTGTTTATTTGTTATTTTGGGTTTTTTTGGGATTTTAAAGTTGTTAGGGCTATTAATGTCTATTTAATTCTTTTAGGGTCTTTATGTGTTTTAGGGGTTTTAGGGTCATTTAAGAATTTTTAAGGGTTTTTAGGGGCTTTTGGGGTTCTTTAGGGAATTTTGTGTTTTTTTAGAGATTTTAGCTTTATAAGGGTTTTTGGATTTTCTAGGGTTTGGTAAATTTTTAGGGGTTTTAATAATTTTATGGGTTTTGGTGGTTCGAATAACTTTTTGGGGTTGTGGGGGTTTAGGGTGTTTTATGGTCTTCTATGGATTTTATGGTTAAATTCTATTTTTAGGCGATTTATGGTTTTTATGGTATTAGGGGTGTTTATGGGTTATTTACGATTTTAGGGTTTTTAAGGGATGTTGGATTTATTGGGGTTTTGGGGTTTTTATTGTTTTTAGGGGTACTGGGGTTGGTAATTGTTAGGCTTTTGGGTGTTTTATTTGTTTTATATATTTTAATGGGTTTATGGTGTTTAAATGGTTTTTGAAGATTTCAAACAATTTATAGGGATTTTTACGATTTTTTGGTGTTCAATATTTTTAAGGATTTTAATGGTTTTTTTGTGTTTTTTGGGGTTTTTTGGGTATTTATGTGTTTTTTGAGTTTTCAGGATATATAGGATTTTATTGGTTTTCAGGATTTTGTAAATGTATTTTTGGGGATTTAAATCTTTTTAGTGTATTTGATTTTTTATGCATGAAGGTTGTTTTAAATTTTTAGGCATTTTTGGACGTCAAGGGTTTTTAGGGATTTTGCGGTTTTTAGTGTCTTCTACATTTTGGAGGGGGTTTATGGATTTTAAGGTGTTGAATTTTTTATTGATTTTTAGGGATTTAAGGCGTTTTATGGGATTTTGTTTCATTAGGGTTTTTAGGTTTTGTAGTAGTTTAATGGGTTTTTGTATTTTTAATAGGCTTTAGTTATCTTTAACGTTCTGAAGATTTTTAATGTTTTTCTGATATTTTATGGAATTATTGTTTTAAGGATAATTGGGGGTTAATTTTCTAGTGGCTTTAAGGGTTTTATGGTTTTTTTGAGTATTAAGGGTTTTACGGGTTTTCAGGGGTTTTCATGTTTTTTGGTGGTTTTAGAGGTTTGTGGGATTTTGTGGGATTTTAGGTTTTTTAAGGTTTTTTAATGATTTATGGTTTTCAGGGATTGTAGGGGGTTTTATTGTTTTAATGGTTTTTTGTTTTATATTTTTTATTACTAGAGACGTTATCGTGTCTCAAAACTTTTTGTTATTTTTATAGGTTTTTTTGGATTTTATGGTTTATGGCGTCTTTTTAGGGTTTTTATTCTTTTTATAATTTTTTGTTTTTTAAATGTTTTAATGGATTTTAGGTATTTGGAGGTATTTTAATGGATTATGAAATTTTTTTGGATTTTTAAAATATTTTTTGGGTTTTTCATGGATTTGGTGGTTTTAGAAATTATAATTATATTTTGGGGTGGGGTGGGGGATGAGTTTTTAGGGTTTTAGAGTTTGTTTTATGGTTTGATAGGGTTTTTGGTGTTTTTTTTATTTTTATGGTTTATAGTGTTTTTTGGTTTTTTAAAGGTTTTGGTTTTTACTATTTTTAGTTCCTTTTAGGGTTCATTTAGGGGTTTTATATATATTTTAATATTTCAGGGTTTTTAGGGGTTATAAGGGGTTTTTGGTTTTTAGTTTCTTAGGGGTTTAAATGGTTTTCATAGTTTAAAGTGTTTTGTAGGGTTTTTATGGGGTTTTATGGTTTTATGAATTTTTGGGGTTTTAGGTATTTCTCATAGTTTCATATGGTTTTTGAATTTTTCGTATGGTATTAATGGTCATTTACAGTGTTTTTTTGGTTTTTCGGGGTTTAAGATGATTTATGTGTTTTAGGCTCTTTTTGGAATTTTAATCTGTTTTAAATGTTTTCATTGTGTTTTAGTGTGTTTTATAGGGATTTAGGTGTTTTTAGTGCATTTAGTTGTTTGTGCGTGTTTTGGTTTATTTTGGTGTTTTTAGAGTATTTAGTATTTTTAATGTTCTTTAATGTCAATTTAGGGGATCCCCTAATTATTTGGGGATTTATGGTTATCTAATGTTCTTTTTTTGTATTTTGTTATTAAGGGGTTTTATAGTTTTTAGGGTTTTGGAATCTTTTAGGTATTTTTAGGTGTTTTGGGGGTTTTAGGGTTTCTTGTATATTAAGGGATTTTAGGTTTTTTGGAGTTTTTATTTTGTAATGGTTTTTAATATTTTTATCATATTAAGAGTTTTTTAGAGGAATTTGGTTTTTTTGGGTTATAGGTTTATGTTAGGGTTATTTATGGTTTTTAGTGTTTTAATGGATTTTAAGGTTTTGTAGGGGTTTTGTAGTTTTTCGGGGTTTAAAGGGGATTTTTTTTGGTATTTAATATTTATATGGGTTTGAGGAAATTTCAAGGTAATTAATGGTTCTATAATGTTTTTTAGGTATTTTAAATTCGTTTAGATTTTCTTAGAGTTTATAAATGTTTTTAGGGTTATTAATGTCTTTATGGGTTTTTTATTTTCATAGGGTTTATTTGGTTTTTTGGAGTTTTTTGGTATTTACTATATTTGATGTAGTTTATGGGTGTTTTATTTTTTCAGTATTTTACAATTTTTTTTGTTTTTTCAGTATTAGGGAAAGGAAGATGTGAGGGTTGGGCTATTCCCGCCCCCCCAAATTTATTACAATGAAAAAGAGATACAACAGACAAGGGAGGGGAGGGGTCAAATGACCCACACCCAAAAACCCTTCACACCCAAAACGCAAAAGACCCAAAAAGTAAAATAAAAAACGAGAAAAAAACACCAAAAAACAAAGAAAATCAGTCAACATCGCCACCAAAGTCCGAAACAGATGATACACCACATGGGTCACCATCCGCACCATATCCAGAGGCTGAATCATCAAAGTAGGATTCAGAGTCTTCCCACCCTGACTCGTATTCCTCATTATTTTTATGGAGTGTCAGAAACTTCTACCTGCGATTGCCTTGTTCTGGGGAAGGCTGCTGCTCCAGATGATTAACTTTTATTTTCAGCTTAACTATCTTTGATGATGCTCGGATAGCCATGGGCCTAGGGAGAGTGGAATAGTCCCTCTTCACCCTCCTCTTTGAGGAGGCATAGGTGGGACCATCACCTTTCACCACCTCGAACTCATTGAAATGCTTCCCCACCTCCATTCCATGATAACGTTCTTGATCTGGGATAAAAGATGCTTCCTGATTTAGAGAGCACTCAACAAAATCGTCATGCTGCAGCAAGCTCGGAGCCATTAAGGCAGGTATTTCTACACTCCCAATGACAGTAACTAGCAGTCCTTGCCCATCCTCCCCAGGCAGTACCGTCCCCCCAACATCATGCAAGTCCAAACAGATAGGCCCATCAGCCAGGGACTCTTCATGAACCTCCATAGAGATCCCTATCATTTCCTCCATTGCAGCAACTTCTCCTTGTTTGTGATCATCCCATGTTCCAGCCCCCTCCCATTGGACAAACACATTCCCTTCCTTATGCACTGTCCCCTGATCAGCATCCTCCTCCAAAAGATCATTTGCCCCCTGCTCCTCCACCGTACCACAATGTAGCATTCCATGGACCACTGTAGATTCTAGAAAACCCCGAAAAATAGGATCCTCGGGGCAAAAGGGCGCGTTTTCCAGTCCCTAAAGAGCCATTTTCTCCTACATAGCCTCTATTTGCACCTTGCTGAGAGAAGACGCAAAAACATGTTCATCACCCTCCTCTTTTTTAGACATTAGCCCTTCCATGTACTCCTCTGCCTGCTCGGCCACCACCTTCCTCCTATCCTGCACCCCCTGCACATCCATCTTCCCCTGCCCAACTTCAACAGTGCCTTACCCAGCCTCCACGTTACTCGCAGCCAACAAAGCGTACACATCATCACAATCATTCCACACATAGCTCAAATTCATCACATTAGCAGCAACCAATAGAGAATCACTCTAGGCGATCCCTCCACCATGTCTAGTGGCAGTGGCCAGCACCCTGTTCCGTGCTTGCTCAGCAGGTATATCACATCCTGCATTATTAAACATGGGCTCTTGCACCTCATCCTCACACTCCAGCCCTTCAAATTGGTTAAGAGTTGGAACCAAATCCTACCTCAGATTCATACTATTGTCAGGGGAAAAAGGCATCCCAGCAGCAGCACACTCCATGCCAAGAGGACCTCCAGCATTTGGAATCCTCAAATCACTCCTCAAGCTCTTGAAATTATCACTCACCAAGGGACCTGATTGAAACTGAGAAGCCACATGCACAAAATTTATAGCACCTACTACATCCCCGTGGCCCTCCGGCAAAACCGGACTCACCCCAAACCCATACTTCCAACTACCACAACGAGCCTCCAGGTCCAAGACACCTGAAGGTGGTTTTTCCACCATCCCATGTGCAACCACCTCCCCCACCAACTCCATTGGGCCAGACCCATTGCACCACACCGCATCACCCGAAGCCTGAGTCTAATCCATACTTCCAGCCTGCCCCTGCTCCTCTAAGTCCTCATTGCACAACCCTAAGGAAGTGGAACCATCCTCCTTCTGGAATGTAACCTCTTTAGTCCTCACAACCAACGCCTCCACAAGTTCACTGGTATCTGATTGTTGCGACAACGTCCTCGGAATAGGATTCCCTGTCCCATCAATACTATGCTCCTCCACCATCACAACCTGATCAATTGACCCAGCCATCCCAATATCCCTTTCCAAAGTTCCGTTATTGATAAATCCTCATATTCAAGAAGAAATAGAATGACCCAAACACCTACATCCAGAACAGAACACCACAACCGACTCAAACACCACATGCTATTTTTAGCGAAACTCCTTGCCAACAGTGTTCCACACAAATTCCATTAAAGGTTTTGAAACATCTAGTTCAACACAGATTCATGGGGAAACCGGGAGACATATCACTTTGGTCCAGGTGTCCGAACAGAGGTATCTACCAACATGATTCCCAAGAATACATAAAAATGATGGGTTCTGAAATGGAAGAGGTAGGTGCGGGAATCTAACCCATGAAGCTACTAGCGATGAGTCACGATTCATATATAGGTCAAAACTCCACCTGAAGAAATAGAAACTAACTTTGTTGAAGCTTCAAGGGGCTACGAACCAAGCCTCGATCAAATCATCCTCACAAGAAAACAGTATCATCAAGTGTTGTCCATCAAGAAACCCTACTATGGCCCGATCATGGAGATTCCAAGATCTAAAAACAAATCTGTTGAAAGCCTCCACCGAGGGATGGAACCTCGTAAACCAGGCATCTAGGGTCAAGCTATGAAGTTCAGAGGCCGAATGAAGCTCTAGGTCTGATAAGGAATTTTAAGGGAATCCTTCATATAAGTCAGGAACCTTTAGAAAAATATCAATTTGGGGGAAAGGGGGAAGAAGATCAGGCGTCAGGGGTTGGGGGATGAAGACCAAATCCGGATTACCATCATGCAGAAATCCCTCCCCCATAGGGGGAGGAGGGAGGATCCCTGGCAGTTCCCACAAGGAGGCATCGGGGGAGGAGGATTTATGTGGATGAGTGTTTATCTTTTATGTTTTAGGGGTTTTTAAATATTTTTGGGTCATTACGGTGTTTAAGGCTTTTTGTGTGTGTTTAGGGTTTTTAGTGTTTCCCCATTTTTTAGTGTATTAATGGTTTTTTTGGAGCATATGTTTTTTAGCATTTTTATGATTTTAGGTTTTTCACGGTGTTTTTGGGGTTTTTACTTTATTTTTTGGATTTTATGTTTCTTAGGGTTTCGTGGTAATTTTTGGGTTTTTACAATTTTTATGGTTTTTAGAGTTGTTTTTGTTTTTTAGTGTTTTCATCAACTTTTAGGCATTTTATGTCGTTAGGGTTTTTTTAAAATTTCTTGTATTTTATTGTTATCTTATGGTTTTTAGTGGTTTTAGGGTCTTTTATTTTTCATTTAGGGATGTTTATGCTTTTAGAGGTTTTTGTTTTAAGGTATTCATAACTTTTATGGGTTTTCAGAGCATTTTAGGTATTTTAGGGTTTTTATAGATTTTTAGAGTGTTTATATGGTCTTTATGGTATTAATTTTTTAGGGGTTTTTTTGGGTTTTACGATTTTACGGTATTCCTGGTATATAGGCTCTTGATGTTTATTTGAGGTTCTGGGGATTTGGTGGGGGTTGGTTTTTATAGGGTTCTAAGGGGGTTTAGAGTTTCTAGTGGTTTTTAGGGTTTTAGGGTATTTTTTTGGATTTTAGTTGTTTATTTTTTTTTCTCTTGTATATGGTTTTTTAGGCGTTTCATGGGGTTTTAGTGTAATTTGGGGGTTATAGGGTTTTAATGGTGTTTTTAATGGTTTTAGGGTTTTTTGGGATTTTGAGGATTTAGGTATATGATTATTATTTTTTCCATATAAGGGGTTTTTATAATTGTATGAATTTTAGTTTATAGGGTTTTGGGGGGTTTTATTCGAATTTTAGGGATTTTGGGTTTTTAGTCTTTTTGACACGTTTAGGTGTGTTATGCTATTTTAATTTTTTTTGGGTTTTTATGGATTTCTGGGTTTCTAGTATTTTACGGTATTTAGGATTTGTATGTGTTCTCTTGAATTTTTTATGGTTTCAATTCCTTTTTATGTAATTATGTATTTTTTTGGTTTTTATGGTATTTTTGTGTTTTTTTGTGATTTTAGAGTTTTGAGGTTCTTTTAGGGGATTAGGGGTTTTGATAGTTTTTCAGGATTTTTATAGTTTATAGATTTTTTAGTGGTTCTAGGGTTATTTATAGATATTTCGAGTTTAATGTTGTTTTTATTATTTATATTTTCTTTCAATGATTTCTGTGGTTTTAGGGTCTTTTATTGTTTTTTAATCCATTAGTGTTTTTAGGGTTGTTAGGGATTTTAAGGGGGAGGGTTAGGGTCTTTTGGGGGTTTTTGTTTTTTATATTTTTTGGGTCATTTAATGTAATTTTGAGGATTATTGGGGATTTTAATGATTTTCAGGGTCTTTAGTGTATTTATGGTTTTTAGGATCTCTTAGGATTTTAATTGGGTTTTAGGGTCATTTCAATTTTTAGTGTTTTTGGGCCTTTTATAGTTCTATGGGAGTTATAGGGTCATTTAGGGGTTTTAGGGTTTAGGTACCTTTAGTTTATTATGGTCTTTTAGGTTATTAGTTTGTTTTATGGTGCATTAGGTCTTTTAAATTTTTATATGGGTTTTCAGTTTTTACGGGTTTTAAGACTTTTGGGGGGTTTTAGGTTAATTTTGTGTATTTTTTTTATAGTTTCTTTTAGGGGCTATTAATTTTTTTACTGTATTTATGGGTATCATAGTGTATTTAAGGGTTTTTAGGGGTGTTCATGTTCGATCAGGGTTTTTTTGGGTTTTTTTGGGATCTATTTGGAATATTTTGGATTATAGAATATTTTAGGGGAATTATTGTTTTCAGTGCCCTTTTGAGAGATTTATTGGTATTTTAGATTTATTTTGGGTTTTTAGGGATTTATTGTTTTTAGGGGTTTACGGCAGACTAGTATAGTTAGGATTTTAATATTACTTTAATGGTTTTAAGGGATTTATGTTCTTTAGGGGTATTATTGTTTATTAGTTTTTATGATTTTTACTGTTTAAAATGTTTTATATTTTCTATGTGTCTTTATGGTTCGTAGTGATTTTGTATTTACATTACGATTTTTTGTGTTTTTGGATTTTTAAATTGATTTTACCGCATTGAACTATTTTTGTGGTTTTTAGGGGTTTCAATTTCTTTTATTGTATTTAGGAACATTTAATGCATTTTATGAATTTAGGGTTTTTAGATTTTTTTAGAGTCTCTAGTGGATTAGAAATTTAATGGAGTTTTTTAATTATTTTTGAGGACTTTAAGGACTTTTTTGGTTTTTCATGGTCATATCTTCGTTTTAGGGTCTTTAATGGTTACATTATATTTTTGGTGTCTCAGAGTATTATGAATTTTTAGGGGTTTAGTGATTTATAATAGTTAGGGGGTAAGGATTTTTGGATTTTTTTAGGGTTCTTATAGTTTTATGGAATTTTTTGAAGTTTTATAATATTTTTTACTGGTATTTAGCCTTTATTGTGTATGATATAGGATTAACATTGTAGGGTTTAGGGATTATGGGGTGGTATATATGGTTTAGGGATTCTGATATATGGTTTGGGGTGTATGGTTTAGGGTTTATGATATATGTTTCAGGATTTATGGTGTAGGTTTTAGGAGTAGGTTATATGTTGTAGGTAGTAGGGTTTAAATAATTTATGTCTCTAAGTTTTGGGGGATTTTAAGAATTTTTAGAGAAATTTTTTGGTTTTCTAATTTTTTGGTCTTTTAAGTGATTTAAGGATTTTTACGGTATCTTAGGGGTTTTTGAGGGACATGGTAGGGTTATTTAGGGTTTTAGGGGTCTTTTGGGGGGTTATAATTTTTAGGGGTTTATTGTAATTAGGGGTTTTAATGTATATATCATTTTTCGGATTTTTATGGGTTTTTAAGGTTTTAGTGGTTTTTTGGGTTTTTTGGGTTTTGGGTTATTTTCGGGGATTTATTGTCTTATTAGGGTTTTTAGGGTCCTATGTTTATTTTTTTGGGTTTTTATGGGTGTTTATAGTTGTAGGGATTTACAAGTTCTTATTGATATTAACGAAATCAGGGTGTCTTTTGGGTTTTATGAATATATAGGATTGTTAGAATATAGTTTTTTAAAAAAGGTTATTTTAGGATTTTTACAATTGTTTGTTGTTTTTATTGTTTTTAAGGTCTGTTAGGTTCTTATGGATGTTAGTGTTATTAAGGATTTTAGGGTTTATTTAGGGATAAGGGTATATGGTATAGATTTTAGGGTTTCGGGTTTAGGGTTTAGGATTTAGGATGATTGGTTTTTAGATTAGGGTATAGGTTCTAGGGTTTAGGGTGTAGGATTTTAGATTTAGGGTGTAGTGTATTAGTTTTAGGGTGTAGGGATAATGGTTTTGGGTATATGGTATAGGATTTAAGATATAGTTTTATGGTATATGGTGTGGTGTATAGGGTTTAGTGTGTACGATTTAGTGTTTAGGTTTTATGGTTTATGTTTTGGGATTTTGGGAGAAGGGTGTTTGGTATATGGATTATGGAGATGGATTTTTTTATTGGGTAGGGTAAAGAATTTATGGTGTTGGGTTTAGAGTTGATGGTATATAGACTATGGTGATGTGTTTACGGTTTGAGGTTCATGGTATAAGATTCAAGGTATTGGGTTTAGCATGAAAGGTATAGAGTATAGGGTGTAGATCATACGATTAATGGTGTTGGGTATAGGTTTTAGGTTGTAGAATTTAGATCTTCATGTGTATTTTATATATTTTAGTGTCTGGGGTTTATGATGTAGTGTATTGGGTTTTCTATGTATGGTTTTTTGTTATGGGTGTAGAGTGCAGAGCATAGTGTTTAGGGAGTGTGCTATAGTGTTTAGTGCATAGGGTAAAGGGATATGTGTGTTGGATTTAGGTTTTAGATTGTATGGAATATGGTTTAGGTTTTTCTATTGGTTTTTTAGGGTTTGGGGGTTTTATGGGAATTTAGTATTTTTGGGGTTTTAAGATTATTTTGGGGTATTGGTGTTTTATTGTCATTTTCAGGTTGTGGGTGGGGGTTTTGGACTTTAGGGTTCTAATGGGGTTTTAATGTATTGTAGGTCTAATGGAATTTATTTTGTTTTTGGAGTATTCTCGAGTTTTTATTATAATTTACGGATTTTAGGGTTTTAGGGATTTAGGGTTTCTTCTTGGTTTTTTGAAATTTTGGGGTTTTAGTGTTTTTATGGTTCTTTGGGTATTTGGTTTTTTATGAGTGTTAATGTTCTTATTCATTTCATAGTTTTACAATTTATACTATTTATTTTAATGTATTTTAAATATTTCTTGGTTTTCTTTGTTTTTTCTTGTTCTCTTTGAATTTAGTGTTTTCAAGGGGTTTTATGGTTTATTGTGGTTTTACATTTTTTCTTATTTTTGGGTTTTTTAATGGGTTCTTATTATTTTTTAGTATTATATGGGATTTAGGGTACTTATGGTTGTATTTTAGTTTTATTTTTTTAGGTTTTTTGGGTGTTTTATGTATTTCTAGGGGATTTTTGGTATTTTAGTGTTTTGGGAGTTTTTAGATTTTTTATGGTTTTAATGGGTTTTAGTGTTTTTATGGATTTTAACGATTTAAATTGTATTTTAGGGTTTTCATTTGGTATATATTGTCTTTTAGGGTTTTTATGTGTTTAAGGGACTTTTGGGTTTTTAGGGATTTTATTGTCGTTTAGGTTTTCATGGAGAAGATAGGGTATTTAATGGGTTTTTAGGGTTTTTTAAAAAAATTTATGGTGGATAGTGTGTTATAGGGTAATAAATGTTATAGTGATTTAGTGTTTCTAGAGAATTAAAGGGTTTTAGTTTTTTATGGTTTTTATGGTTTTAGGGGTTTTTTGTGGTTCTATGTGTTGTTTGGGGTTCTATGAGTTTTTTTTATTTTGTAGGGTTTTAAGGGGTTTTTTAGTTCTTTGTTATCTTAAGATTTTTTAGAGTTCATTAGCATTTCTAATTTTTTTAGTGGTTTCAGGGCATTTTTGTCATTTTATTATTTTTAGTGATTGTTTTAGTATATAATTTTTTTAAGGATTTTAAGATTTTTTAGTGTGTTTTATTGTTTTTAGGTTTTTGGGATTTTATGCTTTTGTGGTTTTGGCATATTAGGGGTTTTAGGCATTTTAAGGTCCTTTGGGATTTCCTGGTTGTGGGGGTTTTGTTAGAGTGTTATTTTATTTTTATGTGTTTTTAGGACTTTTGTTCTTTTATAATTATGAGGTTGTTATATGGGTTATTATGGTCTTTCACGGGTTTATAGGGGTTTTAATGTTTTCTATAGTTTTAAGGTCTTTTTATGTTTTTAGGGTTTTATGGTATTTAAGGGTTTTATTGCATATGAAGTATTTTAATAATATTTATTGGTTTTTTTTGGGGATTCTAATGTTTTAGGGGTTTTTATGGGTATTTATATTTTTTTGGGTTTTATTGTATTTTTATGATTTTTCGGGTCTTTATGGATTTTTACAGTTTTCATGGTGTTTTTTGTATTTATAGGTTTTTTATTGTCATTGAAGGTTTTAGGGGTTTCTAGTATTTTTACGGTCTTTATGGTATTTTAGGATTTTTAGGGTTTTAATCCCTTTTATAGTTTTTTGGGTTTTGAGTGTGTTATAGGGTTTTTTGGGGTTTTTGTGTTTTTGGTGGTTTTTACGGGTTTTCAGGTCCATTTATTGTCCTTCGTATTTTTTCCTACTTTAGTCTCCTTCAATAATTATTAGAGCCCTTCAGCCCTTTTGGGTTTTTACAATCCCATACAACTTTTTAGGGTATATTATGGACTTTTATGGGTATTATAGTTTTCAATGCCCTTTAGATTTTAGGGGTTTTCAGGGACCTTTAGTGTATTCTCGGCCATTTATCTGTTTTGGAGTTTTATGGCCAGTTAGGGGTTTTATTGATTGTAAGGACCTTTTAGTTTTTTTAGAGTCATTTTTTGTTTTATTATATATTATGTTCCATTATTTTTTTAGAGTTATTAGGATTTTGTTGGGTCTTTTGGGGTTTGAGGTCTTTTAGAGTTTTTATAATGTTTAGGGTCATTTAGGGTTTGATGGGAATTAACAGGTTTAGGTTATTTTTTTATTTTTGGTTTCTAGGGACTATTAGAGGTGTTTTGGGGTTTCTATTAGATTTAATAGAATTTATCAGTTTGTTAGGTTTTAACAGTATTGGAGGGGTTTTGGTTCTTAGGGGGATTTGGGGATTTTTGGGGTTTAGGTTATATTAGTCTTTCAAAATGTTTTATTAGGTTATTATAATTTTTACAGTTTTTTGATTTTGTTGGATTGCATGGTTTTTAGGGTTTTTACAAATCATTAGGGATTTCTATGGAGTTTAGGTGTTTAATGGTATTTTAGTGCGTTTTTGTGGTTTTACGTGTTTTACGTGTTCTTTACTCTTCTTAGATGTTTTATGTGTTTTACGAGTTTTAAGTGGTTTTAGGGTTTTCCATGGTTTTTATGAGATTTTCAGTTTTTAGTGTGCTTAGGGGGTTTCATGGATTGTTAAGTGTTTTATAGGTGTTTTTGGGTTTTTACAAATCTTTTATGTATTTTTATGGTTTTAGTGGTTTATGGTTATTTTATTATTTTCTAGTGGTTTTTTGGGTTTAATGGTATCTTTAGTGTTTTTCGGGGGTTTTGGGGTTTTAAAGGATTTTAGTTTTCATAGGGGTTTCAATGTAATTTATGGTATTTTGGGGGTTTTAGTGTTTTTTGTGGGTTTATGGTTAGTAATGTGTTTTATAGGGTTTTTAATTTTTTAGGATTTTTATAGAGTTATGGTTTTTAGGGTGTTGAAATGTTTTTAGAGTTTTATAGGGATATTTTGTGTCTTTTAGGGATTTTAATGATTTTAGGGACATTTATTGATATTTGGGTTTCTTTTGGATATTTTGGAACATTTTGGTACTGAGTGTTTTTAGGGTTTTTTTTTGTTTTTAGGGTAGGGGTGTTTAAGAGTTTTTTGGTTTTTTATGGGTTTTGACATTTTGTGATTCAGTGTTTTTATGAGTTTAGGGATTTTAGGGTTCTTTATAGTTTTTAGTTATCTTGATGGTGTTAAGGGTTTTTGGGGGTTTAGTGTCTTCAAGTGGTTTTCATGGTTTGAGGGGATTAAAATGTTCATAGGTATATTTGGTATTTTATGGAATCATTGGATTTTTTTTATTTTTCAGATTCAATAGAGTATTTATGGTTTTTAGGGATTTTAGGGGTTTTAGGGTTTTTAGTGTTTTATTGATTTTCAGGGGTTTCAAAGGGTTTTTATCATTTTCAGTTGTTGTTACAGGTTTTACTGGATTTAGTGGGTTTTTTGGTGTTCTCGGGTTTTTGGGGGTTCTAAGGGATTTAGCAGTATATTTACGGTCTTTTAGGGACTTGTATTTCTTTGTAGGGTTTCATGCGGTTTCTAATGTACTTTTGGTTTTTTGGGAGTTCATTATAATTTTATAGGGGTTTAATGTGTTTTTATGTTCTTAAGGTTATTTTTTGGTTATTCTAGGGTTTTAGGTTCATTAGGTTTTTAATAGATTTCAGGGATTCATGGGCTTTAGTGGTTTTTTGGGTTTTTATGAAATTTATTAATTTTTTTATTTTTGTTGATTTTAGGGGTTGATATAATTTGTAGGAAATTTTTGGTGTTTTTAGGAATACTTTAATTATTTTATTTTTGTTTTATTTTTTATGTGTTTTGGGGTTTTTATGGTTTTTCGAGTTATTACGGTTTTAAGGGGTTTTAATGTTTTTAGAGGTTTTAGAATTTTTTTCAGATTTTAGGTAGACTAATAGTAGTTATTGTGTATATGGTTTTATAGTGTTTTAGTGGGTTTTAGGGTTTTTAGAGGATTAAAGTTTTCTAAGGTTTTTTAATGATTTATGGGTTTTATGGGTTTTAGAATTTTTATGGTTTATATGGTTTTAGGGGTTTAAAATAAAGTTACAGCTTTTTAGTTTTTCTGATTTACGAGTTTTTAGGTTTTTAGTTTTCTTATGTGGTTATTGATATTTTAGTTTTTTTGGAGTTGTTTATAGTTCTATTTGGTATTTTATGGGATTTAGGGGGTTTCGGCTTTTTTTTTCTATCTAGTGGATTTATTGTTATTTTGAGTTTTTTGGTGTTATTCAAGGTTTTTATTATATCTATGGATTCTATTATTTTAGTGGGTGTTAATTTTTGTAGGGTTTTTGGATTTTACTGTTTTTTATGTTTTAGAAGATTTATTGTTTTTAAAGGAATTAAGGGTTTCGTCTGGTTTTTAGGGGGTCTAGGGGTTATAGTGTTTTTAGAGGTTTTTTGGTTTTTTGGGATTTTGGAGACATTTAGGGGTACTAGGGTTTTTAGGGTTTGTCAGGGTATTTACGGTATTCAAGAGGTTTTAAGGATGTTTAGACAATTAGAGGTTCTCAGTAATTTTAGGGTCCTTAAGGGGGTCTATACAGGGTTTTAGTATTTTTATTTATTATTTTTAAGGGTTTTATATTTTTTATTGTTTTTTTGGTGTTTTATTGGTTTTTGGGTATTTTGTGTTTCTGGTGTGTTTTTATTGTTTTTTATTATTTTAGGGTTATTCTATTTTTTGGGGTTTTAATGAATTTTCAGGTCTTAGTAGTTTTTGGTGTTTTTAGGTCTTTGAAGATTTTTTTAATCTTTGGTTTTTTGGTATTATAGTGGTTTTCTGTTCAATAGGGGTTTTATGGAGGGTGGTGGTCGGGGTATTTTTGATTTTAATGTTTTCTAGTATTTTGTATTTTTTCTGTGGATGTTAGGGATTCTAAGTGGTTTTAGGGTTTTCATGGGGTTTCTTTGTATTTTAAGGATTTTTAGGACTTTCATAGGGGTAATTTTGGGTTTTAGTGTTATTATGGTTTTAGGGTATTTAGTCTTTTTAATTGTAATTTTCATTTTTTATATATTTTAACTTTTTTTGGTGTTTTAGGGGTTTTAATTGTTTTAATGGTTTTAGGGGTTTGGGGGGTTTTTTTGTTTTTAGGGTTTATTCTTTTTTTAGGGTTTTGTTTGGGTTCCTAATATTTATATATTTTTGGGTTATTTATGGTCATTTAAGGATTTAGGGTTTTTACTCTCTTATGGGAATTTTAAGGGGTTATAGTGTGTTTTTGGGATGTTTTAGTTAATTTATTTTGGATTTTTTTGTGTGTTAATGGGTTTAAATTGTTTTATTTTGATTTTTGATTTCAAATGTTTTTAGGGGTATTTTATGGTTTTTTTTTGTTTTTTAGTTTTTTTGCTAGGGTTTTTAGTATTTTTAGAGTTTTAGATTCTCTTGGGGATTTTGTGTTTGGTATCTTTTTATTGTTTTTACTATTTTCAGTGTTTTTAGTGTTTTCTGGTATTTTCTAGTTTTTAGTGATTTAGTAAATTTATAGGGGTTTATGTTTTTAAATTAATTAGGGTTTTAAGGTTTTTATAGTTTTTAGGTTTTAATAGAGGATTAATTTTTTTATGGTTTTTTAAGGGTGTACAAGGTTTTGACAGGTGTTTTGCGGAATTTATTTTTATCTTGTGTTTTCAGTTGTTCAATGTGTTTCTTAGGTTTTTTAGTTTCTATAGTTTTTAGGTCTCTTGATTTTTTGAAGCTCTATATAATTTGTAATTGTTTTTTGGATCTTTGAGGGTATTTCTTGTTTTATGGGTGTTATGGGTTTTACTGTGTTTATGGTTTTTAGGGTTTTTATCATTTATAGGGATTCTAGTGTTTTAGGGGTTTTAGGATTTTTTATTGATTTTATGGTTTTATGTGGATTTATTGTTTTTATAGATCATTTGGGGTTTTAGTCTTTCAATATTTTTAAGGGTTTTATGGTTTCTATGGTTTTTATAGTGTTTAGGGTCTCTTATTTGTTTTTGGGATTTCATAAGTTTCAGGTTATTTTATCATTATTATAGGATATTGATGTAATTTATTGTTTTTATAGAGATTTAAGGGTCTTTTATGGGTATTAGTAGGTTGAGGGTGTATTAGGGTTTGTTGAGTTTTGTGGGAATTTAATGTCTTTTATGGGTTTTAGTGTATTTTTTATATATTGTATATATTTTATTTTTGTGGGGGGGGGGGGTTAGGTTTCATAGGGGTTTCTTATGGTTTCTTTGGGGTTTTATGGTCCTTTAGGAATTTTAGGGGTTTTCAGTTCCTTTATTATTTGTAAAAAAAATTAGTATCCCCTTTGGCATTTGATGGGTTTTAAAATCATTTTTTGTATTGTGTTATTTTAATGTATTTTAGTGTTTCTAGTGTCTTACATGTTTTAGGGGTTATAAGTACATTAGGGTATTTTTGTGTTTTAGGGGATTTTATTGTTTTTAGGGACTTTCTTGGGTTTTAGGGAATTTTATAGGTTGTTTCCGGTTTTTTAGTTAATTTAGAGATCTCCTTGGGGTTTTTTGGTCTTATGGGTTTTTATGGATTTTTTTTGGTGTTTAGTGTTTTTATTTTGGTTTTTACAGTTTTTGGTTTTTAGGCCTTTTAGGATTTTTAGAATATTTGAGGGTATTTAAGGTTTTAGTGGTTTTTAAGTTTTCTAGTTTTTTTAATGTAACATTAATTTTTTTTTCTATTTAATTATTTTATTCTTTATTAGTGGTTAAACCTTTTCAATGTTTTTAGTTTATTTTGGGTTTTTAGAACTTTTCATGGGATTTATGGTGTTTAGGGTTTTTTCTATTTTCTAGGGTAATATGGTTTATAGTTGTACTTATAAATTTAATGGTTTTATGGATTCAAGCGTTTAGAGGGTTCTTATGTTGTTTTAGGGATTTTTGGGAATATTATGATTTTTAGTTTTTAGGGCATTATAGTGGTTTCTAATTTTGTTAGGATTTTCAATGATATTCTTGGAAAACTATGGATTTTATGGTTATACTGTTTTAAGGGTTTTTAGTGGATTTTAGGGTTTTAATTTTTTATATGGTTATTAGATTTTTAAAAGGATATTCAGTTTTTTGGAAATTAAATGTATTATTTTAGTGGTTTTTGGGGTTTTTGGGTTTATTGGGGTTTATTTGGGGTAAGGGAAGGACTTTAAGGTTTTTCAATGATTTTAGTATTTTAGTGTTTTTATTGGTTTTCGAATTTTTACAGTTTTAGGGGGTTTTATTATTATATTGGGTTTTAGGATTTATAGTGTCTATTATAGATTAATGGTTTTTTAGCATTTTTTATATTGCATATAGGTTTTAGGGCTATTTTGGTTTTGGGGTTTTTTTGGGATTTTAGGGGTTTTATGGTTTTTATGATTTTAATTGTTTTTATGTATTTTTGTATTTTTAGGGTTTTATCGGGGTTTAGGGTTATTTTTTGATATTTTAAGGATTTTGGGGTTTTTAAATTTTTTTTGTGGGTTCATAGAAATTTTAATTGCTTTTATTTAATATGTTTTTTAATGATTTTGAGGTGTATTTGTGAGTTCTAATACTTTTTGGTTTTTAGGGGTTTTAAGGGTTTCCACGGTTTTACTGTTTTTTGATGGATTTTTATTATTTTATGGGTTTTAAGGGGTTTAGAGAAATTTTTTCCATTATTTTTGAATTTGGGGGAATTTTGGGTTTCAATGATTTTTATGGTATTTAGTATTTCTGTGTGTTTGATGATTGTTTAGGGTTTCTATAATTTATTTCATTTTAATGTGATTAAGGATTTTTATGGTCTTTTATAGACTTTCTAGATAGTTTAGTGTTTTATGGTCTTGTAGGCTTTTAGGGGGTTTAGGGTCATCAACAAATTTTAGGGTTTTTGTGGCTTTAAATGTTTTTGGTTTTTTAGTTATATTTAGGGTTTTTATGGGATTCTAGTATTTTTAGGGGTTTAATGGTTTTATAGGATTTAATGTTTTATTTATACTTTTCGGGGTTTTTTATTTATATTATCTTTATGGTTTTTATGGTATTAAGGGGTTTTTGGATTTCTATAGGGTTGTATGGATTTTGAATTTTTTACTTATTTTGTGGGTTTATAATATCCTTTTATAAGCTTCGGGGTTGGTGTTTAATGGGTTTTTGGATATATTAGGGGGGGTTTGGGGTTTTTGAGGTTTATTTAGGGTTTGATGGTCTTTTTGTGGTTTTGGGCTTCTTATGTTTTTTTAAATTTTTAGGGATTTGTTGGTATTTTTGTGGTTTTTATGGTATTGTATGGTTTTGTTTGTTTTTAGGGTTTGGGTGGTTTTGAGTGTTTTTAATGGTATGTCCATGATATTTAGTGTTTTCAGGGATTCAATGTTTTATTGGGGTTTTAATGTGGTTTTTAGGGTTTTATGGGATTTATGGGGGTCTTCAATGTTTTTAGGGTCGGAGGATTTTTGGGGTGTTTAGGATTGTTAAGGATTTTATGTGTCATTAGTGTTTTAATGGGTTTCATGGTATTTCATGGTTTCATTGGGTCTTTATGGGTATTAGGGATTTTATGGTCATTTTAGTTTTTAGGGTTTTTGGTTTCATTTTGGTATTTTTTGTTCTTTTGGTGGTTTTAGGGGTTTTCTAGATAATTATAAGGTATTCAAGAGTTTTTAGGGTCTTTATAGGATTTTTTATGATTATATTGTTTATTTGGGTTTTCAAATTGTTTTTGGGGTTTCTATGGTTTTAGGTGTTTTAGTGTTTTGAGGGTTCTAGGGTTTTGTAGGGATTTTTTATGTTTTTAGAGATTTTAAGGGTTTTGGTTTTCTTATTGTTTTCTGGGAGTTCAAGTTTATAGGCTATTTTAATTTTTTTATGGTTTTTAGTTATTTTTATGTATTTTTTTTGGTTTTGGGTTTTCATAGATTTTTAGGTTTTTAGGGATTGGGATTTCAATACATTTTAAGGGGTTTTATAAATTTTGATGGGATTTATATGTATTAGAGTTTTAAGGATCTTTTAGTATTTTCATTATTTAGGTTTTTTAATTTTTTTAGGGTTTTAGAGTCTTATAGTTGTTTTAGGGTCTTCATGGATTTTATTATGATATTGTATGGTCTTTTAAGTATTTTTCTTTTTTCATATTGCCTTTTAGGGTAAGGGTATTATTGTAATTATTGATTTATTTATTTGAGGAATGTTTATGGTTTTCAGAGTTCAAAGGATTTTTAGGGTATTCATGGATTTTATGGTCCATTAAGGTATTTTCGGTTATATGGTTTTATTTGGTTTTTTAGGGTCCAACCGTGATTTTTTTTAGGGTCTTTCATTATTTTCTGTATATTGTGGTTCCTTTAGTGTTTTTAGGTTTTTATGGTCTATTAGTGTTTTTACTGTTTAGATGGTATTTTAGAGTTTTTTGTGGTTTTATCGTCGTTTAGTGTTTAAGAGACATTTACTGGTTTTAGGGTAATTTACGGACTTTTAGTGGTTTATCAGGTGGTTCTTTTTCGACTATGGATTTTTTGTGGTTTGAGTATTGTTTAGGGTTTATTAGGTTCATTAGGGGGTTTTGGGTTCATAGTGATTTTTGGGGACTATTTACATATTTTGTGTTTTTTTTGGTTTAGTGTTTTTAGTAATTTTTATGATTTTATGGTTTTTATGGTCCTATATAGTTTTTCAGGGAATATTGGTTTTTTGGTGTTTATTTGGTTTTTTGGATTTTTATGACTTTTAGATGTATTTAGTTTTTTTATGTATTTATAAGTTTTTGTGCGGATATTAGGTTTTTTAGTGTTTTTAATGTTTTTTATATTTTTATGTTTTGTAAGGGGGATTTAGGTTTTTTTATATTTTTTATGGGTTTATGGTTTTTAAGGATTTCGGGGGCTTCTAAGAGTTTTATGGGTTTTAGGGTTCTTAATGATATTTAGTGTTTTTAGGGTTTTATGGTTTATAGGGTTTTTATTGTTCATAATGTTTTTAGTGGTTTTATTATCTATTTATGCTTCTACGGGTTTTTTATAATTTTTTAGATTCATTAGTATTTTGAGGGGTTTCGACAATTTTAATGAGGTTTTAGATTTTTATATGATTACAAGTTTTGTATATGTTTTAGGAATTTAAGTGATTTTATGGGTTTTAGATGTTTTATAAGGTTTTTATATTTTAAATTTATTTTAGGGTTTTTACGGATTTTATTGTTTTTTTGTAATTTTGTGTTTTTTTTTATTTTTAGATATTTTTTGTGCTTTTCTTGGTGTTTTATGTTTTTATGGTTTTTAGTTTCTTTATGGTATATAAGATTTTTTTTGGGATTTTAATGGTTTTAATGTTTTTAATGATATTATTTTATTATATGTTTTCAGATTTTTTAGGGTTTTTAGGGTTTTAGGGTTTTTGCAGTTTTATTGGTTTTTGGATTTTAATGTTTTTTAGTTTTTTTAGGTGTCTAATGGTTTTAAGGATTTACATGTTTTTATTATATTAATATTTTTTATCATCATAGTTTTTTATTTTTTTAATGGTTTTTTTGGGTTTTTAGAGGTTTAAGGGGACTTAGTTGTTTTATGGGTTTTAGGTTTTAAGAGAGTTTAATGGAGTATTTAGGGTTTTCTTAGTTTTATTTGATTTAAGGGTTTTTAGGTTTCTAGAGTTTTTTTGGTTTTATGTATATTTAATCTTTTTATAGTGTTTTTTTTCAATAAGGTATTTTAGGTCTTAGGATGTTAGTATTTTTTAGGTTTTAATAGAATTTACAGCTTTATTGGGTTTTAGGGGATTTATGTTTTTTCATTGATTTTGAAGGGTTTTTAGTTTTTTTCTTTTGTTATAGGATTTTGGGTTCATTCGGGTGTTAGGGTTTGTATTATTTTTTAGGGTTTTTAGATTATTGGTTGTCGTGGGGGTTTTTAGGATTAATATAGGGTTTTGGGGTTTCAGGGGGGTCTTACTATATTAGGCATTTTGTTGGCTTTTTTGTAATTTTTTATTTTTAGGGTTTTAGGTGTTATATGATTATTATGATTTGATAGTTTTTTTGACGTTTTAGGGTTTATAGGGTTCTTATTTGATTTTAGGGTTTTATTAATGTGGAGGGTAGCATTAGATATTAAATGGTTTTTGAGGGGCTTCATGTTTTTCTAGTGTCTTTTTGGGGATTTATCGCACTTTACTGTTATTAAAAGTGGGTTTTAGTGTTTTAGTGTAGCTTAGGGTTTTATAGTTTTACGGTCTTTTTGTGTTTAATGGGTTTCAATATTCTATTATGGATTTGACTATTTTTTTTTGTTTTTAGGGTATTTTATGTGGGATTTAGTGTAATTAGGTAGGGGTGGGTCTGTGGTTTTTGGAATTTTGGTTTTAGAATACTTTATGGATTCTTTTTGTTTCTATGGGTTTTCTATGGTTATTAGGGTTATATGGTTTTTATTGTTTTGGGGGTTTGTGGTTTATAATGATTTTAACGATTTTGGGGTTTTATGTTTTTTTGATTTATGATTTTAATTATTTTCAGTATTTTAGGGACTATTTTGTTTTTACTGGATTTTCCGGTTTCAATGCTTTATGGGTTTTAGTGTTATATGCATTTTTAGGGGTTTTAGTGTTTTTTTATTTTTTATGGATTTTTAGTGATATTAATATTTTTAAAGCCTCGTATAGTTTAATGGGTTTTTATGGTTTCATAGGGGTTTAAGTGTTTATGAGTTTTAAAGGGTTTATAGGTTTATGAATTTTTTGTGGGTTTTAGGATTCTAGGGATATTTGTTTTTTAGGGTTTTTAGTGTTTTATGTGTTTTATTTCATTTTACGATTCATAGGGGTTTACCAGTATTCGTAGTATTTCTTATTATTATGTATTTGTTATTTCTTTTGTTTTTCAATAAAAAATTGGTTTTATCAAGATTTTAGTGGTGTTAGGGTTTCATAAGGCAATTTTGTGTTTTTATTATTTTTAGGGGGTTTTAGGATTTGTTGAATTTTCAAGGGTTTTATAGGGTTGTTATGGTTTTATTGGGTTGTTATGGTTTTATAGGGTTTTTAATGTCTTTTTTGATTTAAGGGTATTTACGTTCTTTCAGTTTATTTAGTGTTTTGAATGATTTTAGAGGCTTGTAAATTTTTGTAGAGTATTTAAAGAGTTTTATGTGTTTATATTGTTTTTCAGGTTTTTAGGGCATTTTATGGGTTTTAGGGGCTTAAGGGTTTAATGATTTTTGTGTTTTCAAGAATTCTCAGAGTTTTTATAGTTTTCAGGATTTCATAGTGGTTATTGGGTTTTAAGGGTTTTTATGGTTTCTTATATTTTTGAGGATTTTATAGATTAGAATTGTTTCATTATATTATTTCATGTTTTCAGGGGTTTTTAGATATTTTTTTTGTTTTTTGGGGATTTTTGTGGTTTTTTCGGTTATTAATTTTTTTTCTTATTTTTAGAGGGTCTAAATGTTTTTAGAAGTCTTAGGGGTATTTCAGTTTTTATAGATTTTAGTGATTTTATGTATTTTGGTTTTAATTAATTTTATGAATATTCTCTGGTTTTAGAGGATTTAGGTGTATTTATGGTTTTAGGTTCTTTTAGGGTTTTTTAAATTTATAGTCATTGTTTAGATTTATATGGGTTTTAATGAGTTTTAAGGGTTATAGAGAAATTTATTTTCTTTTAAATGTTTATGGTCTATTAGGTTGATTAGGGGGTTTTGTGGTAGTAATGTTTTGTGGATTTTTTGAATTTATTAGGGTTTTCAGAATTTCAATGGTTTTTTATTTCATTATTTTTAAAGGGTTTTAGTGTATTTATTTATTTTAAATGTTTTTTAAGGTTTTTTTGATTTTATTGTTTTTTGGGTTTTTTGGGATTTAGGGGTTTTTAGGGGTTTTAGGGATTTTATGATTATTTAAGGGTTTTTAGGAATTTGTAGTGTATTTAGGGTTTTTATGATATTTAGTTTTTGTTATGGGTTTTTTGGGTTTGAATATTATTATTGGAATTTTCATGTATTGATTGGTATTTTATTGATTTTACGGTTTTTGTGTTTATTACATTATTTTGTATAATTTCATTTTATTATATGGTATTTAGGATTTTCCCATGGGTTTTTTGATTATATTTAAGTTTCATAGTGTTTTTTGGTGTTCAATTAGTATTTTTGGTTTTTTATAAATTATTGGATTATTTTTGGGTATTCATAATTTTAGTATTTTTAATGTTTTGAGGGTTTCTTTTGTTTTTACTGTTTTTATGCTTTTGAGTGGTTTTAGGGAGTTTAGGAAAAAAAATCTTGTTTTAGTTTTTTTTCCTAATTATTATTGTTTTTAGTGTTTTAGGATTATTCATGTTTTATGTATTTTATGGGTAATAGGGTTTTTATTGTTAATTGGGGTTTTAAGGATTGAAAGAATTTTTATTATTTTTACAGTATTTAATATTGTTTTAGCCTTTAGGTGTTTTAAAAGGTTTAAGGGTCCTTTTGGTTGTTTATGGTATTTTACATTTTTTACATTCACATAGAGTTTTTATGTTTTATATTCTTTAGGTGGCCTTTTCCTTTTATCATGATTTATGGGGTTTTGGGTCTTTTAGGGGTGTTTTATTGTGTTTTGGGTGGTTTTATGTGGTTTTATGTGGTTTTAGGGTTTTTAGGTTTTTAGGATTTTAGTGTTTTAATTTTTTGGGATTTATGTGATGTTAGTATTTTTATGGGTGTTATGGTTTTTAGGGATTTTATGGGGCTTTATGGTTGTTAGGAATTTTTATGGTATTTGGGTTTTGATGTCTTTTATAGATTTTGTTGAGGTCTAGGATTTTGAGTTTTTTTAGGGGTTTTTTGATTTTTAGGGTTTTTAAAGTTTTAAAGGGGTTTTTTGGGTTTTTTATTATTTTTAGTGTTTAGGGAATTAGAGTGGTTTACTGGATATATTAGATGTTTTTAGCTATTTTGGGATATTTACAGTTTTTATGTTTTTTGGCGTTTTTCTCGTTTTAGGATTTTAAGGGTTTTATGGTTTTTAACATTCTTATTGTATAAGTGTTTTTATATTTCATCTTTTTAAACAAAATTAATTATTTTTTGGTTTTTTTGGATTTTAGGTGTTCTTAGGGTGTTTTGGTGTGTTTAGGTTTATTTAGGTTTTTATATGGTTTTTAGTTATTATTGGGTTTTTCAGTTTTTTGGGATTTCAAGAAAATTCTATTCTTTTTATGGTTCATTATGATTTTTAGTGTTTTAGAGGTTTTTAGGGTTTTTAGGGTTTTATGGTTTTTATAGTTATTATGGTTTTTAGGTTTTCTATGGTTTTTTTAATTTTTTGTTTTTTTATTTATTTTTAGGGCCGTTTTTCCCTTTTTAGGGTTTTAGGTTCCTCTCGGATTTCTAGTTATTTTTTTGTTGGTTTTTCATATTTTTCATCTTTTTAAGGATCTATATTGGTGTTTTAATGTGATTATATATTTTTCAAGGTCATAGGGTATAGGTATTAGGGTTTACGGTGAAAGGTATAGGGTTTACAGTGGATTTTTAAGTGATTACGGTGTTGGTTTTATGGTTTATGGTGTATTGCTTATAGCATAGTGTGTATGGTTTTGGTTTTATGATGTATGATTTTTTTAGATTTTATTAGGGGATCATAAATTGTTTTTTGGTTTTAGGTGTTTTTATAGTTTTTAAAGGATTTATTTTCTTCTATTTTTTTAATATATTTTTGAATTTTTTATAGATTTCAAGGGGTTTCAGGGCTTGTTAGTGTATTTTCAGGTTTGTAGGGTGGTTTTCGTTTTTAGGGATTTTATGGTCATTTTAATTTTTTGGGAATTTTTGTTGTTTTTCAGAGTGTTTTAGGCCCTTTAATGTTTTTCTGGGTTTTTAGGATCGTTTAGAGTTTTAGTATTTTTAGTTTCCTTTAGGGTTTTCTAGGTTTTTAATGGCATTTAATATTTTTTAGGTTTTTTTGGGGTTTTAGGGGTTTTATGGTTTTTAGGGTTTAGTGTAGAGTGTTTATTGTGTTTGGGATATGGTTTAGGGTGTAGGGTTTAGGTTTTATAGTATTGTGGTCGTTAGGGTTTAAAGTATTATTTTATGGGTTTTATGGGTTATAATGTTTTTTTGGGTTTTTAGGGATTTGATACTTTTTAGGGTTTTAGGGTGTTTATGTGGATATAAATTTTGTAGGGAATTTTATGGATTAATGGTTTGTGGAGTATTTTTGTGTTCTTATGTTAATTCAATTATTTGAGGTGGTTATTGTTTTTTTGAGTTTTAGGTAAATTTTTGGTCATTTAGATATTTTTAGGTTTTTAGGGTATTTTATGCCTTTCTGTTTTTTGTATCCATAACAGTTTTTTGGGTTTTATATGTTTTTTGGGTTTTATGTTCCTCTAGGTTATATTAATGTTTTTAGTGTTTTTAGGGGTTTTAGGTTCCTATAATCAATTCAGGGCCTTTTTGGGAACTACCACAAAACATGCTTTTATCATCACTAAAAAAAGGCCTTTATTGGTACTAAAAAGCGCTGTTAATCAAGGCGCTATTAAAGAAGTGTTCCCCTTTATCATCACTCCGAAAAGCACTGATAAAGGTTCCTATTTATCATAGGTATTTTATGTAATGATAATGTACCCATTTATCAGTGCATCGTGTAGTTCTGATAAAGCCATCATTTATCAGCGCTTTAAATAGCGCTCATAAAGGCTTTCCTCCCCATGTGGGTTGTTTATATAATAGAACACTATGCCAACCTGAAAAAAATTAAAATCACCTAACTAGAAAAAATAAACTGCACAATCCTTAGAAAACCTACTAAAAAATAACCACACTTATTATATATAAAAGAACCACATACACGATGAAAATGATGAAAAAACAAGCAGTGCACACAAGTGTTTGGAAAACAATTCTATATAAATTTAAATGACATCATGAATACAAAAATATCACTCATGGAATATACAAATGAAATTGTTTTTTATAAATTTTGAATATTGTTTTATTAAATTACATTTATAATTATCCATCAAACAGTTAAAAACATTAATGTTTTCTCTTATGATGTTTATGGTCCCCTTTAAAAAATGTCCTTTGATGCTAATAGTCGCCAGAAAAATCATCTCAACAAGAGAAACATTTTCCACCAATATATGAAAATAAATTTTATGTCATTAATACTATAAATAAATAAATTAAACATTAATATGAAGAATACATTAAAAAAATGTCAATTTTTAATACAAATGACACGTTTTGAGTAATTTTGGTCACACTATGCATCATATTGTCATGGGGTTGTTGTCTATACACCACAAATTACTGAGGGATCATTGTTCTAAAGTATCAAAAGAATCAAAATGCATTTTCTATGTTTTTAGTATTCTAGTTTTGTTTTTTACTAAAATGTCATTTCAAACTAAAAAATTTAATTTTAGTCATATCGGTCACATTGTGCGTCGATTTTACTTTTTACTTCTTCATACATGTCACAATGGACTTAAATTTTGTTTTCCTTAATTTGGAAGAAAATCAAAGTGTGTTTTCTTTGTTTTCAGTTAGCGACAAACTTTGGGTTAAAATGTAAATTTTGAACAGATAGCATATACTTTTAGTCATACTGGTCACACTGTTTTTTGGATTGGGGTGGGGTTGATTCCTACACATCACATCTGACTCATGTGTTGTTTTCCTAATATTTAAATATAATAAAAATGTGTTTTCATGGTTTTTAGAATGTCATTTGTGATTTTATACATGAATTAATGTCAATATTAAATAAAAAGATACATTTAAAGTCATACAGGTTACACCATGCATCATATTGTGGTGAAGTTGATTCCAACATGTCAAAATGACTGATAGTTCGTTTTCATACAGTATGAGAACAATCGGAATTATCCTTAGCTTCCAGTGTGTCTGCTGTTTTTTTTACTAAAATGTAAATTTTAACCAAAACATGCAATTTGAGTCATAACGGCCGCATTGTGTGTCGGTTTGATGTGACACTACTACATACACATAAAAATGACTTATGAATCCTTATCCTTCATTTTGAGGACAACTAGATGGTATTTTTTTGGTTTTCAATGAGTTCTACATTTTGAGTTAAAATGTTAATTTCAAACATATTCTGGACACTTTTAGTCATACTGGTCTCACCATTCATTTTATTGATGGGGTGTTGATTCCTACATGTCACAACTGAATCATGGACCATTTTCCTAAATTATAGAAACAATCTGAATGTGTTTTCTCAGATTTATGCATGTCAGTTGTGTTTTTTTACATGAATTAATGTCAATTTTAAATTACAAGACACATTTGGAGTCATACCGGTGACACTGTGTGTTGTATTGAGATGTGGTTGATTACTACACATTAAAAATGACTAATATATTATTTTTATAATGTATTAAAACAATCAGAATTAATTTCCTCTATTTTCAGTATTCTAGTTGTGTTCTTTTACCAAAATGTCATTTCAAATGGAAACCAGGAAATTCTTGTTATACTAGTCACATCATTCATTGTTTTGGCGTTAGACTTATTCATACATGACACAATGGTCATACTAATCACTTTCCATAATTTGTATGACAATTGGAGAATTTTTTCTATGTTTTTTGTGAGTCACATACTTTGAAATAAAATTTAAATTTTAAAATCGTAACATACACTTTTAGACATAATGATAACACGGTTCATCAGATTGAGGTGCGGTTGATTCCAACAGGTCACAACTGACTAATGGAATGTTTACCTGATGTATCAAAACAATAAAATTGTGTTTTCTCAGTTTTCATTATGTGAGTTGTATTTTTTACATGAATTAGTGTAAATTTTAAATAAGAAGACAAATTTGGAGTTATACCAGTCATATTGTGTGTTGTGATGAGGTGAAGTTGATTCTTACACATCACAGATGACTTATAGATCATTGACCTAAATTATCAAAACAATCAGGATAAATTTCCTCAGTTTTTAGTATGTCAGTTGTGTTTTTCACAAAAATAAAATTTAAAATTGAAAAAATTCAATGTGAGTCATACCAGAAGCATCGCGCATCTGTTTGATGTTAGACTACTTCATATACATCACAAAAAAATTATGAATTTTTGTCATTAATTTGTAAGACCATTAGTTTGTGTTTTATTTTTTATAAGTGAGTGACTCATTTTGAACTAAAATGTCAATTTTAAACTGATAGGGGTCACTTTTTCATATCGGTCAAACCATTCGTTAGATTGAGGAAGTGTTGATTCATACACATCCCAAATAAATCATGGATTGTTGTCCTAATGTATCAAAACAATATGAATTCATTTCCTCGGTTTTCAGTATGCTAGTTTTTTTAACTTGAATTAATTTTAATTTTAAATTACAAGACACGTTTCGAGTCATACAGGTGACAACATGCATCCAAGTGAGGTTCAGTTGATTCCAACACAACACAACTGAATAATAGATCATTTTTATAAAGTATCAAAACAATCAAAATGCCTTTCCTCAGTTTTCAGTATGTTTGTTTTGTTTTATTACTTGAATTATTAGCAATTTTAAATAAATACACATTTGAATTCATACCCATGACATTGTGTGTCTGATTGACATGCAGTTAATTCTTAAACATTAAAAATTACTCCTGTATCATTGTCCTAATGAATTAGAAAAACGTTTAATTACATATTTCTTCCTGAAAATCAATGCACCCTTGCCTACGAAAACTAAAAAAGATACATGTCCTTATTAATATGCTCAATCTACACAATTTATATGGATTATGGAAAAACCATTGATCCCTATATGGTTGAAATGGAATAACATCCCCCTTCTACAATATACCGTTTGTCGGTCCAGTGATAAATAAAATTTCATATATTCAGAAATTCCGAATAAATATATGATAGTTGGTTATTCACTAGGTCGACTAAAGAGGGGAACTACCAATGTTGCAGATTGAATCATTGTTTTTTTAGAAAAACAATTATCATTGTTGATAATGAGAAGAGTGGAGTAAGCTCCAGTTCCCATTATATCTCAAGACATCACAACAAACTCAATGGATGGGGAATCCCCTTTTGGATACATTATATATTTTTTGTTCTATCAACAACACACAATAATTGTAAATGAAGACCACCAAATTCTATTACAACCCCAATAAACATGAAATTTATTTAGTGGGAGAACACGGACCACCAACAAACATGATTTTGAGGGGGTGATTAGCCTATATAAATCCCAACATTACTATGGAACAAAGAGAATGATAAGGTAGAAATGGTTATTAAAGTTGAAATTATTTGAGAATTTTACCATCATCATTCTATAATTTTACATTCTTCCATCAGGTATGTTTCCATCAATTTCTATGAAAATATGCATCATCTTGTGAATATAACTATTTTTTTATGTTGTGGTAGTACTGAAAATATATAAATACACAATGTGTTAACAAGTATTTTAAATGAAATAAAAATTATCTTCGAAAATAAAACTTCTGGGATGCTGGTTTGTTCATGGAATATGATCTCTTTAAAAAAATTACAAAAATAACAACAAAATTATTTATGGTTTGTTTGTTTCAGGAACTTCAGATACTTTGATAAAAATAAGTAATTTTTTATTTGTGTTTGTATATTTAAATATTATTATATATACAAAAATAAATATCCAGTCATAGTACTCATCAGGTTTTTTATCATTTTCCCCTGGCCCCATTCCATGATGTAGACGATATTCAAGCACTACCATATCATAATTTATTCACCTTTAAAAGATAATATAAACTATATAATTGTATTTTTAGTTCTATAATTTTGGATGTAATGTATTAAAAATTGGAAAACACCATATGGTCTGGTCAGTTTGATGGATATCCATGCATTGAATCTAGCAAATAAATTTTTGGAGTATCCAAATTGACTGTAATGAGCATCCAATTCTACCAAAGAACACAAAAAAGAATAATTAATGAATAAAATCGAAATATATTTCATATGATTAAATTTTAGTCTTTTACCCCTACATTTTTGGTATTAAGAAGTGTCTTTAATTCATAATTTTTCTATTAAATGATTCTGGATATCCTACCACTATTTCACTACCTTTTGTGGAAGTTATGTTTTCTTGTTCTGTAGAGGTGATGTGAGGACTAACGAGTCAAAAAAAATTCATTGGTAAATCCCTTAATTTTTTTTTCATATATGTACTATTCTGAAAAATGAGAAATGTATTTATTCATAAATATTATAGTATATCATCATTTAAAGATCAAATCATGAAAACATACCTCATATAATCATTTACAACTATGTCGTCTATCCAATCATAGTCGGGGATTTCTATTGCACTCTACCCACCAATGAACTCTAGATCTTCCCCTCCATACATATTTTCTTCAGACTAAATTATGTGATTTCTACCATATTCCAACATCATATCAACATGGGGCTTCAATGATAATAAATTTGGATAAATAATAGGGGGGGTTGAGGTGCTTTTGGTAGATCATTTTTATTTGTTGGTTGATCATTGAGATGGTTTTGAACCAGTCTTTCATTTCACCCCTTCCCTTTTTGTTTCTATAATAACATGCACCAGTTCAGGAATTTTTTAATTAAATTCTTATGGTTTATCATTAAAATTAAATTAGTAATGAATACCTCATTGATGACATGTTTTTACAAGATGTTACATTCATGGGATGAATTTCACGATCTTGTTTGACTGTATAAATATCTGCATCATTAATTAGAACAGGTATCTTAGTGATCTGCTCTAGGGCTATAGTAATTGACAATCGAACATGATAAATAGAAATTGTTATGTTTTTTAGAATTTCATTCTTGATATAGAAAATTTTATACCACAATACAATTATTTGGGTTGGTGTTGATATATATAAATCACAGTGATTTTCACAATCTAGAATATTAATATAGGAAAGGTATCGATTTCTAGTGTCTATCTGATTAACATATCACAGAAACAATTATTAAAAAATTTACTTCCTCAGTTAATAATTATTTATTAAGGGAATGGATTTCCTCAAAACTGGTAGGGGTGGGGAGGGATCATCACGTTCGGGTTGTTCTTGAGTTGTTTCTTCCCTGTTAATGCCCCCATCAAACATGATATCATCTCTCCTGGTATTGTAATTATTCGTGAAACATAGTTAATGTTTCTCTAAACCTTTTCATTTCCACCATTACATCTTATGCTTGTTTTATTTCACAAAATATGTTCAAGGTGTCACTCCAAAACCCACACATCTGATATGGCAAGACATTTTTGGCTGCTTCGAGGACATGTAAAGTTTGTGTGCATCTGGTGTGGGTGTTGTTGATTATTGTGAATATTTCAATTAGAAAACGTTTATAATTATGCAATCATTTTCATGTAATAGTGATTTCAAAAAATTATTATGTCATATATACGCATGATTCCCATTTTTTGTGTGTTTTCATCTATTAGTTTTTAATCTTTAGTTTCACACACCTCTTTCTATACAAAATAGCATGGGTTTGAAGTGGATATGGATTTGGACTCATGAACATGTATATAAACAACTGAACATAGTTATTGGGTTATTTTATGACCCATTAAAGTATTATGTTAGATTTAAAATACGTACATTTTTTTCAAATGTTGAGTACCCCATCATTGCATTATGGTAGGGGTACTCTGGTTTATATGGTTTTAGTTTATTTTCATAATTCAGTTGTTTTTTCATAAATAAAACACTATAAATCAAATTAATGAATACACATACCATAGACCAAAAAATTACCATACACAATTTACTTGAAAGTACTGCTTCACATGACGGCTAGTAAATGCATCCCACAATGCTTGGCGTATCATGTGTTTATAAATAATATGTGGGTGTAGTTTTATTTTACCTTCATTATATTTAAGATTATATTTCATTAAAATTATATAAAAACACAAATGAATACTTCTAGAAACCCTTAATTCATTTTCTTCGTGTGAGCCACCTACAATAAATGAACTTCATAATATATGATTAAGTGTAAGTCAATTTTTCTTCATTTAATTTTTAGTAAATAAAAAATAACAAAATTTTACCAGAATATCTCCACATGTTTGTGTCTTAATCATTTCCAAAACATAGTTCTAGGATGTTACGTAAATTTACAGGAATTTCCATGCGATGATTCCAATGTAACTAGAATTCTTGTCCTTGTTTGGGTTAACATGTTGGGCAAACATTTTCCCCCAAATCTCGTATTTGATTCATTTCTCTTTAGCCTTAATTGTTTTTCCTAATACCAACAATCTACGATGGTACTATTTTTTATGAGTCATCATTCTTTCATCATAATTAATTTCCTCAGATCCACCATCATCAATTTGTTCCTCCATCTCTGGAGGGATAGCATCGGTATGTGTAGTTGGTGGTTGTAACTCTGCCTTGGGAGAAACAACATTTTGAGAAACCTATTGTTTGTCTAAACTACAAGCAGTATCAGGTTGAGATACATGTTTTCCCCTAGGATTGGGGGAATCATCATGTGTAGAATTCATTATTGGAAAAACTGGTTTAAAATTTATTTTATATAACATGTAAACAACAACGAACATATATTAACATGATGAAACAAGTTGAGAAACATGTTGTTCGTCAGCACTATGAGAAACATCGGGATGATAAACTTATTATGCCTAGGGATTGGGAGAATCATCGCATGCATAGTTAATTATCTAATAATGTGGTTTAACATTAAATTTAGATAACATAAAATAATTATTAAACAGATATTAATATAAAGAAACATGATGTATATTAGAAAAAAACATAACATAACTATTGAAATCACTTTTTTAAGGATTAAGGGATCTGACACCTCTATCGACTATCCAAATACCTTTTTGTGGTCTCCTTTAACATACATAATGCCTTATAAACTAGGACTGGTGAAAAAATATTGTGACTTCACAATGAAAGGGTCATCCTCTTTGAATTTTTATTTGACTCTTTAGTGATTTTGGTTCATAATAGAATAATTGACTAGTTTTGGTTGGTGGGATCTAGAACATAAAATAAATTTATTTCTTGTGATTCAATAATCAATGTTTTGTCTTTGTACCCTTCCCTAATATAATAAACAGTCTCAAAACCCAACTCATATATTTTAACATCACTTTTTTTATCAACACACTTGGATTGAAAAATTGGCCCACAGAATTTCATATAATTCAACTACTATATTATTATGGTGATTAAAAAATGTGACATATTTATATAAATAGGATTTTTATACTTATCACTAGAATCATGCATCACTATATCCACAAGTGTAACTCCACTGTTCTATATGGTACTATCTTTATCATGTTCATTAGTATAGAATGTTTAACCATTAATTACATAATAATTGAAAGATAATACGTACACACATGGTCCTCTATCTATCCATCAATGCCATTCTAAAATTGAATCAATATATTAATTTGATTTATTAAAAATATGGTCCTGATACCTTCTTATAATATATTGATTATGTTTGTTTGATATCCCTTTTTCAGCCCTTCATGGATTCGAATTCCTATGAATTTCATTGTGGGGTTCAACATATCTGTCAACGGCTGACCTGTTATGAAAATCCTAATGGTGTTCCTACTACTGTTCTGTAATATTGGTTGTGACAACCTGTGTTCCAAAAAATCCTTCACCCAAATGGTGCCCAATGTGATGATATTTCGTTAGAACAATGATTTCCACACTGGGAGGGTATTTAGCAGAGAATTCAATGACTTCCTCAATAATATATCACTCTGCAACACAACCCTCAGACTGACATCATTTTTTGATATACCCATTCAAAATATTCATATACCATTTAATGAGTTAGATCCATCAATAATGAAAGCGACCACCTAGCTGAATCTCTCTCACAATGTGAACCATCAAATAAACCATCTTATCAAAGAATGTCAGCAAGAAAAATATTTACAATTCGCATAATATGACTAAAATTTATATTTCAATAGTTAGCTATTTTCCCAGGTATATAACTTTTCTATATATATCATTGAAGTGGAAATTTATATTCGTTAATGTATTATGAGAATTCTCAGGAGAAATTCGAAATAAAGATATAGGAATTAGATCCTGCATCAAATCACTGTAGTCATGTGATTTCATACATTTTAACTTTAAATCATGTATTGACAAAATGTTCTTGATATTTGAGGAATACCCCTATAGGACCATGACATCATTCACAAAATTAGAAAATTGATATCTCCCCTTCTTGGAATGAGTTTAAGAAGCTTGATGAAGAAATTTTTATTTTTCACCCTTCACTAGTTCCAACTCTTCCCGTATTCCCATGTCAACCATGTCAAACCTATCGTTAATTCCATCAATTCTTTTCCCTGTTTCATTTATGAAAATTTCAATGGAACTATCACATACATTTTTTTTAACAATCATTACATCAAAAAAATGTCAGATGTATAGTCAATTAATATATGGTAATTCAAATGTTCTGATTTTTTTTCTAACTGGGATTCAAATAGTTTATCGAAAACCGTTCACCAAAAGCAGTGTACCCATATTTAACATTCTCTAATAGTCAATCACATATTCTAGAGGTGATGGTCACCATTATTCTGAACATCCATTGAATGATATCATCCTTGATCAGTACTTATGTTTTCGGAGTAGAAATATGTGATGTCTTAGAAACACTATCTTCACTTACTCTTTTATCATTATTGATTGTGAACCTTGTTCATAGATGGGACACCCAAGAGTTCCTTTAATGATATATCTTGAAAAATTTACATGAGTAGGAAATTCATTTATCATTCCATACAATGTGGCACTCAATGTGAAATGTTCATTTCTGTAATCAATAGAAATCATAAGACCTAGACCACACAATAATTTCAAATCATCGATTAATAGATCCAAATAATCATCAATATAATTACCCAGTTGTTTTGGTCCTAATATAATCACAGATAACATGATGAGTTTTCATTTCATGCATAACAATGGTGGAAAGATATAATTTATCAACATAACATGCCATTTACTATGAGTTCTACTTTGAAAACCAAAAGGATTCTCTCCATATTTATATAATGCAAGATGAAGGTTTCTCGGCTCATTTCCAAATTCAGGATACTCATGATCAATTTTCTTTCCCTGAGGAGATTCTTCCAGTTTCAATAGATTTACATATTTATTTCTTTTGTATTAATTCCATTTCAATTTCCCTAGAGTACCCTCACTTCCAGAGAGGCGCATAAACCTTGGAATGGTTGGAATGTACCATCCAGATTTCATAATACCGTATACATGATTCTTGTATCGAGAAGCACAACACATTAGGAATTTTATATGGGATTTGTGGTCCATGAGAAATATTATACAGTCATTGAGGAAGTCATGCATTATTTTAAAGAACATACCCATCGTGCATAGCATTCGTTTTCTGTTGTATGATCATATCAGGATCTCATTATCTTTTGGGAGCATGTTATTCAAGAGAGAAAATAATTTCATAAAATAGTCTTCACTCCGTACGTTGCCTACATTAAAATTATATATCATTAGTATGTCTGATAATGCTTTATATTTAGTGCAACGATCTTACAATGGATTCTTTTCACAACTCTATAACTGCTCAAACAATTTTTGGAAATCGCAATGTTTATCTTTAGCTATACTTTTCACCTCATTAATATGATCTTCATCACCATGAACATATGTAATCACATCCTTGATACGTTATTCCTCATTGTCAACACTTTTAATCGTATCAAATGATCCATCAATGCAGTGTTATCCAAGTCACTAGCTAAATTCTCTATCCAACGTGTTTATTCCAACATTAATATCATAGAACTATTCCATGACATATCATGTGTTCTTCTAACTCCTCTAGAATAACTTGTCTAAAATTACAAAAGCGTAAACACATGTCGTGTATTTTAGAAGGATCATATTCATGATCTTTTACAAACATTATAAACTATTTCACTCTATCATCATACTCTTCTTTCATAAGATTGGCATCCATCCATTATTTATTCATAAAGGTCGTATTTGATTGAGTGATATTAATATTTAACAAATAAATACACAGATCATTGATATAAAAATTAACCAAGGATATAAAAGTTATAGACATTAAATCTCCTTTGAAAAAAAATTATAAAATAATAGTTAAAATCCCATTA
Organism: Viscum album; assembly: GCA_963277665.1. NCBI lineage: Eukaryota > Viridiplantae > Streptophyta > Magnoliopsida > Santalales > Viscaceae > Viscum > Viscum album. The sequence goes on from OY728120.1 coordinate 1,692,978,490, forward strand.
AAACCCCAACTATTTACCCAAATTACCATTTAAAATGACAAACCCTTTTTAATATAAACCCAGTAGTTCCAAAAATCATTTTTAAAAACCACATTTATTTTTTAAACCATTTTATTTAAATTTAATACAATAAAATGGAATGATGAATAAGTTTTATTTTTTAAGAAACATTTCAAATCACATGAATAATTTTAAAAGAAAACCCCGAACAAAATCACTATATGACATTTTCACTTTCCTGTATCTAGCCAATGAAAATCATTGATGGTTTAATGCCTTATATGTCTCCTAACACCACCTATCGAGCTCTGATCACTAGTTTTCAATGTTCCGCCCATCACCCTTATGGACTGGACAACCCATCACTAGTGGGTGAACTCTTTTTATGGTGTTCTTATCCCCCCCACTACTTACTCAATACCATATTCACAATTAATTTTATTAGCAGAGATTAATACCATCACACTCACCTGTGAACATATAATCTTACAAACTTATTCACATGTAATATTATTAGTAGAGAATAACACAATCACATTAACCACTATTGATCCAATATACATACTAAACTATTCACATAACATTTATATATCATGATATATTATATTTTACCCAATACATTGGTGGGAAATATAGGTACTACCTATCTCGTAATACATAAATTTTTTTCCATTAAAAAATCAAACATTCATTATCTCATAAAGAACCCATATCATGTGGAGAAAATAAATTTACCATGAATAAGAGAACCATGTGATCAATGAAAAATATTAATAGTATAGAAAACAATTACTAATAATTACACTAATAAAACAAGCATAATGAGGATGTAATAAATATAATAATTTAATCCTCTATATAGAACCACTGATCCTGGAGAAAAAATGTCATGGGATATATCATAGGTACTATTGTGTGATGATCTATTATAGAACTACAACTACATGGATGAACATAGGATATATGTTTCATCCAAAAATAAAATGAAACAAACAATTAAACCATACTTAACACATCATAAGGGATCCTTCCCACTATAAATTTCTTAAACACAACTGGGGGTAATAGAAGTATGGGTAACAACTAGGGTAGCATGAATCAAGAACTCCCAACTAGGAAACCATGTTTCCTTAAACTAACAACCATGGTGGTGGGAAATAAACCAATATAATTACCAAATGTGAAAATGATTACATTTAATATAATCCTTAATAATTCAAACTTGAAAAATACATAATGTATTCATGGGGAAAGGACATTTTAATGTTGTATATAAGAGACCTCAGTTTCTTGGTGATGTAATTTGGTGAGACAATCAATTAATTTGGTTAATTATCTATTACCTATCAATAGATTAGTTATGTGGTGATGAAATCCAAGTTTGGTAGAAAAATATTGGGTGTCATCTCATTATGATATATTTTAATTTGAGTAATTATTAGTATTGTTTCATGAAAATACTAAAACTCTTATGGTCACTGACAAGACCATGTGATTATGTGTAGATTCCAAGTGTAAGGGTCATGTCTAGGTATGTGGATGGGTATTTGTGTAATTCCATTGGGTTCAGTTATGTGATCATGTATAGGAATTGTTGGAAATTATTGTGAGTGTCAATATTTAGATGAAAATGATATATGTTCATTCTTATGATTTGGTAGTGACAGAAATACATTGTGCACATTGGGAGTGGTGTATAGGTTAACCTAACCCATAGGTAGAGGTGGTTGGTTTTGTGTGTTCACATAAGTGGAAGAATTGCACTGGTAGATGGAAGATACTCATGTAAGGGTATATATTATAGTATTTCAAGAATGAATCCATGATTTCAACTTATACAGTGGGGTTTAGGTTGTTAGGGGAACATGGAGAAGGGATATAGTATGGTATTCCACATAGTTCATGGTTTGAATAATGTGAATATTCCAAATGATGTTTTATTTACAAATCTACATTTGGGAATGTATGAAAACTATGATTTAATTCTCGTGATCATGAGAGGGACCTAGTGTGTGAGATGTCATCAAAAAATAATTTGAGTTAGTATTTATAATGTTCAGTTTAGTGTAGGAAATCTCAGAGTGGGTGAAATTAATAAAATATTCATTAGTTATCATTTATATTAGAAAATTTTCTTATATAGTCCAATAATGGATCCATTTAGAGTTCTCCATGGAGGAATTATCTTTCTTGTAGGAATCACATGGGTTAGGGAATCCGGGATTATGGTTGAAGGGGATGTTGAAACAGCGGTTTATGGGACCCTTCGAGATAGTTTATTATATTAGAGTGGTGTATTTCTAATTTGATCCTCATCCAGGACATCGAGGTGTGAATGATGTGTTCTATGTATCATAGGGATAATATGTCCTTATATGGGGAGATTTTAATAGATTCAAACATTCTAGGTGTGTTATTCCTTATTTTGAGACTTTATTTTAGGTGATTTTAGATTTTATCTATCTCCCAAGTGTGTTTCTTCACTAATTTTAGTATCATTCACATACATAGAAACATGGATGGATTCACCATGTCTCAATCACTTCAATATCTAATTTGTATATATTTTCTTCTGGAAACGAAAAAATCCTTCCACCTTTACACTACAACTAGAACATATGTTATTCCAAAAAAAATTGAAGGAAAATATAGAATCACGCCCTCAGATCATGTACTGATTTATCGATATAGTTAATCTAAAAAATAATATAATTTATGGGATACCACCTTGAATCTGTTTATCCAGGTAATCAAAGTATCTATTTCCGTTTTTAAAATCTATCAAATATGTGGGAAAAACTATTACTTTTTGGGTGGATAATTAGCATAAAATCCAACATTGATGGATTAATTAAATTTAAAATACTAATTGACAATGAATAAAACTATATTTTATTTGGAACATTAATCTACCCCCATTGTGTTAGATGTCAATTAATCATCAATTCCACATAGTCTTAAATATTCCATGTAATTTCCCCCTCTAATTCATAAGAATTTTATATTGGGGAATGTTTTCTCGCCCTAAATATGATGTTCACTTTTCTCTCCCCATATTTAATAAGATTATTCAATGGGAGGAATTCCTCAATTTTAATCATTTTATCTAAAATGAATGGTCATTCCACTTGAGGTATAATTGAAACATGATAAACTATGAAATAATGGTTGATATATAAATTTCATTCAATTAAAATACATTGGTATTCTATTTATCAAATTCTACTTCATATTATGTTCCAAAATTGGTAGTGTATCAGTAGCATCTTGTCTTAGTTTTAATCAGAAAATATTCTACTTGAGAAAATGGTAAAATTTTATAGTTACTAATTGACATGTATAATTCCTCATCCTAATTTTTTATATAACAACATTAACACAACATGGTCTAACACTCATTAGTTTTAAAACATTTATATCAATTACAAGAGGGATGTAATTCATCTTGAGTAGAAGATCACTAGTTGAAAGTGATAGTTATAAATGAATATTAGTAATGAATCATCAATGTTCACGTGGCTTCACATGTTCCATTAGAGTTTTACATTAATCAAACAATGCAAAGTCAATGTAATAAAACCACACATAGAGAAAATTAGTGATTAATTTAGTAAACAATACTATCTATAATCTTAACACCATGTGATACCAACTCAAAATATTGATTATTTGGTGTTATAGAAATATATTATCAAAATGAATCAAGAACCATCACTTCACAAGAACAAAGACATCAAAAACATTCAATGAATGTATTTTATTCCCCACATAATCAAGTAATCACTCTCTCTCAGAAGACATAATAAATATAAGATAAAATATTGACTAGAGAATGAAATTAATATCTGATTCATTATTTTTCATTAAATATGTCCATAATTATAGATTTAGAAAAAATTAATATATTTATAGCTGATTGGCTTCTTTATGTAGACACCCTTGAGAGATGAATTCTGTACCAATTCACCTTCAATCCTAAAACAATTAAGAATTATAAAATTAATTAGTGAATACGCAAGATCATAATATAAATCCTCATATTGAGTAGAATAATTGTGATATATTTCAAAAAAGACAAAATTTTCTTAGATTCTTTTTTTTCTTCAATCATGACATTTATAGGTCTTTTCACCATTTGAAAGAATAGTCTTCACATTCTTAATGGGTGTGGAATCCTTTGAATCTAATTTAGATCATGAAGCTAATGGTTCTCTCAAATTAAAACACATTTGTGTAGTTACAATTTTCATACATTTGATAGTTTCATATCCTAAAAATTTTAAGCATCAGAAAATATCTTTACTGTAGTGAACTAAACCAAGATGACCTGACCCACCCCCATGTCATTCCTCCACAAGGCATGATGTTTATTCATGAACTCCGTGATATAGTGACAAGAACTAGGATATCATAAGTAAACACTTTCTAATTATTTCAACCTTATGAAATATATGGATCAATGATGGTTACAACCCTAATATTGATATATGGTCTCCTTTTATTGGGAGATGTTGGAATATTAAATAACCAAAAATGTTGAAGGTATCTTCAAAACAATCCATAATCTATTAAGAAACCAAAAGATTTATAAAATAATTTTCATTACAATTTTAAACATTTTTATAAAATCCATAAAATTTAGAAAATAAAGGAATATATAAAAAATAAAAAATAATGTGGTGACTTAGGAGTTTTATTCTCTACCCAACGTAAAACCAATCCTACTATAGAATTTTTTAACCCTAACATCGTTGTGTGAATATAAATTCAGTACCTCAAACTGAAAAAAGGAGACAACACAACGGTATAGTAGTAACTAGAAAACCTATAATCCATAACATAAGAACATGATTAATATAGGATGATTGCATACCCACTGAAGTGAATATGGAGGGGTCTAAGAGAAAATCAAGTATGAAACCACCATTAGTCCATTAAAGTCCATTTACAAAGAAAATGTTAACTCTAGTAAGAATGTAAAAAATAGAAAAATATGTTTTATTTGATTTTATGAAAAATGGAAATGAAGAAAATATACTATGTATACTTTTGAAAGCATATCATTTATAGAACACGACACAATGAGGAATTACCAAGGTAATTTTGACTAAAAAATTAACCATTTCACCTTTTTGAAAATCTTAACTCTAAAATGGAAACATGTTAAATAATTGATTTAAAAAAACCCAACATGGTTCTAAATGTTTTCAAACAAACACATCTCATTGAAAACATCTCCCTTTTAACCCAATACCAAATTTGGTTTAAATAAACATTTTTCAAAAGAGTCACATTTTAAGTATTTAATTTTATAAAATGTCTCTATTTTCCTTTAAAAAAATAACAAAAACACCCAACATGGGTATATAATAAGGGAAATAATGAAAAATCTAAAATCATTAAAGTCATAAAAGAGTGACAATTACTATAAAGATCTTGTATCACTTCAATGACTCTAACTCATAAGGAATCGAAGTAAGCACATAGAAAAAGTGGATACTCAAATAAATAAATGATAAAATAAACACATTAAGTACAAACCATTAGAAAATACCAATGGAATAATGGCATGAGTTTCTATTTGTAACATCCTGACCCAACCCTCCCTCAATATGGTAGTGGGACGGGTCACCACATGACCTCAAAGATGGGAATTTTTGTGTAATGTCCCTAGTAATACATTTTCTCTAGATTTTTATCTAATTTATCTAGATCTGATAATTATTTTGGATATTTTTGGGTATGTATAAACCAATCTTATACCTTAACATGTTCTTAAAATTAATATTTAAGAATATAGTTAGAAATAATACATATAGTAATAACAAAAATAGGAGTGGATGATTTTATTTAATCTATGGAAAACCATTTTGAATATCTTGAAATAACCATGATGAAAAGCCACATTGCATTGATGATTTTAAAATCAACCAATTCAAAATATCATATAGGAAAATTTAATTTTTCCAAATATAACTAGTGCACAAACATGGACCACCAAAGACTATGATTTTTAGTGGTACATTTATCTCATATAATACACAACATCACTATCAATATTAAACTGTAATATTTGAATCCAATGAGATAGAGGCGACAACAAACAATAGAGGTGTGGTTCAGCCTGTGGCGGAGCTGCGTTCGAGGTGTAGGAGTGGTATGGAAAATGAGAGATGTGGCTGAGGAAATGAAATGGGAGAGGAGATTCTTGGTGAAGGAGAGGCATGATGGAGGTGTTCCACTGGTAGAGGAGAGGCATGACAAATTATAGCCATGCGAAAAATCATGGTTCGTAGTGGCAGAGGATTTGACTGCCGGGGAGGTAGAGGATTTAGTAGAGGAGGGGGGAGAAGAGATGACCATGGCAGCGACAGTTCTTCTTAATTAGTGTTGATAAAACATGCAATTAATTCATAATTATTAAATAATAACCAATATATTTATTGGATGTATAATTCGAGAAATATATATAATCAATATATTTATTATAATTTAATAAACTAAATTATATATATATATATATATTATTGTGTTTCTATTTGTGTCTAATTTATAATTAAAAATATATAATTTTATAATTATAATTATAATTAAATATAATAAAATATATATAAATATAAATTGATATTGTAATTTTTATTTTATTTTGATATGTATTTAAATAAATATATATATATATATATCTGTGTGTGTCTATGTATGTGTATATATTCAAAAAGTATTCATAAATATATATTTATCATTTAAAAAAATATTTTGTAATTATATAATTATTTCAAAAAACTAATATTTAATTAGTTATATATAATTATAATTATATGAAATATATATTACAAATTATAAAATTATATATAACTAAATATTTATATTATTAAATATAATTAATACATTTATTACTTATTTAAATATATTTATCATGATTTTAAGTATTTATGAGAAGATAATGATTCATATAGATTGAAAATGAATTAATACACCAAGTACATATATTACAATAGTATATATAGCCAACATTAAGGAAAATAATGAACATATATTCATTATAATTTGAATGTATACCCATCAATTGACACATTCATTTGGAAATCATAAATTGATTTAAATATATATTTTATAAAAAATTATTTGTATATATATATATATTATAATTTATTTATATATAATATTATACATATATAGTATAATAAATATGTAGAAATGTCATAACTAAAATTAATAAACATAATAAAAAAACATAAAACATAATCATACTAAACTTGTATTTTTTAATGTATATATATAAACATTTTCCTAAATATAATTAAAATATTTTTATAAATATTAATAATATTTTATATTTAAAATATTTATCAGCACTATTATTATCACTGATAATGTATCATTTTTACCAGCACTTCTTCTTAGCACTGATAAAGAGTATACTTATAAGTTCTTTTTTCTAGCGCTGATAAAATTCACCCATTTATCAGCCCTTTCTGATTAGAGCTAGTAAAACCCAAACGCTTCCCTTGCTAGAGTATGTGGTAGCCGGGGACCATTAGAGGTTTAAGGGTTTTCTACGGGCATTTATGTAGTTTTAGGATTTTTAGGGTCTATTTTGGTTTTTAGATACTTTTATCAGTTTTAGGGTATATTATGGTATTTTATAGTTTTTAGGTGTTTTGTGTATCCTTTATGGTTTTAGGGTTTATGATGGACTTTTAGGTGTTTATGGTTTTAGATAAATTGAGGGGATTATTGGATTTTAGGGTCATTAAGGTGTTTTGGGGGTTTTAGGGTCCTTTAGGCCATTCAATGGGCTTACGAGGGTTTTTTAGTTTTTTTGGTTTTTTGGGTTTCATGGAATTTTGGGGTTTAAGGTATTCTAGTGACGTTTGTAAGTTTTTCTTTAATTTTTTTTGTGTTTTTATATTTTTTTGGGGTTTTATGGTTTTATGGTTTTAAGGGTCTTTGGGAGTTTGAAGTGTTTTTTTGGTATTAACGGGGGATTGGTTTTTATTAGTGTTTTAAGAGATTTTTGTAGTTGTAATATTTCCCACTATTTTTATGATTTTTAATAGTTTTTATTGTTCTGTAAAGTTTTTTACCCTTTTTTGGGAAATTATAGAGGTTTTGGGTTTTTAGGATTTTTAGTGGTTTAGGGTTTTAGGGTTTAAGGGTTTTACGAGGTTTTAGGTGTTCAAGGGTCTTTTAGAAGATTTGGGTTTTTCATATCTTTTATAAGTTTTTATGTTTTTAAGGGTATTTAGGATTTTTACGGAGTTTAATTTTTTTTGGGTTTTAATATTTTTTTCGTTTCATGGTTTTTATTGTTGTTACGGATTCTTAATGGTTTTTTTGGGTTTCGGGTATTTGGCTCTTTTATGGTTTTTGTGGTTTTAAGTGTTTTTTCATGTTTTGAGAGATTTTATTATTTTAGGGGTTTTATGGATTTAATGGGTTTTATGGATTTTAATGGCTATTTGGTTTCAATGGGTTTCAAGGGTTTTGGGGGTTTTAGGGGTTTTCAGTGTGTTGTGTGGTTAAATGGATTTTTTTGGTTTAAAGGATTATTGGGGGTTTTAAGGGGTCTTAGATATTTTTGGGTATTTTAGGTATTCTTGGTTTATTAGGGTATTTTTGGTTTTATATGAGGTTTTGGGTTTTTATTGATTTTAAATATTTTTTATAATTTTTATCTATTTTTTCATATTTCTGGATTATGGATGGTTTTAGTGGTTTTAGGTATTTTTAGGTATATTTGGGGGGTTTCAGGTTTTTTTTTGGGTTTTATGGGTTTTATGTGTTTTTCTTGTCTTTTAAGAATATTAATTGTTTTTGGTGTTCTATTAGGGTTGTATGATTTTTATCCATGGGTAGGGGTTACAGATTTTGGTGGGTTTTAGGGGGTTTAGGTGTTTTATTAAAAATTATAGGATTTAGGGTTTTTAAGTGTTATAATATTTATTATGGTTTTAGGGTTATTATGTTTTTATAGGGATTTAGGGTTTTAGGGAATTTTAGTGTTTTTAATGTTTTCCTTGATTTTTAGGATTTTTTAGGGTTTTAATGTTTTTTCGTGTTTAGGGATTTTTAGGATTATTAATGGGTTTTAAGCAGATTGACGGATTTTTATGGTTTTAAACCCTTTTTATAGGTTTTAGGGTTTTTTCGGTAATTTATAGTTTTTATTATTTTTTGTGATCTTATAGTTTGTATGGTTTTTATGCGTTTTAGGTATTATTATTGCTTTTGAGGATATTCAGTGTTTCTAGTGTTTTATGGAATTTTGGTGTTTTTGGTAATTTTTATGGTTTTAAGCGTAATAAGGGTTTTTTCATTTGTTTATGGTTATTAGCTTATTTTTAGGTTTTTTAGAATTTATGGATTTTAGGGTAGTTAGGGGTTTTTTTTCATATTTTTATGGTTTTCATGGTTTCAAGTGGTTTTTAGGGTTTTTAGGGTTTTTAGTCCTTTCGGGTATTTAGGTTTTTAGTGGTATTTTTTTCAAGATTTAAACAGTTTCTAAATGGTTTTATGGTAGTTTTGTTTATTCAATTTATTTTGGTATTTTATAGTGTTTAGAGGTATTATGGAAATTTAGGATTTGTAATGGTTTTATTATGGGTTTTTTGGGGGTTTTTTGTGTTTTTTTAGGGTTTTATGGGTTTTAATGTTTTAGTGGTTTTATGATTTTCTTAGGGTTTTTAGGATTTTTGGTGATTTACGTGTTTTTGGTTGTTTTTTTTATTTTTATATATTTTTAGGGATTCTAGTGATTTTTAGTTTTTATAGGGTTTTTAGTGTCTTTTTTGGGTTTTTTAAGTTCTACGTTTTTTTGTTTTAATTATTTTTATTTTTTATATTAGATTTTGGTATTTTTGATATTTTCTACCATTTTAGGGTTCTTTTCATTTGATTATGTTTTTATGGATTTTACGTTTCTTAGGACTATGTTATGGTTTTTAAATTTTATGGTGTTTTATGGTTTTATAGTTTTACAGTTTTGTGTATTTTAGTTTTTATAGTGATTTGAGTGTATTGGGGCTGTTTATTGTTTTGATTTTTTCATTTTTTGGAGGTTTTTTGGATTTATAATGTTGTTTAGGGTTTTATGGGTATTATTTGGGTGTATGGACCTTTAGCGATTTAAATATTATTGGATCTTTCTCGGTTCTATTAATGGTTTTAAGGGTGTTTTCATTCATTTAGTGGTTTGGGGAATAATGTTTTTTAGTTTGAAATGATATTTAGGGGTTTTACCAGTTTTATTTATTTTTGGAAATTTTAGTGTATCCTTGTGGTTTTAGTGGTTTTTTAGATTTTCTAGTGTTTTTTATTTGGTTATATGTTTTAGGGTTTTATTGGGTTTTAGGGAATTTAAGATTTTTAGGGGTTTCAGGGTTTTTAAGAATATAAGGGTTTTCAAATGATTAAGGGTTTTTAGGGTATTTAGGGGTGTTTTATTATTTCTTGGGTTTTCAGGGTTTTTAAGGGTTTTTTTGTTATTTTTTGTGTGATTTAGGGTTTTTTGTGGGTTTTATACTTTTTAGGTTTTTGGGGGATTAGTGGAGTTAGTATTTTGGATATTTAGGTGTATTTAGAGGTTAGAGGTTTTGGGGATTTTCATATTTTATTAAGGCTTTTAGTTTATTTTACGGTTTAGGGATTTTAACATTTTTTAGATTTATAGTGTTTTTGGGTTTTCAACAATTTTTAGGGTGTTTCGTGATTTTTTAGGTCTTATGCTTTTTGGAATTTAGTGTTTCAAGGGTTTTAGGGGTATCATGGGTTATTGAAGGGTTTTTATGGGTTTTGGGTTTCTTATTTTTTAATGTTTTTTAGAATATCTAAGTGATTTTAGGTTTTTTAAGAAAATTGTGGATTTTAGGATTGTTAGGGTTTTTATGGACATATACGGTTTTAGGGATTTTTTCAGGCTTTGTATCCTTTTCCATTCCTTTTTGGGTTTTTGGGGGGGTTAGTGGTTTTTATTTGTTTTAGGAATTTTACAGTGTTTTTAATATATTTTTGTATTTATAGGGATTTTAGTGTTTTTAGGGGTTTTAGGGTTCAGGGTGGGGTTAATTTTATAGTTTTTGTGTTTTTTTAGGTTTTAATGGGTTTCAAGGGGTTTTAGGGTATTTATTGGTTTTAGGGGTGTTGAGTATTTTTAGGGGTTTAAATGTTATTATGGTTCATTAGTCATTTCACGATTTTATGAGTTTTTGTGTTTTTATGGTTTTATGGGTTTTTACGGGTTTTACAGGTTTCTCGGTATTTTAATGTTTTAAGGATTTTTTTGGATTTCTATGATTTTCATGTTTTTAGTGGCATATAGGTGTTTATGTGACTTTTATGAATTTTTATGATTTTAGGATTGTTTATTTTTTTAGGGTCTTATGACAACTTTTGGTGTTTAAATGGTTTTAGGGTTTTTATGGGTTTCCGGGGTTTTAGATTTTTATGGTCATTTTTTGTTCTTTTGGGGTTTTTATGGGTTTTTAGAGCCCTTTATGTTTTTTAGTACCCTCTAGTTTTTTAGCTGTTTTAGGGTCAGTAAGTTATTTGTTGGATTTTTTCGGTCCATTTGGGGTTTTATTGTTTTTATGGTCCTTAGGTGTCTTTTGGGTTGTTAGGGTGTTTTAGGGTATTTTATGTATTTTTTAGGGTCCATCATGGTTTTAGGGTATTTAGGGTCTTTTAGGGTACATTTTATTCATTTAAAGGATATTTAATGTTTTTACTATCTTTTATGGTTTCTATGGTTTATAGTTTCCATTAGGGTTTTGTGGGGTCTTTTATAAGCATTTAGAGAGTCTTTAGGGTTTTGGGACATTTAGGGTCTTTTATGGGGTTTTATGATTTTAGTGTTTTTACGTTTTTTTTGGGTTTTTATTTGTTTTTAGGGGTTTTAGAGTTTTTAGGTGTTTAATAATTTTAGGGTCCTTAAGGTTTTCATTGGTTATTTTATTGTTCATTTGGGATTTAGTGAATTTTATGGTTTTAGTATCACTAGGGTTTTCGAGGTTTGTTTCTGTATTTTTGAGGGTTTTTATGGTTTTATCATTTTTAATGGGTTTTATGGGTTTTACGATTATTTCGGGTTTTAGGTGGTTTAGGGTTTCAAGGTTCTTTAATGGTTTTCGAGGGTTTTTAAGATTTTTAAAAGACTTAGGGGTTTTAGGGTTTTTTGTATTTATGGATTTTTTTAGGGCATATCGGGATTGTACGGTGTTTTATGGTTTTTTGTATTTTAAGTATTTAAGGAGTTATTTATTGTTTTAATTGGTATTTATGGGTTTTAAAACGTTTTATGGTTTTTATGGTTTTCTAGGTTGTATTGTTTTTTAGGGTTTCATGGTTTTTGTGGTTTTATAGATTTTTAGGGCTTTAGGATTGTCATGTATTTATAGGGGGATATGGGTTTTCAAGGTTTTAGTTTTTCTTAGGGTTCTTCAGGGATTTTTATGTAATGTTAATGACTTTAAGGGTTTTAGGGGTTTTAGGGTAATTTTTTTAGTATTTTAAAGTGTTTTAGGGATTTATTGGTTTCTAGAATTGTTTTTTGGGTTTTATTATTATTTTTTTTGGTATGTAGTGTTTTTATGTGATTTTAGGGTATTTCAGTTATTTCTGTTTTTAGGGATTAAAAGATTTTTATGTCTTTTCATCTCTATTAGGGTGCTTATGGGTATTTTGGATTTTTATATTTTCTTGGCCTTTTAGTGGTTTTTTTTTATTTTAGTATCTTTTCGTTTTTTCAGATTTTATGGGGTTTTATAGTTATATTGCCTTTTATATGGTTTTATTTTTCTTATTTTTTTTGTGGGTTTAATGAAATTTAAGGGTTTTATGTTTGTTTAGTTTTTTTGTTCTTTATGATTTTTATAATATTTTAGTTATTTTTTGGGGGTTTAGGGGTTCTGATGATTTTTATAGTTGTAAAGAGTTTTGGGGATTGAAGCAGGTTTTGTGATTTAAATAGGAATTTAGTTTCTTAATGATATCTATAATTTTAAGGATTCTATGGTTTTTAGTTTTTAAGGGGTTTCATGGTTATTAGTGTATTTTAGTGTTTTTGTAGTTCTTGGGATCCGAATGTTTTTAGGGGTTTGGAGTTTTTAGAAAATTTATGGATTTTGGGGATTGGGGAGTATTTATGGATTTTTGGTACTTTATGTATTTTTAAGGTTTTTTGGGGAGTTTTAGGTTTTTAGGGTTTTCGTGGTTTTTAGGGGGTTTCTAGGATTTTTATGTGTTTTAGGGATTTTAGTATCTATTAGGGTATTTTGTGTTTTTATGTGGTGGGGTTGTTTATGTATTTTAGGTTTTTAGGGGATCTTAGGGGTTTTAGGGGATTTAGTGGTTTTTATGTGATTAAGGTTTCAAATGGGTTTTTGACAGTTACCGTTTTTTTATTATTAGGTTTTTTATTTGGTTTAGTGGTTTTAGTTTCATCTATGGATTTTATGATTTTATAAGGGTTATTATGGTTATTATGGTTTTAGTGGTTTTAGGGGTTAAAGACTATTCTATGAATTTTATTAGGTCTTACAAGATTTGAAGAATGTTTTTGGGTTTTTGATTATTTTTAGGGGTTTGGGGGTAATTTAATATCTATAGTATTTTAAGGTTTTTATGGTTTTTATAAGTTTTATGGATTTTTATGTGTTTTTTTCAGGTTTTGGGGTTTTATGTTTTTTTGGGTTTTGGGGGGTTATGGGTATTTTTATAGTTCTTAGGGTTTTTTGGTATTTTATATTTTTTATATTTTTTTTGTATTTTACAATTGTTAGATGTATTAAATTTATCAGTGGATTTTTATATTTTATTGATTTAAAGGTTTTAAGGGAATTAGATATTTATTTGGTTTTTTTTTATTTTGGGGTTTTTAGGTTTTTAGGGGTATATGGTTTTTGCTGATTTTAGGAGGCTCAAAGAGGTTTTATGGAGTTTATTTTTTTATTTTATAGTTTCTGTTTTTATGGATATTAGGGGTTTAATGTTATTTATTACTTATAAGGGTTTAATTAGGGGTTTTTATGTGTTTTTATTTTTTTCATATATTTTCGTTGTGTTTCGGGTTGGACTCGAAACGCCCAATGGTTCGGTATCCGATGACACGTGGACCTACATCCCAAAGGCAGGAGTTCGCCGGATGATCTAACCAGCGATCCTTAGGAGCTCACATTGGTCGAGAGGATGAGATTTTGGGCTCATCTCACCCATTTTGGGGGAATTATTGCATGTTCCGGGACTCCGTTATAGATTTAAGACATATTCATATGTTCGCAAATCGTTGGTTTATACCCAAGCATAGAATCCACAGATTTCTCCTACTTGGGAATGGTTAGCTAAACGCAGGGGTTCGGAATCATTTATGAATGAGGGTTACCATCCCTCATTGGATTAATGACCCCAAGGAGTTGGAACACATTGAGGTTGTACTAGGAATGGCGCGGTGGACCGATGTGATGTTAGTCGGGTCGATTGGTTGTTGGGATTGAACCTCATGGAGGCTTCCTACGTACCCTTCCTAGGGGACAAGGATCAAATTCCACGTAGTTTGAATTGGTGCATTGGAGAACCGATGTGAAGGTGGGCCTAGGGGGTCCGCTGGTGATTGGGCTTGAACCTCATGGAGGCTTCCTACGTATCCCTGTGGAAGGGAATCAAAGTCCTCATAGTTCGCATTGGCTTGGGTATTAAGCTCTGAGGCAGCCCAGAATTATGGGTTGGGGCGTACACTCTGAGGAGGCCCACAAGAGGATTTCATGGTCGATTCTTACTCTACGCCCATATGAGTCATGCTTGATGTGAGAAACAAGAGGTGGCAGGGACCAGACGATCACGTCGTGAAAGGTGCGTCCGTGAGAAGTGGAGTGGGGCTTACGCATGAGGGCAGCCCATAATGTCGGGGCTTACTCCGGGATGGACTCCCATGGTGTCTTCATCATGTCTGGCCATGAGGGCATCCCAACCCATTGGTGGGTTGAGGAATATAAAGGGGGCTAACGCCTATGCGCAAGTGCACAAGCAGGATAATGACAAGGGCGCTGGAATCAGTCCTAACAAAGGGAGATTAAAAGTGTGAATTACACGCCCGACATTCGGAACAAAATGATGGTGGCATGGTGATGGAGGATAACTGTTGACCTTGCTCTAAACACAGCATTCATATCACGGTAGCCTGAAATGGGGATGAACAAATGAAGGTCGACTACTGACCATGTTTGAAACACAGGACCTATCTAAATGTGTTGTCCAAAGTCTTCCGGGGCGTTGGACCAGGATGGTAGGTGAGCCGATGCGGCATGAGGCCAGGCCGTTCGGGGGTCCCCTCAGACTTGCAAGGGAAAGAAGATCCAAATGAAGGATGTGCAAATAATGATGTGGAGTGATGGAATGTTTGAATGTATTCCAGCGCTCTTGATGTTATGCCACTGTAAACATACCATAAGGCATCTCTTGCATGGAGTAAGGGGCATCCAATTGTTGAATGATAGGGAATGCTACAGTTTATAGTCATGTTTAGAGGACTGCTTCCATATAGTTTAACATCTTATGGATAGGATGAGGTCCATACAGTTTAACTTCATGTGGTCAGGATGAGGGCCATACAGTTTAACGTCATTTGTTCAGGACGAAATGGTTGGTGTGGGACTTACGCAAGGGAGGCCCTTTCTGGATGATCCTAGCTTGGGAGCTAGGTGAGGTATTTTTGGAGTCTCATGAAGAGTAGCTAGACTCATCGAATTTATAGGATGGATTTTGGGGCGGCACAAAGGTGATTAGTGAACTATTGTTTACCCGGAACGAAAAGTTCACGATGCGACTCTCTGCGGATGAGTCGTCTGTGAAGGAGACGTCCACAAAGGACTGGCCGTGAGGGACTGGCCGCAAGTTGCTCGCATTTTGGTTGTCTGCGAAGGGTGTCTGCGGAGGATCTGGTCATGAGGGAGCAGGCCGGGGAGGACTAGGCCTCGAAAGAAACTGGTCCGCAGAGGAATATACTGCTAAGGGCTGGCCGAAAAGGAGCTCGCCGCAGAGGATTCACACCTCCATTTCGTGAAAGAAACCGGTCTGCTAAGGAATCTACCGCTAAGGGCTAGTTGTGGAGGAGCAGGACGCAGAGGATTCCCGCCTCCATTTCGCGAACGACGCAGGTCCGTAGAGGGAATGGCCGCTAAGGTCTGGCCGCAAAGGAGCCGACTACATGTGGTTCGCGGTTTGGTTTCTCCTCTCTGCGGAATAGTGCATCCACTATCGATATGGGGTCCACAGATGGTCGCGGACAGCTTGGAGTGATTTCTCCAGCGTCTCCCTGCGAGTTTTCACCCGTCCTTCTTCCAATATTTTTCTTTTTTGTGCCCCTCGTTGAATATTTATTGAGTCACCAAGGGGATATGGAACAATTCACTTTTTATGGAAGCCCATGAAGGAATCCCCACCTGTGAACGACTCGATCAACCAGAAATTTTTGGAACTGAGAGTTGAGGGATTGCTCCGTGGCCATGCTACACTCCGCCTCTATCCCGAGAATCACAGCAGTCTGTAGAGGGGGCGGCTCGCGGCGGTGGGCTGGCCTGCACCAATCCTGCTTCGCGCCCGCTGAGGGTCCCCGCCTCTATTTCGTAGACGACGATGGTCCGCAAAATTGCGGGAGGACAGTTTGCCGAACCGGCTGCGTGGTGTTGCTGGGAGCCAGTGTGCGGGCCAGTTCGGTCCTTTTCCAAGCCTTGCAGTAATTGGATTTCCCCCTTGTTGAATTTTCACGACCCTGCATGTTGTTTTATAGTTTTTTTTGGATTTACAGGTTTATGGGTTTCATAATGGTTTATGATTTATAGTGTTTATATGGGTTTTACACCCTATTGGGATTTTAAATTTTTTTTTTGTGTTTTTAGGGATTTTAGTGATTTATATAATTTCTTGGATTTTTAGGATATTTATTGTGTTTTTATTGTTACTATGTTTTTTGGGGTTTTTCAAAGGGATGTAGGTTTTATAGGGTTTTAGTTTTTTTCTGTGTTTTTACAATTTGGGTTTTTTTGGATTTTTAGTTTTTTAGGGATTTATGGGCATTAAGGATTATATAATGATTTTTATAATTTTATGGGGTTCTTTGTGTTTTGGGCAGTTAGGGTTTTAACATATTTATTCTTTTATAGAATATTAGGATTTTTAGTGTTTTTAGGGGTTAAAGTTTCTTTGGGTTGTCTAGTGTTTTTATGGGTTTTATTGATTATGGGATTTCATCATTTATGGCTGTTTATGTTTTTTTGGGTATTTTATTGAATTTATGGTCTATTAAGGTTTTAAATATTTTTGGGTATTTTACGATCCATAAGGGGTTTATGATTTTTTACAATCTATTTGGGTGTTTTGGTTTCTTGTTGCGTTTTTTTAGTTTTTAGTTTATTTGGGGGTTTTATCGATTGTATGATTTTTATAATAATTTTATTGTATTATTGGGTTCTCTAGGGTTTTTATGATTTTTTATTATTTTAATGTTATTTATGGTTTTATGTGTTTTAGAATTTTTTATGCAATTTACGTTCTTAAGAGTGTTTATGAATTTTTAGGGTATTTGAGTTTTCAAGGCTTTTTGGGTTTTATGGTCATTTATTTGTTTTTTATTGTTTATAAGTATTTTTGGGTTTTAAGGGGTTTTTCATATTTTTTGGTGGGTTTTAGGATTTTAGGGGGTTTAAGGTAATTAGGATTTTATTTATTTTTTGGTTTTATGGTGTTTCAAATGTTTTGGTAATTTAAGGGTTTAGAGGTTTTTAGGGTTTTGTGGGATTTTTTGGTTTTTTCATTTATGTTTTTTATATGGGCTTACTGATTTTTAGATTTTTTAGTCAATTTATTTTTTATCATTTTTTCAGTGATTTTTTCTGTTCATATTGAATGTTTATGGGTTTTTAGGTTTTTGGGGATTTTATGGTCAAAATGGTTTATAAAGGGTTGTTATGGATTTTAATATTTGTATTGTTTTTATCGTATTTTACAGTTTTAAGGGGTTTAAATGGTTATAGAGAATTTTAGGGTTTTGAGGGTTTTTTTGGGTCTTTTTTTTGAATGTTTTTATGTTTTTAATAGTTTTTAGGGTATTTAAATATTTTATGTGTTTTTATGTTATTTTAGGAATTTTTTAAATATCAGAGTCTCTTATGGTCTTATATGATTTTTAAGGCTGTTTAGCGGTTTTTTGGGTTGTAATGGTCTTTTATGTTATATAATGGGATTAATGGTTTTAGGGTTTTGATGGTTTTCTCGGATATTTTAATGTTTCAAGGTTTTTTGGGTTCATTAGGGATTTTTTGGTCTTTTAGGTTTTTTTATGTATTTATATTCCTTAAGGGTTTTTGTGTTTGGGGTGTGGTGGGTGTTATTTTTTGGGTTTTAGGGCTTTTATTAGTTTTTTTGTTTTTTTGTTTTTGGGGGTTTTATGGGGTTTTAGGTTTATTATTAAATTTATGGGAGTTAGGTAATTTTAATAGTTTTACGGTTGATAGGTTTCTTTTAGGATTTTATGGTTTTTATTTATTTTTAATTTTTTGGTTTTTATGGTTTTATAGATTTTTACTGGTTTTATAGCCTTTTAATGTATTTAGGGTTTTTAGGTTCTTTTAATGGTTTTTATGTTTTAGTGGGTTTTCAGGTTTTTAAGTGGCTTATTGTATTTTTAGGGTAGTTTGGTGTATTGGGGTTTTATAGTGACTTTATGGTTTTTAGGGGGTTTTTTAGTTTCTATGGGGTTTTTGGGATGTTACAGAATTTAAAGGTTTTTTGTCCTTTTAGGGTTTTTAATAGTTTTATGGTCCCCTAGGTTTTTAGGATACTTGATGGTTTTTAGGGGTTTTAGGATCATTTATGGATTTTGTTTGTGTTTTTATGTCTTTTAGGATGGTTTAGAGTTGTTATGGTTTTTATGGATTTTATGGTACATTAGGTTTTTAGGGTGTTTTATTGTATTTTAAGTGTTTTTAGGTTCAATCAAGTGTTTTAGAGATTTTAGGATCTTTTAGGTTATTTTATAGTTTTTAGGTGGTTTATAGGGGTCTTAGTTTCTTTTATGGGATTTATGGTTTATAGTATAATATGAGGTTTGTTATGGGGTTTGGGGTCATTTGGAGATTTTTTAGGGTATTAGGATTTTTAGGTACTTTTAGGGGGTTTATGGTTTTTTGGGTTGTTAGGGTCTTTACAATTTTTAGGGTTTTTATTGTCTTTTAGGGTTTTAGAGTTTTTAGGGGTTTTAGAGTATTTTATGGACATTTGGGGTTTCTTGAGGGGTTTCATTTTTTTATGGGTTTTAATTTTTTTTAAATTTTTTGTCTTCTTTAATATTTTTTTCAAGATTTCTAGTTTTTCACTAGTTTCATTGTATTCATCAATTTTAATGGTTTTTATGGTTTTTAGTTTTTATGGTATTTTGCATCTTAAATTGGTATTTATTGTTTTTATTGGTTTTATGGGTTTTCATCTAATTGTGTTTTTTAGTGTTTTTTAGGGTGTTTAGGGATTTAATGGTTTTACTAGTTTGTACAGTTTTTAGGGTTCTTATGGTTTTTTGGTTTTTAGGGGTTTTTGTTATATTAGATGTATTATGGTGTTTAAATGATTTTTTGAGCTTTGGGGGTCTCTTTGGTTTCTTAGAATTCATCATTTTTAGGATTTTTTATATTTTTATGTTTTTACTATGTTTAGGGGTTTTTGGATTTTCATGTATTTTTTGAGGTTTAAGGGTGTGTGGATTTTAGGGTTTCTTAGTTTTTTCTAGGTATTGTTACGGTGTGTTTAGGCTTTAGTTATTTTTTGTGTTTTTTGGACTTTTTATGGAATTAAGGATTTTAAGGGGTTTAAGGTTTTATGGGTTTTTCAATTTCTATGAATTTTATGCAGTTTTACTATATTTATTGTTTATAGGGTTTCTAGGGATTTTGGGGTTTAAGGGTATTTTTTTTGTATTTACAGTTTTAATGGTATTTTGGTTTTTAAGGGAATTAATTGAATATATGGGTTTATAAGGATTTCATAGGGTTCCAGGTCTTTTTATTTTATTTAGGGTTTTATTTTTATTCAATGTTTTTAGTTTTTTATGGGTTTTGTGGTTTAACTATATTTTTGGAGTTTTAGGGATTTTAGGGGTTTGTAGTGATTTTATATGTTTAAATTTTTGATAGGTTTTTTAATTTTATGTATTTTAGTGTTTTTATGGGATATGACAGTTTTTTAGTATTTTTGGGATTGTTAGGGTTTTCTTAGGGTATTTAGTGATTTTACGGATTTCTGGGGTTTTTGGGTATTTGGTTTTTTATAGATTTCTATGGTTTTGGGTTTCTTTATGGTTTTCAGGGGTTTTATGGTTATTTTAATTAATTTTTTAGTGTTTTCTGGTTTTAATGGTTATAGGGTATCTTGTGTATTTGGTGATTTCTAGGGGATTTAGTGTAGTAATTAATTTTTGGGGTTTTTATGGTTTTTTGTGTTTTATTATTTTAAGTTGGTTTTGGGTTTTTATGGGTCTTAGTGAAATTAGGGACTTTTACTGTTTTAAAGGGGTTTGGGTTTTTAGTTTTCTTAGTGTCTTTTATAGTATTTTACGATCTCTTACGGGTTTTAGGTTTTTAATGGAAGGTGGGTTTGGGGATCTTTCAGGTTTTTATTTTTGATTTTTTATTTTTTAATGTTTTTCCAGTTTTTATGAATTTTTATGGAATTACTACATTTTTTGGGAATTTAGAATTTTTATTTACTTTCTAGGGGTTTAATTTTTTTATTTTTTTCATGCCTCTAGAGATTTTAGTGTTTTCAGTTTTTTATTATTTTTAAGAACTTTTAAGGTTAACAGTTCTTTTAGTGTTATTAGGGTTATATAGGATTTTAATTATATCTAAGGTTTTTTTTTTATTTTTTCATGTTTTTAATGGTTTATAACTGGTGTGTAAGGGGTTTATATACATTTTAGGGTTTTAAATGTTTTTTATTAGTTTTTAGGTATTTATGTGTTTCAATTGTTTTCTTAGTGAATTTAGGTATTTTAGTATTTTCTATGGAGTTTGACAAGTTTTAATGTCATTAGTGATTTTTTATGTTTTAGAAGCTGATTTTTATGATTTTTATTATTTTTAGAGTACTTTAATGTGTTTATGGTTTTTATTGTCTTTTATGGTTTATTGGATGGTTTATATCCTATTAGTGTTTTCTAGTGTTTTAGAGTCTTTTAGTGATTTCTATTGTTATTATGGTATTTTAGGGTTTTTATGGTCATAATGATTCTTTTAAACAGTTTTAGGGACATTTAGAGGGTGTTTATGGGTTTTAGAGTTAATAGGTTTTTTATGTTTTTAGGGTTTATATATTTTTGAGGTTTTTTTGGTTTTTGGGGATTTAGGATTTTATGTTTTCTAATATATTTTAGGGGTTTCGAGGGTTTTAGTGTTTTTGGATACTATTAGGATTTTTGGTATTTTTAAGGTATTTAGGTTTTTTAGTGTATTTTAGGGATTTGGTGGTTTCATGATTTTTTTTGCAAGGGTAAAATTTTGGGTGGGGGTAGAAATTTTAGAGGTTTTAGACAGTTAAATTTTTTTATGAGTATTTAGGATTTCTAGGGGTTTTGGGAATAATAGAATTTATATGATTTTAAGGGTTTATGGTTCTTGGTGGTTTAAAAAGATTTAGGGTTCTTTTAGTTTTTTACTTATTTTCAGGTTTTATGGTTTTTAATTTATTGATTTTTTTGGGATTGGTTTCTTTTTTTAAAATTTTATCGGTTTTGGTGGTTTTAAGGGGTTTTAGTGGTTTGTTGGATTTTATGTTTTTTATTATTTTTAGTTTCGTTAGTTTATTTCATTTTATTATTTTCACTAGGTTTTTATGGATTCTTATCTCTATTCTGTGTTTTAGGGTTTCCTAGTCTTTGAAATATTTTAGGTTTTTTTGGGTTTTTAATTTTTTTATAGGTTTTTAGTTTTTTTGGGTTTTAGTGTTTTTTTGGGTTTTTAGTATTCCTTGATATTTAGACTTTTTAGTGTTTTTAGGGATTTAGTGGGTTTTGGTTTTTCAATGGGTTTTCAAGGTTTTTAAAAAAATTTAGGTTTTTAGGGATTTTAATGTGTTTATACAATATTTATGTTTTCTAATAATTTTGGTTTTAAGTTTTTTAGGGGTTTTAATTAGTTTATGGGGTTTTTACGATATGTGAGACCTTTTGGTTTATTTATAATTTTATGGTTTTCAGGGTTTTCCAGCATTTTATGATTATTATGATTTTAGGGGTTATATGGAATTTTGGGGTTTTGTGTTTTATAGGATTCTAAATATTTTTTAGGTTTTTAGGTTTTCTTAGGTTTTTAGTGTTTTTTTTGTTTTTAATGAATTTTTAGAGTGTTTTGGGTTTTATCAATTTTTATGAATTTTATGATTTCATAGTTTTAAGAGTTTTTCTAGGTTTTTTAATTATATTTTAGGGTTTAACAATTTTTAGATATTAATAGGTTTATTATTGTATTGTGGGTGTTTAGTGTTTTTATTTTTATTAACAGGATATATTGTTTTATGGCCTTTTATTCTTATTTTTTTTAGGGTTTTCATATTCTTATATGGGTTTTAGTACTTTTTAGTGTTTTAGGGATTTTGGTGTTTTAGTGATTTTAGCAGTTTAGGGGGTTTTTGGTTTTTGTGGGTTTAAAGGATTTTTGGTTTCTTGGGTTTTGTATGATTTTAAATGGTTTTTAATGTTTCTAGTGTTTTTAAAGGATTTATGTTGTTTTAGAGGTTTCAAGGTTTTATGGTTTTAGGGTTTGTTGAGTTTTGTGGATTTTTTGGGGTTTTTTGGGTCATATGGGTTCTTATGGTTTTTGTGGGGTTTAGGTATTATTTTTTATTTTTATGGTTTATGATGGTTTATAGGTATTTCGTTGAATTATTGTGGTTTTTTGGGATTCTCATTGTTTTTTGGACTTTTTAGTGTTTTTTGGGATTACGAGGGATATTTAAGAATTTTCGGGTTTTTTAGAGTTTTTAATCAAGTATTTGGGATTTTAGGCCTTTTCAGTGATTTTAATGGTATTTATGGAAGTTAATATTTCTTTTTAATTTTTAGGGCTTTTAGGGTTTTTATGGTTTTTTAGCATTTTAACGGGTTTTTTGGTTTTTTTTTGGTTTTTTTGCGTTTACGGTTTATTTGGGGTTGAAAGGGATTTTATGGGGTTCTTGGGCATTTTAGGAGTTTAAGGTTTTTATGGAAAATTGGGGTTTTAGGTTTTTTCTATCATTCAATAGTTATTATGGATTTTATATTTTTTAGGAATCTTTGGCATTTTAATTTTTTTTTGTAAATTTTGAATTTTAGGTTTTTTTAGGTTGTAGGGTTTTTAGGGTTTTATCGTGATTTACTAGTTTTAGTGTCTTTTTAGATTTTTCTTTATCTTTAAAATATTTGATTTGTTTTTATGATTTTTAGAGTTTTTATTGTTGTATGGATTTTAGGTCTTGATGGGTTATTTTAGAGGTGTTATGGCTCTTTTATAGGTTTTAGGGGAACTTTGGTATTTTATATTAAGTAGGGTTTTAATGTGTTTTGGGTTATTTTTGTCTTCTATGTATATTTTTTAGGGATATTATGGATTGTTAGGGTTTTTATGTTTTTTGTGTGTTTTTATGGTTTTGTAGGGGTTTAAAGGATTTCTATTTTTTGGGTTTCATAGGGTTTCTTAGTGTTTTTTGTGGATTTTATGATTCTCATATTAGTTTTATTATTTTAGGGGTTTTTATGAATTTCATATGTTTTTTTTGTATCTAGGTTTTTTAGATTTTCAGTGTTTTTTGGATTTTATTATGGTTTTATAGTTTTCTAGATATTTTTGGGGGGATTTATAGTTTTCTGGGGATTTATAGTTCTTAAATTATTTTTAGTATTTTTTGGGGTTTTAGGGAGTTTATAGTTATTTTATAGTTCTGAAGGTTTTTTGGTGTTTTAGTGTTTGCAGTAGATTTGGTGTGATTTATAATGTTTTATTGTTCTTTAGGAATTTAGGGGTTTTAAAATGATATAGGGTTTTAGGGTTTTTAAATATTTTCTGGTTTTATGTTTGATTATAGTTTTTAGGGTGTTTAAGAAATTATTTTCAGATTTGGGGGTTTTTAAGATTTATTGTGGTTTTTTGTATCTTTAATTTTTTTTCATATTTTTAAGGGTTTAAGGATTTTTAAGGATTTTTTGGTTTTTAGTGTTTTAGGTTTTTTTTAAGGTGGTTAGGGTGGTTTAGGGTTTTTTGGTATTTAAGGATTGTTATTGTTTTTCCAGATTTTTTTTTTGGATTTTAGGGTTTTTAGTGCTTTGTGGGATTTAAGGTTTTTTAGGTTTTTGTATATTTATTGGGTTTTATTGTTTTTATATGTATTCTAGGGGTTTTAAAGGCGGTATAATATCTGTAGTGTTTTTTGTTCTTTAAGGATTTTTTTTTTGTTTTATGGCCTTTTAGAGGTATTTGGTTTTATAGTGTTTTATGATTTTTATGGTTGTTTAGGGGTTTTATTGTTTTTCCAGTTTGACAGTTTCAATGAGATTATAGGAGTTTTAGGATTTTAAGGGGTTTTAGGGATATATGATTTTTAGATTATTTAGGGGTTGTTAGAAAATTTATGGTTTTTAGGTTTTTGGGGCAGGGGGATTGAGTTTTTTTTGTGTTTTTTAATTTTATGGGTTTTAATGGATTTGTGGTTTTTATTAG
This sequence comes from Viscum album, assembly GCA_963277665.1. Taxonomy (NCBI): domain Eukaryota; kingdom Viridiplantae; phylum Streptophyta; class Magnoliopsida; order Santalales; family Viscaceae; genus Viscum; species Viscum album. The sequence continues at coordinate 1,693,003,218 of OY728120.1, forward strand.
GTTTTAGGGGATTATTGATGTTTTTTGTGTTTTCATGTTTTTTTCTGTTTTTAGGGACTTTTTAGGGTTTTAGTGTTTTTTTAATTTGATGGGTCTTAGGATTTTTAGGATTTTCTGGGATTTTCATATTTTAAGAAGGTTTTATGGGTTTGGTTGTAGGGTTTTTTGGTTTTAGGGTATTTTTATAATTTTTTTGGTTTTTAGGAAATATGGGGGCTTAATATTATTAGGGTTTTTGGTTTTTGGGGGTTATAAGGCTATTTTATAATTTCATGGTTTTTCAGTGTGTTGGGTTTTTTTGTATTTCATCATTTTTATATCAAGTTTTTATGTTTTTAGTGTTTTTTTCGATTTATTATTTTTAGGGACTTGAAGGATTTTTATTAGGGTCTGGGTTTTATACAGTTTTAGGGTCTTTTAATTTTTTGGGGTCATATAATGTTTTTTTGGGGATTTAATGTTATTAGGGATGATTATGGACTTATTACTATTTTAATAATGATATAGTGGTTTTAGGGGGATATAGGGGTTGTAGGATTTTTTGCGGCTATTTATGGTTTTTTATGGTGTTTTGGGGTCCTTTTCTATTTTATTGGATTTTTGAAACATCTCGAGTTTTGAATAAAAAATTTATATTATTATTAATTTATTGATTCAATTTTAATATAAAAAATTTAATAAATAATATTATATATAATTTTTTATTAAATAATGATTTTCTAAAAGTGTTATTATTTTTTGAAATATGAAATTATTAATAATAAATATAATTATAAATACATTATATAATTTAAAAATAATAATCATATGTTTTATTAAATCTTTTATGAAATTATTTTTAAATTATCAATATTAATTGACGCATAAATATTTCAAAAATATAATTTTAGAAGAACTATATTTAATTTAAGATAACTAAAACTTTAATGTAATTGTAATATTTTTTAAAATTTATAAAATAAAATATATAGTGTTTAATAATATTAAAATTCGATATTAAATTAATATTTTTTTAAAAAGTAACATTTAAATTAATATTTTATTAGTTGAAGTTAAATTCATATCTATAGGAATTGTGGACTATTATAAATTCTCATATAACTTTAAAAACAGTAAAAATAGTAATTCTTTTTAATTAAAATAATTAATAATGTTATGTTAACAAATTGAATAATATATATGTTTTAAATATAATATTTATAAAATTTATGTTTTGAAACTATGCAAATTTTGGGTAATTTAAACACATCAAATAAAAACATGAAATTTAAAAGAATGAATATTGATATATATATATATATATATATCGAAAATTTATATATATTAAGAGAATTTTTTTATTCAAATAAATAAAAATAAAAAAATGATAAACGAGTTTAACGAAATGAATTAATAAAATTGGAGGGAAAAGATACTAGGATTCATGGGATTCACTACGGTTCGGTTTCAAGAGAGATTCAGGCCGAGCGCAAGGTGTGTCTTCGGATTAGACCGAATGAGATGAATCAAATTGAGATGAGCAAGGCCGTTCATGGCTATGCTAGTTCCATCAATCCGAGTCATGTTGCGAGCTGGATCCGAGAGGGTCAATTTCGGATGAATGATTCGATGTAGGCTAACTGTGAGAGGACGCTTTCACCCCTAGGTAAACCTCATATCAAGTCTGATCAAGATCTGATTTGAGTTCGAAGGTTATCGCACACCAAATCTATTTTGTGTTGAAATATCCAAATGAGATTCATTAAAAATGACCTGTGATTTGAATATCTACACTACGACGTAGGTTTTCTTTATTGAATTTTCTTTATTTCCAAATCGAGTTTCTTGATTCATTTAGGGTGTCATGAATAAAATTTTGTCTTGTTTATTTTGGATTTATGTATAAAAAATCATATCTGAATCATATGTAGTGTATCGATTCTTTTTTTGGATATTATTTCTTCTATCTTCCTCAAAAAATCCGAATTGGTATTTTTCATTTAATATTTGGTGTCCGGAATGGATCAGATTAAGTGTATTGATTTCATTCTTGACCAATTCTTACACTTGAATCATTATTGGTTGTTTTAGAGTTATCACAAACATGTATTCCATTATTTTTCAGTATATTAAAATAAAATTTTTTCCTTGTTTAATAGTTGAAATAATTCTATTTTTGTCAAAAGTTTCAACTACCTTCATTTATAAGCATCATGTTAACCTTTTTCTTCACATCTGAAAAATGTTTTATTCGGATAAACAGATAAATATCATTTATTATGACACATCATATTCCTTGAATGTACTTCTTTTTCAATAAATATCTTTCTACTTATTATTTTTGATTTCAGATCAAATTGAGATCACCTTGTATGTCTGTTTCCATTTCTTCTATCACTCAAATAAATATATATTAAATTAGTTTCGTAACTTTCACAAGAAATCAAAATTATAATTTTCAATTTGAAATAAATTATACATTTAATCTTTTCATACTAAGTGTATACGAAGAGGAGTGAAGAGGCCTTTTAGAGTGAAAGATAGCGGGTCAAAAATCTATTTTGAGGTTTTTTGTTCGGTTATGAGAGAGTGAGAAAGATAGAGAAACCTTATTCCCTGATTTCACCTCATGTTGGGTGTGTTCGATGTATGAAAAACACCTTCTTATTTTTCCCAATCATCGAAAGTAGAATTAATTTTTTTGGTGAGGTATTATGTATCTTCAAATACCTTCTATTAAATTACATATTATTGTTTTAGTATGGGACAAATATTTTGTTTCTTATTTTGAAATATTATTTTTGTAATGTAATTTAGTTTTATAAGAAGCTTTTATTTCAAATAACATTGTTTCGATAGAATTTTAATTGTCTTAAAATTCATCTGCTGAGTGAGTATAATTGAAAAATACTACATATTTATAATTTGATGTTATATTCTATGTGGGTAAAGGATTTCATCTATTAAAATTATATTTTACCTTTCTCATGCTTAGGGATTATTTTTGTTAATCAAAATATTTTTTTTTTGAGATTTTATATACATATATATGACTATAGTTTTCCAAATATACAACTTAAGTGATAGTTTTATTTATTTTTATATATTTTCAAATTTATAGTAAGAGAATGATAGTATATTTATTAAAAAACAATTTTTAATTTGAATGGGATATAGTAAGGGTATGATTCTTTTAATTATTTTTTTACTTATAACTATACCTTCTTTAGAAATAAAGATATTCATTTATTATATTTTAAAATTAGAAAATTTATTTTCATGGGCAATCCATCTCTTAAAATATTATTACTATGTTATATATAAATATTGTTAAGTGTTACTCAAATTTATCAAATGGTTTGGTCTTAAATTTTACTCTAATTGAGTTTATGTTTTCAAAAATATTTGAATAAGAAATAAAACTACTTGTTCATTTAATTAGAAATCAACATGTATTTATATTTTAATTTATCTTGGAAATCTAATAATATATATATATATAGACAACCATATGCATGAGAAATTAAATAAAATTTAAAAAAATGGATTTTATGGAAATGAGGATGAAATTTTATGCATGTGGATATTGATTAATATTTCATGTGGTTATGCAACGTCAGGTATCGAAATATTTGATCGTACAGAGTCAAATATAAAATTTTTAGTGATGATTAGTATTTATTTTTTCCAAATATAATTATAAATATGTTGTCAAAACTAAAACCCCAGTGAAATATATATATATAAGACAGGAAAAAAATAAAATGTTTTATAAAAACAAGAAACTCAATCATTGTAAATAAGATAGTGAATTGGATCTTGAATCCATATGTCAAGTGGGTAGTCCCAAGATAGCCTTCTATGTTTAAAGTGACCTCAATTGTTTTGTTTTTTAAGATTGATTAATATTTTCAGCCAAATCACATGATTAGTTTAAAAGCGATTTCTAAGTATTATTATTTTTCAATGAATTACAGTATTTTGTAAAGGATCTTTAACAAATTTATTTCTAATTGAATTTTTTAAATTTATTTTCATAGAGAAATATTTAGTGGGATTTACCAATGATTTTCCAAACTCCTTATTGGGAAATTAAATTCTCAACCATTTATTATAAAATGAATTTTCACAAGTATCATAGGATATTATTTACAGATGTCATCGCTTTTGGGGTTAAAGCGCATGGATGCATAGTGGATAGTTGTTTCCTTTCTCTCAACTCTGATAAATGTATGGTTTTGTCTATTACTCCAGAACCTAGACTGATAAAATATCTTCATTTGAATAATGTATTATGTAATTGTTCAGTTTATTTTATAAACAAAATTACACAACATTTTTAAGAACTGAGTCCGGAAGGGCATGATCGAGGAGTTATAATTGGTATCAGATACATAGTCTAGACAACATTGTAGATTAGATGCTGTCTCTTGAGGAAAAAATTATGTTATAGAATTTTATTTAGGTAGATAAGTCCCCTTAGTGTTTCATAAATTTTGAAGACAGAAATTCAATTTTTTTGTGTAAAATTAATGAATTGCGAGGTAACATTACGTTTAAGTAGGGGAGAATTTAATATCCGAAGTTTTGAATGAAGGATTTATTTTATCGTAATTTTATTAATTCAATTTTAATATAAATCAATTTTATAACAATTTCTGTAAATAAGTTTTGATTAAATACTGATTTTCTATAAGTGGTATTATTCTGGAAATATGAAATAAATAATAATAAATATATATAAATACATGTAATAATTAAAAAATAATAAAAATATGTTTTATTAAATCATTTATTAAATTATTTTTAAACTATCAAAATAAATAGACGCATAAATATTTTAAAAATATAATTTTAGAAGAAATATATTAAATTTAATATAATTATAACCTTACTGTAATTGTATAATTTTTTTCGAATTATAAAATAAAATATATAGTTTTTTATAATAATAAAATTAAATAATAAATTAATATTCTTATAAAAAATTATTATTTAAATTAATATTTTATTATTATATGTCAAATTTTTATCTGAAAGAATTATAAACTATTATAAATACTCATATAAAATAAAAAACAATAGAAATAATAATTCATATTAGTGAAAATAATTAATAATGTTATGTTAATAAATAAAACCATATATATGTCTTAAATTTGAATTTATAAAGGTTATGTTTTGAAACTATGTTAATTATGGGTAAAATAAACATTTAAAATAAATACATGAAACTGAAATGGATAAATAATGATATATATATATATATATCAAAACGGTACTTATATTAAGAGAATGGATTTATTTAAAGAACTAAGAATAATAAAACGAGAAATGTTTGTAAAGAAAATATTTAAAAACAATAGAAGGGTAATGAGACTTGGTTTCACAGAATTCACTGTGGTTCGGTTTCGGGAGAGATTCAGGCCGAACGATGGGTTCATCTTCAGAGATGAATGAATGAGATGAATCGAACTGAACCGAGAATGGTCATTCCTGGCTATTCGTGTTCCATCGATATGAGTAATAACACGAGCTGGATCCGAGAAGGTCAATTTCGTAAGAATATTTTAGTGTAGGATAAGTGTGCGAGGTAGCTTCGACCACCATATGAACATCAAATTGAGTCTAATCAAGATCTGGTTTGAGTCTAATGGTCATCATGTGCCTAATCTGTTTTTCATTGAAATATCCGAATCAGATTTGGTGAGAATGAAATGTGATTTGAATATCTACCACGCGATGTAGGTTTTCTCTGTTGATATTGTGTATTTCCAATTCATGTTTCCATATCATTTTAGGGTGTCATGAATACTATTTTGTCTTGTTTATTTTAAATTTATGTCTTCAAAAAAATTATCTAAATCATATGTAGTGTATCTATTCCTTTTTTGGTTTTTATTTATTCAATCAACCTCACATCATCCGAATAGGTATTGTTCATTTAATATTTGGTGTTTGGAATAGATCAGATTGTGTGTACTGATTTAATTTTTTTCCAATTCTTCTACTTGCATCATTATTGGTTGTTTTATAGTTATCACATATATGTATTCCATCATTTTCAGTATATTAAAAAGCATGTTTTTTGTCATTGCTTAATAGTTTCAATGATTATACTTCTGTAAAAAATTTCTTCTTCCTTCATTCATAAGTAACCCACTAACCTTTGTCTTCACATCTGAAAATTGTTTTATGTGGATCAACAGAGAAATTTCAATTATTGTGATTCATCAGATACCTTGAATGAGATTTTTTTATTTATTTGTTTTTTATTGAATCGATGAATTTCAATTTATTAGTTTCGATTTCGGGTCCACTTTAGATCACCTTGTATGTCCTTTTACATTTCTTCTATCTCTCAAATAAATATATTTTAAATCAGTTTCCCAACTTGAACAACAAATGAAAATTATAATTTGGAAGTTGAAATAGTCTATACATTTAAACTTTCATTACTATGTGTATAACAAGAGGAGCTCAAAGGCCTTTTTGAGGGAATTAGAGAGGTTTGAAACTCTATTTTGAGATTTTTTTTCTTTTACGATAGAGTGAGAAAGAGAGAAAAACCTTACGCACTGATTTCATCTCATGTCGGGTCTATTCGATGTCCAAAAAACACCTTCTTCTTTTTGCCAATCATTTAAAGTAGAATGATATTTTGGTAAGGGATTATATGCCTTCCAATAATTTCTATTTAATTCAGTATTATTTATTTTTTATGGGAGAAATACTTACATTCTTATTTTGAAATATTATTTTTTTAAGGTATTTTATGTTTATATGAAAATTATATTTTGAATAACATTGTTGGGTTAGAATTGTAATTGTGTTAGAATTCTTCTACCATGTGATTTTAACTGAAAAAAACTACATATGTGTAATTTGATATTAAATTCAATGTGGGTAAATGATTTCATTTATTTAAATTATGTTTTACATTTATCATGCTAAGGGATATTTTTTTAAACAAATTATATTTGTTTTGAGATTTTATTTTACATATATATGACATTAGTTTTCTTAATATATAAGGTAAGGGATAGTTTTATATAATTTTATCTATTTTCAAATTTATAATAAGAGATAGCTAGTCTATTTATTTTAAAATTCTGTTTCCTAATTTGAATGGGTTCTAGTATGGGAATTATACATTTAATAATTTGTTTCTATAAAACTATACCTTATTTATAAATAAAGGTATTCATTTATTTCATTTTTAAATTAGCAAATTTATTTTCATTGGTAATCCATCTCTTCAAATATTATTACTATATTATATATAAATTATGTTAAGTGTTACAAAAATTTATCAAAAGGATTGGTCTTAATGTTTATTCTAATTGAGTTTATGTTTTAATGAAAACATGAATAAGAAATAAGATTACCTATTCATTTAATTCAAAATCAACATGTATTAATATTTAAATTTATCATGGAAATATAATATTATATTTATATATTTATAAACACATATGGAAGAGAAATTAAATAAACTTTATAAAAATTAATTTTCTAGCAATAAGGATGAAATTCTATGCTCGTGGATGTTGATTAATATTTCATGTGGTTATGCAATGTCATGTATAATGATATTTGATAATACCAAGTCAAATATATAATTTTCAGTAAAGATTAGTATTTATTTGTTCCAAACATTATTATAAATATAATTTCAAAACTAAAAAACTAGTGAAATATATATATATATATATATATATATATAAGGCAATACAAGACAACAAAATGTTTTGTAAAAACATAGTACTCAAACATTGTAAATATGATAGGGAATTGGATAGTGAATACATCCCTCAAGTGGGAAGGCCCAATATAGCTTTCAATGTTTAAAGTAACCTTGGTTTTTTTGTTCTTTAATCATTCTCAATATTGTCGACCGAATCATTAGATTAGTTTAAATGTATTTTATATGTATAACTATTTTTCAATCAATTTTAGTATTTTGTAAAGGTTGTTTTATATATGTATTTCTAATTGAATTTGTCAAGTGTATTATTGAAGAGATGTTTTTAATGGGATTTATCAATGGTTTTCTAAAATCCATAGTGGGAAATTGAATGCTCAAAATTTTATTTTAAATTTATTTTTCACATGTATCTTAGGAGATTTTTTATAGATGTCATCGCTTTTGGTGTTAGAGTGTGAAAAAGCATAGTGGACAATTGTTTACTTTTTTTTAAACACTGATAAATGTATGGTTTTCTCTAATACTCCAGAACCTAGACTGGTAAAAGATCCTCATTTGATTAATGTTTTGTTTAATTGTTTAGTTTATTTTATAAAAAAATAAATTATATAGAATTTATAAGCACTGAGCTCAGAAGTGAGGGCTCGAGGCATTATAAATTTAGTTTCCTTAAATGTATTTTAAGGGTTTTTGGTCCACTGGGGTTTTTAGGGTCCCTATCGGTATTTTTGGGGATGTATGTTTTTCCAGGGTTTTAGGTAGTTTTTGGTGTTTATATAGGTTGTATGGGTGTTTGAGGGATTTGTTTCATTTTCAGTGATTTATTTAATTTTTGGGGTATATGGATTTGTAATGTCCTTTGTATTTTAGGGTCTTAAAATATTAAAACTTTTTTTAGATATTTTACTGTTCTTATGGTGTATTAGGTGTATAGGGTTTTTAAAAATTTTATGATATTTTAGGGATTTAGGGGTTTGTTTAAGATGCATTCACTTCTATGCATGCTTTATCACAATGATATAAATCTTTCCCCCTCTTTCCCTCATAACAATGGCATGTGGTATCTACCACCATTGACGGTGATGATTGCTCCACGATCAAAATGGTAAGATGGGATATTAGTTCGTTCCTCTATGGATTCCACCATAGAGCTCATCGCCTTATCTGGTTCTCCCTCAATGATTGTAGTCATGTCCATGTAACTCATCCTAGGTGCCCTATATTTGTGGATGCATTTTATTATGCTATTTCTCTCTAGAAATTATAAGGTGTCTTGAAAGGGCATAAACCTTATGTCAGACTAGATGGTAACACCAGACATATTTGGAATTTTCTAGATATAGGGATCATTGGTCACTTATATTTTTTTCATAGGAGGAAATCTCATGGAGGCGCCATGGGGATGGATGCTAGTTCAATACAAATTGATCTCATGGTATTTAATACAAATGGAGTATATTCTAAGGCTTTCACCTCATCCATCTCATGTTTTTAATGAGGAAGATGACATTGTAGCTGCATTTCTTCTAAGTTCTTACCCTCAAGCATCCCAAGTTTGACACGAGGTAGCAGTGGAATAGTACTTGAGTTTAACATAATGCATAGATGGAGTGGAATAATTTGGACCCCCTGGGGAGGTGGATCTAGGGGGTACATCAGTAGGAGGGCAGACCTGAATAGTTTATTAGTGGGTGGATCAAAATGCCCGTGGAGAAGGATCTAGGAGGTGTGTCCTATGAAGTGATGATGTCACACCATGAAAATGGATTTTTACACCACTAAGGTTGGATAAAGATGGTATGCCCCCAGGGTTAGGGCACTGATGATTACCAGTTGGATGTGAATGAATTCCCTGGGAGAGTGGTCCTTGAGTGGTGTGCCCCATAATGGGAAGATGTCAAACCATGAGGGCAGATCTGGACACCACTGAGGGTGGATCAATTTGGTATATCTCTTGGATAGTGTACCAGTAAGGCTTATCATTGGTTGGTATTGAACCTCATGGAGGATTCCTATGTATCCTATTTTAACTACATGGATCAAAACGAACATATTTTGAGATGGTATGGTGTGGGGATACACGTGGATAGAGACCCTTCATAAGAGTATTTCACTTTTTGGGATGATTATTCATGTTGGTATTATGTGTGGTTAGCTACCCAGGTATTTCTAGTAGTAGTGATGGAGTGGATGGGCCATACACAATGTTATCTCTAATATGGATGGAATCATCCCACTTAGATGTGGTGTTCCAGGTAAGTATCATGATAGAGATGGATAAAGGGTTGTATTGTAGTGGTTGGAGAAGATGACTATTGAGGGGTGTTGGGGTTGAACCTTGGGAAGGTTTCCTATGTATCCTAACTGGTTTGAAATCAATGAATACATAGTTATTATGGGGGAATTAGGTATTACACCTTAGGTGAAATGTCACTAGAAATGGAGGACAATTGGGGATTATTCTTGACACCTGCCTGTGGGGACTTGAAGGAGGTGTGACCTCCACATTGTGGAACAATCTTCTTGACATATAGTGACTCGAGGGAGGGGCCATGATGGGAGTTGATGGTGTTTGGTATGAACCTCAAGGTGGTTTCCAACATATACCACGTGGTCGGGAATCGAATACCACATAGTTATAGAGAGAAGTTTTTGGGCTTACACATGGTTAGATTCTAGGGTGCAGCTAGAAGTTGTAATCAAGTGGAAGTGTATTACACATGGTTAGATTCTTAGGTGCCTCTAAGAGCAGAAATCAAGTGGATGGGACTTAGATAATGTGTTCTCCCCATGTTTTACTAGGAGCAGAAAGAATGTGATTAGGGCATATTCATGGAATTAGCCTTGGAGCCTTCCTTATGGACAGTCATTATGGAATCCCATGATCAATTTTTGTGGTAAAATTGTAGTTTTGGGGCTTGTGTATTAAGCTTCCCCTCTTCCCATAATCATGTTGGACCATGGGGAAGTCCCACATGAATCTCATTTGTTAAGATTGTAGTTTAATGTAATCTGAATGGGTGTGGTGTGTTGGGGTTATGCATTGAGCAACCCATTTGAATGGAGGTTGGGGCTTACACCAAACCTAAGGAAGATGTTCAATAAAGAAAAATGATTATGTGAATGGGGAATACATGTCGAAGATTCCTGAGTGAGTCAATAGAGAGATAATGATATGAATGGGGATTATGCATGGATGATTCTCCAGAGCCACAATAATGTGTAAATGCTATGGATAGGGATTACTCATTGATGTTTCCAATGTTTCATCCTAATTCCAGGCCATGGAGGAATCAAGACTCGTTAGTGGGGAAAAGATATATTATTGTAGAACACAAATGATATGGAGGCCCATGAAGATGGTATCTCATCATCTCATGATTTGGCATCTTATTTATGACGCATAAGGCATCTTGTGTTTTCCACAGGAGGAAGTATATTCTTAAATGATAGGGTATTCTATAGTTTAACGTAATTTAATGAGTACTATTTATTACTTCTTAGGATCATGACACAAGGCATCTTTTTATTGGTGCATAAGGTGCCCAATTCTCAAGTGATAGGGTATTTTATAGTTTAAATTCATGCCTTAGGGACTGTTGAATATCATCTCAGGATCATGGAATGAGGAATCATAGGATTGGTGAATAAGGCATTTTATTCATGTGTGATCGGGAATGCTACAATTTATAGACATTTAGTTAGGACAATTGGGCAGATGATTCCAATGAATGGTTACTATGGGACTTACACAAGAGTGATCCTTCGAGTTCAACCTTGAATATGAGGCAAGTGATAATGTTTTGGGAGATTATTGTGGAATGGTTTTACTGAACTTACTCAGGGAATCCATGATGATAATCTCAACATAGAAAATGGGAAAGTGATTGAGAGGATTAGGTTGATTCAAGGTTTTACTATTCACCAGTTTGGGCCTTTGGGCTGTCAGTTTGGTGTTTAGGCACTCCAATGCCTTCAAGACACCCAAGACCTTTAGAACTATATGGTTTTCAAGCCACCACAAGGGCTTGGTTAACCTTAAGGCCTTCACGCCACCTCAACGCCTTGGAGCCATGTGATAAGTGAAGTTACGCTTGATATACCCTATAAAAAAGAAGCATCCTTAGAGGGGGATTCTGAGTAGGTGAACTCACCAGAGTAGAACCAAAAGATTTGGAATAATGAGATGGAATGAAAATTCCATAGGGACAGCCTTTTCTTGCACATGAAGCTTATCCAGACATCCATGCAATGGTGGAGAGATACCATCGTGATGCAGATGTTGGGGAGGGGCAGTTCCTTGTAGTTATAGTCTGGTTGAATTCCCTATGACCTTCAGGTCATGTAATGTCTCATAATCATATGGTCCATCCAATATCTAAGTCTATGGGCCTTTTAAGGGTCCCCATCATACCTTGAAAGGTGGGTTATAAAAAAAGAAGGCATTCACTTCATTCAAGAAAAATAAGGGTAGTCCACTAACTGTGTTCAATACAAGGGAAATGTCTTGCATTGTAATCCAATTTCTAATGGAATGTTGGCACCATGATGGTATGTCAGATGATGTTTCATGAGAATAGGATATTAGGGGTTCTATTAAAAAAGTAAAATGTATGAGGATATGAATAATGGGGGAATGAAAACTTTGTGAGTGGAGTGATAGAATGTTCAAAAGGATTCCAAAAAAATCGGAGTTACACAATTGTGGATTAGAACACACTCATGGGAGTGTAAAGTTCTGAATAAAGATCATACCTATCCTCTAGGGTGAAATCTCCTTATATAATTATAAATAACAAGAAATTTGAACATTTCGGTAGATGACCTACTTTATAGGGAGGAACACTAAAGTGAGGACTATCATTTTGTTTTATATCATAATAAAAGGACGATAGGAACATAGTTTAATGACATATGGTAAGGATTATTTAAATGTAATTTAACATCAAATTGTGAGGATGTGTCCCATGTTTTAACATCATGTGATCTGGACATTTCAAATAATTCAAAGTCATAATACCTGGACCCTGACTAGAGGTTTAAGGTCATGTTTAACGGACCATGGGAATTCCAGTACCAAAATTGATTATATGCAATGGAGGAAAACAAATCAACATAAATATACAAAACAAGTATAATGCACCACACATGTATTAGAGGATTTATGTGATGAAAAACATTTACCACAATCTAATATATGTTTTGCGACATAGAGATAACTCAACATGGAATGGACCGTATGAGGGTCCAACTTCACACCATACTTTCCCTATGGGGATCCTATTTTATGGTCATACTGTTTTTAACTAAGGCTAATATATAGCTAAATCATGTTGATAAAAAAATTACTATAATTTCTAAGCCCACATGTGAAATCCTCAGTGTGAGAATCAAGGAACAATATCAAGGATTATCTGTCATGTGGTAGTGCACATCGGGAATTCGTGAAGGATGAAATCCCACCATCATATGTCGATAGAATGAAAAGGAAAGAAAATACTATCAAGGTATGGGAGAATGGGAGGTTTTATATTAAGGGATTACTATTGACCATGTTCAAAACACAGGTTCCATAACTATATTAGCCTGGAATGGGGAGTTCAAATGTGAGATTTACTATTAACCATGTTCAAAACACATGATCCACCACTTTATTCCAAAGATAACTTAGGGAATTGATGTAGAATTGGAGGTGATCCAAACCAGAATGAGAACATCACTATTATGGGGTCCATCAACATATGAAGGATAATGGAAACCAAAACGAAGAATGAACTAATTTATAGAAAGGGAATACAAGGAGTTTGATTTACAACATGGTGGGAAAACAGTCTCAAGTAATTTTTCATGGATAATGGATGATAGGCTAATGCTGTGTCACTTGGACAATGGAAAATAGTTCAATGTCATGTTTCTAGGACTATGTCAAAAAACATTTCTTGGACTAACGTTGAATTTTTGGTCATAGGACATGTATACCACACATGTGAGGTAATAATCGATGTTAATGAGGCCAAAGATTCTCACATGTTGCATACATATCTTAAGAAGAATGGTATAGTTTTTAGGACATAATTTTTGGATCGTAACGGAGTCCAAGGGGACAAGAAAATGGTTGGTGAACCTAGGGATAGGTCTGAAGGAAAAATTTTCAGATGTATCTACATATCCCATATGGACGGTAATAATGCTTCATGTAGTTCTTGAATATAGTGTGTCAGGAGACCAACACTAGTGGAGAAATCCCATATGTAAAGTAAGATAATGCATCCCTCAATTATCAAGGGTAATCCTGAAATGGATTAGGGTAGGATCATAGTTTCATGTCATGCGTTTAGGACCCTGTCTCTTAGTATAAGATCAAATAGTTCATACAACTTGTGAGGAGGCTCCTGTAAAGGGGAACATATGTCCTACAGTTTCACGAAAATCACCACAAAAAGGAGGGTAATGAAACCCACGCACCAAATCATATACAAATTCCTTAATAATCCTACATAATATTTATTTTCGTGATTCATACACTAGATTCCAGGAATAATAACATCATGTGGTATATACGAAGATGAATCAATAGGAAAAGGAGAATTTATGTGGCTAAACCCAATGGAAATGTAAATGGTTTCTCCTATGTATCCCATAAGGAAGGGAGTCAATCCCAGAGTAGTCCATGAACAAAATATCCCTATGAAAGTATAGACTGTGCACAGAGGGGGGGAATTGCATTATATTTAAAACGTTTGTTTCTTCTTTTTGATGAATGGTTTGAATAGGATGGGGAATCTAGGCATCCCTACATATATTTTATAGATATTAATCAAGGTGTAAGTATTTTTTTACTTGTTTCATGGTATAAATATAGTGCCGAATGTGATGTCCTCCTCGGGATGGATATCATGATGTTGTTTATTTTTTTTCTTGTGTCTGGGATGATAATTGTTTTGTAGTTTAATGTTATGAAACCCTTATGTGGATGTTATAAAGATTATCATTGTATGGCTAGGACATCAGGGGAAAGAATTATATTCCATAGTGGATGTGTATGGTCTGGATAAATAACCCGACATGAATGAGGATTGAGGAAGAATAAACCCCACCTCAAATTCCCATGATGAGACATGCATTCAATTTAAATTCATGAGGTGAAATTAGGGGTAGAATTTTGTGGATGTGCTAAATGAAAAAAAAAATCCAAGCATAACTATTTATTCAATAATAATGTAAATATGGCCACACATATTTCATAGACATGGAATGGTGGGTGACTAATGCCAGAGGTGGATTCTTCAAATCCAATGACATCATGATGGAACTATGTTGTTTATATTCATGCATCTCATATAGTTTGGTTTATAGTATATGTTCATAGAAATTATACCATGGACCCTCTAGGAGAATGTATGTAGCCTGATGGATTGTGAAACCATAAGTGAATGAGAACATTGAATTCCTAGGCATCACATGTAATATTTCCATGGAGGGACTTTTGATGGACCCTATAGTGTCTGGGATGACGAATATATTAGAAATACCCAAGAGTTAATGAAGCCCAGGAAGTTTCAATCAATAACTAAGGAGATGTTGATTTTTTTTGGGCTTAATGGAGAGAATTCAAATCATCGCTACATATCCACTAAATATGGGAATGAAGCCTGCTATTGTTCTAGAATGTGGAATGGAAAATTACTAGTGCTAGAACCAATGTCCTGTATTTTGAGATCATTGTGACGTTGTTCTATTTTTCATCATATGGCCATAATATCACCACAATGATTAACTTCACGTTGTATGGAAGATATAAGTGAATAGTTTCAAAGGGAATGTGCTAGGTGTGAACAATTTCAAGAGGGCCTAGGAGACCCAAAATCACATGACACATATGAGATAAGAAAAATCACATACATTTTAATGACATGATACATGGACTGATGCTATGTTGTTTAAAATTATACATCATAGACTGTAGAATCATAGTCTGACATCATGTTATGGGGATGATGAAATTTCCAAAACTCAAGCATATGAGTGCACATCCTACCCAAAATATTAAGCACATGTGAGTCCTGTTCATTGTGGGAGACAAGTTGTGATGGGATTCTCATGAAACATTGGAGTTCATAGAAAACCCATGTAGATGTTGGGATGAGAATATACTATTGAAACTGACCATATTTCTCAATTCTTAGATGTAGGAAGGGGTAACACCAAGGCTGTTGCGATTCCACTGAAACATAAGGATTTGGAAGTTTTGACTCTCGATTCCCAACAGTTGGATTACACTGATTTTAGCATAATGATTTAGGATAAATGATGAACAAGAAAAAAGAAGAGTATCCATATATTATTAATAGGAATGGGGTAAAATAAATGAGGGTGTACGGATGACCATGTTCGAAACATGAGAAAAGTCTTAGAATGTCATCCAAAAGACATTTGGGAATTTGACTAGGATGGTAAGTGAGGAAAAGTGTCATGAGACCAAACTGTTAGGGGTTCCTTTCAAACATAGGGGAATATTGGAATCCAAGTAAGTGGAAACATGAAGTGTGGTGATGGAATGAGTGAATGTCCTTAAAAAATCAAATACTCTAGGTTTTACACAACATTTTATTTTGGAATTTCAATGGGGCATATCAAACATAGACCTTTGAACCCCCTAATAAAGGGTGAGGGTCCTGAGGTAGAGAGTAGGATTCTACTAGTTTAGGATCCTAGAGAATGGGCTGATGTAGCTATGTATTTTAACATCATACAACGGTGACATATCAGCATACGTTAACAACATGTTGCAGGGATTTAATGTCATAATTTAAAATCATTCAATTGGACTGTCCTGTGCATTTTTACCTCAATTAGTATGGATGTTTTTTTTCCATGGTTTATCCCCAAGAGGCTAGAATTTTGAAAAAGGGGGATCTATGGGGGGATATGATGAATGCATTACATGTAACGTGAGGTGAATGATGTCCTAAGAGACCTGACGTTAGTTGAAACATTCTAGAAAGTGAAAACCCACACATAGTTTTTAGGTCATGTTTCATGGACCATAAATGCCTAGTTTAATGTCATATTCCTAGGAATCTAAGGATATGCAGTTTGATGTGATGCATCATGGACTCTAGGGACATAGTTTAATTCCATACTACAAGTACTATGAAAAATATTTTAACATCTTTTTTGGTACATTGGAGGGATAGGTTCCCAAAAGGAATATTTATGTTGCATAAGTTACAAAAAATAATGAATAAAGAATAAGAAGGCCTTTTATACACTATACACTCCCAAAGAGGATCATTGAATAGTTTATTGTCATGAATGGACATGAAATTATAGTTTAACGTCATATATATTTGACTAGGCACCATGTTTAGCATCACATTACTGGGATTCTATGGTTGGGCTATTAAAATTCATGTCGCACAAACTATTGGAGTTCAATTTAACGTCATGTTTCAAGGACGATGGGGTATAGTTTAATGTCATGTAGTATTAAAATTGGGAGGATTGGTATTCCAAAATAAATGTGTATGATGTGGCGATTAAAAACTGAAATGAATGAGTACATAAGACTATTCCACACATTATGCTTCCAAAGAGAACATGTACATGCCTTACAGTCATAAATGGACATGAACAACCATTTTACGGACATAGATAATGGAACCCAGATTTTGTATATCCTCCATGTGGTTACACACTATTCCATGATTCCCAAGCTTAGTTGATTCATGCATACTGTGGATAATATGGAATAGTGTAAGTATTTCTCAATCACATAGAAGAAAATAGAAAGGGAATGGTAATTTCAAGAAAAATATAAACTAGTGATTCAATACTTCATACACAATGAACATGGATACATGGAGGGGAAACACAAAGTGTGTTGGGATTCAAAAAAAACATATAGATGTGGAATATGTGAATCATGATTCCTAATTTCTGGATCATAATGGGGATGGAGTGACAATGGAGGATAATAAATTACCATGTTTGAAACACAACACCCACATTGTGTTCACTGATATGTGGAAAAAAATTAGGGTCGACTGCTAACCATGTTCAAAACACATGTCATGTTTCAAAATGTCATCCAATGTCCACAAAGGCATTGGCCTAGGATGTCTGGTTAGCCATTTTGGCATAACACCATGCCATTAGGGGGTCTATTGAGATGTGGAGGAGAATGGGGATCCCAATAAAGGGAAAAGAATCAGGGGGTTGGATTGGGAGAATGTCCATGAAGAACAAAACACTATATGTTCTATACTATAGTGCATTAGTGCACATTAATTGGAAATATCAAATAGAGGGTGCCAAACCCCTTTCAAAGGATAAGGCTCCTGAGGTAGTTTAATAATGTTGTAGGGTAGTAGATTGGAACCAAATGTATAGAAATCTATCATATGAGATCTAATGGAATTACTCATGTTTAGATCATGTTATGTGGATGTGAAATTATATCATACTTATCACATGATACACTAGGTGTTTATTATAGAGGGTATGGTTACAGATTAATATCAAGTGCTTAGAATGTTAGTATTTTTAGTTTAAAGTCTTCCAAATCACACTATGAGGCTTCCAGTTAATGATCATCTCGCTTGGACTATAGTGGAACAATATTATGGTCTTGGGACTTGGACCATGAGGTAAAATGAGTTTATGGTATTGTTACATAGACCATGGGCTCTAAGTATAAATCATAGATCTTGGGCCATGGGAAATAAATGATTGGTGGGATTATGTGTAGTGTGGGGTTACAAGAAACCCAACATTAATGAAGCCAGGAACGCTTCAATTCAACACCATGTTCCCCTTATATTATTTCCGTGTTCAATTTAATGTTAAAAAGGAAAAATGGGAAAAATTTTGACAGGGATTGAAGAAAAAATGTCCAACTGTCTCTACATATCCCATGAGGATAGATATAAATCCACATGTAGTTTTGGATGTCCATGTAGATTAATGTTGTAGGGTATTGATGAAGAGTGAGGGGAGTTCCACCAATGGTGTGTGTATTGCATGGAAAAATATCCTGATTTGAAAGAGGTCCTAGGAGGCATCAGTACCACACAACACACTCAAAAGAGAAACTCGTACTGAGGGGCCTAAAGGTTGTGAACATGGATGGTACTAAAGAAAAAATGGTTGGTCATTCCTATGTATCCAAAAATAATTGGAATCATGATATATGTAGTTTTAGAATTCCGTAATGTTTAACATCATGCGGAATGATGTAATCTATGCTGTTTTACATCATTTTGTAATGACATTGGTGGGTTACATAGATTATTTTCATTCCACTAGGACATTGAATCATAGTTTGATATCTTGTTTATAGGGATTATGTGTTCCAAATTTAACTCTACATACATTGGGAATCAACACAACAAGGAAATGGATCCTAGAAGGTGTGAAATCTTGTAGCATCGACATGATGTGGTGTTGGATCCCTGAGTCATGGAATCATGGATCATCTTTATGATATGGAGATGGAGCCCTAGGGCTGTGGGAGCCTGGACCATCAGTATGATGGGGAAATGGAACCTTGAATGCATGGAAGCATGTAACATCAGTTGATGGGGGGATGCAGAATTATATGTGTGGAATCCTGGAACATTGTATCAACATGGTTTTAGAGCCCTGAAGACATGGAATCATTGAGAATTAGTATGATGTGGAGAAGGGGCATAGATATTGTGGAATACTGGACCATCAACCAATTGGGAGTTGTATTCCAGAAGGCATGGAAACATAGAAAGTCGGTCGATGGGGTGATGGGGTGATGGATCCCTAGAGTTGTGGAAGACTGGAATGTTGGTTCGACATGGCATCGAATCCTTATAGGTGTGGAATCTAGGAGCATCGGTATGCCATGGCGATGGAACATGGATGGCATGGATGCCCAAAACATAGGTCGATGGGGAGATAGAGCCCCAGAGGCATGTAATTCTAGAATGTCTGTATGACAAGGCATTATATCACTAATGGTGTGGAATTATGGACTGACGTTTGATTAGGAAATGGATCCATGGTGGCGTGGAATCCTTGAATTTCAGTGTGACGTGGCCTTGGTGATATAAAGGCATGAAAAACTAGAATGTGGATCTATGGGGTGATGTAGACCTGGAGGCATGGAATCCAATAACATCAACATGATCAGATGTTAGATATTAGAAGGTGTGCAATCTTGGAACATCAGTAATCATGGAGATAGATACTAGGAGTCATGAAATCCCAGAATATCGGTACGATGGGTACTAAATCATTAGAGGTCTAGAATCATTGAACATTAGTACGACATTGCATTGGGGTACATGAGGCATGGGATCTTCAAACATTGGTACGATGGGGCATTACAACCCTAGAGGCATGAAAGCCTTGAATGTTGGCCAATAGGGTGATGGAGTCCTATAGGAATTAATTTCTGGATCATCAGTTTGATAGGGAATTAGAGACATGGAGGCATGTATTCATGTAATTTGTTTCTATATAGCCATTGATCCCTAGAGGTGTGGAATCCCATAATTTCAGTATGAAGGGGAGTTGATGCACTATAGGAATGTAAGTCTGAATGTTTGAATGGCATTTGGTTTAGACCCTTGAAGGGATGGAATCCTATAATATTAGTTAATAGGGTGATTCATCCCTATAGGTGTGGTATCCTAGGATGTCATATTGATAGGTTCATTGGAGTTGTAGAGATGTAGCATCCTGGAATGTCTGTCGACTGGGAAATGAAACCCTAGAGGTGTGGAATCCTAGAAAAATAGTTGATGACCTGATATGGCCCTAAAGGTGTTAAATAAAATTATTAGAGATACTAGTGTGGGGGAATTATTTATCATACCCTAGTGTTGATTCAATAGATAAATGACTATCTTTGGCATTGGGAGTCGATCAGTCAAGGATTTGGTTTGTACGGGGTGGGGGGTCTGCAGTGGTTGATATAGGAATGGGAAGGAACTCCATGCTATTTGATGTTGATGTGGGGAGGACCTACGCCTAGATCAGTGTTGAGGGTGGATATGTGGAGGTCTTATGTTCGTGGTGACAGAGTTGTAGGGAGGACCTATGTAATGGATGATAATGGAAATGGGGAGGATCTTCATGTCTGGTGAGAGCGATGTGGGGAATTCCGCTTCAATGGATGATGATTAAAACAAGGATTTCCTTCATTCTTGGTGATAGTAATTCTGATAGGACCTCTTCAATGGCCAACAATAGTGATGGGTAGAACCTTTGTTCCTCGTGATATCGATATGGGCAGGACCTCCATAATGGATTCAAATTGTGTTGGCGAATATCTGATGGATTCCATGGGTGGATTCCCCCTGTACGGCCCATGAGGTCAGCAGTTATGGCAAGGAGCTAATGGAGTTAGGGGTGGATATCCCCATAAAGACCCATGATGGTGGAGGTGTTGGTAAGGATCCGATGGATTTGGGGGTGGATTCCCCAATCACAGCCCAAGAGGGTGGTGGTGTCAATGAAAATGTAATGTAATTATGTGTTGGTTCCCCCCTATGTGGCCCATGAGGATGACAATGTTGGTGAAGAGACTATGGATTCATGTTGGTTGATCCCCCCTACATGAACTATGTTGGAAGTGTTGTTGATACAGAGCCAATGATTTTGAGGTTGGTTTCTGCTTGTACGGACCATGAGGGAAATGGTGTCAGTGAGGAGCCGATTGATTCGGGGGTTGGATTCCCCTACATGGACCATGACCGCGGTGATGATGGTGATGAGTCAATGGATTCGTAGTTCGATTCTCCCTACATGGCTGATGAATGTGGTGGTGTCAGTGAGGAGTTGATGGAGTTGGGTGTGGATTCTCCAGTGGTTTCCCAAGTGGGTGGAGGTGTTGGAGAGCAGCCGATGGAGTTGGGGGTGGATTCCCCAAATGAGGTGTATGAGGGAGGATATGTCAATGTGGAGATGATATAGTTGTGGGGAGGGGTGGGGGGTAATTCCCCCTTCACAGCCTTTAAGGGCGTTGGTTTCGGTGTGGATCTGATGGAGTCTTTGGTGGATTTCCCATTCGTGGCCCGTGAATGAAGTGGTGTCTGGCAGGAGCTAATAGAGAGGGGTGATGGACCCTACGCTAACCATTTTGGAAATGATGTCAGGGGGTATGATGTATTGGGGGTGGATTCCTTCTCCATTCCCCATGTGGGAGGCAATTTCTGGGAGGAGTTGTTGGAGTCGAGGGTGGGTGCCTCCTGCATCGCCCATGTTTGTGGCGGTCTCGACAATGAGTTGATGGAGTTGGGAGATTTAATTCCCCTATGTGGACCATGAGTTATCTAGTGTTCTTGAGGATTCAATGTTGTTGGGGGTGGATTCCACATGTGTGTCCCATGAGGGTAATGGTCGCAGAGAGGAGATGAGGGAATCAGGGGTGGATTCCCCCTGAATGCCCATGGAGGGCGGCAATGTCATCATGGAGCTGATGGAGTTAGTGGGCAGATTCCCCCTGCCCGACCCATGTGGGGATCTATTTTGGGGAGGATCCAATGATTTTATATTTTCATGCACCAAATGTTTCTCATCCCCCCACACATGAAGTAGAAGGGATTAGCATTAGTGATGCTTCAATTGGTACAGACCAAAAAAATTCATCCACTCACTATTTAATGAGTACAATATCACATCAGGGTCCCTATTTTTTTGAATAATTATCTATAGGGTTTCCATAATCACAACGATATGTATTTGTTTTCCCACTTTCCAGCTTCCCAAAGGCAGGTAACCTATACCACCACTGAGGATGATTTTCGACTCCATGATCGAAACATGATATTGTGATTTTGGTTCCTCCCTCCACAGATTCCTCCTTGGATCTCATCACCTAATTCGGGTATCCCCCATAGATTTGGGTAATGTTCATGAAACTCATTCCTAGTGAAATATATTTTTTCATGTAGGTTAATTATGCTCCTTTTTTCTAGATAGTCCAAAGGGTCTTGATAGTTAAGCATACTTCAGTTTTAGTAGATAGTAGTGTCAGGAATTTATATGCATCTTTAGATGTTGGGAACATTGGATACCTATATTATTCTTCATATGAGGGTTTCTCATAGAGGAATAATTGGCACTGAACACTTGGAATACCATGACGATCATGGGGTATCTGGTGGAAAAGGCATATCTTCCAAGACTTTCACCTCAAACATCAACTGTTTGTAATGAGGTGGAAGACTCCATAGACGCATATATTCAGAGGCCTTTACCTCATGAATCTCATGTTTGATAGAAGCTAGTAGTCTCATAGATCACAAGTTTAATTTATTTTGGATACAAAGTGGACTGACCAGGATTCCCTATGAATGAAAATCATAGAGGTGAATCCCTAGGAGGGAATACCTAAAAGGTTTAGTAGTGGATTTATCAGAGTGCTTGTGGAGGCAGATTTAGGTGTTGTGTCCCATAAAGGGATGATGTCCCACCATGGAAGAAATTTGGACACATTTGAATATGGATGAGGGAGGTACACCCCCAGAAGGAGTGCATTGAGGTTTACTAGAGAGATGGTAAAGAAATCCCACTGAGAGAGGACCCTGAGAGGTGTTTCCACAAATGGAAGAGGTCATACCATAAAGGCTATTATTGACACCATTGAGGGTGGATCAAAGAGTTAAATCCCAAATAAGGAGTTCTTGAATGGTTGACCATTATTCAGGATTGATCCTTATGTACCATGTTTTGAAGATAGGGATAAAAACCCATGTAGTTCAAGAGGGTATGGTGTGGGGATTATTCATGGATAAAACCCAATCACATAAGTATTTATCTTTTTTGGATGATGATTGATTGTGGGACTTATGAATGGATATCTGAAAAGGTGTTTCAAGGAGAAACAATGGATTTTATTAGGCTTACACATTGTTAGCCACCAAGGTGGATGGAATGATCCCTCTAAGATGTTGAGTCTTGGTTAAAAATCATGATGGAGATGGATGAAGGGTAGATGTGGAGGGTACATAGAAGATGATTTTTGAGGGATGTTGGTCTTAAACCATTTGGAGGATTCCTACTTATAAAATTCATTTTGTAATCTAAGTCCATACAGTTTTGATGTTGGGTATTGGGGCTTTCACAGTAGGACGTAGCACAATGAAAATATAGAATGGTTGGAGCTTATTCATGAGAGTGGAATGTGTGCACCTGAATGAGATGTGATATCTTGGTTGGAGAATGATCTTCATAAGATATTATGACCTAAGGGATGGACCATGATGGTAATGGATGGATCTAGTCTTGAACCTCAACTATGATTTCTACATATCCTATTTTTATTTGAATCAAAGACCATACACTTTTGGATGGATGATGTGCTGCTTTCACATGTTTAGCTACATATATGATGCAAGGAATAACAATCAAGTGGATGGGGATTCCACAGGTTTTGATA
Organism: Viscum album; assembly: GCA_963277665.1. NCBI lineage: Eukaryota > Viridiplantae > Streptophyta > Magnoliopsida > Santalales > Viscaceae > Viscum > Viscum album. The sequence continues at coordinate 1,693,027,322 of OY728120.1, forward strand.
CTCAAGAATTTATAAGATTCGAAATCTAGTTTATGGGAACCACACAAGGTTAGTCGCAAGGGTGTTTTTTTGGAGAAGTATAAATTTGATCATGGTTTATGCATGGATGAAGCCCATGTTCCTTCTTCATGCTAGATAATGAGGGTATCCCATGGTAATTTCATGAGTTTAGACTACATATTAATGTCATGTTAATGGATATGATGTGTGGAACTTAAGCATTGAGCTTCCCATAATGACATCCTCATGTTGGACCAATAGGGAATCCTACGTGCATTGCATGTGGTATGATTGTAGTTTAATGTCTTTTCAATGGGAATGCTGTTTGGGGATGATGCATTGATATTCCCATTTGAATGGATGTCGGGTATTACACTAGATTAGAGTCTCATGTGCCTCATGGAGGTGTGATAATGATAATTGGGCTTACATATTGATGTTGCATGGGTGTTACTATGGAGAGGCAATGATATCAATGGGGCTTATGCATGGATGACGTATGTGTTCCCTTATGGAGAAGAAATTATATGGATTGGGATTAGACAATGAATATGAATATGTTTTCTCATAATTTCAGTCGATGAGGGCATCTATACTCATGGGGGGATATATTAATTTGGAATACACCTGATTTGGTGGCATATAAAGATGGTGTATATTCATCTCTGGATGATGCATCATATTCTTGTTACCTAAGGAATATAATGGTTTCCATAGGAGGAAAGATATTCTTAAATGATAGGGTATTCTATAGTATGATGTTATGAAGTGGGGACTATTGAATATTTTATCATAACCATGGAACTAGTCATCTTATGATCAGTTCATCATGCATCCTATTCATGAGTGATAGGGTATGTTACAATTTAAAGTCATATAGATAGGACTATTTAATATCTTCTCATGACAATGGTATGATAAATCATACACATTGTTCATAAGCCATCATATTGAGGAGTGATATGGTACTATAGAGTTTAAATTTCTGTAGTGAGGACTATTGAGTGGAATATGCCATGAAATGGTTGGTGTGGGACTTGTGCAAGAGTGGACCTTCTTATTTAACAATTAATAGGAGGAAGGTGAAGAGTTTTTGGGAGATTCTTGAGGAATGTATCGACTGAAGTCACTCATGGAATCCAGGATAATAATCTCAACACATAACATGAAAAATGGAATGAGAATATTAAGTCGACTCAAGGTGTTTCAATTGGTGCAGAGGAGTTCCTCGAATCTTGGTGTTCCATGGGTGGATGATGTGGCATAATAACGGAGAAATGAAAAATCACATCAAACCAGAAAGAAAATATCACAATGAGACTCACCATGTTGCATAGGAGTCATTTATTGTGAATAGCTATTGGGATGGAGGCTTTAACAATAGCACGAAACAAATTCCGAGCGGGGGAGTGTAGGGGTGAATCCCCCATAATATGGATTGAATGGCATGGATAAAGAATCCTGAAGAGGGGTTTTTGAATGGTATTCAAGGAGATCTGGTGCTCATGTATGATGGTGCTTTGTTGATCATAGTTTCTCACAAAGGATGGGGGTTCTTAGTAATTAGGTTCTCAAGAAGGATGGGACTTTGAAGAGTATATTCTTGCAACAAGGCATTTTGTAGCATATGATCTAGAAAAGGATGGGGCTTCCTATTGTATAGGGTCTTGAAAAGGAGTGTTATGAAGGTGATTCTTAGAGAACATGGTCTTCTGAAAGATTCACCCCAAAATAGGCTTCCATTTCTTCGTAGCAATGATCTAATTCAGAGACGGATTGGTTCGCAAAGCCTGAATGTTTCACGAAGCCTTAAATTCTTCATAGCGTCTTCTTCCTTGCAATGGGTATAGGCCTTAATGAATGGTATATTAACTTAGGGTGGACACATTCCTGAAAAAATGGGAGGGAGTATCATGATTACAGAGATCCTCAAGGAAGAGATCCCCACGAAGCTATGGAGCTCGACGAATTAAGGAACTGAGTCCAGAAACAAGTGGTGTCTCCTCTTAAATAGTGAAGGAATAAGAAGATATTTATAGGCCATGGGCTTTGCGATGTCTGGGAACTCAACATGACGAAAATGGGTTCTCTGTGAAATGGTGTGGCTCTATCAATGTCACAAACATCAAACTAGATGAGCACAGTCGTGAAGGTGAAAAATAAAGATTGAGGATCATCGTGAATAGGATTCAAAAACCATTTTGGAATCCTAATTTCAAAAGTCCATAACTTTTATACCGTACCTCCATTAATGTTCCATGACTATAAAATAAGAAGCCAACAAAACAAGCTATGATCCTAGATAAATATTTTTCTATTTTAATTCCTATTTTTTATTCATATTCATTAATAAAATGTTTTTCATGTTTTTAAGGGTGTATGGTTTTCTGGGTTTTTAGAGTCTTTTAGTGGTTTTAGGGTCATTTGGGGTTTTTTATGATCTTTATTGTATTTGACTGGTCTTAAGGGGTTTTGGGTTCTTATGTATTTTATGTATTTTTAAATTTTAGGGGATTTTTAGGGATTCATACGGATTTTGGTCCTTTAAGTTTTGTTGGGTTTTTTGGGTCCATTAGTGTTTTTAGGGTTTTTGGGGGTCTTTAAAGGGTTTTATTGGTTTTTAGTGTCTCCATAAGATATTTATAGATTTTATAGTCCATTAGTGGTTTTTTGTTTTTAGGTTTATTTGGGTATTAGAGTTTTTGGGTTCCTTTATGGATTTAAATGGGGCCTTGATAGATTTTAGGTAACTTTATTGTCATTAGGTTTGTTAGGATTTTTTTTATAATTTTTGGTTTTCTAGGGACTTAAATGGTTTTCTTTGTTTTTTGGGTATTTTTGGATTTTTATGGTATTTTAGTTGAATTTATGTGTTTATGAAATTTTGTGATTTTAGGGGGTTATAATATTTAATTACTTTTAGGGTTTTTAATAATTTTTATGGATTTTATAGATTTTATGTCATTTTGGGTTTTTTGGGTTATAGGGATATAAAGTGTTTTTTTGGTTTTTATATTTTTTTGGGTTATTTAAGTTTTTTGGAAGTCATTATTGGGGTTTGAGGTTTTTAAGGCATTTAAGGGTTTTCTAGTTTTTTAGGGTTTTATAAATTTTTAGTTTTTTAAGGGGGTTTTCAAGGATTATTTACAGTATTTAGAGTTTTTAGCACGTTTTAATAATTGTTTTGGTTATTTTTGTAATTTGGATTATTAGGGGTTTTAGGGTTTTCATGTGTTTTTAATTTTTTGTAATTTTGAGTGGTTTATACGGTTGATTTATGGTTTTATTGTTCTTTTAGGGGTTTTAGGGGTTTTTAGGGTTTTAAAGATTCTAGGATTGAAAGGGTTTTTGGATTTTCATAGTTTTTTGGAATCATTTAGAGGATTTGGATATTTTTTTTCCTTTTAGTGTTTACAGTTTATTTCATTGAGTTTAGGGTTTTAGGGTCTTTTTGTATTCATTTGGGGTTTTTAGGGTCTTTATGGTATTTGGGGGTTTCATGCTTATTTAGGATTTTTTTGGGTTTAGGGTTATTTTGCATTGATTTAGGGTTATTAAATATTTTTGGGTTATTAGGGGTATTATGATGTTTTAGGGAGTTTTTAGGTGTTTTAGGGATTTTTAATGTATATAGTGTTTTTTCGAGTATTCAAGGGTTTAGGGTTATAGACTTTTTTATATTTTTATTGGATTATTGTGTATCTAATGTTTTTTTATATTATTATTGTACTTGTGTTTTTGATGATTTTTACGGTTTTGTAGGGTTTTTGGGTATTTTAGGGTGTTGGGGGTTTTTAATGTTTTTTTTTGGTTTTTATGGTGAATTATATTTTACAGTTTTTAGAGGGTCTTTAGGGATTTTTAGTTCTTTTATGGATTTAGAGTTTTTTCTTTTTTGTCTATTTTTTGAGTGGGTTTAGTGATTTTTACATTTGTATGGTATTTAATCGTTTTTTTGGGATCTAGAGTTGTTATGTTTTTGTATAATTTTTTAGGTTTTATGTTTTTTAAATATATTTGGATTTTAAGGGTTTATAATGTTGTTATAATTTCTACTATGTATGGGGGGGTTAGGTATTATATTCATAAGGATTTTATGGGTTTTAGGGTATTTTAGTTTTTTAGGGTTTTATTCAGAGGTTTTAATTTTCCTGGGGATGTTCACATTTCTTATGGATTTAGGTGGTTTTATTTTATTTTTGGTGTTTTAAGTGTTTTAGGATATGTTCTGGGGATTTAAGTGTTTGTAGAGGTTTTTTTTGTTTTTTTAGATTATTGGGGGTTTGGGGTGTTTTGGTTTTTAGGGTGTTTTTGGGATTTTAGAGTTGGGGGTGGGTATTTTGGGGTTTGAGGGTTTTTATTTTTATAGATATTTGAGTTTTTTTGGGGGGTGGGGATTAGGGGTTTTAGAATTTTTATGTTTTTAGGGTTAATAAAAGTATTTAATGGGTTTTTATTGATTATTAGTGTTTTAATTTTTTTGGGATTTAGTATTTTTAGTGTTTATTATGAATTAATATTTTTAATTTTATTTTTTCTGTTTGGGGTTTTGGGTATTTTAGGGTCATTTAAATGTTTTTTTTATTTTATGATTTTTGAGTTTCTTTTAATGTTTTTAGGGTATTTTTTCGTTTTGGCGTTTTTTTGAACATTATTGGTTTTTAGTATGTTTCTAGCCTTTTAAGGTATTTAGACTTTTTATGGTTTTTATATGTTCTTGGTATTTTAGGGGTTTTAGGGTCATTTATGGATTTTTAAGGATATTATTGTTTTATCAATGTTTATCTTTTTTGGTTATTTAATGATTTCTAATGTAGTTAATGTTTATTTTGTTTTCAAGGGTCTTAGAATGATTTCTTGAGTTATTTTGGTTTTTATGTTTTTTAGTATTGTAGTATTATTTAAATTTCAGGGGTTCTTATGAGTTATAAGGTAGATAAGGGATTCTTTGGTTCATTAATGTATTTAAGGTTTTGGGATCCTTTTGGATTTTATGGTTCTTTAGGCTTTTGGGTGTTTAGTGTCTTTTGGTGTTTTAAGGGGTTTTTTGTTCCTTTAACAGTTTTAAGGGAATTTAGGGTTCTTAGGGTCCTTTAGGGGTTATTATTTTGTAGGGAAATTTAGGGATTTTTATTGTTTTTTTGTTATTAGTGTCCTTTAGGTGGATTTATTATTTTTTTATTTGCGGTTCTTTTAGGGTGTTTATGATATTATAGTGTTTATATGGTTTTTAGGGTCTTTTTCAATTTTTAGGGGTTTTAATGCTTTTATTATTTTTAGGAATTTATAGTGGTTTTGGGGTTTTTTGAATTTTTTAGTGGGTTCTGGGTTTTAAGAGTCCTTTTGTTGTTTTCTAGGGTTTTAGGGGTTTATTTTGCTTTTACGAGTTTCTGGGGTTTTTAATTTTTATGGGATATTAGAATTTTTGTGGGTTTTTAGGGATTCATTAGTGTCTTTGGTGTTTTTCGTGTTTTTAAGGGTTTTAATGTTTTTTTGGTTTAGGGTTATTAGAGTTCATTATAGTTTTTTTCATTAATGAATTTTAGGGGGTTTGAGACCTTTTAGGGTTTAGGGTTATTTTTGGTTTTTAGGGGTTTCTAGAGTTTTTTATTACTTTTATTGTTTTTATGGTCCTTTATGTGGTTTTTGGGGTTTTAGAGACTTCATGTGTTTTAATGTTATTTTATGGTATTTTATGTGTTTTATGATATTTCAATACTTTTAAGGGTTTTGGGGGTTTTTCGTTTTTTACAATATTTATGTTTTTTTGAATATTTCTTTGGTTTTTGAGTTTTTTAGTGTTTATAGGTTTCATATAGTTTTGTATTGGTTTTTAGGGTTTTATGGGTTTTATTGTTTTTAATATCCCTTGGGGGTTTTTTGTAATATTAGTGTTTTTTGATTATATTGTGTTCTTAGTGTGTTTTCAATTTTTATGTTTTTAAGGGTTTTTAGTATTATTTCTTTTTTTAATTCATTTAGTGGTTCCAAGGATTTTTTGTGTTTTAGGTGTTTAAGGGTTTTAGATTCTTGGGGGGGGGGGGTTATGGTTTTTAAGCATATATTTCACTATTTTTTATGGTTTTAGGATTTTAGTGGTTTTAATGGAATTTAGGTATTTTACGAGTATTAGTGTTTTTTGGTTAATTATGTGTTTTTAGGGTTTTAGGGGGGTTTTATGGGTTTAGGTGTTATATATTTTTTTTGTGTTTGAGGCTGTTTCAGGTATTTTTATTATTTTCATGGTTTTTGGGTCATTGAGAGTTTGTTTGGGTCCTTTTGGGTTTTAGGGTTATTAGTGTCCCTTAGCGTTTTTATCTTTTTACGGTATTTTATAGTTTTTTATAGTTTTTTTCTCTTTTAGTGTTTTTTTGGGACTTTTAGGACATTTACCGTTTCTATTCCCATTTAGGTTTTTTAGGTTTCTTTAGATTCATTTAGGTGATTTTAGAGTTTCTTTCCATGTTGGGTTTTTATGGATTTTTGTGTCTTTAGAGGATTTATGGTTTTAGTGTCTTTTGATGGTTTTTTGGTTTTAGGTACTTTTAGTTGTTTTTAGGGTTTTTAATCGATTTTGGAGTTTCTACGGTTTTATGTTCTTGGTGTTTTTAGGGGGGGTTCACTTATTTTTGGTTTTTAGGGTTTTTAGGGTCTACTAGGGGTTTTAGATGTTTTAAGGGGTTTTAGAGTTATTAGGGGTTTTATAATATTTTGAGTTTTTATGGATTATTATTTTTTATGGTATTATGGACTTTTAGGGGTTATTTAGATATTTTATATTTTTTGTGTGTTTTATGGGTTTTTTTTGTTTTTTTGGGTTTTATAGATATTTCGTTTTTTTTTTGAGTATTTATGGTTTTGTATTTTTTTATAATTTTTATGGTATAAATGTTTTGAGTGTTTTTTATAATTTTTATTATTCTGTTTTGCTCTTAGTGGATTATAGGGTATATTATGATATTTTTGGATTTTATATGGACTTTTATTTTCTTATTCTGCCCTTTAATATTTTTAGTTGTTTTATATCATATTAGTGGTTTTAACGTTATTTGGGGTTTATTGTTTCTTGGGTGTTTAGGATTTTTATGGGTGTTATGTTCTTTAAGATATTTTTTAGATTTTTAGATTTTTAGGTTTCTTAGCTCTTTTAGGGGTTTTAGGGTTTATAGTATTTTAAATATTTTTTGGAGTTTTACGGATTTTAGGATTTATTTGGGTTTTATGGGTTTATTATTTTTTGGATGTCTTATGGGTTTTGTAGTTTTTATGCTTGTTATTATTTGTATGTGTTTTATGGATTTTAGCAATTCTTAGTCAACTTAAGGGGAATATTTTTTTGTAATTTTATTAGTTTATAGTTTCTTTTCGGATTTATGGATTTTCAGGGATTCATATTGTTTAAGGTATTTTATTTTATTAGTGTTATTATGGGCTTTTAGGTATTTCATGAAATTTCAGTATTCTAACGGGTTTTAAGTGGGTATAGTGTGTGTTTTGGGATATTAGGGGTTCTTAGGTATTTCAGGGGTTATAGGGTTTTATAGGGATTATGGGTCATTTATGTTCTTTTTTAGGCTTTTAAGGCTATTTAGATTTTTTTGGATTTGGTGATTTGTTTCGATTTTAATGATTTTTAGTGTTTTTTGGATGATAGATGTTTTATGGGTATCAAGGTTATTTTGTATTTTCATGGTTTCATGAGCTTTAACGTTTCTTCATGTACTTTTTGGGGTTTTAGATTTTTTATGGTTTTTCAGAGTTTTTAAATGTTTTTCGTTGATTTAATGTTTTTTAAATTTTTTTGGGGTTTTAGGTTTCTATGATTTTAGAGGTTTTATGGTTTGAGGAGGTTCTACAGGCTTATGGATTTTTGTGTTTTTAATCCTTTTTTGTGTCTTTAATGTTTTTTGGGATTTTTTCATTCCTTGGGGTTTTGTGTTTTTAGAGCGATTTGGTATTTTTTCTCCTTTCAAGATTTTTTATGACTTTTATGTATTTTAGGGTTTTTAGGGCATATATATTTTTGTGTTTTTTAGAGTGTTTACAGCTTTTCATGTATTTATGGTTTAAGATTTTTCTATTTTTTAATTTGTTATGGTATTAAGTTATTTTTGGAATGTTTTAATATTTCCAAGTTATTATTGTTTTTACGGTTTTTATGGTTTTTAGATTTTTTTAGGGATTGTTTGGTTTTTATGTTGTTAACGGGTTTATCTGAAATTTTTTTACTTTTAATGTGTTTTTATGGTATTTAGGGTTTTTTTGTTACATTTATTATTTTTTTGATTTAAGTGATTTTTCTGGCATTTTGGGACATTTAGGGGTTTCGTTGAATTTTTTAATTTTTTAATTTGTTTTTAGGGTTTTTTTGACTTAAATGTTTTAATTTTTTTTAGTATTATTAGGTGTTCATGGGTTATTCATGTGTTTTTACAGGTAATCCAGATTTTATGTATTTTCATATTTTTAGGTTTTTAGGGGTTTTTAATCAATTTAAATGTTTTCTAAGTTATTATGAGTGTTTTTTGGTTTTTTTGGGGGTTTAGGGTTTTATGAGTTTTAATGGATTTAGGGTTTTTAGTGTTATTAGCTTAATTTTATTGTTGTTTAGTGTTTCAAAAAAAATTAGGGGCTTTTATCAATATTTTTGTAATTTATAGTTCTTCTTACTTTCGGGGTTTCAGGGTTTTTAAGGATTTCTTATTACATTAAGGGCATTTTTAAAATTTTTAGGGTTTTAGGTATTTAGGTATTTTTAGGTATTTTTTTGGTTTTTGGTTATTGGGGGTATTTCGTGGGAATATATTGTTTTTAGTGATTTTTAGGTTTATTACAGTTTTTTATAGTTTCTAGAGGAATAGAGGTTTATTTTGGTTTATAGGGGTTTAGAGTTGTTCTTTATTTTTCAAGACATTTTTGGGTTTTATTGTACTTTAGGTTTTATTTTTTTATGGTTTTAGTGTTTTTAGTGATTTTGGATTTTTTGGGGTATTTGGGATTTGTAGTGGTTTTTATATGATTAAAATTTTGTAGTTGTTTGAAAGATTTTTTCATTTTCTCTTAGTTTCTGTTTGGTTTATTATTGTTTTAACAGTTTAATAGGATTTTTTTTATAATTGATTAAAGTATTTTTATAGGGTTTCATAAGGAATTTAGTATAGTTTCGAATTTTTTAGGTTTTTAGTGTTATTTTGGTTTTTAAGGGGTTTTTTTTAGTTTTATCTTGTATTTTTTGGATTTATGGGCTTTTTGGTATTTTAGATATTTTATGGTTTTTTAGGGTTTAGGAAATTTAGGGTATTTATGGTTTTTGGATTTATAAATGATTTTAGTTTTTAAAATATTTTTTATTTTTTTTATTTTTATAGATTTAAAGGTTTTTCTGTTTTTTGGGGTTTTAGGTTTTTTATTATTGTTTTATGGTTTTATTGGTTTTAGGGTTTTAGGTTTTTTATTTTATTATGGTGTTTTAAAATGTTATAGTGTTTTAGGGTTTTTGTGGTTTTGAGGGTTTCTAAGATGATTTTAGGGTTTTAGGATTTTAGGATTTTATTATCTTTATTATGAATTGTAGGTGCATTTAGTTGTTTTAGAGGGGTTTTAGTGTTGTTTGTGTTATTAGGGGTTTAGGTTTACAATTATTTTTAGGGTTTTTACAGTTTTGTTCACGTTTTTATGGGATATAGGGTATTTTAAGGGATTTTAATATTTGCAAGTTTTTTTATGTTTTTAGGATTTTTATAGTTTTTATGGATTTTAACGGGATTTTAGGTTTATTTTAGGGTTATTTTATGGGTTTTACAGTTTTCCTATTTTTGGGATTTTAGGGGTTTTAGGGTTTTCTAGTTTTTTTTATGGTTTACAGTTACATTTTATGGTATTTAATTTTTATTATTATGGGGTTTGGCGGGTTTTAATGGGTTTTGTGGTATTAGGGGTTTTAGGAATTTCTTATGGTTTCAAATGGTTTAAGGGGTTTTTGGATTTTTTTCTGGTTATGTGGTGTTTTTTTTGATATTTATGGTTTATAGGGTTTTAGGGATTTTTTAGGTTTTCAGGGTTCTTAGAAGTATTTAGTGTTTTATAGGGAATTTTAGGGGTTTTATGGTTTTGTGGGATTTTTTATCGTTTTTAGGGTACTGTAGGGTTTTTAGGGTTTTTGTAATAAAATTTTGGTGCTTCATGGTATTCAATAGTCTTTCATAGGATTTTTTAGTTTTAGTGGGTTTTTATGTTTTTAGTGTCTTTATGGTTTATTTGGTGTATTTATTGTCTTTTCACTTCCACAGATCCGACCATGGGATGCACTGTCTTTTATCAGAGCTAATAAAATAGAGCTTATAAAATCTCCACCTTTATCACTGCTAAATAAATGCACCGATAAATGTAACATTGATCAGCACTAAAAAAGTGCATATAAAGTCGTACTTTTTATAAGCGATTATTTTTTAACTTATAAAGGCCATATTTGTCAACACTATTTGTAGCACTTTATCAGTTCTTTTTTAGCATTGATTAAATGTAGATTTATTAGAGTTATTAATACTATAGATAATTTTTTTTGATAAAAAATATTAATAATTTAAATAAAATTATTATAATTATATTCAAGTATAATTTTTTTATATACATTAATTAAAAAATGCATGTTTATAATTAATATAAATATGATATTTTATATTATGTATTTTTAATAATATATATATATATATATATATAATATCTTAAAAATTGTATTTATATAGTTACAATGAAATAGATATATATTTAAATATTTATAACATTATAATAATTTTTTAGATGATAAATATAATTATTATATTTTTAATAATATATAAATAGGTTTTTAATATATTAATTTATAATTATAATAAAATGTATATATATATATATATATCATAAATTAATAAATATATGTATATTTATATATATATATAATTATATAATGACAATTTTTATTGTCATTATTTATGTTTATATACTAATGCATGAATAGTATAATACATCATGTATGATAATAAAGTTTATTTGTGGATGTGATTGTGAGTTATGTTCTAAATGTTAGGATCACCTATATAATGATAATTCCCACTTTCATATGTTATGTATTCCCACAATAAATTTTCATTTATAAATTGAAACCCATATGATTCATTAATATTATACCAATGAACTTATGATGTTCTCATAAATGCTTATAAAATTACAATAATTGTATTTAAATAATAAATTCATTTATTAAATTTATAATTATAAAACTTTAATTATATATGAATACTTGTAAAATTTATTTACTATTAATTATTATTATAACTATATATATATATATATATATGTTTTTAAATAATTATAAAATTACAATAAATATATTTTTTATAATTTTTTAAAAAAATATATTTTTATATTAATATACATATACATATACATATAAATATATTTAAATTTACATACAAAAACTTATAAATTTATTTATTTATAAATATAATTTTAAATATATATATATATAATTAATTATTTTTAAATAAATATTTAATAAATTTTAAATTTATTTATATTTTTTTTAATTCATAATAATTTAAATAAATATATATTTATAAATACTTATAACTATAAATAAATAAATATTTTAATTTTAATAATTAATAAATTATAAAAAATATTTATTTAATATATTTATATTAATTTCATAATTATGTATATTTTTTTTTATTTGACTATAAGTAAATATATTTTATTTTATATTTACAATTATAAATATAATCATTATATTTATTATAATTTTATAATTAAAAATAATTTATTAACGTTAGGTCTTTGTTATTTCTTTTTTTAGTGCTGAAAAAGATATCCCTTTATTTGAACCAATAATGTGCGGATAAATACATTTTTTATCAGTTTTATATGTTTAGCAATAATTTGAAATGTATTATCAGTGCTTTTTTAGTGATGTTAATGGGGTACCATAATCATTGTAAAAAATGATGATGATGGTCAACATTATTAGTGTTTTATGTTTTAGCATTAATAACAACCTCATTTTTTATCACTTTCCAAAAAGTGCGGATAACAACATTTCACATTTTTATAAATGGAACCATCGTAGATCCACTTGCAAGTCCATCCTCAAAATTTCAAAGAGGGCAAGAAATGCCTCTTCTGTCGCCTCTACCTCACCCACTGGTGCCTATGCTTCAGCCTCTACTACCTCTAAACCAATCTATACCGTGTCTCCACCTTTGCTACCCCCTTATTCTATACCCGCACTGATTCCACCACCTCTTCTATCCCCACAACTCCCATTGTTGTCCCTTCTTTCTCCACAGCTGCCCATGTGGCCCCCTCCCCCATTGTCGTCGCGGCCACCCCATCTATCTATGTTACCCCCGCCCCAACCTCTGCCTTTTCTTCCCACTTATCTGCTACCCCTCCTCCATTACCCCTACCTATTTCGTCCACTCCTCCACCTTCATTGTCCCCTCCTCCTCCACATCCCCCACCATATCCTCCATCGCCCCATCCGCTGCCTCGGCCACCCCTATTTCCCTTTTCGTCAGACTGTATGTTCCAATGGTTAAAACTGGTGTTTTCATTGAAATAAAATTTGGAAATATTTAAAGGATAAATACCATTATTTGTTTTTAAAGGGATGATTATAAGGTATTTCAAATCATTCAAAGGGGGTTTTTGTTATATGTTATTTCTTTCTTAAAGTACCTTTTGGAATTATAAAATGTGTTTCAATGTAAGTTGGTGTGTATGGTCCTTTTGAATGTATGGTTCAATGTGATTTTTTATTTAATCCATATCAATTTTGATTTCCATAAATTTCTGTTTGTATGTTTATGATGTAAATTCTCTCATTGTGAAAATTCATGATAACCCCCTTATGTATTATTTACCTTGATGGATGATGCTTAATGGACATGATGAAGGGTATTAAAAACGGATTCTACACTATCAGGGATAATGGAGGTGAGGGTGTGATTTTTTACATTCTATGCTATGGAATGTTGATTGTGAATTTTTCTGTCACTGTGGTTATGCATTATGATCCATTCTACATTTCATCTCACTAACCCCTATTAATCAGTCATGGGAATCCTAGGTAGCTTGATGATTGACCATATATTGATGCTACACTTTTACAGATTCACACACCTAATATCTGATCCCCATAGTATATGTATTCATTCTAGGGATGTCCTCTACGGAGGATATAGTGTGCTTTGTCGATAAGACCATGTCTTTTTAGATATGAAACTTTGATGCTTTCGGTCGTGATATTTATTTTCATATCCTTATTAGACTCACTAACATATCATGTATTTACACATTAAACATGATGTCATCATTTATCATTGATACTCCATATATGACTATTATCACTTGATCATTAGACAAAAGTGGAGTTTCCACATTTTACATCCTTTATTATAATTTTTTCAAACATAAAATATCATTTTTATTCAGATATACCTTTGTTGAAAATGCGAGATACCACAAAAGTAAAAACAAATTCCTTTTACACAGTAGGATCTCCTGAAATTAGTAAATAAAAGAATAACATGATTGCAATAAAACACCCAATATAACTCCAAATGATCTACTATTACAAACATATTTGGTTCATCTTTGAAAAGATAGTAGAAATAATTTACCAGCTTGTGAACATGAAAATTTATATTACCATTGAATATGATCACAATTTTTGTATGTGTTTCATTTCATAGAACTATATGTGGCCATATTCATGTTTCTAAGGTATATATATTGAGTCCATAATTTCCAATATTTGGAAAACCTTAAATTTATCATTTATACAATTTTCCATCATAATTTAAACATTAATAGTTCATTGTCTACAAATTCATGTATTTTTTCATTTAATATCATATTTTACTACTTAAAATATCGTTTTCAGATTGGGAAAATAAATTTTTTGAATGGACAAAAGAATTTTATTTACTGAGTTTATTTTGAAACCAAATTTTTTAGGGAATGAAAAGTATTATAATATTAATTAACTGATTTAAATATGGTTTCTCTTCACTTACAATTTTTCATGAATTTATATTAATTGAATTTCTGTGGGGATTTTAATAAATGAATTAATTTATGAAACCATTTGTGGAGATATCATTATATGAAGGAACTTATTTAATTTTAAATGATTGGGATGAGGTTGGATTAATTTTGAAAAATTGTATATCATTTTTTTGATTTGTTTAAATGATTTAACACTGAATATTGGAATTAATTTTTAATAATTGTGATTTTTTTCAAAGTGTTAATTTATTTAAAAAAATATTTCAACCCTCTTGGGATCGGGTTTCCAATGTATTGAAAGTGTATTTAATTATTCATTAATTTTATCAAGGGGAGTGTAATGTTTTTCAAAAAATTGATAAATATATAGGGTTGTCTCTCATTTTAAATGAGTAAGACAGTTTGGCATGAAGTTTACCTAAATACATAAAAAAGAATTGTGGTCTTGTGAAAGAGTTCATTGAACTGATTGTTTCATTTTTAAAAGTGTGTGTTATTTGAAAGGGTAATTTTTTTTAAATGGATAGTTTCTTAATGGGATTTCAAGTGTTACTTTATAAATAGTTTTCAATGGAAATTTTAAATGCATTTTCCTATGATATTTTATGTATATGATTTTATAGAATACGGAAACCATTACAATATATTTGGAAGACATGTAGATTGTTGAAAACTCCAGGGAAGGGAATGCCACTAACTCTATCCATCCAATATGATATCCATCATGACCACTCCCCCAAAAAAGGTGAAATAATTTTTAACACCATTGCAACTCCAAATAAAAATTTGTATCCAATATCAACTGTATGGTTTAAATTTGGGATTAATCTAAAATTATGTCTTCTCTCTAGTTTGGTGTTAACTTATAATGGGATGAGTCTCATGTAAAAAGATACAATAATAACTGTCATTAAAATGTTTAGTTACCCTTATATTAAAGGACTCATTTTGTGTATTTTTTTTGTTAAATATCAATATTATCTAATAAAATAGGATGGATGTGAATAAATAATGAATTTATGACAATTGTATTATGAAAGAGTATGAAAATGGAGCAAAAGAGTTCATAATGTTTGAAAAATATCCTGCATATGACCCTTCAAAAATCATTTTATAGTTTTTAAGATATTGTTATTAAAAACTAATTATTTAAGAGGAGTTGGAAGAACATGTTATCTGCCATAGAATTGATCGTTTTTATTAATATTGGAATAATCATGGGGAAAAGAAAATGTTGCAATTGACTTGGAGAGAACTGTTATTTGTGGATCATCTGATATGATTTGATGTGTGGAAAATAAATATGATCGTAGAGAGGATGTGACTATATGTTTGAATGATGATGATGATAATTTTGAGGAAATGACTACGATATTTGAATAAAAAATTCATGGTGGTCTGAATTTTTTTTTTGAAAAGAGTTTTTCCAATAAGATATTGTATTCTAGTTTATCTAATTATATAGCATTCTTAATCGTATTGAAGCTGTATAATTTTAATGAAGGAAACAGATAGAGTGGTGCTAGTTTTACATTACTACTCACTCTCTTGAATGATATTCTACATGAATATAATTAGTCCCCTATCTAAATTTATGATGTTGAATGAATGATACAATCTATTATAATGATCTCCAAGAGAATTAATGTCTACAAAAATAAATATATTCTATTTTTCATGGACATAAAATCACCTAAATAATTACCAAAGGGTGGTGATTTATGATACAAGTAAGATGAATCATGTCATAAAAATGTTGTATGGAAATTTTTAATAAATCTAATGTTTATGATCCTATATATAAATTAGGAGACTTTAAGACACTTAACATGGAATGTATATACAAGAAATGAAGATGGTAAAATCATTCAGTCGATAGAATCTCCTCATTGGAAGAAAATTGATCAGGAGTATCCTTAATTTCACAATGAGATAAGAAGCCTTAGTCCAATATTATCTATTGATGGAGTGAATCCTTTTTGTTATCAAATTATAAACATTAATACATGGCCAGTTATGTAGGTAAATAAATAATTTCCACCTCAGTTATGGATAATACAAAAATACATCATGTTATGTATGAAAATATAAATTCCAAAAAAACAATATAATGATATTTATGTTTATTTACGTCCAATAATAGTGCATTTTAAATTATTTAATGATTCATTTGTTATGTTGAATGATGCTTACATTAATGAAGCATCATGTAGATATCAATATTGTATGGGATGATAAATGAATTTCCAACATATGGAAATTTTTCAGGATATAACAATAAAGGAACTCAAGGGAATCTTATCTACTAACCAAGTACATTATTAATTACAATGAAGCATTCGTCGAAGATCCTCTATCTATTTTATCAAATAATTCTACCCCGAATAAATATGTACCGATCATGGACGATATCATTCAGTGGGAGTTCATAAGAACATATTGAAGCGCCTCTACTAATAGTTGAGAAACTTCTTGAGATACTAAAATATGTGGAAACTTGTTGACAATCCATTTTTCACATTGTTGAAAAATAAACAATGTGAAATACCATAGGAAAAGGAGCATATAGTATATGAATAAATCCAAGAATTGGAATGCCCCAAAACTCCAATTTGTGCATGGTACACCAGTACTGTTGACATGAAATCCTCTGTGGGCCACCAAATTGTGCAAACAGACTCCATCTAATGTGTCCCATATTTTCCTATTAATAAATCCTTAGTCTCTTTTCTGTATGGAAATTTTGTTTCTGAAAGGTTGATTGTTTCTTTGATCACCGATGCAATTATCTCAATCCCAACAAAACCTTCATGGTAGATTTTTAATAAATAAAAGAGAGAGAATTAAAGTGGAATATTGTGAAATAAGTCCATAAAGTGTTAAAAATAAATAAAACATGTGTGATTCATTATCCAAACCCATTTAATTAATAAGTATATATTATGTCTCCCTTCTTCAGAAAAGAACATTCACTAATAACTTTAGGGAATACCTAAGGATAACCTTGAATGATTGATAAAATCCTCTCACAAGTATAGAAATTATGGTTTTCTTTTACCTAAGCTTCCAACATCTCACCCAATACTACATGTGTAGATCCTCCCTCACATGATCCTCCATGGTTCACCTCAAGTTCCATCCTTTTTGAGCCATCCGTTAGGACCTATTCCAAGATACCCATGGTAGGGGCTCTCATTCTTTGTCTCCCTTTTCTGAATGAGACCATTTTAAAACATCCACCTTGGACTCATGATCTTTAAAATAATTGGGAAAGAAATATCAGCATGAATAATTTCTAGATAGCTATTTATATGGTTAGAGGTTCTCCAAAATTCTCCTAAAATAGGTTTAGGATCCTCGGGGCATATGTATATTTGTTTATCTATGGTCACATGGACCCTTACCCTAGGGATAGTTTTGAGGAGTTCTATATCTCTGATTCTATGGATAAGATTATGTTTATCCCTTCTCATCTCCGAGAACTATAGTCTCCAGTTTCTAGAAGGGTGGTTAAGGATCACACACATATTTCCCTTCAACATAAAATGGGATCATTGTCCGACTGTAGAAAAAATTCACTACACACCACCTTAGGTATTCCCATATCCATTCATGTTGTAAGTTTTTGTATTTAACCTCTCTTCATCCACATCATTCATTCCATTCTTACCTTGGAATCATGTCCAATGTAAATTGAAGAGAGTGATGTTTTATATCCTTGGCCACTTCTTATCGTAGTCCTGATCTCTCCCACTATAGCCCAACCCTATTCCGCCAACGATGGAGGAAGTGTGTGTAGTTTTTTGGATCCTTAAAATATTCTTATTTCTCACTCTAAGAATGACTAACATGGTCTTAGAGGTTAGTGATTATCACAACACCCACATTATCTACTTGAAGGATTAAACAACAAGAACCCTGATTCTTACTAATCTTGATATATAGGAATCCCACTTAGTGCCTGAGTTCAATGGGGGAATCCTACTCAGGAGTAATCCTTAATCAAAATTACCTTAATCCAAGAATCCTCTAATGTAGTAAGCTCCTAAATTATCCCCCTAACAACCATGATTTTGACACATCACTCATTTTATTGTTCTGAAATGGAATTCACCTCAAAATTTATCCCCAATAATAAAACCTAAATAGTAGTGAGACTATACATGACTCATGGTCCCTTTAACATGGAATCCTCTTCACTATTAAATCTAAATTAATTTATACCAGAGGAATAAACTCCACTATAAGACATACTGAACTATGTGGTATTGTATTTCCATCTAAACAAGATACATAGGTAGCCTACTTCTAGTTCAAAACTGACACCCCAAATCAACCATGTTCTCCCTTGACCATATCTCCATTAGGGTCTCATTCAACTTGCAATTTCACCTCCCTTATAGGTTCGATGTACTACATCGACATAATTCCCACACCAAACATTGACTGGTCACCATCCGCCTAAACATTCTTTCCACGTGATGTTACACTATATGGTTAGAGACATATTAGATTACCTTAAAAGTTATGATGTGTCCCATTGAGAGGCAATAAACTATGTGGATTATGATTCCTTTAATAGGGATACATAAAACCTCCAACTACGGGTTTGATCCAAATATTAAAACAACTCATGTCTCTCTATATGATGATAAATTCTTGAGTATCCTTCACCTCCCTGTATGACAATAAACTCCAATGTTCCCCAATGTGTGACTAAAACATGAATATTGATATTAATAATAAAATAATATATATGTAGTATATTAGAGGATATCATTGATGGATAATATTGGATACATATAGATATCCCTATTTATGAAGAATGTATAATATATATAGATGATTTTGAATTAAATACATGAAAAAAATTGATTCAAAATTTCAAGGGAAACCCACATCGTACTTGGTAATTAATGATAAACTCATGAACATATCTGAAATATATATTCGAGTCCTGGAGTTGGAAATAATTCCACCAAAAATGGTACAATGAGCCTCAAATCCAACCCTACCATCCAATGTGAGTTCTTAATCATTGTGGGTAAAACCCCATAATGATTGATTACCTTTGGAACAAAGGTCTCGATAGATACAGTATCTTGGTGTGTTCATGGTTCCACAAACAAACTGATTTGAAACCATTAAGAACTATGATTCTATATCAAAAAATACATCCCATTACCATTTGAAACAAAAAATGTTGAAACCGACATGAATACTTAACCAAAAAGATAGTGTTACCCATTTATTATGCCCCTTTAAATAAAAAAGTGTAATAAAAGGCAACCAATCAGTAATGTGTTCACCCAAAATGATATCACTTTAACAGGGTTTTCATGTTTATGTTTTTCATATATTCTGGAACTCTTTTTTAGTACTCCCATTGATCCAATGGATTTCTTCATTTTTCCACTAGCATATAAACTAAATGATACTCATGTTGGATTTCTTCCACATGAAGGATGCCATCACTAACTCATCGTCTATGATGTTGGGTATCAAATGCACTAGATCGAAAGTACCATCACCATTATACCATCCTGACACAAGAGGCTTCCTGATAGGCCCTTGATCTAGAAAATAACCCATGATCATCTGGTCAGTGATGACCTGTGGTCCAAAAATATATGGGGCATACTGCCATTTTCAACCATTTTTGGATCTTTTCCCCGAAACGCATCAACCATCCCCTATGATACATCAGGGAGGTGGATCCAGAGACCACATATAACATATTCCCAAAGAAACATGGCTCCTTTTAATGGGATCATATGAACAATATCCACTACCAACTCCATGAGGTAGTGTATCCTCAACAAGATGAGGGTGTCACCTTTGATAGTCCAACCCTGGTTGTTCAAACCCGGGCATTCAAGATAACTTATCGAGGATGAAAACTGGCCAAAACAGAGTAGGTTTCGAAAATTACTCCCCTATAGTGTCCCATAATCCCATATTTCTATCCATTAGCGAGTTATCATATACACCCATCACCTTAATTCTTCCGTCCAGCAGACAAGTTAGGAGTAACTCAATGAAGTCCACTAACCAAATATGGCAGTAACTAGCTAGCAAGAACATACACCACCCTGTAACCACAAATAATGTTAGCATAATAATCTCACAACATTAAGTGAAGTCGACTGAGCATGATTGGTAGCAATGATTTAGTAGAAACTAACAACTTCTAGAACTCATCAAGCCTACAATCATCCTCATCTGGCAGCATCTGGAGAAGTCAGTCAAAATGTCCCAATGATAAGAAGTGGTAAGACTCAACTCTCTAACCCAATACATGAGTTCTTATAGTATCCACTGGTAGGAATGGGAGGATACAAGAAGGCACACACATCTACTCTATACATGGAATGGACATATATTCAAATTCCTATTGATGAAGTCACCAAACACATCCTAAAAATGATGATGGGGAAAATAAAAATCTATTACCATATCCTATATTGTTTCTTCAACATTATAATGGTGATTAAAATAGTACCCATGTGAAAATAAATTACTCTATCCCAACAGGTATGGTGGATCATCAGCATGAAAATTCAGAGAAGATATATACCTATGATAATATTCAAGAGGGTAATGGGTAAAACTACACCATATCACATGGAAAACCATATTGGGAACATACAAATACATTGACTGGAGATGATTGGACAATCTTAATAGAAACTATAAGGAAGGAACATAATACTACACATGAAAACCACTTCTTCTAGAAAGTGTCCCTCGATGATTGTAATAAGGTGTCCAAAAAGAAGTCGTGTTAGCCATAGTTGGAAAATATAGAGTTGATATGTAGATGATCTCAACTAAATGATGGATTTCATGAACCACTTAAAAATTTATCAATGTATTCTCAAGATCCTACCATCATGTTACAATATTATGGGAGCAGTAACAGAGATTCTAAAAGACATTGTCAGACACTTCCTCATGAAGTCTTACTACATGACAATCCATTCAATCCTGAGAACCTATATATTGATGAATTACATGGAAACCCTCTATCAGGAAAAAATCCAAATAAGTAAGAGGGTTTCCCCCTTTATATTTTTATAGTGACCCCATAATTTTACACACATCATTACAAGACTTTAAGAATAATAAATCATCTTATTTCCTGCAAAGGATTTTAATGTCCGGTGTCTTGGATGTCTAGGAACATGAAACTAAAAAGACAGGAATAAATAAAAGATTTCATTATCTAATCATCACAAATATCTACTATGTTTCATTGTTCTCATAGATCATCATAAGATAACTAGACCATAACATGAAAAATTGGATGAGCTACAAATACTAGTAGGGGAATAAACATAACAATAATTCTTTAGCACATGGGTAGAATTCATGACATAGTGATATTAAAAGGAATGGAAAATATGTAATCATAAAATGTACACATGGGATCATATGAAGGTGTAGTCATAGTAATGTGTAAGTAACATAAAACATGAATTTAGCATGACTAAAGTCTCTTTTCACATAGAGGAGCACATGTTTAGGGTAACAACCAAAACTATTTCACATGGTAGCATGAGTGAAGTCTAACCCCCAAGGCCATTGCACAAAGCGTCTCATGAGACGAATCATTACCCAATGCATTGGGGCACTATCTGGGTGGAATCATTATCTCATATTCATGAATATTCAGTCCACATATTTAATCAGTAATAATTAATCATACATAAACATAAGGGTTACCCATGGTAAGAATTAGGTATCTGAAGCATGTTATAAATCATAAAAGATTAGTGTATCCTAAAAATTTCAATGATGGAAAAGAATTAGATCATGTAGGAAAATTAATATTCTCTAATATTCATATATCATGGAACATTATGTCATCATGATGTAATTACATATAAAAATTATACATAAGATAATTTAGAATTAATTTTTTGTAGTTAAAGAAAAATATCAAAGGACATTTAAAACATAATAGTGAATAATACTTTATATAAAAACCTTAGTGAAAAAATAAGGTTTTAATAAAAAAAAATATATGTTTTATAAAAATATTGGTGGCTTAAAAATAGATTATATTGTTTAAATGAAAAATGATATGATTTTGTGAAATTCCCTTAAAACAGTATTTCTTATTGGGAATAGTTGATGAGGGAATAATTTAAAAACGTGTATATCACCAAAAGATAATGATGAATGAATAGTGATAAATGAGTTTGGATCGTATACATATAATTTAGAATAATTTCATAAAAATAATAGATATGTTCATTTGGGTAAGAAGAATGATAGAACAACCTGAATGGAATATTGGAGGTTCAGGTAGAATATGTTATCTTAAGTACAATGGTGTCTTTCACATGATATTAATGTCCTAGATAACAAAATTAGATTCATTAATTATTATATCCAGGACAAATTATACAATTAATTGATCTATTATAACCATATTTTGTTCATTAATTACCTTTTTGTTGGGAGAAGAGGTTCCATTTCATTGTTTTGAAAGCATTTGTTTCCTTGGTTTTGATGACTTGATTACTTATATACATGAAAGGATAAATAGGAAAGATGATAATGGTTTTCCTGAATTGAAGTAATATATTATGAGTGAACATATAGAAGATTACATGGTTATAAAATTCATTTTTTTTATTTGTATTTATGATGAATTTTTATATAAAACATTAATGATGTCAGTTTTGGTTTTCTGGCTATTTTTTATTACAAAGATAAAATTTTGATTTATAAATTAATATCATGTTTTAAAAAATATAGAACCATATATTACATATTAGAAATATATTATAATTTTTTTAAACCATAAAAATGGTTTCATGACAAGAATTGAAGACCATAAATGAAATTTAAAACTAGTCATCCTTGTATTTGATGAATTAACACATCTCAGATGGTGTTTCCATTTCTAGTATAAAATGAGGAAAAAAGAGAGATGGTGACTAATTATTACATTATTATAATAAAAATACAGAACAAGTATTTTATGGGAGTGATCATAATAGTTGGAAAAAAGGAGTTTATGATTGAATAGAAAAAAGGAACATGCAAATGAAAAAAAAAATGAGAAGATTAATTTACCTCTTGAATTTATCTTCCCTGAAAACCTCTTTACGGGAGAGTTTTTGGAAATTTTATGACACCAAAGGATTATGGAACTGGGGGAGGATATTTGGAATAGATTTTAGAATAATATATACTATAAATAATTATTGAGATGTTTGAGGAGAGGAGTTAAAGAGTGGTGGTATTTATAGTAGAGGAATAGAGGGGTTTCCCTTTATTTTAATCATTAGATTAATATTTTTCCTCAAGAATATGAATATTCATGAATCATGATAAAAAAATAGTAATAAGAGCATGTGAGTTCTAAAAAAAGTCCATTTAAATCATCCATGACTAAATCAATATGATGAAATGCAGGTTTTAGTATTTAACAAAAATTATCCTATTTTACTTTTAATAGAAAATTCAAGTACTTACAAAAAATACAAAAAAAGTAATCATATCCATTTTTCTATGTGTAGAATAAAAAATTTATTTCAATTTTATGAAAGTAATTATTTAAATATGATAAATTCATTCTTTAATTAAAATATTAATTTACATGAAAAATACATATTTTAGAATTAAAACTGCTTTTCTAACACATTGAAAAATTAAATAAGATATCATAAAAATATATTATAATAATAATTCATAAAATAATTATTTATTAATACATTTTATGAAATTAAATTTTATTATAAAATTTTAAACTAATCACACAATTTTAGTTAAATATATATGGCTTACAAAAATACCAAGACTTAATTAATATTTTCTAAAATATTTAATTACATATACTATTGTATATTTATATCATATTCTCACTTATAAGATGGATAAATTTTATGTAGAAATTCATAATGATGTTAAAATTCACTTTTACAGTTTACTATGTATTAGGGTCACATTACTCTTCCAAATTTAATATTACTATTTCATCGGTATAAATTTATTAACATATAGAGATAAATATTATTTTACTATATCCTAATTTATAAGGATTGTAATGTGTTGAATATTTAATCAAATATGATTATACTATAACACATAATTATAATAAGATAGTTTCATTAATAAAAAATTAGGTTGTTAAATTCACTCCCTTTAAGAAATTTATCCCCCAAAATTCCATTTTACAGTGTAATTTGTAAATAGATGTGGGTATTTTTTCTTCATTGCCTCCTCCAGTTCTCATGTTGCCTTTTCTTACTTATGTTTCCATCATAGTGCTTTTACCAGGTCAGTAGTATGGTTGCATTGAAATTTATCTCTATAATCCATGATCTTCACTAGATGATCCTTGTAAAAAATATCATCTTCCCACTATACCACCTCTTATGAAATTACATTTTTGGTTTTTAGAAATTAATTCCTTAAAAGGGATACATGGAGTAAATAAGGTACATTAGACATGGAAGGTTGAGGTACTAGCTGATAAGTCATATCTACAACAAGATAAACAATCATTATTGTACCAATGTACATAGGAAAATACTCTCCTTTCATCACAAACCTCTTGAAATTATCCCAAGGAGATATGAAGAGGAATACCATGTCTATAACTTTGAACTCTAGTTCTTATCAATGATTGTCTGTATAACTCTTTTGACCAGTGGACGATTTTGTTCACATATTCTTTTGAAGTTCATATAAAATTTTCTCATCAAAACATCTAGTGTCAAAATAGTAGCTTTGAATGTCCATTAGTTTGAGTATGATAGGACCTACTAAAGTTCAATTTTGTTCTTAGATCATGCTAGAGACTTTTCCAAAACATTAAGGGGAATATCATATCTCTATCTGATAAAATATATATTAGTACTCTATGTATCCTTACCAAATATTTGATATATATAAATGAAATTTTATCAATTTATAAGTCCTCTTTAATTGAATTTTATTTATCTTTTATTGTAAGACTATCAATAATGACCCATATAGCGTTGTTTCCTCTAGATATCCTTGGAAGTCCATTGACAATGCCCATGAAAATGTCCTCCCACTTTCTTGTTGATATGTATATTTGTTGAGTCATCCCCTTAGACATTTTTCTATAATCCTCCACATTATATCATACCATTACCATTTATTTATACTCAGTAATCTCCTTCTTCATATTGTCCCCCGATTAATTATCTCGGAGATCTTTATACATCTTTGTTCTCCCTCGATGAATTGAGATGGTTGAGCTATGTCAATCATCTAGAAGCACCTTCTTTATCTACGAATTAGATGTTAAATATATTCATGACCCAAATATTATGACTCCAACCTTTTAAATATGGAACTCTGAGGATTTACCAATTCTAAGATCATCCACTCTTATGATATTTCACATCATTTCTTTTAGCGTGGTTTATTTTATCCTTGCGGAATGGTTGATAAATCATTTAAGAATGTATTTTTTATGTTCCTCCCATAAGGGATCCCCATTACATCCTTTTCAAATAAATTAGTATTTGAACCTTTTCAATTCTCATCATTGATAATGATGGTGGATCTATTCTACTTAGAGCATCTGCCACCTTCATTGTCTTACCGAGATGGTAGTGGATTGAGCAATTATAATCCACTATGAAATATAGCCATCATTATTTGTGTATATTTTGATATTTTTGTTTGAATATATATTTTAGCCTCTAATGATCCACATATATCTCACACTTCTCCCCATAGAGAATATGTTTCTAGATTTAGAATGCAATGGCCATAGCCGCCAACTCCAGATCATGTGTGGGATAGATTTTATCATGTATTTTTTTCTACCTTGTGTTTCGGATCTCCATTAAAGATATTGGAAAGGGATACTATTCAATTTATTTTGTCATGAAAGGGTCTATAGATATCTCTTTTTTGTTGATAACATTCCCCAATAATGATGTATCGTCAATCAATAAATCACATTTTCTATACATTTCATATGCATTATCCCTTTGTAAAGTCTTTATCACGGTATTAAAATGCTCATTGTGTTCCTCCATTCTCTTGGAGTATATTATAATATCATCGATAAATACTAGCACAAATTTTCAAGGTAATATCTTACATATCTATTGAATAGATCAATTAAAATTGATGAAGCATTAATGATTCATAAGGGCATCACTATGAACTCATAGTGTCCATACCTAATTCAAGAGGCATTCTTGGGAACATCTTCTTACCTCACCTTTAATATGTGATATCATGACCAAAGGTTCACCTTAGAGAAATAAATGGCCCCATTAAGATGAAAACAATATACATCTCTTCGACACATGGGATACTTGTTCATTATCATATATTTATTGAGATTTCGACAATCAATGCATGGGTGAATTAGAGCATCATTCTTCTGAAAAAATAGGACTACATCTCACAATGGTGAAGCACTCAGGTGTATAAAACCCTTATCCATATTCTCTTGTAACAGCTTCTTCATATCTTCCATCTCAATAATGGACAATATATAAGGTGTCGTTGATATTGGTAGGGAACCAATAATAAGATAAATTGAGAACTGAACCTATCAATTAGGAGGAAGACGTGTAAATTCTTCAAGGAATACATACGTGTAATCCCTCATGATGGGAATATCATTGAGAAGTATCATCTCCTATGTCTAAATAATTTGAGGAGGATATTCTTTCTCAAAAGGTAACATTACCAATAGATGAGAGAATGATTTTGAAGGAGATTCATCTTCTCCCTTACAATTGTACATGATTGGAAGATACTCTAGGATTGAAGATTGATATCCCATTCAAAACAGTTAATGTTGGATTTTTAAAAAGATATCCAATCCATGTCTAAAATAGAATTAAAAGGGATTTATATTTTTTGGGGATGTTTTGGTCCTTTTTAGGTTTTAGGGGATTTTATTATTTTTATGTTTTTTTATATTTGGGGTTTTGGGGAATTTTAGGGGTCTTTAGGGTTTTGGGGTTATTGGTATTTTATTCTATTTTTGGTTTTTAGGTTATTTTGTTTTTGGGGGTTTTATAGTGTTTTTAGGTTTTAGGTATTATTAGTGGTTTTTAGGTTTTTATGGGTTTTTAGAGTTTTTAGTATTTCAATGGAATTATGATTTTTTTTGGGTTTCAATTTTTTCAACGGGATTTATTGGGGTTTAGGGGATATTTGTGGTTAATGATGCATTTGTGAGTCTTTTTTTAGTATTTTTATGATTTTAAGCGGTTTTTAGGGGGTCCGGAGATTTTTTAGAGTTTTTAGTGGTGTAATGGTTTTTTAGGTTTAGGGATTTTCTTTCACTTTTGGTTTTTTATTGTATTAAAGGATTTATTTTATATTTTTAGGGTTTATATATAATTATTCATTGTCATTTATTGTTTGGGGTTTAGGGTAGTTTAAGGTGTTTATATGAGTTTTAGGGTATTTTAGGTGTTTTAGGGGGCTTTACTGTTTTTTGGATTTTAATGGGGTTTTATGTTTCATTAGGGAATTTTAGGGGTTTTACGGTGCAATATGGATTTTTGGGGTTATAGGGTCCATTATAGGTATTCATGTTTTTTGGTCCACTTATGGGTTTATGATTTTCTAGGGTTTTTATTATTTTTGGGGTTTTTTTGGGATTGGCGTTTTTAAATGGCATTTTTAGGTATTTTATAGTTTTCAAGGTTGTTAGGTATTTCTATGTGTTTTTATTGGTTTTTATGACTTTTTTAGGTTTTTATGGATTAATGGATTTTAGGTTTTGTTAGGGGTTTATTTTTTATCATTTCTAAATGTTTATTGGGTTTAGGGACTTCTAGTGTTTTTATGGTTTTAATTGTTTTAAGAATAATTAAATGTTTGTAATGGTATTTCAGATTTTTAGGGGGTTTTAAGGTTTTTTTGGGGGATTTAGATTCTTTTAGGGCTCCTATTGAATTTTTTAGGTTATTAGGGTTGTTTCAGAATTTTAGGGCCCTAATCAATTGATAGGGTTTGGCGGGTAGGTTACTTTAGATTTTAGGAGTTTTCAAGGACATTTAAGTGCTTTTATTATTTTTAGGGACCTTTTGGTTTTTATGGTTTTATGGGTATTTTGTGATACTTATGGTGTTTTAGGGGTTTTAAATTATTTTGGGATTTAATGGAATATTATAGTATTTTGGGGTTTTTTGTTTTTTTAAGGGTTTTATGGTTTCATGATCTTTTACTGTTATCATAGTTTTTATTGTCTCTTGGGTTTTTTTGGATTGTTAAAGTTATAGGAAGTTTTAGGGGTTTTAATGCTTTTTTGGCCATTAAACATTTTATGTGTTTATGGTTTTTTATGATTCTTACATGATTTAGTGATCATAAGGTTAATGTATTTTTATGGTTTTTATAGTATTTATTTATTTATGGTTTTTAGTGTTTTCTTGTGTTTTTTGTGTAAAAGTGTCCTTTTAGGTTTTAGGGTTCTTTTGTTCCATTGGGTTTTAGGGTTTCTTTTTCTGTTTTTATTTTTTTTATTTGTTTTTTGGGGTTTTATAATTTTAATGTGTTTTAGGGGTTTTGTGGGTATAAATGGGTTTTCAGGGGGGGTTTGGGGTTCTAATCACTTTTAGGATTCTTTTAGGATAAGTATGGTTTTTATGGTCTTTGGGGTTTTATGGATATTATTGTTCATTTAGGGTTTTAGTGTATTTTTGTGTTATTAGGGATTATATGGTTTTTAGGTGTTTTTGTCTTTTTATATTTTCTATTATATCATTTATTTTTTTGGTTTTTGTTGTTTTTAAAAAAATTTGGGACTTTTAGGGTTTTTAAGGAGTTTTGGGTTTGTGGATTTTTGGATTTTTTTGGATATTTTAGGGTTTTTATGTGTTTCATATGTTTTAAGTGGTTTTTGTTTCATATGAGGATTCTATGGATTTTAGTAGGTTTTAAGGTTTTTAATGGGTATTAGTGTTTTTAAATGTTTTAATTGTATTTATAATTTTCGGGTTTTTTTGTGTGTGTGTGATTTTAGTGTTTTGGGGATTTTTTTGGGTTGTTGTGGTATTTTAAGATTTTTTGGGTTTTTTGTGGGGTTTTTGGATTTTATTGGTTTTATATGTTTTTAGTGGTTTCTTGGTTTTTATTTTCATAGGGGATTTTCTTTTTCTAGTGGTTTTTCTAGAATTTAAATTATTTTTAGATGTTTTAGTGCTTTATGGTTTTTATGGTTTCAGGGTTATAGGATATTTTTGGTTTTTTGGGACATTTAGTTTTTTTTGTTGAAGGGTTCTTTAGGGTAATTTTAATGATTTTAAATTTCTAGATTATTTTACAGTTTTAGGGTTTTCATTTTAGTTTTAGTGTACTTAGGGGTTTTAGGAGTTTTTTGGTTTTAAGGGTTTTTGGGTTTTCTTGTTTTTTTAGGGTTTTAGAGTTTTTTTTGGTTTTTAGTGTTTTTAGGTTGTTTACGGGTTTTTAGGTGTTTTATAGCATAGTAGGGTTTTTATGGATTTAGGAATTTTACAAGTTTTTTGGTTTGATTGTTTTTAGTGTTTTATGATTTTTACGGTTTATAGGGTTTAGTTTTTAATGGTTTTTATTTGTTTTTATAGTTATTGGGTATTATAAGTTTATACAGTTTTTAGTTTTTATGGTTTTTATCTTTTTAGGGGTGTTTTTGGGTGTTATGGTTGTATTTTTTTGAATATATTTGGATTTAAGGAGTGTTTTTTGGTTTTTACAATTATTTGGGTTTTTTTTGGTTGTCTGCACCTTCATTGGTTTTTAGGTTTTTATGAGTTTTTCGGGTTTCTGGGTTTTTGGGTGGTTGTGGATTTTTGGGTGTTTTTTTCATCATTTTATGTTTTTAGGGGTTTTAGGGTGTTATTAAGACTTTTAGGGGTTTTGGGGTTTTTAGGGATTCTACGGTCTTTTATTATTTTAAGGTTATTTAAATTTTAATTGTTTTTAGTTATTTTTTGTGGTTTTTAGGGTTTTGTGGATTTTATTGGGATTAGGGGTCTCTGGATATTTTTGTGGTATTGGGGTTTTTTGGGACTCCTTATGCTTTTTATTTTTTTTATTGTTTTTATTTTTTTAGAGATTTTTAATGTGTTTTCTGTGGTTTTTAGGGTTTTTTTATTGTTTTTTAGTGTATTTAGGGTTTTTTGATTGTTTAGGGGTACGTAGTATCTTTTAGGGATTTTTCGATATTTTGGGGGGTTTTATTGTTTTCCTTGGAATTAGGGATTTTAGGTGTTTTATAGGTTTGTGGGTTTTAAATGTATTAGGGTTTTTGGGGTTTTAGTGTATTTTTGGGTCTTAATGATTTTTTATTTTTTTGGGGAGTTATGTTTGAGTTAGTGTTCGTAAGGGTTTTTTAGTTTTCAGGGTTTTTTAAGGTGTTTAGGATTTTTGGGTTTTTAGGGTGTTTTATTGTTTTTAATGATTTTTTTGGGGTTTTTTTGATTTGGAGGTTTTAGGGGTTTTATGGTTTTATGTTATTTTAAATTGTTTTATGGTATTCATGTTCTTTTATAGTTTTAATATTTTTAGGGACTCTTATCAATGTTTTATGGTGTTTTGTGGATTTTGGGTATTTTTTTTACTTTTAGGGTTTTAATTATTTTTCTATTTTTAATGGATTTATTTTGCAATTTTGGGATTCTTATGATTCATAGGGGATTATGGCTTTTATGTTTTTTTGGGTTTTATGATTAAGTATTTTTTGGTAGTCATGATTTTTACATTTTTAATTTCATTTAGGATTTTAATGGATTTTAGTGTCTATGATGTTTTTGAGGGGTTTTTGGGGTCTTGTTGATTTTTATTGTTCTCTGGATTTTTGGGTCCTTAGGGTTTTTATAGTTTTTATAGGTTTTTAGGGATTTTAGGGGCTCTATGTTATTTTTGAGGATTTAAATGATTTCTGGGGTTTTAGGGGCATTAATGGGATTATCAGGTTTTTCTGTTTTTCAGGTTTTTAGAATTGTTTTATTTGTTTTAGGGTTCATTATTATTATTCTTAGTATTAGGGGTCTTAAGATATTTTCCATCCTTTTAGAGTTTTATTGGAGTTTTTACGTTCTATTACGATTTTAAAGTTTTTTTGAGTTTTTATTGGGATTTTAGGGATTTTTGTTTTTAGGGGTGTTTAGGGGTTTTAGTGGTTTTTATGGATTTTGTACTTTTTAGAGATTTTATAGTTTTTATAGAGTTTTATGGTATTTTTCAATTATTAGTGTTTTTAAGTTATTTAGTATCCATAGGGTATTTTTAGCCTGTTTAATTGTTTTTATGGTAATTAGGGTTCATGGGTTTTAGTGTTTTTTGGTGTTTATGGTTGGGAGGTTGGGGGTTTTATGGTTTTTAGGGATTTTAGGGATTTTATAGATTTGTAGGGGTTTTAGGGGTTTTTAGGGATTTTAGGGGATTCATGATTTTATAGGCCTTATTAGTGACTTTTTAGGGTTTTGGGGGTTTAAGGGTCCTTTATCAGTTTTTTGGGTTTTTAATGTCCTTATAATGTTATTAGTGTTTAGGTTTTTAGGGGGTTTAAGGGGGTTAAAATATTTGTGGGATTTTTATGGATTATTTCTAGATTTTGGGTTGTAGGGTATTTTGGTTTTTGTGTTTGTAGAGTTTAATGGGACTATATGGTTTTTAGGGGTTTTTAAAGGTTATTAGGGGTGGGGGTCTGGGTTTTACAGTTTTTTATATTGTTTTTTAGGGTTATAGTGTTTTTAATGTTTTTATCATTTTACATGTTTTAGGGTTTTGTGGTTTTAAAGGTGTTAGAGTGTAATTTAGGTATTTTTTGTGTTTTAGGATCATGTATATTATTTTTTTGGTTTCTAGGGTCCTTTAGGGGTTTTAGTGGATTTAGGGTATTTTAAGGTATTTAGGGTTTTAATGTATTTTAGGTATTTATATTTTTTTACGGTATCCTAAGGATGTTTAGGTGTTTTATGGGTTAATAGGTGTTTTTTTTGTTTTTAGGATCATTTATGTTTTCTAGGGTATTTGGAATTTATATTGTTGACTTTAGGGTTTACGGTGTATTGCATATGGTTTAAGTTGCTGGGTTTTGGTTTTAATTTATAGGGTTTATGTTTTAGAGTATAGAGTATAAAGATTATGGTGTACGGTTTTTGTTTTAGTGTGTAGGGTAGAGGGTTTAGGTTATACGATTTTGGGTTTATGGTTTACAAAATAGGGTTTTTGTGTAGTTTTTTGGAGTTTAGGTTTAGGTTATATGGTTTATGGTGTAGGGTTTTAGGATCATGGTGTAGTGTGAAGGGTATGGGGTTTTGTTATCATGATATATATATGATGTATTTGAATGTGGTTTTCCACATTGGGTATAATACAACTGATGTGGAAAATAATTTATCAAGTTGGATTTTAGAAAAAACTGGTGGGATAAATGCGTTATTACATACGTTTTAAAATAATTTTAATTATAATATTAATAAATTATTCATATAAATAATCATAAAATTCCGGTTTGGAGGTGGTTTTCATCATTGGCTATATGAGAGCCGACGTGGAAAACCATTTATAACATTGGTTATTAATAAACTGATGCGACAAAGTATATTTTTCAAATGTTCTTGCCTATTTAAAAATAAATGATGTGAATAAAAATATTTTAATATTTAAATAAATTAAATTAATATCCACAAATTAAAGAAGAAAACAAGAAATAGGAAAATAAAAGAAACATTCAAAAAACAAAATCGCAAAATCAATTCATTTTAACATTACAACTTGAAATTTATTCGTTATAATTTATATTACAAATAAACTAAATCTCAATCAGACATATGAAATAAAATTATATTTCAATTCTTATATATCATAGATCTTCTCCATTACAATGTCCAGGGTCATCAAGTAGAAAAAAAATTAAACTGAAATCATTGAATATTTATTCCGAATATAATGAATGGAAAATTGAACAAAATATTTATAAAAAATATAACCTTCTGAAATATTTTACCATTCCCAATTGTAATTATTTCAAAAATAAATCCTTGAACAATGAATACACAATCCTTTACTCCTTATTGAAAATTGATATTCTATTTAAAACTAATTCATCAATTAAAAATAAATTCTTTCCTACAGAAAACCAAAATGTAGTAATTATAAATGTTAATTCACCTTTTCTTTCACATTTGTTATCTTTGTTCACTACTTTATTATTTTCCCTCTAAATTAATCCCATGTGTTGTTTTAAAATAGTGTGAATGAAATAAATTTAAATTTCATTATAATATATAAAATAATTCAAATATTTATATTTCTTTATTCAATACATTTCTATAATTTTCTCTAAATGACCACGGATAGAGCATAGACAGTATACTTTCGTCTCTCTTGAAAAAAAGACACCAAACATCCATTCATAAAAATATATAATAAAATATAATTTCAGTGGTCAAACAGTTATGGGATATAATAGTTTATGAAATAAATGTTCCATATCATTCAATATAAGGAAAAATCAACCTTTAAATTTCAATATTTTGAAATATTTATTCAGTATAAATTATTCATCAAGTTTCAATAATTATAACCACTATAGGTGAAATAAATTATGGGCCCATAAATCCATATAATTATATCATATCATGTTGCATACAAATTTTATAATTATACCTAATGATAAAATTTATAATTATTATGTTCAAATAAATTCAAATTATTATAGGATATAAAATAATTAAATTACACAAAAGACATGAATGATGTTGATTCCAAACCCATAACCAATTATAACCTATGTGATATATTTCCTATAAATCAACCTAGTCCTTTAAAACCCAAAAATGATACCTTCCATTGGAATTTCATAAGAAAATTAATATTTTGAAAGTCTATAATGTACATACAAAGTTGTATTTGATTTATTAATAGCATATAGTTTCTTTTCTCTATACAGTATGTCTTTACCATTAAAATATTAATTTACAAAAATTTATTAAATTTAAAATTTAAATGTTAAAACAAATTTTACATCAATAAAAAATAAATTTTATCATCGACACATACCACAATGGTAATTTTCTGAACATGCCTATTTGAGAAAATTAAAAAATTTATGATTATTCTTCCAATTGTATTGATCTCGTGAATAGAAAATTTTATTATCTTTTACCTACCTATAATATCATATATAGAGACCCTAATATTATCTACCTATATCATTTGATTATGAAAAGTATCCCTAATATATTCTATAATCCCATAAGAAATAATATGATGTTACAAATCTTCAAAATATAAATCACAATAAACAAGAATTTATGTAGGAGGAGGTGTAGGAATTAGATTAGTAGGTGGAGGTAGATGTGTGGAATCTATATTTAGTGGAAGTGGAGTGGGATCATCATCTAGAAAATATCTTTTCTTATCTTTAAAAATTAATTTTACTGAATCTATGACTCCCTCCTCTATAGTAACAACCAAATTATGAAATTTATCATCAAAAGATTCTATTTTTATTTTATAAACATCCATTATTGATGAATCTTCAGAACAACCACACACTTTTTTTATTGATTCACCTTTCAAATATCCTTTTACTGGACCCCGATTTTTGGGATTTCTTAACATAGTATTGAAAATAAACATCCTTCCACATGCTATTAATGTACCCTATGTTATCTACTCCTCAAGAAATTCCTATACAGAATATTTTAAATATTTATTATTGAATCATGATATATAAAAAATTTATTTAACTAAAATGAATTAAATAAATTAAATAAAATCTTACAATCCTATCAGTTAAATCCCTCTAATAATCTATAATATATTGTCCCTTTTTTATCATTTGAACCCTCTTACATTTTTAATTTCTACCTGCTGGGTAGAAAGGTCAACCTCTATGGATCGTAAAGACTCAAATCTCATTTATTGAAAATCTTCATCTATTATTTGGTCTTCTAATGAAATATTCCATCCACGAGATAAAGTTTTATGGTATTCATTTTTTACTTCACCTCATGAAGAGATCTCCCCGTTTATACAAATTAATAATAAAAAGGTAATTAATATGATACTTTATATAAGAAATTTATAAAATATAACATTGTACAGTAAAAAAATTCATGTTTTCTTATAATGTCAACAAACTAATTCAAGGTATATACAAATATAAATAGTTATTTATAACATGTATTTTAATTTTTTCTATCCGGAAAAATGAAATTTGATGTGAGGTTTGATTTAAAATCCATCCATCTCTTAGATGAAAATAAAAAAAATTTCTCCTACCATCTCATGTACCAGGTATATCATATTTCATATTACAAGAGGGATAAAACACTATATTAGTACATAAATTTATGATATGTAAAATAAAAAATTTATCTTATAGAAATTTCCTCTGAAATTAAAAATAGTACATGTTTTTCAAAAGTTTGGAAATAAAAAATAAAAATAGAAAAATTTACATTTAACCATAGTACAATAAAAGTCTAAAATTATTTTGAATTTTAACCCATAGTAATATCATTATCATCATCGTCAAGTAATATCCTCTGGTCTCGGTTATGGGCATTATATGATTTTGGTAAATTTTTCATGTCATGTTTACCAAACCTTGAACCCTTCTCTCCCCATATGGAAGTAGATGGATCATATGAAAAATGAATTGGAGGATCCTCAACATGAGTATATGTACAGTACTCCTTATAAGTATGTTCATGTTCCTCCCCAAATGGTCAAGGTGAAACATTGATTCTTCATCCAATATCATACAAATAAAACTAAAAAATTATTAGGAAAAAAATATATAAATCCAAATATTACATTTATAATAAAATAAAAATGAAAAATGATCCCAAAAAATTAAAATAACTAAACAAATATTTACTCATAAATATTAATGTAATAAAATAAAATTTTAATAACATTAACAGTAGTTGAAAAGAAGTATACAAATGAAAAAAACTCAATATTATATAAAAATTTGAATAGTAATTTTAATATGATACAAATAAAACAAAAAAACACTAAACAAATCACTCTTTATCATTTATTTTAGATAATGTCTAATGTGATACATCATTGTAGAGTATATATCATTAAAAAACAACATGTGGATATTCAAAAATACTCCAATTTATTAAACAGTTTATCACCAAAAATCACATTCTTTAACTATAATCATTTATACCTTTATCTAATTTTGAATCAAATCCAATTAATATTAAATTTTTTTCCATAAAATAAAAAAACAATATTCTTTATATAATGATAAAGATAAGTTATGTATCTGTAAACTAATCAAAAATTACTTAATTTAGATATATATTTTAATATATTATTTATAATATGAATTTTAATAAAATTTAATATAGCTACCATTTTATGAATTTTAAAAAATTAAACTAAAAAATAAATATGGATTACCAGTAATACTACCAAAATACTGAAGGGTTGTTTTCCCAATTTCCTTTCCCCATGATTATTCCATATGGAACAAACTAGTAATCATCAGTATTTATTGTTTATCTTTCAATTGAAGTAGGGATCTCAAGTAAATCAACATCTTCATAATTTTTATATCACCAAAATAAAATTTTTTCCCTAGTATAATGACCAATGAATAAATAACAGAGACTTCAAGAACATTTCAATTTTTTTCTTGGGATTCCTAGATAAAATTATTAGTTCTGTATTCAAATTTATTCATGGTAACTTATTTCATACGTATTTTATCCAATCTTACATTGTTTATACTGATAAACTATTTCATGTTAAACACTATAAATAAAAATTTTACATTATCAACCTCTCATATTTCATCAATGAATCAATAATATGAATTTACATGATGATTAGGGTTATTTATTTGGAAAAAAATGTATTGCTTCTGCGAGCATGAATGCACAATTATTCAGAATTTCACTTGTGTTGTCCTGATCATTCCTAATAATGATATAACCATTATTGTAATACCCATACCGTATAATCAAATTTAGAATTTGAAAACCTGATAACTATATCAATTTTATTAATTCATCTAATCTACCATGCATGGTCTCATTAAAAATTGAAAAAAAATTCTCATTCATAATCCAAATATCATTTTTCGTTGGATAACGTTATTGTAACACGTTAATATGTAATGATATATATTCCAGATAGAAATTTGTGTTTTTTAGGATTTGTAAATTTATATTCATTATCTATTCATCAATCCATGACTTTACATTAAATTCCTGGAACCCTTTTCCTTCATAGATTACTCATTAATAGAGAAATATAGGAACACATATATGATCTACTGTAGAAAATTAGCTTATATAAAGAACATCATCCTCTTAGGAAATATACTATCTACATTGGATGTTTCAATTCTATATGGAATCATAACACATCACATCAATATATTCATATACATTTCAATATAATACATCTGATATATATATATATATATACATATACAAAAATATTTATTTCTCACACCAAATAATCTATAAAATACATCATGATATCAAAAATAGATAGAGGAAAATAAAATTTTGAGTTCAAAAAGTATGTAAACAACATCATTCCCATTATTTTTCATTGTTTTAAAATCAATCACCATGATGAAAATTGAATTGGTAAAATAGCACACCATTATGATTGATATTTAGAAATGGATGAGAAATATTGTATTCAATTTAATAATTAGTAGTTGTAGCATCATGATATGAATATTAGAAGATTTCATACCTATCAAATTCAAATCATTTAGTGGAAAAACTTTTTAACATTTTTTTAATTAACCTATGGCACATTATTACCCTGAAGACACTCGTGAAAGATAATTTTTCCCCTTTTTTATTTTATGATACTATAGAGTAAGGATTTTTCATCTTTGATTCGTAGTTCCTTGAAACATGTGTCCTAGTTTTATGAATCACTGCTTCCAGGATGTTTCCATTAGATTTTTTATGTAACCAAAAACATCCAACCTTTTTTTATCCAAATAGGACCTACTTTCCAAAGGTAGTTTTTCGTTATGTTTGAACTTTACAATACATACGAACGTACATTGGTCGAGAGGATGGGAGGTCGGACTCATTAGACCCTATTGGGTGGAATTATTGTCTACTACATGAATCTATTTATAAATTGAATTTATTTTCTTGAATCCTTATTAATTTTCCAATTATAACATCTCTTTCCCTTAGAAATTTTAATCACTTATTCACATGTGTAAATTTTATAATCATCAGTATGTATTAAAGGTTCTTCATTAATAGAGATATCTATATGTATTCGAGGCTCTCCATCAATATTATCCTTTCTTATACTATTTAATTATTCATTTAATCATCTTTAGGAATATACCGGTATTTAAGCTACTTAGTGGAGAACTATGGAATTTATTATCATCTATGGAGACGAATGTTTTTTTTGATCTTCGTATTGATCTAATAAAATGGGCTACCTACATATCCTTGTGAAATGAATCTAAACCCTCGTAGTTTGGTTCCACATAATGGGACACATCATGAATTTTATAGCCATGTGATAAGGACCTCTAAGTGGAAGGTGCTTAGTCAATGATTAGTGTGGGACTTATGATGGAGAAACCCAAGGAACATAGAAAGTATATGGGTTTCCAAGTAATATTATTCCTTTTTTGGAATATGGACTAAGGAGAACATGGTTGATTTGAAGAGTTCACTTTGAACCTCAAAGAGGATTCCTACATATCCCATGTGGATGAGAATCAATGTCCACATAGTTCGATAAGTCTAATAGGAGAGCATGGTCTTTTGTGATAGAGGAGTTTGGATTTACATCATAAAAAGGATGCCTTAATGATTGGGGGTTTTAATTTGGGGATTATTATTAAGAAGGATGCCTAGATTAATAGAATTAGAGTTGGATTCTGGAAGAGGATATCCAAAGATCCTGGGCCCTAGAAAGGGTTACTAAATTTCCAGGGGTAAACAGGAATTAGAGTTCTCATTGTTCATTCAATCGTGAAAATTTTGTTAGAATAACATATGTCTAAGACCTCGTCAGTCATGTTTGGTGTGGGAAACAAGAGCAAGTCCAAAATTCAACTAAGTAATTCATACTTTTCATCATACTCTGGTGGAATAGGGTGCACCAATGGCAGTAAGATTAGAAGAGGGAGAGGATACAGAGGAAGATTATGAGGTGATAATCCCTCACTCTATTTACTTTACATTTGACAAGGGTCCAATGAAAGGAAGAAGGGTTGAATGATAGGGGAATGCACCGGGATTACTACTCTAAAATTGATCCTGATAGGGGAGGGAGACTTATCCTTTGTT
Source organism: Viscum album (assembly GCA_963277665.1). Classification (NCBI taxonomy): domain Eukaryota; kingdom Viridiplantae; phylum Streptophyta; class Magnoliopsida; order Santalales; family Viscaceae; genus Viscum; species Viscum album. Next base: position 1,693,066,642 of record OY728120.1, read on the forward strand.
CAAAAGGATGAAAAGTAGTTGTGAACCATACCATACCTAGAAAAATTTTGAGATTTCGGCTCGTTGAGAAGGGAGAAGTCAGGACCCAAATCCTTACTCTCAGAACTGAAAACATCTGAGAACTGTTCCTGGGAGAAAATTCCATGTGATTGTGGATATAAAAACCCACAAAAACTACATGAACCCTAACCCCATTGTGACACAAATTTTTGAATACTATCAATGTGTATATAAATACCCAAATAAGAGGAACGCTGATGTGCCTTTGCCAAAGGTTTGATAAGTCATGATGTTTTAGTTGAGGCTTCAAAATAGTCTATTTGAGATAAGTGAACCATGGAAGGAGATACCCAGCCATGAATGGATTTAAAGAGGTTAATTGAGTTTGTATGCAATCTTTATACCATGATCTTCTGCATAGGAACCTCGCACAATTGTGCCATGCAGGTACCTCACATTGTTGCACCACAAAGCGGTAACAGACAGGTGTGTTGCGCAGGTATACCCCAAAGATATGCTGCGCAAGTGTTCTGCATAGGGTTTTATGATGTCTGAAGAATATATTTCACACAGCGGATCCAAGCCTTTGTAAAAAATTTATGAAAGACTTTTAAAACATATTTTTCACATTTAATTATCCCTTATCAGATGTTTTTGAGAGCTACTTAAAACAATTTGAGGGATCTATGAGAAATATCTATGCAATGGGAGCTTGATAGAGTCTTTTGACAGTTTTAATGTCCTGAAATGGGTAGACCATGTGTCCTATTTATATGTATGGATGGGCCTGGTCAAAGGGACACTATCTGCGTAGATCCTCCACGTAGAGGTAAAGAAATTTTGCTGTCATGGAGACCCTCTGTGCAGTTCTGTCGCGTAGTTCTGCCGTGTAGATTAGTCGTGTAGATCTTCCGTGCAGGGCTGTCATGCGTATCATATGAGGGTTTGGATTTACATTAAATTCTCCGAACCCCGTATTGGAATTTTGAAATATCATGGTCGATCAACATGGTTTTTTTTATTTTTATGTATTGTCATCAAACACCCCCCCCCCCCCCCCCCGCAGGATTGGATCCAATTAAAAAGTGGGTTGAGTCCTGAAGTAATTTTTGGGGGAAAATACTATGGGTTAATTATCAGACCATGAAATTTTGTCGAGGAGGTAATTCATGTAGGTATGCCGAGTAGTGCTTCCACACAGGAATGTATCACAGGGTCTCGAATGGATATAAATAAGTTTGATACTTTGCGATTTTCTTCACATGTGCCTCCAAATTTTTCCGGCTCTCATTGCATAGCTCTTTCTTCTAGCCTCAACGAGTTGTGTCCATAAGAGGTTTCCCTGAAATTTTCTCAAATTGAACTAATTTAACAATGGATCTAAGTTCAAGGACTTTGTCTAAGGAGTTATGCATGGACTCTTGTCAATGGACCTCATCAAAGGACCTACGTGACAGACCTCATCGATGGACCTACACGAACAATGTCCTTTGCCAAATTTTTTATTTCCTTTTTATTTAGGATGAAATTTACGTCAAAATTAAAACCTAATAGGGGGATTTGGTAATTATTTTTCAAGAAAATGGCTCATTTGATAACCTATACTGAAGATTCTAAATCTCATTAAAATGAAATGATATAAATCATTGTAGCATACTATTATGATGTTGAAGGAAGCACTCTTCCTGTACTATGGAAAGGTTTAGTTCTACATCAATGTTAATATCCACAATGTATATACATAACCATGTATGGGTATGGGATTTTACAAGATTCCCATGATCCATTTGTTAAGAAGTACTACCCAAATAATTGGTTTCATAAATTATAAATCTGTATCTGCATGAATATTAGAGCATGGGGGTTCTAGTACATGAAGGAATACTCCCTATTGGTTTCATTATGCATCACAGCGGTTTTACTCCTAATTTCAAGGACTATGTTGTAGAGAAAATACCACATCTCTATGATTCCACTTTTCAAGCTTCTTAGACAGACCAGCCTAATGGTTGTAAAGAAGACTGGGATCTTCATTTTGGAGGATGTGTAAAACCTAAATGGATGTGGGCATTTTGGGTGTTCCGTACTTGCGCAAAATTCTAGAAAGAGTCCTAATATGTTTATATTTATGAATATGTCTATATGGGAAAAAATTATTTTTATAAAAATGATATTATTACTAAATCACTAAGCCGATAGAGTCTGCAAACTAATTCATTCCACTTGATGCACAGTGAAGTTGGAATTAGTATGTGGGATATCTATATAATATTTGGGGTTCCCATTCCTTGGGAAATGTATGATGACATTATTCCACGAGATAAAAAATGGGGTGATCCTACAAGAATAACTCCATTGGATCATGAGCTATTCAAAATAGAAAAGAACTTACCCAAATAAAATAATGATATTCATGACAGGGTGTGGATGGATGCCTTTTTAGAATCAACAATAGAAGAAGGCCTCAGTTGTGGGAATCCTACTATTTTCCCTTTCATAGATATTCGGGGTAGTTTAGGAACATATTGCCTATCATTGAAGATATGTGACTATAAGAACCGGGGCTATAATGTCAAGTCTGATATTGATGCAATGCCACACTTATTCACCTTCCTAGCCATGTGGCTAAGGATTGTCTTACTTCCCGTCCATGAGTCCGGAGGCGGTGTAAGGCCAGTGAATTTTATCATTGAAGCTAAATTAGTAGAGGGGATGTATATTGGGATAGAAACCCATGTATTAGAAAGTATTTACCACCTACTACTACATTAATAAAATGGGAATGATCCATTTATAATTGTAAGGCCAATCCAAGTGTTGTGGTGCTGGATTGTAGCACAAATTTCTTCATACTAAGTGTTGAATTCAGTTAGAGTTACCAATGGTCAATTCACCGCATTATTACAAAAAGAATTCTTCTATTCAACCTCTAAATTTTATACTTTATGTGGTGCTAAAGGCATTGAATGTATCAAGATAATTCAGATTCTTTCCGTTTTTTAACCCACCAACTGGATCATTTATTAATGATGGTAATGTAAAGAATTATGAGCTGAGGTATTATATGATTCCATTCAGGGATAGTGTATTATCGACTATTATTGATGGTGAAATTATTTGTGATTACTACATCACTTATTGGTTTTATTTTCAGTTCAGATGTCTCTAACAGTCAAACACTTTTCCACCCATTTACGTTAGACATGAGACACCCAATGGTTGTGAGAAAATTATGAATTCTAATGGATTTAGAGGCATCCAAATTATAGATTACGTTGCCTCCATTAGATTTATCAATCATATTGGATGTTGGATAAGCCAATACTTGGGATTCTTCATATCCTCAAGGGGCTTCGACAAAAGGAATATATCGAGTGGTAGTTACAACGACTATTGCACATGGAAATCAAGGTATGAATTCTAAGGACAGAGATGTTGTAGAAGTATAAGAGGTATCAGTGCCTTCAAAAAAATCCTCACAGGAGGTACACCAGAAAGGACATGTCCAAAGAATCAATACCTTAGACGCCATGAATACCTAGTCACCATCATCAAAAAGAGGTTCATGTTCCGTATGTTTAAATTTATGAAGAATAAGGGATTCATGAAGAGGCTCACCAATTAGATGTTTTTGAATCTTTAACACAATCAACCATACCAAGATTTAATTATGTGCGACCATTATCCATTAGTTATTGGGAATGTGTGACCCATGATCTTAGGGATGCATGCACAATCCTCTAGTATGGAATTCAAAAAATAGATGTGTGTGACATTAAGGAACCTTCTAATTTAAATCCAGATAATAACATGGATGAAGTACTTGCGTATATTATGGAGATGAAGGATTTTCTATATTCAACTAATTAATGAATCCCATTCTCTAAAAAAGTATCTCATTTTATGGACATAGGATTACACTATTGGTAAATTATTGACCCTGATGAAAGGGTGGATATTTATGTTAATACTGAGAATGTGTTTTCATCTTCTTTTGTCTAAACTGTGCTTTACCATTCATCATTATTAATCTTAATGAAAATGTATTTGTGCTACTTGAATATATGGAAGGAAACTCCAGACCAGTTCTTGAACCACCTAAGTTGGGGAATGCAGACACTCCTATCAACAAATCAAATTGTCCTAAAAGCTCTCTAGAACATTCTCCAGGAGCGAGAATCATGTCTGGGGTATTGGGGACAAATAATCCTCAGTAGTAACCTCATGTTTCTCTTTCCAAGTGGAGTGTTCCTATTTCTCCCTAATATCATGAAAATAAATGTAAGAGTGAAGTGAGATTGGTATATGGTTTTCTCCAAAGGAGTAAGTGTGTGTAATGTCCTAAGGGAATTATAATTTTCTCAATATACTCTGGTAACCACATTTATCCTCTTGCCGGTTCTATGTCTCTTTCTTCTCTCAATAGATTAAGATATTATTATTCAAGACTAGAGAATAAACCCAAGTATAAACCCAAGTTCATGTTGATGAATCTGTTATCTTAGTAGATAAAACATCAAAAGATTCCCTTTTTCCCATTATTGGATCCACTAAAAGAGAGAAAATCCATGGTAAAATAAAATACATTCATCATGAAAATTAAAAATCTTTGATAATATTTTTTAACAAATATTAGATCAGTTTCATTTTCAAGGGGATTATAAAAAAATTATTGCAAATATTCATATTGCTCTATAAGAAAAGAATGGGGACCCAGGGAAATATGAAAGAAATACTGATTTTGGCTGAAACCTGGATAGTTATGATGAGGTTGTACCAATTGAATAGACAATAGAACAAAATGTTAATAGAGCCAATTTGGGCATCAACCAACAGTTTTTGGATACCTTAATTGATGAGGATTCTATAACATTCCAAGACGCATACACTGAAATTATGGAAGCCCTCAAAATATTGATATCCCATGTTCCAAAAAGAAGTTTGGATATTTTAATGAGGAATTTAAAGGACACAATTCCTTATTCTTGCATTTTCCATACACAAATTTTCTTCCTTACTTGATTATTTACATCAATGTTCTCCATATACAAATTTATCTACAAGAAATGTTTCAAAGGTTCTTCAGGAATACAGTATTCCACTATATCCTTCTTTTTATAGTGTTGGAAAAATACCTATAGAGGGCCCTCCATCAAGAGATTATTTAGAGCCTTCAATTATGATAATTGGGAAAACTCAGAAGAGATACCCTTCTCAAGAAATATCTAATCAAACTGCTGATGCTGAGAATACTGAAGATGAATCCAATCAAGTAGCTGACATATTATTGGGTAAATATAATCAGTTGACAGAATCATATTTGTTGCTTCCATTTTTTCTGAAACTGTCAATAACCTTGATTTATCATTTTGGGTTATCATCTCCCAGTTCATAAGGTGAATCTTCCATGTTAGCTATGACATCATCAGAAGGTGAAGCTTCAACTATTCTGAGAGAAGTAGAACAAAGAAGCTCTTTAAGTGATATGTTTCCAGAGTATATTTTACCTCGTGGTAGTGACTCATATTCCTACATAGAGATTAAATATGCTCTTGGTATGGAACGTAATAATACATGGCGGCATATCTGGAGAATAATTGTTGAGATGCCTTTATATGAACGATTTTCCCATTTTTCTAAACACCCATCATTATTCTACTTATTGGGATTAAATGGAATTAATTATCGACCAGTTTAGGATTCTATGATAGAGACCATTATCCAATGGGAGAAAGAGAATAATATGCAATATGATTTTGAAAAGGATAATTAGCATAACAATATTGAGATCTTCCAAGCTATTGTATCCGTGGAAAATGAATTCTTAACAAGAAATCGATTGAAATTATCCACAAAATCAATGAAGCCATGAAGGATTCATAATATCTTCAATAACAACTATATGTTTTCATGAAAAACATGACAAATTAAACTAGACATTGTGGGAAACCCAATTAGAGGGGATAACTTCCATTTGAACTGCAATGGATGCACTTCATCAGGCCGAGGAGGATGGAGTTACATTGCATTCTCGACTTCAACAAGTAACTGATTTGTCTTATAAAGCTGTTCAACAAATGAAGAGACATTTAGATAGTTTTTTTAAAACATGATAGAGAGGCTATATCTTTTTGAAGTCCGTCTAAATTCATATAAATGAATGAAATTTAGTCTTCAATAATATATGTTATAATTATTGACTTTTTATTGTAACATTAAAGGCAATGATGATGATGACTCCTTTTTTAGTCTTTAAACCTTCTTGTTAGACAATCATTATTACAATGACAAGAATGGAGAGCTAAGAATTTTTTTATTAAGCTGATGGTCCTAATGAGTGTAAAATGATTTTTTCTAGGTTTATATAAAAAACCCAACAAACTTCATATCGTTTGACTTTTTATTGCTCAATATTACCTAAATCATACACAAAAGTGTGTTTTGTGAGCTGGGACTCGACTTTTTTTTTAGAGTACCCCTTCCAGGTTCTCAATATAGTGAGTACCAAATCTTTTTTTTGGATGTTTAGAGTCATACATGTTGGACTATAAAGGGCTCGTATTAATGGTCCAATAGATTTGGCCATAAATTTTGAAATTAGAACCCAAATAAGACTCTATGGCTAAGAATTGATTTAATATTCTTTAAATACTTCCAAGGGGAATCTTGATCCATGATTTTATGGTCATAAAATGTAAAACCAGTATCAACATAAGGGGAGTACCTTCCAAGAACAAAGTCTCCATTATTTGAAAAAGTCATTAAGAGAGTTCTGTTATGCAGGGACAACTAAGGAATATGCATTGTATCCAAATAGTGGTATCTTTTTACGGAAATGCATATTATGTAGGAATCTTATGCAAGACCACCTAAGGGAACATATTGTATAGTCAATAAAAAGATCTCTTTGGGATTTAACATTTTATTATTGATAGATAGGGGATAAATTTTTTTTGGTGACTCAAGACCAGAGTGGGTGGTTTTTCTAAATAATTTCATCTTTAGAATGAAAGTTATAACTTATGCTGATATAATTAATGAATTTTAATACCATTTCAATACATATTTGGTGTATGGGGAATGGGTAAAATTTATCAGAATGGGGAATTTAAGATATCATATTATGAATTTTTATGTCATGTAGTGAGGACATGTCAGTTGTTCAGTTTTCAGTCCTACAGTAATGATAATATATTGTGCAGTTTTAAGTCACGCAGGAAGGAAATTGTATGGCTATAATTTAAGGTCCTTAGCTCGGACCAAAGTAATTAGACTCTCCCAATTTCTAGATAATTTTTTGGAAATATACTAACATATTCAGGTATGGAAGGGAAAATTGTGAACTGTAATTAGGGAATTTATAAATCTAAATAATGATATGGAAAAAGGGAAAAATGTATTAGATGAAGTCATTTCTAAGATCGAATTTACCATTGTTTTGAAAAAACCATTATGGGGGTTGTATTATGTAGGGATAACTAGGGAATATGATGCATATCCAAATAGTGGAATCTTTTGAGTGATAGACCTGTTATGTTGGAAAATTATGCAAAGCCATATAAGGGCAGGTACTGCATAGTAAGTAAAAAGAGCTCGTAGATGTTTTTCATTCTATATTTAATAGCTGAAGAATGTTTATGGAGATTCGGATTTTCCGAAGAATGGACTTTGGTTTATGTGTAATGGAACCTGAACATGGAAATGGTATTTTCAACCAATATTTATAAATAATCGGAGGAATATGACTTATATGAAGGCTTGACCCAAATGTAGAAGGTATGATGTTTGTTGTTTTGGGTCATACGACTAGAATCAAAAAAGGAAACAATATATGATATGTGGATGTAACACCCGAGACTTTTATGTTTTATCATCAAAGGAATCTTTTTCTACACACAACACTTGCTTGGCTTTCTTTACATGAAATCGCAACCTTCCTCTATAGCTTGCGTCGTACGCAATATCGAGTTTCACTAAACAATGATATGCTAATAAAATATTATTAAAACTAGCCGTTATGAATAGTAATAACCACTTTTTGAAATTTTATAAATTTTATTTTTCAAAATGGACTTCATTTTTGGATTCAGAATAATGAAATTATCCTATGGTGAAATTTTTCCATTTTTATAAAAACTTTCAATTTTTGATGAATAGTGAAACCACTAAGTGGTAGTTAAAAAACTGAATTTATCATAAAACATAATTTTACCGCTTCTGAAGTGAAATTTCAAAAATCCGAGAGACACGGTTGATTTCAGTAAGTAAAATGTGGTTCAATGAGTTGAAAATAATTTTTGGTGAATAGTAACTTTTTACTTTTATTTACCACGGTTAAAAGTAAATAGGGTAATTAAGGGTAAAAATGATATTATTATTACCCTAACACATGTCCTAATTCTATTGGACAAGTGTAATTCGACCAAAAATAACCTTAGGAACAAAATATGACCATTTAGGCCCACTTGGATTAGATTAGGACATTAATTATTAATTTATTTAAAGAAGGGTTAAAATAGTTAAAATCAATGTTTAATAAGTAAATCATTTTTAATAAGGGGTAATAAATAAGATAAAATCGACTATAAATATTCATTAGAAAGATAAAACTATTTCCTACCTAATGGTATTTTATTTTTAATTTTTAGACATTATATAATTTAATTTATTTATGACACAAAGATGATACAGTAATTATCTTATTAATGAAATATTGACATAATGGATATTATAAATACCAAAAGAAATGTAATTTTAGACTTTTTATGAATTAAACTAATTTTCTATATTAATATGACATGTTAGTATTGATTTAATTAACTTTTTTCGATCTAATCATTCTGTTATGAGTTTCGCAAAAATTAATTACTAAATAGTGTCAAAATGGACATAAAATAGTTTTTAAAACAAATATTATATTAGTAATTGTTATTTTATTCCAAAAAATCTGTTGTTCAGCAAAATGTCTTATATAAGATTATATATATTAAAAATAAACAACTTGGGGTTCGTTTTGATGCTTATAGTACGTTTATTAACCTTATAGTATAAGAACACAAGAAGACACGGTAAAAGTAAAATTATTTAACTTAATGTTAAATCTAAATGATAAGGTTAAAATAGGAACCTAAACTTGTCTAAATCTTATTGGATGAGAGTATTGCGACCCATCCCCACCTTATCTTCGAAATAAATCTATTTGGAGCTATTTAAAACCGATCTTCACTTTATAATAAAATAATATATTTAGTTTTTCCAAAGGAGCCCCTCTCCTCCCTTATAAAAGGGCACCTCCTCCCCCTCTTCCTCACACCAATTTGAGCCTTCAAGCTCGGCCAACCTCTGACACTTTCTTCTCTCCACTTCCCTAGAAACATTCTAGAGGTTCTGGTCTTCTTCAAAGACCCATTTTAGTGCCCTAAAAGGAGGTCTCAAAGCAGCACTTCAAAGAAGAGGTAATGTCCGTTACCGATTATTTCATCTTTATTTCTTCTTCCACTTCTTCTTCTTTAGTTGTTTCATTGTGAAGTAATAACATCAGTATCACTCATATACTGATATGTTATTATATATATGAAACAACCCTATTTCACCATCTATCCATCCTACGGAAAAAGAAATCACTGTGCGTGCGTACGTACGGAATACTGTCTCCACGCCGTGGTGTAATCTATTTTCCACCACCACCTTTCTTGGATGGGTATAATGGTGTAAATAATTAATATATTTGACTATTATAAATTGATACAGATTATTAAATAGTATACATACACTCCAATACAATTCCACGATCATAGGAACGATATCATCACTCGTGCGTACGTACGGAATACCGTCTCCACCATGTGATGCGACTCGTTCTACATGATCTTAATTTCATAATGATTATATAAATGAATTGAATGAATTAATATGATATATATTACACTAATACCATTCTGTAAATGAGGTATCTATAACCTAAAGAGAAGAATAAGAATTTATTCGACAAAACACGCATAAGAACAAAAAGTTATAAACACCCAAATAACAAGTAGCAATGAAATATTACTTCTAAGAAGCTAAGAATATGACCATATATGATATCATAAAAAAAGAATGATTTCATAATAATTCAATAACATTATTTAAATCATTATACAGGAGGTTCAGACATGTACAAAGCATATTGGACCTAAGTTAAGGGAAATATCACAATCTCATTTTTATCCGAGATTGTTTATACTTTAGTATTTACTCGGGTGTATTTTATCATACAAATCCATGTTTCCTCAATATGTAATATTATTTCCATCAACCTACAATTGTTTAAATCCAATTTTACCTTTCGGTTAGTTTTTAGTAAAGGATATGAAAGGAATCTTTTGTCATTTTTCATACGAGGTACTTTTTCACTTTTCCGACAAAAGTACGAAGAACGTGTTTTTAACTTGTACGACATGAATGGATTTTTAAAACATTATTTCCAAGAAGCTTCCTCTAAAAGTTTTCAAGTTTATTTTTAATCAACTTCTTTAGTTTAAAATTTTATGACATGTTAAAAAAAAGAAAATGTTTTTTTGAATTTGAAAGGATATTTTCTTCAAGAATGGAGTTCAAGTGTTTTATCAAAATTATTTTCTATATAAGATAATATAGGGTTCTGTTTATATCCCTATTATTAAATTGATTTTATTATCTTGTGATGGAATTATTTTTAAGAATTCTTTTATCTTATATGAATTGTTTGATGATGTCACGATGTTTAAGATTCCCATTTTTATTACATGGGTTATGCAATGATGTATGATTTATGATTTTGTGGCACAAAGAAGAATGGTATCATTATGAGATGGTTGGGACCTATATATCCCTACAATGCATTGGTTAAAGATTTTATATCTCATGAGATAGACATGGCTGGAATGGTAGGTTATACCGGTTCAGTGAAACAGGACTGAAACGAGGAGTGAACTCGGTTCAGAAATGGACTTTGTCCACTAAGATAGTCTTGGAAATGAGTCTTGACTAATATGAAATGATTCTCTATGATTATGTTTGTATTCCACAAATTTTCATGTTTTAAGTTATGATTATTGGGATTACATTTCACTACTATGATTTATCCCATGTTATGAAATTATGATCTCTTTTGCATGTTAAGATTTCCAAAAGATAGGTGCTTATGTATATGATGTAATTGATATTTCTTTTGTTTACCCTTACTGAGCATTTGAGCTCACCCTTTTGTAGGTTTTATTTCCCCAGGTCAGGAAGAAGGTTATTAAGTAGAATATGCCAAAAAGGGACTCTAGATATGATGAAATAAATGGGAGGCAAAGTAGATGCTTTATGAACCAGTTGTTTATGTTTCCTTGTTTCTAAAGACACTATACCTATACTATCCTTTATTGATTTTGTTATATGTTGTAATTAGTGTGCTTCAATTCTGAATTAATATCAATGTATGTAAAGTATGGGTCGTTTTAGTTGGTATCAGAGGAAAGTTATAGTCAAACTTTGGAAACTTTGATGTGAAAGCCTTAGTAAGAACCCTAAGGATAAGTCTATGCATAGAACACAATCTTAGTGTTTTAGAAATGGGCATGAATTACCTAGGATAAGACATTAAGTGTGAAATTTTATTCTTGATTATGTGGTTTTCCTATTATAATTAGTGTTGCTCACACTATTCTTCTTTGTTTTAGTCAATGGCTGGAACCCGAAGGAACTGTGTTAATGCGGAATGCGAAGAGCAATGAAATGATTGTCCCCCTGAGAAACCAAACATTATGGGAGCTGGAATGAGAAATCTTGTAGCCATTCTCACACAACTTTCTCAAGCTATGAATCATGCAGGGCTTCCAAATGACCAAAGTAAGGAGAAACATTCTGTTAAATCCTTCATGAGATAGTGTCCACCTTCATTCAGCGGGTCTACTGATCCATTAGTTGCTGAACAATGGATTAGTACTACTAAAAAGATATTTTCAGTTCTTCAATGTTCTGAGCATGATAAAGTCTTCTTAGTAGTGTATCGTTTGGAAGTTGATGATGATCAATGGTGTAATCTTATTAAGAATATGAGGCAAAGGGATGAAATTGAGTCCATGGAATGGGACGAGTTCAAGAACTTATTTTTCAATAAGTACTTCCCTCGTATTCTCCGAACAAAGATGGAGAAAGAGTTTCTTGAACTGAAGAAAAAGGATGATGAATCTGTTGGTACCTATGAAGAAAATTTTACAAGACTTACAAGGAATGCTTCTGGTATTATTATCCAACCTGAGAGTAAGATCGATCGATTCTTTAGTGTCTTAAAACCAAGTCTTCGAAGGGCCTTAGCCATAAGGGACTTCAATAGCTACGAGGAAATCGTTCGATGTGCTCTCAAAGTTGAAATGGAGATTGGAGTAACCCATCAGTCAAATGGGTTTGATAAGATGTGTAAAATGGAATTTAATGGAAAATCTAAAGAGCACACTGAAAAGAAGATGAGATTTTCCTTATTCTCAAAGTGTGGAAAGATACATGGAGGGAGTTGTCTTAAAGGGACAAGTAAATGTTTCAAATGTAGAAAGGAAGGTCATCAGGCATTTGAATGCCGCGATGATGGGAAGAAGATGTCTAATGATGCAAACAAAGGAAGGGATACACAAAATGAACCTACTACACTTCAATGTTTCAAGTGCAAGGAGATGGGACATTATGCCAATAAATTCTGTAATCCAAGGGATGATGATGATGGTCGACGTCAACAAACTCTTATGTCTAAAGACAAAGGAAAGTCACATGCAATTTCTATCTGCGATGTGGAGTACGATAACAATGTGGTGAAAGGTACATTTACCATCCTCTCTAAAGTATAAAATGTTTTACTTGATTCTGGATCCACCCACTCCTTTATTTTTGAAGAATTTTCTAAGGGTATCACCATATTACCTCAACAATTAGATGTTGAGTTAGCTGTGACAACACCTAATGGCACAACAGTCGCATCAAAAGTTTATAATTCTTCTCTAATTGAAGTTTGTGGGAAAGTGTTTCCTAAAAATCTTGTAATCCTTCCTACAGTGTAATTTGATGAGATTCTTGGCATGGATTGGCTTTCTCTACATGGAGCTCATATCAATTTCCAAAGAAGGGAAGTCACATTTCATATTCCAGATCAATCTATGATCGTCTATCGATGCAAGGATGAACATAACCTTCTAGTGGAAATTTCTTCCATTTTATGGGTATTGATTCCACTAAATGAAGGCTATTTATCTCAAATGGTTGGTGAGAAACTCATGGATAAGAATATGCCCATTTTATGGGAGTTTGATGATGTCTTCCCAGAGGAATTACTGGGTCTTCCACCGAATCGTGAAGTTGAGTTTTCAATAGAACTCGTACCGGGAGCTTTTCCTATTTCAAAGACACCTCATGGTAGTGACTCATATTCCTACATAGAGATAAAATATGCTCTTGGTATGGCATGTAATAATACATGGCAGCATATCTGGAGAATAATTGTTGAGATGCCTTTATATGAACGATTTTCCCATTTTTCTAAACACCAATCATTATTCTACTTATTGGGATTAAATGGAATTAATTATCGACCAGTTTAGGATTCTATGATAGAGACCATTATCCAACGGGAGAAAGATAATAATATGCAATACGATTTTGAAAAGGATAATTAGCATAACAATATTGAGAGCTTCCAAGCTATAGTATCTGCGGAAAAGGAATTCTTAACAAGAAATCGATTGAAATTAGCCACAAAATCAATGAAGCCATGATGGATTCATAATATCTTCAATAACAACTATATGTTTTCATGAAAAACATGAAAAATTAAACTAGACATTGTTGGAAACCCAATTAGAGGGGATAACTTCCATTTGAACTGCTATGGATGCACTTCATCAGGCCGAGGAGGATGGAGTTACATTGCATTCTCGACTTCAACAAGTAACTGATATAGCTTATAAAGCTGTTCAACAAATGAAGATACATTTAGATATTTTTTTTAGAACATGATAGAAAGGCTATATCTTTTTGAAGTCCCTCTGAATTCATATAAATGAATGAAATTTAGTCTTCAATAATATATGTTATAATTATTGATTTTTTATTGTAACATTAAAGGCAATGATGATGATGACTCCTTTTTTAGTCTTTAATCCTTCTTGTTAGACAATCATTATTACAATGACAAGAATGGAGAGCTAAGAATTTTTTTTATTAAGCTGATGGTCCTAATGAGTGTAAAATGATTTTTTTTAGGGTTATATAAAAAACCCAACAAACTTCATATCGTTTGACTTTTTATTGCTCAATATTTCCTAAATCATACACAAAAGTATGTTTTGTGAGCTGGGACTTGACTTTTTTTTTCAGAGTACCCTTTCCAGGTTCTCAATATAGTGAGTACCACATCTTTTTTTTGGATGTTTAGAGTCATACATGTTGGACTATAAAGGGCTTGTATTAATGGTCCAATAGATTTGACCATAAATTTTGAAATTAGAACCCAAATAAGACTCTATGGCTAAGAATTGATTTAATATTCTTTAAATACTTCCAAGGGGAATCTTGATCCATGATTTTTATGGTCATAAAATGTAAAACCAGTATCAACATAAGGGGAGTACCTTCCAAGAACAAAGTCACCATTATTTGAAAAAGTCATTAAGAGAGTTCTGTTATGCAGGGACAACTAAGGAATATGCATTGTATCCAAATAGTGTTATCTTTTTACGGAAATACATATTATGTAGGAATCTTATGCAAGACCACCTAAGGGAACATATTGTATAGTCAATAAAAAGATCTCTTTGGGATTTAACATTTTATTATTGATAGATAGGGGATAAAATTTTTTTGGTGACTCAAGACCAGAGTGGGTGGTTTTTTTAAAGAATTTAATCTTTAGAATGAAAGGGATAACTTATGCGGATATAATTAATGAATTTTAATACCATTTCAATACATATTTGGTGTATGGGGAATGGGTAAAATTTATCAGAATGGGGAATTTAAGATATCATATTATGAATTTTTATGTCATGTAGTGAGGACATGTCAGTTGTTCAGTTTTTAGTCCTACAGTAATGATAATATATTGTGCAATTTTAAGTCACGCAGGAAGGAAATTGTATGGCTATAATTTAAGGTCCTTAGCTCGGATCAAAGTAATTAGACTCTCCCAATTTCTAGATAATTTTTTTGGAAATATACTAACATATTCAGGTATAGAAGGGAAAATTGTGAACTGTAATTAGGGAATTTCTAAATCTAAATAATGATATGGAAAAAGGGAAAAATGTCTTAGATGAAGTCATTTCTAAGATCGAATTTACCATTGTTTTGAAAAAACCATTATAGGGGTTGTATTATGTAGGGACAACTAGGGAATATGATGCATATCCAAATAGTGGAATCTTTTGACTGATATACCTGTTATGTTGGAAAATTATGCAATGCCATATAAGGGCAGGTACTGCATAGACAGGAAAAACAACTCGTAGATGTTTTTCATTCTATATTAAATAGCTGAAGAATGTTTATGGAGATTCAGATTTTCCGAAGAATGGACTTTGGTTTATGTGTAATGGTACCTGAACATGGAAATGGTATTTTCAACCAATATTTATAAATAATCGGAGGAATATGACTTATATGAAGGCTTGACCCAAATGTAGAAGGTATGATGTTTGTTGTTTTGGGTCATACGGCTAGAATCAAAAATGGAAACAATATATGATATGTGGCTGTAACACCCGAGACTTTTATGTTTTATCATCAAAGGAATATTTTTCTACACACAACACTTGCTTGGATTTCTTTACATGAAATCGCAACCTTCCTCTATAGCTTGCGTCGTACGCAATACCGAGTTTAACTAAACAATGATATGCTAATAAAATATTATTAAAACTAGCCGTTATGAATAGTAATAACCTCTTTTTGAAATTTTATAAATTTTATTTTTCAAAATGGACTTCATTTTTGGATTCGGAATATTGAAATTATCCTATGGTGAAATATTAGTATTTTTCTGAAAACTTTCAATTTTTGATGAATAGTGAAACCACTAAGTGGTAGTTAAAAAACTGAATTTTTCATAAAACATAATTTTACCGCTTCTGTAGTGAAATTTCAAAAATCCGAGAGACACGGTTGATGTCAGTAAGTAAAATTTGGTTCAATGAGATGAAAATAATTTTTGGTGAATAGTAACTTTTTACTTTTCTTTACCACGGTAAAAGTAAATAGGGTAATTGAGGGTAAAAATGATATTATTATTACCCTAACACATGTCCTAATTCTATTGGACAAGTGTAGTTGGACCAAAAATAACCTTAGGAACAAAATATGACCATTTAGGCCCACTTGGATTAGATTAGGACATTAATTATTAATTTATTTAAAGAAGGGTTAAAATAGTTAAAATCAATGTTTAATAAGTAATTCATTTTTAATATGGGGTAATACATAAGATAAAATCGACTATAAATATTCATTAGAAATAAAAAACCATTTCCTACCTAATGGTATTTTATTTTTAATTTTTAGACATTATATAATTTAATTTATTTATGACACAATGATGATGCAGTAATTATCTTATTAATGAAATATTGACATAATTGATATTATAAATACCAAAAGAAATGTAATTTTAGACTTTTTATGAATTACACTAATTTTATATATTAATATGACATGTTAGTATTGATTTAATTATCTTTGTTCGAACTAATCATTCTGTTATGAGTTTCACAAAAATTAATTACTAAATAGTGTCAAAATGGACATAAAATAGTTTTTAAAACAAATATTATATTAGTAATTGTTATTTTATTCCAAAAAATCTATTGTTCGGCCAAATGACTTAGATAAGATTATATATATTAATAATAAACAACTTGGGGTTCGTTTGGATGCTTATAGTAAGTTTATTAACCTTATAGTATAAGAACACAAGAAGACACGGTAAAAGTAAAATTATTTAACTTAATGTTAAATCTAATTGATAAGGTTAAAATAGGAACCTAAACTTGTCTAAATCCTATTGGATGAGAGTATTGCGACCCATCCCCACCTTATCTTCGAAATAAATCTATTTGGAGCTATTTAAAACCGAACTTCACTTTATAATAAAATAATATATTTAGTTTTTCCAAAGGAGCCCCTCTCCTCCCTTATAAAAGGGCACCTCCTCCCCCTCTTCCTCACACCAATTTGAGCCTTCAAGCTCTGCCAACCTCTGACGATTTCTTCTCTCCACTTCCCTATAAACATCCTAGAGGTTCTGGTCTTCTTCAAAGACCCATTTTAGTGCGCTAAAAGGAGGTCTCAAAGCAGCACTTCAAAGAAGAGGTAATGTCCGTTACCGATTCTTTCATCTTTATTTCTTCTTCCACTTCTTCTTCTTTAGTTGTTTCATTGTGAAGTAATAACATCAGTATCAATCATATACTGATATGTTATTATATGTATTAAACAACCCTATTTCACCATCTATCCGTCCTATGGAAAAAGAAATCAATGTGCGTGCATACGTACGGAATACTGTCTCCACGCCGTGGTGTAATCTATTTTCCACCACCACCTTACTTGGATGGTTATAATGGTGTAAATAATTACTATATATGACTATTATAAATTGATACTGGTTATGAAATAGTATACATACACTCCAATACAATTCCACGATCATAGGAACGATATCATCACTCGTGCGTACGTACGGAATACTGTCTCCAGCATGTGACGCGACTCGTTCTACATGATCTTCATTTCATAATGATTATATAAATGAATTGAATGAATGAATATGATATATATTACACTAATACCATTCTGTAAATGAGGTATCTATAACCTAAAGAGAAGAATAAGAATTTATTCGACAAAACACGCATAAGAACAAAAAGTTATAAACACCCAAATAACAAGTAGCAATGAAATATTACTTCTAAGAAGCTAAGAATATGACCATATATGATATCATAAAAAAAATAATGATTTCATAATATGTCAATAACATTATTTAAATCATTATACAGGAGGTTCAGACATGTACAAAGCATGTTGGACCTAAGTTAAGGGAAATATCACAATCTCATTTTTATCCGAGATTGTTTATACTTTAGTATTTACTGGGGTGTATTTTATCATCCAAATCCATGTTTCCTCAACATGTAATATTATTTCCATCCACATACAATTGTTTAAATCCAATTTTACCTTTCGGTTAGTTTTTAGTAAAGGATATGAAAGGAATATTTTGTCATTTTTCATACGAGGTACTTTTTCACTTTTCCGAAAAAAGTACGAAGAATGTTTTTTTTAACTTATACGGCATGAATGGATTTTTAAAACATTATTTACAATAATCTTCCTCTAAAAGTTTTCAAGTTTATTTTTAATCAACTTCTTTAGTTTAAAATTTTATGACATGTTACAAAAAATAAAATGTTTTTTTGAATTTGAAAGGATATTTTCCTCAAGAATGGAGTTCAAGTGTTTTATCAAAATTATTTTCTATCGAAGATAATATAGGGTTCTGTTTATATCCCTATTATTACAGTGATTTTATTATCTTGTGATGGAATTATTTTTAAGAATTCTTTTATCTTATATGAATTGTTTGATGATGTCACGATGTTTAAGATTCCCATTTTTATTACATGGGTTATGCAATGATGTATGATTTATGATTTTGTGGCACAAATAAGAATGGTATCATTATGAGATGGGTGGGACCTATATATCCCTACAATGCATTGGGTAAAGATTTTATATCTCATGAGATAGAAATGGCTGGAATGGTAGGTTATACCGGTTCAGTGAAACAGGACTGAAACGAGGAGTGAAATCGGTTCAGAAATGGACTTTGTCCACTAAGATAGTCTTGGAAATGAGTCTTGACTAATATGAAATGATTCTCTATGATTATGTGTGTATTCCAAAAAGTTTCATGTTTTAAGTTATGATTATTGGGATTACATTTCACTACTATGATTTATCCCATGTTATGAAATTATGATCTCTTTTGCATGTTAAGATTTCCAAAAGTTATGTGCTTATGTATATGATGTGATTGATATTTCTTTTGTTTACCCTTACTGAGCATTTGAGCTCACCCTTTTGTATGTTTTATTTCCCCACGTCAGGAAGAAGGTTATTAAGTAGAATATGCGAAAAAGGGACTCTAGATATGATGAAATAAATGGGAGGCAAAGTAGATGCTTTATGAACCAGTTGTTTATGTTTCCTTGTTTCTAAAGACACTATACCTATACTGTCCTTTCTTGATTTTGTTATATGTTGTAATAAGTGTGCTTCAATTCTGAATTAATATCAATGTATGTAAAGTATGGGTCGTTTTAGTTGGTATCAGAGGAAAGGTATAGTCAAACTTTGGAAACTTTGATGTGAAAGCCTTAGTAAGAACCCTAAGGATAAGTCTATGCATAGAACACAATCTTAGTGTTTTAGAAATGGCCATGAATAACCTAGGATAAGACCTTAAGTGTGAAATTTTATTCTTGATTATGTGGTTTTCCTATTATAATTAGTGTTGCTCACACTATTCTTCTTTGTTTTAGTCAATGGCTGGAACCCGAAGGAACTGTGTTAATGCAGAATACGAAGAGCAATTAAATGATTGTCCCCCTGAGCAACCAAACGTTATGGGAGCTGGAATGAAAAATCTTGTAGCCATTCTCACACAACTTTCTCAAGCTATGAATCATGCAGGGCTTCCAAACGACCAAAAGAAGGAGAAACATTCTGTTGAATCCTTCATGAGACAGTGTCCACCTTCATTCAGCGGGTCTACTGATCCATTAGTTGCTGAAAAATGGATTAGTACTACTGAAAAGATATTTTCATTTCTTCAATGTTCTGAGCATGATAAAGTCATCGTAGCAGTGTATTGTTTGGAAGTTGATGCTGATAAATGGTGTAATCTTATTAAGAATATGAGGCAAAAGGATGAAATTGAGTCCATGGAATGGGACGAGTTCAAGAACTTATTTTTCAATAAGTACTTCCCTCGTATTCTCCGAAAAAAGATGGAGAAAGAGTTTCTTGAACTGAAGAAAAAGGATGATGAATCTGTTGGTACCTATGAAAAAAAATTTACAAGACTTGCAAGGAATGCTTCTGGGATTATTATCCAACCTGAGAGTAAGATCGATCGATTCTTTAGTGGCTTAAAACCAAGTCTTCGAAGGGCCTTAGCCATAAGGGACTTCAATAGCTACGAGTAAATCGTTCGATGTGCTCTCAAAGTTGAAATGGAGATTGGAGTAACCCATCAGTCAAATGGGTTTGATAAGAAGTGGAAAATGGAATTTAATGGAAAATCTAAAGAGCACACTGAAAAGAAGATGAGATTTCCCTTATTCTCAAAGTGTGGAAAGAAACATGGAGGGAGTTGTCTTAAAGGGAGAAGTAAATGTTTCAAATGCGGAAAGGAAGGTCATCAGGCATTTGAATGCCGCGATGATGGGAAGAAGATGTCTAATGATGCAAAAAAAGGAAGGGATACACAAAATGAACCTACTACACTTCAATGATTCAAGTGAAAGGAGATGGGACATTATGCCAATAAATTCCGTAATCCAAGGGATGATGACGATGGTTGAAGTCAACAAACTCTTAAGGCTAAAGACAAAGGAAAGTCACATGAAATTTCTATCAGCGATGTGGAGTACGATAACAATGTGTTGAAAGGTACATTTACCATCCTCTCTAAAGTAGCAAATGTTTTACTTGATTCTGGATCCACCCACTCCTTTATTTCTGAAGAATTTTCTAATTGTATCACCATATTACCTCAACAATTTGATGTTGAGTTAGCTGTGACAACACCTAATGGAACAAAAGTCGCATCAAAAGTTTATAATTCTTCTCTGATTGAAGTTTGTGGGAAAGTGTTTCCTGAAAATCTTGTGATCCTTCCTACAGTTTAATTTGATGAGATTCTTGGCATGGATTGGCTTTCTCTACATGGAGCTCATATCAATTTCCAAATAAGGGAAGTCACATTTCATATTCCAGATCAATCTATGATCGTCTATCGATGCAAGGAAGAACATAACCTCCCAGTGGAAATTTCTTCCATTTTATGGGTATTGATTCCACTAAATGAAGGTTATTTATCTCAAATGGTTGCTGAGAAACTCATGATTAAGAATATGCCCATTGTATGGGAGTTTGATGATGCCTTTCCAGAGGAATTACCGGGTCTTCCACCGAATCGTGAAGTTTAGTTTTCAATAGAACTCGTACCGGGAGCTTTTCCTATTTCAAAGACACCTTATAGAATGGCCCCAATTGAGTTTCAGGAATTGAAGAAGCAACTCCAAGAGAATCTTGATAAGGGGTTCATACGCCCTATTGCTTTACCTCGGGGAGCACCTGTTCTGTTTGTTATGAAGAAAGATGGATCAATGAGACTCTGTATTGATTATCGAGAACTTAACAAGATCAATATCAAGAACAAATATCCTCTCCCGCGCATTGATGACCTATTTGACCAACTATTCGGAGCTCAATACTTTTCCAAGATTGATCTTCATTCAGGGTATCATCAATTAATGGTCAAAAGGGAGGATATACCAAAGACAGATTTCCGTACAAGGTATGGACACTATGAATTTATAGTGATGCCATTTGGTCTTACTAATGCCCCTGCTATCTTCATGGATCTAATGAATAGAGTCTTTAGAGACTATCTTGATCAGTTTGTGGTAGTCTTTATAGATGATATTCTTGTTTATTCCAAGAGTAAGGAAGAACATGAAGATCACTTGAAAATTATATTGAAGATCCTAAGAAAGGAGA
Source organism: Viscum album (assembly GCA_963277665.1). Classification (NCBI taxonomy): domain Eukaryota; kingdom Viridiplantae; phylum Streptophyta; class Magnoliopsida; order Santalales; family Viscaceae; genus Viscum; species Viscum album. The sequence goes on from OY728120.1 coordinate 1,693,088,476, forward strand.
AGCTTTATGCCAAATTTACCAAGTGTGAATTTTGGATTCAAAATTTTGCATTTTTGGGTCACATAATCTCAAAGGATGGGATATCTGTGGATCTAGCAAAAATAGAGGTTATCAAAAGATGGTAGAGACCAACAACAGTAACTGAGATCCGAATTTTTCGTGGTTTGGCCGGATATTATCAACGTTTTGTGAAAGATTTTTTACGATTAGCTAATCCACTCACCAAGTTGACTCGGAAAGGTGTTAAGTTTGTTTGGATGGAGGAATGTGAAGAGAATTTCAAGGAGTTGAAAAGAAGGTTATCTAGTGCACATGTGCTCACACTGCCTTGTAGTGGAGAAAGGTTTGTGATCTACAGTGATGCATCTAAGAAGGGATTGGGGTGTGTTCTTATGCAAAATGATATGGTGATAGCTTATTCCTCACGACAGTTGAAAATACATGAGCAAAATTACCCAACTCATGATTTGGAGTTAGCTGCGGTAATAATTGCATTAAATATTTGGAGGCATTACCTTAATGGTGAAAGGTGTGATATTTATACTGATCAAAAAAGTTTAAAGTATACTTTCACAAAAAATGAGGTGAATATGTGCCAAATAAGATGGTTGGATCTGATTAAGGATTACGACTGCCCAATCCATTACCACCCTGGGAAAGGAAACAAGGTGGCAGATGCATTAAGTCGACAAGACCATGCTAGTTTATCCATGATGAGGATCACAAAAGATCCAATATTTATGGATTTACAAAGGATGGATCTTGGAATTATAATGAATGGGGAAAAATCGTATCTTTCTCAAATGAATGTTCAACCATCTATACATGTGAAGATTAAAGAGGCACAGAAAGAAGATGTCGAGTTACAAAAGAAGGTGAGAAATGTTCCTGAATTCAACCATCATTGTGATGGGATAATAAAGTTCAGGAATCGGGTTTGTGTTCCTCCCATCCCCGAATTAAAGAAGGAGCTACTGGATGATGCTCATAGTTCTTCATTCTCTATTCATCCTAGAAGAACCATGATGTATAGGGACCTGAAAGAGTACTTCTGGTGGGATGACATGAAAAGAGATGTTGCTGAATATCTCTCTCGATGCTTGGTTTGTCAACAAGTTAAAGCTTAGAGACAGAAGTCTAAGGGGATGTAACAACCATTACCCATACCCGAATGGAAATGGGAAAACATCAGTATGGACTTTGTCACAGGACTTCCTAAAACATCCAAAGGAAATAATGCTATCTGGGTCATAGTTGATCATCTTACAAAGTCTTCACACTTCATTGCTATTAGAGAGGATTTCTCTCTGGATCAGCTTGCCCGGATATATATAAAGGAAGTGGTAAGATTTCATGGAGTACCACTTTATATTATATCTGACCAGGATCCGAGATTTACCTCGAAGTTCTGGTGAAGTCTTCAGCATACTCTGGATGTAGAGTTGAGTTTCAGCACTGCTTATCATCCTTAGACAGATGGTCAGTCTGAGAGAACAATTCAAACTCTAGAAGATATGTTGAGAGCTTTCTCTATAGATTTCAAAGGTGGTTGGGATCAACACCTACCTTTGGTGGAATTTTCTTATAATAATAGCTTTCACTCCAGTATTCAGATGGCTCTTTATGAAGCTCTCTATGGAAAGAAATGCAGAACTCCAACTTGCTGGGATGAAGTTGGGGAAAGAAATCTATTAGGACCCGATCTCATTGATGAAATGGCAGAAAAGGCCAGATCTATTCAACAACACATAAGAGCAGCTCAGAGTCGACAGAAAAGTTATGCCGACAACCAAAGAAAAGACCTACAGTTTGAAGTGGGTGATAATGTGTTCTTACGAATATCTCCATGGAAGAGGGTTATGAGATTTGGAAAGAAGGGGAAGTTGAGACCTAGATATATCAGTCCTTTCGAAATACTGGATCGTGTTGGGAAGGTAGCTTATCGATTGGCACTTCCACCGAATCTCTCTCAAGTTCACGATGTTTTCCATGTATCTCTCCTGAGAAAGTACATACCTGGTCCTTCACATGTACTCAGCTCAGAAGTTGTACCGCTGGAGCAAGATCTTTCTTATGAAGAAAAACTGATAGAGATTCTGGATCGTAGCAAAAAATTCCTACGAAACAAGACCACTCGATTGGTGAAAGTTTTATGGAGGAACCACCAATTAGAAGAAGCTATATGGGAGCTTGAGGATATGATGAGGGAGAGGTATCCTCATCTGTTTGTTACAAAGTGATGAATTTCGAGGGTGAAATTCATTTTAAGGGGGGCGAAATTCATCAAAGCAATCTTTTTCTACACACAAAACTTTATTGGCTTGCTTTACACGAAATTGCAACCTTCCTCGATAGCTTTCGTCGTACACAATACCGAGTTTCACTAAACAATGATATGCTAATAAAATATTATTAAAACTAGACGTTATTAATAGTAATAACCACTTATTGAAAATATATAAATTTTATTTTTCAAAATGGACTTCATTTTGGGATTCGGAATATCGAAATTATCCTAGGGTGAAATTTTGGTATTTTTCTGAAAACTTTCAATTTTTGATGAATAGTGAAACCACTAAGTGGTAGTTAAAAAACTGAATTTTTCATAAAACATAATTTTACCTCTTCTGTGAATGGAATTTCAAAAATCTGAGAGACACGGTTGATGTCATTAAGTAAAATTTGGTTCAATTAGTTGAAAATAATTTTTGGTGAATAGTAACTTTTTACTTTTACTTACCACGGTTAAAAGTAAATTGGGTAATTAAGGGTAAAAAATATATTATTATTACCTTAACACATGTCCTAATTCTATTGGACAAGTGTAATTCGACCAAAAACAACCTTAGGAACAAAATATGACCATTTATGCCCACTTGTATTAGATTAGGACATTTATTATTAATTTATATAAAGAAGGTTTAAAATAGTTAAAATCAATGTTTAATAAGTAAATCATTTTTAATATGGGGTTATACATGAGTTAAATTAGACTATAAATATTAATTAGAAAGATAAAAATATTTCCTACATAATGGTATTTAATTTGAAATTTTTAGAAATTATATAATTTAATTTATTTATGACACAATAATGATACAGTAATTATCTTATTAATGAAATATTGACATAATTGATGTTATAAACACCAAAATAAATGTAATTTGAGACTTTTTATGAATTCCACTAATTTTTTAGATTAATATGACATGTTAGTATTTATTTAATTAACTTTTTCAAAACTAATCATTCTGTTATGATTTTCACAAAAATTAATTACTAAATAGTGTGAAAATTGACATAAAATAGTTTTTAAAACAAATATTATATTAGTAATTTTTATTTTATTCCTAAAAATATAAGGTTCGGCCAAATGACTTTGATAAGGTTATATATATTAATAATAAACAACTTTGGGTTCGTTTGGCTGCTTATAGTAATTTTATTAACCTTATAGTATAGGAACACAAGAAGACACGGTAAAAGTAAAATTATTTAACTTAATGTTAAATCTAAATGATAAGGTTAAAATAGGAAGCTAAACTTGTCTAAATTCTATTTTATGAGAGTATTTCGACCCATCCCCACCTTATATTTGAAATAAATCAATCTGGATCTATTTAAAACCGAACTTGACTTTATAATAAAATAATATTTTTAGTTTTTCCAAAGGAGCCCCTCTCCTCCCTTATAAAAGGGCACCTCCCCCCCCTCCTCATCACACCACCATGAGCCTTAAAGCTCGGCCAACCCCTGCCAATTTTTTCTCTCCACTTCCCTAGAAACATCCTAGAGGTTTCGGTCTTCTTCAAAGACCCATTTTAGTGCCCTAAAAGGAGGTCTCAAAGAAGCACTTCAAAGAAGAGGTAATGTCTGTTAACGATTCATTCAGCTTTATTTCTTCTTCTACTTCTTCTTCTTCTTTAGTTGTTTCATTATGAAGTAATAAAATTAGTATCACACATATACTTATATGTTATTATACGTATAAAACAACTCTATTTCACCATCTATCCATCCTACGGAAAAAGAAATCACCGCGCGTGCGTACGTACAGAATACGGTCTCCACGTCGTGGTGTAATCTATTTACCACCCCCACCTTACTTGGATGGGTATAATGGTCTAAATAATGACTATATATGACTATCATAAAGTGATACTGATTCTTAAATAGTATAAATACACTCCAATACAATTCCACGATCATAGGAATGATATCATCACTCGTGCATACTTACGGAATACCGTTTCCACGATGTGATGCGACTCAATTTACATGATCTTCATTTCATAATAATTATATAAATTAATTGAATGAATTAATATTATATATGTAGCACTAATAAGATTCTTTAAATGAGTTATCTATAACATAAAGAGAAGATTAAGAATTTATTCGACAAAACATGCATAAGAAAAAAAAGTTATAAACACCCGAATAACAAGTAGCAATGATATATTACTACTATGAAGCTAAGAATATGACAATATATGATATCATAAAAATAAGTATGATTATTTAATAAGTAAATAAGATTATTTAAATCATTATACAGGAGGTTTGGACACGTACAAAGCATATCGTACCTAAGGTAAGGGAAATATCACAATCTCATTTTTATCCGAGACTGTTTATACTTTAGTATTTATTGGGGTGTATTTTATCATCAAATCCATGTTTCCTCAATATGTAATATTATTTCCATCCACCTACAATAGTTTAAATCCAATTTTACCCTTCGGTGAGTTTTTAGTAAAGGATATGAATGGAATCTTTTTTTTTGTTTTTCGTACGAGGTACTTTTTGACTTTTCCGACAAAAGTACGAAGAATGTTTTTTTAAATTATACGGCATGAATGGATTTTTAAAACATTATTTCCAAGAAGCTTCATTTACAAGTTTTCATGTTTATTTTTAATCAACTTCTTTAGTTTAAAATTGTATGACATGTTAAAAAAAAGAAAATGTTTTTTTGAATTTGAAAGGATATTTTCCTCAAGAATGGAGTTAAAGTGTTTTATCAAAATTATTTTCCATATAAGATAATATAGGGTTATGTTTATATCCCTATTATTACATTGATTTGATTATGTTTTGATGGAATTATTTTTATGAATTCATTTATCTTATATGAATTGTTTGATGATGTCACGATGTTTAAGATTCCCATTTTTATTACATGGGATATGCAATTATGTATGATTTATGATTTTGTGGAACACATAAGAATGGTATCATTATGAGATGGGTGGGACCTATATCTCCCTCCAATTCATTGGATAAAGATTTTATATCTCATGAGATATACATGGATGGAACGGTAGGTTATACCGGTTCAGTGAAACAAGACTGAAACGAGGAGTGAACTCGGTTTAGAAATCGACTTTGTCCAATAAGATAGTCTTGGCAATGAGTATTGACTAATAAGAAATGATTCTCTATTATTATGTGTGTATGACACAAAGTTTCATGTTTTAAGTTATGATTATTGGGATTACATTTCACTACTATGATTTATCCCATGTTATGAAATTATGATCTCTTTTGCAGGTTAGGATTTCCAAAAGTTATGTGCTTATGTATATGATGTGATTTATATTTCTTTTGTTTACCCTTACATAGAATTTGAGCTCACCATTTTGTATTTTTTATTTCCCCAGGTCAGGAAGAAGGTTATTAACTAGAATATGCCAAAAAGGGACTCTAGATATGATGAAATAAATGAGAGGCAAAGTAGATGCTTTATGAACCAGTTGTTTATGTTTCCCAGTTTCTAAAGACACTATACATATATGGTCCTTTCTTGGTTTTGTTATATGTTGTAATAAGTGTGATTCAATTCTGATGTAATAACAATGTATGTAAAGTAGGGGTCGTTTTAGTGGCCAAGTGATTCCAAGGTTATTTCATATTACATTGAACACAAGGGGGGATAAATGGGTAAACCATGGTCTTGAAGACATTTAGATCGATGGAAATATAATGGGACAAATATACCTAAATGACTCTTTTAAAATAAAGATTCTTGTATATTTAATTCAATGTTTGAAGGGAAAAAGGCACTATAACCAAAAATAAATTACCATCATTTGACATACACGTTATGGGAGATGTATTATATAGGGACTATTGGGGAATATGTTGCATTTACAAATAGTAGCATATTTAGACCGACAAATGTGTTATGTAGGCATCTTATGAAAGGCCACCTAAGGGAAAATACTTTATCGTTAGGAAAAAGAGTTCCCATCTATTAGAAACTATATCCCCACAAACCATGAGAAAGATTATTAAGATATGGAAATATTTGAGATTAAGAGTGTGATATATGGATGTTTTATGCTCAATGCACATGAGAAATATTTGAATCAATATTTTACATGAGTTTGATTTCCTTTACATAGATCTGTCACATATGAAAAATTGAGACATTCTTTGTTTCGTCAGAATTAATATTGTGATGTGTAGTTTAAAGTTGTTCATCGATGATAATGTATTGTGAAGTTTATAGTCATGCAGTGGGAATATTATACTATGCTATTTTAAGACATGAAATGAGGACATTGATAGCCCCATAAGAAATTGAGACACCTTAATTATATAAATTATCCTTTCACCCAATTCCTAAGACCACGTGTATTGTGCTTGGTGTGATAAACAAGGATCAATAATGGTTTATTTTATAACACAAAAGGTGTCACAAATGAAGAATAGGGGTTATAGATTTCCATGTAGTTTAACATCATGCGGTAAAGATGATGATGAACTGATGTGAAATGAAATACATATTGTAACTTGATTAAGGGATAAAACCCAAGTTTCACTATGTATCTTGTTTGTAACACCTGAGACTTTTATGTTATCACAGGAATCTTTTTCTACACAACACTTACTTGGCTTTCTTTACACGCAATCGCGACCTTCCTCGATAGCTTGCGTCGTACGCAATACCGAGTTTCACTAAACAACAATATGTTATTAAAACTAGCCGTTATGAATAGTAATAACCACTTTTTTAAAATTCTGTAAATCTTATTTTTCAAAATGAACTTCATTTTTGGATTCGGAGTATCGAATTTAGCCTAAGGTGAAATTTTGGTACTTTTCAGATAACTTTCACATTCTGATGAATAGTGAAAATTAATAAATAATAATTAAAAACAACTTTTTTAATCGAAATAATTAATAGTGATAAATTATTAATTTGAGTGGTTTTAAAGTATATTTAGAATATATTTTTACAATTTAATACAATGTTGGTCATTGGTTGTAATTTCACATTTAAACCAGACATAATCAAGTGTCAATCTTTTGATATATATTGTTTCCTAAAAACACGCTATTTATTTTAACAGCGGGATTTAATTATAAAATTAATTAATGCAACTTCTATGTTATGAATTTGGTAAAATAGATTTCATTTTTGAATTCGGAATATGAAATATAGCTTAGGATGAAATTTTGGCATTGTTCTGAGAAACAGCAATTTTTGATAGTGAAACTACTAAGTGGTAGGTTAAAAAACTGAATTTTGCATAAAACTTAATTTTACCGCTTCTGTGAATAGAATTTTGAAAATCCAACAGACACGGTTAATATCAAGGACTAAAATGTGGTTCAATGAGATGAAAATAATTTTTGGTGAATAGTAACTTTTTACTTTTTTTACCACGGTTAATATTAAATAGGGTAACTAAGGGTAAATATGATATTACTATTACCCTAACACGTGTCCTAATCCTATTGGACAAGTGTATTTCGACAAAAAACAAACTTAGGAATAAAATATGACCATTTAGGCCCACTTGGGTTAGATTAGGACATTTATTATTAATTTATTTAAAGAAGGGTTAAAAGAGTTAAAATCAAAGTTTATTTACTAAAACATTTTTAATATGGGGTTATACATAAGATAAATTCGATTGTAAATATTCATTAGAAAGCTAAAAGGATTTCCTACATGATGGTATTTTATTTGTAATTTTTAGACATCAAATAATTTAATTTATTTATGACACAAAGATGATGCAGTAATTATCTTGTTAACGAAATATTGACATAATTGATGTTATAAACACCAAAATAAATGTAATTTGAGACTTTTTATGAATTCCACTAATTTTATAGGTTACTATGATATATTAGTGTTTATTTAATCAACTTGGTTCGAACATATAATTCTGTTATGACTTTTACAAAAAATCATATATCAAATAGTGTCAACATTGACACAAAATAGTTTTTAAATCAAATATTATATTATTAATTGTTATTTTATTCCTAAAAATCTATGGTTCGGCCAAATGACTTAGATAAGGATATATATATTAATAATAAACAATTTGGGGTTCTTTTGGCATGTTATAGTAAGTGTATTAACCATATAGTGAAAGAAAACAAAAAGACATGGTAAAAGTTAAATTATTTAACTTAGAGTTAAATCTAATTGATAAGGTTAAAATAATATCCTAAACTTGTCTAAATTCTATTGGTTGATAGGATTTCGACCCATCCCCACTTTAGCTTCGAAATAAGACCCTTTGGACCATCATAAACCGATTTTGACTTTAATATAAAATAATATTTTGAGATATTCCTAAGGTGCCCTTCTCCTCCCTTATAAAAAGGGCACCTCCTCCCCCTCCTCCTCACACCAAATTGAGCACTCAAGCTCGGCCAACCCCTGCCATTTTCTCCTCTCCACTTCCCTAGAATAATCCTAGAGGTCCTGGTCTTCTCCAAAGACCAATCTTAGTTCCTTAAGTGGAGGATTCAAAGAGGCGTACCAAAGAAAAGGTAATATCCATTACCGATCTTTTCAATTTCTTTCTTCTTCAACTTCTTCTTCTTTAGTTGTTTCATGATAAAGTAATAACATCAGTATTACTTACATACTGATATGTTATTATTAATATGAAACAACCCTAATTCACCTTCTATCCATCCTACGGAAAAATGAAATCACCGCGCGTGCGTACGAACGGAATACCGTCTCCACGATGTGATGCGACTCGTTCTACATGATCTTCTTTTCATAATGATTATATAAATGAATTTAATGAATGAATATAGTATATAATACACTAATACCATTCTGGAAATGAATTATCTATAACCTAAAGATAAGAATAAGAATTTATTCAACAAAACACGCATAAGAACAAAAAGTTATAAAGACCCGAGTAACAAGTAACAATGAAATATTACTAACAAGAAGCTAATAATATATGATATCATATCAATATGTATGATTCTGGAATAAGTCAATAACATTATTTAAACCATTATACAGGAGCTTCGGACACGAACAAAGCAAATCGGACTTAAGGTAAGGGAAATATCACAATCTCATTTTTATCCGAGATTGTTTATTCGTAAGTATTTACTGGGGTGTATTTTATCATCCAAATCCATGTTCCCTCAATATGTAATATTGTTTCCATCCACTTACAATATTTTAAATCCAATTTTACCCTTCGGTGAGTTTTTAGTAAAGAATATGAAAGGAATCTTTTGTCGTTTTTTTTCGTACGAGGTACTTTTTTGACTTTTCCGACAAAAGTACGAAGAATGTTTTTTTAACTTATACGGCAAGAATGGATTTTTAAAACATTATTTCCAAGAAGACTCCTTTACAAGTTTTCAAGTTTATTTTTAATCAACTTCTTTTAGTTTATAATTGTATGACATATTAAGAAAAGAAAAGTGTTTTTGAAGAAGAAAGGATATTTTCCTCAAGAATGGTGTTCAAGTGTTTTATCAAAATTATTTTCCATCTAAGATAATAAAGGGTTCTGTTTTTATCCCTTTAATTACATTGATTTGATTATGTTGTGAGGGAATTATTTTTATGAAGTCATTTGCCTTATAAGATTTGTTTTATGATGTCATGATGTTTCAAGAATCCCATTTTTGTTACATGTGTTATGCGATGATGTATGATTTATGATTATGTGGCACACATAAGAAAGGATTCATTATAAGATGGGTGGGACCTATATCTCCCTCCAATGCATTGGGTAAAGATTTTATATCTCATGAGATAGACATGGCTGGAACGGAAGGTTATTTCGGTTCAGTGATACAGGACTGAAACGAGGAGTGAACTCGGTTCAGAAAGGGAATTTGTCCACTAAGATAGTTTTGGCAATAAGTCATGACTAACAAGAAATGATTTTCCATGATTATGTGTGCATGCCACAAAGTTTCAAGTTTCATGTTATGATTATGGGGATCTCATTTTCACTTCTATGATTTATTAAGATTTTATGATCTCTTTTGCAGGTTATGGTTTTCAAAAAAAGATATGATATGATTTTTATTTCCTTTATTGCCCTTGCTGAGCATTTGAGCTCACCCTTTTATGTTTTCTTTTCCCCAGGTCAGGAAGATGGATATTAAGTAGAATATGCTAAAAGGGACCCTAGATATGATGAAATAAATGGGAGACACTGTATAAGATTTATGAACCAGTTGTTTATGTTTCCCAGTTTCTAAAGACACTATACCTATACGGTCCTTTGTGGTTTTATCATATGTTGTAATAAGTGTGCTTCAATTTTGAAGTATTAACAATGTATGTAAAGTATGGGTCGTTATATTGTTGGGGGAAAGAATCAAGTCATTTATAGTTCTCAAAACGTTATCTATGCAAGTTTGATTCATACATATTGAATAAAGGGTTTTTATCACAGTTGGGCCCAGGATTAGATATCTAGGTCTCTCTATGTATATCAAATAGATGAGAATCAAGGCGTGTGTTGTTCATTAAACAATCATTCATCTTGTCAATCAAGTTTCACATGAATAATGGGGTATTATGACTTGTTCAAAGGGAATGGTTAATCATAAGAAATAAAATTGTATAAGGAATGAAAAATATATATTAAAAAACAATATCTATTGATCTGATTAATATACAAGAGTAGAAAAGAAAATAATTAGATTTTGCGATTGTGGCTGGTCTTAAAATTGGAGATTTAGGCCTCTCTATGTATCTTCTTGAAAATAAAAATCAATCCATACATAGTTATTGAAATAATGTCCCTATGTAAATCTGAATTAGGAATAGGGAAGAGAGGGGCATTTGTGCCACTAATGAATAGAAATGATTTCTATGATTCTTGATTATAGACTATCCAAATGTCATGTATAGAAGAAGTTAATCATATAGTTTTATTTCATCTAACGAGGAAAAATGGTATCATGAATTTTAATGTCATTCGACAGGAACAAAGATGCAATGCACTTTAACGTAATGCAACATTGATGATTTTGGTTGTTATGTAGTTTAATGTCTTTCAACTAGGAGTTTTTACTATTCATTTTTCACTCTTGCAGTAAGGATGTGGTGGCTGTGTAGTTTTCAATCTTGCTGCAAGGATGAATAATGAAACTACCCAAAGTATATATTCATGAATCTCGAATTGGTCAGAGTTGTAATAATCTCTCTATCCATTGAGATTAAGGCATTCTATCCATTTTTGTAGACCTTATGTATGGAATAAGGTCCTTCCCACTTTGTCTCAAACAATAGAGGTTTCTTTCCTGGTATCATTAGAGTCTAGAGGACCAATGCAAATTCTCCTTTAAGAAATGAACGGAGGAAAAATTTCTTGTTAAAAGCTTCCACTATTCTGTTTTGATAGAACTCTAAATAATGAAAAGTATGCAATATTTTCTCAACTCATCATTCCATATCGTTGAATAATTTTGTAAGACCACTCATATGTAGAAAACTTATAAAGGATTGAAAAAATGAGTGAAGGAAGTTTCATTTCATTTGGAAAACTGATTATGTTCCATATTCCAATGAATAAGGAGTTGCTTCGGTGGCAATATGGGTAGTTGTCTGATAAGACCATAAAGATTGTAAAATATTATCAAGCCAATATATCATATCTTTATCCACTATATTCTGAAGTATATTTGATACTATCTTGTTGAAAGACTCTATCTGTCCATTAGCCAACACATGATATTGAGATGAATGGTTAGACTTGATATTGTGATCATGATATAACTTCTTTACCATAATCAATCAAAAATCGGTGCCATTTCCCCTCAATATAGTATAAGGGAAACCAAATCTGGTGATGATGTTAGTTTTGAAAAAACTAATGATGCTTTTAGATCTGACTTCTTTGAGAGGTATTGCCTAATCCCATTTGGAGAACAAGTTAGTAGCGATAAGGATATACCTGAACTTATTAGATGTAGCTAGAGAAAATGGCCTTACTACATCCATTCCCCTTGTGGAAAATGGACAGAAGTATTTAGTTGTATGTAGCAACTCCTGGGGTTGATGAATGAATATGGCATACACTTTGTAGGGATGAAATTTCACAGTGAAATCTATGAAATCATGTGTCATTGAAGGAAAAAATATCCAAGCCATCATATTTGATCACAAATCCTATGCCTAGAGTGGTGATCACCAAAATCTCCTAAATTTACTTCTTTTATGAAAGATTCAGTCTCTTCTCAATCAATAAATTTAAATATGATTCCATCTAACCCTCGTTTTTAAAGGTTCTTCTGGTGGTCTGAACTATCTTAAAGAGTAAAATTGACAGCTCGTCATCAATTCTATTCTTTTTCAATGTAATCTGGTGTAAGTACTCCATTTTAAATACATTCCATGATGGTTTTTATCCATATCGTGTGATGACCATATTCCTCATAAATAGGGATAATTTATTTAATTTCCTTTATTATCATTTGAACAAAATAAAATACCACACGATGATGAGCTATTTTGATGATTGTCTTATCCATATTTGGATCTTCCAAGGCTATAGATTCATTAGATAGTTCATTATCATGGAAATTTTATTATCGCCTGACATTTGAGAATGTTGGCTCTGATGGAAATTCACCCATTAACCCTTTAACGTAATCACAAACAAGGATTATCATTTATTTTATAATAGAATATTCCCCCATTGATTTTTTTGATTACCAATTTTGAATCACCATTTACTTTATATTGATTCAATTGCGCCTAAAGGGCCAATTCCAAACCTATGATGAGAGATTGTTATTCCCCCTCATTGTTGGTTATTTCTTCTGATAACAGGTAAGAATAATTCAATACATTCTTTTCTGGGGAGATGAGGACAATTCTTAACCCAACATTGTTTATTTTAGGGTTTTCCATTCTCTTTCTTGTTGGTCTTTAGGTAGAACCATCAATGTAAAAATCTCATGTTTGGGGATTATAATGAATAGAGAATACCTCTTCATCCGGAAATTCAGAATTTAATGATTTATATTCTACAGAATGGTGTTCATTAAGGATGTTATCTAGATGATATCCATTTATTTCCATTTGAGGCACAAACTGGATATCTAACTATTGAAAATTAACTATCCACCATGCAAGATTCCATGTAAGCTTAGGAAGAATGAGGATAAATTTGAGCTAGTTACTATAAGACAACAATTTGACCTCAGGTTGTTGTAGGTAGTTCCTACATTTATTAACTAGAAATATTAATGTCAGGCATGAATTTTCAATACATCAATACCGACTTTCCACATCAATCATAGTTTGACTAAGATAGTAAATTCTACTTTTATTCACAACATCCTTATTTTGGGAAAGGAAGACACCCAAAGATCTCTCTAAACATGTCACATAGTGAATAAGTGGTCCTCCTTTAATAGGTGGAATTTATACCAGTGGACTGAAGATATATTTCATGATTGTATCAAATTATTCTTGTAAATCATCAGTCCATTGATCGGTGACTCCCTTCTTCATTAATATAGTGATGAGAAAACACTTGCCTACCAAATTGGTGTTTAAGAGCCAAATTTAATCCATGTTTCCTTGGAGTCATCTTATTTCATTAAAACTTCAAGGAGTTAACATTCCAATGATTGATTTTTTTTCTCTGGATCAACATTGATACCATGATGGCGTACAATGATGCCAAGAAACCTTCTTGACGTTACCCTGGAAGAACATTTCATGGCTTTCATCTTCAAAATATGTTGCCGATGATTATTGAATATGTTCTATAGATCAGACAACTAATAGGAATGTTGTCTGTATTTGACCACAAAATCATCCACATAACATTCAACAAATTTCCCTAATAATTTTTTTAAGATATGGTGAATGGAACTTTGATACGATGCACCTGCATTATTTAAGCCAGAGATAATTACCTGAGCAAAAAACACACTTTGAGGGGCTCTAAAGGCTATAGATTCTTCATCTTCTTGGGCCATATGGATTTTATTTTTCCCAGAGTAGCCATCCATAAAGGAAAGATCTTCATAGATAGTTTTTGCATCAATTAAAAGTTCTGTAATCAGAACTAGAATGTCATCTTTAGGAAAATGCTAGTTAAGATATCTTAAACCAATGCAAACACTAATTTTTCCATTCTACTTTTTAACTGGTTCAATTTTGGCCAGCCATTTGGGATATTGAACTTCCCTGAAAAAATTTTCCTTTAAATTCTTATCCACATTAGCATCAATTTTAGAGGCATGTGTTAGGTGTGTTCTCTTTACTGCCTTCTTGAATCCTTATTGTTCTTATGGAAAACCCAAATGATGGGTGGCTACATTAGGATTATGTCATAAAGTTTCTATATAATTCCATGACAATATATATCTATGTATATTTGGAAATGAAGTATACACCTACTGCTCTTTAGATGTCATGGACTCACTAATTAGATTGGGGGAGGATCTTCTTCATTACCCAGATTTATTTCTCTAATCTCAACCACGGTGGTAGAGACACCTTACTCAAATGATGGAGTAGAATACCTAATATCTTTTTCTTCTTCATCATTACGTGTTACATCTTCTATTTCTACTTTCATAGTTATTGAAAAGGAAAAAAATCTAGAGTTATGGGAGGAGTCAGTATTTGAACATCCTAAAGAAGAGGACACTATATATGACCCAACTAATGATGAAGGGTCTTCTTGTGGTAATAAAGAGGGGATGATGGATATCGAATCAACATCTTTGTCTTCCTCTATAATTTCTATAGATTGTTCTACATTGATTGATGACGTAGAGGATTTTAGTAGTTGAACAGATGAAATGAAAATATCTCCATTTAAGCTTCAATCACTACCTGGTGAATCCACAATTTATCCCATGTTGTCAGGATTAGTTTCCGCAAATGACAATATAAATGTTATTGGAAAATTGCATAGATTTGGTTTTTCCCTATCAATTTGATTAATGGTTATCACATAAATTATTCTCAATTGTATGAATGGGTTTGCTGGGATCTATTCTAAACCATTTATAGAATTAGCTCTAGTTATCTACTTTATCATAGACCTCATTTCATTTCTAAGATAAATATCTACATCAATGTATTGAGATTCACACGTTTTGAACAGAGCCTTGTCATCATAAAATTTCCAAATTTGGCCATTGAAGTAGAACATATGACATTTGTGGTATGACGAAGGTGTGGCCACATGTTTATGAATCCAAGGACTTTCAAGAATAATTTTGATGGATGTATCCTAACAAAAAAACATAAAATATGAATTGGACACAAGATCTCAAAACTGAGTTCTGAGTGTATTCTCACCCAAAGATTCTTTCTCATTATTTTTATATCAATGAAACATTAATATGGAAGGAGATAAGTTTTATTTTTTCATGCCCAGTCGACTAAGTGTACGGTTGTGAATAAGGTTGATTCCACAACCATTATCAATGAATGAACGCTAGATGTCTATCTCATCGACCTTTCTAGACAAATACAAGGGTTTGATATTCCCATGGACAAAATCGTATTCATCTTCATATATAAAATATTTGATTGCATGAAATTATACAGGATCATTCTCTTTATGTTCATTCACCTTCTTCCTCTTGATCAGTACAAATAACGCATGCTAATTGAGCTGAACAATGTTTCATTTTCACTTCCAGTCATTCACCTTCTTCCTCTTGATCAGTACCAATAACGCATGCTAATTGAGCTGCCAAATGTTTCATTTTCACTTGTCTAGAGTCTACTATCTTATTCAGGAAGTAATTTAATACAAAACACTCCTGAATGGGATTCCCCAACATCTAGGGAAAGGGAAAAAATTTGGAAGATCTTCATCTCCTTCATTTTTTATATTCTTTATCCTTGGAAACTGAACCAAATTGTTCTCTAGGGCAGAGATGATGTAACCAATGACTTGTTCATTCTAAAAAAGAGTAATCTTTGTTCTCTAATTCTTCAAACTATTTCTGCCTTTGATCTCTTTGATCATATTGATGAGGCGGTCATTTTTGCTGATTCTCAAGAGGTGTATCCCTTCGATATGATGAATGTTTTGAAGTGGAAGCAGGTACAGGTTCTAGCTTGAGTGTAACTATAGCAGCCTCTTCTTTCCATATTCTCAATCCCTTATATTATGTAATTACATGATATTTAGCCTTAGTTTATATAATATAATCTTCTATATGTTGATAAATTTATGTAAGTTATCGAAGCACTCCTTTGTATTTCAAAGGGATCAGTGGTGTGCATAAATCATCTTGCAGATTTTCCACACAAATTGGCAAAAAAATTCTTAAGGGAGAGCAATACTTATGGAATATTTTAGTCCTTTCCATCACACAGTGAAATTTGAAACTCTTTCATTCTCAATTTTTTTACAATTATTTAGATAAAAAGTTGTTATCTTTCATTGTGTTGTGTTTAATTGAAGAAGGAATTTATAACAGAGATCTTCTCATCCAGAAATTGATTGATTTTGTAAAGTTGCATACCATACAAAAGATGGTCCCTATAATTACTGCACAAAACAACTAATATTTAATTCTTCATGTTGTTGAGGAGTTCCAACAATGGGATCACAATGAGAAAAAAAATGTGTTATGTGTTGTTCCGGATTTCCAAACAATTAATGATTAGGAATGTAGTATTCACAAAATTTGGTGGGGGAGGAATTAGATCCACCCATTCAGTATAAGATTTATTTTTTGGATAACTAGTGCATGTTGCTCTTCTATGGATTCCAATCATGTTGTTAATGGCACTATTGTTTTCATAAGAATTTTGGTAATACCAAAATGATTCGGAACCTGTGCAGGCATATCAACTGGTGATTGATCTATTGAAACTACTAGAAAACCCACTGATGGTGATGCTAGTATTTACCTTGGATAACCCATGGGAACATGCCTATCAATATGTGTTTGATCCTTCCTTGGATGTCTACCAAATGGAGGAAATTCATTATCAACATCTTTAGTTACTAAAAATCCTATTTGCAGAGGGGCTTTTAGGGGATGCCCAAGTTGAGGACCTTCCTAGGGAGTAAGTCTAGCAGAAATGCTGCTTCGAAGTAAATTTTTATTGAGTCATTTCGACACCTTAATCTCCTATTCTTATTGTGAAAATCTCCATTCAAGTGAAAGAGGTTGACCTTATCTAGTGGAAAAGTGAGATACAATCTATCTTTTACCTTTCCCCTTGTCAGATTCTTTTCGTAGATAAGGGGAGTTGGTTATTTGAAGGCATACCTAGATCTTGGGTAAGCCTCTAATTTCAGGTACATACACCTACTTCATTTGCCAAATTGTGTACTATGTTATATATAACAACTTCATCTTCTGATACCCCTGAACTAGACTCGTTTTTTGGTGGCCCTTCTGCAATGGTTTTAATGAAATTTACTGATGCATAATGCATAGATGGAATTCTATCAGTACTTTTTTGAGATCACCTCCCTCTGTATCTTCTATGAGGAATTTTCCCCTTGTATGATGAATCCTCAAAAACTGTATGGATGATAGTAAACCGAAGGGAATCCTTGGATAGATCAGTTGTTCACTCTCATTGTTGTTTCTTCCCTAATCAGGAGAAAACTAACATCTGTTGAGGATGGTATTATAGCTCTGAAAAATCTCCCAGCCCTACCAATTGAGGCTGTTCCAATTCTTCTTCTTCAAATTATTGAACATTGATTAATTAATTTGAAGGATGAATTAAAAGGGCCTCATCCCTATAAGATGCGGTAATTGTTGAACTTCTATGGCTGAAATTAGTGCAACTATTTTTCTAATTTTTTGAATTTTAGTTCGGACATTAGTTGGGTGCATTATCCAACTACCACTCAAATCAACTTTTTTGGAAGATCATTGTACTATTTCAAACATTTAAATTCTATGGTGGATGACATCTTCTATGCGGTGAACCTGCTCAAGTTATTCAGATGATTGATGTAAATGTAACTCACCAAATTATTTTCATTGTGCCTGACCTTGATGAGAGCTATATGAGGAATGTTCTTTAATTTACATCTGATTACATACAAAATCTATTGATTTTGGCCAACCGTGGGAAATAAAATTGCTTGAGACCACTTTCGGTGGACATTGCTGATTCTGGAGTGCGGTGAAATTTAATGCTCCATGTGGAACCCATACTATGATACGAACACCGGATGGGATTCCAGAAATTATCTGGTGTAGCCTCTTTAGATCATTGAGGCATGCACACTAATGGTTTCTCTACTGTCTTTTATTCTTTGGATGTCAGGAAACGAAGAAAGATGCCATGTCAATTAGGAATTTATTCATTTCTATTACCTCTACATTATTTTTATATTCATCATATGTTAATAATTTGTTTTTCAAATGATAAAGACTCGTCCATAAGTTTTGGAAGATGTCATGAATAAAATCTTTGGTCACCAATTTTGGAATTTTATACTGGGAATTTTTCAATGTCCAGAAGAAAACTGGTATTTCTCCTTTAGCCAATTGTTTTCTCATGTTTAACATATCTTCATCGTCTTTACTAGAGATTTCTATACTTGTTCTGACCAAATTAGATGCTCTATATTAGAGGAAAATGACCCAGGGGAGGTTATTATATTGATCGTTCCCTTAATATGTCTTCATGTTTATAATATATTTCAATCGTCAATGACAAGGCATCAGAAAAGAGTGGCCTTGTGTTTGCTAGTGCATAGAGATAGTTGGTATTTCTCATCTCTACATTATCAATTATATAATTATCATGACAATGTGAAATACTACTGCGTAGAGGAATTTTTTAGTAAATTCCATAATGGGTAGGATCACCATGGTGGATTACATCAAGGGATAAATTCTCTTGCTCCCTTGTCTTCTGGCCACACTGAGGGTTTTAGTGGCTCTCATTTAGAGATAGATTCTCTGAAATGACCTAATTTTCATGAAGATATCTTTAATGATAAAGTTTCTAATGGGAAACATTATAATTACTAAAACTACTCCAAAATTTTTGTAATGAGAGGATATGATCATTAGCTACAATAGATAAATTTATGAGGGCTTCAAGACCTCTAGAATTAATAGGGGCCAAATCACAGATTAATTCTTGATTATTCAACAGTGCTTGGTGATACTTCTTCTTGGATGTTCTATTATACATAGTTGGTTAAACATTCTGGTAAAATTGGTCATCATGGGAACTGTATGTGCCTACCTTGGATTGGTTACCAGAACAGAAAGATTACATCTTATTGGAAAGGGTTTATGTTCCCAATCTTTATGTCCATATGATATGTTGGAGTATGCCTCATGACCCTCTGGGAATGGATCAATGGTGTTTATATTCTCTGGGATGGAAATATGAGGTGGAAATCCATTTGTAGGGATAGATTTAGGTATTTGTTCCCCTCATACTAGTAAAGTTGTTGTTATAATTTCCTTTCTTGATTTTAGAATATGGGTAAGGATTTGAATCTACCCTTTCACCATTGATAAGATGTGTTTGGTGACATCAACGATCAGAACAAGAATATATGTCCATTAAGTATCTGGAGTAGGTGTATGTTCCTACTCCTGTCCTTTTTCCCTATTAATGGGTATTGACAATACTCATGCATGGTGGTAGAGAGTTGGGTTTGCCCCATATTGTTCATTTGAGCTTTCCAAATGATTTCTCCGGGGGATGCCAAATGAGATTGTTGGCAGGATTGATGGACACTGTTAGGTGTATGTGCATGCCGGTTGTATACCTTAATATTTGGTTGAAAAAATTTCTTCAATACTCGTAGATGGTTCTACTGGCAGAAATGTGGATTGTAAGAAGATGTATGTTCCTCTTTAAGAGTTTCCACCACATTGGATTGGAAGTCTTCTTTAAATGCAGTGAAATGAGCCTGCTAACTGGTTGATAACTTGTAAGAAATTTTATGTTCTTTTTCACAGTAATCAACCAGTAATATCTAGTGGGATTGGTTGGTTTATACTAGATGAGTCTATTGGGCTGCAAAATTAGGAAGGACATGTGTATGGTCCCTATCATTGTTTTCCATCAAGTTAGGTTGATGGGATTCTCTAGAGAGGATAGAGGTAAGTACATACTCCCTGTTTTTCGGACGTTGTCCCTGGCTGTTCATCTTGTGTGCTTGGGTTTGGGTGACCTGGGCTGAACTTCCAGAGGAAACACCCACATTATGTTGGGGGTTCACTACTGCGAATTCTTGCTGGCATGGATTGTTGGTGGGAATCCTCAAGAAGGATCCCTACATCATTGAATCGAGTACCTGAGTGACCTCTTGATACAACTCCCTGTAGTATGAGAGGGACTCGTTATTGTGTTCTTGGGATAAGGACATGAAATATTTGAAGACAGTGGTTGGTACCACCAACTTCTTAATCATCGTTTGACGTTGGCCGGATGATCGAGGATTTTTATTGACCTAGAGGGCCTATCGGGCAGCCCCCAGTTCGGGATTGTACAATTCTAGCGATACTCCTCTACATGCACATTAGATACCCAGCGTTGAAGATGCTGGGTAGGTGATGATATCCTTCCAGCAGGTGATGATCCAGTTTGAGCAGCAATTTGGACATTCCTAGATGCAAACTTGAAGGAGTCCATTTTGAAGTTAATAGAATCTTGAGAAAAAACTAAAAACAACAAGAAACTGAATTTAAGAAACATCTTTTAGATTGATACAAGCATGATTTATTAATTTATCTGGACTTCATTTATCAATTTATAGGGACCTAACATGTTGTTAAAATTATTAACATGGTTAAGGATTCATGTCGGGTTCACATTTTTTTTCATAGTTCCTTGAAATGTGTGTTCTAGTTTTATGAATAACTAATTCTAGGAGGTTTCCTTTGGATTTATTCATGGAATCGTAAACATCCAACAGTTACTTATCCTAAGAGGACCTACTTCACAAAGGAAGTTGTTCGTTATGTTTGAACATTACGATGCTTAGGAACGTTCATTGGTCGAGTGGATGGGAGGTCGGACTCATCACACCCATTTGGGGGGAATTATTGTATACTTCGGTACCCTCATTATAAATTTAATATATTTTTATGAATCCTTATTAATTCACCATGTATAAAATATGTTTCCTTTGTAATATTCAATCACTTATTAACATGTGTAAATTTTAGAATCATTAGTTTATATTCAAGATTATTCATTAATGGAGATATCTGTATGTATATGAGGATATCCATCAATGGTATCCCTTTATATAATATTTAATTAATCTATTAGTCATAGTTTTGATGATACTAGTTTTATGTTACTCAATGGGGAACTATGGAATTTACTATCATTTCGGGAGATGGATGTTTGTTTTGATCTTGGGATTGTTCCCATAAAATGGTCTACCTACGTATCCTTGTGAATGGAATCAGAACCCTCATAGTTCGGTGTCGCTTAATGGGACACATCATTCATTTTATGTTCATGTGGTAAGGACCTCCAAGCGGATGGTGATTAGTCAAAGCTAGGGTGGGACTTAGGCTGAAGAATCCTAAGGAACATGGAAAGGATATGGGTATCCAGATAAGATTAGACACTATTGGGAATATGTACCTCGAAGAAAAGGGTTGATTTGAAGAGTTGGGTTTGAACCTCAAGGAGGCTTCCTAACTATTCTATGTGGATGAGAATCAATTCTCATGTAGTTCGATAAGTTTCATATGAGAGTATGATCCTTTGAGGTAGATGAGTTTGGTATTACTTCTGGAAAAGGGTTCCTTGATGATTTGGGGGTTTTAATTGGTTGTTTATTCCTAAGGAGGATTCCCAAATTATGTGAAATAGAGTTGGATTATTGAAATGAATTTCCTATGATATCGGGGCCTAGAAAGGATTCCAATGTATCCTTTTTTGAATAGGAATCAGATTTCTCGTAGTTCATTCCATCATGAAAATGTTGTTACCATGACAAATCACTATGCCCAAATGAGTCATGCATGGTGTGAGAAATAGGAGCATGTCAAAGATTCAGCAAAGTAATCCACACTTTTCCTCCTCCTCTATTGGTAGATGGTGCACATATGGAAGTAGGAGTGGATGCAGGTGAGGTGACGGGGAAAGAGGGAGAGGAGACGAGCCCTCACTCTATTCGCATTACATTAGACAAGCGTCCAATGAAAGGAAGTAGTGATAGAGGTTAGGGGATTACACCAGGATGGTCTCCCAAAAGTTGATCCCGGCAGGGGGAGACAACTCCATAGTTCAAAAGGTAGAGAAGTTGGTATTAACTGTACCACACCTACAAAACATTTGAGGTTTCGGCTCTTTGAGATGGGAGAGGTTAGGACCCAATTCGTTATTCTCATAACTGAAAACTTCCTAGCACTCTTCTTGGGAGAAAATTTCATGTGATTGTGGATATACAAACCCACAAAAAAAACCATGAGCCCTAACCCCATTGTGAAAAAATGTGGGAAACCTCTAAATGTTGATATAAAAACCTAAATAGCAGGCTTGTTAATTTTCCATTCCCAATGGTTTGATATGTAAGAAGGTTTTGGTGGAGGATTAATCTTAGTATCTTTTAAATAAGGGAACCAAGGAAGGAGATAACCTACCATGAATAGATTTAAATAGGGTACAACGAGTTGGTATCTAGGATTTATATCAATCTCTACTACATAGGTTCCTCACACATGTGTTATACATAGGTACCCCGCATTGTTTCACCGTGAAACTATAACGCACAGGTGTAACGCGCAGCTGTGTCGTGTAGGTATACTGTGCAGATATGCCGTGCAGGTGAGCCGCACAGGTTTTTATGATGAATGAAGAATCGATTTCCCATAGTGTAACCATGAATATGTAAAAATAATAATGAAGTACTTTCAAAACTTTTCTATCATGTTTAATTATCCCGTATCTCAAGTTTTAGAGATCCAGCTAATACAATTTGAGGGATCTATGAGAAAGAGCTACGCAATGGGAGCTTTAAAGAGTATTTCATCTTTTTTCAGTCTAGAAATGGGGTTCCCAAGGGTTCTACGTATAGGAATTGATGGGCCTAGTCAATGGGAAATTTTCCACCTGGGACTTCCATGCAGTTCCTCTGCATCGATCCTCCGCATAGGTCTTTCGTACAGGTCCTCCACGCATGTCTTCCACACAGAGGTACAGAATTTTTGCTGTCACAGATACCCTCCATGTAGGTTTGTCACATTGTTCTGTTGCACATGTCTTTCACATAGATCTATTGCACAGGTTCTTCACACTTGGGTTTGGAGGAGTTTTCATTCTTTTGAATTAATCAAACCCCATCATGGTATTTTGAATTATCCAGGGAGATCTTCATGGTCTTTTTGTATTCTTAGTTAGTTTCATCAATCTTCCATTAAGAGTGGGACTAACTCCAAATTTATTCCCATCTATAGTAACTCCAATCATGAATTCAACCCATCATTTCTCTTTCCTTTAATAAATAACATTGTTCTAGTCATGTAGTCATAAATATTAATATCTACAAGCATGATATGAATTATTTTTTCCCTCATGATAAAATAATATATATGTTCAAAAAATATACACATTTTCATTCAATACTTCAATCATTACATAATTATTGTGTCTTTACAAATGCGACAATAATGTTTTTCACCCTTTTAAAATAGTTATCAATGTATAAAATTTGTGGAAAAAAATAAAATTATTTTTATCCATTGAATTATATTTTAAATTCATGATAAGAGTGGTCCATATAAAAAATAATTGATGACCCATGTATACCATTTTCTCCCCTGAATTAGATGACAATATGAGATATTTTGTTCTAATATTTAATCATCTTTGTGTTATATAACATTGTATCTATAGAAATTCCCATATTATAGGAAGTAATATATAGAGAACTAAATCAATACATGAAATTTAAAATTTTCCATTTTAAAATAATAATACACTCTAATACATTCCCCAGTAAAAGATTCAAATAATTAATTGATGGTGATAAAAAAACATCAACATCATTTCTATGATATTTTGGTCGACAAATCATTAAACAGAAATCTAATAAGCTTTATGTTTCATTAGGTACTTATGGGGATTAATAAGTTTTTTTTGGGAATGTATGGGTGTTAAATTATTTTAGGGTATTTATGGGGTTTTATGGTTTTAGGGTTTTTTGTTATTTTTGTGTTTTTAATGGGATTATAGGTTCCTTTTTAGGGATTTTGTGCCATTTATGAGGTTTTCAGAGTGTTCATGGCCCTTTATTGTTTTTTATGTTCCTTGTAGCTTTAAAATATTTTATGGGTTTTAAGTGTTTAAGGATGTTTTAGGGTTTTAAGGGATATTAGTTACATTATATTTTTTTTAATATATTCATATTTTTAGGGGTTTTATTGTCTTTTAGTGTATTTAGATTTTTATATATTTTGATATTTTTTGGATTTTTTGGATTTTATTTTTTTTTGGGTTGGGGGGGGGGTGTTGGGTTTTTATGTTTTTAGGTTTGTTTAGGGATTTTATGTAATATTAATATCTTTTAGGGTTTTACGGTTTTTGAGGTATTTAATGGGTAATTGGTATTTTATAGTTACATGGGGTTCAGGTTATTCTTTAGGTTTTGAATATTTTTTTACTCAGTCTTAGGTTCTTTTATGGTTTATAGGTTCATTGCGAGTCTTAGTGTTTTCTAGGGTTTTTTATGTTTTTAAGGATTTTTTATTGTTTAGTATTTTTAGGATCTTTTAGGGGGTTTGGATGTTTTGTCTCCTTTAAATTTGTTGAGGATTTTTGGTATCCTTTAGTATTTTTAGGGATTTAGGGCCTTTAGGGTTATAAGGGTCACATGGTCCTTTAATGTATATATGGTTATAAGGTCTATCTAGGTGCTTTTGGGGTTTTTTTTGGTTTTAGGGTCATTTAGTTGTTTTAGTGCATTTATTTGTTTAGGGAATTTGAGGGTTTTTAGTGTCATTTATATGGTTTTAGTGTTTTTATAGTCATTTTTGGGTTTATGGTAATTTTTAGTTATATATTTTTACCATTTTTAGTTTCTTTATAGTTTTTATGGTCATTAGTGACTTTTTAATGGTTTTCGGGGATTTCAAAAAAATTTATGATTTTTAAGGGTCTATTTTCTTTTTACATTTTTTTGATCTTTTAGGGGATTTTTTGTTTTTCATATTTTTATGGATTTTATGTTATATTTGGATATAATGGTTTTTCTAATATTTTTAAGATTTTAGGTTATTTCATGGATTTAATGTACTTTAGGGTTTGTAAATTGTTTCATGTTATTTATGGTGTTTTGTGTCTTTTATTATATTTTAGTTTTTTATGGTTATAAGGTGTTTTAGATTTTTTATGGGATTTTTGGGTTTTATTCATTTTTAGGATTTTTAGGGGTTTTAGGGATGATAAGGTTTTTAATAATTTTATCTTTCTTATGGGTTATAGGGTTTCTATTGGGATTAATGTTCTTTTAGGATTTTTTTGATTTTTAGTGTTTTTAGTATTTTTGGGCATTTATGGTTTTTTTTGTTTGGGGGTTTATTGGATTTATTAGGTGATTTTTTTGGTTTTAACAGTGTTTTAGTTGTTCTTGATATTTTTATGGATTTAGGGGTTTTTAATACTTTATAGGGTTGTTTTTTTAGGGTTTTAAGGGATTTTTAATGTTTTTTGTGGGGGTTTTATGTTTTTGTTTTTTTAGGGATTTTAGCATATTTGTGGGTTTCAATAAAGTTATTTTAGATTTAGTGTGTTTTAGAGTTTAATTGGGGTTTATGGTTTATTTTTGGATTTTCAGGATATTATAATTTTTTTGGGGGTTTTACTGTTTTTATACAATTTTTTAGGTTTTATGGTTTTTTGATTTTTTATGGTTTTTATTGTTTTTATGGATTATAGGGGTTTTAATAACTGTAATATATTTATATTTATTCAAGGGTTTTCTAGTGTTACTAATGTTTTTGAGGTGTTTGGATGTTTTATAGTGGTCTTTACGGGGATTATGACCTTTTATTGAATTTTATGGGGTTCTAGGTTTTTTGTTTTTTATTAGGTATTTTCAAGGGTTTTTTTTTCATTTTTAGGGGTTTTAGGGGTGTTTAGAGGATGTTGGGGTTTCCGTGTATTTTAATGGGTGGTCAGAGTATTTTGTGTTATTTAGTGGGTTATATGGTATTTATTTAATTTTAAAATTTTATGGGATTTTAGGGGTTTAATTGTTATTTTGGACATTTATAACTATGTTTTGGTTTATGTATTTTTCTACTTATTTTGGAGTTTTGGGTTTTCATGGATTTTAGATAATTTTCTGAATTTCCTTTCCATTTTTGGGTTTTATAATAAGTTATTATTTTATGGTTTGTAGGGTTATTAGTTTGTTGATGTGGTTTTTTTTAAATTTTGTGATTCGAGTATTTTATCATCTTTTAGTTCTTTTAGGAATTTTAGTTATTTTAGGTGGTTTATGGGTTTTTGTGTTTTTAGGGGACTTGTGTATTTGATAGATTTTTTGGTTTTTAAGGGTTTTAGTGTTGTATGGGTTCTTAATATTTCAGGGGTATTAATATTTTTATGGCTTTTTGGGTGTTTTAGATGATTAATTGTTTTTATGGTTTTGGTGAATTCATATGTTTTTCATAAGAATACTGTTGAATTTTTTGTTTTATAGATTTTCAGGATATGTTAAGTTTTTTTATGGTTTTATTATTTTTTTGTGTTTTCTAGGGGTTTTTAGGGTTTTTAGGGTTTTTAGGGGAATATTGTTTGTATGAATTTTAGGGTTTTTGATGTATCTAGAGTTTTAATGGTTTTATTAGTTTATGGGTTTCTAGGTTGTTTTTAGGAGTTATTAGAGAATTTAAGGTTTTTCATGGATTTTATGTTCAATTATTTTCTTTGTGGTTTTATAATTTCTTCAATGATTTCATGCTTTTTAGGGGGTCATGTGGTTTTAGGGATTTAAGGTCTTTTTTGGGTTTTATTGTATTTTAGTATTATTTTGGTTTTCTAAAAATGGTTAGTGTCTTTTAGGGTTTTATGGTTTATTTTTCAATTAGGGGTTTTAGTGTATTTATGGTTTTTAGTGTTATTTTTTAATTTCCCACAGAACTTTTAGGGGTTTTTGTGTTTTTTGGTGTATTCGATGACTTTTAGGGTTTTGTAGGTCTTTAGTGTCTTTAGGGGATTTTTTCTTATTATTTTTATTATGGATTTTAGGGTTTCTTTCTGGAATTTAGGTGTTTTAGGTTTTTTAAGGTTCTTATGGTGTCTCGAAACATTTTAGTAGGTTCATAGGGTTTCTATGGTTTTTAGGTTTTTTAAATATTAAAGAGTTTTTTAGGGTTTTATGGTCTTTTAGAGATTACATTTATTTTGGGTTTTTTATATTTTTATATGGATTTATTATTTTTAATGGGTTTTGGTGCTATAAGCGGTTTTCAGGTTTTTCATAGTTTTTAGTATTTCTAGGGGATTTCTATTTTCTTATTTTATGGGGTTTTTATATTTGATTTATGTTCCTTATTATTTTTATAGGATTTAGGGTTCTCCTGATTCTTTTGGAATTTGAGGTTTTGCTTGAGTTTTAGGTTTTCTTATGGATTTTTCTGGGTGTCTTTGATTTTTAGTTTTTTACATGTGCTTATCGGGTTTTAGTGTCATTAAGGGTTTTTATATTTTTTTCATATTTTAGTGGTTTTATTAATTTTATGGTATTCTATGTTTTTAGAGTTTATTTTGACATTTATGGTATCTAGGGTTTAAAGTGTTTTTATGGGTTTTTTGTTCTTTTAGGGGTTATATTAGGGTTTTAGGGGTTTATGGATTGTTTTTTTTTTGGGTTTCTGGTTTTTGGAGTGTTTTTCATTGTTTTAGGTGTTTCAACCATTTTTAGGGTTTTTTCAATTATTTTAAAGTTTTTAAGACATTAGGGTTGTTCATGAATTTTATAAATTTTACAGATT
Organism: Viscum album; assembly: GCA_963277665.1. Taxonomy (NCBI): domain Eukaryota; kingdom Viridiplantae; phylum Streptophyta; class Magnoliopsida; order Santalales; family Viscaceae; genus Viscum; species Viscum album. The sequence continues at coordinate 1,693,116,670 of OY728120.1, forward strand.
TATGGTTTTGGGGGATTTGTAGGGTACTTAGGTATTTTTTTAGTTTTATGGTTAGTTTGTTTTTAGTGGTTTCTATGTCCTTTTAGGGAATTGGGGGCTTCTTACGGTCTATCTTGTGTTTTAAGGGTTTTAGTGGTTATTATGTTTTTTCTTGTGTTTTGGGGTTTTTAGTGGTTTTCGGTTTTTTTGGGTGTTGTTGTTTTGAATATTTTTTGGGAGTTTTAGGTTTTTTAGGGTTATTAGGGGTTTGATAATTTTTTATTGAATCTTTTTAGGGCTATTTGATGATTTTTATATGTTATTAGGGTTTTAGTTGTTTTTATGGTATTTAGGGGTGTCTTGGTGTTTCATTTGGTTGTTTGGGTTTTTGAGGAATCTCTTATGTTTTTTATTGTTTTTAGGGTCTTATAGAATATTATAGTGTTTTTAGGGTTTTATGGGGCTTTTATGAAATTATTTTTTCTTGTTCTTAGGGTTTTTTTGGTGTTTTTATTTTTTTAGGTGTTTAATGGTATTTTTGGTTTTTATGGGTTTTGCGGTTATTTTAGGGTTCTCAATGGAATTACAGGATTTTATAGTTTTTTTCTATTTCTTAGGGTTATTATTCTATATTGGGGGTTTTCATGGACTTTAGGGTTCTTAAGGGAGTTTTGTGGTTTAATTTTTATAGGATATTTAAGGGTTTTTATGGTCATTTGTTGTCTTTATAAGGTTTTTAGTGTTTTAGGGGGTTTAGGGGTTTTAATGATTCATTATGATTTTCATGGTTTTTAGGGACTTTTGGGGGGTTATGGGGTGTTTTTTTCTTATACGAGTGTTTATGGTTTTATTGTATTAAAGGGGTTTTATAGTATTTTTGTTTTTAGCGTTTTTGGGGTTTTTTGGATTCTGTGGTTTTTTATAGGTTTTGGGAATTTGGGTGTTTTTATAGTTTGTTTTTGGATTTTACTTTTTTTTATTGAATTTAATTTAACGGTTTTATGTGGTTTTTTGGGTTTTATATTGGGGGAGGGTTCATTTTTATGATTTTTAGTTCATTGGGTTTTGGGATTTTGATTATTTTTTAGTTTTTTATAGAATTTTTTAGTATTTTGGGTACATTATATTATTTGGGGGTTTTAGAAGTTTTTGGGATTTAATGGGTTATTGTGGTTTTATGATTTTGATCATTCTTTATGGGATTTATGGTTTTTTTAATTTTTTGAGGATCCTTGGGTTTTAATGTTTTACAAGGTGTTTATAGGTTGTTAGTGTTTTTAGGGATTCCATGTGTTTTAGGGTTTTATGGTTTGTATCGGTATTAGGGTATTTTTTTGTGTTTTTATGGAATTTTAGTGATTTTTGGGTATTCTATATTTTAAATGGTTATATTATGTCTTTCAAATTTTTAAGGATTTTCATCATTATTTTGGGGGTTTGGGACGTTTTTACGGTATTTGATGATTTTTTTACGATTTTTATGATCCTTTACAATTTTAGGGGACTTAGGTTTCATTGGGTGTTTCATAGAACATTTAAATGGTTTTTAATATTTTTAGGGATTTGAGGGTTTTTATGTATTTTTGGGTTGTTATGATTATTTCGGTTTTTAAGGTTTTTACACTTTTAGGGGTTCTAGGGCCATTTATGGTTTTTAATTTATTTTTATATAATTTTAGGTTTTGAGGTTTTTCTTAGTTATTTTATTTTTTTTACATTTACAGGTATATAGATTTTTAGGGGTTTGGGGAAATAGTAGGGTTTTCAAGGGTTCCTACAGAATTTAGTGTCCTTTGATGTATTTTAGGATTTTTATGTTCTCTGATGGGTTTTTATTGACTTAATGGTTATCAGGTTCTTTTATGGTTTATAAGGTATTTATATTTTTTAGTGTTTTCTAGGGTGTTTTAGTGGTTTTAGGGGGCCATAATATTTTTATGAATTTTTAGGGGCATTAAGATCCTACAGGGATTTATGGTTGTTTAAGTGTTTTAGGTTTTTAGGGTCCTTTATGTTTTTAGGGTTTTCTTGATTTTTAGCATTTTTAGTTTGCTTTAAGGATTTTGTGGTTTTTCTAATTCATTAGGGGTTATATGGACTTTTAGGATAAGCTAGTTCGGTGTCAGGCGTGTCCCGGCCACACATAATTTATTAACAAAAATGCAAGTACAAGGCATTACAAGGAGGATCTACACAACTGAGTAAGCAAGTCACCCTTCATGTCCGAGTCCACAAGGGGAGTACAAAAATCTGGTGCTACAAATGACCACATGGAACATCCATCCTCAATTGCTTTCTTGGAGAGCATGTCCGCCACCTTGTTCGCTTCCTTTTATGCATGTGTGACCATAATGTTCATACCGTGAGAAGTGCTTAGACACTCAACTCATTGTGGGAGGAGCCTCCATGGGATTTTCTTTGTTTTTATTTTGAGGGCATCCACCTCCAACATCGATTCAGATTCAATCCATAGCTTCTTCCACCTAAAGTGAACTGTAAACTAGACAACCTTAATAATGGCCCAAATCTCCGCTTCATATGCTCACCCATTCCCAATGAAGTGATAAAATCATCCATTAAAAAAGACTTTTTACATCCGGAAAATACCACCACAACCGGAGAGACCAGGCGCACCCAGGGAAGCACCATCCTCATTGAATTTTATCTATTCTAGGATTGGTCGAATCCACTGAATGAATTTAAAGTCCCTTGGCTTCTTTCATCTTCCAGAAACTCCGATATTTCTCAACACAACACGATCATTAACATCATTAGCCATCATACCATCTTGGATATTAGAATCCATCTGGACTGCTTTGTGGATCGCCACCACGCCAGTGCAGAGACAGCATAGAGAATTATCAAAAACCACTTTATTCCAGGTTACCCACACAAAAGTGGCAAGGGCCACAGCAGCAGCAAGAAGCAGGTTGGAAACCTGTTGACTTCATTGCACACCGACAACTCTTTTGAAAAGAGCAAACAACGTGTTTTCTGTACTGATATTTAGGTGGAAAATGCCCGGCAAATAATCCCAAAGACCAGCAGCCAATCGACAATTAATAAAAATAGGTTGCAGATTTTCCTCATCCTGAAGACAGATTGGGCAAGCAGGGGCCAAGCACCACCCATCTCTTTTCAACTGTTCTTGAACTGGTAATATATTTCTCCAAATTTTCAACAGTAGAAGTTGGATGGAAGGGAGAATAAAGGGCCTCCGAAATTAGGGAATTTTAGGGATTTCATGTTCCTTTTTAGATTTCTTATATATTTTTAACATCATAGGGTTTTCAGGGTCATTCTTGGTTTTTTCAGGTTTTTAGAGACTTTATGGGTTTTCTCTCTTATTTTGTGATATTTTAGAGGGTTTTGGCATATTTTATTCTTTTTTGGACTTTTTATTTATTCTATGGTCTATTATGGGTTTTAGGTGTGTTAGTGTCTCTTATGGGGTTTTATGGTTTTTGATTTCATTTACAGGACATGGTGGTTTTATGTACTTTTATTGTTGTTGGAGTTTTAGGGACTTTTGTGGGCTTTAAGGGATTTATGGTTTTTAACAGTTTTATGGGTCATTATGTGATTTATTTTTTATGGTTTTTAATATTTTTAAATATTATTATGGAGTATTAGGGTTATAGGGGAGTTTTAGTGAATTTATAGGTTCTTTTGGGGTTTTAAGGTGTTCAATTTCTTTTAGGTTTTTTAGGTGTTTTTTGATTTTTTGTGTATTTTACGGGGTTTTATGGTCTCATTAGGGTTGAAGGTTTTTAAATAATTCTTCTATTCCTAAAGGTTTAATGGGTTTTAATAAATTTGGGTTTTTTTATATTTTTCTCCTTTTTTATTTTTATTTATAATTTTTGGGATTTTTAGAATTTTTAGGGTTTTTGACATTTTTTATCATTTTTATGTTTTTAGGTATTTTTCCAGTATAGGGGATTTTAATGTATTTCCGGGTTATTTAGGGTCTTTTTTGGTTTTTAGGGTTTCTATGAATTTTGAAGTTGTTAAGGATTTTTTGGAGTTCATAAGGTTATTTATTATTTTTATATAATTTTTAGTTGTTTTAGGGATTTCAAGGATATTAATTGTTTTTTTTGAATTTTAGGGGTTCTAGATATATTATGTTTTTATTTATTTTTAGTGATTTAGGAGTTTTTAGGGATTATTCATTTTTAGTTCCCTTCTAGGGATTTTAGGGTTATTTTAGTGGTTCTACAGTTTTTTATTTTTTTGGATTTTAGGGTTTAAAGAGTTTCTTAATGTTTTTAGGGGTTTTATGGATTTTCTTGTGGTTTTAAGTGGTTTTTTTTTTGTTTTTAATGGTTTTTTGTATTTTCTTTGGGTTCATTGAAGTTTTTCATTTTTTTGGTATTTAGTGTTTTTGTGTTTTTGTGTTTTTATTTTATTTAATTGCTTGTCATGTTTTTTGGGGTTTTATGGGATTATAATGTTTTTAGAGGAAATTAGGTGTTCTAAATGTTATTTCTATTATTCCAAGATTTTTTTTGGTTCTTTTAGGGTTCTTATGGAATTTTTTGTATTATGAGTTTTAGGGGTTATTTATCATAGGATGATTTAGGATTTTCATTATTTTAGGTTCTTTTTATGGTATCTAGGTGTTTTCTATTTTTAGGGGTTTTTAGAGTTTTTAGGGTGTAAAATGTTTCTAATGATTTTAGGGTCATTTATGTGTTTTAGGGACTTCGTGGGGTTTATGGTATATTTGGATTTTTATTGATTTTAGGTATTTTTTTTATTTTTAGTGATTCAAGGGTTTTAGGGTAATTTAGTGTTGTTTTATTGGTTTTTATGGATGTTAATTGTTTTCTTCTTATTTTTAGGTAATTATTTTTTTGTTTTAATGTAATTATATAGGTTTTTGAGGAATTTTAGTGTTTTTAGCCTGTTAGTGTTTTTTGGAATTTTATACATATTTTTAGTGTTTTTATGTCTTTATGGGTTTAAGGTTTTATGGATCTTTAGGGAATTATTAAGGTTTTTATGGTTTTTAATTCTTTATGAGGGTTGTAGTGGTTTTAGTTTTTATTGTATGTGGGTGTTTTAGGGATTTTTGGGGGGTTATGGTTTTTTATGTTTTTTATGTGATTTTAGTGATTTGGGTTTTGTGTTTTTTAATTGATTTTGTGTTTTTATGGTTTTAGGGTATTGTTTTTTTATGGTTTTTATGGAATTCTATTTTTTTGTGTTTAAGTATTTTTTACCTATTTTTTATCTTATTTTTGAGTTTTAGGGTATTTAATTTTTTTATAATTTCATTTACGGTTTTTGGGTATATATGTTTGTTTATCGTTTTTTATTTTTAGGGCTTTGAGGTTTTTGGATTATTTTTCTGTATTTTACGTTCATATTGTCATTTAGTGATTTTAGTTTTTTATGGATTTTGGGTTATTTTTGTGGTTTTGGGTTTGTACATGTTTTTCATGGTTTTTTGGGATTTTTGGGTTTTAGATATATTTTTACAATTATAATTGAATTTTTTTTTTGTGTATTTTAGTGTTTTTATGGGGTTTAGGGGTTTTGAGGAATATTTAGGGTTTTTAGTGTTTTAATGGATTATTTGGGTTGTTGATGATTATTTAGGTTTTTATGGTCTTATTTTGGAAAGAGTATTAGGTGTATTTTTGAGTTTTATTTTATTTAGTGTCTTAAAAGTTTTTATGATTTTATGTTTCTTTTAGGTAAATTAGTTTTTAAGGACTTTTATAGTTTTTAGGGTTTCAGGGTTTTTAGTGACATATTAGGTTTTTTTGTTTGTATGGGCCTTTATGGTTGTTAAGGTGTTTTAGTATTTTTAGATATTTTTATTGTTTTAGGGTCATTTTGCATTTATGAACATTTTTTTCTGTTAAATGGTTATTTATTGTCCTATATGAAATTTTGAGGATTTTAGGGTACCATCGCTTTTAATTTGGGGTTTTAAAGTCCTTTAGCATTTCATTGTTTTTAGGGTTCTTTATGGTGTTTTGTGTTTTTTTAAGTTTGTTATATTTTTTAGGGTCCTTTAGGGCTTTAATGTTTTTAGTGTTTTCTAGGGTATTAGGGTATTTTATTGAATTTCAGAGGTTATTTATTATTTTATTGTGTTTCATGGTTTTTTAATAATTTTAGGTCTTTTAGGGGTTTTGAGGTTTTTAGGGACTCTCTGGGGATTTTTTGGGGTAATATGGTCATTTAAGTTTTAAAGGATAAATAGTGTCTTTTAGAGTTTTAAATGGATATTTTGGATTCTTTTATGGTATATGGTGTTTAGGTTTATTTTTTTAGGGTTTTTGTGTTTTTGGGTTTTTGGGTTTTTATGGTTTTTAGTGTTTAGAGGTTTTAAGTGTTTTTTGTTTTCATAAGATACCTTATTTTTATGGGTTTTAGTTTTTTTTGTGGCTCTTAGGGTTTAATGGTTATTTTATGTTTTTAAAAGTTTTAGGTTTTTGAAGGGTTTAAGTTATGGTATTAATGGGAATTTTTTATTTTTAGGGTTTTTATGATTTTTAGGTATTTTAGTGTTTTATGGTGTTTTGTGTCTTTTAGGATGGTAGGGTTGTCAAGGTTTTAGGGGTTTTTATGGAATTTTTGAATAATTTAATTAAATTTTAGTGTTTTTTGGGTGGTTTAGTTTTAAATATTTTTCATGGTTTTGGAGTTTTTAAGGGTTATCAGGGATTTTTGGGATTTTATGGGTTTTTGAATATTTATGAGTTTTTGGGACTTTTTTTTAATTTAATATAGTATATATTTTTTACAGAATTTTTATGGGTTTTTTATTTTTATGGTTTTTAGGTTCATTTATGTGATTTAAGGTTCTTTTAGTTTTTTGGGGTTTTCGGTTTTTAGTGATTTGGGATTTTATATAGGATTTGGGTTTCTTATCATTTTTAAGGCTTTTTAAGCTGTTTAGGGTTTTTATAAAAATTAATAGTTTTTAGAATATTTCATGTTCATTTTTTGTTGTTATGGTTTTTATTTTCTTTTATTTATTTGGGGTTTTAGGTACTTATAGGGTTTCTAGGATTTTTATGTCACATATGGTATTTAGTGGTTTTTAGGGTATTTAATTATTTTTTGTGGGGGTTTAGTAATTTTTTGATCATTTACGGATTTTGGGGGTTATATTGTCATTTACTGTTATGGGTTGTTTTGGGTTCTTTGTGGTTTTTAATATTATTAGTGTTTTAATGTTTGTAATGGGTTTAAAGGGGATTTATTGTGTTTAGTGTTTTTAATGAATTTATAGGGTTTTAAGGGTTTTAAGGGATTCGATGGTTTTTAGGTTCTTTTATGGTTTTTTTGGATTCTTTAGGATTTTTAGGATTTTTTTGTGGGGGGGGGGGTGTTAGGAATTTTAGTTTTTGTTAGGGATTTTACGAATTTTTAGGCTTTACATGGTTTTTATTTTGTTTAGTATTTTTGGGGTGTTTTTTTGGAACTTTAGGGGTTGTTACGTATTTTTAGGGTCATTAAAACTATTAAACGGTTTAACGGATTTATAGTTCCTTAAGAGTTTTAAGGAATTTTTAGGGTTTTATGGTTCTTATGGGATTTTAGATGTTTAAAGGGGTATTTTATTTATTGAAAATTTTTCATGGATTTTTACAGGTTTTATGTTTTTTAGAGGTATATGGTAATTATTTTATTCTTGGATTATTTAGTTGTTTTTGGGTTTTTAGGGTTTTTAAGGTTTTTATAGGTTTTCTGGGGTTTTAATGTTTTTTTGGATTGTTTTAGGGATTTCAGTTTCTATAGTTTTTAAGGTGATTTCAGTCAACTTAATAAATATATTTTTTTATCTTTTTTTGGGTGTTTGGAGTTTTTTAAGGTATTTAGGGTGAATATATTTTTTTAGGGTAATTTTGGTTTATATAAGGTTTTCAAGGATGTTAAGGTGTTTTAGGGGTACATCGGTTTTTAAGGGGTTTTAATTTATTCTATGGGTTTTATAGGTTGTTTATATTCATTTATGATATTATGGGGGTTTAGTGTCTTTGAGGGGTTTCATGGAATTTTATCGTCTTTCAGGGTATTTAGTGTTTTAGGTTCATTTATCATTTTTTAGTAATTTGTTGATTGTTAGGGGTTTTATTTATTATTATTTTTAATTTAGGTTGTTTTATATATTTTAAGAGTGTTAGGATATTTTGGGTTTTTCGGTTATTATTGGGTTTCTGGGTACTACGGTATTATATGTTTTAGTGTTTTATGGGTTTTTAGGTATTTATTTGGATTTCATTGATTTTTAGGTTTTTATGTAATTTATATTTTTTAGAAGTTTTTAGATTTTTTAGGATTTATTGATGGATTTTATGGTTTTAATCGATTTTAGGGTTTTTTGGGTTTTTGGGTGCTTTTGGGTTATTTAGGGTTATTTGTTGTTTTTTGGGCATTTGTATGATTTTAATTTCTTTAGAGTTTTAGTGGTTTTAACGTTCGATTAGTGAATTAGCGTTTTTTATTTCCTTTTAAGGGTCTATTAGGGTGGTATAAGGGTTTTAGTGGTTTTTCATTTATTATGGTGTTTTAGGGTTGTTTTATAGATTATTTAGTGTTTTTTACGCATTCTATGGTTTTTACTGTTTTAAGTGCATATAGTTTTTAGGGTATTATAGGGGTTTTAGGGGTGTTATGGATTTGTTGAATTTTAGGGGTTTGTGGTTTTTAGGGGTCTTGAGAGTATTTTTATTATTTTTAATCATTTTTAGGGATTTCAAAGGGTTTTAGGTTATTATAGGATTCTTAGGATTTTTTAGGGTCATTAGGGGTTTCATGTTTTAATGTATTTTAGGGGTTGAATCGTGGTTTTAATTATTTCTTGAGGTTTTCTTGTTTTTTGACCATTTTATTGGTTTTATGTTTTATAGATATTATAGGTTTTTTCAGGTTTCTTAGGGGTTTAATGAATTTTTTGGGTTTTGGGTGTTTACTGGGCTATAAGATTTTATAATGTGTTAGGGTTTTTAATGGTTTACTCATAATTTTTAGGATTTTAAAGATCTTATTATGTGTTTTTTCATATATATTGATATTTGGGGTTTTTTGTCTTTTCAGTGTTTTTACGGGTTTTGGGTTTTGGGTTTTTGAGGTATGCTATATGGTTTATTGTGTATGGTATAAAGTTTATGTTATATGGTGTAGGGTTTAAGGAGTATAGTTGACATTGTAGTGGGTAGGGTATTGGATTTAGGTTGTAGGGTTTTTGATTTATGGTATATGGTATAGGGTTTTGGGTTCATGGTTTAAGGATTATGGTGTAATTATAGTTTGTAGGGTTTGGGGTGTAGGTTATTGGGTTTCGGGTATAACAACCCATACTTTACATACATTGTTATTACTTCATAATTGAAGCACACTTATTACAACATATAACAAAACCAAGAAATGACCGTATAGGTATAGTGTCTTTAGAAACTGGGAAACATAAACAACTGGTTCATAAAGCATCTACTTAGCCTCCCATTTATTTCATCATATATAGAGTCCCTTTTTGGCATATTCTAATTAATAACTTTCTTCCTGACCTGGGGAAATAAAACATTCAAAAGGGTGATCTCAAATGCTCAGTAAGGGTAAACAAAAGAAATATCAATCACATCATATATACATAAGCACATAACTTTTGGAAATCTTAACCTGCAAAAGAGATCATAATTTCATAACATGGGATAAATCATAGTAGTGAAATGTAATCTCAATAATCATAACATAAAACATGAAACTTTTTGGCATACACACATAATCATAGAGAATCATTTCTTATTAGTCAAGACTCATTGCCAAGACTATCTTAGTGGACAAAGTCCCTTTCTGAACCGAGTTCACTCCTCGTTTCAGTCCTGTTTCACTGAACAGGTATAACCTACCATTCCATCCATGTCTATCTCATGAGATATAAAATCTTTACCCAATTCATTGGAGGGAGATATAGGTCCCACCCATCACATAATGATACCATTCTTATGTGTGCCACAAAATCATAAACCATACATCATAGCATAACCCATGTAATAAAAATGGGAATCTTAAACACCGTGACATCATAAAAATATTCATATAAGATAATGGAATTCATAAAAATATTTCCATCACAACATAATCAAATCAATTTAAAAATTGGGATAGAAATAGAACCCTATATTATCTTAGATGGAAAATAATTTTGATAAAACTCTTAAACTCCATTCTTGAGGAAAATATCCTTTCTACTTCAAAAACATTTTTCCTTTATAAACATCTCAAACAATTTTAAAATAAAAGAAGTTGATTCAAAATAACATTGAAAACTTGTAATGGAAGCTTCTTGGAAATAATGTTTTAAAAATCCTTTCATGCCGTATATGTAAAAAAGAAAACATTCTTCTCGTACTTTTTTCAAAAAAATCAAAAAGTATCTCGTACGAAAAAACGACAAAAGATTCCTTTCATACCATTTACTAAAAACTCACCAAAGGGTAAAATTGTATTTAAACAATTTTAGGTGATGGAAATAACATTAAATATTGAGGAAACATGGATGTGGATGATAAAATACACCCCTGTAAATTTCAAATTATAAACAATCTCGGATAGAAATGAGATTGTGATATTTCCCTTACCTTAGGTCCAATATGCTTTGTACGTGTCAAGGCCTCCTGTATAATGATTTAAATAATGTTATTGACTTATTCCAGAATCATACTTATTTTTATGATATCATATATGGTCATATTCTTAGCTTCTTAGTAGTAATATTTCATTGCTACTTGTTATTCGGGTGTTTATAACTTTTCGTTCTTATGCGTGTTTTGTCGAATAAATTCTTATTCATATCTTTAGGTTATAGGTACCTCATTTCCAGAATGGTATTAGTGTAATATATATCATATTCATTCATTCAATTCATTTATATAATCATTATGAAATGAAGATCATGTAGAACGAGTCGCATCACATCGTGGAGACGGTATTCCGTACGTATGCATGAGTGATGATATCGTTCCTATGATCGTGGAATTGTATTGGAGTGTATGTATACTATTTCAGAATCAGTATCACTTTATAATAGTCATATATTGTCATTATTTACACCATTATACCCATCCAAGTAAGGTGGTGGTGGCAAATAGATTACACCACGGCGTGGAGACGGTATTCCGTACGTACGCACGCGCGGTGATTTCTTTTTTCCATAGGATGGATAGATGGTGAAATACGGTTGCTTCATAATTATAATAACATATCAGTACATTAGTGATACTGATGTTATTACTTGATAATTAAACAACTAAAGGAGATGAAGTGGAAGAAGAAATAAAGATGAATGAATCGGTAACGGACATTACCTCTTCTTTGAATTGCTTCTTTGAGACCTCCTTTTAGGTCACTAAAATTGGTCTTTAAAGAAGACCATAACCTATAGGATGTCTCTAGGGAAGTGGAGATGAGAAATTGGCAGGGTTTTGCCGAGCATGAATGCTCAAAGTGGTGTGAGGAAGAGGGGGAGGAGGTGCCCTTTTATAAGGGAGGAGAGGGGCTCCTTTTGAAAGACTAAAAATATTATTTTATTATAAAGTCAAGTTCGGTTTTAAATAGCTCCAAATTTATTTATTTCGATGCTAAGGTGGGGATGGGTCGAAAGACTATCATCCAATAGAATTTACACATGTTTAGGTTCCTATTTTAACCTTATCATTTAGATTTCACATTAAGTTAAATAATTTTACTTTTACCTAGTCTTCTTATGTTCTTATACTATAAGGTTAATAAACTTACTATAAGCATCCAAAAGAACCCCAAGTTGTTTATTATTAATATATATAACTTTATCTAAGTATTTTGGCCGAACCTTATATTTTTACGAATAAAATAACAATTACTAATATAATATTTGTTTTAAAAACTATTTTATGTCGTTTTTGACACTATTTAGTAATTAATTTTTGTGAAAGTCATAAAAGAATTATTAGTACGAACAAAGATACTTAAATCAATAATAACATGTCATATTAATCTATAAAATTAGTGGAATTCATAAAAAGTCTCAAATTCCATTTATGTTGGTGTTTATAACATCAATTATGTCAATATTTCATTAATAAGATAATTATTGCATCATCTTTGTGTCATAAATAAATTAAATTATTTAATGTCTAAAAATTACAAATAAAATACCATTATATAGAAAATCGTTTTATCTTTCTAATGAATATTTATAGTCGAATTTATCTTATGTATTACCCCATATTAAAAATGAGTTACTTATTAAACTTTGATTTTAACTATTTTAACCCTTCTTTAAATAAATTAATAATAAATGTCCTAATCTAATCCAAGTGGGCCTAAATGGGCATATTTTATTCCTAAGGTTGTTTTTGGTCGAATTACATTTGTACAATAGAATTATGACATGTGTTAGGGTAATAATAATATAATTTTTACCCTTAATTACCCTATTTACTTTTAACCGTGCTAAAAAAAGTTAAAAGTTACTATTTACCAAAAAATTATTTTCATCTCATTGAACCACATTTTACTTACTGACATCAATCGTGTCTCTCGTATTTTTGAAATTCCACTCACAGAAGCGGTAAAATTATGTTTTATGAAAAATTCAGTTGTTTAACTACCACTTAGTGGTTTCACAATTCATCAAAAATTGAAAGTTTTCAGAAAAATACCAAAATTTCACCCTAGGCTAATTTCGATATTCTGAATCCAAAAATTAAGTCCATTTTGAAAAATAACATTTATCAAATTTCAAAAAGTGGTTATTACTATTCATAACGGCCAGTTTTAATAATATTTTAATAGCATATCATTATTTAGTGAAACTCGGTATTGCGTACGACGCAAGCTATCAAGGAAGGTTGTGATTTCGTGTAAAGCAAGCCAAGCAAGTGTTGTGTGTTGAAAAAGATTCCTTTGATGATTTATATAACATAAAAGTCTCGGGTGTTACATTCTACCCCCCTTAAAATGAATTTCGCCCTCAAAATTTGTCACTTTGTAACAAATAGATGAAGATACCTCTCCCTCATCATATCCTCAAGCTCCCATGTAGCTTCTTCTAATTGGTGGTTCCTCCATAAAACAATCACCAATTGAGTGGTCTTGTTTCGTAGGACTTTTTCGCTACGATCCAGAATCTCTATCGGTTGTTCTTCATACAAAAGATCTTGCTCCAGCAATATAACTTCTGAGCTGAGTACATGTGAAGGATCAGGTATGTACTTTCTCAGGAGAGATACATGGAACACATCGTGAACTTGAGAGAGATTCGGTGGAAGCGCCAATCGGTAAGCTACCTTCCCAACACGATCCAGTATTTCGAATGGACCAATATATCTAGGGCTCAACTTCCCCTTCTTTCCAAATCTCATAACCGTCTTCCAGGGAGATATTCGTAAGAAAACTTTATCACCCACTTCAAACTCTAGGTCTTTTCTTCGGTTATCGTCATAACTTTTCTATCGACTTTGAGCTGCTCTTATGTGTTGTTGAATAGATCTGACATTTTCTGCCATTTCATCAATGATATCAGGTCCTAATAGCTTTCTTTCCCCAACTTCATACCAGCATGTTGGAGTCCTACATTTCTTTCCATAGAGAGCTTCATAAGGAGCCATCTGAATACTAGAGTGAAGGATATTATTATAAGAAAATTCCACCAAAGGTAGGTGTTGATCCCAACCCCCTTTGAAATCCATAGAGCAAGATCTCCACATAATTTCAAGAGTTTGAATTGTTCTCTCAGACTGACCATCTGTCTGAGGATGATAAGCATTGATGAAACTAAACTATGTATCCAAAGTATGCTGAAGACTTCGCCAGAACTTCGAGGTAAATCTCGGATCCCGATCAGATATAATAGAATGTGGTACTCCATGCAATCTTACCACTTCCTTTACATATATCCTGGAAAGCTGATCCAGAGAGAAAATCATCTCTAATAGAAATGAAGTGTGAAGACTTTTTAAGATGACCAACTATGACCCAAATAGCATTATTTCCTTTGGATGTTTTAGGATGTCTTGTGACAAAGTCCATAGTGATGTTTTCCCATTTCCATTCGGGTATGGGTAATGGTTGTAACATCCCCTTAGACTTCTGTCTCTCAGCTTTAACTTGATGACAAACCAAGCATCGAGAGACATATTAAACAACATCTGTTTTCATGCCATCCCACCAGAAGTACTCTTTCAGGTCCCTATACATCTTCGTGCTTCTAGGATGAATAGAGAATGAAGAACTATGAGCAACCTCCAGCAGCTCCTTCTTTAATTCGGGGATGGGAGGAACACAAACCCGGTTCCTAAAATTTATTATCCCATCACAATCAAGGTTGAATTCAGTAACATTTCTCACCTTCTTCTGTAACTCGACATCTTCTTTCTTTGCCTCTTTAATATTCACATGTACTGATGGTTGAACATTCATATGAGAAAGATACGATTTTTCCCCTTTAATTATAATTCCAAGATCCATCCTTTGTAAATCTATAAATATTGGATCTTTTGGGATCCTCATCATGGATAAAATAGCATGGTCTTGTCGACTTAATGCATCTGCCATGTTGTTTTCTTTCCCAAGGTGGTAATGGATTGAGCAGTTGTAATCCTTAATCAGCTCCAACCATCTTGTTTGGTGCATATTCAGCTCTTTTTGTGTGAAAATATACTTTAAACTTTTATGATCAGTATAAATATCACACTTTTCACCATAAAGGTAATGCCTCCAAATCTTTAATGCAAAGATTACTGCAGCTAACTCCAAATCATGAGTTGGGTAATTTTTCTCATGTATTTTCAACTGTCGTGAGGCATAAGCTATCACCATATCATTTTGCATAATAACACACCCCAATCCCTTCTTGGATGCATCACTGTAGATCACAAACCTTTATCCATTACAAGGAAGTGTGAGAACAGGTGCACTAGATAACCTTCTTTTCAACTCCTTGAAATTCTCTTCACATTCCTTCGTCCAAACAAACTTAACTCCTTTCCGAATCAACTTGGTGAGTGGATTAGATAATCGTGAAAAATCTTGTACAAAACATTGACAATATCCAGCCAAACCAAGAAAACTTCCGATCTCGGTTACTGTTGTTGGTCTCGACCATCTTTCGATAACCTCTGTTTTTGTTGGATCCATAGATATACCCTCTTTTTAGATTATGTGACCCAATAATGCTACTTTTTGAATCCAAAATTAACACTTGGTAAATTTGGCATAAAGATTCTCCTTTCTCAGGGTCTTCAATATAATTCTCAAGTGATCATCATGTTTTTCCTTGCTCTTTTAATAGACATGAAAATCGTCTATAAAGACTACCACACACTGATCAAGATAGTCTCTAAAGACTCTATTCATTATATCCATGAATATAGCATGGGCATTAGTAAGACGAAATGGAATCACTATAAATTCATAGTGTCCATACCTTGTACGGAAAGTCATCTTTGGTATATCCTCCCTTTTGACCCTTAATTGATGGTACCCTGAATGAAGATCAATCTTGGAAAAGTATTGAGCTCCATGTAGTTGGTCAAATAGGTCATCAATGCGTGGGAGAGGATATTTGTTCTTGATAGTGATCTTGTTAAGTTCTCGATAATCAATGCAGAGTCTCATTGATCCATCTTTCTTCATAACAAATAGAACAGGTGCTCCCCAAGGTGACGCACTAGGGCGTCTGAACCCCTTATCAAGATTCTCTTGGATTTGCTTCTTCAATTCCTGCAACTCAATTGGGGCCATTCTATAAGGTGTCTTTGAAATAGGCGAAGCACCCGGTACGAGTTCTATTGAAAACTCAACTTCACGATTTGGTGGAAGACCCGGTAATTCCTCCAGAAAGACATCATCAAACTCCCGTACAATGGGAATATTCTTAATCGTGAGTTTCTCACCCACCATTTGAGATAAATAACCTTCATTTAGTGGAATCAATACCCATCAAATGGAAGAAATTTCCACTGGAAGGTTATGTTCATCCTTGAATCGATAGACGATCATATATTGATCTGGAATATGAAATGTGACTTCCCTTCTTTGGAAATTGATATGATATCCATGTAGAGAAAGCCAATACATGACAAGAATCACATCAAATTCTACTATAGGAAGGATCAGAAGATTTGCAGGAAGCGCTTTCCCACAAGCTTCAATCAGAGAAGAATTATAAACTTTTGATGCGACTGTTGTGCCATTAGGTGTTGTCACAGCTAACTCAACACCTAATTGTTGAGGTAATATGGTGATACCCTTAGAAAATTCTTCAAAAATAAAGGAGTGGGTGGATCCAGAATCAAATAAAACATTTGCTACTTTAGAGTGGATGGTAAGTGTACCTTTCACCACATCGTTATCGTACTCCACATCGCTGATAGAAATTGCATGCGACTTTCCTTTGTCTTTATCCTTAAGTGTTTTTTGACGTCGACCATCATCATCAACCCTTGGATTAGGGCATTTATTAGCATAATGTCCCATCCCCTTGCACTTGAAACATTGAAGTGTAGTAGGTTCATTCTGTGTATCCCTTCCTTTGTTTGCATCATTAGACATCTTCTTCATATCATCACGGTATTTAAATGCCCAATGTCGTTCCTTTCCACATTTGAAACATTTACTTGTCCCTTTAAGACAACTACCTCCATATTTCATTCCACACATTGAGCATAAGGGAAATCTCATCTTTTTTTCAGTGTGCTCTTTAGATTTCCCTTTGAATTCTATTTTCTTCTTCTTATCAAATCCATATGACTGATGGGTTACTCCAATCTCTATCTCATCTTTGAGAGCACATCGAACGATTCCCTCGTATCTACTGAAGTCCCTTATGGATAAGGCCCTTCGAAAACTTGGTTTTAAGCCACTAAAGAATCGATCGATCTTACTCTCAGGTTGGATAATAATACCAGAAGCGTACCCTGCAAGTCTTGTAAAATTTTCTTCATAGGAACCAACAGATTCATCATCCTTTTAGTTCAGTTCAAGAAACTCTTTCTCCATCTTTGTTCGGAGAATACGAGGGAAGTACTTATTGAAAAATAATTTCTTGAACTCGTCCCATTCCATGGACTCAATTTCATCGCTTTGCCTCATATTCTTAATAAGATCCCACCATTGATCAACATCACCTTCCAAACGATACACTACTAAGATGACCTTATCATTCTCAGAACATCGAAGAACTGAAAATATCTTTTCAGTAGTACTAATCCATTGTTCAGAAACTAATGGATCAGTAGACCCATTGAATGAAGGTGGACGCTATCTCATGAAGGATTCAACAGAATGTTGCTCCTTCCTTTGCTCATTTGGAAGTCTTGCATGATTCATAGCTTGAGAAAGTTGTGTGAGCATGGCTACAAGATTTTTCATTCCATCTCCTATAACGTTTGGTTGCTCAGGGGGACAATCATTGCATTGCACGTCGCATTCCTCATTAACACGGTTCCTTCGGGTTCCAGCCATTGACTAAAACCAAGAAGAATAGTGTGAGCAACACTAATTATAATAGGAAGACCACATAATCAAGAACAAAATTTCACACTTAAGGTCTTATTCTAGGTTATTCATGGCCATTTCTAAAACACTAAGATTGTGTTCTATGCTTAGACTTATCCTTAGGTTTCTTACTAAGGCTTTCACATCCTAGATTCCAAAGGTTGAGTATACCTTTCCTATGATACCAACTATAACAACCCATACTTTACATACATTGTTATTACTTCAGAATTGAAGCACACTTATTACAATATATAACAAAACCAAGAAAGGACCGTATTGGTATAGTGTCTTTAGAAACTGGGAAACATAATCAACTGGTTCATAAAGCATCTACTTTGCCTCCCATTTATTTCATCTTATCTAGAGTCCCTTCTTGGCATATTCTACTTAATAACCTTCTTCCTGACCTGGGGAAATAAAACATACAAAAGGGTGAGCTCAAATGGTCAGTAAGGGTAATCAAAAGAAATATCAATCACATCAAATACATAAGCACATAACTTTTTGAAATCTTAAACTGCAAAAGAGATCATAATTTCATAACATGGGATAAATCATAGTAGTGAAATGTAATCCCAATAATCATAACTTAAAACAAAAAACTTTGTGGAATAAACACATAATCATAGAGAATCATTTCATATTAATCAAGACTCATTGCCAAGACTATCTTAGTGGACAAAGTCCATTTCTGAACCAAGTTCACTCCTCGTTTCAGTCCTGTTTCACTGAACCGGTCTAACCTACCATTCCAGCCATGTCTATATCATGAGATATAAAATCTTTACCCAATGCATTAGAGGGAGATATAGGTCCCACCGATCTCATAATGATACCATTCTTATGTGTGCCACAAAATCATAAACCATACATCATAGCATAACCCATGTAATAAAAATGGGAATCTTAAACATCGTGACATCATAAAACAATTCATATAAGATAAAGAAATTCATAAAAAAATTTCCATCACAACATAATCAAATCAATGTAAAAATTGGGATAGAAACATAACCCAATATTATCTTATATGGAAAATAATTTTGATAAAACTCTTGAACTCCATTCTTGAGGAAAATATCCATTCTACTTCAAAAACATTTTTCCTTTCTTAACATGTCAAAAAAATTTAAAATAAAATAAGTTGATTAAAAATAACCTTGAAAAATTGTAAGGGAAGCTTCTTGGAAATAATTTTTTAAAAATCTGTTCATGCCGTATAACTTAAAAAAACATTCTTCTCGTACTTTTTTCGAAAAAGTCAAAAAGTACCTCGTACGAAAAAACGAAAAAATATTCCTTACATACCTTTTACTAAAAACTCACCAAAGGGTAAAATTGGATTTAAACAATTGTAGGTGGATGGAAATAATATTACATATTGAGGAAACATGGATGTAGATGATAAAATACACCCCTGTAAATTTCAAAGTATAAACAATCTCGGATAGAAATGAGATTTTGATATTTCCCTTACCTTAGGTCTGATATGCTTTGTACGTGTCTGAACCTCCTGTATAATGATTTAAATAATGTTATTTACTTATTACAGAATCATAATTATTTTTATGATATCATATATGGTCATATTATTAGCTACTTAGTAGTAATATTTCATTTCTACTTGTTATTCGGGTGTTTATAACTTTTTGTTCTTATGCGTGTTTTGTCGAATAAATTATTATTCTTCTCTTTATGTTATAGATACCTCATTTACAGAATGGTATTTGGGTAAATTATATCATATTCATTAATTCAATTAATTTATATAATCATTATGAAATGAAGATCATGTAGAACGAGTCGCATCACATCGTGGAGACGGTATTCTGTACGTAGGCACGAGTGATGATATCATTTCTATGATAGTGGAATTGTATTGGAGTGTATGTATACTATTTCATAATCATTATCACTTTATAATATTCATATATAGTCATTATTTACACCATTATACCCATCCAAGTAAGGTGGTGGTGGAAAATAGATTACACCACGGCGTGGAGACGGTATTCCGTACGTACACACGCGAGGTGATTTATTTTTCCGTAGGATGGATAGATGGTGAAATATGGTTGTTTTAATAATTATAATAAATTATAAGTATATTAGTGATACTGATGTTATTACCTTATAATTAAACAACTAAAGAAGAAGAAGTGGAAGAAGAAATAAAGATGAAATAATCGGTAACGGACATTACCTCTTCTTTGAAGTGCTTCTTTGAGACCTCCTTTTAGGGTACTAAAATAGGTCTTTGAAGAAGAACAGAACCTATAAGATGTCTCTAGAGAAGTGGAGAGAAGAAATTGTCAGGGGTTGGCAGAGCTTGAAGGCTCAATGTGGTGTGAGGAAGTGGGGGAGGAGGTGCCCTTTTATAAGGGAGGAGAGGGGCTCCTTTGGAAAGACTAAAAATATTATTTTATTATAAAGTCATGTTCGGTTTTAAATAGCTCCAAATTGATTTATTTAGAAGCTAAGGTGGGTATGGGTCTTAATCCTCTTATACAATATAATTTAGAGATGTTTAGGTTCCTATTTTAACCTTATCATTTATATTTAACATTTAGTAAATAATTTTACTTTTACTATGTCTTCTTGTGTTCTTATACTATAAGGTTAATAAACTTACTATAAGCAGCCAAACTAACCCCAAGATGTTTAATATTAATATATATAACCTTATCTAAGTCATTTGGCTGATCCTTATATTTTTAAGAATAAAATAACAATTACTAGTATAATACTTGTTTTAAAAACTATTTTATGTAAATTTTGACACTATTTAGTAATTAATTTTTGTGAAAGTCATAACAGAATGATTAGTTAGAACAAAGTTAATAAAATCAATACTAACATGTCATATTAATCTATAAAATTATTGGAATTCGTAAAAAGTCGCAAATTACATTTATTTTGGTGTTTATAACATCAATTATGTCAATATTTCATTAATACGATAATTACTGCGTCATCATTGTGTCATAAATAAATTAAATTATTTAATGTATAAAAATTACAAATAAAATACTATAATGTAGGAAATCGTTTGAGCTTTCTAATTAATATTTATAGTCGAATTTAGCATATGTATAACCCCATATTAAAAATGATTTACTTATTAAACTTTGATTTTAACTATTTTAACCCTTCTTTAAATAACTTAATAATAAATGCCCTAATCTAATAAAAGTGGGACTAAATGGTCATATTTTATTCCTAAGGTTTTTTTGGTCGAATTACACTTGTCCAATAGAATTAGGACATGTGTTAGGGTAATAATAATATCATTTTTACCCTTAATTACCCTATTTACTTTTAACCGTGGTAAAAAAAAGTAAAAAAATATTCACCAAAAAATTATTTTCATCTCATTGAACCACATTTTACTTACTGACATCAACTGTGTCTCTCGGATTTTCGAAATTCCACTCACAGAAGCGGTAAAATTAAATTTTATGAAAAAATCTGTTTTTTTACTACCACTTAGTGGTTTCACTATTAATCAAAAATTGAAAGTTTTCAGAAAAATACCAAAATTTCACCCTAGGCTAATTTCGATATTCCTAATCCAAAAATGAAGTCCATTTTGAAAAATAAAATTTATAAAATTTCAAAAAGTGGTTATTACTATTCATAACAGCTAGTTTTAATAATATTTTAATAGCATATCTTTGTTTAGTGAAACTCGGTATTGCGTACGACGCAAGCTATCAAGGAAGGTTGTGATTTCATGTAAAGCAATCCAATCAAGTGTTGTGTGTAGAAAAATATTCCTTTGATGATTTATATAACATAAAAGTCTCGAGTGTTACATTGGGTGTAGGGTTTGTTGCATCGGGTGTGGGGTATAAGTTTTTTTGGTTTTCAGATTATGATATGGGATATTTTGTTTAGGGTGTACAATTTAGCCTTTAGGGTTTAAGGTTGAGGGTTGAGGGTTTAAGGTACATGGATTAGGGATCATGGTTTAAGGTCTAGGATTTTAGGTTTACGGTTTATGGTATATGGTGTAGGGTTTAGGGTTAGTGGTATAGGGTTTAGGATTTTTGGTATTGGGATTAAGAAAAATATATCAGAGTGTAGGTTTCATGGTTCAACATATTGGGTATAGGGTTTAATGAGAAGGTTCTAGTGTTTAGTGATTAGGGTGTTTGGTTTAGGCTGTAGGGTTTACAGAGGTGGGTATTGTGTTTAGCATGTATGGTATAGGGTTTAAGTTGTATGGTTTTGGGATTAGCATGAAGGGTAAAGGTGTTCAGCTATACGGTTTATGTTTTTTGGTGTGGGTTATAGGGTTTAGGGTTTTTTATATAGGGTTTAGGGTTTACAGTTAATGTTTTTTGGTTTACTATTTCTAGTATTGGTGGTCAGGTATATTATTCAGGGTGTAGGGATTAGGGTTTAGGGTGTAGGGCCTTGGGTATGGGGTGCAAGGTATTGGGTTTTGGGTGTAGGGTATATGATTTTGGGTCTCTTTATTGGGATTAAGGTATGGAATATAGGTTTTAAGGATTCGGTTTTAGGGTTTTTCATTTACCGTCGAGGGTTTACAGTGTAGGGTTTATGGTTTTGGGTTTATGGTATAGTTTTTAGGGTGTATGTTTTAGTGTTTAGGATTTTGGGTAATGGGATTTTGGTAAATGTAATTGGGTATAGTTTTTTTTATGGTTTAGAGTTTATGTTATAGTATTTAATGATTTTTCTATAATGTTTAGGGAGAATGGTATAGTATTTTTCGCGTCAGGCTTAGTGTTTAGGGGGTAGGGTATAAGTTTTAGGGTATATCGGTTAGGGTTTTAAGGAGTAGTATATACGTTTCATAGGGTTTTATTTAGGTATTAGGTTTTAGGATATAGGTCATAGAATATATGTTTTAGGGTTTATTTTTTTTGGGTTTCTAGTGTAGGGTTTTGGGTTTGGGGTGTTGCTTATAGCATTTAGTGTGTTCAGTATAAGTTTTTTGTTGTATGGTATAGAATTATGGGTGTACAGATTAGGGATTATATTTTAGGGTATTGGGTTTTGGTGTTATGGTATAGGGTGTATCATGAAAAATATAAATGTTAGGTTTTAGGGTTTAGTGTGTGTGTAGTAGGGTTTTATTTGTATGGTATATCCTTCATGGTGTAGTATTTTTTGTTTCGCGCGTAGGGTATTGTTTTTTTGGAATTGGTTTGGAGTTTGGGGTTTTTTGCCATTTTTTATCTTTTTTTTATGATTTTAAGGGGTTTTCGGTTTTTTAGTTAATTAGTGATTTTTAGTTTTATTAGGGGTATAAGTGTTATAGGGGGGTTAATGGTTTTTATGGTTTTTAGGATTTTCACGAGGATTAATGGAATTTTAGTATTTTAGGGTCTTTAGGGATTCTTATTGTTGTCTTATGGTTTTACAGTTTTAGACTTTTTGTGGTTTTAATGATTTCTTAGGGGTTTTCCTATTTTATGTTTTTTCTAGGTATTCAATAGTTTTTAGGGGTTTTCGTTCATTTAGTAGTTTTATTGTTTTTATGGGCTTTTTGGACTTTTAATGGGTTTTAGGTTTTTCACGTTTATTAGTGTTTCAAGGTTTTTATGGTCATTCGTGGTTTTGGGTGGTTTTGTTGTTTTGGAGGCTTTCTAAGATTTTTTGGTTTTCTTGGTTTGTGAGGGTTTTATGGTATTTTCATATTTTAATTATTATTATTCTTTTTTATAGATTTTGTGTTTCTATTGAATTATTAGGGTTTTAGGGTTTTTAGGGGTCTGTAGGATTATTAGGGGTCTTAGGGGGTTATAAGATTTTCAGGGTTTTTATGGTTTTAAGGATGTATAATGGGTTTATAGGGTATTTTGGAATTTTTATAGGGTATTTAGGTTCTTTTTTTATTTTAGGGACGTTTATGGGTTGTAAAGTTTTTTGAGTTTTTGTGTTGTTTTGGGTGTTTAATGTCTTTTATGTTGTTTAATCTTTTTAGGGTATTATAGGGATTTTAGGTTTTTTGGATTTTTTATGGGATCAAAGTTTTTTAAGTTTTAATCAACTTTTTAGGGGTTTTATGTGTTTTAATGGTATTTGGTTTCTATAGTTTTTTTGGATTTATAGTGGTTTTGGGTTGTTTATGGGGTTTTATGCATCTTTGGTTTTTAGGGTTTTTTGTTTTTTCATGGTTTTTATGGTTTTTTGCAGTTTTCTGTTTATTAGGGATTTGATTGTACATTAGGGATTTTTTTAGTGTTTTTGTTGTGGTTGGGTGGGTTTTTTGGGTTTTTTTTAGGGTTTTTGGGTTTTTGGTTTTTTTGGGATCATTATGGATTTATTTGTATTTATTTTTTTTATTGTATTTAAAAAAAATATGATTTTAGGGGTTTTAAAGTTTCTAATGGTTTTTTGGGTGTACAGGGGTTTTCTGGGTGTTTTGGTGCATTATACTTATTTAGGGTGTTTAAGATCAATTAGAGTTTTTAGGGTTTTATGGTAATTTTTGGTACTATATGAGGATTTATGGGGGTTTTTGGTTTTTATGATCTTTTATCGATTTTAGGGTTTTTAGGTTCTTATAGGGTTTTTTGGAGCATCATATTTTAAGGGTTTTTAGGGTTCATTAGTTTCATATAAAGACCTTTACATTTTTAAGGGGTTTTAGGGTTATTAAAGGGGATTTATGGCCATCTAGGGTGTTTAGGGTTCTTTAGGATTTTTATGGTTTTAGTGTTTCTTGCGTTTTTAGGGTCCTTTAAGATATGTTTTTTTGCCTATACGTTTTAGGGATTGATGGAATTTGTGATGGTTTTAATATATTTTAGGGTTATTAAATGGTATTAAGGTCTCTTAGGGAATTTTTCTGGTTTTAGGTTATTTTAGTGGGTTTTGGTGTTTTAATAGTCTTTTAGGGTTTACAGGGTTTTTAGGGACTATAGATTTTTTAGGGGGTTTAGGGTGTTTATGGGTTTTTTGAAATTTTTAGGGGCTTATATTTTTTATTGTTATTATGGTTTTTATATAATTAAAGGCGTTTTAAGGGGTTTTAGGGTTTTCATAGGTTTTGGGGTTTTTAGGTTTTTTCACTATTTTTACCGATTTGTGTGTTTAAATTTTTTTGGTAAATTTTGTTCATGTTTTAGGATTTGTAAAAATTTTAAGGGGCATAATGTTTTAAATGGATTTTATGTTATATAGTGTTTTAATATGGTTTGAGGTTTTTGGGTTTTTTATTGGTTTTTTAGTTTTATGGTATTATTCAGTTTTTATGGTTGTTAGAGTTTTTACAATTTTATAGTTTCAAGGGAGTATTAGTGTTCCTATGGTTTTTTGAGTTTTATCATTTTAGTGGTTTCTAAATATTTAATGTGTTTTAGTTTTTTTATGATTGGGGATTTAATGTTTTTAGGGTATTAAGGGTTATTTTTTTAGGGTTTTCAATGGTTTTAAGGGTTTTTAGTTGTTTTCATGGGATTTAAGGGTTTTTATGGGTTTTAGGGTTTCTATGGATTCTAAGGTATTTTATGGGGTTTTAGGATTTCAATGGTTTTTATGGATTTCTTAGGTAGTTTCACATTTTCTATGGTTTTTATGGTTTTTAATGTTTTTATATATTTTGAGGGCTATTAGATAATTTTTAAGAGATTCAAAATTTTTAATGTATTTATGGGTTTTTAGGTTTTTTGATATCTTTTCGAGGTTTTTTCGATGGGGTGTTAAATGATTTTAGGATTTTTTTTGATTTGTTAACTAAATTAATGGATTTTTGGTTTCTTAGTTTTTTAGTATTTTTTATAGTTTTTAGTTGTTCAAGAATTATAATGTTTATATGGGTTTTATGGGGTTTATTATTTTTATGTATTTTATGGGCTTTTTAGTTTTAAGCAGTTTTAAGTATTTAGCATCTTATTGTGTTTTTATATTTTTTGGCCTTTATGGTTTTTAGCAATTTTGATTGATTTTTATAGTTTTAGGTCATTTTTCAGGGTTTTTTTTGGTTTTATAGTGTATATTATGGTTGTAGAAGATTTAGTGTTTTAAGGGTTTTAATTTTTTTAATTTTTTATCTCATGGGGTTGTGGGGTTTGGTTTTAGGGTTATAATGAGTTAGTATGGGGTTTACGATTTTATATATTTTAGGGGTTTTAGGATCTTTATGTGTTTTATTGATTTTAGGTATTTTTAGGGTTTTATATTATTTAGGGTTTTAGGGTTTTTATGTTCACGGGGTTTTAATGGTTTATGGGTTTTTATGGTTTTATGGTTTTTAGGAGTTTAAGGTAATTTTTTTTATTTTATGGGTTTTAGTGTTTTCTTAGTGTTTTAGGGTCTTGTTGTTTTCATTGACTTTTTAGTGGTTTATAGTTATTTGGTGTTTCATGGATTTCAGGGATGTTAGGTTTTTTAGAGGATTCTTTTATTTCTATGGGTTTTCATTGTTTTTATTATTTATAGGGTGTTTTGGTGTTTTAGGGATTTTAGGTGTTCAAGAGGTTTTAGGGGTGTTTTATGGTTTTTGGAGGCTTTTTTTAATTTCAATTTTTTGTGTATTTTGGGTTATTATTGATTTCAGAACCACTTGGATTTTTTTGGAGTTTTATCATTATTATGGTTTATTATGATTTTTTGGGTTTTATGGGTTTTTAGATTCTTGAATTTTTTTTGACTATTTGATGTTTTATGGGGTTTTTTTATTTTTAAGGGGTTTTTGGGTTTTTACGATTTTTAGGGGTTTTGGGGTTTTTAATTTTTATGGGTCTTTTGGGTTTTATAGTGGTAAAAGGTTTTCATTGTCTACATAGTGTTTTGGGTTTTACTATTTCTAAGTGTTTTAAGTATTCCCTATCATTTCTATGGGTTTTTATGGATTTAAGGTTTTAAATGATTTTATGGGGATTATTCCGTTTTTTAGTTTATTTTAAATTTTTTAGAGTGGTTAGTTTTTTTATGATTTCTGAATTAATTTTATGGTTTTAGGGTGTTTATAGGTTTTTGTGTTTTAAAGGAATTTTTTAATTTTTAGGGATTTAAAATATTTTTAGTGGTTTTAGGGTTATTTTATTAGTCTTTGAGTTTTTTGGGGGGTGTTAGGATTTTTAGGGTTTTTGTGTTTTTTCTTTTTATGATTTTTTATATTTTAGTACATTAATATTTTTAGTTTCATTCAGTTTTTATATATTTTTAGGGGTTGTTTGTATTTTTTAGGGCTTTTAGGGGATTTGGTTTTACCTAAGGGTTTTTAACGTTTGAATGGGCTTTAGGTTTTTATACGATTTTCTATTTTTGGTTTTTTGGATTTTTTAGGGTTTTAAGGGTTTAATGTGTATTTTAGTGGTTTTATTGGTGTTTGAGTTTTTTTTTTGGGATTTATGGGGTTTTAGGGAAAGTCAAGTATTTTTAGGGCATTTTAGGGTCTTTCATGTATTTTTAGGGTTTTATGGTCCTTAAGGGTTTTATGGATTTTTTTTTCTATTTAGTGTTTTTAGTGTATTTAGGGTATTTATGAGGTTTAGGTACTTTATTGAATTTTTGGGGTTTGAAATTATTTTTTTAGTGTTTTAGGGATCTCTATGGGTTTTATGGCTTATTAGGGGATTTAGTGTCATATACAATTTTATGGGTTTTTTAGGGTTTTTAGGATTTTGAGTAGTATTTATGATTCTATGGTTCTTAGTGATTTAGGGGTTTTAGTGTTTTTTTTAGTTTGAGTGTTTTTAGGGGGTTTTAGATTTTTTTTAATTTTAGGTTTTCGGGGTTTTTAGGGGGGTTTTTTGTATTTAATGGATTTTTTTTTGTTTTTTTTTTGGTTATTTATATTTCTTAGAGTTTTTTTATAGATTTTTTGGGTTTTTCTGAGTTTCTAGGGATTTTCAATGGGTTTAGGGCCATTTTCAGTTTTAGGGGGTTTTAGGGGGTCTTAGGGTTTTTAGGGGATTTGGAGTTTTCTAGGGTTTTGGTTTTTTAATATTTTATTATATTTTCAGTATCTTTTAGGGATTTATGGATTTTTAAATTTATTTATAGTTTTAGAGACGTTTACTATTTTTATGTATGTTTTTGGTGTATTAGTGTAATTTAGGGGTTTAAATGATTCTTTATGCTAGGGTCTTTTATGGTTTTTTATTATCAATTAGAGATTTTTTTATTATTTTATGTTCTTATAGGGTTTTTTCTATTTTATAGTTTTTTAGGTTTTAGGATTTTTAAGGTTTTTAGGGATTATTAGTTTTTTGACATATTAGTGTCCTTTTGGGGTTTTGGGGTTTTAAGGGCCTTACTATTTTATGTTTTGTTCAGTATTTTTATGTTTTTATGGTATTTTTGGGTTTTAGTTTTCTCATTTGAGAGGTTTTAAGGTGTTTTATAGGTTTTATGATTTTAATTGTCTACTAACATTTTTAAAGGCTCTTAGGGAAATTTACAGTTTTGGGGTATTTGGGTTTTTATTGTCTTTTAGGGAGGTTTTTTATTGTTGTTTTTATTGTTTATGTTTTTAGTGGTTATCCTGGTCATTTATGGTTTTAAGTGGGTTTTAGGGTGTTTAATTGATTTTAGGGTTTTTAGGGTCTCATAAGGATTTTAGGAATATTTTCCAATTTAGTGACGTTGTGGATTTTATGATTATTTATGAAGTAATTCGGTGTTAATGTTCATTTTGATTCATTAGTTGTTTTAGGGACTTTTTGGTCTTTTGGGGAACATTGTTGGGGTTTTTGGTTTTTTGGGTCTTTTAGGGGTTCATAAGATTTTAGGGTACTTTAGGGTTTTTAGTATTATTAAAGAGTTTTTGGGTTTTTAGGGTATTTTATTGTATGTTATGGTTTTGCTGATTTCTAGAATTTTGAAGGGTTATTTTGGGGTTTTATGGTCTTTTAGGGTATTTATTTTTTTAGTTAATTTTAGTGTTTTTATGGTATTTCCGTGCTTTTAGGGTCGTTAGGATCTTTTAGGGAGATTAGGGTTTTTAGATTTTTTAGGGGTTTTAGGAATGTTTATAAATTTTATGGTTTGAGGTTTGATAATATTTGTAGGATTTTTTGTGATTTATGGTTTTTACTGTTTTAGGGTTTTAGGTTTTTAATGTTTTTTATGGTTGTTTCAGATTGTTCTAATTTTTTACAGTTTTTCATGGTTTTTGGTTATTTTCATTTTAAGGGATTTTAGATTTTTAAGGTGATTAATGGTTTTTAGTGTATTTAGGATTTCTTTTTTATTTTAATAATTTATATGGTTTTTTTGGGTGTTAATATATTTTAATGGTTTTTTGGGGAATTTAAGGCTTTCATAAGGTTATTAGGGTTTTTATAAGGTTTCTAGGGTTTATATAATTTTTAGGGTTTTATGGATTTTATGGTGTTTATGTTTATTTTACTGTTTATAGAGTTCTATTGTTTGTTATAGTTGTTAAGTATTTTATAAATTTTTAGGGGTTATGGGGTTATGGGTTTTTTATATATTACATGGGGTTTTTAGTGCCATTATGGTTCATTACTGTTTTAATTCATTTTTAGGATTTTCTATGTTTTTCATCACTTTTTAGGGGCTTTTCTTTTTGAAAATTTTAAGGATTAAATCATTTATGAGGTTTCTTATGGATGTTTTGAGTTTTAGGATTATTTTCTAGTTCTAATGTATTATTAGAGTTATTAGGGCGTTTTATGGGTTTTAGGGGCATAGGGATTTGTACGGTTATTAGGATTTATAATTTTGTTGGGCTTTAATGTTAATTAAGGGGTTTTAGTTTATTTTAGGTTTCAATGGTTTAGGTGTTCTAGGGTTTGAGTATATTTCAGGGGGTTTTAGGGTGTTTAGTGTTTTATGGGTTTTATAGGATTTTAGTGGTCCCATGGTTTGTAATTTTTTTTTATGTTTTTTGATTTTTGGGTTTTTAGTGGTTTTTGGGTTTTTTTTTGCGGTGTGTAGGGGGGTTTTAGTTCATTCATTTTTTTTATGTTTTTTGGAATTTTATGTTTTTTATTTTTTTTATGGTTTTTAGGGGTTTTTGGGATTGTTTAGTGTATTTAAGGGTTTAAGGGGTTTTTAGTGATTTAATGGATTTTATGGATTATTATGATATTTTATGGTTTTATGAATTTTCATTGATATTTAAGGATTTTGAGGGTTTTGTGGAGATTTTTTGTTTTAGGTGTTTGTAAGGGATATTAGTGGTCATTGAAGTTTTTCGGGGTTTTTTGGTTTTTTGGGTTTTAAATGTGCTTTATGACCTATAAGGATTATTTGTCGTTCATCGTGTATCTTAGTGGTTGTATTCAATTTATGTAGTTTGATGGATTTTTGGAGTGTTTAGTGTTTTAGGGTTTTTATCGACGTTTTATGTTTATAGGTTTTTTTTGGTTGTTTTGTATTTTTTTTTCGTTATTATGGTTTAGGATTTTTAGAGTTATTTGAGGGTTTTTAGTAATTTTTAGTGTTTTTATGGTATTACAGGTTCATTTTTGGTTTTGAATTGTATTGTAGGGGGTTTGGCATTTTCTAAATGATTTTATTGGTTTTTAGGTTTCATAGGATTTTTTGGGTCTTCTAGGGGTTTTGAGAATTTTATATATTTTATGTATTTTTAGTGCCTTATGTGTTATAAATTTTTGGTTAGTTTACAGTGTTTAGGGAGTTTAAGGTCCTCTTTGGTGTTTTTATGGGTTTTACGATTTTCATAGGTTTTAAGGATTTTAGGTTTTTTTGGGTTTTCGAAGGGTTTTTATGGTATTATGGGCAAGGAAGATGAGATGGTGGTCTGTTCCTAGCCCCCCCCCCCCAATTTATTAGAAAGAAAAAAGAGACATAGCAGACCAGGGAGGAGAGGTTAAAAATAACCACACCCAAAAAACCCCTTACAACCCACTCTTTTATGGTATTATGGTTTTCCTTGGTTATTATGTGCTGGTTGAAATTATTTGGTTTTTAGGTGTTTTTTGGGTTTCCTGGGTTACAATGTTGTCTTTGGTTATTCTCCATTTTTAGGATTTTTTCATAATTTAAATGTGTTTCTATTGTTATAATATTCATATATTTTTTTTGTTTTTAGTGGTTTTATAGTTTTTTTATTCTTTTATTTGTT
This sequence comes from Viscum album, assembly GCA_963277665.1. NCBI lineage: Eukaryota > Viridiplantae > Streptophyta > Magnoliopsida > Santalales > Viscaceae > Viscum > Viscum album. The sequence continues at coordinate 1,693,147,193 of OY728120.1, forward strand.
TTTAGGGGTTTTACAGTATTAATTAGTTTTAGGGTTTTTTTAGTTATAAGGGAATCATAAGTTTTTTAGGGTTGTAAAGTGTTTTCGGGGTTTTTCTTTTTAATTATTTGTTGTGGTCTTTTACAGTTTTTAGATATTTTAGTGTACTGGAGACTTTTTTTGGGATTAGTGTTTTATTTAGGTTCTTATGCCTTTTGTGTTGTTTAGGTTTTTAGGGTTTTTATACTGTTTTAGGGTTTTGAGTATTTATGTTTTTCAAGGGGGTTTTCTCAGTTTTTTTTTCTGTTTTAGTTTTTTAGCATTTCTAACAATTTTTAGTATCTTTTATGGTTTTTATTTGGATTTTTGGGTCGTTTTGGATTTTATATTATTCTTAGGGGTATCTTTCGTTTTTTGAGTTTTTATGATTTTAGGCTCTTTAGGTGTTTTATGTGATTTGAAGTTTTTTGTATGATTTTTATATTATTTAGGGTTTTTAGATTTGTTTGTTTCAATAAATTTATTTTTATTTTTTTGTTTTTTTTTTGTTTTTTTTTGTTATTTTACTAGTTTATAGTTTTATGAATTTTAGTTTTATAATGTTTTTAGGGTTTTTGGGTTTTTAGGGAGTTTTAGAATTTTATGGATTTCTGGGTTTTATGGGTTATCTATAGTTTTTCGATATTTAGGGTTTTAGGGTTATGATGATCTATTAGGGCTTGTATGTTTTTAAATATATTTTAGAGTTTTTAGAGGATTTGGGTTTTTTTAAATTTGGGGTTTTTTTTTGGGGGGGGGGGGGTTAGTAATTTTTTGTGTTCTCTAGGAGTTTTTATGGTTTCAGTGGGTTTTATGTTAATTAGGGGTTTTAGGGTATTTAGGGATTTTTATTTGTTTATAGGTGTTTTATGGTATTTATGTTTACAAAAAATTTATATAGTTTTTAGTGTTTTTTAATTTTTTTGTTTTCAATGCTTTATTTTGAGGTTTTAGACATTTTTAGACATTTTAGTGTTTTTTGGGATATCTGGGACTCTATGGGTTTTATGTTTTTTTGTTGGTTAAGTATTTTACAGAATTTTAGTGTTGTAAGGGCTCTCTATTTTTTTGGTTTTGAGTGGTTTTTTGGGTTTTTTGGTGATTTATGGGTTTTGGTGTTTCTAGTGATTTTATGTGTTTTAATGTTCTTAGAGATTTTCGGGATTTTTGAGTATTGTTTGGTTTAATAGTTATTTATGGTTTTAGGGGTTTTGTGGTTTTTAGGGTTTCATGGGGGTTTGGATTTTTGGTTTTTTTTGCAGTTTTAAGGTTTTTGGATTTTTATCGTTTTATGGTATTAATGGGTTTCTAGGTTTTTTCATTCTTATAGTTTTTGGGGTTGTTTAATTGTTTGGGGATTAAAAGGATTGTCAGGGGTTCTAAATTTGTTTTTTGAGTTTTTAGGTATTATGGTTTTTAGCTTCATATATTTTTAAAGGTTTCTAGGTTGTTTTACCATTTCTAGGTTTTTTTGTGGGGGGGGGGGGTTAGGGATGTATGGGTTTTAATGTTTTTTTATATTTTTTTGATCATTTTGTTTTTTAATGGATTTTATGACATTTTGGGGATATAGTGTTTTTTATATTTTTATATGTTATTTATTTTATTTATGGATTTTTTGGAGTTTTAGTTATTTTAGGGGTTTTAATGGATTTTAGATTTTTATGGGTGTTGGAAATTTGGGGATTTTTTGATTTAGGGGGTTTATGGGTTTTATGGGTTTTTGGTGTTTAAAGGGTTTAGGGATTTTTATGTTTCTTAGGGTTCTATTATAGATTTATAGGTTTATTAGTGTTCTTTAGGGAATATTATTTAGGGTTTTTTATATTTTTTAGTTTTTGTAGGGGATTGAGAGGTTTTATGATTTTTACTCTTTTTTGGGATTTTTCGGATTTTAGTGTTTTAATTTATTATTCTAGGATTTGGGGGTAATCTATGGTTTTATGGGTTTTAGGTTCATTCATGTATTTTATAGGTTATAATTGTGTATATGAATTTTAGAGTTTTAAAATGAAATTTTGTGTTTTAAGTGGATTGTTTTGGGTTTTATGGGTTTATGGTTTTTAGTGGTTTATTGATTTTTTAGGGTTTAGGGGATTTTGTTATTTTTAGAGATATTATCGTTTCTATGAATTTATTAGGTTTTTAGAGATTCTTTAGGTATATAGGGATTCAGGGGTTTAAGGTGTTTTTATAGTTTTTAGGGTTTTGGGATTGTTAGTTATTTTTTGGTGTGTTATGAGTTTTGGGAGTTTTAGGGACTTTCAGAGATTCCAGGGGTTCTTATGGTTTTAAGGGGATTTTTAAGGTTCTTTAGGGTTTTTAGTTTTTATGGTAATTTAGGATTTCATGATTTTTTAGTGATTTCATTATTTTTCATACCATTTAATTTGTTATTATTGTTTTTAGAATTTTAGGGTTTTTAGGATTTTTTGGGTTATAGTGTTTTTTGGTTTTTTTGGGTTTGTTGGGTTTTTATTATTTTTATGGTTTTGGGTGATTTTGGGATTTTCTGGATTTTTTGGTTTTTATGAGTTTTAGGGTCTTTAAAGGTTTTCACATTGTTATAAGGCTTTCTATGATTGATAGTGTTTTTATGGATTTTTAGGGTTTCTGGGGTTTTTACACTCTCCTAGGGGTTTTATGGTTTTTATGGTATTTGGGATGATTAATGGATTTTAATTATATTGGGGTGTTTGGGGTTTTATGGTTTTTTTGTGTTTAGGGTTTGTTATGGTATTTACGGTTTTTCTGGTTTTTTGGATTTCTATGGATTTTAGGGGTTTTAGGGTTTTTAGTGTTTTTATAGTCTTCTTATGCTTTTAAGGGTATTGAGTTGTTTTAGCCAATTTTTTGGTTATTATTTGTTTTTAAAGATTTTCTGGGGTTTTCTAGTTTTTTGTGTATTTTAGGCATGTTTGGGTATTTTGGGATTGGGGATTTTTAGGATTTAATGGTTTTAAATGTTTTCAATGGTTTTTTAGGTTATTTAGTTTTATTTATTTATGGTTTTAAGGTGTTTTACGATTTTTAATAATTTTATGGTTTTAAAATGTTTTTACTCTATTTTTATACCTTTATTTTTATAATAGGGGTATTTCAGAGATTATATTTTGGTTTTGTAGGGTTTTTATCTATTTTATTGAGTATTTTTGTTTTCACTGTTTTTAGAGTTTTAGGTTGATTTAAGGGTTTTTAGGGAAATTTTACTGTATTTATGGGTATTTTTTGTTATCAATTATTTTTAGATTTTTAGGGTTATTAGTGGTTTTAAGGGTCTCATAGGTTTTTGTGGTGTGTTACGATTTTTGTATAGTTTCTATGATTTTTCTATTTTAGTGTTTTAGGTATTTTTGGGATTTTCATGTTGTGTTATTGGGGATTATTGAGTATTTTATAAGGGTTTATATTTTTATTGGTATCTACTAGGTTTTCAACTTTTTAGGGATTTTAGGGTCATAGTGTTTTTTTTTTGTTTTTAGGGTTCTTAGGAATTAAAAAGTTTAATAGATTTTTCGTTCTGCTTTTGGTATTTTACTATGTTTTGTGTAATTATTGATGTTATGGATTCACTATTTTTAATGTTTTTTATGGTTCATAAGGTGTTAGGGCTTCTTTTTTATAGGTTTTTTCCAAATGTTATAGGGACTATTTTTTTAGGGTTTCTTTTAGTTTTATGGGTTTTTATGTTTGTTATGGATTTAAGGGGTATAAATGTTTTTAGGGTGTTGGATTTCATAGGTTTTTAATGGTTTTAAAAGGTTTTGTGGTTTAATTTTTTATGAGGATTTTAAGGATTTTTTATGTTTTCTTATGGTTTTTTATGTTTCATGGATTTTGAAGGATTTTAGGGGTTTTTTTGGAATTTTGGGTTTTTATGGTTTTAGTTTTTTAGATATTTTAGGTGTTTAGATGTTTTAAAATCCTTTTTTTTAGTTTTAATGAATTTAGGGTTTTATGGATTCGTTAAATTTTTTAGGTTTTTTGGTTTTTATATTTGTTTTATGGTTATTATTTTTTAATTTTTTTATGTTACTGTAGTAGGTTTTTGGTTTTTTATGGTTTTATGGTGGTTTGGGGTGGTTTTGGATTTTAAAGGGTTTTTATGGGGTTTTATGGTTCTAAGGTTTTTAATTTATTTTTAGGGTTTTTAAGAGGGGTTAGGATTTCGAAGGTTTTTTTTTTGTTTTTTATGGTGTATAAGGTTTTTGAATTCTATTAGGGTTTTGATAAGGTTTTTGCGGATTCATGGGCCTTTTTCATGGCCGCATTTGTTTTATTGATTTTATTGTATTTTGGAAATTTTATGGTTTTTGGGTCTTTTATGGTTATTTGGTGAGTTTTTGGGTTCTTTAGTGGATTTAGGTTTTATGTTTCTTTTAAAAAATTATGGGTTTTAGGGGTTTTAAGATTTTCATGGGTTTTGGTGTTTTTATCTATTTTAGGGGTTTTAGATATTTTAGAGGTTTTATGGTTATTTTAATGGCTTTAGGGATGTTTTGGGGTTTTAGGATAAGATATACTATATCACATTCATTTACTATCTTTATGATTTTAATGGTTTTAGGGATTCTTTATGGCATTTAGGGGAATTTAGGGTTTTTGGGGTTTTTGGGTTTTTTGGGTTTTAGGATTGTTTAGGGATTTTTGGGTTGTTTAGGGTTTTATTTTTTTAGGTTTTTAGTGTTTTGGGGTTTTAATTTTTTTAGGGTTTTTTTGGGTTCTAGTTTTTGGGTATTTTTAGGGGTTTTCATGGTTTTAGGGGTTTTAATGGTTTTTTAGAGTTTTTAGGTGTTTTAATTATTTTAGGGTTTCTTGAGATTCTGTCGTGTATTTATCTTTCTTTGATAAGGTTTATGGTTTTTTAGTGTAATAAGGGTTTTACTGTTTTATATGGTAATTATGATTTTATTTGTTTTAGGGGGATTAATTTTTTATAGTGTTTATAGGGTATTATATTATTTTAGAGTTTATAGGGTTATTTAAGTATTTAAATGTTTTAGGTTTTATTAGAGGGTTTTAGGGTTTTTAGGTCCATTTCGTGGATTCATAGGGGTTCAATATTTAGTGGTTAAAGTGTTTTTTGACTTTTTAGGGGTTTTAAATTCCCTCATGGTTTTATGGATTTGGGGTGATAAAGTTCCTTTATGACATTTATTTTATTAGGATCCCTTATTTTTTTTGGTTTATTTCAAAATTTTCAATATTTTAATGGGTTTTAGGGTTTTAGGGATTTATGGTGTTTCCAGGTTTTGCTGTTTTTTTAATGTTTCTTGGTTTTTTGGTAATTTGAAGGTTTATAATATTTATCTAGTTATTATGGGTTTTATTATTTTCTATCATTTTAGGGATCCATGAATTTTGGGTTTTTAGGGTATTTAGAGTTTTTAGGGGGTTTAAGTGGTTTTAACGTCAGTTATGAATTTTTATTATGTTTCGTGGATTTTATGGTATTATGGTGATTAAGGATTGTTTTAATTTTTATCTATTTTTGTTGTTTTATGTGTATTTTTGGTGTTTTAGTTTCTTTTAGGAGTATTATAGGGTTTTAAGGTCTTTTGAGTTTAATTTGGGATTTTTTGGGGATTGAAGGATTTTTAGGGATTTTATACATTTTATGGATTTCTAAGGGATTTAAGGGGATTAAGGGTTTTTAATGACATTTATTCTTTTTAGGTGTGTTTTAACGGTTTTAGGGATTTTAGTATTGATTTTAGGTCCTTTTGGGGTTTGTAATTTTTATGAGTTTTTTAGTGTGTTGTGGTTTTTTAGTGTTATAGAGTTTCTAGGGTTCAGGGTAGGGTTTTAACGTTTTTGGGGTTTCAAGTATCTTAGTATTGTTAAGGCTTTTGGGTAATTGTGTTTTTTATTATTGTTAGAGTTTTTACGGTTTTCTCATTCATATAGGGACTTTTAGGGGTTTTAGTGGTATTTAGGTTTTTAGGGATTTTTTAGGGTTTTATGGTTTCTTATGTTATTTTAGATTTTTAGAATATTTAATTATTTTTTTCTTGTATTTTGGGTTTTTATAATTTATTTGTTTTTGGGGGGTTTAGAGATTTTATGTTTTTTCTTGTTTTGGATGTGTGTTTTTATGTGTTTTATGTGGTTTTTAGGTTTCTATGGTTTTCTATGTTTTTAGGGTTTTAGGTGTTTTTAGTGTTTGGGGGAATTTTTTATTGGGGTGGGGGTTATTGCTATTAACGGATTTCTAGTGTATGATGAATATTTTTTGGAATCTTATTGTTTTTTTTTAATTATTTTTTCGAGTTTAGGGGTTTAGGTCATTTTAGGGATTTTATAGTGGATTAGGTTCTTTTAATGTATTTTAGGGTTTTTACGAGTTATGGTTAATTATTTGGTTTTTGTGATTTTAAGGATTTCAGGGGTTTTGGGTTTTTATTCATTTTTTGGAAAAATATTATTTTTAATTGTTTTTAGTGTTTTTAATTGTTTTTGAGCTCAATAGGGAAGTCATGGGTTTTCTTGGGTTTCATGGGTTCTTTTGGTTTTTTCTGTTATTAGGGTTTTTAGTGTTTCTTTATTTTTTGGGATTTAAGTATTTTTAAACAATTTATAGGGTTTTATGGTAATTTAGGGTATTTATATGAATTTAAGGGTATTTTAGTGTTTCTATAATTTTTCTGGAGTCTTTTATTGTTTTTAGGGTTGTATGTTTTTTATGTTGTTAGGGTCTTCTAGGGGTTTTTATCATTTTTAGGGGTTTTAGGGGGCTTAAGGGTTTTAGGTGGATTTTAAAAGTGTTTTAATCTTTTTAATTATATCAATTTTGGGGGAAATTTATGGATTTCAAGGGTTTTTAAAGTTTTTATTTGTTTCCAAGATCTTTAGAATTTTTGGGATTTGTTATGGTTTGTAATTTTTTAGGGTTTTCATGGAATTTTTGTGGGTTTTCGGTGTTTTTTACATTTTTTTTGGGTTTCAAGGGTTTTCCGGGATTTTATACTTTTTTATGTTTTTAGGAAATTTTATAATTTGTAGGACATTCAAGGTGTTTTCATTTTATTTTATGGATTGGAGTATTTATGGTTTCTCATGGTTTTAGGGATTATAGGTAATTTTATAGATTTTCATGGATTTACGTTTTTTAGGGTCATTATAGGGTTTAAAAAAAATTGGGTTTTAGGGTTTTAGGTATTTTGTTAGGCTTTAGGTTTTTTTGGGATTTTTGGGTTTTTTGGGGTTTTGATGATTTTTGGGATTTTTTTTTTATTTTTAGGGTTTTTAGTGTTTTATGGGATTTTATTTTTTTATTTATTTTTGAACTTTATTGGGGTTTTTGTTTCTTTTATGGGTTTGAGATCTTTTTATGGGTATTTTTTATATTTTAGGTTTTGTAATTCTTTTATGTGTTTTTATGACTTTTTAGGTTTGTTTAAAGTTTGTTTAGTGGTTTTAATGTTTTTTATAATTTTTAGGGGTTTTTAGTATTTATTTTCGATTTTTAGTTTTTTAGGGTTATTAATGTTTTTAGTGTTTTTAGGATAGTTATAGTTTTATGTTATTTAAGAGATTTTAGTTATGTTGTATGTGTTTTATGGTTCTATTATTAATTTTAATTTTTTTAGGGTTTACAATGTTTTTTAGTGTTCTGGAAATTTCTATAGGGTTCCTTCAAGGGTTTTTTAGGGTTTGTTTAGAGGTTTTAATGTTCAATGGGTTTTTATTATTTTTATAGTTTTATGGGTTTTTATGGTATTTTAGGTTTTTTGAGTTTAGTAGGGTTCTGGGGTTTTTAGGATTTTCATACGGTTTTTAGGGGATTAAAGATTTTAGGTTTTTGGGGGTTTTATAATCTATTTTTTTTAGTTTTTTAGGGGTTTTAGGGTTTTAATGATATTTCATTTGGTGTCAGGGTTTTTTTGGTTTTTTTTAGGTTATTAATGGGATTTATATTTTTTGAAAGTTTGATGGTTTTTAGGATTTATAGTTTTTAAGTGTTTTTAGGCTTTAGGGTTTTAAGGATTTGGTTTTTTTCTTGTTTTTTAGATTATTTTAGAGTTCTTACAGTTTTTCCAATTTTTAATGTTTTAATGGGTTTTTACTATTTTTATGTTTTTTAGTTTTTATGTGTATTTTGTGTTTAAAGGTATTTATAGTTTATATGTGTATTTTTATGATCTTGAAGGGGCATTGATCTTTTTTTGGATCTTTTAGTTTTTTTGAGAATTTTATGGTCTTTTAAGGTTGTTTATGGTTTTAGGGTATTTTAAAAAAATTTAATCCTTTAAATTGTATTACAGTGTTGTTCTGGTATTTTTATTGTATTAATGGGTTTTCTTGTATTTTCTTTGAGTTTTTTCTATGTTAGTTATTTTATGTATTATAGGTTTTTCTTTGTTTTTAAGGTTTTTATTATTATTATGGTTTTATGTTTTTTAGGGGTATTAAGCATTTTTACAGTCTCTTGAGGTATTAGGGATTTTAGGGTTTTAGTTATTTTAGTTCCATTTTTATATTTTTTTGGGATTTAGGGTTTTTTGGGACATTTAGGGGGTTTTTAGGGTTTTTAGGGGGTTTAGGTTTTTTGTGGTTTTGGGGGGGTTTTGTTAATTTAGTGGTTTTTGAATTTGTTTTATCTTTTTAGGGTGGGGTTTAGGTTATTATTGGGGTTTTAGAGTTTTTTAGTGCCTTATTGAAATTTTTAGGTTTTAAGGTTTTAAGGTTTTTTATGTATTTTATGGTTTTTGTGGAATTCTGTGGTTTTATGGTTTTTAATAGTTATCGGTGGAAACCATGTTTTTGACCATATTTTTGTGTATTTGTTTTAAGGAAATTTGGGATTTTAAGATTTTCTAGGATTTATAATTGTCTTAAATTGGTTTTAGGGTTCTTATGTGTTGTTTAGGGTTTTTTAATTTATATTTTTTTTTTGTTTTTTTGGTGTTTTAGTTTTTTTTGGTTTTTTAGTGAATATATGGTTATTTGTGGATTTTTTTGGGATATAAGGGTTTAATGGGATTTTAATTGTTTTATGTGTTTCTTTAGGGTTTTTATGCTTTTTATATGATTTTTAAGGTTTTTTGGTTTTTTGGGGTATTAATGTTTTTTTATGTTTCAAGGGTATTTAATGAATTTTAGGGTATTCATAGATTTCAGGAATCTAAGGGTATTTTGAGTTTTATGGTTTTTAGGAGTTTTAAATTTTTTTTAAATGTATTTCGGAATTTTATGTGTTTTTTCTAGTTTTTAGTGATGTCATAGTGGATTTATGGTTACTATATGGTTCATAAGGTTTTAAGGGGGTCTTATTTATTTATGGTATTTATGGATCTTAGTTTTAATATGGAATTTAATGGTTTTCTATGGATATTTGAGTTTTAGGGTGTTAATTTGTTTTTAAAGTATTTTAGGGTTCAAAATGGGATTAGTTTCTTTTGGGGGTTTTGGGGAATTTTAGGGGGTTTTTTGTGGTTTTTGGGTTTTGGGTTTTTTTAGTGTTTTCAAGATTCAGGTTTTTTGTTTTTTTGTGGTTTTATGGTTTTTTTAGGTTTTGGGGGACTTAAGGTGTTTTTTGGCTTTTATGGTTAATTTGGTTTTTATTATTTTAAGGATTTATGACTTTTTTGGGACTTCATTGTTTATTATGGGTTTTGAGTTTTATAGAGGTTTTTTAGTTTTTTTTTTGGTTCTATGGTTGTGGTGGGTGTTGAGATTTTTCATTTGTAATTGTTTTCAAGGGATTTAGGGTTTTTTACACTTTTTACAGTTTCTTACTATTTTTTATAGTTTTTAATGTTTTAAGGGTTTATTTTGGGATTTTACGGTTTTCTATTAGTTTTAATTTTTTTGGGTATTGAATGGTATTTAGTGTTTATTGGTAATTATAGAATAACTTAGGGTTTTTTATGGTTTTTTTGGTGTTCAGGGTCATTTATGGTTTTTAGGGTTTTTATGTGTTTTAGCGGGTTTTAGGGTTTTTAGGTTTTTACATGGGTTTTAGGGTGTTTAAGGTATTTTAGGGGTTTTAGGGTCTGTTTTGGATTTTGGGGGTATTAATGTCCTTTAGTGACTTTGGAGTTTCTTGGGCCCCTTGAGTTTTTTAGGGTTTTCTGATTTTTTTAATGATTTTTAGTGGTTTTGGGGTTTTTTGGGGGGGGGGGTTAATGGGATTTTTAGGTGCTTTAGAGTTTTCATGGTGGTTATGGACTTTTATGGGTTTTTTGGAATTTTTTGGGTTTTTATGGTATTATGGTTTTATGGTTTGTTATGGTTATTGGGGTTTTAAGGTTCCTATTTGTTTATAGGGTTCTCAAGGAATTTTAGGGTTTTATGGGTTTTACGGGTTTTAAGCTTCATTAAATGATTTTCAAGGGTTTTGGGGATTTTCACTAGGTTTCCATGTTTGGAGGCTTTCCATCTATTTTTGTGTTTCTATTATCGTAGTGTATTTTCTATTTTTTGGGTTGTTTCTATCTTTTTAGGACCCTAATCAATCATTATTGGTTTTAGTGATTTTAGGAGCCTCTAGTTTTTTTGGATATTTCATGGTCAATAAGGGGTTTTTAGAGTTTTTATTACCCATTGGGTTTAATGGTATTAGGTATTTTAGTATCTCTTATGGGTTTTTTTGGGATTTTATTGTTTTGGGGGGGTTTAGAGACTTTTATGGGATTCAATGGAATATTATTGCCTTTTGGGGTATTGTGACTTTTATGGGTTTTATGTTTTTAGTATCTTTTAGGGATTTCATAGTTTTGGGCCCTATAAGTTGATTTTTGAAAGACCCCAGAACACCCTGAGAGGGGAGTGGTGAATCTTGCTGTCAACTATTTCTTCAAAAAGTTGTGGAACTTGTTACCTCACATGGTAGGAACCTGTTACATTTTTATGAAAAAATAAAGCAAGGATAAGACACAACACTTTTACTTGGTTCACCGCAAAGGGCTACATCCAAAGAGCATAAGCCATAGTGTGTCAGTCGTACCTAAATCCACTAATCATTACCAGTTTTGTAGTACACGAGTTTGGTCACAGACACTTTTTGCCATGCACACTACCCTTACAAAAGTTCAGGGACAATTCACCATTTCCCTCAGAACACTTTCTTAAACTCCCCATGCTCACTACTGTGAGAGAAGTCTAACTCAGCTTATCGACTTGAAGACCGCTTCAATAGATTGGAATTTAATTATTTGTCTCTATCCAGCATGAAACACTGCGTTCATCAAGGAATTGAGTATATTCTCACTAAAATATCTTCCAACTCTACACTAATCAACAAAAAAACCCTTCACAATGCCCCTTCTCAATGCTCAACCATTCGCAAATCTCACTACCTCACCGAGCACAACCCTTTGCGATGCCACTTTGCAATGTGCAACCCTTCACAAATCTCACTAACTCGTGAAGAAACCTACCTTGCGAACCCCACTGAGCCAACACGAAACCCCCTATCATCACTAACCTCATATTCCTTAAGAGAAAAATAATTATTCAGGAATTTCGAAGTCTCTTCGCAAACCACATCCTCTCTTATGACAACCCTCTACGCAGAGCACCCCATGCATCACGAAGCCACATCAAACATGGATTTTCTCTCTCAAAAGTCATCTAGAATGAAGAGGGGTGTCCTCTTATTTATAGGAAAGGTCGATCGTGGGGCTCTGCTTCTTTAGGTGTGAAATATGGATCAATCAAAACGTCTTCGCATCACTTCCTCCATCTCACAAATCTCGGCTGAAAATTCAGCTTCGCAGAGCTCGTCATAACTGTGGAGCTCTCCGTCAAAAGCCTTATCATCACCACAATGCACCACTGCAATGATCCTTCCCTTTTTTTTGCTATGCTCTACGTAATTGAAAAGAAACACCATCTCAAAACACGATTCTTCATTTCTTATAAATTCTCATTCAAGACATCATGAAATCCATGCCTTTTCCATAAAATTTAAAAGATGATTCTAAAAGAATACCTTTCGTGAAGCTCAAATATCAAACTTTCGTAATTGCATAGCACACCGCCTCAAATCTTCTAGTCTCTATGGAATCCACTTGATGAATCACTTCTTCATGAAACTTATACCTTTTCTATATTTTCATAAGGCTTTCAATAAGAACCAGTTTTCACAATGCATTCCATTCTACAAATTTTGGACCCCAAAAATTTGGCAAACACTGGGAAATGAAATCAGATTCAAAACTTCTTACTTCTTAAACTGTATAATCCCTTTCCCTATAATATCCCTAATCATCCATCAGAGTATTTACAATAAACACAAAGCATTATCCTTTTCTAGGAAAGAATAACCTTGGATCCAATAGTCTCCCTATTTGGGTTTGTTGGAAATCTCCATATAAATTCACTAATGATATGACTACAATAAAAAACTATATCCTTTAAGAAACAACTCATCCATCACTCTACGTCTACATGAGAAGTACTCATTATAGAAAACAATAGGTAATACATGAAATGTTCTTGTGTGTTTGAATGGAAGATCTCTTGACATGAGATTCTACAATTTCCACATTGACTTTAGTCTTTTCTCCCCCATTGGAAATAAACCCAAAGACCGGGATGAAAACATATTTCATCGAAGAATAGACTCCCCCAGGATCGTATCACCCCCATAAACCTGCAACAATTCTACAAACGGATTAACACAGTTAAAACAATTTGAGGAGAGGGGAATTCAGTAACCTCCATAAGCACTAGGAGGTGGCTGAACACCGAGGTTCAACCAATTTTTCTCAAAAACAGCCACTGATAGTGGCTTCGCTAGGAAATCAACCACATTCATTTCAGTTCCCACTCGATCAATTTTAATAAGGAATTGTTCATATTTTTCCTTGACGAAGTGATATTTAATTTAAATAAGTCTGGTACAATAATTGTGAACATGATTCTTAGTAAGATCAATTGCGCTCTTGTTATCACATTAGATCACAATTGGTTGTTTCACCTCATCACTAATGTCAGTCAGTTGTTGCTTCATCATAATTAACTAAGTGCATGCTTGTTTAGAAGAGATATACTTAGCTTCAATGATACTCAATGAAGAAATGTATTGTTTCTTTATCAACTATACAACACATTTCCTCCCAATATAGAATGCACCACCACTAGTGGACTTTCATTCAACTACATCTCCAGCCCAGTCAGCATCAAAAAATGCTGATATTTCACTGTCTCTTCCTACAGAAAAGTACAAACCATAATTTTGAGTACCTTGAATACACCTCATGATTATTTTTAATGCTTCTAGTTGTTCTTATTTAATGTTACATAGATAGGGGGCCTCAAAACATGTTTCCATGTAAATGTTAGGTCATGCCGCATTCAAGTATAATAAGCTCCCAATGATCCTTATATAAATTTTGGGATCTATAGAAGTCCCATCCTCATGATTTCCATGTTTTGTTCCAACTGCAATTGGAGTCGACATTGGTTTGGAGTCATGCATATTAAATTTCTTCAGCAGCTCCCTTGAATACAATTCCAAACAAATGAAAGTATAATTCTTCTTTTGAATCACTTTTATCTCTAGGAAATATATGAGTTCACCAATCATGGACACCTCAAATTATGATTTCATGTGATTGGTGAATTCATCCACTGATCCATGCATGCTTAAACCAAAAAATATATCATCCACTTATAAAAAAACCATGAACTAATCTTGATGAATTTTCTTCAGATAGAGGTTGTGATCTACTCTTACTCATTTCAAATCCATCATTCATAGATACGAATCCAACTGATAGTACAAAACCCATGGTTCATGTTTCAATCTATAAAGTTCTTTCTTTAATTTTCAATGCATTGTTTCATAAGAACCAAGAAGAAAACCCACTGTTGGTTCAATGTAGACTTCTTCTTTGAGAACACCACTCATGAATGTTGTATTGACTTCCATTTGATAAACTTTATATCCTCTTTGGATTTCCATGGAACGAAAAGGCTTAATTGACTCATGTCTAGCCATTGGAGAAAAGGTTTCTTCAACATTGACTCCATCAATCTATGAATATCTTTAACATATTTGTCATGCCTTATTTTTGATAACACATCCATGCTCATCAAACATGTTCTTGAAGATCCACTTTGTACAAATCATTTTGTGACCTTCTGGTCTATTAACTAGATCCCATGTATTAATCATGTAAATTTGATCTTACTCTTCATTAAAGGATTTCACCATTGATTCATCCCTGTATGATTATTCAAATGTGTATGGTTCCATAATTAATAAAAATAATGATTGTGCATTATTCATCATTACCCATGTTTCTGTGGGTGCACTCCTATCCCAAATTTTGTTTGATTGATCAATCACATCTCTTCGACTTCTCCTGTTAGGTTTAGTTTAATTATCTATTGCCATGGATTCTTCTTCAGAATCTTCTTCTCTGTCAACATAATGATGTGATTCTTCAGTGTTCTGTACAATTTCCTCTATTTATGTATTTTCATTTACTCCATGTTCACATTCTTCCTAATTTTCTACCACATCATCATATGAAATCCATGACAAATTTTTGGTTTTCTCTTCAATGATCATAATATCACTACTATTGAGAATCCTTCATAAGTTCTTGTTGAAACACTTGTAAGAATTTTTGTTCATTGAGTATCCAAGGAAAATTCCTTCATCTGCATTGTCACCATACATCCCATGGTTTCCTTCTTTGTTTCTAATGTAGCATTTACTTCCAAAAACAAGAAAGTATTTCTTTTATGTATTCCTTTCATGTCAAAATACATATGGATTCTTGGTATCACCTATATAAATCATTATTCTATTATGAATACACTATGTAGATAGAATTACCTCTTTCTAGTAATTTCATGGAATATGACTCTCAATCAGCATAGTTCTTCAAAGGTTGTTCACCTATAGATTTCTGTGCTCAATAACTCCTTTATGATGTGGAGTTCTCATAAGTGAAACTTCATGATGTATCTAATACTCCTCTAGTTAATTTTCAAATTCAATTGACGTGTATTCCCCTCCATTGTCAGATCGTTGTAAATTGATTATTCATACATTATCATTCTCAGTGATTCGATGATATGTTTTCATACAGTCTAGAACTTGTAGTTTCCTGTGTATAACCATCACACATTCCATTATACTATAATCACCTATGAAAAAAATAACAATATAACTTTATCCATGAGTTCTGACAACATTTATCGGGCCACATACATTTGTATGAATGAGATCAAGAAGATGAGATTCCATTTTCTTCATTGGAAGATATAAATTGAATACCAGATTAGCCCACATGAAAGAATCACAAGATTCTTCATGTTCATGTTTCAGGTTGGGAATAACAATGAAAATAATTAGATTGATATCTTTTTGGTGTCTTTTTGATTGATGTTTCCCAGTCTCTAATTCCACGAGTTATTTTCTTCTTTAATAGTCATGTATAAAATGATTTCTTTACTATCATCTGGATATAGGTTACCTTATGTTATACATCCTTTCATAAGTGAATTTCACATCTTTCCCTTAATAGTGTAGCCCTTCAGATTAAAAGTAACTATATGTCCAGAGTCACGTAGTGGACTCGGGATGGGGAGATTATGAAGTAGTGAATCCACATAAAGGACATCATTTTCCTTTATCTCTCCATTATTGAGTTCAGTACTTCTAGTCCCTTTGATTTTAAGAGTTCCACCATTACCAAGTTGTACTCTTCCATTAACCTTAATCTTTACATTCTTCAACATGTCTTCATTACCTATCATATGGGATGAACAACCACTATACAAAATCCAGGTTCTACTCTATTTTATAGCTTTTAGGGCTACCTCTAAAAGGTTTTATTTCTAAATTTTCGTCATTTCTTTCCATGAAACATTGTATTGAGTGTAGAAAACTGATGGAAATTCATTTCACTCTTCCATGTAAATGGGTTCTTCATAATAAAAGTATTCTTCTAGAGAATAAAACCTATTTGATAGTTCAAACCTGTCTTGTTGACATGAATTGAATTTTCATGAGCTTCAGTATGAGTTTTCCATGTTCCTCCACTGCCTAAAATCAATGGCCTTATGACCAATGTTAGAACAACAAAAATAGTAACAATAAAAAAAATTCTTCTGAATGAGGAAGGATTGATTTTGTTCTCCTTTGTTGAACTCCTACATCACCCCCATTTAGATAACTCCTTTCCTCTTCATAGTATGACATAGTATGAACCAGATATCCACCTAAATGACACTATAATTAGAGGAAATGTCATCTCACTTCTATTGGTCCCCATGAATTCTTCCCTAGGAAAAATATTTGAATGCCTGTAATTCATGGAATCATGCTGAAAATCTTCTGTTCCCCATTACGTTTGATTTAAGGGTCTCTTTTTTAGAACTTCTAGTGATTTTTCAACAAGATCAACTTTCAGTTTTCCTTTATTTTGTCCCACCTTATTTCCATCATTTGATGTTTCAACATCACAACCGATTCCACTGTTTTCCAAGTGTCTGGGTCATTGATCATTCAAAATCCTTTCAACTCAATCAGACCCTCATTTTTCTCTCTCAAGAAGATCAGTATACGAGAACCTACCAAATTTTTTATTCTTTTCTTCTATTGAACTTGATTAAAATTTGAGCCAACTCCTAAGAGTAATAACTTCTCCTTTGAGTCCATCAACATTTTTATCTTCTCCTCTTGTCTCACTTAAGGTCATTGATGACCTTATCCTGTCCATTTATTCTGAGTTTTAGTAACAATATATCATCTTCCCATTCTAGAATTGATTATTTAACTTTCACCTTCTCTTATAGTCGTTCAATTTTAGATACAAGCTGATCAAAATATTCTTTTTATTATTCTACCATTTCATTCCACTTATTACATCTCATACACTTATTCAAAATCATACCAAAATCTTTCATATGTTGTAACTTCGGATCGAGAGTAGTATTCAATTGGCTATCTCTAGCTTTATCTATAAATGGTTCCAATTTTTCCATGATAGCCATCATGGATGCATGGTTTACAGTTTTAAATTATGGTTCATCTTCTTCATAGAATTCATTATCATCATCTTATTATTCACAGACAAAACTCTTCTCCTGTGATTTATTTCAATATTTTAAGTCTCCCCTTTTGAAAAACCATTTCTGAGGCTTCTCAATATGTTCATCTTCACATTATTCATTGTGGATAATTCTTGAGCACTGATAGGTAATGTACCAATGTTTTCCACAACAAAATAGAGACATAGGTAATTTCCCTTTAAACATCCCTTTTACCTTCTGTAACTTCTTGGAAATGTGCCCAAGAATTTCATTTTCTTCATCATCTTAACCAATACTGTCTTTTGATATTATCAGTTTTTTCAGGGATTTGAGTGAAATTTCCTTGATCACACGAGTTTTTGCATTATTCGGCATTACTCTCATTTCATAATCCATTAGGCTACTTAGTAGGTCATTTAGATAACGTTTTGAAAGATCTATTTCCTCAAGAGCTGACACCTATTTATTGTATAGGGGTTGAATTATTCATAGTATTTTCATCACAATTTCAATGTCATTGATTTATTTGCCTAAACCTCGAATTTCTCCAACTACATTAGTAATTCGATTGAAGAAGGATTCTGCATTCTCATCTGGATGCATCTTTAGATCATCTAACCTATTCGGAAAGACATGTATTTTCTCCTCCTTCACCTTTCTATTTCCTTCATATATATTTTCATGTCCATCCCACATAGAATTTACTGAGGTGTATCTCATCTCCTTTAGATAGATCTTATCATAAAGTTTTGTAGTGATATAATTCTATGCTTTATCATCTACAACAATAATTTTCATGTCTACATCGGTTATAGCAATCCTTGTTGGATAAGTAAATTTTATTCCTTTCATGTTGAAAGATAACATCCATTCCAAGAGATCTTAGAAAAGATCTCATTATATTCTTCCATAACTAAAAATTAATTCCATTAAATAGGGGGACGGCCCTCACATTGGATTAATTCTCCATGATGGTAATACAGATCAAAAACTAGTAAAATCCCTCTTATACAACATGAATGACCCTAGAACACCTTGATAGGGGAGGGGTGAATCAAGGTGTCAGATTTTTCTATTTAAAGTGGAGGATCTTGTTCCCAATTTGGTAGGAACCAATTAAATCTATTAGACAATATAATGAAGGGAGATGACATAACACTTTTACTTGGATCAACTCAAAGGGCTACGTCAAAGGAGCATACGCCGACAGTGTGTCTGGCTTACCAAAATCCACAAATCTTTACCGGTTTTGGAGTACAAGGGTTTTGTTATAGACACTATGTGCCATGTACTCTTCCCTTACAAAATTTCAGGGATTATTCACCACTTCCCTTGGAATACATCAGTAATCACCCATAGCTCACTCCTGTGAGTGAAGTCTAACTCAGTTTATCGACATGATGGTCACATCAATAGATTATAATTGAAGTCTTTCTCTATATAGCACAAGACACTTCTTTCATCATGTACCTCTGTAGATTCTTACTGAAATCCCTGGCCACTCTGCACTTATCAATAAAAACCCCTACACAAAACCCCTACACAATTCTCAACCCTTCGTAAAGCTCACTGCCATGCAAAGAACAACCCTTCATGATGCCCCTTCATAATTCTCAACCCTTTGCAAAGCACACTGTCTTGCAAAGCAACCAACCTCGTGAAGCTCACTAATCCAACATGAAACCCCCTATCATCACAAACCTGATATGAGATAATATCAAAAGCCTTATTCAGGATTTTGGATGTCTCTTGGTGAAGCACAAGCTCCCTCATGACAACCCTCTTCGCAGAGCACCCCTTTCGTTGAGAAGTCACAATGAACATAGATTTTCTCTCTCAGTTTTCACCTATAATGAAGTGGGGTGGCCTATTATTTATTGGCATGGTCGACCGTTGAGCTCCGCTTCTTTAGGAGCGAAATATGGATCGGTGAAAACATCTTCTTGACACTTCCTTCATCTCGAAAAGCACCACTGAAAATTCCGGTTGGCAGAGTTCATCGTAACTGTGGAGATCTCCGTCAAAATCCCTCACATAACCACAAAGAACCACCACAATATTCCTTCCCTTCACTATACATGAAGATCATCGTAATCACAGTGAAACACCATCTCAAAGTACAATGCTTCATTTGATCGAAATTATCATGCTCGTCTTTGTGAAATCCATGCCTTTTTAGGAAAAATATCAAGTTGATTCTAAAATAATTCCTTTTTTGAAGCTCAAAGATCAAACACTCATAATCATAGAGCACATCACCTCAAATCATCTAGTCTCGATGAAATCCACTTCAAAAATGCTTATTTCTTGACCTGTACGATCCCTTTACTTGCAATATCCCTGATCATCCATTAGAGGATTGACAGGAAACAATACTCATGATCCTTTTCTAGAAGAAAACTAACTTTTTCCCAATAATCCCCCCCCGTTGGGTTGTAATTGTTTCTAGGGACATGAGCGGTTTTAGTATTTTTATTTACTTTTAGGGGGCTTTATGTGATTGGGGTTTTTAGGGATTTCATAGTTTTTAGTGTTCTTAGAGTGTTATTATTTTTTTATGGTTTTATGGTATTTAGGATTTTATGGGTTTCTAGGGGTTTTCTAGTGTTTTTTGGGTATTAGGGACCTTTTAATTTTTAGTGTTTTTGGGGTTTTTTTGATTTTAGGGTATGTTTTGGGTTTTTATGGTTTTTTTGTGTTTTATGTTTTTTATAATTTTATTTTGTTTTTGGGGGTTTGGGGTATCTAAAAATTTTTAGGAATCATTTATGATTATTATGGATTTTAGGGGATTAGGCATTTTATGGATTTTATAGTTCTTTTATGGTTTCAACACATTTATTGTTTTTAAAGATTTTAGGGCTTTTACAACTTTAGGGATTTTAATGTTTCTAGGATTTCATAAAGTTTTGGTGATATTATTTTTTTAAAACATTCTTTGGGTTTTTTGGGCTTATAGGGATTTTTTTGGTATTTGGGATTATATGGTTTTTATGATATTGTAGTGTTTTTATGTGTTTCATGAGGTTTATGGGGTTTTGGGTACTTTAGTGTTTTTATGTATTTTAGTGGGGTTTAGTGTATTTTTGGGGTCTTTTTGTTTTAAAATGTATTCAGGGATTTTTTGGATTTATGGTTTTTATAGTTTTGGGTGAATTTAGTGTTTTGCGGATTTTTTGGGGTGTTCATGGATTTTTTTATGGGGTTTAGGGCTTTTAATGGTTTTTGTGGGTTTTATGTTTTTAGGGATCATTTACTTTTTTTTAAATTCTCTAGTTGTTTTCTATGGATTTTCTTCAATATAGGGGTTTAATGGTTTTAGGGTCTTTAAGGATTTTAGGGTATTTAGATGTTTAAGATTGTGGGGTTTTTTGGGGTTTTAAGGGATTTTTGTTTTTTATATGTGGATGGTTTTTAGGGCTATCTTAATGATTTTAAATTTTTAGTTAATTTTGTTTTTTTAGAAGTTTTATTAGATTTTTATGGTTTTTAAGAGTTTTTAGGTTTTTTTAATGTTTTAGAGTTTTCATAATATTTAGGGGTTTTGGGTTTTTTTTGTATTTTGGTTATATTTTTTTTATATTGTATAAGGGTTTTTAGGATTTTTACAGACTAGTAGGGTTTTTAGAGTTTTAGTAATTTTATATGTTTTATGGTTTTTAAGGATTTTAGGCTTTTAAGGGTTTTATGGTTTTTAATGTACTTAGGGTTTAGTTATTTTAATGGTTATTTTTTTAATATTTTATTGTTTTTAGTTTTTTAATTTTTTTAGTGTTTTACAGATTTAATCTATTTAGGGGTATTTTAGGATTTTTGTTTGTATGTATTTTTTAAATTTATATGGCTTTTATGGTTTATTTTTAGGGTTTTTATTGGTTTTTACTATTTATAGGGACATTTTGGGGGTTTTGGGCCTTTAATGTTTTTTAGGGTTTTTGGATTTTTGGGGTTTTTTGGTTTTTTAGATTTCTTGGTGATTTTTTGTGTTTTTTGTTTTTTGGGGTTTTATGGTTTTCTGGGTTTTAGGGTTTTATTAGGGGTTTTGGGGGTTTTGGGGTTTTATTATTATTATTAGGGTCTTTTATAATTTTTTTGGTTTTTTAAAATTATATGTATTTTATAGATGCTTGGGGTGTTAGGGTGTCATGGTTTTTAAGGGTTTTAGGGGTTATAGGATGTTTGGGGGTATTGGGGTTTTTAGGGACTCTTACATTATATTTATAGGTTTTTTGGATTTTCTTTTTTTTATGGGATATTTTTTTGGTTTTTAGGGTTTTATGGTTTGGTTATGGGTTTTAAGGGTCTTTAGTGACTTTTTTGGTGTTTTTATGTTTTATGATTTTTTGAATGTTTTAGAGATATTTATAATTGTTAGGGGATTTAATGATTATAGGGTTTGTATGGCTATTTTACGGAGTTTAGGGGTTTTATGGTTTTTAGTAATTTTTAGTTTTTTAGTGTTTTTAGGTATTTGTACTGTCGTTTAGGGATTTTTTTATGATTTTTGGGTATTTTTTGTTTTCTCGGGATTTCGGGTTTTTATGTGTTTAAAGGGTTTGAGGGTTCAAATATTTTATGGGTTTTATGGCTTTATGGGTTTTAGGGTCTTTATGTTTTTTCTTTTTTGTGTAATTATGTTTTATTTAGTGTTCTTAATGGGTTTTTTTTGTTTTTTAAGGGATTTAGTGGTTTTTAGGATTTTAGGCTTTTTAGGGTGTCTTAGGGGTTTTAGGGGGTTTTCCGGTCTTTTGGTTTTTGGGTTTTAAGGGGTTTTATTATTTATTTTATAATTTTAAAGGATTTTAATTGTTTTTAGGGTTGTCAGGGAGGGTCTTTTAGAGTGTTTTATGAGATTCATGGTATTTTAGGGATTTAAAAATTTTAGTGACTTTTATAAGTGTTTTTAATGTTTTTTAAGATTTTTAGGGGTTTTTACTATCTTTAGGGTTCTAATTATTTATATTGTTTTTGTGGATAAATTATGGTTTTTCGGGAATTTTAGGCATTTTAAGGGTTTAGGGTTTTTATGGTCATTTGGGATTTATGATTTTATATGATTTTTATTGTTTTTATGGTTTTAGGTATTTAATTTCTTCTATTGTTTTAAATTATTTCAGTTTTTAAGGGGTTTTTCATGGTTTTAGGTGGTTTTTGATGAGTTTTATGTTTTTTTTGGTTTTTTGGATCTTAAGTATTTTTATGGTCTTTAGGAGGTATAGGGGTTTTAATGGGTTTTTTCTTGTTTTTCTAGTTTTCAAGGTTTTTATTATTATTTTAGGGCTTTTGGGGTTCTTTGTGTTTTTTCTATGTTTTAGTGGTTTTAGGATATTTTACAATCGTTAAGGGTTTAATTAGGGTTTTTATGATAGAATATTGTTTTATGGATTTTTTGTTTTTTATTGGTTTTAGGATTTTGGGGTTTTAGTGGCGCTTATGGGTATTTAGTGTTTTTTATGGTTTTAGTATTTTTTTCTATTTTTAGTGATTTTATGGGGTCTTACGTGTATTTAAGGGTTATTAGTGTTTTTATGTTTTTTAGGATTCTTATTGTATTTTTATTGTGTTTTGTGGGTTTTAAGGGTTTTATGGTTTTTAGGGGTTTTAGGTGTTTTAGATTTTTTTCTGGGGGTTAGTGTTTTTCGGTTTTTAATGGTTTTCGTTATTTTAGGGATTTTTGGGATTTGTATGTGTTTTATGGATTTTCATAGTTTTTGGTATTTTAGGTTTTTATAGGATATGTTAGTCTCTATTCTAGGGTTTTAGGTGTTTAAGGTCCCATTATGGGTACTGGGAGTCTCTAATGTCATTATAGATTTACTGGGGTTTATGTTTTTTAGCGGGTGTATGGGGTTTTATGGAATTTTGGGATTTTAATGGTTTATTGATGTTTTTAGGGTTATATGGGTTTTTATGTTGCTAGGGTTTGTGTGTTATATAAAGAATTTTATGTTGATTGTGGGTTTTAATTTTTATTAGGGTGGTTATGGATTTAATTCATTTTTATAATGTTTTTATTGTTTTAGTGGTTTATCATTTTTTCTTTTTTATTGAATTTGGTATTTTGGGGTTTCAAGGTGTTTTAGGGAAATTTTGGGGTTTTTAGGGGTTTGAGGATCTTTTAAATTTTTGGGGTTTAAAAGGTATTTTATGGTTTTTAGTGGTTTTAGCGTATTTTAATGTTTTAGGGTTTTTAATTTATTTTAGGAATTTATATGTGATTATGGTATTTTATAGGGTTTATGTGTTTTTTGGGTATTCTGTGGTTTTTAGGCTCTTTTATGTTTTGTAGGGTTTTTTTGGGCATAGGGTGTTGGATTTAGTGTTTAGGATTTATGGAATAGTGTTTAAGGTGCTAATTTTAGGTTTTATGGTATAGAGGATAGGGTTTGGGTGTAGGGTATAAATTTTAAGGTGTAGGTTTTATGTTTTAGTGATTGGGGTATATGGTTTAGGTTTTATTGTTTTGGGATTAAGGTGTACATTATAGGGTTTTTAGTTTTGTGTTCTCTGATTAAGGATTAGGTTTGAGGGTTTAAGGTGTAGTGTTTTGGGTTTATGGTTTAGGGTATATGGTATATGGGTTTTTATGGTGGTTTAGGGTTATCTTGTGAAAAAAGGGGGTTCAAGTCAGTTTTATGTGTTTTTAACGTCGTTTATAACACTATGTTTTTATTTGATACAATATAAATAAATATTTCCACATGATTTATAAGATAACCCATTTTATATTTGTGGCCTAATTTAAGGTGATTTTCCATGTCGGGTATAATAAAACAAATGTGGAAACCTATTTATCACATTGGCTTTTAGAAGAAAACAATTTATCACATTGTGTTTCAAAAAAAACCGATTTGACAAATGCATTGTCGCATATGTTTTAAAATAATTTTCTTCAAATTTTTTATAAAATTTGTTCTAGAAATAATCATAAAAATCATATTTTGAGGATTTTTTCCTCATTGGTTATATGAGAACCGACATTGAAAACCATTTATAATGATGGTTATTAATAAACTTTTGTTGTAATTCTTATTTTTCAAATGATCTTTTCTGTGAAAAAATAACTGATCTGATTAAAAAAATATAAAATTAAAACTAATTAAATGAATATCCATGAAGTAATGCAGAAAAATATAAACCAGAAAATAGGTGAAACAAAAAAAACAACATCACAAAATTAATTCATTTTAACATTACAATTAGAAATTTAATAATTAATATTTATATTATTAATAAACTAAAACCCAATTAGGGCTATTAAATAATGTAAAATTTCACTTTTTAAGTGTCTTATATCTTCTCTTGTATAATGTAGAGGGTCATCAAAAACATAATAATTAAAATGAATGCTTTGAACAGTTATTCTGAATATAATGAATGGGAAATTAAATGAAATTATTATTAAAAAATAAAAATTTATTTAATTTTCTAACTGTCCCAATTTTAATTATTTCAATCATAAATCGTAGAACATTAAATCCACACTCCATTACACCTTCCTGAAGAATAATATTCATTTTATAAATAATTTTTCAATTCAAAATTAATTCTTATGTATTTCAAACCAAAATTTATTAATTATAAATGTTAATTAAAATTTTTATTCACTTTTCTAATCAATGTGTCTTAATTTCATGTTTTCCCTCTAATGTAATCCCATATGTTGTTTTAAAACAGAATGAATGAAAGAAATAAAAATATCATAATAATATATAAAAGTATTCAAATATTCATATTTAATTATTCAATACATTCTTATAATTATCTCGATATCACCATAAATAGATCATATCAAATTCGTTTTCTTTTCTCAGGAACAAAAAATGCACAAGCTCCAATTGAAATAATAATATTCTAAAAAAATACAATATCAGTTTTTTTCCAATTATGTGATATAACAGTTTGTGAAATATATGTCCCTTTTCATTCATGATACAGAAAAAAATAAACCCTAAATATCATTATTTTGAAATATTTCATTAATATAAAATATTCTTCAGGTTTCAATCGTGTCATCACTATAGGTGAAATAAATTATGGGCACATAAATTCACATACTTATATCATATCATGTTGTATTAAATTTTTGTAATGATACCTAATAAAAATATATATATATATATATTTATTTATTTATATTCAACAAATTAAAATTAAAGAATGATCTACAATAATTAAATTACCCAGAAAATCCTTGAATCAGGTTGATTCCCACCCCATTTCTAGTTATAAATTCTAGGATATATTTATTTAAAACAAAGGTAATTGTTTAACACCTACAAATGATTCCATCCACTAGAATTATATAAACATCAATCAAAATAATTCATATTTCAAAAGTCTATTGTGTCTATAATTAGTTGTATTTGAAGTCATAATATCTGGTAATTTTTGTAGTATCTAATATATGTCTTTAGCTTTAAAATATTATTGTAAAATAATACTTAAATAAGAAATTTAAAATGTTAAAAAATTTACATCAATAGAAAATAAATCTTATAATATACACATACTTCAATGGTAATTTTTCAAACAAGTCTATTTTTCAAAATTTATTTTTTCTTTGTTTATTTGTCATTTTGTTGTGACCTCTTCTATTGAAAATTGTATTATTGATGACCAATATATAATATCATATATAGAGACCCTAATGTTATCAATCTATATCATTTCATTATTAAATGTATCCCTAATATAATATGTAATCCTCTATTAATTAATATGATATTGTGGATCTTAAAAATATAACTGACAATAAATGGGACATTATAGAGGAGGAGGTGTAGCTCTGGGATCTATAGTCATTGGAGGAAGAGTGGATTAGTAGTTTGAATTGATCTTTTCCGGATATAAAAATAAATTTTATTGAAAATCTGATTTATTCTTCCATAGTATCACCCAAATCAGGGACATTATCATCAAAATATTGTATTTTTATTTTATAAAAATACTCTATTGATGATGCTTCAGAACAAACAGACCCTTTCTTTACTGATACACCTTACGAGTATCCTCATACAAGACCCAATTGTTTGGGATTTCCCAATGTAGTAGTGAAAATGTCCTTCTTACAACTATCTAATATTGCACTCTATTTTTTCTACTCTTCAAGGGATTCATCTATAGAATATTTTGAATAATCAATAGTGAATCAAAATATATAAATAATTGATGTAACATACATAACATTAATAAATTAAATAACTGTACTCAATCCTATCAGTTAAAACCCTATAATAATCCATAAGATATTATCTGTTATTATCATTTAATCTTCATTCCATTTTTCATTTCAACATAGTTATTAGGAGGGTCAACCTCTGCGAAACATAATTCCTCAACTCTCATTTTTTGGAATTTTTCCTCTATCATTTTTTAGTCTAATAAAATATACCATCCATGGGATATTGAATTATTATATTCATTTTTAGATTGTACATCATGATGATATCTCTTCATTTTATATAAATTAATAATACATATCACATTAATATGATCATTAATATAATAAATTTCTATAATATAACATTTTACCCACATTAAAAGTCTATTTTTTTGTAATTTCAATAATTTAATTTTAGGTATCTATATAAAGAAAGTGATATATATATATATAACATGTAATCAAAATTTTTAAATCCATAAAATTGAAATTTGACGTGAGGGTTGATTTAAAATACATCCATATACTAGAATCCAATCCCAATTATTTCCTCCAAACATATCATGTACTGGGTATATCATTTTTCATCTCATAAGATGGGAAATCAATATATTAGTAAAAATATTGATGATAATTAAAAAAATGAGCATATAGAAATTTCCTCCCATATTTAAGATAGTACCATGTCACGACCTGTCCTTAGGGCCCGTGCCGTGACTACTCCAAGCCCGCCTCCCATAGGCCAGGGGCTGGCGACTAGCACCAAAGGCGTAAATCCCAACAAAAAGGGAAGGAATTACCTTTATAATGTAAACAAACACCATAGAGTAAGAAAGAAGAAGTAAACACTAAGAAAAACTGGGTACAATAGTACTACGGAAAAGTAAGTGGGCTAGAATACAAACCAAAACTGAATGTAAAGTACAACTGGAAAGAACGTACAACAACTGAAAGTAAAGAAGCAACGTCGATCCATCCACAGGAAGTCCCACATGAAGGGTGGGTATAGATAGCCACCTCAGCACCTCGGGTCCAGCCGTCCGCTCCATGTACGTCTCACCCAGTGGTCCACCTCTAGGTACCGACCTGCACCACAAGCCTCAACCACGATCAGCGCTGTCCGTCATCTGCATCCAACACAACATAGTGCGGGCGTAGCCCATGCAGAGGTGAGTATATGCTACTCATTAGGGACCCCGAGACCCCCGAAGGTCTCCCAGAATCCACAAAGGATAATCTATAAAGGAAAGATACAATCACGAAGTAACAACCAACACTACTTAGGTATATTCCCATACATATACCTAAGTCATCAATTCCAGTTCGGCTCCAACATCTGAGCCCAGGTTCAATCACGTCCACACAGGATAGTACATCCCAATACACACAGGAAAGCACAACACAATCCACATAGGAAATCAAGTCAATCATATCAAAGATAATGATTGAACGTCAAGACTCAGCTCACACAAGTATACTTCTTCGTAAGGTGATAGAGATGACTAGATATAGTCACTGATTCATCTAAGCTGGGAACCACGTAGGATACTAAACTAGCTAAGCTGTCGGAACCACATAGGATATAGACCAACTACTCTTCCAGACCCACGTAGGATAACAAGAACAGAGTCGGACACTGCCAGACCCACGTAGAATAAAAGAACAGTAGTCATTACAATCAAACCCATAGAAGATTTCAGTACAGTCTTCATCGCAGCCGAACTCTTATAGGATTTCAGTATAGTATTCATCGCCGTCGAACCCACGGAGGATTTCAGTACGGTCTTCATCACTGCCGAACACACATAGGATTTCAGTGCAATTTTCATCACCATCGAACCCACGGAAGATTTCAGTACGGTCTTCATCGATGTCGAACTCAAATAGTATTTCAGTGCAGTCGTCATCACCATCAAACCCACGGAGGATTTCAGTACAGTCTTCATCACTGCTGAACCCACATAGGATTTCAGTGCCATCTTCATCACAGTCGTAGCCATCTCAAGGGTTCTCGCACACAGCACCCTCGATTCCGAGAGCGTCCGCTCCACGAGCCAAGTGGGTCGATACATCAACTGTGACAAATTCTAGATTTGATGTATGTCGAAGTTCTGTCTCGTAAAAAGGAACTCAACGCAACATACGGCGCGTCAATCAGACATCTGGACTGAGAGTTATTGGCTTTTTCATTCTAGGGGCCCGGTTGGTTTTTAAGTCAAAACCTGTCTGACCGTACTCCATCTACATCCAAAACTCAATCGGAGTAAGCCAAAATGTCCGTCTCCCTAATAGGAATCCAAAAAATTCAATGGCACGTCAATCGGACGTTTAGAGCTCATGTTATGAGTGTTTCCGCTCCAAGGGCCCGGTTGGTTTCGTGTTCTAACCAACCGGGTCGTACATAAAGTTCTCTCAAACCTTGAGTGTAATATACCGAAACGACCGCCTCGATCCAAGGATCGCTACGCAACTAATGGTGCGTCTATTGGAGGTTTGTAGCCAATGTTATGGGCAAAAGACCGAAAGTGGTCGGAAAATGGGGGGTCTGGGCCCAGTCCGACCCGGCCCAACAACCCCCCCCCCCCCCCCCCCCAGGGTCAGCCCGGTCCGGTCCGCCCAACCCGGCCCGGCCCTACCGGGTGGCTCGCTAGCTGGCCCAGCGGCCAAGCATGGGGGGACATGGTCCCCCCCTTCCTTTGCCAATGACGTGGCGCTGGTCGCCACGTCTCCCCCAGGTCCCACGCAGTCGTGGGACCGGTCTCCTGCCGCCGCCGCGGTCCCTCCTGGCGGTGCGTCGGGACGCCGCCACCTCCGGGTGGCCGACCAGTGCCGGTGAAGTCCGCAGGCCACCGGAGCCGCTCCGGTGGTCCTTTCTTACTCCCGTCTGCTCCTGGGGTCGTCTTGGGACCTGTAGATTACTAAAACGGCCTCCAATCGCTCAACGGTCTCGTTTCATCGTCGCCCAATGTTTTGCGCATCAATAACAGAGAAATCGGTGGATTCGTACTTGTTCGTTGGTCTGCACCCACCGCGGTATTGGTTCAAATGACTTTCAACAATTTAATCATATGCTGGGGATATAATCCACATAAATTAAATTAAACTAAACCCCCTAGCTCAAGGTGCTATTGAATGAAGGTTCGTCGCGGAAAAAGAATGTCACGGAAGAAGGCTCCGTAAGAGTCATCCGCATCGCAGAGAAGTGAATCATCGTCGTCGCAGTACACGATGTCACGTCGTTGATCTCCAAGGATTCAGAGTTCTTCGTCATCCTTCGTTGGAGGTCAGCGTTCTTCGTCGGCGATAGTGGGTTCTTCGTGTTCTTCAAGGAGGAAGATGAAGTTCAAGACTTGAGAAAATCCTCTCCAATCCTTCTCGCACAACCCAAACATCCTTAATAATATTAGACTTCTCTTATTTAATTAACTCACACAAGACACCATTCAATTTGAAATTCAAAATTGAATCCTCGAATTAAGTATATTGAACGACTTAAATAGTTAATTAATTAAGAGAGTTGACTTTTCATTAAAGGGGGGTGCGAGTGTGTTACACAAAATAAATGATCGTGGGAGGTGAAAAGGAAATAAAGGTGGTGGGGCTCATGTGGTACCCACCTCACTAATATCCTACCTAGGAGTTAGGGTATTAGTGGGTCCCACTCCAACCACCATGCCTAGGATAACATTACATAGAAAAAAAATAAAATTGTAGCACATTATTTTATTTTTATTCTTTAGTTAACCCAATTAAATAATAACCTCACACAAGAAAACGCAACTCTAGATAAGGTGTTCTTAAGAAATTACTGGTGCTAAGGTTCCATGGGTGCCCTCGGATTTTGATTCCGAGCACCGGTTCAAAAGTTAGGAAAACCCGCTCGTTCGTTCACTAAACGTACCTGAGCTAAACTTCGGAACATGATTCCGGGCACACCGGGCCTCGGAATCAGGTGCCTTCAGAAAATGCGTTCATGTAAAATTCCAAAGAAAATTAAGAAAAAAATACCTTTATTTTTATGGGTCTTTACATTACCCCCATCTCGGGGCTTTACGCCCCCATAAAGATACATCATAAACTAGGAGAACAAATGTGGGTACTATGCAAGCATCTGAGCATCCCGCTCCCAAGTGCTCTCCTGGAGGTTCCTGTAAGGCCATCTGATATACACTATAGGAATCAACCACCCACATAGGACCCACTCCTATCGATCCTCGATCTCCACAAGAACCTCCGTAAAAGTCGCCCCATCGACAACGTCCAGCTCCCCATGGTCGATGATATGCGTTGGGTCGTGCACGTATCTCCTCAGCTAATATACGTGGAAGACGTCGTGCACCTGGTGAAACTAAGGAGGTAGAGCTAGGTGGTAAGCCACCTTGCCAACCCTTCTGAGGACCTGGAATGGTCCGATGAAGCATGTAGATAACTTTCCGAGTCGGCCAAATCTCCGTAATCCACATCGTGGCGAGACCCACAAGAAAAATGTGGTCACCATCCTCGAACACTAGTGGCCTCCGCTTCCTATCCGCATAAGACTTCTGTCGGCTCTGAGCTGTCCTCATCCACTCCTGGATGACCTGGACCTTCTCTGTCGTGGCCTGGACCATCTCTGGTCCCACAAGTGCTGACTCCCCAGGGTCTGACCAGCACAGAGGTGATCTGCATGGCTGGCCATACAATGCCTCATATGGTGCCATCCCGATGGTGGAGTGGTAGTTGTTGATGTACACGAACTCCACTAAGGGAAGGTGGTCCTTCCAGCTGTAACCAAAGTTGAGGACACATGCACGGAGCATGTCCTCGAGAGTCTGAATGGTCCTCTCAGTCAGACCATCCGTCTGAGGGTGAAAGGTGGTGCTCATACGTAGTTGTGTCCCGAATGCCTCCTGCTCCCCTTCCAAAGCTGGGAAGTAAAGCGATCATCTCAATCGGAGATGATAGATGATGGCACACCATAAATTTGTATGGTCTCTTGAACATAGAGGCACCCTAAGCTCTCCACTGAGCCCTACTCTCTGATGGGTAAGAAGTGGTCCAACTTGGTGAGTTGGTCGACAATCACCCAAATGGAGTTGTGACCTCTGGAAGTGCGTGGAAGTACAGTCATGAAATCCATAGATATCTCATCCCAATTCCACTCCAGGACCTCCAAGGGCTGTACCAAGCCTGCTGGTACCTGGTGCTCTGCCATCACCTTCTGACAAGTGAGGCATCGAGAAAAGAACTCAGCTACAACCTTCTTCCTACCCGACCACCAGTGATGTCGTCTGAGATACTGGTACATCTTCGCCACTCCAAGATGTACCGCTAATTGGGATGTGTGAAACTCCCTCAGCACCTCTTCCTAAAAAGCAGCTGGTACCATGGTACGTCCTCTAAAAAGGGCATCGTGCTCTCCTCCTATAGGGAATCCATCAGGTGCCTGTCCTGAGGATATCTGTGCACGCCGCGTCTCACAGTCAGCGTCCACTCACTGTTCCTCTCTGACCCACTGCAGTAGTGGAGGAGTGACTGTGAGTGACTGAAGAAAGGCTGCTCCATCTCTATCCACAAAGGATATTTGCAAAGCGGCTAGCTGCTCCATCGCCTCCCTGAGTAGCTGAACTCCCATCCTCCTGCAGAGGTAATCATCTACTACGTTCCCCTTTCCAAGATTATAGACTATCTCAAAGTCATAGTCCTGGAGGAACTCTAGCCATTGCCACTATCTCAGATTCAGGACCTTATTTGAGAAGATGTACCTGAGACTCTGGTGGTCAGAGTAGACTGTAAAGCACTCACCCATCACATAATTTCGCCACATCTTCAGAGCAAAGACCACTTCTACATACTCCAGGTCATGAATAGCGTAGTTCTACTCATGTTGCCTCAGTTTACGTGATCCATAGGCGATCACTGCCCACTCCTACATCAGGACACATCTGAGTCTGGTACCTGATGCATCGCAGTAGACTACGTACCCGACTCCCTCCTCTAGTAGCTTCAAGATAGGTGCGTTAGTAAATCTCTGTCTCAGCACCTAGAAGCTTTGTTGACATCTTTATGACCACACGAAGGGTTTTCCTTTCTTCTTCAAAGCTGAGAGTAGTTCCGAAAATCTGGAGAAGTCTGACACAATCCTCCGGTAGTACCCAGCTAGCCCCAAGAAACTCCGCACCTCCGTCACGCTCTTGGGTGGTTCCCAAGCTAGCACTGCCTCGATCTTCGCACGATCCACCGAAACTCCCACATCAAAGATGGCGTGTACCAAGAATTGGACCCCACGTAACCAAAACTGACACTTCTAAGCTTTCCAAAAAACTGTTTCTCTCAGAGTGTGTCTATTACAACCCACAAGTGGTAGGCGTGCTCCTCCTCAGTGGTCAAGTATATCAATATGTCGTTGATGAAGACCATGAAAAATCGATCAAGGTATGGATGAAAGATCCTTTTCATGAGACCCACGAACACTACTGGGGCGTTGGTTACGCCAAAAGGCATAACCAAGAACTCATATTGGCCATACCGACATTTGAAGGTCGCTTTCTGCATGTCCTTGTCCCGAACTTTGAGCTGATGATAGCCTGATCTAAGGCCTATCTTCGAGAACCACCGTGCTCCCTTGAGCTGATGGAAGAGTTCATCAATCCTTGGTAGTGGAAACTTGTTCCTCTCGGTCACCTGGTTCAGGAAACAGTAATCGACACACAATTGCAATCTCATGTCTGCCTTTTTGACGAACAATATCGGGGAATCCCCGGGTGAAACACATGGTTAGATGAATCCCTTGCCCTGCAAGTCCTCTAGATATACCCGTATCTCTCGAAGCTCAGTGGGATCCATCCGATATGCTGGAGTGGATATCGGGGCTATCCTAGGGTGCAGGTCAATATAGAATTCTACCTCTCTGTGAAGAGGTAGTCCTGAGACGTCATCAGGGAAAACATCCGCATACTGATCCACCACTACAAGAAAACTCAAACTCTGCAAGTCAACTGCTCCTAGGATGAGGCTACCCAACTGAGGAGTGATGGGATGTCCTCTCCTCTACGCGAGTCCATACTATGTTGCAATGGCTCCCTTCTCACCGGTGAAGGTGGACATGCTCCCGTCGGTGCATATACACCGCACCTTGCGCCTAATACAGTCGATCTGAGCATTGACTATAGATAACGAATCCATGCCCAAGATAACGTCGTAAGGACTCATCGCCGCTACAAGAAGATCCCAGTTGAAGATCTTTCCTCCTAATGTAAGCTCACACTACTGGCACCAGTGCGTAATCGTCGAGTCTGCTCCCTTAGGAGTCTCTAGCCGTAAAGATCGAGCCAACTGCTCCGTCGGAATCTCCGAGCTCCGAACAAGGGTAGTGGCAATAGAGGAATGGCTCAATCCTGTGTCTATAAGAACTATAGCAAGGGTGTAGTAGACATATATAGTATCTCGAATCATCTCTGGCGTGTCGTGGTCAAGGCCTATGCTGGCTGAAGCTAAGCCTATTACTTCCCGCCAGATCCCTGTGGTCGGGGTGGACCTCTAGGTGGTTGTGGTGGTAAAGCCTCAAAGCGTCGCCCACCACCTGCTGCTCGACTAGCTCCCCTGCCTCATCTTCCTGCTCTCGCTGGACTGCCATAGTCAACCCTCTACCTCTACCTGGGTGGCCCCCAACCGTTTGATTCTCCTCTACACAGTGGGTCAAGCAGTCACGAGCCATGTGGCCCTGCCCACCGCATGCGTAGCACTGCCTGATCCTCAGAAGGCTGGCTCTGTGCCTTGAGCCCCGCACCACTGATCCAGTGTCCTCAGGTCGTCTACCTGATGGTCTGGTCCTCCTGGACCCCTGTGACATTCGTCTACTACCAGCTGCAGACAACTCTGATACGTGCCACCCTGTGGTAGGTCTCGCTTCTGGCGTAGGCTCACAAAGAAAGCTCTCTATGAGAAGGGCTCACTCCAGTACTCATGCCTATGTCGGAATGCTGAGGAAGATCACTAATGCCCTGATCTCATGCCTCAGTCCCTACTAGAAGGTCCGGCCCCAGATGAATGGGTCCCATACCATATCCGTCGAATAGCGTGAGATATCGGTAAATCTCGCTGAGTACTGGATGACCGTTATGCTGCCATATGGCAGCTGTAGAATCTCTTGGATGTGCACCGCACGGAGGGTGGATGGGACGAACTTCGAGTGGAAGAGGCCATCAAAGTCCATCCAGAGGAGTAATGCATCATCGTTCACCCGGAGCATCAAGCTCCACCATCTACCTGCTGCCATGTGCAGGAGGCTCGCTGAGAGGATCACCATGAGGTCAGCCGGTGTCCCCACTAACTTGAAAACCCACACAACCACCTCCAGCCAATCCTCGGATGCCTGAGGGTCCGTCTCCCCACGGAACCTGGCTGGTCTCTGACGCTGAAACTTGAGCAGTGCACTAAGGCAACATCGACTCTCAGCGGCTGGGGCTGGTAGCATCAGTGGATCGGCGGGTAGTGGTACCGCCGGTGCCTCTGCTGAAAAATGGCCCTGCACCGAGGCATCGTCGCTTGGTGGGCTGTCGTCTCGCACAATGCTCGGAACCCTAGCTGGCTGCCATCGTGGGGACATCTTGAAATGAAACAGGTGTCGTACGGTCAAACAGAATACATGGTGAACTGATACAATGTAATCACAAAGAGAACTTTTGATACACACATACAATCAATGTTTTCGTGCATTGAGTCAGAAATCAGAAGTCAGGGTCCTGGTGTACGGATACGTCGGCCACAACACCAACACTGGACTCCCTAGACTGATAACCACACTCAATACCCTTAACACTGTTGCTTCACATAGAAAAAAGATCAGAGTCCTGAGTTTTACCATAGAACCGAACTCCTTTGATACCAATTTTTCACGACCCGTCCTCAGGGCCCGTTCCGTGACAACCCCAAGACCGCCTCCCATAGTCCAGGGGCTGGCGACTAGTACCAAAGGCGTAAATACCAACAAAAAGAAAAGGCATTTCCTATATTAATTAAACAAACACCACAGAGAAAGAAATAAGAAGTAAACACAAAGTAAAACTGGGTACAATAGTAGTGCAGAAAAGTAAGTGGGCTAGAATACAAACACAAACTGAAAGTAAAGTACAACTAGAAAGAAATTAGAACAACTAAAAGTAATGCAGCAACGTCGAGCCATCCACTGGATGTCCCACCTGAATGGTGGGTACAGATATCCTCCTCAGAACCTCGGGTCTAGCCATCCGGTCTGTGTACGTCCTGCCCATTGGTCCACCTCTAGGTACCGACCTGCTCCACAATCCTCAACCACGATCAGCGCTATCCGGCTTCTGCATCCAACACAACGTAGTACGGGTGTAGCCCGTGCATGGGTGAGTATATACTACTGAGTAGGGACACCGAGACCCCTGAAGGTCTCCCAAAATCCACGAAGGATAATCCACAATGGAAATATACAACCACGAAGTAACAATAATCACTACTTAGGTATATTCCCATACATATACCTAAGTCATCAATTCCAGTTCGGCTCCAACATCCGAGCCCAAGTTCGATCACGTCCACATAGGATAGTACAACCCAATCCACACAGGAAAGCACAACACAATCCACATAGGAAATAAAGTCAATCATATTGAAGATAATGATTGACGGTCAAGATTTAGCTCACACAGGTATACTTCTTCGTAAGGTTATAGAGATGATCAGATATAGCCACTGATTCATCAAAGCTGGGATCCACGTAGGATTCTAAACCAGACATGTTGTCGGACCAACATAGAATACAGACCAGCTACTCTGCGAGACCCAAGTAGGATAGAAAGAACAGAGTCATACACTGCCAGACCCACGTAGGATACAAGAACAGTAGTCATTGGCATTAAACCCATGAAGGATTTCATTACGGTCTTCATCGCTGCTGAACCCACATAGGATTTCATTGCAGTCTTCATCGCCATCGACCCAACGGAGGATTTCAGTATGATCTTCATCGCTGCCGAAACCACATAGGATTTCAGTGCGTTATTCATCGCCATCGAACCCACGGAGGATTTCAGTACGGTCTTCATCGCTGCCGAACCCACATAAGATTTTAGTGCAGTATTCATCATAGTCGGAGCCATCTCTAGTGTTCCCGCACACAACGCGCTCGATTCCGTGAGGGTCCGCCCCATGAGCCAAGTGGGTCGATACATCAACTGTCACAAATTCTATATTTCATGTATCTCGAAGTTCTGTCTCGTCAAAAGGAAATCAACGCAACAAAAGGTGCGTCAATCAGATGCCTGGTCTGAGAGTTACTGGCTTTTTCATTCTAGTGGCCCGATTGGTTTTTAAGTCAAAACCAACCGGAACGTTCTCCAACTGTGTCCAATCCTCGAGCAGAGTAAGCCAAAAGGTCCATATCACTAATAGGAATCCAACAATTTCGACGGCACGTCAATCGGACGTCCGGATCTCAAGTTATGAGTGTTTCCACTCTGAGGGACCGTTTGGTTTCCTTTCCAAACCAACCTGGTCGTACCCAATGTTTTCCTAAACCTTGAGTTTAATATACCGAAATAACCATCTTGATCCAAGGATAGCTATGCAACTTACGGTGTGTCGATCATAGGTCTGTAGCCCACGTTATGGGAAAAATACCGAAAGTGGTATGAAAGTGGGGGGTCTGGGCCCGGTCCGACCAGGCCCAACCCCCCGAGTCAAATCGAACTGGGTCGACCCGACCTTGGTCCGGGTCCGACACGGCGGGGCGCGGCCCGGTACGGTCCGCGCAACCCGGCCCGGTCCGGTCCGCACAACCCGGTCCGGCCCGGCTGGGTGGCTCGATGGCTCGGACAATGGCCGAGCATGGGGGGACGCAGTCCCCCCCCCCTTCCTTTGCCAGTGTCACGGCGCTGGTCGCCGCGTCTCCCCCGGGTCCCACGCAGTCACGGCAGCGATCGACTGCCGCCGCGGCTGAAGCCGCGGCGGTCCCTCCTGGCGGCGTGCCTGGACGCCACCGGTGAAGTTCATGGGCCAGCAGAGCCGCTTCGGTGGTCCGTTCTTGCTCCCGTCTGCGTCTGGGTAATCTCGGGACCAGTAGATTACTGTGACGACCTCCATTCTCTCAACGATCCCATTTCATCATCACCCAACGTTTCGCGCATCTAGAATAGAGAAATCAGTGGGTTCGGACTTGTTCATTGGTCCACACCCACTGCATTAGTGGTTCAAACAACTTTCAACAATTTAATCATATGCCTAGGATATAATCCACATAAATTAAATTAAACCAAACCCCCCACCTCAAGGTGTTGTTGAACGAAGGTTCGTCATGGAAAAAGAATGGCACGAAAGAAGGCTCTGTAAGCGTCGTCGGCATTGCAGAGAAGAGAATCGTCGGCATTG
Organism: Viscum album; assembly: GCA_963277665.1. NCBI lineage: Eukaryota > Viridiplantae > Streptophyta > Magnoliopsida > Santalales > Viscaceae > Viscum > Viscum album. The sequence continues at coordinate 1,693,184,748 of OY728120.1, forward strand.
CGGTACACGACGTCGCATCGTCGATCTCGATGGATTCAGCATTCTTCTTCATCCTTCAGCAGAGGTCGGCATTCTTCGTCAGCGACGGTGCATTCTTCACGTTCTTCAATGAGGAAGATGAAGTTCAAGACTTGAGCCAAACCTCCTCAATCCTTCTCACACAACCCAAACACCCTTAATGAAATAAGACTTGTCTTATTTAATTAACTCACACAATCCACCAATCAATTCGAAATTCAAAATTGAATCCTTGAATTGATTTTATTGAATGACTTAAACAGTTAATTAAATAAGAGAGTCGACTTTTCATTAAAGTGTGGGTGCGGGTGTGTTACACAAAATAAATTCTCATGGGAGGTGAAAAGGAAATAAAGGGGGTGGGGCTCATGTGGGCCCCACCTCAGTAATATCCTGCCTAGGAGTTAGAGTATTAGTGGGTCCCACTACAACCACCATTCCAAGGTTATCATTACATAGAATAAGAATAAAATTGTATCACAATATTTTATTTTTATTCTTTAGTTAACCCAATTAAATAATAACCTCACCCTAGAAAACACAACTTTGGAAAATGTGTTCTTAAGCAATTACCGGTGCATCGGTTCTATTGGTACCCTCAGATTTCGATTCTGAGCACCGGTTCAAAAGTGAAGAAAACTTGCTCGTTCGTTCACTGAACGTACCTGAGCTAGACTTCGGAACACGATTCTGGGCACACCGGGCCTCGGAATCAGGTGTCGTCAGAAACTGCGTTCTTGGAAAATTCCAAAGAAAATTACGAAAAAAAATTCATTGAATTTTATTGGTCTTTAAATTACACCCACATCAGTGATTTACGTCCTCGTAAAGAAACATCATTAAATAGGGTAATAAATGTGGGTACTATGCACGCATTTGAGTCTCCCACTCCAAAGTGCTCTCCCGGAGGTTCCTGTGTTGCCTTCTGATGTGTACTATTGGAATCAACTGCCCATGTAGGACCCGCTCATATCGATCCTTGATCTCCACCAAGACCTTCACAAAAGTTTCCCCATCATCAATGTCCAGCTCCCCATGGTCGATGATATGCATCGGGTCGTGCATGTATCTCCTCCATTGAGATACGTGGAAGACGCCGTGCACCCGGTGCAACTAAGGTGGTAGAGCCAGGTGGTAAGCCACCTCGCCTACCATGCTGAGGACATGTAATGGTCCGATGATGCGCGAACATAACTTTCCTCCTTGGCCAAATCTCCGTAATCCACGTCCAGTTGAGACCTGCAAGAAAACTTGGTCTCCATCATCAAACTCTAGTGGCCTCCGCCTCCTGTCATCGTATGACTTCTGTCAACTCTGAGTTATCCTCATCCTCTCATGGATGACTTGGACCTGCTCTGTAGTGGCTTGGACTATCTCTGGTCCCACAAGTGCTGACACTCCAGGGTGTGTCCAGCACAATGGTGATCTGAATGGCCGGCCGTACAATGCCTCATATGGTGTCATCGTGATGGTGGAGTGGTAGATGTTTTTGTATGCGAACTCCACTAAGGGTAGGTGGTCCTCCCAACTACGACCAAAGTTGAGGACTCATGCATGGAGCATGTCCTCAAGAGTCTGAATGGTCCTCTCCGTCTGACCATCTGCCTGAGGGTGAAAGGCGGTGCTCAGATGTAGCTGTGTCCCGAATGCCTCCTACAACCCCTTCCAAATCTGGGAAGTAAAGCGAGCATCTCGATCAGAGACAATAGATTATAGAACACCATGAATCTATACGATCTCATGAACGTAGAGGCGTCCCGATCTCTCCACGGAGCCCTTCTCTCTGATGGGTAATAAGTGGGACCACTTGGTGAGTCGGTCAAAAATCACCCAAATGGAGTCATGACCTCTGGAAGTGTGTGGAAGTCCAGTCACGAAATCCATAGATATCCCATCCCACATCCACTCCGGGACATCCAAGGGCTGTACCAAGCCTGCTGGTACCTGGTGATCTGCCTTCACCTGCTGACAAGTGAGGCATCGAGAAACGAACTCAGCTACAACTTTCTTCATACCCGACCACCAGTGCTGTCGTCTGAGATCCTGGTACATCATTGCCACTCCTGGATGTACCACTAAATGGGAATTGTGAAACTCCCTTAGCACCTCTTCCTGAAAGGCAGCTGGTACCATCGTACGTCCTCTAAAAAGGACGTTGTGATCTCCTCCAATAGATAATCCATCAGGTCCATGTCCTGAGAATATTTGTGCACGCCGCATCTCACAGTCAGCGTCCCCTTGTTGTGCCTCTCTAACCTGCAGTAGTAGTGGAGGAGTTACTATGAGTCATTGAAAAATGGATGCTCCATCCCTATCCACAAAGGATATCTACGAAGCGGCTAGCTACTCTGTCAACTCCCCAAGTAGTTGAATTCACGTCCTCCTGTTGAGGGCATTGGCTACTACGTTCACCTTTCCATGAGTATAGACTATCTCAATGTCATAGTCCTAGAGGGACTCGAGCCATCTCCGCTGTCTCAGATTCAGTTCCTTCTGTGAGAAGATATACCATAGACTGTGGTTGTAAGAGTAGACTGTAAAGCGCTCTCCCATCAGATAATGTCGTCACATCTTCAGAGCGAAGACCACTACTGCTAACTCCATGTCATTGGTAGCATAGTTCTGCTCATGCTGCCTCAACTGATGTGATCCATAGGTGATCACTGCCCGCTCCTACATCAGGACACATTCGATTTTGGTCCCTGATGCATCGAAGTAGACTACATACCCTACTCCCTCCTCTGGTAGCCTCCAGATAGTTGCGCTGGTCAATCTCTGTCTCAGCTCCTGGATGCTCTTATGACATCTTTCTGACCACACGAAGGGTTATCCTTTCTTCGTCAAAGCTTATAGAGGTGCCGCAACTCTAGAGAGGTCTGGCACAAACCTCTGTTAGTACCCAGCTATCCCCAAGAAACTCCGCACCTCCGTCACGCTCCTGGGTGGCTCCCAAGTTAGCACTACATTAATCTTCGCAGGATCCACCATAACTCCCACCTCAGAGTTGAAGTGTCCCAAGAAGTGGACCCCACGTAACCAGAACTATCACTTCAAGAGCTTTCCATAAAGCTGGTGCTCTTGGAGTGTGTCTAGTACAACCCGTAAGTGGTAGGCATGCTCCTCCTCAGTGGTTGAGTAAATCAATATGTCGTCGATGAAGACGATGAAAAATTGATCGAGGTATGACTGAAAGATCCTATTCATGAGACCCATGAACACTGATGGAGCATTGGTTATGCCAAAAGGCATAACCAAGAACACATAGTGGCCATACCGACATCTGATGGTCGTCTTCTGCACATCCTCGTCCCGAACTCTGAGCTGATGATAGCCTGATCTATGGTCTATCTTCGAGAACTACTGTTCTCCCTAGATCTGATCGAAGAGGTCGCCAATCCTCGGTAGTGGATACCTGTTACTCACGGTCACCTGGTTCAGGTGATGGTAATCAACACACAGTCGCAAACTCACGTACGCCTTCTTGGTGAACAATATCGGAGAAGCCCAGGGTGAAACACTTGGTCAGATGAATCCCTTGACCTGCAAGTCCTCTAGCTGTACCTATAGCTCCCAAAGCTCAGCGGGATCCATCCGATATGCTGGAGTGGATATCGGGATTGTCCTGGGGGATAGTTCAATATAGAATTCTACTCTCTGCGCGGAGGTAGTCTTGGGACGTCATCGGGGAAAATGTCCGCATACTGATCCACCACTATAAGAAAACATGGACTCTGCACGTCAACAACTCCTAGTATGAGGCTAGCCAACTGATTAGTGATGGGTTGTCCTCTCCTCTGCACGAGTCCATCCTGTGCTGCAAAGGCTCCTTTCTCGCAGGTGAAGGTTAACCTACTCCCGTCGGTGCGTATACACCACACCTTGCACCTAATACAGTCGATCTGAGCATGGACTGTAGATAACCAATCCATGCCCAAGATGACAACGTAAGGCCTTGATGCCGCTAAAAGAAGATCCCAGCTGAAGCTCTCGCCTCATAGATTAAGCTCACACTACCGGCACCAATGCATAATCATTGAGTCTGCTCCTGTTGGAATCTCTAGCCATAAGGATCGAGCAAACGGCTCCGTCGGAATCTCAGAGATCCAAACAAGGGCAGCGGAAATAATGGAATGACTCTCTCCTCTGTCTATAAGAACTGCAATAAGGGTGGAGTAGACACAGATAGTACCTCGAATCATCTCTTGCGTTCCGTGGTCGTAGACCTCTTCTACCTGAAGCTGAGCCTGTCTCTGCCCTCCAGCTTACTATGTTCGTGGTGGACCACCTTGTTGTGGTGGTGGTAAAGCCTCAAAGCGTCGCCCAACACCTGCTGCTCGGCCAACTCCCATGCCTCGTCTTCCTGCTCTTGTCGGACCACCACGGTCTACCCTCTGCCTCTGACTGGGTGGCCCCTCAACCGTCTTCTACTCCTCTGCATGGTGGGTTGGGCAGTCACGATCCATGTGTCCCTGCCCGCCGCATGTGTAGCACTGCCTGCACCTCGAAAGGTTGGCTTTGCGCCTTATGCCCCGCAACTCTGATCCAGTGTACTAAGGTCGTCTGCCTGATGGTCTGGTCTGCCAAGACCCTTGTGACATCCGTTGACTTCCAGCTGCAGACGACTCTGCTACGTGACGCCCTGCGGTAGGTCTCGTTGCAGGAGTAGGGTCGGCAAGAAAACTCTCTACGAGTAGGTCTTGCTCCAGTACTCCTGCCTGGGTCAGAATGCTGAGGGAGATCCCCGATGCCCTGATCTCATGCCTCAGTCCCTGCTCGAAAGTTCAGGCCCAGAAGAATGGGTCCCATACCATATCTGTCGAGTAGCGTGAGAGATCGGTAAATTTCACCGAGTACTGGGCGACCATCATGCTGCCATGTCGAAGCTGTAGAAGCTACTGGATGCGCACCGCACGGAGTGTGGCTGGGATGAACTCCGAGCGGAAGAGGATCTCAATGTCCATACAGAGGAGTTACGCCTCTTCATGCACAAGGAGCAACAAGCTCCACCATATTCCTGCTGCGGCATGCAGGAGGCTCGCTGCGAGGATCATCATGAGGTCAGCTGGTGTCCCCACTAACAAGAAAACTCGCACAGCTGCCTGCAGCCAATCCTCGGCTGCATGAGGGTCCGTCTCCTGGCAGAACTTGGGCGGTCTCTGACGCTGAAACTCGTGTCATGCACTAAGGCGATGTGCACTCTCAGTGGCTGGGGCTGGTAGCATCGGTGGCTCGGCGGGTAGTGGTATCGTCGGTGCCTCCTCTGAAAAAGGGCCCTGTACCGAGGCCTCATCGCTCGGTGGGCTGCCATCTCGCTCAAAGCTCGGAACCCAAACTGGCTTCTATCGTGGGGCCATCCTGAAAAGAAACCGGTGCACCACGGTCAAACATTATACCAGGTGAGCTAACAAAAAGTAATCACAAAGAAAACTTTTGAAACACACATGCAATCAATGTTTTCGTGCATTGAGTTGGAAATCAGAAGTCAGGGTCCTGGTGTACAAATACGTTGACTGCCGCACCAACACTGGACTCCCTGGACTGATAACCACACTCAATACCCTTGACACTATTGCTTCACATTGAATAAAGATCAGAGTCATGAGTTCTACGGTAGAACTAATCTCCTCTGATACCAATTTGTCACGACCCATCCTCGGGGCCCGTGCCTTGACTACCCCAAGCCCGCCTCTCATAGGATAGGGGCTGACGACTAGCACCAAAGGCTAAAATCCCAAAAAAAGGGAAGGCATTGCCTTTCTAAAGTAAACAAACACCAAAGAGTAAGAATGAAGAAGTAAACACTAATTAAAACTGGGTATAATAGTAGTGCGGAAAAGTAAGTGGGCCAGAATACAAACCCAAACTGAAAGTAAAATACAAATAGAAAGAATGTACAACTACTGAAAGTAAAGCAGCAATGTCGAGCCGTCCACTGGAAGTCCCACCTGAAGGGTGGGTACAGATAGCCTCCTCAGCACCTCGGGTCCAGTCGTCCGCTCCGTGTAAGTCCCGACCAGTGGTCCACCTCAAGGTACCGACCTGCTCTAGAAGCCTCAACCATGATTAGTGTTATCCGTCGTCTACATCCAACACAATGTAGTGCAGGCGTAGCCCGTTCAGGGGTGAGTATATGCTACTCAGTAGGGACCCCGAGACCCCCAAAGGTCTCCCAGAATCCAAAAAGTATAATCCACAATGGAAAGATACAATACCAAAGTAACATCCGACACTACTTAGGTATATGCCCATACATATATCTAAGTCATCAATTCCAGTTCGGCTCCAACATCTGAGCCCAAGTTCTATCACATCCACACAGGATAGTACATCCCAATCCACATAGGAAAGCACAAAAGAATCCACATAGGAAATCAAGTCAATCATATCGAAGATAATGATTGAAGGTAAAGACTCATATCACACATGTATACTTTTTCATAAGGTGATAGAGACAATCAGATATATCCACTGATTCATCTAAGCAGGGACCCACATAGGATACTAAACCAGCTAAGTTGTCGGACCCACATAGGATAGAGACCAGCTACTCAGCCAGACCCACGAGGGATAGAAAAAACAGAGTCAAACACTGCCAGACCCACATAGGATACAAGAACAGTAGTAATTGCATTCGAACCCACAGAGGATTTCAGTACGGTCTTTAATACTGCCAATCCCACATAGGTTTTCAGTGTAGTCTTCATCGTCATCGAACCCACATAGGATTTCAGTACGGTCTTCATCGCTGCCGAACCTAAAAAGGATTGCAGTACAGTCTTCATCGCTGTCGAACCCATGTAGGATTTCAGTACGGTCTTCATCGTTGTTGAACCCACATAGGATTTTAGTGCAGTCTTCATCACTGTCGAACCCACAAAGGATTTCAGTACAGTCTTCATCGCTGCCGAACCCACATAGGTTTTCAGTGCAGTCTTCATCACCATCGCAGCCAGATCTAGGGTTCCTGCACACAGCATGCTCGATTCCGGGAGGGTCCGCTCCACGGTTCAAGTGGGTTGATATATAAACTATCACAAAGTCTATAGTTGATGTTTCCGGATGTTCCGTCTCGTCAAAAGGAACTCAACGCAACAAACGGCGCGTCAATCAGACGCATGATATGAGAGTTATTGGTTTTTTTCATTCTAGGGGCCCGGTTGGCTTTTAAGTCAAAACCAACCTGACCATACTCCAACTGCGTGAAAACCTTGAGTAGATTAATCCAAAAGGTCCATCTCACTATGACGAATCCATCCAAGTCGATGGCACATCAATCGGACGTCTGAAGCTCAAGTTATGATCATTTCCGCTCCGAGGCCTCGGTTAGTTTCGTGTTCGAACCAACGTGGTCATACCCAAAGTTCTCCAAAACCATGAGTTTAATATAAAGAAACAACCGTCTCAATCAAAGGATCACTAGGCAACTGACGGTGCGTCTATCGGAGGTCTGTATCCCATGTTATGGGCAAAAGACCAAAATGGTCTGAAAATGGGGGGTCTGGCCCGGTCTAACCCGGCTGGGCGTGGCCCGGGCCGGCCCAGCCGGATTTTAATTGTATTTTTCATATTTTATGATTTTTTACTGTATTTTGGTTCCATTATGATTTTTGGAGGTTTTAAGGGATTCAGGATATTTTAATGCCCTTTTGTATTTTTTTCTAGTTTTAGTGTCTTTTATGTGTTTTTAATTTTGTAAAGTACTTTAGTGTTTTTAGGATGCTTTTAGAGTGATTTATATTTTATATATAATTTTATGTTCTTTTAAGGTATTTTTTATTTTAGGGTTTTTAAATATTTTTCAACCATTTAGGGATTTAGGGTCTCTTACAGGGGTTTAGGGATTTCATTAAAATTTACGGTTTTCGATGTTTTTAAGGATATTTTGGGTTTTATGGATTTTAGAAAATGTAGTTATTTTTTTATATTTTTAGGGTCATTTTTGGTATTAATTATTTTTAGATATTTTTGGTTTTAAAGACTCATTAGGTTCTTTTGTGGTATTTTTGGGGATTTTAAGAGTTTATAAGGCTTTCTAGTGTTTTTATGGGTTTTAGGGATTTTTATGTATTTTTAGTTGTATTATGGTTTTAAGGATTTAAGGGTTTTTGGGGTGTAAGGGTGTGTATTTTTAGTATTTTTAAGGGTATACAATATATTTTGTGTTTTTAGGGTCTTTAGGGACATTAGGGTTTTTGTTTTTTGGATTTTAGGGTCTTTTAGTGTTTTGACGTTTTTTTGATTTTGCAATGGTTGTAGGTTTTTTAGGGTGATTCGTGTTCTTGGGGGTTTTGGAATATTTTAGGGGTTTTTAGGGGTTTTTAGAGCTTTTGTGTATTATTTAGTTTTTAGGGGTCTTATGATCATTCTATTAGGGTATTTTAGGGAATTTTCGGTTTTTTGTGTGATTTTGGTTTTTAATGAAAATATATTGTTTATAGGGTTTTTAGATTATTTTATGGTTTTTAAGAGATTTTAGATTTTTAAATTTTTTGGTTATTATGGGTTTTATATTTTTTAGTGATTATTACCATTTTAAGGGGTTTTGTGGTTTTTATGGAACTTTAAGGGTGTTGTAGGATTTTTTGGTTCTCTTAGGGTCATCATAGTCATTTTTTTCTCTTTAGTGGTTTTAAGATTTAATGTTTTTTTAGTGTTTAAGGGTTTTTAGTTGTTTGTTGTGTTTTATGTTTTTTATTCAGTTTTTTTGGAGTTAGTAATTAAAACAAAGTAGTTATACATTATAATGAATGTATATTTATATATTATAATATTATTTAAACAATTTATTAGATACTATTTATTTTTTAACATAACCTAATGTAATAAATCTATAGGGTATTTACCACATTGACAAGTTCATAGTAGTTTCTCTCTATGATGAGAACCTATAAATTCCCTGATGATATTTTTAATATAGTTATTTAGTCGAATAATATTATATGATGGAGCACATGGTATGTTGACTATCTGGTACGATTATTCCAAATCTGTTGAGATTTCTTCTCATTATTTTTAATCATGGTAATCTCTAAGAATGAATATTATGAGAACAGACCTTACAGTATGTATTTTTATCTTCTCGTGTCATCATATATTCCAAACATTGATAATTTGTAATTTTCCATATACATTATGATTACCATTAATGAAAACAATGACTTAAAAACATAGAATTACAAACCAAAACTGTGTTGACATATCTTTTTGGGATTTATTATACATTGGGTGTGTCATGAATAAAATTTTATTAATGGATATGTTGAGGGATGACTTTTCCCTTCCATATTTATAAATTTTGATATCTCAAACCTTTTATTTGGAATATAAATTACAACTTTAATTTAATGGACAAGGAGTAATGACATGTTTGTTTTAGATAGTTAAATAAATACATATCCGGCATACAGGTTGATGTAATAGATGTTAATCCTTCTGGACATGATATTTTGATGTAGGGATTATATTTAAAATTAAAATTTCAAACTTTTTTATCCTTTTTTCAACAATAATTTTTTTATCATGGGTGTTAGGACCCATTACTAGACAATAATCACGTTCTTTTGGAAATACATGATAATTAAAATGAGATAGAATCCCTAAGTGTCACAAAATCTGTGTTTCTGTTGATCTCGATTAAATTATATTTTAGTCTAAATATTGAAAAAAAATAATATTATAAAGACTAAGGAATTATTTCATTCGTGTTTTCTTGATCTCTAATAAACTCAATTTAATAAATAAATATAAACTCATCGTAAAATAATTTATTTTATTTTGTTTATATTTATTAAATATTTATTTTCTATATTGTGAATGAAATATTTATATTAATTGTTAAATATTTAATGAATAATTAATCATCATATTATGAATAATTAATTTATTTGTCAATAAAATATTTATTTAAATATTTATTCAGGTATTAAATAAATGTCATGGATTTAGAGCTGAAAAATATTGTGTCTAATGGTAAATATTAACTTGAGGTTTGGTATAATAATATTTATCATTGTGCCAAATATAATACACCATAAAATTATAATACAATTAATATAAATATTTTACATGGGTTTTGATAAGGATAATAATTTTATTTATGTTGAAATATGTAATTATTTAATATTTAAATGTAAACCCTAACTCTATAAATAGATTGTTATTTATATTGTACAGGGTTAATGAATAATTTAGATTCTTTATGAACAATATTATTATCTCAATAATTCAACTTTCTTCAATCCTCTAAAGAATGTGATGAACTCTGTTAATCCTAGAGGGTATTTTTGAAATAAAATTAAAAACAAATGTGGATGGATTTATATTGCATGAATTAAAAAATAAATTATATTCATTTAGAGGTCATTGGGGGATGTGTTGATAATTTCCATAGAGATTCTTTAATTGCATCTTCCTTACCCAATAAAGGTAGTTAAAAGTGTTTTTGAGAAATCAATGATATCATTGAAAAACATCCTATGTTTTGTAAATCATTTCATCCATTAATATTTAAATTAATTATAAATTTAATGTGTATATACCCTCTCATTATGTTCTAGGTTCCCTTATGTCATTATTTAGTGGAAATATTTCATCGTTCATGTTGTTTAATTCTGGTACATTCTTATGAATGATCAACAAAATTGACATAGTGTTATTGGTTATTCACCAAAAAAGACACTTCTATTGTGCTTAAAACCATCATTTTTTGGTTTATAGGGTTGGTAGGGTTGAATGATTTTTTGGGTTTTTAGGGTCATTTAGGGTTTTTTTTGTTTTTTGGAACTTTTAGTGATTTATGTTTTTTGGTATTATTGATTGTTTTTAGGGTCATTGGGTTTTTTTAGGTTTGTTTCCCCTGTAATGTCTGTTCTGATTTGGAATCACTAATTATGGACAATTTCCATCATATATATTTATGGAACTAGAAGCATCCAATGATTCTATATCCAAAGGGACATTCATTCCAATTGCAGGCATTTGTTATGTTTGTTTGACTTATGCTACTAAAGAACTCACATAGGTCAGGAGGATGGGAGGCCAAGCTCATCGCAACCTTTTAGGGGGAATTGTTTCATAACGTGGGACTGCCTTATTAATTTAAGATATGTTCAAGAATACTAATTAATTTACCACATATAATGTAGGTCTCCCTTTGAGATTATCAATCAATTTATTATGTATGAAATTCAAAATCATCCACATGTATTCAGGGTTATTCATCAATGGAGATATTGGTATGTATTCAATGTCCTCTATCAATGGTATCCTTTCATATACTACTTAGATATTCCTTAGTCCTTGTTATGATGATGCTGTTTTCATTCACTACTCACAAGGGAACACTAGAATTTATGGTCATCAAGGTAAACATGAGTTTTTTTGATATTTGGATCATACCCATAAATGGGATAACTACGTACCCTCATGAGAGGAATCAGAACCCTTATAGTTCAGTGCAGCTTAATGAGATACATCACACCTTTTTAGGTCATGTGATAAGGACCTAACCATACATTTTAATATCACGTGATATGGAAATATAAGTTGAATGTTCTTATTCAAAGAATAGTGCGGGGGTTATTCCTAATGAATTCCATGGAACCTGGGAAAGATTTTAGTTTTTTGGTTGGATTAGACCCTATTGGAAATATGGCTTAGGAAGAACATGGTTGATTTATAGTGTTGGGTTTGAAAATTAGAGAGGCTTTCAACGTGTACCACTTGGATAGGAATCAAAGAATATGTAGTTCAGTAAGTATCCAAGGGTAATGTGGACCTTCGAGAAAAAGAGGTAGGGGTTACTCCGAAAGAGGATGCCCTTGTAACAGGGTCCATGAAAGATGTCTTAAATCCTAGTGATTTAGGGGGGGGGGGGGATAATTAGGGGTTTACTACCATGGAGGAAGAACAAATTAAGGGAGTATAGATTTCATTCTTGAGAAGGATGTTTATTGATCTAGTTACATATTTGAATTATTCTTACGTATCCCAATTATGGTTGGAATCAAACTTCTCCTAGATGAAAAAGGGAGGTGAATTGTATGGATGATGTACTCATCCAAAATTTCTAAGGCCACGTGAGTCAGGATTAGTGTGAGATATAAGTGGATGTGAAATATTCAATAAACCACACACTTTCTCCACCATTGATGGAAGAGGAATGGCCTAAGGCGAAATATGTGGAGGTGAATGTGGATGATGGGGCAGAACAATGAAACCATCAAGTTGAAATGAAAATTGAAGGTCATGGTTCATTCCTGATTTTCAAGGGCCTTAATTTTGGAGGGAATATATAAAATTGATCTCAGTTAATGATGGAGACTTTTCATTTTTATAAAAGTAATCTATGTGTGAACCAAACCTTTCCTAATAGATAATTGATGCTCTGGGTTTTAGAGAAAAGGGACAGAAAAAGAATGAACCCAAATTCTCCTAATTGGGAACTCCCTAAAACAGTTGATGGGAGATGTGCCCTCATGCCCATAGAGATAGAACTCCACTGACATTTCAAGAACAATGGCTTCACAATATAAAAAGTATTAGAAACCTTTGATTATAGAGATAAAAATTCAAATAAAGGACACCCTAGTGTGACTTTTCCAACGGTTTTGTAAATCAAGAGGTCTTGGTGGAGGTTTCATTATGGTCCCTTTTATACGATTAATAAAACTAAGAACAACATCATCCCTGAATGTATTTGAAGGAGGCTTCGTGAAAGGATCGAACATGTTGAAGAGGTGAGGTGAACCGGTGTGGGGTACTCAAGTTAATAGAATCTATGTATCGGGTGCTGAAGTAGGATTTGGTGACCTGATGTCAATGTAAGTGATGAACAACCTAGAGGGTACTAAATGGGACAAACACAATTGTATCAATCAACAGACCTCAAAGGTATTCTGAGAAGTGGGTGCTCAAGTTCCTATATTAGGAATGTAGGGGGAACAAGTGTTCCGAATTTAGGGTGGTATCACACATTGGGAATGCAAGTTTTATGAAATTCAATCACCAAATGGACTTATTTCCTATAATCCTAATTTAATTCCATCTCCATAGGTGTTATAGAACAATCAGTAAGGTTTCAAATGACTTGGGTGAAGCACCATGGAGACTAGAGTAGAAATTTGGTTTCCTGAAAATTTGTATGTACCAATGAATAATCTATGGGTATATTAATAGAGAAAAGTTGGTCCCAAAGTGAAGGAGACTAGGTTCACTAGTGTGGAACACATTTTTCTGGAACACAAGTGTGGCGTGCATGTGTTTGGGGTGCATGTGTGGTACCCAAGCTAAAAAAAATCCCTTTAAATTTTATTTCCAACTTCTAAGAGCCATAACTTTTGATCTTTGATTCTGTTTGGGATCTTCCACCAGTAAAATAAAATCTATCAAAGAGAAATAAAATTTCTAGAATAATAAATAAACCAAATAATCATGAAATATAATCATAAATATCATTTTGATGTACTGACACCGTTTTTTCATCGATCTTGGAAATCCTTGGCATACTCTTGATGGGGATCATTCAATATTATCCTTGATTGTGGAGATGTATCATGGAAAATGGTAATACATCCATGAATTCTATGGAAAAGTTTATGAAAAACATTTTTCAGAGTCAACCTACACTATAATTATATTATTTCAGAATGAAAATATTCTATTTCTATGGTAAATGTAATGCACTTTGACGCATTCTGTCATTATTTTGTGGTTTTGGATCTATGTCATGTTTGGAATGATGATCTAATTTTTTTATAATACAAAGGGAATAGTGACCATATTTTGACTATTTCTATGGTCATATGAAAACCCTAAAAACATTGTGTTGTTTGATTTTATATCTCTATATTTCCTAAACCATACAGAGTGTAGGTCAAATGAGCAAAGACTCTCTTTTTTTCCAGATTACCCTTTGCGGGTTTTCCTCCTAGTTAGTATTATATCTCTTTTTTGTCAGTTCGTATTAATGAATGTTGTAATAATAAGGCTAATTTTTATGGTCGAATAGATTCGACCATGAATTTTGAGATTATAACCCAAATAGGTCTTGATAGTTGGGGAAAGTCCCAATATTCATTTGATATTTCCATGTGGAATCTTGGGTCATAAATTTTTGTGTAACCAAATCTAGTAATTGATGTATAAAAAGTGAGGAGGTCTATTTCAAGATTAATGTTACCATTACTTGACAATACCATTATGGGGGTTATATAATGCATGGCGAGTATGGGAATGTGGGGCATAGCCAAATAGTGGAATCTTTTGACTCACAACCCCGTTATGTGGGCGACTCCTGAAAGGAGACCTAGGGGAAAGTTATTCATTATCAAGAAAAATAAATCACATGAATTATGAAATTATATTATTGATAAACAATGGGGTGTAAAATTTGGTTTTCTTAAGAGAAAAATGTGTGGAATTTACCAAGAGTGGTATTTGAGAATAAAATATAGGTCATTATGTCGATATAGGCTATAAATGAGGAACCAATCCTACATGAATTTGGTATATGAAGGAGGTTATATTTTTTTAAAAGGGGATTTCTAATATATTACTATTCAGTTTCAATTCATGTTTCAAGGATATCAGGCTATTCTATTTTAAGACATGAATCGGGGATATTAGGTTGTTCCATTTGAAGTCATGAATCCAAAACATTAGAGAGATTTTTTTTTAATGTCATGTGACAAGGACATTAGAGGGATTTCATTTAAGGTCATTAGCTTTAAAAAATTATTTGATGGTCCCCTATTTCGTGTTAATTTTATTAATTGTGCTACCTTATTTAGATATGAAAAGGACGAACTGTAAACAATTATTTTGGATTTTCCAAATATGAAGAATGATATTGGGAAAAGTATTGATGAAATTAGAGGTTGTATCTTCCTAGAATGAGGGTACTACGGTGTTAAAACCCCATTATGGTGGATGTATTATCAAGTGACATCATGGGCATATGATGCATTTCCAGATCATAGTATCCTTATGAGTAACATTCATATGATGTGGATGACTCGTGAATGGACACCAAGGGGAACATACTATAAGTTCACATAACGAAATTATACAAAATTCGACAATATATTGCTAAAATTCGATGAAATCATATGGAGATTTGGATTTTCCTAATCACATAGTTTGTTTAACAAGAAAAGTACCTGAATATATAGTGGATATTTGCAATCGTGATTTTCAATGAATTGGAGTAATAGGCTATCTATAAGGTTTGATCAAAACGATGGAATTATTGAATCCAAATTGTTAGTTTATATTACTAGGACTATAATATCATGGATGAAATCGATCATATGTTTTTAAATTATCAACATTATTTCAATATGATTTAAAAACATGGTGATAGAAAATGATTAAAACATGGTCATGGATGCATTCAAGTTGAGTGAAAGGATATGGGACAGAAATAAAAAGTATTACTACTTTAAAATATAATTCCTTTATATCATCATCATTGTTGAAGGAAATATAAGAGGCTTCTACCAAGAACTATTTTACCACTATTTAAAAAACTTGTTATGGGGGATCTATTACGTAGGGCCATCTATGGAATATTCTTCATAACCAAACAGTGGAATTCATTGTCTGATATAGCCATTATGTAGGCCAAATTTATGCATAGCCACCTAGGGTCATATACAACATAGACGGGAAAATGATTTCTCAAGTATCAGATACTATGATACCAAAAACTGAAGAAATATTATGAAGATCACAAAGTATTCATGACTAAGAGTGTGAAATGTGAAAGGGCTAATGTTCAATTAACAAGAGAAATATTTGAATCAATATTGGCCCTCATTTAGGAGTCACTTACATAGATCTGACTCATATGTATAATTGGAATATGTTTTTTTCATAGTAGCATCTCTAAGGAGAGGACCAAAAATAAAGGGCTCCTATATGGAATTTTTAATTTTATGTGGGAAATGGGGAATTATATTTTTTTCCCATAACTGGAATTGAGATCTATGTCCAAGATTTCACTATGTATCTCAATAGGATGAGAATCACGACATACATAGTTATTTTGGTATCACGCAGTTTTAAAGACATTCAGAAAGAACATTAAGAGATTTGATGTAAAAAACATTTGAATTTATATATGTAGATCTATCTCATACATGGGAGAGAATAAGCTTTTTAGATAATGATATAGATGGGATTGAGATTGGAAATTTTTACATTACTACATATCTCATAAAAATGATAATCAACCTAATTCCCATTTAGTTTAACATGTTGCGGTTGGGATGAAGGTGTAGTGACATGAAATGACTACATATCTCATAAATACAGGATTCGGAAAACACCTTGTTTTTTAAGAAGATCATGCATTTTAATATCATCTGATGAGGACATAAAAACCAATGAAGAAATCAAAATACCTTTTTTATATAGATTAGTTCCATAACTGTTTCCTAAGACCACGTGAGTTGTGCTCGGTGTGCGAAAAAAACCTGTTGTAAAAGGATTATACTATAACATGAAGGTATAAAATGTAAAGGCTAAGGGTATGATAATTATAGGGTGGCTAAAACATGTTATAGAAACTGGGAAACAATATAATTCATATTGAAGAAATAATCAGTCAATACATACTTCAAGAGATTATTCCCTATATCAACCAAGCAATTACATGGGTACGAAGGATTTATTATAATTTACAGGTTGATAGTTGGGCCTAAATTAGATGGTATATACATCACCATGAATCTCATTAAAACATGAATCAACATAAAAATATTAAAAGAAGTTTCTATGAAAATTTGATTTGTGAGTAGGTAAATGAAATAGGGTTTTCATTCACTAAATTGATGTCAGGACTAAGATTGGAGATATGTGTGTGACTATGTATCTCATATGGTTTATAATCAAGCCACACATAGTTCGTGGAACATTCCTTATACAGGTTTTATTCATACACGCATGGAATAAAGGGTATTTGTTTGTCATGGCTCGGCCCAAGATTGGAGATCTAGGAATCTCTTCGTATCCCATTGAAATGAGAATCATGAAAAATGTTGTTCCTTAAAAGATTGTTCCTCATAACTATTGAGTTTGATGTGAGAGAAGAGGGATTCTAAAGAATTTAGGAACGATGGTTAAACATAAGACAAAATATGGTATGAAAATCAGACCATGTATTCTCGAAGAGTACTCAATATAGATTTGGTTTGTATACAGATAAAAAATGGGAAATAAATTTCATTATGGTTATAGAGGGGCCTGATATTAGAGATATGGGATTCACTATATATCCCATTAGAATAATAATCAAGCCACACATAGTTCATGAAAATATTACTCCTTGTTCAGATGTGACTAGTAATCAAAAGGAATGAGTGATTTTTTATTTTGTTGTGGGTAGGCCCATGATTGGAGAAATGGGCGTCTATATACATCTCATTGGATTTAGAATCCATCAATATGTAGTTGTTAATAACGGGTCACTATGCAGATCTGATTCAAACATATGGATAAAAGGGTCTCACATGCAACTACGAAGTGGTAGTGATGTGTGTAATGCATCACATGGAAGCTATTGATTTTCTAAAAGAACCACAAGGAATGACAATTTGTGGTATATTGAGGAATTTATTAATGTCAAATGAAGGAGATGTTAATTGTGATATTTAGTGCCTTTAGGAATGAAAATTTATGTCATGATGTTTAACGTCATGTGATTAAGACAAAGATGGTACACATTTTAGCATCATACAACATGGAAGCATATGGTTGTTATATAGTGTAATGCCTTGAAACAATGACATTACTCTACGTAATTACACAAAGTACATCTTAAATATTATTACATTGGTTATAGTTGTAATATGTTCTTTGTCTATTGATATAAATAGATAATCTCCATTATAGTAGAACTTATGTTTTGAATAAGGTCCCTCCCACATTGGGTCAGGCATTGGAGGCTTATTTATTAGTATCATTAGAGTCTTGAGGACTGATTCTCGCTCAAATTTACCCAAGAGAAGAAGGTAAGACGGTCCTTGTAGTTTAGCTTGGGTTATCGAATCCATAGAGACCTAAGAAGAAACCTATAGACACGTACATTCTATGGACTGTTTTTGGCTATGAAGTGGCCAACATGGATTGATTTTGGATGGGGTTTAAAGATATATAATAGATTTAAGTGAATTAAATTTAAAATAATGAGTTTATCCTTGGTTATCGCTCAGGGTGGATTGGATGTATTTTCTTTTTAATGATTTCAATTTCTTAAATTTGAGATGGGTTCATTTAAGGAGATAAAACAACATCATCACTTACTGTTTTAATTCCTACACCCTTTAATACTAATCACCTATACACTAGAATGATCAAAGTTTTGAGCACTTCAAGGTAATGGTTTGTATTAGTACATGAAGTGTGTGGCCTTAAATTCAACAACGACGATGGAGTTTAAAAATCATCAAATAAAAATCCCAATTAAAGAAGTGATTATACATTAATTAGTTGATAAATAACATCCAATCCAGACCCTTTCTACTCCCTTGGATCAACCCATAAGTGGGTTAGACCTCCATTGATCTCATGGTTTCAATGGAAGTGGAAAGTAGACTCATGAGGGAGGAAATGGAGAAGTAAAGAAAACAAAAAAAAATTAAATGATCACTCCACCGTTGTGTGAATAATTTTACAAGGGTTGGTGCGAATAAATTCATTCCTTCATCCAACGGTATCAAAGTAATATGAAGAAGAATATAATAAGAGTAGAATAAGAAACTTTATTAAGAAACTAAAGTGAATTGAACAACTTACATGTGAAAGACAAATTTGAGGCAACAAAAATGCAGCATAACATTACAATTGAACAAGCATCCAAGATCTTCAACTACTTCACCACCACTACCTTAAATAGGCATTTTGGGAGCCTTGGGTCGAGACTCAAACAGTACAAATCATCTCAATTAATTTTGGTAGGCCATAGGTGGTGGAAAGCTTGTGGAATTTGAACTTTTCCACATTTGACCCGAGGTGGCATCCATCTTTCCTTCACCGAACAGACGCTTCTAAAAGACCTTATAGACTTCCGAATCAGGGTGGGCCATAGAAGATGAAAATGTATATCCGTATGTCTTCTAATCGCCTGTAAATTTGGGGCCCATTTGGAGTTTTGAATTCATAGATATGATCAAATTAGTGGACTGTTTGTCTGGGCCGCAGAATCTGGCCCAGAATTTTATCTCTAACTAGGGCCGCCTAAATGACCAACATGGAGGCCGAATTAGCATTAACTGCTGAAGAGTGATTTGTTCCTATATATGTCTTATATCATCAAACGAAATTTGGAATTAATTGGGCCTGTATGTTAGGCCACACAGTCTTATCAGTGGTCTGATGTCCAATCTTCCTTCTCTAGACTTGCTTCATTTCATTGCCAAATATCTCCATCACCCTCCATGAATTCATCATTGATCCCTGAATGAAACATGGTTATATTGGAGTGTAGATCAATTATCAAAAATATCAAATTAAAATATGTATAATTGAATTCCATAAGATCAGATGAATCATTGGGTACTTTAAATGATGTTCAAAAAAATGTACCACATAATAGTGCATTTTAAGAAGGTATTACAATCATAATGTGAAATGATGTTCAAAATGTAAAATGCACTAAAATGGTGTTTATTAATAACATAGAACATGAATATTATGTATATTAACAATGAATATTAGCCTCATTTAGTGGCTAATCACACCCCCCAACTTGAGTTTTGCTAGTCCCGAGAAAAATATATCTCAACAAAATGAAATTAGAATTCCCTTTTCCAAAAACATTTTAATACACAATGATCACCAAAAAACCTTATACCAAAAAATCATGAAACCCATCAAAATATTTTAATACGAGATAGTTTCATAAGAAGATCCCAATCCCAAGCCCAATCCTTTATTCAAATTCATTGCCATATTTCATCCAATATCAATTAAGTATGAGGATATGATGTGCATCACAATAGACATGGGGGTTCATCTTTATTTAAGGGGGAAATTATGGAAGCGCTAGGTATAATCACATTTCAATATTAAGATGAGTGTTATTATTTTTTTGTATAATTTTTTTTTGATTTATTTTTGATTTTTTTTGTTTTTTCAATTTTGACATGGTAATTGAAGTTCCACTCAAATGAGTCAACCCCTGTAGCGAGACATTGCTGATGAGTCCTAGGCTCAAAGACCATAGGGCACCAAGTGAAGACCACATACTCAGGCATCATCTCGAGTTAACTCAGTCGAAAAAAAAATTCAAATTATCAAAAATAGATATAAAATTACTAACTCTGGGCTAGAAAACTATGGAGTCACGATCCCCAAGTGCTGAAAGCCACACATTAGGTCATTTCATTGCTCTACGCGCAAATTTTTTTTTAAAATTTTTTTTAATACTCATATTAAACTAAAATGATCACCAAACCTATGCTGTTTATTTAGGGGACCCCATGAACTTAAACTAATACCCCACTATCCAAAGGACGTGCATTGTGAATTTTTTTTATTTGGATGAAAATATAAACGATGAAATATCACATTGGACAACCACACTTTCCAAAATCTATGATCATGAAATTATACAAGGATTAAAATCAGAATCAGGGTATGCTAAATTATTTGATATTCAGTTTGAAAGTGTGAAATGTGTATTACCATGTTTAAAGTTAAAGGAACTTTTCCTTCCATTTAATTATTCTTTCAAATAATTAATTTTTTTTACACAAAATCATTTTTTTTATTTTATCTCCCCCCCCAACTAAAAATAACACTATCCCCAGTGTTTAAAGAAAAGAAAATTTAGAAGGGGGTATAGGTAGAGAATGAAAGTTCAAAAAGGAAATTGAAAATGAGGGTCATGGAATGAAGTAACCTGGTGGTTGAAGTTTGAAGTTCTTGCTGCTCCAATTTAGTCATTTGATATCCATGTCGCTTGCAGAGTTCCCTAGTGGAAAAATGAAAACAAACAAACAAAACAAAAGAGTATATATATATATAAGTAAAATATAAGTATATATATATAATAAAATAAACTGATTATACATTGTCTTATTTTTAAATTTCTGGGTATGGTATTAATCGAGGATCACACCACGTGACACAGATGAATATGGTGATCCCCTTTCATATCAATCCATACTCATAATAGAAGAACAGGTCAATAGTCAATTTTTTTTATTTATCAAAATGATTCATTAATCCTATTTAAAAAAATGATTTTGCAAAGATGAAAACCACGGGTTGCCTCCCATGCAGCGCTTTGTTTAAGGTCGTTAGCTCGACTTGATCCCCCCAACTTATCCAATACCAACTTTCAACATTTTAAGGAACACATGTTTCTCTATGTCCACTAGATTGAGATTTATTCTATGTTTAGAATTTGTTTCATGCACAAACCTCTGTTCTAAAATGAGCAGGTAAATCCAAGGAATATCATAAATGATGGATTTAATTTCTTTGGTAGTGTTTTCTAAGACATTATAAATAATCACTTCTTTAGTGGTTTCGAGATAAGAAATGGTAACAAATGGATGTTTTTGGCTATCCCCAATGAATGGAAACTTGAGGGTGGATGGAAAGTCCTTTTGTTCAAGATCAGGTAGGCTAAAACTTTCAAACATAGGTTGGCACTTTGAATTGAACTCAGTTTTATTTTCAAAATTGCTCAACAGAATTGGTTGCTTTTGAATAGAAGATTCAACCGCAAAATTGGAAATATCAGTTTCAGGAATGGGTATGGACTCAATGTTTGTGATTTCTCTTAATGGTGCAGTGATTTGTGTTTTTGAAAAATCATCAATGGAGTTATATTCATGAGACTCAATCCATGATGTCAAATTTCCCTCTTGTGAATACAAAAAATCAGTTTCCACTTGATTTAAACACCCATCGACAATTCTTTGATCCTCTTCATCTTCCCCAAATCCAAAGGTTCTCTCTTCAGTAAATTCATGAGAGGTTTGTGGGAAACTAGACAATTCACATAAGGTTATGGAAGGGATAGTTTGTGTAGGGATGGGTTCCTCACAATGTTTAATGCTTTGTAGTTCTATCCTCAATGATGACACCTCAAAATTAATTATCTCCATTTGTTGACATAGTTTTTCAAGTAATTATTGTTGATCATGGTGGGCAAGCGGTTTAGACAGATGGTCTATTCTAGGAGGATAACTATGTTATTGGATTTCCATAGGAGGATGTTCAGATTGGCCTTGTTGGGATTGGAACTCATAATATGTTGGAATGTATTGTGGATCATATGAATAAAAACATTGTGGTTCAGTAGGTTGTGGATGATCCCACAAGTAGGAATTAGGGTGGTCATTATACATTGTACATGGGGTTGGGTGATCAAAGTAGGGATAGGTTTCCAAAGTTTGGACTTGTTCAAAATTGACTTCCATAGGAATGAGGAGTGAGAAAAGAGAAGTAGAATGAAAAAAAGGATGATAGTGTCCAATATAACTTAATTAGGTCCCCGACAACGGCGCCAAAATTTGATTCTCGCTCAAATTTACCCAAGAGAAGAAGGTAAGACGGTCCTTGTAGTTTAGCTTGGGTTATCGAATCCACAGAGACCTAAGAAGAAACCTATAGACACGTAAATTCTATGGACTGTTTTTGTCTATGAAGTGGCCAACTTGGATTGATTTTGGATGGGTTTTAAAGATATATAATAGATTTAAGTGAATTCAATTTAAAAGAATGATTTGATCCTAGGTTATCGCTCGGAGTGGATTGGATGTATTTTCTTTTTAATGATTTCAATTTCCTAAATTTGAGATGGGTTCATTTAAGGAGATAAAACAACATCATCACTTAATGTTTTAATGCCTACACCATTTAATACTAATCACCTATACACTTGGAGGATCAAAGTTTTGAGCACTTTAAGGTAATGGTTTTTATTAGTACTTGAAGTCTGTGGCCTTAAATTCAACAAGGACGATGGAGTTTAAAAATCATCAAATAAAAATCCCAATTAAAGAAGTGATTATACGTTAATAAGGTGATAAATAACATCCAATCCAGCCCCTTTCTACTCCCTTGGATCAACCCATAAGTGGGTTAGCCCTCCATTGATCCCATGGTTTCAATGGAAGTGGAAAGTAGACTCATGAAGGAGGAAATGGAGAAGTAAAGAAAAAAAATTAAAATGATCACTCCACCGTTGTGTGAATAATTTCACAAGGGTTGGTGTGAATAAATTCACACCATGATCCAAAGGTATAAAAGTGATATGAATAAAAACAGAATAAGTGTATAAGAAGAAATTTTATTATGAAACTAAAGTGAATTGAACAACTTACATGTGAAAGACAAATTTGAGGCAACACAAATCCAGCATAACATTACAATTGAACAAGCATCCAAGATCTTCAACTCCTTCACCAACACTGCCTTAAATAGGAATTTTTGGAGCCTTGGGTCGAGCCTACAACAGTACAAAGCATCTCAATTAATTTTGGTAGGCCATAGGTGGTGGAAAGCTTGTGAAATTTGACCTTTTCCACATTTGACCAGAGGTGGCAGCCAGCTTTCATTCACCGAACAGAGGCGTTTGGAAGACCTTCTTGACGTCCGAATCAGGGTGATCCATAGAATACGAAAATGGAGATCAGGATGTATTATAACCACCTGTAAAATTGGGGCCCATTTGGACTTGTGGATTCCGAGATATGATAAAATTATTGGAATGTTTTTCTGTGCCCTAGAATCTGGCCCAAAATTTTATCTCTAACTTGGGCCGCCTAAATGACCAAAATGGAGGCCGAATTAGCATTAACTCCTGAAGCGTGATTTGTTCCTATACATGTCTTATATCATCACACGATGTTTAGGATTAATTGGGACTATATTTTAGGCCCCAAAGTCTTATCAGTGGTCTGATGTCCAATCTTCCTTCTCTAGACTTGCTTCATTTTATGGCCAAATATCTCCATCACCCTCCCTGAATTCTCCATTGACCCCTAAATGAAACATGTTCATATTGGAGTGTAGATAAATTATCAAAAATATCAAATTAAAATATGTATAATTCAATTCCTTAAAATCAGATGAATCATTGGGTACTTCAAATGATGTTCAAAAAAATGTACCACATAATAGT
The DNA here is from genome assembly GCA_963277665.1 of Viscum album. NCBI lineage: Eukaryota > Viridiplantae > Streptophyta > Magnoliopsida > Santalales > Viscaceae > Viscum > Viscum album. Next base: position 1,693,208,905 of record OY728120.1, read on the forward strand.
GCATTTTAAGAAGGTATTACAATCATAATGTGAAATGATGTTCAAAGTGTAAAATGCACTAAAATGGTGTTTATTAATAACATAGAACAAGAATATTATGTATATTAACAATGAATATTAGCCTCATTTAGTGTCTAATCAAGTACCAATACCAAATCTTCAGGAATAAATTATTAGTGGTGAACATTACAATTAAAATATTGCGAAATTCTATTCGCATAGACATCAAAATGATGCAAAATATGCGATATCATTTCGTCTAATCATTATAGAACCTCAAATAACATCTAAGACTATACATCTGTAGAAAAATGATCACAAAAGGAAACTATGATTGAATGAAAAATAATTTAAAAAGGTAGAATTGTTTCTGTCTCATACAACAATGAATATGACATTTACCATGTTATAGTCGGACTAGTTGTCCGATAATCCAAAAAGGCATGAAAGAGAATATCTAGACATTAATTGTTATCTTTATCCACCATATTTTGTAGTATATTCGATAGTGTCTTTTTTAAAGACTCTATATGTCCATTGGACACTGTATGGTAGTGATATTAATGGATAAATTTGATATTGTGCTCCTGATATAGATTTTTTAACTTAGTAGGACAAAAATTGAACCCTTTGTTCTTTAATATGGCATGAGGGACATTAAATATGGTAATGATATTTAATTTTAAAAAACTATCAATTTTTTTGACCCTAACGTACTTGACAGGTTTTCCTCATCCCATTTGGAGAAGAAATCAGTTGTAGTAATAATATATATGAATTGTTTCTCCATTACAATAGTATAGGGCCAAACTATATCCATTCCCCATATATTAATGGCCAGGAGAATTTAGTTGTATGTAGTAACTCTCTGGGTTGATGATTTATTTTTGAATACATCTGTTTTGGATGACACTTCTTAGTGAAATATGTGAAATCTTGGGTTATCGAGGGTTCAAAGTATCAAATCTTTTGTATTTGATCAGGAATCCTATGCCTAGACTGGTGAGCACTATAGGCTCCTACATGTACTTCAGTCATGACAGCCACAATTTTTTCCCCATCAAGGCATCTCAGAATATTTTAATCAAAGCCTCATTTATAAAGGATATTTTCATGATCATGGCCATCATAAAGAGTGAAATTAACTACTCATCACCACATTTGTTCACTTTTAATTATGTATGGTGGAAGTACCTCATTTTAGAGATAATCCATAATGGGGGGCATCCATAATGTGGTATGAACATTAGTCATTGAAATGGGACTTATTTCATTTATTTCCACTGTTATGATTTGGAAAAAAAATGTGAAAAATCTCAATGATGAGCAATTACAATGATTTTTTCATTCCTATTTGGATCTACCATGGCTATGACCACATTATTCAATTCATCTGGATGGGAATTTTGAGATTGTGGTATGTAAGAAAATGTTGGATCTGATGGGAATTGTCCCATTAAATCTCATACAAAATAACATAGGGGAATTATTTCTTCTCTTCTAAAGGAATAATCCCTATTGATTTGTTTTTTTACCAATTCTAAAACACCATTCACCTCCTGGTAATCCAATGGTACATGTAGAGCTAATTTTAATCTTGTAGAGAGATCATGATATTATGTTTCATTGATTGTACCTCGTTCTGATAATGGAAGGAATATGGAAAAACTACCTTCTCTAGGGAGATAAGCACAATTCTTAACCCTAATTTGTAATGTTTAGAGTTTTCCATTCTATTGCACCTTGGACTTCTAGAAGCATCATAAAATTACATTTCCTACATTTGGGGACATTCTTGGATGAAGAATAATTAATCATCAGGAAATTAGAAACTCAATGATTTATCTTCTGCATATGGGTGCTTAGTAATGAAAACTTATACATCATGTCCTTTTACTACTTTTTGAGGCATATAATATATATCAAACTATTGATGAATAACCACCATCTATATCAGACGTCTTGTAATAATGCGACAACTGAGAATAAATTTGAGTAGGTTATAGAGAAATATAGAGTGGACATTATGATGCGGAAAAGAGTGTTTTAATTTCTGAACTGTAATGATTAATTCTAGGATTCTTTTCTCAATATATTAATATCATGCCTCTTCATGGAGCATGGATCACTAAAATAGTATAGGATTTTTTCATTCCTATAATAACTATTTTGTGAAATAATGGAAGATAATGATTACTCAAATGATGTCACATAATGAATAATATTCTTTCCTTCAAAATGTGGAATCAATACTGGTGGTATCAATATGTATTTCTTAATTATATCAAATTATTTATATCAGTCATTAGTTCACTAATATGTGACCCCTTTATTCCTCAATTTGGTGAAGGGAAAACACATTCCTTACAAATTTTCCGTAATGCACCAGATATAGGCCTTGTTTCTATGATGTCCTCTGAATTCATTCATATTTTGAGGAGGTGACATGTCAATGATAGCCATAGTATTTTTAGAGTATACTTCGATGTTGCGATGTCATGCAACAAAACCATAAAAATCCCGAGGTAACCCTGAAAGCACATTTCAAAGGGTTCATTGTCAAATTATGTTTCCAATGATTTCCGAATATGGTCTCTAGATCTACTAGGTTATTTGGAGATTTCCAATAATGGAGCACTATATCATCCAAATACCATTAAAATTATTTCCCAATGAATGTCTTGACAATATGGTTCATTAGACGTTGATATGTCGCTTTAACATTCTTCATGCCGGAGGGAATTACCCGATTGAAACATATTACTTAATGGGATATAAAAGAATAATATTACTATCATCTAGGTCTATTCAGATATGGTTATTCACTGAGTAGCCACCATTAAGGAGAGAGATTCATTGCAAGTGGTTGCATTAGTCAAACGTTAAGTGATTGAAACATGAAAGTCATAATTGGGGAATTATTGTTTAAGATCACTAAAATCAATGAAAGCACTGATTTTCCCATTCATCTTCTTCACTAGGACTATGTTGGCTAGATATTTGGGATATTTAACCTCCCTTATAATGTTGTCATTGTTTCTCTTGTTGACTTCAATGATAATTTTGGAGGCATAAGTAGGGTGTGTTCTTCTTGTATCCTTCTTAAATCACTGATGCTATTCTAGAAAACCCAAATGATGAGAGGAAAGTTGAGGTCAAGGCCTCAAATTTTTGTACAGTTCCAATAAAATTGGTCTCATTTCTTCATTATAAATTATTTATACACCTCTTTATATTTATAAGTCATGGTCACAATAATTAAAGTGGGCATGGATCTTTTTTTATAACAAATTTATTTCGTTAAGATCAACCACAGTGGTGGATACACCTTCCATGAATACATGAGGAGAATCCCTAGGATCTTACTCTTCATACTCTTCCTCAAAAGTCACTTCTTTAGTTTCTTATTGAAGGGTATGTGATGAATAAAGACACTCAGATCTATTGGAGGAGTTGGTATTTGGACAACCTAAAGAGGAAGCAACCATTTCTGACCATGTTGACAATAAAGGGTATTTTTCAAATATTGAAGTGTATAATATGGATTGGGAATCAACATCCATTTCATTATCTATTAATTAAACAACATATTATGTTCTAGATGATGAAGAAAATACTTTTTGATGTTCAGTGGATGTAATGAAGACATCTCCATTTAACATTTCACCAATGTTCGAAAAATAAAAAATTTCACAAGTACATTCAGGACCGATTTCCATAATGGAAATTTTGGAATCAACTTGACAATTTCATTTATTTGGGTCTACCCTTTCAATTTTATTAATATGCAACAAATAATTTATATTGAAATTATTGAATGGGATATATGGGATATTTTCTAGACCATTCATAGAATTGGTTTTGGTTATATATTTTTAAATGGACCATGTTCACTTTGTGTGGTAGAACTCATCCTAAATATATTAAGAGTAACATGATTTTAATAGGGCCTTATCATCGTGAAATGTAAAAAATTTCTATTGAGTCAATACATAAAGCATTGTTGGTATCATGAAGGAATGGATACATGTTGATGTAACTGTGGACATCTAAGAATAATGTTGAAAGATGTTTCATGTCTGACAACCATGAACTCTGAATTTTATTCAAAATATCCAAATAGAGTTTTAAATGAAATCTCACCTATTGGTTATTTTTCATTAGTTCCCAACCTTGAAACAGAAAATTTGAGGGATATATTTCATATTTTGTGATATCGAATAGAAGAAGAGTACATATGGTAATGAGGTTGACTTTTGATCCATTAACAATGAAGGCTCATCAGATGGTGGTATCATTATCTTTTATCAAAAAATAAATGGGTCTGATGTGTCCATGTATAAAATCATCCTCATCATGATCTTTGAAATATATATTTTCATGAAATTCAATAGTATTATTCTCTATACTATAGACCCTAGCAGTAGCAACCTCGATTTCAAACTCATGAGATCTTAGAAAAGCCTCAATAATTGCTTCTCAGAGATCTTCTGACAGAATCAATGCATCAAGGATAGATAACATGGATGGTACATGTGCCAGCTATTTACAAACATCATACTTCTAGTCCAATGGATTGATTTCTCTAGCATGAATATGTAGTTTGGGAGGTTCCATGGAAGATGAAGCACCTGATGTTGATGTTCCATGTGTTAGGGTAGAGGCCAGAAATACATATTCTCTGGATGGATTAGTCTGACTAGGTCTACCCACCCACAAAGAAACTGATGGTATAGCCTTTAAACAGTCTTACAATATGATCATGTGAAGGGTGATCATGTCATGTGTGGTAGATTTCCTTATTCAAGTTGATCCCACGCAATGGCTCTCCCATGAGTTTGTACTGCATAAACAGTTCAAGAAGTTGTTTAATTAAAATAGTAGATTCTAGAATACCAATTAATTACCCTATATCCACGACATTCACTTCATCCCCTAGTTCCCCTAACATGTATAGGGAGATCACATTCACAACTACAGTCATCATTTTTATAGGGGTACATTAAGTGGATAATGATAACTGAACCAAAGACCAACTCTTCATCTGATGAAGATTCTACCTGATATGCCAATTAATTTTATGCCATTTGTTGTGAAGGTTCCCATGATTTTCAAACAGTTGGAATGTAATATTCCTTTGTCAATGTAATTTTTGGTCTTGACATGATATCATCTTCATTTGACTGCTCTCTATCCTTCTGGATGTGTCGCTTCTTTGAGTATTGGACTTTGGAGACTAGTTTTTTGATGAAGATGGCTTGGTTACAGTAGAATTGGCTGGAGGCATAGTTAGTTGTATCAACTATGTTCAATATAATGGAATGAGTTAGATTAATATTTTTTTCACCATCGAATTACAAAAACTTTTTCATATTTGTTCCTTTGACTTTCTACCATTCACCTACCTCATATGGCTCGGTAAGAGTAATGCATGCTACATGGGCTAATGAAATTTTTTATTTCACTTGTCCAAAGTCCATAATATTTTGACAGATGTATTTGAAAGCAAAACATTACTGAATGGGATTTCCCAGCATTTTATGAAATTTGAATTAGTTTGGGAGGTCCTCATCTCTTTCATTGTTCAGATTCTTGGGTCTCATAAATTGGACTAAGTTATTTTTGAAGGATTAAATGATGTAACTAGAAACATATTCATTCTGATATGAGTATAATTTCTTCATTAACTCATCAAAATCTCATATCCTCAGATATTTTTTATCATCATGATGACTTTATAGTTGTTTTTGACGATCAGGAGGTGGATTGTTACATTATTACGAAGGATTTGAAATTGAATAAGGTATAAGTACTTTCTTGACTGTAATTGGGGCAGCCTTTTATTTTCATGTTCTAATTATTGGAGCTGAAGGGATTATATTAGATAGGGATTTGGTTTCAAAGATGGAATTATCCTCTTTTTAGATAATTTATGCAACATCCTTACACTATCCTTTGTACTTCATAGGGATTAGTGATGTGCACAATTGATCATGGGGATTTTACACATAGATAGGTAATAACTCTTCTTAAGGGTGCGGTATGATTAAATAATATGTCATTACTTTCCATCAAGTAATGAAATATGAAACAATTTCATTATCCCTTTACATTTAGTTCATAAGATCAAAGACAATATTATTACATAGCATTGAGTTGAATTGGAAATGAAATTTTGGAAGAAGGTATTCCTATCCAATAATTGATTGAGACTAAATACTTGAATACCAGACAACGGTTGGACCCTAAAATGATTCGACAATGCAATAGAGTTTTACATCTTCTTGTTGTTGAGGCGTCCCAATCATGGGATCAACATGAGAAAAAAATGTGTTACTTGCTTCTCTGAATCTCTTGAACCATTAAAGATTGAAAATGGGGTATTCACGATATTTGGTGGGGGTGGTATTAGATCTACCCATTCGCATTAAGCCTTCATTTTTGGGTTATACTAGTGTATTCCATACATCCATTTCATCCAATCAAGTAATTAATGACTTAATGGTTTTAATAAGAATTGATGAATATCTAGATGAGTTGGGACTTGTATAGGTTTAAAATTTAAATCCTGAACTTGTGTGGAAAATTTTAAGACCATAGTTGGTGGTTCTATAGCTATTTATCTTGGACAACCCATGGGTACATGACCAAAAGGATGTGATTGACCCTATTCTAGATTTGTAACCAATGGTCGGAATTCATTATCCACATTAGTTGTTGCAACAATCCAACATTACTGAGTAGATCTTACTGATTATGGAAGATGAGGATCTACTTGTCGATAATTTCTGGTAGTAATACTTCTTCATAGTAACTCTAAATTGATTCTTTCCAACTACATCATCTCTTTCTTATGTTGGATAAACATTTCATCAAGTGAAAGATATTGACCATATCTAGTGGAAAAGAGAGGCATGATCTGACCTTTACTGTTCCCCCTATTCGGTTCTTTTCAAAGACGTGTATGTTGATTATTTGAGGGAATACCCAAAATTTGGGTAATCCTCTTATTTAAGGTATGCACATCTCCATAAATTTAATCGCTGTGTACCACATTATGAAAAAAAAATCATCTAATGACTACCTTGAAATGGAATAATGTTCATGAAGATCTTCTTATAAAGGTATGAAGCACATTTACTACCTCAAAATACATTATTGACATTCTATTAGTATGTTTGAAAGATCTCCATCATCTTCATCCTCCATGAAACATTATTCTCCAATTTTATGGTTTCCGATGGAAATTTTAACCAACAAAAATTTGAAGGGAATCCTTGGATAGTTTAGTTGTACGTTCATTTTCTGGCTTCATCTCTAATAAGGGGAAAATTGACTTCCGCTGAGAAGATGATTATAGATGTTAAAAATATGCCATCCCTATAGATCTGGGATACTCATGTTCTTTTTCCTCAACCGTTCAAGCTATACAAGCTGACACTAAAGGATGGGTTTAAAATATCTCCCATCCCTATAGGCTGGGGTGGTTCTTGAACTATTATGGATCATATCAGCAAGCCTTATCATCAGATTTTATGAATTATGGTCCAAACATTGGATGGGTGCACTATCCGACAGCCACATAAATCACCTTTTTTAGAACATTGTTGTACTATTTTAGAAGATCATTCAATCTGATTGATAACATCCTCTACGTTAGAAGCATGATCGATGTTTTTAGATGATTTACCTAGAAGCGTCTCAATAGGTTTCTCTCTTTGGGTCTAACATTGGTGAAAACCAATCAAGGCATGCACTGGTTTAGAACCTCTTCGATCATGAACAATTTTTTTAGTCATCCCAGTGCAATAAAATTACATGAGACCACTTTCAAAGGGCTTTACTAATTTTGGAGTGCTGTGAAATGAATTGCTCGATGTTCACATCATCCATTTATATGAACACCGGATGGGATTTTTGAAATCAATTGTCACTACCTATTTAATGAATTGAGGCATTTAGGTTTAAGGGCCTCCTGTTGCTTCTCAATCATTTGATCTCGAGAAACCTGGAGAGATACCAATTCAATATGGTTCTGAAACCATTCTATTACCTTTACATGAATTCTATATTCAACATATGTTAATACATTTATTTTTAAATTTCAATGAGTCTTCCATAGGATGAGGTTTATATCATGAATGAAATATTCTCCCATAAATTATGGATTGTTGTATTGAGAGGTTTCAAAAGGTAAAACCATTATTGGTATTTCATAAAAATAAAATTGGTTTCTCATTTTAAACAAATTCTCTTCATCACTTGATAGAGTTTTCTCAACATTGTCTGATCAATGTGGAATTTTATAGATTTATTTATCAAAAGTAATGGGAAAAGTTTATGTTTCTTATACTATTTTATTAGTTGAATTACCCAGAGGAGGTTCGGAGAATGATTGCTTCATTATGTTTTATTTTTACTGAGAAATTATTTCACCTACTAATAACATGACATCAGGCATGACTGGCCTTATGATTGACAATGCCTCAAGATAAGAGTGAATTCTCATTACTACATTGTGAGTTGGAGAATTTTCATGATATTGTGTAATAGTACTTTGGAGAGAACAATCATAGTGAATTCCATCATGAGGAGGACCACCATGGTGGATTAATGCAAGGGATAAATCCTAATTATCCTCGGTATTCTAGCCATATTAAGGGTAATCATGGCTCTCATCTACAGATAGGTTCTCTAGATTCACTGAATTTTCATGAATAAAGCCTTAATGATGATATATTGGTTGAGGTACTTCAGAATTACTGTTATTACTCCCATTTTTTTGTAATGTGATGGTAGGATCTCGAGATTCAATCGATAAATTTCTATGGGCTTCAAGAACTCCAACATTAAGAGGATCTAATTCCCTGATCAACTATTTATTCCCCAATTTTTATTGCTGAAACTTCATCATTTAAGATCTCTTAAACATTTTTGGGGAAACATGCTGGGAAAATTGGTTATCATAAGTAGGTATATGTGCTTTCTTTGGAGTGGCTATCAGAATAGACTGATTATATCAAATTGGAATCGATGTATTCACTCGATCTAGTTGTCTCTAGGATATGGGGGAGTATGCCTTATAACCCCCTACTCTAGAACAAAGGTTTGTATCTTCACCATGATGGATTGTTGATGAGTCATAATAGGTGTGGGGACTTGATTACTTTTTAATCCCTATGATACTTCTCAAGTAACCAATATAATATTCTAGTAGGCTTCCAGGATATGAGAATAAATTTGTGTCTTCCCTTTGACCATTTCCAAAAATGTGTTTCATAATTCCATCACATAGAGCCTGAATATACATAAATTTAGTATTGGGAGTATCTGTATATACCTACTCCTATCCTCTATTTCCTATCAATGGATACTGGCAGTACTCGTGTATGGGGTAGAGAGTTGAGTCTTCCCCAAGTTTGTGTCAGAGCTTTCTAACTAACATCTCTGAGGGCTACTGAATAAGACTATTGGTAGGAAATATGGATGCTAGTGGGTGTATGTTCATTCTGTCTATTTTGCACCAAGAATGTTCGATGGTCAACATTAAATTTTAATAGGAATGACTGATGGTAGTCTTCGTGAGTCCATTCATGTGTATGTTCCTGCTCACAAGTTGATGCTACACATGGTTGATGGGAATTCATGAATGCAGCCAGAAAAATCTAATAACTGGATAAAATTTTTTTAGTGAGTTGATATTCATGATCATGGTAATACCTCCTATATGAATGGTGAAATTGGTTGGGCACCGCCAGAAGCGTTTTATAGCTGGTGAAGTTAAGTTGGATGGGTGTATGTGCACATTCACTATTTGCCATAAAGCTGGGTTGATAGAATTCTACGGAGGGGGAAATGGTAGGAACCTTCTTTCTATTGGTCGGTTGTTTTCCTCAGTGGTTCATATAGAATTACTGAGTCTAAGGGAAACATTATAGACATCTGAAGATAAAACCCTCATCATGTTGAGGGTTTTTTTCGTTCATCATTGGTAGTGGATATTGTTGACTGGAGCCCTCAGGAATGAACCTTTTGTCATTGGGATGAGGCCATGCATGGCATTCAAATAGTCCTCCCCAATATAAGGTATGTATTGGTGATTGTGTTCTAGGGATGAACTCCCGAACTGGATGAAGATGGTGGTTGTTACCATCCTCTTCTAAACCACTGGTCCTGATTAATCGGGAAACTAGGGGTTATTCATGATTTTAAGGGCCTTTCGCACAACCTCCTAGGTCGAGATAGTACCATGATGATGGTACTATTGGACCAATGCATTGGATACCCAATGTTGAAGATTCTGAGTTGGTGATTAAATCCTTCCATAGGACGGTGATCCATCTTGAGGAGAAGTTGGGTCATTCACATATGAAAACATGATGGAAGTCATTTGGAATGTATAGAGTTCGTGGAAATAGTATTCTTGTCTATATAACATATACAAAAAAAGAAATCCAACAAGTAAAAATCTTTCAAATGAACTCATTCATGATTTATTCCCTTTTCTGGGATTATTTTATCAATTGATAGAGTCCTAACTGATGGGTAACACTATCATCGTGGTTAAGGATTCACATCGGGTACACCATTCTTTTCCCTAAAACATGTGTTCTGATTTGGAATAACTACTTCCTTAAATATGACATCAGATTTATTTATTGAATTGGAAATATCCAACAGTTCATTATTAAAAGGGTCCTTATTTCCTTAGTCATGCATTCATTATGTTTTATTTAAATATAATACTTAAGAACTCCCATTGTTCGAGATGATGGGAAGTCGATCTCATCACACCATTTTGGGGGGAATTTTTTTCTACTCTAGGACTCTATTATAGATTAAATAAATTTTCAGGAATACTTATTAATTTACAATGTATAATGTAGGTTTCCCTTTGGGATTTATAATCATTTTAGCATATCTGAAATTTAGAATCATTTTTATGTATTCGAGGTTCTTCATCAATGGAGATATCTGTATGTATTTGAGGTTATCCATCAATGGAATAATCAATTATATGACATAGATATAATTAGTCATTATTTAGATGATTCTAGTTTTTTAAGACACTCAGTGGGGAACACTAGAATTTATTTTCATCCAAGTAGACACGATTTGTTTTGATGTTGGGACGTAACCATAAATGGGCTACATACCCATCCTCGTGAACAGAATATGAAACCTCACAGATTAGTGCCACTTTGTGGGACACATCGTACCTCATAGGATCATGATATAAGGACCTAACCACATAATTTAATGCCATGTGATAAGGACATCTATGTGGAAGGTGCATGTGTGGGACTTATATATAAGAATCCCAAGAAATCTAGAAAAGATATGCGTTTTGAGTTTGATTAGACCCTATTGGGAATATGGACTAGGAAAAACATGTTTGATTTGCATTGTTTGATTTGAATCTCATATAGGCTTCTTATGTATCCCACTTGGATAGTAATCAAATCCCACGTAGATTGGTATGTCTCGTAGGGGAATATGGCCCTTTGAGAAAAATTGATTGGGGAATTTTCCTAATGAAGATTCCCTTGTAATAAGGTCCATGAGGGATATCTTAAATACTATAGATTTGGGGGATTAATTTATGGTTTACTTCCAAAGTGGTTGACCAGATTAGGGTATTTAGGATTATATTCCCGAGGAGGATATCCACTAATCTCGGGCCCTTATTGAAGGCTTCCTATGTATCCAAATTATGCTATGAATCAGATTTCTCATATTTCAAAAAGGGTGGTGAATTGTACGAATGTTATAGTTATCATAAATATGTAAGACCACATGTTTAACACTTAGTGTGAGATATAATAGGATGTTAATGATTCAAAAACCAAACACTTTTTCTTCTACTATAGAAGAGGAAATGTCTACGGTAAAATAATATGTGGTGACTATGGATGAGGGTGCGAGTAAATATACCCATCAAGAACAAATTAAAATTGAAGGTAATTGGGTCCGTCCCAGAAGGATAGTATCTTACATTTGGAGGTATTCCATAAAAATGTTCTCAGTAGAGGTGGGAGACTTTTCGTTTGAGAAAAATAAAATTAGGTGTGAATCATACCTTCCCTATCAGTGAACGGAGGTTCTGGGTTTTAGGTACAAGGGAAGGATATACCCTGAACCCTATTCATCTAAACCATGAAATAATCACCATTTTTCTTTGGATATGATTCCTCATGACCATGGACATACAACTCCACATACATTCCTTGAACCCAACCCTCCAAATAGGACATTTATGAGAAACCTCTGACCATAGTGATGAAAATCAAAATAAGAGGCACACTAGTGTGACATTTCCTATGTTTTTGAAAATCGGGAGGTCATGGTGGTGGTTTCAACATGATCCATTTCAAACAAGGGACGATATGAAGAAGAATATCTTCAATGAATGGCATTGAATGAGGCTTAATGAAAGGTTCTAAGAGGCTGAAGAGGTTATGTGATCCAAAGAGGGTCACTCATGTCTCTAGCATGATGTTATTGGGCATGTAGGTAGGCATGGGGCACCTGATGAAAACTTATGTGATGAACAATAAAGATGATAAGATTTAGAATAATCTTGGTTCACACCATCAGGAAACCTCATAGGTATTACTAGAAGTGCGGTGCTCATGTTCGTACATAATGAATGGAGGGTGCACACATGTTCTAGATTTTTGGAAGGTGGGAACTTAACTGCACAAGTGTTTTGAATTTAAAAAACTGAAAGGAGTTATGTCCTATGATCATCTTACAATTCCTTTACTTTTGGTATTGATGAACTACCTTGATGTTTTCAAAAGATTTGGGTGAAGCACTTAGGAGACCCGAGGAGCAATTGGGATTTAGGGAAATTATTATAAACAAATGAAGATCCCATGGGTGTATTTAAAGAAAACCATTAGGCCCTAGGTGAAGGAGAGTTGGTACAAAAGTGTGGTCTGAAATTGTTTGGTGCGCAAGTGTGGTGCACAAGTGTCTGGTATGAAATTTTGTCATTCAAGATGGAAAAATACCTTTACAAGTTTCCTCAAACTTCTAGGAGCCATAACATTTGATCCGTGAGTCTGTTTGGGCTCTCATAATAGTCAAATTTTATCACTCAGAGTGATCTACAATTCTTGACGTACTTAAAAACCCAACATTTTCAGAATAAAAGAATAAATATAATTTTTATGCATTGATGACTTTTTTCATTGATCATGGAAATGTATGGCTACTCTTGAGGGTGTGGATATTTTCAAAATTATCCCTCATTGTGAAGAAGTATCTTGTAAAATAAAATTACAACCATTAATTTTATGGAAATGTGAATGAAATTCATTCTACAGTGTCAACATGGTTTTAGAAATTTTTATTTATTTTTTGGGGTTTTAAGGGTTTTACGGGTTTAGGGTTTTTACTACATTATAAGACTGTAGGGGTTTTTATGCTTTTGAAATATTTTTTGGTGTTTTTTTTGTATTTCAGGGCTTTTATGATTTTTAGAAGTTTTGAAGGGTTTTTAGAATATTATTAATTTTTAAATATTTTTATGTTCATTTATTAGTTTTTATAGGTATATATATGCTTTATTTGTTTTAAGTGTTTTAATTTAATTTATTTATTTTATGGATTTAAGGTTTCTATTTTGGGTTTCTAATGCGTTTGTCGAGTATTTTACTATTTTTAGGCACCTTTACTATTTTAAGTGTTTTTATGGCCTTTTTGGTTAAAAGGTATAGAGTGTCGGGCTTCAGATGTTCGGTATATGGTTTAAGGTGTAGTTTGTTCATTTTAGTGTGTAGGGATTACGTTTTATGGTGCATCATATAAGGTGAGTACGTGTTAGAGTTTAGGGTGTAGGGTAAAACATTTAGTGTGTTGGATTTTGGGTTTAGTTTGAATGGTATAAGGTATCATGTGTAATTTTAATTGTTTAGGGTGTATAATAAATGAATTTTTTTGTATGGTATTGGGTTTAGGTTTTAGGGTGTAGGTTTTAGGGTTTGATAGTTGTTATATCAGTTTTAATGGATTTATTTTTTTATGGTTTTTAGTTTTTTTATCATTTTTAGTGTTTTAGGGAATTTTATTGATTTATTTTTTTTGGGTTTTAGGGTTTTTATAATTTATTGGGTTTTTTACGGTTGGGGGGGTTTATGGAATTTAGGTGCTTTTTACTGTATTTTTGGTTTTTGGGGGTTTGAGTTTTTACTTGTTTTTAGGGTTTTTATTGTTTTAGGGGGTCTGATATTCTATTGGTATCTTCGAGGGGTTTATTTGATTCATTTTTATATAGTCTTTTGAAATTTTTGTCATTTTTACAATTTTTAGTGTTTTATGGATTTTTAAGTGTTTTTAGGGTTTTATTATATAATTTATTGTTTTTTTGGTTTTTGTAATTTTATGGTTTCTTAGTGTTTTACTGGTTTTTATTATTTTTTGGTAATTTTGGATTGTTGTGATTTTTTTTTGAGATTTATCATGTTATTTAATGTTTTAATGGTTTCAGATATTTTAGGATGTTTTAGGGTCATAAAATGTTGTTTTGGGGTCTTATGGTTTTTATGGTTTTTAATATTTTTTTGTATATTATGGTTTTTAATGGTTTTACAATTATTTTGGGGGGTTTTGTTTTTTTCCTTTTGAGGTATTTTTTAGTTTTTAGGGTATTTTTTGGTTTTTTTGGGTTTTTTTGGGTTTTTTACGAAATTTTAGGATTTTTAGGGATTTTTAGGTTTTTGGGTTTTTTGAAGGTATTTAATGTTATTTAGAACCTTTGGGGTTTTAGAGTCTTTATATATTTATTATTACATTTCTTTATTTGAGTTATTTAGTGTTTTTCATGTTGGTTTGTTTTTTTTTGAGTCATTTAGTGGGTTTACAGTATTTTAGGGAATTTTAGGGTCCTTATGGTCATTTGATGTTTTAGGGGTTTTATGAGTATAATGGTATTATAATGTTTTATGTGTTTTTAGGGACATGTAGATTTTTTTGGGATTCATGGATATTTAGGGAGTTTCAGGACTAATGAGTTTTTAGAATTTTGGGTTTTCTTGTTCGTAGTGCTATTTATGTTTTCGTTGGATTTTATGGTTTTTAGGATTTTTAGACTTTTTAGTTTTATTTGGATTGTAGTGTTTTATATGGTTTCTGGGGGGTTTATAGTACTTGGGATCTTTCAGGGATTCTAGAATTCTATAGTTTTTAAGGGAATTTTTATGGATTTAGGGTTTTTTAGATTTTAATTGATTTTTTGTGTTTTAGGGTATTTATGGGTTTAGGGTTTAATGAGTTTTATGGGTTTTAGTGTTTATTAGGATCCATTAATATTTAAGGGGTTTTTTGGGTTATTTTTATTTTTAATGGTTTAATGAATTTTAGGGTATTTTAGGATTATATGTATTTAAGGGGTTTTAGGATCGTTTTAGGGGTTTGGGGTTTTTAGATTTTCATTAATTTTTTGGTGTTCTTAGAGTTTTTTGGGGTTTTTTCGATTCATAGGGTCTTTATGTTTTTTATGGCTTTTATGGCTTTTTAGTGTTTTTGGGTATTTTATGGTTTCCAAGAGGTCTTTATAGTGTGTAAAGGGTTTTTAAATTTTATAGTGTTTCAATTGATTTTGGGGTCATTAGAATTATTATATTGTTTTTTTTTGTCTTTTATGGTTTATGGAGATTATAGTTGATTTCTTGCTTTTTGGGTTTTAAGCTATTTGGGGGTTTTAGGGTATTTAGGGTCTTTTAGAGTTTCTTATGTATTTTTAGTGTTTTAGGTTTTTTAGTATTTTAAGGGATTAAGGGGTTTAGTGTGTTTATGGTTTTCATGTTCCCTTATGGGTTTTTTGGTTTTAGGGTATTAAGGGGTTTTAATGTTCTTTGGGTTTATATAGTTTTTAGATATTTTAGTTATTTTGGGTCTTTAAATTTTGGGGTGATTTTAGGGGTTTCATGTTTTTAGGGATTTAAGATGTTTTCAGAGTTTTTAGTGCTTTTTAGGGTTTTAGGTCTTTCATTGACTTCATGGGTTTTATGTATTTTAGTGTTTTAAGGTCTTTAGGTTTTTGGGTGATTTTAGGGTTTTCATTTTTTTTACTCTGTTTTAATTTTTTTGGTTTCTAGAGGTTTTTATGGTTTTATATCTTTCAGGGATTGAAGGTTTTTTAACAAGTTTTAGGGTTCTGTGGATTTTAGGTGGTTTTTGGGGTTTTAGGGTTTTTAAGGATTTATGGGGGTTTAGGTCTTTTTACTATAGTTTAGGATCTTTTAGGGGTTTAGGTAGTTTTATGTGTTTTATGGTTTTTAATGTTTTTAAGTGGATTATGATTTTTGGGGTGTTTTTTATTGGAGGGGATATTTGGTATTTAATCATTTAGGGATTTTTTGGTGTGTTTTAGGTTATTTTTTGGGGTTATAGTGTCCTTAGTGTTTTATGTGGTTATTAGGGGGTGGGGTTTTTTTTAGGGTTTATGGTTTTTCGTATTGTTAACGTCTTATTAGGAATTTAGTGTTTTTGCATGGTTATAAAGGTTTTCATGGGTTTTTAAGGTTTTAGGGAATTTAGGATTGTTAGGGATTTAAGGGATTTATTGGTTTTTACAGATTTTATTATTTTGAGGGGTTATAGGTGTTATATGGTTCTTTTAGGGGTTTTAGGGTACTTTTAGTGGTTTGAGGGTTCTTTGGGGGTTTTGGGTTCTTTTTTTATTTTCAGTTTTAAGGGATTTATGGTTTTTTAGGAATATTTATGTCTTTGTAGGGTTTTTTTGGGGTTTTATAGTTTTTAGGGGTTTTTATGATATTTTTTGTTTTATGGGTTTTGAGGTTTTTGTGGTTTTAATAGTTTTTAGGAGTTATATGTTTTTCTAGTAATTTTTTGTTCCATAGGGTCTTTAGGAATTTTTAGGGTTTTATGGATTTTTATGTTTTATGGGGGTTTAATAGGGTTATTTAATTTTTTAGTGATTTTTAGGTTTTCTATGGGTTTTAGGGTTTTTAAATTATATATATTTTTTAAAAAATTAGGGTTTTTAATGTTTTAATGATATTTTGAGACTTTATTATTGTTGAGGGTTTTTAGATATTTTTTATAGTTTTAATGTATAGGGTTTAGTGGGTATGATATTGGGTTTAAGGTGTATGGTTTAGGGTTTATTGTGTCTGATATAGGGTTTATTTTGCTAGGTTTACGGGTTATGGTGTATTGTGTAGAGTTTGGGTGTATGGATTAAGTATTTTGGTGTATGATAAAGGATTTAGAATTAATGTTAAGGGTTTAGGGTGTTGGATTTAGTGTTTCAGGTGTTTGCTCCAGGGTGTAGAGTTTATGTTTTAGGGTTTATGGTTGAGTTTATGTAATTTTGGGTGATGGTATAGGTTTTTGGGTGGTCGGTATATGGTTTAGGGTGTATGGTGTAGGTTATATGTTGCTAGGTTTAGGGTTTAGGATTTTGTGTGTAGGGTTAAGGTTTTATTGTTTAGTGTGTAGCGTGTAGGGAATATGGTTTATGGTGTTGGGTATATGGTTTAGTATGTAGGGGTTAGGGTATAGGGTGTAGTACTCTGGGCTTTGGGTGTATGATATAGGGTATATGGTGTGGGGTTTAGCATTTAAGGTGTTGGGTATATGGTATAGGGGTTAGAGATTAGGGTGAAGGGTGTTTGGTATAGGGTTGAGGGTTTGGGAATTAGGTTATATGGTAAATGATATTGGGTTTAGGGTGTATGGTTTAAGGTTTAGGGTGTTGGGTATTGTGTTCAGGGTGTAAGGATTAGGGTTTAGAGTGTATGCTTTAGGGTTTAGTGAGTTGGGTATTGGGTTTAGTGTATAGGGTATGTGGTATAGGGATTTTGGGATAGGGTTTTGGTTATGGGGTTTAGGGTTTATGGAGTTGGTTATAATGTTAATTGTGTAGGGTTTAGGTATTATGTTATAGGATATATGTTTTATGGTGCATGGTTTAGGGTTAAGGATGTATGGAATATTTATTTGGGTGTATAGTATAGGGTTCATGGTGTATGGTACAAGGTTTATGGAGATGGGTATATGGTTTAGGGTTTATGGTACAATGTTTAGGTAGTATGTTATAGGGGTTAGGTTGTACGTCTTCTTGTATGGGGTGTTGTGTATTAGGTTTAAGGATTACATTTTACAGTTTTGGGTATAATCTACTAGGTTTCGTGTGTAGGGATGAGGTTTTAAGATATTCATTATTGGATTTTGGGAATAGGGTTTAGGGTTTAGGTTGTAGGGTTTTGGGTTTTGGTTGTATGGTTTTGTTTTATTACGGTGGGTTTAGGTTTTAGGGTATAGGATGTGGGTTTTATGGTTTTTGGATGTAGTGTTTAGAGTTTATGGCATATAGTATATGGTTTAAGGTGCAGGGTATTAGGTTTAGTGTTTTAGGTATATCTTTTAGGTTGTATGGTGTAGGGATTACAGTTTTGGGTACTAGGTGTAGGATTTGGGGTTTCGGGTCTTTGGTTTCAGGTGTATAATGTAGGTTTTTTTAGGGTGTAGGGTATAATGTTTAGGATTTATGATTTAAGGATTATGGTGTATGGTTATGTGTTTAGGATTGTGTTTGTGAGGTGTAGGGTTTGTGGAGTTTGGAATAGGGATTAGGTTGTATGGAATAGAGTTTAATCTGTTGGGTATATGTTTTATCATGTAGGGTGTTTGGTTAATGGTGTAACATATTGGGTTTAGTGTGTTTCTATTATTGTTTAAGGTTTATGATATAATATTTAGGTTGTTGGTTTGAGGGTTTAGGATATAGTGTATAGGGTATAGTTTACATGGTATAGTTTTATGGTTGTATGTTATATGGTTTATGGTGGAGGATATAGGGTTTAAGGTGCAGGGTTTAATGTTTAGGGTTTATGGTATAGTGTTTAGGATGAGTGAATAGGATTTATAGTGTATTTAATAGGGTTTTGGTTTACATAGTTGTGTTTAGTGTGTAAAATATAGGGTTTATGACTCATGTTTTATGTTTTAGGATGTATTTTATAGGGTTTTTTAGTATGGTTTATGGTTTACTGTGTAGGGTATGTGGGGTTTATGGTAGAGTTTTAATGTTTAATGGTGCAAGGTATAGGGTTTAGTGTTTAGGGTTTATGTTTTACCATGTCGGGTATAGGATATTGGGTTTAGGGTTTATCATTTTTGGTTTAGGGTTTATGGTGTAGGGTACTTTCTTTAGGGTTTTCAGATTTGAGTGTCGGGTACATGGTTTAGGGTTTGGATTCATTGGGGTAGATTTCATTGTTAAGGTTGTAGGTTATATGGTTAAGTGTGTAGTATTTAGGGTTTAGGGTGTTAGGTATATGGTTTAGTGTACAGTGTATAAGGTTTTGGTATTGGTAGTTGTTTTCATTTTTTCGGGGGTTTATAGTGTTTTTTCAGTTTTAGGGGTTTTTTAGGATTTTAGGTTTGTTTTTTGTTTTTTTTGGTTTTTACAATTTTTTAGGGTTTTATGGGATTTCTACAATTTTTGGAGTTTTAGGTTTAAAGGATTTTTTCAGATTTTTAGATTTGTAATTTTTTTAATACAATAATCAATTTTTAGGGGTGTTTATGGTTTTTTTTAAATTTTTATTGTTTTTAGTGGTTTCAGGTTTTTTGGAGTTTTGGGATTATTTGGGTTTCTTTTTCATTTTTATGATCTTTAGACATTTTAGGGGTTTTAGGATTTTCGTAGGGTTTTGGGGTTTTATTTGCGTTTCTAGGTGTGTCTAGGTTTTTGGGTGTTTTATGGGTTTAGGGTATTATTGTGTTATTTTTGGGTTTTATGGTGTTCTGGGATTTTAATGGTTTATCATTTTTTAATATTTTTTTTTATTTTTTGGGATTCTGTGCGTTTTAGGTGTTCTGTATTATTTTAGGGTATTTATGGTTTTAGGGTGTTTGGGGTTTCTTAGGTTCTTGGGTTGTTTTTGGGTTTTTAACTGTTTTCATTTTTTTAGGGATTTAGAGGGGTTTTTGGGTGATTTAGAAGTCTCAAAAAGTATTTTAGTATTTTTTATTGGATTTAAGTAAATCCTAGGTTATTTTAAGGGTTTGGGTATTTATGGTTTTTACGGTAATTTATGATTTTTACTGTTTTCAGTTCCTTTATGGGTTTTAATGGTTTTTATGCATTAAAGTTGTTTTAATTATTTTTATGGTTCTAGGATTTTTAGTAATTTGTGGGTTTTATGGATTTTTTTAAATTTTTAGATATTTGAGGTCTTAGGAGTTTTTTTTACGTTTATCGGATTTTGGGGTTTAAACTGGTTTTTTTTTCATTTTGAAGAATTTTTAGAGTTTCAAGTGTCTTTGGGGATTAAGGGTTTTCATTGATTTTAGTGGGTTTTATTTCCTTTTAGGGTTTTATGGTGTTTTTATTGTTTTGAGTTGTTTAAGGGTTTTTTGGGGATTTTTGTTTTTAATGTGTTCTTAAAATTTTTATAGGTATTTCTATGTTTATAGGGGTTTTAGGGTTTGTAGGGGGTTCAATGGTTTTTTGGTTTTTTGGATTTTGTTATGGTATTTGGTGTTTTTTGGGTTTTTGGGTATTTTTGGGTTTTTATGGTGTTTAGGGTGTTTATTATTTTTAGGTAAATTTAATGTTTTAAGGGCACATTAGAGTTTCTATAGATTTTGCAGGGTTTTTAGGTGTTTTTGGTCATTTTTTGGTTTTTTATGTTTTAAGGGTCTTTATTGATTTTTTTGATTTTAAAAAGATTTTTGGGTTCTTCTGGTTTGTAGGGTTTTAGTGAATATTTGGTTTTTATATTGTTTAATGGTTTTTATGGTTTTTTTCATTTTTTTTGTGTTTAGTGTTTTCAGATTTTTTAGTTGGATTAGAAATTTTTTCTTTTGGTTTTTTTTGTTTTATTTGTTTTTAGTGTTTTTAGGTTCTTTATGGTTTTTAGGGTTTTTCCTTCTTTTATGTAATTTTTATAATTTTGGGGTTATTAGGGTCCTTTAGTAACTTTTTAGTGTCATAAAAAATTCTAAGGGTTTTTAAGGTCTTTTATGAATTTTATGGTTTTAGGGTCTTTTCATGTTTTTTGATTTTAGTGTACATTAGGGTTTTAGAGACATTTTGGGTTCATATTGATTTTTAAGGTTTTCTATGGGTTTTAGTATATTTTATTGGTTTAAGGGTCTTTCATGTATTTAAGGGTTTTGGGGACTTATGATTTATCAATTTGTTTTAATATTTTCTGGATTTTCATGGAATTTTAGGGGTTTTCTTAGGTTTCATGGGTTCAATTGTTTGTTTAGGGTTTTTGGGTCTTTATATGGTTTTGGGAATCATATAGGATTTATGGGGTTATGATATTAATTTTTTTTGTTTTTTATTTATTTTTACGGTTTTAGGTGTTTTTGGGTCTTTGGGGTCTATTTGTGTGTTTCAAGGTCCTTAAGGGGTTTTAGGGTTTTTTTGGTGTTTTTAGGGTTTTGTGGTATTTAGGATATTTGTGATTTTTGTAGGTACTTTCTGGGGTTATAGTGGTTTTCTTGGGTTTTAATTAATTTTGGAGATTTTTATGATTTTTATGATTTTTGTGTGTTTTATGGGAACTTAGTGTTTTATGGTTTTTTTTGAACTTTTCGGTTATTTAGGGGTTTTTAGTTTTATAGTAATTTTAGTGGTTTTAGTGTATTGAGGTTTATTAGTGGTGTTGATGGTTTTTTTTGGGTTTTTAGTATTCCTTTATATGTATTTAGTTTTTTAGTATTTTTTATGTGTTTTCAGTTTTTATGGCTTTTAGCTGTTTTTGGGGACTTTTTGGGTGTTTTTTGATCTTTTTGGTGTTTGAGGTTATTTAAGGGATTATTTGGTTTTTCGGTTTTTTATGTTATTTGAGAGTATAGGGGTTTTATGTTTTTAATCGTTTTTTGGTTTTAAAAGCACTTTTATGGAGTTTTATGGTATTTATTAAGTATATTTATGATCTTTTTTGTTTTTTATGATTTTTAGGGTTTTTAGTCTTTTTATAGTTGTTTTTTGGTATTAGGGATTTTAGGGGTTTTAGGGTATTTTTAGTGTCTTATTGGGTTTTTTTGGAGTTTTTGTTCAAAATAAAAATATTTTTACTTAAGATTACATATATTTTTGATCAATAGAATACTAATCAAACATTTATTACATATTTTTTATTGTTCTGCATGAGAATTATATAATAAGGACCAAGGGTACTACGGGAATAGAAAAATTCATTGTAGTTCCCCGTTATGATGAGAACCTTAAAATTCCATGAGATATTTTTCGATATAGTTCTGTGGTTGGATAAAATTCTATGATGGAGGACATAATATTTTGGTAGTCTGGTGGGAGTACTCTTAAGATTTTGAGACTTCATATAATAAAGTTCACACATGGTAATATCCTTGAGAAGATATTAAGAGAACATCCCTACCTGTAAAATTTTTTCATATTCTATTTTCATTGAATATTCCTATATATGAGCTTGTATAATGGTCCATATAATTTTTTCGTATCATTCGTGCATGTCATCAATAACACCCTTCGAATAACAAACTAAAACTGTGATGCCATCTTTTTTTAGGAAGTTGGGTACGTTGGGTATGTAACAAATGACATTTTATTAATGGACATTTCTAAGAAGGATTTCCCCTTAAAAATTTATTGAATTTTATATTTCATCCATTTTATTAGAATATAAAATTCACCTTAAATTTCATATAAATGGTGGAATAACATGCTTAATTTTGATAGTCAAAGAAATGAATATCATGCAAAAGGGTTGATGTCATGGATGTGCATCCTTTTTGATGAGATATTTTGGCACATGGATTGTATTACTATGTAATCATTTCTATGTGGTTTTCATTTTTGTGACAATAAGTTTTTTCAATTGGGTATCGGGACCTGTTTCTAGATAAAAATATTGGATTTTTGACAATTTTTCCAAATTCTAATGAGAAAGAATTCAAGAGGGTCACATAATATGTGATTCTATTTATCTCGATTAAATTATATTTTAGTTTACTAGTTGAAATAAATATTATTCTTGACATTGAGTAAAAATTTATTCTAGTTTCATTGATCACTAACAGTCAAAAGGTAAAAATTATTATTTATTCATCGATAAATAATATATTTCATTATGATAGAATTTAATAAATATTTATTCAATATATTATTAAAGAAATATTTTTTTATTTATTTAATATTTAATATATTTTTTTATTAGATTTTTAATCAATTATTTCTTTCAAAATAATATATAAAATTGTATAATTATTTAGGCATTTAATAAATATTGAGGATTTTGAGTGAACAAAGATCATGTCAAGTGATAAATAATAATTTTTAAGATGGTAAAATAATATTTATCATTGTGGGAATTTCAAAACCTAAAAAACAATAATAATATTATTATTTATATTTATCATGGTGTTTGATAAGTATTATATTATTTTTAATGAGAGAATACATAATTAAATAATATTTTAATCAAAAACCTAACTCTATAAATAGATGGTTATGTTTATTGTGTAGGGTTAATAAATAAATGAGAATATTTTTTCCCAATAGATTTTTCTCTCAAATTCAAACTTCTTTCCTCCTCTCAAGAATGAGAATAACTCCTTCAATCTTGGAGGATCTTATAGTGATCATGATTAACAAAAATGTGATAGAAATACAGTGCTAGAACCTTATAATCTATTTTGTTATTTAGAGGTGAAAGAAGCACATGTGTATCACTTCTTGGTTGATTTCCACATTGATCCAACTTACAAAATGAAGGTAGTTATAACGTTTATTTCATAGGATCAATATCATCATCGAAGAATGTCCCCAAGAGGATATAATCATTTTTTCTGACCACATTCAAATTTATTATAAATATGAAATGAAGACATGAATTCTTCAGTTTATGGGTTCCCTTATTGCATTATTCAGTGGAAATATTCCCTTCGTGGTGATGTTGAATTCTTGTAGAATGTTCTGAATGATCCATCAAATCATGAAAATGTTCTTTGTAATTCTCTTACGTGTATGATTCATAATCCCTATAATCCTTAATTGTTAATGTTATTTGTTGTTTTAATTTCATGTTAAGGGTTATTTGGGATTTTATTTTCTTCTTAAGATTTTCAAGGGGAGTTCAGAAATTATGGTTTTTTTAGTATTTTTTTCATTTTTTGGTTTGTTGGGGGTTTTAGGGTTTTTATTGGATTTAGTGTTTATTATGGTTTTTAAAATATATTAGGGTATTTATGGTGTTTAGAACATTTTTGGATTATAGGGTTTTTATGTTTTTAATGGGGTTTTTGAGTTTTTATTGTTTTTTATAATTTCATCATTCCTAGTGTTTTAGTGTTTTTTGGGTTTTTTGGGATTATTATTTTTTAGGGTATTCTGGGATTTTAGGATTTTTCTTCATGGTTTTTAAGTGTTTAATGGGTCTTTATGGGTTTTAGGGATTTTTTATGTTTTATATTATTTTGGGGGTCTTCATAATTTTTTGGATTTTATGGGTTTTGTTTGGATGTTTTGTGGGTTTTATGATTTCTATGGGTTTACAAATTTATATTTGTTTTGTGGTTTTTTTTCATGGTTTTTTTGGTTTTCTTGGTTTTTAGTATTTTTAGTTCATTTATGTGTTCATAAGGTATAAGGGAATTTTTATTATTTTTAGATTTTTATGGATTCTATGATTTTTTAGTGTTTTCATTATTTTTAGGGAATTAAATGATTTTAGTGATTTTAGTGTTACAGGGACATTTAAAGTGTTTTATTTGATATATAGTTTTTTATGGTTTTATGTATCTTATGATTTAAAATAAATTATAGGGGGTTTTATGAATTTTAAGGGTTTTAGAGATTTTTTAGGTTATTATGGTTCTAATGGTTTTGTAGAGATTTTCGTTTTTAGGTCCTTTTGGGGTTTTTAGTGTCCATTAGTAATTTTTGTTTTTTTGTTTCTTTTAGGGTTATATGTTTTTATATAAATTTTTTCTTTAAGTGTTAATAAGGGTTTTAGGTTCTTTGGGCTATCTTATGTTTTTAGTGTCTTTTAGAGGTTTTATTTATTTTAGGGTCCTTATGATTTTATGGTATTGAATTTTTTTAGTTGTTTTATGGTTGTTTAGTGTTTATTTTTATTTTTTATTTTCTCTTAATGGTTTTTTAGTATTTAGAGTCATTTATGGGGTTTTAGGGTTTTAAGGATTTTTTTGAGTTTTTTGGTGTTTTCATTTTTGTTTTTAGGTGTTTAAGGTATTTAAGGTTATTAATTATATTTTGGGTTTTATTGGTTTTTAGTGTTATTAGAGTTTTTAGAATTCATTTGGGGATTTTAGGGTTTTTAGATATTTTAGTGGCCCATAGAGTTTTTACCATTCGTTATGGTCTTACTGATTTTTATGGGTTTTATATTTTGAAATTTTTATTTAGGTTTTGACGGGGTTTTAGGGTTTAAAGGAATTTTTAAGGATTTTTATGGAATTTAGTCTTTTACAAGTTTTAAAGGATTTTAGGGGTTCTTATTTTTTTAGTTTTGTTTAATATTTTTAGGGATTTTAGGGGATTTTAGGGTTTCATGTTTTTAGGGTTTTTAGGGGTTCAATAGTTTTTTGGTGTCTTTTTATTTTAGGATTTTTAGGATAACTTTTTGGGTTTAAGGGTTTGTTAAATTTTTCTTTGTTAAGTGTTTTTATGAGATTTATTATTTTTAGGGGTTGAATGGTTTTAGAATTATTTAATTAAATTTTATTATTTAGGCGTTTTATGCTTTCTGGGGTGTTTAATGCTCTTTGTGTCATTAGGGTTTTTTGGGGTTTTAATGTCTTTTATGGTTTTATGGGATTCCATGGTTTTTAGGTTTTATGGCACATTGAGGGGTTTTAAGGGATATCAATATGGTTTTATCGACATTAGGCTTTTAGTATTTTATGGATTTATGGGGTTTTAGGGGTTCATGGGTCTTATGATTTTAGGGTATCTTATGGTATTTATGGATTTATAGATTTTGTATAGTTTTTGGTGTTTTAGGGGTTTTATAGGGTTTTAGGTTTTTAGGGTTTTATGGTTTTTATTTTTTTAGGACTTTTTGGTGATTTAAGGAAAATTTTAGATTTTTAATGTTTTAAGCCCTTTAGGGTTTCTGGGGATTTAGAGGTTTTATAAATTGGGGGGGGGGGGGGGGGTTTGAGGATTTCCAGATATAAATTGGTTTCGAGTATTTTTGTCTATTTTTGGGGTTTTTAGGGGGGTTTACTGTTTTAAATGATTTTCATGGTTTTTAGGGAATTTACCATTTTTATGATTTTTTAGTATTTTAGTGGATTTGATTGATTTTTAGTGTTTTTAGGGGTTTAGGGGTTTTAGTATTTTTTTGGAGGTTTTAGGTTTTTAAGTATTTATGGCGTTTTATATGGTTTAATTATTATTAGTTTATATTTTTGTTTTTTTGTTTTAAGGGGGTTTTTGAAATTTTTGAGGTTTTTTGGCTTTATAGGGATAGTTAGGATTTTTAGGGATTGTTTGGATTCTTAGTGATTTTAGAGGTTTTAGTGTTTTTAATATTTTGATGGTTATTACAAGTTTATCATTATTTTTAAGGTGTTTTTGTGTTGTTTTTTGGGTTTTAGGTATGATATAGGGGTCTTTGGGTTTTAATGTTTTTAGGGATTTGTAGGTATTTTATGGGATGTTATGGATTTTTCTCATTTTTATGGTATTTTAGGTTTTTTAGTTTTTTGGGTTTTTAATAGTTTTTTTGGTTTTCTTGTTTTCATGTTTTTATGATTTTTTAGGAGTTTTTATGTTTTTCAGGATATTTTGGATTTTGTAGGGTGTTTAGTGTTTTTTTATTTTTATGTTTTTTAGGATTTGATGGCTTTAATAGTGGGTTTTTGGTATTTTAGGGTAATCTTATGGACATTATGGGTTTCTAGGTTTTTTTTTAATTTTATGTGTTTTTTTCTGGTTATTAATGGTGTTTTGATACTTTTGGATTATTTTCATTTTGTAGGATTTTATTGAATTTTTTGGGTTTTAGAGTTTATAGGGATTTTAGGGTTTTTAGGGTTTTTAGGGTATATGGTTTAGGTTGTTGGGTACAATGTATAGGCTTTATGATATAGTGTTTCAGGTGGTGGATATAGGGTTTAGGGAGAAGGGTTTATTGTTTACAGTGTATGGTATATGATTTTGGGTGTAGTGTTTAAGGTCTATGGTGTATGGTAAAGGGCTTGGGCAGAAC
Organism: Viscum album; assembly: GCA_963277665.1. Lineage (NCBI taxonomy): Eukaryota > Viridiplantae > Streptophyta > Magnoliopsida > Santalales > Viscaceae > Viscum > Viscum album. Next base: position 1,693,236,117 of record OY728120.1, read on the forward strand.
GGTATACGGTTTAGGGTGTAGCGTATAAGATTTAGGGTGTAGAGTTTAGGTTTTATGGTTTATTGTGTAGTATTTAGGGATTTGGGTGTAGGGTTTTGGGGTTTGGGTTGAGGTTATAGGGGTTAGGGTGCGGGGTTTAGGGTTTTTGGTGAAGGGTATAGGGTATAGGGTGTTAGGTGTGGGGTATAGTGTTTATGGTGTATGATAAATGGTTTATAGTGTAGCGTTTTGGGTTGATAGTGTAGGGTAGTGTGTGCTTGGTGTAGGGTGTTGGGTAAATTGTTTCTGGTGTAGGGTTTAGGGTTTATGATTTAGGGTATATAGATTTAGGTGTAAGGTTTAGGGTTTCTGGTTTAGGATTCCGGTTATATGGTACTGGATTTGGGTTTGGGGATCCGAGTTTTGGGTGTAGAATATAGGGCTTAGTGTCTATGGTTTAGGTAATACTGTCTAGGGTATAAGGATTAGTTTTTATCGATAAGGGTTTTAGTGTTAGATATAGAGTATTTATTTTATGATTTATGTTTTATGGTTAAGGGTGTAGGATATAGTGTTTAGGGTGTGGGTTTTGGGGAATATGGTGTCAGCTATAGGTTTATAGTGTATAGTTTTGGATATAGTATATGGGGTTTATAGTATAGGTTTTATGGTTGAGGATGTAGGGAATATGGTTTTGGGTGTACGTAATAGATTTATGGGTGTAGGGTATATGGTTTTGGTAGCAAGTTATATGGTTTATAATGTATACTATATTGTTAGGCGTAGGTTTTTTGGGTCATGGTGGGGGTTTTTGGGATTTGGGTGTAGTGTATCAGGATTATGGTGTATGGTTTTGAGTTTAGGGTGTAGATTATATGGTTTAGGGTGTAGGGTTTAGTTTTTTGGGTGTTTGTTCGAGAGTTTTGGGTTTTGGGTTTATCATTTGCGGTGTCAGTTATAGGGTATCTCATATATGGTTTTATTTTAGGGTATATGGTATTGGTTTTTGGGTATACGGCTTATGGATTAGGTTTCAGTGTGTATGCTTAAGGGTTTATGGTGAATGGATTATGGTTTAGGGTTTTTGGTATATGGTACGGGGATTTGGGTTTCAGGTTTGGGGTGTAGGGTATCACTTTAGGGTGTATGGTGTATGGTATGGGGTTTATGGTGTAGGTTATAGTGTTTTTTGTTTAGTTTTAGGGATTATGGTAGGCGGATTGGGTTGTATAGTTTATAGTTTATTGTGTAGGGTAGAGGGTTCAAATTTAGGATTTAGGTTTTAGGGTACATATTTAGGAATAACATAGTAGGTTTTATTTTTTTGGATGTAGGATATAGTTATTTGTTTTAAGGTGGTGGGTTTAAGGTTTTGGATATATGGTATAAGAGTTTGGGTCTTGGTTTTAGGGTTTAGATTTTAGGGTATAGGGTTTAGGATATTGGGTTCTGGGGTTAGGGTGATGAGGTATATGTTTTATGGAGTAGTGTTTTGGGTTGATTTTGTGGTGTATAGTGTTTAGGATGTAAGTTTTAGAGTTTATGGTGTATGATATAAGGATTATGATGTAGGTTTTATGGATTATTATACAGGTTATAGGGTATAGGATGTAGGGTACATGTTTTGGGTATAGGGTATAGTGTTTTAGGATTATGATATAGGGATTATGGTGTAGGTTATGGGGTTTATGTTTAATGTATCAGGTCTAGGGTGTAGGGAAAATGGTTTAGAGTGATTAGATTAGGGTTTGGTTTGTAGTGTATAGGGTATTGGGTGTGCAATTTAGGGTTTAGTGTGTAGGGTGTATTGTATTGGGTGGAGGATTTAGGTATTAGGGTGTATGGTATAGGGTTTTGTGTGAGGTTTTAAGGATTTATGTTCTTAGGTATAGGGTTTAGGTGTAGTGTTTTCGTTTTATGGTGTAGAGTTTAGGGCATATAGTGTAGGATTTGGTGTTTAATGTTTATGGATTATGGTCCAAGGTATATAGTTTAGTTTTTTGGGTTTATGGTGTTGGGTATATGGTTTATGGTTTATAGATTAGTGTGATGGGTATATTGTTTTTTGGTGTTGGGAACTAGGTATAGGGTATAGGGTTTTGGGTGTAGGGTGTATGGTTTTGGTCTTTCTTATATTATTTCATTTTTTTGGTTTTATAGGGTTTTTTGTGTTAATAGGGATTTTTAGGATTTTATATGTATGTTGGGTTTTTATGGGTATTAGTTTTTTTAGGTGTTTTAGGATACATATTTTGATTTAGGATTTATATGGTTTTTAGGTTTTATAAGGTCTTAGATGTTTTTTATATATTTTTAGGTTTTTATTTTGATTTTTTGGTTATTAATATTTTTATTATGTTTATGTTGTTCATGGTTTTTGGGGTTTTTTGGTTTTTGGGTTTTTTATGGGTTTCTTTACAGTTTTGGGGGTTTTTTATATATTACTGTGTTTACGGTTTTCTTAGTGTTTTTATTTTTATATTTTGATTTATAATGTTTTTTAATTTCTTTTGGATTATTAGGTGTTTAGTTTTTTTTATTTTTTGTTTTTTTTTTGGTTTTTTATGAGTTTTAATCTTTTCTTGGGTGTTTTAAGGTATTTAGGATTTTTAGCGGGGTTGTAGGGTATTAATTTTTTTTGTTCTTTTAGGATTTTTGGTGTTTTATAATTTTCAATGTATTTAGGGTGTCATTAGGTTTTAGGGGTTTTAGGGTTTCTAGTGTGTTTATGGGGTATTAAGGGACGTTTTGTGTTTATATATTGTTTTAGGGTATTTTAGGGTCATTATGGGTATTTTGTGTTGGAAGGGGTTTTAAGGAATTTAAAGTTCTTTATGGTTTTTGGAACTTTTGGGGTTTTTACTTGTTTTTAGGATTTCAAGCGGTTTTATGTGTATTTATGATTTTTTGAGATATTATGGGTTTTATAGGTTTTTTGTATTATTTTGAATTTTTATGGGTTTTAGGGTTTTAGTGGATTCATTTATGGTTTTAGTGTTTTTTGTTTTTTTTAATCTTATGGTTTTGGTGGATTTTAATGTTTTATATATTTATAGAGGTTTTATGGTTTTTATTTTTTTAGAATATTTGGGGTATTTATCATTTTTAGGGAAATTTTTGCAGTTTTAGAGGGTTTATGGTATTTAGGGGGTGTTATATGTTTTTAGGTTTTATCGGGTTTTGGGGAAATTTGGTGTATTTTTTTGTTTTTTAGAGGGTTTAGGTTTTTAGGGGTTTTAATAGATATGTATTTTTTAGGTTTGTTAATGATGTAATGATTTCTAGTCGTCATTAAGGTATTTTAGGGGTGTTAGTGGAGTGTTAGGGGTTTTTTTTCAGGTTTTAGGGTTTTAGGGGGTTTTTCGTATTTAGGGTTTTAGAGATTTTAATGATTTTAAAATCATTTTAGTGTCCTTATTGTTTTAATGGATATTTAGTGTTTTGATGGATTTATGGTCATTATGGTCTTTATGGTTTTCTTAATTTTCGTGATTTTTAATTATTTTTGGAATCTTGGGTAATTTAACAAATTTTGGGAGTAGAAAATGTTTTTTAGTGTTTTTAGTTTTTTATGGCTCTTAAGTATTTTAGGGTGTTTTAGGGGTTGTGGTTTTTTGGTTTTATAAGGGGTTTTTAAGTTTTTTAATGATTTATAGTTTTATTTTTATTTGAGTATTTAGGGGTATTTGGGTTTTTGTTCTATTTATAAGGTATTTTAGGGGGTTTAGGATTTTTACATTTTTACGGTCTTATAGTGGTTTTGGAGGGTTTAAAGGTCCTATAAAATTTTTAGTGTCTTTTATGGGAAGTTTGTGTTTTTTTGGACCTATTATGTTTTTAGATTTTTTACTATCGTTTATGGGATTACCATTTTGGGGGTCATTTTAGGTCTTTGGGATTTTATGGGCTTCTAATATTTTTTAGGGTTTTAGGGACTTTTACTGTTATTTTGGGGGTTTATGGGTCTTTAAGTGTTTTTATTAAATTTAGTGCCTTTTAGGATTTTCATGGGTATTTTGGGTCCTTTAGGGGTTCTTTTGGGTTTTTATGGGATTTATAGTTTTTATGATTTTTTATGGTTATTTGGGTTTTATTACTTTTAGGTTTTAGGGTTTTTAGAGGTTTTATAGATTTTTAAGTTAGATAGGGGTTTTTTGGTTCTTTAGAGGTTTCAGTATTGATTTTTGTTTTTGTGTATTATTTATGTTTTTATGGTGATTAAGTGATTTAGGGTTTTTATGCTTCTAATGGAATTATATAAATTTTTGAATTTTTATTGTTTTATGGTTTTTAGGGTTTTTAGGGGTTGTAATGTTTTTTGGGTTTTCTAGGTTTTATTGGTCATTTAATGTTTTTATCGTTTTAAGGGACATTATTGACTTTTTTATTTAATGGGGATTTTGGTTTGTTGATTTTTTAGTGCTTTTAGTGGTATTTAATATATTTAGGGTATTTCATGGATATATATGAGAATTGTATGATTTTTATTGGGTTTTTGGGAATTTTATGGTTTTTATGTGTTTTTAGGGTCTTTTGGGTTTTAATGGTTTCACTATCTTTTTTTGGGTATTTATGGTTTTTAGAGTTTTTATGGTTTATTTAGGGTTTTTGGTTTTTTAATTCTATTTATTTATTTAAGGTTTTGAAGTTCTATTAGTTTTTTTGTTTCAGTGTTTTGTAGGGTTTTTAGATTTTTAGGGGTTTTGGGTTCTTCAGGTGTTTTGGGGGTATAACAAGGTTTATGGATTTTATGGGGTGCTAGGATTTTCTTGTCAATTGGGTGTTTTATAATATTTTTTGACTCTTTTCAGTTTTTGGGTGTTTTATGGCCTTTTGGGATTTCTATGGATTTTAACAACATTGAGGTGTTTAAGAGTACAATGATTCATCTAGGGTTTTTAGGGTTTGTATGGTTTTTAGTATCTTGAAGGGGATTTATTTCGGTTAATAGGTCTTTTTTTGGTTTTAATAATTTTATGTGGTTTTTTGGTTTTAATAGATTTTAGGGGATTTTAGGGGGTTTATGGGGTTTAAGTGTGTATTGTGTTTTTAGGGATTTAAATACATTTTAGAGATTTTTGGGGCTATAGGAATTTTTCAAGGTTGATGGGGGTTCATAATTTTTGTGTGTGTTTATGTTCCTTAGTGTTTAGGAATTTTTTTTATATTTTAGGGGGGTTTAGAGTTTATAAGGGTGTTTGGTTTTTTAGGTTTTTTATTTTTTTTAAATATTTAGGGGTTTTTTGTGGATAAATGGTTTTGGGGGATTTAAAAGTGGGTTTAGCGTATTAAAGTGATTTTGTGGTTTTTAGACTGTTTAATCTATTTAAGGATATAAAGGTATTTATGGTGTTTATGGGTATTATTTTATATGGATTTTCGGGTTTCAGGTTTTCTGGTTTTAGTATTTTTATGAGGTTTTAGATTTTATTTAGGATTCTTAAGGATTTTATGGGTTTTAGGGGTTTTAGGGTATTAGTGTTACTTTAGTGGTTCTTAATGTTTTTTTGATATTTTTAGGGGTTTTCATGATTTTTAGAAGTATTAAAGATTTGGTAACCTTTTAGAATGTTTTAGTTTGTAAGGGTTTTAGATATTTTCAAGGTTTCCTTTGGTTTTTTCGATTTTTTAGCATGTTAGGGTTTTTTTTATTTTCTTGGATTTTTAAAAATTTTATTTCTCTTAGGTTTCATTTGGAAAATGTAATAAATCTTTTAGTTTTTATTGTTTTTCTAATTATTTTAGGTTTTTTAATAAATTATTGTTTTTAGTGGTTTTAGTGTTTTTTGGAGTTTTAGGTTTTTGTATGGTTTTTGGGTATTGTATGGTTTCAAGAGATTTAGAGTTATTTGGTTTGGAACTGTTTTCTAATGATTTATTTGTATTTTAATTGGTTTGGTGGGTTTTTATTGAAATTTAGAATTTTTAAGTATTTTTAGGGTTTTATGTGTTTTTAGGGTCTTTATGATTTTCATTGGGACTTTAGGGTTTTCTTAGGGTTGTTAATGTTTCAGGGTTTTTTACTGTTTTTTAGATTTTATGATTTTTATAACTAGTTAATAGTTTTTTGTGTCTTTAAATATTTTTATAGGTTTTTTTTATTTTTTTGTGTTTTAATATTTTAATTTTTTTATTGTATTTAGGAATTTTTTTATTGTTGTTTTAGGAGTCATTGGTTATAGTGTTTATGGTGTAGCGTGTAGGGTTTTGTGTTCAGATTATAGGGTTTTCATTGTTTGGTATATGGTTTAGGGTGTAGTGTTTTCATATTAGGATGTAAGATATAGGGTTTAGGGTATGCAGTTTATGGTTTAAGGTGTCGAGTTTACATTTTAAGGTGTATGGTATTGGTTTTAGGGTGTAGGGTTTAGGGTTTAGGGTGTATGGTTCAGGGATTAGTGATTATGTTGTATGGTGCCGGGTATAGGTTGTATGGTATGATGATTTTGGTGTAGTGTTGAGGGTTTATGGTTTATGGTATATTGTTTAAGGTGTAGGGTTGAGGGTTGAGGGTTGAAGGTTTATTTGCGGATATATAGGTTTTGGAGTTTTACAGTGATAATGTTGTTTTCTTTTTTTTAGGTTGTTTATGATTTATATGATATTTAATGGTTTTACTATATTTTAATATTTTGTGTTTTTTATTTTTTCGGTGTTATATGGTTTTTAGGTTTTTAATTTCTTTTTGGGGTTTTTGTGTTTTTAGGAATTTTTTTATTAGTGTTTTTAGGTTGTTAGGCCTTTTTAGGGTATTATGATATTAAGGGTTTTAGGGTTTTTATATATTATTGTATTTTTCTGTGGATTTAATGTTTTTCTTAGGAGTTTTAATGTATTTTGGTTTTTTTTGCTTTTGGGATTTTACATTTTTTGAGGTGTTTATGGATATCATTGGGTTATAGGGTTTTTAATGTTTTAATGGTGTTTAGGGATTTTGGGTTTCTATGTGTTTTATTTGTTTTACAGTTTTAGGGTGTTTTTTGGATTTTAGGGATTTTAGGGTTTTATGGGGTTTAGGGTTGTTGTGAAATTGTATGGTTTCTAGAGGTCTTTTATTTTTTTAGGGGTTTATGGTTTTTATTATATATACGGTTTTATGGTTTTATATATTTTTAGGGTTCTTTAAGGTGTTTCGGGGGTTTAAAAAGTATTTTAGGGTTTTAATATGGCTTTTAGAGTCCTTTATGGGTTTCGAGGATCTTAGGGTAATTTAGGGTTTTTGAGGTTTTTGGTTCTTTTAGTTGTTTTACTATAGTTCATGGGTTTTAATCGGTTTTTGGGTAGACAGAGGTATTTATGGTATTTATGGTTTTTATTTAGTTTTAGTGGTTTTAGGGGATTTAGTGGTTTTATGTGTTTTATGTGTTTTATGGTGTCAGTATTTTTTTTCTTCAGTTTTAGTGTTTTTAGATATTTTAATGTTTTTAGGGTTTTTTGGGTCTTTAGGGTTTTGGGGAATTTTATTGAATTTGTTGATTTTAGGGGTTTATTCGGTGGTTAAGAGTTTTTAGTTTTTTTAAATTGTTTGGCCTCTTAGTGGGTTTAGAGGCATATAGGGTTTTATAAATTTTGTAATCATTTAAAGGGTTTTATGGGTTATTAGTTTTTTTATGTTTTTTAGGTTTTGATCAGTTTATATGGTTTTGAGGACTTTTCCATGAAATTAAGGGTTCATTAGTGTTCTATTATTTTTAGAGTTTTTTTGGGAATCATAACAATTTTTTTGAATTAGAGGGAATATTATTGTTTTTTAAATTTTTTACTGTTTGAGGGTTTTTATGGTATTTTAAGGATTATATTGGTATTTAATGTATTTAACTGTCTTAATGGGTTTTTTTAATTTTATGTACTATTAGGGTTTTGGGGGTTTTATGGTTTTTTAGGGTTTTATGGGTTTTATATTGTATTATGATTTTTAGGGTATTGGTATCCTTGAGGATTTCTTCGGTTATTTTTGGGTTTGTTGTGACCATTAGTAATTTTATTATTCTTGGTTCCTTTATGGGGTTTTAGTGTTTTTAGGTCCCTTTAGGGGTTTTCGCATTATTTTAGACTTTTAAGCTTTTTAATGTTTTTATGGTATTTATATTTTGAGGGGGTTTAAGGTTTTTTTTGTTGGGGGTTATAAGGGTTTCATATTTTTACAAGATGTAGGTTTTTAGAGTTTATAGGTATTTAATTTTTTTGGGCTTAATTATTTTAATATATTTTATTTTTAGGGGACTTATGGGTTTTTGCGAATTTTAGGGGTTTTTTTAATTTTTTTCATTCATTTACAGTTTCTAGGGGTTTTAAGTATTTTATGATTTTTAGGGTTTTTAGGGTTTTTGAGTTTCTTCTTGGAGGGGGTTAGGTTTATTAGGGGTATAATTATTTTGGGTTTTTGGGGGTTTTATGGTATTTTGGGTTTCAGGTTTTTTACATTTTTATAGATTTTACAGGGAATTTATGGTTTTTTGGGTTTTATTGTTTTTTGGGTTTTACAGGTTCTTAGAGTTTTATGGTTGTTATAGGGGTTTTATGGTTTTTCAAAATCCATTAGGATTTCTTATGGCCTTTATGGATTTTAGGGTCCTTAAATTTTTTTAGGTTTTATTGTCCTTTATAGTATTAGGTTTTTAGGACCCTTTTTGTACTGTGAGGATTTTTTAGTGTTTTTGTGGTGTTTGGAGTTTTTTGGGTTTTTTAATTTTTTTATGGGTTTTAATTTTTTCTTGGGATTTTTCGATTTTATGGTTTTATAGTGTTTTGGGTTTTTTCAGCTTCTAGGATATTTGGTTATTTTTTTTGTTTTTTTATGTTTTTTTTGGTTTTTAGTGTTTTAAGTGTTTTTAATATTTATTCATATTTTTTATGATTTTCACTATTTTTTGGACTTTTAGAGTTTTCATTGGCTTTTTGGTCCTTAGGGTGTTTTCGGCTTGTAGGGTTTTTAGGGGTTTTTGGTGAGGTGGTTGGGTTTTAGGGTATAAAATGTGTTTTATGTGTTTTTATATTTTTAGGGGTTTAAAATTTTTTATATTTTTTAAATGTTTTTTTAGATACTACCTATGGTTTTAGCGTTTAATGTGTTTTTAGGGGTTCTCATTTTTTTCAGGGTATAATAGTTTTTTCTTTTATTGGGTTTTTTGGTGTTTTAAGGTCTTTACAGTTTGGGGGGTGGAATACAATGTTTACGTATTATAAGGGGTTTTATAGATACTTTTGTGTTGTTTAGGGTTTAAAAAATTTATATATTTTTTAGTGGTGTCAGTCAATTGTGTTTGGGGGGGGGGGGTATAGCAGTTTTATGATTTTAATGGTTTTAGGGTTTTAGGGTTTTATGGTTTTAGGGGGTATATGTTTGTTTAGTTTTTTCATATATTTATGGGATTTTTTCTTTGATTGAGGGTTCATTGGGTTACTAGGGAGTTTTTAAAGTTCATTAATTTTTTTTAAGGTTTTTCGTAAATATATGGTTTATAGGGTTTTTATGCTTTTGTGGGATTTTATTTTTTAGGTTTTTAGTGTTTTGAATTATTTTAGGTGTTTTAGGGTCATTTAGGGTTTTAGAAATTTTTGGATTTTAAACGGGTTTAAAGGTATTTTAGGTTCTTTTATTGGGGCTTATAATAGTTCATGGTTTTTTTTTGTTTTTTTAATCTTGTAGTATTTTAGGGGGTTTTAGTTTTTTTACCATTTTAGGTAGATATTGTTTTTTTAGTTATTAAACTTTTTATGTGTTTTATGTTCTTTTATGTTTTTATATTTTTTGGATCCATAATGTTTTTAAGGATTTTAGGTTTTTAGGGTCATTTATGGGTTTTAAGGTCTTTTAGGGGTTTTAGGGTTTCTATGATCATTTAGGATTTTAGGGTGTTTTTTTGGATATATGTATTTTAGTGTTTTAATTAATTTTTATTTTTATTTGTTAATAAGGTACATATTGTATATCAGTGTTTTTATGGATTTTTATTGATTTTATGCATTCATGGGATTTTGTAGGAATTTTATGGGTTTTCATGGGTTTTCAATGTGTGAAAAGTGGTTTAGGGCCATTTAGGGAGGGTTAGGGTTTTTTTTCATTTTTTTAATGTCATTAAATGTTTTATGATATTTAGAGACCTTATGGTATATAGATTTTTAGTGGTTTTACTATTTTTTTGCGGTTAGAGGGTCTTGTATGGTTTATATTTTATTAGGGTAATTTATGGGTTTTTAAGGATTTATAGGGTCTTTAGTTTTTTATAATGTAATAGGGGATTACATTTTTTATTTTTTTGGGGTCTTTTATGGATAACGAGATTTTTAGGGCAATTTTTGGGATTTGGGGTTTTTTACGGTCCATTATAGGTCTTTAGGATTTTTAGGGGCTTTTAAGGTAGATTAGAGTATATACTGTCCTTTAGGGTTTTAGTGGTTTTATGGACACTTTGGAATTTTTTTTGTTCTTATTAGGTTTTATAGGTTTTTTGGAACATTACTATATCTAGTTATTTTATGACTTTTTTTCAATTTATTCATATTTTTTTATCTTTATGGGGTTTTATGGGTTTTAGGTTATTTATAGGATCTTTACATTTTTTAGGATGTTTTATGGTTTTTAGGTTCTATTAGCGTTTTTAGGGTTGTTAGGGTATTTTTGGGTTTTTTACGGTTTTTATGATTTTTATGGTTTTTTGGATTTTTGGGGTTGATATTTTACTTGTTAAGGGGATTTTTGGTTTTATAGGGGGTTTAGGATCCTATACGGTTCGTTTGTTTTTAGGTGTTTTAGGGGGGTTTACAGTTTTTAGGGATTCTATAGTTTTTTATGATTTGTAAGGGTTTTGGTGCTTCAAATGGTTTTTGTATTTTTTTAAGATTTTTAGGTTATTTTCATGGTTTTTCTGATGTTATAATGGTTTTAAGGGGTTTTAGGGTTATAAGAGGTTTTTGGGTTTTTAATTTGTTTATGTTTTTTAGGGAGTTTTGGGGTTTTATATGTTTTATGGTTTATAAGTTTTAATCATTTTTATGGTATTTAAGAGTATTTATGTTATTAAAGGTTTTAGGTTTTATATTTTTTTATGGGTTTTAGTGTATTTTGTGTTTCTAGTGTATGTAGTGTTTTTATAATATTAGGTATTTAAGTTGATTTTATGTATTTTTATTTGATTTTTGGGAGTTCAAGGGTATTTAGTGTTTCTTTAGGCTTCTAAGGGGTTTGGGGCTTTAAAGGGTATTTAGTGTTTTAAATTTTTTTAAATATTTTAAGGAATTTTAGGTGGTTTTATAGAGATTTTAGGTTTTTTGTGTTTTTTGGAGGTTTTAGCATTTTTAATGATTTTATCGATTTTAGGGGATGTTTTCGATTTTTAGGGGGTTTTTATTTTTAGTTTTTTTTGGGAGTTTTGGGTTTTTGTGTCTCTAATGGAGTTTTTATGGTTTCATGTGTTTTAGGGTTATTATGCATTTAATTTCTTTTTATGGATTTTATGGTTTTTATGAAATTTAAGTGATTTTCATGTTTTTATTATTTTATGTTTTTTAGGGTTTTTAGGGGGTTTATGGATTTTTGTGGTTCTGGATGTTTTTAGTGGCTTTTCTAGTTTTTACGTACTTCTGTGGGTTTTACAGTTTTTAGGATTATTAGGGAATTCATAGATTTTTTAGGTTTTCTTTTTTAGGATATTTCATTTTTTTTAAAGTATTTATTATTAGTTTTAGGTTTTTAGGAATTTTTAATGATTTTCAGGTTCTTTGAATGGATTTTGAGGATTTTTCTGTTTTAGGGGGGTTATAGCATTTTAGGGGTTTATGGTTTTTTGGGACTTAATATTTTTATAGGATACTGGTTTATGTAATATTTTTAGTGGGTTTAGATGTTATTAAGTATTTTTAGGTTGTTTTAGGTATATTTTTTTATTATTGATTTTTTGAGTGCTTTGGCAATATTGAGTGTGTATTTGGCGTTTTTTGGTTTTTAGGCCTTTTGAATTTTTGGAAATATTTGGGATTTTTAGGGGTTTCACAGTTTTTATAATTTTTAGTTTTTTCTGTGCATTAAGGTTTTAGGGTTTTATGTTGATTTGGGTATTTATAATGGTTTAATGGGTTTTGTGCTTTTTAGGCTTTTAGGTTATTAATATTTTAATGGGGTTTTGGGTAATTTTTTGTTTTTTTCAAAGATTTATATTTTTAGGGGTTTTAGAGTTTTCTTAGGTTTTATTAGGGGTTTTATTATTTTCTTATGATTTTTATTTTTTTTGGATTTTTGTGGTTTTTCTGTTTTTATGGCCTTTAGATATTTTATGTTTTTTTGTTTTTAGAGATTTTAGGGTTTTCAGGTTTTATGGGTTTTTTGTTTTCATGTTGTTTTAATGGTTTTTACTGTTTTCATTGATTGTTATGGTTTTTGTGATTCTTCAAGGGGTTTATATGTTTTTTTGGTTATTTTAGTTTCTAGGGTTTTAGTGTTGGTTTATTAATCTTGAGGTTTTAAATAGTTCTTAAATTATTTTATTTTATTTTATTTTATTTTTATTCGTTTATTGATTTTTGGGGTTTTTTGTGTGTTTTGTATTTTTAGGGTTTTATTGTTTTTTTGGAGTTTATTCTGGGTGTTTACAGGTTTTTTTATGATTTAGGAAATTTTTGGTCCTTCGAGTCTTTTATGGTTTTTTACAATTCTTATGGTCTTTTAATGTTTTTATTATTTTTTTGGGCCATTGAGTATTTTATTGGGATTAGGGTCATTAGGTGATTTCGATGTGTTTTTAGGGTCTTCTTTGTTTTTTGCGATGTTTTGGGGTTTTAGGACTATTTGAGTCATTTATGTGTGTTTTTAGTTTTTATTGTTTTATGATTGTTCATCATTTTTGGGTTTTTATGGGTTTCTAGTGATTTTGGGCCTATTTTTGCATTTTATTTTTTTTAATGTTTTTAGTTATTTTAGTATTATTATAATATTTTACGGGTAGTAGTATTTATGATTTTTATGGTGTTTTATGTGTTTTATGATATTTTAAGGGTTTATTAAATTTTTGGGGTATTTTGGGTTAATTTTTTATTTTGGTGTTGTCATCGTATTTACGATTTTTTGGGTGTTTATTGGTTTTAGGGTATTATATTTCTCTTGAGTTTTTTGTGATTTTATAGTTTATAGGGATTTGAAGGATATTTATTGTTTTAGGGTTCTTTATGGGTTTCAGTATTTTATGTTTTTATGGATTTAGGGGATTTAGTTTTTAAACAATTTTTAATGTCGTTTTGAGTATTTTTTAGGGATTTAGCATATTTTTGTGGTTTTATGGTTGTTTAGGGTTTCTATTATTTTAATAGTTTATTTTTGAAGATGTAGGGCTTTTTGGGTTTTTAGTGTTTTTAGGGAGTTATGTTTTTTCAATGTTCTTATTTATTCTAGGGGTTTTAGGGTTTCATGTTTTTTTAGTTTTATATTATTTTTTGAGGTATTCTCAGAGGTTATATATCTTTAGGGTTTTGGGGTAATTTATGGACTTTTAGAGATTTATTAGGGTTTAGGGTTTTTATTGTTTTTAGGGATTTTAGGGTCATTAAAATTATTTTCATGGATGAATTGGTGTATAGTTTTTATGGTTTTTACGGTCATGTCTGGTTTTTTAGGGATTCATGTTTTTAGTGTCTTTTTGTAGCTTAATGGGGTTTAGTTTACCTTAATGGTTTTTGTTGATTTACTAGAATTAATGATTTTTCATGATTTTAAGGGTTTTAAAGCAATTTTGGGGTTTTAATGTCCATTAGTGTTTTGGATTTTTTAGGTACGTTTAGGGATTAAATAGTTTTTAGGGTTATTTATGTGGTTTAATGGTTTTTAGCATCAGTTAGGGTTTTTAGTATGCTTTTAGGTTTTTAGGGTTTCTAGGGCCCTTTAGGGTATTTGGGGATTTTAGTTGATTTGGGTTTTTTGGGATTTTAGGCCCATATAGGGTTTTTAGAGTAGTTTGGGGTTTTAGGTTATGTTAGGGTCCATAGGTTTGTTATATATTTTTTGTTTATTTTAATGGGTTTCAGGTATTAATGTCCTTTATTGGTTTTAATTTATATGTAATTTTGTGTTTCTTTACATTTTTAGGGTCTTAATGGTTTTTGGAGTTTTCTAATGTCTTTTTTGTTCATTTTGGATTTTAATGTTTTTTAGGATCCCTTAGTATTTATGGTTTTTGGTCCAATCAAAATATTTAACGGGGTTTTAGTGTCTATTATTGGTATTTAGTGGGTTTAGGGTATTATAATGGATTTTTAGTGGTTTTAGGATTTTTAGGAGTTTTTTTTATCTTTTTTTGGAATTTTAGTGAGTTTAAAGTTATTTGGGGATTTAGGATGTTTTATATTATATAATAATTTAAAATGATCAGGGTTTCGTAGGGGTGTTTTGTTTTTTTGTGATTTAGGTTATTTTAATGGTTTTATTGGTTTTTTAAGGTTTTTATGTATTTAGGTTTCGATCGTATATTTTTGGGAATTTTATGGACTTATAGGTTTTGAGAGTTTAATCACATTTTAATGTTTTTAGAGGTTTTAACTTTTTTTATTAGTTGTTTTTCATGATTTTTTAGGATTATTTTTGTGTTTTTTGGTTTTTATGGAGTTTTAGTGATTTTTGGGATATTTCTATTTTTAAGGATTTTTTTTTGTATTAGGGTTTTAAAGAAATTATTTTTTTTAGTTTTTTCATCCCTTTTGGGTTATTTTATATTAGTTTGGTGTAGTTTTTAATGGTTTTCGGGTTTTCATGTTTTTCTATGGGTATTTAGTTTTTTATGATTTTTTAAGATTATTTTAGTGTTTTTAGGGATTCTAGTATTTTGAGTATCTTTTATGGCATCTTAATTGGTGTTTATGGTATTTTTTTAGTGGTTGGGGAGATTTATAGTTATTAATGATTTGAGGGGGGTATTAGGAATTTATTTTTTTTATGATTTTTAGGGTTTTTAGGAATTTTTTGGGTTTATAAGGTTATTTGGGTTTTCTTATGTTTTTATGAATTTTTTGGTTTTTTAGACATTTAGGTCGGATTTTATCATTTTTAATTCTTTCAGGGGATTTAGTAATATATATTACTTTAGGGGTTTTAGGGTTTTAGGTGTTTTACCTGTTTTTATAGTTTTATGGTTTTTATGGTTTTTAGGGATTTATGGCATCTAGGGTTTTCTAGGTTTTTATTGAATATTTAGAGGTTTATGGTTATCTGTGATTTTTAAGTCATGGTAATGGGTTTTAAGTGTTTTTTTTTTAATTTCTTAAGGATTTATATGTTATTTTTTAGTTGTTATAGTTGATTTAGGGGGTTTTGTGGGTTCTATGGGTTTATGGTGTTTTAATGGGTTTTATAGTTATTCAGTGTTTTTATTAACTTTTATAGATTTTAATGGGATTTAGGTTCTTTGGGGGACTTTAGGGTTTTTTGTGTCGTCTTGGGATTTTTGTTTTTATTCTCATTGAGTGTTTTAGAGTTTTTTGGGGATTTCATGTATGTTAGTTTTTTTTATTTTTCATGTGGTTTTTGGGGTTTTAGAGTTTTTATTGTTTTTAGTGTTTTTAGGGAACTTATGGTTTTTACCGGTTTTATGGTTTTAGTATTTTTTTATGAAATTTAATTTTTTTTAGGTGTTTTATGTTTTCTAAGGAGTTTAATGGTTTTTGTTTCATTGAGGTTATTTAGGGTTTTAAGGTCTTTTATGGTTTTATCGGCTTCCATGGTTTTTAGGTTTTGAGGCACATTGATGGGTTTTACGGGACATCAATATTTTTTTATCAACATTGGTCTTTTAGTATATTATGTATTTATTTGGTTTTTGGGATTTAGGTCTTTTATGATTTTTGGGTATTTATGGATTTAAATATTTTTCATGGTTTTTAGTGTTTTACGAGTTTTACGGGTTTTTTGGTTTTAGTAATTTATAGTTTTTATGTTTTTACAATTTTTTTGGAGATTTTATGATTGTTAAAGTATTTTAGTGTTTTATGTCCTTTATATTTTTTAGGGTTTTAGGGGTTTTATAAATTTTTTTTTGTTGATTTTTAGGATATAAAGGGGTTTAGAGTATTTTTGGTTATTTTAGGGGTTTTGAGGGTTCTTTAGTGGTTGAAATATTTTTCATGGTTTTTAGGGCATTTAATGTTCTTAGGATTTTCTATTATTTTAGTTGATTTTATGAATTTTTAGTGTTTTTAGAGGTTTAGGGGTTTTAGTATGTTTTAGTAGGTTTTAGGTTTTTTTGTTTTTATAGGGTTTTTTATGATTTTAGTATAATTAGTTTTTATTCATTTTAAGGGGGATTTGGGATTTTATAGGTTTTTTGGGTTTTTATGGATTGTTAGGGTTCTTAGGGATTATTTTGATTCTTATGTATTTTAGGGGGTTTTAGGGTTGTTTATATTTGGATGGTTCTTATGAGTTTCTCGGGAACTATTATGTTTTTTTAGGTTCCTTTTCGGTTTTTAGGTATGATATAGGGGTTTTGGGTATTTGGAGTTTCTAGGGATTTGTAGAGATTTTATGGGATGTGATGGATTTTTTCATTTTTTTAGGGTTTTCTATGTTTTTAGGGGTTTTAATAGTTTTTTGGGTTTTTATATTTTTAAGAGTTTAATGGGTGTTTTGGTTTTTTGGGATATTTTGGCTATTGTACGTTTTTTAGTGTTTTTTTATTTTTATGGTTTTTTGGTTTTGATGGATTTTATAGTGGGTTTTTTGGTATTTTAGGGTAATCTTAAGGATATAATGTTTTTTTGGGTTTTTATAGATTTTTTAATTTTTTTGTTTTTTTCTGGTTAGAAGGGTTGTTCTTGATTCTTTTGGAATATTTTCATTTTTTAGGATCGTATTGAATTTTTTGGGTTGTAGTTTTTATAGGGATGTTTATGTTTTTAGGGTTTTTAGGGTATAGTGTTGAGGTTGTTGGGTACAGTGTATAGGTTATGCTATAGGGTTTAGGGTGTTGGGTATAGGGTATAGGGAAATGGTTTTATTGTTTATGGTGTATGTTATAAGGTTTAGGGTGTCTAGTTTAATGATTATGGTGGATGATAAAAAGATTTGTCTATAGGGTTTACGGTTTAGGGTGTATCATATAGGCTTTAGGGGGTAGATTTTGGGATTTAGGGTTTATTGTGTAGGATTTTGGGATTCATGTGTAGGGTTTTGGGTTTTGGGTTGAGGTTATAGGGGATAGGGTGTGGGGTTTAGGGGTTAGGCTGAAGAGTATAAGGTATATGGTGTTGGGAGTGGGGTATAGTGTTTCCGGTGTACGATAAATGGTTATTGTGTATGGTTTAGGGTTGATAGTGTAGGGTGTAGTGTGTAGGTTGTAGGATGTACAGTAAATGGTTTCTCATGTAGGGTATAGGTCATATGTGTAGGGTATATAGTTTAGAGTGTAATTTTTAGGGTTTCTAGTTTTTGGTTTAGGATTCAGGTTATAGGGTATAGGATTCGGGTATGGGGATATGTGTTTAGGGTGTAAAGTATAGGTCTTATTGTGTAGGGTTTTGGGAATATTGTCTACGGTATAAGTTATAGGTTATAGTGATAAGGTTTTGGGTGTTATGAATAGGGTATAGATTGTAAGATTTAGGTTTTAGGGTTTAGGGTTGAGGGTATAGTGTTTAGGTTGTGGGTTTTTGGTGGTTATGGTGTCGGTTATAGGGTTTACAGTGTAATGTTTTGGATATTGTAAATTGGGTTTATAGTGTAGTTTTTGTGGATTAGAATTTATGGAATATGGTTTTGGGTATAGGTTATAGATTTATTGATGTAGGGTATATGGAATAGGTAGTAGGTTATTTTGTATATAGTGTATGGTATATTGTTTAGGAGTAGGTTATATAGGTTATGGTGGGGGGTTTTGGGATTTGGGTGTAGGGTATCAGGTTTATGGTCTATGGTTTCAGGTTTAGGGTGTAGAGTATAGGGTTTAGCTATGGGGTTTAGATTTTTTTGGTGTCTGTTAAAGAGTTTTGGTTTTTGGGTTCATCACTTACAGTGGAAGTTATAGTGTTATATGTATAGGTGTTTACTTTAGGGTGAAGGGTATAGGTTTTTGGGTATACTGTTTATGGTTTAGGGTTTAGGGTTTATGGTTTGGGGTCTATGGTGAAGGGTTTTTGGTTTTTAGTTTTTGGTATAGGGTACAGGGATTCGAGTTTCAGGTTTGGGGTGTAGGATATCAAGTTAGGGTGTATGGTGTATGCTATGGGGTTTAGGGTGTATCTTACAGTGTTAATGGTGTAGTGTTTAGGGTTTATAGGTAGGGGGTTTGGGGTGTATAGTTAATAGTTTATGGTGTAGAGTAGAGGCTTCAGGTTTAGGATTTAGGGTTTAGGGTGTTGAGTTTAGGATTAAAATAGTAGGGTTTATTATTTCTGATGTAGGATATAGTTATATGATATAAGATTGAGGGTTTATGGTTCAGGATACAGGGTATAGGAATTTGGGTGTAGGTTGTAGGGTTTAGAATGTAGGGTATATGGTTTAGGATATAAGGTTCCGTGTTTAGGGTGTGGGGTATATATTTTAGGGAGTAGTGTGTTGGGTTTCCTATATAGCATATAGTGTTTAGGATGTTAGTTTTAGGGTTTATGGTGTAGGATATAAGGTTTAGGATGTAGGTTTTATGGATTAGTATATAGGATATAGGGTATAGTATGTAGGGTATTGGGTTTTGTGTATAGGGAATAGTTTATTAGGTTTATTCTATAATGATTATGGTGTAGGGTATGGGGTTTAAGGTGTAGTGTATCATGTCTAGGGTGTAGGGTAAATGGTTTAGAGTGATGGGATTAGGGTTTGGTTTGTGGTGTATAGGTTATTGGGTGTACAATTTGGGTTTAGAGTGTAGGGTGCATTGTTTTGGGTGGAGGATTTAGGTTTTAGGGTGTTTGGTATAGTGTTTTTTGTTTGGGTTTTTGGGTTTGGGTTTCTAGGTATAGGGTTTAGGTGTAGTGTTTTCGTTTAATGGTTTAGGTTTTAAGGTTTACATTGTAGGGTTTGGGGTTTATTCTTTAGGGAGTATGGTCCAAGGTATAAAGTTTAGTGTTTAATGTTTATGGTGTCGGGTATACAGTTTTCGATTTATTGTTTAGGGTGATGGGTATAACGTTATGGGTTTAGGGTTTGGGTATATGGTATAGGGTTTTGGGTGTATGGTGTCTGGATTTGGTATTTTTTAGATGTATTTTGTTTTTATTGGTATTATAGGGTTTTTTATTTTTTTAGAGATTTTAGTATTTTTTTGTGTATGTTCGGTTTTTAGGGGTTTTACGGTTTTTAGGGGTTTTATGATTCATATTGGTATTTAGTTTTTCTGTGGTTTTTAGTTTTTATAAGTTAATAGATGTTTTTTTGTATTTTTAGGATTTTATTTTGGTTTTTTGGTTTTTTATTTTTTTATTATTTTTAGGGTGTTTAGGGTTTTAGGGGTTTTAGGTTACAGGGTTTGTTATGTGTTTTTTTAAGTTTTAGGGGTTTTTAAATTTTATGGTGTTTAGTGTTTTCTTAGTGTTTTTGTTGTTTTATTTCCATTTTTAATATTTTGTAATTTATTTTTGGTTGTTAATTGTTTTAGGGTTGTTTCATATTTTTAGGTTATTATTTTTTTTAGGTGTTTTATTATTTTCAGGGTGGTTTTAAGTTATTTTGGATTTTTGGGGGTTTATAGGGTATTAAATTATTTGTAGTGTTATATTAGGATTTGTTTTTGGTTTTATGAATTTCAATGTTTATAGGGTGTAATTAGGGTTTTAGGGGTTAATGGTTTATAGGGTGTTTATGGGGTATTAATGTAATTTTTTTTCTTATATAGTGTTTTAGGGAATTTTAGTTACTTTTTGGGTATTTTTTTAGGGGTTTTAAGGTATTTTAAGTTCCTTAGGGGTTTATGGGACTATTGGGGGTTTTACTGGTTTTTAGGATTTCAAGGGGTTTTGTGTGTTTTTAGAATTTTTAATGATTTTATGATTTTTAGAGGATTTGTGGATTTTTTTTTAATTTTTTTGGGTTTTTAGGTTTTAGTGGTTTCTTCGATGGTTTTAGGGTTTTAGTTTTTTTGTGAATTTTTGGGTTTTGAGGGTTTTGGGGGATTTAAATGGTTTTTAGATTTATAGGGGTTTAGGGATTTTATTGGTTTTAGGATATTTTTGGTATTTTTTAGGGTTTTATTTGATTTTTTTTCATTTTAGTGATTTTTATGGTAATTTGGGGGTGTTAGGTGTTTTGGGGGGTTTTTAGGGTTTTGGGAAACTTTTGGAGTTTTTCTATTTTTAGGGTTTTTTTATTGTTTTAATTGTTTTAGTTTTTTAAAAGGTTTCATGGTTTTTAGTGTTCATTAAGGTATTTTAGGGGGTTTAATGGGGTTTTAGGGTTTTAGTAGTTTTTTTAGGTTTTAGGGTTTTATGGGGCCTTCTCTTTTTAGAGTTTTAGAGAATTTAAGGATTTTAAACACATTTTAGGGTGATTAGTGTTTTTATTGGATTTTTAATATTTTGAGGGATTTACGGTCTTTATGGATATTTATGGGTTTACTTATTTTCATGATTTTTAGATATTTTAGGACTTTTAGGGTAATTTATCATCTTTTGGGAGTTGAAAATGTTTTTTAGTGTTTTTAGATTTTTATGGATCATAGGTATTTTAGTGTATTTTAGGGGTTTGGGGTTTTTTGTGTTTATAATGAAGTTTTATGTTTTTTAATGTTTTATGGTATTATAATTATTTGGGTGTTTAGGGGTTTTTCTATTTATATGGTATTTTAGGTTGTTTGGGTTTTTTACATTTTTAGGGTATGATAGACGTTTTGGGTTTTTAAAGGTGTTATAGGATTTTTAGTGTCTTTTAGGGGGATTTTGGGTTTTTTTGGACTTGTTATGTTTTTTGGTTTTCTAGTTTCTTTTTTGGACATACTATTTTTGGAATTAATATAGGTTTTTGGGGGTTTTTAGGGGCTTCTAATACATTTAGGGGTTTTATAGACATTTAGTGTTTTTTGTAGGGGTTTAATGGTCTTAAAAGTATATATTAATTTACTGTCTTTAATGATTTTCATGGGTCTTTTGGGTCCCATAGGGGTTCTTTTGGGTTTTATGGGATTTATAGTTTTTATTGTTTTTAGGGATTTTAGGGTTTTAGTGCTATTAGGTTTTAGGGTTTTTAGGGGTATTTTGGGTTTTTATACTTAGATAGGGTTTTTTGGGTCCTTTAGAGGTTTTAGGGTTCGTTTTTATTTTAGAGTTTTCTTTATGTTTATAGGGTGATTTAGTGATTTTAGGGTTTTTATGGTTTTAAAGGAATTATATAATTTCTTGAATTTTTTTATATATGGTCTTTAGGGTTTTCAGGAGATTTAATGTTTTTTTGGGTTTTTGGGTTTTAATGGTCATTTATTTTTTTATGGTTTTAAGGGACTTTATAGAATTTTTATTTAATGGGTATTTAGGGTTGTTGAGTTTTTAGTGGTTTTAGGGGAATTTATTTTTTTAGGGCATTTCGTGGATCTTTAAGAGAATAGTTTGATTTTTATTGGGTTTTTAGGAATGTTATGGTTTTAAAGTTTTTTTACGGTATTATGGGTTTTACTGGTTTCAACGGTTTGTGGGTGTTTATGATCATTAGGGTTTTTATGGTTGATTTAGGGTTTTTATGTTTTTAACAATTTTTTGGTTTATGAAATGCTTTTGGGATTTTTTTCATTTTAGTGGTTTTTATGGTTTTTATAGTTTTTAGGGGTTTTGTGGTTTTTGTGTGTTTTAGGGATTATAGGGGATTATGGATTTTATGGTGTTTTATTTTTTTCTTGACCTCTGGGGTTTTTATAATGTTTTTGGATTTATTTTAGTTTTTAGAGGGTGTTGTGGTAATTTAGGTTTTTAGCGACTTTGAGGTGTTTTTGGGTACATATATTCGTCTATGGTTTTTAGTGTTCTTATGGTTTTTTGGTGTCTTTAAGTGGATTTTCTTTGGGTTTATATGTATTTTTTTAGTTTTAAGGCATTTTATAGGGTTTTAGTATTTTTAGTGATTTACGGGTCTTTTAGGGGTTTATGGGTTTTAATGGTGTTTTGGGTCTTTATGGTTTTAAATAGATTTCAGGGCTTTTCAGGGATAAAGGAATTTTTAAGGATGGGGGGTGCATAGTTTTTAGTGTGTTTATGTTGTTTAGTGTTTAAGGATATTTTTTGTTTGGGGCAGTTAGACTTTATTAATGGATTTATGTTTTTTATGTTTTTTATTTTTTATCAGTTTTATAAGTTTTTGGTGGATAACATATTTTTGGTGATTTAACGGGGGTTTATGATTTTAATGTGTTTTGTGGTTTTCAGAATCATCTAGAAGTTTAAGGATATTAAGGTATTTATGGTGTTTAATGGGTTTTATCATTTATGGAATTTATTGTTTTGGGGTATTTAGTATTTTTATGGGGTTTTAGATTTTATTTATGCTTCTTAATGATTTTACAGGTATTATGGGTTTTAGGGTTTCAAGGTTCCTTTAGTGGTTCATATTATTATTTTATATTTTTATGGGTTTCTTTGATTTTTAGAAGTATTTTGGATTTAGAGACTTGTTATAGTATTTTTTAACGGTTTTAAGGATTTTCATGAATCTGCTAGGTTTTTAGGATTTTTTTGTGTTTTTTGTGTTTTTTGTGTTTTAATGGATTTATAAACTTTTTATTGTTTTTTTATTTTAGTGGACGTAAGAATTCTTTTAGTTTTTTAAGGGTTTTAGAGTTGTTTTAGGTTTTTTTTAATTTTTTTTTTGTTTTTAGTGTTTTTAGGGTATTTAGGGGTTTTAGGTTTTTGTATGGTTTTTTGTGTTTTGTATGATTTATTGAGTTTTAATGTTTTTTGGTTTGGAACTATTTCATAATGATTTATTTGGATTTTAATGGTTTTGATAGGATTTATTGCATATTAGGGTTTTTAAGGGATTTAGGGTTTAAGGGGTTTTAGGGTATTTAGGATTTTCATAAGGGCTTAAGGGTTTTCCTAGGGTTTTAAGGTTTTCAGGGGTTTTTTGGGTTTTTATATATTTTAGGGATTATATAGTTAGCTAATAATTTTTATTTCTTTAACAATTCTTATGGGTTTTATTAGATTTTATTTTTTTTAATATGTTAATTGATTGTATTGTATTTACGAATTTTTTTACCGGTGTTCTATGGGTTTTAGGGTATATTGTTTAGGGTGTAGGGTGTAGGGTTTTGGATTTAGAGTATAGGGACTTCATTATTTGGTTTAGGGTTTAGGTCATAGTGCTTACAGATTATGATGCTGGATATAGGGTTTAGGGTATGCAGTTTAGGGTTTAAGGTTTAGGGTTTACGTTTAAGGAGTATGGTACAAGTTATAGGGTGTAGGGTTTAGCGTTTAGGGTTTAGTGTGTATGGTGTCGGGTTTAGGTTGTATGATATGGTGATTATGTTTTATAGATTATGGTTTATGATTTTTGATATATTGTTTAAGTTGTAGGGGTGAGGGTTGAGGGTTTATTTGGGTATTGACAAGTTTTAGAGTTTTATGGTTTTAGGGTTGTTTTATTTTTTATGTTCTTTATAATATATATGATTTTCAATTGTTTTACTATATTTTTTGTTTTTTATGTTGTTAGGTGTAAGATTTTTTTTATCTATTTTGTTGTTTTATGGGTTTTTTCCATTTTTACACATCTTGTTTATTGGGGTATTTAATTTTCTATGGGTTTTAGGGTTATAGGGTTTTAAGGATTTTAGAGTTTTTTATATATTTGTTTATTTTTTGTGGATTAAATGTTTTTCTTAGGGGTTTTAATTTTTTTTGGAAATTTTTATTATTTTTAGGTCTATTATGTTTTTAAGCTTTTTGTGTGTTTCTTTGGGTTTTATGGTTTTTAATTTTATTAATGGTATTTTGGGATTTTTTGGTTTCAATGTGTTTTAGTTATTTTATAGTTTTTGGGTGTTTTGTGGATTTTAGCGTTTTAGTGTTTTATGGGTTTTACAGTTGTTGTGGAATTTTTGGTTACTAGAGGTTTTTTTGTGTTTTTAGGGGTTTATGGTTTTTATTGTTTTTTGGGGTATATGGTATTATTTATTTTTAGGGTTATTTAGTGTTTTTTTTGGGTTTAAAGCATATTTTAGGGTTTCATATGGTTTTTAGGGTCATTTATGGGTTTCAAAGTTCTTATGGTCATTTAGTGGTTATAGGGTTTAAGGTCTTTTAGGGGGTTTACTTCATTTCTGAGGATTTAATGGGTTTTTAGGTATACGAAGATATTTATGGAATTTATGGGGTTTTTATAATTTTTAGGGCCTTTAGGGGATTTAGTGGTTTTATTTGTTTTTTAGTGTTTTATGCTATTTGAAATATTTTGAAATTTTTTACAGTTTTATGGTTTTTTAGTTATTTTAATGTTTTTAGAGTTTTTAAGCTATTTATTGTTTTTAGGAATTTAATGGAATTTGGTTATTTTAGGGGTGTATATGGTGGTTAATGTTTTTTAGTTTTTTTTTAGTTTTTTAGGGATACTCCTTGGTTTAGATGTATTTAGGGTTTTATATATTTATTAATGTTTAATGGTTTTTATAGGTTGTTAGGATTTTTATGTTGTCGAGTTTTTTTGTAGTTTTTATGGTTTTAAGGGCTTTTCCAATTCATTTAGAATTCTGTAGTGTTTTATTATATTTTGATTTTATTTGGAATCATAACAATTCATTTTTTGTTTTATAATGAGTATTACGAATTTTTTGTTTTTTTATAGATTCATGGTTTCTATGTTTTTTTTTGTTTCTATGGTTTTTTAATGTATTTTACTGTCTTAATAGTTTTTTTGGTGATTTTATGGATTGTTGGAGTTTTGGGGATTTTGGGGTCTTTTAGGGTTTTCTGGTTTTTATATTGTTTTAATATTTTTATGGTTTTCGTATCCTTGTGGTTTTCTTCATTCGTTTTTTGGATTTTTCGTGACAGTTAGGAATTTTAGGATTCTTGGTTCCTTTATAGGGTTTTAGTGTTTTTAGGTCCCTTTAGGGTTTTTTTATTTTTTTATTATTTTTTATGATTTTTAATGTTTTTTATGGTTTTTATATTTTGTGGGGGTTCAAGGATTTTTTTTGGGGGATATAAGGGATTTATGGTTTTTGGGGTTTTCAATTTTTTCATTCATTTAGAGTTTTTATGGGTTTTTAGGGATTTTAGGATTTTTATTGGTTTTATTGGTTTTTGGATTTTTTTTTGGAGGGGGTTATGGTTTTTAGTGGTGTATTTTATAAGGTTTTTAGGGGTTTTAGGGTATTTTGGGATTTAGGGTTTTTACATTTTTATATATTTTATAGGGAATTTAAGGTTTTAAGGGTTATAGTGTTTTTTGGGTTTTATAGGTTTTTGGGATTTATGGATGGTTTAGGGGTCTTATTTTTTTTAAAATCCTTTAGGATTTCTTATGTACTTTATGTATTTTACTGTCCTTAATGGTTTTTTTGGTTTTTTGGGTCCTTTATAGTTTTTAGGGGTTATAGTACCATTTTGGTTGTTTGAGGGGTTTTTAGAGTTTTTAGTGATTTTTTATTTTTTTATTGGTTTTAATGTTTTCTTGGGACTTTAGTATTTTATGGTTTTATAGTTTTTTGGGTTTTTATAGCTTTTAGGTTATTCAATTATTTTTGGGTGTTTTGTGATTTGTTAATATTTGTTAGACTTTTAAGGGCTTTTAATATTTTTTTCATATTTTTTAGGATTTTAACTATTTTTTTGGGACTTGTAGAGTGTGTATGGGTTTTACGGTCCTTATGGTGTTTTGGGATTGTAGTTTTGTAGGTGTTTTGGGGAGGGGTTTGGGTTTTAATGTTTATAATGTGTCTTATGTGTTTTTTTATTTTTAGGCGTTTATAATTTTTATATTTTATTAAATATTTTAATATACTATCAATGGTTTCAGGGTTTCATGTGTTTTTAGGGTTTTTCAGGGTTTAACAGTTTTTTCGGTTTTTTGGGTTTTTTGGGGTTTTAATGTCTTTACAGTTTTTGTGGGTTATGCAATTTTTAGGTCTTTTGATGGGTTTTATGGATATTTTTTTGTTGTTTAGGGTTTAAATGAGTTATATACTTTTTATGAATTTTGGTTATTAGGGTTTTTGGGGGTTATAAGGTTTTTTTTAGGATTTTAATGGTTTTTAGGGTTTTCGGATTTTTGGGGATATATGTTTGTTTTGGATTTTCTTATGTTTTGGGGTTTTTCTGGGATTGAGGGTGTTTTGGGTTCTGAGGGAGTTTTTAAGGTTCATAATGTTTATTTATGGGTTTTAGAGAATTTATTGTATATAGTGGTTTTTAGGCTATTGTGGGATTTAGTTTTTTAGGTTTTAGTGTTTTGAATGCTTTCAGGTTTTTAGGGTCATTTATAGTTTTAGTAATTTTTTGGATTTTTTATGGGTTTAATGGTATTTTATGTTATATGGGGTTTTATGGTAGTTTTGGATTTAATTTTATTTTTGAGTCTATCAATATTTTTAGGGGTTTTAGGGTTTTTACCATTTTAGGTATATTTAGTTTTTTAGTTATTAGCACGTTTTATCTGTTTTATGTTCTTTTCAGTTTTTTTATTTTTTTGGGACCATAATGTTTTTAGAAATTTTTTTATTTTAGGTCATATACAGGTTTTAGCGTCCTTTAGGGGTTTAAGGGTTTCATTGATCATTTAGGATTTTAGGGTGTTTTTTTGGATTTATGTGTTTTATGGTTTTTAATTATTTCTAATGGTTTTTTTGGGGTTTATAAGGTACATTTGGTATTTCAGGTTTCTAGTTAATTTTATGGATTTTATTATTTTTGGAGATTTTTCTGGAATTTTATGGGTTTTCATGGGTTATATATGGGTGAAAAGGGGTTTAGGGCCTTTTAGAGGTGTTTAGGATTTTTTCACTTTTAAGGATGTTTAATGTTTTTAGGATATTTTGAGTCCTTTTGGTATATAGATTTTTTGGGGTGTTACTATTTTTTGGGGTTAGCGGGTCTTGTATGGTTTTTAATTTTTTTAGGGTCATTTAAGGTTATTTGGTATTTCTAGGGTCTTTGGAATTTTATAGTGTTTAGGGGTTTACATTTTTCGCTTTTTTTGTGTCTATTAGGGTTATGGAGGGTCTTCGGGTATTTTTGGTGATTTATGGTTTTTATGGTCCATTTTAGGTCATTATTATTTTAAGGGGGTTTTAAGGTTGTTTAGTCTGTATACGGTCCTTTAATATTTTAGTGGATTTAAGGTCATTTTTGTCTTTTGGTGTTTTTCTGGTCTTTTATGGTTTTATAGGTTTTCTGGAACACTAGGGTTTCTAGGGATTTTAAGAGATTTTAATATTTTAATATTTTTTTTGGTATTTATGGTGTTTTTGGTTTTTTAAGGGTAATTTAAGGGTTTTATGATGTTTTATGGTTTTTATGTTCTATTATGGTTTTTAGGGTTGTTAGGGTTTTTTTGGGTTTTTAACGTTGTTATGATATTTATGGTTTTTGGGATTTTAACGGTTCACATTTTATTTTTAATGGATTTTTTGTGTTTCTAGGGGGTTTAAAGTCCTCTAGGTTTTGTATGTTTGTAGGGGTTTTAGGGGGATTTACGGTTTTTAGGGATTATAGAGTTTTTTAGGGTTTGTAAGGGCTTTTGGTTTTCAAAAGGATTTGAGTGGTTTTAAGAGTTTTAGATTATTTTAGTTGTTTTTTTGTTGTTATAAGTTTTTAAGGGGTTTTAAGGTTATTATAGGATTATGGGTTTTTAAATTTTTTTAGGTTTTTAGGGAGTTTGGGGTTTTTATATGTTATAGGGTGTATACGATTTAATCATTTTTAGGGTCTTTAAGTGATTTTCGGTTTTTATGGGTTTTAGGATTTTTTTAGTGTTTTATGGGTTTTAGGGTCATTAGTGTTTCTTGGGTATGTAGTATTTCTATATTTTTTGGTATTTAAGTTACTTTTATGCATTTATATTAGATTTTTGGGTGTTCATGGGTGTTTAGTGTTTTTTCAGGCTTCTAAGGGTTATAGGGTTTTTTAGGGGTATTTAGGGTTTTAAACTATTTTTAGTATTTTGAGCGGTTTTGGGTGGTTTATTGGGATTTTTGGTTTGTAGGATTTTTAGGGGGTTTTTGCATATTTATTGATTTTGTGGATTTTAGGGGTTGTTCTTGATTTTTAGGGGGTTTAGATTTTAAGGGTTTTTGGGGGGTTTTTTGTTTTTTTCTCTAATGGTGTTTATATGGTTTCATGTGTTTTAGGGTTTTTGTGAATTTAATGACTTTTTTGGGATTTTATGGTTTTTATGTAATTTTAGAGATTTTCAAGTTTTTATGATTTTATGTTTTTATGGATTTTAGGGGGTTTATTGATTTGTTTAGGGTTTTGATGGTTTTGAGGGCGTATTTAGTGTTTCTTTGCCTTAGATTTTTTAGGCTTTTAGGATTTTTGGGATATTTGGGATTTTCAGGCATTTCACAGTTTTTAGGGTCATGTCAGGTTTTTAGGGATTCGGGTTTTTAGGGACACTTAATATTTTTATGGGTTTTATTTTCCCTTATATTTTTTACTTTTTTTACGGGGTTTATTGATTTTTCAAGCCCTGTAGGGTTTTAAGGTAATTTTGGGTTTTTAAGGTCTATTAGGGATTTATGGTTTTTAGTGAAGTTTACGGATTTATGTAGTTTTTAGGGTTATTTAGGGGAATTAATGGTTTTTAGCATCATTTTGGTTTTCTAGTATCCTTTTAGGGTTTGAGGTCTTCTAGGTTCCTCAAGGGTATTAGGGGTTTTCAATTGATTTGGGGTTTTAGGCCCATTTCGGGATTTTAGAGTAGTTTTGGGGGGTTATGTTATATTAGGGTCCTTATGGTTATTATATGTTTTTTATTTTAATGGTTTTCAAGTATTATGGACCATTATGGGTTTTAATTTTTATATAATTTTGGGTTTCTTTATGTTTTTAGGGTTATAGTGGTTTTTGGAGTTTTCTAGTGTCTTTTTTTTCTTTTAGGTTTTTAAGGGGTTTTGAGGTTCCATTAGGATTTAAGGTTTTTTGGGCCTATCAATAGTTTTAAAGATTTTTTAGTGTCTTTTATTGTTTTTTAGTGGTTTTAGGTTATTATAGAGGATATTTAGTGGTATTAGGATTTTAGGGGGTTTTTTATGTTTTTATGTTTTTAGGGAGTTTAACGTTTTTCTGGTTTTTAGGTTTTTTATTAAATTTTATAGTACATTAAAATGGTCAGAGTTTTTTGGGGTGTTTCTTTATTGTGTGTGTTTTAGTTTGTTTTTATGGTTTTATATGATTTTTAGGGTATTTAGGTTTTCAGGTTTCTATCATATATTTTATGGAATTTTCGGGATTTATAGGCTTTAGGAGTTTAATGGGATTTCAATGTTTTTAGGTGTTTTAATTTTTTTATTAGAGGTTTTCCTTATTTTTTTTGTATTTTTTGGAATATTTTTAAGGAGTTTTAGGGATTTTTTGGATTTTTGAGTTTTCATGGATTTTTTGGGTTTTAGGGGTTTAAAGAATTTTTTTTATTTTTAGTGTTCTCAATCCTTTTATGGTTATTTGTTATTAGGATTGTGTAGTTTATAAGGGTTTTGGGGTTTTTGTTTTTTTTCAATTGGTATATAGTTTTTTAAGATTGTTTAAGAATGTTTTAGTGTTATTAGTTGTTCTAGGATGTTGAGATTCTTTTAGGGGTTCTTTATTGGTGTTTAGGATATATATGGTTTTTAGGGATTTGAGTGATTTGGATTTGTTATTGTTTTGTGGGGGTTTTTGGTATTTTGTTTTTATGAGTTTTAGGGGTTTTAGGAATTTTTAGGCTCTATAAGGATATTTGGGTAATTTTATGTTTTGACAAATATTCTGGTTTTTTTTGAGTTTTAGGGGTTTTTTATAATTTTAAGGCTTTTATGGTTTTTCTAAATATATATTGATTTATGGGTATTAGGGTTTTAGGTATTTTACATGGTTTTAGATTTTTATGTTTTTTATGGGTTTTAGGGTTTTATGGGGTCCAGGGGAAGGAAGATGCGGAGGTCGGTCTATTCCCGACACCCCCCCCCAAAAAAAAAAATTTTAGATAAAAAGACTCAACAGACAAGACACAAAAAACAAGGGAAGGGCGGGGTCAAACAACCCACACCCAAAAACCATGGACACCCCATACAACCCAAAAGGCATGGGAGGGGAGGGGTCAAATGACCCACCCCCAAAGTCATGACACCACAACCAAATGCAACAAAAAGAAAAACCCTGAAATAGACAAACCCAAAAAGAGACGATCACTCTATGTCAAAACCAATGTCATCCAATGTCACACTAAGTGGATCAAAGCCAGCACTGGGGCCAGTGTCCATGTCAGTAGAATAGAAGTCAGAGCCAGCTCCATCATCCATGGAGTCCCATCCCGACTAAAGGTCCCCTACACTTTGAGCATAGACAAAAATTTCTATCGATCCATCTTCGTTACAGTGGAGTACGACCACTCCTCCTTGTTAACTCTATGTTTCAGCGTAAGCACCTTGGAGGAGGCAAGGGTCATCATGGGTCGTGGAAGATTGGAAAGAGACTTCTGTTGGATCCTTTTTTTGGGGAGGAGATCTGAATCCATCCATGCAATCTGCTCCCTCATGTAGAACTCGGTCACTAGCCACATTCCTACCATGGCTGGCATCTGCCCTGGGGGGAGCATCATCTATATGCATTCTGCTTTCCTCTATGGACTTATTCGTGTTAGCATATGACTCACAAACAAATTCTGCAGTCTTCCCCCCCCCCCCCCAGTCCTCCCTTTTGGTTATATCCTCCCTTGCTTTGAGCCTCCCCCCGTGTGGAGCTAGCTCTTATCACAGGTGGCTTAGGAAGCGAGGAGAAATCCCTCCTGTATATCCTCTTGAGAGGGGGCACTACATCCTTTATTTGGGTCCCTATTCATGCCTTTTAGGTGTTTTGGGTTTTTTGGGAGTTTTTTGGGTTTTTGGTGATTTTAGGCCTTTATTGTTTTCTAGGATTTCCAAATTACATATTATGGTATATAAAGATTCTATGGTCTTTTATTGTTTTTGAGGGGTTTTAGTGTCTTTTTAAGGATATATCACATTTTTCTATCCTTTCTAGGTTTTAAAGGGTTTTTTAGTGTTTATCTGGGGTTTTTTATTTTTTTTATTTGATTTTTATGTAATATTGTGGATTTTTTATGTTATAGTGATTTATTCAGATTTAATGGTTTTTATTGGTTTTGGGGGTTTAGCGTTTTTAGGTGTCTTAAGGGTAAAACATGTTTTTATGGTTTTTAGGTGTTTTAGGTTTTTTGGGGTTTTTAGGGATTATTATGGTTTTAGGGGTTTTGAGGGGTTTTAGTTTTTTAAAGGATTTTATATATTTTAGGGGTTTTAGGATTGTTTTTGGATTTTTTGGTTTTTAGAGTACTTTTTGGGTTTTATTAAATATTTGAGATCTTTTGGGTCTTCATGGGTTTTTTGGTGTTTTGGGGTATTTTATGGTTTTAAAAACATTAGATTTGTTTATGATTTTAGGGATTTTAGGGTTTCATGGGATTTATGGTTTCTTATAATTTTTTTTGTTTTTAGGGGTTTTCAGATTCTTTAGAGTATTTATGGTTTTTAAAAGTTTTATGTTATTTAGATTGTTTTTGTATTTTTGAATTTTTAGGGTTCATAGAAGTGGGTTTTATGTTTTTTAGTGGTTTTAGTGTATTAATTGGATTTTAGGGGGTTTTAGTTTTTTAGGGGATTTTCTAAATTTTTAGGAATTTTAGAATATTGTATGGAATTTGTGGTGTATTTACATTTTTATGTTTTTTTGGGTTTTGTACGGGGTTTTTTGGTTTTTTGGTTCATAATGGTTTTTTTGAGTTTAAAATATTTTTAGGGGTTTATATTATTAATATCAGTATGGATTTTTGAGGTTTCTTAGAGTTATATTTAGGTTTTTATGGGAATTGGGTTTTTATGGTTTTTAATGGAATTGATGTTTTAAAGGGTCTTTTAATTTTTGAGTGTGTTATAGGGTATGTCAGGGAACATTTTGGGTTTTTATAATTTTTTGATATCATGAAATGTATTCCATGAGCATCTCTTAAAAATTGAATATTTGGCCTACACAAATACCCCAAATGTTGAGTCTATGTTGAAATTGGTATGCATTCTAGAAGAAGAAAATTTAATTTTCATGTGCCATGAGCCAAAAATTTCTTCAAGAAGGCTCAAAAATTTTGTGTTGAGACTCTTCATTTTTCATGGTGGTAAATGACTATACAGATTGGATCATCCCGAATGGAATGGACCGCATCCCAGCAGTGATCTCGAGCAAGGTTGTGGGGGAACAACCCCGCGATATGGATAATATTTTTCACCTCAGTCCCAAAAAACACCATCGACACGCAATCACATGTGCACCACCCACTTTCCCAACCAGAAACCTTCTCCCAGGGACTCATATTTGCTAATAAATAGACCCTTGGGGTCTGTATTTGTAGGAATGAATTTTCCTAAAGGTTGATTTATTCTCTAATCGCCCTAGATCATATATCATGTCCTCCAATTCCTTCAAGGGAGTTCCATAACACCTAAAGAGAGTGAATAAAAGGAGTGGAGTGAGACATAAGTACAATAATCATTAATAATAAAAAAATATTGTGAGATTAGGTCACCCAACCACAGATTTATGAACACTTATGTGACCAATCATCCTGAAACATAAAGTTTCATGCCTCACTTATGAGAATACCCTTGAAGACACATAAAGTCATGATCCAAGTCTCTCAAGTGTGTAGTCATCCAGGTAGTTCGTCACCTAAGGTACAACTAATTCACCCCAAGCCTACTTGTTGTTGACATTCATGGGTGCCATCCACCTGTTCTCCCCATCATGGTTCACATCACCTCTTCAGCCTATGGAGAACTTCATGAATCCTCCTTCAAATCCATTAATATTTTGGATTTTCATTCCTTGGAACCCTTGTATGAAAATGTATATTTTGAAACCTCTATCTAGACCTCCTAATTCACAAAACCTTGTGGAAAGGAACACAATAATTTATCCCATTTGGGTTTTTATTTATACAATAAGACATTTCCCACATATTTATAATAAGGGTGTTAGTATCCTCGTGATGATTTTAGGTTTCTATATCGACGGTCACCTAGACCCTTATCCTAGGGAGAGTGTTGTAAAGTTCCTAGTCTTGTAGTTTGGGGATAGTACTATGTTCTCCCATTCACATCTCTAAGACCTACAGCCTCTAGTTCCTAGTAGGGAGGGTGAGGATCACACATTATTTTCTCTTTAATAATTTAAAATTAACCCTCCTCTCGAATGACCAATTTCAGGGCACCGATCCTAGTTTAAGACCTAATCATTACATGTATAAAGTCTCAGTGTTACTTATTTCTACCTTCGCTACCTTAAATCATTCATTACATTTAGACCCATGTCCAATGTAATGTTAAGAGAAGGGAGTACCATTTATTAGACCTCTTTTGTAGTATCCATGGCTTATTTCACCATCTCCACAAGCTGTTATACCCTAGGCATGGCCTCTTCCTGCAGTAGAGTAATGAAAGTGTTTGGATTTTGTTGAATCCTTCAAATCCACTTATTTATCACACCATGAATAACTCACATGGGTTTAGAGGTATATAATGATAACAACATCCACAAATACCACTTGACTTAATGAACTATGAGACTTCTAATTCCCACCACAAAGGGATTACATAGGAAGTATTTTTAATGCCTGAGCTCAATATCATCTCATCCCAAAAATGAGAAATCAAACCCCCTTAATCAGGGCATGTTTCCCAAGAGTAATCCCAAATCCTAATTCCCATAATCTAGGAATCATTATTTGGAGTAATCCTATAATTAATTCATCAAAATCCCCACGAGTTATGTCATTTCTCAAGGACCCAGTTACATGGACATCTTCCTTAGGAGCACAACCCAACATAATCTTCTAAAAAGGCCATACTCCCCTATGTGATCAACTGAACTATATGGGATTTGATTCCTGGCCAAATGGGTCATATAGGAAGAAACTCTATGGTTCAATCCCAACATCCCAAATCAATCATGTTCTCTCTGGTCCACATTCCCTGCATGGTATAATTCTACTTTGAAACTCATATCCTTTCCGAGTCCCTTAGGATGCTTCGTTATAAGTCCCCCACCAATCATTTATTAGGCACCTTCAACCTAGGCATCCGGGCCACATGATGTTAATATGTATGGTGTGGTACGTATTACACATCCTTAAAAGGTATGATGTGTCCCATTAGGTGGAACAAAATTATGTGTGTTTTGATTCCATTAACAATGATACATAGTTATCCCATATATGGGTAAAATCTTAACATCAACACAGCTTCTGTATCCCTGTATAATGATAAATTCAAGAGTAACCTTCCATATCCATTGATAATAATAACTCCTTGGTGAATTTCATTTACCTAGATGACCATAAATTATAGATCACCCCATTGAGTTGATTAAAAACCCCAATCATTGTAATAACAACCAATGAATCTCAATGTAGTATACAAGGGGATCCCATTGAGGAAGAATCTCAAATTCATAATGATATCTCCACTGTTGAAGAACAAAATATACATATAGAAGATTATAAATTCCATTCATGATAAAATTTTATTGAAAATCATGGGATGAACAACCTCATATATTGTAATTAAATAAGGACTGACGAACATATCCAAAATTTATATGAGATTCCTAGAGAAGGAAAAAATGCCCCCAAAAGGGTATGATGTGCCCGACCTACCAATATCTCG
Organism: Viscum album; assembly: GCA_963277665.1. Taxonomy (NCBI): domain Eukaryota; kingdom Viridiplantae; phylum Streptophyta; class Magnoliopsida; order Santalales; family Viscaceae; genus Viscum; species Viscum album. The sequence goes on from OY728120.1 coordinate 1,693,270,901, forward strand.
ACGAATGCAAGTTCTTAACATTCACATGTCAAAATACCTAATGAATTCCTACCTTCGGAAATACGGTCCCTTTGGATATTGAACCATTGGGTGTTTCCGGTTCCATAAACATGTCCAGTAGAAACCGTTCTGCAATAGTGATTTCTAAATAAAACACACGTTCTGGGGGGAAAATGGTGAGCCCAACGTCAATCCATTACCAAGATGATAATGTTACCCATATATCATACCCTTATAATTTTATAAATTATTTATATACAAGGAAAACAATCAGAAATTTTGTCAAATTAAAGATAATTAAGAGTTCATTGTTTCTATTTTTCATATATAAAGGTGCTTTTACAAAGAACACTCAACAATCCAAATGGCTTCCTTCATGTTTACACAAGTGAATTCCCCAAATTCTACTCAAGAAAGATCATTGTTCAATCAAAGCATGCAATCATAGACTCAGCGTATTCAACATTAGGTCTCTAAAATAATGGTTTGACAGAACCATTAACAAGGTACAATTCTATGCTTTAGAGGTTTCCCGAAAGACCCTCCTAATCAAGAATCACCCATGGTTGTCCGGTCAGCGATAACTGGTGGTCAAGAAGAAGATGGTGCTGATCCCCATTTTCAACCATTTCAATAGCTTATCCCCATAACATAATTACTAATACCTTCCATTTTCTAGGGAGGTTGACCAAGAGGCCACATATGACCTTATCTCGAAGAAAATGGTGTCTTTCCCAAGGGATCCTACCAAAAATATCCTCCAACAATGTCACGCAATAGTAAACCCTCATCACGGGGATGGTGTTGCCTTCAGCTGCCCGGACTAGGTCCCTCAGACCTAGGCAGGAAAGATGGCCCATCGGGGTTAACAAATAGATAATTTGCAGAAGGTTCCTACCTTCACCCCCTCTGAAAAATCCCACCAAGCAAGTTTGGTTTAAAATATTGAGCTGGCATAAACACCTATTTTCCTTCAATAAGCCAACTATAAGTGTTGTATGGTGTAATTAAATGAATCCATCCATTTTAATATCTTGTAGAACTGTGAGAATGATATTTAACTAACATACACCCATAAAACTAGCCTGCAGACTCATCTAGCACCATTCAACGAAGCCTACCAACCAAACACAATGGAAAATTGAAAAACCGAATATACACATACATGCACCTATCAATCCTCTCAATAGCCTCATTTGGAATCATTTAGAGAGATCAATCCATTATATCCCATGATAAGGGGAGGGAATAATCCACTCTCATCACCAACACATTAGTAATTCCAGTATCCATTAGCATGAAAGGGAGGACAAGAGGAGGTACATACACCGACATTAGATACAGAATATTTGTATATTCCCATTCTATCCACTAAATCCACTAATCACTTGTTGTCAATCGTGAAAGGGAAGACAAAAATCCCTACCCATTTCCTAGAGACATGACAAGATATCATCACGGTGATAAAATGTGTACCTGAGTGATTGGAGAATAACTTTTTCCCCACAAGAAGGGTGGATCATCAACATGTCACCAAGGAGAATATATATACCAATGTTCTTATCTAGTAGGATCATGTGGATTAATCCCCCATATCATACATACAACTAGATTGGGAACATACACATATTCCAATTGGAGATAATCAGCCTATTCAGATGACCTCTCCAAGTTAGGGACATACACTTGACCATGAAAACCACTTCTCATAGAAAGTAGGCCCAACTGCTTGTATGAATGTATTCGAAAATTAGTCTTATCAAAAACATTTGAAAAATGAAGATCCTATTTTTGAATTGGGTTTTCTCAAAGTGGTAGTTCATGAATCACCCAGACAATTATCTATTGCAGCTCAAGATTCTACCCTACCATTGATAAATTATGTGAGTAGTAGAAGTAACTCTGAAGGTTATTATCGAACACATCCTCATTAATGCTTTATTCATGAAAATCCGGTCAATCTAGAGAGACTATATCATGAAGAGATCCATAGAAACCCTCAGGTTGTTGAGAAGAGAATGGAGCAAGAGGGTCTACCACTTAATGTAATCCACGAAGATAGTCCGCCCCATGACGACATTCATAGCATAATTTCTCACTACGATAGTTATTTTCATTGTCAAGAAAATTTTCTAACGGAAAATGTAGTTCTATGAATGCCCTCTTATCTTGAAGAACATTCAAATACTAGTAAAGTTAGGTTTGATGCTTTTTCATAGTTGGGTGAAATCAATTATCCATAGGGATACATCCCAATGTGACAGTCATTAATATAACCACACATGGGACCCATATCATCTAGTTCAATAGACTAACTTTCTATCGATCTTGTTAATTCTGATAAAACTAATGAAAAACAACAACTTTGGTATGATCATATAGTGTAACCTCTAGTTAATGATGAAAGTGATACGAAGAACATGAGAAGAAAATGGCTAATTATGAAATAATAGTAATGTTATTTCCATTCACCACTCCATAATACTGCATTTTATAGTTTCTTGGCTGAATATGGTATGGATTATATCCTCCTAAACAAGTTGAAAACTCTTCATAACTTGAAGAAAAGTACATTACCTTATGATGAATACCTACATCATTCCATGATAATGGAAGGGTTACAATTCCATATTAACATGAAATCTTTCATGGATTTTCAATACCAAATGATCGAGAAGAAATAAAGATCCCTTCAATATGAATTACACAATTAATTATAGAGGTTGAAATGATTATTAACATATTCCTTGTATGGTGCTCATATTAGAGGATGGCGTGAAAATGGAGAATTCCATTTCATTGTGCTCTAAATCCAGCAATGACCACCAAAATTGGCCTCATGTAATGTTATTTCTATAGGCCAGCTGTTTCTTCTGGAAATGGGGATGACCTAATTTGTTTAAGGTTCAAACTCTCAAATCGGTTTCTAATGGGTTTATTCGTAGAACTGGGAACATCCAATGATTCTCTATCTATTTGGACCTACTTTCCAATGGTAGGTGCTCATTAGTTGTGGACCGATGAGGCTTAAGAATTTTCATTGGTCGAGAGGATGGGATGTTAGTCTCATCACACCTTTTTGGGGGGAATTATTTTCTACTTCGGGAATCTCTTATAGATTTATGTTATGTTCATGAATCCTTATTAATTTACCAAGCATGAATATGAATTCTCCCTTTAGATCTGGCAATCGGTGACTGATATGTAGGAGATTTAGGTAATCTTTTATATGTATTTTAGGTTCTACATCAATAGGGAATGATCTATATGAATTAGTGATTCTTAGTAAGTGTTATCCTTCCATACATTATTTAGAAATCTCTTGGTCATCATGATGACCATACTAGTTTTAAATCCACTTAGTGGGGTACTTATTTTTTATTTTCCTTCATAAGGACAATGATTATTTTATAGTTGGGATCGTACTAGTAGATGGGCTACCGACATATTCTTGTTAGAAAAGGAATCAGAACCCACATAGTTCAAGTGAAGAAGTATGAGGTTTATGCATGATTCATGGCCCAAAGAGTGATGTCATAATTACTTTTACACACTAAGATCATGTGAGTCATGCTCAGTGTGAGAAACAAGAGGTATTAGTAAAACCTGACGATTGTTCCATGAAATATGCAATCGTAAGAAATGATGTGGGGATTATGTATGTATGACTTCCCAAGTTAGATGAGGATTAGGGCATACTTCAGGGGAAAATCCCGAGAACATGGTCCATAAAGGTATATGTGATTTTTAGAGATTTGGATACTTAACATAGTGCTTGCTCCTAAGAAGGCTACCGAAATTAGAGTGGACTTATGATTGGGTTTCATTGTTGAAAAGGAAGCCCAAATCATATGAAATTATGACTCGAGCTTACTTCAGAAAAGAAGGCCCAGGTTAAGAAGACTTGGAACTTCGGTCTTACTTATAAGGAGGATGCCCATATTAGGGAATGTGGGGATTACTCCTAAGGAGGATGCCCAGATTAGGGATCATGGGGCATACTCCTAAATAGAATTCCTTGATTAGGGAACTCTGGGCTTACTCCTAAGGAGGATGCCCAGATTAGGGAACATGGGGCTTAATTCTAAGGAGGATGCTCAGATTAAAGGTCTTCTCATCTTTAAAGGATGAGGTTAAATGAAGGAAATATATATCATTAGTGACAGAATGTTATGTAAATCATAAGGTTTTGAGATATGTTCCATATAATTCCTTTCAGATAAAGAATCCAAAAAAGGAACCATGCCATAAAATATCTTTTTATAGGGTTTTGAAGGTTTTTCATAAAGAGGAAAGGTGGATTTGAGGAAAGGAAGTGAATTAGAAGGAGGTGCGTAAGTGTTGTTCTGGAGTGCAAGTCCTGGTCACGCAAGTGTACTTGCGCGACATGAGTTCAATTGGGTGAAGAAGAACATGTGAAGTAATACTTGGGAGACATTGAATTGGAGCCCTTAGTATCATCCCTAGTGTCTTTCAAATGGGTGGTGCGCATGTTTCCTTAAGAGGGAAAGGCGACACGCATGTATCATCACATTCCTTAAAGGACCAGATACTTAGGTGTGCTAGTATTGATGAATTCTAATACTTAGTCCTTATTCAACCTCTATTGAGCTTCCATTTTATTTAAAGAATTACCATAGAAGTGTTCGGAAGACTTCAGATGGTTACTTGGGTGACTGGAGCTTGAATATGTGATTTGGATTTTTCATCCTTGAAATGGGGGGCCCACATGGGGTATTTATAGGCCATTGAGGACCTTGGGTGAAAAAAGAATAGGGAACACAAGTGACATGCATGACCCATATGTGGCGCACAAGTACACTTGGGAGACCAGCTTGGATCTTTCGCGACCCATGCTTAAATAGTTCCTTGATCATGCCTTTGCCATTTTTTGACGTTTCTCAAAGGATAACTCCATTTGTGCTTATGGTATTATCCTTTTTCATTCATCAGATTCTGTGACAGAAAGTAGCTTCAAGAAAAGTCCCCCCTCAGATATGGATCTAAAAAAGGAAAGAGGATTTGACTCAGAGGAAAACAAGAAATAAGGTACTACGGCGTGCAAGTCTTAAGCGTGCAAGTATGCTTCTGGCGTGTAGGGTCTGGCAAGCATGGGTATGGATTATCTTATAAATATGTGGAACCACTTTGCCTAAAGAACTCGGTTCTAAATGCTTATGAGCTCTATGAGCGCATGTATATCTCGTTCGTGCAAGTAAAATGGCATTCCATTTGTCTTCACTTTTGATCATGTCACACTTCTACAGTGAGTTTTTGACTTGCGCGCCACTACTAGAAAGGTAAAACTTGTGTGAACAACTTGGACTTGTGCGCCTTAATGCCTTAGCCATTTTTTCAATTCCTTCAAAAATTATTATGAAAAAAGAACTTACTCAAAAGTTAATTATCTAATCATTGGGCAGATTCAATGGCTTCCAAAAGAATTGGATCAGCTGCTGAGTTGGGATGTAAGAGAATAGATGACATGATGAACATTGTTGGTCATGACTATTATTATATCTACGATAGCACTCTCCCAGAATTGGACAAGTACTTGAAGAAATATCATGCCAATTTCACACAGAGTATCTACATTCTTTTATATGGCCATGGTCATCTACAAGGATTAAACGTTCTAGAGGCAAAGAATTACATTCTCGAGATGTAGCCACACTGGAACCTCTCTATTTCGGTTATGTTGTGCATTAATAGTAGCAAAAATGGTGTGAACTTTCAAAATTCTCCTCCAGGACATTTCCTTGTATATATGAAAATGACAAACCCATGGTCTGATATGTTTTCCACTTCCAGTTGGTGGAGAGAATAATATAATGACATGAGAACAATATCTGAAAATATTACTATCTCCAAATGGATCTTTACTTCCAATGCCCTATTCTTAAATACATGTTTCCATCTTCCAAGACTCTTGGACAAAAATAGAGTCACTATTTGATCAGCTGAAAATTTTCTCAAATTGCACTCAAGAACATCCTATTAGAATTGATCCAAGAAGAGATGGTATCCCTGCATCTCTTATTGTATCTAGCAGAATGAATGAATCCTAGGTGGCTGCTAATGAAGCTCGAGATGCTGTGAAGCGAATGAAGAGTTCTGTTAAAATCCTCATGTAATTCCTAACAAAGAAAAGAGACTCTAGTCTGTCGATGTCCTTCTAACTCTTTTGCATCAATGAAAAACACTTCCATCATCAATCATTTGTGCCTGCATTCTCTTGCTACCTTCTTTAATTAATTTTACCTAAGCCAATGGTCCTAGTAAGCCTATTTTGATTTTTTATATGGTGATACAAACAGCCCCACAAACTTTACATCTTAAAATTGCGCAATATTATCTAAATCATACGAAATTTATGTTTAGTGAGCCGGGACATGACTTTTGTTCAGAGTTCCCTTTTGTTTTTTGGGTAGTTTAATGTCATGCACGTCGAGCATAAAAAGTCTACTGTTTAAGGTCGAATATCTTTGACCGAATGGATTAAAATGGACTCAATTCCTTGATAATTTATTTGGAAACATAATGCCACATTTAGGTATAGAGGGGGAAAATGTAAACAGTGACTTATGAAATTTTGAATCTAAGGAATGACATGGTAATAGGGCTAAATGTCATTAGAGAACATATTTCCTAAGAATTAAGTCACCGTTATTTTAAAAACCCGTTAGGGGGTTGAATTATGCAGGGCCACTTAAGGGCATTGGCTAAATAGTCAAATAATAGCATCTTTTGGCTGATAGTTCTGTTCTGTAGACAACTTATGTAATTACAACTAGGGTCAAGTGCTGCAACTTAGGTAAAAGAACCCTTATAAATTTTACTTTTCTATTGCTAAAATACAGTTTAAGTTTTTGAATATTCAAATTTTCCAAAGCACATAATCTGCTGTATGGAGAGAGGTACATGAATATAGAGAGGATATTCCCAATAAATTTTTTCAAAGAATAGGATGAATGTTACTCCTGCGAAATTCTGACACAAACATAGGGAAGGGAAATATAAACCATAGATTTCAATACTTTCAGATTATTAAAAAGTATATGGGACAAATATGATAAGGATGGCTATTTTTGCGGATCCCCACATATTGTCGTTAAGACCAATAAGGACAAAATAGTTATTCCCCCCAAAAATGAAGTTACCACTATTTGAAAAACCTGTTAGGGGGTTGAATTATGCAGGGCCACATAAGGGGATTGGCCGCATAGTCAAATAATAGCATCTTTTGGCTGGCATCTCTGTTATTTAGACTACTTATGCAAGGCTGCCTAGGGGAACGTGATGCATTGTCAGGAAATAGAATTCCCATGTATCAGACATTTTGCGACCAGAAGTCATTAAAAGGGGTATGGAGATCTATAAGTATTTAAGGTTTGGAGTATGACACATGAAAATTATATTTTCATACCACATTCTTGTGCACACAGGGGGATTTTTCACCAAAGGAACTGAAAGTGGAATTGGGGTTTATGCCCAAAGACATGGGGCTGGATTCAAGGGGCGCTCAAACATTCCTACATATCCCATAAAGATGGGAATCAAGGCACATGTAGTTCTTTAAATACCCTATGTACAGATTTGGTTCATACATGTGAAGGGTGAAAGGGGACTTTAGTGCAATGATGGTTGGATTCTAGATTAATGTTTTGGGAATTTCCATGTATGCGTGTGGTATTTGGAATATAACATGATTGGGGATAAATGTCAATAATACTTCCCTCTCAGGTGAGGGTGTCAAATAATGTTGTAGTTTATTGTCATACAGGACAAAAAGTGTGAATATTTTAAGGTCATATGCATGGACTGGTGCTGCATAGTTTAGCATCATGTATCTATGACGTATTGCTATGCAATTTAATGTCTTACAGTGAGGACAATTGGGGACTATATAGTTTAATGTCATATATAAAGGATGATGGTGGACCAATGTAAAGATATTGGTTTTGAGTGTGGATTCCTAAATCAACATCGTATGAGATGCAGGTGAACCGATGTGAAGATATTGGTTTTGGGCTTGAACCTCAAGAGGTTGCCTACTATCCCAACATAGAAGGCAAGGATCAAAGTCCTCATAGTTCGATTGAAGAATGAATTGGTGATCGAGTTGTACATGAGGAAAACCCTAATATGGTGTTGGGACTTATTCATGGTTAATTCCCCAAAGAGGGTGTTATGTTTGAGGCTTTCTCTACGCTCACATGAGCCATGCTCGATGTGTGAAACAAGAGGTAGCAACAAACCTAACAATGCACAGTTTAACGTTATGTGGGACAAAGGGTGTTGTACAGTTTAGGGTCATGTAGTAAGGACAAAAATACAGTTTAACGTACTATGGGATGAATTAGGTACTTTTATAGTTTAAAGTCGTGTAGGATGTACGAACAGTTTAACGTCATGTGGGATGTAAAAGGGACTTTTTCACAGTTTAAATTCATGTAAGAAAAACAAGGGGTGCTTTGTAGTTTAACGTCCTTCAACTCGGACGAAAATTTTAACGTCATGTTGGACAATAGAGGGATTATGTAGTTTAAACTCTTACATTGAGGACCAAAATATAGTTTAACGTTGTATAGGACATAAAATGGGGGACACAGTTTAACGTCATGATGGATGATATAGTTTAACGTCTTGTTGGATGATTATTTATTTGTGTTACACAAAATAATTCTTCAAAAATCATTCATTGGTTGGAGTCTTGATGAGTTATACATCCATTGAGATTAAAGAATAAGCTCCATTAGATTAGACCATATTTACTGAGTAAGGTCGTTCCCACTTCAGATCAAGATCTGAAGGATTCATTCTTGGTATCATTATAGTTCTGAGAACCAATACCAATTCTCCTTAAATGAATGAACGAATAATAATTTTTTGTTGAAGGAATGTGCTATTCGATTCTGATAGACTTCCTTGTGGTGCAAGGTTCAGAATCTTTTTCATCTAATAGTTCCAATTCATCCAATCTATGTTTATATTGTTCATCTGTAGATGGATGATCAAAAATGGCTACTCTGAGTGAAGGTAATTGAACTTCAATGGGCATGAATACTTTTGTTCCGTATACAAATGAATAGGGAGTTGACCGCGTAGCAGTATGGGTGGTGGTTCGATAACCCCATAGAGCATGAAAAAGTTTATCAGGCCAAGATTTCTTATCTTTATCCACAATCTTTTTTATTATGCTTGAAAGAGTCTTATTGAAGGCTTCTATTTGGAAATTGGCCACTGCATGATACTGAGATGAATGGTTGGATGTAATGTTTTATTCTTGATACAACTTCATTATCTTGGATGAACAGATGTTGGTGCCATTGTTTGTCAATATTGTATGAGGGAAACAAAATCTGGTAATGATGTTAGACTTGATGAATCAAACAATGATTTTAGAACTAACTTCTTTGATAGTTATTTCCTCTGCCCATTTTGAAAAGAAGCCAGTAGTAGTAAGAATATACTTAAACTGCATGGATGTAGTTGAAGGTTAAGGTCCAACTACATGCATTCCCCATGTGGAAAATGGCCATGAGTATTTAGTTGTATGAAGCAACTCTAGGTTTTGATGAATGAAGTTGGCACATACATTTCAAGAATGACACTTCTTAGTGAAATAAAAAAAATCTTATATCATTGAAGGCCAAAATTATCCAAGCCTTCGAATTTGATCAGACAGTCTTTGTCCAGACTGGTGGGCACCATAGACTTTTGCATATACTTCTGTCATGGCAGCCATTGTATCTTCACCATCAATACATATTAATATAATTCCATCAAAACCACGCTTGTAGAGAATTTTATGGTGATATGGGCTATCATAAAGAGTAAAATTGACCACAAGTCACCAGACTTGTTCTTTCCCGGCTCTATTAAGTGGGAGTATTCAATTTTAAAGGTATTCCCTGATAGGTGTCATGCATCCTGTAGTATGAACATATGGATCTGAAATGGGAATGATTTCATTGATTTCCTATGTTTTTATTTGATCATAAAGTGAAAATGTATGAAGGTGGGCAATACTGATGATTGTTTCGCCCCGATATGGATCTTCCAGGGATGTGGTTACATTAGCAAGTTCATTAGCATGGGCATTTTGTGATCTCGAGACATAAGAAAATGCCAGTTCTGAGGGAAATTCCACCATTAACACTTTTATGTAATCATAAAAAGGGTTTAATTCATTTTTTCTAATGGCATAATCCCCATTAATGTTCTTGATTACCCGGTATGAATCACCTTTCACCATTATGCGATTCACATATACATGAAGCGCCAATTCCATGCCTGTGGTGAGATCTTCATAATTTTCTTCATTGTTGGTACCACCTTTCAACAATAAAAAGGAATGGGGTAGCACTGCCTTTTCTAGGTAAATATGCACAATTCCTAACCCAACATTGTTGAATTTAGGATCTTCCATTTTCTTCCCTGTTGGACTTCTGGAAGCACCATCAAAGTACATTTCCAATGTTTTGAAGATTATATTGAATAGATAAGACTTCTTCATCAGGAAGTTAAATATCTAAAGATGTATCTTCTAATAAAAGGTGTTCAGCAAGAAAATATGCCAGAGATCAGTCCTTTATTTCTATTTGAGACGCATAATGGATATGAAACTACAGCAAAATAACTGCCCACCTTGCTAGACGTCTTGTAAGAATTGGATGACTAAGGATAAATTTGAGTGGGTTAGTGTAAGATACCAATTAGACCTTATGATGTTGTAGGTAGTGTCCCAATTTGACAATTGAAACAATATTTGAGACATTGATGGTATGATGAAGGTATAGCCGCATGTTGATGTAGCCATGGTATTCCAAGAAAAATGATGAAGGTTGTGTCATTACAAACAACCATGAAATACGAATTAGAAACAAGGTCTCCAAACTAAGATCTGAGTGTAATTTCACCCAATGGTTCTTGTTCATTTTTATCATATCCTTGAAACAACAATGTAGAAGCATATAAATCAGATTCGGTGAGACCCAATCGAAAAAGTGTACGAATAAGGATGAGGTTGACTCCTGATCCATTATCAGTGAAAGATTGTTAGATGTATACATCATTAACCATGCTTGATAAATACAAAGGTCTAATATGTCCATGTACAACATCGTCTTCATCTTCATCTATAAAATATATCACTGCATGGAATTCTGTAGGATTAATCTCTACATGGTAAACCTCAGCCATAACAATTTCAATTTCGAATTCTTGAGGACTTGACAAAGCCTCAATAAGATCCTCCTGAAGATATTTTTATACATTAAAGGAATCCAAAATTGATAACATGTTTATTACTTGGGCCATATGTTTCAAGAAATCATACTTTTGATCCAAAGGTTTTCATTTACCAACAGAAAATCATGATTTTTCAGGTGCCTTAGAAGCTGATTCTTTGGATGTAGATCCATCTTGTATGGGGGTAGGTTATGGAAATACTCCTAGATTCAGTAGATTAGACTGACTAGGTCTATTTATTTTCTGAGAGGAAGAAGGTGTTACCTCTAACTGGTCATCCAAAATAACTGTTCCAGGACTGAATCTACCATGTGTTGAAGAGTTTTTGGTGTTTCTGTTGATCCCACTGAAGGGATTTTCCATGAGTTTCTTCCAAATATATAGTTTTAGAAGGTGTAGGATCGGAATAGTGGCTTTTGGAATATCAATGTCTTCCCTTGTATCTTATACCTCTCTCCCTCTTCCTCTAATTCCTTTGTTTGATACAGGGAACTCAAGTTCATCATGATCGAATCATTCATTGGAATATGGATCTGTTAAATTAATCATGTTAACAGAACCAAAGATCAACGCTTCATTTGATTAAGATTATAGCTGATCAGAAATTTTAGGTTCTGCCGTTTGGTGGGGAGGTGCCCATGATTTTGAAGAAGTTGGAATAAATTCTTCCAGAGTCAAAGATAATTTAGGATTTGACATGAACTCATCATCTTCTGACTGCTCTTCTTTCTTCGAATTATTCCGCTGCATTGATGATTTTCTTTCTAATGAAGGGGGTTTTGCTGTGGTGTTCATAGTAGTAGACACAATTGGTTGATTCAATTGTGTTCTTACAATTGAATTAGTTCGGTTGATCGTTTTACTGACCATCCAATCATCATATTTTTTGCGCATTTTTACTTTTGACTTCATGCCACTCACCTTCTTCCTCTGGAATAGTACCAGTAACACATGCTACATGGGCTGAAGAACCATTCAATTTTACCTGTCCAGAGTCCACCATCTTTTGCAGGAGGTCTTTGATAAAAAACACTCATGAATGGGATTCCCCATCATTTGATGAAATGGTAAATATTTGAGGAGTTCTTCATCTCCTTTCATGTTCGGCCTTTTGGCCCTTGGAAACTAAACCAAATTGTTTTCCAAAGCTGATATGAAGTATCCATGAACTTGTTCATTTCGAAAGGAATATATTTGTTCTTCAAGTCTTAAAACTTTTTTCTCCTTTCACCTCTTTTATAAGATTGAAGAGGCGTCCTTTGTTGTTGCTGCTCAGGACGTGGAGCCCTTCGATATGATGAAGGTTTTGCGGTGGAAGCAGGTACAGGTGCTTTTGTAAGTGTAACTGTAGCAGTATTTTCATTCCCCATTCTCCTTCCCGGAACTCATGGAATTACACGAGTATTAGCGTTAGTCTGTATAAGAGAATCTTCTATCTGTAGAGCGATTGAAGTAAGGTCTTGAAACCCTCCTATGTATTTCACATGGATCAACGTTGTGTGTAATTCATCACCCTGATTTTCCACACAGATCAGTAGCAATTCTTCTTGAGGGAGTGGTAAATTCAATGAATATGTTAATCCCTTCCGGTGAGAAATGAAATCTAAAACCCTTTAATTCTCCCTTTTTTTCAATTTTTATGGTAAAAAACTATCGTCTTTGGAATGGATGAACAAAATTGAATGAGGAGCCGTTGATGAAGATCTTCCCACCTAGTAATTGGCAATGATTGCAAACTTCTATACAAGTCAAAAGCAGATCCTCGTAATGACTATATAAAAAACCTGATCTTAACGGATTTTTATTGCTGAGGAGTTCCCATAATAGGATCACAATGAGAAACAAAATGTGTTAAGTGTTTTTTTGGATCTCCCGAACCATTAAAAATTAGGAATGTGGTACTCGCAAAATTTGATGGGGGAGGAATTACATCAACCCATTCAGCGTAAGATTTTTTTCAGTTGAACTGGTGTATATTTTCATTCCATATCTTCCAACCGAGCTGTTAACGAATCAATGGTAGTTATTAATTTTTGTGAAACATCTGGTTGAGCTTGAACCTGAGTAGGTGCAATAATTAGAGTCTGAACAATTGTAGAGACTGATACTGCCATTGATGGTAGTATTACTGGTTGTTGTTTCATATGACCCATGGGATTAGACCTATGATGGTGTACTTTTAAAGGAGGATATTCTTGATCCATCGTAATAGCTGCAAAAAAATCCCCTGATTGCTTAATTTCATCATTCTTAGAAGGAATACTACCTTGAAGTAGTTCTGCATTTAACCTCCTTAACTCCTTAAATTCTTCTTCCTACTGTGAAAGTCTCCCTTAAATTGAAAGGGATTTTCCTTCTCTAGTGGAAAATCAAGAAGCAATCTGAATTTTCCATTTCCCCTTGTCGGATGCTTTTCGGAGAGGGGGAAGTTGGTTATTTGAAGGCATACCCAGATTCTGGGTAATCCTTTGATTTTGGGTACACACACCTTCTTCATTTGACTCGGTGTGTACCACCTCTTGAACATGAAATTCTTAACCTAATTCTCTTAAGTGAACCTCATGTTCTGGGGGATCAGTGACAATGGCATTAATGACATTTATAGATGCATAACGCATTGTAGCCCTTTTGTCGGCATTTCTGCGACATCTTCTTCTTCCATGTCCTGGATGAGACATTTCCTTTTGTCTGGAAGACCCCTCAGGAAATTATTGATGAACCATAATTTGGAGGGAATCTCCTAATAATTCAGCTCTGTGTTCCTCTTGCGGCTTCTTCCCTAATCGAGGGAAAACTGACTTCCACTGAGGAAAAGATTGAGAATTTGAAAAAGTCCCCAGTCCGGTGGACTGGGGCTGTTTCTGTTGTTCCTTCTCAACTTCTCGAATCCTGTCTATTGATCCCAAGGGATGGATTAAAAGAGTCCCCAGCCTGGCAAGCTGAGGTGGCTCTTGAGCTACTACATCTGAAACTTTCTTAAAATCTTTCCTGATTTTGTGGACATTAATCTGTAAACTAGATGGGTGTGTCAACCAACATCCACTCAAATCACATGTCTTAGATGACCATTGGATTATTTATCAAACTTACATCACCGGATGATGTGCATGATCTAATTGAGAATCCTGATTGATATTCTCATTTTCCTGATGGAAAATTAATTCGACAACTTTTTCTTTTGATTCCTGACTTTAGGAAGAACTAGATGAGGCATGTTCTTGAGAAAGAATTTGATTACACATATGACCAATTGGATGTGTCCAGCCGTGGGTAATAACATTGCCTGAGACTAATTTTGGCAGGCATTGTTGACGAGATAGCACAGTGAAATGCAGTGCTCCATGAACACCCCATCCTCTGATATGAATACAAGATGGGGAATTGGTAATTAACTAGCACAACCTTTTTTATGCACCAAGGAATTAATACTAAAGGGATCTCTGCTACATTTCAACCTTTGGATGTCGGGAAACTGAGAAAGATTCCAAGTCAATTTGGTATCACAAACCTTATATTATCTTGACATTATTTTCATATTCATCATAAGAAAATATTTTATATTTCAATTGACAAATAATTTTCTATATGTAGAGACGAATATCATGAATACAATATTCTATCAACATTTCTGGAATATCAAACAGAGAGTCTGCCAAAGGACATAACCTACCTGGTACTTCACCTTTTTCCAGTTGTTTTCTCATATTTAGAACTTCTTCTTTGTCATTTGATTGAGATTGTTCTACCTGACTAGACCAATGATGGTGCTTCTTTATTGCTTCATCAGATTCAACAATATTGGCAAAGAATTCATTTTTCAAATTAGAAGATGAATGACCCAGGGGTGGGTCGAAGAATGACCTACACCCAGAGATATCTTATTGTTGAGAAAGTATTTAACTTGCTAGTGGTATGGCATCAGACATGACTGGCTACACGTTTTCAAGTGGCATAAGATAAAAGGGAATTCTCATTACTACATTGTACATTGAAGAATTTTCCATGAAATCAGAATTACTACTGTGGAGAGGAATTTCACAGCTAAATTCATCATCATGGGGAGGACTACCATGGTGGGTTACAGCAAAAGATTAAACATTTTTATCCTTAGTATTATGTCTACGCCAATGGTTATCATAGCTCTAATCTGAAGATTAAACTTTGAGATCGACCGAATTATCATGAACAAACCTTCATGAGGAAGAGTCTGTTGAAGTCCTTTGTGATTAATATTCCCACTATTGGGAAATGAGAGAGTAAAATCTTTAGTCGCAATAGATAATTGTCTGTAGGCTTCAAGAACTCCAGCATTGAGAAAAACCTCATTGCAGATTGGCTCTTGATTTTTCAACCGTGATGGATGGGAATTTTTCTTAGATGCCTTTTTACTGAATTTAGAAACCACTTGTTTACAAAAGTTGTTATTATGAGAAGGTGTATGTCCCAGCTTAGGAGAAATGGTTAGGTTAGGATGATTATATCCATTCAAATCGAGTGTTTGTGCCAGACTGGGTTGTCCGTATGACATGGGGGAGTATGACCCACAACCCTCATGGACTAGAATAGAGGTGTGTATCTTCTCATAAGTGATATGATAATGAGTCAATCCACTGATAGGTATATATTTATGTGCCTTTCCCTGAGATGCTGCTGAAGTTGTTATAATATTATGACAGGCATCCATAGTATGGGCAGGTATTTGCTTATACTCTTTCACCATTTTCAGAATATGCTTGGTGACTTCAGCTGCTGGAACGAGAATATATGTCCATTCCATGCTTGGATTAGGTTTTTATTCCTGATCCTGTCCTTCGTTTACTGTCAGTGAATTCTAACAGTACTTATTTGTGGGGACAGAGTGTTGAGTCTGCTCCATATTTGTTGTCGGAACTTTCCAATTGACTTCTCCGGGAGCTAAAAAATGAGACTGTTGGAAGCATTGATGAACATTAGTAGGTGTATGTGACTGCTTTGTATTCTTCTTCATGTATGGATGATGATTTTCCTTCAATACTGGTAGACAAGACTGCTGACAGAATTGTTGATTGTAAATAGGTGTATGTCCCTACTTATCAGTTGCCACCATATTAGATTGGCGAGCTTCCTTGGGTGTAGTCTGACGAGCCTGCTGACTGGTTGATGAATTATAAACAGGTGTATATTCCTTCTTATAATAATCCACCAGAATTGTCTGGAGGGATTGGCATGTTGCTTCCAGACAAGTATACTGGATAGCTGGATTAAGACGGATGGGTGTGTCTGCCTGCTCGTCATTTTCCACCAAGTTGGGTTGTTGGACTTGATCGAAGGGGGAATAGTTGATAACCTGCTCCCTGTTGGCCGGTCATCGCCTCTGTTTGTTCATCTTTCCTGCTCAAGTTCGAGGAACCTAAGATGAACACTTAAAGATGACACCCTTATCATGTTCAGGGTGCACTACCACACAGGTCTGGAGGCGATTGTTGATATGAGTCGTTGGGATGGATTCATGTACCCTTGATTTGGGTCCCTGAGTGACCTCTTGATCATCCTCCATATAGTATGGGAGGGACTGGTTGTTTCGTTCCAGGGACAACAACCCAGAACGATTGGAGATGGTGGTTGGAACCACCTGCTTCCTGATCATTGGTCATCACTGTCTAGACTACCAGGGTGAGTTGGTAACTTAGAGGTCTTGTCGAGTAGCCTCCAGAGATGGGATGGTACCATGTCAATGGTAATCCTAGATCAGTACATTTTAAACCCAGCGTTGAAGACACTGAGTAGCTAATTTCATCCTCAAAGCAGACGAGGATCCATCAGGAGTAGCAACAAAGGCATTCACAGGTGTGAACATTAAAGAAGCCATTTCTATAAAGCAGAGAGATCTTAGAAAAGATTTCCTTTTTGAGATAATATACATAATCAAGATAAGTTTGGACATTACATCTTTTGGATGAGCACATATGTTATTGATTTCATTGTTGGCCCGTACATTTAGTTTAATAGGGGCCTAAAAATAGGTAAAACATCATTTATCTTGGTTAAGGACTCACGTCGGGTTCACGATTTTTATTTCTTCTGGAAATGGGGATCACCTCATTTGTTTAAGGTTCAGACATTCCAATGGGTTTCTAAAGGGTTTATTCATAGAACTGCTAACATCCTATGATTATATATCAATTTGGAACCACTTTCCAATTGTAGGTTTTCATTACTTGTGGACCAATAAGGCATTAGAATTTTCATTGGTCAAGAGGATGGGAGGTCAGACTCATCACACCTTTTTGGGGGGAATTCTTGTCTACTATGGGACTCTCCTATAGATTTATGTTATTTTCGTGAATCCTTCTTAATTTAACAAGAATGAAAATGAGTTCTTCCTTTAGATCTTGCAATCAATGATTGATATGTAGAAGATTTAGAGAATCTTTTATTTGTATTTGAGGTTCTTCATCAAAAAAGAATCATGTATATGAATTAGTGATTCTTAGACAATGGTATCCTTCCATACATTATATATAAATCTCTTGGTCATCATGATGAGTGTACTGGTTTTAAAGCCACTCAGTGGGTCACTTGAAGTTTATTATCATTCAGACGGACATGGATTATCTTAGAGTCGGGATCGTACCCATAGATGGGATACCTACGTATCCTTGTTCGAAAAGGAATCAGAACTGACATAGTTAGAGTGAAGAAGTATGATGTTTATGCATGATTAATGACGCAAAGAGAGATGTCATAATTAATTTTACACTCTAAGCTCACATGAGTCATGCTCGATGTGAGAAACAAGTGGTATTAGAAAAACCTGATGATTGTGCCACGAAAGTCGCAATCGTAAGAAACGATGTGGGGATTATGTATGTATGACTACTGTAGACCCCGGAAAACGCGTCCCCAAAATTTTCCAAATGCTTCCATACATGATCCAAGATCGTAGTCCATTTCGCGAGCTTCGATTTGGTAGGTCGTAGGGCCCGAACGGAGCTACGGATTAGGAGTTTTGGACGTTTGAAGATTGGCTGGAAATCTGGTTTGCGAAGCCCATTCGCGAAGCCCCCCTCCGTGATCGCGGAGCGCCGCCGCGAAGTAACGAGGTGAGAGGCTCCGCGAATCCGTTTGACATTTGCGATGCGCCGCGAAGACCCCTCGCGAAGCACTACTGCGAAGCACCGATGCAAAGCACCCGTGCAGCGCGGTCCCGCGAAGCCCCGCCGCGAAGCGCCCCGACCATCGCGGCCTCGCGAAGCTCCAGAGGCGGTGATGCTCCGCGAACGCATTTGACGTTCGCGAGCCGCCGCGAAGCTCCAGAGGCGGTGATGCTCCGCGAACGCATTTGACGTTCGCGAGCCGCCGCGAAGCACCAGAGGCGGTGATGCTCCGCGAACGCATTTGACGTTCGCGAGCGCGCCGCGAAGCTCCTGAGGCGGCGCGGAAGTTTTGCTTCGCGGCGCCCCTTGCCTATAAATACCCAGCTCACCCCCTTCACAAAGGACAGCCAAAAACAGCCAAAAAAACGGCCAAGGACGGCCACGGCCACTTCGCCCCTTGGGCGGCCGGGCGGAGCTCCGCATTGCGGCTCCGCGAAGCCATGCTCCGCGAGCAGCTTCTTTCGTGTTGCTGCTCCGCGAGCGGAGGATCCGCGAGTCCATGCTCCGCGAGCCTATGCTCCGTGATGCTGCTCCGCGAGACCAAGCTCCGCGAGTCCATGCTCCGCGAGCCTATGCTCCGTGATGCTGCTCCGCGAGACCAAGCTCCGCGAGACCCATCTACTCCGCGAGACCAAGCTCCGCGAGACCAAGCTCCGCGAGACCCATTTGCTCCGCGAGACCCATTTGCTCCGCGAGACCCCTTTGCTCCGCGAGAGACCATTGCTCCGCGAGGCCATGCTTCGCGAAGCTACTTCGCGAAGACCCATCCTTCGCGAGGATCCTACCTTCGCGCCCACCGGTCCATACCGCGGGGGCTGCGCCCCCACACCCCCGCTCGGGGTCAGTGCCGGGCTGCGGTCCCGGCCCTCCGGGCCGGTCCCTTCGCTACCGTCACAGACCCCCATGAAAAATGGAGAGTCGCACCGCGAACTTTTCGGGCCGGGATGCCGGGATTTTCCATTGCGCCCTTATGCGCTCCCACCTACCACCTATGGGACACCATGATTTGAGATACTCCTCCACACACCATGGAACACCTTGAGTTGACATATTCCTCTTGGTTTCATTCCATGTCGTGAGTTGAGATTCTCATCATCAATTCCCCGGGTACCTTGAGTCGAACCATTCCTCAGGTAACTCCTCCAAACCCAATCACTTGGCTCCTATGCCAGGTTCAACCAGAAAGGGCCGCCCTTGCGTAAGTCCCAACACCAACCATTTCTAGGCACCTTCTGCCAATAGTCCTACCTACAAGACTATAAACTGTAGTATTATCCCTATGTCCCAAACATAGGATGCCTCTTGCCCTATACGAGAGATGCCTTATGCTCCTAGCATGAGATGCTAATAGTCCTTTCTACATGACTATAAACTGTAGTAAACCCTGTGCTCCAAACATAGGATGCCTCTTGTTCCAAGCGAGAGATGCCTCATGCTCTTATCATGAGATGCCAATAGTCCTACCTACATGACTCTAAACTGTAGTATTCTCCCTATCTAACAAATGATGGGATGCCTCTTGCTCCAAGCGAGAGATGCCTCATGCTCCAAGCATGAGATGCTAATAGTCCTTTCTACATGACTATAAACTATAGTAATCCCTATGTTCCAAACATAGGATGCCTCTTCCATTAAACAAGAGATGCCTTGTGCGCCAAGCATAAGATTCCTAACGCCATGATCACAGTGGCGTAACATCAAGAGCGTTGGAATCCATTCAAACATTCCATCACTCCACCTCACGCTTTGCATGTCCTTCGTTTGGATCGTCATTCACTTCCAAGTCTGGAGGGACCCCCTAACAGTATGGATGCTCGACCTATGGTCCGCCTGCTGTCCTGGGCCAACGCCCCGGAAGACTGATCACGTCTGGAGGGACCCCCTAACAGTATGGATGCTCGACCTATGGTCCGCCTGCTGTCCTGGGCCAACGTCCCGAAGGATCGATCGACAACACTTGTGACATGGTCCCGTGTTTCGAACATGGTCAACGGTCGACCCTCATTTGTTGTCCTCATTTCTGGCTAACGTGATATGGATGCTGCGTTGCGAACATGGTCAGCAGTAATCCTCCATCACCACGCCAATCTCACGACGTTCTGAATATTGGGCATGTGATTCACACTTTTCTTGTCCATTTGTTTGGGCTGATTCCAACGCCCTGGGCGTTATCCCGCTTGTGCACTTGTGCATAGACACATACCTCAACCCACCAGTAAGTTGGGATGCCCTCATGGCCAGACATGAGGAAGACATTACGGGCAGCTTCCTAGCGTAAGCCCCATTCACCAGTGCCACTCCTTAGCGGCACCCGGGCAGCTTCCTAGCATAAGCCCCATTCACCAGTGCCACTCCTTAGCGGCACCCGGGCAGCTTCCTAGCGTAAGCCCCATTCACCAGTGCCACTCCTTAGCGGCACCCGGGCAGCTTCCCAGCGTAAGCCCCATCCACCAGTGCCACTCCTTAGCGGCACCCGGGCAGCTTCCCAGCGTAAGCCCCATCCACCAGTGCCACTCCTTAGCGGCACCCGGGCAGCTTCCTAGCGTAAGCCCTATTCACCAGTGTCGCTCCTTAGCGGCACACGGGCAGCTTCCTAGCGTAAGCCCCATTCCCCGTTGCCACTCCTTAGCGGCACCCGGGCAGCTTCCCAGCGTAAGCCCCATCCACCAGTGCCACTCCTTAGCGGCACCCGGGCAGCTTCCCAGCGTAAGCCCCATCCACCAGTGCCACTCCTTAGCGGCACCCGGGCAGCTTCCTAGCGTAAGCCCCATTCACCAGTGCCACTCCTTAGCGGCACCCGGGCAGCTTCCTAGCGTAAGCCCCATTCACCAGTGCCACTCCTTAGCGGCACCCGGGCAGCTTCCTAGCGTAAGCCCCATTCACCAGTGCCACTCCTTAGCGGCACCCGGGCAGCTTCCTAGCATAAGCCCCATTCACCAGTGCCACTCCTTAGCGGCACCCGGGCAGCTTCCTAGCGTAAGCCCCATTCACCAGTGCCACTCCTTAGCGGCACCCGGGCAGCTTCCTAGCGTAAGCCCCATTCACCAGTGCCACTCCTTAGCGGCACCCGGGCAGCTTCCTAGCATAAGCCCCATTCACCAGTGCCACTCCTTAGCGGCACCCGGGCAGCTTCCTAGCATAAGCCCCATTCACCAGTGTTGCTCCTCAGCGGCACTCGGGCAGCTTCCTAGCGTAAGCCCCATTCACCATTGTCGCTCCTTAGTGGCACCCGGGCAGCTTCCTCGCGTAAGCCCCATCCACTGTTGCGACCCCCATCCAGCGGTAAGCCGTTGTGATCCCTATCCAGCGGTAAGCCGTTGTGACCCAATCCAGCGGTAAGCCGTTGTGACCCAATCCAGCGGTAAGCCGTTGTGACCCAATCCAGCGGTAAGCCGTTGTGACCCCATTCAGCGGTAAGCCGTTGACATCCTCATCCAGCGGTAAGCCGTTGTGACTCCATTCAGCGGTAAGCCGTTGACATCCTCATCCAGCGGTAAGCCGTTGTGACCCAATTTAGCGGTAAGCCGTTTCGGGCCTCCATCCTGGAGTAAGTCCCAACACCATGGGCCGCTCAACGCGTAAGCCCCTCTTCGCTTCTCACGGACGCACCCTTCGCGACGTGATCGTCAGGTCCATGCAACCTCTTGTTTCTCACACCGAGCATGACTCACGTGGGCTTAGAGTGAGCACCGACCCTGACAAAACACCCCATTTGAACTACGAGGTCTTTGATCCATGTCAAGGCATGGTACGTAGGAAGCCTCCACGAGGTTCAAGCCCACCACCCCATTTGAACTACGAGGTCTTTGATCCATGTCAAGGCATGGTACGTAGGAAGCCTCCACGAGGTTCAAGCCCACCAATAGTGGACCAAGGTCTACTTTCCCCACCCGAACTACGAGGTCTTTGATCCATGTCAAGGCATGGTACGTAGGAAGCCTCCACGAGGTTCAAGCCCACCATCAGTGGACCAAGGTCTACTTTCCCCATTTGAACTACGAGGTCTTTGATCCATGTCAAGGCATGGTACGTAGGAAGCCTCCACGAGGTTCAAGCCCACCAATAGTGGACCAAGGTCTACTCACCCGAACTACGAGGTCTTTGATCCATGTCAAGGCATGGTACGTAGGAAGCCTCCACGAGGTTCAAGCCCACCATCAGTGGACCAAGGTCTACTTTCCCCACCCGAACTACGAGGTCTTTGATCCATGTCAAGGCATGGTACGTAGGAAGCCTCCACGAGGTTCAAGCCCACCATCAGTGGACCAAGGTCTACTTTCCCCACCTGAACTACGAGGTCTTTGATCCATGTCAAGGCATGGTACGTAGGAAGCCTCCACGAGGTTCAAGCCCACCATCAGTGGACCAAGGTCTACTTTCCTCACCTGAACTACGAGGTCTTTGATCCATGTCAAGGCATGGTACGTAGGAAGCCTCCACGAGGTTCAAGCCCACCATCAGTGGACCAAGGTCTACTTTCCCCACCTGAACTACGAGGTCTTTGATCCATGTCAAGGCATGGTACGTAGGAAGCCTCCACGAGGTTCAAGCCCACCATCAGTGGACCAAGGTCTACTTTCCCCACCTGAACTACGAGGTCTTTGATCCATGTCAAGGCATGGTACGTAGGAAGCCTCCACGAGGTTCAAGCCCACCATCAGTGGACCAAGGTCTACTTTCCCCACCTGAACTACGAGGTCTTTGATCCATGTCAAGGCATGGTACGTAGGAAGCCTCCACGAGGTTCAAGCCCACCATCAGTGGACCAAGGTCTACTTTCCCCACCTGAACTACGAGGTCTTTGATCCATGTCAAGGCATGGTACGTAGGAAGCCTCCACGAGGTTCAAGCCCACCATCAGTGGACCAAGGTCTACTTTCCCCACCTGAACTACGAGGTCTTTGATCCATGTCAAGGCATGGTACGTAGGAAGCCTCCACGAGGTTCAAGCCCACCATCAGTGGACCAAGGTCTACTTTCCCCACCTGAACTACGAGGTCTTTGATCCATGTCAAGGCATGGTACGTAGGAAGCCTCCACGAGGTTCAAGCCCACCATCAGTGGACCAAGGTCTACTTTCCTCACCTGAACTACGAGGTCTTTGATCCATGTCAAGGCATGGTACGTAGGAAGCCTCCACGAGGTTCAAGCCCACCATCAGTGGACCAAGGTCTACTTTCCTCACCTGAACTACGAGGTCTTTGATCCATGTCAAGGCATGGTACGTAGGAAGCCTCCACGAGGTTCAAGCCCACCATCAGTGGACCAAGGTCTACTTTCCCCATTCTGAACTACGAGGTCTTTGATCCATGTCAAGGCATGGTACGTAGGAAGCCTCCACGAGGTTCAAGCCCACCATCAGTGGACCAAGGTCTACTCCCCATTCTGAACTACGAGGTCTTTGATCCATGTCAAGGCATGGTACGTAGGAAGCCTCCACGAGGTTCAAGCCCACCAATAGTGGACCAAGGTCTACTTTCACGTCGGTTCACCGACAAAACCCCAACCTGAACTACGAGGTCTTTGATCCATGTCAAGGCATGGTACGTAGGAAGCCTCCACGAGGTTCAAGCCCACCATCAGTGGACCAAGGTCTACTTTCCCCACCTGAACTACGAGGTCTTTGATCCATGTCAAGGCATGGTACGTAGGAAGCCTCCACGAGGTTCAAGCCCACCATCAGTGGACCAAGGTCTACTTTCCCCTCCTGAACTACGAGGTCTTTGATCCATGTCAAGGCATGGTACGTAGGAAGCCTCCACGAGGTTCAAGCCCACCATCAGTGGACCAAGGTCTACTTTCCCCACCTGAACTACGAGGTCTTTGATCCATGTCAAGGCATGGTACGTAGGAAGCCTCCACGAGGTTCAAGCCCACCATCAGTGGACCAAGGTCTACTTTCCCCACCTGAACTACGAGGTCTTTGATCCATGTCAAGGCATGGTACGTAGGAAGCCTCCACGAGGTTCAAGCCCACCATCAGTGGACCAAGGTCTACTTTCCCCACCTGAACTACGAGGTCTTTGATCCATGTCAAGGCATGGTACGTAGGAAGCCTCCACGAGGTTCAAGCCCACCATCAGTGGACCAAGGTCTACTTTCCCCACCTGAACTACGAGGTCTTTGATCCATGTCAAGGCATGGTACGTAGGAAGCCTCCACGAGGTTCAAGCCCACCATCAGTGGACCAAGGTCTACTTTCCTCACCTGAACTACGAGGTCTTTGATCCATGTCAAGGCATGGTACGTAGGAAGCCTCCATGAGGTTCAAGCCCACCATCAGTGGACCAAGGTCTACTTTCCTCACCTGAACTACGAGGTCTTTGATCCATGTCAAGGCATGGTACGTAGGAAGCCTCCACGAGGTTCAAGCCCACCATCAGTGGACCAAGGTCTACTTTCCCCATTCTGAACTACGAGGTCTTTGATCCATGTCAAGGCATGGTACGTAGGAAGCCTCCACGAGGTTCAAGCCCACCATCAGTGGACCAAGGTCTACTCCCCATTCTGAACTACGAGGTCTTTGATCCATGTCAAGGCATGGTACGTAGGAAGCCTCCACGAGGTTCAAGCCCACCAATAGTGGACCAAGGTCTACTTTCACGTCGGTTCACCGACAAAACCCCAACCTGAACTACGAGGTCTTTGATCCATGTCAAGGCATGGTACGTAGGAAGCCTCCACGAGGTTCAAGCCCACCATCAGTGGACCAAGGTCTACTTTCCCCACCTGAACTACGAGGTCTTTGATCCATGTCAAGGCATGGTACGTAGGAAGCCTCAACGAGGTTCAAGCCCACCATCAGTGGACCAAGGTCTACTTTCCCCTCCTGAACTACGAGGTCTTTGATCCATGTCAAGGCATGGTACGTAGGAAGCCTCCACGAGGTTCAAGCCCACCATCAGTGGACCAAGGTCTACTCCCCATTCTGAACTACGAGGTCTTTGATCCATGTCAAGGCATGGTACGTAGGAAGCCTCCACGAGGTTCAAGCCCACCAATAGTGGACCAAGGTCTACTTTCACGTCGGTTCACCGACAAAACCCCAACCCGAACTACGAGGTCTTTGATCCATGTCAAGGCATGGTACGTAGGAAGCCTCCACAAGGTTCAAGCCCACCAATAGTGGACCAAGGTCTACTTTCACGTCGGTTCACCGACACACCCACCCTTCGTTTCACGTCGGGTCCCATTCTGGTCCAGTGGTAAGCCATTGCGACCCCTTTCCATTTGAACTACGAGGTCTTTGATCCATGTCAAGGCATGGTACGTAGGAAGCCTCTATGAGGTTCAAGCCCACCCGTCATTCGCGTCGGGTTTCACCCCCGTCTAGCACGACGTTAAACTGCAATTCCGGTCCAGTGGTAAGCCATTGCGACCCACCAACAGTGGACCAAGGTCCCTCATTCACATCGGTTCGCCGATACTCATCGCCCGTCGTTCATTCACATCAGGGTTCTCTATCGTCCCGCATGACGTTAAACTGTATTCCCTGAACTACGAGGACTTTGATCCATGTCAAGGCATGGTACGTAGGAAACCTTCCCAAGGTTCAAGCCCACCATTAGTGGACCCAAGGGTCTACTTTCACGTCGGTACGCTGACGATGCCCATCGGACCAAGGTCCACCTTCACGTCAGTTTACCGGCACCATCACGAACTACGCGGACTTTGATTCCCTGCCACAGGGATACGTAGGAAGCCTCTTCAAGGCTCAGGTCCAACTTCACTGTCGCCTCCTGCGATGGTCCCATTTCATCCCCCCTCCACTTCATTCATTCATCCACCACCCATCCTGATTCTCACCCGGGCCGCCACATCCCGGTGGGATCATGCCATCCACCTCCTCGCTGCTCCTAGCGGCGCATGGGCTGCTTTCCACGTGTGAGCCCCATCATATCTCCGGGTCGTTGTCCTCTGTGTACACCCCGATTCATCACCCTTTTCCCCTCTAGGGAGTGCACCACCTCGGATCCGTCCTCATTGGGCGTTCTGATCCATCGCCTTGGTAAACCTTCCAGGTGTTCCCTCCCAGGGATATACCAAATCTGATCCGTCTCTATGGGACGTTCTGATCACCCTCATACCGTCTCTGCAAGACGTTAAACTCGCGGTCTACCTCGTGATAAACATGAGATGCCTGAGGAAAACCTCGGATGGAACGCCTTTGGTGTAACCGTCTCTACTAGACGTTAATCTTGTAACATACCCTGTGTTAAACACAGGAAGCTGAGGAAAACCTCAGATGTACGCCTCGGGTTCTGCACCCTTGAGATGCCCTCTTATGAGGAAGAATACAGGTTCCCCAATGTCCACGCACCCAGAGATGCCCCAACATTCCCGATGTTGCCGTCTACTCCGACTGAAGGTCGCTACCATGTCAAGACCCTATGGAAAGTCTTGACGGAAGTAGTGTAATTAACCGGTGTCCATGACAATATGGAACTGGGAAGAGTTTCACGAACTACGTATTAAATCTATAAGGGAGACCCGGACTAGGTGACGAGTCCTGAGGAGGAATCCACAGGAGGAAGAACCGACATCCCATCATCCCGTTTCGATCAAGGAGCAGACGTCCCTGAATAAGGAGCGAATGCCGCCCGCCTTTGGAAAGCGGGAATGCGGGGCAACAAAGCCGCGCGTCCCCCACGGACGGATGCGCGCGCCCCGGCGAAAGCGTCGGAAACATAAATGGTGAACCCGACGTGAAAGTCTTCTCCTTCAATAGCGAGTACACCAAATGTGTTGGGAAACTCGAGGCATCACCCATGTGAATTCCCTCTCCATTATATGTGAGAGGATGAGTAACATTCGGTGTTTGAAGACTACGGTCCATCGGCTCCTCGCCGAATCCGCCGCCTCAAGAGGCCGCGCAGGTGGCTCCGCCACCCGACTCCATCGGCTCCTTGCCGACTCCGCCGCCTCAAGAGGCCGCGCAGGTGGCTCCGCCACCCGACTCCATCGGCTCCTCGCCGACTCCGCCGCCTCAAGAGGCCGCGCAGGTGGCTCCGCCACCCGACTCCATCGGCTCCTCGCCGACTCCGCCGCCTCAAGAGGCCGCGCAGGTGGCTCCGCCACCCGACTCCATCGGCTCCTCGCCGACTCCGCCGCCTCAAGAGGCCGCGCAGGTGGCTCCGCCACCCAACTCCATCGGCTCCTCGCCGACTCCGCGCCTCAAGAGGCCGCGCAGGTGGCTCCGCCACCCGACTCCATCGGCTCCTCGCCGACTCCGCCGCCTCAAGAGGCCGCGCAGGTGGCTCCGCCACCCGACTCCATCGGCTCCTCGCCGACTCCGCCGCCTCAAGAGGCCGCGCATGTGGCTCCGCCACCCGACTCCATCGGCTCCTCGCCGACTCCGCGCCTCAAGAGGCCGCGCAGGTGGCTCCGCCACCCGACTCCATCGGCTCCTCGCCGACTCCGCGCCTCGAGAGGCCGCGCAGGTGGCTCCGCCACCCGACTCCATCGGCTCCTCGCCGACTCCGCCGCCTCAAGAGGCCGCGCAGGTGGCTCCGCCACCCGACTCCATCGGCTCCTCGCCGACTCCGCCGCCTCAAGAGGCCGCGCAGGTGGCTCCGCCACCCGACTCCATCGGCTCCTCGCCGACTCCGCCGCCTCAAGAGGCCGCGCAGGTGGCTCCGCCACCCCACTCCATCGGCTCCTCGCCGACTCCGCCGCCTCAAGAGGCCGCGCAGGTGGCTCCGCCACCCGACTCCATCGGCTCCTCGCCGACTCCGCCGCCTCAAGAGGCCGCGCAGGTGGCTCCGCCACCCGACTCCATCGGCTCCTCGCCGACTCCGCCGCCTCAAGAGGCCGCGCAGGTGGCTCCGCCACCCCACTCCATCGGCTCCTCGCCGACTCCGCCGCCTCAAGAGGCCGCGCAGGTGGCTCCGCCACCCGACTCCATCGGCTCCTCGCCGACTCCGCCGCCTCAAGAGGCCGCGCAGGTGGCTCCGCCACCCGACTCCATCGGCTCCTCGCCGACTCCGCCGCCTCAAGAGGCCGCGCAGGTGGCTCCGCCACCCCACTCCATCGGCTCCTCGCCGACTCCGCCGCCTCAAGAGGCCGCGCAGGTGGCTCCGCCACCCGACTCCATCGGCTCCTCGCCGACTCCGCCGCCTCAAGAGGCCGCGCAGGTGGCTCCGCCACCCGACTCCATCGGCTCCTCGCCGACTCCGCCGCCTCAAGAGGCCGCGCAGGTGGCTCCGCCACCCGACTCCATCGGCTCCTCGCCGACTCCGCCGCCTCAAGAGGCCGCGCAGGTGGCTCCGCCACCCGACTCCATCGGCTCCTCGCCGACTCCGCCGCCTCAAGAGGCCGCGCAGGTGGCTCCGCCACCCGACTCCATCGGCTCCTCGCCGACTCCGCCACCTCAAGAGGCCGCGCAGGTGGCTCCGCCACCCGACTCCATCGGCTCCTCGCCGACTCCGCCGCCTCAAGAGGCCGCGCAGGTGGCTCCGCCACCCGACTCCATCGGCTCCTCGCCGACTCCGCCGCCTCAAGAGGCCGCTCAGGTGGCTCCGCCACCCGACTCCATCGGCTCCTCGCCGACTCCGCCGCCTCAAGAGGCCGCGCAGGTGGCTCCGCCACCCGACTCCATCGGCTCCTCGCCGACTCCGCCGCCTCAAGAGGCCGCGCAGGTGGCTCCGCCACCCGACTCCATCGGCTCCTCGCCGACTCCGCCGCCTCAAGAGGCTGCGCAGGTGGCTCCGCCACCCGACTCCATCGGCTCCTCGCCGACTCCGCCGCCTCAAGAGGCCGCGCAGGTGGCTCCACCACCCGACTCCATCGGCTCCTCGCCGACTCCGCCGCCTCAAGAGGCCGCGCAGGTGGCTCCGCCACCCGACTCCATCGGCTCCTCGCCGACTCCGCCGCCTCAAGAGGCCGCGCAGGTGGCTCCGCCACCCGACTCCATCGGCTCCTCGCCGACTCCGCCGCCTCAAGAGGCCGCGCAGGTGGCTCCGCCACCCGACTCCATCGGCTCCTCGCCGACTCCGCCGCCTCAAGAGGCCGCGCAGGTGGCTCCGCCACCCGACTCCATCGGCTCCTCGCCGACTCCGCCGCCTCAAGAGGCCGCTCAGGTGGCTCCGCCACCCGACTCTATCGGCTCCTCGCCGACTCCGCCGCCTCAAGAGGCCGCGCAGGTGGCTCCGCCACCCCACTCCATCGGCTCCTCGCCGACTCCGCCGGCTCAAGAGGCCGCGCAGGTGGCTCCGCCACCCACCTCCATTGCCCCGTCGTGCCGACGTTCCAGGCTTCCACGCCTTCCGGGCTCCATTGCCCCGTCGTGCCGACGTTCCAGGCTTCCACGCCTTCCGGGCTCCATTGCCCCGTCGTGCCGACGTTCCAGGCTTCCACGCCTTCCGGGCTCCATCGCCCCGTCGTACCGACGTTCCAGGCTTCCACGCCTTCCGGGCTCCTTCGCCCCGTCGTGCCGACGTTCCAGGCTTCCACGCCTTCCGGGCTCCTTCGCCCCGTCATGCCGACGTTCCAGGCTTCCACGCCTTCCGGGCTCCATTGCCCCGTCGTGCCGACGTTCCAGGCTTCCACGCCTTCCGGGCTCCTTCGCCCCGTCATGCCGACGTTCCAGGCTTCCACGCCTTCCGGGCTCCATCGCCCCGTCGTACCGACATCGAGGCTTCCACGCCTTCCGGGCTCCATCGCGCCGTCGTACCGACGCTCCTGGCTTCTTCTCCGCTATAGGTCGAGGTAATGTAGTCATCCCTACTACCCTTGCGACACTCTGTGTCATCCCAACTACCACGTTGCATCAACCATAGATGTCCTCCCTGTGGCCTTGAAACCAGCTTGTGGAAGGATCTTCATGATCAGGGGATTTTAAGGAATTCCCCTCATATAGATCCCCCCTCATCTCAAACCACTAGAATGAAGTAGAGATGACCATTCCTCTACTGACACAATTCGCGTGGTTTACCGTCCCAGTTGCATGACGTTAAACTGCGTAACAACCATGTCCTAGTTGCACGACATTAAACTGCATAACAATCATCGTCCTGCATGACGTAAAACTGTTCATCTTCGTCCGTCATGACGTTAAACTGATCATTATCGTCCTGCATGACGTAAAACTGCTCATCTTCGTCCTGCATGACGTAAAACTGCTCATCTTCGTCCTGCATGACGTAAAACTGCTCATCTTCGTCCGTCATGACGTAAAACTGCACATTATCGTCCGTCATGACGTAAAACTGATCATTATCGTCCTGCATGACGTAAAACTGCTCATCTTCGTCCGTCATGACGTAAAACTGATCACCATCGTCCTGCATGACGTAAAACTGCTCATCTTCGTCCGTCATGACGTTAAACTGCATCATCGTCCTGCATGACGTAAAACTGCTCATCTTCGTCCGTCATGACGTAAAACTGATCATTATCGTCCTGCATGACGTAAAACTGCTCATCTTCGTCCGTCATGACGTTAAACTGATCACCATCGTCCTGCATGACGTAAAACTGCTCATCCTCGTCCGTCATGACGTAAAACTGATCATTATCGTCCTGCACGACATTAAACTGCATCATCGTCCTGCATGACGTAAAACTGCTCATCTTCGTCCGTCATGACGTAAAACTGATCATTATCGTCCTGCATGACGTAAAACTGCTCATCTTCGTCCTGCATGACGTAAAACTGCTCACCATCGTCCTGCATGACGTAAAACTGCTCATCTTCGTCCGTCATGACGTAAAACTGCACATTATCGTCCAGCAAGACTTTAAACTGCACCATCGTCCTGCATGACGTAAAACTGCTCATCTTCGTCCGTCATGACGTAAAACTGATCATTATCGTCCTGCACGACATTAAACTGCATCATCGTCCTGCATGACGTAAAACTGCTCATCTTCGTCCTGCATGACGTAAAACTGCTCATCTTCGTCCGTCATGACGTAAAACTGATCATTATCGTCCAGCATGACTTTAAACTGCACCATCGTCCTGCATGACGTAAAACTGCTCACCATCGTCCTGCATGACGTAAAACTGCTCATCTTCGTCCGTCATGACGTAAAACTGCACATTATCGTCCAGCAAGACTTTAAACTGCTCCATCGTCCTGCATGACGTCAAACTGCTTATCTTCGTCCGTCATGACGTAAAACTGATCATTATCGTCCTGCATGACCTTAAACTGCAAAATGGTCCAGCATGACCCTAAACTGCGAGAGGGTCCTGCACGACATTAAACTGCATTGGTCCTGCACGACATTAAACTGCGACTTGGTCCTGCACGACCTTAAACTGCGACTTGGTCCCGCATGACCTTAAACTGCGACTTGGTCCCGCATGACCTTAAACTGCCTCTCCGTCCTCACTGCAAGACGTTAAACTGCAAGCCAGTCAGTTCTGCCTGACCGAGGCTCAGCCTCAGGCCCTTTGGCCTCTTTGGGCCCCTGGCCCCGTCTCCACCAAGGTCTGGCCTCACCCCCTTGGTCTCCCCCCGACTTACACTCTTGCGGGATTGTACGGCATGGTGTAGGACTATGTCCCCATTCACGTCGGATTACTTGTCGTACCGTACATATCCCCAAAGGAGGTGCTTCTCATCGTCCCGCATGACGTTAAACTGCATGCCAAGAACTACGTATGGCTTGATTCTCATCCTTATGAGATACGTAGGAACGCTCGGACGTCTCGTCTTGAGCCCAGCCCAAGCTTTTCTCTTCCACTATTCCCCCTGGGGATGGTTTCCTTGGAGGATCTTTGTGTAGCAGGGCGTCGGCTTTCTTGGTCCCGCTCATGCAACCCCACTCACGCAAAGATTGTAAAGGTCGCACCATGCGCCCACTCCCGTTCTTCCACTCTCCCACGTCCTCACCGCATGACGCTAAACTGCATGGCCTTCAAGAACTACGTATGGCTTGATTCTCATCCTTATGAGATACGTAGGAACGCCCGGACATTTCGTCCGTTGGCCCAGCCCAAAAGCCAAAATCTTCCCCTCGGGTCAAGACATGGCAGGGTGCACACTTTTGCCCCGACCCACGTCGAGCAAGCCTCGACCCGGCTGCACATTCCCCCCTGGAGGTGTTCGCCCCTTTCGTGGAACGCTGTGTTTCGAATATGGTCAACAGTGATTCGTTCCGCCCCATCCTGAGGTGACAAACTTACCCCAGGTGGTGCCAGTGATCGGGCCCACAGCCCAGGATCCCTCACCCGGAGTGTACGGTGTGGTGTGGGACTACGCCCTCATTCACGTCGGGATCATGTACCATGCCGTGCAACTCCCTTCCGAGGCCCAGCCTCAGGCCCCTTTGGTCTCCTTGGGCCTCTGGCCCTCCGTCCTTATGTAAGACGTTAAACTACAAACCGGTTAGTCTTTTCTGACCGAGGCTCGGCCTTTCCAGGCCCCTCGGCCTTTCCAGGCCGCGGCTCAGGACCGATCTTATAGAACTGTACGGTATGACGTAAGGCTATGTCCTCATGTCGGTTTTTCGCCATACAGTACACCTTGCTTGGGGGTATGTTATTCCCCTCTTCGTCCTGCATGACGTTAAACTGCACCTCAAGAACTACGTGCGGCTTGATTCCCATCCTTATGGGATACGTAGGACCACCTGGATGTCCAAGATCCGGGTCCAGCCCCATCCTTCGGGAATTTCCATCCCATCTCGGGCCCTTGGCTCAGTTGCCTCTGGGTATGCGGCGTATGGTGTGAACGCGGGGCTATGCCCTCATTCACGTCGGTTTGATCGTCACGCTATACGCCCCCCACGTTTGGGGATGCCTTCTGCTCCCCCTTCTTTCCTCGTCCTGCATGACGTTAAACTGCACTTCAAGAACTACGTGCGGCTTGATTCCCATCCTAATGGGATACGTAGGACCACCTGGATGTCCAAGATCCGGGTCCAGCCCCATCTCTCGGGAATCCTCATCCCATCTTGGCCCCTTGGCCTATCCTTCCTCCATGAGGGGATCATATGGTGCAGTATGGGATTATGTCCTCATTCACGACGGTCTCGTGATGACCACGCCATGCTCTCCCCCTGCTGAGTTGTTTCGTCGATCCTTCTTTTTCGGCGATTCTCCAATGTGCTTAAGAGTACTCTGGTTCATTACCTGGAATGTCAAGCTTTACTCGGACGCGTCCGCACCCGCTTTCCAGGCTTTGCGTATCCCCGCATTAGGGCTTTCACCATCTTTCACACCCGGAGGGACCCCCAAGAACGGCCTGGATACTACGCCCAAGGGCTCTCCTACCGATACGGGCCAACGCCCCCCAGAGTGTCGGACGACAAATCGATAAAATCCCGCGTTGCGAATATGGTCAGCGGTCGATGCTCGTTTGCTGTTCCCACCTCAGGCTAACGCGATACTGACGCTGTATTTCCTTCATGGATAACAGTTTTCCTCTGTCGCCACGCCAACCCGTTAAGCCCAAATGCCGGATAACCAATTCACACCCTTCATCATTCCATCGTGTCCAAGTAGAGTCTTGGGATTCTTGGTACTTTTCCCCCGTGCACGTCCGCACACTGGGAGAACAAGCTACATCAAGGGTGTCCTTCGAAACTCTCTGCTGACTCCCCTTTAATGGATGCCCCAAGTATTGCAATGAGGATCCCCCCCTTGTTTCCCACACCGAGTTTATCTCACGTGGGCTTAGGGATTGGGTTGACCTCTGTGCTTACTCGGGAGTTGTCACCACCCACGGTCCGAGCTCTAAGACCATAAACTAAGACTCTCATCTGGAACTACGTCCGAGACCCCTTGCCTCCGAGTCCAGCTTGAGTTCAGCGAATTTACCTCTCTGATCCTGCCTTCAGGACCCTGATCACAGGACTGCGTGGCGCAGTGTGGGACTACGTACTCATTCACGTCAGGTACGCAATAGCTGCACCACGCACGCCCCATTCTGAGGTCCAGTCCTTCTATCCCCTGTCCTGCATGACACTAAAAGGCACTTTCAGAACTACGTGTGGCTTGATTCCCATCCTAATGGGATACGTAGGATCACCTGAATGTCTAAGATTCGGGTCCAGCCCCATCTCTGGGAGATATCCTGACCTCCCAGTCACCTAGGCCACTTGGTCCATCCCTCTCCAGCGGGGGGTGTGTAGGTATGATACAAGGTTGTGGGCATTATGCCCCCCTTCCCCTAGGAATCTGCCATCTCTCGATCACCCTCAAGGTTGAGCCCCTTGGCTCCCTGCAGTGGTTCACCCATGTATTAAGAGTACTCTGGTCTAGGACCAAGAGTGTCAGATTCAACTTGGTCAAGTTCCTTCCACTTGTCAAGCTTCGTGTTCCCCTCTATTCGGACTTCCATCATCATTCACACCCGGAGGGACCCCCAAGAACGGCCTGGATACTACGCCCAAGGGCTCTCCTACCGATACGGGCCAACGCCCCCGAGGGTTTCGGACAACAAATCGATAAAATCCCGCGTTGCGAATATGGTCAGCGGTCGATGCTCGTTTGTTAGTCCTCATTTCAGGCTAACGCGACAGGATGCTGTGTTGCGAACATGGTCAGCAGTAATCCT
Source organism: Viscum album (assembly GCA_963277665.1). Classification (NCBI taxonomy): domain Eukaryota; kingdom Viridiplantae; phylum Streptophyta; class Magnoliopsida; order Santalales; family Viscaceae; genus Viscum; species Viscum album. Next base: position 1,693,305,798 of record OY728120.1, read on the forward strand.
TTGTCGTCACGCCAGCTCCTTCAGTCCTTGAATGTTGGTTACATGATTCACATCATTTTCCACCCCATTATGTCCAGGTGGAATCTCGACACTTTTGGCACTATCCCTCAGTGCACCTTTGCATGTTAGGGGGACAAAGCTGCAATCTGGCGCCCTTTGGGGCTCCCATGGTCCGAGCTCTAAGACCATAAACTAAGATCCATTCGGGACTACGTTTAACTTGACTCCCATCCTCATGGGATACGTAGGACCACCCAGACGCCCTGTCTCTGGGTACAACCCATTCAGGAAGCTAGTCTCTCTCCCTGTTTCACCTCCGTGCAGGCCCCTCGGCCTAAGGTTTCCCCCTCCGGATGGCGTACAGTCTGATGTGGGATCATGTCTCCATCAATTGTGTTTTATAACACTGCGCACATTCCCCGCTTAGCATCATCTCTGCTACGTCTGCGCTGCATGACGATAAAATGCATGCTTGGTCCTATCACACGACCTTAAACTGTGACATTTCCAGAACTACGTATGGCTTGATTCTCATCCTTATGAGATACGTAGGAGCGCCCGGGTATTTCCCCCGCGGGCCCAGCCTAACCCTGGTGTTCGGTTCCATGGTCCGAGTTCTATGACCCTAAACTAAGATCACCCCAAGGGAAAGGAATCTGCTCCCCCTATCTAATACGTCTTGTTGCCGTATTTAGATGTGTTTCGACAAAGAGTCCAAAGCATGGGATTTTCACAGGGACATTCCCCTCATTCCATGACCAAGCTTCGTGAGCTCGCTATTTGGATCCTCATCCTCTTCCACATCCAAAGGACCCTCGGACGACGTGGATACTAAGCTTAAGGGCTCTCCATGAATGCTGGACCTAAGGGCCCTTCGATCGTTTCGGGCCAACGTCCCCACGGATATCTGACAACATTTGTGACACGGTCCCGTGTTTCGAACATGGTCAACGGTCGACCCTCATTTGTTTGTCCCCATTCCAGGCTAACACGACAGGATGCTGTGTTGCGAACATGGTCAGCAGTAATCCTCCATCGTCACGCCACCATCATTGTGATCTGAATCTCGAGCATCATGATTCACACATTTCCACTCCCTCGTGTTCAAGTGGAACTCCATTATACTCGGCTCTTTCTCTTCGCGCATCTGGGTGCGCTGAATGATCGTGTTAGTGTCATTGGGCCGGTAGTCACCGAGCATCCCTTTGTCCTCACCTGCCCCTCTCTGTGTCGGGAAATTCCCACCACTACTGCTTGTTTCCCACACCGAGCACGACTCACGTGGGCTTAGTAGTTTTGGCAGGATGTGTACCAACACGGTCAGGCTGCTCCTCGTCCTGCATGACGTTAAACTGCGCTTTCAGAACTACGTATGGCTTGATTCCCATCCTCATGGGATACGTAGAGACACCCAGGCATTTCACCTAGGGTCCAGCCCCAGGAATCGCAAAATCCTATTCCTCCTCATTTCCAGCCCTCGCCAGAGAGGCTCTATCTGGAAGAGAGAATGATCCGGGATCAGACCGATGCGCCCATCTGGCGTACACCCACCACGGTGGTGTAACTACTGAAGTGTTGGATTCTGTTTGAACAAACCATCACTCCATATTCCACGCTTTGCGTGCCCCTTATTCGGACCCTCGTCCTCTTTCATGTCTGGAAGGACCCCCTAACAGTAAGGATGTCTGACCTATGGTCCACCAACTGTCCTGGGCCAACGTCCCGAAAGATTGATCGACAACAAACTGATAAAATCCCGCGTTGCGAATACGGTCAGCGGTCGATGCTCATTTGTTGTCCCCGTTTCAGGCTAACGCAGTAAGGATACCGTTTCTCCGCCACGGCTAACGGTTGTCCTTTATTGTCACGCCGCCTCCATAGTGTTCCGAATTTTGGGTATTGTGATTCACACCTCCCACTTCCCTCTGTTTGGATTGATTCTAATGCCCCTGGCGTTACCCCGCTCGTGCACCAGAGCAGGGTGGGAAAAGCAGGTCGGCTGTTCAGAGAGACATACTCTCCAGCCGTGACCCCTCTCTCTTTTAGGATTCCCCCAAATGGTGGTTGATGTCCCACGTTGATCCCCCCGCACCTTCCGTTGTTTTACACTCTCGTACAGGAGCTCCCATTATCTCTTGTTTCCTGCACAGAGCATAGCTCACGCAGGCTTAGAGATTTAGTTGGATTTATCCTCAATGCGATTGAGGTACAATGGACCCCAATGCACGTGTTTTCCTTAGTCGTTTCCTAAGAACGCGGTCTGCCTCACCCTTCTCGTCCTCGTGGGACCCCGTTCTTAGGGGTGGCTTTTGTAGACCCCGGAAAACGCGTCCCCAAAATTTTCCAAATGCTTCCATACATGATCCAAGATCGTAGTCCATTTCGCGAGCTTCGATTTGGTAGGTCGTAGGGCCCGAACGGAGCTACGGATTAGGAGTTTTGGACGTTTGAAGATTGGCTGGAAATCTGGTTTGCGAAGCCCATTCGCGAAGCCCCCCTCCGTGATCGCGGAGCGCCGCCGCGAAGTAACGAGGTGAGAGGCTCCGCGAATCCGTTTGACATTTGCGATGCGCCGCGAAGACCCCTCGCGAAGCACTACTGCGAAGCACCGATGCAAAGCACCCGTGCAGCGCGGTCCCGCGAAGCCCCGCCGCGAAGCGCCCCGACCATCGCGGCCTCGCGAAGCTCCAGAGGCGGTGATGCTCCGCGAACGCATTTGACGTTCGCGAGCCGCCGCGAAGCTCCAGAGGCGGTGATGCTCCGCGAACGCATTTGACGTTCGCGAGCCGCCGCGAAGCACCAGAGGCGGTGATGCTCCGCGAACGCATTTGACGTTCGCGAGCGCGCCGCGAAGCTCCTGAGGCGGCGCGGAAGTTTTGCTTCGCGGCGCCCCTTGCCTATAAATACCCAGCTCACCCCCTTCACAAAGGACAGCCAAAAACAGCCAAAAAAACGGCCAAGGACGGCCACGGCCACTTCGCCCCTTGGGCGGCCGGGCGGAGCTCCGCATTGCGGCTCCGCGAAGCCATGCTCCGCGAGCAGCTTCTTTCGTGTTGCTGCTCCGCGAGCGGAGGATCCGCGAGTCCATGCTCCGCGAGCCTATGCTCCGTGATGCTGCTCCGCGAGACCAAGCTCCGCGAGTCCATGCTCCGCGAGCCTATGCTCCGTGATGCTGCTCCGCGAGACCAAGCTCCGCGAGACCCATCTACTCCGCGAGACCAAGCTCCGCGAGACCAAGCTCCGCGAGACCCATTTGCTCCGCGAGACCCATTTGCTCCGCGAGACCCCTTTGCTCCGCGAGAGACCATTGCTCCGCGAGGCCATGCTTCGCGAAGCTACTTCGCGAAGACCCATCCTTCGCGAGGATCCTACCTTCGCGCCCACCGGTCCATACCGCGGGGGCTGCGCCCCCACACCCCCGCTCGGGGTCAGTGCCGGGCTGCGGTCCCGGCCCTCCGGGCCGGTCCCTTCGCTACCGTCACAGACCCCCATGAAAAATGGAGAGTCGCACCGCGAACTTTTCGGGCCGGGATGCCGGGATTTTCCATTGCGCCCTTATGCGCTCCCACCTACCACCTATGGGACACCATGATTTGAGATACTCCTCCACACACCATGGAACACCTTGAGTTGACATATTCCTCTTGGTTTCATTCCATGTCGTGAGTTGAGATTCTCATCATCAATTCCCCGGGTACCTTGAGTCGAACCATTCCTCAGGTAACTCCTCCAAACCCAATCACTTGGCTCCTATGCCAGGTTCAACCAGAAAGGGCCGCCCTTGCGTAAGTCCCAACACCAACCATTTCTAGGCACCTTCTGCCAATAGTCCTACCTACAAGACTATAAACTGTAGTATTATCCCTATGTCCCAAACATAGGATGCCTCTTGCCCTATACGAGAGATGCCTTATGCTCCTAGCATGAGATGCTAATAGTCCTTTCTACATGACTATAAACTGTAGTAAACCCTGTGCTCCAAACATAGGATGCCTCTTGTTCCAAGCGAGAGATGCCTCATGCTCTTATCATGAGATGCCAATAGTCCTACCTACATGACTCTAAACTGTAGTATTCTCCCTATCTAACAAATGATGGGATGCCTCTTGCTCCAAGCGAGAGATGCCTCATGCTCCAAGCATGAGATGCTAATAGTCCTTTCTACATGACTATAAACTATAGTAATCCCTATGTTCCAAACATAGGATGCCTCTTCCATTAAACAAGAGATGCCTTGTGCGCCAAGCATAAGATTCCTAACGCCATGATCACAGTGGCGTAACATCAAGAGCGTTGGAATCCATTCAAACATTCCATCACTCCACCTCACGCTTTGCATGTCCTTCGTTTGGATCGTCATTCACTTCCAAGTCTGGAGGGACCCCCTAACAGTATGGATGCTCGACCTATGGTCCGCCTGCTGTCCTGGGCCAACGCCCCGGAAGACTGATCACGTCTGGAGGGACCCCCTAACAGTATGGATGCTCGACCTATGGTCCGCCTGCTGTCCTGGGCCAACGTCCCGAAGGATCGATCGACAACACTTGTGACATGGTCCCGTGTTTCGAACATGGTCAACGGTCGACCCTCATTTGTTGTCCTCATTTCTGGCTAACGTGATATGGATGCTGCGTTGCGAACATGGTCAGCAGTAATCCTCCATCACCACGCCAATCTCACGACGTTCTGAATATTGGGCATGTGATTCACACTTTTCTTGTCCATTTGTTTGGGCTGATTCCAACGCCCTGGGCGTTATCCCGCTTGTGCACTTGTGCATAGACACATACCTCAACCCACCAGTAAGTTGGGATGCCCTCATGGCCAGACATGAGGAAGACATTACGGGCAGCTTCCTAGCGTAAGCCCCATTCACCAGTGCCACTCCTTAGCGGCACCCGGGCAGCTTCCTAGCATAAGCCCCATTCACCAGTGCCACTCCTTAGCGGCACCCGGGCAGCTTCCTAGCGTAAGCCCCATTCACCAGTGCCACTCCTTAGCGGCACCCGGGCAGCTTCCCAGCGTAAGCCCCATCCACCAGTGCCACTCCTTAGCGGCACCCGGGCAGCTTCCCAGCGTAAGCCCCATCCACCAGTGCCACTCCTTAGCGGCACCCGGGCAGCTTCCTAGCGTAAGCCCTATTCACCAGTGTCGCTCCTTAGCGGCACACGGGCAGCTTCCTAGCGTAAGCCCCATTCCCCGTTGCCACTCCTTAGCGGCACCCGGGCAGCTTCCCAGCGTAAGCCCCATCCACCAGTGCCACTCCTTAGCGGCACCCGGGCAGCTTCCCAGCGTAAGCCCCATCCACCAGTGCCACTCCTTAGCGGCACCCGGGCAGCTTCCTAGCGTAAGCCCCATTCACCAGTGCCACTCCTTAGCGGCACCCGGGCAGCTTCCTAGCGTAAGCCCCATTCACCAGTGCCACTCCTTAGCGGCACCCGGGCAGCTTCCTAGCGTAATCCCCATTCACCAGTGCCACTCCTTAGCGGCACCCGGGCAGCTTCCTAGCATAAGCCCCATTCACCAGTGCCACTCCTTAGCGGCACCCGGGCAGCTTCCTAGCGTAAGCCCCATTCACCAGTGCCACTCCTTAGCGGCACCCGGGCAGCTTCCTAGCGTAAGCCCCATTCACCAGTGCCACTCCTTAGCGGCACCCGGGCAGCTTCCTAGCATAAGCCCCATTCACCAGTGCCACTCCTTAGCGGCACCCGGGCAGCTTCCTAGCATAAGCCCCATTCACCAGTGTTGCTCCTCAGCGGCACTCGGGCAGCTTCCTAGCGTAAGCCCCATTCACCATTGTCGCTCCTTAGTGGCACCCGGGCAGCTTCCTCGCGTAAGCCCCATCCACTGTTGCGACCCCCATCCAGCGGTAAGCCGTTGTGATCCCTATCCAGCGGTAAGCCGTTGTGACCCAATCCAGCGGTAAGCCGTTGTGACCCAATCCAGCGGTAAGCCGTTGTGACCCAATCCAGCGGTAAGCCGTTGTGACCCCATTCAGCGGTAAGCCGTTGACATCCTCATCCAGCGGTAAGCCGTTGTGACTCCATTCAGCGGTAAGCCGTTGACATCCTCATCCAGCGGTAAGCCGTTGTGACCCAATTTAGCGGTAAGCCGTTTCGGGCCTCCATCCTGGAGTAAGTCCCAACACCATGGGCCGCTCAACGCGTAAGCCCCTCTTCGCTTCTCACGGACGCACCCTTCGCGACGTGATCGTCAGGTCCATGCAACCTCTTGTTTCTCACACCGAGCATGACTCACGTGGGCTTAGAGTGAGCACCGACCCTGACAAAACACCCCATTTGAACTACGAGGTCTTTGATCCATGTCAAGGCATGGTACGTAGGAAGCCTCCACGAGGTTCAAGCCCACCACCCCATTTGAACTACGAGGTCTTTGATCCATGTCAAGGCATGGTACGTAGGAAGCCTCCACGAGGTTCAAGCCCACCAATAGTGGACCAAGGTCTACTTTCCCCACCCGAACTACGAGGTCTTTGATCCATGTCAAGGCATGGTACGTAGGAAGCCTCCACGAGGTTCAAGCCCACCATCAGTGGACCAAGGTCTACTTTCCCCATTTGAACTACGAGGTCTTTGATCCATGTCAAGGCATGGTACGTAGGAAGCCTCCACGAGGTTCAAGCCCACCAATAGTGGACCAAGGTCTACTCACCCGAACTACGAGGTCTTTGATCCATGTCAAGGCATGGTACGTAGGAAGCCTCCACGAGGTTCAAGCCCACCATCAGTGGACCAAGGTCTACTTTCCCCACCCGAACTACGAGGTCTTTGATCCATGTCAAGGCATGGTACGTAGGAAGCCTCCACGAGGTTCAAGCCCACCATCAGTGGACCAAGGTCTACTTTCCCCACCTGAACTACGAGGTCTTTGATCCATGTCAAGGCATGGTACGTAGGAAGCCTCCACGAGGTTCAAGCCCACCATCAGTGGACCAAGGTCTACTTTCCTCACCTGAACTACGAGGTCTTTGATCCATGTCAAGGCATGGTACGTAGGAAGCCTCCACGAGGTTCAAGCCCACCATCAGTGGACCAAGGTCTACTTTCCCCACCTGAACTACGAGGTCTTTGATCCATGTCAAGGCATGGTACGTAGGAAGCCTCCACGAGGTTCAAGCCCACCATCAGTGGACCAAGGTCTACTTTCCCCACCTGAACTACGAGGTCTTTGATCCATGTCAAGGCATGGTACGTAGGAAGCCTCCACGAGGTTCAAGCCCACCATCAGTGGACCAAGGTCTACTTTCCCCACCTGAACTACGAGGTCTTTGATCCATGTCAAGGCATGGTACGTAGGAAGCCTCCACGAGGTTCAAGCCCACCATCAGTGGACCAAGGTCTACTTTCCCCACCTGAACTACGAGGTCTTTGATCCATGTCAAGGCATGGTACGTAGGAAGCCTCCACGAGGTTCAAGCCCACCATCAGTGGACCAAGGTCTACTTTCCCCACCTGAACTACGAGGTCTTTGATCCATGTCAAGGCATGGTACGTAGGAAGCCTCCACGAGGTTCAAGCCCACCATCAGTGGACCAAGGTCTACTTTCCCCACCTGAACTACGAGGTCTTTGATCCATGTCAAGGCATGGTACGTAGGAAGCCTCCACGAGGTTCAAGCCCACCATCAGTGGACCAAGGTCTACTTTCCTCACCTGAACTACGAGGTCTTTGATCCATGTCAAGGCATGGTACGTAGGAAGCCTCCACGAGGTTCAAGCCCACCATCAGTGGACCAAGGTCTACTTTCCTCACCTGAACTACGAGGTCTTTGATCCATGTCAAGGCATGGTACGTAGGAAGCCTCCACGAGGTTCAAGCCCACCATCAGTGGACCAAGGTCTACTTTCCCCATTCTGAACTACGAGGTCTTTGATCCATGTCAAGGCATGGTACGTAGGAAGCCTCCACGAGGTTCAAGCCCACCATCAGTGGACCAAGGTCTACTCCCCATTCTGAACTACGAGGTCTTTGATCCATGTCAAGGCATGGTACGTAGGAAGCCTCCACGAGGTTCAAGCCCACCAATAGTGGACCAAGGTCTACTTTCACGTCGGTTCACCGACAAAACCCCAACCTGAACTACGAGGTCTTTGATCCATGTCAAGGCATGGTACGTAGGAAGCCTCCACGAGGTTCAAGCCCACCATCAGTGGACCAAGGTCTACTTTCCCCACCTGAACTACGAGGTCTTTGATCCATGTCAAGGCATGGTACGTAGGAAGCCTCCACGAGGTTCAAGCCCACCATCAGTGGACCAAGGTCTACTTTCCCCTCCTGAACTACGAGGTCTTTGATCCATGTCAAGGCATGGTACGTAGGAAGCCTCCACGAGGTTCAAGCCCACCATCAGTGGACCAAGGTCTACTCCCCATTCTGAACTACGAGGTCTTTGATCCATGTCAAGGCATGGTACGTAGGAAGCCTCCACGAGGTTCAAGCCCACCAATAGTGGACCAAGGTCTACTTTCACGTCGGTTCACCGACAAAACCCCAACCCGAACTACGAGGTCTTTGATCCATGTCAAGGCATGGTACGTAGGAAGCCTCCACAAGGTTCAAGCCCACCAATAGTGGACCAAGGTCTACTTTCACGTCGGTTCACCGACACACCCACCCTTCGTTTCACGTCGGGTCCCATTCTGGTCCAGTGGTAAGCCATTGCGACCCCTTTCCATTTGAACTACGAGGTCTTTGATCCATGTCAAGGCATGGTACGTAGGAAGCCTCTATGAGGTTCAAGCCCACCCGTCATTCGCGTCGGGTTTCACCCCCGTCTAGCACGACGTTAAACTGCAATTCCGGTCCAGTGGTAAGCCATTGCGACCCACCAACAGTGGACCAAGGTCCCTCATTCACATCGGTTCGCCGATACTCATCGCCCGTCGTTCATTCACATCAGGGTTCTCTATCGTCCCGCATGACGTTAAACTGTATTCCCTGAACTACGAGGACTTTGATCCATGTCAAGGCATGGTACGTAGGAAACCTTCCCAAGGTTCAAGCCCACCATTAGTGGACCCAAGGGTCTACTTTCACGTCGGTACGCTGACGATGCCCATCGGACCAAGGTCCACCTTCACGTCAGTTTACCGGCACCATCACGAACTACGCGGACTTTGATTCCCTGCCACGGGGATACGTAGGAAGCCTCTTCAAGGCTCAGGTCCAACTTCACTGTCGCCTCCTGCGATGGTCCCATTTCATCCCCCCTCCACTTCATTCATTCATCCACCACCCATCCTGATTCTCACCCGGGCCGCCACATCCCGGTGGGATCATGCCATCCACCTCCTCGCTGCTCCTAGCGGCGCATGGGCTGCTTTCCACGTGTGAGCCCCATCATATCTCCGGGTCGTTGTCCTCTGTGTACACCCCGATTCATCACCCTTTTCCCCTCTAGGGAGTGCACCACCTCGGATCCGTCCTCATTGGGCGTTCTGATCCATCGCCTTGGTAAACCTTCCAGGTGTTCCCTCCCAGGGATATACCAAATCTGATCCGTCTCTATGGGACGTTCTGATCACCCTCATACCGTCTCTGCAAGACGTTAAACTCGCGGTCTACCTCGTGATAAACATGAGATGCCTGAGGAAAACCTCGGATGGAACGCCTTTGGTGTAACCGTCTCTACTAGACGTTAATCTTGTAACATACCCTGTGTTAAACACAGGAAGCTGAGGAAAACCTCAGATGTACGCCTCGGGTTCTGCACCCTTGAGATGCCCTCTTATGAGGAAGAATACAGGTTCCCCAATGTCCACGCACCCAGAGATGCCCCAACATTCCCGATGTTGCCGTCTACTCCGACTGAAGGTCGCTACCATGTCAAGACCCTATGGAAAGTCTTGACGGAAGTAGTGTAATTAACCGGTGTCCATGACAATATGGAACTGGGAAGAGTTTCACGAACTACGTATTAAATCTATAAGGGAGACCCGGACTAGGTGACGAGTCCTGAGGAGGAATCCACAGGAGGAAGAACCGACATCCCATCATCCCGTTTCGATCAAGGAGCAGACGTCCCTGAATAAGGAGCGAATGCCGCCCGCCTTTGGAAAGCGGGAATGCGGGGCAACAAAGCCGCGCGTCCCCCACGGACGGATGCGCGCGCCCCGGCGAAAGCGTCGGAAACAACTACCCAATTTAGATGAGGATCAGGACTTACATAAGGGGAGAAGCCCAAGAACAGGGTCCATAAAGGTATATGTGCTTTATTGATATTTTGATACATAACATAGGTCATACTCCTGAGAAAGATGCCTAAATTAGAGTGGACTTATGATTGGGTTTCATTGTTGAAAAGTAATACCAAATAAAAGGAAATTATGACTTGGGATAACTCCTAAAAAGAAGGACCAAGTTAAGAAGACGTGTAACTTGGGGCTTACTCCTAAGGAGGATGCCCAGATTAGGGAACTTGGGGCTTACTCAAAAGGAGGATGCCCAGATTAGGGAACTTGAGGGTTACTCTTAAAAAGAATGTACAGATTAGGGAAATTGGGGCTTACTCCTAAGGAGGATTCCCATATTTGGGAACATGGTGCTTACACCTAAGAATGATGCCTAGAATAAAGGTCTTATCATCTTTAATGGTTGAGGTTGAATGAAGGAAATCTCTAACCTTAGTGACATAAAGTTATGTAAATCATGAGTTTTGAGAGATTTTCCACAGAATTCTTTTCAGATAAAGAAGCCAACAAAGGAACTATGCCATAAAATAGCTTTGAAGAGGGTTTTGAATGCTATTATTAAAGAGGAAAGGTGGATTTGTTGAAAGGAAGTGAATTGGAAGGAGGCACAAAAGTGTTGTTCTGGAACGCAAGTCCTGGTCGCGCAAGTGTACTTGAGTGACATGAGTTCACTTGGGCGATGAAGAACCAGTGAAGTAATACTTGTGAGACATTGAATTGGAGCCCTTAGTATCATCCCTAGAGGCTTTCAGATGGGTGGCACACTAGTTTCCTTGAGAGGGAAAGGCGGCGCGCAAGTATCATCACTTTCTTTAAAGGAGTGGATACATAGGCGCACAAGTATTGATGAATTCTAATACTTAGGTCTTATTTAAACTCTTTAGAGCTTCCATTCTAGGTAAATAATTGCCATATAAGTGTTCGGAAGACTTCAAATGGAGACATGGGAGACCAGAGACTGAATCTCTCTTTTGGATTTTTCGTCCTCAATATGGGGGGTCCACAGGGGGTATTTATAGGACATGGAGGACCTTGGGAAAAAACAGAATAGGACGCGCAACTGATTTGCGCAACCCATATGTGGCGTGAAAGTATACTAGTGCGACTAGCTTGGAACTTGCGCAACCCATGCTTAAAGAGTTCATTGTTCATTACATTGTCATTTTTTGATGTTTTTAAAAGGATGACACTCTTTGTGCTTATGGTATTCCCCTTTTTCATTCGTTAGATTTTGTGATGGAAAGAAGTGTCAACACCAGATACAACAAAAAAATTGTATTCATGGAAAAATATATGTTCAACAATAATAGGACTCAAATGAATTTTTTCAATGTTAGTCCCAAAGAGAGAAATTTTTTGAAATAATTTTTCATCATGAATATAAGAATACCAAGAAAACATCCAATTTATAGGATCTCAATATGCAGATTAAGAAAATGTCAGAAATAGAGTGATGGTCTTCTAATACATGTGAATTAAATGAGTGTGGGATAAAGATCCCTGGGAAATTTAGAGCATAATATTTAAAATCATGAAGAGATGTTGTTCTAATATCATCCATTGTAGTTTAGGCGCCACCCCAGTCCACAGGAATGTGGGAATTTTTAAGCCAAACCTCGAAGCCAATAAATAGAGCCTAAATTGTTGAGAATGAGAAATATTAACAATCCCAATCCAAAGGGATATGTTCCTTTTCACATTCATGATCCCCTCCTCAGGAAAATACAATTTTCTCTCGATTAGGGAAAAATCATACAAATGAAGGAAAAAATTAACTTTCAAACTATTCCCTTCAGGTAACATTACTCCAAAAGTTTACAAGAACCTAACAATGAGGAGAATGAGATCTGATGTATGATTCCAAAGAAGACAATATCATTGATATAATGACATAATTCAATAAATGCATTATGTGTCAGTGAATGTCACAAATTCATTCATCAATGATCTTCTAGAAAATGAGTCTAGTTCAAAGGATTCAAGGATGAAGTTATGTTAATGATATGATCCACACCATGGAAAATGAAGGAGGTGTATAAACATAAAATTATAGTTTTATGCTAAATTTATGTATCCCATCAACTAATCATCTTCCACCTCTTTAAAAGGCACTTAATAAGGGAAAAGGTAAAGGTAAGACTATGTCTCATTATTACCCTATAAAAGGTCAATCCCTTTCACATGAGGAATGATTTTCTTAGTAAGAGGAGGAGATGAAGGAGTTGATAAGACTCAATATAGAGTAACATGGAGGAATCATTCCTTCAATATATTCTACACAATCAGATCCTCAGATTTCACTTCTAGTAGAAGAACCTCAGGTAATTGGGTTCTGTTGCAACTAATGATGCAGATAATGAATTCCATCCATTTAAAGTACAACCACAGTAGATTCTGGAACATCCTTACATGCATGTCCACAAGGGTTATCCACATAAATTATCAGCAACCCTACAACCAGTTGTCATACTTTTTTGTTTCACCCATTTTGGCTCAATATATCACACCTCTTTAGTTCTCGACTCATCCATATATTCCTAGAATGTTGAAGATCACCATTGAGCCATTGAAAATAGGTTAGAAGCAATGTAAGGATGGTGTGAACTAATTCATCCAGAAAAAAGGCTTATCCCAAATGGGTAGATTTGACTCCTCCACACCAATCATTGGGAATCCGACATTTCCAATCATCAATGGATCAAGATTTCCATTTTATAAATTGAAAATTTTTGTCTCTTCTTGTGATCCCATGATGGGGACCACTGAGAAATAAGAATAAGTGAAACTCGGATGCTTTATACCATCATTGTAGGGACCATACTTTATAAGATATATGAGTTTTCAATCTCCGTAAATCAATAGATATGAATATCTCTATCATAATTTCATTTTAACGTTCATCTCAAAATTGTAGAATTAAATAGTCATTGATCCAAAAAATATCATGCAATGGTGTAATGTGAGAGTTTCATATTTCATTAATTGGTGAATAGGATTAATACACTCCACGAATACACTGCTCCCTCAAGAAGAACTATTTCCCACCCATGTAGCAATAATCCATGATGTGTTTTTAACAACTTTAATATATTTCAAATACACAGGGGGTTTTTGGATATGTCCTTGATTTCTCACTAGTTTGAAAATTACATACTATATACAAAAGCCAAATCATTATTAATCCCATCATCTACGGGGAGAAGAGGAGGAGATGTATATGTTGTTATATTAACATTTATCAAGGCCACTATACCTTCTCCTACTCCACGGACCACTTCGTATCATAAGTTTCTTCCTACTGATTTCCAGTAATATTGAACACCATGTCCATATGAACAAAAATTTAAAATGAAATAATAGTTTGTGGAGATGAAAAACAAGGTATATTCTTTTCCAAATGACTAGGTCCATAGAAACTTCAAATCGACATTGAAAAAAAACATATTTCAGTTTCCAAGGTCAATAAAGCCTAACAAATAAGGATCTGGGGACGTCAAAAATAAATTAACATTCCTACAAATGCTGGAGCACCCCATCTAGTAGTGTTTTGTTTGTATGGACCTCCTACAATTGATCGCAGACTTTGGGCGAGTGAAGCCAAAAAAATTCCCCATCCAAGGTAGCATGTGTAACTACTACTGATCTATAGGATGATGGAAAGTGGAAGGAAATAATAATATATGAATTCACAGAAATTAAATGATTGGATGTTATAAAAAACAATCAACATGACGCATTACATTATATAAAGATAGCTGAAACATCAGGTTATGTCTCCTACTGCTTCCATTGCCGCAAATTCATCTTCATCAAAAGAACATTCTTCTGATGACCAATCCATAAAGAAGTAATACGGACAAAAGAATAAGGATAAAGAAGATGAATAAGAAGGTCTTATGTCAATTATAATTTTCTACATGGCCTTGGTGGATTTCTTTCCATCCATATTAAGAGCACGGTCACCACCCCGCTAAACCGAACAACAAGAATAAACCTATCATGAAGAATATTCATCAGACAAAGAGTTGATCTTTGGTTCCGTATATTTTATTGACATAATAGACCCATTATAAATTTAGGAAAATGGTTATGAATCATATTTCCTCATACATGATTGGAAAAATGAATAATATATTTGTCAAGGATGAGGATATAGGGGAAGAAGATGTCATTCTAGAAAACAATACTCTATCCACACCTCTAATCTAACTATTTATATAGAAAAAAATAAAGGTAGATCCCTATAATGAGATAAATAGGAATAATATAACTCCTCAACCCATGGAAGTATTTCAATGACATGATCATCTTCAAATATTGGTTAGAGATTATGCCACCACCCACACGGTGAGTGGGTAGACCGAGTCTGCCTAATCCACCAAGAGACGAAGTATTTCCATCCTCTTCCCTAAAAGATTATCCATCCAAATCAAGAATATTATCCCCCAGGCACCTATAAAAGGGAATCTCCATGATAGAAAATGTATTCATTTGGATCAAAAGTGTGATTATTTGAAACAATTGGCCCATTTACCATCCATGTTATCAATACTAGATGCACTGAGTTTATCTAAAGATCTATGTGAACCAATTATTTATGAGTTTTTAAATCCTCATGAGTTTGATGTCTATATTTATGTTTCACACGGTTACCATTTAGAGAGTTACTAAGAAAATTTATATGCAGTCATATTTTTCAAGGTCTAAGATGAAGATACTATTTTATATTGACACACTAGGCCCTTGTACAGATCTGGAAATATTAATGAAAATTAAATCAAATGAGCCTTAATTGATACTAGATAAGGAGTGAACCTCATACCCATTCAGGAACTTCTCATATTTGAATAACTGAATCCCACTTCTCTCCCTCCACTTGGATGTTATAGGGTTATAAAAAGAATGAGAAAGAACATATTGGAAAAACTACACTTGGAACATAGTTTTGAGATCGGATATCTAATTCATAGTTCATGGCTTTCTGTAAAGACATATCATTCAAAATTCTATTTGGAATACCCTGGCTACATCAACATGCATCCATTAAGTCACCGTACAACCAATTTATTAGGTATTTCTTCAATTTTCAAATTGTGACCTTACACTATTACAAGGACACATTAAAAACTTGTTAATCTTAGTATATTGGTGTGGAGTTCTATCACACAAGGGGAAAACTGTCCATATAAAATGATGTTACAAGAACCAATGCTTTGAATAGTATAGAGAAGATCTCAGATAACCCATTAAAGCTTCTCAGTGTTGATCATGTGCTTCCCATTATTTGAATTGAGAGGTCAGACCCCAAATAAAGGAACTCATTCAGTGGCTTCCATAATGTTAGTTGTAGTAACTGAACATGGAAGCATAGGAGAATTAATTAATTCTACAAGCAATGATGAAGGCCATAGAGATGTATTCATTTCATTTTCTGAGCATCAGGAAGTCTCTTCATCATCAACCATACTATAAGAATTTGTTACACTCATATAAAATTAAAGGGATGAAATGTATCAACCCATCATTTTCCCATAAGTACATCAGAAATATGCTTCCTCATTAATTAGGTAGGATATGGTTGCCTCTTCTTCATGATGTTCAAATACCTAATCCTCACCTAACACTAAATTCCTTACATCATCACCAATCATCCAACTATATATAGAAGATGTAAAATGTGATTAATAGTAAGAAGAGGAAGAACTCGGGGATTCCCCTCCAGCATTTAAGGAAGGCATTTCCATCACTATGGATGAACATTGAAAAATAAATCGAAGTGTAGAGGATAGTCCACACCCTACTATTATTAGTGCTGACATGACGTTAGATGAGAGAGAAATGTATAATTCCCTTATAAATAAACAAAAGGATGTTCTGTCATAGAATTATATAGAAATTATATGCCTAGAACATGAAGTGTTTACTGATAATTTTGTTTCTCAGAAGTTCTTTTGGGATATAAGTAGGCAGTAGAAATAATGCACCTGACTCATGCCTTAAAAATTGAGGTTGAAGTTGAAAATCTAATCAATGATAACTTCATCTAAGTGGTGTAATATCTAATTTTTTTAGATAATATTTTCCCTATGAGATGTATGAATGTGGAAACTAGTGTTTTCATTTATTTACTAGATCTAAACCAGCATTTTCCCAAACATGAATTCTTAGTTCCAATAATTGAACTTTTAATTTTTGTAACAGTGGGTTATGAAGATATATTCATAATGGATGGATACACTATGTATATCCAAATCTAGATGGCCTCGTATGATGAAGAATCTACTTCCTTCAAAGCCCCTCAAGGTGTATTTTTCTATACGAAAAGGACCTTTGTCATGAAGAATGCAGGTTTCACATTCAAACGCGCAATGAACCAAATATTTGAAAACTTATTTCGGAAATTTAAATAATGTTATGTTGACGATCTAGTTCTCAAATCCAAACAATGTTCTGATCACCAAACTGATATGGATACCATATTCAGAAATGTTGGATAGCATAATCTATAGATTAACCCCTTGAAGTGTGTATTCTGGGTAACCTGAGGAAAATATCTCAGTTTTGTTTTATGCCATCACCATATCGAAGTCAATTCGAAGAATTCTAATGATAACCATGTAACGTAGCATCCTTAAAATGTGAATGATTTGATAAGACATCAAGAACACTTGGTCTATATTCCAGACTTTATAGACAATACAGGAGGCTCGGGTTTTCCCTTAACCAAATTTATGAAGAAGGGGGTGACATATCAATGGAACAATGACTACTATGTGGAATTTCATACACTCACGAAATACCTCCTGATACCACCGATATTGATTCTAATTTTTGAAGGAAAAAAACTAATTCTTTATGTGATAGCCTTGTTGAAATAACTCAGAACCTTCAGTACATAAAATAATTATTTTGGGAATGAAAATAGCATTTACTATCTCATTCAAACCATTATCGATTCCGATAATCAATATTTAGAAATTGAGAAAAGTATCTTAGCATTAATATTTGTAGTCAATCATTGAGGAATTGTTTGTAGAATCATGATGTTCACATGGTATCCCATAATAAACTGCTCAATGTTCCCTTTAGTCAGCCTATTATTAGAAGACTTCTGGCATGATGGGCTGTTATTATATAGGATTTTGATACACATTCATGCAATAGAAAGAAATAAAAGGCCATGTCGTAGATAAAATCCTTGATGAAAAACAATCTATAGAAGGGACATCATTGATTACTGAACGTCCCAATGAAAAAATATTATCTATTCATGATAGTCCCCAAATGTGGGAAATGTAATTTTAGGGTTTATCCATAAGTCTAACGAGGAATATAATGGATGAACCTAATCTCAACAAAATTAGGTTAGGAATTGGGCTTATCTCCCCAAAAAATTTACTAAATCTATACTCTTTCCAGTTATTAGATGGTGGTATGAATGATGATATGAAACATTAGGCTCTCATTTTTTGTTAGGAATTAGCAATTATTATACTGGTGATCCACCTCGATGTGAAGGGTAATTTAGAGTCTAAAATTAAATTGATTAACAAATATTATTCTATCAATATAGAAGATAAAATTCGACTGTGTGATTATGTATAAGGGTTAATGGTGGTATTTTCTCACAGAAAACATTTTTTTACAGCCCACTGTTGCAAAATTCAAAATATGATGCTGTTGATGCTCCTATTCATCACAGAATCTAAAGATCAGAAAAGGGAATATCTGAGCTCAAAGTGATTTCAACCTTTGAAGAAAATATCAAAAATCGACAAAGGCATGAACAGAGGATCAAAAGCAAATGCACCACGCAAGTTATATCATTGTCGCGCAAGTACACTTGGGCGACACCCTTGGTCGCGCAGGTGACTTGCGCGACCTAAGTGGTAACCGCCCGGTAACCGCCCAGGGTCTTCTTTTGCCTATAAATAGACCCTGTGGGCCCCCCACACGGGAGGATCTTTTTCCAAAAACTCGGATTGAAGCTCCCGACGCCCAAGTCTCTTCTCAAAACTTCCGGAACACTTCTAAGGTAATTTTTTACCTAGAACGGAAGATCTAAAGAGAATAAGGAAGGCCTAAGTGTTGAAACTTATCAAACACTTGCGCGCCGACTTATTTCCTTCAATGTAACTTGCGCGCCCCTTTTCTGGAAGAACCTCAAGAGGATTCTAAAGTGATTAAAAAGAAGTCGGTCAAGTATTTCAACTCTGATTGAGAATCGCGCAAGTACCCCTCATATAGCGCAAGTATACTTGCGCGACCAATACTTGCGCGCCGCCGCAATACTTGCGCGCCTTTCAAGACTTGCGCGCCCCTACTTTTTTGGGTGCCCATCTTGCCCATGTCACCCCTCTAAAGCCATCACACCTTTCCTTTTCAAGATTCAGTCTTCAAGACACTCTTCAAAGCCACTTATGGCATGATTTCTTGATTTTACTTTCTTATCTGAAAGGAATTCTGTGGAATATCTCTCAAAACCTAGTGATTTAAATATCTTTATATCACTAAATATGGAGAGTTCATTCATTCAACCTCATCCTTTAAGATGAGAGAATCCTTAACTTGGGTCTCCTTTTAAGGAATAATCCCCAGTTATAAGTCCTTTAATCTGGGCATCTTCCTCAGGAGTAAGCCCCAAATTCTTAAAGTTCCCAAACTTGGACATCCTCCTCAGGAGTAAGCCCCAAACCTTAATTCCTTAACTTGGTCATCCTCCTTAGGAGTAAGACCCAATCCCAATCTCACAACATGGGCATCCTCTTCAGGAGTAAGCCCCAAGCCAAGTCCCCTAACCTGGGCTTCCTTCTCAGGAATAAGTCCCAGTCATAAATCTTGGGCATCCTTCTTAGGAGTAAGCCCCAAGCCTTAATCCTTAACCTGGGCTTCCTTTTCAGGAATAAGTCCCAGTCATAAACCTTGGGCATCCTCCTTAGGAGTAAGCCCCAAGCCTTAATCCTTAACTTAGGATTCCTTTTCAGGAATAAGTCCCAGTCATAAACCTTGGGCATCCTCCTTAGGAGTAAGCCCCAAGCCTTAATCCTTAACCTGGGCTTCCTTTTCAGGAATAAGTCCTAGTCATAAACCTTGGGCATCCTCCTTAGGAGTAAGCCCCAGGTTTCTTAAATTTCTCTTAACCAGTCCTAATTTTCCCTTGATTTGGGTTTCCTTTTCAGGAGTAAAACCCAATCATAAGTCCCCTCCTAACTTGGGCATCCTCCTTAGGAGTAAGCCCCAAGATTAGAGTATTCAAATCTCCATAAAGCACATATACCTTTATGGACCATGTTCCTGGATTTTCTCCCTAAAATTGAATCCTAAACCTTCATCTATCTGGGCATTCATACATACCTAAGCCCCAAACAATTTCTTATGATTCCATCATTCATGGAACAATTGTCTAATTTTTACCAATACCTCTTGTTTCTCACACCGAGCATGACTCACGTGAGCTTAGAGTGTAAAAGTAATTATGACACTCTTCTTTGAGCCATCAATCACAAACATCATACTCCATTACTCGAACTACGTGGGTTCTGATTCCTTTTCCAAAAAAAAGGATACGTAGGTAGCCCATTTATGGGTTTGATCCCAACTTTGAAATAATCCTTGTCCTTCTGAATGATGATAAACTTCAAGTGCCCCACTGAGTGGCTTTAAAACCAGCCTGGTCATCATAATGACCAAGAGACTTTTTATAAATGTTTTGAAGGATACCATTGACCAAGAATCTCTAAACAGATATAGATGATTCTCTATTGATGAAGAACCTAGAATACATATAAAAGATATTCTAAATTTCTTGCATATTTAATCATTGATTGTTAAAACTAAAGGAAAACTCATTTTATACTTGGTAATGTAATAAGGATTCACGAACATAACTTAAATCTATAAAGAGAGTCCCGGAGTAGACAATAATTCCCCTCAAAAAAGGTGTGATGAGTCCGACCTCCCATCCTCTCAACCAATGCAAATTCCTTAGCCTCATTAGTCCACAAGCTAATGAGCGCCTGCCTTTGGAAAGTAGGTCCAAACGGATGTGGAATCATTGGATGTTTCCAGTTCTACGAACAAACCCGTTAGAAACCGATCGGAACGTTTGAATCTCCCGTCCAGGAGGTCATCCCCGGAATCCGTGCGAAACAAAAATGGTGAACCCGACGTGAATCCTTAACCAAGTTAAAATTTGTTAGGCCCCTCGGGCCAACAAATCAATCATTGACATGTGCTCATCCAAAAGATGCAGTGGCCAGATTAATCTTGATTATGTCTGTTATATGGAATATGCACTCTTTTCTCAAGATCTTCTGCAAAATGGCTTTCCTTAAATTCACCCCTGTGAATACTGCTGCTGTGAACACCTCTACTGTGAGGTCTGCTGCTGTGAAAACCAATGCTGCTACTCCTGCTGTAACGTCGTCTGTTCTAAGGATGAAATCACCAACTCAGCGTCTTCAATGCTGGGTTTCTAATGCACTGGTTAAGGAGTATCGTCGCAACGGTACTATCCCAACTCTCGAGGCCGCTCGTCATGCCCTCCAAGTTAATAACTCTACCTGGTCGTCCGGACAACGGCGGCCAGCAATCAAGAAGCAGGCGGTGCTGACTACCGTCTCCAACCGTTTCGGGTCGTTATCCCCGGAACGCAATTTCCATTCACTCCCTTACTCTGAAGAAGTGAATGAGCAGGTCCCTCAGGGCCATAATTCAAAAAGACATGAGTCCTTCCCGAGGGCTCCCATCAACAATCGCCGCCAGACTCGTGCGGTAGTGCGCCCTCAACATGATGAGGGTACCGACTCCAGGCATTCAGCTCAGGTTCCTCGAACCCGAGCAGGCAAGATGAATCACCAGAGACGGAATCCGGTTAACAATGGGTAGGTTGTCATCCCTGCCATCTCCGTAGAAGTCCACCAACCTATCTTGGTGGCAAACAACGAGCAGGCACACACACCTGCCCGTTTTAATTCCGCTGTCCAGCAGACTCGTCTGGCAGCATCAAGCCGATCCCGCTAGGCAATTCCGGTAGAGTACCATAGGTAGGAACATACATCTGCTTATACATCACCAGTTAGTCAGTAGGCTTGTCTGACTACATATGATGGATCTTGTCAACCGCGTTTGGCGAAGTGTAATCAGCAGGAACATACACCTGCTAATACTAATCAAGCCTACCAACAGTCTTGTTTGGTAGCACACGGAGAAGTCAGTCGGAAAGTCCCGAAGACAAACAGGAGGCAGACTAAACTCTCTACCTCCACACTTGAGTACTGTCAGGATTCACTAACAGGAAAAGGAGGACAGGAGCAGGCACATACACCTACTCCAAGCCCGGAATGGACGTATATCCCCGTTCCGGCGGCTGAAGTCACCAAACATATTTTTTCAATGGTGAAGGAGCAGAAGCAAATTCCTGCTCATATTCTGGATGCTTGCCAGGATATCATAACAACTTCAGCATCATCACAGGGACAGACACATAAATCTATCCTTAGCAGTGGAGTGACACATCAACGATTCACTCCGGAACAGACACACACATATGTTCCAGTCCAAGAGGGTTATGGGGCATACTCCCCCATATCATACGGACAACCAAGTCAGGCACATACACCTGATTTGAGTGGAGATCGTCAGCCTAACCTGACCATCTTTCCTGATCAGGCACATACACCTGCTCAGAGCAATCACATTCGTCATCAAGTGGTTTCTAAAGCGAGTAAGGAGGCATCTAAGAAAAAGATCCGCCCAGCACAGTCAGGAGATCAAAGGCCAATCTGTAACCAAGCCTTGCTCGATGCTGGAGTTCTTGAAGCCCTCAGACATTTATCTGTCGGAATTCAAGATTCTACTCCCTCAGTTCCCAATAACGGGAACATTAATTCTGAAGGTCTTCAACAGACACTTCCTCATGAAGACTTGCTTCATAAAAGTTCGGTCAATCTCGAAGTTTCTTCTTCAGATGAGAGCCACAAGAACCCTCTGTGTGGTCAGAAGACCAAGGAGCAAGAGATTTCATCTTTTGCTGTAACCCATCATGAAGGTCCTCCTCATGGTGATGAACTTCGCTGTGAAAGTCCTCTCCGCAATAGTGATTCACGTTGTCTCGAAAATTCTTCAGAAGACAATGTAGTGACGAGAAAGCCCTCCTATCTCGAGGCACTTGCAAACGTAAAACCAGTCATGTCTGAAGCTTTACTATCGGCAGGTGAAACTCTTTCTCCATCAGAAGATAGCTTGGGGTTCAGGTTATTCTCCGAACCATCCCTGGGTCATTCATCTTCCGGCATGAATAGTGATATCTCTACCAATCTTGTTGAATCCGATGAAGCAACAAGGAAACACCAACTCTTGTCCAAACAGGTAGAAGAATCTTCATTCAATGATAAAGAGGAAATGCTGAACATGAGGAAAAAACTGGCAAAAGGTGAAGTACCAGTCATGTTTTGGCCTTTGGCTGACTCCCAGTACGACATTCCAAAGATGTTGACGGATGATGGAATCCATGATATTCGTCTCAACATATGGAAAACTCTTTGTCAATTGAAGAAGAAAGTATTATCTTACGGTGATTATGAAAATCATATTAAGATAATAGAAGGGTTACGACGCCAGATTGATTTGGCATCTCTATCAGTCTCTCGGTATCTGAAGGCTGAAAAGCAACAGAGAACCCTTCAACGTTCATGCCTTGGCGCACTAAGAAAATTGCGTCAGTTAATTGCCAATGCTCCATCTGATGTTCATATCAGAGGATGGGGTGTTCACGGAGCACTACATTTCACAGTGCTTTCCGGTCAGCAAAGCCCGCCGAAAATGGTCTCATGCAATGTTATTGCCCATGGCCGGCCACAGTCAATGGGCTTTGTTCGTAATCAAAAGCTTGCTCAAGAACAGGCTTCAACTAGTTCCTCTCCAAATCAAGTATATAGAGAACAAGTTGTTGAATTGCTCCTACATCAAGCAGGTGAGAATATCGCACAAGCCTCTCGTCTGGAGCAAACACGTCATCAAATGACAGAAGTTTCGGAAATCATCCAACGATCTGTTGAACCAGCTGATAAAAGTGGATACAGATTAATGCATCCAGCTAATTTCCGAACTAAGATTCGCAAGATCAAGAGAGATTTTAAGAAGATCTCAGACATATCATGTCAAGAGACACCCCAGCTTGCCAGACTGGGGACTTCTCTAACCCAACCCTCAGAGTCAACAAATTGGATTCGAGGAGTTGAGCGGAAGCAGCAGGAACACCCCCAGTCCACCGGAATGGGGACTTTTTCAAATTCTCAATCCCTCCCTCAGAGAAAGTCAGTATTTTCTCGATTAGGGAATAAGCCTCAAGAGGAACGAAGAGCCAAGCTATCAGGAGATTCTCTCCAAGTGACGGTTTTCCAAGAAGTTCCTGAGGGATCAAGTCAATGGAATTCCATGTCTCATCATGGGAATGGAAGAAGACAATGTCACAGAAATGCTGATAGAAAGGATTCCATGCAATATGCATCCATTAATGTCATCAATGACGTTGCTACTGATTCACCAGATGAGGCTCAATCAGATGGATCAGACGAAGAGGTTCCTGCTCAAGAAGTTGCGCACACAGACCTAAATGAAGAAGGTGTGTGTACACGTAATCAAAGGCTTACCCAAAATCTGGGTATTCCTTCAAGTAACCCACTTCCCCCTCTCCGAAAAGGATCTAATAAGGGGAAAGGAAAGAATCAAATTACTTCTCACCCTTCCTCTGAAGGAGGTCAATCGCTCTCATTAGAGCAAAGGTTTGCACAACAGGAGGAAGAAATGAAAGAATTAAGAAGGTTGAATGCAGAACTACTTCAGAGTAGTCTTCTTCTTAAGAATGCTGAAGTCCGACAGCCAAAGGAATTTGTTGTAACTACTGAGATAGATCAGGAATATCCTCCTTTATCAGTACACCCTCAGAGGTCTAATCCTACGGGTCAAACGCAACAACGGTTGGGAGCACTACCATCAGTTGCAATACCAACCACCACGTCTGTCCAAGCTCCATTCATTGCACCTACCCAAAACCAAGTTCAACCTGATGTTTCTCAAAAGTTAATAACTACTATTGAGACATTAACAGCTCGGTTAGAAACTATGGAATGGAAACGGGCGCAAGTTCAACCTGAAAAGAAAGTTTACCCTGAATGGGTAGATGCGATTTCTCCTCCATCCAGTTTTGGAAACCCTGTTTTCCCTACTTTCAACGGATCAGGCGACCCTGAACAACATTTGACGCATTACGTGTCTTGTTGTGATCCTATGATGGGAACTCCAGAACAGCAAGAAGCAGTGAAACTCAGATGCTTCGTGAGAACCTTGCAAGGACCAGCTTTTGTCTGGTATACAAGCTTGCAATCCCGATCAGTCATCGGATGGGAGGATCTTCGTCAAAAATTCCTTCTTCAGTTTAGCTCAACTTTGCCAAAAAACGACAGTTTTCGATCTTACAAACTGCAAGCAAAGGGATAATTAAAGAGTCTCTGATTTCATTGCTCGTTGGAAGGGATTAACGTATTCCTTGAGTTTAACACTCCCTCAGGAGGAATTGTTGCCAATATGTGTGGCAAATTTGCGTGACGAATTACGCATGCCATTGATCCCTGTGAAATACACAGGAGGGTTTCGAGACCTTACTTCAATCGCTCAACAAATTGAAGATTCCCTTATACAGGCTAAGGTTAAATCTCGTGTAATTCCATCACCTCCAGGAAGAAGAATGGGTAAAGCAGAAACTGCTACAGTTATGCTTAAACAAGCACCTGTACCTATATCTCCTTCAAAACCTTCATCTTCTCGAAGGACTCCACCTCCTGAACGCCAACAACAAAGGCTGTTTCGTCTAAATGATCAAAAAGATCAACGACGAAAACAATTTGAGGATATAAAGAGTAAAACATACTCTTTCCGAAGTGAGAAGGTTCCTGGTTACTTCATTTCAGCTCTGGAAAATAATTTGGTTCAATTACCAGTGCCCAGGAGGCCAAACAAGGAAGGAGATGAAGACCGTCCCAATTATTGTCCCTTTCATCAAATGTTGGGGCATCCCATCCAGGAGTGTTTTGTCTTTAAAGACCTCCTGCAAAAGATGTTCGATTTGGGAAAGGTCAAATTGAAGGGTTCTTCAGCTCATGTAGCGTGTATTACCGCTACAGATCCAGAGGAAGGAGGTGAGTGGCAGGAAGTCAAAAGTAAAACTGCGAAAAAATATGATGATTGGTTGGTCAGAAAGACAATCAATCGGACCCATTCCATTTTGCGAGCACAATTGAAGAAGCCAATTGTGTCTCCTACAAAAGCTGCAGTAAAGCCTCCATCAAAATACAAATCCTCAAAAGGGCAGAGCAATTCAAAGAAGAAAGAGGAATCAGAAGAAGATGAGTATGTATCAAAGCCTAAATTGTCTTTGACTCTAGCAGATTTCATGCCATCAACTTCAAAGCCACGGGCACCGCCCCATCAAACGGCACAGCCTAAACAGGCTAACCAGGCAGAGTCTTTATCAGACGAAGAGTTAATCTTTGGTTCTGTTAATATGATTCAATTAACAGATCCATATTCCAGTCTTGATAAGCCTGAATTCCCTGTATCAAATAAGGGAATCCGAAGAGGTTCTAGAGGTTCAGGATATAGGGGATGACGTGGATCTTTCCAAAGCCACTACTCTAATTCTACCCCTGCTAGCACTGTATACGCAGCAGAAACTCGTGGTAGAGCCCTTCAGCAAGCTCAAAAAGAACAAGCATGTTCTTCTTCCGATGGCCAACTCAGTTTTGGCACAGTTATTTTGGAAGACCGATTAAAGGTTCCATCTTATTTATCTCAGAAAGTAAATGGATCTAATCAGTCTAATCTTCCAAAACCTAGGATGTTGCCAACTTCAATACAAGATGCATCAGCTTCCAAAGCATCTGCTTCCAAGGTACCTGCTAAACCGAATATTCCTATTGGGAAACGCAGACCTCTAGATCAAAAGTATGATATATTGAAACACTTGGACCAAGTACCAGCCAAGTTATCAATTTTGGATGCTTTGAATTTATCAAAAGATCTTCGGGAAGCACTTATCGAAGCTTTGTCAAGTCCTCAGGAGTTTGAAGGTGAAATTGCTGCAGCTGAAATCTATCACATAGAGAATAATCCTGCAGAATGCCATGCAGTGATATCTTTTACTGATAAAGACGAAGATGATGTTGTGCATGGGGACATAAAACATTTGTACTTATCTGGAAAAGTCAATGGTGTAGATGTTCGAAGAGCTTTCATTGACAATGGTTCAGGAGTCAACCTCATGCCCATTCGTACACTTCGTCGATTGGGCCTCACGGAATCTGATTTATCTCCTTCTACCATGATGTTACAAGGATATGATAAAAATGAACAAGAACCACTGGGAGAAGTTACACTCAGAACTCAGTTTGGAGATCTTGTTTCCAATTCGGATTTCATGATTGTTGATCAAGACTCAGCTTTCAATATCTTGCTTGGAAGACCCTGGCTACATCAGCATGCAACTATTCCGTCATCATACCATCAATGTCTCAAATACTGTTTCGATGGTCAAGTTGGAACGTTGTATGGTGATAAGGCCCCATTCAAGACATGTGAGTCTCAATACATTGAGGCATAATTTTATCACATGAAGGGAAGAGAAAAATCTACAATGAAGGAAATTACCAAAGTTAATGCTCCATATGGTTTGGAAAAAATTCCAATAAATCCATTTTCACATGTGAGTACAGATTATGTGTTACCTATCAGTCAAATTGACAAAATAGGCCCAAATCAAAATACTCTTATGGAAAGATCCATAATGTCAATTACGGCAATTGAGCCAGACAACATGGGAGAAATTGGTAACTTACCAAGCAACGATGAAAGCATAAGTGGTGACGTTTTCATTTCTTCCGCTGAAATCCAACAAGTCTATACTTCGCTAATCAGGCCAGAAGAAGTTATAGCAACACCAGAGGTTAATAATGATGTCGATTCTCGATCCATCATCTCCTCTTTAATTCCCAAAGAAGACCCTTTATCATCAATAAGCTCGGAAATGGAAGCTTCTTCTTCAAAATGTGAAAATTTTGACATTTCTTATGATCATTAGAATTTCGTTTTTTCATCTACTTCACAAGTAGAAACGGAAGAAATAACACATGATGAAGAGGAAGAGGAAGATCTTAGAGATGCTCCTCCAGCATTTGAAGAGGGTATCTCTACCACTGTGGATGAACTCAGAGAAGTAAATCTGGGTACAGAGAAAGATCCACACCCGACTTTAATCAGTGCGTCCATGACCCTTGAAGAGCAAGATATGTATATTTCTTTTCTAAAGCAAAATAAAGATATTTTTTCTTGGAATTATACAGAAATTCCTGGGCTTGATCCTGATGTTGCTACTCATCATTTGGGTTTACCAAAAGAACATCGAGGATTCAAGCAAGCCGCGAGAAGAACACACCGAACCTATGCTTCCAAAATTGAAGCTGAAGTGGATAAGCTGATCAAATCCAACTTCGTCAGAGAAGTTCAATATCCCAAGTGGTTGGCTAATATTTTCCCTGTAAAGAAGAAGAACAGACAAATTAGGGTTTGCATCGATTTTAGAGATCTTAATCGGTATTGTCCTAAAGATGATTTCCCAGTTCCGATTACAGAACTCTTAATTGATGCGACGGCTGGCTATGAGGTACTTTCTTTCATGGATGGATATTATGGATA
Organism: Viscum album; assembly: GCA_963277665.1. Taxonomy (NCBI): domain Eukaryota; kingdom Viridiplantae; phylum Streptophyta; class Magnoliopsida; order Santalales; family Viscaceae; genus Viscum; species Viscum album. Next base: position 1,693,333,756 of record OY728120.1, read on the forward strand.
TAATCAGATCCGAATGGCCCCAGAAGATGATTAATATACAGCCTTCAGAGCTCCTCAAGGTGTGTTTTGTTACCGGGTGATACCCTTTGGTTTAAAGAATGCAGGTGCAACATATCAACGTGCCATGCATCGTATCATCAAATCTATTTTAGGGAAGTTTGTTGAATGCTATGTAGATGATTTTGTTGTTAAATACAAACAACATTCTAATCACTTGGCTGATTTGGAAGTCATATTCCACAAGCTTCGACAACATAATTTGAAGATGAACCCCTTAAAATGTGCTTTTGGGGTAACCTCAGGAAAATTCCTCAGCTTTGTTGTACGCCATCGTGGTATTGAAGTCGATCCTGAGAAGACCAAATCAATCCTTGGTATGTCACCTCCTCAGAATTTGAAAGAATTAAGAGGAATTCAAGGACACTTAGCCTATATTCGGCGTTTCATCGCCAATTTGGCAGGAAAAAGTTTACCCTTTACCAAATTATTGAAAAAAGGAGTCACATACCAGTGGAATGAAGAATGTCAAGAAGCATTTGATGTCCTCAAGAAATACCTCTTGATTCCACCAGTACTCATGCCACCTGTTGAGGGTAGACCTCTTATCCTCTATGTAACAGCTTTAGAGCGATCATTGGGTGCCTTTCTCGCTCAAAAGAATGATGCTGGGAATGAAAATAGTCTCTACTATCTCAGTAGAACTATGCTTGAAGAAGAAACCCGGTATTCAAGTATTGAAAAGTGCTGCCTAGCATTAATCTTTGCAGTTTAGAAACTGAGACACTACCTGCAACATCATGAGGTCCAATTGGTATCTCGTAATAATCCGCTCAAATTCATCCTTAGTCGTCCAATGCTTACAGGACGTCTGGCAAGGTGGGCGGTTATTCTACAGCAGTTCGACATTCAGTATGTGTCTCAAAAGGCAATTAAGGGCCAAGCTCTGGCTGATTTTCTGGCTGAACATCCTTCAGTAGAAGACACGTATTCAGATATCGAACTCCCTGATGAGTAAGTTTTCTATATTCAAGAGAGTCCTCAAACATGGGAAATGTATTTTGATGGTGCTTCTAGAAGTCCAACAGGAAAGAAAATGGAAAATCCTAAATTCAACAAAGTTGGTTTAGGAATTGTGCTCATTTCTCCAGATAAGGCAGTGTTACCTTATTCCTTTTTGTTGTGGGAAGGTGGTACCAATAATGAAGCTGAATACGAATCTCTCATTACAGGCTTGGAGTTAGCGCTTCAAGCACAAGTGAATCTCTTAAAGGTGAAAGGTGATTCAGACCTGGTAATCAAACAAGTCAATGGGGATTATGCCATCAAAAAAAGAAGAATTAATCCCTTTGTATGATTACGTCAGAGAGTTAATGTCGAAATTCCCTTCAGAACCGACATTTTCTTATGTCCCAAGATCACAAAATGCTCAAGCTGATGCACTGGCTAATATAGCTACAGCTTTAGCAGATCCAAATCGGGACGAGACAACCATCAATATTGCCCACCGTCGTGCAATTTCACCTTATGTTCAAGTCAGAACAGTGGAAATTAATGAAATTAGTCCCATTCATGAATCGTATGGTCATACTATAGGATGGATGTCACCTATCAGGGAATACCTTCAAAATGGAACACTTCCACCTGATAGAGCCGAGAAAGAACAAATTCGGCGACGTGTGGTCAATTTTACTCTTTATGACAGCCCAAACCACCTCGAGAAAATTCTCTACAAACGTGGTTTTGATGGAGTTCTCTTCAGGTGCATTGATGGTGAAGAGACAATGGATGTCATAAAAGAAGTGCATGCAGGAGTCTGTGGTGCCCACCAGTCTGGACATAGACTGTCTGATCAAATTCGAAGGCTGGGATACTTTTGGCCTTCAATGATAAAAGATTGTGTTAATTTCACAAAGAAGTGTCATTCATGCCAAGTATACGCCAACTTCATTCATCAACCTCCAGAGTTGCTTCATACAGCTAAATACTCGTGGCCATTTTCCACATGGGGAATGGATGTGGTGGGACCTTACCCTTCATCTACGGCCAAGCAGTTTAAGTACATTCTTACTGCTACTGATTTCTTTTCCAAATGGGCAGAGGCAGTACCTCTCAAAGAAGTCAGTTCTAAATGCATTGTTAGCTTCATCAAGTCTAACATCATTACTAGATTTGGTGTCCCTCATACCATATTGACGGACAATGGCACCAACTTTTGTTCTTCTGAGGTAAAGAAATTGTATCAAGAATACAACATTAAGTCCAACCATTCATCTCGATATCATGCAGCGGCTAATGGCCAGATATAAGCCTTCAACAAGACTCTTTAAAATATACTCCAAATGATGGTGGATAAAGATAAGAGGTCATGGCCTGATAAACTCTTTCATGCTTTATGGGCTTATAGGACTACCACTCGCAATGCGACGCGGTCAACTCCATATTCGTTGGTATATGGAACAGAAGCAGTCTTACCAATTGAAGTTCAATTGCCCTCACTCAGAATAGCCATTTGTGATCAGTTATCTACAGATGAGCAATCCCAAAATCGGTTGAATGAATTGGAACGGTTAGATGAGAAAAGATTGTGCACTTTGCACCACTTGGAAATCTATCAGAATCGAATAGCACGAGCTTTTAACAAAAAATCTCGTCTTCGTTCGTTCATTCAGGGAGAATTGGTATTGGTTCTCAGAGCACCAATGATACCAAGAAAGAATCCTCCCAAGCTGGAACCAAAATGGGAAGGACCTTATTCAATACATAAGGCCTACTCCAATGGAGCGTATTCTCTAATCTCAATGGATGGAGAACACATCACGACTCCAAGCAATGCCAGATTTCTGAAGAAATATTTTGTATAAACACAAAATATGGTCCCCAGAACCAAGACTTACAATTGGTTCATACAGCAATGGTCCGGTATGACCTTAAACTGCAATTATGGTCCGGTATGACCTTAAACTGTAATTATGGTCCGATATGACCTTAAACTGCAACTATGTCCCACATGACATTAAACTGTATTATGTCTTATCTACATGAAATTAAACTGTATAGAAGTTCCATGATATGTCCGAGATGACATTAAACTATATTTTTGTCCTAGCAACATGACATTAAACTGTGTGGCACTTTCATCGTCCAGCATGACGTTAAACTGTGTCAGTTCCCTTATCGTCCAACATGACGTTAAACTATCACATTAGATACTAATACGTCCTACATGACACTAAACTGTATATGTCCGAGATGACATTAAACTATATTGTGTCCTAGCAACATGACATTAAACTGTGTGGCACTTTCATCGTCCAGCATGACATTAAACTGTAAAAAAGTCCCCAGAACTGATATCCTCATATTGGTTCACCTTAGTCCTAGCTACATGACTTTAAACTGTACAGCAATTGTCCTGTATGACCTTAAACTGCATCATCCCTGGTCCATGTATATGACCATAAACTATTTGCGAATCCCTTATGTCCAGCAAGACGCTAAACTATGACGTCCTAAGCTACATGACGCTAAACTGTATAAAAGTCCCTCACGTCCGGAAAGACGTTAAACTATATAATCATCAAAGGTCCAGCATGAAATTAAACTGCACCATCCACGGTCCATGCATATGACCTTAAACTATTCACACTTTCTCCCAACATGACATAATTGGTGTGTTATTTTGTCCTTACGGCATGACATTAAACTGCACAGTCCCCCTTTCGTCTAATATGACGTTAAAATATTTTATCCTCATCGTCCTAACTACATGACGTTAAACTGTACAGAAAATCCTTGATAGGTCCTACATGACATTAAACTGTATTTTTTCCCTGCTACATGACACTAAACTGTGCAGCACCAATAGACCTAACTGCAAGACTTTAAACTGCATAGTCCCTTTTATTTTATGTCCTACATGACATTAGACTGTGCATCGTTAAGGTTGTTATTACCTCTTGTTTCTCACACCGAGTATGACTCACGTGAGCTTAGAGTTAACATCAACCATAACACTCCCTTTGGGCCGCTAACCATGTGTAAGTCCCAACAACATTTTAATTAGATCGTTGTCCCCAAGAACAACTTGATCATTAATTCATTCTTTAATTGAACTACACAGACTTTGATCCTTGCCCTCCAGGCTGGGTATGTAGGCAACCTCCCAGGGTTCAAGCCCAAAAACAATCTTTTCACATCGGTTCACCACCATCTCATATGATGTTGATTCGTGAAACCGCCCCTGGAATCAATATCTTTACATTGATTCACTTTCGTCCTTGCTATATGATGTTAAACTATACAACACTTTTGTCCGGTACAACAATAAACTACAATATTCTTTGGTTTCCTCATTTGAGAGAGAACTATTATTGACATTGATTTTTTTCAATCATGGTTTTCATTTTCAAAAGACTACGTGCATACATGGTAATGCCTAAACTTTTTATCTTAGGTTAAACCGTCATTGCACTAAAGTCCCCTTTCACCCATCACATGTACGAACCAAATTTGTACAAAGGGTAGTTCTAGAACTACGTGGACTTGATTCCCATCCTTATGGGATACGTAGGAACATTCGAGTGTCCCTCAAATCCAGTCCCAAGTCTTTTGGGCCTAACCCCAAATTTTACTTTCAGTCCCTTGGCTGAAAAGTCCTCATGAAAACACACACTGTGTATTCATTATTATGGTCCGAATTCTATGACCCTAAACTGAGATCACTCATACTTTCGTCCTGCACGACGTTAAACTGCATTTCAATAACTACGTATGGCTTGATTCTCATTCTTATGAGATACGTAGTGAAGTCCAAATTTCAATTCAGGACCCAGCCACAACATGATTATGGTTTTCATTGACCTATGTATCTCTATATACATTGGACAATACCCATCTTTATGTGTAATAATCCTAACCTTAAATATTTTCAGATCTTCATAACCCTTTTTCATGACTTCTAGTCACAAAAATGTCAATCTTCTGAGAATTCTTTTGCCTGACTATGCAGCACGTGCCCATAGGTGGCCTTGCATAAACAGTCCACATAACAGACTTTTCAGCCAAAAGATGCTATTTATTTGACTATGCAGCTAATGCCCATAGGTGGCCCTGCATATTTCAACCCCCTAACGGGTTTTGATAAATAATAGTAACTTCATTCTTGGGAAGAATGCCTCTTTTGTCCTTATTTTTCTTAAACGACAGTATGTAGGGATCCGCAAAAATAGCCATCCTTAACATATTTGTCCCATATCCTTTTTCATGATCTGAAAGTATTCAAGTCTATGGTTTATTCTTCTTCCCTACGTTTGGGTCAGACCTTCGTAGGAGTGATATTCATCCAGTTCTTAGATGTTCTTATTCAGAAATATCTTCTCCATATTCAAGTACCTCTTTCCATACAACAAACTCTATACTTTAGAAAATTTGAATCTACATAAACTTTCACTGGATTTTAGCACTGGGAAATTAAATTTCTAAGAGTTCTTTCGCCTGACTATACAACACGTGCCCATAGGTGGCCTTGCATAAACAGTCCACATAACAGACTTGTCAGCCAAAAGATGCTATTTATTTAACCATGCAGCCAATGCCCATAGGTGGCCCTGCATATTTCAACCCCCTAACGGGTTTGGTTAAATAATAGTAACTTCATTCTTGGAAACTACTTCTTCTAATGCCTTTTAGCTCTTTTTCATATCATTCCTCAGATTCAAATATTCTTAAGCCATAGTTTACATTTTAACCCTCATGCTTGAGTATGGTAATATGTTTTCAGATAAATTTTCAAGGAATTGAATCCATTTTTAATCCATTTTGGTCAAAGCTATTTTCGACCTTAAACATTAGCCCCTTTATGTCCAGTGTGCATGACTTTAAACTGCCCACACAAAAGACAAAGGAACTCTGAATAAAAGTCAAGTTCCAGCTCACTAAATATACATTTTTTTGTATGATTTAGGTAATATTGAGCAATTAAAAGATTCAAAGTTTGTAGGGTTATTTGTAATAATCCTAGTAGAAATCAAACTGTGCTCACTAGGCCCATTGGCTTAAGTAAATTTGAAGCAGGTAATGAAAGAATGCAGGTACAAATGATTGGAGATGAAAGTGTTTTTCATTGATACACAAGAGTTAGAAGGACATCCACAGATTGGAGTCTCTTCTCTTTTTTCAAGAATTACAAGAGGCTTTCAACATAACACTTCATTTGATTTACGGCATCCTGAGCTTCATCAGCAACCACCTAGAATTCATTCATTCAACTGGATACAAAAAAGAGATGCAGTGATACCAGCTCTTCTTGGAACAATTGTAAAAGGATGTTCTTGAGTGCGGTTTGAGAAAATTTTCTGCTGATCAAACAGTGACTCTGTTTCTGTCCAAGAGACTTGGAAGATGGATACATGGATTTGAGAATGGAGCATTGGAAGCAAAGAGCCATTTGGAGAGAGTACTCTTTTCAGATATTCCTCTAATACCATGTTTGTCTTCTCTCCACCAACTGGTAGTGGAAAACATTTCAGCCCATAGGTTTTCCATTTTCATATCTGCAAGGAAATGGCATGCAAGGAGAATTTGAAAGTTCACACCATTGTTGTTGCTCTTAATGCACAGCATAACCGAAATGAAGGAGTAGCAGCGCAGCTGAATTTCAGGTGTATAATTGTTTGCATTTGGAACATTGACTCCTTGCAAGTGACCATGACCACATAGAGACAGGTAGATGCTCTGTGGGAAATTAAGATGATATTTCTTCAAATACTTAGCCAAATCTGGGAAAGTGCTGTCGCAGATATCATAGTAATCATGGCCAATGATGTTCATCATGTCATCAATCCGCTTGCTAGCCAGTTCATAAGCCGTTCCAATTCCCTTGGGAACCACTGAATCTGCACAAAAGATGAATAAACTAACTCTTAAATGGGTTTATTTTTCATAAATTTTGTGTCGCGCAAGTCTAAACATGGAGCGCAAGTATTGATGTGCCGCGCTAGTTTTCGCCGCGCAAGTATAAACTGCGCAAGTAAGAATACCTTTACAGGAGCACGACATCAAGGAAAACAGAGCAGACTTGCGCGGCTTAGGTGACCTGCGCGGCGAGAGCTCGAGAAGGTATGAAGTCCGGAAATCCGGATACTTGTACGGAGGTGAGGCCGTGTATTTATAGGCCTGGAGGCCTATCTGCGCACCGTACCTAGATTACTTAGGGCCTGCACGACGCAAACTTGCGCGCCGCCCTCCTCGCACTGAAGACTTGCACGCCACCCTTTTCCTTTGGAGGAATTCGATTTCCTCAGAGTCAAATCCTCATTTCTCTCCGGATCCAACTCTGAGGGGGGACTTTTGTTGACGCTCCTATTCGTCACAGAATCTAAAGATCGGAAAAGGGAATATCTGAGCTCAAAGTGATTTCAACCTTTGAAGAAAATATCAAAAATAGACAAAGGCATGAACAGAGGATCAAAAGAAAATGCACCGCGCAATTTTTATCATTGTCGTGCAAGTACAGTTGCGCGACACCCTTGGTCGCGCAGGTGACTTGCGCGACCTAAGTGGTAACCGCCCGGGGTCTTCTTTTGCCTATAAATAGACCCTGTGGGACCCCCACATGGGAGGATCTTTTTCCAGAAACTCGGATTGAAGCTCTCGATGCCTAAGTCTCTTCTCAAAACTTCCGGAACACTTCTAAGGTAATTGTTTTACCTAGAACGGAAGATCTAAAGAGAAGAAGGAAGGCCTAAGTGTTGAAACTTATCAAACACTTGCGCGCCGACTTATTTCCTTCAATGTAACTTGCGCGACCCTTTTCTGGAAGAACCTCATGAGGATTCTAAAGTGATTAAAAAGAAGTCGCTCATGTATTTCAACTATGATTGAGAATCGCGCAAGTACCCCTCATATCGCGCAAGTATACTTGTGGGACCAATACTTGCGCGCCGCCGCAATACTTGCGCGCCTTTCAAGACTTGTGCGCCCCTACTTTTTTGGGTGCCCATCTTGCCCATGTCACCCCTCTTAAGCCATCACACCTTTCCTTTTCAAGATTCAGTCTTCAAGACACTCTTCAAAGCCACTTATGGCATGATTTCTTGATTTGACTTTCTTATCTGAAAGGAATTCTGTGGAATATCTCTCAAAACCTAGTGATTTAAATATCTTTATATCACTAAATATGGAGAGTTCATTCATTCAACCTCATCCTTTAAGATGAGGGAATCCTTAACTTGTGTCTCCTTTTAGGAATAATCCCCAGTTATAAGTCCTTTAATCTGGGCATCTTCCTCAGGAGTAAGCCCCAAATTCTTAAAGTTCCCAAACTTGGGCATCCTCCTCAGGAGTAAGCCCCAAACCTTAATTCCTTAACTTGGGCATCCTCCTTAGGAGTAAGCCCCAATCCCAATCTCACAACATGGGAATCCTCTTCAGGAGTAAGCCCCAAGCCAAGTCCCCTAACCTGGGCTTCCTTCTTAGGAATAAGTCCCAGTCATAAATCTTCGCATCCTTCTTAGGAGTAAGCCCCAAGCCTTAATCCTTAACCTGGGCTTCCTTTTCAGGAATAAGTCCCAGTCATAAACATTGGGCATCCTCCTTAGGAGTAAGCCCCAAGCCTTAATCCTTAACCTGGGCTTCCTTTTCAGGAATAAGTCCCAGTCATAAACCTTGGGCATCCTCCTTAGGAGTAAGCCCCAAGCCTTAATCCTTAACCTGGGCTTCCTTTTCAGGAATAAGTCCTAGTCATAAACCTTGGGCATCCTCCTTAGGAGTAAGCCCCAGGTTTCTTAAATTTCTCTTAACCAGTCCTAATTTACCCTTGATTTGGGTTTCCTTTTCAGGAGTAAAACCCAATCATAAGTCCCCTCCTAACTTGGCCATCCTCCTTAGGAGTAAGCCCCAAGATTAGAGTATTCAAATCTCCATAAAGCACATATACCTTTATGGACCCTGTTCCTGGATTTTCTCCCTAAAAGTGAATCCTAAACCTTCATCTATCTGGGCAGTCATACATACCTAAGCCCCAAACAATTTCTTATGATTGCATCTTTCATGGCACAATTGTCTAATTTTTACCAATACCACTTGTTTCTCACACCGAGCATGACTCACGTGATCTTAGAGTGTAAAAGTAATTATGACACTCTTCTTTGAGCCATCAATCATAAACATCATACTCCATTACTCGAACTACGTGGGTTCTGATTCCTTTTCCAAAACAAAGGATACGTAGGTAGCCCATTTATGGGTTCGATCCCAACTTTGAAATAATCCCTGTCCTTCTGAATGACGATAAACTTCAAGTTCCCCACTGAGTGGCTTTAAAACCATCCTGGTCATCAAAATGACAAAGAGACTTTTTATAAATGTTTTGAAGGATACTATTGACCAAGAATCTCTAAACAGATATAGATGATTCTCTATTGATGAAGAACCTCGAATACATATAAAAGATTCTCTAAATTTCTTGCATATTTAATCATTGATTGTTAAAACTAAAGGAAAACTCATTTTATACTTGGTAATGTAATAAGGATTCACGAACATAACTTAAATCTATAAAGAGAGTCCCGGAGTAGACAATAATTCCCCTCAAAAAAGGTGTGATGATTCCGACCTCCCATCCTCTCGACCAATGCAAATTCCTAAGTCTCATTAGTCCACAAGCTAATGAGCGCCTGCCTTTGGAAAGTAGGTCCAAACGGATGTGGAATCATTTGATGTTTCCGGTTCTACGAACAAACCCATTAGAAACCGATCGGAACGTTTGAATCTCCCGTCCAGGAGGTCATCCCCGGAATCCGTGCGAAACAGATGCATTGGAAAATGCCGAAACATACATATAAGATACATACCGAGAGAAATGAATATTCATCATTGCTAATTGTTGTGTGGTTTTAGGTTATGGTTCAATCAAAATAGAGGAAATCAATGAAATTAGTCCCATTCCCCAACCATTTAGTCCTACCATGGGGTTGATAACATCCATCATGGAATAACTCCACGATTGAGTAAATCCACCAAATGGAGTTGGAAGAGTGATAATCCTGTGAAAAGAAGTTAATTTCAAACTTTACGATGTCCCAAATAACCAGAAGATCCTCTATTTACTAGTATTCAACAAACTTATCCTCATATTCATTGATGGGGATGAAACTGTGGTAGTCATAAAAGAAGTATATATAGGATCCTGTAGTGCCCACCAGTCTCAATGTGGAATTATAATCAAATATGAAGGTTTTTATATTTCTATCCTTCAATGAAACAAGATTTCACTAATTTTTTTATCATGTTTCGTCCCTACCATGTGAATGGATATTTCGTCCATCAACCCCAAAGTTACTACAAACAACTAATTACTCATAGGAATTTTATACACAAGGAATGGTTGTAGTGTGGACTTAACCACTATCTACGACTACGCAGTTTACGTATATCCCTATTGCTACTGATTTATTCTCCAAATGGACTGAGGAAATTCCACTCATGGAATTTGGGGCCAAAATCATTGTTATTTTTTTCAATGATAATATCATTACTAGATTGGGTGTACCTCATAACATATTGATTACAAAATACACCTATTTACGTTCTTATTAAGTAACATAGTTATATCATGAATACAATATCAAATCCATCCATTCATCCCACTATCATATAGTGTCCAATTGACAGATAATGGAATTCAACAAGACTTCTTCAAACAAAATACATATGATGGTGGATAAAGATAAGAAATCTTGGACTGATAAAATATTGAATTTCTTATGGGATTATTGGACTATTACCTGTACTACCTCATGGTCATCCCAGTACACATTGGTTTGAGGGATAGAAGCAATTTTTCTTATTGATATTCACTTTCCATTACTCAGAGTTTCCATCTATTATTATTTATCAACAGAAAAGCAATCCAGAAAATGGCTAGATGAGTTGGACCGACTATATGATAGAAAAATTGATTAACTTTCATCACATGGAAGACTATTAGAGCATAATAGAATGTTCTTTCAACAAGAAGGTCTTCCGCCGTTCATTCATTGCTATATAATTTGTTTTGGTCCATAGGACAACAATGATACATTCAAATAAGCCTCCAAATCATGATCCAAAGTGGGAGGGATCTTACTTCATATATAAATTCCACTATAATTGATATTTCTCCTTAATCTAAATGGGTGGATAACTCATTACCACTACAACCAATGAATGTTTCCTAAAGAAATACCTTGAGTAATAAAACAATAATCATCCTAGTATTATGATATTAAACATTGTTACAACCATCATCCATGATGTATGATGTTAAACTGATTATGATCATTGTCCTTGTTTAATGAATATAAACTAGGTTACAACAATTTTCTTATTGGAATGAAATTAAACTACATAGGAGCATATATTTCCATTCTACACTACTTTAAATAAGGTTTCATCATCTTATTTTTCACACAATGATAAAATCCACAACATGAAGTTCTAGTCAAATGACCTAAACCTACAAGACACCTTTGTCCTTACAACATGTAATTAAGAAGTATTGTATCATATCCACTATTTTATGTTAGGGTATCCCCAAAAATATCATTAATTGATATTACGTATAGTCCCTAAAATGAAATGGGAAATTTACATGCTTATAAAGAACCCATATCAGTGCTCCATTTTAGTGACACTCGATCCCCATTTATCCATGTGTTTGTATTAGTCACGCATATGGAATAATTTCAAGAATTATATATGGATTTATCATCATTCCACTATTATACATAGTGATTCCCAGATCTCTAATCATGGGTCCATGCATGATAAAAAACATCTTTCATTCCCTATGTGTATGTGTTAGAGCGTCATATGGAATATCACTTCAAGAAATATGTGTGGCATGATACATTATTCTACAAAATACATAGTGAAACTTAGTTTCTATCTCCTAGTATATCCAAAATTTTTATTTTACATTTGGTGACCTCTGTTTTACTACATGATGTTAAAATGAAAATTTCTCCAAGAGCATTGTGTGTATTGATTCACATTCAAATGAGATATGTAGTGATGGTCGGATCTCCTATATCGGGCCCAATAGAAACCATGAATGATACAATTACTCCTTTCCCTATAAATGATCAAATTATATACACAGTACCCTTCCATAAAATATGATTGATTCTCATAACAATTTTGTATATGGGATCTGACCATTATTCTAGAAAGTATCATAGCCAATCTGTTTCTCACATCAAAATTCAGTTATTGGGAAACCATATTTAAGGACAACATTATTCTCGATTCACCCACTAAAGAGATATGTAGTGATTCATAGATCTCCAATATTGGGTTCACACATGGTAAACAACACCCATTCACTAGTAGTGTGTTTGTATTAAACATACACAAGAAATATTTCATCATGAACTTTGTGTGGATTGTGTCCTACCCCAATAATATATGTAGTGACACTTGGGTACTATCACATGGAACAACCGCAAAATTTCCATCATTTCTAATCAGTTCATCTTTTTCTATACCACCTAATGTTAATCTACATAGAAATTAAAGAACTATGTATGTATTAATTTTAATCCCAATGAGTTATTTACCGATTCCTGGACTTCCAATCATCGGTTCAACCATGATTTTGTGAACGAAAACCCCCTTCTTTTAACTTGTGAATGAATCAAATCTTCATAAGAAAATTTGTCCTAACATATGTACCAACTCTCATTAAAATGAAAAACAAAATGATTCCAAACCATCATAATTTCTTCCCAACCATCCATCTAGAAATTATCAAATGACCATTTCCTTACTTCATCCTAATGGTTTTGGCGAACATTTTTCTAAAATCTTGTGTGGATTGATTCTTTCCCCATAAAGATACATAGAGAAACCAAGGTCATACAGTTTAGTTCATCCACCATTTATCCACCATTTCCCTATAATTCATTTATGTTACCTTTTAGTTATAGAATAAGACTTTACCACTCCCTGAATCCCACAGTGAGTAGAGCTCGTGTGGGATTAGGAATTTTTTAATGTAATTTTTTTCTTAAAAAAGTGTCTTAATTATCATTAGGGTTATCAATGGTTCTTGTTGTAAGACATTAAAATTCAAAATAATTGTCCTTATCACATCGCAATAAATTGCATGGTCTTCCCAAAAACCTATGTGTGGTTCGATTAACATTTTCATGAGATCTGTAGTCACATCCCATCATCTAACCTTTATCCTTACCGCATGAAATTAAACTTCCATGATATTCAAGAACTACATGTGGTAGGATTCTAATTATATTGAGATACATAGTGACATATGAATCCTCAATCATGACCCAAACAATAATTTAAAAAATACCAATCCTTATGTATGGATTAGGCCTACATTGGTATCCATTTCTGGAACTATATAATGTCTGATTCAAACCCTCATGGGATACATATTGATGCTCGGATCCTACATTCTGGTCCATCCACAATTCAAAAAAATTCTGCATTCCCATATATATGGACCATGAATTTGTAGGTAAACTAGTTTCTAGAACTATATGTTGCTTTATTCTAACTCATATGACATATGATGATATGTCCAGACATTCAATCATGGTTCTAATAGTTACATGATACAAATAATGCATTTTTACTCCCATGTATGAGTCATATCTATGTGAAGAGATTCAATACAAGTTATTATCATATGTATGAACCATTATTTTGGAAACCCCCATCATGATCTACTGATGAACTCAATTATGGTGGGGGACCATTATTTAGGAACTACATGTGGCTTGATTCTAACCTATATGAGATACATACTAATGTCCAGGTTGTCAATCGTTGATGTACCCGAAACATTATATGAAAAATCTACCATTCTTCCATGTACGTATCATATTTATGTAAGAAGATCCAAGACATGTTATCACATTTATAGAGCAACATGTGGCATGATTCTTGATCCAATAAGATACATAGTGACACTTATGACCTATACATTAATTGAGCCAACATAGTTAATTGGTGCTCATATCAAAGACCCTAATTTCCATGATGCATGACTTTAAAATACAAAAAATAATGTCATATTTGCATGAATTTAAAGTGCATAATACTCTAAGAACTGTGTATGGCTTGATTATCATCCTATTTAGATACACAGTGAAATCCTTGACAGAGATCCTAATCCCAGACATGGGTTAAATGAATATTTACCCTATCTAACATAAAATTAACAATATATATAGGGGCATTTATTTTAGGCCCCCTCTTTAGAGGTGAAACCAAGGAAACAAGAAATGTCCCCAATGTACATATGATTTTGATCTATGTAAGGGAAATGAAACTCATGGAAAATATAAGTCCAAATACATCCCTTGTGAATCAGACATTACCACTTTCACATTTCATTATCATATTCATGAATAAATTCAAATAATCAAAATCATTCTTCTATTTCTAGTAAAAGAATCGATGATACCTGAGTGCTCCTTTTCATGACTATGCAGTACGTTCCCCTTGGAGGTCTGACATAGGATTCCTACATAATGGTCCAATTATCCAATGGATTACATTATTTGGATACAAAGCTTATCCCTATTTGTCCTAATAAAATATAACCACTATAACAGGTTTTTCAAAAAGTGGTGACTTCATTCCTCTGATAAGCCTATTTTGTCCCTCTATGATTTGATGACTGTATGCCATAACTCATAGTTTGAAGCGGTCATTCTTTGCATACATTTCCTATATCCTTGCTCACCACCTATTTGTATCCAAGGCCATGGTTTACTATTTTCCTATATCATTTTTTCATATAATATTTGAATAAACATGGGTCATTTGACAAAATAACATTAATTATTTCCCAAATATGTTGTTCAAAGTCATATGACCTAAAAATTCAAGCATCATGCTTCTTGTTCTTAGTTCTGACCATTGTAGATAGCATATTCTCCAAATTATTTGGAAATTATTACTCATAATAATTCTTTTGTATTTAGGAAATTTTCTCCATAAACCAAACTATGTACTTGGGAATATCTGAATCTATATAAACATTACTCAACCTTTAGTAATATAATGTTTGAATTATTGAGAGATCCTTCTTCTCACAATTATGTACATGCCCCCAATTGTCCTTAATTTAGTTTCTCACATAATGAGTTTTTCATCCTAAGGATAAAATTATTTGAATATAAAACACATTCCTTTGATGTCCCTATATAATAAAACCTCCATAATGGGTTAGTCAAGAATTGGTAACATTTTTCGTTCAAGAGACATCCTCTAAGGCTATTTCTCCTTATTCCAATATCACTTTTTGGTTTCAAGAATTCCCAAAACATAGCTTACAGGTTTCTCATTTCATACCTAAATATTGTAGAATATTTCATGACAGATTAGTGATAATTGTATAACCATAAATCCTTCAGTAAAATATAAATAACTAAATTCAAATCCCCTAATGTATTTACTACATGAGTTGAAACATCACAACATAATTTCACTACAGTATGACATGAAACTTCACATCATAATGTCTTTGCTACAAGAATTTAAACTATACATCCCCCCTAATGTCCTTGTTTCATGAATTGAAACTGAACTGCATCATTTCCTTTTTGCAAGGCATTTAATCGCCAGTCCTAATATCAAAAATCCTATATCAAACAAAATGTTCCCCCCTTAACTCACTAAATTTATCTAGATGTGGGTTTTCAATCATATACTATGTTGGAAAAGATGGACCATATTATTCTTAGAGATATTTCCATGGAAAATAAACAAACTGTGGTCCTATGAAATATAAATATTAACCCCCTCGTTTAATCAGTAATAACATATAAAAATTCCAAGGAACTTATTTACATGACTATGAAGTATGTTCAACAATTGTACTTGCATAATTCGCCAACATAATGGGCCAGTCAACTTAAGTATTCCACTATTTTTCTATTCAACACATTTCTTAGTTGGGTATGTATAATAACTCCCCCGTAACAGTGTTTTCAAATAGAGGTACCTTCTCTCCTAGAAGTTACCTCCTCTATTGTTGTATTTCCAATCTTAGACTTGGTGTCCATAAATATCATGACTCCAGATTCCCCTTGGATGAATCTAAATAAATATCAGGACATTCCTAACAATCAATTTTTTTCTCCAATTTTAAAATTCATGATCAATGATATTCGACCTAAAACACTAGCGTTATTCTGACATGAATGATGTTAAACTACCTACAAAAAGAGACATATCACTCACTAGGTTGAAGACCATAAATGTAAATCTAGACAAAATTTTAGTCTCATATTTCTAGACCTACACTATATATTAGTTAGGAAATATCAGGAAATAAAAAGATAAGAGGCACAAAAATATTTCGGTAGAAAATACAATAATTGAAGCCTATGAAAAATATATATGTTACCCACTATGTTACATTCATATTGTGTTTATTCCCAAAATATGGGTAATAACACAAATGAAACTTATTTTTTAGAGTTTCCCATATGACCCTATATAAAGTCATACAATGCTCATTAGACCTATTATCTTTGGTAAAAATTTGAGCTCATGAAATTTATTTCATTGTAGTTATGATTGTCAGGTGTAAAAAAATAATTCTTTAGAAACTTGTTTTGACATTATAATTATAATAATTGGAATGGACGATGAAATAGAATATCAGAAACAAAATCCATTGAATTTTCGAGAAAAAAATAAATAGTAACATCCACAAAATATTGTGTCTCTATCACAAATTTCTCGAGTCCGTTGACATATATCTTCATCTATTGAACAACCATTAATTCCCCTTAATGTCCATATTGAAGCTAGATCCATGGAACAATATTCTCTCTAGGCCCCTTGGATTAGGAAATAACTAGATCATCCTTCCAAAGTTCATGTACCTCCAAATCCCACCAAATGATATTGGATTACATCAAAGTTCCAAAAATTTATTATAGAAAATGATTATTTTCATTATGAACAAATATAATTCTATGGGGGGGGGATTTTATTGACACCATGAAATTATTCCATGCACTTCTCTGGAAAATTGATGATGTGAAATTTACTTTGAAACAAAATTATATGTTTTTGTATAGATACCTCTTTATGACTAAAGAAGGAGAATATTGGATATATATATATTCCTTAATCCAAAAAGGAACTCATATAAGATCCATAATATTATGGTGTGACTATTAATTTTTCATGTGGTTTACTACCAGTATAGAAGGGACCACCGCATAGGGATGGGACCACAGGCTGACAGTGATCCTAAGAAGGGGTACGTGGATATAGACCCCATAGTATGGAGATGATTTTTCCCATGTCCCCCAAAACACCATCAGTGCACAAGAACATATGAGCTACCCACCTATGTGTCAACCACCTTCTTTTTGAAAAACTTCACCTTGGGTCTCATATTTTCCTTTAAATACCACCTTGGGTGATTTATTCGATTTAATGAATTTCTTGAAGATTGTCTGCTACTTTGATAACCCTAGTGATTCCCTCATGTCCTTTGAAACCTCAAAGGTTGTTACATAACTCCTAAATAAAGGGAATTAATGGAGGATAGTGATAATATAAGTCAATTACATTTTAAAATTAAACTAATCATTCATGACCAGTTCACCCAACCCCCATTATTTAATGACACTTGCGTGACCTCCCTCCCTCATATTGGAAGTTGTGCGCCTAACATTAGGTAATACTTGTGATGTAACTTGAAGGATTGAGCCATGTTGTGCACAGGTGTTGTAATCCAGATTTTCCTTCACATAAGGTGAAACCAGTTCACCCAACCCTACTTATGCTCCTCCTCCTTTCATGACATCCACAAGTTCTCTCATTATTGGTTCACCTCATCTCTTAGAATGCACAAGACATTCATGAAACCTCCTTCAAATCCATTCATGGAAAGGAATTTCCTTCATTAGACCCCTTGTTCTAAATGGATATGTTTTAAACTTCAAGCAAGAACACCCAATTCATAAAATCATGTGTAAAGGCACATCAACATGTCTCCCATTTGGGTTTTTATTTCAATGGTCACAGGTTTCCAAAATTGGTATTATAAGGGATTCAGGATCATCTGGATATCAGTATGGTTGTATATCTATTTTCAAATGGACCCTTACCTCTGGGAAAGTGTATTGGAGTTCCTAGTCAAAGATTCCGGGGACAGGAATCTATCCTACAATTCAAATCTCAATGACCTAGAGCTTCTGGTTCCCAGTAGGGTGGGTGAGGATCATACTTGATTTTACCTTTGAAAAAGGAAAAGTGTCCCTCCTCTCTTGAGACCAAATTAAGGATGACCATACTAGTTTAAGCCTCTATCCATTCATGTAGGAGGCTGTAGTATTTCCCCTCTCTACCTCGACCACCTTCAATTCTTCCATACATTTGGAATAATGTCCAATGTCATGTTAGGAGAGGTAAGGTTATATGCATCATCCTCTTCCATCACAGACATAACCTCTTCCAATATCACCCTGGCTCCTTTCACTATATGTCCAACCTCATCCAAAATCATAGGATGGATAGATTAGGGTTTTTCTTGAATATTTCACATCCTATTTTTTCTCACATCGAGCATGAGTCATGGGTTCTTAGAGGTTTTTAATTATCACAACATGAACAGAACCAACATGACTTAATGAACAATGAGAACTATGATTCCCAAAACAACTATGATACGTAGGAAGTCTTCCTATGGATCAAGCCATATATCATCTCATATATAAAATTATAAATCAAACATCCTTAATCTGGAAATCCTTCTCAGGAAATAAGGAAAAATATTAATTCTCATAATCAAGGCCTCCTCCTTTGGAGTGATCCCTAAATGAAGCCCCAAATCTCCATGAGTTTATTAATTTATCAAGGAAATATTTACAAGGGCGTACTCCTAATGAGTAAGCCCCAAATTAAGACTCTCAAAGGGACACTCTCACCTACAAGACCAAATGAACAATCTGGGATTTGATTCTCATCCAAATGGGATACATATGAATCCACCATGAATTTCAAACCCAACACCACAAATCAATATTTTCCACTCTGTGCCACATTCCCAAAAGGGTATAATTCAACATGGAATCTAATATCCTCTCTTGGTTCATTGGGATTCTTTGTTATAAGTCCCAAACCAATCATGGTTTATGAATATTCCTCCTAGATGTCCTTGCCACATGACATTAAACTATACAGTTGGGTCTTTATCATATGAACATAAAAGGTTTGATGTGTCCCATGAGTAAGCATTTTACTACATGGGTTATAATTCCTTTAACAATTACATGTAGGTATCCTATCTATGGGTTCGATCCCAATGTAAAAATATATATATCCCTGAATGATGATACATTCTAGAATAACAATCAATCTCCAAAGATGATGATAAACTCTGGAGTGACATTCATTTACCAATATGACCATAAATTTCAGAGCACCCAACAGAGTATCTTAAAATCTAGCATCATTCTAATAATGAAAAAAGAATATATAAGTTGTATATGAGAGGATACCATAGATGGAGGTCCATATATTCATACAAATATATCCATTAATAAAGAACCTTATATTCATAAAAATGTTTCTAAATTCCATTCATTATCAAAATTTATTTCTAATCTGGGGAAGACATACTTCATACATTGTAATTAATGAAGGCTTTACAAACATTTCATAAATATATAAGAGTGACTCAGAGTAGGAAATAACCTCCCCCCTCCAAATGGGTGTGATGAGACCAACCTCTCATCATCTAAACCAATGCATTTTCTTAAGAGTCATAGGTCAAAATACCTAATGAATATCTACCATTGGAATGCAAGTCCCTTTGGATACATAATTATTGTGTATTTTAAGTTCTATAATCAAATTCATTGGAAACTATTTCAAAATAGTGATTCCTAATAAGAACATAGATTCTGAGGGAAATTGAGCATTTTAATGGTGTTTACGGTATGATAGGGTTTATGGGTTTTAGATTATTTTGGGATTTCCTAGAATTTTAGGGTTTAAATGCTATTTTTAGACATTTTTATGAACTTTTAAGATTTTGGGTGTATCATTTTGGTTTTAGGATGTAGGTTTTGATGTTTAAGGTTTACGGTTTATAATTTACAGTGTTGGGTATAATTTTTAGGCATAAGGTTTAGGGATTATGGAATAGGGTCTAGGTTATAAGGTATAAGTTCTAGGGTTTAGGGTTTAGAGTTTAGGGTATCAGGATTCAAGGGTAGGGTTTAAGGTGGTGGGTATAGGGTATAGGGTGTAGTTTATATGACATTGGGGTTTATGGGTTTTAATGGGTTTTAGGGTTTTATGATTTTTATTTGTTTCTAGCATTTTAGGATTTTTATGTTTTATGGATGTGTTGGTTTAGTTATGGTTGTTGGGGTTTTTAGGGTTTTTATGTTTTTATGAGTTTTGGAGGGTTTTTTTGGAATTTGTAGTTTTTTAGTATGTATATTGTGTTTTATGGGATTTAAAGAGTTTTTAAGGCTTTTGGTGAGTTTTTGGGGGATTTTTCCAGTTTTTAGATTTTTGGGGTATTAGGTATTAACTGGTTTTTAGTGTTTTTTGTATTTTGTATAATTTTCATCCTTTGTAGAGTTTATTTTTTATTTTTATGGTTATAAGGGTGTCATATTTTTAGGTTCTTTAAGGTTTTTTGGGTTTTGGGGTTTTATTGTAGTTTTAGGGTCTTATTGGTTTTTATGGACATTTATGGTCTTTTAGCATTTTTAGGTTTTTTAGGGGTTTTATAGATTTTCAGTGTGTTTTATGGTTTGTAATGTTTTTAGGGTGTTTATTGTTTTTTGAGGATTTAGGGTTATTTTGGTATTTTATGGGTTGTAGGTTGTTTTATGAGTTATTATTTTTTTGTATTGTCTTTTTGTGTTTTTTTTGTTTTAAGAAATTTTTATTGTATTTAAATTTTTTTATTGGTTTAGTTCCATTTAGGGTCTCGTATTGTCCTTCAAGATTTGTTTACAGTTTTTAGGTTTTTTTATGGTTTATAGGGTTTATAGGGTACTTTATTGTTTGTAGGGTTTTTATAGGATTTTTAGAGTTTTAGGATTTTTGTGTTTTTTTAGTTTTTTATGGTTCTTAATGGGATTACATGTTTTTATTGAGTTTTCAGTCATTAATGGTTTTATTATTTTAAAGTTCATTTTGGGTTTTCCTATTATTTTATGGGTTTAGATTTTTTTTCCTTTTATTTTTTTAAGATTTTTTTTAAAAGTATTAGTTTTTTAAGTGTTTCAGTGTTTTTAGGATAATTTTTTATTTTTTAATTTTAGGGGTTATTTTGTTTTTATGTTTTTCTATTTTTATGGGTGTTGGTGTATTAGGTAATTTAAATTGTTTTATAGGTTTTTCTGTAAATTCATGGATTTTATGAAGTTTTTTAATATTTTATTTGGGAATTTATCTTTCTTACATTATTTAATGGTTTTGTGGTATTTCTAGATTTTAAAGGTTTTTATGGGATTTATGTTTTTGGGATAAGTTTTTGGGGTGGTTTTATGGTTGTTTTAGAGATTTTATATTCTTTAGGGTTTTAGGTTTTTTAAGGTTACGTTATTTCTTTAGGGTATTGTTATAGTTTTTAGGGAGTTCATAAGGATTCGGAGGTCTTCTAAGGGTCATTAGGTTTTTAGGTATTTTTGGGGGGGTTTTGGTTTTTAATGTTTTATTGTCGTTTGGGGTTTTTTTTTTAAAATAATTTTAAAGGTTTTTAGGATTTCTCATGTTGTAGGGTTTTTTTATTTTATAATTTATTATAAGTTTTTCAGTTTTTTGGGGTTCTTTAGGGTTGTTTTCTTGGTTTTTGATGAGTTTTTATTTTTTTTAGTTTTATTATTGTGATTTTATGTATTTTTGGGTTTAAAAAGATTTTAATGGTTTTCAATGTCTTTTGGTTGGTTTAGGGGGTCTTAGTGGTTTTATGGTTTAAAGGGGTTTATTTAGTATTTTGAGTTTTTTGTATTTTTTAGGGTTATTAATGTTTTATTATGGTGTTTATGATTTTTTTGAACTTTTAGGTTTTTTATAGGGTTATTAGGGTATTTTAGTGTCTTTAATATTTTTAGTATAATTTTATGTTTTATGGATTTATGGTATTTTAGGGTCTTTTACAACTTTGGATATTTTAAGGGTTTTGGTCCTTTTATTCTTTTTATTGATTTTTAGTGTTTTTGGGTTTTTTTAGAATTTTTGGTATTTAATTTTTTTGGGTTTTGGGGGGGGGGGGTTAAGTTTTTTATGATATTTTAGGGGTTTATAGTGTTTGAGGGTTTGTATGATTTTATAGATTTTGGGTGTTTTTTTTTGTATTTTTAGGGATATTTAGGCTTCTTAAGGTTAATGAGTTTTTAGGTTTTTGGGGTTTTTTTGGGTGGTTTTATCGTTTTTGGATTTTAGAGTTATTTCATATTTAGAGATTTTTTAGGAGTTTTTTTGATAACATAGGAATTTTTAGGGGGTTTATAATGTTTTAAGGGAATTTTTATGGTTTGAAGAGATTTAGGGTTTTACGGTTTTGTTATAGTATTTATTATTGTAAAGGGTTTTAGGGGTTCATATTTTTTTAGTGACTTTTAAGATTTTTCAGAAGTTTTTATTGGATTTTAGGGTGTTTATGGGTTTTAAGGGTCATTTTTTATTTTTATTGGTTTTTGGGGTTTTAGGGTGTCTAATAGGTTTTATGTTTTTTGTAATAGTTTAGAGATATGGGGTTTTAGGTTTTTTTATTTTTACTTTTTTCGAATTTAAGGATTTAGTTATTTATTTCATATTATTATGGGTTTTAGAGGTTTCATTGGGATATGTTTAGTTATTAATTGTTTTAACGGGATTAGGAATTTCAGATTTGTTATGGATTAATATAGTCATTATGTGTTTAATATTTTTTAAATTTTAAATTTTTTTAGGGTTATTAGTGTTTTAAGGGTTATCTAGTGTTTTGGGGGGTTTTAGGGTTTTTAGGTGGTTGGTAAACTTTATATGATTTTATTATTATTTTTAGGGATTTGTTCATTTTCAGGGTTCTGTGGTCTTTTGCGGTTATTTTGTTGTAATTTTTTTTTAATTTTCGGTTTTTTGGGTTTTTAGGGGTTTTAGGTTCTTTTAGTGTTTTTATTGGTTTTTATGGATTTATGGTTTTTTATGTTTTTAAAAAAAATTATGGGGTTTTTGGGATTTTCGGGTTTTTAGGATTTTTAGGGGTGTTTAAGATCATTTAGGGTGTTAATTTTTTTAGATTATTTTATGGTTTTTTTGGGTTATTATTTTCTTCTCTGGGGTTTTAGGAATTTTATAGGATTTTGTGGTTTCTACAGGTTTTATAGTCTTTTAGATGGTTTTTTTTGGTTTTTATGAGTTTTAGTGGTCTTAGAGTTTTTAATTGGATTTAGGGGTATTGATGGGTTCAAGGTTTTTAATGGTGTTTTTTTGTAGTCTTCTACAGTATTTATTGTTTTTATTAATTTTTGTTTATTTTATGGTTTTTAGGATTTTTTTAGATTTTTAGTGTTTTTAGGGGTTAACACATTTCTTTTTTGGTGTTTTATTTGATTAAGTTGATTTTATGATTCTTTTTGGGTTTTATTGTTATTTTAGGGTTCCTAGCAGTTTTAGGGTTTTGTAGGGTTACATTATTTTAATGGGTTTTGTTGGTTTCTAATGTAATTTGTGATTTTAATAGTTCTAAAATTTTTTTAATGATTTCTAGAGGTTTTTATGGTGTATATGGTTTTTAGGGGTTTTTACAATTTTTATGGTTTTTTGGGTTTCATATTGTTTTTAGGGGTTTTAGGTTTTTCAAGGATGTTTTGTACGTTTGTTTTTTACCGTTGTTGATATTTTTTCGTGGGTTTAGGGTATTTTTTTCATTTAGGGTTTTTAATGGTTTTAGGTTCTTTTGAGGCATTTTTAGGGGTATTAGTTTATTTAGGGTCATTATAAGAATTTCAAGTGTTTTTTTTGAAGTTTTTTAGGTATTTTTGGGGTATTTACAGGGGTTTGGGGTTCTAGCAGCCTTTTGGAATATTAACTGTTTTTTTAGGGTTATAATGTTTTAGTAGTTTTTAGATTTTTAGGGGTTTTATATGGTTTTAGGGAATTTGAAAGTATTTTTAAGGATTTTCGGTTATTTTAGTGATTTTTAGGGTCTGTTAGTGTATGTTAGGAATTTATGGATATTTTAGGGATGTTAATAAATTTAGTGGGTTTTCTGTTTTTAAGGGTTTTTAGGATTTTTGGTGGTCTTAAGTTTTTATAGTGTTTTTATGGATTTAGGGGTTTTCAGGTATTTGTATCATTTTTATCACTTCAGTTTTTTAGTGTGTTTATGGATGTTGGTGTTTTTATGGTTTCTGGAGTGTTTTATGGGGTAAAAGATTTTTAAATGGTTTTTTAGCATATTTTAAGTGTTTTCTGGGTCTTTAATGGTAGATTATATTTTTGTAGGTTTTCGGGGTTTTATAGTTATCTGGGTTTGTAGTGGTGTTTATTGTAGGTTATGGATTTTAGGATTTTTATGGGTTATTAGGGTTGTAGTAGTTATATGTTTTTTTATGGTTTTTAATGTCTTTTATTTTATTTTTTTGTTTGGAATTTTACATTATTTTTAGAGATTATCTGAGGGTTTAGAGAGTCTTTAGGTATTCTAGAGGATTTAGGCTTTTTTGGTGTCTTATGTCTTTTTATGTTATAATGGTTTTTTGGGGGTTTTAGGGTTTATTTTGGGTTTCTAGGGTTTTTTAATATTATTTACGTTTGATAGTGTTTTAAAGGGTTTTTATGTTTTTGAGGGATTTTAGGGGGTTTATGGATGTTTTGGGTTTTATAGGGCTTTTAATTTTTTTCAAGGGGTTTAGGGTTTTTATGGGTTTGATGGGGGTTTTAATGTGTTTATATTTTATTGGTTTTTGGTTTCTATTGGATGGTTTAATGTGTTTTATGTACATTGGGTGGGGTTTGTCCTTTTCATGATTTGGGGGTTTATGGTATTTTTGGTATTTTTGGTAATTTTAGTGTCTATAGGATTTTTAATGAAATTGAAGGTTTCTATTGTAGTGCTTAGGGTTCACAATGATTTGATTATGGTTTATGGTGAAATTTTAGGGTTTGGATTTCGGGCTAGTCAAAACGGTATAGGTTGTAGGTTATAGGGTTTACAGTGTAGGGTTTAGGTTGAATAGGTTATAGGGTATATCTTGTACGAAAAGGGTTTTGAGTTTATGGTTTTCTATTCACGATGTACAATATAGGGTTAAAATTTTAGGGTTTAGGGGAAAGGGAATATGGTTTATCTTTTTAAGGTATTATGGGTTTTTACTATTTTAGTGGTTTTAGTGTTTCATAGGGGTTTTTGGATTATTTGGGTTTATGGGTTTTCAATTGGTTTTTAGGTTTCTCAAGGTTTTTTGGGGTTTTTTTTGTTTTGAGGGGTTTTGTGTTTTGTTGTTTTTTATGGGTTTCAAGGGATGTTTTTGGGGTTATAGGTATTTTATTTATTTTGCGGTAATTTTTACTATTTTAGTGTTGGTAGTGGTGATTTGGGGGTTTATGTGTTATTGGGTTTTAATGTATGGTTTTTGGGTTTTTTACTATTTTAGGGTTGTTTAGGATTTTTAGTTGTTTAAATGGTTTTATGGTTTTATATTGTTTTTAGTATTTTTTAGTGGTGTTGTTTTTTGGGATATTTTATTATTTTATAGGGTTTTCTATAATTTTAATTTTTTTAGGTTTTTAGTTTTTTAGGTGTTTTTGTGTTTTCATGGTTTTTGGGTTTTAGGTGTTTTTTGATTTTTGGGGGTTTTTAGGGAATTTTGTTTCTTTTTAGAATTTTAGGATTACGGGTCTTCTGGGGTGTTATGTTTTTAGGGTCCTTTTGAATTTTTGTTCATTTTTTAGGATTTTTATGTTTTTTATCATGTTATGGTTATTTATGATTTTTACAGTTTTTAGATTCCTTTACGGTTTTTGGGTATGTTAGGTACTATAATGGTTTTTATGGTTTTTTAGTTCTTTTTGGTTTTTATGTTCTATTTGTTGTTTTAGGCTATTTTAGTGTCATTTTTTTAAACGTTAGCATTGGGGTTTTAATCCTTTTAGGGTTTTAAGTCTTTTATGGGTTTTAGTGGAATTACTGTTTTTTACGGTTTTTTTAGTATTTTAGGGGTTTTGGGATTTCTATTAATTTATGGGTATTTGGTTTCTTGTGGGGTTTTAGTGTATTTTTACAGTTTTTTGGTCCATTAGGTTTTTTGGGGCATTTTTGGTTTTCATTGGGTTTTACAGTCATTTGGAGTTTTATGTTCTTTTAGGATATACAGTTTTTTAAGTGTAATTTAATTTTTTAGGTTAATTATGGTATTTTTAAGGGGATTAGGGCCCTAAATTATATTAGGGTAATTAGGGTTTTCTTAGTGGTTTGAATGGTTTTTAGGTGTTTAAATATTTTTTCTGTTTTTTGGTGTTTTAGTGTTTTTAAATATTTATTGGGATTGTAGGGGGTTAGGATTTTTTTATGTATATTTGGATTATCCAGGGGTTTAAAGGGTTTTCTATGGGTATTTAGGTTTTTTAAATTTTATTTGGGTTTTCAGCTTTATAGTGGTTTTTATGTTTAAGTGGTTTTATGGGTTTAATGGTTTTTATGCGTTTTAGGACTGTTTAAGGGGGTTTAATGGCTTTTCTAGGATTTTTTCGGTGTTTAAAAATTGTAAGGTCTTTGTTGGGTTTTAAGGTGTTTTTCGGTATTTTGTATGGTAGGGACATTTAGTGCTTTTCTAGTTTTTTATATTTTTGGTCTTTAAGGGTTTTTAATGTTTAACATTTTTTCGTTGTAAGGGGTTTTAGGGGTTCTACAGGGTGTTTTCTGTCTTATAGGGTTTTTTTCCATTTTATATGTTTTTTTGTGTTTTTCTAGTTTTTTGGGTTTATGACGTTTTTAGGGGGTTTTAGTTTTTCTTAATGGTTTTAGAGATTTTTATTGTGTTTCGGAATTTTATTTTTTTATGGTTTTTAGGGTTTTCGTGGGTTTTATGGAGTTTTATAGTTTTAGGGATTTAGGTTTTTATGTGTTTTTTGAATATTTAAGGGGTTTAAGGTTTTTCAGATTTTATTGTGTTTTAGGGTTTTTATGGTTACTATTATCATTTTAGGTTTTTTTTATTATTTAGCGATTTTAGGTTTATTTAAGTGTTTTTAGGGTTAAATAAGGGATTTAATGTTTTTAGGGTCTTCTAGGGATATATGGTTTTACTAGTTTTAGGGACATCAGGGTTTTGACAGGTGTTTAAGGTTTTTTTTAGTTTTAGAGGTTTAGTTTTTTTGGGTTTTTAGAATTTTTCTTGGTTTCAATTTTTTGGGGAGTATTTTGGGTATTTTATGTTTTTTCTGTTTATAAGGTATTTTATTGGTTTTAGGATATTTGATGGGTTTATGGGTTTTTAGGGTTTTGTGTTTTTTATTGTATTATGGGGTTTTATGGATTTTATGGTTGTTAGGGACAATAAGGTTTTTAGGTTATTTTAGAGTTTTTTACATTCATTTATGTTTTAGAGTATTAGGTTTATGGTTTCTGGTTTACGATTTCAGGACTAAGGTGTAGGTGTTTTTCTGTATGGTTTAACATTTAAGGTGTTTTATATATGGTCTAGGTTATAGGGTTATGTGTTTCGAGGTAGGGTATATGGTTTAGGGAGTATGTTTTAGGTTTTATGGTGTAATATATATAGTTGCGAGTGTAGTGTTTAGGGTACTCAGTTTAGATTCTAGGGTTTGTAATGTTGGTCTTTGGTTTTAGGATGTTCTATTTTTGGATTAAAGGATTTTTCTTTTTTATGGTTTTTATGGTTTTAAGGCTTGTTTGAGGTTTTATGGTTTTTTGGGGGGTTTTGAGTTTTTTGGGTTTTTTAGATATTCATAGGGTTAATTGTTTTTAGGGTTTTTTGATGTTATATATTATTTAGCTGTTTATAGTGTGTTGGGTTTTCATGGTTTTAAAAGTTTTTTTGGTATTATATGGTTTATTAGTTTCATGGGTTTTAGGTTGTTTTGGGTAGTTTAAATGGTTTTGTGGGTTTTATGGTGTTATATGGGTTTTATTTTTTAGTGGACTTTAGGAGTTTTAGGTGTCTTAAGGGTTTTTAGTTTTTAAGGGTTTTAGAGTTTTTAGGGATTCTAAGGTATTTTGGGCTTCTGGGTTTTTTCTGGGAATTAGTGTTATTTAGTGTTCTTATGGTTTTAGTCATTCTATAATGTTTTTAGGGTTTTACGTTTTTAGTGTATTAGGTGATTTTAATGATTTAAAAATATTTTAATTGTTTTTTTAGTTTTCTGTTTTTTTATTTTTTGGGTTTTTTTGGAGTTTAGGGGTTTTATAATATTTTAGACCCTTTAAATGCATATTAGGGTGTTTCATATTATTTTAGTGTTTTATAGTTTCTATTGGTTTTAGTGTTTTTGGGTTTTTAGTGTTTTTAGGATTTATAGGGTTTTGAGTTTTTAGGATTTCTAGGGAGTTTATGGGTTTTAGGAGCTTTAAGTGTTTTTTGGTTTTATTATAGTATCTTAGGTTTTTTTGGCTATTACAGTTTTTTGGTTACTAATGATCAGAGGGGATTTCTATGTATTTTTAGGGACTTTTAATGATTTTAGGGTTTTTAGTGATTTTTAGGTTATTAGTGTTTTTTAGGTTTATGTTGTTTTCTAGGGTTTTATATATTTTAGGGTCCTTTAGTGAGTTTTAAGGGGATTAGAGTAATTTAGGTATTTAGGGTATTTTATGGAAATTTTGGAGTATTAGGGTTTTTAGTTCCTTCTAGTGGTTTTATGGTTTTTTTGGGTCTTTTAGGGATTTAGGGGTTTGAGGATATTTTCGTGGTTTTAAGGGGTTTAAGGATTTTACTATTTGGGTCTCTTTTATGGGTATTAGTTTTTATAGGGTTTTAGGATTTGGTTTGTTTAGCGTCTTTAATGGGGTTTTACGGTTCTAGTTTTCTATAGATTTTAGGTATTTTAGCGTTTTATGGTTTTAGGGTGTTTAGTGTTTTAGGGTATATATGGATTTAATTGTTTTATGGGATTTTATTATCTTTAAGGTTATAATTGTTTTTTTGCTTAGTATCTTTTTAAGGTGTTTTGGGAATGTTTATTGGTTTTTATCGGGTTTAGGTGTATTTGGTTTTAGGG
Organism: Viscum album; assembly: GCA_963277665.1. Classification (NCBI taxonomy): domain Eukaryota; kingdom Viridiplantae; phylum Streptophyta; class Magnoliopsida; order Santalales; family Viscaceae; genus Viscum; species Viscum album. Next base: position 1,693,362,979 of record OY728120.1, read on the forward strand.
TTTTTAGTTTTTTTAAGAGTTTGATGGGTTTTATGTTTTTTATGGTTTTAGGTGTTTAGGGTCTCTTAATGTTTTCAGGGCCTGAGGGACATTATGTTATTTTTTGGTTTTTACAGGGTTTTTGGGTTTCATAAGATTTTATATGGATTTTATGGATTTTATAGTTTTTAGGTTTTTTGGGGTTTTATTGGTTTTAAGGATACTGAGTCTTTTTAGGGGTCTTTAAGGTGTTTAGTGTTTTGAGGGTATGTTATGGTTTTTGCAGGTTTTTAGTGTTTGTTTGGTTTTTGGGTTTTAGTTTTTAATGGAGTTTAGGGGGTTTTAGAGTCTTTTAGGTTTTTTATTGGTTTTTAGGGTCTTGGGGTGGGGTAGGGGATTTTAGTTTCCTTTACAATATTTCGGGGATTATGGTCTATTTTAGGAGGTTTTGGAGATTTAGGCCCTTTTATGGTTATTGATGGTTATATAGTTGTTAGGGGTGTTCATAGTTTTATGGGATTATTTGGTTTTTATAAGTTTTATGGTGTTATTATATTTATGGAATATTCAATGTATTAGGTTTTAGGCGGGGTTTTGGGGTTTTACGGATTTTTTATGGTTTCAATGGTTTCATAGGGGGATTGTGGGTTTTTGGTTTTTATTTTTTTATAGGGTCCAAAGGATATTTTATGGTGTTTTTGGGTGTTTTGGGAATATAGTGGTTTTTTCTGGTATTTCTGTGGTTTTAGGGTTTTTTATATGATTTTTAGGTATTTGGGTTATGGGGTTTTTTTGTTTTTAAGGTTTTTAGGGGTTTTTGGATTCTCATGGTTTTTATCGTCTTATAATGTATTTGTTATTTTTATGAATTTTAGTTATTTTTTGGTTTTTTAGATTTTTTGATTTTTAGGGGGTTTTGGTGTTTTTATTTTATTACAGCTCTTTTGGGTTTTTATGGTTTTAGGGTCCTTTGGGTTATTTTAGTGTTTTATGGGTTTAATATTTTTTGGGGTTTTTGGTTTTTCTGTGTTTTTTGTGGTTTTGTAGGTTTTTTTTATTTTTAATGGTTTGTTATGGTTTTTAATGTTTTTATATAGTTTTTAGATGTTTCGAGGGATTTTGGATATTATTAGTTTTTAGTAATTTATAGTTTTTATAGGATTTTTATGGTATTATTGGTATTATTTTGTTTTTTGGGGGTGTCTTAGGGTTTAAGGGGTTTTTAAAAAAAATTAGGGTTTATTTTTTTATTGTTTTTAGGGTATATCATGGATTTTAGACGTTAATTTTTTGTAAGGTTCTTATTGGTTTTATAGATTTTATGGTTTTAGGGATTCATATCAATTTTAAAGGTTTTGAATCTTTTTAATTTTGTTGAGTTTTTAGGATTATGTATTGTTTTTATGGTTCTTATGGTTCAGGGTTCTGTGTGTAGGGTATAGGGTTTAGGGTGTAGGTTGTATGTTTTGTGGTGTACAGTTTAGGTTATATATCATAAGTCATAATGCTTAGTGTGCAGGTTTTTGGTTTTAGTGTGTAGCATCTTCGATTTAGGGTGAAAGGATTAAGGTTCAAGGTTTAGGGTTTAGGTTATAGGGTTTATCTACTAAGGTTTTGGATGTAGGATTGTAGGGTGTAGGGTATATGGTTTAGGGTGTAGTGTTCATGTTTTGGGGAGTATGGTATAGGTTTTAGGGTGTCCAGTTTCGGTTTTAGGGTGTAGGGTATAGGTTTTATGGTATACTGATTGTGGTTTATCGTTTATGATGTAGGGTTTCGGGTATAGGGTATAGAATATAGGGTCTAGAGTTTTTTGTTTTAGGTTTCTAGTTTTTGTCCCAGGCTTTAGGTAGTAGGGTTTAGTTCTTATGGTGTAGGTTTTAGGGTTTTCATGTTTCATTGTGGTTTTGGGGTTTTACGGGATATTTTGGTCTTAAAGCAATTTTTATTTTTGGTTTTCTTTATTTTTTATGTATTTTGGTTTTTTTTCATTATTTCGGGATTTATGGGGTGTCACGAGTTTTATTTTTATTGGGTTTTGTGGGGTTTAGCTGTTTTTGGGTCTTATGGGTTCAATGGGGTCTTTGTGGGGTTTTTGGGTTTTAAGGGTTTTCTATATTATTTTAGTGTTACATTGTTATCTAGGGTTTCTTTGTGATTTTAGGGTTTTTATGGTTTATAGGTTTATTCTGTCTTTTATGGTTTTTAGGGGTTATGTTTTTTTTGGGGTTTGAGTTTCCTTAGGGTTTTAATGGTTTTTTTTTAGAATTCCAGGTTTTAGTGTTTTTAAGGGGATTATGTTTTTATATTTTATGGTTTTTACTGATTTCAGGGTTATTTAGGGTGTTTAACAGTCATTACGCATTTTTATATATTTGAACATCCTTGGTGGTCTTTTAGGGTTTAGGGTTATTTTAGTGTTTTATGGTTTTTACAGTTTGGTATACTTTTTAAGGGTTTATTGGTGTTTTGGAGTTTTTAGGGTTTTATGGGTTTTAGGGATTTTATGTTTTTTAATTATTTAATGTGTTTTTTGGTTTTTTGGGTTTCTTAGGGGTTTTTTGGCGTTTTGAGGTTTTTTGGGTTTTCTTATGGTTTTATAGGTATTTAGAGTTGTTAATATTTTATAGTGTTATAGGGTTTTTAGGGATTTTATTGTTTTTAGGGTGTTCAACGTTTTTTAGTTTTTATGGTTTCTTTGGTTATTTTTTAGGGATGTATTGGGTTTTTTATGGTTTTCAATTATTTATAGTGTTTTTAATGTATATACAATTTATTATTGTTTGGTATGGGTTTTGTGGTTCTTTTGTTTTTTTGGGTTTCTAGGTTTTTTCAAAAAAGAATTTGTTTGTTGTCTCATTTTAGAGTTTTTATGATTTAGGGTTTTGAGTAATGAGTAGAGGGTTTTAGGTGTATGGTGTAGGGTTTATGGTTTAGAGTATATGATTTATTATGTGAGGTATAATCTTTTGGTTGTGGTGTTTACTGTCTTGGGTTTAAGGTTTAGGGTCTAGCGTATTAATTATAGGGTTTATGGATTATGGTTTAGGGAGTGTAGTTTAGGGTTTGGGGTGTAGGTATTGAGGTTTAGGTTTTAGGGGATATGTATAATAATGTAGGTTTTAGGGTTTAGGGCGTAGGGTTTAGGGTTTAGGGATTAACATTTATGGTGTTGGGTCTAAGCTTTAGTGTTAAGTGTATAGGGTTAATGGATTAGTCTTTAGGGTGTAGGTTTAGGGTTTAGGGTTTAAGTTTTAGGGTATAGGGTTTTGGTGACATATTTTGGGTTTAGTGATTAGGTTATAAGGTTTTTGGTTCAGGGATTATTGTATTATCATTAGGGTTTACAGGTTGAGGTGTAGGAATTATGTATTACGGTGTAATGTATAGGGTTTAGGGTTTAGGGTATAGAGTTTAAGGTGTATGGTCTAGGGTATAGGGTGTATGGTCTAGGGTATAGGGTGTCGGGTTTAAGGTTTCATTTGTTGGGTACATGGTTTACGGTGTAGGTTTTATGGTTTACTGTTTAGGATATAGGGGTTCAGGATTTGGTTGTAGGATATAAGGTTTAGGCTGTATAGTATAGTGATTAAGGATTACAGTATTGGGTTTAGGTGTAATATATTTGGTCTAGAGTGTAGGATATAATTTTTAGGGTATATGTTAAAGGGTTTAGGTTGTATTGTTCTGGGTTTAAGGTGTAGGGTATAGGGATAGGTATTAGATTTAATGGTTTATGGTGTAGGTTATAGGGTTTAGTTTGTAGGGTATGGATTTTAGGTTTTATTTTGTACGGTATAATGTTTTGGGTGCTGTTTTTAGGGTTCTTTGGGGTAGGGTATATCATGTATGATTTAGGTTGTGTGGTTCAAGATCTAGGGTGTAGGGTACATTGATTCAGGTGTTCGGTTTAGTGTGTAGAGTGTTGGATTTATAGTATAGTGAATAATTTTTAGGGTGTATTGTATGGGGATTAATGTGTAGGGTATATAGTTTGGGGGTTGGGAGTAGTGTTATTATTTAGGGTGTAGGGTTTTGGGTACATGGTTTTAGATTTAGGGTCAAGGTTTGGTATTTACTATTTAGGAATTTTTGGGTTTTGGAGTTATAATAGTTTCTTGGGTTTTTAGGGGTTTTTAGTGTAATTTTGGTTTTATTGTTTTTTATGATTTTTAGGGTTTTTTTAGGATTTTTATCGTTTTTACAGGTTTAATGAGGTTTTATGCAATGATGGAACATGGCCAAGAATGCGTGGTACTCAAAATTTATAAACAAAAAGTAAATGCAGAGCATTGAAGGGAATGGTTACCAATAAGGTTGTAGGAATAACCCGTTATATCAGAGTGTACGAAGGACACACAAAAATGTAGGGTGGGAGATGACAACATTGAGAACCACTCTTCAATTACTTTTAGGGGTTTAATGGTTTTTAGTTTTTTGATGGGTTTTAATGATTATTGGTTTTTTTTGGTTTTTACAGTATCTTATTTTTAATTTTTACTTTTCATGGTTACTTTTGGATCATATTGTCTTTAGTAGTTTTTAAGGGTCGTTATGGTCTTCAAGGGGTTTTAATATTTTAGGTGTTTTTTGATTTTTGGGTATGTATGGATTCTAGGGTTATTCAGTGGTGTTTATGGAAAGGAAGATTCGGAGGTCAGGCTATTCCTGACCCCCCCCCCAAATTTATTAGAAAAAGAAAAGACATATTAGACAAGGGAGGGTAGTGGCCAAACGACCCACTCCCAAAAACCCTTACAAACTGACACCCAAAAACCAAAAAAAATAAAATCAAAAGCACATAAGAAGAATAAAAACCAAAACATCCCTGACAGCATCTCCCAGCCAATCAGTAGCTATCAGCATCACAAAAACATCACCTTTAGCACCTCCAAACCAAGCAAAGACCAATATCCAGAACCACCAGCATCCAACATACCATAACCACCAGCATCCAAGCAGCAACCAGCACCTAGCTTCACTATCTTCAGCCTTTATCACCTCCCCACCAATCATAACCACCGCCAACATCATAGAACCAGCACCAGAATCATAAACAATAGTTTTATCACAACCCAAACATACATCGACGAATATCCAGCACCCCATTTTCAGAAAACTAGCTCATCGTCCAAAAAGACATCTCCAAGCAGGTTACTTCCAGCTTAGCAACAAGTAGCACCAATCACTCTCAACCCCCCCATAATAAAAATCCAGCACCCACCACCTCCAGACCTCAAGAAAGTCTAAAGTTCAGTAGAACAATGTCCAGTAAATCAAGATCCAGACAAAAATAAGAAGAAACCCAAGAAAAAATCAACATCCAGTAGAACAACTCTAACAACAACTCAAAAAACCGCAACCATCTCCTCCTAGCCAGGCAGGCTCCAGCATCCCACCATAAGCAGACTCTCAAGCCCCCCAGAACCCATTCCTAAACCCAGTCCACATCATCCACAACTCCTTTAAATCTTCATTCACCATCAACAACAATTCACAACCAAACCAGACAAAAATAAAAAAACCGCAGCCCAACAAAATTAAAGTATCACATCTCAAAAGACTAGACATTCCTCAGCAGCAGAACCCAAGAGAAAGGAAGAATAACTAGAAAGGAGAACATGTGATTCCTCCCTTTTCTTCCACAATGACCCATCGCAAATCCAGAAATGCCAGAAAGACTCTCATCGGGTCCGAATAAGAAGCGCATGTATGAGATAAGGACCATTAACACCACCGCCAAGAAACTGCAAATCCTTTCGTAATCGCCATTCACCGAGGAAAATCCAAACCTCATTCTGTAGAATCCAACAAATCATCATTCCGCACCAGTGATGAGATCCAATGAAATGAACACCAAGAGTCCAAAAAAGCCATGATCGAGCCCAGATCTGTCAAGCAAGCCTGAGAATCGGGCCAGACACTCCTCTGCCCAGTCGTCGAAGAAAACGTCGCACCTGACAAAAACCATCACCATACAACAAATACCGGTGTGACATCATATCTGAAGAGGAATTTGAGATTTTCTCATCCATTGACCAGGAGGGGGATAAACAAGAATGCTAAATCTTTCCGCCAACTCGCCGATAAGAGAAACTGCATCTATCCCCAAACCAGACGAACAGCCAAGACCGCATCCAAGCCACCGAGAGATTAACAACACCGTCGAGAGGCATCAGTGGTCCATTAGGGAGCGATGAAGAAGGAGATCTCAAGGGAGAGCACCTAAAGACCTAGCCAACATCTTCATTCTTCTGTTCAATTGTGTTTAGTTGTTTAAGAGATTTTTATTGGTTTTAGTCATTTTAGGGTTTTGGGAGGTATTAGTGTTTCTAGTGGTTTTCTATAATTTTAGTTGTTGCTTTTTTGTATTTTAAGTGATTAAATCATTTATAGGTTTTCAGGTTCTTATTTATTTTTTATATTTTTTTAATTTTTTGTAAGGATTTATAGGGATATTTGGGTTTTTATGGGTTTTAGGGTGTTATCTGGGTTGTTTTACAATTTATGAATATTTTGGGGTTATTGGGTTTTTTTGGATTTCTATAGTTTTTAATGTTTTTACAGTTTAAGAGGGTTTATTAGGTATTTATGTATTGATTATGGTTGTTAGGGTTTTTAATTGTTTTCGATTTTATGGTGTTTTAATTGATTTTATGTATTTTTATTGCTTTTATGGGGTTTTAGGGGTTTTTATATTAATATTATGTTTTTTGGGTTTTAGGAGTTATTATTGATATTATAGGGTTTTCATTTTTTTTACGTTTTAGGGTTTTATTGGTTACTATAGGGTCATTATAGAATTAGTGATTTTTAAGTGATTTTAGTTTTATTTCGTTGTTTTTGGGTTCGTTGGGGAATTTGGGTTTTCGTGGTATAGCGTTTTATGGTGTATTTGGTTTTTAAAACGTTTTAAGACTTTTAGGGTTTTAATCATATTTTGGGTTTTTTGGATATTAATTTTTTTTAATGTACCTATGGGGTTTAATGTGATCTTGAGCCTTTTAATGGGATTTAAGGCTTTTTTGGGTTTGAAAATATTTTTAGGGACATTCACTGATTTTAGGGTTTTTACAGTATGTTATGATTTTTAGTTCTTTTAGGGATTTTAATGTTTTCTATAGTTTTGGGGTTTTGTGTTTTTATGGTTATTATTTTTTTTATTCTTGAGGATTTTGTGTTTTTGGTTTTTAGGTTTCTTAGGGATTTAGGGATTTTAATTGTTTTAGTGTTTTTAGGGGTTTAGGGATTTTACTATTTTAAGGTCTTTATGGTTTTTATTGTTTTAGGGGTTTTAGGTGTTTTATGATTTTTAGTGATTTTAGGGTTTTAGTGTTTTTCTGGGTTATTGTTTGGTTTTTTGGTGTTTTTTGGTGTTTTTGGTTTTTAGGGTTATTTAGGTTTTTTGGGCCTTTTTCGGTATTTTAGTATTTCATTGGGTTTTTAGGTGTTCAAAGTTTTTTAAGGATTTAATTATATTTTGGGGGTTAAGTGTTTTTAGTGTTCTTATAGTTTTTAGACTTTTTTGGCGAATTTAGGGTTGTTATGGTTTTATATCATTCAGTTTTTATGGTTTTTAAGGGTTTTAGGATTTTTATAGTTTTTAAGGTTTGATGGTTTTATGGATTTTAGGATTTTTAGGGTTTCTCAGGTGTTTTAAATGGGTTTTCTATGGGTTTAGGTTTAATTGTCTATAATGGGTATTAGGTTTTCTAAGGGATTTAATATGTTTTTAGGGTTCTTATATTTTTTATGTATTAAATGGATTTTGTGAGTTTTTTGTTTTTAGGGGTTCTTTGGGGTTTTAGGTTTGTATGTTTTTAGGGTTTGTTTATGGTATTTTGGGTTTTTATGGATTTTTTTTGTGTTTTTAGGGGATTTATGGTTTTTAGGGGTCTTAATGTAGAATTGATTGAAGGCCTTGTATTTTTATTTAGGTTTGGATAATCCCCATTTTATGTATTCAGGGTGAACCAGTACAAGTCTTGTTGGCTTATACACACATCACATTACCTGATGGACATATAGGCATAACACTAGAATCATCCCAAACAATACATCGAACTAACCCTCCCCAGCGTCAATATCATTATGCCAATATCCACCTTCGTATGACTACTCATCTAGTTGTCCTCTGCTGAGGTCCACAGGATTGGTACCGATGGTAATTGTCATATCCTCCCATTCTTCAAACTCTACTTTTCCCTACTTTGGTGAATTCACATGCTATAAATCCTCATATAGAGCATGTTATATGTAGATTCTACATTTTCACATCTGGTGTCCTGAATACCACGGGGTGGCCTGAAGGCCTTGAGATGGCCTGATATCCTTGAGGAGGCCTAGAAGACTTACTGTCTTGAGGGCCACGGGTCGCTCGATTACCTAATCTAATGAAGAGTTCTACCTGCAACAACACCGTACAATACCTAATATAATACAACTATAGTACCAAAAATATATCTCCACCCAGATTTGATCCTGGGTTTCATTGATGCACGTGATGGTTCCTCACCAACTAGGATGAGGATCATGAACAATATGGGTTTTACTCGTTATAGGGCTCTTAGTGTTTTTTGGGGTTTTCTTTTTTTTATATATATTTACTTTTTTTGTCATTTTATGGGTATTAGGTGTTTTTAGGTTTTTATGGGTTTTTTATTCTTAGTGTCATTTAGTTTTTAGGGGTTTTGGTGTTTTCTAAGCTATTTTTTGGATTATTGGGGGGGTGGGCATTTGGGTGATTTAGTTGTTTTGGAATTACTCAAGGTTTTATGAGATTTTAGGTGTTATAGGGTTGTTAGAAGATTAAAGGGTGTTTTTGTATTTTAATCTATTTATAATTTTTCGTATTTTTATTGGATTTTTTGTGAATTTTAGATGATTTTTAGGGTCTTTTGTTGTTTTTATAGAGTTTTTTGTTTTTAGGGTTATTAGGTTTTTTGGATTTTAGGGACTATTGGGTTTTTATGATTTCTAACTGTTTTTAATATTTTTAGTGGTTATATGGCTTTAACATTGATTTTTATTCTTATTAGGGTTATTGGGTTTTTAAGGGTTTTTAGGATTTTAGAATTTTTTTAACATTTAATTGGATTTTGGTTTTATTTTGGTTTTAAGCATTTTTAGTTCTGTTAAAAGTTTTTATATACATTTAAGGGTCATATGAGGTTTTAAGGATTTTAGTGTTTTTTTGGGGTTTTGGGACGTTTAGGGATTTTAGTCTGATTAATGGTTTTAGGGTCCTTTAGGGTTTTTAGTGTTTTTTGGTGTTTTGGTTTTTTAATTTATTTTGGTGTTTTTTAGTTTTCATTAGGTTTTAGGGGAATTTTTTGGGTTTTTATTGTTTTCAGGGGGGTTAGGGTTTTAATGAATTTTATGGTTTTAAATTTTCTTGGAGTAACTTTTCATTTTTGGTTCTTTAAGGTTTTTTGTTTTCTTTATGGGGTTTTATAGTTTTTAGTGGTTTTATAGTTTTTTTATTTTAGGGGTTTAGGTGTTTTAATGGGTTTTATAGTTTTAAATATTTTATTGAGTTTTTTGGGAATTTTTTTTGTTTTATGAGTTTTAGGGTATTTTGGAGTATTTTGGATTTCTAGGGTATTTAAGGATCTTTAAGTGTCGTGTAACCTTTTATAGTGTTTTAGGGTCTATTAAGGATTTAATTTTTTTAGGTTATTTTGTGGTTTTATGGTATTTTAGGGTATTATAATGGGTGTTAAGGGTTTTTAATTCATTTAATGTCTTTTATTATGTTTTTGTTTTTATCATTTTTTGTGTTTTTTGGGATTTTTGTGTCAGAGTAGTGATTTTAGGGTTATTTAGTGTTTTTATAGATTTATTGGTTCTTTATGGTTTTTATGTTTCTTTTGGGGTTTTAATGTTTTTGGGTTTTACGATCTTTTACATTGTATTAAGACTTCTTAAGGACCTCTATGGGTTTTAGTGTCCTTTTGTGTTTTTAGTGGTTTCAATGGTCCTTTATGGTTTTTATATTTTTAGATATTTTAGGGGTTTTTCAGGTCATATTTTTTTATTTCATTAGTTTTTTTTATGGTTTTTAAGGTCTTCTATGTTTTTTGGATTTTTCATTATTTAAGGATTTATTAAGGTTTTTAGGGTCTTTTAGGGGGTTTTAGGGTTTTTGATCCTTTTAGGGGATTTTTACTATCTTTTAGGGAGTTATGATGTCTAAGGGATTTTATATTTTTCTATGGGTGTAAATGGATTTTAGGGCTTTTAGCGTTTTTAGGGGTTTTATTAGTATTTATGTTTTTTGAGTATTTAATAGGGTTTTTTGTGTTTTTATGATGTTTAGGGATTTTATTTATAATGAGGTGTTTTAGGGTTTTAAGGGCCTTTAGGGGATTCAATGGGGGGGTTGGTAGGGACCTTTAGGGTTTATTTAATGTTACTAGGTTCTTGTAGGGTTTTAAGGTTTTAGGGTCTTTTAGTGGCATGTATTATTGTTTTATGATTTGTAAGGTGTTGAGGGATTTGGGGTTTTGGTCTCTTTAGTATTTTTATGGAATTAAGCGGTTTCCTGGTTTTTAGATGTTTTTTGTTTTTGGTTGTTTTTATTTTTTATGGAATTTATGGTTTTTAGTGTTCTTTATTGTTTTTGGATTTTCTAATGTGTTTTGGGTTTTTTTTGTGGGTTTTGAGTTTTTTCAAAATTTAATGGATTTTTAGTGGTTTTACCATTTTTACTTATCTTATGTTTTTATGTGTTTTTAGGGTTTTTTAGTGTCTTTAATGTTTTAATGGTTTTTGGGGACTTTTGGTTTTTCTAGTTTTTGTGTTGTTATGTCTGTTAAAAGGGATTTTGAGGTTTTTAGGTTTTAAGGTGATATTTCGTTTTTCAATTTTGTTTTGGTATTTATGGTTCTTTGAGAGTTTTAGAGTTTTTAAAAAAATTATGTAATTATTAATGGTTTTAGGTGTTTTTAGTTTTTTATGGTTTTTAGGGATTTAGTAATTTTTTGGGTACATACGTTTTTTAAATATTTTTAATCACTTTTTAGGTTTTCTAGTGTATTTAAATGGTTAAAGTGTTATTAATGGGTTTTATGGGTTCAATGGTAATTTTAGTATTTTTATTTTTTTAGGGTTTTAAGGTTTTTTTAGTGTTTTTAGTGGGTTTAAAGTATTTTTAGGGTATTTATGTTTTTTAGGGATTTAGAGGGTATTTAGGATATAGATATTTTATGGTTTTTAGATATTTTTGGTCATTTAGGTTTTTTATGAGGTAATTGATTTTTTAGGGTTATTATGGGATTCATGGGATTTTTACTATTTTGGGTGTTTAGTGTTTTTACAATTTTTATGTCTTTTGGGGTTTAGGATTTTTAGGGGTGTTTGTGAATTATTATAATTTTTAGGGGTTTTGGGGGTTTACGGTTTTAATTATCTAGTGTTTTTTTGGATATTTTAGTGTTTTATAAATTTATATGTTTTTACGTTTATAGGTTTTCAATGGGGTTTTATGTGTCATTTTGGTTTTTATACGTTTTTTGGTATTTTAGTGTTTTATGAGGGTTTAGGGAATTTCAGTGTATTTTAGGTTTGTTATGATTTTAGGGGTTTTACACACATTTATGGGTTTTTATGTTTTAATGGGGTTTATGGTATTTTTGGTTTTTAAGGGTTTTTAGGGTTTTTAGTGTTCTTATGGGGTTAAGTTATTTTCAGGGTTCATTATTGTGTTGGGGTTTTAAGAGATTTTATGAGTTTCAAGGTTAAGGTTTTTTTAATGTTTTTAGGTATTTCTAAGTGTTTTTTGGGTATTCATAAGGTGATTTAAGGTTTTTATGTGTTTTATGGTTATTGAGGTTTTTATATATTTAATTTCTTTTTTAAAATATCAGTGTTTTTAGGAATTTTAGGGGTTTTTAGGGTTTTTTTATAATACTCTTTGGTTTATAGGTCTAAGAGTTTGAAGGGAATTTTACTGCGTGTTTCTAGTTTTTAGGTATCTTTACGACTTTATGTGTATTTTTGTTTTTTTTTTTGTTTTTTTTTGTTTTTAGGGTTTTTTAGTATTTTTTAGTGGTGTTAGGAATTATTATGGAATTAATGTTTTTAGGAGTTTCGAGGGTTAATTGTGTTTTATGGTCCTTTGGGGTTATTAGGGTCTTCTAGGTGTGTTTATGGTTTTAGGTCATTAGGTTATTTAATTTTTTTTCATGTTTTATTGTTTTTGGGTATTTTTATGTTTTTAGGTATCTTTATGGCTTTATGGTTTTTAAGGGTTTTAGGGTTTTTATGAAATTTGGGTTTTTGTAGGGTTTTTAGTGTTTTAAGGGTTTTAGTATTTTTCATGAGGGTTACTTACTTTTTTGGATTAACAATGTTTTAAGGGTTTCTAGGTTGGTTTAGGGTTTTAAGGTTTGAATAGGGATTTTGGATATTTATGGGTTTTAGGGTATTTAGTTTTTTTATGTATTCTAGGTTGTTTTAAGGGTATTAGGGTTTTATTGGGTGTTTTAGGATCTATAATAATTTTTTAGTCTTTTGTCACTTTCAGCTGTTTTTATGCTTTTCATGGGCATTTACTAATTTGTTATGTTTTAAGGAAATTTATGTTCTTTTAGGGGTGTTTTAGTATTTTCAGGATCCATAAATATTCTTAGTGCTTTTTATGGTATTTTATGTTTTTTAGGGTATTTAATGTTCTAATGGATATTAGTGTTTCTTATGGGTTTTTAGGGATTTTAATTATTTTTAGGGCCCCTCGTGTTTTGCAATTTTTAGGGTATTAGGGTTTTTTATTATTAGGGTCTTTTAGTTGTTTTAATATATATTTTTTGGAGATTTTTCTAAGATTGCTACGGGTTTTAGGGACATAGAGTTATTTTTTTATTTTTTTTATTTTTTAGGTTTTTTGTGATTTTTTAGTTGTTATGTGCGCTTTTTGGGTTTTTAGTGTTTTTAGGTTTTTTTTTGTTTTTAGTGGTTTAGGATTTTCATTCCTTTTTATAGGTTTCTAGGGTATTTAGGAGGCATTGAGTGTTTTAAGGTTTTTAATTTTTTTAATGTTTTAACGGTTTTTAGGTGTGTAGGAATTTTATTCCCTTTAATTTATTTTAGTAGTGAAAATGTATTTATGGTATTTATGGGGTTTTAGGGTCTTTAAATGTTTTTATGTTCTTTTTTTGTTTACGTTATAGTGATTAGAGAGTATATTGTAGGTTTTAGGGTTTAGGGTGTAGGGTGTGGTGTTTTAGGTTTATTTTGTAGGGTATAGGGTGTAGGGGGTAGGGTAGAATGTTTATGATTTTGGTAATAGGGTTTAGGTTGTAGGCTTTAGGGTTTTGGCCTTAATGTATATGGTTTAGTGTGTAGGTTTTAGGTTTTAGGGTGTAGGTTTTAGGGTTTATTGTGTAGGGTATATCATATAGGCGTTATGGTGTATGTTATATGGTTTAGGGAATAGGTTTTAGGTTTTACAGTGTTCGGTATATAATTTTAGGTTTTAGGATTAACTTTTAGGGAGAAGGGTTTTGGGTTTTGGGAGTAGGGTTTAGTGTTTTGGTTGCAGGGTATAGGGTTTGGGGTGTAGTGTTTAGTGTTAGTGGTATATTTTATAGGATTTAGGGTGTAGAGTTATGGTTTTACGATGTAAGGTGTGGGATATATGGTTTATCACATAGGGTTTAGGGAGTAAGGTGTAGGGTAGAGGATTTATGATGTTGGGTTTTGTGTTTGTCTTGTACGGTGTTGGGTTTAATGTGGAGGTTTTAGTTTTAAGCTATAAGGTGTTGGGTTCAGGGAGTAGGGTATAGGGTACAAGGTATAGGGTGTAGGTAATAAAGTTTTAGGTGTAGGGTTTAGGGTTTAGTGATTAGGCTGTAGGATATAATGTTTAGGGTGTAGGGTGTAGGAAATATTGGGTAGGGGATTTGTTACAATGTTTAAAGTGTAGGGATTATAGTTTATGGTGTTGGGTCTAGGGATTGAGGTGTAGGGTATAGTGTTAAAGATGTAGGCTATAGGGTTTAGGGTGTGGGGATATGAGTTTAATGTGTGTGTTATAGGGTTTAGGATATATGAATTATGGTTTAAGGCGTAGAATATAGGGTATTTGGTGTATGGTTTAACACTAGGGTTGAGGTTTACAATGTATAGTATATGGTGTACATTTTTTTAATTAGTTTAGGGTGTAGGGTATAGGGTGTAGGGTACATGGTTTCGATTTTAAGGGTTAGGGAAAGGATGATGGGAGGTCAGGCTATTCCCGAACCCCCAAATTTATTAGAAAGAAGATGCATCTGACAAGAAGCAGACAAGGTAGGGGAGGGGTCAAATGACCCGCACCCAAAAGCCCTTTACAATACCAACCCCAAAAAACCCCAAAAGAAAAGAACTAAACCCACACAAAGCAGAAACACAGAAAAGAAACCAACATCACCTCAAATCCCATCATCAACTAGCAGCCATCAGTAGCAAACCATATGCAGAAACTTCATCAACCCAACTTCTACCCCACAAATTCAAGATTATTGTTGTAGGGTATAGAGATGACTATATTTGGTTTATGATGTAGACGATTGGGTTTAGGATGTTGGGTTTTATGATTAGGGAATAGGGTTTATGGTTTATGGTGTGTGATAAAGGGTTTATGGTTTATGGTTTAGGGTAAAGGGTTTAGGGTATATAGTTTAGGGTGTAGGTTTTACGGTTTATAGTATAGGGTATAGGTTTTTAGGTGAAGTCTTTATGGTTTAGGGTGTAGGATTTAGGATTCATTGTTTAGGGTTTAGTGTATAAGGTTTAAGGTTTATCTTGTAACATATATGGTTTTTGTTGTAGGCTATGAGTTTTACGGTGTCAGGTATAAAGTTTATGTTGTTGGGTATAGGGTTTAGGGTGATCCACATATAGTTTAGGTTGTAGGGTTTAAATAATAAGTTATATTGTATTGGGTTTAGGGTGTTGGATGTGGGTTCTAGCATAGAGGGTATACAGTTTATGGTTTGGGTTCTTGGGTTTATTTTTTAGGTTATATGGTTTAGGGTGCATGGTTTTGGGTTTACGGTGTAGGTTATTTTTTTTCTTGAATAGGGTTTAGATTTTACGTAGTAAGGTATTTGGTTTATGGTGTAGGGCTTAGGGTTGAGGGTGTGTGGTATAATGTTTAGGTTGTAGGGTTATGGGTTTAGGGTGTAGGATATATGCTTCACTTTGTAGGGATGAATCTATATGGTGTATGTATATGATTTTAGTATCTTGGGTATAGAGCTTATGGTTTAGGGTATTATTTATATGGTTTATGGTTTAGGGTTTCAGAATTAGGGTGTAGGGTTTAGGGTTTATTTTTTTTAGGATTTTTATGGTGTTTTAGTGTTTTCATATTTTTAGGGTTTTTGTGTTTTTCTATATTTTTATGGTTTTTGGCTATTCTCAATGATTTAATTTTTTTTTGATTTTGATTTATTTATTAGGGTTTTTATAGTGGTCATGGTTTTCAATGTTTTTAAGGTTTTTACTCATTTTAGGGTATTTAGTGTTTTTATGGTTTCAGTGGAATGATGAATTTTTAATGTTTTTTTGGATATTTAGGATTTTATAGGGTTTTTTTTCTCTTTTAGGGTCATTAATGACTCGTTAAAAATTTTCATTTTTTAGGTTTCATTATGATTTTTAGGCATTTATATTTATTTAGTGTTTCTATTATTTTTTTATGGTGTTGGGTTTATTGATTATAGTGTAGGGTTTAGAGTATAGGGTATAGAGGTTATGCTTTATGGTGTATGGTATAGGGTTTTTCATGTAGGGTTTAGGGTTCATGGTGGAGGGTATTGGGTTTATGGTTTACAGTATAAGGGTTTATGGGTAGGGTCTAGCATTTATAGTGTATGGTCTAGGGTCTATAGTGTTGGATTAGTGTGTAGAGTATATGGTTTAAGATGTTTTAGTTCTTTCTAAATTTTTTTTATGTTTTTATGGTTTTGAATGTTTTATTTTGGTTTATGGGGTATTACTATTTTAAGGATTTTTATAGTTTTTGGGTTTTAAATTTTATTTAGATTTTTTTGATGTTTTTTTTATTTTTAGGTTTTTAGGGGTTTTTTGGGTTTTGGGGTTTTTGGATTTGTATCGGTTTCTTTGTTTCTATGTGTTTTGGTTGTTTTGGGATTTTGGTTTGTTAATGAATTTTTGTATTTTTTTTGTGTGTTTTAAGTGGTATTAAAGGTTTTTAGTGTTTTTAGTGGATTTTGGTTCTTCATATAGTTTTATTAATTTATTCGCATTTTTATGACTATTTTGGTGTTTTAGTGGTTTTTTGGTCTGTAGGAGTTCCATGGGTTTTCAGGGTATAAGGTTATTTTTTGTTTTTTTAAGAATATAGTGTTTTCAAGGGTATTATGGTTTTCTGGGATTTTAGTGTTCAATGTTTTTTATGGATTTATGGATCTTGGTGATTTTAGTGGTTGTAACTATTTTTATGGTTTTAGGGTCATTTTTTTGGATTTTATTTTTCATGTGGTCTTTTCTGATGTCTTATATTTTTGTAGAGTTTTTAGTATTTTTAGGTCCCTAAAGTAATTTTAAGGGTTTCAGAATATTTGTATGGGGTTTAGGTTATTTATGATCTTTTGGGTGTTTAAGAGTCACTTAGGGTTTTATGGTATTTTAGGGTATTATATTATTTTAGGGGTTTTAGGTTATTTTAAGTTGTTTTATCTATTTAAGCCCTTTTAGTTTTTATAGTTTTTACAGACTTTTAGAGATTTTATTTTTTTGGGGATTTACATGGTTTTTTAGGGAGTTCTATATTTTTACCATTTGTAAGGTCATTTAAGGGTTTAGGGTACTATAAGGGTTTTGGGGTTTTTTTTTATTTTTTTAGGGTTTTTAAAATTTTAGGGTCCTTTTATAGATTTTAGTGTCTTTTTTGTATTTTGGTGGACATATAGAGTTTTTAATCTCTTTTGGGGGTTTTTACGGTCTTTTAGGTTTTTTTGGTTCTGTTTAGAGTTTCAAGGGTTTTATGGTTAATGTGGCCTTTTATGTATTTTAAGGTATTTTAGTGTCTTTTCAAGGTTTGTAAGTGTTTCAATTCATTTCCAGGTGTTTCTTGGTATTTTTTTGATTATTTTGAGTATTTAGTGTTTTATGGTTATAATGAATTTTTTAAAATTTTGTTTTAGGATTTTAGTTTTTTTAGGGGTTTGCAGGGGTTTAATAGTTCTAGGGTGTTTTAGGGTTTTTTTGGTTTTCTGGCTTTATTTTCTAGAGTATTTTATATTTTTTATCATGTTGATGGGTTTTTTTGTTTTAGTGGTTTTTCTATTTTAAGGTTATTTTAAGGTATTTTATGACTTTTAGGGTCGATTAGCATTATTTATGTGTTTTTAATTTCATTTATGGATTTTGGGTTTGAAGGTTTTTTATTTTTTTTAAGAGTTCATTGGGTTCTATTGGGGTTTTAGGGTTCTTTAGGGTGTTTTAAGGGTGTTTGGAGTTTATAGGGGGTATACAATTTTTATTGTTTTATGGTTTTTATGGATTTTAAATGTTTTTAAGGTTTTAATGGCGTTTTAATGATTGTAGGGTATTTTTAGTGGGGTTTATGTTCTCCTTTCGGTGATTTTAGGGATTTGGGGGGGGAGGCGTTTTATGGTTCGTAGTCATTTTTAGGCTATTTAGGCTTTTTATTTTTCTAGGGGGTTTAGGATATTTTTTTGGGTTTTATAATGTATTATTGTCTTTTAGGGATTTATTAAATTTTAGGGTTAATAGTATTTTAGAGTTGTTAGGGGTTTTCAGATTTTTATGTGTTTTAGGCTCTACATATAGTATTTAGTGTTTATTTAGGGTTTTAGCGGTTTAAGGGTTTTTTTTATTTTTAGGGACATTAGGGATTTTTAGATATTTATGGTTGTTAGGGTTTTAATAGTTTTTAAGTGGATTATTGTTTTTGGGGATTTCTTGGGTCATTAAAGACTTTTAGGATTATAGGATCTTCTAGGGGTATCTATAATTTTTTGATCTATTAGGTTTTTATATCATTTTTGAGTCTTTTAGGGGTTTTAGTAGCTTTATGGAAATTTAGGTGTTTTAGGTTTTTTAATTTTTTTTATTTTGTTTTAGGGTTTTGAGGTTCTTTTCTTTTTTGTTGTATTTAAATGTTTTTTAGGGTTTATGATTTCGGGTTTAGTGTTTAGGGTTTTGGGTATATAGTATAGGATTTAATGACCAAGTATTAGGTGGTAGGTTTTGATATTTTGGTGTTTGGTATATGGTTGAGGGTTTAATTTTTAGGGTTTAGGGTGTAGGGTATAGGGTTTAGGTTGTGGATTTTTAGGTTTAGGGTGTAGGGTATAGGGTGTCAAGTGTATGGTTTTGGGTTTCAGGTTTATGGTTTATGGTTTGGGATATATGGATATGGGTATAGTTTTTATTTAGTAAGGTATTATGTTTTTTTTATGGTTTTTAAAAACTTTTAAGGATTTTAGTGTTTTTAGTTTTTATGGTTTTAATTGTTTTTATGTTTTTTGGTTTTATAATGATTTTATGTTTTTATAGATTTTAGTGTTTTTTATTAGATCTATGGGATGTTATAGGGATTTAGGGTTTTAGGTTTCTCAATGGTTTTTATGGGCTTATGTGTGGTTTTATAGTTTTTTGAGTGTTTTTAGGGTTTTAATGGTTTGGGGTGGCGTGGTTTAGGTTATTTAAGCGTTTTTATGTGTTTTATGGGGTTTAATGGTTTTTAGATTTTTATATTTTTGGCGGGGTTTTAGGTTTTTAGTGGTATTTGACATTTTTTGTGGGTATTAAGGGTTTTTAAGTATTTTTTTTGGTTTTTGGGTATTGGTGCATTTTAGGGTTTTTAGATATCTTTTGGGTTTTTATTTGCTCGTATGGATTTATTATTTATTAGTTTTTTATGGGTTTTAGTGGCTTTACATTGGATTATTATTTTTAGGTATTTGTTAATTTTTAAAAGGTTTTTAGGTTTTCATTAAGTCTATTTTTTCAATTTTTAGGGGTTTTAGAGATTTAGAGTTCTTAGGGCCATTAAATTACTTTTAGGGGTTTTATGGTTTATAATGGATTATCGGTTTTTATGTGATTTGGTGTTTTTTAAAATCAATGGTTATTTTGGTTTTAGGTGTTTTTAGAGTTTTTAGGGGTTTTTAGTTTTTTAGGTTGTTTAGGGGATTTTTACATTTTTAGCGATTTTAGTGTTCTTAGCGTTTTTAGTTTCTTTAAAGTTATTTTTTGGTTTCTTATAGTTTTTAAGGTATCTTAGGTTTTTGGGGTTTTTAGGGGTTTTATTGTTTTAGGGGTTTTAGGTGTTCTAGGGGTTTAGGGTCTTGTAGGTTTTTTATGGCCTTTTAGTATTTTTAGGATTTTAGTGTACTTTTGGGGTTTTATAGAATTTTTGGGATATTAATGGTATTTTAGTGTATTATATTTCATTACAGACATTAATTATTTTTAAGGAGTTTTAAGGGGGATTTTGGAAAATTTAGGTGTGTTTAAGTTGTTTTTTGTTATTGTTTGTTTTATGGAATTTATAGGTTTTTTGGGGGGTTTTAGGGCATTTTAGAGGGATTTGTGTTTATTAGAGTCTTTTGGTGTATTTTAGGTTTTAATTATTTTTTGGGTTTTAAGGGGTCTTTTTTTAATATATTAGGGGTTTCAAGAGTTTTATATATTTTAGAATTTGTGGGGGGGTGTCCTTCAGGGGATTTAAAGCATCATTATAGTTTTTTTTGGGTTTTATGGATTTTGTAGGGATATTTTTGGATTTTTGGGATTTTTGGTGTTTTACGGTTCTTATGGTTTTTAGGGTTTATATAGGGTTTTTTTGGTATTCAGGAATTTTTGCGGGTTTAGGTTTTTAAACAAATTTTTATTTTTTAACAATTTCTTATCGGTTTTAGGGGTTTAATGCTTTTAGGGTAATAAATATTATAGAGGATTTTGGGGTTTTTGGTCATTAATTTTTTTAAGGGTTTTATGGACTTATAGGTATTTTTAGGGTTTTTATATTTTTTATCTTATTTAGGGTATTTAAAGAATTTTAGGGGTTTTGGGGTATTTATGAGGCATGGGGGGTTTTAATTATTTTTTGGGTTTTAAGGGTTTTTAGTGTTTTAGTGTATCATTGGATTTTTATGATTTTGTGGCTTTTTAGTGTTTTTAGGGATATTAGATATTTTTAGAGTTTTTAGTATTTATATGAGGTTTTATAGAATTTTAGGAGATTTTATGGGTTTGTAGACGCGTACTGTGGTTTTATAAGGATTTTAGTGATTTTATGGACTTTTAAGGTGTGTGTAGGGATTTTACAGGTTATTAAGATATTTAAGAGTTTTTAGGATAATTTAGTATTTTTATAGAGTTAATGATATTTTAAAATATTTAAGGGTTTTTATTTCTCTTTTTGTGGTTTATGGGGTATTATGTTTTTTTGGCCTTTTAGAGTTTTTATGGTCCTCTAGGGTTTTAAGGTTATAGGGTCTTTATGGGGGGTTTCCGATTTTTTGGGCGTTTAGGATAGTATGGGTATTTGTGTTTTTTGAGATTTATTGTTTATTAGAGTCTTCAAGGGTTTTATGGTTTTATGGTGTTTTAGGGTTTAATATGGTTTTTGGGGTTTTTGGGTTTTAGGATCTTTTATTGGTTTTTAGGGGTCTTCTAGGGTTTTCTAAATTTTTAATGTTTTTAGAGGTTTTTAGGTTTTTTAAAAAATTTAGGGTTTTAGGAGATATTTTGATGTTTTAGCGGTTTTTTGTGTTTTAGATTCATTTTTTGATCCTTTATAGGGTTTTCTGGGTTATTATGGTTTTTTTTGTTTTTAGGGTTTTTTAGGATTTTTAGGGTTTTTAGGGTTTTTGGGGTTTTTAGCAGATTAGTTGATTTTATAGGTTTTTGCTTAGTTTATTACATTTTGTTTTTGAGATACTTTTCTATTTTCAATATTTTCATGATTTTTTTGTGCTATTATGGTTTTATGTGTTTTTCTGTTTTTAGTGTCTTTCTGGGATTTTATAGCGTTTAATGTATATTATATTTTTTAGTGCTTTAGGTTCATTTTGGATTCTAGGGTCATCAGGGTCATCAGAATTCATTTACTTATTTTAGGATTTTATGTGTTTTAAGGGGGTATAATAGGTATTAGGGTCTTTTGGGTTCTCTTGTGTTTTTTGGGTTTTGTAGGATTTTTTCTATGTTTTTTAGGATTTAAGGGTTATGGAGGATTTATTAGGGTTTTTAGGGTTTTAAGGGTTTTAAGGGTTTTTTTACGGTTTTACAGGGGGGTTTAGGTTTTTTAATCTATTTTTTGTTTTTAGGTAACATTAGTGTTTCTATGTTTTTCATTGTGATTCTATGGGATTTAGCGTTTTGTGTGTCTTTTAAGTTGTTTTATGGGTTTTAAGGATTTTTAGTGTTCTTAGGATTTTATGTTTTTATATATATTTTTTGGATTTTAGGGTTTTTAATATTTTTATTATGTTATGTTTTTAGGGTCTTCATGGTTTTTAAGGACTTTATAGAGGTTTTAGGGGTTTATTGTATTTTAAGGAATTTTCTGGGTTTCTCAGGGTTGTTTTAGGGTTTTTATGGTTTAGGTAATGGGTGTAGGGTATAGGATATATGATGTAGGGGAAAAATTTTACGGTGTAGGGTATAGGGTTTTGGGTTTAGTTTTTTGTGAATAGGGTGTAGGGTATATGGTTTATGATGTAGGGTTAAGGGATTATGGTTTAGGGTGTAGGGATTTGGGTGTAGGGTTTTTGGTTTTTGGTTTAGGTTGTAGGGTTTATGTTTTACGCTTTAGGCTTTAGGATATATGATATAGGGTTTAGGGTGTAGGGTTTATCTTGTAGGGGGTATGGTTAATGGGATAGTGTGTTGGGTTTTGGATGTATGATCTTAGTTTTTTGCTTTAATATGTAGATTATAGGGTTTAGGGTATTGTTTTTTGGATTTAGGGTGCAGGGTATAAAGATTTTTTTTTCGGATCAATGTTTTGAGTATTGGGATTATGGGTTATGGTGTAAGATTTTTGGTTTAGGGTGTTGGATATACGTTTTATGGTGCATGTTTTAGGGTTTAGGCTGAAAGATATAGGGTTCATCCTATAGGGTTTTGATTTTAGGGTGTTGAGATTAAGGTGATTTGATTAGGGTGTAGTGTTTAGGGATTAGGTTGTATGGTATAGGGGTTAGGGTGTATGTATTAGGGTTTTTGGTGTAGGGTCTAGGGTTCTAGTTGTGTAGTTTTGTAATTAGGGTGTTGGGTATAGTGTTTCAGGTTCAGGTTTTAGTGTATTTGGTTTAGGGTGCATGGTTTGGGGTTTACAGTGTATGTTATAAGGTTTTGGTTTTGGGTATTAGGCTTTAGTATACTAGGTATACAGTTTTGGGGTGTAGGGTTTTGGGTTTATAGTGTTGGTTTTTTTATTGAGGGTTAAGGGTATAAGGTATAGAGTTTTCATTGTATGCTATACGGTTTAGGTTGTAGGGTAATGTGTTTAGGGTTTATGGTATATAGTTTAGGATGTATTGTTTAGGGTCGAGAGTATAAAGTGTATGATATAGGGATTTTATTGTTGTGTTTAGGGTTTATGGTGTTGGGTAGAGGTCTTAGGCTGTGGGGTTCTAGGTTTCAAGTGTAGGGTATTGGGATTTGGTTCTAGGGTATATGATTTAAAATATAGGGTATAAGGTTTAGTATGTACATGATATGGTTTGTGGTGTAGGGATTTCAGTTTACGGTGTTGGGTAAATGGTTTTGAGTGTAGGTTTTAGGGAGTAGTTTGTAATTAATAAGGTTAAGGGTGTAGGGTATTGGGTTTATAGTGTAGGGTACTAGGTTTAGTTTATTGGGTATAAAATTTATTGGGAATGGTATTGGGTTTGTGGTGTGGGGTATAGGGTTTTGGGTGTCGAGTTAAGAGATTTTGGTGTAGGGTAATAATTTTAAGTTGTGCGGTATAGTGTTTAGGGTATGGGGTTTTTGGGTTTTTGGTTTTTGGTCAAGGATAAAGGGTTTAGGTTTAGGTTTTCTTTTTCATGGTTTATGATTAGGGTGTACTGTATAGGGTTTAGGGTGTAGGGATTATGTTTTAGGGCAAAGGGATTAGTGTTTCAGGATTAGTGTTTTTAGTGTAGGGTATTGGGTTTTGGGGTATAGGGTTTAGGGTGAAAGGTATTGGGTTTAGGGGGTAGGGTATACGGTTTATAGTGTATATTTTTTGGAGTAAGGTGTTGGGTTTAGATATTAGAGAGTAGGATTTTGGATTTAGGGTGTATGGTATAAGGTTTAGTGTGCTGTGATTAGGGTTTACGATGTAGGGTATAGGGTTTAGTTGGTATGTTATAGAGATTATGAAGTTGGGTATAGGGTTTAGGTAATTGGATACAATGTTTTGGGTGTCAGGTATAGCGTTTAGGGTGTATAGTATATGGTTCTAAAGTGTAGGTTTTAGTGTGTAGGTTTTAGTGTTTAGTGTGTGATGTATATAGTTTGGGGTGTTGGGTTTCATGTTTAAGGGGTAGGGTATAGGGTTTACTGAGTTGGGCAAGGGATTACGGTTTAGGGTTTAGGTTGTAGGGTACTGTGGTTAGGATTAAGCGTTTAGGGTGTGGGGTTTTGTGTTTAGATTTTTATGTAATTTTAGGGATTAAGGATTTTTAGGTATATTTGGTGTTTTAGGGGATTTATGAATATTTTAGTATTCTATGTGGTTTGAGTGTTTTAATGGTTTTTTGGGGTATTAGGTTTTCAGATTTGTTTACGGGTTTTACTGTTATTATTGTTTTTTGTGTTTTCGGGGGGGGGGGGACAGTTGTGTGTTTTCATGTGGCTTAATTTTTCTATTCTCTTTGTAGAGTTTTTAGGTTTTTGGGTTGGGATTTTAATGTTTTTTGGGTTTTAGGTTTCTTTTTGGGATTTTATTAGGTTTTAATATTTTTTTGTTTTTTGGGGTTTTATTTGTTTTTAAATATTTTTTTGGGTGTTTATAGTACATTATTGTTTTTTTATATTTTATAGTTTTTTTGTTTTTTATAGTTTTTTTTTGAATTTTTTGGTTTTTAGCAATTTCAGTGTTTTTGGGTTTTTGATTCATTTTGGGCTTTTTGGTATTTTTAGTGTTTGTAGGGTTAATATATGATTTTATGTATTTTTAGTGGCAATTAGGGTTTATATAAGGTTTTTTGGGATATTAGAGATTTAGGGTTTCATAGTGATTATGGGTTTTTTCAAATTTTAGGGTGTTTTATGGGATTTATAAATTATTAGTGTTTTTAGGGTTTTTTATGGTTTTTGAAAATTTTTTGGGTTTGTAGATGTTTTATGTTATTATTGTTTTAAATTAATTTTAGTGTCATTTACATTTTGGGGGGTTTTGTGCTCATGAAATAATTTTTAGTTTTTACGGTCTTTAGGGTTTGTAGTGTCTTTTAGGGGGGTACTATATTTTAGGGTATTTATAGTTGTTTAGGGTTTTGGGGTTCATTTAGGTGTTTTCCTGGTTTTAAGATCATTTTTTATTTCTAGTGTATGGTTTTGGGTTTTGGGTTTTTGTTTTATGGTTTACAGTTTAAGGTGAATGGTATAGGGTTTAGGGTATATGGTTTAAGGATTATGGTGTAGTTTATAGGGGTTAGGGTGTGGTGTTTGGGTTTATGGTATATGGTATATTGATTATGGTTTAGTGTTTAGGTTTTAGATTTTAGGTTTTAGGGTATATGTTTTTAGGGGTAGGGTTCACGGTTTATGCTATAAAGTAGATTATTGGGTGTAGGTTTAAGGTTTTTGGATATATAATTTCGGTTTTTCTTAATTTTTGTATGTTATTTAGTTGGTTTGGACGGTTTTAAGGTTTTAGAGATTTTTAGGTTTGTGATATTTAATGGGTTTGGGGGGGTAGTATTTTTTAGGGGTTTTAATGTTTTCTTTGGATATGTTGGTTTTTTTATTTTTGGGATTTTATAGATTTGGTGTGTTTTAATTGGGATACAATTTTTAAAGGGATTTTGTGGGTTTTATATGTATTTCGAGTTTTTAGGGGTTTTAGGGGGTTGTTTTGGTTTCTATGAGTTTATTTTTTATTTTTTGTGGAAATGATTTTTTTTGTGATTTTTTTTTGGTTATTTGTGGTTTTTATAGTTTTGTTTAGTATTAGGGGATTTAGAGTTTTTTAGGGTTTTAGGTTTCTCAATGTATTTTGGTGGGTTTTTTTTGTATTATTTTTTTATTTTAGTTGTTTTAGATTTTTTCGGTTTATTTGGGGTTTGATAGTTTTCTCTGAATTTTTATGGTCTATTTAGGTTTTTCTATTGTTTAAGTATTTCTTATGTTTTTAGGTTCATTTAAAGTTTTTTAATGTCTAGTGGTTATTTAGGGGTTTTTAGATTTTGTATGATTTTTTAAAGTTTTAGAGTTTTTTGGTCCGTTTCATATTTTTATGGTTTTTTTGTCTTTTATGGTATTTCGAGTCCTTTATGGGGATTTAAAGTATGTTTGGGTTTTATGGTATTTTTGGTTATTTGAGTTTATTTGGTTATTTATGGACTTTTTTGGACTTTTTTGGAAATCAATTCCTTTTACTGTTTTACAAAATTTAGGGGGTTTTATCTCTTTTTAGGGTCTTATATGGCATAAATGGGTTTTAGGCTTTTTATAATTTTATGCCTTTTAGGTGTTTTAGGGTCTTTTTGGATTTATTGGGGGATTTGGTTATTAATCGTATTTAGTATTTTTTAGGATTTTTTTGCCTTTTAGGGTTTTTGGTACCATTTAGATTATTTTTAGTGTTTATAGGATATTTTTGGGGTTTTAGTGTCTTTTTTGATTTTTACGGTTTTTAGGGTTTTTATGTACTTTTTAGGGGTTTGGGGTTTTATGGTATTTATAGGTTTCAATGTATTAATGGATATTTTTTGGGTTTTATGGGGTTTTATGGAGTTATTATATTTTTTAGGGATTATGCTTTTTGAGAGTTTTTAGGGTTTTAACGGATTGGTGGAATCTTTTGTGATTTTCCATTATTTTCATGTGTTTTTTGCATTTGGGGGGTTTTATGGTATAAGGGGAATTTTTTGTTTTTCATAGCTATTAGGGGTTTTAGGGTTTGTAGAGGTTTTTACTATTTTGAGGGTTTTTGTAGTATTTCAAAATTGGGGGTTTTTTTTGGTTTTTTAGTTTTGACACTTCATCAAGAGTTTTTAGGCATTGTAGATGTTTTTAGGTTTTTAGGCTTTCTATGAACATATAGGGTCATTAAGGGTTTTTAGGGTCATTTTCGGTATTTTAGTTTTTATATAAATTAAGGGGTTTAATATTTTTTAGGTTTTCCTCAGTTTAACGATTTTTATGATTGAATGTATTTTATGGGTTTTACTTTGTGTTTTAGGCTTTTTAAAAGATTTTTTTAGTAGTTTTTATGATTTTAGGGTTTCTTATGGTCTTATGGGGAATTAAGTGTTTTTAGGATTTTTATGTTTTTATTATTTTAGGGTATTATTAGGTATTTTTTTCTGTTTTACTCTCATTTTAGGGTTTTGTGCATTTTTATGGCAATTAGTGTTGTTACAGTTTTTGTGTTTCAGGTTTTGTAGCGAGATTTGGGATTTTAGGGTTTTTTTCATTTATATGGTTTGACGGTCTTTTACGGTTTTTTTTATTTTTAGTGGTTTTTTTTGGGTTTTAGGTATTTTGGGGTTTTAATGATAATTTAGGGTTTTTGAGTTTATTACGGGTTTTAGGTTCTTTGACAATATTTTGGGGTTTTAAGGATTCATAGATTGTTATGTTTTTTAGAGTTTTCAGAATTTTCAAGTGTTTATAAAGATTATAGTTTTTTAGGGGGGCTTAAAGGAGTTTTAGGGACATTTATGTTTTCTAAGGATTCTGTGATCTTTTAGGGGTTTTAGTGTATTAAGGGTTTTCTTAGTTGTACGAGTATTTTTATGATTTACAATGGGGTTAATTGTTTTTTTATGTTTTTGTGTGTTTTAGTGCTTTTTTGTCTTTAATGGGTTTTAAGGTATTAGTGGTTATTAGGTTTTAGGGGTATTTGTGTTTTTATGGGTTTTTAGGTATTTTTATTGTTTTATCGTATATAGTTTTTTTAGTGTTTTATGGGTTTTATGTGGTTTTATATTTTTTAGGTCAAGGAAGGCCCGGGGCCAGGCTATTCCTAACCTCCCCCAAAATTTATTATAAAAAGAAATGAAGACACTGCATACCAGGGAGAGGTATGGTCAATCAACCCACACCCAAAAACCCTTAAGAAACACACAAGGACCGCAAAAAAAAAGCAAAGAAAGAAAAAGACTCGAACCAGACACAACAGCGGCATCATCATGTCACATCCAGCCAAAACCAGCATCCGGCAGCACCACATCCAAACCTCACAGCAACACATCGGCATCAACACATCCAAACCAACCAGCCCCAGCAACCAACAACATTAAATCCGACATCACAGCCAATCACAACCAACAACATCAAACCAAAGGACAGACACCACAACCAAACGAGGCCATCATCACCTCCCATCAAACGATAACCAGAAACAGTACCAACCAAGCAACAATCAACATCCAACAACAACAAGAACATGAACCACAACTTCCTTACCTCCCAGCTAATTAGCACCCCTCTTCCAGCATCACCAATTCCATCATCCCACACCTTCACTCCATGAAATATCACCCCCAAAACACAGAACCACCAGCTCTAGAATCATAGACATCAACCTCACCATTTTACTGGGCAAGCATTCAGCTACTAGCTAAACAACAATACCATGAACCGTAACTTCATCACCTCCCAGCTAAGCAATAACCCGCATTCAATATCACAAAATCCCGCAGCCATCACCATCTCTCCAAGAATGTTTATCACCAGCAGCATAGATCCATCAGCACTAGAAGAGTTTAAGGTGTATAGTCTAGGGTATATGGAGTTGTGTCTAGGGTTTACAATGTAGGGTATAGGGTTTAGGGTGTAGGGTTTAGGGTTTAGGGTGTCGGGTTTAGGGCTTAGGGTGTACGATATACTGCTGAGCGAGTGGGGTATACGGTGTATGTTGTACAGTATTAGGTGTGTGGTGGTGTGTATTGGATTTTGGGTGTGTAGTGTAGGGTTTAATGTGTAGGGTATAGGGTAGAGTGTTTAGTGGTTTGGATTTAAGGGTTAATGTCTATGGTTAATTGTATAGGTTTCAGGGTATATGGTGTAGGCTCTAGGGTTTAGTGTATATGGTTTAGGTATTAGATTTTACGGTGTAGGGTATATAATTACTTGAGTATTTTTTGGCTTTCTGGTGTACTATATATTGTGTTGGATTCTTGGTGTATTGTTTTGGGTATTTGGTTTAGATTGAATGTTTTAGGGTGTAGGGTTTTTGTTTTATGGTGTATAGTATTGGGTTTTTTATTGGGTCTAGTATTTAGGGTATAAGGTATAGGGTTTATAGTGTAGGTTTTCGGGTTTGGGTTGTTGTGTTGTGGGTTTATGGTTTAGGGTGTATGGATAATGGTGCATTCTATAGGGACTAGGTATTGGTGTAGGATGGTACTAGCCTTGGAGAGGAGTATCCTTGTTTCCCTCTCACACTAGGGTTTCTCCTCGTTTGTGGATCGGAGTGGGGGATACCATTGTGTGGCCTTTAGGCATCGTCTCTCCCCTCCTTCAATTCTTTCTCTTCTTTTCTACATGTTTTGTCTTCAGTGATGGCCACTGCACTCGCTCAGGTGAAGGTTCTCCGATTTTAGCATTGCCATCATGTTTGGTTGGCTCTAGTCGTCTGCCGCGTCGATGGTGCCAGCACTCGGAGCCCTTGACTACTCTTTCCATGATGTCATCTTTCATTATTTTTCACCCCTCCAATACGGATTGGGAGAGGTGAAAATGGTGAGATTTTTGGATGTGCGGTTTAGTGGGAATTGGCATGCTTGGTGTCGCCCTTCGACTATGGTGTTTTTGAAAAAGAAAAATCCCATCGAATTATCATTTTTGTGGGTTTTGTTCAGTGTTTCTTTCTCATACCATCAGTGATGTTTTTAGGGTATTTTTATGCGTTTTTGATTCATTGAGATGTCGATATTATTTTTTTATTTTTTCATGCTCATATCTGGTTTTGTTGGAGGTTTTTCGAGTTATCTTTGACGGCGAGTTGATGATGGTTGTGTTTTGATGAAGTTGGTTCATCTGTGATAGTGGTTTGATGAAGAGGTGAGTTCTGGTTATGGTGTTTCTGGTTCGATTTATTGTTCGGTGTTTCTTTTTCATAATAGTGTTATGGATGACGATCATTCAATGATTTTTATGATGGTCTTCGGATAGGTATGAAGAAGATATGGTGTTTGGGCAAGGACAAGGGTGAAGGTTTTTATGTTTTTTGCAGCTGCGGTGGTGATGGTCGGTGGGTTCTCAACAGCAATGTATGACGAAGGTGATGATGATGTCGAGGAGGTGGGTTGATGTTCAGGGCGTGGCTTGAGGATTCTCTCTAACCTGGGATGTGTGTCTCGAGGAAACATGTGAGATTTGGAATTTTGTATGGAAGTGGATTTCATCTTTTCTATCTTTTGATTTTGGTGAACCAGTAATCTATTCTTATGGCCCGTTACCTGCTCACCCAAAAAGTGTTTTTCGAAAATCAATTAAAAATATAATTTTCTATTAGTAATGGGTGTAGGATTTAGTATTTAGGTTTCTAGGGTAATTAGTGAGGTTTGGAGTTTCATGGGGTTTTTATAGATTTTAGTCTAATTTAGTTTTTCAGTTTATTTATGATTTATTAAGGTTTTTACATTTTTTCAGTTTTTAGTATTTTATGTTGTTTTAGGGATTTTTAATTTTTAATGGGTTTTTAGTGTTTTAGGGGAATTTATGGATTCATTTTTTTATAGTTTTCTTATTTTAATGATGGGGTTTCAGATTTTTGTCATTCTAGGTTTTTTATATTTCTTATCATTTTTAGAGATTTATGAAATATAGGGTTTTAAAGGGTATTTAGTGTTTTAGGTCATTTAGTTCATTAAAGGGGGTTTAATATTTTTATTTTTTTTCCTTATTAGATTGTTTTAGTTTGTTTCTTTGATTTCCGGGGTTTTATCGGCTCTTTGGGTTCTTATATTTTTATGGTTTTCAGGGTCTTTGGGTGTCTTTTGGTTTATTGGGTTTTTATGTTTTTAGGCCTATTTAGGGTTTGTAGAGGTTTGGGAGATTTATGATCTTTATGGTTTTCAGGGTTTTTCTTGGATTTAGGGTTTTTAGGGTTCTTTAAGGGTTTGTGATTTTAATGGATTTTATATTTTTTGGATTTGGGTGGGGGTTAGGGGTTTTAGAGGCTTTGTGGCATTTTTAGTTATCAAAATGATTTTTTGATTTTAGGGTCTTTAGTTATATTTTATAGTTATTATGGTAATTTTGATTTCTTAGGATTTCTAGGGGTTTTAAGGTTTTAGGGTGATATATTGTGTTTTTAGGGTTTTAATGGTTTTATGGGTTTTAGAGGTTTGGGTTTTCAAGGTTTATAGGGTTTTTTTTCAAATTAGAAAATTATAGGATTTTATGGAAATTATGTATTTTTATGGGGATTTATATATTTTTTGAATTTTAATGGTTTTATGGTTTTAGGGCATCTTATTGGAATTTTATTGTTTGATTATATTTTTAGAAATTTTATGGTTTTAGGTTTTTTTTGTGGTTTTTGTGATTAAGTGATTTTTAATGGATTTTATGGGTTTGCATAGTGTTTTAGGTTTTTTGGTTTTTTAGGGATTTTCTGTTTTAATTATTTTTAGATTTTAGGGGTTTACGGGTTTTTATAGTTTTTTTTTTGGTTTTTAGGGGTTTTATAGTGTTTATGGGGTTCTGGTTCTTTATTTATATTATAGGTTTTTCAGGTCTTCTATGGGTTTAAATGTTTTTTTCTATCTTTTATAGTTTTTAGGGGATTTATGATCTATTACACATTTTTAGGGGTTTTACCTGTTTTAATGGTTTCTAGGGATTTATGGTTTTTTCTTTCCTAATGTATTAAGGGTTTTAGTGGTTTTTATTATTATTAGGGGATTTACTTATTTTCATGGTTTTTGGGTTTTTATGGTTGTTAGGTTTTTTAGTGGTTTTATGATTTTTATTGTTTTAGGTGTTTTAATGGTTTTTAAGGTTTTGGGGTTTTTTAATGTTTTAGGGGTTTTTAATGTATTTAGGGGTTTTAACTGGTTTTTTGGGGTTTGGGGTTTTAAATAAATTTGGGTTACTTCAGAGTTTTTTTGGATTTCCGTGTTTTGAATGAATTTTTAGACTTTTTAGACTTTTTATATTTTTAGGGTTTTATGGGATATTTGGGGTTTGTGATGATTTTATGGATTTTAGGGTATTAATGGGAAATTTAGTGTTTTTTGGGTTTTTATGTATTGTTTGGGTTTTTATGGTTTTTATGTACTATATTTGTTTTTTAGATATTTTTACTGCATTTAATGCTTTTAAGGGGTTTAAGGGTTATAGTGGGGTTTACAGTGTTTTCGGGTTTTTTGGGGAGGTATATGGAGTTTTGTGGTTCATAGGGATTTGGGGTTTATTGTTTCATAATGTTAGTAGATAGTTTATGGTCTTTAGGGATTTTGGGTTATTTTCGGGTTTACAGAATTAGTGTTATATGTTTATTTTACTGTTTTAGAATATTATTGTTTTTATGGTTTTTAGGGTTTTTAGTGTTTTTTGGTTTTTTACTTTTTTAGGGTTTTCGGTTTTTTAGTTTATTTATGGGTTTTAGTGTTGTTTTATGGGTTTTAGGGGTTTTTTGTTTTTTTAAATGGGTATTAAGTATTTTTAGGACTATTCGGGTTGTTTGGTGTTTTTAGAGGTTTTATGGTTTTAAAGATTTATAAGGTATTTTAGGTTTTCTACGGTTCAAAGGGTTTTTAAAGGGTTTTAGGATTTTAGTGTTTTTATATGGTGTTTTACGATATTTATGGGTTTTATGGATTTTAATACCTTTTAGTGTATTTTAAGGACATTTAGGTTCTTTAAAGGTTTTTATAATTTTTAGGGTTTTAATAGGTTTTAAGGATCTTTTAGGGTTGTTTTAGGTGTTTGTAGGGTCCTGAAAATCCGCAATGGAGGGTGGGAGTCCCTTACATAAATCAAGATATAATTCTACCCAATTTCCCTCAAGAAATTGGGCCAAAATGTACAGAAGATGGCACAAGACGAACTGGTCAGCGGACCGTTCCAATATTAGCAGTACACAGCCGGCTCGGCGAAGCGCCCACTCCGCGGACCATTGACATTCATGGAACAGAGGCAAAGACCCTCCACAGGCGCGAAGCAGGATGAGCTCTAAGCAGGTCCACCATTACGAACCACCCCAGCCAAGAACCGCGTTAGTCGGCCTGGACCGTGTACGCTGTCGTTCGTGGAATATAGGCGGAACCCTATGCGGCCGCGAAGCACCCCTAAAACCGACTTGGTTCGCGGGTGAGGTGCATTCCATGCTCCCGCGAATTGCAGATTGTTGACTGAGTCATCTGTAAACCTGGTTTTCGGTCATGGGCCTCCGCAAAAGGTGACGCATCACTACAATAGACCCCTTTTCCTCCCCTCTATAAAAGGTCATAGAAGGGGAGAAGATGGTGAGATCGATGACAGTCAGGCAGAAGGATTTCAAAGGAAAGATCTTAGGATTTCGCAAACAGTGAAGTTCCAATTCGCAAACCAGTAAAGGTATGAAGCTGGGAACGAATTAATAAGTAACCGAAAACGCATAACAAACTTGGTGAACCGCAAACTAAAAATAACAAAAAATAAGACCGTGAACCATGGCCCCTCCGTGGATGCACTCCGCACGGAATAGGGAGTTTATTCCCATTTTCTGATCCAATGCACCGCATAGCACCCTCCTATGCGGGAAAAGCCCCAACCGACGAATCTCCAACAAGTATCGCCCTTGGCCACCACGGCTCGTGTGGACCCCTTCGCGTACCAATATGTTACGTGGGCCGATGCTGAATCAGCGAACCACCCTGGTTCACGGCATTCCCTGTAAGCCGCGAACCACCATGGTTCGTGGGATGTCCATCAGTTCGTGAACCACCCTGGTTCACGAGATGTCCATCAGTCCGTGAACCACCCTGGCTCGCGGAAGACCTCTCCAACCACGTAGCACCTCCCTACACGAAGGGCGCCACTCCTCATACACCCATGTGGCCCACAAAATCCTTCGGAGTTCACACACCCCAAGCCAGATAAAATCCTTCCAATTACAATATGGCATGATCCTTCACCACCCCCTCCCTGACCCATTCGTTGGCCCTGAGCCGATGCCTCTACCGATGCAACGGGACCTGTATGATGAAACCTTCAGGCGCATCAGTGCGTCACTCTCTATTCACATACCCACGGTAGGCGAGGGCGAAGGGTTTTCCCCGGACCTTGACCAGGTTCCTGAGTCACTCCTGGGTCCACATACCCATGGTAGTGATGATTCCATGCCCCGGGAGTCCCCTTTCCTCCCCTCCACTTGTTAGGATTGGGGAACTTATTCCCTCTTCAGGGAGTGGTGGAATACCTTTCAAATGGGTTCCCCCATGCACCCCCGTACATCCCTGCCAAAGACTAATAGAGGAGAGGGGCATAGGGGTGTTCATTCCCTTTCCCTCTCCAGATGGGATTTTCCACCATCATGCCTTTATTATGGAGTATGCCCCAACTTCTCAGGCTGCCTCTGCATAAGTCCCACATCGCCTCCCACAGAAGCACCATTCGCGACGTGATTGTCAGGTCTTTGCTCCGTCTTATTTCTCATAGTGATCATGACTAACGTGGGCTTAGGGTACGCACTGACACTGACCCCACACCTTTGTGAACTACGAGGACTTTGATCCATGTTAAGGCATGGTATGTAGGAATCCTCTCTAAGGTTCAAGCCCACCACCCCTGTTTTTCCGACCTCCTTCATGTCGGTTCACCAACACCTTGGGCCTCCACAAATGAAAATTAAGGGGACTTTGATCCATGTTAAGGAATGGTACATGAAAAGCCTCCCTGAGGTTCATGCCCAATAACCGTCGGACCCCAGGTCCCCTTTCACATCGGTGCCCACCACCTCGTCCCCCATGATGTTAAACTATATCCCCACACCTGGGATTCCTAGAGTGTAATCCCCACACTATTATCGAACTACATGGACTTGGATCTCTGTCTCCTGAGCAGGGTATGTAGGTAGCCTCTCCGAGGTTCAAGCCCAACATCTGATCGATCTGACCATATTCATGTCGGTCCACCAATATTTGGGCAGCATAGTGTTTAATCCCCACACCCTCATATCCGAACTATGTGGATTATTATTCCTCTCATATGGATACATGGGAAGCTCGTACCATAAGTTCGATACAACTGCTTAAGTCATTATCTACCCCCCTGGATGACAATATACTCCAGAGCACCCAGTTACGAGGCTTTAAACCAGTGCCATCTCAATAAGCCCAGTCTCCTCAGGGTCATTAATCCAATGAGGGATGGTAAACCTCAGGGATAAATGATTCTGAACCCCTACATCCAGCTGACCATTGCCAACCCGGAACAATCCGTAGAGACTATTCTTGGGTATAAACAAATTATTCGCGAACAAATGAATATTTCTTAAATCTATAATAGAGTCCTGGAATAGAAAATAACTCGCCCCAAAGGGGTGCGATGAGCCTTAATTCCAATCCTATCAACCAATGTGAGTTCTCAAGCATCGCTGGCCAAATCGCCCAGCGAACGCCTGCCTTTGGAAAGATGGTCCACATATCATTGGATATGGAACCGTTGAGAATTTCTAGGTGAAAATGGTGCCCTTGATACGAGTGATTAAGTAGAATCCAACTTTCTCTAATCCACCATTAGGAAACACATGTTTCTCCGCCAGGACCACATCATGCGCATTGAAACAAAAAAATGGTGAACCTGACGTGAATCATAAACCAAGCATGAAGGATTTAACTTAATCGAACTTTGTGCCCCTTATTCTCATAATGAGGGACAGGAAAGGTCATTAACTATGCATGGGGTCATGAGATGCTGCTTTTAAGGGCTTTTTGTTTGTATATGTTAAAATATTTTATGTGTACCACTCAAGACTCCCTTCGATCAAATGGCATCATGAAGGAACTCACATGTGCGCACATCCAACAATGAAATGATCGGACATCCTCACCAACGGAGGACCCATCACCCACCCAGTGTATTTAACACTGGGTCTCAGACACGTTGATCCGAGAGTACCACTTAAACGGTACTCTCCCAATGGTGGAGGCAGCCATGCACGCCCTTCAATCCACTGGGACCCGCCAGTCGCCTGCCCAGCAGCGGCTGCTCAAGCAAATCCAGACGACTCCTGTTGCCATCTCAAACCATTTTGGGAGTCTATCCCCAGAACGAGAAAATTCATACCTCCCTTATCTTCGGGAGGCTGATGAGGTCGACGCTGAGGACTTCATCCCCCCCGAACGGGGGTCCCTCTCCATCCCCCCGCTGGAAGATGTCTCTGCGGTCATGTCGTGACTCAACATCCTCACGATAAGGAGGATATCGCCCCGAGGATCCAGGCCCACGCTCCTCGAGCTCCGTCCCCTCAAACCACACGACATGGGCGGAAGGCGTACAACCAGGGACTGGTCATCACCCATTTCCCTGAGGAGGAGCTCTCCATCCTAGTCATGGAGACGTATCATGAATAGGCACATACACATGTTCGCCCCTCCAAATCCTACCATCCAGACATGGCGGCATCATGCGAGCAGGCGCACACTCCCACCGAGCTTTGTTAAGCCCATCACTCATTCAGTACGACACCTACCCGGCAGGCACCTCTCCCTACCTAGGGTCACGAAGCACGCCAACCAAATGTGGTGGCAACCCAGTGCCTACAGGACTAGCTCCTAGCAGGTTCTGCTGATTCCTACCATCCCGATGTTGTAGAGATCAATAAATTTCTCCATCCAGATGTGGCGAAAATTAACATGCATGCACATCTCTCTGCCAACAATGTCCACCGACTCGATACAGTGGGAAACCAATATATGTAGGGCCTGCTCCCTGCAGATTCATGTAAAGTCTTCCATCCTGATGTGGCAGCAAACGAAGAGATAAACCAGCGTATCCTGGCACAAGGGGAGATTCGTTCACCTACCCTGACACAGGAGAATTGTCAGTACCCACTGACCACCGGAGAATAGAAGCAGGATATTCCTACTCCGATACAAGAATGGGCCTTTATACCCGTTCCAGCCAAAGATGTCTCTTTGCATATCCTGGAAATGATGGAGGAGCAGGTATCGATCCCAGATCATATCTTGAAGACTTTCCAGAATGTAATTGCATCAAAGGAAACAGCAAGGACTCTGGGACGTGAGCCCATCTCCCCAATTCAGGTGACACATCTAAGAGAAAAGATAGCCGCCTCCGAGAAGATATTCATCCCTGCTTCCGCCTAGGAAGGTCGCAGAAAATATTCTGTGATGCAAGGACAACTGGATCGAGAAGCTTCACTCTTTACAATTGGGGGACACCCATCCAGCACGATGGATGCTCCAGAGTAGGCTTATATCCCAGATAAAATTAAAGATGATCATTGGAGTATCACAATGACATCACGTGACCCAATTAGATTGGGACCCAAGGGTGAAGGTCGTTATAAATAGCAGAAGGTCCCCGCTACCCGCAAGAAAGCATCCCGAATGCGCCGAAGGTAGCTGGAAAATAAAGAGAAGGTTCATGACTCCGCTCTACTGGAAGATGGGGTTCATAATTCCTCTAAGCGCATATCAAAGAATTTAAACCCTTCCCACCCATTACCATATTAAGGGAGTTGCAGTAGCAGTTGCGAAGGCCCTCCCCACAATGTCGCTACCAGCACCTCTGAAGGTCCTCCCTAGAGCACCCACGGGGGCCTCCCCTACGGGCATATAATGATCAATCATGAGATATTCTCTTTTGATGTGAGTCATGGATACCCTCTGCGTGACTGGAAGATCGAGCAGTAATAAGATCCTCCACTTTCTTCGATTGACCCAAATGGTCCTCGCCGGGGTATACACTGCAAGCACTCTCCATGTAGTGGGACCAAAGATTTTGATAGTAGTCCTCGATGTCATAGTCGCAACTATGGAGGCCCTCCCCACAGTGACATCTCATCATGAAAAGAAGGCCCTTCCATTGTTGTGGCCTTCCTTGAAGGAACTACCCATGGGTTACACTCCAACGACATTCCACGCAGCTAGGTGTCAGAACAAAGTGGTTGTCCTCGCCACTCTGATAACATAGTACCTCCCCATAAAGACATCAAGCAACGAGAGGTCCTTTCGTTGTTTTGATACATTCTGAAGGCCCTCCATAAGGTGTAACCCATAGACATTCACTCTACGACAGCTGTAATGGTAGTCCTCTCCATTATAGTAGTTGTGATGGTATTCCTCGCTACCATAGCTTCCATTGTGAAGGTCATCCCTACAGTGGCCCCAGGAAATACCAAGGTCCTCCCCTTATTACATCGTGTCTTGAAGGTCATCCCCAAGATTCACATCGAACATCAAACCATGATGGTCATCCTCACCATGATGGCGGTTTTTGCGAAGGCCCTCCCCGTAACAACACTACGCAGCCAGAAGGTCCTCCCCTCACTGTGACACACCTTGGAGGTCCTCCCTATGGTATTCACTGCAAAATTCTTGAATACAGTGAGGTGTTAAGTAGAAATGGAAGTCCTCGCCCTTACAACACAGATAGTGGAAGCCCTCCCCTCCTAGACATAGATCAACGAGAAGGTCCTCCCCTCATTGCGGTACATTATGAAGGCCTTCCTCATGGTTCACCCCATAGGTCCCCTCCCTACGGAAACTGTAATGGTAGTCCTCCCAATTGTGGAATCCATTGAAAAGGTCCTCCCTGCACCATCATATTATATCAGCAGGAAGGTCCTCCCCTTGTCGAATCAAGCATAGAAAAGCCCTCCTATGCCGAGGCACTCAGAAGGACGAGATCAAGCATGTCAGATTCCACGCTAGTCACCAACGGCACCCTTCTTCAATCCGGAGATGGTCTGGGTCCACGTTCATCTTCTAAACCACCACGGAATCGCCAACATGATAAATGGACACCTACCGTCCCCACTGCCTCTGACAACGCTATCAGTGAGCACCTCAGTTGGGCTGACCAGGTAGAGGAATCATTGGTGGAGGAGTATGCCGACATGTTGCACCTGAGGAAACGACTGTCCAGAGATGATATACTAGTTATGTTTTTCCCCATGACCACCCCTCAGTTCTACATACCCAGAATATTGTCAGAAAAATGTGTGCACGATGTCCGCTCCAATATATGGACAACCCTCCACCATTTGAAATCAGGCTTCCTGGCTTACAAGGGGTATGTATATCCTGTAAAGATAATAGGATACATCATCTGTCAAATCGACGTGGAAGCCCTTACTTCGGCGCAACAACCACAACCTGATAGTCGCAAAGGAAACCCAGGGTTAGCCTGCCTCTGTGCACTGCACCAGTTGCGCCACCTCATTGGTGACGCCCCAACAGAAGTCCATAACAGAGGATGGGGAGAACATGGAGCTCTGCATTTCACTCTGTTCCTCACCCAGAAGAACCATTGCAGCATAATGTATTGCAATGTCATCCCATCAAGACAATAATTGAGTGGGGCCCCTATTCAGGAAAGGTGACACACCCCGCAGAGACAGGCCTTGAGTAAGTCCTAGAAGTGTCAGGCCCGATTGGAAAAAGCCATTCAAGAACTCTTGAATCAGGCCACCGAAAACATACAACATGCCTCTCGTCTAAGAGAGGCCAATCAGTAGTCATTTCATGCCTCCCCAGAGGGAATTAACTCCCGGGAGAACTCGTTATCAGATCCAGTTCACCCTCGAATGGGGGCACACAAGATTAGGAAGGTAGCGATAGAAGTAGTTACTGCCGCAATCTAGGGTCAACTTTAGCTGGCAGGGCTGGGGGCATTTTTAACAAAAAATTCCCCCGTAGGACCAATAAAAATGGGAAGAGACTCAACATCCAAGGAACAGAGACAACCACAGCCCTCAGGGCTGGGGGCATTATTACCACCTCAACAACAACATCCCCCACGAGAATCAGTATTCTCTTGTCTAGGAAGGTCAGTCAGAAGAGGAGGTTCCTGCCCTATCCTGTCCTCTGAATCATCATCCTCTCCATGAGGAAGGTGTGCCATAAGGTCACCTCAAATAACTCTCCACGTCATGCTTCATCAAGGAGTCCAAAAGAAATCTCGGGACAAGAAAGGGAAGACCAGTAAAAGGTGAGGGAGATCCTCTTCCTATCTGGGAGATGATATCTCCTCCACCTCGTGACACGTATCCATCAACGCCATTGAGGTTAACACCACAGGTAACACCGATGATGGAGGAAATCTAGATGGATCAGTAGACGATGGTTCCATTCAGGCAGTGATTCACAATGAAAAATCAGGTGTGCACACCCGGAACCAGAGGGCCACCCTATATATGGCCGCCACATCAGCTATCCCTCCTCCGCATACCCTGCAATCTTCCAAGAAAGAAAAGAACGAAAGACCGGTTAACCTTAACCCTCCTCCTTCTTTCAATAAAAACGTTCCACTTATGCTTGAAGATAGGTTCTCTTGACAGGAAGAGGAAATGAAATAATTGAGGCGGCATAACACCGAGCTACTCTATAAGAACTGTCTTATTGAAAGCGCTTCCCAAGAAGAGCCACACCATGCACTCCCAGCAAGTGTACCTCAAAGACCCAGGTTTTCCCCGGAAAACGAAACATGATCAGGGCCCCCACCCAAATGCGGTTCCTGGCTTGTCCAATTACATGAACATAGATTCAGATGAATACCAATAATTTCCTCCATTAAAGAAGCAACCAGAGTTAGTACGTCTGAAACCTCTGAAGGAATCACAAATGGCGCATGCACCCTTGGTTCTGGCCAAGCCGGATCCTCAAGTAATGCCTCAGGCTACCCTAACCCAAGACTGGGTCCATCAGGATGTAAACCAGGGTATCACCAACACCATCGA
The DNA here is from genome assembly GCA_963277665.1 of Viscum album. Lineage (NCBI taxonomy): Eukaryota > Viridiplantae > Streptophyta > Magnoliopsida > Santalales > Viscaceae > Viscum > Viscum album. The sequence continues at coordinate 1,693,403,024 of OY728120.1, forward strand.
GCCACCGATAGCTCAATTGGAAGCGCTGGAAGGTCGGCATGCTCCGATACAACCAGATTGGAAGCCCTACCTAGATTGGGTGACCCAAACGCCACCTCCACCCAATTTTGGGAGCCCTGTATTCCATATTTTCAACAGATTAAGCGATCCATAACAGAATATGATACACTGTGCGTCTTATTGTGACCCTATTATCGGAACACCAGAACAACAAGAAGTAGTGAAGCTCAGATGCTTCATGCGGACCTTGCAAGGTTCTTCCTTCTTCTTGTATACGTTTCTTCCAGCACAGTCAATAAAAAGTTGGGAAGACCTTCAGCAACAGTTCCTGTTCCATTTCAGCTCAATGTTTCCCAAAACAATGGTCAGCGGCCTCATGAACTACAAGTAGAGGGATAATGGGAGTGTCTCTAATTTCATCGCCAGATGGATAGGTCAGACCTACTCTCTGAACATGACAAATCCCCAAGATGAGATTCTTTCAATTTGCATCGATAACCTTCGAGATGAGCTGAAAACACCTCTCATAACCATGGAGTGCACCACTGGCTTCCGCTATCTCTCAGCCAATGCCCAAAGAATTGAGGACTCCCTGCAGTGGACTAATCTGAAGTCCCGATAATCCTAGTGGTCTCCTGAAAAAAGAGCAGCACGAGTTGAAGCATCCATTGTCACGCTCAATCTAGCCCCTGCGCCGGCCCCAAAAATCAACCCTCCACCAAATCATCAATGGCCCCCTGTATATTTGTGGCCACCTCTGCCAAAGCGGGATGATCATAGAATACCGTAGCCAAACGAGTTTGAGGAATGAAGAAACAATTTGTACTTGTTCTGAGAGGACCAGGTCCGCGACTACTTCATCACAACCATGAATGGAAACTTTCTCCGCCTCCCGGAGCCATGGAAGCCCGAAGAGGTAAAAAGCGATGGCAGGACGTATTATATCCCCTACCATTGAATGTTGGGGCATAATATCCATGAATTCTTCATCTTCAATGACCTCCTACAAAGGATGGTAGACTCCGGGCAGGTCAAACTATGACCACTCCCAGCACATGTGACATATATTTCTACCACTGACTCCGATAAAGGGGAAGGATGGAAGGAAGTCACCAGCAAGAAGGGATGGAAATTTGATGATAGGATGACTCGGAAGACTGTCAACCGATCCCAGGGCATACTCCGAGCCCAACTACGGCAGCTGGTGTTGCCACCAATAGTCCCTAATGCCACCCAACCTACAATATCATCCTCACAATCCTCCATGAGCTGGTCATCCGAGCATAATATAAAAGGGAGGAAACAAGCGCAGGAGGAGTAGTCTGCAATGATGCCAAAGTTATCCCCAAAACAATCGGATTTTATGCCCTCAAACATGGCATCATGGGCACCGACCCACGAAATGAAACCATCAAGGACAACCGACCAGGTTGACACATCACAGGACAATTAGCTAATATTTGGTTCCATCAACATCATCCATATTATGGAATATTTCCCTGAAGAAGAGTATGGTTATGAACCTGGTTTCCCAACACGAGGATCAGGGAAAAGGAATCATAGAGGCAGAGGATACCAGGGGAGGTGCGGTCACAACCGAAACCAACCCTATGGTTGGACCTCGGCCCAAACCGTTAATATCACTGAAACTCGTAAAATATCCCTTCAATGGACTCATTAATAGAATCAATATCTCTCCACCTCCACAAGTAGCCACTCCAACCACATCATTTTGTGTTGCCCATCATAGGAGGAACAAGTGTCTAGCCACCTAGTGCACAAAAACAGACCGGCCAGACTGAATCTCGAGAACATGGGGACACCGTCGACAACCAACCCTGTGGCTGCTCCCTCCTGGGCGCATTCTCCAGCCCCAAAGGTGACTGCAAATACTATCCCACCAATGGAGATGTGTCGGACACTGGAGCAGAAATACGACATCCTTAAGAAGTTGGCGTCAGTACCAGCTAAGATGTCAATCCTGGATGCCCTGAGTTTTTCCTCATATCTTAGGGTGGAACTTATAGAAGCCTTGCTCAGCCCCCAGGAGTTTCAAGCCGAGGTAGCTGCAGCCGAGATTTACCAGGCAGAGACAGGCCAGGCTGAATGCAATGCGGTAATTTCCTTCACCGATTAGGATGAAGATTCCACCATGCAAGGACACATCAAAAAACTGTATTTCCCCGGAACATTAAATGATATTGAGATCCAGAAAGTATTTATTGACAATGGATCAGGAGTTACTCTCCTTCCCCTACGGACACTCCAGAAGATGGGTTACAGTGAGGACGATTTAATACCCTCAGCCACAACTCTTCTAGGTTATTACAAGAGTGAACAGAAGCCAAAGGGTAAATCAAGTTGAAACCCCATTTTGGAGACCTTGTGGACTACAAAGAATTCCTAGTGGTCTGGAAGAACACGACGTTAAATGCCTTGTTGGGAAGGCCAAGGGTCCATATGCACATGGTTATTCCTTCATTATACCACCACTGTATCAAGAATTGCATCAATGGAAAAAGTGCGACATTGTACACTGACAAGGACCCTATTGAGATCTCTGAGTCACATTACATTGACGCCAGATTTTATGAGAAAAAGAAAAAGAGGCTATCAGTTGATGGTATCGATTGGATCCCTTCTCGGAACAGCCTAGATATGGTTCATGATGTCCCCCTCAGGTGGCTTGGAAGAGACTACGTACTTCACATCAACCATGTTGAGAGCAGGGGGTCATGTCCGGACACACACCTAGCTGTCCTCATGACTTCAGCCATAACAGCCGAGCGTGATAATGCGGAAACATCCTCTAACCCACAATATGGGGGTGAATAAATGAGCTAGGATGCCCCTGATGTCTTGCCTCTGGGCTCCCAAGAGCCCATGCATTGAACTCTCCCCCCATCAGACCAAGAAGATGAGAATGTGGGGGAAGAAGAGGAGGAAGATCTCAGGGATGAACCTCCTGCATTTGAGGAAGGAATTTCCACCACTATTGGCAAACTCAGGGAAATAAACCTGGGTACCAAGGAAGATCCAAGGCCCACTCTCATTTGTGCAGCCATGTCTTCCAAGGAGAACGAGGTATAAACCTCCTTCTTATGGAAACATCAAGATGTTTTTTCTTGGATTAATACAAAAATGTCAGGACTCGACCCTGAAGTGGAGACACATCACCTAGGTCTTCCAAAAGACCACCGGGGCTACAAAAAAGATGCCAGAAAGACGCACCCCACACATGCTTCCAAAATAGTGGCTGATGTCGATAAGATTATTAAATCAGGATTCATTCGGAAGGTCCAATACCCCATCTAGATTTCCAACAGTGTCCCTGTCAATAAAAAGAATAGACAGATCTGCATCTACATCGATTTTAGAGATCTGAATCGGCATTTCCCGAAAGATTATTTCTTGATCCCGATCACTGAGATGTTAATCGACGCAACGGTCGGGTATGCGGCTCTATCCTTCATGGACGGTTATTCCGGGTATAACCAAATATGGATGGTCTGAAAAAGATGAAGAATCCACTGCCTTTAGGGCTCCCCAAGGAGTATTCTGTTACAGGGTCATGCCCTTTGGTCTCATGAACACTGGTTCCACATATGAATGCACCATGAATTGTATATTTAATCCATTCCTCAGGAGATTTGTTCATTTTTTTGTAGATGAATAGGTGATCATGTAAAGACTGCATTCAGATCACCTGTTAGTCCTTGGAGCCATCGTTAACAAACTTTGACAACATAGCCTGAAGATGAACCCCTTGAAATGCGCCTTCAGGGTTACCTCAGGAAAATTCCATGGCTTTGTCATACACCATCGTGTCATCAAAGTCAACACTGAAAAGACAAAGGCCATCCTTGGTTTGCCTCCTCCCCCCAATCTCACTAATCTGAGAGGATTACAAGGACACCTTGCCTACATTAGGCAGTTCATAGCCAACGTAGCAGGCAAATGTTTTCCCTTCACCAGGTTTTTGAAAAAGGGGGTTTTGTACCAATGGACAAATGACTTCCAAGAGGAGTTTGACATCCTAAAGAAGTACCTATTAATCCCACTGGTGCTCATGACCCCGGTTGAAGGAAGGCCTGTTATTCTGTACGTAATGGCCCTAGAGTGGTAACTAGGAGCCTTCCTCGCGCAGAAAAATGACTCCGGAAGTGAAAGTAGTCTATATTACCTCAGTTGAGCCATGATCGATGCTAAGACTCGATACTCAAACATCGAGAAGAGTTGTTTGGCCTTTGTATTCATAGTTAAAAATCTACGACATTATCTGCAGAAACATGACGTCCATTTGGTCTCGCGAAGTAACCTGCTCAAGTACATCGTTAGTCGTCCAATGCTGACCGGGCGCCTATCCCGATGGGTCGTCAACCTATAACAGTTTGAGATCCGGTTTGTGCCTTAGAAAGCCATAAAATACAAGGCATTAGCAGATTTTCTGGCAGAGCACCCATCGACAGGGACCACCACAGCAGACGTCGAGATACCTGATGAAAACATATTGTCTGTTCAAGAGGAGTTCCCAATAAGGGGAATGTAATTCAACAGTGCATCCCGAAGCCCGACCGGGAAAAGGAAGGAAGATCCCAAATTTAACAAAGTGTCTTTGGGGATCATACTCATGTCCCCTGAAAACATGGTCTTGCCATATTCCTTCCACCTGTCAGAGGGATGTACGAACAATGGAGTGAAGTATCAAGTCCTCATTGCAGGCCTGAAGCTCGCACTCCAGGCGCAAGTACAGCACCTTAAGGTAAAAGGTGAATAAGAACTGGTCATCATGCAAGTCAATGGTGACTATTCTATTAAAAAGGGGGATTTGATTCCACTGTGTGACCATGTTCGAGGTTTAATGGAAGAATTCTCCACAGAGTCAATATTAAACTGTATTCCCCGGTCTCAGAATTCCCAGGCCGATGCATTAGCTAATGAAGCCATAACCCTAGCTAACCCAGAAATGGATGAAAAATTTATCAGTATTTCTCATCATCGAATAGTCTTGCTATTTATTCAAACCAGGACGGAATAAATCAACGATGTCAGTCCTGTCCCTGAGCCATACACTCCTGCCACTGGATGGATGACCCCCATTAAAAACTACCATCAAATGGGAGAACATACATCAGACATGGCTGAACGAGAGCAAGTACAGAGATGGGAAATCAACCTTTTTCTATTGAGCGGCATGAGTCAACAATAGGTCTTATACAAACGAGGCCTCGATGGAGTCCTCCTCAAATGAATTGATGGAGAGGAAACTGCTGCGTCATGAATGAAGTACGTTCTAGAGTATGTGGAGTACATCAATCAGGGTCTATTCATTCCACTAGGTTCGAAGGCTTGGGTACTACTGGCCCACTGTGGCACGAGATTGTGAGCACTTTACCAAAAAATGCCACTCCTTCCAAATTCATGCCAACTTCATTCACCAACCCCTGCTTTTACTCCATCCGGCCAAGTACTCCTGGCCATTTTCCATCTAGGGAATGGATGTCGTGGGACCATATCCTCCCGCCATGGCCAAACAGCTGAATTATATCCTCACAATAACAGAATTCTTTTCCAAATGGGAAGAAGAAATACCCCTTAGGGAGGTCAGGACAAGAAACATGGTCAACTTTTTGAAAGCCAATATCATCACCAGATTTGTCATTCCTTATACCATACTGACGGATAATGGCACCAACTTCTGCTCTTCTGAATTGTAGAAACTATACCAAGAATATGTTATCATGGCTAACCACTCATCTCGCTACCATGCGGGGTCCAATGGACAGATAGAGGCTTTCAACAAGACCCTATCCAAAAATCTCCAGAAAATGGTGGACAATGATAAGAAATCATGTCCAGATAAACTCCTTCATGCATTGTGGGGTTATAAAACCACGATCCTCAATAATATTCAAGATACTACATACTCATTAGTATACAGAACAGAAGCGGTCTTTCCCATTGAGCTCCAATTGCCCTCGCTCTGTGTTTCCATTTGCGATTTGTTATCCAATGATGAGCAATCAGAAAAGAGGCTAGGTGAATTGGAGCAGCTAGAGGTGAAGAGGTTGCACACTTTTCACCATCTAAAGGTATATCAGAACCAGATCGCATGAGCCTTTAATAAAAAGGTCCAGCTTTGGCCTTTATTGGATGGAGAATTGGTGTTGGTCCTCCGGACCCCAATGATACGTGGAATGAAACCTAAAAATCTAGAGCCCACGTGGGAGGGAACATATGTCATACACATGGTCTACTCCAATGAAGCATATGCCCTGATCTTCATGGACGGGTAGTTCATTACCACTCCTAAAAATGAGAGATTCTTGATGAAGTATTTTGCATAAGTAACCAAAAGCAGTTATCGTCCGAACTGCATGATGTTAAACTACCATGCACCCAATGGTCCAAACTCTATGACCCTAAACTATGAGTAATTTGTCTGCACCAGCGAAACTAAAAGCAGTTATCGTCTGAGCTGCATGATGTTAAATTTCCAAGCACCAATTAGTCCAAACTCTATGACCCTAAACTAAGAGTACTTCATCCGTACCGGTGAATCTAAAAGCAATTATCGTCTGAGCTGCATGACATTAAACTGCCAAGCAACAAACGGTCCAAACTCTATGACCCTAAACTAACAGTATTTCGTCTGCACCGGTGTAACTAGAAGTAGTTATAATCCAAGAGGCATGGAATTAAACTGCCAAGCACTGAATGATACTAACTCTATGACCCTAACCTCAGAGTATTTCATCCACACCGGAAAAACTAAAATCACTTATCGTCTGAGCTGCAGGACGTTAAACTTCCAGGAATCCAATGGTCCAAACTCTATGACCCTAAACTAAGAGTACATCGTCCTCACCATAAGACGTTAAACCACATAGATTCCAGAAAACAATGTATGGCTTGGTTCCTACCTTTGCAGGATATGTAGTGATGCCAGGGTCCCCTATCCTGGCCCAGCCACTCCCAAATGGGACAAAGTTAAAAATGTCCCCTTCCCCCATGTACGACCCAGTCCGACATGTTGTTTATCCCTTTCAAGGAACCTTGTATGGCTTGATTCCTGCCTTTGCAGGGTATGTAGTGATGCTAGGATTCCCCATCCTTGCTCAACCATCCACAAATAAAGATTAAAAATGCCTTTCTCCCTCGTGTACGGAAAAGACCGGCCTGGGGTGTACACTTCATCCTTACCTCATGACATTAAACTGCATGAATTTCAGTGAACTATGTAGGGATTGATTACTGTCCTCGCATGATACGTAGCGACACCAGGGTCCCCTATCCTAGCCCTGCCACCACTAAATGTATAAAATTAAAAAAAAGTCCCCTTCCCTTGTGTACGGACCATCCCTACACGGGGTGTGTTCCACATCCTTACCGCATGATGTTAAATTGCCCAGATAGCAAAAAACAATAATTCCCTTTTCCCCCATGTATGTACCAGACCTGCACGGGGTGTATTGTCTTTCAAAGAACTATGTGAGGCTATATTTCTACCCACATAAGATACGTAGTGACACCAGAATTCCACACCTTGTCCCAGCCACCTCAAATGAAGCCAAAAAGACCCCCTACACCTGAATGGACCAGATCCGCACGGGGTGTACTCTACATCCTAACCGCACGACATTAAACTGCACAGATTTCCAAGAACTACGTGAGGCTTCATTCCTGCCCTCGTAGGATACGTAGTGATGCTAGGGTTTCCAATCCTGGCCCAACTATTCCCAAATGAAAAAATGCCCTCTTCCCCCGTGTACGGACCAGACCAGCACGAGGTGTATTCTTCATCCTCACCGCATGACATTAAACTACATGAACTTCGTCGTGAACCACCCAAGATAAATTGATAAACGAGATGGGAATACTCCTTGCGCATTTGTATGCACCCTCTCTATACGACAGACTCCGCGACCAAGATAATTTCAGATCTTCACAACCATCCATGGCCATCAAATGTGGAAAGTTATCAACCAGGGGACACCTTTGTATGACTATGCATACGATTCCCTCAGCGGCTCTTCATATTGATATCCCCTGGCCCGTCTACCAAAGGAAAGATTTCCTCGGGCGATACTCTTCATAGCTCCGTACGGTTACCCTCCTCGGAGCCCCCAAATCATACCTCTTGATCCAAAAATTTATGGACCAGTGGTTAACAAGTTCATTCCCCTCTCACATCCAAAAGTTTCTAGGATATCCCAACATAATTATCCTATGTATCCACCCATGGTTCTCAGGATGACCTACAACTATGTATGTCAAGCCAGGGCTAGGCTACTTTTGACTCAATGGTCAATTGCGGTGAAGATGTTTCTTGTATGCCTGGACACCATTATCCCCATATGTCGAACTCTGAACTGTGAGAAATCTAGGATTTTCATAATCCTTCATGTCCATCGGAAGTGGATTGTTATCAACTTGGTGACACCTTTTCATGACTATTCATACAATCTCTCAGTGGCTCTGCATATTGATAGCCCCTGACCCATCTACCAAAGGCAAGATTTCCTCAGGAGATACTATTCTCAACCCCGTATGTTTACCGGCCTCAGAGCACCCACACCACATCTCCTGATCTAGGAAACCTTAGAGTTATAGTTTACAACCTTTATTCCCCACCCTGTTCAGAGTATATCATAGCATGTTAACTCAGTTATCCTTCAAGTGACTATAGTGATAGTCATCCAATGGTTCGAGCTCTATGAATGCTAAACTAAGATTTCTTCATCCTTACCGCATGACATTTAACTTAATGGAGTGAAGCTACACCCCCGCACATAGGATAAATCAGCAAAAGGATCTCAATATGCTTTAACAGCAACCAGGGACGAATATCCCTGAAATGTCTAGGTATTTTCTTACCAAATGAAATACTTCACGACCCAGATAATCGTGGATCATCATAACAATTCATGGCCATCGGACGAGGAAATTCATCGACCTGGGGACACCTTTTCATGACTATGCATACCGTTCCCTCAGCAGCTCTGCATATTTATAGCCCCTGGCCCATCTACCAAAGGAAAAATTTCCACGGGTGATACTCTTCCTTGCCCCATATGGTTACCGGCCTTAGAGCCCCCATATCATCTCTCATCATCCAAGAAGCTCTGGAACCATGATTTACACCATCAACCCCTATCCACGTTTTGGACATGCCATGATACTAAAGACCAGTTGCATTCTAATCAAGAGTGGCCTTTGCAACTAAGTCATTACCGTATTACAATTGAAATTGCACGGAGCATGTTTTTCCCACTTGGCGTGAAGCTGAAAAGACCGTGCATTGAACACCCAAGGAGATTCTTCCAACTACAAGCATTTTCACAGGTTTAAAAATGCCCGCATCCTCGCTGCACGATGTTAAACTACACAATGTCAGTAATAATGCTCCCCGTACTCACCGCACGATGCTAAACTGCATGGACCCTATCCTCGATGCATGATTTTAAACATCATAACATCCTTTAATAATTCCCTCCTCCTTACCACATGACAATACATGGCACGTAATCCTTCTTTACTGCATGACGTTAAACTGCACGGTCAAAACCTATCATGGTTTCAGTCTGGAATGGAAGCTTCCCTCTATCCCTCTAGGCACTGGCTAGACCTGCACAAACCACAGTCTCACACCAGTGTGAGACAGGATGACTTCAACCTTTACTAATAAATTTGTCCTAGATGTTTCTCCCGTATCCAGGCACCCTCTCCTCAAAAATCACATTCTGTACCTAGAAAAAGCTGAACCCTTTCAAACTACCCCGGGTGGTCCTGAATCTAAACTTTCATGAAGTTTCTCGAATATCGGAAGAATGTAATCCTTGATCTAGGAACACCTTTTCATGGCTATGAATAACATGCCCTCAGCCGCTCTACATATTGATCTCCCCCGGCCCGTCTACCAAAGGCATGATTTCCCTAGGGAATGCTTTTCTTCGTACGCCTCTTGGCCCTTGAGCCCCCATGTCCATCCCGGGATTTAGAAATCCTCTGAGCTATAGATTACTAACTTCTTTCACAACCCTGCATAAATATGGTGGAACGTCTCTGATGAGATTACCGAGGGCCAGGAGAAGCCATTCGATTTTAAATAATGTCCCAGCTGCATGACTTTAAATTTCGCCAAGCTCCAACCATCCTCTACAATAATTAAGTGTTTAAGATGGGGACCCTACGTCCACACCCCTGATTAATAAAAATGTTCCTAAACCCTTTCAGATTTCATGTACCCTTTCCAAGCCACCCTTGGTGGTTTTCATAATTCTGCAAGCCACCCATGGTGGTTTCCATAAGCTGGACTTCAATGAAATCCTTAGGCCATCAGAAATAGAGAGTCATTTACTTAAGGAAACTTTTGAATGACTATGTATACCATTCCCTTAGTGGCTCTGCATATTGATCGCCTCTGGCCCATCTATAAAAGGCATGATTTCCTTAGGCGATGCTCTTCCTACCTCTCCTCGCCGATACAGCTCCCGTGCCTTGATACATGCCCTGCATGTTCTCTGAAGCTAAACATGTTTCCCCATACGTGAATCTAAAGGGTATCGAGACATATATTAATCAACCAAACCATATTGGGGCCCTCACCCCACCATGTATGGTTAAATCTGTTTGACCTAAAACATCAATAATGATAGTCTTGTTGGCGGGACTTTAAACCGCTCATGAAAAAAAGAGGCACAAAGCATGTTAGGACAAGATCCCGAAAAGGATGACCTAAAAAAATTCGGGCCATACCCTCTGGGTCCACACCAAATGGGTCCAGGAAAAATTAGGTTATGAACAGAAAAGTCAAAAAGATTGTAGGGATTTTCTACAAAACTCTTGAAAAAGTTTAACTATGCTTGCTAAATCTCATTATCCTTGAAAAAAAATTAGAGTTTTTTTATTTTCCTGAATCATGTTTAATTCTAATTCAGTGAGTAGTTATTTATGTAACAATTTTTCCAGCAATAATCACATTTTACAGCTAGGAAAGATTGACATTTGATTGTATTCCATTTGGAAAATGAAAAGGAGGATGTCCACAAGCTGGGGCCTCTCCCTCACGACAAAAAAACAAAGGGGGGAAGCAAAATAGAATGTATAGGAATGACTCTGACGGTCACAAAAGAGCTTGGATCGATCTCTCCATCAAATCAGCAACCATGCAGTGATGGATGTTACGAGTCTGCTCCAGCCCGACCTTCTCCCTAGCCTCAACTTCGGCCACTGAATGAGAATTTATCACTATCATTTGTAGATCATTGATCCATTTCCTGGTGGATTCAAGGTTACCAGTCAAAGTCAACAACTGATCACTCAGCATCAATGCTCATGCTTCACATTCATGCAACTCGGTAGATAGGGTGACAACCTGATCTTGAGAGCTCTCCTCCTGATATATCAGCTGATGGAGCTTCATTATGGCTTTCTTCATGCCTCAGGTCCCACGATGAGAGGTAGAAAGGCGAGAAAGTTTGTGTTCACTAGAGGCAACTTCCTCATGGGCCATGAAAACCTAGCAAGCGAGAGAATGAAACTGCCGATAGTCAAATCCACCTAACCCAAAACATAGGAAGAGTTGTCGGAGGGCTTCAGTCTTAGTTCCCATCTTAGCTAGAGGAGTTTCAGCAACAATCTCACAAACCTAGGGCTAGGCCCACCTCCACACTGCTCGGTGGTCCACCATGGCATGAGGATCATAGGTATCCTCACTCAATAGTACGAGAATGAAGTCTAGCATTATGATCAGCGCAGACATGTGAATGCTAGAAGATGATTCTGATGCTGGAAGGTCTGAAGCTTCTAACTCTGGTTCAGGCTTGGGAATCATTTTTGAAATTCCAGTATTAGCTAAAAAACATCAGGAATTGTCTGTATAGGACCCGAAGCCACAAGGTCATCCTCATCCTTATCCAAGAAGGCTGATTCCATTTGAACCTCGACAGTAGAGGGGTTGGAAGAGGTAAATGCCTTGAGTCGCTTTGACTGACGAGACATCAGTCAATCCCCACTCAAAGCTGATGAGGAAGGTGTGTTAGGCATAGAAGTCACAATAACTCTTGATTTGGAGACTTGTCAGACTGCCTCCCCTAAGTTCTCATAGGGATATTGTTGTATCCACGTTCTTGTATACTCCATGTATAGGTTGGTGGCCACTCCTATGCGAGGCAAGGGGATGCTTTTGCCAGATCCCTCCCGCATCAGTATTAACAACCATTGATGGAGAGTGGTTGGGTGCAGTCCTTGAGCCTGAGGAGGGGGAAGGGAAACATGGAGCTGCATACATCCACATAGGAAAGAAAAACGATATGGGTCTGACAAATCGCACAGAGGAACCCCATCAATCCGCATGGAAAAAAACCCATCCAATAAGGAAATCATGTGAGAACGCTCTTCCAGGATCCCCTAATGGTTGTCAACAACAACGCTAGAAGGGGTGGGGTAAGGAGTGAAAACGAATTGGGAAAAATCACTCAGAATCCAGAGGATGTCATCAGGGTTGAGGGACTTCAGATGAAGTCCATCTATATCAAGTAAAGTAGGCCGAAAATTTGGAAGCGGGATGACTGTGTTATGACAGTACTCCTAATAGCGACAATGATCCACTATCCAGCCTTACAAAAAATGAAATGGACCACTCAGACGGTAGGGTGACCCTCCCTTTTGAATGTGGCTCAGTATTTCATAAATAGGAGACAATGTCTGAACGACCAAATTCACCGGGTGGCCCACATCCAACTCAACTACTATCATCAAGGAGCAGGCCCTGACGCCTGGGTTGATGTCCCGAGAAGGGAATAACCACCCACTTAAAAACATCGAAAATAGACATGCCAGCCTGAGCATAGGTGGAAAACCGAGGTACACCTCATAACCCCATAAAATGTAGTCGCCCACCTCCGGAACCGTCCAGTAGGAACCTAGGATAATTCTTTACTGTTTAGAAGGATGAGTCCTGGGGGGCTTGATCTTTGGTACATGACCAGTTTTATTCAGAAATAACCTTATCCAGGTGTTATAGGGAACAAGAGAGCAAGAATGCAATGGATGACCCAGTGAATGCTCCGCCATAACCAGTAGATCCCTCACCAACAGTGGCACCTATTCATCGTCTTCCCATGCGTCGGGAGTGGGAAGAAACTCGTCATACATCTAAAAAATGATCATAATAAATCCTAATTGGTATATGTCCCATAAAATGATGCCAACTTCTCCATGGGCAAGGTGTAAAGTATTTGTGCCTGAACACCAGTGACTGAAAAGGTCAGATAGGATCGAAGATGGTGGGTAGACATCAAACTGGGAAGCCCACACTACGAAGTATAGATTGACTGCTTCTAGTGACTCTGGAAATTCCCAGAAATGATAATGGACCAATAAGGCCTAGACCCAGTCATTTGTGAAAATCCCACCAGACCTAAAATCCCACCTACTAATCCATGCCGCATCACAATCCACTCGGGTGAGGTTGATCAAGGAGGGGTAACTCTTGAGGCTTTTTTATTGGGAGAAGTCCTGATTATACCAATCCCTTTGAGTCCAAATGGAGCCTCTCAAAATAAAGGCGTATTTTGGATCAAAATTAGAGGTCATCTCTCCCAACTGGGTAAGGTTCTCTTGAGTGAAATTCGACAACACTTCCAAGCAATGGGACTGAAGACCTGAGAAGATAGGGGGATAGGAACATCATCATGAAGGGAGAAGCCATAAAGTAGAAGACGGTTCGATATCAGTTATCCCAGAAGTCCGGAGAAGAGTAAGTCCTTCAAGACAGCATCGTTGGGTGTGATTGGATAGCTAGGGTCCTCTTATTACTCTCAGCTCTATGAATCTTGGCCAGACGTCTCCTTGTGCTGTCCGAAGGAGCCTCGGTAGAAGTCCTAGGTACAGGGTGAGGAGGAACCATATTTTAACCCTGAATTATGAAAACCAGGCAAAGGTTATTTCAGAAATAATGAAACTAGACCAAAATACATAGTACTTGGAAAAGGACTCCATATGAGCCTTCATGATGAGATTTGAAAACTGGCCCCAAGAGATGGTTCGCGACGACTGCATCTCGCGAACCAACCCTACACGAAAGGAGTTCACGGTACCCCGGCCCTCGAAGTGTTTACTAGAAAAACTCCAACAAGGATGATTCGCAGATTCTAAATTCCATATTTACATGTTTACGTTCGGAAGACATAAAAAATTTTCAATGTCCAGATTATTTTAGTTCACGAACCATCAAAACCGCGTAGCAATCTTCTATGTGGGCTGATATGACTCAATTTTAAATTGATTAAAAGTGTTAGTTCACAGCAGGAAGATTGGTCCACGGATGAAGGCAAGCAGAAATGAGGATTGGCTCATGGAAATCAAATTTGGTTCAAGAACGAGGTGTTTCGCGAAGGAACAATCACTCGGAGACGGAATAGCGAGATAACTGTTTCCGTGATGAATGTGGTAAAAGACAATTGAAGGGCCCCCGTATTTATATGAGTGGACCCTTACCAGGTCCACTCCCCTACTACAATCCATCCATGTTTTAGGACCACTCTACCTCGGAATGGCCTCCTCTTTGTTTCGATCGGACCCCATTCCGATGGGGGGTATTTGTATGGTCCTAAAAAATCAGCAATGGAGGGTTCAAATCCCTTACATAAATCATGAGATGATTTTACCAAATTTCCCTAATGAAATTTGGGCAAAATGTGGAGAAGATGGAACAAGACAAACCAGACCACGGACCGGTCCAATATTAGCAGTACGCGGCTGGCTCGGCGAAGCGCCCCCTCCGCGGACCGTTGTCGTTCATGGAATAGAGGCGGAGACCCTCCGCGGGCACGAAGTAGGACGAGCGCCAAGCTAGTACACAATTACGAACCACCCCAGCCATGAACAGCATCAGATGGCCTGGACCACGTATGTTGTCGTTCGGAGAATAGAGGCAGAACCCTGCGCGGCCACAAAGAACCCCTCGAATCGACTTGGTTCATGGGTGAGGTGCATTCCATGCTCTTTTGAATTGTGGATTGTTGACTGAGTCATTCGTAAACTGGGTTTTTGGTTATGGGCCTTCGCAAAAGGTGCCAGATCACCACGATAGACCCCTTTTTCTCCCCTCTATAAAAGTACATCGAAGAGGAGAATACGGGGAGATCGATGAGAGTCAGGTGAAAGGATTTCGAAGGAAAGAGAAAAGATTTAGAAAACAATGAAGTTCCAATTTGCAAACCAGAACTGGAATGAAGCTGGGAATGAAGTTCCATGGCCCCTCTATGGATGCACTCCCCATAAACTTGGGAGTTTATGCCCATTTTCGGATCCGACGCACCGCGTAGCACCCTCATACGTGGGGGAATCCCTGACCGAAGAATCTCCAACCGGTGTCTCCCATGGCACCATCGTTCGAGTGGACCCCCCACATACCAATATGGAATTCGGGCCAAACCCGAAGCCATGAACCACCCTAGTTCGAGGGATACCCTTCAAGACGCGAACCACCCTAGTTCGTGGGATGCCCATTTGACCAGGAACCACCCTCAATCGTGAGATGCCCATCAGTCCGTGAACCACCCTAGTCCATGGATGGCCTCTCCAGCTACGTAGCACCTCCCTACGTGAAGGGATCCACTCCTAATAAACCCATGTGGCCCACCAAATCCCTCAGAGTTCCCACTCCCCGGTCCAGATAAAATCCATCCAATTCCAGTTCGGCCTGATCCTTCGCCACCCTCTCCTTGCCCTATTCATCGTCCCCATGCTGAGGCCTCTATTGAAGCCACCATACCCTTATGATGAAGCTTTTAGGTTCATCAACGCGTCACTCTGTGTTCACATACCCACGGTAGGTGAGGGCGAAGGGGCTTCCCCGGCCCTTGGGTGGGTTCCCGAGTCACTACTGGGTATACATACCCACGGTAGTGCAGAGTCCAAGCCCCGGGAGTCCCCTTTTCTGCCCCTCCACTTGTAAGGATTGGGGAACTTCTCCCCTCTTCAGGGAGTGGCGAAATACCCATCAGAGGGAAGCCCCCAATCACCTCTTTACTTCCATGCCAAAGACCAAGAGAGCAGAGGGGAACATGGGTGTTCAATTCTCTTTCGTTCTCCCTTTGGGCTTTTCCTCCATGGACCCTTCATAATGAAGTAAGCCCCGACATCTCGGGCCGCGTCTACACAAGTCTAACATCATCTCCCACAGACGCACCTTTCACGATGTGATCTTCAGGTCTTTGTTGCCTCTTATTTCTCACACTGAGCATGACTCACATGGGATTAGAGTAAGCACCAACCCTAACCCCACACCTTTGTGAACTATGAGGACTTTGATCTATGTTATGGCATGGTACGTAGGAAGCCTCCCCGAGGTTCAATCCCACTACCCTAGTTGTTCCGCCCACCTTCATGTCGCTTCACCAACACCTTGGGCCACCTCAGATGCGAACTACGAGGAATTTGATCCATGTTATGGCATGGTACATAGGAAGCCTCACTGAGGTTCATGCCCCACAACCGTCGGACCCCAGGTCCACATTCATGTCGGTTCCCCCCCCCCCACTCCCCCCCATCCCGAATGAGGTTAAACTATATCCTCACACTTGGTCAGCCTAGAGTGTATGCTCCACACCATTCCTGAACTATGTGGACTTTGATCTCTATCTCTCAGGTAGGGTACATAGGAATCCTCCCTGAGGTTCAAGCCCAACATCCTATCGATTCGACCGTCTTCACGTCTTTTCAACAACATTTGGGAAGCCTAGAGTGTAATCCCTTCACCCCTATATCTGAACTACGTGGATTCAGATTCCTCTCATATGGATACCTGGGAAGCCCATACCACGGGTTCGATCTAAATGCTCAAGTCGTTATCTGTCCCCCTGGATGACAATATACTCCAGAACACCCGGTTATGATGCTTTAATCCAGTTCTATCTCAATGAGTCCAGACTCCTTGGGGTCATTAATCCAACAACGGATGGTAAACCTTAGGCATAAATGATTCTGAACCCCTACGTCCTGCTGACCATTTCCAACCAGGAGTAATCTTTGGATACTATGCTTGGGAATAAAGCAAGGATTCACGATCATATGAATATACCATAAATCTATAAGAGTGTCCTAGAATAGGAAATTATTCCCACAAAAGGGTGATATGAGCCCGAATTCCCATCCACTCGACCAATTTGAGTTATTAAGCATCGCTGGCCAAATCGCCCAGCGAACGCTTACCTTTGGAATGCAGTTCCACGTATCGCTGGATATGGAACCATTGGGTGTTTCTAGGTGAAAATGGTTCACCTGATACAAGTTATTAAGTGGAATCCAACCTTCTCTAATAAACCATCAGACAGTAAACCTTTGTCCCCCATGACCTCGTTGTGAGCATCAAAACTGGGTTTTAGGATGTTTCGCAATTTTCAGGGTATTTTAGGGTATTTAGGGTATATAGGGTCTTAGGGAATTTTTGGATTTTATTTTTTCTAGGGGTCTAAGTTGGTTTAGGTATTTTTGTGGTTTTTTTGGTTTTTAGGATTTTTTTTTTATTGCTATGATATTTTATGGTTTTAATGGGTTTTAGGGTTTTAATGGTTTTTAGGATTTTTTAGGGTTTTTATGATTTTACGATTTTTAGGGATTTTTTGGGGTATTATGGGTTTTAGGTTTTTTGGGATTCAATGATTTTTTGGTTTTGGGGGCATTTTTTTGTTTTTCAGTTATCTTAATATTTTTTGTGATTTTTAGGGGTTTTATCTTTTTTATGGTTTTTAGGTGTTTAAGGTGTTTTGTGTGTTTTTGGGGGGTTTTTTTTGGTTTTATGGTGGGTTTACGGTATTTAGGGGGCCTATGGGGTATAATGGTTTTTATTATGTGTTATGATTTTTAATATATTTAGGGGTTATATGTGTTTTTATTGTGTTTAATGTTTTCTCACGTATTATATGGTTTGTTGTGTAGTGTTTAGTGTTTAGATTTTTTGGTATTGAGTCAAGGGTGTAGGGTGTAGAGATTAGGGTATTGGGATTTGGTTTTATAGTATATGGTATATGGTTTAGGAAATAGTGTTTAGTGTTTATGATAATGAGTATAAAGTATAGGGTTTGGGGATTATTGTAATGGGGAGAGTATATAGGGTTTTTGGTTTAGGGTTTAGTGATTAGGTTATAGGGTATAGGGTTTTGGGTTTATGGTTTTGGGTCATTGGTGTAGGGTATAGGATTTGTTGTGTATAGTTTAGGGTTTTTAGATTAATGTGTGGGGTATATGGTTTAGGGTGTATCATTTGGAGTTTAGTGTATCGGGTAGAGGGTTTATAGGGTAGGGTCTTGGGTTTTGAGTGTGAGGTATAATGTTTTTCATTTATTCTTCTAGTTTAGGATATAGGGTATTGGAAATCAGGAAGTATGATATTGGGTATAGGGTGTAGTATAAATTGTTTAGGGTGTAGTTTATAGTTTTTAGGGGGTAGGTTTTAGGGTATAGGGTATAGGGTTTTTGATTTAGAATTTAGGGTGTAGGGTTTAGACTTTTGGATGCAGTGTTTTAGGTTTAGTATTTATATTGTTGGGTATAGTTTATAGAGTGAATGATATAGGGTTTTGGATATAGGGTATATGGTTTTGGATTTTGTGTATGAGGATTAAATTGTGGGGTTTAGCATTTAAGGTGTCTGGTATACGGTTTAAGATATATCATTTAGGGTTTACTATGTAGGATATTGGATTTCGAGTGTATGGTTTTGGGTTAGGGTGTTGGGTTTACGTTGTTGGGTATTGGGATTATGGTGTTGGGTAATTTGTTTAGGGTTTTGGATATAGGTTTTAAAGTGTTGTATACATTGTTTAGAGTGTAAGGTTTAGGGTTAGGGTATAGAGTATAGGGTTTATGTTATAGGGTTCAGTTTTATGGTGATGGGTATATGTAGTTGGGTGTTGGGTGTTGGGTTTTGGGTTTATGGTATAGGGAATTTAGTGTTGTGTATAGGGTTTACGATGTAGGGTATAGGGTAAAGGGTGTGGGTTTTAGGGTTTATGGTGTTGGGCTCAATGTTTAGGGTGTAGGTTCTTGGGTTTTTGGTATAGGGTTCAAGGTGTATGTTGTAGCCTATAGGGTTGAGCGTTTAGGTTTCAAGGTGTAGGGTATAGTGTTGAGGATGTATCATTTTTATATTTCAGTGTGAGGATTACAGTATAGGGTTCACGGACTATGGTATTGGGTTTAGGGTGTTGGGTAACGGGTTTAGAGTGTTGGGAATAGGGTTTGGGGTGTAGTATTTATAGTTTATGGTCAATGCAATAGGGTTTAGTGTGTACGGTTTACAGTTTAGGGTGTAGGTTTTAATGTTTAGGGTTTCAGGTATAGGGTTTAGTGTGTAGGTTTTACGGTTTTGGTCATATATTTTAGAGATTATGTTGTAGTATTAAAGGATTAGGGTGTAGAGAATAGGGTTTATGATACAGGATGAAGGGTTTATGGAGTAGGTTATACGGTTTAGGGTATAGGGTTTCAGGTTTAATTAGTAGTGTATAGGGTTTATGGTTTCTTGTGTATGGTATATGGCATAGTGTATGGGGTAGGGTTTAGGGTGTAGGGTCTAAGTTTTACGTTGTAGCATTTTTATTTTAGGTTCAATGGTACTGGTTACTCCATCTACACTGTAAGTTATAGGGTTTATTATTTTTGTTTTAGTGTTTAGGATGTAGGGTATATGTCTTAGGGTGTAAGTTTTAAGGTGTAGGTTTTAGGGTATAGGATTTAGAGTGTTGGCTTTTGGTTGTAGGGTGTGCAGTGTAGGGTTTAGTATGTTGGATATAGGCTTTAGGGTTTATGGTGTTGGGTATATGTTTTGTGGTGTAGGGTATAGGGTATTGTTTTTTTTCTGATTTTCAAGGTTTTTTTTGGTTTTTAGTGATTTTTGGTTTTTAGGTTTTTAGGGTAGTTTTGGTTTTTTTGTTTTCTAGGATTTTTGGGATTTTTTGGGTTTTATTGTATTTAAATTTTTTGTGATTTTTTTATTGTCTGTAGTAGTTTTTGTGTTTTTTATGTTTTTATGGGTAAAAGGTTATTTTAGGGTTTTTTACATTTTTAGGGTTTTTAATTGTGTAAAATATTTTTAGGGGTTTTATATTTATTAAGTGGTTTCAGTTGTGAATTATGTGATTATGTTTTTAGGGGTAATTTCAATGTTTTATTGTTTTTTCGGCGTTTCTATTTTTTATGATGTTTACAGATTTGTAGTATCCAGGTTTTGAAGGGAGGATTCAGGGGTTTTATGATTCTGAGATTTTATTCTTTTTATGCCTTTTCTCAATGTTATGTGTATTAGTGCATTTTGGTGTGTTTTTAAGACTTATAGTGAATTTATGGGTTCATTGGTTGGTGGTGGGTTATGTTTATTTTATTATTCTAGGTATTTTAATGAATTTTATGTGTTTTAATGGTTTTTTTGTTTTTAGTATTTTTAGGTATTTTAGGGATTTTAGTGTAATTTGTGTTTTTTACTTTTTAGATATTTTTAGAATTTTAAGGGTTTTAAGTGAATTTAGGTATTTTTAGTTGTATATATGTGATTATCATTTTTTTTCTATTTTAAGTGGTATTATTGATTTTTATTCTTATTTAGAGTTTGAATGTATTTTAATTATTTATGTTTTTATTATTTTGTAAATATTTGAGTTGTTTTAGTTCTCTTTGGTTTTTTTTCTACTTTTAGGGTATTTGGGATTTGTAGTGTTTTTTGGTTTTTAGTTTTTAGTGTTTTAAGGGTTTCAACTAGTTTTTTGGGATTTTTAGGTTTTATATGTATTTTAGTTTTTAGGGGTTTTTTAGGGTTTTCGGTGTTTTAGTGTTTCTTGGGTTTTGGGGAATATTATGTGTTTTCATGGATTTTAAACTAGTTGTTTGGTTTTAATTATTTTTAGTTGTTTTTATATTTTTAAGGTTTCATATGTTTTTTTGGAATATTGAAGGGTTTTTTGGGATTAATGTTTTTTTAATTGTGTTTTGGTTTATTTATTTTTTTAGGTATTTTTTGGGGTTTTAGTATTTTTTTGTTTTTTAGGGTTTTTAGGATTTAAAATTTTTAGTTTTTTTGGTGTTTTAATCGGGGTTTTTAGTTTTTTATAGGGTATTTAGGTTGATTAATTGTTTTAAACGGCATTTCAATGGTTTTGGATTGATTATGAGGTCTTTTAGGGTTTTTTGGATTTTTTATGGTATTTAGGGTCTTTTAGGGTTCATTAAGGATGTTTAGGTTCTCATTAAGTGTCTTTATAGTCTTTTTTTTTGTGTTTTAGGGATTTTAATGTGTTTATGCAATTTTTGATTTTTATTGATTTTATTGGGTTTTAGGGTATTTTTGGATTTTATGGGTTTTATGTTTTTAGGGGTTTTTTGATTTTATGGGTTTCAAGAGTTTATAAGGTCTTATCTATTTATTATGGGTATTAATGGCTTTTAGTGTTTTTGGGGAATTATGATTTTTTTAGGTTTTCTAGGGTTTTTGGGTTTTTTACTGTTCATTGTTATTTTTAGTGTTTTTTGGGATTTTAGGGGTTTGAAGGGTTTCTTACGGTTTTTGGGTTTTAATTGGGTTTTTATGGTTTTAGGGTATGTTGTTGTTTATATGTTTGTAGTGTTTTTTTGTATTTTCTGAATTTTAAGGGGTTTTTTTAATTTTGGGAGTTTGAGGATTTTTTATAGTTTATTATGGTTTTTAGGGCTCACATTTTTCTTGCTATTTTAAGTGTTTTTAGGGGTACATTGGAGTATTTTTATAATTTTTGGGGACTTTAAAGGGTTTTTCTATTTTTAGGGTTTGATAGGGGTGGTCAGGGTTTTTATATATTTTTCAGTTTTTATGGTTTTTGGTGTTTAGGGGGTGGCTAGGTTTTGTAGGGGTTTTTTGGTTTTTGGGATTTTAGACGGTTTTTAAGGATATTAGGGGACTTAGTGTTATAGATATTTTTATTGGTTTCTAGGGTTTTTTGGGGTTTCCATGGGGTTTTAGGGTTTTCAAGGGTTTTATAGTTTTAACAGTTCTGGGGATTTTAAAGGGTTTTGGTGTTTTGGGCTTATTGGGTTTTATGTTTTTTTTATAGTTTTATCCTTTTAAGAGGTATTTTTGGGATTTTAGTGTATTTCTAGTTCTTTTAATGATTTAGTGTCTTTTTATTCTTTTATGGTGTTTTAGGGTTTTTTCGTTTCTTTTTTAGGGGATTTTAATGTTTTAAGTTTTTTTGGGATTTTAAGTTTTTTTTATATTTTCAGTGTATTTTTGGGGTGTTAGTGTCTTTTAGCATTTTTTAGTGTTTTAGAGTTTATTTAGGTGTTTTATTGTCTTTAAGAATTTGTTTTGGGAATTTTATGACATTTTAGCGGTTTTAATGTCTGAGAGTGTTTTTTGGTTTTTACTAGATATAAGATGTTTTAGAATTTTAGTCACTTTTGTGGGTTTTTAATTGTTTATATATGGTCTTTCATAGTTTTATAGGTTTTTTCCTTTAGATTTTATTATAGGTGCTTAGGGATTTTAGGATTGTATTTGTTTTTTTTTATCGTCATTAGGGTATTTAGGGATTAAATAGTTTTAAGGGTTTTTAGGTGATTTAGGGTTTCTTAGGAATTTTTGGGATTTTAGTGATTTATGGGTTTTTTAGTATTTTAGGTATTTTAGGGGTTTTAATATTTTTAATGGTTTTTATTGTTTTTAATTGGTTTTCATGTTTTTGGGTATTATGGTTGTTTAGGGTTATTATGGTTTTTTGAGTTTAGGGTTTTTTGTATTTTTTGTGTTTTAGTGTTTTTAGGTTTTCTATTTTTTATAGGTTTTTTTAGTCCTCATCAGGATTTTTGGGTTTTTCGGTTCTCATGGTTTTTTGAGTTTTGAATCAGGTTTTGGGTTTTTACTGGTTTTCGAGTCCTTTATGGTTTTTGAGTAATTTTAGGGGTTTTAGGGTTTTTAGACTGTTTATTATTTATAGTAATTTATGGGTTTTATTTTTATTAAGGATTTCAGGTGCTTGCATGATTTTTTAGGGTTCTACAAAATTTATATCCTTTTAAGGATTTGTCTTGTTTTAAGAATGTTTTTTCCATTTTATAATTTTTTGGGGGTTCCTTGGTTATTTTTGGGTTGTTTGTTTCTTTTATGGATTTTATTATCTTTTTAGGGTCATTTAGCATATATTAGGATTTTAGGATTATTTTGGGTGTTTTAGGATTTTAGGGTTTTTTGGGGATTTGGGGGTTTTTCCGGTTTTTCGGGTTTTTCGGTTTTTAGTGTTTTATGGTTTTTTGGATATTATGGGTTTTATGGTTTTATATGGTTTATTTCGGTTTTATAGTATTTTTATGTGTTTTAAGGGAATTTTAGAGATTTTAATGGATTTTAAGTTTTATAAGGATTCATAGAGAATTTAGGGTTATTTAGTGTTTTTATGACTTTTAGGGTTTTTAGGGTTTTATGGATTGATGGTATTTTTTGGGTTTTAAAGTTTTTAGCTTTTTTAATTTTATTATTTTTTAGGGTTTCAAGGTTTTCAGGGATTTTAGGGATTTTTAAGGGATTATTGTTATCCATGGTAGGTTGATTCGATGGACCCCGCCTTATTGGGGCCTCAAGTAGAACATAGATAGCTCCTATTATTAAGGAATTATTCATGGGGTGGTTTTGTTTAGAATATTAGGGGTGCTGTTATTTTGGAATTAGTTTCATTCTTCAGGAGCGGCGATTCCCTACAGGTGGTGGCTCATGCAGTACTGGCAGGTCTCTCCATTTGTAGGAATATCTATATTGAACTTTCTGCAGCGGAGACAGATTCTTGAATTATTTTTAACTCTTTATGTGGTTTCTCTCTAAACCTTGGTCTATTATATAAGTCATCCGTAAGTGATGAAGGTTCATCAAAAACCACATAGGCGTGTAATATACCTTTTGAGATGGCAGTAAATTTGTATATTTTTTTGATCCTAATCCTTCGCATGACATAAAAATCTTTTTCTTAACTAACAGGGAATTTTTCGTCCCTAAAGAAGGTGACATTGTCAGAGGGGATTCCCTTAGACATCACAATTTTAGGCCTCCAGGACTACTTTATCTTGGATTTTCCCTTTCACATTTTTTTAAATATAACAAAGTGATGATGGTAGGAGATTGGGGTTATTTGGGAATTTTTGGATTTTTAGGGGTTTTATGATAGTTCATCGATTTTTTAAGGTAGTTATAGTTTTTATGGTTTTAGGGTTTTAATGATTTTTTTTGCTGTGAAGGATGTTTTATGGGTTTTAGGTTTTTAGGGTTTTTACAGTTGTTTTGGGTTTTCAGATATTTTAGGGTGTTTTAGATTTTAGGGGATTTTAATCATTTTGGGGTGATTCTAAATGTATTTACGGTTTTTGAGTCTTTTAGGTTCTTTAAGGATTTATGGGTTTTTAGATTTTTTTAGTGTTTTTCAGGTTCTATCCTTTTAGTTTTTTTAAAAATTTTACTGTAATTATGGACTAATAGGTGTTATTAGTGGCTTTAGGGTTTTATTTTTATTAAAAATTACCAAAACATTTTCTGGGTTTTTCCATTTTTATGATTTTTAGTGGGTTATATGGGGTTTTATGGTGTTTTTTGGGTTTTTAGGGTATTGGTTGATATTTATTGCATTTTTGGATTTTTTGTTTGTATTTAGTTGTTTTAGTTATAGGGTATTAAGGGGGATTAATGTTTTTTAGGATTTTTATTGTTTTCCAGGCAATTTGGGTTTTTTTGTTCTTTTGGGATGTTTCGTATTTTTAGTGTTTGTAGTGTATTTATGAAATTTATGTTTTTGATAATGTATTCATGTGTATTCAGGTTTTTTGGGGTTTTCAATATTTTTTCACTATTTTTAGGGGTTTTAGGGATTTTTTGGATCTGAGGTGTTAATAGGAGTTTCAGGGGTTTTTTTACATTTTCTTCCATTTATTTATTTTCTTGTAGTTTTAATAGTTTTCCATGATTTTACGGTTTTTATAAATTTTAAAGTGGTTTAGATAGTTTTAATGATTTAAGGGGGGTTTAGTTTTAGGGGGTTTTAGGGTGTTTTTATGGAGTTTCTGGGTTTTGGGTTTTTGATGTATTTTGTTTCTTTTAGTATTTAATATTTTTTTGCTTATAAGGGTGGTTACTCTTTTTTAGTACTTTTAGGGTTTTTGGTATTTCTATGTATTTTAGGGATTTAATGGTTTTTTGTTTTAGTTGTCCACTTAGTATTTTATGGACTTTTACGGGTTTCGGGAGGGTTATGAGTTTTATTGGATTTTAGGATTTTTAATATTTTATGTTGTTTTGTCTCTTTTTATGGTTTTTAGAGATCAATATGGTTTTTATGGGTTTTATATCTTTTAAGGTTTTTATGGTTTTTATAGGATTTTTTGGTTTTCTGGGACATTTAAAGCTGGTTAAGGGGTCCTAAGGATTTTAGGGTTGTTTTGGGATGTATGGAATATTAGGGTTTTATAGATTTTATGGAACATGGGGTTTTTAGAGGGTGTATTATGAAATTTTAAGGGGTCATTTGGTTTTTTAGGTTCATTTAAGATTCATTATGGGGTTTTGTGGCCTTTTAGGGTCATTAATGGTTTCTGTTGTCATTTTGGTGAGTATAAGGGGTTTATGATTTTTATGAATTTTAGGGTTTTATATGTTTTAGTACTTTTGTGTAGTTTTTGTGGTTTTAAAGGGTTTTATGTATTTAATGGTATTTAAGAGATTTGGGGGTTTCAGGGGTTTTGGGTATTTTTTAGTGTTTTAGGGTTCTAGGGGGGTTATTCATTATTGTTTTTAGTGTTTTAGTGTTCTTGGTTTTTTTATGATTGAGTGTTTTAGAAGATTCTTCATATTAATATATGGAATTTACGGATTTTTAAGGGATTTAGGGTTTTATGGTTTTATTGAATTTTTGGGTCATTTCTGATTTTTATTGGTTTAAAAGAATTTAAAGTTCTAGGGGATTATGAGGATTTATTTTTTTTTTGGTTTTTAGAGTTTTCACAGTTTTGGGTTATTTTGGAATTTGGGGGGGGGGGGGGGGTTGTGGTTTCTAGCATTGTTTTCGCAATTTAGGTGGTTTTGGTGTTTTTAGGTTATGGGGTGGTTGAGAGGCTTTGGTTTTTTAGGGATTTCATATTTTTAGGATTATTAAGGGTTCTAACATATTTAGTGTTTTTGTGTTATAGGGTTGATGTTCATTATATGCTATTTAAACTTGTTTTAGAGTGTTAATGGGATTTTGTGTTCCTTTACGTGTTCTTTTAGCTTCTGTTGGTTTTAGGATATTTAAGAGGTTTTTATGGTTTTTAGAGGGATTTAGGTTTTCTTGGAATTTATAATATTATGATTTTTTTGGGGTTTAATGTGCTTTCAGGTTTTTTATGGTTTTCAGAGATTGGGGTGGGGAATATAATTTTTTTTGGGTTTTTTGGGGTTTTTTGATTTTTCGGGTTTCAATGTTTTTATTTTTTAAGTAGTATTATTTTTTCTAAGGGGTTTTATGTTTTTATGATTTTTTTGAGATTTCATCAATTTTTTAGGTGTTTCAGAAATTCTTTAGGGGTTTATGTATTTTTAATTTTTTATGGTGTTTGGTTTTTCCTAGGTTTCTATGTTTCTTGGTTTTAAGGGTGTTTTCGAATTTTAGATATTTTATGGTATTTTGGAGTTGTTTTATTTATTTGTGGGTATTTTTGTTTTTATGGTTTGTATATTTATAGTGTTTTAGGTTTATACAAGTTTTAATTTTTTAGGTATTTTTATGTTTTCTAGATTTTGGGGTTTTTAGGGGTATTATAGATTTTTATGGTTTTAGGATCTTTTAGTGTTTTGGAGGTTTTTGCGGTTTCTGTAGGGTTTTAGGGGTTTTTATGTGTTTTTGCTATTTTTAGGGTCTTTATGGTTTTTATGTGTTTTAGAATATTTTATTGGTTTTTTGGGAGTTTTTTGGGAAATCGGGGATTATATGGGTTTTTAGGGAGTATCGTTTTAGTGTTTGCAGATGTTTTTGGGGACATGGGGTTTTTATGGTGATTTTAGGATTTTATGGGTTTTTAGGGTTTATTTTTTTCAGTATTCCATTAATATTTTTTTATTTTTTAAGGTTCATTTGGGGTTTTTAGGGATTTGAGTTTTTTAATGTTTTTTATAGTTTTTAGGGGTTTTAGTGTTTTTATGGTTTTTCGTATTTCTACGTTTATGTATTTTGTAGGTAATTTATGGGTTTTCAAGGTTTGAAATTTTTTAAAGGGTTTCTATGTACATTTGGGTTTTGGGGGTTTCATAACATTTTTTAGGTTTTTTAGATTCTAGTATGTGTTTTTTGGGTTTTAGGGGTTTTATGCATTATAGGGTCTGTAGGGTTTTCAGTCATTCAAAAATATTTGTGTTTATTAAGGTATTTTTGGGTTTTATGGATTCATAGTCTTCAATGGTTTATGGTCTTTTATGTTTTACTCGTATTTTGGGTTTTTAAGATTTTAAGGGGTGTTAGGAATTTTGTCACATTTTAGGTTATTTTTAGGGGTTATTTGATCTTTAGGGTGTTTCAACGTATTTCATGGTTATGGGTGGCATTTATAGGTTTTTTAGTTGGTTTAAGTGAATTTCTAGGGGGATTTTTGTATTTAGGGTGTTTATGAATTTTATAGGTTTTAGAGTTTTTTTGGGGTTATCATAGGTTTAACAGGTTTTTAGGTGATTTTTTAGTTTCTAGGGTTTTTAGTATCTTTTTTAGTTTTTTATGATTTTTTATATTTATTTAGTATTTTTAAGGCTTTTAGTGTCTTTTAGGGTATTTTTAGGATTCATTCGTTTTTAATGGCTTTTATGGTCTTTTAGGGGGTTTTACTATTTTTTGATGGGTTTAATGATTTTGGGGTTAGGATTTTTTAGGGCTTTCATTGAATTTTAGGGTTTTTATTGGATTTAGTGTATTTAGGGGATTTTAGTTCTTTTGGGGGTTTTAGTGGTTTTTTGGGTTTATGGTTCTTAGGATTTTTCTCATGGGTTTTTGGTTTTTAGGTCATTTATCGGTTTTAGAGTCTTCTTAGGGGTTTCAATGTTTTTGTTATAGTTTTAGTGTTTTAGGGATTTTTAGTTTTTTAGTGTTTTAGGGTTTAATAGGGGATTTATTTTCTTTTTATGGTTTTTTGGATTATTTATGTATTCATTATGTTTTTCATGGATTCCACGATGGGGGTATTGTTTTTAAAGATTTATGGTAAAATTAGGGTTTTGGGGGTTTCTATGGTTTTAGGGATTCTTAAGAAATTTAAGGTTTTTAGTGGTGTTTTAAGGGTTTTAAAGGGTTTTTATTAGCATTTAGGTTTTTCAGGGGTTATTTTTTTTAAGGGTTTGAATGAATTTTATGGGTATTTTTGGATTTTAAAATGATATAATGATTTATTTAGTGTCTTTAATGTTTTTAGGTTTTTATAGTATTTAGGGGTTTTAGGGAATTTTATGGTTTAAGGATTTTTAGGATTTTAGGGGGGTTTTTTGTATTTTAGTGGTATAAAATTGTTTTTACATTATTATTATGTTTTTAGGTTCTTTTAGTATTTTTTTTGGGATTTTTGGGTCTTTTAGTGTCTCTAGTGTAGTGTTTTTGGTGTAGGGTTTGGGCCTTATAATGTATGGTTTAGGGTTTTGAATATAGCGCTTAAGCACCAGGGTCAAGGTAAGAAGGTTTATGGTGTAGGTTGTAGGTTGTAGAGTGTAGGGTCATGGTTTTAGAGTGTGGGGTGTACGGTTTTATGTTTGGGGTTCAGGGATTACAATGTACAGTATAAGGTCTATTGTGTTTGTTTTAGGGTGTAGTGTATATGGTTCAAGTATTTAGGGTTTTCTAACTACATTGTTTGGTTTTTTAAGGTTTTTAAGTGATTTGGGTTTTTTTGATATTTAGGGTTTTAAGTATTTTTCTTGTTTTAGGTTCTAAATAGATTTTTAGTGGTTTTGGGGAATTTTGTTTTTTATGAAATAATTAGGTTTTAAGGGTTTTATTTGAATGTATGTTTTTAGGGTTTTCGAAGATTTATATGTTTTTAGGTATATTGTGTTTTTAATGTTTCTTTGTGTTAATAGGTGTTTCTTTGGGATTGTGTGTGTTTTTAATGGTTTTAGTGGTTTTTAGAGTTTTTAAGGGTTTAAGGGTTTGTCACAGTTTTGGGGGGTTTTGCGAATTTTTTGTGTATTTTATGTAATTTTGGGGATTTAGTATTTTTAGGGTTATTAGGTGTTTTAGGGTATTTTAGGGTTTTTAAGGAATATTTAGGGTCTTAGTGTTGTTTTGGATATTTTTAGTTTTGGCATTTTTTATGTTTTTAGGATTCTTAGTGTTTTTAGGGATTTGTAGCTATAGTATTATAAGGGTATTTATGGTTTATAGGGTCTTTTAATGGATTTTCAATCTATTATATTATTTTAGGGTCCTTACAATTTAATATGTTTTTAGAGTTATTAGTGTAAATATGGATTTTGTAGGGGTCTAGGGTCTTTTGGGGGGTGGTTGGGTTTGTAATGGTTCTTTTGGGATTTTTAGAGTGTCTTAGGTTATTAGGGTATTTCTGTTTGTTTGGGGTTTCAAGGCTAATTTTTTTTTCTTTTAAGGTTCTTATACCATTTAGTGTTTTAGGGTTTTTAGAGTATTTTAGGATTTTTAGGGTCTTTTTTTCATTTATGGTCAATTAGGGTCTTTAATGGAGATTTCTGGATTATCAAGGTTTATATAAATTTTATGGTGTGTCAGGGTTTTTTGGGTATTTTTTTGGGGTTCAAGGGGTTTTAATGGGTTTTGGAGTATTTTTACAGTTTTTAGTGCCTTTTGGGGTTTTTGGGTCCTATAGGGCAATAAAGGGATTTTGGAGTTTTACTTGTTTTTTAGGGTTTTTATGTTTTTTTTGGGTTTTATGGGATCAAACATCCTTTTATCATTTTGGGGTAATTTTGGTAATTTTGGGTATTTAATAGTCTTTTATTGGATATCAAGGGGCATTAAGGGTCTTTAATTGTTTAAGGATTTCAGGGTTATTTAAAGTTTTTATGGTCTCAAATATTGTTTATGGATTTTTAGGGATTTTTTGTGTTTTTTGTTGTCTTAAGGTTTTGAGGGAATTTATAAATTTTTAGTGACATTATCATTTTTATTGGTTGTAGGTTTTTATCAGTTTTTTTTTTGTTTTTTAGGGTATTTTAAATATTTTAGGCTTATTTTATAGGATCTAGTGTTTAACAGTTTTTAGGGGTTTTAGCTTCTTTTACGGGTTTTAGAGTATTTTGGGGTCTTTTTGGGTTTTTTGGGCCATTTCGTGTTGTTATGGTTTGTTATGGTTTTCATGATTTTTGGGATTTAATTGTTTTTAGAGTTTTATATGGTTTTCAAGGGTTTTTTAGTTTTAGGGGTTTTGAGTGTTTTTTTATGGTTTTTTGGGTTTTTATGGATTTAAAATTTCTTGGGTTTTTAATGGATTTTAATGTTTTGAGGGTTTTAGGTTGTTTTTTGTTTTTGTAGGATATTTTTTGGGTTTTTGATTCTTATAGGGATTTAAGACATTTTATGGTTTTCAGGGATTTATACATTTTAGTGTTTTTTTTGTTTTTAGGGTTTTTAGGTTTTTTTCTATTTTATTCTTATAGGGGGTTTTAGAGTTTCTTAGATATTGTAGGTTTTTATGGACTTTATTATAATATAGATTTTTAGAGTCTTTAGGCTTTTATGGTTTTCATGGTTTTTAGGGGTTTCATTTTTTCAGTGGACTATAAGGTTTATTTAGGGTTTATTTTGGTTTTTATGAGTCATTAATGGGTTTTCTGATTATTTGGGTTTTAGGGTTTTTTAAAATTTTATGGTTTTATGTATTTTAGTGTTTCTAGGGTTTTAGGTTTTTTTTTGTTTTAATGGGATTTTTTGGGTAATTTATATTTTTGGGGTTTTAGGGTCTTTTATAGGTTTTCAGGGTGTTTTGGGATTTTAAATATATTTTGGATTATCTTTCGGTTTTATAGGTTTTAAGTATATTTTTGGGGTTTTGTGATTTATGGTTTTTAAGTACTTTTAGTGTTTCTATTTTTTTAATTCGTTTTGGGTTTATGGTTTAGGGCTTAGGGTTTAGTGTTATGGTTTAGGGTGTAGGATTTAGCATATAAGGATTTCTGTTTAGGGTGTATGGTTTACAGTGTGGGGTTTAGCGTTTAAGGATTAATATTTATGGAGTAGTGTTTTAGGTTTTCGGTGCTTGTTATAGGGTTTAAAGTGTAATTTTTATGGAGTAGGGTGTTGGGTATAGGGTTTTGGGGGAATATTATTAGGTTTATCGAGTAGGATATAGGGTTTCAGGTGTATGGTTTTTGTGTTTAGGGTGTAGGATATAGTTATTAGGGTATAGGGTATTGGGTGTAGGATTTAGGTAGTAAGGTATAAGTTTTTGTCTTTTTAGGTTTTTTACAGGTTTTAGGGTTTTCTTTTTATTTTTATGCTCATCATAGTTTTTTAATGTCGTAAGGTTTTATAATGATTTTAATGATTTTATTGTTTTTTTTCATTTTTAGGGGTTTTATAGGATTATATGGATTTATTGAATTTTTAAGGGTTAAAGGTTTTTGTGTGTTTTTAGGGGTAACATGTGGTTTATTTATTTTCATGTGTTTTATGGGTTTTTATTGTTTGAGGGGTTTCAGTGTTTTTTAGGGATTTTTGTGGTTTTATGTATTTTAGGATTTTTACATGTTTTTGTCATTTTAAATTGATTTTTAGATTTTTAGTGGTTGTTAGGGTTTTGCACGTTTTTGAATATTTTAGGATTTATTGTGTTGGTTGGGTTTTTTGTTTTTATTTCCTAAGGGATTTATGGTTTTTCGATTTTTTTTGTTTTTTATTTTTTAATCTTTTTTATAATTTTTATATTTTTGTTGGTATTCAGGGATTTTAGAGATTTTTAATTTTAATTTTCATTAATTTAATTTTATTGTGAATAGGTATTATAATGGTTTTCAGTGGTTTGTATTGGTCTTAGTGTTTTTACAATTTTTATGATTTATTTTTTGTTTTTTGGTGTTTTTTGGGTGGTTTTATTATATTTAGGGGTTTTTACTATTTATAGGGATTTTATCACATTTAAGGGTTGTATGGTCATTTATGATATTTTAGGGTTTCTTACCATTTTTTACGGTATTTATCATTTTTATATTCTTTTATGTCATTTTGATGTTTAAAGAGCTTTTAGGATTTCATAGAGTATTCAGTGTTTTCTAGAGATTATTAGGGTTTTTTTGTTTTTAAAATCCTTATGTTCTTTCAGATTCTGTTTGGGTTTTAAAATATATTTTTTGTAGTTATATTGTTTTTAGAGTTTTTAGTGCCTATTAGGTATTTTTGTGTCTTTAATGTACTTAAGTTGTTTTATGAATATTTAGGATTTTAGGGCCTTTTAGGTTTTTATGATTTTAATGTTCGTCTCACATTTTTGGGGTTTAATATGTGTTTTAGGGTTTTTTAATGGTTTTTTGTTTTTAAATATTTTTAAAAAAATTTTGGTTTTAGGTATTTTAAGGTTGTTTAGGGTTTTTGTTGGGATTTCTATCCTAGTTTTTCTTTAGGGAACTATATGGGTTTTAAATACACATATGGGGTTTTAGGGTTCTTTGGATTTTTAAGGGTGATATGTTTTTTGGTTTATTGGGATTTTAATGGTTTTTTGGGTTTTTAATGATTCTAATGTTTTTAAAAGTTTTAAGGTTTATTAGTTTTAGTGTTTTAAATGGATTTTCAAGGATTTAATGGTTTCTTATGGTTTTTAGGGTTTTAGGATATTTTTCTATTTTTAAATATTGTTATGGTTTTTAGGGTTTTATGGTTTTATGGTAGTTAAAAAATTTAGCAGTTCTGTTAGTTTCTAGGTATCTTTAGGTATTTCTGATGCATTTAGGGATATTAGGGTTTTTAGGGGATTTTAGGGGTTGTAATGATTTTTCTAGTGTTATTAGGTTTTTTGTAATTATTAGGATTTCCTTGGATTATTTGAGGGTTTTTATAGTTTTAAGGATTTAGTGATTTTATGTAATTTAGACTTTGGGGGGGATAGGGGTTAGGTGTTTATATGGTTTTATGGTCTTTTAGGATTTTATTACGGTTCTAGGATTATTATGTATTTTTAATGTTTTTACGCTATTTAAGGGCTTTTATTGTATTTAAGGGTGATATAGGTTTTGAGGATATTTTTTTTGTTTTATGGGGTTTCTAGATTCCATATTTATTTTAATGTGGTTTTAGGGGTTTGGGGTATTTAGAGTTTTTACTGAAATCAATGTTTTAAGGGTTTCAGAGACTTTTGGGGGTTTTAGGTTTTTAGGGGTTTATGTTTTTAGGGGATTTATGGGTTTTGGGATTTTAATGTTCTATAAATGTTTTTAGGAGTTTAGATTCTTATGGTTTTACTGTTTTAGGGTAGGGGGTCTTAGGGGTTTTAGGGGGTTTATAAGCTTTTATTGGTTTTAGTTTTTTTAGTGTTTTTAGATTTATTAGTGTTTTTAGTTTTTTAAGATAATATTAATGTCATTAGGTTTTTTTTGTTTGGGATATTTATGGTTTTTTCATGTTTTAGGGTATTTTATGGATTTTTATGGGATTTATTAGTATTTATAGTTTTAGGGTTTTTAGGGTATTTAGTGTTTTTAGTGTTTTTATGTTTTTTGGGGTTTTTTGGTTTTTTGGTGTTCTGGTGGTTTTAGTGTTTTTATGGGTTTTGGTTTCATTTTAGGGTTTTTTTGTCTTTTTAGGGTTTTGAGGGTTTATTTTTAGATTTTAGGATTTTTTTGATTTCTTAATGTTTTTTAATTTTTATGGTTTTTAGGGGGTTTATGATATTTTAGGGTTTTTAAGGGGTTTTATGGTTTTAGGGATCTTTTAGGGGTTTCTGGTGTTAGGGTTTTTAGATTTCTTTAAGGGTTTTATGGTATTTACAATTTTAGTAGTATTAAATTGGTTTTTAGGGTTTATGGAGGTCGTGTATGAAATTTTTGTATTTCATGGTACTTTTTTAGATTTTAATGGTTTTTAGTGTTTTGTACGATTTTTAGGGTTTTTAGGGATTTCCTTGGTTTTTATTATTTTTATGTATTTTTTGGTATTTTCTTTTTCTAGTTATTTTTATGGTTTTAAGGGTATTCATAGTGTTTTTGGGGTCATAGTGTTTTCATAGGCGTTTTATGTGTATTATGAGTGTTTAGAATTTTTTTCATTTTTATGGTGTTATGAATTTTTATGGTACATTGTGTTTTTCATTGTTTATAGTGTTTTTAATGTTATGGGGTTTATGGGTTTTAAGAGGGTTTCAAGGGTTCTTTTGGATTTCATGGATTATAATTGTTCTCTTGTCTTCCTAGTGTTGTTTTAGGGTTTTTTGGGTCTATGGTTTGGGGTTGGGGTTTAGGCTATAGGGTGTAGGGTACATGGTTTAGGTTTTAGTGTTTAGAGATTAGGGTGTAGGGCTTAGGATTTAATGTGTAGGGGAAATGGTGTAGGGTTATATTTACGAGTTTAGGGTGTAAGGTATAAGGACTAGGGTATAGGGTTTATGGTTTAGGGTGTAACGTATAGGGTTTAGTTTGTAGGGTTTTGTGGTTAGACAGTAAGGTATAGGGTTTAGGGTGGAGGTTTTATTGTTTAGGGTAGATGGTTTAGGGAATAGGGTTTATGGTTTACGTTGCAGGATATCGGTTTTATGGTTTAGGTTGTTGGGTTTTAGGTGTAAGTTATAGAGATTATGGTATAGGGATTACGATGTACAGTATAGGGTATCGGGTTCATGTTATTGCGTTTATGGTTTTTGGTGTAGGGTATAAGGTTTTGGATGTAGGGTTTATGGTTCAAGGTGTATGTTATAATGTTTTGGGTGTAGGGATTAGGGTTTTTGGTGTAGGGTATATGGTTTAAATTATATTGTTTAGGGTCTAGGTTTTAGTCTTTTTGGATTAGTGTAAATGGTTTAGGGTGTAATTTCTAGGGATAATGGTGTAGGGTATATTGTATAGGGTGTAAAGTTTAGGGTTCATGGTGTAGAATATAGGGTTAAGGGTGTAGGTTTAAAGGTGTATGTTGTAGGTTATAGGGTTTAGGGTTCATGGTGTAGGGATTAAGTTGTATGGTATATGGTTTAGTGTGTAATTTTTACATTATAGTGTGAAGAATATAGGTATATGGGTGGGGGTTTAGGTTTTATAGTGTATTTTATAGGTTTTATCATTAATTCCATGGGTTATAGGGTTTTTTATAGGGTATAGGGTTTATGGTGTAGGGTGTGGTGTTTAGTGTTTAGTGTGTTGGGTCTACAGTTTAAGATTAATGATAATGTAATGGTCGTGTATGGTATTGGGTTTTTGGTGTACAATATTGGGCTTCAAGGGTAGGCTATATGGTTCACGATGTAGGGTATATGGAGTATGGTATAGGGTTTATGGTGTACGGTTTTGGTTTTATAGTATAGGTTATATGTATTTGATTGCAGGGTTTATTGTTTTGGTGTAGGGTTTAGGGTTTAGGGTGTAGGGTTTTTGGTTTCGGGTGGTGGGAATAGGGATTATAGCTTAGGGTTTAGGATTTATGGAGTTGGTAATTCAGTTTAGGGAGGAGGTTTTTGGGTTTATGGTGTTGGTTATAGGGTTTTTGGTGTGGGTTTTAGGGTTGAGGGGTTAGGGTATATGAGTCAGTGTTTAGGGTTTATGGTATAGGGTATAGGGTTTTGGATGTAGGGGTTCGGTGTAAAGGTGTAGAGGTTAGGGTTTTGGTTTGAGGTTTGGGTTTATGTGATTTAGTTGTAGGGTAGAGGAATTTGGTA
Source organism: Viscum album (assembly GCA_963277665.1). Taxonomy (NCBI): domain Eukaryota; kingdom Viridiplantae; phylum Streptophyta; class Magnoliopsida; order Santalales; family Viscaceae; genus Viscum; species Viscum album. Next base: position 1,693,438,868 of record OY728120.1, read on the forward strand.
CTGTAGTATAGGGTTTTGGGTGTCTGGTATATCATTTATTTTGAAGGGTATAATCTTTATGGTGTAGTTTTTTGGGTTTAAGATGTAGAGGTTAGGTTTTTTGGTTTTGGGTTTTGGTTTTAAGGAATAGGTAATAGGTTTTAGGGTATTAGATTTAGGGTTTATGGTGTATGTTAGAATGTTTAGGGTGTAGGGTATAGGTATTATAGTGGAGGGAATAGGGTATAGGGTGATGGCTATAAGGATTAGGGTGTATGACATAGGGTTTATGATGTTGGGTATTGGGTTTATGGTGTAGGGTTAAGGGTGTAATAGACTTTTTTAATGGTGTAGGGTTTATGGTTTTGGGTATAGAGTGTCTAGAATAGGGATAATTGTGTATAGTTAGGGATTAGGGTTTTGGGTTTTGGGTTTAGTGTGTAGGTTATAGGGTTTATATTTTATCATTTAAGGTGTAGGGTTCTGAGATTAAGGTTATTATGGTCTTTTAAGGTATTTAGTATTTTTAGGGTTTTGATGGTTCTTAGGGAATTTTATGATTTTTTTGGAATTTAATGGGTTTAATGGATTTTAAGGGTTTTAAGGGTTTATTGGTGTTTTATGGGTTTGGGGTATTAGGGTTTTATTAGTATCTGGTGTTTGGGTGTGGGGTTAGAGTGTTTTAGGGTCATTTATATTTTTCAAGTATTTCTAGGGGATTTATTTTTTTAAGTGTTTGAGTTGGGGGCGGGGATTAGTTTTTTAGGGATTTTATGGGTTTAAAGGTTTTTAGGATTTCACAACTTTTTTGTGGATTGGGTTTGAATAATATTTTATTAAGGGATTAAAATATTTTAACAGGTATTGGTCTTTTAGGGACTTTTTTGGTTTTTTTATTCATATGCTATTTTAGGGTTTTAATGATATTTAGGGTTTTTTGGGTTTTGGCAGTCTTTAGGGTGTTTTATTTATTTGAAGGGTATTGTAGTGGTTTTATGGTCGATTTAGGGTTTTAGGGGTTTTTAGGGTTTCCATATATATATATTGGTTTTTAGGGTTTTGGGGTTTCCTAGGTTGTTTAGGGTTTTAGGGTTTTTTGTATTATTAGTTTTCTAAGGTGATTTTAGTTTTTTATGTATTTAATGGTTTTAGTATTTTATTGGATTTTTGGTTGTTTAGGGGTTTTAGGTGTTTTTAGTGTTTTATAGTGTTTTAGGGATTTTATTATTATTATGGTTTTTGGTGTCTTTTATGTGTTTTATGGTTTTTAGGGTCTTTTATTGAATTTTTGAGTTTGTTTTACTTTTTTTTTTTGGGTTTTTTGATATGTTTTAAGATTTTAGGGGGGTTTTAGTGTATTTTATGAGTTTTAAGTCATTTTATGGATGTTTTGATGTTTTATGGGTTTCTATGTTTGTTAGGGTCCTTTAGAATTTCTAGAGTAAAGATTTGGGTTTCTGGTTTAGGTTTTATGGTTTAATGTTTAGGTTTTACAGTTTTGGGTTTAAGGTTTACAGTGTTCTACATAATTTTAGGTTGGGGTTTTTAGGGTTTACGGTGTAGGTTATGTGGTTAATGGAAAAGGGTTTTTTTTATGGTGTACGGTAAAGGGTTTCAGGTGTAGGTTTTAGAGTTTATGATTTATGTTATAAGTTCTAAGGTGTATGTTTTAGGGTGTAGGGTATATGGTTTAGGGTTTTTATGGATTTCCAACAATTTTTTGGTTTTTAGGGGGTGGGTTGGTTTTTTGGTTATTAATGGGTTTTTAGGGTTTTTAGGGGTTTTCAGGTCTTGATGATTTTTCTTGGGGTTTTTGTCTTCCTTTGGGTTTTATGGGTTTTTAGTAATTTTATGGGGATTAGTGGTTTCAAGTGTTTTATGTGTTTTTATTGTTTTTATGGGTTTTTAGTGTTTTTAGGGGTTTGGGGGTTTTGGATATTTTTTTGGTTTTATGGGGTTTAAATATTTTTTTGGGTTTAATGTTTTCATGGGTTTTAGGGTTTTTTGGGGTTTTTATTAGATTTAGGGATTTTATGGGTTTTTTTAGAATTTTTTATTTTTAACGATTTTATAGTTTTCATAGAATTTTAATGGGTTTTTATGTTTTTTTGGATTTTATAGTTTTTAGGATTTTTTGGTCTAATTCTTTTTAGTGTTATTTGGGTATTTTAGGGGATTTTGGGGTTTATAGGTTCATATGTTTTAGGGTATTTTTACATTTTTTAATTTTTTTTGGGGATTTAGGGATTTTGTTTTTTCAATGATTTTAATGATATTTAGAGTTTTTAGGGCGCTTTCATATTTTATTATGGGTTTCAAATCCATAATAGTTTTTGGTTCTTTTTTGGGTTTTTGGGAGTTTATGCGGTTTTTAGGATCATCTTTTGGTATTTTTGGTTTTTAGGAGTTTTTATGGACTTTTATGGACTTTTATGATTTTTAGTGACATTTAGGGTTTTTAGGGACTTGTATTTGTATTTTGTGGGTTTTAGACCTTTTATGATTTAAATCCGTTTTATGGATTTTGGGGGTTTTTTTCATTTTAAGTTGGTTAGGAATGTTTAAGGTCTCTTAGGGATTATTGGGATTTTTTCGGATTTTTTATGAAAATTTGGGGATTTTAGGCTTTTTAGATTCATTAGGGTTTTTTTATCTTTTAGGGTATTTTTAGGTTTTAGGGTCTTTTGGGTTTAGGAGACTTTTTAGTTTTAAGGGTTTTATGTGTTTTAGGTTCTTCTTATAGATTTAGGGGTATTGTGGTCTTTATATAGGTTTAGTGTCATTTGATTGATTTTATCTATCTTTTAGGGGTTTTATGGGTCTAAAGGGGATTTTTTAAATTAGTTTTACTATTTTTTTATGGGCCTTAGGGTTTTATGGAATTTTAAGACATTCTTAATGATTTTCATGGGGTTTTTGGGTTTTATGGTTTTGGGTATTTATTTCTATGGATTTATAAGATTCATAGTGTTTTTGGGGGTTTTAGGTTGTTTTGGGTTATTTGGTATTTTAGGTTCATTTGTGATCTATTAGGGTTTTTACTGACTTTTTAGGTTCATATATATTTTTTAGTTTTCTAGGGTTTTTACTTTATTTTATTTTATGGGGTTTTTATTGTTTTTATAGGAGTTTTAGTGTTTTTTATGGATTTTGTAGAGTTCTTATAGGTTTTATCCATTATTATGGTTTTTAGGGGTTTTAGGATTATGAGTGTGTTAAGTAATTTTTATGTTTTTTGGGGTTTTACAGTCTTTTGAGGACTTTTACATTTTATATGGTCTTTTCATTTGGGTTATATTCATTTTAGGGTTATTAGTGTTTTTATGGTTTTAGTGATTTCAGTGTATTATCATTTTGGGTGGATTAGGTGTTTTTTTGGGGTTTTAAAGAGTTTTAGGATCTTTTAGGGGTTTTTTGAGTTTTTATGGGTTTTAATGTTTGTAATGGTATTTAGTGTTTCCGGTTGGGGGGGGGGGTTTAGGGTTTATTATGGGTTTTTTATATTATTTGGATTTTGGTTTTTTATGGTGGGGGTTATTGTTTTAGGGTATTTTAATGATTTTTATATTTTTGATGGTTTTTATGGTTTTTCGAATATTTTATGGTGTATGTGGTTTTTAATGTTTTTGTGGTTTAAAATCATTTTTAGGGTCATTTATGTTTTCTATGGATTTTTGGGGTCTATTATTGGGTTTTAAGGGTTTTATCGACGTTTAGTGATTTATGGGGATTTCTGGCCCCTCTATGGTTTTTTCGGAGGGTTTTAGGTTATTTTAGGGTTTCAGTTTTTTTATGATTTTTATGTTATTTTAGAGGATTTAGGATCTTTTAGTTATTTTATTATTATTTTTCTGTTCATTTAAGTGTTTATGGTATAGGTTTTTGGGTTTATTGTGTGGGGATTATGCTTTAAGGTGTAGGGTTTAGGGTGTAGGGTTTCAGATTTAGGGTGTAGGGTATATGTTTTAAGGTGTCAATATTTAGTTTTAGGTGTATGGTATTGGGTATGGTTGTAGGCATTAGGGTTTAGGTTATATGGTTTAGGTTTTAGGGTTTATGGTATATGGTGTAGGTTATGGTGATTATTGTTTAGGGTGTGGGGTATAGGGTATTAGGATTTTAGAATGTTTATGGGTTTAGGGTTCTTTTACAGTTTTTAGTGCCTTTTTGGGTTTTGGTGTTCTATAAGGCTTTATGGGTATTTTGGGGTTTTTATGTGGTTTTTCAGGGTTTTAGGTTAATTTTAGGGGTTTTAGGGGATTAAAGGTCCTTTTAGGGTTTTGGGGTATTTTTGGGTTTTAAGGTTATTTAATATTCTATTTAGGGATTTCAAGGGGCTTTAAGGGTCTTTAGTTTTGACAGGGTTTTAGTATTATTTAGTTTATTTAGCCATTTAAAAATTATTTTGGGATTTTTAGAGAATTTTTGTGTTTTTTCGTGTCTTAGTGTTTTTACAGTATTTATCAGTTTTTAGTGTTTTTAGCTTTATTAGTTGTTTAGGGATTTCAATGTTATTTTTGGTTTTCAGGGTTTTTTGAAGTTTTTATTACTATTTTATGGGTTTTAGTGTTTTAAATTTTTAGGGTTTTTAGATTCATTTATAGGTTTTAGATACATTTGAGGTCATTTGGTTTTTTAGGGTCTTTTTGGGTTTTTATGGATTTTTATGATTTTCTTCTTTTTTGCGGATTAAAGGTTTTTCTGTTTTACAAGGGTTTTAGGGATTTTTTTTGATTTAGGGGGTTTTAGTGTTTTTATGGTTGTAGGGTTTTTATGGATTTAAATTTTTTTTATTTTTAATGGGGTTTAATGTTTTTAGGGTCTTAGGGTATTGTTTTTGGTTTTTAGGGTATTTTTGGGGTTTTTTATTGTTTTAAAATTTTTATACATTTTATGATTTTTAGGGTTTTATGCATTCTAGGGTTTTTATTGGTTTTAGTTTTCATAGGGTTTATTTTATTTTTTATGTGAATTTCATGCGTTTTTGATTTTGCAGGGTTTTAATGTTTATTTTATTATAATATAAATTTTTATGCTTTTTAAGCAATTTTTTGTTTTTTTGGTTTTTAGGAGATTATTTTTTCAGTTGGCTAAAAGGTTTATCTTGGGTTTATTTTGGTATTTAGGGGGTTTTAAAGGGGATTCAGATTAATAAGGTTTTAGGGGTTTCTAAAATATTATGGTTTATAGGTTTTTAGCATTTTTAGGGTTTTATGTTTTTTTGGTTTTAATGGATTTATTTGGGACTTATATGTTTTGTTAGGGTATAAGGGACTTATAGGTGTTTTAAGAGTGTTTTTTGGATTATTAATTGTTTTGGGATTATATTGTGGTTTTAGGGGTTTTAATGGTAATTTAGGGGTTTCGCATATTATTTTTTTGAGGTACTATTAATTTCATTAGTGTTTTTGAATTCCTTTTGGGTTTATGGTTTATGTGATAGGGTTTGTGGGTTATGTTTTAGGGTGTATGATTTATCATTTAAGGATTCATGTAAGGGTGTAGGGTGTGGGGTGTGGGGTTTAGCGTTTAATGATTAATGTTTAGGGTGTAGGGTTTGCTGTTTTGAGTGCACGATATAAGGTTTAAAGTGTAATGTTTTAGGGTATAGTGGTTTGGGTATTGGGTATTGGGAGTATATTTTTAGGTTTATGGAGTAGGGTATATGGTTCCATGTGTATGGTTTTGAATTTTGGGTGTAGGATTTAGGGTTTAGGGTTTAGGGTATTGGGTGTAGGATTTAGGTAGTAAGGTATAAGGTTTGGCATTTTTAGGGTTTTTATAGGTTTTAGTGTTCTTTATGTTTTTATGATACTTATATTTGTTTAATGCCTTAATGTTTTTTAATTTTTTAAGGGTTTTAAGTGTTTTATTAATTTTTATTGGTTTTTTTAATTTTAGGGGATTATGGGGTTTTAAGGTTGTTTTTATTATTTTTAGTGGGGTTTTGGTGGTTATAGGGATTTTTTTATTTTATTAAGGCTGTAAGGTTTTCATATGTTTTTTGGGGTATTATGTGGTTTTTTATGTGTTTTAAATATTTTTATTGTTTGAGAAGTTATATATTTTTTTGGTGGTTTTGGTTGTTTTAGGTATTTTAGGATTTTTAATGCTTTTTGTTGTTTTTATGGGATTTTTATATTTTTAAAGGTTCATAGGATTTTGTGGGTATTTATAATATTTTGGGATTTATTGTGTTTTTAGTTTATATTTGTTTCTACATTATTGTGGATTTATGGGTTTTCAGCGTTTTTTGGATTTTTTAGTTTTTAAACGTTCTGTATGGTTTTGTTATTTTTTAACTATTTGGGGATTTTACATATTTACAATTTTCAAGGTCATTTATGGAATTTTAGGTGGCTTAGGGATTATAATGGTTTGTATGGGTTTTATTGTTTTTATGACTTTTTTGACTTTTTTGTGTTTTTTGGTGTTTTTGTGTTGTTTTAGTGTATTTATGGGTTTTTACTATTTTTAGGGATTTTGTCACTGAAATGGGCTTTATGGTCTTTTTAGGGGTTTTAGGGTTTCTTACAGTTTTTAGGGAATTTACCAATTTTGGATTATTTTATGGTATTTTGGGGTTTAGGGGTTTTTAGGGTTTTTTATATTTTTAGGGTTTACTAGGGTTTGATATATTGATGGGGTTCTTAAAATCCTTATGTTGTTTTAGATTATTTTTGGGGTTTTAAATCTATTTTAGGGAGATATATTGTTTTTATTTTTTTTTTCATTAGGTATTTTAGATTCATTAATTGGACCTAAGTGGTTTTAGGAATTTTTAGGAGTTTATGGTCTTTTAGGGTTTTAGTATTTTTAGTTTTGTTTCAGGTGTTTTGGGTTTTTTTTTCTGTTTTAGTGGTATTTAATGGTTTTTTGTTTTTTAATTTTGTTACTATTTTTTACAATTTTTATTTTTTTATGGGATTTAGTGTTTTTCGGGGTTTTCTTTTTTTTAGGGTACTATTGGGATTTTAAATACACTTAAGGGATTTTAAGGTTTTTTGGATTTTTAAAGGTGTTATGTTTTTTATGGTTTATTGGGATTTTAATTATTTTTATGGGTTTTAGGGATTTTAATGTTTTTAGGAGTTTTAAGGTTTTAGTGTTTTTATGGTTAATAATTAATATTCAAGGATTTAATGGTTTTTTGGTTTTTTTTGGTTTTAGGATATTTTACTATTATTAATGATTGTTATGTTTTTTATGTATTTAAGGGTATTTAAATAAATTGGTGTTGTGTTTACTTCGTGGTATTTTTATGGATTTTAAATTCATTTAGGGTTGTTAGTGGTTTCAGGGGATTTTGGGGGTTGTAATGGTTTTTCTATGTTTTTAGGATGTTAGTATTGTTTATGATTTCCTTGGAATAATGGAGGGTTCTGAGATTTTTAGGGTTTTTAGTTATTTTAGGAGGCTTATAGATTTTTTAGGGCTGTGGGTAGGGGTTTGGGGTTTTTAGGTTTGTAGGGTCTTTCAAGATATTATAATGGTTTTTAGTATTATTTTTATTTTGTAACGTTTTTTACTCTATTTATGGGATTTTGGTGTATTTAGTGGTTTTATAGGTTTGCTGGATATTTTTGGTGTTTTATGGCGTTTTAGATTCCATAATTATTTTTATGGGGTTTTAGGGGTTTTATGGTATATAGGGATTTTATGGAACCGAAGGGTTTTAGGGTTTCAGGGTATTTGGTGGGTATTATGTTTTTAGTGGATTCATGTTTTTAGAGGTTTTATGGTTTTGGGGATTATTATGTTTTACAACAGTTTTAGGGTTTTAGGTTTTTAGGGTTTTAAGGTTATCAGGGGAGGGGGTATTAGGTGTTTAATGGGTTTTAGGTACTTTTATATGTTTTAGGGGTTTTAGTGTTTTTAGGGTTATATGTGTTTTAAGGTTTTATATATAATATTAATGTCATTAGGTTTTTTTCTTATTACGGATTTTTATGGATTTTTTGGTTCGAGGGTATATTAGGGGACTTTTATAGGGTCGTATTATTTTTTTATGGTTTTATGGTTTTTATGGTCTTTAGGGTTTTTAGCATTTTAGTTTTTTTATTGTTTTAGGGTTTTAGTGTTTTTTTGGGTTTAGGATTTTAATTCTTTTTATGTGTTTTGGTTTCGTTTTAGGTGTGTTAAGGGTTTTGAAGTTTTTTAAATGATATTAATATTTTTATGGTTTCTTAGAGTTATTCAATTTTTAATGTTTTTATGGGTTTTAGGATATTTTAGGATTATTCAAGGGTATTAGGATTTTTATGGTTCTTTTACGGTTTTCATGTTTAAATGTTTTTAGGCTTCTTTTAGGTTTTAAGGTATTTATATTTTTAGTAGTTTTAACGTTGTTTTAGTGTTTTTTAGTTCATGTATGTTTCATTAGGATTTTTGGGTCATTTTGAATATTTAATGGTTTTAGTGTTTTTTATAATTTTTAGGGGATTTAGGGTTATCATTGGTTTTTAATTTTTTTAAGGATTTTTTTAGGTTTTTAGTTTTTCTAGTTATTTTTATGGTTTCGATGATTTTCATAGTGGTTTTAGGGACATAGTGTTTTTCTAGGGGTTTTTAGGGGTTTTGGGGTTTTTAGATTTTTTTTCATTTTTATGGTTTTATTATTTTTTCTTGGTTTTAATGTTTTTAATTGTTTTTAGTTTTTTTAATGTTTTTACAGAGTTTGTGGGTTTTAAAAATGTTTCAAGGGTTTTAGAGTTTTCATAGATTTTAATTTTTTTTTAATGTTTTCATAGTGTTGTTTTAGGGTTTATAATGTCTATGGTTTAGGGTAAGGGGTTTAGGCTATAGGGTGTAGGGTACATGGTTTATGGTATAGGGTTTCGAGATTAAGGTGTAGGGTTTATGATTAAGGGTATAAGGGAAATGGTGTAGGGGTTGATTTAAGGGATTAGGGTGTAGAGTATAGGGACTGGGTGTAAGGTTTATGGGTTAGGTGTAGGGTATAGGGTATAGATTATAGGGTGTAGGGCGTCAGCGGTAGGGTATAGGGTTTACACTGGAGGGTTTATAGTTTGTGTTACATGGATTAGGGTATAGGGTTTATGGTTTATGGTGTAGGATATTGGGTTTATGGTTTAGGTTATAGTGATTTGGGTTTCTGGTATAGAGATTACGGTATAGGGTTTATAGTGCATGGTGTAGGAAATTGGGTTCAATTTATTGCATTTAAGATTTTGGATGTAGGATATAAGGTTTAGGGTGTGGATTGTATGGTTCAAGGTGGAGGTTATAGTGCTTTGGGTTTAGGGAATAGGGTTTAGGTTATAGGGTATATGGTTTATCTAATATATTTTAGGGTTTGGGTTTTAAGCTTTCTGGATTAGGGTAAATGGTTTAGGGTGTAGTGTCTAGGTATAAGGATGTAGGGTATAGGGTTTAGGGTGTCGGGTATAGGTTTTCTTGTGTAGATTATAGGGATTAGGTTGTAATGTTTAGGGTTTAAGTTGTATCATATAAGGTTAAGGATGTAGGTTTAAAGGTGTATGGTGTAGGGAATAGGGTTTAGGGTGGATGGTTTAGTGTTTTAGGTGTGTGGAATAAAGTTTAGGGTGTAATGTTTACAGTATAGGATATAGAATATAGGGCATTGTGAGTGTGGATTAGTTTTTATAGTGTATTTTATAGGTTTTATCATGTAGTTCAAAGGGTACAGGGTTCTTTCAATAGGGTATAGGGTTTATGGTGTTGGGTATTGTGTTTAGTGTTTAGTGTATTTGGATTAGGGTTTATGATTAATGGTAATGTATAGGTTATGTAATGTTTAGGATCATCAGTGTAAGGTATCGGTTATTGGGAGAAGGCTATAGGATTCACTATGTCGGGTATAGGGAGTATGGTATAGGGTTTATGGTGTATGTTTTTGGGATTATAGTGTAGGTTATATGGGTTTGATTGCTGGGTTTTTTGTTTTGGTGTAGGTTTTTGGGTTTAGGGTGTAGTGTTTTTTATTTAGGGAGTAGGTAGTAGGGTTTATAACATATGGTATAGGATCTATGAAGTAATTTATTGGGTTCATGAAGGAGGGTAATGGTTTTAGGGTGTTTTTTAGGGTTTTTGGTGTTTGTTTTAGGGTTCAGGGTTTAGGGTATATGGGTTAGGGTATAGGGTGTATGGTCTAGGGTATAGGGTTTGGGGTGTAGTGTTTAGGTTTTAGGGTATAGGGCTTAGGGTTTTTGTCTAGGGTTTGGTTTTTTGGGTTTTAGATGTATGGTAGAGGGTTTTGGATTTGTATTATATAGTTTTGGGTGTCGGGTATATCATTGAGTGTGTAGGGTATAAATTTATATTTTGTTGACATTAGGGTTTAAGATGTTGAGTTTTGGGTATTGGGTTTTAGGATTTGGTTTTAAAGGATAGGTAATAGATTTTAGGGTATTTGATTTAGTGTTTAGTGTTTAGGTTATATGGATTAGGGTGTAGGGTATAGGTATTATGGTGCAGGGTATAGGGTATAGGGTGATGGCTATAAGGATTAAGGTGAATGACATAGGGTTTGGGATGTAGAGTAATGAGTTTAGGGTGTATGGTTAAGGGTGTAATATACATGTTTTAGGGTGAAGGGTTTTGGGTTTTGGGTATAGGGTGTCTAGAATAGGGTTAATGGTGTTGAGTTAGTGTTTAGGGCATTGGGTTTTGGGTTTAGGGTGTAGGTCATCGGGACTAGGTTATATCATTTTCGGTGTAGAGTTCTAGGATTAAGGTTATAATGGTCTTTTATGGTTTTCTGTATTTTTAGTGTTTTAATGGTTCTTAGGGGCTTTTATGATTTTTAGGAATTTAATGGGTTTTAAGGGGTGTTAAGGGTTTATTGGGGTTTCAAGGGTTTTGGGTTTTTTGTGTTTTTAGTTTTTTTTTCTTGTTTTTATTGGTTTCTCGTGTTTGGGTTCGGGGGATTATGATTTTTTAGGGTCATTTATATTTATCAATTCTTTCTTTGGGTTTTATGTTTTTAGTGGTTTTAGGGTGGTGGATAAGTTTGTTAGGGTTTTTATGGGTTTTTAGGGTTTTTAGCATTTCACAGATTTTTTGTTTTTAGGGGGTTTTGGGGTTATTTAATATTTTATTTGAGGTTTATAGTGTTTTTATTGGTTTTGGGCTTCTAGGTTATATTTTTGTTTTTATTCGTAGGATATTCTAGGGTTTTAGGGATTTTTAGGTTTTCCAGAGATTTGGGGGTCCTTTAGGGTTTTTAGGGATTTGTAAATTATTGTAGTGGATTTACGGAATCCATGTTTATATATTTCTTTTTAGGGGTTAGGGTTTCTTAGTGTGTTTGGGGATTAAAGTGTTTTTTGTATAATTAGGTGTTTAATGGGTTTTAGATTTTTTTTGTATTTTAAGGTATTAGGAATTTTAATGGTTTTTTGAGGATTTTAGAGTTTTTAGGTGTTTTACTGTTTTTAGGGTGTTTTAGGGATTTTATTATTATTATAGTATTCTGTGTATTTTAGGCTTTTATGTTTTTTATTGTCTTTTACAGGGCTTTGAGTTTTTGTTTAAATTTTTTTTGGTGTTTTGGTGTTTTTTGTGACTTTTAGGGTTTTAGGGGATTTAAGTGTATTTAATGAGTTTTATGGCATTTTTGGGATTTTGGGCTTTTTTAGGGGTTTTCATGTTTGATTGGGTCCATTAGCATTTCTGATGTAGGGATTTGGGTTTTGGGTTTTGGGTTTATTGTTTAATTTATAGGGGATACAGTTATGGGTTTAAGGTTTATAGTGTTTTGAATAGGGTTTAGGTAGTGATGATTAGTGTTTTGGGTATGGGGAATATGGTTAATGGTAAGGGTTTTGGTTTCAGTGTGTAGGTTATAGGGTTTCAGGTGTTGATCTTAGGGTTTACAATGTATTATATAAGGTGTATGGTGTGTGTTTCAGGGTCTAGGGTATATGGTTTGTGATTTTTTATGGATTCTTACAATGTTAGGGGTTTTAGGGTGTTTATTTTGGTTTTTCAGTTTTAATAATTTATAGGGAATTTTTGGATTTTTAGGATTTTTAGGGTTTTATGGTCTTGATGGGTTTTATAGGTGTTTTATATATTCCATTGGGGTTTATGGGTTTTTAGTAATATTATGGGGGTTAGGGTTTTCAGGTTTTTTATGTTTTTTTAGTTTTTTTTTGGTTTTAGAGTTTTTAGGGGTTTGGGGGGTTTGGTTTTTTTGAGGTTTTAGGGGTTTTTAATATTTCATGGGTTATAAATTTTTTGGGGTTTTAGGTTTTTTGGGGGTTTGATGGTTTTTATAGATTTTAGGGGTTTTATGATTTTTTTCTTTTTAATGATTTTTTAGTTTTCATATATTTTTTACATTTTGTAATGATTTTTTGGGTTTTTATAGTTTTTAGGATATTTTTGGAGCTTAGGGTTTTCAGGGTTTTAGGGTCAATATTGTTTTTGGTTATTTTAGGGGATTTATGGGTTTTAGTAGTTCTTATGTTTTAGGGTATTTTTGACATTTATTATGCATGTTTGGGGGTTTCAGGGTTTTTAGGGTTTTCTATGTTTTTTATTATTTTTAGAGTTTTTAGTGTCCTTTTATATTTTTTAGGGTCTTCAAATCCATTATAGTTTGGCTCCTTTTGGGGTTTTTGAGTTTATTTAGATTTTTGGGTAATGTTTTTCGGTATTTTTGATGTTTAGGAGATTTTAGGGACCTTTATGGTTTTTAGGGGTTTTAGTGACTTATAATGTTTTTAGGAACATTAATTCGTTTTAAGTGTTTTTAAGACATTTTAGGATTTAAAGTGGTTTTATGGATTTTTGTTGTTTTTTTCATTTCAAGGACATTATGCATGGTTAGGTTCTTTTAGTGTTTATTGGGATTTTTTAGTTTTTTTTTTGGGGATTTTAGTGTCCTTAGAGTATTTTAGGGTATTTTATCAGTTCATATATTTTAATGGTTTTAGGGTCTTTTGGGTTTGGGGGCCTTTTTAGTTTTTAGGGGTTTAGGGTTTTTTTCTTCTTAGAGAATTAGGGTTTTTGTGATAATTATATAGTTTTAGGGTCATTTTATTGTATTTATCTATCTTTTGTGGTTTTATGGGTTTGAAAGGGGGTTTTCAATGTTTTTTAACTGTTTTTTATTTTATTTTTTGGGGCATCTAGGGTTTATTGAATTTTAAGGGATTTTTCAATATTTTCACAGTTTTTGGGATTTTATGGTTTTTCGGTGTTTTTTGTTTTCAATGTAATTATAGGAGATTTAGGGGTTTTATTGTTTTATAGGGGGTTATGTGTTTTAGGGGGGGTTTGGATTTTTAGCGGGTTTTGGGTGGTTAAATTGATTTTCTTATTTATTAATCTTGTAAGGATTTTTATGTCCTTTAAAAGGTATTAGGTGGTTTACTTGTTTTTATGTGTTTTGATGGTTGTTATTGTCTAAGCGGTTGTATAATATTTTTGGGTATTAGTGGTTTAAGTTATTTTGGGGTTTTAGAGGTTTTTGTTGTTTTTAATAGATTTTTAGAGTTTTTAGTCTTTGTTAGGAATTTGTGGGTTTTTATAATATTTTTGGATTTATTGTGTTGGTAGGGATTTTTGGGTTCCTTTTATAGGGGATTTATGTTTTCCCTGTGGTTTATTGGATTTTTTAGTTATTAAACGTTTTTATGCTTTTTCATATTTTTTATGTTTTTAGGGATTTTAGATATTTACAATATTTGTGGTCATTTATGGAATTTTTGGGGGCTTAGAGTTTATAATGTTTTATAAGGATTTCTAAGGGTGTTACTGTTTTTTAAGATTTTTGGAGTTTTTTTTGTGTTTTTTGGTTTTTTGGGTGGTTATAGAGTATTTATGTGTTTTTACTATTTTTAGGTATTTTATCACTTTAATGGGTTTTTCGGTCTTTTGAGGGTTTTTAGTTTTTCTTATGGAATTAATGGTATTTACCATTTGTATATTATTTTAGGTTATTTTATGGTTTTTGAGGTTTTTAGGGTTTTATAGAGTTTTCAGGGTTTTCTATGGTCTTTGAGTGGTTTTCAAGCTCTTGACTTATATAAGCTGTTTTATATTCTTTTGGGGTTTTAAATATATTTTAGGGAGTTATATTGTTTTTAGGGATTTTAGTGTCCTTTAGTTATTTTAGAGACATTACTGGGACTTAAGGGGTTTTAGGAATTTTTAGGAGTTTATGGAATTTTAGGCTTTTAGGCTGTTTAGGTTCATTGTAGGTTTTTGAGGATTTTTGTATGTTTTAGGGGTTTTAAATGGTTTTAGGGAATATATTTTTTAACTATTGTTTATGTTTTTTTTAGAGTTTTATGAAATTTATGGTTTTTTAGGGTTTTTATTAATATTTTTTATCTTTAGGGTACTATAGGTGTATTAGATACACTTAAAGGATTTTTGGGGTTTTTATTATTTTTAAGGGTGTTATGTTTTTTATGGTTTATTGGGATTTTAATAGTTTTTATGGATTTTAGGGATCCTATATTTTTTAGGAGTTTTATGGTTTTTGTGGTTTTAGAGTTTTTAATGAATATTCAATGATTTAATGGATTCTTATGGTTTTTAGAGTTTTAGGATAATTAACGTTTATTAAATATTCTTAAGGTTTTTAGGGGTTTTAATGTATTTAAAATATTTTGGAGTTTTGTTACCTTCTAGTTATTTTTATGGATTTTAAATTGATTTCAGGTTATTAGGGATTTTGGTGGATTTTGGGGGTTTTAATGTATTTTCTACATTTTTAGTTTTTTATTATTTTTTATGATTTCCTTGGGTTATTGGAGGGTTTTAGAGTTTTAGGGTTTTTATTGAATTTTAGGGCTTTTTGAGTTTGGGGGGATATAGGAAAGGAGTTTATAGGTTTTTAGGGTCTTTTATGATTTGATTATGGTTTTTAGTTTTTTTTGGATTTTGTATGTTTTTTATTCTATTTATGGGATTTTAGTGTATTTTGGGGTTTTGTAGGTTTTGAAGATATTTTTGGTGTTTTATGGGGTTTCAATATTCCATAATCATTTTTATGGGGTTTTAGGGGTTTTATGGTGTTTATGATTTTTATGGACTTGAAGGGTTTTAGGGTTTTAGTTTCTTTTGGGGGTTTAAGATTTGTCTGGGTTTTATTTTTTTAGTGGTTTTATGGTTTTTGGGATCTTTATGTTTTATAATAGATTTTAGGGGTTTAGGGTTTTAGGGGGGTCATATGGGTTTTATG
The DNA here is from genome assembly GCA_963277665.1 of Viscum album. Taxonomy (NCBI): domain Eukaryota; kingdom Viridiplantae; phylum Streptophyta; class Magnoliopsida; order Santalales; family Viscaceae; genus Viscum; species Viscum album. Next base: position 1,693,454,028 of record OY728120.1, read on the forward strand.
GGGTTTTAGGGTCTTTATGGGTTTTGAGGGTTTTCGTGTTTTTAGGGGTATTTGTGTTTTTAGGTGTTTTAGATACTCTTAATCTCTTTAGGTTCTGTTGTTGTTAGCTATTTTTATGGTTTTTTGGTTTTAGGGTATTTTATGGTCCTTTTATGGGGTTTTATTAGTTTTTTTTAATATTTTATGATTTTTAGGGTGTTTATGGTTTTTATGGTTTTTAGTGTTTTTAGGGTATTAGGGTTTTTTGGTGTTTAGGGTTTTTTAGTGTTTTTATGTGTTTTGGTTTTTTTAGGGAAATTTTTTGTTTTTAGGTTTTTGAGGGGTTTTTTATACTGATTTTAGGATGTTTAGGGTTTCATAGTGTATTTCAAATTTTAATGTTTTTATGGGTTTTAGGTTATTTTGGCGTTCTTCAAGGGTTTAGGTTTTTATGGTTCTTTTAGGATTTTCAGGTTTAAGGGTCTTTAGGTTTCATTTAGGGTTCTAAGTTATTTACTGTTTTAGTGGTTTATAATTGGTTTTAATGGTTTTTTAGGTTATTTTGGTTTCTTTAGGTTTTTTGGGATTTTTTTTGAGTTTTTAAAAGTTCTAATGTTTATTTTTGTTTTTATGGTTTTTAGGGTATTCCTTTTTTTGTAGGGGTTTAAATGATTCGTTTGGGTTTTTAGTTTATCTAGATATTTTTAGGGTTTTGAGGGTTTTCATAGGGTTTTAGGTTCATATTGTTTTCATGGGGGTTCTTACTGTTTTTAGGGGATTTAGATTTTTTTTGTTTTTATGGTTTTATGAATTTTTATGGGTTTTATTTTTTTTATGTTTTTTAAGAATTTTTAATGTTTTTCGTGGGGTTTATGGGTTTTATGCGGGTTTCAAGGGTTTTAGGGTTTGCATAAATATTAAATGTTTTCATGTTTTCATAGTGTTTTTTATGGTTTTTATTGTCTATGGTTTAGGGTATGGGGTTTAGTATATAGGGTGTAGGGTAGATGGTTTATGGTATTGGGTTTATGGATTATGTTTTAGGTTTTATGATTAAGGGTGTAGGGGAAATGGTATAGGGGTAGATTTATGGGTTTAGGGTGAAGAGTATTGGGAATATGATGTAGGGTTTATGGTTTTGGGTGCAGGAAATAGGGGTTAGATTGTATGGTATAGGGTTTTGGCTGTTGGGTATAGGGTTTAGGCTGGATGATTTATAGTGTATGGTATAGGGCTTAGGGTATGGGATTTATGGTTTACGGTGTAGGATATGGGTTTATGGTTTAGGGTGTTTGTTTCCAGGTGTATGGTATAGAGAATATGGAATAGGGTTCATGGTGTATGGTGTAGGGTATTGGGTTAAAGTTATTGCATTTAAGATTTTTGGTATAGGGTATAAGGTTTAGGGTGTAGGGTTTATAGTTCAATGTGTAGGTTATAGTGCATTGGGTGCAGGATTTTGGGTTTAGGTTTAAGGGTATATGGTTTTAGTTATATATTTTATGGTTTAGGTTTTATGATTTTTAGATTAGGGTAAATGGTTTAGGGTGTAGTCCCTAGGGATAAGGGTACATGGTATTGGGTGTAGGGTGTAATGTTTAGGGTTTCTGTTGTATCATATGTTGTTAAGGGTTTCGGTTTAAAGTTTTAGGTTTTATGGTATAGGGTATAGGGTTCCTGGTTTAGGGTTTAAGGTGTATGGTATATGGTTTAGGGTGTAATGTGTACAGTATAGGGTGTAGAATATAGGGATTTGGGTGTGGGGTTTAGTTTTTATTATGTATTTTATATGGTTTATCATTTAGTTTATAGGGCATAGGGTTCATTATATTGGATATAGGTTTTATGTTTTAGGGTATTTTTTTTAGGTTGTAGTGTTTAGTGTTTAGTGTGTTGGGTTTAGGGATTAGGATTAATGGGAAAGTATTGGTCGGGTAATTTTTAGGTTTTTCGGTGTACGATATTTGGCATTGGGTGTAGGCTATAAGGTTTATGATGTAGGGTATAGGTAGTATGGTATATGGTTTGTGGTGTATGGTTTTGAGTTTATAGTGTAGGTTATATGGCTTTGATTGCAGGTTTTAGGATTTGTGGGTTGGGTATATTGTTTAGGGTTTTTGGTTTTTGGTTTAGGGTGTATGGAGTTGGGTTTATAGTGTAGGTTATATGGCTTTGATTTCAGGTTTTAGGATTTGTGGGTTGGGTATATTGTTTAGGGTTTTTGGTTTTTGGTTTAGGGTGTAGGGAATTGGGTTTATAGCATATGGTATAGGATTTATAGTGTATGTTATTGGGTTTAGGGAGGAGGGTATAGGGTTTAGGGTGTAGGTTTTGGGGTTTTTAGTGTTGGTTATAGGGTTTAGGGTTTAGGGTATATGGGACACGGTATAGGGTTTATGGTGTATGGTATTGAGTTTTGGGTGTAGGGTGTAGGTTTTAGGGTGAAGGGATTATGGTTTTGGTTTGAGGTTAGGGTTTATGCGTTTTAGATGTACGGTAGAGAGTTTTGGGTTTATAGTATAGTGGTTTGGGTGTCGAGAATAATATTTAGTGTGTCGGGTATAAATTTTATTTCATTGACTTTAGGGTTTAAGATGTAGAGTTTCGAGTTTTGGGATTATGGGTATGGGTTTTGGTTTTAGGGTATATGGAATAGGTTTTAGAGTATTGGATTTAGGATTTAAGGTGTAGGTATTAGGGTTTAGGGTGTAGGGTAAAGGTATTATGGTGAATGGCATAGGGTATATGGCGAAGTCTATAAGGATTATGCTGTATGACATAGGGTTTAGGATGTAGAGTATTGTGTTTATGATATAGTGGTCATGTTGTAATATTCATGTTTTATGGTGTAGACTTTAGGTTTTTCGATATAGGGTGTCGGAATAGGGTTTATAGTGTAGAGGTAGGGATTAGGGAATAGGGATTAGGGTTTACGTTGTAGTGTATAGGGTTTGGGGTGTTGGTTATAGAGATTATGCTGTATCATTTAGGGTGTAGGGTTCTGTGATTATGTTTTTCCTGGTCTTTTATGGTTTTTAGTATTTTTATGGTTTGGTGGTTCATAGGGAATTTTATTATTTTTAAGAATTTAATCGGTTTCAAGAGGTTTTAAGGGTTTATTAGTGGGTTTTTGGGGTTCTGGATTTTTAGAGATTTTCGTGATTTTATTTTTTTACGGTGTTTGGATGTGGGGAGTTATGGTGTTTTAGGGTCATTTATATTTTTAATGTATTCATATGGGTTTTGTGTTTTTTTGGGGTTTGAGGGGGGTAGGGTATGTTTTTTTGGTTTTTATTGTTTTTTATAGTTTTTGGTATTTCACAGTTTGTTGGTTTTTAGGGTGTTTTTGGTTGTTTAATAATTTATTAGGTGTTTATAGTCTTTTATGGATTTTGGTAATTTTGGGCCATTTTTGGTTTTTTTATTCATAGGATAATTTAGTGGTTTTTGGGTTTTTGGTTTTTTTTGGGTTTTGGGAACATTTACGGATTTTTGGGATTTGTAGGTTATTATAGTTGTTTTAGAGTTTATTTGGGATTTTAGGGGTTTTTAGGGTTTCCTTGTTTATATATTGCATTTTAGGGTTTATATTGTCTTATGGTGTTTGGGGTATAAGGTGATTTTTATTATTATGTGTTTAATGGGTTTTTAGTTTATTTATTTATTTTATGGCTTTTGGATTTTTAATGGTTTTTTGGGTTTTTATGGTTTTATGGTGTTTTCAGTGTTTTTGGATGTTTAGGGATTTCATTATTATTATTTTATTTAGTGTATTTTAATCTTTTTATGGTTTTTAAGGTCTTTTATAGGGGTTTTGTGTTTTTTTAGATTTTTTATCTTTTTGGGGTTTTCTGTATTTCATGGTTTTAGGGGGTTTTAGTGTATTTTATGAGTTTTAAGGAGGGTTAAGGATTTTTGGCTATTTTAGGGGTTTTCAAGTTTTTTAGGGTCTTTCATAATTTCTAGTGTAGGGTTTATGGTTTTTGGTTTAGGGTATATGGATTAATTTTTAGGGTTTACAGTTTTGGGTTTAAGGTTTATAGTGTTTTGCATAGGGTTTAGGATGTGGTGTTTAGGGTTTAGGGTCTACGGTATATGGTTAGTGGTAAAGGGTTTCAATTTCAGGGTGTTGAGTATAGGGTTTCAGGTGTATGTTTTAGGCTTTACGGTGTATGTTATAAGGTCTATGGTGTATGTTTTAGGGTGTATGAAATATTGTTTAAGGTTTTTTATGGTTTCCTACATTGTTTTGGGTTTTAATGTTTTTTTAGTTTTTAATGGTTTTTAGGTTATTTTGGAATTTTATGGTTTAATTGGTCTTGATTGGTTTCTTGGGGTTTTATTGCTTCCTTTGGGTTTTATGGGTTTTTATTAATGTTATGGGGATTATTATATTTAGGTGTTTTGGGGGTTTTAGTGTATTGATTGGTTTTTAGAGTTTTTAGAGGTTTGGGGGCTTTGTTTTTTTTTTGCGTTTTTAGGGGTTTTTATTATTATTTTGGATATAATGTTTTTATAGGTTTTATGTTTTTATGGGTTTGAGGGTTTTTAGATATTTTAGTGGTTTTTACGTTTTTTTCATTTTAAGGATTTTTTTGTTTTCATTGAATTTTTACTATTTGTTATGTTTTTTTGTGGTTTTATATATTTTAGGATTTTTGGGTTTTTAGGGTTTTTAGTTTTTTCGGGTTATTTGAGGGGATTTTGTTGTTTTATTGTGTCTTATTTTTTAGGTTATTTTTAAATATTAGTGTGTTTGATTGGGTTATTTGGGTTTTAGGGTTTTCTATGATTTTTATGATTTTTAGAGCTTTCAGGATCCTTTCAGCTTTTTTGGGTCTTCAAATCTAGTATTGTTTTTTGTTTCTTTGGGTGTTTTTGAAGTTTATTTGGATAATAGTGTAATTAATTTTTTTTGTGTTTATGAGATTTAGGTACTTTTATAGAATTTTGAATTTTTAGTGTCTTTTAGGGGTTTTAGGGTCTTTTTTCATTTTTAGTGAGTTTAGGACCCATTAGGATTTAATGGGGTTTCATAGATTTTCTATGTTTTTTCATTTTATGGTCTTTATGCATGTTTAGGGACATTTAGTGTTTCTATGGGTTTTTTTAACCTGTTTTTTGTGTTTTTAGTGTCTTTACGAAATTTTATCTTGTACGATATTTTTATGGTTTAAGGGTCTTTTGGGTTTTCCGGACTTTTTAGTTTTAGGGGTTTTTAGTGTTTTATGTTCTTCTTATATATTTAGGGTTTTTTGGATATTTATAGTGGTTTCAATTCATTTTGTTGTATTTATCTATATTTTAAGGGTTTTATGGGTTCGAAATGGTGTTTTTAATATTTTTTTACATTATTTTATTTTATTTTTAGTGATTCTAGGTTTTATGGAATTTTAAGGGCTTTTAATGGTTTTCATGTTTTTTGTGGTTTAGAGTTATTATGTGTTTTTTTTTGTATTCTATGGATTTATAGGAGATTTATGTTTTTGGTGTGTTTAATATTTTTGGGTTTTTGGGTTTTTAGGTTCATTTATGATCTTTTAGGTTTTTAGTGACTTTTTATGTATTTATGGATTTTTTTTTGTGTTATAGGGATTTTATGACTTTCTAATTTCAATGGGTTTTTATACTTTTTATTGATTATTTGTTGTTTTTTATGATTTCAAAGAGTTTTTGTTGGTTTTATGTGTCTTTTTGGTTATAGGGATTTTAGATATTTTGAGTCTGTTAGGAATTTTTTATGTTTTTTATGTTTTATGGTCTTTTAAGTTCTTTTTACATTTTATACGATATTTTCATTTGGGTTATATTCATTTTATGGTTCTTATGGTTCTTAGGGTTTTAGTTATTTTGGTGTTTTTTCATTTTTGGGGTTTTAGTTGTTTTTTGGGATTTAACGGGTTTTAGGTTCATTTAGGGTTTTATTGAGTTTTTACGGGTTTTAATGGTATTTATTTTTTCCAGTTTTTTTGGGTTTTCAAAGATTATTTTTGGTTTTTTTTTATTATTTTGGGTTTTTGGATTATCTTTTAGGTGGGGTTATTGATTTAAGGGGTTTTACCAATTTTTATATTTTTGATTGGTTTTTATGGTATCTCGAATATTTTATGGTGTATGTTGTTTTTAATGTTTCTAGTGGTTTTAAAATTTTTAGGGTCCTATATTTTTTCTACGGGGTTTTGGTTTCTATTAGGGGTTTTATGTTCTTTTAGAGTTTTATGGGGATTTTGGGGTCTTCTAGGGTTTTTAGGAGGTTTTTAGGTTATTTTAGGGTTTTATTTATTTTATGATTTTATTTGGTATTTTAGAGGATTTAGGTTCTTTTAGTATTATTTATTATTTTTCTATGGATTTTAGGGCTTAGGGTATAGGGTGTAGGGTTAAAGCTATGGGTTTTATGGTTTAAAATGTATGGTTTAGGGTGTAGGGTTTATGATTTAGGGTGTACGGTATATGTTTTGTGGTGTAAATTTTTAGGTTGAGGTGTAATGTATAGGGTATGGTTGTAGGGTTTGGGGTTTAGGATATAGGGTTTAGGATTTAGGGTTTAGGTTGAAGGGTTTAGGTCTTAGGGTTTACGGAATATGGTGTAGGTTATGGGGATTTTTGTTTAGGGTGTAAGGAATATGGTTTTGGGCCTTTTAGAATTTGGGGGTTATTATAGGTTTTTACGGTTTTTAGGTTATTTTTATGGGTTTTAAGGGATTAATGGACCTTTTAGTGTTTTGGTGTCTTTTTGTTATTTTAGGGTATTTAATAGTATTTTTAGGTATTTCACAGGGCTTTAAGGGTCTTTTTTATGAATAATAATGTTATTTAGTGTTTTTTAGGGTTTTAAATTTTTTTAAGGAATTTTATGGATATTTTTTTTGTTTTTTGGTGAGTTATGGTTTTTAGGTAGTGTATCAATTTTTTTTAAGATTCATAGTGGTATTGGGGTTTTCTAGGTTATTTTTGGTTTGTAGGGATTTTTTCCAGTTTTTAGCCTCATTTTAGGAGTTTTTGTGTGTTGTAGTTTTGGGATTTTTAGCTTCTTTTAAGGGTTTTAGAGTCTTATGGGGTATTTTCAGGTTTTTAGGGTCTTCTAGTGTTTTTATGAGTATGAATGATTTTCACTTATTGGGGATTTAAATGTTTTTTAGGGTTTTATATGCATTTTAGGGATTTTTTGAGCTTTTATGGGGTTTGAGTGGTTTTATGGTTTTTAGGGTTTTTATGGATTTAAATGATTCATGGTTCTTAATGGGATTTAATTTTTTTAGGTGTTTTTTTATTTTTTGGTTGTTTTAGTGTATTTTTGGGGGTTTTAATTATTTTTGGGATTGTAGAAATTTTATTGTTTTTAGGGGTTTATGCATTTTAGGGGTTTTATGGGATTTATGTTTTTTATGGTTTTTGGATTTTTATTGTTTTTGGGGGTTTTTGTGTGTTTTCGATTTTGTACAGTTTTATGGTTTTTTATTTTGATATATATATTTATGGTTTTTAGGAAATTTATGGGTTTTTATGGTTTTTAGGGGTTTATTGTTTTCAGTGGGGTAAAAGGTGTATTTAGGGTGTATTTATATTTTTATGGGGTTTTAAAGAATTTTCAGATTATTAGGTTTTTAGGGATTTTGAAAATATTATGGTATTTATGTTTTTAGTGTTTTAGGGTTTTATGTTTTTTGTGGAATTAATGGGATTTTTTGGGTGTTTGATGCTTTTTAGGGTTTATGGTGTTCATGTGGATTTCATGGTATTTTTGGTATTTCAAATGTTTTTTTTTTGATTTTCATGGAGTTTTTGATGTTTAAATGGTAATTTAGGGGATTTTGGATTTTATGGTTTTGAAGTACATTTAGCGTCTTTAGATTTTTTGAATTCCTTTTTGGTTTATTATATAGGGGTTAGGGGTTATGGGTGTGGGTTTAGGATTTAGAATTTATCATTTAATAATATATTTTTATGGTGAAGGGTTTAGGGTGTGGGGTTTAACATTTAAGGATTAATGATTATGGTGTATGGTTTGAGGTTTTGGGGGCATGGTATAGGAATTAAAGTGTAATGTTTAGGGTCTATGGTATTGGGTATAGGGGTTTGGGTGTATATTTTTATGTTTATGGAGTAGGGTGTAGGGTTTCAGGTGTATGGTTATGGGTTTAGGGTGTAGGATTTATGTTTAGGAAATAGGGTATAGTGTGTAGGATTTAGGTAGTAAGGTATAAGGTTTAGGATTTTTATGGTTTTTAGAGGTTTTATGGATTTTTGTGTTTTTATTCTCATTATAGTTTTTCAATGTATTGTTTTTATGGTTTTTAATGGTTTTATGGGTTTTTTTTCATTTTAATGGGTTTTATAGGTTTATAGGGGAATTATGAGTCTTTGGGGGTTTTTGTACATTTAGCGATTTTTGGGTAGTTATAGTGATTTTATTGATTTTTAACTGTTTAAGGTTTTTATGTGATTTTATGGGTATTAGGAGGGTGATTTGTTAAAATGTGTTCAAAGGTTTTTATTTATTGGGGGGTTTTAGAGTTTTTTTGGGGTTTTGGTGGTTTTATGTTTTTTATGTTTTTCACAAGTTCGTGTTCTATTTGATGGATTTTATATTTTTTAGTGGTTGTTAGGATTCTATGGGGTATTATAATATTTTTTCGATTTATTGTTTTGGTAGGGTTTTTTTTTTGTTTTGTTTTATTTGGGATTTATGGTTTTTCTGTGAATTTATTTTGGATTTATTAGTTTTTATACTTTTTTTATAGTTTGGTTATTTTTTAACTATTTTGGGATTTTATATATTTATAATTATCATGGTAATTTATGGAATATTAGGGGGATTATAGTTTATAATGGTTTTAAGGGATTGTATGGGATTTAGTGTTTTTTAAGATTTTTGATAGTTATTTGGGTTTTTTGTTGTTTTTGGGTGGTTTTAGTGTATTTAGGGGTTTTTCTGTTTTTAGTGATTTTATTGCATTTATGGGTTTTATGTCCTTTTAAAGGGTTTTATGGTTTCTTATGGTTTTTGGGGTATATACCATTTATAGATTCACATAGGGTATTTTTGGGTTTTGGGGGTTTTTCAGTTTTTATAGTGTTTTTAGGGTTCTCTAGGGTCTTTAAAGGACTTTCGAGTTTTAACATCCTTATGTTCTTTTAGTTTCATTTTAGGTTTTTAAATTTAATTTATGGCGTTATATTTTTTTAGTGTTTTTAGAGTCTTTTAGTTATTTTAATGTCTTTAATGAACAATAAGGGGTTTAAGAATTATTAGGAATTTAGGGTCTTTTAGGGTTTTAGGCTTTTTAGGATCATTTCAGAATTTTTTTCTTTTTAGTGTGTTTTAGTGGTTTCTAATGGTTTTAGGGGTTTTAATTTTTTACTATATTTTAGGTTTTTTTTATGGGAGTTAGGGTTTTTTTTGGATTTTATATCTTGTTGTTTCTTTAGGGTACTATAGGGGTTTTAAACACACATTAGTGATTTTTATGGTTTTTAGGATTTTTAATGATGTTATTTTATATGGTTAAATTTTTAATTTAATGGTTTTTATAGTATTTATGGATTGTAATGTTTTTAAGAGTTTTAAGGTTTTAGTTGTTTTATATTTTTTAACGAATTTTCAAGGATTTAATGGTTTCTTATGGTTTTTAGGTTTTTAAGATATCATACTGTTTATAATGATTTTTTGGGAATTTTGTGGTTTTATGTTATTTAAAAAATTTATCAGTTTTGTAGCCTTCAAGGTTTTTAAGGATTTTTGATAAATTTTGGGTTATAATGGTTTTTAATGGATTTTAGGGGTTGTAGTGGTTTTTATATTCTTTTAGGTTTTTAGTATTTTTTGGGATTTCCTTGGATTATTTGAGGGTTTTGGAGTTTTAGAGGTTTTAGAGATTTTTTGGGATTTTAGATTTTTTTTCAGGGGGGGGGGAGGATCGGGGTTAAGGGTTTATAGGTTCGTAGGGTATTTTTGGATTTTATTATCTTTTTACAATTTTATGGATTTTGTATCGTTTTTAACGCTATTTAAGGGATTTTAATGTTTTTATGGGTTTTATAGGTGTTGAGGATATTTTTGGGATTTTATGGGGTTTTTAGAATCAATAATGATTTTTACGAGGTTTAGGGGTTTTATGGTGTTTAGTGTTTTTGGGACTTCAAGGGTATTAAGGATTTAGGGTCATTTAGGTGTTTTTGGTTTATAGGGGTTTTAATTTTTTAGAGGTTTTATGGGGTTTTTTAATATTATGTTTTAAAATAGTTTTAATGGGTTTAGGGTTTTAGGGTTTTAGGGTTTTAGGTGGGGTCATAGGGGTTTTAGGCGGTTTTAGTGTTTTTTTTTGGGTTTTAGGGGTTTTTAGTGTTTTTAGGGTTATTAGTTTTTTCAGTTTTTTATACTCTTAATGTCTTTAGGTTTGTTTTATTATTAGATATTTTTAGGGATTTTTCAACTTTTAGGGTATTTTATGGGACTTTAATGGGGTTTTGTTAGTTTTTTATGGTTTTATTGTTTCTCATGTCTTTAGTGTATTTAGTGTTTTAGTGTTTTTATTCTATTAGGTTTTTTTGGTGTTTATGGTCTTTTAGTGTTTTTATGGGTTTTGGTTTTGTTTTAGGGGTTTTTTTGTTTTTAGGGTTTTGAGGGGTTTATTATAGATATGAGGATTTTCATGTTTTCTTAGTGTTTTTTAATTTATATGGTTCTTCATGGGGTATATGGTTTTTAGGGTTCTTATAGGGTTTTTAGGTTTTAGGGTTTTTATTTTTCTTTTATGGTTTAAGGTATTAACATTTTTAGTAGTTTTTAATTGGTTTAAGGGTTTTTTGGGGTTGTTTAGGGTTTGTTTAAGATATTTGGAAAAACATTTAATTACTAATATATTTTAGTGTTTTTATGATTATTATTGTTTTAGGGTTTTTGTTGGGTTTTTTTTATTTTTAGGGAATTTTGCTGGTTTATAATTTTTCTAATTATTTTTACGGTTTTGAGGGTTTTCATAGGTTTTATAGGTTCATAGTGTTTTATTAGCAGTTTTAAGGGTTATTAGGGGTTTTATAATTTTTTTTTTCATTTTTATGCTTTTATGAATTATATGGGTTTTAGTGTTTTTAATGTTTTTAGTGTTTTAAATGTTGTTTTGGGTTTAATGGGGTTTATGGGGGTTTTGAAGGTTTTAGTGATTTCATGGATTTTAATTGTTTTCATGTTTTCATAGTTTTGTATTAGGGATTTTAGGGTCCATGGTCCAGTGTATGGGGTTTATGCTATAGGGAGTGGGGTACATGGTTTTGGGAATAGTGTTTAGGGATAGGTTGTAGGGTTTAGGATTTACGGTTTAGGGGAAATTTTCTAGGGGTAGATATAAGGGTTTGGAGTGTAGGAAAGATGGACTAGGTTGTAGGGTTTATGGTTTAGGATATAGGGTATAGGATTTAATTTTCAGGGTATAGGGTTTTGGCAGTAGGGTATAGTGTTTATGGTTTATGGTGTAAGATATCGGGTCTATGGTTTAGGGTGTAGGGTTTCAGGTGAATGGTATAGAGATTATGGTATAGGGGTTACGGTGTATGTTGTAGGTTATTGGGATTAAGTTATTTTGTTTTATCTTTTGGGTGTAGGGTATAAGGTTTAGGGTGTAGGGTTTATGGTTCAAGGTGCAGGTTATAGTGTTTTGGTTGCAGGGCTTAGAGTTTTGGCGGTACAGTATATGGTTTAACTTATATAGTTTAGGGATTATGTTTTAGGATTTCTGGATTAGGGTAAATGGTTTAGGGTTTAGTCTCTAAGGATAAGGGGGTAGGTTTTTGGGTTTCAGGTGTACGGTTTAGATTTTCTTGTGTAGGGTATAGGGTTTAGGGTGTAAAGATTAGGGTATAAGGTGTATCATATATGGTTAACGATGTAGTTTTAAAGGTGTGTCGTGTAGGCTATAGGTTTATGGAGGATGGTTTAGGGTTTAAGGTGTATGGTATTGGGTTTTGGGTGTAATGATTATTTTATAGGGTGTAGAATTTTGGGTTTTGGGTGTGGGGGTTGTGTTTTATAGTGTATTTTATAGGGTTTATCATTTAGTGCATAGGGTATACTACTTTTTATATAGGTTATAGGGTTAACATTGAAGGTTTTTGTGTTTAGGGTGTAGTGTTTACAGAATAGTGTGTTGGGTTAAGGGTTTACGATTAATGTTAGTGTATAGGTCCTGTAAGGTTTAGGGTTTTCAGTGTACGGTTTTGGGATTTGGGTGTAGGATATAGTCTTAACTATGTAAGGTATTGGGAGTATGATATATTGTACATGGTGTATGGTTTTGGGTTTATAGTGTAGGTTATATGGCTTTGATTGCAGGGTTTATGGTTTTGGAGTTGGGTATAGTGTTTAGGGTGTAGGTTTTTTGGTTTAGGGTGTAAGAAATAGGGTTTATAGCATATGGTATTGGATTTATGGAGAAGGTTATTGGGTTTATGGATGAGGCTATAAGTTTTAGGGTGTAGGTTTTAGGGATTTTGGTGTGGGTTTTAGGGTTTATGGGTTAGGGTATATGGGATAGGGTATATGGTTAATGGTGTATGGTATAGGGTTTTTGGTGGTTTCTATTTTAGGGTGTACTGCATAGGGGGTTCGTTTGTGGTTTCAGTTTATTGGGTTTAGATGTACGGTAGAGGGTTTTGGGTTTCTAGTATAGGGTTTTGGGTGTCAGGTATATTGTTTAGTGTATAGGGTATAAATTTAATGGTGTAGACATTAGGTTTTAATATGTAGAGTTTTGGTTTTTGGGTTTCTGTTTTAGGGTATAGGGAATAGGTTTTAGGGTATTGGATTTTGGTTTTAGGTAGTGGGTTATAGGGTTTAGTGTGTAGGGTATAGGGATTATTGTACAAGTCATAGGGTATATTGTGATATATATAAGGATTAGTGTGTTTGAAATAGGGTATAGGATGTAGAGTATTGGTTTTAGGGTGTAGGGTTAACAGTGTAATATACATGTTTTAGGGTTTAGGGTTTTTGGTTTATGGTATAGTGTGTCGGGAATAGGGTTTATAGTGTAGAGTTTAGGTTTAGGGTGTAGGTTATAGGGTTTAGGCTGTATCATTTAGGGTGTGGGGTTTTGGGTTTAAGGTTATTATGGTGTTTTGTGGTTTTAGTATTTGTAGGTGTTTTATGGGTTTTAGGGGTTTTTATGAGTTTTTGGAATTTAATGGATTTTATATGGTTTTAAGGGTTTATTGGGGTTTTGAGTTTTTATTGTTTTTAGTGTTTTTATTAGTTTCCGATGATTGGGAGTGGGGGGATAGGGTCTTTTAGTGTCATTTATATTTTTCAATACATTCTATGGGTTTTAGGTTTTTTAGGGGTTTGAGGGGTGAGGGTATGTTTGCTTTTGGTTTTATGGGTTTTTAGGGTTTTTAGGATTTCATATTTTATATGTATTTAAGGTAGTTTTTCGGTTTTTTAATATTTTATTAGGGGTTTATAGACTTTTTATGGGTTTTGGCTTTTAGGTTCATTTTTTATTTTTTTATACATAGGATATTTTAGGGTTTTAGATATTTTTAGTGTTTTTTGGTTTTTGGGGGTCTTTTAGGGGTTTTATGTATTTTGATGGTATTGTAGTGATTTTAGTGTTTAATTAGGATTTGGGGTTTATAGGGATTCCATTTTTATATATTTTTATGTGTTTAGGGTTTCTTATGGTGTTTGGGGTTTTAGTGGGTTTTTGTATTATTAGGTGTCTAGTGTTTTTTTAGTTTTCTTATGTATTTTAGTGTTTTTGGCTTTTAATGGTTTTTTGGATTTTAAGGGTTTTTATTTGTTATTATTGTTTATGTTGTTATAGGGATTTTATTATTATTATTGGTTTTTAGTGTGTTTTCTATTTTTTATGTGTTTTAGGGAATTTTAAGAGGGGTTTTGAGTTTTTTTACATTTTTAGTTGTTTATGGGTTTTTGGGGTCTTTTAGTGTTTTAGGGGGTTTTAGTGTATTTTTGGAGTTTTAAGAATTTTTGGGATTTTTTGAAGTTTTATGTGAATTCATGTATTTAGGTACCTTTAGCATTTTGGGTGTAGGGTTTAGGGATTTTGGTTTAGAGTTTAAGGTGTAGGGTATATGGTTAATGGTAAAGGGTTTCAATTTTTTGGTATAGGGTATACGGTTTATGGTTTTTATGGATTTCCTTCAATCGTTATGTTGTTTTGGGGTTTTTCGGTTTTTGGGTTCATTTACGATCTTTTAGTGTTTTTAGTGACTTTTCCTGTTCTTATGGTCTTTTTCTGGTTTTCTTGGGATTTTATTTTTATTATGATACTAAGGGGTTTTATTTTTTTTATAGTGGTTTTATTTTTTTAAGAGTTGTTATAGTTTTTATTGGTTTTATTTGTTTTTATGATTTTTAGGGGTTTTAGGGATTTTGACTGTGTTATGTATTTTTTTTGTTTTTTGGGTTTTACGGTCTTTTATGGTCTTTTTCATTTTATATCGTCTTTTATTTTTGGGTTATATTAATTTTAGGGATTTTAGGATATTTATTGTTTTAATGGTTTCAATGATTTATCATTTTTCAGGTTTTAGGTTTTTTTGGATTTTAAAGAGTTTTAGGGTCTTTTAGAGATCTATTGAGTTTTTATGGGTTTTAATTGTTTTAATGGTATTTAGTTTTCCCAATTTTTGTTTTGGGGGGGGGGGTTTAGGGTTTATTTTGTGTTTTTTGGAATATTGTAGGTTTTAGGTATGAGGGATGGTCATTATTATAATCGGTTTTCTAGTTTTTATATTGTTGATGGTTATTTATGATTTTTCAAATATTTTTGGGTGTATGAGGTTTTTAATGTTTTTAGTTGTTTTCAATTGTTTTTAGGGTACTTTATCATTTCTATGGATTTTGGCCTATATTAGGGTTTTTAGGGGTTTTATTTTCTTTTAGTGGTTTTGGGGGATTTTTGCCTCTTCTAGAATTTGTTTCGTAGGGTTTTATGTTATTTTAGGGTTTTAGTTATTTTTGAATTTTTATGGTATTTTAGAGTACTGAGATTATTTATTTAGTTTTTGTTCTTTTCTGTTACTTTTAGGGTTTAGTGTATTGGGATTAGGGATTAGGGTGTGGGGATTAGGGTTTAAGGTGTATGGTTTTGTGCGTAGGGTTTATGATTTAGGGTGTAGGGTATACGTTTTAACATTTTGATTTTTAGGATTAGGTGTATGGTATAGGGTTTGGGTCTAGGGTTTAAGGTTTAGGTTATAGGTTTTAGGTTGTACGTTTTTGGTTTTCGGGTGTATGGTATAGGGTGTAGGTTAGGGGATTAGTTTTTTTATGTGTAGGGTATAGGGTTTTAGGAATTTTACAATTTTTAGGGTTTTTATATTTTGTATTAGTTTCATTGTTCTTTATAGGGTTTAATGAGGTTTATCTTTTTTATATTTTTTAGGGATTCATGGTTTTCTTATAATTTTTATGGTTTTTATGGATTTTAGGATATTATTGGTTTTAAAAGGTTTTCTATTTTTTTAGTGAATTTTGAGGATTTTCATTGTTTTAGGGGGAACTAGAATTTCTCATTGATTTTGGGATTTTATGGATTTATTATAGTTTTATAATTTTACTTTTTTTGGGATTTTAATATCTTTTTAATATTTAGGGGTGTTATAAACTTTTTTGTCTTTTATGGGTTTTTATCTTTTTTAAAATTGTTTAGTGTTTTGGGGGTTTATAGCATTTTAGAGTTATATAAGGGATTGATGGGTTTTATTTTTCAGGGTTTTTTTTATTATTTGGGGGTTTGGGGTTTATTTGGTGGTCCAGAAGGTTTTAATTGATTTTAGTGTTTTTTTATTTTTTAATTATATTATTGATTTTGAGGTTCCTTAGGGACCATTAAGGCCATTTAGTGGTTTTTTGGGTTTAATATGGTTTCATGGTTTTTTATGGTTTTTTTTTGTTTTTAAGGATATTCTGATTTTTTTTGTAGGGGTTTTACAATATTTATATATTTTTATGGTCATTAGGCTATTTAGGGTTTTATGGTGCTTATGTTTTCTATGGTTTTTAATGTATTTTAAGGGTTATTTTGGTTTTTAGTGTCATTTAAGGTTTTGGGGATTTTTAGTGCTTTTATGTATTTTTTCAGGTTTTTTAGTTTTCTGGTTTTTCTGGTTTTATCGTCTTTTGGGTGTTTATATTTTATATGGCATTAAGTTATTTAATAATTTTTTGTGTTTTAAAATGGTATTAAGGGTTTTTTGGGATTTTTAGGTTTTTATGGTTATACGGTTTTATGAGTTTAGGGACTATTTTGGACTTTAAGATATTTTTTGTGGTTTAGGAATAATTAGGTTTTAATGGGTTTTACGATTTTTTACTTTTTCTGGGACTTTTTTGTTAATTTTGGTTTTAGTAGTTTTTATGAGTGTTATGGGTTTTATTATTTTTATGGAATTATTGGGTTTAATAGACTTTTAATGGTTTCAGAGGATTTAATGGTGTTTTATGGGTTTTTATAGTATGTTAAGGTTTATAGGGATTAATTCCTTTTAGATGTTTTATGGGTGTTAGTAGACTTTATGGTTTTTACTGTTTTTTGTGTTTTTAGGGTTTTAGTATTTTTACGGGTCTTTATGGGATTTATGATGTTTAGTTTCCTTTATGATTTTTAGAGTCTTTTAGGGATTTATAGAATTTTACAGACTTTAATTATTTTTAGGGGTTTTAGTGTCTTTTTGGTGCTCTAGAGTCTTATAGGGTTGTTGGGGGGTTTTAGTGACTTTTTGGGTGTTTTTTTTGTTTTTCGGTTCATTACATGTTATATAAGGTTTTTATGGGTTTCAATGCCTTTTAGAATATTAATGAGGTTTTAGAGTCCTTTCTGAGTATTTGAGGCTTTTAGAGGCCATTATGATGTTTATGGTTTTGGAGTTGTAATGTTTTTTATTGTTATTCATATTTTTTTGGTTATTATGGGTATTAGGTTCCTTTATGGGTTTTAGGCGTCATGAGGGGTTTTTATGTGCTTAGATGTATTTTTGGATTTTTGTGTTTTTACGGACATAAATGGGTTTTATCATTTTTATGTTTTTAAGGGATTATGGGAAATAGGATTTTATGAGGGATTAGTTGTTTGATGTGGGTTATATAGGTTTTACATGTTTTTATCATTATTTAGGGTCTTATTTTTTTATGGTTTTGAGATTTTATGGTTTTTAGGGGCTTTAGGGTTTTTTGGAAATTAAGAGTATTTTGTATTTTTTTTGTTCTTTTAGGGTTTTTAGGTTATTTAGGGTTTAATTATGTTTCGTCTTTTTGTAGACAATGGTGTTTTTAGTATTTTTTTGAATCATATGAATTTTTGGGTTTATTTTGGTCTTTGGGGTTTTAGAATTTTTTAGGGTTTCAAAGGATTATTTTAGGGTTTTTGCAGTTTTTAATATTGCAATAGGTTTTTATGATTTTTATACTTTTGTGTGGTTTGGGTTCTCCTATTAGGGGTGTTAGGGGTTTTTATAGTCTTTAGATTCTTGTATGGGTGTTCTCGGGGGTTTTATTGGTTTTTGGTATTTTTTTGTATTTATATCAATTTCAGTGTTTTAGGGTCTTTAAATTTTATATAGAGTTTTAGGGATTGTTAGTGGTTTTATGGTCTATAAAGGAATTTATTGGTTTTTATGGGTTTTCAAGGATTTTTACAGTTTTTATAGTCTTCTATTGATTTGTTTGTTTGAGGATTTTTAGGGGATTTTAGAGTTTGAAGGATTTGGAGGGTTTTTAGTATTTATTAGGGATTTAGGGTTTTTATAGTTCTTAGTGGTTGTTTGGGGGTTATATATTCTAAGGATTTATTTTGTTTTTAGGGTTTTTAGGGTTTCTAGGTTTTCTAGGGTCATTTAAGGATGTTTTAGGGGTTTTGGGGGTTTTAGGGGTTATAATTACTATTCATTATTTTTACATTATTTAGGTTTTTAAGTGTACATGGGATTTTCAGTTCTATTATTTATATTTATGGATCATATGGTCCTTTAGGGGATTTAGGTTTTTTCGGTTTTTAAGATTTTTTTATTTGTTGGGGTTTTTTAAAACCTTGTAATGTTTATTTGTGTTTCTTGGGTTTTTAGGGTTTTTAGGGTTTCTTGGGTTTTTTTGGTTTTTATGGATTTTATGGGTTTTTGTGGTTTGTAATACAATTAAAAGAGGATATTTTTCTTTTATGTGGTTTAAATGGTTTTTATGAATTTTTATGTTTTTTGGGGGATTTTAGGGTTTTGTAGGGGTTTTATAAATTTTTAGGATTTTATGGTTTTTTGGGGCCTGAGGGCATTGTTAGGGTATCTGAGTATTTAGCGGTTTTAGGTTTATAGTGATTTCAAATTTTTTGAGATTTATAAGGATTTTAGTGTATTTAATGGTTTCTATTGTTTTTGAGATTTTGATGATTTTCAGTGTCTTTAAGGGGTATTAATGTGGTTTTATGGGTTTTAGGGGTTTCTAGTGTTTTTGGAATTTTTGGGGTTTCTAAATGTTTTTTAATTTTTTTAGTGATTCGATTTTAGAGTGTACGGTATAGGGTTCTAGGTTGGGTGTAATTTGTTTATGGTTTATTTTATATTGTTCTGGGTGTATGGTTTATGGTTTTAGGTGTTCGGTGTTGGGTTTATTTTTTAAGGTGTAAGATATTAGGTTTACGGTGTATGGTTTATGATTAGTGTTTTTGGGTATTGTAGTTACACTACTACAAATATGGCCTCTATCAGTGCTATAAAAGGGCATTAATAGTGCTAAAAAATTCTTTTAATTGACGAAAAGCTAGGGGTCCCTTTCATTAGTGCTTAGAAATGTGCTGATAAAGACCCCTTTTATCAGCGCTAAAAAATAACTGATAACAGGTGTCATTTATCGGCGCTTAAAAAAGCACTGATTAAAAGGCCTTTTATCAGCACTTTTTTAGTGATGGTAAATGACACCTTTTATCTGCCCATTTTTAAAGCACTGATAAATGTCAAAAAAGTTAACAAATAATATATAATGGGGGAGATTTTAACAAAGTTTGACCCCCCCTTATCATTACTAGGTGGACCACCCCTCTCACTATCCCACACGCTTCCCTTGCCTGTACCTCCCCCACATGCCCGTGGGCCCATCCTTGCTTCCACACGAACTAGAACCTGAGACCTCCCCCCTTATGCACCTGCACCTTTACCACTATGCTATTTCGTTTTTTTGTCTATTATATTATATATCTATTTATATACATAGTTATATTTATTCTTATATTAATATAGATTCATATTAATATAAATATATGTTTTTATATTAATACAAATATATTTATTCATATATTAATATATATTTATATATATGTATGTATTTGTATAATAATATATATTTATATTTATTTCTATATATATATAGTTATATTTACTCGTACATTAATATAGATTCTTATTAATATAAATATATTTAGTTATATTAATACATATATATTTATTCATATATTACTATATATATTTATTCGTAAATTAATTGATATTTATATTTATTTAAATATATATTTTTAGTTATAATTTTTAATCAGTATATTTATTTGTATATTAATATATATTTATAAGATTATTTTTAAATAAATTTATTATGTATTTTTTTATGTGTGTTTATAAAAAATAAATATATTCATGCAAACATATATACAATACAAACACACATAGACAAATAGACACATAGACACACAGGCACACATGCACACACACATATATATGTTTATGAATAAATACATATATTTGATTATTTGAAAATCCATAGAATGATAAAATGACAACAACCTCTAATCCCGAAGTCTGTTTCAACTCCAAAACCAGTCAAATCATCGAAAATGAATTAATCTTCGATATTATAGGTGGAACAGGTCTACTGGACATCCGGATCAGAAGTTATACCAGTTTTAATGTTAAAAAAAGGGCACCTTGACTAAAAACTCAGTTTTGGAGGACTTCTGGGGCGTTTTTGGGCCTCGAAAAATGTGACGGAAGATCCCCTCTATTTCTTTTCACGTAGAGATCGTCGTAAGATTTGATTTTATTTGATATGCTGTAGAGCTCAATCGGACACCAGGATCAAAATTTATTGCCGTTTGAAGTTTGAGTTACATTTTTTACTTATTTTAGATCTTTTGTTGATTTTCTTGATTTTTTTGTCTTCAAATTATTATTAAATAAATATTAATCGATTAAAATTAGAAAAGTATTAATTTATAATATTTAAAAAAAATTAAATCCATTTTCACGAAATTTGTTATATATTAAATGTTATAGTCTATTTATACTTATCTAAAACATATTTACAAAATATATAATATATTTATTTCAATAAAAATATACTTATATAATAATATATTAATTTTCCTGATTTTTTTAAAAATTTATCATTGATAAAAAAGGCGATGATAAATCCCCTCCCTTTATGAGCACTTCTTTTTAGCAATAATAAAGTGTAGGGCTGCAAAAACCAAGTTTTTTGGTAGTGTTAGGGTATAGTGTTCAGGGTTTTGAATGTTTTGTACGTTATTTAGTGTGTGGGGTTTTGGGTATGTTGTGTTGGGTACATGGATTAGGGTGTGCAGTTTTAGATTTAGTGGGTAGTGTATGAGGTTATTGGTATAGGGTTTACAGTTATGATGTAGGGTATATGTTTTAGGGTATATGTTTTAGGGTTTAGGGTTTAGGGTACATATTTTGGGTTTGGGGTTTAATGTTTAGTGTGGAGGTTGTAGGGTATTGGTTGATGGTTTTGGTTTTAGGTTGTAGGGTGTAGGGTGTAGGGTTTAGGGTTTAGGTTGTAGGGTATATAGTTTCGAGAAGATGATTTCGGGATTAGGGTATCAGGTGTAGTTTATATGATTTAGGGTGTAGGGTTTAGGTTTTTGGGTGTATGTTATAGGATTTATGGTGTGTGGCTTAGGGGATGAGTGTAGGTTATAATGTTTAAGGACTAGGGTTTGGGGCAGTGTGTATGGAATATGATTTTGGGTTTAGGGTGTCATGTATAGTGTTTAAGGTGTGGGGAATAAGGTATAGGTTTTATGGTATATGGTTTAGGGTATATGGTTTGAGGTTTAGGGTGTATGGTATATGGTTTTGGTTATAGGGTTTAGATTTTAGGGTTTATATTTATTGTGTAAGGTCTAGGGTTTAGGTTTTTTTGTTTATGGTATAATTTTTATGGTGAATGATAAAGAGTTTATAGTGTAGGTTGCAGTGTTAGGATGGGGGTCTTGGGTTTAGGGTGTAAAAATTATGTTTTATCTTGTAGGGTATATGGGATAGTGTGTAGGGTTTTGGGTTTTGGGTCTAGGGAATAGGGTTTATGGTGTAGAGTTTCAAGTCAGGGGTATTGGGTTTAGGGGTCTAGGTATAGAGTTTTGATGTAGGGTGTTTGGTGTAAGGAGTATGTAATTGGGTATTCGGTGGATGGTATAGAGATTTTTGTTTAGGGGTTAGGGTTATAGTGTTTAGGGTGTATGGTTTAGGGATTCAGGTGCAAGGTGTAGGGTTTAGGGGTCGCAGTTTAGGGTTTAGGGTGCATGATATAGTGATTAGGTTTTAGGTTATTGGGTATATAGTGTAGGGTATAAGGTTTATTTTTTAAGGTTTGGGGTGTAGGGTTTAGGGTGATTGGTTTGGGGTTTAGGGTGTAGGGTATATGTTATAGGGTTTTCTATTTACATTGTAGGGTATATAGTTTAGGGTGTTGGGTATTGGGTTTACGGTGTAGGTTATAAAGTTTATTGTGTAGGGATTAGGGATTAGGGTTTAATGTTTAGGTTTTTTACTTTTGGTTGTCACATGTACAATATATGGTTTACGGTGTAGAGTTTTCACTTTAGGGTGTAGGGTATTGGATTTAGGGTGTACGGTTTAGGGATTAATGTGTGAGGTATATGGTTTTTGGTGTAGGGTTGAAGGATTAGGTTGTTGGGTATAGTGGTTTGGGTAGAGGTTTTAAGGTTCATTGTGCAAGGTATTGGATTTATGGTAGAGCTAATAAGGTTTACAATACCGCGTATAGGGTTTAGGTTGTTGGTTGTAGGATATAGGGTGTGGGGTAAATAGTTTAGGTACTAGGGTATAAGGTTTAGGGTGTACATTTGAGGGTTTAGGCAGTAGTGTATAATGTTTTGGGTATTGGAATTATGGTTTAGGGTGTGTGGATATAGGGTTTAAGGTTTAGTGTTTATGGGTTAGGATGTAGTGTATAGGATTTAGGGTGTAGGGTTTAGGTTATATTGTGCAGGGTTTTGGTTTTAGGGTTTCTGTTAAATGTTATTGGTTTTAAGGAGTAGGTTTTAGGTTTTAGGGTGTATGGTTAATGGTGTCGGGATCAGGGATCAAGGTGCACAGTGTTGGGTATTGGGTTTAGAGTGTAGGATTTAGGGTTTTAGGTATAGTATATAGGATTTAAAGTGTAGTTTTTAGGGTTTAGGGTATAGAGATTTGGGTGTTAGGGGTTTTATGGGGTATTTTAGGGTTTTTTGGAGTTTTTAAATATTTTTTGTATTTTACAGTTTTTGGTGTTTTAGGGTTTTTAGTGTTTTTGGGAATTTTATACATTTTTTAAATTTTATGAATTTTATGGGTTTTATGGTTTTATATGGTTTTTTTCTATTTTTAGGGGTTTTTTGGGATTTTAGGAGTTTAATAGTTTTTAGGGGCTTTATGTGTTTTTTTTTTGTTTTTATGGGGTTTTTTGGGGTTTTGGGTTTTAAGGAAAATTTCTATTTTTAAGGGGTATTTTCATTTTTTCAAGTGATTTTTTAATTTTAAGGATTAAAAGGTTATTTATGTTATTCTGTTTTTTGTGTTTTTTTGGAATTTTAACGACATTTTGAGTATTTTATATAGTATTTGATGTTATTCAATGGTTTGTTCAGTTTTATTATTTTTAATGTTATTAGGGATTTAATGGGTTTTAGGTTTTTAATGGTTTTTAGTAGTTTTAGTGATTTTAGTGTAGTTTGGAATTTTATGTGTTTTTTAGTGTTATGGTGATTTTAATGCTTTTATGGGGTAATGATTTTTGAAGGTTAATTATGTTTTTTAGGGTTATTGGGATTTTTAGGTTATTTTAGGGTTTTCAAATTCATTAATTGTTTAGTGGGTTTCCAGGGATTTTGAGGGCCATAGTGTTTTTTTGGGATTGCGGGTTTTATAGATTTGGTGTTTTTTAGTGATTTATAGGTTTTTAATCATTTTTGGGTTTTTAGGTGTTTTATAGTTTTTTAGGGTTTTAGGTATCTTAGGGATTATATAGTTTTTTAGTTTTTACGTTCTTTTGGTGTTTTGGGTTTTTGGGTTATTTACGTGTTTTTTCACTTTTAGTGTTTTTCCATATTTTTAGGGGTTTCAAATATATTTATGGTTTTATGTTTATTTTTATGGTTATGGACTTTTATGGTTTTTTTGGTTTTTAGTATTCTTTGTTTATTCATCTATTTTTAGTGGCTTGTAGGCGTTTTAGTATTTTTATCATTTTTCAAGTTTTAGGGGCTTTTAGGGTTTTAGGGTATTTAATATTTCATGGTATTAGGGGATTCTAAGATTCTTTATGAATCATTTGTAATTTTAAGGTTTATTGGGATTTATAAATTTTTAAGGATTTTTTCTAATTTATGGTTTTGAGGAATTTTTTAGGTTTTTATGGTTTTTAGTCATTTTCTGTTTTTAGGGGTTTTAGAGTTTTTAGGTTTTTAGTTGTTTTTAACAAATTTTTTTGGGTTTTGGGTTTATTTTATGTTATTAAGGGTTTTTAAATTTTTTAGGCTTTTAAATTTTATTAGGGTATTCAGGGGTTTTACGTGTTTTTAGGGGTTTTACGGTTTTTTTGGATTTGTAGGGGTTGTTTGTGTTTTTCAGTTTTTATGTTTTTGGGGGGTTTTTTGGATTTTTAGGGTTTTAGTATTTTTTAGGGTTTCATTGTTGTTATGAGTTTTACAAATTTTAATAATAATTGTTGGGTTCTTTGGTTTTTTTTAGAATTTTAGGGTTTTTATATTTTTAATGTTTCTTAGTATTATTAGTTTTCTTGGTGTTTTCGTGGTTTAAATGGTACTTTTCTGGGTTTTATAATTTTTTGGCATCTTGTTGTGTTTTTAGGGCCATTATGGTATTTTTGGTGTTTTATGGTATTTTAGGGGCTTTCGGGGTATTAGATTTAATTTATTTCCTTAGGGTGTGTTGGGGTTTTTGGGTGTTTTATGTTTTCTGGTTATTTGGTGATTTTATGGATTTTTTGTTGTTTGTTATAGTGTTTATATTTCTAAGGGTTTTATGGTTTTTATGAATTTAAAGAATATATAGGCGCAGGACGAGACTAATCCAGCCCCCCGAAATTTATTAGAAAAAAAATTCAATGAAAACAAGGGAGGGAGATATTTTATAGAGTTTTTTAGGGTTTTTGGGTTTTACAGTTTTTGGGGTTTTGAATTATTTTTAGATGTTTTATTGGTTTCAAGTTAATTTAAATGATATTCAACCTTTTAATGACTTTATTTATAATTTTTTTTTTGCGTTTTTTAGTGCCTTAGTATTTTTAGTTTTTTTTTGGGGGTTTTAGGGTCTTTGGGGTCTTTTGGTGCTTTTAATGGTTTTTATGGGTTTATGGTTTTTATCGATTGGGTTTTTTGGGTTTTGGGGATTTTAGTGGAATTTAGGAGTTTAAGTGTATTTTAGGGTTTTTAGTATTTTTAAGCTTTTAGTATTTTATTGAATTTTTTCATTTTTTTGGATTTTAGATTTACATAGGTAATTTTATGTTTTTATCATTTTTATTATTTTTAAGTGGATTTAGGGTTTTATTAGGATTTTTATGGATTTAGGGTATTTAGGGTTTTTAGGAATCTTTATTCTTTTTATGATTTGTAGGTGTTTTAGAATTTCTCATGTTTGAATTGTTTTTGGGAATATTTTGGGCCATTATAGTTTTTAGGGTTTAATCTTTTTAGAGATATAAGGGTGTGTAAGGGGTTTAATTAGTCTTTTTGGGTTTTTATTAGGGGTTTAGGGTATTTATGGGTTTTAGGGTTTTTTAGAGGTTTTATGGTTTTATATAGTTTGATGTATTTTATGGATTTTGGTTTATTTAAGGTTTTTATATTTATTTTGGGTTTTTAGTGATTTAATGGATTTATAATTGGTTTTAAGATTTTTTTAATTTTTATGGGTTTTTAGGGTATTTAGTTTTTTTTTTGTGTTATATGGGTTATAAATATTTTTTACGGTTATTAAGATATTCTAGGAATTTTATGGAATTTTATATTTATGATTTTTAGGTTTTTTAATGTTTCAATATTTTTTAGTTTTCATATTTTTTAGAGTTTAAGGGTTTTTATAGTTTTTTCCTGTGGTATGGGTGCTGGGGATTGTAATGGTTTTTTTAGTTTTTAGGGTTTTAGGGTCGTTTTTGGTTTTTTAGGGTTTTTAGGTTTTAAGGTTTTGTATGATTTTCTATTATTTTTATGGGTTTACGGGTTTTGGGGGATGTAGTGTTATTATGTGTTTTTTTATTTCATTTTATTGTTATTAGGTGTTTTGGGTATTTTACTGGTTTTTAGGTTTTTTGTAGTGGATTTTGAAATATTTAGGGGTTTTAGGGTATTTATGGTTTTATATAAATTTTATAGTATTTTATGTTTTTTAGGTCATTTAAGTTCTTTTAGAGTTTTTTATTGTGTTTAGTAATTTTATGGTTTTTGGTTATTGAGGTGTTTTACGGAATTTATGGGTTTTAGTGTTGTTTTGGATTTTATGGTATTTTAGGTCTTATTATTGATTTTAGGTATCATATGGTATTTAGGGTATTTTGGTTCTATGGTTTTTTTGTTCTTTTATTGATTTCAGGGTTTTATTGGGTTATCTAATGGTTTTATGTTTTTTGTACCTTAAGGGTTTTTGGGTTGTTTTTTGATTTTAAATGTTTTTATGGATTTTCAAGGATTTTTGGGGTTTTCCGGTTTTTGGTGTTTTTTCATTTTTTATGGTTTACCTTTTTTGGGGGATTATTTATTTTTCTGTTTTTTAGTAATTCATTTCGATTGTATAGATTTTTTATGGGATTTAAGGTTTTAGGGGTTTAATGGTATTTTTTCCGGTTTTTACATTTTATATGGTCTTTTTGGTTCTTTTGGGTATTTTAGTATTTTAGGGTTTTATTATATTTTAAATCTTTTAAGTGTTTCTAGGGAATTTTAGTGTCTTTAATGTTTTTCTGGGTTTTTCGGTTCTTGTAGAGTTTTTTTGCTTTTATGGTGGATTTGTGTTTTATGGTTTTCAATGGACATTTCAGAATTTGGGATTTTAGGATTCTATAATGTCTTTAGTGGTTTTTAGGGAATTTTTTAGATTTTTTTAAGGATTATTTTGATGTTTCTATTTTTTACGGATCATTACTTTATTTATCTTGTTTATGGTCCCCAATGTTTTATAAAGTGTCCATGGGTGTTTCTATTTTTTGGGGATTTTCATGTTGTTCAGGTATTTTTGGTATTTTTAGGTTCCTTTGGTAGATTTCGTGGTTTATGGTACTTTAGGGTTCTTTGGTTTTTGAGGGACCATGTGGTTTCTTTAGGGGTTTTACAACTAAATTTAGAATTTTATCTCAAAAGACGGTTATGGTGTAAGTGGAATCCCAAAAAAATTGAATTATCCACAAGATCAAACCTCATATGAAATTACAAGTCCATTACACACATATTTAACTATTGTTAATTCCATAAAAATTTATAAGATCCAATTTATTGGGGTAACATCCATGTATGGGTCATCCATGATGCTATATTTGAAGTGATAATCCATCTTGTCACATGTATAAATATGATCCTCCAATTTTATTTTCCTCAAGATGATTGCACATGAAAATATTTTATCATGTTTATTTTATAGAAATCATTTCTCATAAATAAGGTCAACATAGAGATCTCTCCCATATATTATATTGTACTCAAACATTGGTACATTAATTTTTAAAGACTCCTCCATAATCTCCTCCATAAGAGATAGTATAATGACCATACCATTATCCTTTTCAACATCCACCCTTACTACATCCTCGAAGACACCTTCAGTTGTCTCCCTACTCAAAAACTATTCTAGGTCAACAATCCTATCAAAATTAGCCTCCTCATCCATATAACATAGAGTTGAAATTTGTTCTCTCGGACTCATAAATTCATGTATGATACATTATTCTAGTTTATAGGTGGATATCATTTCTTCTACCTCTATATTACATTGTCTTATTACTAATATGGTCACCATGGTTTTCAGTAGGTTCAAGTAGACCATGTGTTTTCTAGTTTTTCTTCTGTTTATTGAATGTAAAATTACTAGAAATGATGTTACCTTAATTTCCATTCCTCTAGACACACATATCAGTTGTTATCACATGGTTATCCTATCCTCATTCTGAAGATAATTTGGAGTTTATTTATTTTTCACTATAGGGTCCTGAAAAATCCGCAAAGGAGAAAGAGAATCACATTAATTTAAGAGAGGATTCTACACAATTTCCATCAAGGAGTTGGGAAAAATGTGGAAAATACACAAAGGTTGGAAAAAGAAAAACCGGTCCACGTACCGGTCCAATATTGATGCTAGGTGGCCAGTTTTACAAGCCACCCCACGAGGACCGCTATTGTTCGCAGGATAGAGGCAGGAACCCTCTTCAGGCTCGAAGATGGATGAGCGCTAGGTCGGTCCAATGTCAGGAACCACCCCGGCCGCGAACCATTCCATACGGCCAGGACCGTGTACACCATCATCCGCAGAACAGAGCCGGAGCCTTGCGTGGCTGCGATGCACTGCGGGAAACAATTTAGTTCATGGGGAAGGTGCATTCAAAGCCCCCATGAGTTGCGGATTGACCAGGTCATCCGTAAACCGGGTTTCCGATCATGGGCCTCCAAAAAAGGTTCTGCATAATCACAATATACCCCTTTTCTACCCTCTATAAAAGAACATAGTGAAGGAAAATAAGGGAGATTGACCATAGTCAGGTATAAGTATTTCGAAGGAAAAAGCTTAGGATTTTTCAAATAGAGAAGTTCCAATTCGTGAACCAGAACAGGTATGAAACTAGAAACTAATTAATAAGGAACCGAAAACACATAATAAAGTGGTGTACCATGAACATAAAATAAAAATAAAGAAGAAGACCATGAACCATGGCCCCTTCATGGATGTACTCCCTGCGAACCAGGGAGTCTATGCCCCTTTCTCGATCCGATGCACGGTGTAGCACCCTCTTACGCAGGTGAAGCCCTGTCCAACGAACCCTCGAACGTCATTGCCCCTAGCCGCTACTGATCATGTGGACTCCCCCACGTTCTAACCTGGTATGCGGAATGAACCCAAAGCCGCATACCGCCCTAGTACACGAGATGCCTATCAGTATGCACACCACCCTGGTACTTGGACGACCTCTCTAGCCACGCAGAACCCCACTACGTGAAGGGCACCACTCTTCATACACCCATGTGGGCCGCCAATTCCATCGGTGTTCCCATTCCCCAAGTTAGATAAAATCCTTCCAATCTGGCATGATCCTTTACAATTCTTTATTGGCCTATTTATCGGGCCAGAGTCAAGGCCTTTACCGAAGCCACTGGATCCGTATGATGTAACCTTCAACCACATCAGCACACCATTTTGAGTTAACATACCCATGATAGGTGAAGGCAAAGGGGTTTCTCCGACCCTTGAGTAGATTCCTGAGGCACTCCGGGTTTCACATACCCACAATAGTGCATGGTCGGACCCCGGGAGTCCCCTTTCTGCTACTCCAGTTACCAGGAGTGGGGGACCCCGCTTGCGTTTCCTTTCGACGCCATCAGTGAGTAATTCTCTCATATTCTAGGGGTGACAGGGAAACCTCCATTATATAAGTCCCTAGCCTTTCTTGTAAGAGGTATCACCCATGCACCTCCGTACTTCCCCAGTGCCAAGTACCAAGAGGGGAAATGGGCACAGGGGTTTTAGTCACCCTTTCCCTCTCTCGATTGGATTTTTCGTCATCGGGCCTCAATCCTGGAGTATGTCCCATCCCCTTCGGGATGCTAAACATGAATAATCCCATGTTTCCCATTTTGGCCGTCTCAAGACTAGGCCCCATATTTCTTCCCATGGATGCACCCTTTGTGTTGTGATCAACTGGTCTTTGAAGCCTCTTCTTTCTCACACCGATCATGACTCATGTGGGCTTAGAGTAAGCATTGACTGTGACACCAACACCTGGTCAGCCTAGAGTGTAATCCCCACAACACCAATATGAACTATGAGGACATTGATCCTTGTTAATTCATGGTACATAGGAAGCCTCCCTGTGGTTCAAGCCCACAACACCTAGTAGTTCTGACACCCCTTCAAGTCAGTTCAACGGCATCAAACTGAACTACGGGGAATTTGATCCATGTCAAGGCATGGTACATAGGTAACCTCACTGAGGTTCATGCCCACAACACCTGGTCGTTCTGACACCCCTTCACGTCTGTTCAATGCCATCAAAATGAGCTACGGAGACTTTGATCCATGTTAAGGCATGTTACGTAGGAAACCTCCATGAGGTTCAAGCCCATCATCTTTCATACCCCTGGTCCAACTTCACGTCAGTTCACTGACACATCCCAACAGGAACTACGTGGACATTGATCCATGTCTCCTTGGAAGGGTACATAGAAATCATCCCCGAGGTTCAAGCCCAACAATCGGTCATTCCGACCCCCCCCCCTTTACGTAGGTCCACCAACACCTTGGGTTGCCCGAGAGTGTAAGCCCCATCCCAAACTGATCTACATGGATTCTGATTCTTCTCATGAGGATATGTAGGAAGCCTGTATCACAGGTTCGATCCAAACATTCATATCATTATCTATCCCCCCTGGATGACAATAAACTCCAAAATTCCCAGTTATGAGGCTTTAAACCTGTGTCTTCTCAATGAGTCCAAACTCCTCAGAGACATTAATCCAACGATGGATGGTAAACCTCGGGCCTAAATGAATATTCATCCCTATGTTCTACTGACCATTCCCAACCAGGAGTAATATGTGGATACTATTCATGGGGATAAACCAAATATTCGTGAACATATGAATATGTCTTAAATCTATAAGGGACTCCAATAACATGAAATAATTCCACCCTAAAAGGGTGCGATGAGCATGACTTCCCATCCTCTTGACCAATGTGAGTTCTTAAGCATCGCTGGCCAAATCACCCAGCGAACACCTGCATTTGGAAAATAGGTCCACTTATCTTTGGATATAGAACCTTTAAGTGTTTCAAAAAGAAGACCGATATACCCGATCTGAGCGATTGAGCGAAGCTCAGCCCTCCGAATGATCGACAGTCGGGTGCATCAGTATCCTCCATCCAATTTGTTGTGAAACAAAAAAATGGTGAACTTGACATGAATCTTTAACCAAGCATGAAGGATTTAACCTAATCCCACTTTGTCCCCCCCCCTTATACTAACAAGGAGGGTCAAGAAAGTTCATTAATTATTCATGGGATCATGAGATACTTCCTTGATGGATTTTCTGTTTGTATTTGTTAAAATATTTTACAGGTACTAGTAGGAACTCCCATCGATCCAATGGCGTCATGAAGGAACTCGCAGACACATGATTCAAACTAATCAATGACCGGGCATCCTCACCAACAAAGGACCACGTCACCTACCCAACATCATCAACACTGGGTCTCAGATGCGTTGATCTGATAGTACCACTTGAACAGTACTCTCCCGATGGTGGAGGCGACCATGCATGCCCTCCAATCTGCTAAGACACATCGGTCGCTTGCCTGAAATCGGCCACAAAAGTAGATCCAGACTACTCATATCACTGTCTCAAACCATTATAGGAGTCTATCCCAAGAACGAGAAAACGCATACCTCCATTATCTTAGGGATGCATATGAGGTTGACACTGAGCATTTTATCCCCGCTGAAAGAGGGTTCCACTATATTCCCCCCGCTGGAAGACGTCGTCCCAGTTACACCGTGACTCAATATCCTCACACTAAGGAGGATGTTGCCCTGAGGATCCAGGGCCATGCTCCCCGAGCTCCAACCCCTCGGACTGCCCGACGAGGGTGTCAAACATACAACCAGGGGTCGGTTATCACCATTGTCCCTAATGAAGAGCTCCACTGCCCAGTCACAGAGACGTATTGCGAGCAGGCACATACACCTATTCTCTACTCCAATGTCCGCCATCCATACATGGAGGCATCATAAGATCATGCGCACATCCTCGCCGAGCTCTGTCAAGCTCGTCGCTCACACAGGACAACACCTACCCATCAGGTACTTCTCCCTACCCAGGGTCATGAAGCCCACCAACCAGATGTGGTGGAAACCCAACGCCTATAGGACCAGATCATAGAAGGTGCTCATAACGCCTACCATCCCATTGTGGTTGCGATAAAAAAATCCCTCCATCCACATGTGGAGGCAATTAATAATCGGGCACGTCTCCCGACCAAAAATGGCCACCAACTCAATATGGTGGGAAATTAACAAATGTAGGGTCAGCTGCCTGTGGATGAAAGTAAAGTCTGCCATCCTGATGTGTTGGAAAACAGAGAGATAAACTGGCATATCCTGGCATAAGGGCATAATCGTTCACCTGCCCCAACACAGGAGAATTTTTAGTACCCACTAACCACTAGAGGACCGAAGAAGTATATTCCTACTCCGATACCGGAATGGGCCTTCATACCCATTCCAGCCAAAGATGACTCTCTGCATATCCTGGAAATTATGGAGGAGAAGGTATTGATCCAACATCATATATTACAAACTTTCCAGAATGTAATTGCATCAGCGACAACAACAATAACTCGGGCCCGTGAGCCCATCTCCCCAATTTAGGCGACTCATCTAAAAGATGAGGTAGCCGCCTCGGAGTAGATCTGCATAACTGATTCCACCCAGGAGGGTCATCGGCCATATTCCGTGATACAAGCCCAACCTGAACGAGAAGATGCACTCGTTCCAACTAGTGGACACCCGTCCATCACGGTGGATTCTTCAGATCAGGCATATATCCCTGCTAAAATTCAAGATGTTTATCGGAATATCTCTGCAGCATCATGGGACCCAATTAGACAGGGACCCAAAGGTGATGGCCATTATCAATAGCAGACGGTCCCCGCTGCCTGTAGGAAAAGCCCCAAACATGCTGAGAGAAGTCAGGAAATAAAGAAGGGGTTTATGACTCTACTATGCTGGAAACTGGGGTCCCCAATGCCAGCAAACACATATCAAAGGCTCAAAACCCTTCCCCCCCATTACTATATTATGGGAGTGGCAGTAGCATTTTCGAAGGTCCTCCCTGCAATTTCACTACCAGGAGATCTAAAGGTCCTCCCCAGGGCACCCGCTGGGGCCTCCCCCACGGGCATATAACGATCGATCACGAGATATTTTTTTTGATGCGATTCATGGAAACCCTCTGCGTGACCAGAAGATCGAGCAGTAATAAGGCCCTCCACTTGCTACGGTCTACCCTGAAGGTCCAAACCGGGCTATATGCTGCATACACTCTCCGTGTAGTAGGACCATAGATTGTGATGGTAGTCCTCACCATCGCAATAACAATTGTGGATGTACTCCCCAAATTGGAGTCTCATCATGACAAGAAGGCCCTACCCTTGTCCTGGCATGCCCTGAAGGTCTTCCCAAGGGGTTACGTTGCAACAACATTCCGCGCAGCCAGACATCAAATCAGGGTGGTAGTCCTCGCTACTCTAATAACAGAGGTCCACCCCATAGATACGTCAAGAAACGAGAAGGTCCTCCCACAGTTGTGGAACATTATAAAGGCCCTCCTCGTGGTGTACCCAGCAAAAATTATCCTTGCAGAAGTTGTGTTGGTAGTCCTCGCCATTGCAGAATCTATGATGGTAGTCCTCGCCACCACGACCTCCATTGCCAAGGTCCAGCCCGCAATGGCACCAATAAACACGAAGGTCCTCCCCTTGTCGCAGTGTGCCCTGAACGACCTCCACAGGATACACATTGAACATCAAAACATGATGGTCATACTCACCATGATGGCAGTTGTTATGAAGGCCCTCCCTGTAATAACGCTACACATCCAGAAGGTCCTTCCCTCACTGTGATACACCTTGGAGGTCCTCCCCAGGGCATGCACTGAAAAAGTCCTCAATGTAGTGAGGCGTCAGGCAGTAATGGTAGCCATCTCCATTACAACACGGATAGCGGAGGCCCTCCCCACCAAGAAACTAAACTACGAGAAGGTCCTCCCCTCATTGCATTACATTCCAAAGGCCCTCCTTAGTTTATACCACACAGTTTCTCTCCCTACAGCAGCTGTAATTTTAGTCCTCTCCATTGCGGCCACCATTGCAAATGTCCTCCCCGCAGTGACATATCATATCGACAGGACGGTCCTATCCATACAGAATCAAGAAAAAAATCCCTTTTATATTGAGTCACATAGAAGGACAGGACCATGCATGTCAGATTCCTAGCTAGTCACCAACGACATCCTTCTTCAATCCAGAGCCGTTCCAGGGACACGTTCATCTTATGAACCACCTCTAAATTGTCCACATTATAATTCAATACCTACAGGCCCCACTACCTCTGACCATACTTTCGGTGAATGTCTCAGTTGGGCTGACCAGGTTGAGGAATCATTAGCGAAGGAGTATGCCGACATGTTTCACCTGAGGAAATGACTGGCCAGATTTGATACACCAGTTATGTTTTGGCCCACGACCACCTCTTAATTAGAGATACCTTGAAAGCTGTTAGATGAATGTGCACACGACAACTGCTCCAGTATATAGACAACCCTCCACCGGCTGAAATCAGGCTTCCTACACTATGATTGGTATATAGAACATGTCAGGACAAAAGGAGACCTCATGCATCACATTAACCTGGAAGCCCTTCCTTCGGCACGACAACCGCGACTTGATAGGCGTAAAGGAAAGATAGGGTTAGCATGCCTCCATGAAATTCACCAGTTGCGCTGCCTCATTGGTGATGCTCTGACCAGAGTCCATATCATATGATGGGGAGAACATAGTGCTATTATTTTCAATCCGCTCACCCAGAGGAACCCGTTCGTCTTAGTGTCTTACAAAGTCATCAACTCAAGACAACGATCATGTGGTCTCCATGTTCGGGAATGGAAACACACCCAACAGAGACATGCCTTGAGTAAGTCCCAGAAGCGTCAGGCCCAATGGGAAAAAACCATTCAAGAACTCCTGAATCAGGCCACTGAAAGCATACAACAAGCCTCTTGCCTAAGAGAGGCCAATCACAGTCATTGCATTCTTCCCTATAGGGGATTGATTCACAGGTGAACTCGGCATCAAATCTAGTTCAACCCCGAATGGGGGCACGCTAGATCAGGCAAGTAGTGATAATGCCAACTACTGCCGTAGTCCAGGGTCAACCCCAGCCTGCTGGGATTGGGGAATTTTTAACAACAAATTCCCCCGTAAGACCAATTAAAATGGGAAGAGACTCAACGTCCAAGGAATGGAGCCAACCCCATCGCTCATGGATGGGGGATTTCTTATCACCTCAAAAAAATCACCCTCATGAGAATCATTATTCTCTCATATAGGGAGGATAGTTAGAAGTGTAGGTTCTTAACCATTCCCATCCATTTAATCATCATCCCCTTCATGGGGGAGGCGTACCTTAAGGTCGCATAACATAACTCTCCATGTCACCCATTATCAAGGAGTCTGAAAGAAATCTCAGGATAGGAAAGGGAAGAACAGTAAAAGGCACAGAAGATCCTATTCCGATTTGGGAGATGACATCATATCGACCCCGTGATATGCGTCCATCAACGCCATAGAAGATAACGACATGGGTAATGCCGAAGATGGAGAAAATCTGGATGGATCAGGAGATGATGGTTCTGTTCAGGCTGTGATTCATGATGATCCACCAGGTGTGCACACCCGGAACCAGAGGGTCACCCTAAATATGGTCTCCCCTCTCACTAACCCTCCTCCACTTACCCTACGAACATCCAACTAGGATAAGAACAAAATACCAGTTACCCTTAACTCGCCTCTTTCTCTCGATAAAAATGAGACACTTACGCTCGAAGATAGGTTCGTTCGATAGGAAGTGGAAATGAAATAATTAAGGCGGCATAACTCTAAGCTACTCCAGAGGAACCTCTTTATTGAAAGCACTTCCCAGGAAGAAACACACCTTGAACTCCCAGCACCTGCACCACAATGACCAAGGTTTTCCCTGACAAATGAGGCGCAATCAGGGCCCCCGCCCAATGCGGCACCCAGCCCATCTGACTACCTGAACATGGATTTAGATGAATACCAAGAGTTCCCTCTACTCAAGAAGAAACCAGAGCAAGTATGTATGAACCCTATGAAGGTGTCAAAAACGACATATGCACCCTTGGTGATGGCTGATCCAGATCTTCAAGCGATGCCTCGGGTTACACCTGCCCATGACCGAGCCCAGCCGGATGTAAACCATGGTCTCACCAACACCATCGAGGCACTGATGACTCGATTGGAAGAAATAGATGGGCGATGCACTCCAGTACAGCTAGGGCAAAAGCCCTACCTAGATCAGGTGAGCAACACGCCTCCTGCCCCCAATTTTCGGAGCCCTGTATTCCCTATATTCAATGGACTAAGCGATATGAAACAACATTTGATGCACTACGCGTCTTATGGGGACCCTATGAAGGGAACATTGGAACAAAAAGAAGTAGTTAAACTCAGAAGATTCGTGTGGACCCAGCAAGGTACTTCCTTCACCTGGTGCACAAGTCTACCATCTCAGTCAATAAAAATATTGGAAGACCTTCGGCAGTAGTTCATGTTCCAGTTCAGCTCAACGTTGCCCAAAACAATGCTCAGTGATATCATGAATTGATAACCGAGGGAGAACGATAGGGTATAAAATTTCATCGCCAAATGGAAGGGTCTGACCTACTCTCTGAACAGGCCGATGCCCTAAGATGAGATGCTCTCCATATGCATTGATAGCCATCGAGATGAGATGTGAACACCACTCATACCAGTGGAATGAACCAATGGCTTTCTCCATCTCTCATCCATTGCCCAGAGTATTGAGGACTCTTTGCAGCGGACTAATCTGAAGTCCCGAAGATCCTCACAAGCTCCTGCAAAGAGAGCGGTCAGAGATGGAGCATCCTCTATCACACTCAATCCAGCCCCTGTGCCTGCTTCACCATCTAGGCCTCCACGAAATCGTCAAGGGCCCCCTTTGTATCAGCGGCCACCTCCGCCCAAGCTGGACGATCAGAGAGGGTCGAAGCAGAATTAGTTTGGTGAATGAAGACACAAAGTATACTTGTTCTGAGAGGACCAAGTTTGCGGCTACTTCATCACCACCATGAATTGCAATCTTCTCCACCTCCTAGAGACAAAGAAGCCCGAAGAAGTCGACCGTGATGACATGCCAAATTACGACCCCAACCATCAAATTTTGGGGCACAATATCCAAGAATTATTCATCTTCAAAGTCCTCTTGCAAAGGATGGTAGACTCCGGGCAGGTCAAGCTAGGACCACCCCCATCACATGTGACATATATTTATACGACCAAGACAAATGGGAGGGGTGGCAGGAAGTCACCAGTAAGAAGGAGCATAAATTTAGTGACTGGATGACTCGGAAAACTATCAACCGTGCTCAGGGCATACTCCGAGCTCTACAAAGGTAGAAGGTGTTGCCTCCAATACCCCCTAATGTCGCACAACCGACAATATCAGCCTCACAAACTTCCATAAGCCAGTCATCCAGGTGTAATAAAAATGGGAGGAGACGAGCGCAAGAGTATTAGTCTGCAATAAGTCCAATGTTAGCCCCAAAACTGTCGGATTATATACCCTCGAACCTGGCGCCACGGGCACCGACCCACCAAACGGCACCATCAGAGACAACTGACACGTTTGACCATTCATATAATGAGGAGATAATATTTTGTTCCATCAACGTCATCCATAAAATGGAATCATTCCCTGATGAAGTGTATGATTATGAAATCGAGTTCCCAACACAATGGTCCAGGAGGAGGAATCACAGAGGCCGGGGATACAGGGGGCGCAGTCGAAGTCGGAACCAATCCTATGTTTTTACCCCGGTCCAAATCATTAATATTGCGGAAACCCATGGGAGGGACCTTAAATTGACTCAATAGGAGAAAGAATATCCATACACCTCCACAAGTAGCCAATCTGGCCTCAAAGGAGGAACGAGTGTCTCGCCGCTTAGTGCACACCAACAGACCGGCCCGGACGAGTCCCCAGAACATGGGAACAGCGTTGACATCCGACCCTGCAGCCGAACGCTCCTCATCAAATACTATAGCTCCCAATGTGCCTGCTAAGACTCCCCCACCAGTGGAGAAGCATCAGCCGCTGGTGCAGAAATATGACACCCTTAAGCAGCTAGAGTTAGTACCAACCAAGATGTCAATCCTGGATGCCCTGAGTTTTTCAGCAGATCTCAGGGAGGAACTTATAGAAGCCTTGCTCATACCTTAGGTGTTTCAGGCCGAGGTAGCCACCGCTGAGATTTACCAGGAATGGAAATTCCCGACTGAATGCAATGCAGTGATTTCCTTCATCGATCAGGATGAATATTCCAACATGCAAGGACACATCAAGCCACTATATGTGTCCGGCACACTAAATGACGTTGAGATTTAGAAATTAATTATTAACAACGGCTCTGGAGTTAACCTCCTTTCACTACGAACAATTTGTATGTTGGGGTACAGTGAGGATAATCTAATACCCTCAGCCACAACTCTACTAGGTTACGACAAGAGTGAACAGAATCCAATGGGGTAAATCAAGCAGAAAATCCATTTTGGAAACCATGTGGCCTACTCGGTATTCCTGGTGGTCCTGCAGAACACGACGTTCAATTCCCTACTTAGAAGGCCATGGCCTCATAAGCACATGGTTGTTCCTTCAAAATACCACCAGTGTATTAAGTATTGCGTTAATGGAAAAAGTGGGAAATTGCACGCTGATAAGGCCCCTTTCAATCTCTCCGAGTCACACTACATTGACGACAGGTTTTTTTATTAAAAGAATAAGAAGCCATCTATCGACGGTGTTGACTGGATCCCCACTCCAAATTTTCTAGAAATTCTTCCTGATGACCCCCTCAGACAGCATGGTAGAGACTACGTACTGCAGATTAACCATCTTGAGAGTAGGTGTTCAAGCCTGGACACACACTCAGCTGTCCCCATGCCTTCAACCATAACGGCCGAGAATGTCAATGCGGAAACATCTGTTAACCATTAATTTAGGGACGAATACTTGATCGGGGACACCCATGATGCCTTGCCTCTAGACTCCCAAGTGCCCATGCCAAGAACTCTCCCCCCATTAGACCAAGAAGATGAAAATTTTGGGGAAGAAGAGGAGGATTATCTCACGGAGGCACCTCCCACATTTGAGGAAGGAATATCCACCACTGTGGACGAACTCAGGGAAATAAACCTGGGT
Organism: Viscum album; assembly: GCA_963277665.1. Taxonomy (NCBI): domain Eukaryota; kingdom Viridiplantae; phylum Streptophyta; class Magnoliopsida; order Santalales; family Viscaceae; genus Viscum; species Viscum album. Next base: position 1,693,492,540 of record OY728120.1, read on the forward strand.
ACCGAGGAAGACCTGATTCCCACTCTCATTAGTGAAGCCATGTCTCCCGAGGAGCATGTGGTATATACCTCTTTTTTAGGCAATAATGAGATATTTTTTCCTAGAATTAAACAAAAATGCCGGAACTTGATCCCGATGTGGCAACGAACCACTTAGGTATACCAGAAGACCACCAGAGCTATAAAAAATCCCCTAGAAGGACACACCCAACACATGCAGCCAAAATAGAGGCTGAAGTCGATAAGATTATTAAATAAGGCTTCATTAGGGATGTCCAGTACCCCATCTGGCTAGCTAACATTGTCCTCGTCAAGAAAAATGATGGAAAAATCCGTGTTTGCGTCAATTTCAGAGATCTCAATCGACATTGCCCGAAAGATAAATTCTCGTTCCCGATTACCAAGTTATTAATCAACGCAACAGCCAGGTATGAGGCTCTCTCAATCATGGATGGTTATTCTGGGTATAATCAAATCAGGATGTCCTGAGAAGATGAAAAAGCCACTGCCATCAGGGGACTCAAGGAGTATTCTATTACACGGTCATGCCCTTTCTTATCAAGAATGCTGGCGCCACATATCAACGCACCATGCATCGTATCTTTAAACCATTAATGGGGAGATTTATTGAATTTTACATGGCTGATTTGGTAGTCAAGTCTAAAAAGCACTCAGATCACCTTTCAAACCTTGAAACCATCTTCAACAAACTTTTTCAATATAGCCTAATGATGATCACATTGAAATGCTCCTTAAGGTTTACTTCAGGGAAATTCATTGGCTTCGTCGTACGCCATAGTGGCATCGAAGTCGAACCAGAAAAGACAAAGGCTATCGTCAGCTTACCACCTCCCTGCAATATCAATAATTTGAGAGTATTCCATGGACACCTGGCCTACATCAGGCGGTTCATAACCAACCTAGTAGGGAAATTTATTCCCTTCACCGAGTTAATGAAATATGGGGTTACGTTCCAATGGAAAGATGACTTCCCAGAGGTGTTCGATTGCCTAAAGAAGTACCTCTTAAGCCCATCGGTTCTCATGCCCTCGGTTGAAGGAAGACCTCTTATCCTATACATGACGTCCCTAGAGCGGTCACTGGGAGCCTTCGTCGCCATGCCGGTAGTGAAAACTGTCTCTATTACCTCATCAGAACCATGATCGACACTGAGATTCAATACTCAAACAACTAGAAGAGTTTTTTGGCCTTGGTCTTCGTAGTTCAAAAACTGCGACATTATCTACAACATCATTTAGTCCATTTGGTCTCGTGTAGTATCCTGCTCAAGTACATACTTAGCCGCTCGATGCTGACCAGATGCCTATCCCGATGGGCAGTCATCCTGTGATAGTTTTACATCCATTTGGTGCCTCAGAAAGCCATCAAAGGAAAGGCATTAGCAAACTTTCTGGAAGAGCACCCCTCAACAGGGACCACCACACCGGACGTCGAGTTACCCAATGAATACATCTTTTTGGTTCAAGTGGAGTTCCCAACAAGGGAACGTTACATCGAAGTTACATCCTGATGCCCAACTAGGAAGAGAATGGAGGACCCATAATTTATAAAGGTGGGTTTGGGGATCATACTCATGTCCCCAAAAAATGATGTCTTGCCAAATTCCATCCTCATATTAGATGTATGTACAAACAATGAAGCGGAGTATCAAGACCTCATTTCAGGCCTCAAGCTCGCACTCCAGGAGAAGGTGCAACACCTAAAGGTAAAAGGTTACTCGAAACTGGTCATCATGCAAATCAATGGTGACTATGATATTAAAAATGAGGTGTTGATTCCCCTGTTTGACCATGTCTGAGGGTTAATGGTGGAATTCTCCATAGAACCAACATTGTCCTATATTTCTCAGTCTTAGAATGCCCAGGTTGATGCGTTAGCTAATGCGGCCACAACCCTAGCTGACCCAGACCGGGATGAAACCATTATCAGTATTGATCATTGTTGAATGGTCTTGCCATTTGTTTAGACGAAGACAAAAGAAATATATGAAGTTAGTCCTTCCACTGAGCCATATGCTCCAACCACCGGCTAGATGAACTCCATTGAAAACAACCTTCAAAGGGGGTAACATCCATCAGATAGGGATTACCGAGAGAAAACACGGATAAGGGAAATCAACTTTTTTCTTATATGGTAGCACAGGTCAGCATGAGGTCCTCTACAAATGAGGACTCGATGGATTCCTCCTCATATGCATTGATGGAGAGGAAACTGCTGCCATCATGGATGATGTACATGCCAGAGTATGTGGAGAACATCATTCGGGGTCTATGCTTTACAATTATGTTTGAAGGCTTGGGTAATACTGGCCAACCATGGCACGAGATTGCGAGCACTGTATCTCAAAATGCCACTCTTGCAAAATTCATGCCAACTTCATTCACCAACCCCTAGAGTTACTTCATCAAGCTAAGTACTCCTGGCCATTTTCCATTTGGGGAATAGACGTTATGGGACCATATCCTCCTGCCACGACCAAAAAATGGAAGTATACCCTCACAATAACCGACTTCTTTTACAAATAGACATAAGTATTACACCTCAAATAATTCCGGGCAAGAAACATTCCTAGCTTTGTGAAAGCCAATATCATCACCAGATTTGGCGTCCCTCATTCCATTCTAATAGATAACGGCAACAATTTCTGCTCTGCTAAAGTGGGGAAATGGTACCAAGAATATGGTATCAAGGCTAACCACTCATCTCACTACCATGCAATGGCCAATGGATAGATAGAGGCTTTCAACAAGACCCTATCCAACATTCTTTAGAAAATGGTGGAAAAAGACAAAAATTATGGCCGGATAATCTTCTTCATGCATTGTGGGCTTATTGATCCACAATTTGCACCGCTACTCAGGCTACTCCATACTCGTTAGTATACAGAATAATAGCAGTCCTCCCATTGAGCTCCAGTTTCCCTCGATCCGAGTTGCCATTTGTGATCAGTTATCCAATGATGAACAATCATGAAAAAGGGCTAGGTGAATTGGAATAGCTGGATGACAAGTGATTTCACACATTGAACCACCTAGAAGTATATCAGAACCGGATCGCATGAGCCTTCAATAATGAGGATCATCTTTGGTATTTCTTGGAAGGAGAATTTCTGTTGGTCCTCCAGACCCCAATGATACCCAGAAAGAATCCTCCAATGTTGGAGCCCAAGTGGGATGGACCATATGTCATACAGAAGGTCTACTCCAACATAGCATATGCCCTGATCTAAATGGATGGGTAGTTCAATACCGGTCCTACGAATGCGAGATTTCCAAGGAAGTATTTCTCATAACCAAATGCAGTTTTCATCCGAGCTGCAGGATGTTAAACTTCCAAGCACTTTTTGTCCGAGCTGCAGGATGTTAAACTGCCGAGCTCCAATGGTCCAGACTCTATGACTCTAAACTAAGAGTACTTCTTCCTCACTGCACGACGTTAAACGACATAGATTCCAGAGAACTACATACGGCTTGATTCCTTCCTTCGCAGGATACGTAGCGATGCCAGGATTCCAAACCCTCGCCTAGTCAGCCCCAAATGACGATTAAAAATGCCCTTCCCCCCGTGTACAGACCAGAATTGCACGGGGTGTACTCTTCAAGAGAAATACATGCGGCATTATTACTTCCTACGTAGGATATGTAGCAACGCTATGGTCCCACATCATGGACCATCCAACCCCAAAAAGAAGCTAGAAATACTCCTTTCCCCATGAAAGGACCAAACCTGCACGGGGTGTCATATTCGTCCTTTCTGCATGATGTTAAACTGCACAGATTTAAAGAAAATAAATTTCCTTTCACCCGTGTACGGACCAGACCAACACAAGGTGTATTCCTAAAATAACTATGTATGGATTGATTCCTGTGCTCGCAGGATAGGTAGAAATTCCTGGATTCTGTATCCTAGCCCTATAGCCTTAAAGAAAAAAATTCCCTTTCACCCATGTACGTACTAGACCTACATGGGGTGTATTCTCGAAAGAACTACATATTCTTTGATTCATGCCATCGCAGGATATGTAGAGATGCTTGGATTATGTATCCTAGCCTAGCCTCCCAAAAGAAAAAAATGACCTTCACCCTTACTGCATGACATTAAACTGCACAGATTTAAAAAAATATGCCCCCTTTCCCCCGTGTAAGGTCTAGACTTGCACAAGGTGTACTTCAAAAAGAACTATGTATGGCTTGATTTCTACCATTGCAGGATACGTAGCGATGCTTGCATTTTGTATCCTAGCCTTGCCGCCTAAAAAATAAATCTCCGGTATATATACCTCTGTCTTTATAGCATGACGTTAAACTGCACAGTCTAGTGTCTGTACCGTATGATGTTAAACTTCCTGACATTCCCTTTTTACCACGGTTCATCTTCGTCCTCACTGCACAACGTTAACCTGACCAGGCTTTTTCGCAATCCAACGAATATATATGGTGACATTGGATGGGAATACTCCTTACGCATTTGGATGCATCCTCTCCAAACATCAGCCTCCGCGACCCGGATAATTGTGGATCTTCACAACCCTCCATAGCCATCGCAAGTGGAAAGTTATTGACCCATGGAAGTCTTTGTATGACTTTGAATACTATTCCCTCAGTGGATCTGCATGTAGATAGCCCCTGACCCATCTACCAATGGAATTTTTTTCTTAGGCGATACTCTTCCTAGCTTTGTACGCTTATCAGCCTCAGATCCCCTATATCATATCTCCCGATCCAAAAATTTATGGATCTGTGGTTTACAAGTTTATTCCCCTCTCACATCCAAATGTTTCCAGGATATCCCGACCTAGTTAGCCTACGTATATGACCATGGTTTACATGACGATCTACATCTACAAACATTAATCCATGGCTAGTCTACTTTGACTCAACAGACAATTGCGATGATGATGTTTCTCGTATGCTCATACACCATGATCCCCATATATTTAACTCGGTGCTATGATCACCCTTAGATTCTCATAATCATCCATGGCTATCGAAAATGGAAATTCATCGACTCGTGGACACCTTTGTATAACTATGCATACCATGCCCTCAGCGGGTCTGCATATTGATATCCCCTGGCCTGTCTACCAAAGGCATGATTTCCTCAGGCGATACTCTTCCAAGCTCCGTATGCTTACCGACCTCAGTGCCCCCACACCACATATCCAGATCCAGGAAACCATAGAGTTATGATTTACACCCTCAATCTACCACCCTGTTTAGAGTATACCAGAGCATGTTAACTTTGGTATCCTTTGAGTGACTGCAACAATAGTCACCCAGTGGTCCAAACTCAATGACCGTTAAACTAAGAGTACTTTTTCATTACCATACGATGTTAAACTGCATAAAGTAAAGCTACACCTCATGAACAAGATTAATCGGTGCGGTGAACTCTTCAAGTTTTAACAGAAACTATAGAAGAACACCCCTGACATGTCTAGACATTTCCTCACCAAATGTCAGACTTCATGGAAGGGTCAATAGTGGCTCCTCATAATCACTCATGGACATCGGAAGTGGAAAGTTATCAACCCGTGGACACATTTGAATGACTAATAATACCATGCTCTCAGTGGCTCTGCATATTGATAGCCCATGGCCCATCTACCAAAGGCACGATTTTTCGGGAAACACTCTTCCTAGCCCCATAGGAATACCTGTTTCAGAGCCCCCATATCATCTCTCCTGATCCAAGAATATCTGGAACCAAGATTTACACCACTAACCCCTATCCACGTCTTGAACATGCCGAGATATTCAAGCCCAGTAACACTCTAGTCAATAGTGACCTTTGCAACTATGTCCTTACCGGATGACAATTGAAACTGCATGGAACATGCCTTTGTAGCTTGACATGTAGCTACAAAGACCAATCATTAAACATCCAAGTAAATGCTTCCAACTATAAGTACTTTCACAGAATTAAAAATACTCCACATCCTCTCTACACGACTATAAACTGCACATAATCTTTAAAAATGATCCCCGTCCTCACCGCATGACATTAAACTGCATGAAAGCTATCCTCACCACATGAAGTTAAACTGCATGGAAGGCTTCCTCACCACATGACATTAAACTACGTGGAAGCCGTCCTCATCACATGATGTTAAACTTCACGGAATTTGAAATGCCCTCATCCTTGCCACATGAAATTAAACTGCACAGTCAAACTTGTCATGGGTTCTGTGAGGAATGGAAACTTTTCTTTGTCCCTATGTGTGCGGGTCATACCTGCACAAACCATCATCTCACACCAGTATGAGAACGGATGAATTTACCCATTCCTGGGAAAATTATCTGAGATGTTTCTCCTGTATCCAGGCACCATCTCCTCATAAATCACTCTCTATACATAGAATGAGTTGAACCCTTGTAAGCCACCCCTGGTGGTCCCGAATCTCAACATCCCTGAAGATGCTCGGATATCGAGAGAATAAGATCATTGAACTAAGGACACCTTTTCATAACTATGCATACAATTCCCTCAGCGGCTCTACATATTGATCGCCCCTGGCCCATCTACCAAAGGCAAGATTCTATTAGGCAATAATTCTCTCTATACACCTCTTGTCCTCTGAGCCCCCATATCCTCCCTGGGATTCAGATACCCTCTAAGATACAGTTTACCAAAATCTTTCACAACACTTCAATAATACGCTGGAATGTCTCTGGCGAGATTTCCAAAAATTAGGAGAAGTAGTTCCCTTTAAAATAATGTCCCAGCTGCATGACTTTAAACTACACCAAGCTCCAACAATCCTCTATGCTAACTAAATGCATAGGATAGGGATATACGTCTACATTCCTGATTAATAAAGATGTTCCCAAACCCTTTCAGATGTCACACACCCTTTCCATTCCACCTGTGGTGGTTTCTATAAGCCGGAAATCCATGATTTCCTTAGGCCATTAAAAACGGAAAGTCATTGACTTAATCAAACCTTTGCATGAAAATGCTTACCGTTCCCTCAGCAGCTCTACATAATGATCACCCATGGCCCATCTAACAAAGGCAAGTCTTCCTTAGGTGATGCTTTTCCTACCTCTTCACGCCGATATGGCTCCCATGCCCTGATACATGCCCTGCATGTCATTCAAATCTAAACATGTTTCCTCCCACGTGTTTCTGAAGGGTATTGAGACATATTTTAATCAACCAAAACTCATTGGGGCCCTCACCCCACCATATCTGGTCAAAGCTATTCGACCAAAAACATCAGTAATGATATTCTTATCGGTGGTACTTTAAACTGGTCACAAAAGAAGTTGAAAAGCCCGTTAGGCCAAAAAACCCAAAAGGGCGACCTAAGAAAAATCCGAGCCATACCCGCTTTGTCAACACCAAATGGGCCTAGGAAAAATTCGGGTATTAATAGAAATTTCAAAAAGTTTGACTTAAGGAAACCTTTACACAACTATGCATACCATTCCCTCAGCAGCTCTGCATATTGATCAACCTTGGCCCATCTAACAATTTCATGTCCTCCTTAGGTGATGCTTTTCCTACCTCTGCACACCGATACGGCTCTCATGCCTTTAGAAATGCACTGAATGTCATTCAAATATAAACATGATTCCCCCCATGTGAGTCTGAAGGGTATTGAGACATCCGTTTATCAACCAAACCTCTTTGGGGCCCTCACCCCACCATATCTGGTCAAAGCTGTTCGACCTAAATCGTCACTAATGATAGTCTTGTCAGCGGAACATTAAAACGCTCACAAAAAGAGGCGCAAATCCCATAAGGCCGAAAACCAATAAAGGGAGACCTATGAAAAAGTCAATCCGTACCTGCTGGGTCCACACCAAATGGGCCCAAGAAAAAAATAGGGTATTAACAGAAAAGGCAAAAAGTTTGTAGGGATTTTCTACAAAACCTAAGCAACAGTAAAACTATGCTTGATGAATCCCATGGTCTCGGAAAGGATTAGAGCTAGTTTCTATTTTACCATTTTTTCTAAATTATGATTAATTCTAATTCAGTGATTTGTTATTTTTTTATCATTTGTTCCGGTAAAAATAAAATATTACAGCAAGGGGAGATCGACAGTAGATTTTATTCCATTTGGATAAAAAAAGAAGAAGAAGGGCATCCACAATCCAGATCCTCCTCTGGAATTAAAGGTTATTATAGGAGATTTTCAGTGGATTCAAAAAGTTGTATCAAGCTCTAATGAGAATCCTCAATTTCTTTATAGAAATTTTTTAGTATGGTTGTCTTAGCTTCTTCACCAGCCCGCAACGCTTCTGCCTCCTGTGCTACCTTTGAGCTCGCCCTCATCTCCTCCTCCATCTGCCGCTACCATTCTTCAATTATTGCAGTGACATTAGTCTCCTCCTGCTGTAGCCAATTTATATCACTTATCAGCACCTATAGTCAAGAACTCTACTTAATTACATATCCCTGAAGCCTTGCGACTACCCCAAAATGATCATGAGATTCTGTTAGGAAAAGTTATCGGGTTACGGAAAGTTAGGCTTCAGACTGAGCAGCAGAAAGGTGATATTCAAAACTGCCAAGCCTCTCCTAGTCAATGACCACCTAATTGACAATATTGTAAATTTCATGGTAGTAAAAGCCGTCAAATCCCAGCAGCACAAATAGATTGCACAACCCTTTCGATTTAGTCGGCATCTCATCCAAGGGCGTCTGAGAAATCAGCTTCCAGATTTTCTCTGATGCCCTTTGTCGAGCAGGTCAATGACTAGGGAGGACCCATTGATCAGGCTCAGAGACACTCCAAGAAGGAGATACATACTCTGGGATAAACGTCACCAAGGAGGGACCCGATGCAGCGTCACCCTCAATCTCTGACACCGTGACAATTTCTCCCTTGACAGTTGTAGTCACGAGCAAAATTGGATCTGACGACATAATCGCCAGCACCGAAGTTCATGGTCCTACAACCCTAAAGGCGATAAGATAGATATGTATCCCTAATTATAAAATTTAAGTGAAAGGATTAAGTGGAATGAGATTGAGAAGCCTACCCCCGATCATCAGGGCGTCGGTGCCCTCATGCTCTACGTCATCGCTACCGCTGGAGGAAGACGCTACATCTTCTATAGGAAAGGGAGTCCTGGGAAACCGCAAAGGTGTCTAGGGACTAAGGCCACACCCAAGGCCAGAAAATCCCAAAGCATTCCCCAAGTGGTTGCCTACGAAGATCAAGAATGGTGAAATTACTCCCTCACTAAATAGAATGACGGCCCGCTCTGGGTTTCCGACAACTAGCTTGATGACAAGATCTTCCTCCATCGCCATGGGATCCATTGGGACTGAGGCAGGTGACCCCGTCGAATCTGGGGCCTCCTCGGTAATCACGAGCACCCCACCTTACCCTGAAATTATAGAGGATTCAGGATCAACGAGAGTCTTAGCTTCCAGCTATTCCTCCTCTGACATATCTCTGATTGATGAAGACAGGAGGAAAGAGTCCACATCACTAGCCCCTTCAGCCAGTCCCGCCATCTTATCACACTCAAGTATGGCCGCAGGTGGTCCATTAGATAGTAAAGGGGCAGGAGGTATGGCCACTAGGGCAGCAACAACCAGGTCATTTATCAGACCTACACTATAGAACCAAAAGAATTAATAACTGGAAAACTCAGAATATATGAAGTGGTAATCGAGGAAACGAGAATCATGATTACCCGTCGTTCCCTGTCTGAGACGTTCCTATAATCGGGACGCCTTCCAATGTATCTGGATCTTCCCAGGAGAGAATTCTCCACTCGGAACACTGGGAGGAGCAGGAGGATGAAATACCCTAGTTGGATCCACGATGGTCGCTTCCATGTGCTCAGCTGCACCTGGAGACCCCTCCTCGATGACCCCAATAGTTGATGGCGTGTGTTCTCTTGCTGCGGTACCCTAGGGAGTATACTTCAGGGAAAGAATTTCCTCCTCAGATTCCTCACCCCTTTCATAAAGTGATGAAACTTTAGAACCTTCACAGAAAAATAAGGAATAAGTCCAGGATGGATGAGCAGGGTAACCTCTTCATAGGGATCTGATGATTAAGGATGCTTTATCATCATGGACACCAGATTAGACCCATAAAGCTGGTTTCGGAGTGAATGCACGTATGTGTCCATATCCTTCAATGAGGCGACTATTTCGTCCAGATCCTCCTCCAACAGAATGTGAGGTGGTGAAATGTTAGTCCCAATACCTGGAATATCATGAGAGCTCATTTGGAGTAATGCCCAAACCATTTCATTTGATCCACTGGCTCTCAGGTCATCCCAAATCCTCCATGTGTCCGAAAATACGGCTGTAATAGGAATATCTATCAGGGAGGATCGACCTGAGTGGGTCAGACAATGATATGGGCTGGCCGAGGCACCAATATCCGTCTTTGTTTTCCAGATCTCACCACCACCCTAGAACTCTCTGTAGATTCTTGTGACTGGGACCTCATAGACAGGGGGTAATTCCCTTGCCTCAGCCGCAGTAGGGGAACCACAACAATCATCTCTCCCTGAAGAGTATTCACTCTCTTCCCCCTCCTCATCAGTCACCAATCGCAGCATGGCATGGACTCGCTGGGTCAACACTGAATAACCCTAGAATGCATAAACGTAATCCTCGAGGTACCAGAGATACCGATTGGCCCACTCTGGGTCCACATCATAATGAATGTCTACAGGAGTAGATATGTTTCCAAGCCCGTCAAACGCCATTTCTGATTCCTAGAGATGCTTCCAAAAAGAACGGGGGTACTGGCTCTTAAAGGATGAATGGATTTTGAATTCGTCCCATTGTCCCCAGGCCATCGTGAAGGCAGCATCAGCAGGAATGACCAACTATCTCCGGGCAGCTTTAAGGGCATCTGAGGATACACCTATTTCTGTTAAAATATTCCTTGGAAGCCCGAGACTAGCAGGGTTGCGGAGAACCGTTCCTGGCCTAGTTAATGCATTATCCCCCTTCTGCAGATCTGTTCTCCGCCGATACTAGACACAAGAATACCCTCTATGAGGGAAAAGAGGTAGCCACACTTGCTAAATTCCTTTGATATGGTATTCTTGATTACACCGGTCCAAGAGGGATAATGTCAGGAATTGAGATGATCATAGCTCGATATCTTACTCGACAATAGACTTACATTCTGAACCGTCTGTTGTCCATCCTTCTCTTGGACCACCCACTCCTTAGGGATAACTCTGCTGGTCAATTGAAAATATGTCTGGAATACGATGCCTTGAATCTGAAAAGGATTGATGAATGTATATAAATTCTTAATATGTTCTCCCAACCATCCCCAGAGGATTTTAAAGGGGTCGGCTACCCGATTTGGCCGACTCCACTCGGTAATATTTCCATGAATTCCAAAAATACTAGCCAGTATAGGGAAAACCAAGCTGATGACATTGCCGGTGGCGATCTATGCCTCCATAACAAAATTAGAGAGCAGCTCTCCACCAATCTCGCATATGGGCAACAACAAACATGGCAAGAAACACCGCTAGACAGAGTATCCAATCAATGTCCATAACAAGATAACATCCCAAGTTGTTGAACTGGACGTCCTCTTGGATCAGCCAATAGATGCCCCTATGCCTTCGGGACTCTATCGTAGGAAAGGTTGTGGGCCTGCATGGAAGAGCCATGGACTGGGTCTCTCTGTAAAAAGACGAGATCCATTCACGATATGGGATAATCTGTTTCGGAGATGTATCCTTAGAATGCTCCAGAGCCTGGTCAATGTGCTACTTTACCAAGGGAGGAGACCTCTCTTAGTCATCCCACATAGAAGGGGGAGGCATGAATTCATCATACCAAACTCTGATAATGGGGACCGCTAAAATCAGGAAGATGTCCCAAAGACTGATACCCACCTCCACATGGAACAGATGGAATGTGTTGGTATCCGGACTCCAACGGCTCATAAGATTCTTGGGAAGGGCGTGAGGACAATGGGTATAGGTATAGGACACCCAAGAAACTTTATATAAATCTACGGCTCGCAATTCCACTTAAAACTCCGCACACACTGACTAACCTAGAATGGCCACCCCCAATCCAATGACATAAAAGCCCCTCCGGGTCGGAGGTCCCGGTCTGCTGACCAGCCACGTTGGTTGTTTACCATATCATTGTTAGTAATGTTCTGGTAACAGTTAATTGCCCCGTCTTACTGACGTGGTTCTCCTGTTGGGGATGTAGGAAGATGATTCAGAATATATCTGCTAGTTGTATCCCTTGAAGAAGGACACCCTCTGGCAGTTATCACCACCCAAAGGATAGTGCTGGTAAATATCCATGCTATAGGATTGTTGTCATGTGACGACACTGGAATCAGTGTATCAGATAATAAGATAAACCCGCAGGAGTGAAGGCTATTAGAAAGGGGGTACTCCCACTATGACTCGGAGAGAAAGTTAGCTAAGAAGGGGTGCAGTTGATTGTGGAAGACTCTATCTTGAACGGATATGGACATATATTTTAAGAGCTAATCACTAATTGGAAGATCCTCAGCTTCTGGCCTGGGTGAAGGACGAGGAGGAACCATATTTTCTCACTGCATCATAAAAACAAGGCAAATGATTAGTTTAGAATAATAAAATCTGGACAAAAATAAAAAATATCTGCAAGAGGACTCCATCAAAGAGGCTTCATGGTAGGATCCACGAACTAGCCTTAAAAGATAGTTTTTGATGGCTGCATCCCACGAACCAACCCTTAGTGGAAGGATTCCATGGTACTCTAGCCCGCGGGGCATTGGACAGAAACCCGTGAACCAGGCTACTCCACGGAATCTCAATCTCGGATTTAAATTTTTATGTTCAGATGACTTAAAAATCTTCAGAGTCTGGAAGATTTCAGTTCACGGACCATCAAAACCATGTAGTGAGTTCCTATGCGGCCTAATGTAACTTACTTTTTAATTTATTAAAAGTATTAGTTCTCTTCTGGATGATTGGTCCATGGGTGAAGGCAGGAGCGAACAGCGAATGGTTCGAGAAAATGGAAGCTTGTTCGCGAACGAGTAGTTTCGCGAAGGAGAAAGTACCGGAGATGAAAAGAATGAACTCTATTTTCATGAAGAATGCAACAAAAGAAAAAAGGCCCGTCGTATTTATAGGCATGGTCCCCTATTGGGTCCACGTTACCCCAAACTATCCACACATCAGGACTACTCTACATCGAAATAGTATCCTCTTCATTTCGATCAGACCCCATTCCGATGGGGGGCATTTGTAGGGTACTAAAAAATCCGCAAAGGAGAAAGAGAATACCCTAAATTCAAGAGACGATTCAACCCAATTTCCTTCAAGGAATTGGGACTAAATGTGGAACATACTCAATGGTTGGAAAAAGACAAATCGATAGCGTAGTGATCCAATAGTGATGCTACGCAGCCGGTTTAGAAAGCCACCACCCTCGGACGTCTTTCATTCGCAGAATAGAGGCGGAGACCCTCCCCGGGCATGAAGTAGGATGGGTACCAAACCGGTCCACCATCACGAACCGCCCCAGCAGCGAACCGCGTTAGCCGGCCTAGACTGCGTACACCATCGTTCGCAGAATAGAGGCAGAGCCCTATGCAGCTGCGAAGCACTCCTCAAATAATTTTGGTTCATGGGTAAGGTTCATTTAATTCCCCCATGAGTTGCGGATTGACCAGGTCATCCATAAACCGGGCTTCCGATCATGGGCCTCCATAAAAGGTGACACATAATTACAATATACCCCCTTTCTACCCAATATAATAGAACATTGAGGGGTAGGAGAAAGGAGATCAATCAATGTCGGGTAGAAGGATTTCAGAAGAAAGACCTTAGAAATTTGAAAATAGAGAAGTTCCAATTCGCGAACCAGAATTGGTATGAAACTGGAAATGAATTAATAAGGAACCAAAAATGCATAATAAATTGGTGAACTGTGAACTTAAAATAAAATAAATAAGAAGACTGCGAACCATGGCCCCTTTGCGGATGTACTCCCCACTAACTAGGGAGTCTATGCCCCTTTTTCGATCCGACGCACCTCATAGAACCCTCCAACGAGGGTGAAACCTTGTCCAACGAACCCCCGATCAGTGTCTCCCCTGGCCGTTGCTGCTCTCGTGGACTCCCCCCACATACTAACCTGGTATGCGGGCCAAATGCAAAGCCATGTACCACCCTAGCATGTGGGATTCCTATTAGTCTGCGCACCACCCTGGTACACAGACGACCTCTCTAGCAGTGAAAAAACCCCTTACGTGAAGGGCGCCACTCCACATAAATCCATGTGGCCCACCAATTCCTTTGGTGTTCCCATTCCCCATGTCAGATAAAATCCTTCCAATCTAGCCTGATCCTTCACAATTCCTTCACTGGATTATTTATCGGCCCCAAGCCAAGGCATTTACCAACGCCACCAGATCCATATGATGTAACCTTCTGGAGCATCAGGGCACTGTTTTGAGTTCTCAAACCCATGGTAGGAAAAGGCAAAGGGGTTGCTTTGACCAATGAGCGGATTCCCGAGGCACTCCTGGTTTCACATACCCAGGCTAGTGCGGGGTTAGACCCCGAGAATCCCTTTTCGGCCTCTCCACTTGCAGGGAGTGGGGGACCTCACTTGCATTTCCTTTCGACGCCAGCAGTGAGTAATTATCCCCTCTTTTGGGGGTGACAGGGCAACCTCCTTAGTGTAATCCCCTAGCCTTTATTTCAAGAGTTTTTTCCCATGCCCATCCATACTTCCCCGATACCGAGGACCAAGAGGGGAAATGGGAACAAGGGATTTCACCACCATTTCCCTCTCTCATTGGGCTTTGTCATTTCTGGGCCTCCATCCTAGAGTAATTCCCAAACCCTTCGGGCTGCTAACCATGCATAAACCATTGTTTCCCCTTTGGGCCATCTCGAGCCTAAGCCCCATTACAATTCCCACATATGCACCTTTCCCGACGTGATCGGCTGGTCTTTACAGCCTCTTGTTTCTCACACCGAGCATGAATCATGTTGGCTTAGAGTAAGCACTGACCTTGACACCAATACCTGGGCAGCCTAGAGTGTAAGCGCCACACCATCAATCTGAACTACGATGACTTTGATCCATATTAAGGTAGGGTACATAGGAAGCCTCCCTGAGGTTCAATCCCACAACACCTGATTGTTCCGAAACCCCTTAAAATCGGTTCAACACCATAAAACTAAACTATGGAGGCTTTGATCCATGTCATGGCATGGTACGTAGAAGCCTCCCTGAGGTTCAAGCCCACAACACCTGGTTGTTCTGAAACCACTTCTCATTGGTTCAACGCCATCAAACTGGACTATGTGGACTTTGATCCATGTCAAGGCATGGTATGTAGGAAGCCTCCATGATGTTCAATCTCGTCATCCATCAGACCCCTAGTCCACCTTCACGTCGATTCATCGACACATCCCAACCCGAACTACATTGACTTTGATCCCTGTCTCCTATGCAGGGTATGTAGAATGCCTCCTTAAGGTTCAAGTCCAAAAATCCATAGTTCTGACCCCCCCCCCCTTACGTTGGTCCACCAACACCTTGGGCCACCCCAGAGTGGAAGCAACATCCTAAACCGAATTACATGCTTTCTGATTCTTCTCACTAGGATATGTAGGATTCCTGTATCATGGGTTTGATCCAAACTCTCAAGTCGTTATTTGTCCCCCGTGGATGACAATAAACATCATAATGCCTGGTTATGAGGCTTTAAACCAGTGTCATCTCAATTAGTCCAAACTCCTAAGAATCATTAATCCAACGGGGGATGGTAAACCTCAGGCCTAAATGTCTCTGCATCCCAATGTTCAGCAGACCATTTCCAACCAAGAGTAATTTGTAGATACTATGTATGGGGATAAAAAAAAGATTCACGAACATATGAATACATATTCAATCTATAAGAGAGTCCTAGAACAGGGAAAATCCCCCCTAAAAGTGTGTGATGAGCCCGAATTCCCATCCTCTTGACCAATGTGAGTTCTTAAGAATTTCTGGCCAAATCACCCAGCAAATTTCTTCATTTGGAATTAAGGTCCACGTATCATTGGATATGGAACCGTTGGGATATTCAAAACGAAGACCGAAATACCCAATCTGAGTGACTGAGCAAAGATCAGCCCTCCGTATGATCGAAAGTTGGGTGCGTAGATCCCCCCAATCAGATTCATTGTGAAACAGTCACTCTGTTCAATATCCACCTTGGTCTCCAATGTGATCCCTTTGTACAATTGTCTTGAAATCATATAAGTCACACTTCAAAAAAAAATTCTTCCTACCCTAAATTATTTATAAAAAAACCTCACCCCTTTAATATGACATTATGCTATGGATAAATATATGGCACTCGAGTGACCAATTAAGAGGGATTTAGGAGGATTTTCCTTCCCTACATGCTAAAATTTGGAATAATCATGGCCCTTACACCTTTGTGATGAAGATAAGGAATCCGATGAATCATAGATAACATGTAGATTCCGATAGTTTTCTCCTTATATCATAATAAAAATGAACTCCAATAGTTGCATTGAGATATCAAATTTGACATAGACTTCAGGATATGTGTGGTGATAGAGATACATAATGAGATTATTCAAATAAAGGAATTAAACCACATTATTAGCAATAATATATTTACTTACTAGATTCCTAAATGGGAGATTATTTCCGTCAAGGGGGTTCCAAATAAAATTAGAAGGAGGATCCCTACTCAGGTGGAAATCAAACAACCAATGAAATAGGGAGAAGTGGACACTGGAAAAAGAACATGGTGAGAGAACTCATGTAGATATGAGATTATTTTCAGAAGTAAACCAAATCAAAAATTAATGTCATTACACAAACCCAAAAATCAGATGACATTGAAAAACCCAATATTCAAAGATTTACAAATTGATGAAATCCACCAATTGTCAATTCTTTCCACAACAAACCAACATAGTTAAATCCAATATCATAGAAGCTTACATGAACTATGGGGGGGGAATCAAGAGAGTAAGAACATAGTCGCTGCATATATAAACATTAGAGAACATTCAAATTATACAAAGCTATGTTTTTAGGGTGTTTTAGGGTTTAATATTTTTATTTATTTTTTTAGTGTTTTATAAATATTTTATAGGGATTAACATTTTTTTCATTTTTATTATCTTTAGGGGTTTTAGGGGAATTAGGTGTCATTAGGTTTTTTGATGTTTCTTTCATTTTTTATTTTTTATTATTTTAGTTTCTTATTGGTTATATTTGGGTTATTTTATATTTTAGAGTGTTTTGGGGTTTTAAGGGTGTTTAGGTTTTTTAGGGTTTTGACAAGTTTTTTGGGGTTTCATGGAATCTTCTTAGTTTTCATGAATTTTTATGGCTTTATTGGTTTTCTAATTTATCTGGTTTTATTATTTTCTAAGGGTTCTCATTGAATTACTGGTGGTTTTAGTGTATTTAACTATTTTTACATTTTTAATGGTTTTAACTGGGTTTTTTTTATTATGGGGTTTTTTATTAATTATATTGGTTTTTTGATTTTTTTTATAGTTTTTAGGGGTTTTGAGTTAATTTTGGGATTTTATGGATTGGAGGGTTTTTATGAATTTTAGTGTTTTTTGTGTTTTTATGTCATTTATGTGGTTTTTGGGTTTTTTGATGTTTTTTATTGTATTTAGGGTTTTATGGGGTTTTACAAAATTTTTAGGCTTTTAATGGTTTTGGGTTTTTATTGTATTATGGTTTTTTACTAATAGGGTTTCCATTGTTTCAAGGGGATTTTGATGATTTGGCATTTTTATGTGTTTTAGGGTTTTTATTTGTTTATACGGTTTCTTAGTTGTTTTTATGTTTTTTAGTTCCATTCTATGGGTATTAGTGTTTTTAGGGGTTTTAGTTGTTTTAGGTAATATTAACAGTTTATACAGTTTTTAGGATTTATCATTTTTATAATGTTCCCTTGGTTTTTAGTGTTTGTGTGTTTTCAAATTTTTTATCGGTTTATAAGGTATAGTGTTTATAGTGTACGTTTTAGATTATATGGTGTAGGGTATAAGGTTTAGGGTGTAGGGGTTTGGGTTTAGGGAGAAGAGAATTGGGTTTTAGATGAAGGTTTTTTTGGTTTAGGGTGTATGGTATATGGTTTAGTTTATAGGGTTTATATAATAGGGTGTTAGGTTTAGAGATTTTTTATTCTAGGAGTTATAATAGTTTTGGGGTTTTTAGGGTTTCATTGGTTTTTTTTCAATTTCGAGTTTTTTTATGGTTTAATTGGTATTTTTTTAGATTTGTATGATTTATAGGGATTTTTAGTGTTTTTATGGTTTTAATGGTATTATGATATTTCATTATTTAAGGTTATAATGTGTTTTTAGGTTTTAGGGGCTTTATGTTTTTAATGTGCTTTAAGGGGTTATGGTGGATTTTATAGTTTTTAGGGTTTTTATGTAGATAAAATATATTTTAGGGATATGTTTTTCTAGGAATGTATGAGTTTTGATTTTTTTCAGATTTGATTAGTATTTATGATTTTTCATGATTTTTATGGGGTTTTAAGTTTTTTTGGGGTTTTTAGTGTTTTATGGGTTTCTATGGGTCTTAAGGATTTTTAGAGATTTTTCATTTCTTTTAATGCATTTTAGGGTCTTAGGGTTTCTATGAGGTTTTAGGTTCATTTAATGACTTTTAGGGTTTTTAGGGTCATTTTGGGGATTTAGGGTTTTTAGGGTTTACATTGTTTTCTAGGGGTTTAAAGAGTTTTTAAGAGTTTATTGTGTTTAGGGGGATTTTTTGTCATTATGTATTTTTATGTTTTTTCGGTTTTCTTATGGTTTTACGGTTTTTATAGTTTTGAGGGTTTTTAGTGTTTAAGGGGTTTGATTACATAATTAGTTTATCTTAATTTTTCTTGGGTTTATGGGTTCTTTTATGGGTTTTAGGTTTTCTATGGTTTTTAGGTTCCTTTAGGATTATTAGGTGGTCTAGGAGGGCAGGGGGGGGGGGGTGTTTTTAGCATCCATTAGGGTTTTTATTGTTTTTAGAGATTTTTTCTATTTTTTGGGCATTTTAATTTATTTTTGGGTTTTTAAGGATTTATGGAGTGCATTTTTGTTTTAGGGATTTTAGTGACTTGTAGAGATTTTAAGGAATATTAGGTATTTTTAGGATTTTTTTACAGTTTTAATGTTTTTTAATGTTTCTATGGTTTTAGGGGTTGTAAGTTTTTTTTGTGTTTTTATAGGTTTAAGGGTTTTATATTTGTTATGGTTTTTATAGTTTTTATGGTTTGAAATGTTTTAATGGTTTTAGGTGTTTTTACTGCTTTATGGGGTTTTGGGTGTTGAGGTTTTCACGAGTATTTGGATTTTTAGGGTATTGTATGTTTGTTTTTTGGTCTTTTTTATTTTTTCATCTTTTCCGGGGTATTGTATTTTTAGGGTTTTTTCTTTTTTATGGACTTTTTAGGATCTTTTGTGGTTCAATTTTAATTTTATTCTATTTGGGGTTTTATGTTGTTTTTGGGTCTTTTAGGGTTTTCATGGGTTTCAGGGTTTTTTTGTATTTTTAGGGATTTAGACATTCTATGTTAAATATTGGGTTTTATAATATTTTAAGGGGACTTAAGTGTGTTTTATGGATTTTATGGTTTTATGGTTTTTATGATTTTTGGTTGGGAGGATTTTTAATGGGAATTTATTACCACTTTTTTAGGGTATTAAGGGTATTTTAGGGTTTCGTTATTGGGTTTAGTGTCTTTTACAGTTTTCTTTGTGTTTTGGGTCATATAGGGTTTTGTGGGGAGGGAGTGGGAATATTAGTGTTTTTAGGTATTTTTATGGGGGTTTGGGGTTGTTGGGTGTTTCTTTGGTTCTTTGGTTTTTTCGTAGTGTTTTTAGGGTTTTTATGGGTTTAGGGAATAGTTTTTAGGGTAATGATATGGAGTATATGGTTTAAAGAGTAGGTTTTTGAGTTTAGTGTATAAGATATAAGGTTTAGGATGTACGTTTTATGTTTAATGAATTAAGGTTTGGGATTTATCATGTAGTGTATAAAGTTGATGGTGGTGTTTATTCGGTTTTCTATTTTCTTTGGGTTTAATGTCTTTTAAAATTTTATGTTTTTATGCATCTTTTGTGTTTTGAGTTTTTTTAGGTTTTCAGTGCCCTTTTTTACATTTATGGTGTGTTTGGTTTTTAAGGGTATTACTGGATTAAGTGTCCTTTAGTTTTTTAGGGGGTTTATATTCTTTTATGGTTTTTAGGGGTTTCAAGGACTTCTAGGGTTTTTTTGTTTCTTTAAGGGTTTTATGTTTCTTACCATATTTTAGGGTTTTTATTTTTTTGGATTCATTATGTATTTTTAGGATTTTTAGGGTTTTTAGGTTCTTTTAGTGGGTGTCTTTTTTAGGGTATTCATGTTTTTAGGGAGATATAGGAGTTTATTAGGTGTTTAAGGTTTTTTTGTGACTTAGTGGTTTTTTGGTTTCATAGTTTTTATCAATTTTAGGGTTTATTAGGTATGTTTTGTGTTTTTTTGTTATTTAGGTTCTTTAGGGGGGTTATGGAATTTTAGGGATTTTCGAGTTTTAGGGTCCAATAATGTTTTAGTGTTCTTTAGAGTTTTTAATGGGTTTCCAATGTTTATGGATTTTAGAGATTTTAAAGTAATTCTAATAGATTCTTATTGTTTTTAGTAGTGTATTTTATTTTAGGCATTTGATATGGATTTTAGGCTTTTTTGGAATTATATATATTCTTCGTGTTGTTAGGTTATTTTAATGTTTTTTGGATTTTTATGTATTTTAGCCATTTTAGGGGATTCTATGGTTTCAATGGTGTTATTGAGGTTCTTGTAATTTTAGGATTTTTAATTATTTATTGGTTTTTAAGTGTTTTAGGGGATTCAAGGGATTCATTTTGGTTTTATGGGTTTTAGGTTTTTAAATGGTTTTGATGGTTTTTGAAATATTTTATGATTTATTGGATATTTTAATGATTTTACAAGTTTTTAAGGTTTTAAGGAATTGTAGATCTTTTATAAGTTTTGTGTTTTTATGGTTTCTGTGGTTTTAGGGGGTTTTAAGATTTATAGTGTTTTTTTGGTTTCTAGGGGTTTTTTGGTTTTCTTTAGTTTTATGGGTATTCAGTTTGTAAGAGTATTTCAGGTTTCGTGATGGTTTTAGGAGTTTATGTTTATTGGGTTTAGAGTATAGGATAAATGGTTTATTGTGTAGGGTGTAGGATACATGGTAAATGGTTTCGAGTGGTTTGTCTAGGGTTTAGGTTTTAGGGTGTATGGTATTTAGTTTAGGGAGAATATTTTTTGGTATTTGGTTAACTGTTTGGTTGGTTTTTTATTGATTCTTGGGGGGTTATGGTTTTTAGTGATTTTTTGTTTTTGGGGTTTCATGGTGTTTATGGTTTTTAGGATTTTAGGGTTTTTATTCTTCTTAGTGGTTTTGTCTTCTTACAGTTTTAGGGGTTCTCTAGTTTTTGTGGTTTTATTGTTTTTTATGATTATCATTTGTTTTTTATGGTTCCATAGGGGTTTTTTGTGGTTCATAGGATTTTTAATTGAATTTAGGTTGTTGGATGTTGTGAGGGGTTTGGGGGGTGGGGTTTAGTGTTTTTAGTGTCTTAGGGGGTTTTAGAGATTTCATGGGTTTTGGGTTTTTTTGGTTTTTTGGTTTTTTTTGGTTTTTAATGTCATTATGTATTTGTAGTGGATTTCTGTTTTCCTCCACTTTTTAGTATTTAAGTGTTTTTATGATTATTTTCTTTTTTCATTTTTTTATCTTTTTTTTTGTTTTAGGGTAATTTGAGTATTTTAGTGTTTTATGGTTTTTAGGTTTTTAAGGTATTTTTGGATTTAAATGGTTTGTAAGGGTTTTTTGAGTTATTAGGATATTAGTGGGTTTTAGGGTTTTTAGTGTATTAGAGGATTTTAGGGTTTTAGGTGTTTCGTAGTGTTTCCAGTGTTTTTAGGGTCATTAGGGGTATTTAGAGTTTTTAGAGTTTTGTAGTGATTTTAGTGTCCTATAGGGTTTTTATGTTACTTAATATATTTATGGGTTTGTAGGGATGTTTTTTGTATTTAGTGTCTTTTACTGTTTTTTGGATATTTTAGTGTTTTAGGATATTTGTTGGTGTTAGTGTTTATAGGTTATTTTGGGATTTTGGGGGGTTTATGGTAATTTAGTGGTTTTAATGGGTTTCTTGATGGGGGGGGGGTTAATTCCATTGTGATTTTTTTATTTTTAGTGTCTTTAATGGATTTTAGGTGTTTAGGGTCTTTTGGATGGTTTTATTATTTATGGGGATTTTATACGGTGTTAACGGTTTTATGGGGTTCTACATTATTTCTTATTTTTTGGTGTTTATGTTATCTAATGGTTTTAGAGTTTTATAGTTTATTAGGGGTTTTTGTATTTTTTAGGAGTTTTAGGATTTTTTAGTTTTCTATTGGTTTGGGGTTATTAATGATTTTAAGGGTTCTTAGTAGTTTTATGGGTATTTATTGTTCTTTTAGAGTTAATAGGTTTTTAATGGGATATTTTGTGTCTTTATGGGTTTTTATATTTGTTTTGTTTTTTAGGGTTTTAGAGTTTCAGGGGTTTCTTAATCATTGTATCATCTTTTAGTGCTCCTAGGTTGTTATGGAATTTTAGGGGCATTATTCTATTTGTGGGGTTTTAGGAGATTTAGGGGTCTTTAGGATTTTAGGGTTTTTGTTAGATTATATAGAGTTTTTTGGGTATTAGGGTGACTGAGGAGGGTTTTAGGTTTTATATGGTTTTAGGGGTTTTTTCATTGTTTAACAGGTTTTATAGGGTTTTATTGTTTCTAAGGGTTATAAGTATTATTGGGGAGGCTTTTAAGTATTTATGGGTATTTGTGATTTTAGTGTGTTTAAGGGTTTTTTTGTCATTAGGATTTTAGAGTGGTTTTGGTTTTTAGGTTATTAAAGGGTTATTTAGTTTCTTTATGATTATTTATATGGTTTTCTAGTTTTCTAATATTTTTAATGGTGTCGGTTATTTTAGTCTTATTATGGTCTTTTATAGTTTCATTGGATTTATAGACATTTAGGGGTTTTAGGATTTTATGGTTTCTAATAGGGATTTAGGATTTTATGTCTTTTATGGTTTTGGGTTTTTATGGATCTATTGGTGGATTATAGTTTTTAAGGGTGTTTAGGGGTTTTATTATATTAAGGTATTTTTATGTGTTTTAGGGTTTTTATGGGCTTTTATGGTTTTTTAAAATGTATAGGTAATTTATTAATTTTAGGTCATTTTGGTTTTTCAGTGTTTTCACTCTTTTTGAGTGTTTTTAGGTTTCTAATAGTTTTAAGGGGGTTTTGTATTTCCAATTATTTTTTAGGGATTGAATTTTGATTTTAAAGTTTTTAGGAGTTTTGGGATATTTTGGTATTTTAGGGTTTTTATGGGTTTTAGTGGTATTTATGGGTTTTAGGAGATTAATGGGTTTATTATGATTTGGGTAATTTCTGGGGATTTTATAATTTTTTTGGATATTTTGGAATTTTTTGGTTTTCAGGGTTTTTTGGGGGATCTATGGACTTTAAGGGATTTTGGGGTAATTTATGACTTAGTTAGCTTCATGGGTTTCTTTTATAGTTCTTAATTTTTTAGTGTCATTTTGGTATTTTTGGCGTTTTGTGGAGTTTTATGGTTTTTACTTTCATTTTAGGGTTTTTATTGTATTTTTAGGATTTTATTGAATGTTTTGTTTTAAAGGTGTCTCTAGGATTTTTAGTGATTTTGGGGTCTTTTATGATTTTTTTCGATTTTCAATTTTCTTTGGTTTTTAGGGATTTTATTTGGTTTATAATGGTATTAGAGTTATATTATAGGTTAATGGGTTTTACTGGACTTTTATAGTTTTAGTAGTTTGGGTTTTTAGTTTTATTTAGCTTATTTTGGGTTTTAGGGTCTTTTCGACTTTTAGGGGTTTTAATGTTATTTAGTATTTTATGCATTTTGAGGAATTTATTGGGTTTGACTGATTTGTTGGGGTTTTTACTAGTTTTTTGTGTTTTTTAGGTTTAAAGGAGTTTTATTTTTTCAGTTTTTATAGTTTTTAAGATATAGAAGGGTTTTTAGGGTTTTCATAGGGTTTTGGGATTTTCTATTGTTTTTATAGATTTTATATTTTTATAGATATTTTTAGTGCTTTATTTGTTTTATATATTTATGAAGTTTTTGGGATGTTTTATATTTTATAGTTTTTATGGATAATGGTGTTGGGTATATGGTTCATGGTAAAGGTTATAGTGTTTAGATTGTATAGTATAGGGCTTAGGGTATAGGGTGTAGTGTTTAGGGATTAGGGTGTCCGGTTTAGGGTTTACAATATAGGGTTTAGGTGGTTAGGTTTATTCTTTATGGTGTATCAAATAGTGTATAGGGTTTATGATATAGTGTTTATGGTGTAGGGTATGGGGTATAGGGTTTAGGGTGTATGGTGTGGGGTGTAGGGTTTCAGGGTTAGGGTTTTTTATTGGGTTTATGGTATTGGGTTTTTTGTATAGGGGGTATTGTTATGTGTTTAGAGTGTAGGGATTAGGGTTTAGGGGTAGGGTTTAGGGTTTAGGGTATAGGATTTAGGGAGTAGGGTGAATGGCATAGAGTATATGGTAACGATTATAAGGTTTATGGTGTAGGTAATAGGTTTTATGGTGTAGGGATTATGTTTAGTTCATAGGGTTTATGGTGTTGGGTTTATGATTTAGGGTGCAAGGAGTAGGGTTCAATGAGTTGGGTATATTGTTTAGGTTGTAGGGATTAGGTTTAAGGGTGTAGTTTTTATGGTTTAATATGTAGGGTGTATGGTGTAGTTTTTAAGGGGTAGGGTGTAGGTTATTGGGATTAGGGGGTATGGTGTAGGGGTTTGGGTATAGGGAATAGGGATTTTGTTGTAGTGTATAGGGTTTAAGTTGATGGGTTATGATTTTAGGGTGTAGTGTTTATGTTTTACGGTGGAGGATTTTCGATTTGGTTTTAGGGTTTTGGGTTTTGGGTACATGGATTGAGGTATATGGTAATGGTATTATGTTTAGGGTGTAGTATCTACTATTTAGGGCTTATGGTATCAGGTTTAGTGTATATTGTTTTGGGATTAAGGTGTATGTCATTAGGTTTAGGGGGCACGATTTATGTTCAAGGGGATAGGAAATAAGGTTTAGGGTGTGGGGTTTTTGGGATAAGAAAGTAATGTATAATGTTTATAGATTTTTTTGGGTTTTAGGGGTTTTTAAGATATGATGTTCTTTTAGTGTTTTATGTTTTTAGGGGTTTTCAAGATTTTTCGGTTTTTTGTATTTTTATGTGTTCCACAGTTTTTTTGGATGTTTTTCAGTTTTGAATTGTTTTTTCGGTTTCATTCGTTTTGTGTTTTAATGTTTATATGACTGTTAGTTGTTTTTTATGGTTTTAAAGACACTTAAATTTTTACGGTTTTATGGTTTTAGGAATTTTAGGGGTTTTTTCAATTTGGGGGGGGGGTGGGGGTAGGGTTTTCATATTGTTTGGGGGGTTTTAGTGTATTTATGGTTTTTCTGTTTATTAAGGTTTTATGGATTCAATGTTTTCTTTAGTTTTTCTTGTATTTTACAATGATTTTGGTGTTTCTTAGGGTTTAGTAGTTTTATTAGAGGTTTAATAGTTTTTTTTTGGAATACTATGGGGTTTATAGTGTCTTATTATTTTAGGGGTTTTAGGTCTACTCTAGTATTTTTAGTGTGTTTTAGGGTTTTATTGGTTTTTTATGGTCTGTTATGATTTTTAAGGGTTATAGGGTCTCTCTTGTGTATTAAGGTTGTTTAGGGTTTTACAGTTTTTAGGGTCTATAATGTGTATTTGAAGGAATCTAATGATTTTTATGTTTTATGGGTATTTATGGCCTTTTGGGATTTTATGGAAGTTTAGGGGTTTTATGGTTATTATATGGTTTTATGGTCTTTGGATTTTTTTTGGGGTTTTGTGGTTTTAGGGTTTCTATTGTCCCTAGGGTGTTTTTGGTACTTTTAGTGTTTTTTGCGGTTTTTTTGGCTTTTTTAATTTGTTTTCGGTTTTTGGTTGATTTTTGGATTTACTGTATTGTAGAGGTTTTTAGGTTTTCAAGGGGGTTTTATTATTTTAGGGGTTTAGGGGATTTATTGGTTTTTGGGGTTTTTTAGGATTTTTAGGATTTTTTAATGTGTTTAGTGGGTTTAGGGTTTTTAGTGTTTTTAGGGATTTTACAATCTTTTATATGTTTTTAGTGTTTTTCGGGTTTTCTCATTTTTAGGGTAATTTATATTTTTTATGGGTTAGGTTATTCTATAAATTATAATGTTTTTAGAGTTTTTTTTTGTTTTTATGGTATTTTAGGTTTTTTAGTGTTTTTGAGGAATTTTTGGGAGGATGGGGGGTTTTAAGGTTTTAAGGGTAATTTAGTGTTGTTATGGATTTTGGATCATCTAAATTTTACATTGGGGTTTATGGACATTCTAAGCTTTTATTTGTTTTTAGGTTCCATTATGATTTTTTGGGGTTTAGGTTCCTTTTGGGATTTTAGGTGGCTTCCAAATCCTTTAGTACTTTTTTATGGTTTTAGGATGCTTTATGGGTTTTATTGTCCATGAGGGGAATTTTCGAGGTTTTAAAAGTCTTAAGGGTTTTAGGTTATATTTTGGCCCTTTAGGGTTTTTATGGTTTTTACTATCTTTTAGTGTTTTATGGGTGTTTTTTTATTTTATGATTTTTAGTGGATTGAAGAATATTTTTAGGGTTTTGAAGTTCATATAAGGATTTAGCGGTTTTAAGGACATTAAAGGGCTTTTTAGATTTTAGGGACCTTTATGGTTTTAGGGTTTCAGGGGTTTGCAGTGTTTTAAGGGTTTTAGCGGGATTTGGGTTTTTAGTGTTTTTATGGTTTTTATGTGGTTTTTGTGTTATTTATATAATTTAGGGGTTTTTGTTCCTTTAAAGAATTCATGGTTATTAGGTTCTTTGGGTATTTAGTTAATTTTTTTGGGGTTTTCTAGTTTTTATTTTTTTTACTGTTTTTTTGGGGTTCTTAAGGATTTTATGGTTTTTTGGATCATAGGTTTTTTTGGTTTTTATAGTTTTTTGGGTTTTTAGATATTTTAGTATATTTTATATTTTTAGTGTTAAATGTTTTTATTGTTTTTAATGGGTTTTAGGGTTTTGAATATATATTTTATGATTTTTTTTCTTATTTTGGTTTTTTTGTTTTTTGGCATTTTCCAGGTTTTTAGTGGATATGGTTTAAAATATGGAGAGGGGAGGGTTAGTGGATTTTAGGGTTTTTAGTGTTTTATTTTATTATAGGTATTTAGGAGGTTTAGGGTTTCTAAGATTTTTTTTTTATTTTCAGTTTTTTTTGTTTTGGGTGTTATCGATTATTAGGGGTTTTAAGTTTTTATGGGTTTTATGTATTTTTAATTTTTTTGTGGTTTTATGTTTTTTCGTTGTTTTATTGGATTTAGGGTTTCTATAGATGATCATGGAATATTTAAAGGTATTAAATTCTTTTCTGTTTTTTATTTTATAGGTTCTTAATTGTTATTAGTGTTTTTATGGGGTGTTTGGTTTTAAAAGGTTTTTTGGATTGTGTTATTATTTTAAGGTTTTAGGGATTTTTCATTTTTTAGGCTTTTAGTTTTTTAGGGTTTTTATGGTTTATAGGGTAATATAGTTTTTAGGGATTTCAATATTTTATTGAGTTGTAGAATTCTCTATGAACATTTACGTATTTTAAGTATTTATGGTCTTTTGTGTGTTTTTTGGGTTTTTTGGGTTTTTATGGACATTATGTGGTTGTATGTTTTTTAGGAGTTTTAAATTATTTTAGGTATTATGGGTTATTTAGGTTTTTAAGGTCTTATGTATTTTTCTTTTTTTACGGTTTTGAATGGTTATTAGGGTTTTTTGATTTTTATGTATTTTTGGGTTTCAATTAATTCTAGGGTATACATAGGGTTTTCAAGGTTTTGAGGGGATTTTTAATGTATTTTTTGGTTTTAGGGGTTTTTAGTTTTTTTATGTTTAGTAGTAATTTTTGGGTCTTTACAGTTTTTTGTGGTTTGAGTGGTTTTCAAATTTTTCCATTGTTTTTACGGTTTTAGGGTCTTTGGGGGTTTATAGTGTCTTCGGTGATTATAAGGTATTAGTTTTTTATGGTTGTTATTATTTTTAGGCCTCTTTTAGGTATTTTTCCATTTTTTTAGGATGTTATATTTTTTAGGGTTTTTAGGGATTTGGAGGTAATCTAGGGGTTTTTAGTGTTTTAGTGTTTTTATTGGTTTAGGGGTATTCTAGTTTTTATTGTTTTTATAGGTTTTTTGGTTTTTAATTTTTTTATGTGTTATAATGAAATTTTAGGTTTTTTAGAAGTTGTTAGTGTTTTTAAGGTTTTTTAGAAATTTTAGGGTTATTACCCTTCGTTAGGTTTTTGGGACATAGGGTTTTTATTTTTTTGTGGGTTTTAGTTTTTTTGGGTTTTCTTATATGATTTAGTATTTTTATTCTTTCCTTATGGTATTTGGGATATCAGGGGGGGATTACTGGTTTTTAGGGTTTTGGGGATTTTAGCATGCCTTGGGGTTTTAGGTTTTTAGGGTTTTTTAATATTTTTATGGGTTTTATGGGGGTTTAGGTTTTAATTTTTGATTTTTGGTTGTTTTCATATTTTTTTGATGTTTTTAGGGTTTTTAGGGATCCTAGATATTTTTTGGGTTTTTTTGGTTCTTAATTAGTTCTATGGGTTTTAGGGATATTTATGATTTTTTTTGGTTTTTTGGCCATTAGGTAGTTTAATGGTTTGTATGCGACCTTTAGGATTTTATACTTATTTAGCATATTTTATGGCTATTATGGTATTATAGGTTTATATGGTATTTTGGAGATTTTGATGACTTTTAGTGTTCATTGGGGGTTAGGTATTTAGGATTTTTTCATGGTTTCAGGGTAATGAAATGATTTGTTTGGTTTTTAGTTTTTTAGGTTTTTAGCGTATTTAGAGATTTTAGGTATCCATTGTGGTTTCAAATATTTCTTATGATCTTTTGTGTATTTATGGGTTTTTTGGGTTTTTTGGTTTTTACGGTCCTTTAGAATTTTAGTGTATTTTAGTGTTTTAATGGGCCTTTTTGGATTTTTTGGGGATTAATAGTGTTCAACATCCTATTTTGTGTTTTAGGTTCTTTTTTAGAGGGTTTTTGCCACTTTAGGGGGTTTCAGTTCATTAATCTTTAGGTGTTTTAGGGATTTTAGGGTCCATTAGGGTTTTTAGTGTTTTTATGTTCATTTAGTGTTTTATAGTTTTCAGGGTCCTTTAGAGGGTTTAACATTTTTGGAGACTTTTTCAGGCTTTAGTTTATTTTATGGTCTTTTTGGGATTGTTTGGGTTGTTAGTGTATTTTAGGGGGTTTTGGGTATTTTGGGTTTTTAGGGTCTTTTAGGGATATTATTGTTTTATGGTATTTTGGGTTCTTCATCGTTTGCAGGTTTTATTAAAATTTTTAGGGGTTTGATGGAATTTTTGGGGATTGAGCGTTTTTATAGTTTTTTGGTGTTTTAGGATTTTAATCATATTTAGGATTGTTAGCGCCTATTTATATTTCATTATCTACTATTAAGTTTTTTATTCCATTTCTTTTTTATATGATTTTTATAGTACTTTTATTTTTTGTGATTTTTGTATTTAAAATGTGGTTTTTGGGTTTTAATGGATTTTAGGGGTTTTAGGGTTTCATTGTATTTTGGGTTTGTAGTTTCTTTATATTATTTGCGTTTTTAAAGAATTTATAGGGTTTTTAGTATTTTCATGGTTTTTTATGGTTTTAGGTTTTTTATGTCATTTTGGGTTTTTATAATTTGAAAGGTTTTATTGTTTCATAGATTATTATGGGTTTTCAAGGTTTCTAGTTATGTATTGTTTCTAAAGGTTTTTTGTGTATTTTCGGGTTTTTGTCATTTTTAGGGACATTTATTGTTCTGAAGTGTTTCATGGTTTTTTAGTGGTCTTGGGGGTCATAATGGTTTTAGGGGTGTTTGGTATTTTTGGTTTTTCAGTGTATTATGGATTTTTTGGTTTTTTAATTTTTTATTTATTTTTGTATTTTAGGTGTTTAAGGGTTGTAAAGGGTGTTATGGTTTTAAGGGTTCTTAGGGTTACTATATTTTTATGTGTTCCATAGTATTTTTGGGTATTTTTCAGTTTTGAAGTGTTTTTTAGGTTTCATTAGTTTTGTGTTTTAATGGTTTTATGACTGTTAGGTGTTTTTATGGTTTGTAAGACTCTTAAAGTTTTACGGTTTTATGGTTTTAGGAATTTTTAGGGGTTTTTGCGATTTGGGGGGGGGGGGGGGTAGTGTTTTCATAGTGTTTTGGGGGTTTTAGTGTATTTATGGTTTTTATGTTTATTAGGGTTTTATGGATTTAATGTTTTCTTTTGTTTTTATTGTATTTTACAATGATTTTTGTGTTTCTGAGGGTTTATTAGTTTTATTAGCGGTTTAATAGTTTTTTAGAATATTAAGGGTTTTATAGTGTATGATTATTTTAGGGGTTTTAGGACTTCTCTAGTATTTTGAGCGTGTTTTAGGGATTTTATTGGGTTTTTATAGTCTTTTATGAATTTTATGTGTTTTAGGGACTCTCATGTGTGTTTGGGTCATTGAGGGTTTTACAGTTTTTAGGGTCATTAATGTGTATTTTAATGGTTCTGTGGATTTTAATTTTTTATGGGTATTTTTGGTATTTTGGGATTTTATGGGGTTTTAGGGGTTTTATGGTTGTTATAGGGTTCTATGGTATTTGGATTTTTTTGGGTTTTGTGGTTTTAAGTTTTCTACTGTCCCTAGGGTGTTTTTAGTAATTTTAGTGTTTTTTTTGTTTTTTCATTTTTTTCCATTTTAGGTCGATTTATGGTTTTACTGTATTGTAGATGTTTTTAGGTTTTCAAGGGGGTTTTATTATTTTAGGGTTTTAGGGGATTAATTGGTTTTTGGGTTTTTTTAGGATTTTTAGGATTTTTTAATGTGTTTAGTGGTTTTTGGGTTTTTAGTGTTTTTAGGGGTTTTACAATATTTTATATGTTTTAGTGTTTTTTTGGTTTTCCCATTTTTAGTGTAATTTATGTTTTTTATGGGTTAGGTTATTTTATAAATTTTAATGTTTTTTAGAGTTTTTCTTTTTTTTATGGTATTTTAGGTTTTTTAGTGTTTTTAAGGAATTTTTGGGAGGTTGATGGGTTTTAAGATTTTAAGGGTAATTTAGTGTTATTATGGATTTTGGATAATCTAAATTTTCCACTGGGTTTTTATGGTCCTTCTATGCTTTTATGTGTTTTTAGGTTCCATTATGAATTTTTGGGGTTTGAGGTTCCTTTTGGGATTTTAGGTGTTTTTCGGATCCTTTATTAATTTTTCCGGTTTTAGGATGCTTTATGGGTTTTATTGTCAATGAGGGTAATTTTCGAAGTTTTACGAGTCTTAAGTGTTGTAGGTTATATTTTGGCCCTTTAGGGTTTTTAGGGGTTTTACTCGCTTTTAGTGTTTTTTGGGTGTTTTATTTTATTTTATGACTTTTAGTGGATTGTAGTGTATTTTTAGGGTTTTGAGGTTCATCTAAGGATTTAGTGATTTTAAAGACATTAAAGGGATTTTTAGATTTTAGGGACTTTAATGGTATTAGGGTTTTCGGGGTTTGTAGTGTTTTAAGGGTTTAAGCGGGATTTGGGTTTTTAGTGTTTAGATGGTTTTTATGTGTTTTTAGTGTTATTTATAATATATAGGGGTTTTAGTTTCTTTAAATAATTCAAGGTTATTAGGGTTCTTTTGGTATTTAGAAATTTTTTTGGGGTTTTCTTGTTTTTATTTTTTTATTGTTTTGTTGGGGTTCATAATGATTTTAAGGTTTTATGGATCATAGGTTTTTATGGTTTTTATAGATTTTAGGGTTTTTAGAGATTTTAGTATATTTTAATATTTTTATTGTTAAATGGTTTTAATGTTTTTTATGGGTTTTAGGGTTTTGAATATTTATTTTTTGAATTTTTTCTTATTTTGGTTTTTTTTTGGGATTTTCCAGGTTTTTAGTGGATATGGTTTAAAATATGGGGGGGGGGTCAATGGATTTTAGGGTTTTTAGTGTTTTATTGTATTATATGTATCTATGATGTTTAGTGTTTCTATGATTTTTTTTATTTTCTATATTTTTTGTTTTTGGTGTTTTTGGTTTTTATGGGTTTTAAGGTTCTATGGGTTTTATGTATTTTTAATTGTTTTAGGGGTTTTATGTGTTTTAGTTTTTTAGGAGAATTAGGGTTTCTATTGATGATCGTGGAATATTTATAGATATTACATTTTTTTCTGTTTTTTATTTTTTATTTTTTATTTTTTTAATTCTTATTAGTTTTTTATGGGGGGTTTGGTTTTAATAGGTTTTTTTTAGATCATTTTCTTATTTTAAGGTTTTAGGGATTTTTCATTTTTTAGGGTTTTAGTTTTTTTGGGTTTTTATGGTTTATAGGGCAATATAGTTTTTAGGGTTTTCTATATTTTATAGGGTTTTAGAATTCATTATGGTCATTTACGTATTTTATGTTTTTATGGTCTTTTGTGTGTTTTTTGTGTTTTTAGGGTTTTCATGGACATTAGGGGTTTGTATGTTTTTTAGGTGTTTTAAATTATTTTAGGTGTTTTGTGTTATTTTGGGTTTTAACGTCTTAAGGGTTTTTCTTTTTTTTACTGTTTTGAATGGTTATTAGGGTTTTTGGATTTTTATGTTTTATTGGGTTTCAATTAATTCTTGGGTTTACAAAGGGTTTTCAGGGTTTTGAGGGGGTTTTTACGGTATTTTTTGGTTTTAGGGGTTTTTAGTTTTTTTATGTTTACTAGTAATTTTTAGGGTCTTTACAGTTTTTTGTGGTTTGGGTGGTCTTCATAGTTTTCCATTGTTTTTATGGTTTTAGGGTCTTTTCGGGTTCATAGTGTCTCCGGTGATTATAAGGTATTAGTTTTTTATAGGTGTTATAATTTTTAAGCCTCTTTTAGGAGTTTTTCCTTTTATATGATGTTATATTTTTTAGGGTTTTGAGGGATTTTGAGGAATTCTTGGAGTTTTTTGGGTTTTAGTGTTTTTATTGGTTTAAGGTTTTTCTAGATTTTATGGTTTTTATAGGTTTTTTGGTTTTTAATAGTTTTATAGGTTATTATGCGGTTTTAGGTTTTTTTAGAAGTTGTTAGTGTTTTTACAGTTTTTTATAAATTTTAGGGTTATTACCCTTCTTTATATTTTTTTGATTTAGGGTTTTTGTGGGTTTTAGTGTTTTTTTGTGTTTTCTTATGGGATTTAGTATTTTTAGATTTTCCTTATGGTATTTAGGATTTCAGGGGGGGGATTACTAGTTTTTAGGGTTTCAGGAATTTTAACATGTTTTGGGGTTTTAGGTTTTTAGGGTTTTTTAATATTTTTATGGGTTTTATGGTGTTTTAGGTTGTATTTTGGATTTTTTGTTGTTTTCATATTTTTTTGATGTTTTTAGGGTTTTTAGGGATCCTAGATAATTTTTTGGGTATTTTTTGGTTTTTAATTAGTTCTATGGTTTTTAGGGATTTTTATAATTTCTTTGGTTTTTTTGGTCTTTAGGGTGTTTAATGGTTTATATAAGACCATTAGTATTTTTATTGTTTTAGCATATGTTATGGGTTTTTATGGTATTTTATGTTTATATGGTATTTTGGCGATTTTAATGACTTTTAGTGTTCTTTGGGGGTTAGGTATTTAGGATTTTTTCATGGTTTCAGGGTATTGAAATGAATAGTTTTGTTTTTAGGTATTTAGGTTTTTAGCGTATTTAGAGATTTTTGGTATCCTTTGGGGTTTCAAATATTTCTTATGAGATTTTGTTTTTTTATGGGTTTTTTGGTTTTTAGGGTCCATAGATTTTTAGTGTATTTTAGTGTTTCTATGGGGCTTTTTGGATTTTTTGTGGATTAATAGTGTTCAACATAATTTTTTTAGTTTTGGGTTATTTATTGTTTTTAGAGGGTTTCCCCCTTTATAGGGTTTCAGTTCATTATCCTTTAGGTGTTTTAGGGATTTTAGTGACCATTAGGGTTTTTAGGGTTTTTATGTTCATTTAGGGTTTTATAGTTTTCAGGGTCTTTAGGGGGTTTAACGTTTTTTGAGACATTTTCGGGCTTTATTGTATTTTATGGTCTTTTTGGGATTCATTGGGTTGTTAGTGTATTTTAGGGTTTTTTTTGTATTTTCGGTTTTAGGGTCTTTTAGGGATATTATTGTTTTATGGTATTTTGGGTTCTTCATCGTTTGCAGGTTTTATAAAAATTGTTAGTGTTTTGATTGAATTTTCAGGGATTGATTATTTTTACAGTTTTTTGGTGTTTTAGGATTTTAATTGTATTTAGGATTTTTAGCGCCTATTTATATTTCATTATCTATTATTATTATTTTTGTTCCCATTCATTTTTGAATTATTTTTATGGTATTTTGATTTTTTGAGATTTTTGTATTTAAAATGGTGTTTTTGGGTTTTAATGGATTTTAGGGGTTTTAGAGTTTCATTTTATTTTGGTTTTGTCGTTTCTTTAGATTATTTTCGTTTTTAAATAATTTAGAGGGTTTTTAGTATTTTCATGGTTTTTTATGGTTTTAGGTTTTTTATGTAATTTGGGGTTTTTAGAATTTGTAATGTTTTAGGGTTTCATAGATTATTAGGGATTTTCAAGGTGTCTAGTTGTTTAGTGTTTCTAAAGGGTTTTGTGTATTTTAGGGTTTTCTGTCTTTTTTTGGGACATTTATGGTTCTGAAGTGTTTCTAGGTTCTTTTAGGGGTCTTGTAGTTTATAACGGCTTTAGGGGTGTTTGGTATTTTTGGTTTTTCAGTGGATTAGGTATTTTTGGGGTTTAAAATTTTTTATTTATTTTTGGATTTTAGGTACTTAAGGGTTGTTAAGGGTTTTATGGTTTTAAGGGTTCTTAGGGTTACTGTGGTTTTATGTGTTTTTAAAGGTTTAAGGTTCTTAGGGGTTATAGTAATTTTAGGTTAGTAGAGTTTTTTATTGTATTAGGTTTTTAGTGATTGGGGAGTTTTTATTTTCTATTAATGGTTTCTATTGTGTTTTGTGTTTTTTAAGTTGTTAGATTTTTTTCGTATGGTTAGGGTTTTTGTTTTTAAGGGGTTTTCTTTTCTTTTAGGGAATTAGATATTTATGTATTTATTATATTTTTTTTATATTTTTTGGTTATCATTGGGTTTTGTAGGGTTCATATAGGTTTTCTTGGTTTTTTATATTTTGAATAGTTTTCTAGTCTTTTATGGGTTTTTATGATTTTATATGGTTAGAAATATTTCTAGGTTTTTGTAGTTTTTTGATGTTATTATCTTTCTATGTCTTGATATGTTTTTATATGTCATTGATAATCATTTCTTGTTTTTTATGGTTTCAGAGGTTTTACTAGGATTTTACGAATTACATTGGGTGTTTTGGTCTATTTAGGGTTTTTAGGGGTTTTATGGTTTTCTATGTATTTATGTTTTGTATGGGTTTTATGATTTTTTTGGGGTTTTTTAGGTTTATTAGTTTTTTATGGTTTTTAGAGTCCTTTGGAATTTTTGATTTTTAAGGGTTTTGGGGTTTTCAGTGTTTTTAGGGTTTTTAGGTTTTTAGGGTTTTAAGGGCTTTAGGGTTATTAGAGGGTTTTTTGGGGTCTATTTGTTTTTTTTGTTTTAGGGTGTTAGTATTTTTAATGTCTTTTAGCGGTTATATTGGTTTTCAGTTTATATATATATATATATATATATATGAAATACTTTGGTTTTTTTGGTTTTTATAGTTTTTAGGTGTTTTAGGGATTATAAGTGATTTTCCGTTTATTAGCATTTTTAGTGTTACTTTTATTTTATTAGTTTTATATGTTATTTTGGGTTTATTGGGTTTTGGGGTTTTGGGGATTTTATTTTTTTAGGGGTTTTATTATTTTTATGGTTTTTAGTGTTTTTAATGGTGTTCAGTGTTCATATAATTATTATGGGATTCATGGGTTTTATCATTTTTATTTATTTTAATGGGTTTTTAGTGTTATTAGTGTTCTTTTATAGTTATTGGTTTTTTCTATTATGGGGTTTTATCCTTTTGTGTGTGTTGTTTCAATTTTTTGTGGGTTTTTAGTGTTTATATAATTTTTAGGGTTTGATAGGCATTTTTACGGTTTTTAGAATTTTTCGGGTTTGTAGAGTAATTTAGGGGTATTTGGATTTTTTAGGGTTCTTATGGTTTTTGGGATTTCATAAGATTTCTTAGGGGTTTTTAGAAGTTTTTGGATTTTCATATGGTTTTATTTGTTTTAAGTAATTTTATGGGGTTTAGGGCGTATTTGTGGGGTTTAGAGCTTTTAGTGATTTTTTTGAGGTTTTTGGGTTTTTATTGTTCTTCTAGTTTATGGGTGGTTTTATATTATTTCGGTGTTTTAATTTTTAATTTTTTTTTGAATGTATTTTTTTTACGATTTTTAGTTTTTTCTAGGTTTTTAGTGTTTTATATGTTTTTATGTTTTTTTTGCAATTAATAATTTTTTATTTGTTTTTAGAATTTTTAGGTTTTTTGTGTTTTATAGATTTCGTGGGTTTTAAAATTTATAAGGGTTTTTGTTTCATTTGACTGTTTATAGTTTTCGGATATTTCGTGGTTATGGGGGTTGTATTATTTTATAATTTTATGGGGTTTTAGGGATTTTAGGTTTTCTTTGTGATTTTTTGGTTTTTAGGGTTCTTATAGTGTCTAGTGGTTCTTGGTTTTTAGAATAGTATGGGGTTGTTTGGATTTTCTAGTTTTTTTCGGAATTTTTATTCATTTTATGAGTTCTTTTGGAATTTATAGTTTTTTATTGTTTTATGTGATTTTCAGGTTTTGGGGGGAAATTTTTGGGGTTTTAGAGGTTTTATGGATTCTAGGGTCCTAAACAGTTTTTTGGGATTTTAGGGTTTCTACAATTTTTAGGTTTTTTATGTTATTAGGTTTTCTATAGGGTTTTTTGTTTTTTTGGTTTGATAGGGTTTAAAGGATTGTTAATTTGTTTATGTTTTTTTAGTGAAGTCAAGGGTTTTTTTGTTTTCTTATAGTGTTAGGGTCTTTTATTGTTTTTAGGGTTTTAAATTATTTCATGATTTTTATGGATTTTATGTTTAATTGATCATAGTGAAATTTAGGGTCTATAGTGTCACTCAATATATTTATAGTTTTGATAGCCTTTGTGTGTCATGGGGGTATGGTTTTTAAGGGGTTTTGGATGTTTTTAAGAGATTAGTGTTTTTATGGTTCTTTAGGTTTTTTGTGGGTTTGATGGAATTTTATGGTTTTGGTGGTATTAGTGTCCTTTAGTGGTTTTATGGTTTTTATGGACCTTTAGAGATTTAGGGTTTTCTGTTTTTTATAGTTATTTAGGAGGTTAAAGAATTTTTTGGATTTTTAATGTATTTTTTATATTTTTAGTGGTTTTATTTTTTTGGGAGTATAGGGTTTCTATATATTTTAGTGTTTTCAGGGTTCTATATTTAAGGGTTTCATAATGGTTTTAATGCCTTTAGGGTTTTAGTTATATTATGGTTTTTTGGGTTTTTACGGGGTTTGGGGGTTTTAAGGGTTTTTTATTTATGCTTTTTTGTTTTATTAGGGTGTTGTTATGTGTTTTACGGTTTTTTGGTTTCTTGGTTTTTTGGTTTTTTGGTTTTTAGTACTTTATAGATTTTTTGGGTTTTGGGTTTTGGGTATTTTAGTGGACCGAGGGTTTTTACAGAATTTAGTGGATATTAGGTTTTTAGGCGTTTAGGGGTTTTAGGGTTTTATGTGTTTTTTAGGAGTTTTTTCATTTTAATAATATATTTTTTGTGTTTTTAGGGTTTTAAGTGTTTTCTTCGATTATAGGGGTTTTAGGAGCATTAATGATATTTTAGAGGTCATTGAGTTTATAGGATTTTATGGGGTTCTTCTGTTTTTTTGATTTTTTTTATTTCAAGGGGTTTATAGTTTTTAATGGATTTAGTGTATTTTAGGGGTTCTTTAGAACATTAAGGATCCATTATGGGGTTTTAGGTTTAACGAGTATTTTGGGGTTTTTGGGTATTGTGTATTTCTGTTGTTTTAGGTGATTTACAGGTTTTTAATGTCTTTATCATTTTCGGTTATTTTTTTATGGTTTTTTTGTCTTTGAGGGTTTAGGGTAATGAGTTAATTTTTTAGGGAGTACTATTTATGGTTATGGGTGTATTCTAAATGGTTTAGGGTATCATGTTCTGGTTGTTGGGTGTTTATTTAGGGTTTGGGTTTTGGGTGTTACGCTTTTGGGTTTTAGGTGTAGGTTTTATGGTTTACGATGTATAGTATAGTGTTTAGGGTTTGGGGTTCAGTGTATAAGTTAATGTGATTTTATTATTAGGATCATTGGGGGTTTTAGGGATTTTATGGTTTTAAGGGTTTTTTTGGTTTTTAATAATTTTATTATTTTTATTGTATTTAGTGCTTCTTTGTGTTTTTATAGTTTTTAGGGGGTTTACAGATTTGAGGGATATTAGGTTCCAATTGTGTTTTATGGAATTATATTTTTTTGGGGTGTTCATGTTTTGTTGTATTTAGGAATTTTTTTTGGTGTTTTACAGGGTTTTAGGGGTTTAATGGATTTTAAAGGTTTTAAGGGTGTTTTATGTTTTTTTAGGTTTTTTTAAAATTTGAGGGTTTTTATGTTTTCAGGTATATTTCAGTTTTTATGTATTTTTGTAATTTTAGAGTTTTAGGGGTTTTACAATATTTTAGGATTGGGGGAGGGGGTTGTTGTTTTTGGTTCTACAAGGGTTTTAGTGTATTTTTATTTTTCTTATGGGTTTTGAGGTTTTATGGGGGTTTTATGGCCTCTATGAATTTAGGTACATTTGGTGTTTCTTTAGGGGGTTTTAGAGTCCTATTTGTTTTAGAGGATTTAGGGGTTTTTTTGGGTCTTTTGGGGGGGATTATTGTGTTTAATAGAGGTTTTATTATTTTTAGGGGTTTTAGAGGTTTTAAATTCAATTAGAAGATTTTATGGGTTTTAATAATTTTTTGTGTTTAGTGTTTAGGGTATAGGGTTTAGGTTTAAAGGTTTTGTGGGAGGATAATGGTTTTTGGGTTTACGTTTAGGGACTACTGTGTATAGTAATGTGTTTAGAAAGTAGGGTTTTAGTTTTAGGGTGTAGGGTATAATGTATTAGATGTAGGGTATGGGTTTTTGCGTTTAGGATTTAGAGATTAGGTTTGAGGGTATAAGGTAAATGTGTTTTTTAGGTTTTATGGCTATTTGGAGTTTATGGGGTATTTTAGGGATTTGTGTATTTTATGTTTTTATGGTTATTTATGTTTTTTATTGAGGTTTTAGGGTATTTATTAGTTTTAGGATATTTGGGGTTTTAAAAGATTTTAGGATTATAGGGATTTTATGTTTCATTGAGTTTTTTGTTGGAATTTAGGGGTTTTAGGGTTTTAGTAATTTTTAGTGTTTTTATGGGGTTGTTTAGGGTTTTCTATGTTTTAAATGATTTTATACTTTTTATGGATTTTAAGATTTTTTATGGTTTTTACGGGGGGATTTATGTTTTTGAATGTTTTTTGGGTTATTAGTAACTAGTTTTTTTGGGTATTTAGGGTATTTTGTGTTTTTGATAGTTTTTAGGGGTTTTTTAAATATCTTGGATTTTACGGTTTTAAGGGGTTTAAAAGGTTTTTATATATTTTTAGGATTTTAAATGATTTTACAAAGGGTTTGGTTTCTTATATTTTTTTTTAGGAATTTAGGTTCATTATGGGGATTATTAGGGTTTTTTAGTTTCTATGGGGGTTTTATGGTTCTTAGGGACTCTTAGGAGTTTTTAGATATTTTTGGGGATTTAAGGGTTTTTTTGTTTTTAAATGTCTTTGTGGGTTATAATTACCTTTATGTGTTTTTTGGGGGTTTAGGATATTTTAGTGTTTAGGTTTTTTAGTTAGTGGATTAGGGTGTTTGGATTTGGGTTTAAGGGGTAGGATTTTTGTTCAGTGTGTAGGGTTTAAGGTTTAAGCTGTATGTTATAGGATTTACACAGTTTGGTTGAGGATCAGTCAACATCACCACCAAAATCATCCAGCTCCACACCACGATACCCCATTCCCACACCAAAGCCTTCACCCACATCAGGATGAATGAAATCTGACTCACCCATGTTCGTTGAGTCCCATCCAGACTCAAAATCCTCCTGCATTCCAATACTGGATAGCCGCTTTAGCCTATACTTCTCTTTCTCAGTGGAAATTGAGAGTCGCTCTCGCTAATTCACCTCTAGATTAAGTCTGATACCTCGTGAAGAGTCCCTAGTTTACATGGGACGTGGGATGGAAGAATAATCCCACCTCCGTCTTCGCCTCAGAGGGGTGGAAGTGGATCCGACTTCAACACCTGACTTCGCACAAGTGACGCCATCACTGACAGCTAATGGTGCCTTCCCCTTCATACATTCTGACCCAGGAGTTTCAGCACCTCCTCTGGTTCTTTCCTCCATTGACCTGACCATAGCAGCATTTATCCGGCGATCAGCCTCAGAAAATCTCTCCCCCAGCCTCTCAGCTTCATCCTCTAGTGGGAACCTTTCCCGTTCAACCCACACCATCTCATGCATCTGCTCAAAATAATATTCAGTAGAGGGAACACCATGAAGGACCATAGCCCTCTACAGGTCCATGTACGGATCACCGGTGTCACCAATATTCATTTTCAGAGGGCTCAAAAACTGGACACTGGGAATATCCTCAGCACCGCTAGCGCTGTCTGAGGGAGGGGATGGCCCAGGCCCCAGGTCAGGTCCCCCAACTCCAGGACACCCGGACAGAACCAGAGGGGCATCATGCCAATTCGCATAATGCACCCTTGGGATCCAGGTCTCCTCTTCCACCATAGACATTTCATCAGCTGAAGACAGGCTCCACTCATCCCCAGACCTTGGACCCCAAGAAACCACTACCTCCTTCATGACATCTGTCACTAGCACATCCACCACAGCCGGCTCAGCCAAGGCTGCAACCTGGGAGTTGTTTGGAGCACTCATAACAACCTCAATTGCTGGATAGAATCCATCAGTGCTCTCATTAACCTTCATGCAATCTATATCATCTCATCCCAGTGCCAGGGCACAGGGATCCTCCACATTTTCATTCCAGATTCCCATCACAAAAGCCTTCTCTAAAACTGCCTACCACTTACGGGAGTCACCACACCCATGAATTCCCTCAGCAGAAACCCGATTATCCCTCTCAACCAGTAGCACTTCCTCCTCATCAGCATCTCCCAAAACACCAGCACCTCCAGCCAGACATACAATGATGCCACCCGAATCCATCGGGGAAGCCTATAATTCACTTCCATCCAGCAAAGTATATGAGCAAGGAACATCAGCAACCTAAGTTTGGGAGGGTAATGGCTCAGCCACCCCCTTTGTCCCCTACACCTCCACCAGAGGGTGGATACTCACACCATAAGACATGCGAGCTATAAAACCATCACCCATGACAGGACCAGGGAATCCTCCAGAATCACTATGCCCAAAGCTCCAACAAGAAGAGCAGAACACAAGCCATTTCTCAAAGATAACATTCTATCTCCATCTAAGATCTTCCCCCACTACAATGTAGATAGCATCCACAGGAGCCTTCGAAGCATCGACTTCTACAAATTCCCTTGATGAAACTGGATGGAAAAGGGCCCTAGTCCTACTATCAACACAAACAAACCTCCCCACCAAATTCCCAAGCATCAAGATAATAGAGATATTTTGAAAGGGAAGGGGAAGCTGAGGAAATCTTACCAATGTAGTAGTAATCGGGGAACTCCGCTTCAGATGAAAGTCAAAGCTCCACCAAAAGAGGGATAATTGTGCGCCATTGCTCGACCGAGGAGCTGCGGACCGGGCAAGGACCAGGTCTCCTTCTAATGAAAAGCAAATCATGATGTGGGATCTGTCGATCAGACCAACAGTCACCCTAGCCCTAAGATTCTAGAAAGACGAAACGAACCTATCAAAAGTGACCACTGGGGGTCGCCGCATCAGAAGCTTGCAACCAGAATCAGGCGATGGTGGTCTGAAGCCTCAGGGAACTCCCAAATCGAGAGGGGAAGTTGTGAAAAACCTTAGAAGTGCTCTAGAACCTTCGGTTAGAGCACCATTTTCGGGAAAGAGGGTAACAAGTCAGCAGAGGAGAGCGATGAGAATTCCTCTGGGTGAGGGTCCCCCCCCCCCACAGAGATGGGGGGAGGTGCTTCATTTTCCATCATCATCAACCTGGGAGGAAGCCGCCATCGTGAAGGAGCCAAATCGCCAGAATCGCCAGAGTCACCTGAGCCGATATCTCTCCTTTTCATTGGATTTGTAGTGGTATTATGTTTTTTAGGATTTTATGGATTATAACTATTATTAGGGGTTTTAACGTTTTAAGGGTTTAATTTTTTTTAATGTTATTTGTATTTTTATGTTTCCTATGGTTTATTTTTATTATTTGGATCATGTATAATTTTTTCACAGTTTTGTGTTTTTAGAGTATTAGTTTTATTAGGAATCTTTTACAATTTTAAGGGAGTTTTAGGTTCTATAGGTGTTATGTGTATTTATGAATTTTTAGTGTTTTCAATGTTTTTAGGGATTTATATTGTTTTTTGCGGTTTTTAGGTTTTTATGAGAATTTAGGATGTTTTTATTTTTATGGTTTTATGTTTCTATGTTTATTAGAGTTTTCCATTGATTTTTAGGGGGGTTATGGTCTCAGGGTTTTTAATAGGGGGTTTCAGTTATTTGGGGGGTTTATGGTTTTTAGAGGGGTTTACATTATTGGGGGGTTCTAGGATTTTTTAGGTTTTTAGGGGTTTTAGTGGATTTTTGGTCTTTAGG
Organism: Viscum album; assembly: GCA_963277665.1. Classification (NCBI taxonomy): domain Eukaryota; kingdom Viridiplantae; phylum Streptophyta; class Magnoliopsida; order Santalales; family Viscaceae; genus Viscum; species Viscum album. The sequence goes on from OY728120.1 coordinate 1,693,535,503, forward strand.
GTTTTTTATGATTTTAGGGTATTTTGGGTTTTATATTTTAAGGGAGAAAAAGGATCGGGCATGATAGACCCCCAACATTAAATAAACAAAAATAAGCTTCAAGAAGGGTTTACATGTCCAAGATTGGTACTAACCCTTTATATCAGAATCCACATATGACATACAAAAATACGTTGCAACAAAAGACCACAAATAGAATCTTTCTTCAATTTCCCCCTTGAAGAGTGCATCTGCCACAGAGTTGGCCTCTCTATTGAAATGAGTGACCCATAGGATGAGAGTAGAATAGATGGCGAGACACTAAATCCACTATGGTAGAAGTCTCCAATGGACATCCCTATATTTTTTTTGACAGAATCCACCGTGAGCATCGAGTAGACTCAATCGAAAGAGAATTCTACTTAAATTGGGAAAAAACTTAACCACCTTCATCATCGCCCATAACTCCACTTCATAAGCACATCCATTTCTATTAAGATGGTAAAAATCTGTTGACAAAGACTCTATAGGTGCATAATCCCCCACCACACCACCGAGGCTCTGAGTTCTCCCAATGTCGCACCATCCACATTGACCTTTATCCATGTTGGGATCGGGGGAATCCATTGGATATATCTCAGCACCTATGGCTTCATCCCTCTGCTGAAAAATCCAAGTGAACGTAATAGATTTAGATCATTAACATTATTTTTCATAAAAAAATGTTTGAATATGAGATTCCACATGTATCTCCTTATGGATCATCACCATCCCGCCACAAACCGAAAGAGGTTGTCGATTAAGGGCCACTACATTTTGGGAATCCTAGATATAGTGGATGGTCACTGCAACACCTAAAAGCCATTGGTTGTGAACCTGATCACTACATTTCAGCTTCACCAGGCTAAAGATAATATCACATATTTCCCCCTACGTTCCACACTATAATCCGAAACATTGTATAAGGTATCTCCATTGTTCAGTTTTGATCTTGCAGTAGAGAAAAACATGTGTGCTGTTGTCCTTTTCCTACTTTCAAAAAAAAACCAGCTGAGGACTTTTTCCATTTAGTGGCCATCATTAGTTCTTAGAGGGGGAGTCCATAACTCCAAATTTTACAGCTTAGTACATAATTGGTCAGTGGGTTGAATGGTGATCTGATATAAGTCATCCAATATAGGGGTTGATTCTTAGAGGGAATTTTAGCTTGTAGTAATCATGAGTGTTGAATTTCCAACCATACATGGCCTCTAAATGAGGGTTTCATTGTCTAAGAAAACATTTCTCCAAATATGTAACATTATATGGTTAGGTGATGCAACCAGGGGTCCCCTATCTTCTTGAAGATGGGAATCCATCTACATGTCCCTCCTATTACGGGGAGGCATCACAACATCGAAAAGCGGTTTCTCAAGCCATGGAGTTTTCCAGCAATTTAGAGTTGAGGACATTAACACAATCCACATTTAATGAGAAATTATATCAATGTATGAGGATCATAGTGTGGGATAGACTGATGAGGATATGTATCCAGTGAAACCATCACGAAGCTTATGCGTGAATGTCTCGGTGAATAAATCCAATCTGTCATCATATTGGTTGAGAAAGCTCCATGTGAACTTCTCCAATTAGGAATCATTAAATATTCTAATGTTTTTAATTCAATTCCCACCAATCACCACTAGCTCCAAAGAGTAATTCATGGTGATAAAGATTAATTATCTTTTTATTATACATCCAGTCAAGGCTATGTACCTTATCCTTGCATTCAAAAATTTAACCAGATTGACCAACCATCTACAAATAGAAAAAGTGTAAACAAACATGGAGGTGATTTCAAAATTAATCATAAATCGTCTTCCAGTTTGGGAGAGGCATATGCAATTCCATTTGGAAATATAGTGGGTAATTTTGGACGATATTCCCTCAATGTAACATCATTTTTTTTTCCAACGAATAGAGGGACCCCCAGGGAGGTGAAGGGGAGTGAGCCTACCCTCAATCCAATTGAGACAGAAATGACGAGCTTCCATTAGGGGGAGACTCCATTTAAAAAGACACATAATGATTTCCTCTAGATTATTTTTTCCTAGCAACACGTTCATAGTGGTGAAAGATCATTTTCAAAGAATAGAGTGTTTTCCTGTCAGCCTTCCCAAATAGAATAATTTTTTCCACATAGATTAGATGTGACGGTACATGAAGGTCGCTCCCTACCATTATTAGTGAGTAATGTCCAGCCTAAACCAAGTCAATAGTGATCCTACTCATATAGTCCTGAACAATTTCAAAAAAGAAATCTGGAGAGAAGGTCCCCTTATTAGACGCTCCAATATCATTTAAAGAACCCATTTGGGGAACCATTAATAAGAAATGAATTCTGGTACAGTTGGCGATAGTATTAATCAGCATGATAAAAATACAAGATATTCCATACATTCCAAGGATTTTAAATCTAATGTTCAACTTTATGGTGTTGAGGTCCATAGATATATCATGTTTAAGGGAAAATCCCCCATGCTTTGTTTCATTATTCATAATGTTGATACCCTCTATGGAAGTAAACAAGAAGGTCTGAATGTTCCTCCCAAGAAAGAAACTGAACTAGTTTTGAGGAATAATGTCCATAAAAATCATCCCCAAACTGATGGACATAATTTTGATAAAAAAAATTCAAATGGTATTCCCCATGGAAACTGAGAGGAAGTAACCACCCTCAATAGAATTTTCATTCTATGGAATCTGAGATATAATGTTGGAATTATCACCACAAGGAACTAATCCCATGAGAATGATTTCTCTCACATCCTTGGTAACATCCTCGTGCAGAATGTCCCAATAAAACACAATGAATTTATTACTAAGAAGGTATGGTCACACATCACTATCCATGTTCAAGGATAAGTGTGCATTATTCACCTCCTATCCTACGGGAACCACTGTACGAACCTCACTATGCTGTTTAGAAATGAAGGGAGTCATGGAATCCGAGAGGGGCAATGGATGAGCACCATCATACATGTACAACCCTTGCATGTTCTCCACAACAACCTTGGAAATATCTTCCATCACAGTAAAGGTCAATCCCCCGACCTAGATTTCATTCATATTATTCATATCTCGTTTATCTATGTGAAGGAAATGAATGAACACAGAGTTTCTATCATCGTCATGGTGCCATTTAACGTTGAAATGCGCCTTTTCTAGCTCCTACTATAGAGGCATTAACTCATCCATATTAGAGTGGAGCTGAAGCTCCTCCCAAGAGGGGGTTACTGATGCTGGTTAGAAATTAGGTAGTTGGAAAGCTGAGATTCAATAGTCTTAATGTCATATTTCAGCCATGAAAATGACTTCCTTCTCCATTCCTGTAGGTGTTCTTTACTTCATTGAACATAGAAAATACCAAAAATAAAGGATTCCAACAATGGTATTGTTCCACCCATTAATAACCACTGACCAGCACATAGAGAGTGTGATCCATTCATTATTGTATTTAAAGGGAACATGGAGTGAACTTGAGAAACCCTCCCATAAATCAACAAAAACGGGATTGTGGTCTGAGTTGAATTTCATAAGAGTGGACTTGGATATGGCAATGGGGGATCTCTCATCACTGATTTCGGTGAGACACCTCTCTAGCTTACTACATTGTCCACCATTGATAGTATAACTTCCTTAAGTAGTGGTTTCTATGTCTATGGATATCTCAAACAGATCACAGTGATCCATTCATGAGGAAAATTATACTACTGTAGTGTGGGAGATGTTATGGACAATCTTGTTAACTAGTCATCGTACAACATTAATGTTGCCAATGATGAACCAATTATTGGAAGTGTTCTAATTCATTCGATCCAACTCCCAACCGAGATACCTCCTTTTAATATTGAACAAGAAGCATACACAAAGGAGTGGGTGAAGTTGGTAGCATCGAAATAGATGGTAACAGAGATCACATGAGGTATCGCTTCAAGTAAAATAACCTAGAAATCCTTATGATTCAGGACCCATAAGTTCTATGTTTCATAAAAATTAACAAAAATGATGCTGTAATCGATGGTTCTCCACTTTTGTCCCTTCCAGCGTTAAAACATGATCTTGGGATCTGGTAACCCAAATAAAATTAGCCTTTGAGTAATGATGTTCCTATGGGATGCGGTCATGGGAACATTCCCAGTCCCCTAGAAGTTCCAGAAAATTATATTCATTGGAGGATAGTTGTGGGGGAGGGGGTACTTCCCATTCACATTCCTTTCCTTCACGTCTACTTGGTGTTTCCAGAAGACTACTTGGCTGGTTATAGAGTGTGGTATTTCTCTGTAAGCTTCTGTTTTACATAATTATGTTCCTAATTATTCCAAATTAAAACACTATCATATGGGGACTGAGGGTCCTTAAACATGTCACTCTAAGATACCCTGCTCAATGGGTTAAATTTAATCAGTGTGAAGACAGATTCCTTTAATGCGACACCACTCGGCCTCCTCGATGCCTTTCCTGAGGAGACCTCCTGGAATGTTTCAGTATCTCATTCAAACCAACTAGTTCACCAAGTATATTCCCCAAGGGACTAGATCTAGGGTGGTCTAAACCACCATTAAAGGCCCATCTAATGTGTCCTATCAACTAGTTGGTGAAGCAGCATCCAGGGTGACCGTCATGTCGGCTGGTGATTATATGGAATCACACAAATCTATATCATAGATTCTAAGTCATGTGTAGTGGGTGATACCACATGCACCTATACCAAGGAGACTAGTTCTGACTCTAGTAGTTATTTTTCTTCAACCGATATAGATTGATTAGGAACCTACTTCGGCTCAAGGTGCATTGAATTAGAGGCCTCCAATGGAGGATTATCATCCACCAGATTAACACTAGTGTCCTTATCCATAATGAGGGGCGTGGTGGAAGGGCCCAATGTATTAGAGGTAATTCAATGGGTTTAGTGTATTATGGGTATTTAAGTTCCTTTTAGTGTTTTTATGGTATTTATAGTTTAAAAAAAATTGGGTGATTAATTGTTTCTAGGGTTTCATGATTTTTTAGAATTTATGGGTTTGTTGAATTTTTAGGAATTTTTATAGTTTTATGTGTTTGTACATGTTTTTATGGAATTTTTGGTATTTTTTGGGTTTAATAGTTTTTTGGTTTTGGGGTTTTTAGGATCCCTTTATGTTTTTATAATTTATTTAGCTTTTAAGGAAATATATGTTTTTAGGGTTTTTTAGTTTATTATGTTTTATATTATATTTTAGTGTTTTTATAGGGATTTTAGGATTATTTAGGGGTTTTAGGGTCTTTTTTGTGTTATTATATGTTCTATGGGTTTTCAGGGGTGTTAGGGTATTTTAGAAGATTTAATGGGTCTTATGGTTTTTTAGGGTGTTATTGGTTTATTAGAGTTTCGGGGTTTTTTTTATTTTTTTTAATTTTTGGGCTTTAGGGTTTAAAATGTTTTGTGGGGTTTTAGGTTTTAATGGGTTATGATATTTGAGTGGTTTGAGGGGTTTTATTGTTTTCTTGGATTATAGGGTGTTAATAATTTTTTGGGTATTTATGGTTTTCTTAGGGATTTCATGTGTTTTCATGGTTTTTATGGGTTAGATATTTTTTGTTATTTTATTTTTTATTTATTTTTAGTGTTTTGGTGGTTTATAGGAGTTTTTACAGTTTTTTGTGTTCTTTTTAATATTTCATGCATTTTAGTGAATTTAAATGATAATAGCGTTAAAAATGTTTTTAGGGTACTTTTTTTATTTTTAGGTTTTGGGGATTTTAAGGGGGTTTTGGGTTTATCTTAGTGTTTTAGGTGGTTTCTACGATATTTTAGTAATTTAATTTATTTGAGTTTTATTAGTACTTTATGTGTTTCTTATGGTTTAATGTTTTTTATGTTTTGAAGGGGTTTTAGGTTGTATGGAAGAGAATTTATGGATAAATGTGGTTATTTTAAGGAATAAATTTTAATTTTTGGGGTTAATGTTTTAAAGTATAGGATATAGGGTATAGGGTGTGGGATTTAATGTCCAGGATGTACGATATTGGTTTTAGGGTGTATAGTTTTGGGCTTATGGAATAATGTATATGTCTCTAGTGTAGGGTTTTAGGGTAGTGGGTGTATGGTATAGGGATTTTGATGTGGGGTATTGGGTTTTATGTTGTAGGGTTTAGGGATTTGTATTTATAAATTCTTTTATGGATTTTGGATTTTTTTGGATTTTTTTGGAATTTTTAGTTTTTAGAGGTTTTAGGTGGTTTTCGGGTATGTTAGGATTTTTAGGGTTTGTAAGGTTCTTTTTATTTTTTTTAGATTATATAGTTTTATGCTTTTTGGAGTTTATTGGGTGTTTTTAATGTTTTAATGGATATATAGGTTTTTTGGGTTCTGGGTTTTTTGGTTTTAGGTGTATAAAGGGTTTTTAGTCGTTTATAAAATTTTTATGTGTTTTGAGGGTTTTTTGGGGTATCTAGGTATTTTATAATTTATGGGTTTTAGTGGTTTTAGGGGGTGTTTAGTGGTTTGGAAAATTTTATAATTTCATAATGGGCTTTATGGTGTTTAGGGATTTAGAGTGTTTTATGGGTTTTCATGTAATTTGTTGTTTTAGTGCTATTTAATGTTATTAGTGTATTCTATTCTTTAGATTTTTTAGGTTATATTAGAATTTACAGTGAATTTTTTTATATTTTATTGTTTGTAGTTTACGGTATAGGCTACAGTGGTTAATGTATATGTTTTTTGGTTTAATTTTAATGGTGTACTGGTTAAGGTTGATGATGTTCAGTATATGGTTTAGGGTGTGGGGTTTAGGGGTTAGGGTGTAGGGTATAAGTTTTTGGGTATTAGGTTTTGGGTTTATAGTTTTTGGTATGGGGTTTTGGATGATGGTTTTAGGGTTTGGGGAGTGGGTATGTGGTTTATGGTATAAATTTTATTGTTTTTTGTGTAGGGTATAGGGTTTAGGTTATTTAAGAATATTTACGGTTCTGTAGGTTTTTTTGGGTTTTAGAGTGTTTTGAGTTCATTTATGGTGTTTTGGGTTTTTATAATTTTTTTGGTTTTTCGGGTTAAAAATTTTATATGGGTTTTAGATTTTATTTTAGTTTTAAATTTTGTATTGCGTATTTTTGGTGATTTTATTCTATTTTTTAGAGTTTTAAGGGTTTTAAGGTTTATTGGAATTTATGGGGGTTTTGATTTTTTAGGGTTTTAGGGTTCATAGGGGTTTTTAGTTTATTTTTGTTTTTATGGTTTATAGGTGTTCATATGACTATTTAAGGTTTTTATGGGTTTTATGGTTTCGATTTTTTAGGTTTTTATGTATTTTTTATAGTATTTCAGGTTTTTATGGTTGTTAGAGTTTTTAGGAATTTTTGGGTTTTAGTGACTTTTGTGTTTTCATGGTTTGAAGGGTTTTTTATTTGTTTTGAAGGGGTTTCATGGTGTTTTAAGTTTTTAGGGTATTTAGGGTAATTTTAGGTTTCTATGTGTGTTTTAGGGTATTTTAATGGGTTTTCATCATTTTAGGGTCTTTTACGGTTAATTGGGTTTTTTTTTGGAATTTTATGGTTTTTTGGGATTTTAATGTTTTTAGGTATTTTAAGTAATATATTTTATTTTAGTTTTATATGTGATAGGGTTTTTAGGGATTTTAGGGTTTATGGTAGTGGGTTTAGATTTTAAGGACTATATTTTAGTGTTTGAATGTGGACATTAGAGTTTAGGGTGTAATGTATATGGTTAACAATGTTGCGTATAATGTTTATGGTGTAGGGTTTTGGGTTTATGGTGTAGGGTATAGGCTTTAGGTTTTAACATTTTGAGTTTAGCGGGTTGGGAATAGGGTTTCATATGTTGGGTTTAGGGTATAGGGTTTGTGGTATAGTTTTTAGGTTTTAGGGTTAATGATTTAGGGTTTTTTGGGTATTTTACAATTTTGGGGATTTTGTGGGTTTCTATGGGTTTTAGGGGGATTTGGAGTTTGTTTTAATTTTTAGCGTTTTTGGGTTTACTTATGATTTTTTTAGTTTTTTATGAAATTATATTTATGTGGTTATTGGGGGTTTTTAGGTATTTGTGGAGTTTTTGGAGTATTTAGTGGTTTTGTGGTATTATGGTTTTAGGGGGTTTAGATTCTTTTGATTTTTAGGTTTTTGTAATTTTTTTGGTTGTTTTTACGATTTTTTTGTGGTCTTTATGAGTTTTATGGATTTAAGGATTTTTCAATTTTTAGGTTGCTATGGTTTGTAGGGTTTTTTTGTTGAGGGGTTCAATAGTTTTTCAGAGTTTTTGGTTTTTTTATGATTTTTGGTGTTTTTAAAGGTTTCCTTTAGTTTTTTGGGTTTTTAAGGTATTTTTGGAAATCTTTAGTGGTTTGTTGTAATGTTGGGGGTTTTACGCGAATATAGTGTCTTTTAGGGTTTTAGTGTTATTATTAAATATGTTGTTTTTAGGGGTTCTAAATGTATGGTTTTGGTTCTTAGTTTATTTTAGTGTTTTAATGGAATTTAAGGGTCTTTTAGTGTTTAGTGTAAGGGGTTTAGGGTGTATGGTTTATTGTCTAAGGTGTAGGTTTTCCTTTGTATGGTTTATGGTATAGGGTGTAGGGTATATGGTATATGGTTTACATTGTAAGGTTTTGAGTTTGGGCTACATAGTTTTGGGTTATGGGTCAATAGTTTTGGGTTTAGCTTGCAGGGTATAGGATTTCATGTATATGGTGTATGGTTTAGGGTTTAGGTTTTAGGGTTTACTGTTTATGTTTTAGGGTGCTGGGTGTAGCATTTACGGTTTTAGGGGTTTATTTAGTTTTTTGATATCTTTGTATTTTTTTTGTTTTTTGGGTTTTCTATAAGTTTTTAAGGTTCTATGGTTCTTACTAATTTTTATTGATTTTTATGGTTTTTATGGGTATTTAAGAGTTTCTAGGGTGTTATTATTTTTAGGGTATTTTTTATATAGTTTCAAAAATGTTGTTTTGAGGATTCTGGGTTTTTTGGTGTTTTGGGGGTTTTTAGGATTTCTTAGTTTTTTATTGTTTTAGTGGTTTTCTAATAAGAATATAAGGGATTTTATGATTTCTAATGTGTATTAATTGTGTTGAGGTATATGTATTTTTATGTATTGTATAGTTTTTGTGGTTTTATGCTTTTTTAGGTTTTAGGTTTTTTTAATTTTTTGGTTACTTTGATTTTTTAGGATTTTATGATTTTTTTTGGTTTTTAGTATCTTTTGTGAATTTTAGTATTTTTATGGGTTTTTAGGGTAATTGGGTTTTTTTTATGATTTTAGGTTTTTTTGAGTATTAAGGGGTTTCTGTTTATTTTATGTTGATTTGGGTTTTTGGGACTTGTATGGGTTTATTAGATATTTTTAGAGAAATTTATATTTTATTGTGTGTTTAGACACATTTAAGTGTTTAGGGATTTTTCATTGTATTTTAGGGGTTTTAATAGTGTTCTGTATTTTTATGTTTATATGTTATTTTAGAGTAATTTAGTGTTTTTTTGGAATTTTAGGGTTTAAATTATAACAGTAAGGGTGTTGGGTGTATGGTTTAGGGTTTATGTTATATGGTTCAGGGATCACAATATACGATTTAGTTTTTAGGTTTTAGGGCATAGGGTTTATGATGTTGTGTAGAGGGTTTATTGTATACGATAATTGGTGAAGTGTATAGGGTTTCTGGTGTATGGATTGGGGTTTATAATTTAGGATATAGAGAGTGGGGTTCGGGGTATGGGGTTTATCATTTATGATGGAGGTTATATTTTTTATGATTTTGGGGTTTTTTAGTACATATTGGTTTTTTGGGTTCTCTACTTTTTATGGGTATTGGGTTATTTGGTTTTTAGGGGTTTTATGTTTTTAGGGTTTTCTTGGTTTTTAGTGTTTAATGGTTTATTGAGTTGTTATGGGTTTTAATATTTCTATGGGTTTTTGTTGTTTTATTTTTTTGGGTGTTTTTGGGTGTCTGTGTGTTTTAGGGGTTTTATGGTTTTTTGGAGATTTCACTGTTTTTTTCATTTATGGGATTTTTTGGGTTTTTAAATTTTTATGGGATTTTAGGGTTTCTTAGTGTTCTTTAGTTTTTATTTGTTTTTGGATTTTTAATGATTTTTAAATGTTTTTATAGATTTTAGAGATTAATGTGAATTTTAGAAATATTAGGGTAATTGTGGTTTTTAGCATTTTATGGGGAATAGGTTTTTTTATAATAAGGGTTTTAGGATTTCTAATATTTTCAAGGGTTTATTGTGTCTTTATTGTGTTTTTGGGTTTCATTGGGCTATAATGTCTTTTAGATATTTTAATGGTTATAAGGGATTCATGGGGGGTTCGGGGTTTTTTTTTTTGTGTTTTTGGGGATTTGAGTGTTTTAATGTGCTTTTCAGTTTTTTTTGGGGTTTATGGGTTTTTACATTTTTTGGGTATCTTTTAATCCACAATATTGGTGGGGGAATAACTATTTTGGGATGGTAGAAGTTTGTAGAATCAGGGACCTCGTCATACTTGTTACCAATGATTTTATTTCCTATGTTGTGTATCATGGTGGAAAAAGTAAGATGAATGTTATTTTTAGGGCCTGATGAAAATTTTATGGATTTCATGGAATTTATGTTTTTTTGGGGTGTATAGGGTTTTCATGGTTTTCTAGTTTTTAATGGTTTATTAATGAACTTATGGTTTTTGAGGATTTTAGCGGGTTTTATTATTTTTATCATTTTTAGGTTATTTTAGGGGGATGTATGGGATTTTAGGACCCATTAGAGTTTGAATTATTTTTTTGGTCCTTTAATCTTTTTCGGGTTTTCGAGTCCTTTTTGATTTTTTATGATTTTTAGGGTCGTTAACAATTTTTTGGTTTTTAAACATTTTAGGTGTTATAGAGGTTTTAATTTTTTTAAAATCATTTTGGTTTTAAGGGTTATTTTGGGAGGTTAGGTTTTCTAGGGGTTTAGGAATTTTATGGTTTTTAGGGATTTAGAGTTTTTAGGGTTTTAGGGATTTTTTTAATTTTGGGTTTTTTATGATTTGGTGCGGTGTTAATGTATTTTAGGTTTTTAGGATTTTTAGGGGTTTTATTGTATTTATGGGTTTAGTAGATTTTTCTATTTCTAGGGTTTTAGGGGATATATATTTTTTATTAGTTTCTAGGGGTTTTAATGGTTTTATTGGGTTTTAGGGTTTTATAGGGGTTTTAGAGTTCATAGGGTTTTTGGTGTGTTTATGGTTTTAAGGGGTTTTCAGCATTTTAGGGTTCGTAGGGTATTTAGGGGTCTGTTGATTTTCTTGGGTTTTTATGGTTTTTATGGATTTTAGGAATTTTAGGGGTTTTATGGATTTTTAAGGGATTTTAAGGGATTTTAATTTTATAGGGTCTTTGGTGACTTTTAGGGGTTTGTGGGTTTATGTGGATTTAGATATTATATGGAAGATTAAGGGGTATTGAGTTTTTTTTGTGTCATTTAAAGGGCTTTAGGAGGCCATACGGTTTTTTGAGTTTAGGGTTTTTTGCCGGGTTTTTTGGTTCTAGGTCTATTAGGTTTTATATAATTTTTAGGTTACTTATGGTTTGTAGGAATTTGAGTTCACTTTATGTATATAAATTTTTTTTCAATTTTTAACGATTTTAGGGTTCTTTATCGGTGTTTATTGATTTTTATATATTTATGGTATTTATGGTTTTTATGATTTGTAGGTGTTTTATGGATTATTAGGGGTATAAATTATTTTCGTGGATTTTAGGGTTTTTAGGGTTTTTAGGGGACTATGGTTTTTAGGCTTTTAGGTTTTTTATTATTTTATGGGATTTAGGGACATTTATTTTTTTAATATTTTTAGGGACTTTCTGGGTTTTTATTATTTTTAGGGTTTTTTTGTTTTTATGGGTACTTAGGGTATTTTATGGGTTTTAAGTATTTTTTGTTTTTATGAGTATATTAGGGTGTTTAATGGGTTTTTAGTTGTTTTTAGGATGCTCCAAAGGTTTTATGGTTTTGATGGACCTCTAGGATTTTAAGGATTTTCTATTCCATTAGTATTTTTGGGGTATTTTAGGGGTTTTTATGTTTTATATGGTCCATTAAGGTATTTTAATTTTTTAAGGCCCTTTAGGGGTCTTAGGATATTTAGGGTTTTTAGTGGCCTTTATGGGGTTTAGGAGATTTATGGGTCCTTAAGGGTTTCTACAGTTTCTTATATTCCTTTAGGATTTCTATGTTATTTTATTATGCACTAGGGTTTTTCATGTCTTTTAGGGTTAATTTATCGTTTCATGGAATTTTTTGGGTTTTTAGGGGTTTCAGCGGCTTTAGAAGTTTTAGGATTTATGGATCATTTAGGTGTTTTAAGGGTTTTGTGGTGTTTTAGGGGGGTGTGGGTTCTTTAATGTTTATAGGGTTTTAGGTTTTTTTTATGTTTTTATGGATTTCATGCTATTTATGGTTTTAGTGGTTTTATAGGGCGTTTTGGTATTTTTATGACATTTAGGTTTTTATGTTTTTTCATGCTTTTAGAGATCTTCGGGATTTAAATGGTTTTCAGGTCTTTTTTCATATTTTCCAAAGGGATTGGGGGCTTTTTAGGGGTTTTATGGGTTTTAGGGGCTATTATGGGTTTTCATAATTTTGGTGTTATTTAGGATTTTAGGATTTTTATTTTTCTAAGGGATTTTATTGTTTTTTCTGGGTTAAAGGTGTTTTGAGTGGTTTTTTTGGTTTTGTGTATTTTTTATTTTTTACATATTTCCTGTTGTACATTGTTCTGTAAATTGTTTCTATAAATTTTAGGGTTTTATGGTTTTATGTTTTTAAATGGATTTAGGGATTCTATGTGATTTATTGTTCTAGAGTGTTATTTATGTATTTCAAAATTTTTGGTGTTCCATGGATTGTTTTAAATTTTATATGATTCTAGGGGTGTAGGTGTTTTCTAGTGGTGGTTTTTAATGTTTTTTAGTGTTTTAAGGGTTTCTGGAGTTTTGTATGATTTTTAGTGGGTTTTCATGGGTTTTAGGAGGTTTTAGGGTTTTTAGGATTTGGAGGTTTTTAGAGAAATATAGTTTAATTTAAGAGTCATAGGGTCTTTTCAAGAGTTCTATATGGTTTTAGGGTATTTATGATTATATTAGAGGATTTAAGTTTTTTGGGTTTTCATTTGGTTATTTTGGGATTTTAAACGTTTTTATGGATTTTTAGTGTTATAGGGGGTTTTTGTTCTGATGTGTCTAAGGGATATTTTAATGTTTTAGATGTTTATTGTATTTTTAAGCTTTTATTTTCCCTAATGGTTATTTTTGGATTCAAATTATTTTAGTAGTTTTATATTTTTTTGGATTTTTTATATTTTTTTTCTGGTATTTATGTTTCATATGGGTTTTCAGAGTTTTATAGTTTTTATGGTTTTAGTGGTTTTAAGGGCTTTTGGATTTTCAAGATTTTAGTGATTTTATTATTTTTATGTTTGTTTGGGGTATCTAGGGTTTTAATGGTTCATATGATTTTTTTGGGTTAAAGGATATTTAAATTTTTATAGGCTTTTATAGGGATTTATGGTTTTGTAAAGGTTTTCAGGTTAAAATAGATTTTTATGGGATTTTTGTACTTTTTACTATTTTAGGGGTTTTTATTATATTTACGATTTTATGGTTCTTAAGAATTATTATGGGGTTTTAGGATATTTTATGGTTTTGTGGTTTTTAGGATTTTATATTTTTTAGGGTTTCAAGGGGTTTAATGTTTTCATGTTTTATAGGATTGTATGGTTTTTTATATATATTTATGTTTTTAGGGATATTTTTTGTGTTTTATGAATTTTCTTGTTTTTTGGGGTTTTAAGGGGTTTCATAGAGTTTTGTGGATTTATGTTTTTAGGATTTTTTTCAGTTATAAGGTTTTTTATAGATTTTTTAATGTTTTTTGGAGTTTGAATATTTTTTGTGTTTTTAGAGGTTTTTTTATGTTTTTAGAGTTTTTAACAAAATTGTATGTATTTATGGTTTTTATATTGATTAATTTTTTAGCGGTTTAATAGATTTTAGGGTGATCGGTGTTTCTAGGATTTTCCTATGATATTTTGTGTATTAACGGGTTTAAAGGGATTTTGGAGTAATTATGTATATTACAGTTTTAAGGTATTGGGGTTTTTATGTTTTTTATGGTTTATGGTTTTGTTAGGGGTTTTAGGGGTTTTTGTGTTTTTTATATTTTCAAGGGTTTTTTCTTGTTTTAAAAGAATTCTGTGGTTTCATAATGTCACTAGTTATAGGTGTTTTTGGTTTTTAATATGTTTTAATGTTTTTAGAATTTTAGGGTTTTATGGGGAAGGTTTTAGTGTTTTAAGGATTGTTTTAGGGTTTTCTGGGATATTTGGGGTTTTTAGTATTTAAGGTTTTTAGCTTCTTTGGGTGTTTGTGTGTTTATGGAAATTTTAGTGATATTTAATTGTATTTTTGTTTTATTGGTTTTAATGGGTTTATGGTTGTTTTATGGTTTTCAGGGGTTTAAATGTTTTTTTAGGATTTTATGTGATTTATTTTATTGATGGTTTTTAGGTGTTTTAGGGTGTTTAGGTTGTTTAGGGCCTTGTAGGGTAATATAGAGTTTTTGTCTTTTGGGTAATTAAGGGTATTTTAATGTATTTATTGTTTTTATTATTTTTAATGGTTTTATGGGTTTTATGATTTCTAGGGGTTCTTGGGGTTTTTAATAATATATGTGTTTTAGGGTTACAATAGTTTTTAGGTCTATAATAAGGTTTTTTGGTTTTCTTTGGGATTTTAGAGTTCATTAAAAAATCAAGGGATTTCATGGTTTTTAATGAAATTTTCAATTTCATAATGTATTTAGAGAATTTGACCGTTTTTGGAGTTTTCAGAGATTTCAGGGTATTTAGTTCATTTGACACAATTTTAGGGGTTTTATAGTTTTTTAATGGTCATTAGTGTTCTCATTTTTTTAAGTAATTTAAAGGGGATTTAGGGTAAGTTTTTTTATAAGGATTTTTGTTTATTAGTATCTTTTTAGGGGGTTTTAGGGTGTTTGGGTTTGGGGGGATTGTGGTTCTCCTTCAAATTTGTATGGGTTTTTTTGTTTTTATATTTCTTTATTATTTTTTAGTAAAAGTTGACAATTCTTTCCTTTTCAGGTATTTTAACATTTGAATGGATTTTTTGGATTTTTGGATCCTTTACAGGTTTTAGGATTTTTAGGGGGGTTTGGTATTTTTAGGGTTATTATATATTTTATATTTTTTTTGCATTTTAGTGTGTTTTAGAGTTTTTAGAGTTTTATAGTTTTTAAGGTATAATGGTTTTCTGGTGTTTTATTAGGGTTATATTTTATGAAGTTTTCAATGTTTTTTAGTGTTATTATTGTATTTTAATGATTTTAGTTCTTTTAGGTGTTTTGGGGGTTGGTGTAACACCCCAAGCTTCTACGGTACGTTTCTCTTTGAATATTGTGATAGCGTGTGTTGTACGCAACACCGAGTTCTAACACATCATAACCAATCAAACTTGCCGTTATGAATAGTAATACATACTTTTTGAAATTATATTTATTTTATATTTTAAAATGGACTTCATTTCTGGATTCGGAATATCCAATTTAGCCTAAGGTGAAATTTTGGTACTTCTCAGATAACTTTCATATTTTGATGAATAGTGAAAATTACTAAATTTTAATTAAAAACAACTTTTTTAATCAAAATAATTAATAGTGATAAATTATGAACTTGAGTGGTTTTAAAGTATATTTAGAATATATTTTTACCATTTAATATAATGATGGTCATTGGACATAATTTTACAATTAAACCGAACATAAACAAGTGTCAATCTTTTGATAGTTATTATCTCTTAAAAACACGCTTTTTTGTTTTGACAACGGGAATTAATTTTAAATTAATTTCTGCCACTTCTTTATTTTGAATTTAGAGAAATGGATTCCATATTTGGAATCAGGATTTACAAATTGTGTAAATAGGTATCTTTTATTTTTATACATTTTGAATAATTACTGTGGTAAATATTTTATTTACCATGGTTAAGGGTAAATCTGGTAAATAAGGATTAAAAAATAATATTATAATAATACTAAATTACCCTAAAACGTGTCCTAGCCTTATTGGTTGATACATGTTCTACCATAGGAATCTTTGGGTCGATTTTGGGACCCCATGGTGCCACTTGTAGGTGATAGGGACAATTTTTTTAATTAAGTTAAAATGAATACAAAAATGACTCAATCATATATCTTTTAGAAAAATAATTTTTACATAAGGTTATATATGTTGGATTTTAGATTATAAATATTCATTATAAAGATAACAATATTTCCTACATAATGATATTTTATTTATAATTTTTATACATTAAATAATTTAATTTATTTATGACACAATGATGATGTAGTAATTACTATAATAGTGGAAAATTAAAATAATTGATATTATAAATACCCAAATAAATATAATATGGAACTTTTAATAAATTAAACTAATTTTATAGGATACTATGATATATTAGGATGGATTTAATTTACTTTTTTAGAAGTAATCAATATGTTATGAGTTTCAAAAAAATCAACTATTGAATAGTGTCAAAATTGACATAAAAGAGTTCTTAAAACAAATATTATATTATTAATTGATATTAAATTCTTAAAAATATAAGGTTCGGCCAAGAGACCTATATCATGATAGTTCCATCATTAATGGACCACTTGGGGGTCGCATGGATGTATATAGTAAGTTTATTAACCATATTATATAAAAATACAAAGAGACATTGTAAAAGTGAAACTAATTAATTTAGAGTTAATACTTAAAGATAAGTTTAATATAAGTACCCAAACCTGTATAAATTCTATTGTTTGAGTTTTTTTCGACCTATAACCACCTTAAAATTTAAATAATCATCTTTGGAGCCATTGTAAACATAATATGATTTTATTATAAACTAATATTTCTAGCTTTTCTAAAGGTGCCCCTCACCCCTCTTATAAAAGGGCACTCCTGCTTCTCATTTATTAACACCTTCAAAGCGTTTTGGTTCGGCCAAACTCT
The DNA here is from genome assembly GCA_963277665.1 of Viscum album. Classification (NCBI taxonomy): domain Eukaryota; kingdom Viridiplantae; phylum Streptophyta; class Magnoliopsida; order Santalales; family Viscaceae; genus Viscum; species Viscum album. Next base: position 1,693,552,556 of record OY728120.1, read on the forward strand.
TCCCAAATACTCTCCCAACTTCCCTCACTACAACCTAGAGGCCTTAGTTTGATCAGAAAGCCAACCTATGGAGCCCTTTTGATCAAATCAAAAGGAAGAACCCGAAGAAGAGATAATGATTTCACCACCCTTTTCCAAGTTCATTTCTTCTTCGACATCTTCATCCTTTGTTGTTACCATTCTAAAATAATAACTCCAATATCATATATATACTGTGATGTTATTATAAATATGGTACAACCATATTCAGTATTCTATCCACCCTTTGAATAACATGTCACCATACGTGCGTACGTACGGCTTACCGTCTCCACGTCGTGGTGTAATTGTTATTCAATATATTATTATTTGGATGGGTATAATAATGATGTGTAACTCATGTAAATAATAAATATAACATGTTAATGATTCTGTATATATTATATACCATCCATTTATATATTATTTTAATATCAAAAGAATGATATTGTTGCTCGTGCGTACGGACGGACTACCGTCTCCACGAAAGCGATGAGATTCATTCTCCATCGTAACCATTAAAGTATAATTATCATTTGATGATTTAAAAATGATGTTTAAGGACTTTATATCATTTTGGATATGAATAATATAAAACCTATCCTTTACAAACATTTCTTACGTAACAAAAAATATAAAAGACTAGTAAGTTAACACCCGAAACAACGATAATACTAAGATATTATTATCAAATCAATATTAAAAGATCATATATGATATCATATTAATGTATATTATTCTTTTATAATTTAATAACAATTATTTAACCATTATACAGGAGGTTAACCTACCCCAACCCTGTAAAAGAACAAGGTAAGGGTTATTTCACAATCTCTTCATTATCCGAGGTTGTTTATACGTAATAATCTACTAGGATCTCTTTATCATCCACATCCATGTTTCTTCAAAATGTATTTCAAAACATTTTTATTACATACAAGAATATGGGTTAAAGTCATTTATACCCTTGTTTGACTTTTTATAAGAGGAATCTTTCCGTCGTTTTCAAAGCAAGGTCCTTTTTAACCTTTTCGACAGAATTAAGGTAAGAATGTTTTTTTTAACTTATACGGAGGGTGCGGTTATTTTCCGCCGTTATAAAATCTTCAAAGCTTTCCTTACAATCTTATAAGAATATTTTCAAAGAAAATGTTTTATTTTATATGGATCTTAAATGATTTTAGAAAAAATAGAAAGATATATTTCTCTAAAAAGAGTTTTGATTTCATCTATGTCAACATCCTTTGATGGATTTTACGCTTATTTGAAGTTGATTTATTATGATACAAAACTTTTATATTGTATTGATGGTTTTGTGATATGTATGACAGTGGATGTGCTATTTTTATACCATTCATAGTTTATAGTGAAATTATTGACACTTCGTATGCTAGTTTTAATACGAATGTTTATATTATGTTTAAACCTTTTCATATGGGAATGCATTGGACTTAATATGTGACGAGTGGAGCCCGCTATAGCTCCTCGATGCATCGGTATGTCTCATGAGACAAACTAGTGTCTTGGCACAAGGCCTTGACAAAATCTTATTTGTATTCTTGGCACGAGCCCTTGGCTATGTGGTTATGATAGTCTGGCATTATGCATTCCAACATTATGAAAGTGGTTATTGATTTTGCATGTGATTATTCGATTAGTAGAATATCCATGTGAATGAGTAAATGTCATTATTTCATTTTATTTATTCCATACAATGTTGAAAGTTCATGTTTGAAAGGCTTTTGTTTTAGTTATACATTGCCTTAAATGTTTATTATTATTTATGAAAGTTTCCGCTATATTGTTATCCTTACTGGGCATTTGAGCGCACCCCTTTTCTATGTTTTATTTTTCCCAGGAAGTGAAAAAGTAAATTATGAATGACCTGCAGGGATATTATGTGGGGATATGAGTGTGGATTATAGAGACATTATGTTTTTGTAGTAGTTTTTCATTTTATGATGTAATGTAAAACTTATGAATATATCTAGTGTTTCCAAGGCTACTAAACCAATCGGTATTTCGAGATTTGATCTTTCTTGTGATCATGCCAATGTTATGTAATAATGCACCGACTCTGGGTAACTAGGGTCAAGGTGTTACAGTTGGTATCAGAGGAAGTTTAGTACAAACCTTGGAAGCTAGATTTAGATAAACTCTAATTAGAGCACGTAGACCTAAGATGAACTTTGAGGATTAGTATAGAAGAACTTCCTAGAATTTTTGTATTGTAGATATGTTGTGAGTTTTCCGAGCAATACATCCCTGTCTGGATACGAGCAGGTAGATGCGGCTCTGGCACAAATGTACCTAGGGGTAAAACCCGAAAACACCACTTTGAGCTAGACTCAAACGGGAACTGGTGCACGACAACGGGCTTTGCTGCACTTTTGGTTACGACACTCCCGGGGGATATGCTTAGGATAACTCTCATTTTAATTACAAATCATTATGAAGGCTTTATGAGTATATAATTTCACAATGAAAACATTTTTATGATTATGGATTATATCCATAAATAGTTCAATTTATGTTAAGTGTTTTATAAGTATGGGATTATGTATTTTAATTCATAAACTGATCTAGTTTATGCCATTGTTTAGAAATGGTGCCTAGTGGAAGAAATGGAAACCGTATCAATGCACGCACTCCATGTAGGGATTTCCCTCCTTCTCAAGATAATTATAATGGGGCTGGTGATGCAACTGGTGCCGATCAGCTAATCACCATACTCGGACAACTTACTCAGGTTATGAATAATAACCTTACCCGTATGGAGCAGCCTGATCCACAGCGTGGAGGATCAATGTTAGATCGATTCATGAGGAAACAACCACAAACGTTCAATGGGAGTACAAATCCCTTAGTAGCTGAGCAATGGATAAATTCCCTAGAGAAAATATTTCAGGCTTTGGGGAGCAGTGAACGGGAAAAAGTTATCATGGAAGTTTACCGCCTCACTGGAGATGCTGATCAATGGTGGTCATTAATTCAAAATACGAAGGATGATGATGAAGTATCAAATATGGAATGGAGGGAGTTCAAAGATCTGTTTTTAGAAAAATACTTTTATCGCGACCATCGAGCAGATATGGAAAGGAAATTTCTAAGTCTGAGACAGAAGGAGGATGAGAATGTCACAAAGTATGAGGCTAGCTTTACAAGGTTAGCAAGGTATGCTGGTGATTATATACGTATCCCAAGAAGTAAGACTGATTGTTTCTTTGATGGGTTAAAACCATTTCTCCGTCGAGAATTAGTCTCACAATACTTTTCATCGTACAAAGACATTGTCTCATGTGCTATCAAGACTGAAAAGGCCAAGGGATCAAGGCCAGGCTTATGCTATCACTACTGCTGAGGTAGAAGCTCCTAAAGACGTGGTGGTAGGTAATTTAATGGTTTCCTCACGTTTAGCAAATGCATTATTTGATTCTGGATCATCGCATTGTTTCATATCTTCCCAGTTTGCTAAGAAAATTAGATATTTCCAATTTGATTTAATAAGGGAGTTGTCAATTAAAACTCCTAAGGGAAGTATCATTGCAACAAAGTTTTGTGAATCAGTCCCCATTAGAGCACATAAATGTTTTTTATCTGCTGATCTCATCGTCATACCTATGATTGAGTTTGATATAATCCTCGGTATGGACTGGCATTCAGACTATGATGCAAAGATTTATTGTACAAAGAAAGAGGTTACGATTCTTGATGATAATGATAAGGAACACCTTATCTTTAGAGCAGAATCGTCACCATCTAATTCTTATTTATATCCACCCTCAATAGCTCAACTAAATACAATTATTGGGGAGGAAGAGAATGAAATAACTGTCGGTGAGGAAAGGAATGTTCAAATAGAGGATGTACCTGTTGTGAAAGAATTTGTAGATGTATTTCCAGAAGATTTACCTGGACATCCTCCAGAACAAGAAGTTGAGTTTTCCATTGATTTGATTCCTGGATCAAGGCCTATATCGAAGACCCCTTATAGAATGGCCACTATAGAATTAGTTGAACTAAAGAAACAACTAGAGGAATTGAGTAATAAGGGATTTATTCTCTCAAGTGTTTCTACATGGGGATCCCCTGTTCTTTTTGTTAAAAATAAAAATGGATCTATGAGGTTATGTATCAACTACAGGGAGATCAATGATATAATTATAAAGAAAAAGTATCCTCTACCTCGTATTGATGATTTATTTGACCAACTACATGGAGCTCAATAATTTTCAAAGATTGACCTTCGATCTGGATACCATCAGTTGTGTGTAAAGAAGGAAGACATTCCAAAGACAGCATTTCGAACCAGGTACGGGCATTACGAGTTTACTGTAATGCCTTTTGGATTGACTAATGCACCCTCTGTATTCATGGATCTGTTGAATAGTGTTTTCAAGGAGTATCTCGATGAATTTGTGGTGGTATTTATTGATGATATCTTGGTTTACTCCAAAACCTACGAAGATCATGAAAATCACTTGCGCATTATCTTGAAGACTCCGAGAAGGCATGAATTATATGGGAAGTTTAGAAAGTGTGAATTCTGGCTTCAGGAGATTTCTTTTCTTGACCATATAGTCTCTAAAGATGGAATCTCTGTTGATCCTTCTAATACCAAGGAAATCCAAAAATGTCCAGCACCTACGAGTATAACTGAGGTACGCAGTTTTATTGTTTTGGTAGGTTATTATCGACGTTTCGTCCAGAATTTTGCCCGATTGGCTAACCCATTAATGAAGCTCACAGGTAAAGGGATTAAATTTGTTTGGAAAAAAGAGTGTGAAGAATGTTTCGAAGAACTGAAGAGAATATTAGTCAATGATCATATATTGACTCTACCATCGGGGAATGATGGGTTTGTTATTTATAGTGATGCATCAAAGAAAGATCATATATTATATCATATTAATGTATATGATTCTTGTATAATTTAATAACAATTATTTCACCATTATACAGGAGTTTAACCTACCCCAACCAAGGAAAAGTACAAGGTAAGGGTTATTTCACAATCTCTTCCTTATCCGAGGTTGTTTATACGTAATAATCTACTGGGATCTCTTTATCATCCACATCCATGTTTCTTCAAAATGTATTTCAAATCATTTTTATTATTTACAATAAAATGGGTTAAAGTCATTTATACCCTTTTTTGACTTTTTATAAGAGGTATCTTTCCGTCGTTTTCAAAGCAAGGTCCTTTTTAACCTTTTCGACAGAATTAAGGTAAGAATGTTTTTTTTAACTTATACGGCGGGTGCGGTTATTTTCCACCGTTATAAAATCTTCAAAGCATTCCTTACAAGCTTATAAGAATATTTTAAAAGAAAATGTTTTATTTTATATGTATCTTAAATGATTTCAAAAAATATATAAAGAGATATTTATCTAAAAAGAGTTTTGATTTCATCTATGTCAACATCCTTTGTTGGATTTTACGATTATCTGAAGTTGATTTATTATGATAAAAAACTTCTATATTGTATTGAATGCTTTGTGATATGTTTGACTATGGATGTGCTATTTTTATACCATTCATAGTTTATAGTGAAATTATTGACACTTCATATGCTAGTTTTAATAAGAATGTTTATATTATGTTTAAACCTTTTCATATGGGAATGCATTGGAGTTAATTTGTGACGGGTGGAGCCCGCTATAGCTCCTCGATTCATCGGTAGGTCTCATGAGACAAAATAGTGTCTTGGCACAAGGCCTTGACAAAAATCTTATTTGTAGTTTTTGGCACGAGGCCTTGGCTATTTGGTTATGATAGTCTGGCATTATGCATTCCAACATTATGAAAGTGTTTAATGATTTTGCATGTGATTATTCGATTAGTAGAATATCCATGTGAATGAGTAAATGGAATTATTTATTTTTATTTATCCCATACAATGTTGAATGTTCAAGTTTGAAAGGCTTTTTTAGTTATACATTTCCTTAAATGTTTATTCTTATTTATGAAAGTTTCCACTATATTGTTATCCTTACTGGGCATTTGAGCTCACCCCTTTTCTATGTTTTATTTTTCCCAGGAATTGAAGAAGTAAATTATGAATGACCTGTAGGGATATTATGTGTGGATATGAGTGTGGATTATGGAGACATTAAGTTGTTGTATTAGTTTTTCATTTTATGATGTAATGTAAAACTTATGAATATATCTAGTGTTTCCAAGGCTACTAAACCAATCGGTCTTTCGAGATTTGATCTTTCTTTTGATCATGACAATGTTATATAATAATGCACCGACTCTGGGTAACTAGGGTCGGGGCGTTACATTTGGGGTTCTTTTAGGGTATTTTTACTTCACTTTTATGGTTCTGTTGATTTTATAGTGCTATGTTGCTTCTTTTAGTCATATTGGGGGGGGGGGATTTGTTGGGGTTTTACGGGGTTTTATTGGGTTTTAGGGTTTTTAGTTTTGTTTGGGTTATTTAGGGTTTTTAGGATTCTATAGGGTTTTAGGGTTTTTAGGGCTTTGATAGGTTTTTTGGTGTTTTGGGGTTTTCACTGATTTAGGGGTTGTAAGGTTTCGTTTTGGATTTTTGTGTTTTCTAGAGTTTAAGGGGTTTGGGGTTTTCAATTGAATTATAGATTTTTGGGGTTTGGGGGTTTCTAGGGTTTCGAAAGGGGATCTACAATATTTTATGGTTTTTAGGGGTTATAGGGGTTTTTAGGGTTTTAATGGTTTTAGTATTTTTATGTTATTTTTTGTGTATGAAAGGATTTTAGGGGTTAAAGGATATTTTTTGAATCCATAATTTAAGTATTTTTTTAAAATTTTTAGTTTTTCATGGATTTTTTCTATATTTATTGTGTTTAAGAGGTTTTGTGGTCTCTATTGGCTCTTGAGATCTAATGTTTATTTTTTGGTCCTTTTAGTTTTATGGATTTTTTTTGTATTTAGTGTGTTTTAGTTGTTTATTTATTGTTTTTTGTGTTTTTACAGGATTCTTAAGGGTTTATAGTGTTTAAATGTTTTTAGGGTTTTTATGGTTTTCATGGGTTTTTCTATATTTTAGTGGTTATAGTTTTTATAGGGTTTTATGTTTTTCAGGGTCATTTGAATTTTTAATGGATATTAGGGGGTTAAAGGTCATAGGTATTTTTAATGAGTTTTATGGTTTTAGGAGTTTTTTTGGGTTTTTTTAATAGTATTTATGGTTTTAGAGGTTCAGGGTATTGTTGGTTACCGTGTTTTATGGTTTTTTATTTTATGGTTTTTTGTATTTTTGGGGTTTTAAGGAGATTTTATGTGTATTGGGATTATTTCAAGGTTATTAAATGCCATTTATGGTTTTTAGGGTTTCATGATTGTTTTTATTATACAGAGTTTTTAACATTTTTAAGAATTTTGGGATGTTTTAATTTTTTTCAGTGTTTTTACTTTAATTCTTATTTGATTTTTATCATATTCTAATGCTTTACATTTTTTAGGATCATTTAATGTTTTTATTGTTTTTATGATTTTCAATGTTTTTTTTGGGTTTTTTGAATTTTTTTTATTTTCAGTTAATTTTTAGGGGGTTTTAGTGTTTTTCGGTTTTATTGGTTTTTTAAATTCTATGTTCATTTTGGGGGTTTAAATATTTTTATATTATTTTAGAGGTTTTATGAGGTTTTAGGGGTTTTAAGACGTTTTTATGGTGGTTTTTGATTCATAGGTTATTTATGGATTTATTAGGATTTTTTTGTGGAATTTAGTGTTTTAAGAGTTTTTAGTGGGTTGAAGTGGTTTCAGGGTATTTGGGGTCCTATAGGTATTTTATGAATTTTTATGTTCATGATGTATTTTTGGTAATTTTTAATGTTTTTATCTTTTAGGGTTTTTAGGGAGTCAATGGGTTTTGTTATTATTTTCATATTTTTTATGGTTTTAGGGTTTCAGTTGTATTTATTTTGGGTTTTATAGGGTTTACAGGGGTTTGGGGGTTTTCTATTTTTTTACAAATTTTTTGGGTTTTTAGGGTTATTAATAGGATTTATGAATTTTTAATGTTTTTATTGTTATGGGATATTTTCATGGTTTTAGGGGGTTTATGATTTCTTAGTTAGTTTTTGGGTTCCCAAGGGTGTTAGGGGATTTAATGTTATTTTCTGGTACTGAATTTTATATTTATTTTTTATATTTATTGTTTTTTGTGTTTTTGGAATTTTTAGGGGGTTCAAGAAATTATAGTGTCCTTAGTGGCTTTTAAGATATGTTGTATCTTTTTTTGTTTTTAGAGTTTGTAGGGACTTTATGGTATTTAGTGTCTTTTAGGTGTTGATTTATATTATTTTTTTGGTTTTATTGGATTATTAGTGTTTTAGAGTGTTTTAGGGTTTTTAGGATTTTTATGGGGAATCAAGTTTTCTAGTTTTTTTGTATATTTTAGGGGTTATAGGGTTTTTATAGGGAATTTATGGTTTCAATGGTTATTTCGAGTTTTAATGGTTTTTACGGGGTTTAGATGTATTAGAGATATTTATAGAATTTTCTTATTTTTTGGGATTTTGTGGTTTTTGTGTGTTCTTTTGTATTTAGGGGTTTAGGGTTTTAGGGTTTTATTGGATTTTGGGCATTTCATATTTTTTATATATTTTTGGTTTTTATGGTTTTTATGGTTTTGTGGGGTTTTTCGGATTTTAGAAGGCCATTAATGGATTTTATTGATTTATGATTTATTTTGAAATTTTTTGTTTTTAGTGTTTTTATGGGTTTTTGGATTTTTAGGAGGATTTAGTGTTTTTTATTTTTTAATTTTTTTTTATTTTTTTGGGATTTTTTCATTATCTAATGTTCTTATAGAGTTTAAAATTGTTTACGGTTGTTAAGTTTTTTAATGGTTTTAATATTTCCTTTGGGTTTGTATATTTTTTTTGGGGTTTTAGTGGGTTTGTTGGGGTTTTTAGTATTTTTGGGTTTTTGTGTTTTTTTTGAAATCTTATGTTCATTTTTGGGGTTTATATATTTTTATAGTATTTTAGTGTTTTTGTGAGGTTTTAGTTGTTTTATGAAATTTATAGGGTTTCAAGGGTTTTGTATGGTATTTTTTGGGGTTTTGGGGGTATTAAGAGTTTTTAGTGTTTTTTTAATTTTTTGGGTATTTGGGGGCCTATAGGGATTTTTGGAATTTTTAGGTTATTTAATATTTTTAGGTAATTTTTATTATAATTATTTGGTTTCTAGGGAATTTTCAGTTTAAGGGTATATAGGGGTTTTATATGATTTTCAGGTTTCATTGTGGGATTTTTTTAATGTGTTTAGGGGTTTTTTGTTTTAGGGGATTTTAGGGGTTTAAATGGGTTTTAAGGGTCCTTTAGTGTTTTTAGTATTTATTAATGAATTTAGGTGTATTTTAGGTTTTAGGAATTTTATAGTTTGTAGGGATTTTAATGTCATTATGTTTTTCTTGTTCTTTTTGGTCTTTTAGGGGGTTTGTTGAATTTGTAATGTTGTAGGGTCATTTGGGTAATTTAGGGATTTTATGTTTTATGGATATTATAATGTAATGGTATTATAGGGGTTTATATGTTTTTATCTTTTTTTGTAATTTTTTTGGGTCTTCGGGTATTTAACAGTTATAGTGATTTCAGGGATCTTAGGGGCTTTTATTGTTTTCAAGGTTTTTAGGGTTATTAGCAGTTTTTGGGGATTGAAAGATTCTTTTATGTGTTTTATGGGGTTTTTGGGGTTTTGGGGGTTTGGGTTCTTTTAGGGTGTTTTTGGTTCTTTGCTTTTCATAGGTTTTTTTTCGGGTTTTATGGTTTTAGGTTTTTTAGTGTTTGTAGGGTTTTATTGGGATATTATGGAATTTAGGGAATTCATAGATTTTTTAGGAATGTTTAATTTAATAAGGATTTTATTGGTTTTTGGATTTTAATTTTTTGTTGAGGTTATTTGGGTTTTATGGGGTTGGTACAGTTTTTAAGTTTTTATATTATTTTATAGTTTGTATTCATTTGAATAGATTAAGGGTTTTTAAGGTTTTTTGGATTTTGTTGTTTTTATTAGTTTTTAGGGTTTTTATGGTTTTTAGGGTTTTAGGGGTCTTAGGGTTTTTTTTGGGATTTATAGAATTTTAATATGATTATGTTTGTAGTTATTTTTAGTGTTTTATGGTATTATTTGTGGTTATAGTGTTTTCTAGTATTTTATATTATTTTTAGTGTATGTTTAGGGGTTTTAAATGTATTTAGGGTTTTCATGCTCATTTAGGGTTTGATATTTTATGTGGTGTTTTATGGTCTTTATGGTTTTCGAGTGTATTTTAGTTTATAGGATTTTTGGGTTTTTTTGGATTATTGGGATTTTAATCGGTTTTAGGGTTTTTAAAAATTTAAGGTTTTATTAAGTGTTTTTTGGTGTTTAAGGATGGTCTTAGGGGTTTTAGTGTATTACATTTTTACGGATTATTAATTGGATTTATAATATTTGGTTATTATAGTTTTTAGGGTTTTTTGGTTTTTTAGGGTTTTTAGATGTAATTTATTTTTTCAGGTAATTAGGGTTTTATTTTTTTTTTATTGTTTATGGAATTTTTCTCATGTTTTAGAGACATTTATGGTCTTTTGCTGGGTATTAGGGACCATCATGGTCTTTTGGGTTTTTAAGTGTTTTATGATTTTTAGGGTTTTTTCAGAATGTTGGGGTTTGTGTTTTAAGGGAATTAAACTGTTTTTATGGTTTTATTGGATTTTAGGGTTTTACGGTTCCTGGGGTTTTTAAGCATTTTTATGGTTTTATGGTAAGACTTTTGATGTATTTTAGGGGTTTTTATATTTTTTTGGTGTTTTAGGTTTTATTATGATATTTTGGGTTTTCTATGGGTTTTCTCAGGTTTTAGTGTATTTTATTTTTTCTTTTATGCTTTTATGGTCTTCTTATTTTTTATGTTTTTTATGATATTTTTGGTTTTTTAGAGTATTATTTAGGATTTTTGAGGGTTTATATGACTTATATTATTTTAAGTGTTTTTTCCTTATTAGTGTTTAATGGGTTTTAATTGTTTTTAGGACTTATATACGGATCTATTTTTTAGGGGTTTGGGGGGTTTTCTAGGTTTTTAGAGTTTTATAGTCTTTTTTAGGTTTTAGGGTTTATAGTGTTTTAGAGGGTTTTCATTTTATTAAGGGTTAAATAGGATGTTTCATTGATTTATGGTTTTAATGGTTTATAAAATTTTCTGAGTTTGATTAGTGTTTTTAGGATATTTTTGTTTCTATAGGTTGTTTTTTGGATTTTTGAGTCTTTTATGTTTTATACTTATTTAATTTTATTAAAATTTTATAGGGATTAACAGTTTTTGGGGTCTTTTATGAATTTTAGGATCTTTTGGGTTTATTATGTATTTTTTGGGTCATTTAGAGTTTTTTGGAGTTTTATGGACTTTTAGTGTCCTTTAGGGTTATTATGTCAATTATGAGATTTAGAGATGTTAGGGCCCTTCAATGAATTTAGGGTATTTTTGGATTTTAGGGTCGTTAATGATATTTAATTGTTTTAGTGATTTTCAGTATATTCATGGGTTATTTAGCGTTGTTATGAACATTTGGGGGTTTAGGGATTTTTATTGAATATTTATAGGGTTTAGGTTATTTTTAGTGTTTAAGGGTCTATTTAGAGATTTTTATTATTTTTTGGGAATTTACAGGCCTAATAGTTTTTAGGGTTTAAGGGTATTTAGGTATTTTTAATGTTTTTGGATTTTATAATTTCTTGTCTTTTTCAAGGTTTTAGGGTTTTAATGTTTTTTGTGTTTTTAGTGTATATCAGGGTTTTAAGAGTGTTATACGTGCTTATGGTTTTTAGGGTTTGTAGGGTATTTAGGACTGTTTTAGGGTTCTTATGACTTTTACAGTGTTTATGAATTCTCATGGGCTTTAAGGATCTTTATGGTCTTTAATGATTTTTATTATCTTTTAGGGATGTTTAAGGTTTTATGTACGTTTAGGTTTTTTAGGGGTTTTTCATATTTTTCTAGGTTTTAAGAGGTTTTTATTTATTTTTGGTGCCTAATCAATAATTAGTGAGTTTTTGTGTATTTATGGGTTTTTAGTTTTGTATATATTTTTAGGGACATTATGGGGATTGTGGGTTTTATGGTTTTTATTTTCATTTATTGTTTTGGTGGGTTTATAGTATTTTTAGGGTGCTTAATGTCTTGTCGGGTTTATATAGTTTTTATTTTTTTAGGATATTTAGGTTATTTGGGGACTTTTATGGGTTTAATGGTTCTTTAGGGTTACTAATTTATTTTATGTATTTTAGAATGTTTTTGTAGTTCTAAATGTTTTTAGGTTTATTAATGAATTTAATGGTCTTTTTATGGCCTTTTGTGGGTTTTTTAGAATTTAGTGTAACTTAGGGATTTAAAGTGGTTTTATTTTTGGGTTTTTACGGACTTTTAGGGTTTTAGGGTATATATATATTTTACTATATTTTGGGTTTTTATCGGTTTAGGATTTGTATTGTTTTAAGGATTTCTTGTTTTTTTATGGATATTATTATATTTTATGATTTTTATGTTTTTATGGGTTTTAGTGTTTTTATGGTTGTAACAGTTTTATGGGTTTTGGTGGATTTATTTTCAATTTTTTGGGCTTTTAAGTGGTTTTAAGGGATTATTTTTTTATGATTTTTAAAATATTTTTTGTGTATGTAAGGGATTTTAGGGGTTTAAATGTTTTTTGGGTCATTTTTGGGTTTTTATGGGTTTTAGAATGTTTAAGGGTTTTTATAGTTTTTTCATAATTTTTTTGGTTTTAGGGTTTTTGGATCTAATAGTGTTTTTGGTGATTATGGATTAATTAGGGTTTAGTTTTTAGGGTTTAGGGTTTAGTGTTTAGAGTTTTATGTTTAGGATTTACGGTTTACAGTTCATGGTGTTGGGTATAGGGTTTTGGGAGTGTGGTTTAGAGTTTAGCTTGAAGGTTATAAGGTTCCATGTGTATGATTTTTGGTTTAAAGTGTAGGTTATATGGTTTTATTTGTATGAATTAGGATTTAGGCTATATAGTTCATGTTTTTGGTTTTTAGGTGTATGGTTAGTGTGTACGACATAAGTTTTATGATTAGGGATTTTTTTTCAATTTTGGGGGTTTTAGAGTTTTTCAGGTTTATATGATTATTTCATAGTTCTTAGGGTTTTTATGATTTTTAGGGACTGTTTGGATTTTTTTTGGGCTTTGGGATTTTAGGGATTTTGGATTTTATGTAATTTTGTGGGGATATTAGGTATTTAATTTCATTAGGGTTTCTATAAGTTTTTTTAAATTTTTTATCATATTTATATATTTTTGGGTTTCTGTGTTTTGGGTTTTTTTGGGTTTTGGTAGTTTTTTTTGGGTTTTTTGGGTGTTTAGTTTTACTGTTTTTAATATTAATTGGGTTTAGGGGGTGTTGGGGTTTAGGTTTTTTAGTATTTTTTTTGTTGAATAGTTTTTTAGGGATTCTAGGGTTTTTACTATTTTTAGGGTTTTATGTTTTTTATCATTTTCAGTGTTTTAAGGGGTTTTTAGGGTTGTTTAGTGGTTTTAGTTATTTTAGTATTTAATACGGATTTTTTTGGTTTTTTTGTTTTATCGGGATTTGAAGTAGTGTTATGGGTTTTGGGGGTTTTTAATGTTTTAGTTTTTTAAGCTGTATTTAGGGAATTTTATGTTTATTGGGTCTCTTGATATTTCATTATGGTTTTTAGGGAATTTAAGGTTTTTAGGGTTTTCATGGGGTTTTATGGTTTTTTCAGGTTTTATGATCTTATATATTTTCTCTTTGGTTTTGATTGTATTTTAGCTTTTAGGGCAAAGTGTTTAGTATTTAGTGTCTATGGTTCATGGTTTAAGGTTAAGGTTTTTAGTGTTTTAGGTGTTTAGGGCTTTGGGGTTCTTTTAGGGTTTTTTAGTTCACTTTTAGGGTTTTGTTTATTTTTATAGTGTTCTGTTTCTTCTATTAGTAGTATTGTGTGTGTGGGGGGGGGGTTATTGTTGTTTTATAGGGTTTTAATGGTTTTTATGGTTTTTAGTGTTTTTTGGGTTATTTAGGGTTTTTAGGATTCCATATGATTTTTGGGATTTTTGGGCTTCGATAGGTTTTTTAGTGTTTTCTGGGTTTTTACGGATTTAGGGGTTGTAAGGATTTTTTTTGGTTTTTTTGGTTTTCAAGTGTTTAGGGGGGTTTGGGGTTTTTCAATTAATTTATAGATTTTTGGGTTTGGTGAGTTTTTAGGGTTTCGAAAGTGGATCTACAATAAATTATGGTTTTTAGGTGTTATAGGGGTTTTAAGATTTCTAGGGTTTTATTATTTTTATGTTAGATTTAGGATTCAAAACATTTTTAAGGGTTTAAAAATATTATTGGAATCTAAAATTTTAAAGTATTTTCTCTATATTTTTAGTTTTTAATGGATTTTTTAAAGTTTTTGGGTGTTTAAGAGGTTTTATAGTGTCTATTGGCTCTAAAGATATGATGGGTCATTTTTGGTTCTTAGTGTTTTTAAAAGATTTTTTGAGTTTTAGTGTGTTTCAGGCGGTTATTTATTGTTTTTTGTGTTTTTACACGATTCTTAGGGATTATAGTGTTTTACAATTTTTAGGGTTTTTAGGGGTTTTGTGGGTTTTAGGGGTTTTTCTATATTTTAGGTGATATTGTTTTTATAGGGTTTTATAATTTTCACGGTTATTTGAATTTTTTATGGTTACTAGTGGTTTAGGTTCATAGGGATTTTTATATAATTTAATGGTTTTAAGAGTTTTTTATGTTTTTTGTTTTCTTTAATCGTATTTATGGTTTTAGAGGTTTAGGGTATAATTGGTTTTCGTGTTTTTTGGTTTTTTGGTTTTTTTGGGGTTTTAAGGATATTTTATGGGTTTGGGTGGTATTTCAAGGCTTTTTAATTCCATTTATGGTTTTTAGGGCTTTATGATTTTTAATTATTATATAGAGTTTTTAAGGTTTTTATGATTTTAGGGATGTTTTAATTTTTTTCAGTTTTTATTACTTTAATTATTAATGGATTTTTATCATCATCTAATGATTTATAGTGTTTAGGGTCATTTAAAGTTTTTCTAATTTTTAAGGGTTTCAATGTTTTTTTATTTTTTAGTTTTTTGTAATTTTTAGGGGGTTTTATTGTTTTCTGGTTTTTATGGTTTTCTGAATTATATGTTAATTTTGGAAGTTTAAATATTTTTGTAGACTTTTTGTGGTTTTATGAGGTTTTTGGGGTTTTAATACATTTCTATGGTGGTTATTGATTTGTAGGTTATTTCATGGATTTGTTAGGATTTTTTTTGGAATTAAGTGTTTTAAGAGTTTTTAGTGGTTTGAAGAGGTTTTAGGGTATTTGGGGACCTGTAGATAAATTTATAAATTTTTAGGTTCTTGAAGTAATTTAGGTAATTTGTAATGTTTTTTTTTCTTTTAGGGTTTTTAGGGATTCAATGGGTTTTTTGTTGTTTTTGATTTCTTTATGGTTTTAGAGTTTCTTAGGGTTTCTTATGGATTTTTTTTGGGTTTTCTGGGGTTTATAAGTGTTTGGGGGTTTTCAAATTTTTTTTTAAAAAATTCTGGTTTTTAGTGTTTTAGGGTTTTTAATGGGATTTTTGATATTTTATCGTTTTTATGGTTATGGATCTTTTTAGCGTTTTAGAGTTTTTATGAGTTTTCAGTTAGTTTTAGGGTTCGCATGGGTGTTAGGGTATTTAAAGTTATTTTTTGGTTCTAATGTTTAAATTTATATTTTATAGTTATTATTTTTTGTGTTTTTTGGATTTTTAGGGGGTTAAAGAGATTATAGGGACTTTAGTGTCTTTTTAGATATGTTGTATCTATTTTTTGGTTTTTATAGTTTGTAGGGACTTTTTTTGGTTTTTAGTGTTTTTTAGGGGCTGGTTTATATTAATTTTATGAGTTTTATTGGATTATTACTGTTTTAGAGCGTTTTAGGATTTTTAGTAATTTTAGGGGGATTCAAGGTTTTCACGGTTTTTATATATTTTAGGGTTATAGGGTTTTTATAGGGTATTTATGTTTTCAATGGTTATTTCTAGTTTTAATGATTATTAGGGGGTTTAGATGTATTAGGGGGTTTTTAAATATTTTTATGATATTTTGGGTTTTTGGAGTTTTTATGTATTCATTTTTATTTTGGGGGTTAGGGGTTTAGGGATTTATTGGTGTTCAAGAATTTCATCTTTTTTTTAATATTTTGGGTTTTAATATTTTTTAAGGTTTTGGGGGGTATTTCGGATTTTAAAAGGCCATTAATGGATTTTATAGTTTTATGATTTTATATTTCAGTTTTTTGTTTTTTGTGCTTTTAAGGTTTTTTGGATTTTTAGGAGGTTTTAGTGTTTTATAGTTTTTTATGTTATTTTTCTATTTTTGGGATTTTTTCATCTTCTAATTTTCTTATTGTGTTTATGATCATTTACGATTGTTAGGGTTTCTAATGGTTTTAGCATTTATTTTGGGTTTATAGAATTTTTGTGTGTTTCTAGTGGTTTTTTGGGGTTTTTATTGTTTTTGGGTTTTTATGGTTTTTGTGTATTATTAAGTTCATTTTTGGGGATTATATATTTTTACATTATTTTAGTGGATTTATGAGATTTTAGGGGTTTTATGACATTTCTAGGGGTTTTAGGGTTTTTATGGTATTTTATTGGGTTATTGGGGCATTTTGAGTTTTAAGATTTTATAGTGTTTTGTAATTTTTTTGGGTATTTGGGGGCCTATAGGGATTTTAGGAATTTTTAGGTTATTTAATAGTTTTAGGTAATTATTATTATTATTATTTTGGTTTCAAGGGAATTTTTAGTTTTAAGGTTGTTTCGGGTCTGTATTGAAATGCCCAACTGTTCTGTATCCGATGACACGTGGACCTGCTTTCCAAAGGCATGCGTTCATCGAGTTGTTTGACGAGCGATGATTAAGAACACACATTGGTCGAGAGGATGGGATGTTGGGATCTTCACACCCTTTTTGGGGGAATTATGTCCTGTTCCGGGACTCTCTTATAGATTTAAGACGTATTCATATGTTTGCGAATCTTTGGATTATACCCAAGAATAGTATCCATGGATTACTCATGGTTGGCAATGGTCAGCTGGACGCAGGGGTTCAGAATCATTTATGCCAGAGGTTTACCATCCCTTGTTGGATTAATGACCCCAAGTAATCAAAACTCATTGAGGCGGCACTAGGAGTGGCACGGTGAACTGATGTGAAGATAGTCGGATGGACTATTAATTGGGCTTGAACCTCAAGGAGGCTTCCTACGTACCCTGCCTGGGAGATAGGGATCAAAGTCCACGTAGTTCGAATAAGAGTGTCGGAGAGCCGACGTGAATCTGGACCCGGGGGTCTGACGGTGATCGGGCATGAACCTCGGGGAGGCTTCCCATGTACCATGCCTTGACATGGATCAATGTCCTCGTAGTTCGCATTGGATTGGGGATCACACTCTAAGGAGGCCCTTGGTGACAGTTTGGGGATTACACTCTGAGGAGGCCCATGGTGATGGATTGGGGATTACACTCTGAGGAGGCCCATGGTGATGGATTGGGGCTTAGACTCTAAGGAGGCCCAAGGTGATGGATTGGGGATTACACTATGAGGAGGCCCATGGTGATGGATTGGGCCTTACACTTTTAAGAGTCCTATAAGCGGATGTCATGGTTGATGCATACTCTAAGCCCACGTGAGTCATGCTCAGTGTGAGAAACAACAGGCAGCAGGGACCAGACGATAATGTCGCGAAAGGTGCATCCATGAGATGTGGAGTGGGGCTTACTTGTGAGGGCGGCCCAAGGTGCCGGGACTTACTCTAGGATGGAGGCCCATGATTCCTCCTCCTTACCGGCCATGAGGGCACCCCCACTCACTGGTGGGTTGGTTCATCTACCTATGCGGTGGTGCACAAGCGGGGATAACACCAAGGGCATTGGAATCAGTCTCAACAAAGGGAGATGAAAAGATTGAATCACATGCCCGAAATTTGTAATGCAATGTGGGTGGCTTGGTGATGGGGGATAACTATTAACAGTGTTTGAAACATAGGATCTGTATCATGTTAGCCTGAAATGGGGACAAGCTAATGTGGGTCGACTGGTGACCGTGTTCGAAACACAGGACCTGACTCAGTGTGTCGTCCAAAGTCTTTCGGGGCGTTGGCCCAGGACGATTTGTGACCCGATACGGCATGGGACAAAGCCATTAGGGGGTCCCTTCAGACATGAATGAGGATGGAGATTTGAATGAAGGACACACAAAGCGTGGGGTGGAGTGATGGAATGTTTGAATGGATTCCAGCGCTCCTAAAATTATTCCACTGTAAACATGGCATGAGGAATCTTATGCTTGGTGCATAAGGTATATCTTGAATGGAGAAAGAGGCATCCAATTATTGAATGAGAGGGAATGCTACAATTTATAGTCATGTAGAGAGGACTGTTTACATATAGTTTAACGTCATATGTATAGGATGAGGGCCATACAGTTTAACGTCATAAGGTCAGGACGAGGGCCGTATAGTTTAACGTTGTGTGGTTTGGATGAGGGTCATACAGTCTAACATCATGAGGTCAGGAAGACTAGGTAGGAGACACCTATCAATGTTTGGTGTGGGACTTATGCAAGGGCGGCCCTTTCTGGATGATTCTAGAATGGGACCTAGGCGATGGTATTTTTGGAGTCTCATGAGGAGTAGCTCGACTCATGGCATTTATAGGACTGATGTTGGGGAGGCACAAGGGTGAAATGGGAAATACTATTTACCTAGCCCGAAAAGATCGCGATAGGACTCTCCATTTTTCATTGGGGTCAGTGACGGTAGAAAAGGGACCGACCCGGATGAGCTGGCTGCGAGGTACTGGCTGCAACGAAGCTGTCCACGAAGGAGCCAGCCACGTAGGGCTGGCCGCATGTGGTTCGCAGTTTTGTAGTCCACGAAGGGTGTCCATGGAGGAGCTGGCCACGAGGGAGCAGGCCACGAACGGTCAGGCCGAAAAAAAGGATGTCTGCAAAGGATGGTTGTGGAGGATTCTATCCGCGAAGGAGGTTGTCCAAGAAGAAGGTTTTCCACGTAGGAGGTTGTCCGAAGATGAGATGGACGTGAAGGAAATGGCCACGAAGGGTGTCTGCAAAGGGGCTGACACCCATCCTACTTCGTGCCTGCAGATGGGTTCCCTCCTTCATTTCGTGAATGACACTTGTCCGAAGAAGGAGTGGCCATCCGTGAAGGAGATGGCTGCATGTGGTTTGCGGTATGGTTTCTCTTCTATGTGTAAGAGTGCATCCATGGATGATATGGGGTCCGCAGATGGTCGCGGAACATTACTGCTAGGAGTAATTTCTCCAGCGTCTCTTGACGGGTTTTTTCCCGTCCATCCCCCCTTTATTTTTGGTGCCCCTCAGTGAGTATTTATAGAGTCATGGACAGGCTGTGTTGATGGGCACACAACACTTTTTGTAGAAGTCCATGAAAGAATCCCCACCCGTGGATGACTCGGTCAACCAAGGATTTCTGGAACAAAGTTTTTTTGAATTGCTCTGCGGCCATGCACCACTCCACCTCTATCACGTGAATGACAACCATCCACAAAGGGGCTAGCTTGCGGTGGTGGACCAGACTGATGTCCGGTAGTCTTCTTGGTTCGTGCTTGCTTAGGTGCTCCACCCCATCTCGCGAATGACAGCGTCCGCGGGAGTGCGGTTTGTCGAACCGGCTGCGTACTATTGCTGGGAGCTGGTATGCGGACCGGTTTGGTCCCATTTCAAGTCTTGGGGTAATTGGATTTCCCCCAAGTGTACGTTTCAGGACCCTAAATAGGAATATAGGGGTTTTATTGGTTTTTAGGGTTTCATTTGGGCTTTTTATTGTTTTTAGGGGTGTTTAGTTTTAAGGGATTTTAGGGTTTTAAGGGTCCTTTAGTGTTTTTAGTATTTTTAATGAATTTAAGGGTCTTTTAGGTTTTGGGATGTTTATAGATTTTAGGGATTTTAATGTCTTTAACGTTTTTTGTTGTTTTGGGTCTTTTTGGGGGTTTGATGAAATTTTTATGTTTTAGGGTCATTTTGTGTAATTTAAGGATTTTATATTTTATGGATTTTATACATTAATTCTATTATAGGGGGTTATATGTTTTTATATTTTTTCGTATTTTTCTGGGTCTTCGAGTATTTAACGGTGATATTGATTTAAGGGATATAAATGTTTTTTAGTGTTTCAGGGTTTTTATGGTTTTTAGTAGTTTTTGGTGTTTTTATGACTCTTTTATGTGTTTTTTTGGTTTTATTGTGTTTTTAAAGTTTTTGGGTTTTTAGGGGTTTTTTGGTTGTTTGGGGTTCATAGGTTTTTTTCGGGTTTTATGGTTTTAGGTATTTTAGTGTTGGAGGGTTTCATTGGAACATTATAGAATTTAGGGGATTTATAGTTTTTTAAGGAATGTTTAATGTAATATGGTTTTTATTGGTTTTTGGATTTTAATGGTTTGTTGTGGTTATTTGGGTTTTATGGGGTCAGTACGGTTTTTGTGTTTTTATATTTCTTTAAAGTTTCTATTTCTTTTAATAGATTAAGGGGTTTTAGGGTTTATTAGATTTTATTTTTTTATTGGTTTTTAGGGTTTTTATGGATTTTAGGGTCTTAGGGGTCTTAGAGGGTTTTTTTTGGGTTTTATGGAATTTTTGGATCATTAAATTTTTTAATTTTTTTTTATAGTTTTATGGTCTTCTAGGTGGTAATAGGGTTTTCTAGTTTTTTATATTATTTTTAGTGTCTGTTTAGGGGTTTTAAATGTTTTTATTGTTTTCGTGGTCATTTAGGGTCAGATATTTTATGTGGTGTTTTATGGTCATTATGGTTTTAGGGTGACTTTTAGTTTATAAGATTTTAGGGATTTTATGGATTATTGGTATTTTAATCGGTTTTAGGGTTTTTTAGAATTTTAGGGTTTTATTAAGTGATTTTGGGTGTTTGAGGGTGGTCTTACGGGTTTTAGTGTTTTACAGTTTTATGGATTTTTAATTGGTTTTATAATATTTGGTTATTACTGTTTTTAGGGATATTAGGTTTTTAAGGTTTTCAGACATAATAGATTTTTAGGTTTTTAGGGTTTTATCTTTTTTAGTGTTTATGGTATTTTTCTTGGGTTTTAGGGACATTTATGGTATTGTTGCGGGTATTAGGGACCCTCATGATCTTTTGGGTTATTTAATTGTTTTAGGATTTTTAGGGTTTTTTAGAGAGTTGGGGTTAGTGTATTAATGGAATTAAGAGGATTTTATGGTTTTATTGGTTTTTATAGTTTTACAATTCCTATGGTTTAATGGAATATTTATGGTTTTATGATAAGATTTTTGATGTATTTTAGGGGTTTTTATAGTTAAATGGGGTTTTAGGTATTATTATGATATTTTGTTTTTCAATGGGGTTTATTAGGTTTTAGTGTATTTTATTTTTTCTTTTAGGGTTTTATGGTCTTGTAATTTTTTATGTTTTTTATGTTATATTTGGTTTTTAGAGTATTTTTTAGTATTTTTGAGGGTTTATATGACTTTTCATGGATTAAGTGGTTTTTGTATTATTAGTGTTCAATGGGTTTTGATGGTTTTTAGGACTTATATAAGGATATATTTTTTATGGGTTTATTGTTTTTTCATGGTTTTTAGGGTTTTATGGTCTTATTTAGGTTTTATGGTTTTTAGTGTTTTTGGGGGGTTTTCATAGGATTTAGGGTTAATTAGGGTGTTTCATCAATTTATGGTTTTAATGTGTTTTAAAATTTCTTGAGTTTTATTAGTGTTTGTCTGATATATTTGTTTCTATATGTTATTTTTGGGTTTTTTGAGTCTTTAATGTTTTATACCTGTTTGAATTTTTTTAAAATTTTTGGGGGTTTAATAGTTTTTAGGGTATTTTATGAATTTTAGGTACTTTTGGGATTATTATAAAATTTTTAGGGTCATTTAGAGTTTTTTGGATTTTTATGGAATTTTAGTGTCATTTAGGGCTATTAGGTCAATTACAGGATTTAGTGATGTTAGGGTCCTTCAATGTATTTTGGGTATTTTTGGGTTTTTAGGGTTCTTAATGATTTTTAATGTTTTTAGTGATTTTTAGGATATTCAGGTGTTATTTAGTGTTATTATGGAGATTTGGGGTTTTAGGGATTTTTATTTACTTGTTATAGGGTTTAGGTTATTTTTAGTGTTTTTGGGTTTATTTAGATCTTTTTATTAATTTTAGGGTTTTTAATGGCATAATAGTTTTTAGCGTTTTAGGGTATTTAGGGATTATCTGGTGCTTTGGGATTTTAAAATTTCTTTTCTTTTTTGAGGTTTTAGGGTTTTACTGTTATTTTTTGTTTTTAGGGGATATCAGGATTTTAAGGGTGTTATAGGGGTTTATGGTTTTTTGGGTTTGTATGGTATTTAGGACTTTTTTAGGGTTTTTATGAGTTCTATAGTTTTTAATAATTCTTAGAGGGTTTTAAGGACCTTTATGGTCTTTTATGATTTTTAGGATCTTTTAGGGATGTTTAGGGTTTTAATGTACTTTTAGGGTTTTTGGGGGTTTTCACATTTTTCTAGGATTTTAAGAGTTTTTTAGTTTTTTGGGTGTCTTATGGATAATTAGTGGGTTTTCTTGTATTTATGGGGTTTTAGGGGTTTATATTATTTTTAGGGAAATTATGGGTTTTGTGTGTTTTATGGTTTTAATTCGAATTTATTCTTTTGGTGGTTTTATAGTATTTTAGGGTGTTTAGTGTCCTGTAGGTTTTATGGTATTTTTATTTTTTAGGATATTCAGGTTATTGGGGGACTTTTAGTTGTTTTATGGTTTCATAGGGTTTCTTATTTTATTATGTAATTTAAGGTGTTTCTGTATTTCTATATTTTTTTAGGTTCAATAATGGATTTATTGGACTTTTTATGATCTTTTGTTGGTTTTGGGAATTTAGGGTCACATGGGGTTTTAATGTGGTTTTATTTTTGGGTATTTACAGACATATAGGGTTTTAGGGTATTTATATATACTTTACGATTTCTAGGGTTTTTATGGGTTTAGGATTTATATTATTTTAAGGATGACTTGTCTTTTTATGCATATTCTGATATTTTAAGATTTTATGGTTTTTATGGGTTTTAGGGTTTTTAGGGTTTTAATAGTTTTATGTGTTTTGGGGTATTTATTTTGGATTTTTTGTGATTTTAAGGTGTTTTAAGGGTTGATTTGTTTTTTATGATTTTTAGAATATTTTTGGTGTACGTAAGGGATTTTAGGGGTTTAAAAAAATTAGGGTCATTTTTGGTTTTTCATGGGTTTTAGGGTGTTTAAGGTTTTTTATAGTTTTTTCATATTTTTTTATGTTTTAGGGTTTTTAGATCATTGAGTGTTTTAGGTGATTATGGATTAATTATGGTTTAGGGTTTAGGGGTTATGTTTTAGGGTTTAGGGTTTAATGTATAGGGTTTTATGTTTAGGATTTATGGTTAACGGTTTATGGTGTAGGGTATAGGGTTTTGGGAATGTGGTTTAGAGTTTACCTTGTAGGGTATTGGGTTGAAGGTGTATGATTTTTGGATTTAAGTGTTGGGTATATGGGGGAATTATTATGGATTATTTTTCTATTTTGGGGGGTTTTAGGGTTTTTTGGTTTTATATGATTTTTTATAGTTTTTAGGGTTTTAAAGAATTTTTGGGGTTTTTTAGGATTTTTTGGTTTTTGTGGTTTTTTTGATATTTGATTTTATGTAATTTTATGGGGTTTTTAGTTATTTACTATAATTCGTGTTTCTACATGTTTTTATATATTTTTATAATTTTTTTATATTGCAGGGTTTCTGGGTTTTGTGTTTATTTGTGTTTTTCTGGTTTCATTGGGTTTTTTGGGTGTTTATGTTTTTGTTTTTTTAATATTAATTGGGTTTGGGGGTTTTGGGTTTTAGGTTTATTTGGATATCTTTTGTGTTGAATGTTTTTTTAGGGATTCGAGGGTTTTTACTATTTTTAGGGTTTAGGGTTTTTATTGTTTTCAGTGTTTTAAGGGGTTTTAGGGTTGTTTAGTGGTTTTATTTTTTTTGTTTTTAAGATGGATTTTATTTCATTTTTTCATTCTTCAGGATTTGATTTGGTTTTATGGGGTTTAGGGGTTTTTAATTTTTTTAGTGTTTTAAAAGGTATTTAGGAAATTTTATGTTTATCAGGTATTTTATTATTTCATTATGGTTTTTAGGGAATTTAAGGTTTTTTGGGTTTGAATGGGGTTTTATGGTTTTTTCAAGTTTTAGGTTCTTTTATATTTTCTCTTTGATATTTATTTTATATTAAGGTTTTGGGAAAGGGTTTTAGTATTTACTGTCTATGGTTTATGGTTTAAGGTTAAGGGTTTACGTTTAAGGGTTTATGGTTCAAGGTGTTAGTTATAGGGTTTAAGATGAATAGTTTAGGAATTAGGGTTTCGGGTGCACTACTTTTGGTTTAGAATGTGTGGTATGTGGTTTTGGTTGTTGCGTATAGGGTTTTTAGTGTATGGTGTATAGTTCAGTGTTTCAGGGACTCTTTATGGCTTTTGGGGTTCTTTTTCGTTTTAAAATTTTTACGGGGGTTTGGGGGATTTAGGGTTTTTATGGTTTTTTTGGTGATTTAGGTTTTTTGGGTATTTATGATTTCTAAGGGGTTTTATGGTTTTTAGGAAATTGTGATGGTTTTTGAGGGATATTTATGTCGTTTTAATGGATTTATGGGTTTGGAGGTTTTAAGAGTTCGAGGGTTGGTGATAAGCGTTTTTTGGGGTTTTTTAGGGTTTTATGGATTCTTATCGGTTTTAAGTGTCTTTATTGGATGTTTAGGTATTTATTTGTTTTTAAGATTTTTATGATTTTAAGGGTTCATTACATTGCTTTTTAGTGGTTTTATGGGTGTTTGGGAATTTTTGGTTTTCCAGTGTTTTTTGGACTTTTTTATCTTTTGGGGGTATTAGGGGTTTTAATCTTATTTAGGGTTTTATAGGTTTAAGGGGTTTTATGTGTTTTTAGGTTTTTAGATACTTTTATGGGGTTTGGGGTTTTTTTGATATTTTAGGGGTCAATTTAGTTGTATTTCCTTTTTGTGGTTTTAGGTATTTTAGGGTCTTCTAGGGATTTTATGGGGTTTAGGGTTGATAGTTTTCTTAGTAGATTTAAGGGTTTTAAGGTTCTTTATAATTTTAGGTTATTTTGTTGTGTTTTTTTAATTATTTTAGAGAAATTGATTTTTTCTGGTGTTGGGTAAATGGGTTGGGGTATATGGTATAGTGTTTAAGGTGTATGGTTTTAGGCTCAGGATTTAGTGGTTATTGTTAATAGTGTGGTGTATTGTTTTTAGGGATTAGGGTTTCTGGGTTAGTGAGTATGGTTTAGGGTTTTGGGTGTGGGATATATGTTTTAGGGTGTAGGGTGTAGGTAATGGGTTTTTGGGATTAGGGTATAGGCTTTAATGATTTAAACTATTGTATTTATGGAATTTTTTGTTTTGAAAGGTTTTCAATGTTTTTGTTGGATTTTTGTGAATTTCATCATTTTTAGGGATTCTCGGGTATTTTGGGGCATTTATAATTTCATTTATTTTTTTTGTTATTTGTGTTTTTTGGGGTTTTACAATATTATGAGTTTTTAGTTGTTAATGTGGTTTATGGTTTTTTATATTTTTATGTGTTTTATAGGGTTTGAGGTTTTTTGGAGGATTGAACTATCTTGGTTATTCACTGGGCTTTTATAATTTTTTATGTTTTTATGGTTTTTCAGTTTTTAATATTTTTAGTTGTTTTAGGTATTTAATTTTTTCCTTTATTTGTTATAGGATTTATGTTTTTATGGTATTGATATTTTCTATTTGTGTTTTTATAGTTATTGGGATTTTAGTGTCATTGAATTTTTATAGGGATTGTAGATTTTTTGGGGATTCATTAGGGGGATTTAGGGTCTTTTTGGATTTTATGGTTTTTAGGTTCATTTATGAGGGTTTAGGAGATTTTATTGTATTTTAGAGGTTTTTAGGTTTTAAGGGTTATTGTTTCATTTTGTGTCGAGTGTTTATGGTTTATGGTTTCGATATTAGGGTGTATATTTTAGGATTTAAGGTGTAGTGTTGAGGGATTAAGTTGTAGAGTTTGTAAATTTTGGTGTACGGTATAGGGATTATGGTGTAGTGTTTAGGGTTTAGGGTTTAGGGCATATTATATAGGGTTCTTAGAGTAGGGTTTTGGGTTTAAGGTGTTGGGTATAGGGTCTCAGGTGTAGGGTTAAGGGTATAGGGTGTGGGGTATATAGTGTATGGCATTGGGTTTAGGGTTTATGGGGTTTTTGAGGATTTTTCGGTTTTGGGGTTTTAGGGTTATTATGGTTTTTAAGGTTTTTAGAGGTTTTATTATTTTCTTTGGTTAATAGGGATTTTTTGGATTTTGTGGGTTTTAATATGTTTTAGGGTTTTTAGTGTTTTGGTTTTTAGCTATTTCTAGGGGGTTTATGTTTTTAATGTTTTTTATATTATTTGGTGGTGTTTTCATTTTTTAGGGTCTGGGGGACAATTTATTGATTTTCTAAGGTTGTAGGCATTTTAAGAGGATTGTAGGATTTTGAGTTGATTTGAATGTTTTTAGGGGTTTTAGGGGTTTTAGAGTTTTTATGGGTTTTTGTGCGTTTTAATTTTTTATTGGTATTAGTTTTATTTTTATTTTTATAGGTTTGCAGAATTTTTCATTTTTTTGGTTTTTATGGGATTAATATTTTTAGGGGTTTTGTTTTTTATTTACAATTGTTTGGGTTTTATACTTTCTTTAATGGGGATTTATTGTCATTTATATTTTTTTATGTTTTTCAGATTCTTTTACATGTTATTTTTTAGTTTTTTTGGGTCTTCTACAAGTTTATCGGTTTTATTGTATTTTATTATATTGTGGTACTAAATTGGTTTTAAAAAATTTAGTTCGATTTTTTTTTAGTTTTTCAGGATCTTTTAGGGTGTTGGGTATATTTTTTATGGTATAAGGTATAGGGTTAAGGGTTTATGGTGTAGGGTATAAACTTTAGGGTGTAGGGTTAAAGGATTAGGGAATAAGTTATCGGGGTAAGGGTATAGATTTTAGTGTATCGTGATTAGGTTATAGGGTTAGGGTTTAGTGTATTGGATTTAGGGTGTAGTGTTTTCGGATTAGGGTGTAGTGTATATGGTTTTGGTGTAGGATTTATGGTGTAGGGTATATGTTTTATAGTTTTGGGTTTTGGATTGAGGGAGTTGGTATAAGGCTTATGTTTATCTGGGGTTTTAATTGTTTGGGTGGGTTTATGGTTTTCTAAGTTATGTTTGGGTTTTTATGCTTTTATGGTTTTTAGGTTTTTAGGGGTTTAGTGTTTTCACAATATTTTTCGGTGTACTTTATTTGTTTTATGGGGTTATTGTAACACCCGAGACTTTTATGTGAAATATTTTGTTTTTATGTTATATAAATCGTCAAAGAAATCTTTCACTACACACAACACTTGCTCGGCTTGCTTTACATGCAACTGTGGCCTTCCTCGATAGCTTGCGTCGTACGCAATACCGAGTTTCACTAAACAACGATATACTATTAAAATATTATTAAAACTAGCGGTTGTGAATAGTAATAACAACTTTTTGAAATTTTATAAATTTTTTTTTCAAAATGGACTTTATTTTTGGATTCGGAATATCGAAATTAGCCTAGGGTAAAATTGTGGTATTTTTTCTGAAAACATTCAATTTTTGATGAATAGTGAAACCACTAACTGGTAGTTAAAAAACTGAATTTTTCATAAAACATAATTTTACCGCTTCTGTGAGTGGAATTTTGAAAATCCGAGAGACATGGTTGATGTCAGTATGTAAAATGTGGTTCAATGAGATGAAAATAATTTTTTGGTAAATAGTAACTTTTTACTTTTTTTACCACGGTTAAAAGTAAATAGGGTAATTAAGGGTAAAAATGATATTATTATTACCATAAAACATGTCCTAATTCTATTGGACAAGTGTAATTCGACCAAAAACAACCTTAGGAATAAAATATGACCATTTAGGCCCACTTGGATTAGATTAGGACATTTATTATTAATTTATTTAAAGAAGGGTTAAAATAGTTAAAATCAAAGTTTAATAAGTAAATAATTTTAAATATGGGGTTATACATAAGATAAATTCAACTATAAATATTCATTAGAAAGATAAAAATATTTCCTACATAATGGTATTTTATCTGTAATTTTTAGACATTATATAATTTAATTTATTTATGACACAAAGATGATGCAGTAATTATCTTATTAATGAAATATTGACATAATTGATGTTATAAACACCAAAATAAATTTTATTTTAGACTTTTTATTAATTACACTAGTTTTCTAGATTAATATGACATGTTATTATTGATTTAATTGACTTTTTTCGAACTAACCATTCTGTTATGATTTTCAGAAAAATTAATTACTAAATAGTGTCAAATTTGACATAAAATAGTTTTTAAAACAAATATTATATTAGTAATTGTTATTTTATTCCTAGAAATCTAAGGTTCGTCCAAATGACTCAGATAACGTTATATATATTAATAATAAACTACTTGGGGTTTGTTTGGCTGCTTATAGTATGTTTATTAACCTTATAGTATAAGAGCACAAGAAGCCACGATAAAAGTAAAATTATTTAACGTAATGTTAAATCTAAATGATAAGGCTAAAATAGGAACCTAAACTTGTATAAATTCTATTGGATGATAGGATTTCGACCCATCCCCACATTATCTTAGAAATAAATCAATTTGTAGCTATTTAAAACCTAACTTGACATTATAATAAAATAATATTTTTAGTTTTTCCAAAGGAGCCCCTCTCCTCCCTTATTAAAGGGAACCTCCTCCCCCTCTTCCTCACACCACCTTGAGCCTTCAATCTCGTCCAAACCCTACCAATTTCTTCTCTCCACTTCCCTAGAAACATCTTAGAGGTTCTGGTCTTCTTCAAAGACCTATTTTAGTGCCCTAAAAGGAGGTCTCAAAGAAGCACTTCAAAGAAGAGGTAATGTCTGTTACCGATTCTTTCATCTTTATTTCTTCTTCCACTTCTTCTTATTTAGTTGTTTCATTATGAATTAATAACATCAGTATCACTCATATACTGATATGTTATTATAAGTATGAAACAACCTTATTTCACCATCTATCCATCCTACGGAAAAAGAAATCACCGCGCGTGCATACGTACGGAATACCATCTCCACGCCGTGGTGTAATCTATTTTCCACCACCACCTAACTGGGATGGGTATAATGGTGTAAATAATTACTATATATAACTATTATAAAGTGATAATGATTCTGAAATATTATACATACACTCCAATACAATTCCACGATCATAGGAACGATATCATCACTCGTGTGTACGTACGGAATACCGTCTCCACGATGTGATGCGACTCGTTCTACATGATCTTCATTTCATAATGATTATACAAATGAATTGAATTAATGAATATGATATATATTACACTAATACCATTCTGGAAATGAGGTATCTATAACCTAAATAGAAGAATAAGAATTTATTCGACAAAACACGCATAAGAACAAAAAGTTATAAACACACAAATAACAAGTAAAAATGAAATATTTCTACTAAGAAGCTAAGAATATGAACATATATGACATCATAAAAATAATTAAGATTCTGGAATAAGTCAATAAATTTATTTGAATCATTATATAGGAGGTTCGGACACGTACAAAGCATATCGGACCTAAGGTAAGGGAAATATCACAATCTCATTTTTATCCGAGATTGTTTATACTTTGGTATTTACTGGGGTGTATTTTATCATCCATATCCATGTTTCCTCAATATGTAATATTATTTCCATCCACCTACAATTTTTTAAATCCAATTTTACCCTTCGGTGAGTTTTTAGTAAAAGATATGAAAGGAATCTTTTGTTGTTTTTCATACGAGGTACTTTTTGACTTTTCCGACAAAAGTACGAGAAGAATGTTTTTTTTAATTATACGGCATGAATGGATTTTTAAAACATTATTTACATGAAGCTTCATTTACAAGTTTTAATTTTTATTTTTAATCAACTTCTTTTAGTTTAGAATGGTTTGAAATGTTAAGAAAGCAATGTGTTTTTTAATGTAGAAAGGATATTTTCCTCAAGAATGGAGTTCAGGTGTTTTATCAAAATTATTTTCCATATAAGATATTATAGGGTTCTTTTTCTATCCCTATTATTACATGGATTTGATTATGTTGTGATGGAAATATTTTTATGAATTCCTTTATCTTATATGAATTGTTTTATGATGTCATGTTGTTTAAGAATCCCATTTTTACTACATGGGTTATGCAATGATGTATGATTTATGATTTTGTGTCACACATAAGAATGGTATAATTATGAGATGGGTGGGACCTATATCTCCCTCCAATGCATTGGTTAAAGATTTTATATCTCATGAGATAGACATGGATAGAACGGTAGGTTATACCGGTTCAGTGAAACAGGACTAAAACGAGGAGTGAACTCGGTTCAGAAATGGACTTTGTCCACTAAGATAGTATTGGAAATGAGTCTTGACTAATAAGAAATGATTCTCTATGATTATGTGTGTATGCCACAAAGTTTCAGGTTTTATGTTATGATTATTGGGATTACATTTCACTGCTATGATTTATCCCATGTTATGAAATTATGAACTCTTTTGCAGGTTAATATTTCAAAAAGATATGTGCTTATGTATATGATGTGATTGATATTTCTTTTGTTTACCCTTACTGAGCATTTGAGATCAACCTTTTGTAGGTTTTATTTCCCTAGGTCAGGAAGAAGGTTATTAAGTAGAATATTCCAAAAAGGGACTCTAGATATGATGAAATAAAAGGGAGGAAAGGTAGATGCTTTATGAACCAGTTGTTTATCTTAGCCAGTTTCTAAAGACATTATACCTATATGGTCCTTTCTTGGTTTTGTTATATGTTGTAATAAGTGTTCTTCAATTATGATGTAATAACAATGTATGTGAATTATGGGTCGTTATAGTTTGTATCAGAGGAAAGGTATAGTCACCCTTTGGAAACTAGGATGTGAAAGAATTATTAAGAACCATAAGGATAAGTCTAAGCATAGAACACAATCTTAGTGTTTTAGAAATGGCCATGATTAACCTAGGATAAGACCTTTAGTAGGGAAATTTTATTCTTGATTATGTGGTTTTCCTATTATAATTAGTGTTGCTCACACTATTCTTGTTGGTTTTAGTCAATGGATGGAACCCTAAGGAACCATGTTAATGCGGAATGCGACAGGCAATGCAATGATTGTACCCCTGAGCAACCAAACGTTATGGGAGCTGGAATGAAAAATCTTGTAGCCATGCTCACACAACTTTCTCAAGCTATGAATCATTCAGGAATTCCAAACGAGCAAAGGAAGGGAAACATTCTGTTGATTCCTTCATGAGACAGCGTCCACCTTCATTCAGCGGGTCTACTGATCCATTAGTTGCTGAACAATGGATTAGTACTACTGAAAAGATATTTTCAGTTCTTCAATGTTCTGAGCATGATAAAGTCATCTTAGCAGTGTATCATTTGGAAGGTGATGCTGATCAATGGTGGAATCTTATTAAGAATACGAGGAAAAGGGATGAAGTTGAGTCCATGGAATGGGACGAGTTCAAGAACTTATTTTTCAATAAGTACTTCCCTCGTATTCTCTGAACAAAGATGGAGAAAGAGTTTCTTAAACTGAAGCAAAAGGATGATGAATCTGTTTGTACCTATGAAGAAAATTTTACAAGACTTACAAGGTACTCTTCTTGTATTATTATCCAACCTGAGAGTAAGATCGATCGATTATTTAGTGACTTAAAACCAAGTCTTCGAAGGGCCTTAGCCATAAGGGACATCAATAGCTACAAATAAATCGTTCGATGTGCTCTGAAAGTTGAGATAGAGATTGGAGTAACCCATCAGTCATATGGGTTTGATAGGTAGAGGAAAATGGAATTCAAAGGAAAATCTAAAGAGCACACTGAAAAGAATATGAGCTTTCCCTTATGCTCAAAGTGTGGAAAGAAACATGGAGGGAGTTGTCTTAAAGGGACAAGTAACTGTTTCAAATGTTGAAAGGAAGGTCATCGGGCATTTGAATGTCGTGATGATGGGATGAAGATGTCTAATGATGCAAACAAAGGAAGGGATACACAGCATAAACCAACTACACTTCAATGTTTCAAGTGCAAGGAGATGGGACATTATGCCAATAAATGCCCTAATCCAAGGGTTGATGATGATGGTCGACGTCAAAAAACTCTTAAGGCTAAATACAAAGGAAAGTCACATGCAATTTCTATCAGCGATGTGGAGTACAATAACGATGTGGTGAAAGGTACACATACCATCCACTCTAAAGTATCAAATGTTTTATTTGATTCTGGATCCACCCACTCCTTTATTTCTACAGAATTTTCTAAGGGTATCACCATATTACCTCAACAATTAGATGTTGAGTTAGCTGTGACAACACCTAATGGCACAACAGTCACTTCAAAAGTTTATCATTCTTCTCCGATTGAAGTTTATGGGAAAGTGATTCCTACAAATCTTGTGATCCTTCCTATAGTGGAATTTTATGTGATTCTTGGCATGGATTGGATTTCTCTACATGGAGCTCATATCAATTGCCAAAGAAGGGAAGTCACATTTCATATTCCTGATCAATCTATGATCGTCTATCGATGCAAGGATGAACATAACCTTCCAGTGGAAATTTCTTCCATTTTATGGGTATTGATTCCGCTAAATGAAGGTTATTTATCTCAAATGGTTGTTGAGAGACTCACGATTAAGAATATGCCCATTGTACGAGAGTTTGATGATGTCTTTCCGGAGGAATTACCGGGTCTTCCACCGAATCGTGAAGTTGAGTTTTCAATAGAACTCATACCAGGTGCTTTGAGTATTTCAAAGACACCTTATAGAATGGCCCCAATTGAGTTGCAGGAATTGAAGAAGAAACTCCAAGAGAATCTTGATAAGGGGTTCATATGCCCTAGTGCGTCTCCTTGGGGATCACCTGTTCTGTTTGTTGAGAAGAAAGATGGATCAATGAGACTCTACATTGATTATCGAGAACTTATCAAGATCACTATCAAGAACAAATATCCTATCCCGCGCGTTGATGACCTATTTGACCAAATAAGTGTAGCTCAATACTTTTCCATGATTGATCTTCGTTCAGGGTATCATCAATTAAGGGTCAAAAGGGAGGATATACAAAAGATGGCTTTCCGTACAAGGTATGGACACTATGAATTTATAGTGATGCCATTTGGTCTTACTAATGCCCCAACTATCTTCATGTATCTAATGAATAGAGTCTTTAAAGACTATCTTGATCAGTTTGTGGTAGTCTTTATAGATTATATTCTTGTCTATTCAAAGAGCAAGGAAGAACATGAAGATCACTTGAGAATTATATTGAAGACCCTGAGAGAGGAGAAGCTTTATGCCAAATTTACCAAGTGTGAATTTTGGCTTCATAAAGTTGCATTTTTGGGTCACATAATCTCAAAAGAGGGGATATCTGTGGATCCAGCAAAAAACAGAGGTTATCGAAAGATGGTTGAGACCAACAACAGTAACCGAGATCTGAAGTTTTCTTGGTTTGTCTGGATATTAGTGATGTTTTGTGAAGGATTTTTCACGATTATCTAATCCACTCACCAAGTTGACTCGGAAAGGAGTTAAGTTTGTTTGGACGGAGGAATGTGAAGATAATTTCAAGGAGTTGAAAAGAAGGTTATCCAGTGCACCTGTGCTCACACTGCCTTGTAGTGGAGAACGGTTTGTGATCTAAAGTGATGGATCCAAGAAGGGATTGGGGTGTGTTCTTATGCAAAATGATATGGTGATAGCTTATGCCTCACGATAGTCGAAAATCCATGAGCAAAATTACCCAACACATGATTCGGAGTTAGCTGCGGTAATCTTTGCATTAAAGATTTGGAGGCATTACCTTTATGGTGAAAGGTGTGATATTTATACTGATCATAAAAGTTTAAAGTATATTTTTACACAGAAGGAGCTGAATATGCGTCAAAGAAGATGGTTTGAGCTGATTAAGGATTACGACTGCTCAATCCATTACCACCCTGGGAAAGCAAACAAGGTGGAAGATGCATTAAGTTGATAGGACCATGCTAGTTTATCCATGATGAGGATAAAAAAGATTCAATATTTCTGGATTTACAAAGGATGGATCTTGGAATTATAATGAAAGGGGAAAATCGTATCTTTCTCAAATGAATGTTCAAACATCTATACATGTTAAGATTAAAGAGGCACATAAAGAAGATGTCGAGTTACAAAAGAAGGTGAGAAATCTTCCTGAATTCAACCTTGATTGTGATGGGATAATAAAGTTCAGGAATCGGGTTTGTGTTCCTCCCATCCCCGAATTAAAGATGGAGTTTCTGGATGAGGCTCATAGTTCTTCATTCTCTATTCATCCTAGAAGCCCGAAGATGTATAGGGACCTGAAAAAGTACATCTGGTGGGATGGAATGAAAAGAGATGTTGCTGAATATGTCTCTCGATGCTTGGTTTTTCAACAAGTTAAAGCTGAGAGACAGAAGTCTGAGGGGATGTTACAACCATTACCCATACCCGAATAGAAATGGGAAAACATCACTATGGAATTTGTCACAGGACTTTCTAAAACATCCAAAGGAAATAATGCTATATGGGTCATAGTTGATCGTCTTACAAAGATAGCACACTTCATTGCTATTAGAAAGGATTTATCTCTGGATCAGCTTTCAAGGATATATGTAAAGGAAGTGATAAGATTGCATGGAGTACCACTTTCTATTATATATGATCGGGATCCCAGATTTACCTTGATGTTCTGGCAAAGTCTTCAGCATACTCTATATACAGAGTTGAGTTTCAGCACTGCTTATCATCCTCAGACAGACGGTCAGTCTGAGAGAACAATTCAAACTCTAGAAGATATGTTGAGAGCTTTCTCTATGGATTTCAAAGGTGGTTGGGATCAACACCTATCATTGGTGGAATTTTCTTATAATAATAGATTTCACTCCAGTATTCAGATGGCTCCTTATGAAGATATCTATTTAATGAAATGCAGGACTCCAAGTTGCTGGGATGAAGTTGGGGAAAGAATGCTATTAGGACTTGATCTCCTTGATGAAATGGCAGAAAAGGTCAGATCTATTCAACAACACATAAGAGCATCTCAGAGTCGACATAAAAGTTATGCCGACAACCGAAGAAAAGACCTAGAGTTTGAAGTTGGTGATAAAGTGTTCTTACAAATATATCCCTGGAAGAGGGTTATGAGATTTGGAAAGAAGGGGAAGTTGATCCCTAGATATATCGGTCCTTTCAAAATACTGGATCATGTTGGGAAGGTAGCTTACCGATTGGTGCTTCCACTGAATCACTCTCAAGTTCATGATGTGTTCCATGTATCTCTCCTGAGAAAGTACATACCTGATCCTTCACATGTACTCAGCTCAGAAGTTGTACTGCTGGAGCAAGATCTTTCTTATGAAGAACAACCGATAGAGATTCTGGATTGTAGCGAAAAAGTCCTACGAAACAAGACCACTCGAATGGTGGAAGTTTCATGGAGGAACCACCAATTAGAATAAGCTACATGGGAGCTTGAGGATATGATGAGGGAGAGGTATCCTCATCTGTTTTTTACAAAGTGACGAATTTCAAGGGCGAAATTCATTTTAAGGGGGGTAAAATGTAACACCCGAGACTTTTATGTGAAATATTTTGTTTTTATGTTATATAAATCATCAAAGGAATCTTTCACTATACACAACACTAGCTTGGCTTGCTTTACACGCAACCGCGGCCTTCCCCGATAGCTTGCGTCATACGCAATACCGAGTTTCACTAAACAATGATATGCTATTAAAATATTATTAAAACTAGCCATTATGAATAGTAATAACCACTTTTTGAAATTTTTTAAATTTTAGTTTTCAAAATGGACTTCATTTTTGGATTTGGAATATCGAAGTTAGCCTAGGGTGAAATTTTGGTATTTTTCTGAAAACTTTCAATTTATAATGAATAGTGAAGCCACTTAGTGGTAGTTAAAAAACTGAATTTTTCATAAAACTTAATTTTACCGCTTCTGTGAGTGGAATTTCAAAAATCTGAGAGACACGGTTGATGTCATTAAGTAAAATGTGGTTCAATGAGATGAAAATAATTATTTGGTGAATAGTAACATTTTACTTTTTTTTACCACGGTTAAAAGTAAATAGGGTAATTAAGGGTAAAAATGATATTATTATTACCCTAAAACATATCCTAATTCTATTGGAAAAGTGTAATTCAACCCAAAACAACCTTAGGAATAAAATATGACCATTTAGGCCCACTTGGATTAGATTAGGACATTTATTATTAATTTATTTAAAGAGGGGTTAAAATAGTTAAAATGAAATTTAATAAGTAAATAATTTTTAATATGGGGTTATACATAATATAAATTCGACTATAAATATTCATTATAAAGATAAAAATCTTTCCTTCATAATGGTATTTTATCTGTAATTTTTAGACATTTAATAATTTAATTTATTTATGACACAATGATGATGGAGTAATTATCTTATTAATGAAATATTGACATAATTGATGTTATAAACACCAAAATAAATGTAATTTGAGACTTTTTATGAATTAAAATAATTTTATAGATTAATATGACATTTTAGTATTGAGTTAATTAACTTCTTTTGAAGTAATCATTCTGTTATGATTTTCACAAAAATTAATTACTAAATAGTGTCAAAATTGACATAAAATAGTTTTTAAAACAAATATTATATTAGTTATTGTTATTTTATTCCTAAAAATCTAAAGTTAGTCCAAATGACTTAGATAAGGTTATATATATTAATAATAAACAACTTGGGGTTCGTTTGTCTGCTTATAGTAAGTTTATTAACATTATAGTATAAGAAAACAAGAAGACACGGTAAAAGTAAAATTATTAAACTTAATGTTAAATCTAAATGATAAGGTTAAAATAGGAACCTAGACTTGTCTAAATTGTATTCGATGAGAGGATTTAGACCCATCCCCACCTTAGATTTAGAATAAATCAATTTGGAGATATTTAAAACCGAACATGACTTTATAATAAAATAATATTTTTAGTTTTTCCAAAGGAGCCCCTCTCCTCCCATATAAAAGGGCACCTCCTCCCCCTCTTCCTCACACCACTTTGAGCCTTCAATCTCGGCCAAACCCTGCCAATTTTATCTCTCCACTTCCCTAGAAACATACTAGAGGTTATGGTCTTCTTCAAAGACCTATTTTAGTGCCCTAAAAGAAGGTCTCAAAGAAGCACTTCAAAGAAGAGGTAATGTCCGTTACCGATTCTATCATCTTTATTTCTTCTTCCACTTCTTCTTCTTTAGTTGTTTCATTATGAAGTAATAAAATTAGTATCACTCATTTTCTTATTTGTTATTATAAGTATGAAACAAACCTATTTCACCATCTATCCAACCTACAGAAAAAGAAATCACCGCGCGTGCGTACGTATGGAATAACGTCTCCACGCCGTGGTGTAATCTATTTTCCACCACCACCTTACTTGGATGGGTATAATGGTGTAAATAATGACTATATATGACTATTATAAAGTGATACTGATTCTGAAATAGTTTACATACACTCCAATAAAATTCCACGATCATAGGAATGATATCATCACTCGTGCGTACGTACGAAATACCGTCTCCACGATGTGATGCGACTCGTTCTACATGATCTTCATTTAATAATGACTATATAAATGAATTGAATGAATAAATATGATATATATTACACTAATAACATTTTGTAAATGAAGTATCTATAACCTAAAGTGAAGAATAACAATTTATTCGACAAAACACGCATAAGAACGAAAAGTTATAAACACCTGAATAACAAGTAGCAATGAAATATTACTACTAAGAAGCTAAGAATATGACCATATATGATATCATAAAAATAATTATGATTCTTTAATAATTCAATAACATTATTTAAATCATTATACAGGAGGTTCGGACACGTACAAATCATATCGGAGCAAAGGTAAGGGAAATATCGCAATCTCATTTTTATCCGAGATTGTTTATACTTTGGTATTTACTAAGGCGTATTTTATCATCCACATCCATGTTTCCTCAATATGTAATATTATTTCCATCCACCTAAAATATTTAAATCCAATTTTACCCTTTGGTGATTTTTTAGTTAAAGATATGAAATGAATCTGTTGTCGTTTTTCATATGAGGTACTTTTTGACTTTTCTGACAAAAGTACGACAAGAATGTTTTTTAAATTATACGGAATGAATGGATTTTTAAAACATTATTTCCAAGAAGATTCCTTTAAAAATTTTAAAGTTTATTTTTAATCAACTTCTTTTAGTTTATAATTGTATGAAATGTTAAGAAAGGAAAAGTGTTTTTGAAGTAGAAAGGATATTTTTCTCAAGAATGGAGTTCATGTGTTTTATCAAAATTATTTTCCATCTAAGATAATATAGGGTTCTTTTCTATCCCTATTATTACATGGATTTGATTATATTGTGATGGAAATATTTTTATGAATTCCTTTATCTTATATGAATTGTTTTATGATGTCATGTTGTTTAAGAATCCCATTTTTACTACATGGGTTATGCAATGATGTATGATTTATGATTTTGTGGCACACATAAGAATGGTATCATTATGAGATGGGTGGGACCTATATATCCCTCCAATGCATTGGGTAAAGATTTTATATCTCATAAGATAGACATGGTTGGAACGGTATGTTATACCAGTTCAGTGAAACAGGACTGAAACGAGGAGTGAACTCGGTTCAGAAATGGACTTTGTCCACTAAGATAGTCTTGGAAATGAGTCTTGACTAATAAGAAATGATTCTCTATGATTATGTGTTTATGAAACAAAGTTTCATGTTTTATTTAATGATTATTAGGATTACATTTCACTACTATGATTTATACCATGTTATGAAATTATGATCTCTTTTGCAGTTTAAGATTTCTAAAAGTTCTGTGCCTATGTATATGATGTGATTGATATTTCTTTTGTTTACTCTTAATGAGCATTTGAGCTCACCCTTTTGTATGTTTTATTTCCCCAGGTCAGAAAGAATGTTATTAAGTAGAATATGCCAAAAAGGGACTCTAGATATGATGAAATAAATGGGAGGCAAAGTAGATGCTTTTTGAACCAGTCATTTATGTTTCTCAGTTTCTAAAGACACTATACCTATAAGGTCAATTCATGGTTTTTTATATGTTGTAATAAGTGTGCTTCAATTCTGAAGTAATAACAATGTATGTAAATTATGGGTCCTTATAGTTATAGAGTTTTTTAATGTTTTTATGTTTTTATGATTTTATTGTTTTTATGGTTTTTAAGGGATTTAGTTGTTTAAGGTAATTTCATGTATTTTATTTGAATTTAAGGGTTTTAGGGTACTTGAGGGTTTTATGTGTTTTTATGGGTTTAAGTGTATTTAGTGGCTTTGAATAGTTTTTTTGAGATATTTAGGTTTTTCATGGTTCTATGAATTTTTTTAGTGAGTTTATGTGTTTTTAATTTTTTTTGGGGGGTTTTAGTGGTTAATGGGTTTTGGGGTTTTGGGGGTATGTAAGGGTATTTATGGAAATTTATTTTTAATGGGTTTTAGGGTCTATTTAGGAGTTTTTTAGTTTTTAGTGTCCAATAATCCTTTAGGGTTTTAGTGTGGTTTTAGGGTAGGTGATGAGTTTTTATTTTTTTTGTTTTATTGATCATTTGGTGTTCTTAGGTTTTTTAGAAAATTATTGTTTTTTAAATATATGGATTAGAGGTTAGGGTGTATGGACTAGGGTATAAGGTGTGGGGCTTAGAGTATATGGTTTATGTTATAGGAATATGGTATGTGGTTAATGGTGTATAGATTAGGGTTTACCGTGTAGGGTATATGGTATAAGGTGTATGGTTTTGGATTTAGGGTGTGGGGTATTCAGTTTCGGGTGTAGGGTATAGGGTGTAGGGTATAGGATTTGGGTAATAATGACTAGGTCTTAGAGTGTAGGGTATAGGGTTTTGGTTTTTTAAGGTTCATTTACTGTTTTCTACGTTTTATGGGTTTTTGGGTCTTAAGGGGTTTTCTGCATTTCACGATTTTTAGATTTTTTTTTGATATTTATGGTTTTTATTTTTTAGTGATTTTAGGTATTGGGGGGGGGGGGAGGTTGGGGGTGGGGGTAGTAGTTTTTGGGGTTTTGTTGGTTTCATGATTTTTTTTGCATTTTTAGGGGGTTTTAGGGTTTTCCAGTATCATTAAAGGATATTAGTTGTATTAGTTGTTTTTATAGATTTTATGTATTTTTCATTATTGGGGGTTTTATGGTTTTTAGGTGTTTATAGGTGTTTTATAGTTTTCATGGTTTTTAGGGTTATTGAGTTATTTTCTAGGTTTTTATATTTTTTATTAATATTTTTGGGTTTTAATGGATTTTTAGTATATTTTACGAGTGTTAGGGTTTATCATGGTTATTAGGGTTTTTAGTGTTTTCATGTGGTTTATAGGGTATTTTATGAGTTCTTAAAGGTTTTTAAGGCCTTCAGTAAATTTTAGGGTTTTATGGATATTTAAGTTCTTCTTGGGGATTGATGGCCCTTTAGGGGTTTTAGGAGTTTACTGGTTTCTAGGGGATTTTTGGTTTTTTTTGAATTATAGGTTTTAGGGTGTAGGATAAAGGGTTTAATGTTTTGAATTTGGCATTTAGGGTCTACAGATTAAGGTTTAGTGTCTAGGGTAAGTGGTTTATGGTGTAGGATTTATGGTCTATGATGATTATGGGGTTACAGGGTCCAATAGGGGTTTTATAGGGTCCTTTAAGGTCTTTTATGGTTTTAGGGGGATGGTTAGGGTATTTTAGTGTTTCTAAGGATTTATGTTGTCGAAGGGGGTTTAGGGTATTAAATTTCTTAATGGTTTTTAAGGATTTTTAGTTTTACGTTGTTATTTAGAGAATAGGGACTTATCAGGTTTTTAGTGTTTTTAAGGGTCTTTTGGTGTTTTTATGGTTATAGGGATTTTTAGAGTTTATTGAAGATTTAAAAAATTTAAGGGGATTTTAACTTTTTTTGGGTTTTTATAAATGTCTATGAATTTTTTGAGGTTTTGGGGTTTCCTTACAGTATTTAGGTCACGTTATTTATTTTAGCGATTTTTAGTGTTTTAGGGTTTTTTTATGAATTTTCAGTTACTATGGATATTAGGGTATTATGGTTTTCTTAGGGGTTATATTGTTTTTTAGAGAATATTTTGTTTTTGGAGTTTTTATGTATTTAAGTTTTTCTTACCATTTTTAAAGGTATTATGTCATTTTATAATATTGAGAGTTAATTAATCATTTAGGTTTTGAAAGAATTGCATTAAAGATTTAGGTTATCATAATTATTATGGTTTTTATATGTTTTAGGGTTTCTAAATAAATAATAATTTTTAGGATTTATTATGGTTTTT
The DNA here is from genome assembly GCA_963277665.1 of Viscum album. Lineage (NCBI taxonomy): Eukaryota > Viridiplantae > Streptophyta > Magnoliopsida > Santalales > Viscaceae > Viscum > Viscum album. The sequence goes on from OY728120.1 coordinate 1,693,594,206, forward strand.
AGTTGTTTTAGAGGGTTTTTAGGTTTTTATTGTGTTTTGGGGGTTTGGGGTGTTTTAAGGGTTCTAGGAACCATTAGGGGTCTTATAGGGGTTTAACTGTATTTTACAGTTTTTTGGTCTTTTAGGATTCCAGTGGTATTGTTGTGTATCATAGGGTCCTTTGGCTTTTTATTTTTTATGATTTTTGTGGGTTTTTGTATATTTTAGAGGTTTTTATGGGTTTTAAGGGGCTTTAGTGGTTTTTTGGTTTGTAGTGTAATTTTAGTTTTTAGGGTTTTTATGGATTTTTATGGTTTTTTGGATTTTTAGGGTTTTATGGTCTTTAGTGTTTTTTTGGGTTTCCATATGGATTTGAGTGGGTTAAAGTGTATTTTTGAGATTTTCAATATTTTTCATTGTTTTTAATGCTTTAGTGATTTTTTGGGGTCCTCCAAGGTTTTCATTGGGATTTAGTGATTTATAGTGTAATTTGGTTTTTGAGTTTTTGAGTATTGTATGGTTTTTAATTGTGTCTTGGGTTTTTCCAGTTTCTAGTTTTCTAAGGATATTATGGATTCTTATAGTGGGGTTGTTATGTTTTTTTCGGCTTTCATGTGTTTATTATGTAGTTTTTAGGGTTTTACGGGTCATTTTAGTTATTTTAGTGTTGTTTTGGGGCATTTTAGATGGTTTCAAGGTCAATTAGAGTGTTTTTTTGAAATTATAATTGGGTTTTATCATTTTTTATGGTTTCAGTGTATTAGGATATTTGACAATTTTCGGGTGTTTTATATTTATTTGGTTTTTTAGGGTTTTCAGGGATTTTTGGGTTTTTTGGGATTTTGGATCCTTTAAGGGATATAGGGGTTTTTAGGAATTTTTATAATCTTTACGATATGTTTAGTGTTGTATGGATTTTTTTTGTGTTTTAGGGGGTTTGGGGTCTATAGGGGAATTTAGGATTTTATGTTAATTTTTAGGGATTTAATGGTATTTGGTTCATTTTGGGTATTTTTGGGGTTTTTATGTTTTTTTTGGTTATACGATTTTTTGGGTTTATGTGTTTTTAGGTATTTAGTGGAATTAGGATCGTTTAATGTATTTTTTAAATTCTTATAGGGTCTTTATTCATTTTTATGGTCATTTATTATTTTACAAATTTTAGCATCTTATTAGTTTTTTGAGGTTTTAATGGATTTATAGTGTTTTAGGGATTTTTAGGGGGATTGGGGGGTTTATAGTTTATGGATATTTTTTTATGATTTTAATGGTTTTTAGGTTTTTATGGCGTTTTAATGGTGTTTTAGGGTCTTTTTCGAATTTAGGATCTTTCTAGGGTTTGATGAAATTTTGTGGTTCTTTAGTTTTTTAACATTTTTTGGGGTTTTATGATTTCATATTGTTTTAGGGCTTTTTTAGTTTTAAAGTGTTTATGGTTATATAGATTTTTTAGGTTAATTTTGTGTTCAGTTGGGGTTTTATGGTTATTTTAGTTATAATGGGTTTTTTCATGGGATTTATTGTATTTAGAATGTTTTTTAGGTTTTTATGGGTTTTTAGGTTCATAGGGGGTTCAAATTATTTAGGTTACTTTAGGTATTATTGGGTTATTTTTCGTAATTTAGAAGTTTTTAGAAGTTTTTTATTTTTGTGTTATTTTCATATTTTAGGTTGTTATGTGTTATCATAAGTTTTTTTCGGTTTTCAATTTATATTATGATCTTTTACATTTTTAGGGATTTCTATTTCTTTTAGGGGTATTTATTATTTTTTGTTTCTTTTTGGTGTTTTGGATGTTTTGGTCTCATTTAAGGGTTTTAGGATATTTAAGGTGTTTTATGGGTTTGTATGGATTTTTTTGGTCTTTTGGTGTTTTGGGTTATATTTTTTATGGGTTTTATGGTCATTTAGGGTTTAGAGTATTAGGTTTAGTTCTTATGGTATTGGTTTAAGGTTTTCAGCTATTGGATTTGAGGATTTTGGTTTAGGTATTATGGTTTAGGTAGTGATGTATAGGGTTTAGGGTATAGGGTATTTTGTTTATGGTTTTGCGTTTTGCGTTTCTGGTATAGGGTAATGGGTATATAGTTTTTGGTTTACGGTTTATGGTGTAGGGATTCAGGTGTAGGGTTTAGGGTATAGTCTCTGGGGTATATGGTTTAGCGTGTATGGTTTAGGTTGTACTATTTATGGTTATTAATTTTTTAGGATTTTTAGGGTTTGGGTCATGTTTTTTTGGGTTTATAGTATTTTTAGGATTTTAGGGGTTTTTTGGTTTCTATGTTTTTTATGCATTTTTAGGTATTTTGGGGCTTTATGGGTGTTTTGGGTTTTTATTTATTTTAAGTGATTTTTAGAGTTTTTTCGTGCTTTATGGGTTTAAAGGTGTTTAAGGTGTTTTTAGGAGTATTAATGTGTTATTAGGGGTTTTATGTTTTTATGGGTTTATGGTTCTATATGGGTTTTTATTTTGTTCTTATTGTTGTTTTAGGTTTTTAAGGGTCTTTAGTGTTATTATGGTGTTAGAGGTTTTTGGGGCATTAATGTTTTTATAGGGTTTTGAAGGACTTTATGGATATTTTATGGGTTGTTATAGAATTTTAGTGTTTTAGTGGTTTTATTACATTTATAAGTTTTTATGAATTTTAATGTTAATTTACAGTTTTATGGTTTTTATATATTTTTTGTGTTTTTATTTTATAATGGGTTTGTGTGTTATTTAAGGGATTTAATAGAATTTTAGTTTTTTGGGTATTTTGTTTGTGTATTTTAGGGTCCTTTTACATGTTTCAAGTCCTTTTACAGGTTAAAGGGGCCTAGGGTTTTCAGTTTTTTTAGTTTTTCCTAGTTTAATTGGGTTTAAATTGTTTTTTTTTTGTTTTTTTGAGTTTTTTTGTTATTTATGGTTTTAGGGGTTATTATGGTTTTTGGGCAGTTTTGGGGCAATTCAGTGTTTTTTTATTTTAGGAACATTCTTCCATTTTTTGGTTTTTGGTAGTCTTTTGGTGTTTTAGTTTATTTTTATTGGATTTACAGGTTTTAATGTAATATTTGTGGTTTTAAAGTCTTTTTATGGGTTTTCTTTGTTATTTGTTGGTTTTATAAATTTTTATCATTTAGAGGTTTTACTATTTTTTTATGGATCTTAAGGGGTTTTAGGTGATATAATGGATGTTTATGGTTTTATATTTTTTTGGTTTTTCGGCAGTTTTACTATCTTTAGAGTTTATGGTATTTTAAATTTTTCAGGAATTTTGGATTTTATATGTTATTTTAGTATTTATGTGGTCTTTTAGGGGTTTTTGTGTATTTTGGGATTTTTATGATATTTATGGTTTTAGGTTATTTTTTTGATTTTAATATTTACGGTTTATTATTGCCTTTGAGGAGGTCTAATGTTCATTTAGGGGTTTTAGGAGTTTTTAGAGCCTTTTAGGGTTTAGGGTGTATGGTTTAGGTTTTATGGTGTTGGGTTTAGTGTTTAAGGTGGAGGGTATACATTTTAGTATCGAGGGTTTATATTATTCGATGTCGAGTATATGGTTTATGTTTTAGTGTTTAGGGTTTAGGGTTTAGGATGTAGGGTATAGTGTTTTGGGTTTTGGGTTTAGAGTGTAGGGTATAGGGAGTCTGGTGTAGGGTTTAGGGTTTAGGTTGTAGGGTATATGGTTTAATGTTTATGGGTTATTCTTTATGGTATATGATTTAAGGTTAAGGGTTTTTCTGATTTATATGGGTTTTTAGGGTATTTACGAGATTTTGTGGGGTTGTTAGGGTTTTAGGGGTTTTATGGATGTTATAGGGTTTATGGTTATTATATTTATTTGGGGGTTTTGGATTTTATGGGTTTTTTGGACTTTTTGGATTTTGGTTTTTTATTCAGTTTTAGGGGTTTTAAGTAATTTAGTGTGTTCTAGGGTTTTATGTGTTTTAGGTTAATTCTTTATTGTTATGGGATTTTGGGGGTTTTAGGTGTTTTATGTGTTTTTAGGATTTTAAGGGTTTTTAATGTTTTTATGGTTTTATTGGGTTGTTAGTTTTTTACGGGTTTTGGTCATTTATGGTATTTAGTGTTTTTAGGGTTGTTTAGGGTTTTTATGTATTCATAATTTTTATAGTGTTATGATTGTTTATGAAGTTTAGAGTTTTTAGGGACTTTAGGGACTTTATGGTTTTTCTGTTTTTTTGTTTTTAAGTACCAATAATATTTTTTGCGGTTTTCTGCCCATTTAGGGATTTTTAGGTTCCCATATGGGGTTTTAGGGTTTTTTGAGTCTTTTGAGGGGTTTTTTGTGTATTTTTTTGGTATTTTAGGGTTTTGGGGCTTTTAAAATCTTTCTTTTCATTTTTTGTTTATATGTTTTTAGTGTTTTTGGGTCTTTATGTGTTTTAATGGGTATTTAGGTTTTTTAGTGGTTTTAGAGTTTTTAAGGTTTTTATGGTTTTATGGTATTTGAAGGGGTTTTAGGGTCTTCCGGTCATTTTTGGTCATTTATGGAGTATTTAGGGTTTGTAGGATATATTAGGGTTTTGGGTTTTTTGGATCTTTTCGGATTTTTAGGGTCTCTTAGGTTTTTTAAATTTTTAGGGTCTTATAGCATTTTAAAGAGTTTAGGATTTTTAATGGTTTTAGGTTTTTCTGTTTTTTTAATGTTTTTTGGATATTTTAGGTGTTCAAGAGATGTTAATGGAATTTTTAGGATTTAAAGGACATTATTGAATTTTAGAGCTTTTATGATTTTTAGGATTTTATGAGATTTTACTTAATTTCAAATTTTTATGGTTTTTATGATTATTTATGATTTTTAATTTTTATGGGGTTTAGAGGGTTTTATTGGTTTTGGGGTATTTTAGGGGTTTTAGGGATTTATGATTTTATGGTTTTATGGATTTTAGGGGATTTAAGGGTTTTTAGGGTATTTTTTATTTTAATGATTTTTAGTGGTTTGTATGGTTTTTATTCTTTCTATTTTTTAGTGTTTTTTATGGTTTTAGAAATTATAGGGTAATTTTGTAGTGTTTTATGTAATTTATGGGTTTAGTAAGTTTTTTAGGTTTTTTATTATTATTTTTTGGTTTTTGGTTTCTTATATTTTTAATGGTTTTTATAGTTCGTTGTGATTTTTAGGGTTTTAGGTGTTTATTAGATGTTATTTTGTGTTTCATAGGGGTTTTTTGTTTTATTTTAGTGTTTTAGGATATTGTAGTAATTTTAGGGGTTTACTGTATTTTAGTGCTTTTAAGGAAATTATTGTTTAAGAATATAGGGTATAGGGTTTAAGGTTTAATTTTTATGCTTAAGGGTGTATGGTTATTGATTTATTATGAATGGTATATGGTTTCAGGTATAGGGTATTGGGATTCAGGTTTAGGGTTTGGGGTTTGGGTTTGGGATTTAGGATATAGGGGATACGGTTTTGGGTGTAGTGTTTAAGGTTTAGTGTGTAGTGTAAAACATTTTGGTTGTACGGTTTATGGTGTATGATATAAGGTTTAGTGTCTTTTTGGGTTTAATGCTTTTGGGCGGGGGGTTGGTTTTTTTGGGTTTTTTAGAGTTGTTTGGGTTTTTATTATTTTTATGTTTTGTAGAGTTATTATGTTTTTCAATAGTTTTTAGTGTTTTGAGGTGTCATGGTGTTCTAAATATTTAAATGTATTTTGAGGGTTTTATGGGTTTTCAGTTGTTTAGTGATTTTATGTGTTTTTTGTTGTTTTTATTAATTTTTATGGGTGTTATGGTGTATTTTAGTTATTAAGGATTTTTGTGTTAGGATTTTTAATTTCTTAAGAGGGTTGTATGGTTTTTTGGAGTTTAATTGTTCTTATAAGTATTAAGGTATTTAGGGTTTCATGTGTTTTATGGCATTAATGTGTAATTAGGGTTTTTGATTTTTATGTGTTATCAGTCATCTATAGTGATTTTATGGTTTAGGGGAGATTTAGGGTTTGTAAGGGATTTTTGTGTTTTCCAGTTTCAGGGTCTTTTGGGTTTTTAGGGATTTCAGGGTCATATGGAGTTTTTAGTGTCTTAGGGACATTTAGGAGTTTTAGGGTCTTTTTAGGAGTTTTAGGGAAAATTTTCAAATTTAGGGTTACTGAAGAATTTTTTTGGCATGTAATGTTTTCTTTGGGTATTTATGTGTTCTAGATATTTTTTGGGATTTTAGGGTCTTCATTGTTTTTTCAGTTTATAGTGTTTTTAGAGAATTTTATGATCTTAGGTGTTAGATATTTGTCTTTTTTGAAGAGTATGGGTCCTTACAATTTATATATAACGCATTTTATTATCTATATGTGGATACCTAATGCCGCCATGGATGAGACTAGAGAATCCATGGTCGGCTTGGGGATCTGATTTATGGTATTTGGGGAATCAGGTAGAGGATCCTTGTTATTACTAAATTTGTGGATCAACCATGTTGTCTAAAGAGGAGTGGAATTGTTTGTTTAAATTTGTGGATCAACCATGTTGTCTAAAGATGAGTGGAATTGTTTGTTTAAATCTGGGAGGTCTACATGGTCATGAAAAAAATTCAACAAATTGTAGGTGTATGTAACATGTTTAGAGTGTGAATTGTCATAACATTGGGTGTAGTCATGAGAGGGTAGTGGTATTTGTTAATGTGTGTCCACAAGAAGCACACAGTTTATCAAGCCTTGTTCAGAGCTGTGTGAGGGGGATGTCACCTTGGGAATATGATCACATGGTTTGTATACAATTTTTCCAACTGTGTATCCAAACCATTCAGCATTTAAAAAGTCGTGAAATTACGTTTTCCCTCCATTCTTTTATCCCTAATTCTTATATCTGTATCCCTCACTTCCCACAAATCATAGATTTTTCAAATACTCTTTTTCTCCCCTCCTAGGTTATGTGAAATTTATTTTATCTGAGCTAGTATAAGTCTTGTTGTTCAAATACATTGTCGTTTAGTTTCACACTATACATTATATGCATCACCTTTTTGTTGTTATATTAATTCAATAAAAAATTTATTCCATCAATAGGTTATCTATCACATAATATATTTCTTCTTGAGTGATTTTAAATGTCGACTCGAACCTCCCCTTGGGGTGTGTTTCTTATAGTCTTGTGACCCTTGATAATCATTATCTTGAAATAAAAAAAACCTTTGTGGTTTTTTGACCTATACATTCCTAATGGGTTTATTAATGGGAATTACTGATATGTACATAAAATGGACATACCCAAGAACCATGTGATAAATTATAAATATTTAAACATAGGGTGAATGGTAAGACAATTTAACTTAACACCTTTAATTGATGATGGGGCATGTATTTTAACTTGCAATTCATTATTACACATCAGTCATGTAACTTAAATTATTAAACGAAATGAAAAATGGATAGTCTGAGATTAATATCCTTTCATGAAATATTATGTGGATTGGAGTACGTAACACATAACTTCTATAATGGAAATGAATATCCTTATAGTTTATTAAGAATTTATGGACATAAAATTAATTATTATTAATTAGAAATTATTGGAATAAATGATCCTTATTGTTTACATGGTACTAATATACATGAAATTGAATATCATTTATCAGGAATTGATGGAACTGCCATTCCATAATGTTTATTTGTAATTAATGGACATGATGGTCGTTATTTTTTATGAAATAATAAATGTCTACAAAAAATTACAGATTAGTTTGAAGTTGGTAGTATTAGATGACTGTCAGGTGAGGAACACGAGGTGACTTGTGTTCAATTTCTTTCAATTACAATTATTTTATATTACCTACACACATTTCTATTATATATTCACATGCCAGATATTAATAGACACGTCCATGAAAATAATATATACTTGAACTGTCTTCATGGATGAAAGTAATGGAAATAGAATGCTCTTAGCTTTGGACGCTTGATTATGTATTCTAGGATGGAATACAGGAGAAGTGGATCAAGATAGGATTCATTTTTCTGGTTTTACATATGTTATTTATTTTGGTTGATTATTTAATTATATTTTTCATTATTATCAAGTACCCATTATTTATTAATTAACATTGTATTCTAATCATATAATGGGGCTATAGTCTCCCCACCACCCCCACCCCTTAGACACTCGTTGCGAGATGATAGCCTCTGGAAAACAATGAGGTGCACATGAGGCCATGTGGCTGACCATGTTTTGTTAATTATAATTGAATCTGGGATGAAACATCACAAAGTGGTATCTGATATATTTTCCCTTCCTTATAGATTTGGGGTGTTAGAATGGAGATTAGGATCTATCAAATTTTTTTAATGAACCTATTACATGAAATTACATACCCAAATATAGTTAAATGCCACGTTTCCTAGTAAGGTACTTGATGCCCTCATTTTATCATATTACAGTTATATAGATTTCACCATCAGGTGAAGCACATGACATGTGGAATTTGTTATCAATATGGATTTTATTTTAACCTTGGCCTTTTATGAAAATTAATTGTTGTCGCATTTATCATCATAGTGACCTGAGGATTTATTTTTCATAAATATTTTATGTCATTTTTTATTATTTTGAGAATTCCCTACAAAATGATGCAGTTCCCTGATAGTTATACTGGTAATTGAACTGAAATTTCACGTATGAAATTAGAAAAATAATTTGCTAATTAATTTTTCTGTACCGATCTAAATGGATATTTCCATTATAGATTTCTTGTAGAACCTTACCAGTCCAATTATGGCATGTTTTTATCTATGTAAATGTGTTTATACAAGAAGTAATGTTATTTGGTTATGATTACATGGATGTAAATTTTAATCTATAATGTTTTTTCCTATTAAAATTCAGAATGTTGATCCATTTAATCAATTCATTGTATATTAATTCTTATATCCTAAGACCTATTTTAAATAATGTTTGTTGTATTTACATGAAGAGCCAAATTTAACATCATAAATTTTGTAATTTATAACTAGGTAATGGAACGTACATCTAAATGATCCATAATATATATGTATATGTATATTATTTCTGGATTGTAATCTGAAAGGGAAATGGTCACTATTAAATGTAGATGTTGGTTATAAATTAATAGTGTTTCCCCCTATAACATGTAATTGGTACTCAATATAATGGGACCATATTAATAAATAGATAACTTATACCCTTTCATGGCCTTAGGTGTGAATAGTTAGGTTATTGATTTATTAAGTAATAAGGGATTTGTAGTTATCACTTATACTTTATAGTGTTATTTCAATCCATATACAATTTTGAGGGGTTTATTTGGACTTCTCAAATTATTCCTCCAGGACATCCTCATGTTGAATGTGAGGAAGGTGGTGATGACTACGCTGTTGAGGTGGTAGGACCAGGAGATACTGTACTTCCACATATAGAGTCTCATGTTATACCAGATATGGGCATCGATAACTCATTTTGAGAGGGTTTTTTATAGTACATGACAAACATAAATGGATACCCTTATCATGTTTCTACTATGTAATATTTAATGATAATTTTAGTATAAGCACCCACCTACATACTCAAGTGATTATGCCCTCTAGGAAACTGATTCTTGGATGGAGGATATATTTTACATCTTCAAGCATATAGAGATGCACCATAACATTATGGTTATGAATGATGTTTGTATGCATCATGATTCTTCCATGAATTGATGGGATGATCTAAATGAGGCATATAATCATCAATGTATGGTCTGGAGGGGCTTCCTATTAGTTTTTATGATTATTTTTACCTGAAATTATTGAGAGCTGAATGATCTAGGAAATTTATACAACTAGATTAGGGTACACTATATGTTATTGAAAAATAAATTTTCTTTACTGAGATGCAATGTACCATTCCAAAATTTACTAGAAATGATTTTACTTGAGTGAGTTTATTTAAGGATTGGATTAGGAAGGCGATCTAGTCATTTGGGAATGTTTTCTATTTCACTACTTTTTCTAAAATATTGAATTAGGAGATCGTCATTAATTTCATCCTGAGGGATGATAATGGTGTGAGGAATCATGGTTTAGTGTGTATATAGTGTGGTTGTTCCTATAGTGGAATATAGTTTTATTAAGATATTTATTTTAGGGGAAAATTAGTCAGAGTGTGACCCCATGTAGCCAGGTCATATTCCATCAGTGTGAGAAGCCAACTGACATGAAGCCCTTTTATGGTAGAGACCTAATTTATTGTTGGTCTTGAGGAAATATAGGACCTCATTAATGGGTTTTAATGTCATTTTTATAAAATTTTCAATGAGGGAGGGTCTACACTGGATTTAGGTTCTTGGATTTGTTCACATATGTACCTCAGAACATGGGTTAGATTACTACAAGTCATTCAAATTGATGATTTGGATGATGTCAAGGAACCCTAAATACTTATATATATCTCTATTAGAATAGAATTACTTATATTTTTAGTCTATATCTTAGTACCACAAACCCATAATTTTGTTATTTTTATATGCCACATCGGAGGAGAAAAGGGTGTGTCTATCTATAGTTCGACATAAAATTTAAGTATCCACAACCATAGTATCAATTTTTTAGAATCTAGAACATAAATGTTTATTATATATGGTTATTTAATAGAAATAATTTTGAATTAATTTGACCACTTTTACTAGTTCATTACTCTTGATAATTTGTTGGCAGTACTGTCAAAAAAGTGTGTGTAAATGCAAGGAGTGTACTCTAAAGAACAAAAATTATCATTTATTTTTGAATCCTTTCATCATCAAGATGATTATTTTTAAATTGGTTTTCATAATTTATTACTTAGTACCCTATTTTGAACATAATTATTGTTATTTTGGAGGCTGTCATTCATATCCTATATGGGTGATAACTATGTTCATAAAGGATAATGGGATGTCTAGGTGATTAAGGTTGGACCTAAGCATCAGGGGTTGGGTGGAGTATGTGTTTCGTATTGAGATTACCTTAGGAGTTTCATAAGTATCCATTCCTACATACATGATGTCTCCTATTGGGATTTAGGAAATCACAATAAATTTAGACAAACTAGAAGAGAAAGTATTTATATGACCAAGTAATACACCAAGAGGTTATTATGTGATTTTTTTCCCTGTAGGTGGATGATACCCTCAAGATTATTGTGGGTTATTGGAATATGAATCGGTTAATAGTTAAAAACCGGTATCCACTAAAACAAATAGATGATATCCTTTATCTTCTACAAGGATATCCAGTTTTATCAAAGATTGAATTTAGGTTTTTATATCATGATTTAAGAATTAATCTGTCATATATATCATGTACATAGTTCTTTAGTATGTGTGGATTTTGTGTTTATTTTTTTATGTTGTTTGGTCTCATGAACACACATACAAATTTTATGGACAAGATGAATCGGGTATTCATCCCATTATTGTACTCATTTCTAGTTTATTTTGTGGATGATATCTTAGTTTTTTCTTGAACTTAACAAGATTATGAAAAACACCTTGTCATCCTTCAGCATAAACTAGAAGAGAACCTGTTGTATGATGTGAATGCAAACTTCCACGTTGGGATTGTTAAAAGTCACATCATTTGTGTCATGACCCCCTCCTTCCAAAGATACCTCGATGTTTTGAGAGAGATAATGTCCCTAAAGTCCCACCTCTTGTAGGACCTGTGTTGGAGACTAGCACAATGGGTGTACAAATCTCACATAAATGGAAGGTATTACCAATTGTTGGAAAACAATATAAGGATATTTGAGGGATCATATACTATGAAACTCCTTGACATAATATAAAATTAATTTGAAAACTATCCCACATGCATGATTAAAATAGAACTATTACAAGACAAGGGTCTCCAATGTAAAATAGCAAAAGCAAAGATAAGCAGTGACATGATCACTATCCAGATCCGAGCTATCAGGGTCCAGCACAGTCAATGACATCCTTTTGGAAATAGAAAAGAATATTATATAAGTAGGGTGAGAATACAAGTATACTCTATAGGAAAACCAATTTATCTCATGAACACATGAAATTTTCATACTAAAGTACCTTTAAAAACAATAGAACATAATAGAACCTAAGAATTTATACTAACTATCACATCCTCACCAAGAAACACTCACCAAATTTCAAATTTCAAGTAATATAATATAAATCACATCAATGACAGGGTAACTTGTACCAAATTACCACTAATTATCCACTATCACACCCTAATAAGAAACATCCAGTTGATCCTACCTCTTCCGAACATAACATGTCACATATCGACCGCACACACCTGGGCCCCAGAAAATGTCCTGCTCGTAGACAGCAGGACCACAACAACATTAACTACCACACGTAGACACCTTGGAAAAAAAATCACATTACTTTTAGAGACATCTAAGACACAAACTACACCTCATCCCAAAGACACTAGGGAAATTCAAAACACATCTCATTCCAAAGACACCTTGGAAGTATCAACACATCTCATCCAGATAACACATGGGAAGTACAACTCAACTGCACACACTCGGCCATCACAAAAAACTACTTCTCCGATGAATCATGTACAATAACTAACTTTAAGAAGGAACAGGTCATATTGGGTTTCCATCCATCCATCCCCTCACTGGAATTATTGGGAAAGACATACTTCCTCATGACAAGGGTGGTTTTTGGTACATAGAGCTCAACTAGGGTGGGTCACTCATAGAAACCATAAGTAAAATAAAATTATATATATATATATATATATGATACCAAACACTCAAGTCCATCCCATGGGTTACCAAACACCCAACCAACCCACAACACTATAACCCTTTTGATGCTTCCTCTATATGAACAATGCAAGACAATAAGCTCCAATTCCAATTCTCATTGCTTACTAATTAAATTAACCATTAACATTCCATTAATCCAAAAAACCCAAAAAAGTCCAAGATTTATTAAAAAATTATTTGTTTATTTTTTTATGTCAGCATAATCTGGGAAACTACCAAGCACAACACAAAACATGAAACACAAAAAAAATTCTTTCATGGAGAAACTCTGTGTGAATTAACCATACCAACCATCACCATAATTTTTCAAAGTCTTCCCTAAAAATAAATGTATGCAAAACCACAACCCAGAACATATCAATCGACAGAATGTTTCACTTCAATTCTTCACAAAAACTCTCATACATCCCATAATCAATCAATCCCTCACATTTAGATTACATTACACCACCCAAGACATTCTGCAGAACACAACCATGACCACAACCACACTACAACAGAAACCAAACCAATCCAATATAAAAGTCACGCCACCTCACATACAAAAGAGAAAAAAAAGTTTCATATTTAATGAGGCAGCCCTTATTTATTTCATCTATAAATTCTATGGTTATCACAGAAACAATATGATCATGTGGATCAATTCATTATATGAATATATGTAATTATCCAATTCTCATTTATATGGTCCTATCCATGAATGAACAAATGAATTTCTTATATTATCTAGTCTGCAAAAAATCCACAAAGGCCATAATTTTAAATGGGGAATCAAGATTGAAAATTCACACCATCACAAAAGTATAAAGGCTATAAAAGCATATGAAAAACCCTATATAACCTTCTATTTCAACACAATAATTAATTATCATTAATTAGGATGGAACAACTATGATTCACCAATATTTAATAGTAAAATACCTCCCACATGATGAAAAACTGGGAGAAATGAAGTAAATACTACCACGATGGGGTGTTAGAATAATTTTCATGATAATATATAGGCAACAGACCTCCAATCACCTATATCGCAAGATTTTCTCCCATATCAGGATTCCAAAACACCACTGAATCAAATGAATTTGTCGATAATCCCCATATAAAAAAAGGAGAAAATCCTCATTGATATATCTCGATGAATGAGATCAAAAAAGAAGATAAACCTAGAATAAACAGAATGAATAAGGTAATAACGCACCTTTGATCGAATACAGGCCACTCTGGATTGATGGAGGGAATCAAGGAATCGATCCTTGGTGACAAAATTTTCATATCATCAAATAGGGGTAGCTGTGTTTCCTGGGGTCAGTGAAGGATTAAAACAACCACATGTTTTGACAACCCGTGTGGCTATAAAATTATATAAAACATTACAGGTGTTGGGTATTACACAACACATAATAAACATTCACATCTTATAATTCATCATGGTTGGTTTCTTTTTAAACACTTATCACCTCCATATTAATTTTAATTTCTAACCCTAAAACATTACACATTGTGAAACCCTTAATAATAACCAAGAAACAGATGTTCATGTCATGTAATCCCAACTTTTTTCTGCCTTTATTATTAGAACCCCTTCAACAAAAATGATCTATGTAATAGACGGTTAGGAAGAATACCATTACATCAAAACCTGTAAAATGATTCTAAACATCTAGAATCAAAAACCAAGACTAGAATAATGAGGGTTATAAACAACTACTCCACGAGATACCTCTAATGTGTCCTCTTACATTTGAAACACAACTAGACATAAAAATGAACAATGATAAACTACCCTGTATTGTTAGAAATATGGGGTAGAAAACATCTCTACCAAGAACACATACTCCAATATATAAAATCCATGCCTTACCATTCCAACCCAAATAACCCCAAAACACACCAACCAAGAACAACAACCATGTCATCTCAAACACATGAATCAAGGAATAATGTCCTCTATGTGAAGATATTATCTTCTATGGGTAGCAATGAATCACCCAGACAGGTTTAATCACATCATATTTAATGCATCTTGATAAGGGATCAGGTACTACCCTCTTAATATATCAAGAATTTATCACACATAACACCACACACATCATAACCTAAGGGAAAAATTCCATCTCATAAGACATGGAAGTTCAAACATTTCATTACAATGTAAAGATGATCAATGAAAACTAAAAAGAACTCTAGATAATAGGAAAATGTATATGTTTCTCTCTTCTAGGTACTCTCCTACTAGGTAACATGTCTCCACCACACATAAACAAAATAAATGATCCATCTATGTAGTACCTTCTCCGAACAATCCTAGAACTCCATTGGCCACTCCACAAACATCACTTCATCCTAGATTGTAAACAATCCCCATTAAATTAAATAGGACTCATTATGAATATATTGAAAAACCCGAGATATGTGAAATATTCCATGGATCCACTCCAACCACGGTGGGAATGAAAACCATTATTCCACCTCCCTAACTCTCCCCAACACCTAAAAGGGTCAAAGGAACCTGGGAGAAAGCTTACTATCCTAGCCAAACCACAACCGCCCACTTCGAGGGGAGACCATCACGAACATGTGGTCCCAACCCACAAAATCCAATGTAATCCTTCTACATTTAGTATAAAACAGATGATGTTTCTGTAATACATTTATACTCTCACGACAAAGCTGAACCTTCTCGGTCATGCCCTACACAACATCAAAACCTAGAACAACTATCTCCCAAACCCCCACCCAACATAATAGATAATGACAAAATCTTCTAATTAAATCCTCAAATGGATCCATTAAAATGAATATATTCAAATATAAGTGTAAAAAATATTTTTATAATAAAACTCTATCAGTGGAATTTGTTGTACTCATGTTCCACTGAAGTCCAAGATGTATGCTCATAATATTTCCCCCAGTGTACGAATATTCTGTTCTATTTATCTATTTTTCTGAGGCTGTTAATATGATCTAAGGTGAAACTATGTGAGAGATGCATGCATTACTCCCCTATAGACTCATGAGGGGATTAGGGTTTTGGAAATAATATATAGGGTTTAAGGTGCAGTGTTAGGTGTTTAGGGATTTGGGTTCAAGGTATATTTTTTAGTGTTTAGGGTATTGGGTTTTAGGATTCGAGAGTAGGTTTTGGGGTTCAGTGTGTTTGGTTTAAGGTTTATATTTTAGGATCAAGGGTGTATGGTGTAAGGTTTAGTCTTTAGCATTTAGTGTATATGGTTTAGAGTGTTGGGTTTAGTGTTTAGAGTGAATGGTATATGATTTATGGTGGATGTTATAGGGTTTAGGGAGTAGTTTTTACGGTTTATGGTGTCAGGTATATATTTTTTTCTATATGTATTTGGGATTAAGGTATTTTCTATAGGGTATTGGTTTTATGGTTTAGGGGTTAGTTTTAAGGGTTTAGGGTATTGAGTATAGGGTATAGGGATTTGGGTGTAGGGTTTAGGGTTTATTATGTATGGTATATGGTTTAGGTTGTTGGGTTTTTGTTTTATGGTGTATGTAATAGAGTTTAAGATATATGGTTTAGGGTTTAGGTAGAAGGTTATGTGGACTAGAATGAAGGTTATGGGGTTTTTGTTGTATGGTTTAGTTTTTAGAGTATAGGGTATATGGTTTACAATGTTGGGTTTTGGGATTACGGTATAGGATGTAGGGTTTATGGTGTATGATTAATGGTTTACGGTGTTGAAGTTGGTTATTAGGATTAGTGTGTAGGTAATAGGGTTGACATGGTATTGTTTAGGGTGTTATAGAGTATTGTTATGTGTTTTGGGTGCATGTTATAGGGTTTTGGGTGAGGTATTTATGGATTATGATTTAGGGATTTGGATTAGGGTATAGGTTTTATGATGTAAGGTTTAGGATTTAGGGAGAAGGATATAGGGTTTACAGTGTGGTGCTTAGGGTTAATGGTGTAGGTTATAGGGTTTACGGTGTAGGTTTCTTGGTGTATGGTGTATATATTAATGATTTGGTTGTATCAAACAGGTTTTAGTGTGTAGGGTTTTGGGTTTTGGGTGTACTATTTATGGTCTAGAGTTGAAGGTTTTGTGTTTTGGGGGTAAGGATAGTGTTCTGGGTTTTGTATAGTTTTTTAGGTATTTGTCGTATATTGGATTTTAGAGTGGTTTTTTAGGGTTTTGGTTTTTTATGGTTTTTAGGGCATTCGAGTGTTTTTATAGGCTTCTATGGATTATGTTTGTTTTATTTTTTTCATTGGTTTCTGGGGTTTCATAGAGGGTTTGGGGGGTTTTTAGGTATTAGAGTGTTATAGGGGTTTAGGGGTTTAGGTGATTTCTAGATATTAATGTGTTTTATTAGTAATATTTTTGGTCTTAGGGATTTACTAGGATTTTATGTGATTCTTGATTTTTAGAATATTATAGAGATTTTTGGGTTTTTAGAGGATGTATAGTTGTTTTGGTTTTAAGGGTTATATTGTGGTTTTATGTTTTTTGGGATTCTAGTAGGGTTATGAGTATTATGAGTTTTTATAAATTTACGTGTTCTTTGGTGTTTTATGGGTTCTTTAGGGTTTTAAATGTTTTTTATTTTTTTCTCTATTTTATGATTATTTATGTATTCTTGGTGTTTTAAGAGTTTTAGGGGTTTTAGAGTCCTTAGGGTTTTTTTATTATTAATAGAAATTTATAGTCTATTATTATTATTATATTTCATTTTTAGGTTTTTTAGGGTCATTTTTGGCCTTTAATGATTTTATGGGTTATGTTACTTTTAGTGTTTTATAGGTCTTTTATTGCTTTTAGGTTATTTTTGGTATTTTTGGGTTTATAGGGACTTGTAGTTTAAGGGGGTTTTATTGGGTTTCTGGGTTTTTAGGGTATTTTAGGGCTTTTTTGGGTATATTTGGTGTTTTTATATTTTTTACCAATCATTTGGATTTTGTAGTGTTTCCAAGGGGTTTCTAAGTGTATATGGGTCTTAGGGGTTCTACGTATTTTATGGGTTTTATGGGAATTAGGGTTTTATGGGTTTTAGTGTTTTTATGGTTTTTATGGTTTTAATCGTTTTATGCATTTTAGGGTGTTAGGGGTTTCTAGTGGTTTTATGATTATTAGGATTTTCATAGATTATTTTGTTTTTAGGGATTTCAGGTATTTTATTTAACTAAAAGTTGTTTTAGGGTTTTAAAAATATAATGGTTTTTATTGTTTTTAGTTTTTTTAACAAATTGGGTGATTTTTTAGGTTTTATATAATTTTCAGTGGTTATTATATTTCATATAAGTTGTTGGTATTTAAGTGATTTAAGTCGTTTTATTTGTTTTTAGGGATATATTTGATCTTATAGTATATATTTTTTTTTCGATTTAATGGATTTTAGGGATTTTAGGGTTTTTAGAATTTTTAGGGTTTTTAGAGTTTTTATGGTTTTTGTTGGTTTTGTGGTCCGTTACGTTTTTTAGGGAACCATTGGGATTTTTGGGTTTATATTCATTTAGGGTTGATAAGGTTGTTTAGGGACATATACGGGTTTATTATGTATTTGCAGACCATTATGTTTTCTTTGGGTTCTTTAGGTTATTTTTACTATTTCAGCGTCATTTAAGTTTCATGGGTTTTAGTTTCATTTAGCGTTATTACAATGTTTGTAGTATTTTATGGGTTTTAGGGAAATTTATAGTCACACTAGATTTTAGGTGTTTCAGTGTATTTTAATGTTTTATGGGACATTTAGGTTTTTTAGTCTTTATATGGAATTTTACGGGTTTAATGGTGTTTTAGGGCCATTAGGGTTTTTATGCGGTTATGATTTTTATGGTTTTTAGGGGAATTAAAGTTATTAATAATTTTAGGATTTTTTAGTGTTTGGTGGGTTTTTTATGAGAATTTAATGATTTTTTAGGTTTTTTGTGTTTTTTTCTATATTAAGGGCTTTTAGGGTTTTCATGGTTTTATTGTTTTTAGGGATTTAATGTGTGTTTAAATATTTTATTGTTTTATAGTTTTCTATAATTATTTATGATTTATAGGATTTTATTTTTAAAGAGTCATTATGGTTTTTAGGAATGGATGGATTTGGGGATCTTAGGATGTTTTATGATTTTAATGGGTTTTCCGGATTATAAAAGTTTAAAGGGTTTTTAGGATTTTTTGTTTTTTTATTTTAGGGGTATTTTAGTGTTTTAGTATATTATGTATTTTAGGGTATTTTAGTAGTGTCTTATTTATTAGGTTTGGGGGGGGGTTAGTTTACTTTAGGTTTTTCATGTGTTTTAGTGTTATTAGGGTTTTAGGGTTTTTTACGGATTTTTCATTTTCAGTGATTTTTGCTGTTCATTGTGTCTTTAAGAAGGATTTAGGGTATTTTTGTGTTTTTAGAGGGTTATTTATGATCATTTAGGTGACTATGGGTTTTTATACTCTTTTATTATTTTATGGTATTTTAGGCCATTTTATGTTTTTAGAGTCTTTTAATGTTTTGGGGTTTTTCATGATTTTAACGGGTTTTTTGGGTTATTAGGATTTTTAGGGTTTTACGATTTTTTTAGTTTTTTATGGTATTTTGTGTTTTGTATTTTTGAGTTTCTGAGGAGATTTATGTAATTCTATGATTTTCTATGGTTTATCGGTTTTAGGATTCTTTATGTTATTTATGGTTTTTTAGGAATTTATGGTTTTATTATCATTTTAAATGTTTCCCGGGGGCTTATTTTTTTGATAATTTTTTTGGACATGTTATTATTTTATGGTTCTTTGGTGTTTAAGGGGGTTTTATTTTTTTCATGGGTTTTATGGGTGTTATGTATTTAATTGATTTTTTCTGTATTTCCAAGTTTCTAGGTCATAATTGGTTTAATGGGATTTAGTGGATTTCAAATATTATTAGTAGTGGGGGGGTATATGGTAGAAAATTTATGATTGTTTCTAGTGGTTTTAAGGGGGTATAAGGGTTTTATCGCTTCTAAGGTTTTTATGATTTTATAGGTATTTTAAGATTTCTAGTATTTTTATTTTTCTGGATTTTAGGATTTTAGGTGTACTTTTACGGTATTTTAGGGGTTTAGAGGGTTTCATAGGTCCTTCGGTTTTTTGTATTATTATGGATATCTATGTTTTTAGGATTTTTAGGATCTTTAAAGGTTTTTATGTGTTCTTTTTGGGTTTTTTGGATATTTATGGACTTTTAATAATTTTAAGAACCATAATGTGTTTTTTGAGTTTGTAGTGTTTTTGGGTTTATTATGGATTTTAGATTCTTTATGGTTTTTAAGGAATTTAGTGGTTTTTATTATTTTTTCGGATTTGAGAATTTTTTGATTTTTGTGGGTTTAATGGGGATTTATTTTTTATAAGGTTTTTAGGAGTTTAATAGTATGTAAGATTTCATAGTTTTTTATAGTTTTTTGGGTGTTTATGGTTCTTATTGTTCTTTTAGCGTACTTGTTGGAGTTTTAGAAGATTTTAGTGTTTTTAGTATCTTATGGGTTTGGGTGTTTTTGGGGGATTCTTAGTGTTTTTTAGTTTTTTTTTGTTTTCTTTTTTGATTATTTTAGGGTCATTAAATCTTTTTAATGGTCTTTTGGTTTTTTGGGTTTTTGGGAATTTTTATTGGTTTTAGGGTATTTTGGGTTTTCAGGAAATTTTTTTATTTTTAGGGATTTTAGGTTTTGGTGTTTTTAGGGGTATTAGGGATTTTAATGGTTTGTGTGATTTTATTTATTTTGGGTTCATTACTGTATTTTAGTGTTTTATTAGATTTTTTATGGTTTATGATACTTTTGGGATTTATGATATTTTATGGATTTTAGGTTTATTAGATTATTTTAGTGATTATGGGTTTCTAGGATATTTTTGGATTTTTAGATGTATTTTATGTTTTTATGGGTTTAAAGGTTGATTAATGTTTTAGGGTTTTTAGGGGATTTTTGTTTATAGTGGTTTGTGTGGTTTTAATGGTTTTTTGTTTTTAGGATTTTTTTGGGTTTAGTATTATTTTGAAATATTTTTAATTTTTTTTATGGATTTTATGATTTTATGGGTGTATTTTTCGATTTTTTTGGATTCTATGGGTTTTTTGGTCTGTCATAGTTTTTCGGGATTCTAGGGTTGATTATGGTTTTAAATGTTTTTAGGGTCTTTTGGTTTTATGAGGTTTTATGAGGTTAATGGTTTTATGTTATTTTAAATTGTTTTTTATTTTAATGGTTTTTTATTTTAGATATTTTTAAGTGTTTTATTGTCCTATTTGGTTTAATGGTGTTTTCGGGGTTTTATTTTCCTTTAGAATTTTTGGGGGGTTTTAGTGTTTATAGGTGTTTTAATTGTTTTTTGTGGTTTAAGGGTTTTTATTAATAATTAAGGATTTTAGGTATTCTTTTTCCATAAATGTTTTTATGATCTTTAGGGTAATAGGCTTTTTTTGGGTTTCACAACATTTTGGTGTCTTATAATTTTTTATGTTATATTAATTTTTTACGGTTTTGGGTTTTTATGGTTTTTAATGTTTTGAAAGGGTTTTACAGGTTTTAGGTGTTTATGGGTTTTAGGTAGTTTTGGGTTTTTAGGGGTTTATGTTTTCTTGGGGGGGGGGGTAGAGGGTTTTGGGGTTTTTTAGACTTCAATGTTATAGGTATTTTAGTTGTTTTAGGGTTTCTAATGTTTTTTGGTTTCTTATATTTTCTCATATTTTATGTTTTCTAGTATTTATTATTTTTTTAATGTTTTTTTAATGTTTCTTGTTCTCTTTTGGTTTTAGGGTTTTAGGGTCTTTTAGGGGGTTTACCGTTTTTTGTGGAATTTTATGAAATTTTATGATTTTAGGGTCTTTGGGGGGATTATGTTTTTTTCATATTATTTAGTGTTTTCGATTACATCAGTGTTTTTAGTGGTTTTTTGGGTCCATTTTTATTTTGAAATCTTTTAATAATTTTAGCGAACTATAGGGAATTTAGTGTTCTTAGGGTTCTTTAGGTTTACTTAAGGGATTTAAGGTTATGTGGTGTTTTTATGTTGTTTTTTTCTATTTGTTATATTAGGGTATCTAGGCTATTTTAGGTGGGTTTGGAGTTTGTACATCATTTTAAGGGTTTTATAGTGATTTATGAGTTTTAGGGGTTTTAGTGTCTGTTAGGGTCTTTAGGGATTGTTTTTGTATTTTTTGGTATTTTAGGGCTTTTAATGTCACTTAGGGTTTTAGTGTTTTTAGGGTATTTTAGGATTTTCATTGTGTTAAGATATTTTTATGTTTTTGTGGGGTTTTAGGTTTTTTATGATGTTAGTAGTTTTAGGGTTATTAGTGGTTTTATGGGTATTTTGGGATTTTAGGGATTTGTGGTTTTAATGGTTTTTAGGGGATGAAGTGTTTTTTAAAAGTTTTATGGTTTTTTGGGTTTTTGGGGTTTTTTTGTTTTTATGGGTTTAAGTGGTTTATGGAAATTTAAGGGGATCTGGGGGTTTTAAGCGGTTTATGATTCTTTTGGGTTTTTTTGGGATTTATGGTTATTTAGGTTTTTATGATTTTTAGGGTTTTTTTGTTTTAAATGTTTTTAAACCATTTATGGGTAATTTCATTTTTAGGGATTTTTAGTCTTTTATGGGTTTTTAGTGTTTTAGTAGATTTATTTGGATTTTTGGATTTTTAGTCTTTTTAAAGTATTTTAGGATTTTTTTTTGGGTTTCTTTTAGGGTATTAGGTAATTTGGGTTTTTAGTGTTTTTATTGTTTCTAGTATTTTTTCGGATTGTAGAGTTATTAGGGTATTAGGTCATTTAGTGCTATTTAGGGGTTTTAGTGAATTTTCAGAGTTTTTGCGTGTTTTGGTGTCTTATGAGATTTTATGGGTTTTATGGTTTTTGTGTTTTTAGGCTTTTTATAATTTTTAGGGTTTTATGGTTGTTTAGGTTTTTTATAATGTTATATGAGTTCTTTAGGTTTTTTATGGATTTTCTAGATTTTAGTGTTTTAATGGTTTTTTGGGGTTTTAAATTGATATGATGAGTATAAGGGGTTATAGGGCCTTGGGGGTTGTATTGTTATTTCAGTTCATTAATGGATTTAGAGTTTTTTTGGTAATTTAGGAATTTTGAAGGGTTTTTTGGGTTTGTGGTTTTCCGAGTCTTTTATGTGGTTTTGTTGGATTTTGGGATTTTTAGGGATTCTATTGGTTTTATTTGGTTCATATTTTTATTAGTTTTTAGTGTTTATAGGCCTTTATGGTTTTTGGGTTTCTGGGGGTTTTTAGGCTTGTTAGGGGTTATAGGGTTTTTACCGGTTTTAATGTTTTTTATTATTTTTAGGGGGTTTAGGTTTTCTAGGGTTCTCTAGGGTGTTTTATTTTTTCAGAGTTTTTTTGGCTTTTTGGTTTTTTGGGATCTATGGTTTTTATAGGTTTTAGAGTTTTAATAAGGCGTCATTGCTGCTTAGTGTTTTTGGATTATTAGGGGTTTATGGATTTTTGTGTTGTTATGCATTATAGTTATTTTAAGGTTTTTATGGTTTTTAGGGGCTAAGGGGTTTAGGGTTTCTTTGGATTCTTGGTTTTCTTATCTATTTTTATGTGTTTTATGGCTGTATAGATGTTTAATATTTTTTATGGATTTATGAGTTTTTTTGGTTGTTATTGTGTTTTAGGGGTTTTAAGGTTTTTAAGAGTTTTTTTATTTATTGGGGTTTTATGGTATTTTAGGGGTTTCCTCCTTTTAGGTTTTTAATGGGACATTTAGGGGATGGGTTGGTTTAAAGGGTTTTGCAGTTTTTTTAATGATTTAGGAGTTTTTTTTGGTTTTTAGGGTATTTATAGTTTCTAGAGTTTTTGGTTTTTATGGGGAATGTTAACATTTTTTTAGGTTTTTATAGTGTTATGATTATATAGGTATTTTTTATTTTTTATTTTTTTATAGTTAAAAAAAAAAATTTTATGGATTTTATATTTTTTTCACCTTTTTTGGTTATTTATAGGTTTTAAAGGGTTTTAGGGACATTTATGAGTATTTATAGTTATTAGGGTCATTTAGTGATTTATTGATTTTTAGGTTCTTTTGGGGTTTTATGGATTGTTATGGGTATTTAGGGTTTTTGAGTCTATTAGATTTTTCAGTGGGTATTTTTTGTTAGTGAGGGGTTTTAGGGTACTTTATGGTTCTTTTAGGGGGGTATTGGATCATTTTGGATTTGATTAGAGATTTTTATATTCCTTCATGAATTTAGGATTTTTTTTGTTTGTATTTTATGGTGATTTAGGGTTTTTAGGGTCTTGGGTGTCTTTTTGAGGTTTTCAGTGGACTTATGGTTTTATTTTATATTAAATGTTTTTTAGTGTTGTAGGGTATTTTTTAGTCTTTTAGGGGTTTTATAAATTTCAGATTGTTTTATGGATTTTATTATTTTTAGGTCCTTTTAGTGTTTTTAGTGATTTACTGTGGTTTTATGGTTTTAAATTCTTTTAGTATTTTTAGTGTTTTAGGTATTTTCATGATTTTAATCTCTTTTATGGTTTTACGGTTTGAAGACATTTTAATGTTTTTAGGGTCATTTAATGTTTTTAGGGGTTTTAGGTGTTTTAGTCTTTTTAGGGGTATTTTCATTTCTAAATGATATTTATGTGTTTTTAAGGATTTATGTGGTTTTTTGGATCTTGTGTGTTTTAGGGTTTTTAGGTTTTTAGGGGTTTTAGGGTTTTTTTGGATATTTACTGTTTAGTGGTTTTGTTATTTTCCTTACGGTGTTTTTGCGTTTTACATTTTTAGGGTTTTAGGGGTTTTCAGGATATTATGGTTTCAATTATTTGTTGGTTTTTTAGTGTTTTTATGGTTTTTATTGTTTTAAGGGTTTGTATGGTTTTTTACAGTTTTTAGGGTTTTCTACGATATTAATGGTTTTTAGGGTTGTTTTTGGGTTTATTGTTTTGGGTGTTAGGTATTGGGTATAGGATGTTTGGTATAGGGTTTATGGTGTACGGTTTAACCATTAAAGGATATGGTATACAGTTTAGGGTTTAGGTTTTAGGGTTTAGGATGGTGGGTATAAGGTTTAGGGTGTACGATGTAGGGTATAGGGGTTAGGGTGTACGGTGTAGGTGTAAAGAACCTGCCCTGGACTACAAATGATTCAGACACCTAAACTAATATTCTATAATGCTTAAAGGGTGTTCCCAATATCCATGGGGTGGATGCATGATCCGAGGCATCACAAGAATCCCATTGGAAATTCATTCACCCATATAAGAGATAACTATAACTAAATAAATTAATATTTGATCCAAACAAAAAACATTTTAGACATCTCATAACCAACAAAACACATCCATCAAATTTTTATAAATATAAACATGATCCATAATGGGGATTTATTTTTAAAAGGTTTTTAGGAGTTTACAAGTATGTATGATTTCCTAGTTTTTTATAGTTTTTTGGGTGTTTATGGTTGTTATTGTTCTTTTAGGGAACTTGTTGGAGTTGTAGAAGATTTTAGTGTTTTTCGTATCTTAAGGGTTTGGGTGTTTTTGGGGGATTTTTAGTGGTTTTTAGTTTTTTTTTTGGTTTTCTATTTTTCAGTATTTTAGTGTCATTAAATCTATTTAATGGTCTTTTGGTTTTTAGGGTTTTTGGGAATTTTTATTGGTTTTAGGGTATTTTGGGTTTTTAGGAAATTTTTTTATTTTTAGGGATTTTAGGTTTTGGTGTTTTTAGTGGTATTAGGGGTTTTAATGGTTTGTGCGAATTTATTTATTTTCGGTTTATTACTGTATTTTAGTGTTTTATTAGATTTTTTATGGTTTATGACACTTTCGTGATTTATGATATTTTATGGATTTTAGGGTTATTAGATTTTTTTAGCGATTATGGGTTTCTAGGATATTTTTGGATTTTTAGATGTATTTTATGTTTTTATGGGTTTAAAGGTTTATTATTGTTTAAGGGTTTTTAGGGGAGTTTTGTTTATAGTGGTTTGTGTGGTTTTAATGGTTTTTTTTGTTTTTAGGATTTTTTCGGGTTTAGTATTATTTTTGAAATATTTTTAATTGTTTTTATGGATTTTATGATTTTATGGGTGTTTTTTTTCGATTTTTGGGGATTCTATGGGTTTTTAGGCCTATCAAAGTTTTTAGGGATTCTAGGGTTCATTATGGTTTTAAATGTTTTTAGGGTCTTTTGGTTTTAGGAGGTTTTATGAGGTTAAAGGTTTTATGTTATTTTAAATTGTTTTTGATTTTAAGGGTTTTGTATTTTAGATATTTTTAAGTGTTTTATTGTCCTATTGGGTTTAAAGGTGTTTTTGGGTTTTATGTTCCTTTAGAATTTTTGGGGGGTTTTAGAGTTTATAGGTGTTTTAATTGTTTTTTGTGGTTTTAGGGATTTTATTGAGAATTAAGGATTTTAGGTATTCTTTTCCCATAAATGTTTTTATGATCTTTAGGGTAATAGGCTTATTTCGGGTTTCACAACATTTTGGTGTCCTATAAATTTTTATGTTTTATTATTTTTTCTACGGTTTTGGGTTTTTATGGTTTTTAATGTTTCAAAAGGGTTTTAGAGGTTTTAGGTGTTTATGGGTTTTAGGTAGTTTTGGGTTTTTAGGGGTTTATGTTTTCTTGGGGGGGGGGGGGGTAGAGGGTTTTGGGGTTTTAAGATTTCAATGTTATAGGTATTTTAGTTGTTTAAGGGTTTCTAATGTTTTTTGGTTTCTTATATTTTCTCATATTTTATGTTTTCTAGTATTTATTGTTGTTTTTAATGTTTTTTAATGTTTCTTGTTCTCTTTTGGTTTTAAGGTTTTAGGGTCTTTTAGGGGGTTTACAGTTTTTTTGTGGAATTGTATGAAATTTTATGATTTTAGGGTCTTTGGAGGGATTATGTTTTTTTCATATTATTTAGTGTTTTCGATTACATCAGTGTTTTTAGTGGGATTTTGGGTCCATTTTTATTTTGAAATCTTTTAGGAATTCTAGCGAACTATAGGGAATTTAGTGTTCTTAGGGTTCTTTAGTTTTACTTAAGGTTTTTAAGGTTATGTAGTGTTTTTTTGTTTTTTTTCTATATGTTATATTAGGGTATCTAGGCTATTTTAGGTGGGTTTGGAGTTTGTACATAGTTTTAAGGGTTTTATTGTGATTTATGAGTTTTAGGGGTTTTAGTGTCTGTTAGGGTCTTTAGGGATTTTTTTTATTTTTTGGTATTTTAGGGCTTTTAATGTCACTTAGGGTTTTAGTGTTTTTAGGGTATTTTAGGATTTTCATTGTGTTAAGATATTTTTATGTTTTTGTGGGGTTTTAGGTTTTTTATGGTGTTAGTGGTTTTAGGGTTATTAGTGGTTTTATGGGTATTTTGGGATTTTTGGGTTTTTTGGTTTTAATGGTTTTTAGGGGATTAAGTGTTTTTTAAAAGTTTAATGGTTTTTTGGGTTTTTTGGGTTTTTTGGGTTTTTTTTTGTTTTTAGGGGTTTAAGTGGTTTATGGAAATTTAAGGGGATCTGGGGGTTTTATCGGGTTTGTGATTCTTTTGGGATTTTTTGGGGATTTATGGTTTTTTGGGTTTTTATGATTTTTAGGGTTTTTCTGTTTTAAATTTTTTTAAACCATTTATGGGTAATTTCATTTTTAGGGATTTTTAGTCTTTTATGGGTTTTTAGTGTTTTAGTAGATTTATTTGGATTTTTGGATTTTTAGTCTTTTTAAAGTCTTTTTGGATTTTTATTTTTTTGGGTTTCTTTTAGGGTTTTAGGTAATTTGGGTTTTTAGTGTTTTTATTGTTTCTAGTATTTTTACTGATTGTAGATTTATTAGGGTATTAGGTCATTTAGTGCTATTTAGGGGTTTTAGTGAATTTTCAGAGTTTTTACGAGTTTTGGTGTCTTATGAGATTTTATGGGTTTTATGGGTTTTATGTTTTTTAGGATTTTTCTGATTTTCAGGGTTTTATGGTTGTTTAGGTTTTTTATAATGTTATATGAGTTCTTTAGGTTTTTTATGGATTTTCTAGATTTTAGAATTTTAATGGTTTTTTGGGGTTTTAAATTGATATGATGAGTATAAGGGGTTATAGGGCCTTGGGGGGATTGTAGTGTTATTACAGTTCATTAATGGTTTTAGAGTTTTTTTTTTGGTATTTTAGGAATTTTGAAGGGTTTTTTGGCTTTGAGGTTTTCCGAGTCTTTTATGTGGTTTTATTGGATTTTTGGATTTTTAGGGATTCTAGTGGTTTTATTAGGTTCATAGTTTTATTAGTTTTTAGTTTTTATATTCCTTTTTGGTTTTTGGGTTTTTGGGGGTTTTTAGGTTTGTTAGGGGTTATAGGGTTTTTACTGGTTATAATGTTTTTTATTATTTTTAGGGGGTTTAGGTTTTCTAGGGTTCTCTGGGGTGTTTTATTTTTTCAGAGTTTTTTGGATTTTTGGTTTTTTTGGGATCTATGGTTTTTATAGGTTTTAGAGTTTTAATAAGGAGTCATTGCTGCTTAATGTTTTTGGATTATTAGGGGTTTATGGATTTTTGGGTTGTTATGGGTTATAGTTCTTTTAAGGTTTTTATGGTTTTTAGGGGCTAGGGGGTTTAGGGTTTCTTTCGATTCTTGGTTTTCTTATCCATTTTTATGTGTTTTATGGTGGTATAGATGTTTATTATTTTTTATGGATTTTATGAGTTTTTGTTGTTGTTATTGGGTTTTAGGGGTTTTAAGGTTTTTAAGAGTTTTTATTTATTTATTGGGGTTTTATGGTATTTTAGGGGTTTCCTCCTTTTAGGTTTTTAATGGGACATTTAGGGGTTGGGTTGGTTTAAAGGGTTATGCAGTTTTTTTAATGATTTAAGAATTTTTTTGGTTTTTAGGGTATTTATAGTTTCTAGAGTTTTTGGGTTTTATGGGGAATGTAAACATTTTTTTAGGTTTTTATAGTTTTAAGATTATATAGGTATTTTAAATTTTTTATTTTTTTATAGTATAAAAAAAACTATTTTATGGATTTTATATTTTTTTCGCTTTTTTTTTGGTTATTTAGAGGTTTTAAAGGGTTTTAGCGACATTTATGAGTATTTATAGTTATTAGGGTCATTTAGTGATTCATTGATTTTTAGGTTCTTTTGGGGTTTTATGGATTGTTATGGGTATTTAGGGTTTTTGAGTCTATTTGATTTTTCAGAGGGTTTTTTTTGTTAGTGAGGGGTTTTAGGGTACTTTATGGTTCTTTTAGGGGGGTATTGAATCATTTTGGATTTTATTAGAGATTTCTATATTCCTTCATGAATTTAGGATTTTTTATTTGTATTTTATGGTGCTTTAGGGTTTTTAGGTTCTTGGGTGTCTTTTGAGGTTTTCAGTGGACTTATGGTTTTATTTTGTATTAAATGTATTTTAGTGTTGTAGGGTATTTTTTGGTCATTTAGGGGTTTTATAAATTTCATATTGTTTTATGGATTTGATTATTTTTAGGGACTTTTTGTGTTTTTGGTGATTTATTGTGGTTTTATGGTTTTAAATTCTTTTAGTATTTTTAGGGTTTTTAGGTATTTTCATGATTTTAGGCTCTTTTAGGGTTTTACGGTTTGAATACATTTTAATGTTTTTAGGGTCATTTAAGGTTTTTAGGGGTTTTAGGGGTTTTAGTCTTTTTAGGGGTATTTTCATTTCTAATGGTTATTTATGTGTTTTAAGGATTTATGTGTTTTTTTGGATCTTGTGTGTTTTAGGGTTTTTAGGTTTTTAAGGGTTTTAGGGTTTTCTGGATATTTACTTTTTTGTGGTTTTTTATTTTCCTTACGGTGTTTTTGCGTTTTACATTTTTAGGGTTTTAGGGTTTTTCGGGATATTATGGTTTCAATTATTTGTTGGGTTTTTAGTGTTTT
This sequence comes from Viscum album, assembly GCA_963277665.1. Taxonomy (NCBI): domain Eukaryota; kingdom Viridiplantae; phylum Streptophyta; class Magnoliopsida; order Santalales; family Viscaceae; genus Viscum; species Viscum album. The sequence continues at coordinate 1,693,623,739 of OY728120.1, forward strand.
TATGGTTTTTATTGTTTTAAGGGTTTGTATGGTTTTTTAAAGTTTTTAGGGTTTTCTTCGATATTAATGGTTTTTAGTGTTGTTTTTGGGTTTGTTGTTTTGGGTGTTAGGTATTGGGTATAGGATGTTTGGTTTAGGGTTTATGGTGTACGGTTTAAGCATTAAAGGATATGGTATACAATTTAGGGTTTAGGTTTTAGGGTTTAGGATGGTGGGTATAGGGTTTAGGGTGTACGATGTAGGGTATAGGGGTTAGGGTGTACGATGTAGGTGTAAAGAACCTGCCCTAGACTACAAATGATTCAGGCTCCTAAACTAGTATTCCACAATGCTTAATGGGTGTTCCCAATATCCATGGGGTGGATGCATGATCTGAGGCATCATAAGAATCCCATTGGGAATTCATTCACCCATATAAGTGATAACTATAATTAAATAAATTAATATTTGATCCAAAAAAAAACATTTCAGTCATCTCATAACCAAAAAAACACATCCATCAAATTTTTATAAATATAAACATCGTCCATAATGGGGATTTATTTTTATAAGGTTTTTAGGAGTTTAATAGAATGTAATATTTCCTAGTTTTTTATAGTTTTTTGGGTGTTTATGGTTGTTATTGTTCTTTTAGTGTACTTGTTGGAGTTTTAGAAGATTTTAGTGTTTTTAGTATCATAAGGGTTTGGGTGTTTTGGGGGATTTTTAGTGGTTTTTAGTTTTCTATGGTTTTCTATTTTTCAGTATTTTAGGGTCATTAAAGTTGTTTAATGGTCTTTTGGTTTTTAGGGTTTTTGGGAATTTTTATTGGTTTTAGGGTATTTTGGGTTTTTAGGAATTTTTTTTATTTTTAGGGATTTTAGGTTTTGGTGTTTTTAGGGGTATTAGGGGTTTTAATGGTTTGTGCGAATTTATTTATTTTGGGTTCATTACTGTATTTTAGTGTCTTATTAAATTTTTTATGGTTTATGACACTTTCGTGATTTATGATATTTTATGGATTGTTGGGTTATTAGATTATTTTAGTGATTACGGGTTTCTAGGATTTTTTTGGATTTTTAGATGTATTTTATGTTATTATGGGTTTAAAGGTTGATTATTGTTTTAGGGTTTTTAGGGGATTTTTGTTTATAGTGGTTTGTGTGGTTTTAATGGTTTTTTTGTTTTTAGGATTTCTTTTGGGTTTAGTATTATTTTGAAATATTTTTAATTGTTTTTCTGGATTTTATGATTTTATGGGTGTTTTTTTCTATTTTTGGGGATTCTATGGGTTTTTAGGTCTGTCATAGTTTTTTGGGATTCTAGGGTTGATTATTGTTTTAAATGTTTTTAGGGTCTTTTGGTTTTAGGAGGTTTTATGTGGTTAAAGGTTTTATGTTATTTTAAATTTTTTTTGATTTTAAGGGTTTTTTATTTTAGATATTTTTAAGTGTTTTATTTTCCTATTGGGTTTAAAAGTGTTTTTGGGGTTTTATGTTCCTTTAGAATTTTTGGGTGTTTTAGTGTTTATAGGTGTTTTAATTGTTTTTTGTGGTTTTAGGGTTTTTATTGAGAATTAAGGATTTTAGGTATTCTTTTTCCATAAATGTTTTTTGGATCTTTAGGGTAATAGGCTTTTTTCGGGTTTCACAGCATTTTGGTGTCTTATAATTTTTTATGTTTTATTATTTTTTTACGGTTTTGGGTTTTTATGATTTTTAATGTTTTGAAAGGGTTTTAGAGGTTTTAGGTGTTTATGGGTTTTAGGTAGTTTCGGGGTTTTAGAGGATTATGTTTTCTTGGGGGGGGGGTAGAGGGTTTTGGGGTTTTTGAGATTTCAATGTTATAGGTATTTTAGTTGTTTTAGGGTTTCTAAGGTTTTTTGATTTCCTATATTTTCTCATATTTTATGTTTTCTAGTATTTATTATTGTATTTAATGTTTTTTAATGTTTCTTGTTCTCTTTTGGTTTTAGGGTTTTAGGGTCTTTTAGGGGTTTTACAGTTTTTTGTGGAATTTTATGAAATTTAATGATTTTAGGGTCTTTGGGGGGATTATGTTTTTTTTCATATTATTTAGTGTTTTTGATTACATCAGTGTTTTTAGTTGTTTTTTGGGTCCATTTTTATTTTGAAATCCTTTAGAAATTTTAGCGAACTATAGGGAATTTAGTGTTCATAGGGTACTTCAGGTTTACTTAAGGTTTTTATGGTTATGTAGTGTTTTTATGTTTTTTTTCTATTTGTTATATTAGGATATCTAGGCTATTTTAGGTGGGTTTCGAGTTTGTACATCATTTTAAGGGTTTTATTGTGATTTATGAGGGGTTTTAGTGTCTGTTAGGGTCTTTAGGGATTTTTTTCAATTTTTTGGTATTTTAGGGCGTTTAATGTCACTTATGGTTTTAGTGTTTTTAGGTTATTTTAGGATTTTCATTGTGTTAAGATGTTTTTATGTTTTTGTGGGGTTTTAGGTTATTTTTTGGTGTTAGTAGTTTTACGGTTATTAGTGGTCTTATGGGTATTTTGGGATTTTAGGGTTTTGTGGTTTTAATGGTTTTTAGGGGATTAAGTGTTTTTTAAATGTTTTATGGTTTTTTGGGTTTTTTGGGGTTTTTTTGTTTTTAGGGGTTTAAGTGGTTTATGGAAATTTAAGGGGATCTAGGGGTTTTAAGGAGTTTATGATTCTTTTGGGTTTTTTGGGGATTTATGTTTTTTTGGGTTTTTATGATTTTTAGGGTGTTTTTATTTTAAATGTTTTTAAACCATTTATGAGTAATTTCATTTTTAGGGTTTTTAGTCTTTTATGGGTTTTTAGTGTTTTAGTAGATTTATTTGGATTTTTGGATTTTTAGTCTTTTTAAAGTCTTTTAGGATATTTATTTTTTTGGGTTTCTTTTAGGGTTTTAGGTAATTTGGGTTTTTAGTGTTTTTATTGTTTCTAGTATTTTTACGGATTGTAGAGTTATTAGGGTATTAGGTCATTTAGTTCTATTTAGGGGTTTTAGTGAATTTTCAGAGTTTTTACGAGTTTTGGTGTCTTATGAGATTTTATGGGTTTTATGGTTTTTATGTTTTTTAGGCGTTTTCTAATTTTTAGGGTTTTATGGTTGTTTAGGTTTTTTATAATGTTATATAAGCTCTTTATGTTTTTTATGGATTTTCTAGATTTTAGTGTTTCAATGGTTTTTTGGGGTTTTAAATTGATATGATGAGTATAAGGAGTTATAAGGCCTTGGGGGGGTGTGGTAGTGTTATTTCAGTTCATTAATGGTTTTAGAGTTTTTTGGGTATTTTAGGAATTTTGAAGGGTTTTTTTGGTTTGAGGTTTTCCGAGTCTTTTATGTGGTTTTATTGGATTTTTGGATTTTTAGGGATTCTAGTGGTTTTATTAGGTTCCTAGTTTTATTAGTTTTTAGTGTTTATAGTCTTTTATGGTTTTTGGGTTTCTGGGGATTTTTAGGTTTGTTAGGGGTTATAGGGTTTTTACCGGTTTTAATGTTTTTTAATATTTTTAGGGGGTTTAGGTTTTCTAGGGTTCTCTGGGGTGTTTTATTTTTTTAGAGTTTTTTTGGCTTTTTGGTTTTTTTGGGATCTATGGTTTTTATAGGTTTTAGAGTTTTAATAAGGCATCATTGATGCTTAGTGTTTTTGGATTATTAGGGGTTTATGGATTTTTGGGTTGTTGTGGGTTATAGTTCTTTTAAGGTTATTATGGTTTTTAGGGGCTAGGGGGTTTAGGGTTTCTTTGGATTCTTGGTTTTCTTATCTATTTTTATGTGTTTTATGGATATATAGATGATAAATATTTTTTATGGATTTTATGAGTATTTTTTGTTGTTATTGGGTTTTAGGGGTTTTATGGTTTTTAAGTGTTTTATTTATTTATTGGGGTTTTATGGTATTTTAGGTGTTTCCTCCTTTTAGGTTTTTAATGGGACATTTAGGGGTTGGGTTGGTTTAAAGGTTTTTGCAGTTTATTTTAATGATTTATGAGTTTTTTTGGTTTTTAGGGTATTTATAGTTTCTAGAGTTTTTGGGTTTTATGGGGATTGTAAACATTTTTTTAGGTTTTTATTTTTTTAAGATTATATAGGTATTTTAAATTTTTTTTTTAGTTAAAAAAAATATTTTATGGATTTCATATTTTTTCCGCCTTTTTTTGGTTATTTAGAGGTTTTAAAGGGTTTTAGGGACATTTATGAGTATTTATAGTTATTAGGGTAATTTAGTGATTCATTGATTTTTAGGTTCTTTTGGGTTTTTATGGATTGTTATGGGTATTTAGTGTTTTTGAGTCTATTAGATTTTTCAGAGGGTTTTTTTGTTAGTGAGGGGTTTTAGGGTACTTTATGGTTCTTTTAGGGGGGTATTGGATCATTTTGGATTTGATTAGAGATTTTTATTTTCCTTCATGAATTTAGGATTTTTTATTTGTATTTTATAGTGCTTTAGGGTTTTTAGGGTCTTGGGTGTCTTTTTGAGTTTTTCAGTGGACTTATGGTTTTATTTTGTATTAAATGTATTTTAGTGTTGTAGGGTATTTTTTGGTCTTTTAGGGGTTTTATAAATTTCAGATTGTTTTATGGATTTTATTATTTTTAGGGCCTTTTAGTGTTTTTAGTGATTTATGGTGGTTTTATGGTTTTAAATTCTTTTATTATTTTTAGGGTTTTTTGGTATTTTCATGATTTTATTCTCTTTTAGGGTTTTATGGTTTGAAGTCATTTTAATGTTGTTAGGGTCATTTAATGTTTTTAGGGGTTTTAGGGGTTTTAGTCTTTTTAGGGGTATTTTCATTTCTAATGGTTATTTATGTGTTTTTAAGGATTTATGTGGTTTTTGAGATCTTGTGTGTTTTAGGGTTTTTAGGTTTTTTGGGGTTTTAGGGTTTTTTGGATATTTACTGTTTTGTGGTTTTTTTATTTTCCTTACGGTGTTTTTGTGTTTTACATTTTTAGGGTTTTAGGGTTTTTCGGAATATTATGGTTTCAATTATTTGTTGGGATTTTAGTGTTTTATGGTTTTTATTGTTTTAAGGGTTTGTATAGTTTTTTACAGTTTTTAGGGTTTTCTCCGATATTTAATGGTTTTTAGGGTTGTTTTTGGGTTTATTGTTTTGGGTGTTAGGTATTGGGTATAGGATGTTTGGTATAGGGTTTATGGTGTACAGTTTAAGCATTAAAGGGTATGGTATATAGTTTAGGGACTAGGTTTTAGGTTTTAAGATGGTGGGTATAGGGTTTAGGGTGTACGATGTAGGGTATAGGGGTTAGGGTGTACGGTGTAGGTGTAAAGAACCTGCCCTGGACTACAAATGATTCAGACACCTAAACTAATATTCCACAATGCTTAATGGGTGTTCCCAATATCCATGGGGTGGATGCATGATCCGAGGCATCACAAGAATCCCATTGGGAATTCATTCACCCATATAAGAGATAACTATAACTAAATAAATTAATATTTGATCCAAACAAAAAACATTTTAGTCATCTCATAACCAACAAAACACATCCATCAAATTTTTATAAATATAAACATTGTCCATAAACTAGATGACAATACAAGGCATTAGATAATAAAATAACTAGAAATAAAACAACTAACCCAACACGATCAATTCCAAATCCACAACCATGCGACCTCTCGTTGCTCATTGGCCACCATCCAAGTCACGACACGTTTGAAACAAGGGATGAAGGATGTGTCCAATTGAAATACTAAAACCTAAAATATATAGGCATGATCTAGAAAACCTCGTAGGTCACCAAATATTTTCTAATCTTTGATATTCATTTGATAAGGTCATTAATTAATGGTAGTTTGAAAAATAAATCTATAAATTATAGTTTTCTTATATAACACATGGAAGACCAAAAACATCTACAATCAAATTTTAAAACATTTTACTATGTTTTCCTAATACAGAAAATAATTCCTTGAAATCTCATAACCTAAAATAATATACATCAAAACAAAATTCCCATTGACATTTTTCAAGAAAATAACATGTTTCATTTATTGAAATGAAAACATCGACATTAAATCATTTCCCTGTCAAATCCCATCATTAATACAAATCAACCATATTGAAATCCAAACTAAATCACCCACACAAGTTTCAATATATTCAGTAAATGTTTTGAAAAATATTTGAAAACTCATATTCTAATGAAAACAAATTGACACTCAAACATGTTAGACACTATCCAACCTACTACGGGAATTTTTTGAAGCTAAAAGAACAAGTCATCTATCTAGTCCACACAAGCCTCACTGTGATTAAAAACCACTCCAATCACCTATGCAAAGAATGAATGGAGTGTCACTAGCAGGGTGTGAATCAACTAGGGTAATAAACTACATCTTTCACTTCATACCAACATTCCCATGACAAAAGATGATGTGATGCATAATGACATTCTATCCACGTATAACTCAAAATGAATAACAATTTCTACCCTCACCCTAAACACATAAAATAGAATTACCCCAAATATAAAATGAATCCCCAATATGAACATAAAAATTATCACACAAGGTAATAAAAAAAATCACAAAGAGATAAATAATAACCACATATGGGTAATCATATCAAGGGGGAAATAAAGGGGTGTAATTAAAATCCATAATATTAAAACTAATGTTCCAAATAGGCCTTTAAACCATAAAAATGGCTTCAAATTTTATTCTTTTTCACATTTCATATAAGACCAATTGAGTAATTTCTCACAATATATTGGAATTCAAATACTCCATTTAAAAACATTTAAAACCTCCCTTAATCATGGGTATCCTTCATTGAAATCAAAAACAAGTTCCATGACCAACATTTCCATCAAACATATTTAAAAAGGGACATTATGTCATTTTCACAAGGGTTACCCACAAAAAAAATTAAAATAAAAATTTGAAATTCTGTAAAGAACCTATTTAAAAATCATTTTGTGGTTTACACATTATATTAATGAATTAATCCCATTAAAATATATTTTTCATTCATTAAAATATAATACTGGATTTATCATCCTCCACATACATTAAAAACCATTTCAAAAGCCACATGGAACATTATAAAATCCTAAAACATGAATGCATTCATTTTCACACATGAAAGGATTGAATTTAAAAAGAGAACCCTTTACGAAAATATAAAAATAAAAAGAAATTGGTTTAAATAACCACAATTATATCTTATATAATCATAATTTCATTAAAATGTAATTTATAGAGCACATACACCTTATTATTTCCCAATATGAAATATAATTTCATATAAAATCCTACATGGAATAAGATGAAACCAAGATAATAGGTGACACCTTCCACACCAAGCACACCCAAAAGAATAGATACAATATCATCAAATAGTATACATTAAAAATCCCAACAATCAATGCAAAAAGAACCCTAATACTACTCATAAGAGAGATAAGGTTCATGTGGGAAGAAAACACCCAGAGAAAAGAGAGATGCAATGGAAGAATTATTGAAATAGAGAATGAAATTCCAAATCATGTTTTACAAATCACAAATTATAGACCACGAATTCATGGATGTGGATAGTAGAGATCCTCCCTAGGCTCCTAGGGGTAAATATACGTGAAATTGAGAGAATATGGGGGGGTGAAACCCCTTAAATTTCAAGAGGTCATTTTTGTGAAATTCTAAAAAAAATTAAAACACATAGTTAGGTCAAAAGTTTTTCCAATTAATTTTCCAACTATGAAAAATCCAATAAAAAGAAATAGATCACCATCATGGTTTTCTAAACTATGTTCCAACTAAGACCTAGCCTCTACACGGTCCTAAAAGGCCGCAATATTTCTAGGGATCTCTAAACAATTTGAAAAAAAACATTATGGATGTTGTGAAAAACTGCTTTGTCACCATTATTGGATCATCCACACGTGCACCAGAAGGATACTCCATCAAATGTGGGATAATCATTAATATCCAAAAAAAATCCAAAAAACATGAAAATCCTCGTCTAAATCAAATAAAACTAAAAACCACTCATGATAAGAGAAATTAATACAAGAAAAGAATACAATGGCATAAAGGGAACAAAAAATACCATCCCTTACCAATTTATTCCACCATAATTTCCAATTGATGATCAACATGATATATAGAAAATAATCTGTTGAGGAAAAAACCAAAGGAACTACTCATGACTTGTCAACCTAGAATAAAATAATTTAAATGCTGAAAAATAATATAACCAATCAACCATAAGGTTCCCAATCATCTCTAAGAATAACTAAAATGATTACCCAAAACAAGAAGTCATACAGTGCATGAGAGATAGAACATGGTCTACCCACCATTTATAATTATTCTAAAATGGATTCTCCAAATAGAAACAATTGGATGAAAATCATCAAACAATATATAATCCACAAGAGAAACACTATCTCCACCCAATAGAACATCCAAACACAGTGGAAGAATGAATAATGACAACTAACCTCAAGATAATGAAATTAGCTCTCACATAAGGTCAATAAACTTGTTTATATCATAGGTTAAAAACCTATATCACCCTTATGGAGTTCATCTAAATTAATAAAACAAAACACTAGTCAGTATTCCAAACACAAATGGCTGGTCATTTTCTAAAGAAATCCAATCATTCAACAAAATCTTTTCTAGGGTTCAAGGAACAAGAACCTAAAAGGATTAAAAAAATAATGGGAAACCACCTCTAATAATAGTAATGGTACTTTCAAACAATGAGGATCATCAATGAAAAACTCCTATTGAACCAAAAATTCCACCAACAAGGGAGATGGTGGTATTCCACAACAAAACAAATTATCCAAAAAACTGTAGGAACTGCCATAGTAAGAGTGCGACATTGGGTGTGGACAAACATTACTTTAACCATAATCAATGACCAATTCTTTCTAATTACGATGATGAAAAATATTATCTATGGATTGAAATCAAATATAAAGATAAAAAATAAAAAATGATGAAACCTTGGTTGAGGATCTTGCACATCTTGATTAAAATTATTTAAAAAAATTCTAATGAAATTAAATACTTTGGTATTGGGTACATTCTTCATTGATGATCATTGATCAACAAGAATTTCCCTTCAATATTGGCTTCAATTCTCTTTTGAGGATCCAAAGTAAAATCAAAGTAGTGGTGATCCACATGATCTCCAATGGTCTCCAATCTATTCCACTTGTTCTATGGTTGCTAGCACAGAAAATAGAATGTATTGTATGGATCATTCTTGATCACTACTTATTCCTTCTTGAAAAATATATCTCATTAATGAGTGGGAGAAAAGATAGAAGTTGAGGGAGTAAAATTTGGATCAACAATTCTCTAGCATCACTGGTGGAATTTCAAAATAGACATCACCATATATTAATCGAGATTTAGTTTCAATGACAATATTTAATTGCATAATTGTGAATAAATTAAATTATAACCATTAGGGAAAACCCATTCTATGTAATAATAATAAAACAATAACTATATATTATGTGCCAACATGGTCCAAACAGAACCATAAAATAAACATTGTGCCACATAATGAGAACATTTTTATTATTATTTTATTCCACCTAGATAAATAATATTTACCATCTTTTAAATAATTAACTTATCACCAGGAATGGTCTTGGTCTGTTCAATCTCCACATCCATTTATTGAACACTTGAATAATATTTTTATTCTCTTAAATATATATCTTAGTTAAAAAAATGAAAACAAATATATCTTAAATGTTAAATAAAATAAAATAATTAATTTTAATCATAATTCATTTAATAAATATTTATTTAATTTTTGCAATAATTTTGTCATGAATAATATTATTCCTTGGTATTTAGAAAAAGATTTTATTTCCATTAATTAAATTGAAATTTAATTTAATGATGACCACTAGAAAAACATAGGGCGTGACCCTCTAGGATTATTTCTCATTAGAGTTAGGCATGATTTCCTATAATCCAAAATTACTATCTTGCAATGGGTCAAGTCATACATGAGAAATAAAATAATGTCACAATGATGACATCCACATACGAACACTCATTGTGTAATATAATCCCTTGGGCTCAATATTTCATTAATCAGTTTTCACGATGGTGTCATTAACCAATATGCTTGATATGTCATTCTTTGACTACCTAAAATAATATTTTCAATACACCATGGAATGGGAATTTAGGGATGTGGTTATATTTAAATAAAAGTTCTAAGATATCAACTTCCATAAATGGAAGGGACAAATCCTTCATTTACTTCTCTATTAATACCATGCCATTCATGATGCACACAACGTAACTTACTTCCCCACAACATATGGCATGGTGGTTTTAAAAAAAAATGAATGTGTGTGAGTAATTCCACATATTAATTAAAATATTACAGTGAATAGACCATTAAACAATCTTTTAGATAGGAATATCAGATGGAACCAAAACATGAGGAATTCATAAAGGCAGGTCCCTTCTCATTATCACTTGTCTAGGAAATTACCAAGTGAAATCTTCATGAGAGGAAGTATCAACATATTATGGGTTCTCTCAATTAATTTTATGTATAATACGTGTCCCATAATAGTATGTCATCCAACTATAGAAATATATTTAATAATAATATTTTAGCATTTAATGGTTCTCATTATAGCAGGGAACATCCATGACATTATCAATGCAACAAATACTATATAAAATTGTTACATAATATTAATGAATAACAATGAACAATATGTAATATGATTATTAACTTTTAAATACATTAAATATTCATGCAATCAAAGTACAAACATTTGAGTCTAGTACACCAACTCTAAAAAATTCCCACATGGACTAGATCTAACTATCTACGACATTCAGTCCGCTAGAACTCACATGATGATTATGTTTCTTTTGGATGTGTTCTCCATCTCATGGATTATTGTGTGTCATTTCATTATTGAATTTTGGTAGAAGATATCATATATTTAATATCACCTTTTTTCATTGTGGTATTCTACAAAGGTACAAATTGAGCCTTGGGGTGCGGTTTGGTTAGCTGAAGATGTCTAAACAAACACTTTGCATCCCCGCACATGTAAATTAGATGAAATTGATTTTATTACACTCCAAAAATCATATGGAATACCATTTATTGATTTATTTATTTCATGGTTTAGTATGTTTTCATATATTAGCAACGTATATACCAAAAAGGATAACAAAATATTTACATGGCTCATCATTGATCTCACCATGTACAACTAGGGGTGGTTCCTCATTTAGATTACACCATTCCACCAGGGTGTGAAATGAGTTCTGCGTTGAGATAGGATACCAAACTCCCATAAGTAATGAATGATGTATTATTTAAGATATTTTCCACCTCAGTATGATTATATATTCTTAGTATTCAAACCGTAATGTTTCTCAACTTCATTATTCTGTTGTTTGACCATACTAAAAGATTCTGATTTATCCATCATTAAGTAAATATATAATTATGTGCTAAAATCAGAAGTAGAAGTTATGAAGTATGAGTACCGACGCCATTATTTTACTACAAATGGTCTACCCATGTCATTATGACCTAATTAAAGAATCACTTTATCCCATTCAACATTACCAATAAATAGGGAAGTTGATTATTTTGTTGTAAACATGTGTGATGTACAAAAAGTGGTTGTATCTCAAAATAATATAAATATAAATCATGTTGTTATTGTTTCAAGTGTTTTGAATTTACATGATCTGGAATGTGATGAAAAAGTTGGGTGTGGTATGAATCATGTGAAGTAACATTTTTATCAATTTCAATTACATGGGTTGTCTAATCCAACACTTAAAGACTGTTATATTATTATTCCATACCATAACATACACAATCATTATAAAATAAAAAATATTCATTTACAAACATGAAAATAAATCCATATGTATCTATTCTAGATATAAAAATAATGTTTTTTCATTGAAGGCACATAATAACAATAATTTTTTTACCAATATCATCCCAGTCAGCAATGAGATCTAGTAGTCCCCAATAGCTACAGTAGAAAGACTAGATCCTTTGGCTTCTCATATATCTACCACCCCTTGTTCAAGTTTCTTAAATATAATTTGGAGAACCACAATACGAATCTAATATCCAATTTTTATAAATAGATAAATTTTACATGATAACAAAAGTACCAGAGGTTTCCCATTACATATTTGGAGGGGTGCAGTTTTTCTTCCAGTGGTCATTTTTTCCACATGAGAAAAAATCATCTTCTTATTCCCATTTCTCCCCCTTGATTTACATTCTCATTAAAAAGGTATGAAGATTCATTGGGCTTAAATCTCATTTCATTCCCATTCCTCTAATTAACCACAATGATAGAAGGGTTTTCATTCTTCGTATCATTATCCACACGGTAAAGAAGGATAAGAAGTTTTGGTAGAGACTTATCAAGTTTGTTTATATTGATATTTACAAAAAAATCTATGAATTCTCTGAGGGAGTAATGTGAGAATGAGATCAGTGCACAACTCTTTGGTGATATTAGACCCTAGAACCTCTTGGTGCTCAATGTATCAAATGAGCTTGACTATGTGAGTTCTAGATGGGACACCGTCTCCAAGAATACTATGCAAGAGTACCTTGGAGATCTCAAACCATTCTTATTTATCTCTCTCATGGTAAAGACCGTGGAGGGTCTCAAGAATTCTATAGGAATCCATGTTTTCGTGGTACTTCATGTGTTTAATAGACATTTATTATAGAATCAAACATTTAATATTTACCACTTAGTTCATATTTTTCTCATAGTGATGGAACTCCTCATCACTCGCCTCATGGGTGGGCAGATCAGGTAATGAGGACACTCACACATAATATTTACATTCAGGGAATAGAATTACTCGAAGGCATCTAAACCATTCATGGATGTTACTAACAGTGAGAGTGTTTTGTTTTTCTAGTATTGATTGCAGGGATAGTTTGGTTGACAAGATTATCACATTCATTATACAATTGAAAGAGTACATTATTAGAAAATGCTTGATTATTATTTTTTGAGATATAATTTTTATTATGTCTACCACTATTTTATCAAGACCCATTTCCCTAACAATTTAACTATGAATGACTAGTTTTATTGACATTCTAATGGTGTTGATACATATTCTCCTTTACATAACCCCAACAAAGACTGGTCAATAAATTTGAAGGTATTTGGGTAGGTAGGTCTTTGAGAACTATGGGTTTGTAGCTCTGTGATCCATTCAGTGGACTCCCCAATTGTGAAATCTTAATATATATTTCCTCAACACTTTCCTAAAATTTTGCATCATTTCTAGAAAGGGATACACCTATAGATGTAAAATCTGTAAGTTAACCTAATTATATCAAAAGAGCTTCATGTATAAAAGTAAGTTTCCAATCAACTTTTGGTTAAACACAGTATTTTATTGAGTCTTGACCTTAATCATGTAATAGAAGCCTTAGTTTGGATTTATACATTTTTTAGGGGTTTTTATCTATTATGTGTAACATTCATATTATATTATTGTCATTCCTCTTAATATTATGTAGGATGTAATAATGTTATTAATCATTCCTTGATAATAATTTACACATAAGCTAGGTATATTTTAGATCCATCTTGGATTCCTGTTAGCTAATTAATTATGTGGTATTAAAAATACAACCATATTAAAAAAACATGAAACTGCCCTAAATAAATTAATGAAAATGACATCATCATTATTATTTCTAAGGGTTCAGTTATCTAGTGGTTGATAAACTAACTGCTGACTAAGGGGACAAACACATTGAACATTTTTAACGTTCATGTTTAGATATTTCCACCTATCCGGATTTTTGTCTCCTCAGATTGGATTCGACATGGCTCTTTACTCAAAATGCCTCTTATGATTGAGAGATCCATCCATTGCATCTGATTTTATATCACATGCAGGTGAGAGGTAAAAAGTGGGTTTACATAAAATGAAACCATGGGAATGAAAACCCTACATATTAATGTTGAGAGATGGAAACATGCCAACAATTTAATTTAATAAAAAAATTAAAAGGATACTAATAGCATACAATGATTTTTTCTAACTTATGATCATCCACATACATGCAAGGAATTACGTATTTAATAAAACTAGCATTCAATTCATTACTCATTATTAAAGATAAATCATGCTCAAATAAATTATTTATTACATTTAATTACTCAAATCATTTATCTTAATAATTTTTGGAATTTCCATGATATTCTCATCCACTACCTTGAAGGTAACCTGGTGAATACTCGTCCGACTCTACCCCACATGTATTATATTCATATATTATTTTATTCTCGTGACATATTGCATTCACAATTTAATTCTTACTATCAAAATGTGAACGTCATGAATGATTAAATAAATCACATCATTTTTTGGTCACATAATATGATTCAATGCACAGAGTAACAACTTGTATTATGAGTTATACATGGTATTAATATCGAACATTATGTAGTTATTAATTTATTAATTCTATATAATTTGGTAAAGTACACAACATTTAGTTATGAATTCACGGAGTGTACTACCTTCACCATATATCCGAAGAACATTCCTAGGGACTCGACGTGTGTTGCGTACTTTGGAAATCTCAGAGTACACGACATCTATAGTGAGCCACATGTTGTTTTGTCTTTGGGTTACATAGCCACTGGTCTGTTGAGCCATGTATGGGATACATGGTTTCTCCATGACCTAAAAGGGACTACACACCATGTTTAGTGGACCACATAGTGTTTAATATTTTAACCATGTGCCTATATATCCTCATCAACAAGCAGTGAAATAATTTACCACACATCATGTTATAAATTCACATAGCTTGAGTATTTGTGGAACTACTATTGATGCAATAAACACGACTGCACTATGTTTAATTTGGATTACATAGTGTGTATGATATATTACACAGCATGTAACTCTCAATACACAGTTTGTACTACAACGATACCTGGGTAGAATAGTCAGTTCCTCTTGAAGAAATTATTGATTTAATTTTAATCAAAAAAATTGTCCCTTTTTCATCGATATATGAGAAATGATAGAGGAAGAACATATCTTGACATGAATATTAAAATAATGATTGATTTTGAATTATCAAACTAAAATTTTAAAGCATAAATCATCAAAGAATTGTTTAAATAATTATAAATGATGATGTGACCCCATTAATACCACTTGTAGGAACCAGGCACAGAGGATGTGTTACATTGGGTGGGGGACAACATTTCTTTTTCTGTAGTCAATGTCCAATCTGGGATAAATACGATGATGAACTCCAATATACATCGATTTAAATCAAATATTTAGACAAGGAATGAAAAATTCCATAATCATAAATGAGGAACATTAACATATTGTTTATAATTATTTTAATCAACTACTGAAAAAATAAAATACCTGGGTCTTCTATAGTTTTATTGTGGATGATCATTGATCATCCCTAATGACCATTTTGATTTCAATTCTTTCACTTGCTTGGATCCAGCGTTGAGTCCCTCTAGCATTGATCCACACATGGTCCAATGGCCTCTGATCTATTCCACTTGTTATCCAGGTGATAGAAAGTCTATGTGGATGTCTTGTGTCAATATTCCCTGATCGGTTGTTCTTAGGTCATCAATAAGTTCTCTTATTCATGAGAGGGAGAGAGGATAGGAGTTGAGAGAGAAAAAAATTTCACATTAATTCTCTATAATCATCTGTGGTTTTTTCACAATAGAGGAATCCATCTATTAATCGCCATGGGATTGTTGTTAAAAAATTTAATTATATAGAATTGATTAAATGAAATTATAACCATTAGAGAGAACCCATTCCATATAATAATAACAAAAACGTCATTATTTGTTGTAATCCAGCTTACGCAAAATTGAACCATAAACGAAATCCTGATCCACATAATGATAACAATTTTTTTTATTTTACTCCACATAGATAAATAAGATTGGCCATCATGTAAATAATTTATTTATCACAGAACATGTTCTTGATTTGTTTGAACTTTACATCCATTTATTGAACACCCGAATAATATTTTTATTCTCTTAAATAATTATTCAATGGAAAACTGGTCAATAAATATTTATTAAATGTACATTGAAATAAATAATTATATTGTATTCATAATCCATAAAATAAATATTTATTTAATTTATGTTATCATTTTAACATAAATTAAATTATTCCTTGGTCTTGAGAATAATATTTATTCCATTAATTAAATTAAAATTGAATTTAATCATGACTAGAAAGAACACATATTGTGTGACAATCTAGGATTCATTCTCATTGGCATTATGTGGTATTTCAACAATTCCATGAGTTCTATCTAACAATTGGTCAAGACACCCATGATAATGAATTTAATGTCATAATGATGGAATTCACATACAAATGATCATTGTTTAATATAATCCCATTGTCTCAATATATCATCCAGTAGGATGCATGATGGTTTAATCATCCTATATTCTTGACATTTCATTCTTTGACTACCTGAAATAAAAAAATTGATAAAACATGTCCATGTAATTGATAGAGAAAATGCTATTTTAATCAAATGGATGATATACTAAATTCTATAATTGGAAGGGACAAATCCTTCTTTGACTTATCCATTAATAAATGTCATTCGTGATGCACCAAACATACCCTACATCCCTTTAAAATATTGAATAAGGGTGTTTTTTTGTAAATAAAAGTTTATGATTCATGATATATATTAATAAAAATCATAATGTATAAGGACCATTACACAAACTCGAAGATAGGAATATCTGATTACACCCAAACACGAAGAATTCCAACTGGTGGGTATGTTGTCATAATATTCCATCTTAGAGATTACTAAGTTAAAACTTCATGAGAGGATGTCTCATCTAGTTATGATTACTCTCACCTATTGGTTTGTATTCTATCTATCAAATCATAGTTTTTCATCAAATTTCATAACTATATTTATGAATACTATTGTAGCATTTAAAGGTTCTCATCATTGATGGGAACTACCATGATAATGTCAATGAAATAATACCCTTGTAAATTATTATATCATCGTCTTGTAAAACAATAAAAGATATGAAAAAAGAGGTTTAATATTTAAATACATTAAATTTTCATGTAATAAAATTTCAAAATATTAGTTTCAGGACACCAACTCTAACAAAATCAACATACTAGTACATCCACAAGGAACATCTAAAAGGATGAACCATACCCAAGATTACAATCACCACAACTGAATAAAAAAACATAAAATTACAACCATTATAGGAAAGGTACCAAAAATATCACTTCCATAAATTAATCAAACCCAATACCTATTCTGAAAATATAAATTATAATACATTAGAAGATAACCCATGTTTCCACAATGGAGTAAAACTTGAATATTCTTCATAGAGGAGGTATTGGAATGACCTAGATCCCCAAACATGAAACACGCGAGGGATTATTTTTTACACACAAGATTTAATATTCTCCCCATGATATTTCTTATCCTAATTTTACTACATACTCAAAAAGTTACATTTACACCCACAAAACATCTATTTCACATCAGATGGAATTAAGGCATCACCCACCACACGTTTCCTTTTCTATTAGGATTACACCCAAATTGCATCATTGGAAATCTTATGAATGTATTTTAGGATCGATGCATGTATATATATGTTTTTTCCAAAGGTAAATAGTAATGAATTAAAATTCTCATAATCTTTGAAAACAAACATAATAAAAAATCCTACCTATTTTATGATGTGGTAAAAAAACTCCCTCACTGATCTATCAAATATATGACATCTTTAAAGTTGAATATCCTTTTATAACTTCACACCCTTTATAAAGAACCAATTAAAATGATATGATAAAGAGGTCTAATTTCATACCTTCATGTAGATGACAAGGTACCATCAACTCCCACCAAATATGGATAAAACTGAGAAGAAATATTTCACTCAAGATGCATTAGGTTTCAAAAGATAATTTAGGATAAAATAAATATCTTCCCAATACCTCACTACTTCTAATAACCCTTGTTCACCACTGACTAGAGGAAGATCAGAATAAATAAGTCCAAAATGGGTTTCATGTATAAGAAAGCTTCCACATCATAAACTCCACAAACATTCTGGTTAGGCACTATAACTAAAACAACTCTTTTAACCATTACGGGAATTGAATACAACAAAACACATGAACCACATTAATTCATACCTCAAAACATAAACCAAATTATTCCTCCTCAATCCATGAATCAAACCAAATAAAAAATTTATTGGCTAGGGTATACATTACACCATGAAAAATAATCATTCCCTTGGAAATCATGATTTCCCAATGAGGAATTTTGAAATGACACATCAAAATGGGGAATGCTTGAAAACCAATAAAACAATCTTAAAAATGCATAACATTTCTAGAAAAGAAACTCCCCTTAAAAGGAATATCACAAAAACGATTTTTAGAATCTCTTTTTATTTTAAAAACCATGAATTCATGAAATGTTCATCAAACCAAATTTCTCAATTGAATATATATTCTAAAAATATTTGAAAATAGAATAATTTTTGAAATTAATCGAGAAAACTTGTTTTTAAAATAATAATTCACCATAAACTCGTCATTTTGAAAAATAATGTTTTAAATCCTTTCACAAACTACGCACCAACCAATCATTAAAACAAGGTTAACAAGAGCCAAAACTAATATTGGGAAACCAACCCCTCCCCAATTCACCTCTAACTAGTGGTAATAACTTTTAGAGAAATCCAGAATCAATATGAGTTAAACTAGATAACTTGGGCAAAATATTATTGTACATGCTTTTACCACATGGATTGGGAAACCATGCGCCAACCATGACACACATTCTCTAAATGTGGTAGGATAAACTGCATCGGAATAACATGGATAACCAAGACATACTAGATAACTATTCAACTCATGTTTTTCTATATTTTCACCTTGAATCTAAGGAGTGAGAACCCCCAATATCCCTTGTATAATAAAATGGGATCAAATAACCATAAATTTTTATAAAAAATAATGTGGAAATGACTAAGAAAAAAAAATAAACAATTTTAAACATATATTCACCTAGAAATTTAATTATTATGGTGATAATAACCTAGCTAGACTCTCCCAAAACATAAATCTCATGATCCGATAACATTAATATCATTTATACTAGGACATCGCCAAATAATAAAGGAAACTAAAGAGTCTTATTCTTTATAGAAATTACCAAAAAATATCAAAAATATTTTTTAATAAATTAGATTAGGATTCCAACAAACCTAACACCTAACCCAGTCATAAACAAGTCTTGAATGGTGTCCACAATCCCCATAGGTCGTAAACAAATTCGTGAGAATCACAAGAATCCCATTGGTAATGATTTCTGAAAAATGAGTGATAATGAAAATGGATTAAACAAATAGAAATTAAAAAATAATTAAAAATGAAAAATACGTTATAAAACATAAATAATCCAACCTATTTGAATAAATATAAACATCAAAAATAAACAAAAAAAAGAATAAGATAAAATACTATCTACAATCAAACCTGGTCGATGGATGAACTGACTATATAAAACCACTAATTTTTTACTACCACCCAAATAATCCAATTTTAGACTGAAATGATAAAGTATAGATGTAACTAAAATACTAGAACCCAAAATATAATGAAGTGATCTAAATATCCCACTATGTCTCCATAACCAATCAAAACTATGCAAATTTATTCATACGGAAAATGACTTATGATAGTTCTAATAACGAATATGGAAAATAAACTTTTCAAATATAAGGTATAGAAAATAAAAACAATTAAATATTCATCTTTAAAAACATTTCACCTTGTTTTCATAAAACTAAGAAAATTATTTTAAATCACTTACCCTAGACTAATCATTTTCAGAACCAACATCCAATAAAAATTTCTAAAAAAATCATGTTTTTATTTAAATGAAAATGATCACGTTATAACATTTTTGTGATTGAAGAAATCATTAAACCAAAGAACCCATTTTTAAATCCCCATTAAAAACTCCACAAAAGAGTCTTTAAAATAAATATAGGTTTTCCAAAATCACTATTAATTATTTTTATAAATTAATTGACCCAACACTATCGCAGATCAAAAAAATACAATAAAAAATAACACATCACAAGATAAAAACCATATATAAATTAATTTTTTTCAAAATAATTAAATTAGTGAAAATGATACAAATAAATGTTAGATACTGCTCTTATATATCAATTTTAAATCCAAAAAATTATTTTTCCATAGGATTTACCATTCAATTTCTAATGTGAGAAGAACATAGCCATATGAAAATATAGCAAATCATGATTCAGCTACTGGAATGTGCTGATGTTAAAACCACAAGTCATCAAAATATCCCACTCAATACACATTAAGATATTAAAAACCTATTATCCCTTGTGCCTAGAATTAGTAGATGCCCGATAGTGGTGTTTGAACCATCATTTATCATAAACTAGGTTTACTAATTTGTACTCAGGATACAATGATTAAAATGAATGTGAGCTGTATAAACATGAATGAAAAGTATATAACCCATGTAATAACCATATATACCATTACTCTAACACCCAACAAACAATCTACCCACAAATAAAATGCATCCACATCATAAATAATCACAGTCCCAAAAAAGGGAGAAACATGAATCTTATAGTGATAAATAAAACCCAAATAATGGTAAACAAATCATGGTAGAAATCAAGGGGTGTATTTAAAATTAACAATTTTAAAACAAAATTTCCAACCAATAAATTAACAATAAAAAAAATATTAGTATTCCATGGACTTTTAGATATCATAAAATACCACTTTTGGAATTTATTACAAAATGTAAGAAATAACACACACCATTTCAAAATGTTCAAATCCACCCTCAAACTATTTTATCCTTAATTGAGATCCAAAACACGGTCTATAACCTAAATTTCCATCAAAAAATACAAAAATATAAATGAATAAATTTTCATAAGTGGAAAACCACAGAACCATTCCAAATCACCATTTCAGATTCACTAAATAACCCATTTATAAATCATTTTGAGGCCAACAGCTCACTTTAATGGAAAAATCAATTTGAAACATAGTTTTAACTCATTGAAAACAATATATATATATATATATAATCATCCAATTACATTTAAAAACACTACAAAATGCCACATATAATTTCAAAAAAAAAAACACATGAAATAATTCCATTTGAAAAGTTAAAACATGAAATTTAAAAATAGAAAAACTTTATTCCAATCTTGAAACATGACTATATTATTTTAAATAACAACAAATATATCACATATAATAATAATTTCATAAAAAAGATTTTTGAAACCATAATCATATTTTTAATTCCTAAAATGAAACTATTTAAAAGATACATCTACATGGAAGAAGTAACAAAACCTATCTGAAACGTGTTACAATTGATATAAAGAACACCCACTAGACTAAAAAAATATATACAAACCCTAGACACCAAAATTCCAATCATTAGATAAACTATTGACATGAAATCCGGTCACAAGAGACCTATGGTTCCGATATGAATCCAAAACCATGAGAAAAGAGGGAGGTAATTGACGAAAGGGATAAATAAAAGATGAAATACCTCAAAATATATTGGAAATTACAAATGATAGTCCATTAATAGAAGTGGGAGGAGAGTGGGACTACTCCTTGGGATCCCATGATTCAGATGATATGAATTTGGGAGAATTGGGGTGAAAACACTTAAACACAAAAATGTAATTTTACAAAATTACAAAGAATTTATAAATATCAGAAGGTGACATGGTTTTTCCAAAAAATTTCACAAACCTACCACCAACCATGAAAAAATACATTTTCGAGACATAGATCACCCCCATGATTTGGTCATACCATTTTCCAAACCATGTTCATACCATACACCAACACATATCTTGGACAATGAGTTTTCACAGTATTTAGGGAACACTTCTTGGTTAGTAAAACCATTTAGAATTTGTGAAACATTTATATGTCAGTAGGAAAGACCCATCTATACATAAACTACATGGTTACTCCTAACCATGCGAGATAACCTAGATTCTAAAAATATACTCAAAAAACATGAAATTTCATCATAAAAACTTACAGAACTAAAAAACAGTAAACATAATATTAAATTATTAAAACATCTACATGATAATGAATTGAGTGGTTTCATAATAGCGTCTAAGGAGTATTATATAAGGCTGTGGATGTAGTATTTTGTTTTAGGGTGAAAGATATAAGGTTGTGGTGTAGGGTTTAGGGTGTATGGTCTATAGTTTAAGATGTGGGGCTTTGGGTATAGGGTGGAGTGTATAGGTTGTATTGTCTAGGGATTATGGTTTAGGATTTACGGTATAGGGTTTATGGAATATGGTTTCGGTATCAGGGATTAGGGTGTATGGTATGTAGTTTTGCAGGTCAGGATAAGGGTTTTAGGTGTTCTTTAGATGGGTTTTAGTTGAGAGTTTGTGGTATATTTTTTGGGTATAAGATTCTGGGTTTATTATTTATGGTTTTGGGTGTTGTGTTGAGGGATAAAAATGTGGGGTCTAGAGATTATTTTTTATATAATATTTTTTAGGGATGGTTATAGGCTTTATGGGGTAGTTTATTTATTTTAGTGTGTAGGTTTTAGGGTTTAGAATGTTGTATTTAGGGTATATGGTTTAGAGTTTATGGTTTAGGGTGTATGGTTATTGGTATAGGGTTCACGGTATAGTGTTTAGTGTGTAGGGTAAATGGATTTGGGTATATGAATTATATTTTATAGTTTAGCACATAGATTTCAGGGTGTGGGGTATATGTTTTGGGGTGTAAGATATGTGGTTTACGATTTAGGGAGTAGGTTATAGGGATTAGGGTTTTGGGTTTTAGGTTTAGGGTTTAGGGGTAATGAGTATAGTTTATAAGGTTTATTGTGTTGGATTTATGGTTTAGGTTATATTTAATAGTAATTAAGGTGTATGGTGTAGGGTTTCGGGTTTGGGGTATGGGGTTTCCTATATTGGGATTAGGGGTTAGGGTGTCTTGTATAAGGTTCATGGTGGAGGTGTTTGGGATTAGAGTGTTGGGTATTGTGTTTAAGGTATAGAGTTTAGATTTAAGGGTGTATAATATGGGGTTATATGATTTATTTATGGGTTTTAGGGGGTTTATAGACTTTTAGGGTTTTTAGTGTTTTTAGGGATATTAGGGACTTTTATTGGTTTTTATGTTTTTTGCTTGTTTGCAGTTTTTCGTGCCTTTAGGGGTTTTATGGTGTTTAACTTGTTTTTCAGGTTTTAGGTTTTTTTTATTTTCTAGGTTTTTTATATGTTTTTATTGGATTTATGTTTTCAAGGGATTTAATAATGATATTATGGGTTTTATGGATTTATAGACATTTATTATGGTTTTTAGGTTTTTTATTGCTTCTATTATTCATAGAGTTTTAGGGGTTTTTCTCTTTAGGACTTATGGTTTTTCTAATATCTTTTATGGGATTATAAGGTTTTCATGGGTTTTAGACATTTTAAGGTTTTTATGGTTTTTTTATGATTTAGGTGTTTTGGGAGTTTTTGTGATGTTTTTAATATTTAGAGGGTTTATGGCCTATAAGGGTTTTTAGTGTAAGTTGTGATTTTTAGGTTTTTATGGGTTTTTAGTGGTTTTATGGGATTGTCTTTTTTTAATGAGTTTTATCTTTTTTGGGTTTTATTGTGGTTTTTGGTATTTATGGCCATTTAAAGTTTATAGGGGTTTTGGGGATTTATCTTTTTTATTTTTTTGGGGTTTCCATGGGTTTTTTTTGCGTTATATGGTTTTTATGGTTATTTACAATGTTTATATGTTTTATGGGTCTTGTAGTGTCTTTAGGGTTTTAGGGTATTTTAATGTTTTTAGGGTTTTTTGGGTATCTAATGTTTTTATGGTATTTTATGAGATTTTATGGATATTAGCGGTAACTATAGACTTTTAGGAATTTTTAGGAGTTTTTTTCGTTTTAGGGGTTTCTAAAATATTTATTAATTTTGGAGGGTTTTTAGGGATTTATTGATTTTACAGTGTTTAGGGTTTTTAATGGGTTTGAGTCTCTTTAATGGGTTTTATGTATTTTATGGTTTTTGGGTTATTGAGTTTTTTGGGTGTTTTGGGTTTTTATAGGGCTTTAGTGTTTTATGTGAATTTTAGGGGTTATTCATTTTAGAGTGGGTATAGGATATTTTGGTGTTTTAAAAGGATTGTAGGTTTTTGTTTCTTTTTCTGCCTTTTAAGGCATTGTTACTGTTTTGTTAGTGTTTTTTGGGTGTAAAGGATTTTATGGTGTTTTGGGTTTTTAGAGTTTTTAGGGGTTTTAAAGTATATTAAGGTATTTGTTTTTATTTTTATGGTTTTTACATCTTGTAATGTTTTTATGGTTTTAAATTTATTTTATAGTCTTTTGTTTATTTTATTTTTATAGTATTTTTGAGATTTTGTGTATTTAGGGGTTTTCAGGGATTTATGGGGTGTTGGGGTGTTTAGGGTTTTTATCATCCTTCGAGGTTTTGGCAGGTTTTTAAGTTCCTTTTGATATTTACTGTAGTTTAGGTATTTTTGATATTTTACAATCTAGTTAGGGGTTTTAGAGATTTTGGGATCCAGTAATATTTTAGGGTTTTGGGGTCATTTAGGGTCGTTAGTATATTTTAAGGGTTTCATGATCCTTTAGGGACTTTAGGAGTTTATATAGACTTCTATAATTTTATGATATTTATAGTATTTTAGAGTTTTTTGGTATTATAGTTTCAATTAGGTTTTTATGGATTTATAGAATTTTATCATTTAATGGGGTTTTAGGGTCGTTTAGGGTTTTTATAGTTTATATGGTTTTAAGGTTCATTTTGGGATTTCATGATTTTTAATGGTTTAATGTGTTTTAGGGGTTTTTAATTTAATTTTTTTCCTTTTTACTTTTTTAGGTATTTAGGTGTTATATGAAATTCTGGTTATTTTGAGTCCTTTAGGGGTTTTGGCCTTTTTCTATTTTAGGGTTTGTAGGGTTTGGATTATTTTGGAAATTTATGGTTTTTATTGTCTTACAGTTTTAATGTTTATTATGATTTCTGAGGTTATAAGGGATTTTTAGTGTTTTTAGGGAGTTTTTTTGTTATTTATGGATTTAGGGTTTTAGGGATTTAGGTGTTTTAGTGGGGTTTTATGGTTTTTATGGTTTAAAGGGTTTTTACGGTTTTTATGGTTTTTAGACTTTCTAGTGGTTTTAGGTATTTTAGTGTTTTTTTGGTTTTCAAGGGTATGATATGTTTTAATAAATTTTAATGAATTTTTGGGGTTTTAAAAATTTTACTTTTTTTATAGGTTTTAGGGGTTTAAGGTTTTTATGGTGTTTTTGGGTATTTGGGATTTATGGCCATTTAGGGTTTTTACTGGGATTTAGGGGTTTTATGGATTTATAAAGTGTTTTGGGGTTTTAGTGTTTTTCATGGATATAATATATTTATATTGTTTATAGTGTTTTTATGCGGTGTTGGAGTTTTAGGATTTTTTGGGAGGGGTTTAGGGACTTTTACGATTATTGTTTTGTTTTAGGGCATTTAAATTTTTTATGTTTTATTGTTTTTATGGAATTTTTGGGGTTTTGAGGATATCTGTATTTTCTGAGGTATTAATTTGATTTTTATTTTTTTAGGGTATTTTTGGGGGACTATAAGGTTTTTTAGCGTATTTATAAAGGGAATTCCTCTTTTAAGGGATTTTGGGTTTTCGGGGGGGGGGGGGGGTGGTAGGGCTCCTAGGTTCTTTTATAGAGTATTATTATAATTTTATTAGGATTTTACTCTATCTCTGCATTTTATTTTTTCGGATTTTATTTTTTTAGTGTTTTTATGGTATTTAGTGTTTTAAAATGGGTTGGGGGGGGTTTATCATGATTCATAGGGGCTTTTAGGTTTTTAGGTGTTTCATGTTTTTGGGGGTTTTGAGGCCGTTGGGGTTTTTATGGTTTTAGGGTTTTTTAGAGTTTTTTATTTGTGTAAAATGTTTAGATTTTTAATTGTAATTATGGGGTTTTAATGGTTTTCCATGTTTTAGGGTTTTAAAGGGTTTTTGGGGTTTTTGGTTTTCAGTATTTTTTGGGTTTTTACGGTTATATGTTTTTCGTGGTCTTAGTGTTTGTAGGGTAATGTTATATTTTTAAGCGAGTTTTGTGTATTTAATGTTTTTTATAATTTTTCAGGGTATTTAGGGTTTTAGGGGTTTTTTGAGTTTATGTTTGTTTATGTTATGGGGTTTAGTGTTTTTATAATTTTTTTGGGGTTTTATTGTTATTTTATGTTTTTATGGTTTTTTAAATTTATTATGGTCCTTAGGTTTTTATATTTAGGGTTTTCATTGTTATTTTTTTTTGTTTTTTGGATTATATTATGTATTTCATGGGTTTTATGGTTTTTTAGTGGGTTGTATGGTTTTTTTGTGGATTGGTGTTTCATAGGGTATTTATTTTTTTCAATAATTTTAGGGTTATTTATTTTTTAATAGTTTTTTATAATTTTCTTATGGTTTATTGGGGGGTTAGGGTTTTTTGAGGTTTTTAGAGTTATATTGGTTTTAGTGTTTTTAGGAATTTTTAGGGCCCCTTGTGGATTTTTAGGTTTTTAATGTTTTGCTGGGATTTAAGGGGTTTCTTATTGGATTTAGGGAATTCTTAGGATTTTAATCTTTTCCAGGTTTTCATATTATTCAAGGATTTAGGGTTTTGTTAGATTGTTTTTGTGTCTTACAGTTTTTAGTGTTTTTGGTTATAGTGGTTTTAGGGGTTTTCATAGATTTTTGGGTTTGGTGGGGGGGGGGGGTTAGGGGTTTGAGGGGATTGTATGGATTATAAGGTTCTTAAGTTTCTCTAATTTTATATGGTTTTGATGGTATTTTAGGGTTTTTTTGGGTTTTATGTTCTTTTGGGTTTTAAGTATGTTTTTGGTTTTTTATCATTTTATGGGTTTTATAGTTTTTATTGTTTAAAGGGGTTTTCGGTTTTTGGGATTTTGGGGTTTGGGGTTTTTTAGTGATTTTTTGTTTTTTATGGTATTTAGGGAGTTCAGGGTTATTTGGGGTGTTAAGGGGTTTGTATGGGTCTTTTAGTGTTTTAAGTGTTTCTGTGTTTTAGGTTATATTAGAGGTTTTAGATTCTTTTTGGAGTTTTCATTTTTTTGGGTTTATGGGTGTTTATGTGATTTTAGGTTTTTTATATTTTTAAGGTTATTATGTTTTTATGGGCTTTGAGGCTATTATGGATTCCTATGAATTTTTATGTTATGTGGGTTTTTATTTTTAGGGGTTTTATGGTCATTTATTTTCTATGGTTTTTGGGGGTATATGGAATTTAGTATTTAGGGATATTTTGATATTTTTAGGTGTTTTATGGGTTTTAGTGGTTTTATGGTATTTTAGAATGGTATTTTATGTTTTTTAGGGCCTTTAGTTGCTTTATGGTTTTTATGTTTTTTCAAGGTTTAATGAAATTTATGGGTTTTAGGGGTATTAAGTGTTTCTAGGGTATGTTAATGTTTTTTTTGGTTTTTTGGGGTTTTTAGAGTTTTAAGGTACATTAAATGTTTTATGGGATTTAGGGTCTTTTAGGAGATTTGAGTCTTATGATTTTGTAGGGGTTTTATGGGTATGTAGGTAAAATTAAGTTATTAGGGTCACTTTGGGGTTTTTGGGTTTTAAATTACATTTAGGATATTTAGTGGGTTGAGGTTTTTATTTATATTTTTAGGGGTTTGGGTCTTTTAGTTTTATTTTTTTGTTTTTGGGTCCCTTATTATCAATTAGTGGATTTTATCCTATTTAGAACACGTTATGGTTTTTTTTGGTTTTACTGGATTTTAGGTTTTTTACAGATTTTTTGGTTTTTAATGGTTTTAGGGTTTTTAGGGACAGGAAGGTGCATGAACCCTGGCCCCCCAAAATGTATATGAGGAAAAGAGGGAACACGAAAAAAGGGAGGGGGAGGGTCAAACAACCCCCACCAAAAATCCCCATCACCCCTAACAAAATAGAAACCCAAATGAATCAAAAAACATAACATTGAAACAAGTCAGTCAATGTCACCTCCAAAGTCATAAATAGGAACGACAATATAATAGTCACCATCTACACCGTATCAAGTAGCCACATTAGCAAAGCATAATTTAGAGTCCACCTTCGTATCCATAGACTCCCAAAAAAACTCAAAGTCCTCCTCAAGACATAATAGAATCTGGTACTTCCCCATGAGCCTATCCAGCTCTCAGGTGAGTAGAGACCACTCCCTCTTATTGACTTTTAATTTCAGCGTATCCTCACTTGAGGTAGCCCGAGTAACCATTAGCTGAGTAAGAGTTGAATAATCCATCTTCTACCTCATTTGGGTGGGCATAGATGAAGCCATCCGCATGATCTTACTTCTCATACAATCTGATGTCGCTTGTCAGAACTGGGGCCCCGTGTCACCATCCCTATTCTCTCACATTATGAACAACATGTTAGAAACTTGTCAACATGTTACTAAATCCCCCTTTTGATAGGCATCATAATTCATAAGGCATTCTACCATGAACTGGGCCATAATGGTGTTTTTCCTGTTGGAATCCTCAAAAAACATCTCCCCTAACAATTTATACCCATCAATGATGCTGACCCTTGGCTATTCCACCACCCCCATGTTATGCTGGAGCACACAATGGTCCTCGCCAAACGAGGCACCATGCACCAACATGGAAGGCTTCATATCTGAGGGCATAACACCTTCACAGTTCTGACTATAAAACCCCAACAACATAAGTCCTTCTAGTACTTTTAGAACAATCTGTTCTAGCCTCTTCATCTTGGATCCTTGGAAAATCCCCCAGGCCAGCCCGCCCATTTTCATCATATCTAGAGGTTAGTCCCAAAGGGTCAGCCATGCTCCGGTTTGGGGGTCCGTCATCAATGCCCTAATTCTTCTTCCCAACTGTAATTTTCTCCTCCCCACCATAATCGGATCTTTTCCATCTGTCTCAGACACCCACCCCTGTTCTCTCACCCCCCCTACACCACATCACAAGGAGATGACTCAATAGAGTCCAAAGCATCAAACATACTCCTCAGTGCGACTCTATCCAAATACAACAACTTGATGCCAATGGTCCACCCACTACCTTTGCTCAAGATCACTAAAATATTTCCCAGGGGTTGTATCAAGGGGATCTACATGTTCCTAGTCCCATCTATGTCCCCATGTATAGCCATCTTCCTAAGACCATCTCCCCATAACCTTTCAAAACACTACTTCCCTCTTTACCACTACTATTTTCCATAACCACACCTTAATCAGTGTACATCACTTCTGCACCATCCATTCCCTTTCCACAATGCTTCCTAACATATTCCAGACCCATGCCACCTGAATCCTCCACATCCAACTCCTTATCACACCCAACCTTCAAATCTATTTTTATTCACACAAAAAACTGTAGAAACCATTGGTTGGGTGGACATGAGCTTCGGTTCTCCTGTGACTTACTGCACCTCTACCATGTTCTTGATTCCTTCACTTGACCCTTTCAGAGTCAGATTCATGCCTCTTCTATCCTTGGAACCATAGTCACAGCCCTTTCAACTATACATAAATTCCAAGTAAGAATAACAGAAGTCAACCAATGATTCGAAAACCACTGGTTGCTTCCAACAGGTCTCCTTACCCAAAGCAATCCACACAAAATCCATTGGTTCCTTAAAAGAACCAATTTTGACAAAATCCCTTATAGAAACGGGGTGATAGAGGGCCCGAGTTTGGGGTTTCAATATTTATTTTCAGGTTTAGAGGGTTTAGGGTCTGTTATGGTTTTTAGGGTTTCATAAGTATTTAGCGGGCTTTTAGGGTTTTAAGGTTCTTAGGGAATGTATGTTTTTTATTTATTTTCTTGGTTTTTATGGTTTTTATGTTTTTAATGGTTTTTTGTATGGTTTTTAAGGGTTTGAGGGTTTAGGGTATTTTGGGGTTTTTATGTTTTTCATGGTTATATGGTCCATTTGGCCTCTTTTTGTGTATTTAGGGGTTTTAGGGATTTAATGATTTTAAAGAGTTTTTTGGGTTTTTAGGTTTTATGAATTTTTTTGGTTTCACGGTTCTTTAATAGTTTTAGAGTTTTCAAGGTTTTATCAGTGCTTGGGGTTTCTAGGGGTTTTTTTAGTTTATATTTCTTTAAAGGATTTCGGGTTTTCTGGGTTCTTATGATTATTATGGTTTTATGTATTTTAAGTATTTTTTAGTGTTTTATGGTTTTTTATGTGTGTTAAGGTTTTAATTTTGTTTTTGGGTTATTTATTATTATAGAGGGTTTTTATAGATTCTAGGGTTATATGAATTTGGAATGGTTTTTTGGAACTTTTATTTGTTTTTAGAGTTATTATGTTTTTGGTGTTTTGAGATAATTTAGTGTTTATAGTGATTCTTGGTTTTTTATGGTTTTTCATATTTTTAAGGGTTTTAGGTTTTAAAGGGTTTTAGTGGAATTTAAGGTGTTTAAATGTTATTAAGGAAATTTTTTGTTTATATAATTGCTGGGGTCATTTTGGGTTTTTATTGTTTTTATGGTATTTTATGAATTATAGTGTACTTTAGTGTATTTAATATTTTAAGGGTTTTTATGGGTTTTGGTTCATTTGTATTATATGCGGTTTTTGTGGTCTTTTTAGATTTTTCATGGGTTTTAGAGTTTTTAATAGATTTTAGTGTTATTTACGATTTTAGGGGTTTTATTATTTTTATTTTTTTTAGGTTTATTAATATTTTTATTATATAGGGGGGGGGGGTTAAAATATATTCGTAGTGTTTTATCATTCATTGAATATTTTAGAAATTTTTAGGGGTTTTAGGGGGTTTTAGGGAAATAAGGGTTCTTATAAATTTTAATGTTTTTATGGGTTTCATAGGGTTTTCATAGGTTTTTGTGGGGTTTTAGGGTTTTTTTGTTTTGTTTTGTTTTTTCAAATTTTTTAGGGTTCCTAGTAACATCATGATTTAAAGGGGTTTTAGGGTACTATAGTTTTTATAGTTTATTCAAGGTTTTATAGATTTTTTGATTTTTATAGTATTTGTGTGTTTTTAGGAATTTTAAGGTTTTATTTATTTTATCATTTAGGGTTTAGGATTTACAGTATATGGAATATGGTGTGTCATAGATTTTTAGGGATTTTAGTTTTGTTTTGCGTTTTTAGGGTTTTTTAGGTAGGGTGTATGGTCAAGGGTTTTGGGTATAGGCTTTAGGATGTTAATTATAGGGTTCAGGGTGTAGGGTATATAGTTTAGTGTTTATGGATTTGGGTTTGGGGTGTTTAATATTAGAGGTATCCCCCAAATGAATTTGACCCAGTCCACTATGACATTGACCCAATCAGGATGTGGAGGGACCCACCAAATGAATTTTCAAACCGTGGTCTTTATACACCATCCAAGGATTCTCAGAGTATGAAATATAATCATTTCATTCATATCATTATCCATTGTTCCAGTTTCTATAATCACCTCCATGAAAATGGGATGATGAATAGCCCCCACACCGCCGTGAGGAAATCTGGACTTGCTATCAAAAACCACATTCTTCTGAGCTACCCGGACATAGGAAAAAAGGGTGGAAGAAACTGAATGTAAGATATTAGCGACCTTATCTCTACTGTAAAGGCCCACTGTGCTACGGATCAGATCGGCCCATGTGTTGTTTCTGCAATAGGACAACTGAAATATTCTCTGTACATTCTCCCAAAGATCAGCGGCCAGCCAGCACCTGAGGGATAAATGATGGACATTATCCTCATCCTAATGACAGATCAGACAGGCCAAGCCCAGGAACCATACATCCCTATTAACTACACCTATATCAGATATCTATTTCAACAAATATTCCATATATGGTGGTAACCATAGGAAGGGATGAGTGGATAGTGAAATTAAAATAACCATGGATGAGGTTGATTCTTGTTACCACCTGTAATATAGTTCATCTATCTTATGCTCAGCTACCCGACCATATTTTTTCTAGATAAGACATTCATTATCAATAAAATTTTATCATTGTGGTTTTAAAAATGTAATGATATTTATAATTTTATGGATTTTTTTACGGTTTGTATTGTTTTTTGAATTTTTTCGGGGTTTTATGTATTTCAGCTTCATTAATGGTTTACATTATATATTTGGGTTTTTTGTTGGGTTTAGTCTATGTTGATAAATTTAGTGTTTTTGTGGTTTTTTGTGTTGGGGGGGGGGGGGGGGGGGGGGTTGGGTTTTTGGGGTATTGATGGATATTTGGGTTTTTATGATTTTTTTGTGTTTTAGCGATTTCTAGTGTTTTTTTGGTTTTTTATTATCTTAATGGTTTTTAGTGGAATATTCAGTTTTTTAGGATCATTGAACATTATTAAAGCCTATTAGTGTTTTTTAGTGTTTCTGGGGTTTATGGTGATTTTATGGGGGTTTTAAGACATTCAAGGTTTTTTATTGTTTTTGGGTTCTTTTGGAGGTTTTGGGATTTTACTATTTTAGGTCCATTAACTATTTTTAAGGGTTTTATGGTATTTTATGTTTTTTTTGTGTTTTTAGGGTTTTTGATTCTTTTAAAGTATTATTATAATTTAGGGGGGTTAGTATCTTTTAGTGGGTTCTAGGGTTTGGGGAAGGGTTGGTTTTATAGGCTTAGGGTTTCATTAGGGTATGTAGGCTTTTTGGGCTTTTTGGGTTTTATGGGTTTTACAGTTTTTAGGGGTTTTATTTTTTTATGGGTTTTAGTGTTTTATGTGGTTTTATGGGTTTTTGGGATTTTTAAGGATTTGTGGGATTTATGGTTTTTAGGGTATTAAATGGCATTTAAGGGTTTAAGGTTTTTTGGGATATTATGGTTTTATGATTTTTATTGTTTTTTGTGTTTTTAAATGTTTTAGTTGGTTTTATGGGATTAATGTTTTTTAAGGTGTGTTTTGGGTTTTTTTCTTCATTAGGGTTTTAGGGCATTATTGTAGTTTTATTGGATTTTAATTTTTTATGTCTTTTTTAGGTTCTGGGGGTTTTATGTATTTCTATTGGTTATTTAGGGGGGTTTTCAATTTTATACGGTTTAAGGGGTTTATGGATTAATGGGGTTGATTATATTTTTCAGGTACTTATTGTTTTTAGTGGCTTCATGTTTCATTGATGGTTGTAGTTGTTTTTAATAATTTAAGGTCCTTTATAGAAATATTATGGTAATTTAGAGGATTTATGATTTTTTTGTTTTAGAATGTTTTAGGGGTTTTAGGGGATTTTTATGATGTTTTGGTTTTTATGGATTTCAAGGATTATTTTAGTGTTCTTCGGGTTTTAGGGGTTTTATTATTTTTACTGTTTTTAAGGTTTTATTGGTTTTAGGGTTTTAATGGAATTTAGGAATGGTTTTTTAATATATTTTAGGGTTTTTAGAGGATTTTAAGGGTTTTGGGGATTTGGGAATTTATTAGTGTGTGGGGGATGAAAGGTTCTTAATGGGTTTGTCTGTTTTTAGGATTTTTAGAGTGTTATGTTTTTTAATTCCATTTAGTGTTTTCATAGGATTCTCTATGTAAAAATAAGGGATTTTTGGTGATTTTTAATCTTATGGTACTTAGCCTTATTATGTTTTATGTTCTTCTAGGGGTTTTATGGTTCTTTTAGATTTTAGGCAGTTTTTGGGTTTTAAAGGTTTTGTTAGTGTTTTAATGAATTTATATTTTTTCTTGGTTTCAGTGTTTTTTTGGGTATTTTTTATTTTTAGTGCTTTATAAGGTTTTAGGAGTTTTAGAATTTTTTAGGGTTATTAGGGGTTATTAGTTATCTTATTTTATTAAGTTTTTCTGTTTTTTATTGGTTTTTGGGATTTTAGGGTTTTTTCGTTTTTATATGATTTTAGAGTATATTTTTTAATGTTGCTTTTGGGTTTTGGGAAGATTTAAAGAATTTTGGGGTTTCTAGGGCATTAGTGGGTTTAAGTTGTTTATATCATATTTATGGATTTTAGGATTTTTAATGTCTGTGGGTTTTCAGATGTTTAGGGGTTTGGGGGTTTATAATGTTTTAGTTTCTGTATGTAGTTTTAGTGCTTTTTTGGCTTGTTGTGATTGTAGGGGTTTTTATGTGTTATATTTTTTCTTATTAGGGTTTATTAATTGGAGATTATGTTTTTATGTTTTTTTTTGTTTTGGTTTTTATTGATCTCTAGTGATTAGGGTTATAAGGGTTTTAGGGTCATTTAGGGGCCTATGGAGTTCTTTGGTTTATTTATTGGACTTTAGTGGTTTATGTTTTTTAGGGTGTTTATTTTTTTAGTGTCTTTATGTCCCTTTTGGGTTTTTACAGGTTTTAAGGGGTTTTAATATCCTTTGGGGGCTTAATTGGTTTTTCTGTTATGGAGAGTTTTAAAGGTGTTTTACAAGTTTTTTGTTTTTGGGTATTTTGTGTTTTTATGGGTTTTAGGGATTTTCAAATAAAGATATGGTTTATGTTATTTTGTGGTTTTAGTGTTTTTCTAGTTATTAGAGAATTTTAATGTTTTTGTTGTAAAGGAGTGTTTCTAGATTTTAGGGGTTTTCATATTTCTTAGGGTCTCTTCGGGGGTTTAGAGGTTTCAGTTTGGTTTTTGTGATATTTAGGATATCTTACAATATTTTTTTAATTTTTTTGAGGGGGTGGGGTATTTATGGTTTTTAGTGTTTTCATAGTGTTTTTAGTTTATTAGTTTTTTATTTCTATTAGGGATTTTAGGATTATATCTTATCTTTTAGGGTTTTAGGGTCCTATATTTATTTTATGGTCTTTATGGTCCTTTTGGGATATTAGGGTTTTTATTGTCATTTTTGGTTTTATATTTTTTTCATTTCCTTTAGGTTTTTTGTTATTTTATGGGATTTTTATGGTCCGTTTGGGGGTTTTGTGTATTTTTCGATCATTGGGGGTGGGTTACTGGTTTTTGGTACCTTTAGGGTTTTATATGAATTTATAGTTTTAAGTCTTTTTGTGTTTTTAGGGGATTTATATTATTTTAGGGGTTTCTTATTGTTTTTATGTATTTTTTAGTTTTTGATGGTTTTAGTGTTTTATGGACATTAAGGTTTTTTGGTATTTTTGGGTTCTTGGGTCATTTTTGTCTTATAAATTTATTTATCGGTTTCAGGTATTTTTATACTTTATAGGGTTTATAAGATTTTAGTGTTTTATGTATGATAAAGTTATTTAAGGGTTTTAACGGTATCTTGGTTTTTTAGGGATATTCTTGTTTTATATTTTTCTTATGGCTTTTATGGATTTTTTAGTGTTTTATGGTTATTATGGATTTTATGGTATTTATTATTTTTATGATATTAATGGACATTTAGGTTATGTTGGATTGTTTGTATATTTTTAGTGTTTTAATTATTTTTATAGTTAAGTGTTTTTATGGATTTTTTTGGGTTTTTGGGTTTTTATTATTTTACATTTTTTTTGTGTTTAGGGTTTTCATTGGATTTTAATGTGTTTTGGAATTTTTATAGTTTCTTAGTGATTTAAGGATTTTTATCTGTTGTATGGGTGTTTAGGTTTTTATTGTTATAAGGGATTTTTGGTGTTTTATGGTTTTTAGGGTTATTTGTGATTTTTTAGGGTTTTGGGTTTAGGGTGTAGGGAATGGTTTAGGGTGTAAGGTTTTCGTTTTATGTTTTAGGGTATATAGTATAGGTAGTATGGTTTTGGGTTAAGGGTGAAGGGTATAGGGTTTACGGTGTAGTGTTTATGATTTACGGTGTATGGTATAAGGTGTAGGTATTAGGGTGTCAGGTATAGGTTTTTTGGTATTTGGTTAAGGGTTTCTTTTTTTGGATATATCCTATGGGGTTCGAGATGTAGGGTTTAGGGTATAAGGTCTAGTGTATTGGGTTTTTGGTGTGCGGTATAGGGATTAGGTTGTGGTGTTTCGGGTTTAGGTTTTATGATATACGGTATAGGGTGTAACGTTTAAGGGTTAGGGTGTATTTTATATGGATTATGGTGTTGGAATTATGGTTTTGGAAAAGGGTATATTATTTTTTTTGTAGGGTTTCTTTCATATTGTGCATGGTATAAGGCTATAGTGAGGGTTTGGTGTTGGGCTTCCTGGTATAGGGTTTAGGTGTAGGGTTATGATTTAAGGAGTTGGGTATTGGGTCTAGGCTGTAGGGTTTATGGTTTAGGGTGTAGGGTTTAAGGAGTAGGGTTCATTGTTTGGGGTGTAGGGTATAGGTTTAGGGTGTATGGTATTGGATTTAGGGTGCTAGGTATACAGTATAGGGTATAGGGATTAGATATTATTGTGTAAGGTGTATGGATTGGTGTGTTGGGTATCGATTTTAGGGTGTTGTGTATAGGGTTTAGATTTTAGGATATAGGGTTTATGGTAGAGGGTATAGGGATTAGGGTGTCCGGTATACAGTTTATGCTACTAGTTTTGGGATTAGGTTTTAGCCAATAAGGGTTGGGGTATATGGTTTTGGGTTTAAGGCATAGGTTATATAGTTTAGGTTCCATGTTTTATGGTTTTGGTTGTAGGGTATAGGGTTTAGGGGTTTTAAGGATTTCGTGTTTTCAGGGTTCATACAATTATTATTGCTTCAGTGATTATAATGGTTTTTAGTGTTTTAGGGTTTTTTATGTGCCTTATGTGATTTTAGGGGGTTATTATGATATTTAAGGTTTTGTGGGGTTTTTTGGGTTTTATGAATTTTTAATGGTTTTGTGGACTTTTTATGCGTTTCTAGAGTTTCTATGGTTTTTCGGTTTTGAGATAATTTGATGTTTTTAGTTATTTTAGATTTTTTAGGGTTTTTCATGTTTTTCATGGTTTTAGGTTATTAATGGGTTTTAGATAATTTTAGGGCGTTTGATTTTTTTATGTAAATTTATGGTTTATATAACTTTTGGTGTATTTTTGTGTTATTATGATTTTTACCCTCTATTGTAGTTTTCAAAGTCATTTAAGGGATTTAAGAGTTTAAGGGATTTTAGGTTTTTTCATGGTTTTTTGGATTATTAGGGGTTTTAGTGAACTTTTAGTATTTTTATATGTTATTTGAGTTTTCAACGGTTTGTAGGGCTATTTAGGGTTTTTAGTGGCTTTTTTGGTTTTTTTGGTTTTTTGAGATTATTAATTTTTTTATGTTGCATTATGTTATTAAGTTATTCATAGAATTTTAATGGTTGTTTATGTGTTTTATGTATTTGTAGTGGATTTTTTGGGGCTTTAGGGAATTCAGGGGTTTTACTGTTTTAGGGTTTTGATGTGTCTCTCGGGGTTTTCTAGGGTTTTCATATGGATTTATGTTTTTTGGGGTTTTTAATGTTTTTGGGTTCTTAATTTCAGTAAGGTTTTTGGGGGTTTGTATTTATATGTTTTTAATAGTTTTTTCAGGTTTTTATGGTTTCATAGAATTTTCTACAGGTTTTCAGTGTTTTTACAGGTTTTAAGGATTTTAGATAATTTATGGTTTAGGTTTTAGGGTGTAAGGTATAAGGAATTGGGAGTATCATATCTATTTAGGGGGATTAGTGTTTTCTTATAGTTTTTGGGGTTTTTGTTTTTGGGTAGGGTATAGGTTAAGGGAGTGTAGGGTAGGGGTATTAAGATGGAGATTACATGGTTTAAGATGTAGGGTAAAGTGTTTAGTGTGAATGGTTTAGGGTATGGGGTGTTGGATATAGGTTTTAGAGTGTAAGATGTAGGGATTATGGTGTAGGGAAATGGTTTGGGGTGTATGGATTAAGGATTACGGTGTTGGGTATAAGGTTTAGGCTATATGTTTTAGGTTTTAGGGTTTAGGGTATACTATTTATGGTGTAATGATATGTATTCTGGTTTAGCGTATATGGTTTATGGTATTTTTTATAGCATTTGGGGTGTGGAGTTTAGGTTTTAGGTTTGAGGATGCAGGGTATATGGTTTAAGAAGTGGGGTTTTGGATTTAGGGTGGAACATATATGATTTTTGGTGTAGATTTTAGAGTATAGGGTCTCGGGTATAGGGTTTAGGGTGTTGGGTATATGGTTTATGTTGTAGGGTTTAGGTTTTATGTTCTAGGGAATATGGTATAAGGTGTTGGTTTTAGTGGTTAAGTTGTAGGGTTCTGGGTTTATGGTATAGTGTTTCGGTTGTAGATTACATGGTTTCAGGTGTAGGGATTAGGGTTAAGGGTGTAGGTCAATGGTTTTATGTTGTAGGGTTTAGAACATGTAGTTTAGGGTATATGGTATAGGTTATAGGGCGTAGTGTATATGTTTTATGGTCTATATTATATGATTTATGGTGTTGGATTAATGGTTAGGGGTCTTGGGTATGTTGTTTAGGCTGTATGGTTTATGGTGGTGCGTTTTCAGTTTATGTTGTAGTGTATAGGGGTTAACATTCACGTTTTATGGTTTATGGTGTATCATATAATGTATAGGGTGTATGTTATATGTTTTAGGGTGTAGGGATTCGATTTTAGGGTGTATGGTATAGGTATTAGGGATTATGGTTTAGGGTTTAGGGTTTGTGTGTTACATTTACGGTTTAGGGTGATTGTTATAGGGTTTAGAGTTTTGGGTTTTGGGTTTTTGGTATATGATAATGGGTTTAGGGTGTTATGTATTAGAAATATGGTGTAGGATTTATGATTTTGGGTGTAGGTCCTAGGGTTTAGTGTGCGGTGTTTAATGTTTTGAGTTTAGGGTAGAGTGTTACGAGTGTAGGGTTTCAGATATCAGGTGTTTATTATAGGTTTTCGGGTTTTAGACATGGTGTAGAGGATGTAGGGTATAGGGTTCAGGGTTCAGGGTGTGGCATATCGATTTTGTCATGTAGGGTATACGTTTTTGGGTGTTGATTTTAGTGTTTAGAATTTAGGGTGTATGGTATAGGGTTTATTGTATAGGGTTTATGGTTTAGTGTGTATCATATAGGGTATAAGGTGTAGGGTTTAGTGTGTGGGGACAATGGGTTCAGGTTTCGAGTTTGGGGATTAGGGTAGAGTTTATAGATTTTATGGTGTAGTGTTTAGGGATTATGTTTTAGGGTCTATGGTGTTGGGTATTGTGTTAAGGGTGAAGGTTTTATGGTTTTTTCAGTAGGGTATATGGTTTATGGTCTATGGTTTAGGGTTTAGGGTATAAGTTATATGTTTTAGGGTGTACTTTTTATGGTGTATGGTGCCATATTTATGGTTTATGGAGTTGGGTATAGGATTTAATATACATGGTTTATGGTCTAGGGTATTGGGTTTAGGGTGTAGGGTTTTCATAGTCAGGTATAAGCTTTTGGGTTTTTATAGGTTCACGTGTTTTAGGGGTGTTTTTGTTTTTAATGTGTTTATGGGGTTTTAATGATGTTTAGTTTATTTGGTTTCATAGGTTTTTTAAATGTTTTTAATGTTTTTTGTTTTTTAGTGGTTTTTAGAATTTTGGGGTTTTTGGTTTTAAGGGGGTTTTCAGGGGTTTAAGAGTTTTTATGGGGGTTTTACGGTTATTTGTGTTTTTTTGGGTATTTAGATTTTTAGGGATTTTGGGGATTTTATGGATTTTATGGTTTCTATAGTAATATGTTTTTATGGATTTTTATAATTATTTAGTGTTTTTAGTGAATTTTAAGGCATTTAGTTTTTTTACTGTTTTTATGATTTTATTAT
Organism: Viscum album; assembly: GCA_963277665.1. Classification (NCBI taxonomy): domain Eukaryota; kingdom Viridiplantae; phylum Streptophyta; class Magnoliopsida; order Santalales; family Viscaceae; genus Viscum; species Viscum album. The sequence continues at coordinate 1,693,663,506 of OY728120.1, forward strand.
TTTGGACAGTTTTTATTATTTTTTAAGGATTTTAGAATAATTTTTAGGGTATAATGTTAATTGTTGGGTTAAGGGTCATTTTGTGATTTTACGGTTTTTTGTGATTTTGTGGTTTCATTGATTTTCTTGGGATTTTACTGTTTTTATGGGTTTTAGGGGTATCTTCATCTTTTTTGGGTTTTTGTAGGGTTTTCAATGTTCATTCAGGGTTTTTGTATGGTTATTTATGGTTATTTATGGTTTTTATTTTTTTCTTCATTCATGGTTTTAAGGGATTTAAGGGTTCTAATTCTTTTTTTACATTGTAGGGGATTTAGTTGTTTTTACGGTTTCATAGGGTGTTTTTGGGGTGGAAAATATTTTAATGATTTTTTGGGATTTTTATTTTTTTCAACGTCTTTAGTGATTTTTTGTGTTTTAAGGACTTTTATCGGTTTTCTGTTTTTTCTTATTTTTTTGGTTATATATTATTTAGAGGAATTTTGGCCTTTATGGGTTTTAGGGTTTTAATAGTGTTTTGGGGTTTTTATGGGATTCTATGGGGTTTAGAAATTTTTTAGGTTCTTGAGGGGATTTAGGTTTTTTATTTGTTTTCTATGAGTTTTAGGTTCTTAAGGTGTTTTGGGGTTTGTAGGTCTTTTGGGTTCTATATAGATTATAGGGGTCTTATGGTTTTTATGGTTTTTAGGGTGATTTTGCATATTTTAGAGTTTTTGATTTATTTTAGGGTTTTTGGGGTTTTATATTTTTTTGTGTTTTAAGGGGTTTTAGTATTTTTTATAATTTTTAGGGTTTTAGGGAAAATTAGTGTTTCATAATGTGGTTTTTTTGTTGTAATTATTTTTTTAGTTATTTTAGGGTGGGAGGGTTTGGTTTTTTAGGGTTTTAGGGTTTTTATTCTATATAATGTGGTTAGGGTATTGTTGGGTTTTTATTTTTTATTATTGTTTTTAGTGGTTTTAGGATATTTAGGGACTTTTAGGTTTTTAGAGGGTGTATATGGTTATATCTGATTTAATGCCTTCTAGGTGTTTTAGGGGTTACACAATTTGTTTGGTCCCTTATGGTTTTATTGTATTTTTAATTTCCATTAGTGAATCATAGGGGTTTTGGGTTTTCTATGTTATTTTCTGGGTTTTTAGTGTTTCTAGTGATTTAATGGGTTTTATGGGGATATAGGGTTTTTAAATGTTTTTAAGGATTAGTATTATTTTTATAGTTTTGTAAGGTTTTCGGGTTTTAAGTGTTTTTTGCGGTTCTAATATATTTATGCTTTTTAGTGTTTTTATGGCTAAGAAGGTGTGGGGATAAGAAGGCCTATCCCTACAAAATTTATTAATGACAAAAAAACAAATGGTTACAAGAAATTTTCAAGAACAGGTGTGAAAATAACCCTTCATATCAGCGTCCACCATAGGAAAGAAAAATGACAGGGTGACAAAAGACCACATCAAACTCCGACACTAAATTGACTTTTTAGAAAGAGCATCCACCACCGAGTTGACCTCCATGTAGGCATGTGTGACCCATATGATAAGGTTCTGAGCGAGAGCAAGGCATTTGATCCATTATGGAAGCACCCTCCATGGGACATCCCTGGATTTGTTATTGGGGACACTCAATACCAAGTGTCTAGTCTGATTCAATCTAAAGCAGGCTCTACTCAAATTGGTTTTCAAATTTAATAGCCTTTATAATGTACCAAATCTCCACCTCATAAGCACAAATATCACTGATAAAATGGTTGCAGAATCCCTTTTCAAAGCCCCTTTAAGTAAGAAAAACTTCACATAACCTCAAAAGGATATGAGAACTTAATGCCGCACCATACACATTGACCATTATCCAAGATATGATTGTATGAATCCATTGAATAAATTTTAAAACATGTCGTTTCCCGTCCCTTTTATCCACACAAAGGGATCACATTAAAATCAGATCATTAACATCATTTTCCATCGAACCTGTTTGAATACAGGATGAAGTCTAGATCACTTTGTGGATAGTCACAAATCCACCATGAAATGAGTGATGTTTCATATGGAACCCCCAATCATTTCGAGCATCCAAAATATAGTGAATTGTTTCTGCCATGCTAGAAAAAATCAGGTTGTGAGCCTGATCACTACATTTTAGTTCCCCCAACCCACAGATGAACTAAAAAATCTCTCCTTGAAAGCCACCCCTCAAGATAAATCATTACATAAAGTAACCACAATTCTCAGTAGAGAACCTAAAGTGGGGGAAACTTGATGGCTTCTCTCCTCGACATGCCTTCCGAGAGAACACACCGAGGCAAGGTTCCATACAGCGTTCTTCAGCTGGTCTTTAGTTGGGAGCTGATTTCTCTAAACATTCCACATTATCATATAATGAGGAGGTGGAATGAAATGGGTCTTAAACATTAGAATCCAATACATGGAAACAATTCCTTAGGGACATTTCAGCCGGTAATAGTCATGAGTACTAAACTGAACAACAATACATGGTTTCGAAATAATGATAACGCTATCGACGAAAACATATAGACACATTAAAAAAACAATCTTATTAAAGATAATCACAATAAAATCATCACTTTCTTTGATCATGTCAGAGATGGACTGATTCCACCACTCATGGGGAGGTGTCATAATATAAAAAAGGGGCAGGTCAATCCATGTCGTAGTCCAGAATTTTACAGTCAATTGCTTGGACAAAAATAATTTTGAATGAGAGATAATATCTTTGTATGAGGATCTAATAGACTACCAAACCGAGGAAGGAAAATACCCAGTGAAGCCATCACAAATCCATTGAGTGTACCTATTAGTTAGAATGTTCGGACCACCACCCTTAGAGCTAAGCAGGCCCCAGTAGAACTTCCGATGCATGGAATCATTAAACATTCTAAGATCATTAATAACAATCCCACCCAAGTCGACTACTTTTGTGAAATTCTTATAGGCCACCGCAATCAACATCATATTGTTGGTGGATCTTGTCTAGGAAAAGTTCATAATCCCCACATCAAGTTTTTAACAAGGCTGGGAGGTTAAATATAGATCGAAAAATCACGAAAAAATATTGATGTAATGACCAAATTAATCTAGAAAACTCTACCAGCTTGGGAGAGACATTTTCCCTTCAATTTGGCCAGCTTCTGTGTTATTCTAGATGAGATACCATCAAAGTAACAAATTGTTTCCATTCCCAAAAAAGTGGGACACCTTGATAGGTGATGGGAATTGAGCCCCTCTTCATCCCAGGGGAGCTAGCAAATTTGAAGCTTCCTAGAATAGAGGACACCATTGCCAATGACAATCAAATATTCTTTACAACTTATGTCCTGCCTAGCAACAGACTCATAACAGTGAAAAATAACATGGAATGATGATAAGGTTATCCTATCAGCTTTCCCAAGTAGATGATTATCATCCTGATATAGTAGGTGGGAGGGTACATAAATATCCATCCCGACCATAATTTGATATTAGAACCCATCATATACCAGGTCAATAATGCATTGTCTCATATAGTGTTCAAAAAATGAAAATTGAAATCTAGAGAGATGATACCCTTGATGAACACCATGGGAATATTGGAAGAAACCATTTGGGGATCCATATATGTGAACAAAAATTCTGGCATTATTGAGGATGGTATTGATCATCTTGATGAAACCACTCAAGAAACCATACATTCTATGAAATATGAAGACAAATCTCCATTTTAGAGTGTCAAATGCCTTCAAGATATCTGGTTTCAGGGAAAAAATACCATTTATGTGGCATTATTCATGATGTTGATCCCTTCATAGGCTATGAAAAGGCATGTTAAGATGCTTCTCCTAGGAATAAACCCATACATGTCTGGGGTGATGATGTCCCTTAAAATACTCCCAAGACTAATTACCACAATTTTAGAAATATTATTGGGGATAGTTTTCCTAATAGGAACAGGTCCGAAGTCACCAATCAGAATGTAATGATCCATATTTGGGATCAATGAAAAAATTGTTGAGTTTTCCCCAAGTGGAATTCATTTGGAGGGGATGAATTCTCTAACCACTTTGGTAACATCTACATGTAGAATGACCCAATAAAACATAAGGAACTTGTTTCCAAACCCTGCCGGACCTGTTTCACTATCATTGTTTAATGAAAAAATTAATTCTTTAACCTCTTTTTCAATGGGGGAATCCATAAGAGCCATAATCTCATTCACCCAGATGCATGGTGTAATGGAGTTTGAATGTATATAATATCAGCGCCTTCATCCATGTAAAACCACTGAATATAGTCCATCGTAGCCTTGGAGATATCTTCCATCAAATTGAATGTGGAACCCAAAACTTGGATGGTATTAATTTTATTTTTAACTCTTTTCCCTCAATGATGGCAGTGATAAAAAATTGTAGTTTCTACACCCATAACAAAACCATTTGAAATTGTAATGGGCCCTGTAAAGTCTCTCCTTATGATCTAGATGTCCAGGAAACATTAAATGTAGCCATAGATCCTCCTGGGTGGGGCTGTGATGATACTGATTTTCAATTTGGAATGTGAATAGCTATGATTTAGATGCCTTAATATCATCCTCCATCCCTGAAATGGACTTCTTGCTCTAGTATTTTGTGAGGTGCTTAACCCCTCAGAGCTTAGAGACCAGAATAAAGTGGGGGCTTCCAACCTAGATGTTATTCCAATCTTTGATAACATCTTCCATACACCCCAAAATTGTAATACATGCATTATTTAATTTGAAGGACACATTGAAAGGACTGATATTACAAAAATGTATATCAACAAAAAGGTGGTTGTTGTCCAAGTTGGTATTTTGAGGATTTAACCCAGAGATAGCCACTGGGATACCCATGTCAATAATTTGGGAGAATAATTTATCTAAATTACGGGAATGTCTACTATTATTGGTATACCTTTCCAATGTGAAGGTTTCGCTGAAAATAGTTGTTTTAGTAAGATCACAGTGATCTAGGAATGGGTTAAATTCATCTGCTCTCATGTGGGAGAAGTTTGGGACAAAAGTTTCCTCATGACACAAGAAATAATTGATTTCTCCATTAATAATCTAGTTATGGGTGATAGACTCATTCGTTTACACTATTATTATACAGAGCTCTCTTCGTTTAATGTACGAATAGGATGCGTATATAAATGAGAGTGTAAGTGTGACAGAATGGAAGAAAATGGTAAGCGAGATCATATGAGATCACACTTCAATAGAAATAATGTAACACCCCAAGCATCCATGATTTTCTTCTCTTTCAATATTGCAATAGCTTTCATTGTAGGCATGTTCGAGATTCTAACACACCACAACCAATCAAATTATACATTATGAATAGTAATAACAAAATTTTGAAATTATATTAATTTTATAATTCAAAATGGAATTCATTTTTGTATTCGGAATATTGAAATTATCCTAATTTGAATTTTATGAACTTTTATGTGAACTTCCAAGTTTCTATGAATAGAAAAAAACTACTTAAAAACTACTTTTTAATAAAAAAATTATAGTGATAAATTATACTATAGAGTGGTTTTAAACTATAATTAGAATATACATTTACCATTTTATCCAATTGTGGTCATTATAATTAATTTCAGTTTTAAATTGTACATAAACAATTTTTAAACATTTGATTGATATTGTTTCTTAAAAACACGCTATTTGTTTTGACAGTGGGAAATAATTATAAAATTAATTAATGAAACTTATATGCTTGGAATTTTTTAAAATAGACATCATTTTTTAATTCAGAATATCAATTATAGGTTAGGGTGAATTTTTCATATTTTTCTGAAAAACATCAATTTTTGATGAATAGTGAAACAACTAAGTGGTAGTTAAAAAACAAATTTTTCATTTAAATGAAGTTTTACCGCTTCTGTGAATTTAATTTCAAAAATAAAACATATATCATTTTCATTAGGAAGTAAAATGTGTTTCAATGGAATTAAAATAATTTTTGGTGAATACTAACTTTTAAGTTCAATTAATCGCAATTAAAGGTAATTAGTGTAATTTAACGTAAATATAATGTTATAATAATATGAAATTAACTTTAATGTTTTCCTAACCTTATTGGATGAGTCATGGATGACCACGAAAATCCATGGGTCATCTTGGGGACCCCATGGAGCCACTTGGGTATTAAAATCACATTAATAAATTTTTATTTAATGTAAAATTAAAAATGTCACAAACATGTGTTGTTTTACTAAATCAATTATTACATGGGGTAATATAAGTTAACGTTTCAACTATAAATATTAATTGGAAAGCTAAAAATATTTACTACATCATGATATTTTATTTATAATTTTTATACATTAAATAAATTAAATTTTTTATGACACCATGATGATGCATCGATTACCTCATTAATTAAGGATTTAAATAAAATGAAAAGATAATGTAAACTATAAGGTATACACTTTTCAAAAACCTATTGGATGGTTGGATTTATAACCCTTATCACCTTATCCCAGAAATATATTGTAGTGGGACCTTTGAAATCTGAAATGCACTTTATAGTGATGTAACATTCATGACTTTCCAAGAGTGCTCCTCCTCTCTTTTTATAAAAGGCCCACACCTCTACCACCTTATTCACATCATCAGAGCCATTTGGATCGGCCAACCTCTGCCCAAAAACTCTATCAACTTCCCTATCTTACTCTTAGAAGCCTCATTTGGTCAGAATTCTTCCCAAGGAATACTTCTGCTCAAATAAAAATGAGTTACACGATTTTATGGTAATGTATTCTCTTATGTTTTTTTTTGTTTCATATTGCTTCTCCAACCCCTTAAACTCTTTTAATTCCTTTATTATGTAATAAAAACCATATATTAAATTTTCTAGGATGATTTTATGAGATGTATTTTATTTAAACATACACAGACCTTCATCAAATTGTAAATGAACATATTGTTTCTGTGGGTGGTGAATTACTGCCTCACGAAACGATGATTGTTCAATATTCATTTATCACCTCTCATGGTGGCCATTAAGATGTCACTATATTTATATATGATATATATTATGTTTATGTTTTCCTTATGCTTCTTTATTTTTTATTTATGGCATACCTTTATGATTTCCATTATGGGTAAACGTGATAATTTCATTTTAGGATGTGCGGACTACCGCCCCCAAAAAGTGATTTGAATCGTAATTTCCATATGTGGGACATATAAAGGATGGAGTAAATGATATTATATATGATATAATTCTGGAATAATAATATTCCTTTATAACTTTATAATTTCATTCCATTAAATACGAAATAGAAATGAATGTTTCATTCATGCGTTCGTACGACTTTCCATCTCCAGGAACAATGCATTTCATTTCTTACCTATAAATGTAATGTAATATTATAAATGCATATATCTACTGGATATATATGATATATATGATATCTACATCATGAATATAATTATGGAGATAATGGATATTGTACCACATAAACAACTTGTAATTATAAAAAGTTTATTTTTGACTCAAGTACCAAAGATCGACAAAACGACCGTTATTAACTTAAATGATTACATAATGTTCATAACATAGTAATAAGTGATATAAAAGTAAAAATGAACTAGAAAATGGTTCCTAATCAAGTATAAATTTACTCTAGTTTATTATTCAGGAGATTAAAGAATGATCGAGTCAAGTCGGATATGAGGTAAGGGAACTTCTTAACCCAATTTTCATTCTTTGGGTTAATATTCTACGTTCAAATCATGTAATGATATTATTATGTCCTATATTTTATCTGTACATTAATTATTTGTACTTATAGTTAATACACAAAATAGATCTATTTTATTTAAAAAATGATCTTTGTGAGAGACTTCGTCTCAATCTCCTTTCATTGAGGCATATTTTGTTTTATACACAACTTTATTTTATACGGTGTAAAATCCCCTTTGACGTTTACATTTATTCAACAGGAATATTTTTATACGAAGTGTTTTACTATACCACAAAAATGAATGTTTTTTTCTTACATATGTGGCGGCAACAACTTCTTCACCGCCATGACCATTATTTGAGTTTTGGCTTCCTCCACAGGCCATAACTTTTTTTAATTGAAAAATAAATTCCATGTTTCACTTTTATTTTATTTTGGTATTTAAAATGGTTTAGATAATGTTTTTATTATATCAATGTGTTTTACTGATATCTTATGATTGAATTTTGGAAATTTTATGTTTCCTTTATGCATGTTTTATGTGATATGATTATGTTATGTTTTATGATATGTTTAAACCTTTTCATATAAGGAATGAATTAGACTTAATAAGTGATGGGTGGAGCCCTCTATAGCTCATAGATGCATCGGTAGGTATCATTAGACAAACTAGTGTCTTGGATCGTGGCCTTGACAAAATCATTTTTGTAGTCTTTGTACGAGGCCTTGGCTATGGGGTTATGATATTCTGGCATTATGCATTCCATCATTAAAAAAGTGGTTATTGATATTTCATGTGATTATTCGGCTAGTATAATATCCATGTGAATAAGTAAATGGAATTATTTCATTTTATTTTTTCCATATTATGTTGAAGCTCAAGTTTAAAGGCTTTTGATTAACTTATTCATTGACTTAAATGTTTATGTTTATTTATGAAAGTTTCCGCTATATTGTTATCCTTACTGAGCATCTGAGCTCACCCATTTCATGGTTTTAATTTTTCCAGGATGTGAAGAAGTATTTTATGAATGACCTGCAGGGATAGTATGAGGGGATATGAATAGAAGATGTTTTTGTAGTTGTGTTTTACTTTATGATGTAATGTAAGACTTATGAATTTATCTAGTGTTTCTAAGGATACTAAACTAATCGGTCTTTCGGGGTTTAATCTTTTGTGATCATGCCAATGTTACGTAATAATGTACCGACTCTGGGTAACTAGTGTCGGGGTGTTACAGTTGGTATTAGAGGCAGTTTAGTACTAACCATGGAAGCTATATTTAGATAAACTTCGAGGATTGTTATAGAAGAACTTCCAAGTATTTTGGAATTATAGGGACTTTGTGAGTTTTCCGAGCAATACATCCCTGTCTGGATTGGAGCAGGTAGAGGCGGCTCTAGCACAGATGTACCTAGGGGTAAAACCCAAAAACACCACATTGAGCTAGACTCGAATGGGAACTGGTGCATGACAACAGGCCTTGCTGCACTCTTGGTTACCACACTCCCAGGGGATATGCTTAGGATAATTATCATTTTTATAAACAATTATGAAAGGATTATGAGTATATACTTCCTCAATGAAAACATCTTTATCATTATGGATTATATTCATAAACAGTTAAATTTAAGATATGTTTTTTACATGTTTGGAATTATTCATTGCAATTCATAAACTGACCTATTTTATGCCATTGTATAGAAATGGCGCCCAGTATAAGGAATGTGAACTCCAGCAATACGTATGATCCAAAGAGTAAGAAGGACCATATCTTCCATGGTATTAAGAATACATTTAGAAGGGAAATAGTCTCCCATGTTTTCTCAACAGATGAATAAATAGTATCATGTGTTAATAAGATAAGTAATGAATTATCTGAGTCCTATTGATTTGAATATAAGAAAGAGAAGAAAAGTATGGAAGAGACAAAGATGGATAAAGGGTAGATGGAAAAGAAGAATTTTCGAATATTTGATAACTGTGGGAAGAAACACCTTGGAACTTTCCTGAAGGGAATGAGAGTTTGTTATATGTGTGGAGAAAAAGGACACCATGTGTGTGACAGCAAGGGTAAGAAAAAGGATTCAAATGTACTATGCTTCATCTTCAAGGAGTGGGGACACTGTGCAAACCAATTTCCAAATCATCGGAGTATTCCCCAAATGATGCTATTGGATAATAATCAAGTAATGATACTACCACAGATGATGGGGAAAGATTAGAGTTCTTATATTGTTATTAATGAATTATGTCATTTGAGAGTCGTTTCAATGATGTACTAGTTAAAAGAATAATGTGATATATATAAGGATTATACTCCAGTACTTGTTGTTTTCATTATTGTTTTAATATGATGAAGGTAATCTTATTTTTAGTATGTTACAATAAGAGAAACATTACTTTGTTTGGGGGATCTGATGTTATAATTGATTTTTGGAATTTATAGACCTTTTAGAGAATGTCTGGACAGTGGTATTTAGGATAACTATAACGTTTTGAATGGATTATATTTTACATTGGATACTATTGTTAATGTTATTTTTGGATATTTATAAAAAGGACAACACGCAGACCGTGTGACAACCAGCCGCGTCGGACAAAGAAGTGGGAATTGAACCCACAACCATAGTGCGATTGGGATTTATCACCTACCACTGGATTACGTGAAGTCTATGGAGTGTATAATGTAGTTTTTATTTTTCCTCATAGATGAATTATAAATTTTTTTTTGGAACCCTATGCGGTAAGGATAAATAGAATATTATTGAGTTATATTAACTTTTGGAGTGAATGATGGGTTTGTGGTACAAATTTAGTAAGTAATGAATGTCTACATGACAAGTAAGTATATTATCTTACGTTCTTATTAAATCTCATAAATAAATTCTTCAACTTTATGAAAGGTAACATAAAAAAAACGTTGTCGAATAACTTTTCCTACTGGGGAATCAAATACTCTTTAACCAATCACATGTTAGTGATTTTATTATAGTTAACATTATCCTTATCCCATTTCCTAAAAATCTCTATCAGACCTTGATGGTTTGTTTCTCCTCCATATCCATGTTTTCATAGAATCCTAGTATGGGCTATCTTGGGTGACCATTGTACTTCTCTTTCATTTTTTTAATGATATATTTTTAGTAACCCTATTTTCGATATGGGTTTTCCACAAAGGTATTTTCTACATTCAACCTCTTATTTTCGAAAACAATTTCAAATTGCAAGGATGAAATTTATTGAAGGATGGGAGAATTTAACACCCCGATTTTCCATGATACACTTCTCTTTCAATAATGCAATAGCTTGCATTGTACTCAAGTTTCATATTCTAACACACCGCAACCAATCAAAGTAGCCGTTATGAATAGTAATAACCACTCTTTGAAATTATTTTAATTTTATAATTCAAAATTGAATTCATTTTTTTATTCGGAATATCGAAATTATCCTAAGTTGAATTTTTTCTAATTTTCTGTGAACATCCAATTTTCTATGAATAGTAAAAAAAATACTTAAAAAAAACTTTTTAAAACAAAATAAATTATAGTGATAAATTGTACAATTTAGTGGTTTTAAAGTATAATTATAATATAATTTTACCATTTTATGCAGTGGTGGCCAATATAATTAATTTCACTTTGAAATTGGACATAAACAACAATCAATCTTTCGATTGATATTGTTTTGTAAAAACACGTTATTAGTTTTTACAGTGGGAATTAATTATAAAATTAAGTAATGCAACTTATATGTTTGTAATTTTTTAAAATAAAAGTAATTTTTGAATTCATAATATCAATTATAGCTTAGGGTGAATTTTTTGGTATATTTCTGAAAAACATCAATTTTTATGAATAGTGGAACAGTTAAGTGGTAGTTAAAAAACTGATTTTTCATTTTAATGATGTTTTACCACTTCTGTGAATTGAATTTAAAAAATATTACATACATTATTTTCATTAGGAAGTAAAAATTGGTTCAATGGAATTAAAATAATTTTTGGTGAATAGTAACTTTTATGTTTTATTAGTCATGATTAAAGATATTTAGTGTAATTTAAGGTAAATATAATGTTATAATAATATGAAATTACCTTTACACTTGTACTAGCATTATTGTATGATTCATGGCTGACCAATACAATCCATGTGTCAACTTAAGGACCCCATGGAGCCACATGGGTAAGAAAATGACTTTAATAACTTTTTATTTAAAGTAAAAGTAAAAATGTCACAAACATGTGTTGTTTTACTAAATAAATTATTACATTGGGTTATATAAGTTAACATTTCGACTATAAATATTCATTGGAAATATAAAAATATTTCCTACATCATGATATTTTTTTTATAATTTTTAGACATTAGATAAATTAAATTTTTTATGACACCATGATGATGCAACGATTAACTCATTAATTAACGATTTAAATAAAATGACAATAAAATGTAAACTATAAGGCTTAAACTTGTCAAAAACCTATTGTATGGGTGTATTTGGAACCCTTATCACCTTATCCTAGAAATATATAAATGTGGGACCTTTGAAATCCAAAAAGCACTTCAAAATAATGTAACATTCATGACTTTCCAAGAGTGCCCCTCCTCTCCTCTTAAAAAGGCCCCCACCTCTACCACCTTATTCACATCATCAAAGGAATTTCGATCGGCCAAACTCTGCCCAAATAATCTCTCAAATTCCCTCTCTTACTCCTAGAAGCCTCACATTGGGCATAAGTATCCCCAAAGAAGCATTCGGCTCAAATCAAAAAGAGTTACCAGATTTTAAGGTAATGTCTTCTGTTAGGTTCTTTATTATCATTTTGCTTCTACAACCCATTAAACTCTTTTAATTACATTATTTTGTAATAAAAATAGTATCTTCAATATACTAGGATGTTGTTATTAGAAGGATTTTATTTACACTTACACACACCTTCGTCAAATGGTTAAAGAACATTCTGTTTCTGTGGGTGGTGAATTACTGTCTCACGATACAATGATTGTTTAATCTTCTTTTAACACCCCTCATGGTGGAAATTAAGATGTCAATATATTTATATATGATATATATTATTTTTATGTTTTCCTTATGATTCTTTATTTTTAATTTATGTCATACCTTTATGATTTCCATTATGGGTAAACGTGATAATTTCATTTTAGGAAGTGCGGACTACCGCCCCTCAAAGTGATTTGAATCGTTAAAGCCATATGTGGGACATATAAAGGACGGATTAAATAATATTATATATAATATTATATTGGAAATATAATATACCTTTATATCATTATGATTTCATTCCATTAAATAATAAATTAAAATAAAAGTATCGTTCAGGTGTACGTACGGATTATCGTCTCCATGAACGGTGCATTTCATTTCCTTCCAATAAATGTCATGTAATATTATAAATGCATATATCTACTGAATATATATTATATATATTTTTATGATATCTACATCATGAATATAATTATGGAGATAATGGATATTCCACCACACAAACGACTTGTAATTATAAGAAGTTTAGTTTTGACTCAAGTACCAAAGATCGACAAAACGACCGTTATTAACTTAAATAATTACATAATGTTCATAAAATGGTAATTGGTGATATAAAAGGAATAATGAAATTGAAAAAAAGGTTATTAAGCATGTAGATATTAACTCTAGTATATTATTCAGGAGATTGAATAACGATCGAGTCAAGTCGGACATGAGGTAACAGAACTTCTTAACGCAATTTCTGTTCTTTGGGTTAATCTCCTACTTTCAAATTATGTCATGATATTATTATATACTATATTGTATTTTTTACATTCTGTATGTGTACTTATAGTGAATACACATAATAGATCTATTTTATTTAAAAAGGGATCTTTGTATGGGACATCATCTCAATCTCCTATCATTGAGGCATATTTTGTTTTATACACAACTTTCTTTTATACGGTGTATAAACCCCTTTGACTTTTTCGTTAATTAAAAAGGAATATTTTTTATGAATTGTTTTACTAAACGAAAAAAAGGAATTTTTTTTGTCGTACATATGTGGCGACATAAAATCTCTACCGTCGTGCCCATTATTTGAGTTTTGGCTTCCTCTGCAAGCCATAACTTTTTTTAAATGAAAAATAAATACCATGTTTCACTTTTCTTTTATTTTGGTATTGAAAATGGTTTTGATAATGTTTTTATTATATCAATTTTTTGTATTGATATCTTGTGATTGAAATGTGGAAATGTTATGTTTCCTTTATGCATGTTTTATGTGATATGATAACGTTATGGTTTATGATATGTTTAAACCTTTTCATATAAGGAATGTATTGGACTTAATAAGTGATGGGTGGAGCCCTCTATAGCTCCTTGATGCATCTGTAGGTCTCATGAGACAAACCAGTGTCTTGGCATGAGGCCTTGAAAAAATCTTATTTTTAGCCTTTGGACGATGCCTTGGCTACGTGGTTATGATAGTCTGGTATTATGCATTCCATCATTATGAAAGTGGTTATTTATATTGCATGTGATTATTCGACTAGTATAATATCCATGTGAATAAGTAAATTGAATTATTTCATTTTATTTTTTCCATATTATGTTGAAGTTCAAGTTTAAAGGGATTTTGTTTCAGTTATACATTTCCTTAATTTTTTATGTTTATTTATGAATGTTTCCACTATATTGTTATCCTTACTGAGCATCTGAGATCACCCCTTTCAATGTTTTCATTTTTCCAGTATGTGAATAAGTATTTTATGAATGTCCTGTAGAGATAGTATGATGGGTTATGATGACGAGATTTTGTTGTAGTTTAGTTTTACTTTATGATGTAATGTAAGACTTATGAATGTATCTAGTGTTTCCAAGCCTACTAAACTAATAGGTCTTTTAAGATTTGATCTTTTGTGATCATGCCAATGTAACATAATAACGCACCAACTCTGGGTAACTGGGGTCGATGTATTACGAATAACCTGAACACTATTACTCTTCAGATCCCATAGTGTTGTTATATCAGAACCATCACCATTATAAGAAACAATGGAGTAACCATTTGTTCTTTAATTAAATCGTTTCAAGTACTCATATTTAATCATGGGCTCTACTAAACCAATTCACAAAGGCCTATGAGAAAGAAAATTCTAGAGGGTCGTGGTCGTTGGAACGTTCCCAAGCCCCTGGAAATTATTGAACATGTTATTCATTAGGGAAAAATCTTGTAAGAGGCGAATGATGCTGTATTAATCTTCCCATTACCTTTCCGACCGTTTCTATTGAGATTACTAGTGGGATTCTTTTTCTGGCTTTGGGGATGGATATCACTCTGTCAGCTTGTTCTTGTCTTCTGGATGATATGTGGGATCAGAACTGACACCGACATGACCATATTGATCATGAGGTCTATCCACCATATCACTCCAAAAAACACCACTATGTGGGATAAATTTGTTCGAGGTAAAATTGGCCTACTCGGGAGGAGCACTGTTCAAGTTACTTGCACCCTTTCATGGAGAAATCATCACAAAACCATCAGAATTCCTCCCCTATGGATTCAAAGCCATGTTGAACTTATCCGCATCTAAATATACTATGGCTTGGACAATATAAGTTGTGCCTTCATATGAATCTTGTTTTCCAATAGTAGTAGCCACCATGACACCTTGAACACCAGGTGTAGGATCCAGAAGACTATAACCAATGTGGCTCGGAATAGATAAGTTCTATAAAGAAGCATCCACCATGTCCTTATCCATGGTGGCCTTTAAGAGCTATAATAATCCTTTCAACCACTCAATAAGAGAAATGGGGTCCATTTTACAGGTCTGAATGGGATAAACCATGGTACTTCCTGGAGGAACCACAAAGACCTCTAGTGTACCTGGCGGTAGAGGAGAAATAGGGGCTGCATTGAATGCATAGATCACCCCAATAGGGAATATGGTAGGGAATATGAGAGAATAATACCTTGCATCCTATGGGATGTTTCCCCAGATCTAGTCTTCATCCCCCGAGAAGTTGAGGGATCATGATGTGGAGGATGACCAGTGGGACCAGATGTGGCCTTATGCACCTCCCGATTCTTTCTGAAGTGATTTCAGTCATGTCCTTGCAGATTGAAGATAAGGAAAGGCTTTGATTTTCTATATTCAGATAAGGACTGGACAATGAAATTTCATTTAGGGATGAATTTTGGATTTCTCTAATACTGAATTTCCATGTTGAGACTATCGTCAAGAGTATTCAAAACAACCCCCTCAATAAGGGTTCTCTCTATATCAACTTCAACAACCCCCTTGCATAGTTCACATACCTATGTTTATCCATCTCCATATATATTCTAATGGTGAATCCAACTGGGTAATAATTGTCCCATAGGATTATGGGGTGCCAGTAGAACCAGTTCAACTTATAAATTCTGATCCAAACCTACACAAAGGTATTTTTTACACTGAAGGGTTCCTAATTATGGTCCTAATACTGGATCCAGAGAAGTCCTGGAGTGATAAAGTGGGATCTGAAACCCTAGGATCTCATTTTTCAGTCATTTATGGAAAATATGATATGATAAAAACCATTCCCCATGGATATCATCTTAAATTTAGAGAACCCCAAAGTATAAGAAATGTGCATGGACAAATCATCACTTTTCCATAGCCTCTCCCATTTTGGGATAATCACCCATGCGATGAATGAGAAATAACATAAACTAGTGCGCTCATCAATCACATCCCAATTTGCTGAGACGTGTGCGACATGACCTCTCCAAATCACACAACCAGAGGAAGGAGAAATATTTTCCATGATGGTAAGGGATGAAGCCGATTTCACCTCCTCTATGAAATTCTTCTTAGATCCTAGGGGTCCTCGGAGCCTCTACCAAGATAACCCATTCTTCAATTTGTGATCCACAGAGATGTAAGAGCTTCTTATTATCGACTAGGTCCAGTGGAACCACCATCAGAACTCCATTTTTTCTATCTAATGGTCCCACGATCTGGGGTCGCACAAGAACCCCACGGTCTCTAGTATCCCTTCCTTATTCTATCCTCCTCATAGGGTTTTTATTGTCACTTATGAGTTTTTATGGGTTTTATGGTATTAAATTAGTTTCGTTTATTTTAATTTTTTTTAGAATTTTATCCTTTTTATGGGTTTTAAGGGTTATTATGGTTTCTAGCAGTGTAGAGTCATTTTATCGTTTTATGTTTTTCTATGGTCTTTAGGGGTTGTATGGGGTTTTGTATTTTTAGGTATTTCTATTGTTTTTATAGGTTTTTATGGAATTTTTTTTAATGGATTTAGGGGAATTATGATTTTTATGGTTTCTAGGTGTTTTAGTGTCTTTTATGAGATTTAGGGGTTTTTTGATATTTAATAATTTTTCGGTCTTTTAAATATTTTCAGAGTATTATGGTTTTGGATGGTTTTTAAGGGTTCCTAATGTTTTTAGTGTTTTATTGTCATTTGTTCGTATTTGGGATTTCTGGGGTCCTTTATGGTTTTTAGAGGTTTTTAGTTTTCTTGGGAATTTAGGGTCTTTCTGGGTGTTTTTGGGATATAATGGTACTTTAGGTTTGTTTAGGATTTTTGGTTCCTTGATGTTTTTAAGGTGCTGTATGATTTATAGGGGTTTTAGGTTCCATTATGGTTCTTAGGGTTTTTTGGGTCGTTTTGGGGGTTTTAGGGACCTTTTGTATTTTTATGGTTTTTTGGACCCTTAGTGTTTTTTGGATTTTGGGGTTTATTTGGGGTTTTCTGGGGTTCTAAGATTTTTTAGGGGATTTAGAGTTATTAGTGTCTTATAACAGATTTAATGAAATTTTATATTCTTTTTTTTTGGTTTTAAATATTTAATGGTCTTAAGGGATTTTACGGTATTTCAGGATCTTTAAGGATATTTTAGGGTTATATGGGTTTTTAGGGGCTCTTAGGGACTCTATTATATTTTTGGGTTTTAGGTGTTTTAATCATTTTTAATTTTATTTAGATTTTTATGTTTTTGGGTTATTCATGTGTTTTAGTTTATTTGGGGTTTTTAATGCTTTAATGGTGTTGTAGAGGTATTAGTTTGTTTTCAAGGATTTTATAGTTATTTGTTTTTTAGTGTTTTATTATTATAACGGGTTTTAGGTATATTCTATTATTTTTAGAATGTTAAGGGTTTTAAAGGGATATAGGTGTTTGAAGATGTTTTCAGAAATTTTTAATTTTTTATTATTTTATGGTTTTTATTAGCATTTATGTGGAATTTTTTGGATTTAAGTGTTTTTAGGGATTTTTAGTGTTTTTAGGGTACTAAGAGTTTTTATGGGTTTTTTGGTTATTATGATTTTTATGGATTTTTATGGATTTTTGTAGTGTTTAAGGATATTTATGTTTTTTATGTTTTTTATGTTTTATTATTGTCTTTTTAAGGGATTTAGGATTTTATGAATTTTTAGATGTTCTTTTGGACTTCACTTTGGGTTTGTAGTGTTTTCAGTTATTTATGGTTGTCCTTGGCTTCTAGTTGTTAGTGTTTATATTATACTGTATAGTGTTTATGGTGTATTTTAAAGGGTTTTTGGAGGGGGTTTAAGGCGGAAAAAACTATGTATATTTTCCACAACCACTAGTACAACAAATCGACACAACAATATGATGATTTTTCATCCAAATATTAACTGTTGTTTCAAAATGTTCATTAGTTGTAGACAAAGATATATTTCCACAACCAACACGAAGTAAAATAGAAAAAATACTATTGAAGACGTACCACAAGTGGTGGATTTAGTGGAGGCCTAAGAATCAATGCAACCATATTCTATCTAGTTAAAAAAATAACATACACATGTGTCTCCTTTGAGAAGGCTATTAAATCAAACCACATACATTACAAAAAATTATTTTATTTAACAATACATGATTCATATACCTAGAAAAATGATGGATTCATTCATACAACCAATATCCATGTATGTAAATGATAACTCCAAATAGCATTCCTGGATCAAACCATACAGACATAGTTACATTTTACTTCCATAAAATAGTTTGGTCATATTTATCTATCATGTTTCACAAGGATCAAGTTCCATAATTTTATTCATAAAATTAGACTATAAAATATCCTTATATCATTCAAACTTAGATCATGAACACGAAATTACCTCATCATGACTTATCGGTTAGGACTCATCATGCACTCCTCTGTCAATATTTTCTTGACTAAGCTGATAACTCCAAAAACACACCACCAATTCTTCAAAAGTTGGAATATAATGTTTTCTTTAGATGGATCCAATTTGATACCCTACCTCAATTTCCTATTATACACATGATCTATTCTCCAACAACAACTCTTTCCTCAAGTAAAACTAAATTAACTGTGTTTGAATATTGTGTTGCATAAATTCTAGTATCGTTTGTTCAATAATTAGTGGTTATATCTCCTCCCTATACATCATCGTATGTACAAAAGTATATCCACTTACAATATTGGCAGTGGTTACTAATATCTCTTTGCTATAGGTTCTCAGAAGTATAGTAACTAGAGTGATGTCCATTGAAATTATTTTTGAATCCGCCTCTTCCACATTTTCACTATTTCTATAGATATGAATGTAGTTCTCAATAATCATTTGTTCATCCAAAATACACATATCATGATTAGGATTGCATTTCAATACACTGTCTTCGTCACAACATTATAAAGGTAGAGAAATGTTATTTTTCTTGTTATTATGAGTAGTAAGTATAGTTTTTATCTTCTAACATCAGTAAATATAAGTAGTCTATTTCTCACTCTCCATATTTTCTCCCATAGCTAGATATTATGGCTGTATTCCATGATCATTAAACTCCTAAGATTTTATAACATTCTTACCCACATCATAACATAAATATGAAATGTTCTAAAAGTTCAGTACCAATTAAGACTCAACTTATTCTAGAAAAATATTCTCAACAAGCAACATAAAAAAAACTATTGACCCCCTCTGTCGCATTTCATTTCATTCTTATCAGTACTGTCTTTATTTATTCCCAAGACATTCTTGGATTACATTTCATGCATGATAAGAACTAGTTTATAACTGGGTTCACCATACCATGTTCTGACCAGTGTACTTCCATTTCTGTTGACATATTTTTGATCAAGAAATATGTTTTCTTTTTAATGATCCTACAAAGAGGATCCTCCCAAAAAAATTCTGGTAACATAACTACTTGGGTCACACCACTCGACTACTTCTGCAATAGTATTTTTAATTCATATCATTGTCTCGTGTACTCTTAACCTCATCAATCATAAACATCATTGGATGGTTGTGCTACATGCTCAAATTAGAGAAATCATTGCACTTGGATAGTGTTCTCTGAAAAAATAGTCATCTTATCCAATTTCAATATCATATATTCCAACTAAACATTACCAATTTCAACTTTAAAGGATTACCTCTCTCCAATCATTAAACATTGAATGACCACTCATCTCAACTCCCTCGCCTTCCAAAAACATACACGTCCCAAATCTAATGTCATCGAAGACTATAAAAGTTATACTTCAACTCCACTTTCATTATTTGAATTACTTCTATACATACAATGATTAATATATCTTGATAAACACCCAATGAACATGCCCCAACTTCAAAAGTTTCTATCAAGGATCATCCAACAACGAATGTACAAATTATTTTCGTTCTTCTCAATGATAGGAATGGTCTGACATTTTACTCATGCTAACTCTAATTTTCTTCCAAGATCTTGTGTACCCTGTGAATGCATCAATTCTATGATCAAACCTACATTCTATGAAGAGATGTAGTTCTCAATTATTTTTAGTACCCTTCAACCCACACCCCCCTGGGAATGTGAATTTTTAGTAGGTTTATATAATATAGAAGTACATGTTTCCCATAACTACCTGTATATATCATATAAAATATATATAATATATTGGTGAGATAAAATTAACAATAAAATACCTTATTTGTTATGTAATGATGTCATGACTTCTAATCAATGTACAACACTATCATTCACCCCAATCTTTACAGCTCAGAATTTCAATGAAATGGTATGCCTCCCCTAATGGTGCATGTTTCTTCCACCTATGATCGTGCTACAAAACATCCTAAAAATAAGATGACTTCCCACTCTCCACTATTAAATTGGAAAGCTATAATCATCTCCCTTGTGTAAACACATTTCCTCTACATCTAGTATGGATAATTATAAGAAAAAATTCTTTGAGCTGGACCTCAGTGTACAACAATAAATGCTCATCTTCATTTGTTTATCCCCTACAGTCAATTCTACAATAGTAGACACAACAAACATCTCTCTACAAGGCCAATAAAAACTGCGATCATAATTGATAGCTCCAACCATCTGTCACTCATCAACCAGTGAGATCAAATCATCCATGTAGTTCAAGCGATACTCCCCAAAAGTGACATCAATTATAATGAATAATATTTTTAGAGGATAGAACTAAGTAGGAACAATGGTGTATTTTTTATTCGAGATCTAGTAGTGCATTTATAGAGAGAGAGAGAGGGAGAGAGAATTACAGTTTTTGGGAGAGTAGAGAAGTAGTAGATGGAGAAATAGAAGAACCAGTGAATGACCACTTCTCTAAGATCAGTCTGGAATATCCCAACTTCCAACACCCTAAGTTACTATTAGAAAGTCCAAATGGATATTTTCCCCATTCCCATCCTCTCAATAGTCCTATTTGTTAACTCATCCACACACTGCTAGAGATAAAAACACCACTCCCCCACCAAATGAAAATATTTACCTTCTAAAAAACACACACTAAATAACTAATATCACAGTTTAAATTGAAAGCTGACACAAAAACAACACAAACATGTATTCTAAATAGTTTTATATTTTTAAGGATTTATAGGGGTCTTAGGGTTTTAAGAGTTTTTTTTGGGTTTTAGGATCTGTATGGATACATACTGTTTTATGTTTCTGATGATTTTATTATTTTATGGGTTTAATGGTTTTTATTGCTTTAGTGTTTGATGATTTTTACATTTTAGGCATTTTTAATATTTTGGGGGGTCTTGAGGTTTTATTTAGGTTGGGGGGGGGGGGGTTGGGTTTTTTTTTAATTTTTAGTGTTTTATGGGATTTTGGTTTTTAGGTGTTTTTATGTTTTTAATTGTTTTATGGGTTTTAGGTTATTTTTTGAATTTTTTGTTTTTAGGGTTTTTAGGGCTGTTATATGTTTTAAGGGGGTTTATGTTTTTTAGGGTTTTTAGAACATTTTAAGGGGTTTTTAGTGTTTTTATTGTCCTAATGGATTTTTAGGGTTTTAGAGTTTTAAGGGTTTCTAGGATGTTTTGGGGTATTTTAGTGCCTTTTTGGGTTTTGAAGGGTTTTAGTGTTTTTAGGGTATTTATGATTTTAGAGGTTTTAGTATCTTTTAAGTAACATTGGCTTCTTTGTATTTTAGTGGATTTTCGTGTTTTTAGGGTTTGTAGGGGTTTTAGGGTTTTTGTTGTATTTTTTTGTTCATGAGGTTTTAGTGAAGCTCAGGGATTTATCATTTTAATGGTTTTAGTCAATTTTAGGGCTTATAGGTTTATTTTATGTTTCTAGGTTTTTAGGGGTTATTTTTTATATATAAATATTTTAGGGTTTTGTTATTATTATAAATTTTTTTAGGGTTTAATTGTTTTTTTAATGTTTTTTGGTCTTTTCTATTCTGTTTGGGTCTTTTAGGGTTTTAGGGTTTTTTCTATTACTTATGACCACTCAATATTTTTATTTTTTTATGGTATTTTACGGTATTTTAGGGTGTTTTTAGTTTTTAGATATTTTAAAAACATTAAGTGTTTTTATTGTCTTAGGGTTTATTAGATTATTGGTTGGTTTTATGGTTATAGGTGGTTTCATGAAATTTTTGAGTATTTTAGTGTTTTAGGGATGTTTTTGGTTTTTATGGTATTTATTATCCACTAGGGGATTTTTGAGTTTTAGGGTCCTTCATTAGTTTACATGGTTTTTTATGGTTTTAGGATCCTTAATGTTTAGTAGGGGTTTTACTATCATTTAGGGGTTTAATGCTCCTAGAAACATTTTGGGTTTATTGGTGTTTTAGGGTCCGTAAAAGGATTCACCTCATATATGCTTTAAGGTTTTTTGTATTTTGTATTTTTTTTAAATTGGGATTAGGAACATTTATGGTTATTAGGGGGAATAATGAAATTTAGGTTATTAGGATGTTTAATGGTTTTAACTGTTTTATAGTTATTAATTTCATTTATGGGTTTTAAGTATTATGGGTTGTTTTAGGAATTTAAGGATTTCTTAGATCCTTTTAGTGTTTTAGAAATCTTAAAAGGGTTTTATGGTTTTTAGGGTCTTATAAAGAATTTAGGGTTTTTAGTATTTTTATAGTTTTTAGATTTTTTAGTTTTAGGAATTTTTTTCAGTATTTAGGAGGTTAATGAACATTTTTTGTTTTAGGTTTTTAGGGGTTTTAAGGACTATTATTTTTTTATGTTTTTTGGGTTTTTTATTGGTTTTTAGGAGTTTTTTGGATTAAATGGTATATTAGGGGTTCTAAATGTTTTAATTGGGTTTTATAATTTTAGGGTTTTATGGTTATTAGGGGGATTATGGATATTATAGATTTTAGCATATGTAATATATTTTTTGGATTTATTAGGGGTGGATAGGGTGTGTAGGGTGTTTTGGGGTTTTAATGGTATTATAATATTATTATTGGTTATTGGGTTTTGGGGTTACACTTTTTTTGTCTGTTTTTATGGTTTTTAGGTCTCTAAGGCTCTTTAGGGTATTTTGGCGTCCTGGGATTCAGGGTATTCTATTATTTGTGTTTTTTTGTTTTTTGGGATTTCTTGGGACTTTTTGGGCTTATTAGGGTTTTAGGAGTTTTAGGGATTTTTAAGGATCATCAAGGGGTTAGGTGTGTTCATGGTTTTAGGGGATTTCAGGGTTCTATTGGATTTTATGGGTTTTAGTGTGTTTTTGAGGTTTTTCGGGTCATTATGTTTTTTAAGGTTTTGAAGGGTATCTTTTTCAGTTTCGTCCATTTTAAGGATTTTAGGGGTGTTAGAATTGTTTAGGATTTTTAGAGGGTTTTGTTATTTTATGGTTATTGGAGGATTTTATATTTTTTAAGGTATTTTTAATTTTATTATTTTTTATGGTTTTGGTATTTTTATTGTTTTATAAGTTAATTGGTCTTAAAGCAGGGTTTTATGGATCATGGTGTTTAAGTGTGTTTATGGTGTTTAAGTTTTTTCAGGTTTTTTTGGTCTGTATGGTTTTTGTGGGGTTTTGGTTATTTTAAGGTGTTTAGGGTTTGATGGACCTTTATGGGGTGTTAATAGTTTTTATAGTTTCTTGAATTTTTTCTATTTTAATAGTTTTGAAATTTTATGGTTTTGTGGATTGTTATGATTTTGAAAGAAAATTTATCTATTTTAGAGGGTTTTATGGTTCTTATAGTTTACTAGTTTTTAAGGGTATTTTATGGTTTTGAGTGGTTGTTTTGTTATTTATGAATTCTAATGTTATTTTATATTTTTTGTGTGTTTAGTGTTTTTTAGGGTTTTGGGGTTTTATGGTTTTTTTAGGATTTGTAATTTTTCATATTTTTATTGAATTTTGGGTTTTTTTAGAGTTTACGGGTTTTTAAGATGACTTACTTTAATAGGTGTGATATGGGTTTTGGGGGTTTACTGGGATTTGGGTTTTTCTTAGGGTCTCTAGGGGGTTATTTTAGTCATTTTAGTATTTTCGGTATTTTATTTTTTTATGGATTTTAGGGTCTTAGGGTATTTGGGGTTTTATGGATATTTGATCATTTTAGGTGGCTTTGAGTATTTTAGGGTATTTAAGGGTTTTAGGTATTTTAGATTATTTTCCTATTTTAGGGTTTTAAGGTGTTTTATATTTTTACATGTTTTTGGGGTTTAAGGGGATTTTAGTGGTTTTTATTTATTTTAGATGTCCTTTGAGTTTTATGGATTTGATTAGTTTTTATGGGATTCATATGGTTTTAGAGTTTTCTAATCATTTTTAGGTTATTTTTGGGTTTTTGGTATTTATGTATTTGTATGGTTTTCTTAGGGTGATTAGTATTTTTCGGATCTTCCGATGGTTTCAAGAGAATTTATGAATTTTACAATTTTTTTAGGGTTTGCATGGTAAATTTTTGGGGTTTAAGGCGTTATTATTATTATCATCATTTATAAAGATTTTGATGGATTTTTAGTGTTTTATGAATTTAAGGGTTTTTGGTTTTTTTAGTATTATTAGATGTTTTTAGAGGTTCTTAAGTTTTAAAATGATTTTCATATTTATAGTGCAGAATTTCTAATTTTAGCATTTTTATATTTTTCATTTAATTTATGGGATTTAGGGGTTTTATAGGCATTGAAGTGTTTTAACGATATTTGACAATTTTTTTGTGGGTTTTAGGGTTTTTATTGGTTTAGAGTTTTTAGGTTATTGAAGATTATATGTTTTTTTGGTATTTTTTGGGTTTTAGATTTCATTATTGTTTTTATGGTTTTAGTGGTTTTAGGGTTTTAAGGTGTTTTACGGTTTTTTTTGGTTTACGGTTTTTGGGGTTTTTAGGGTCATTTAGGATTTTTTGTTATGCATAATATTCGGGTTTTAAGGGTTTTTATTAGTGTTTAATGGTCATTTTGGTGCTTTTGTGGTTTTAGTTAATTTTATGGATTTCTAGGACTTTAAGTGGATTTTGGGATTTTGGGATTTTTGGGGGTTTGGGGTTTCGGGGTTTTTAGGGTTTTTAGGATTTTTGGGTATTATTATATTTATGGTATTCAATGGTTTTATGGGTTATAATTGTTTGTATAGTTTTTAGTATTTTTTGGGGATCTGGTTGTTTTATGGAATTTATGGGATTTACTATTATGATGGTTTGTATGAATTTTTTATGTAGTTTTATGATGCCTTATGTTTTTTATCTTCTTTACGATTTTTAGGATTTTTACATATTAGGTTTTAATAGTGCTTTATGGTATTTATCTATTTTAGTCATTTTATGGTGTTTTAATCTTATTAGGTTTGTTGGTTTTTATGGTTTTATTACGGGTTTTTGTGGGAATTTGTGATTGTCAGGGGTTTTAGGGTTTATAGGGTTTAATGGTCTTTTATGGGTTTTAGGGTTCTTAAGGTGTTTAGTGTTTTTAGTAACCTTCATGGGATATATGGTTTTTGGTTTCCATTATAATTTTTTTCTTATTAGGGTCATTTAGTTTTTTACGGGTTTCAGGGGGTTTAAATGGCTTTTAGGGGTTTTAGGTGTTTAAAGGTTTTTATTATTTTGTAGTTATTTTGCAGGTTTTACAATTTTTTAGAGTTTTATGGGTTCTATTGGAATTTAGTGTTTTTAATGTTTTTTGGGACTCTTAGTGGTTTTCAAGGGTTTTAGGGGTTCTTTGGTTTTTGATTATTTATATGGCCACATAAGGATTTTATGTGTATTTATAGATTTCCAGGGGTTTGAGGGTATCTAAGGGTTTTTTAGGATCTTTTTTAGTTTGTAAGGATTTTAGGGATTTGAGATTCCATTAGGGGTTTTTTAGTTATTATAGTGTCCTTTTGGTTTTTAACTTTTTTCTTATTTGATTAGTGTTTTTATTTTTTTAGATTCAAATAGGATTTTAAGGGAATCTTATGGTCTCTATTATATTTTCAGGTTTTATGGTCTTTTAGCATTTTTAGGTAATTGTATGGGTTTGGGGGGGGGGTTAGGGTCTTTTTTGGTTTTTAGGATTGATAGGTTTTTTTGGGATTTTATTGTAATTGTGGTTTTAGAATATTTAGTGTTTTAATGTTTTCAGTCTTGGGGGGGTTAAGGTTTAATTATTTTAATGTTCTTATAATTTCCGGGATTTTGGTGGTTTTTGGGGTATTAGGGATATTTAGGAACTTATATGGGATTTTGGGATTTATAGTGTTTATATAGATTTTAGGAATATTAATTTTTTAGGGTGTTAAGTTTTTTTTGTAGTTTAAAGGGTTTTAGGGTTCAATGGTTTTAATTAGTTTAATTAGTATTATGGGTTTTAACGTTTTAATGGACTTATTATGATTTTTAGATTTTTTATGTTTTTAATTGTTTTTGTATTTTCAAGGGTTCTTTTTGTTTTCGGGATTTTATGGGGTTTTTTGTTTTTAAGGTATTTCAATGGATTTTAGGTATTTAGGGTTCTCACATTTTTTAGTTTATTAGTGTATATAGTTATTTAGGGTTTTTGGGGTCTAATGTTTTTTATGATTGTTTAGCATTTTAGGGTTTTTCGTGATTTTTAAGGTATTTAGGTATTTTTCATAATTTTTGGAAATTTTAGGTGTTTTTAGATTAATTAAGGGTCATTTGGGTATTTAGAGTATTTAAGATTTTAGGGTATTTTAGTGATTTTTGGGTTTTAGAGTCATTTAATGTTTTTAGAGGTTTTTAAGGATTTTTTGAGGGTTTTGGTTTTTTGGGTTATTAGGGGTTTTAAGGTTCATTATATATTTTTAGGGGTTTTAAGGTATTTTAGGGTTTTAGTGTCATTTATTTTGTTTTAATAAAAAAATGGGTTTTGGATCCTTAGGGGTTTTGATGGCTTTAGGGTCATTCAAGGTGAATAGGGTTTTTAGAATCTAATATTGTTTTATAGGGTATTTAGGGTCCTTATTGTTTTTAGGGGGTTTGGGGTCCTATATTGGATTTTAGTGTCTTTAATGGATGTTAGGGCTTTAGGGTTTTTAGGTTTTTATAATTTGTTGTGGTTTTAAGGGTTTTTATGATTTTTATGAATTTTCAAAATATTTTATGGCTTTTATGGGTTTTAGTGTCTTGGTAGTTTTGAGGTTTTTTAGGAAAATTATTGTTTCTTGAGTATTTAGATTTTATATCATTTTATTTATCTTATGGGTTTTTTGAGTTTTTGTTCATTTTAGGAGGGGTTTTGGATTTAGGGTTTTATGGGTTTTAGGGATTTTAATGATTTTAGACCTTTTTGGCATTATGGGGTTTTTAGGGTCCTTTATGGTTTTTAGGTTTTGATGTTTTTTAGGGGTTTTGGCGTTTTTTTGTTACTTTAGTGGGTTTTATATTTTCAAGGGTGTCTATGTGTTTTTAGGGGATTAATGTGATTTTCGAGTTTTAATGTTTTAATGGTTTTTGAGGCTATTAAGATTTATTAATTAATTTTTTTGTTCTAGTTTTTTTATGATTTTTTTAGTGTTTCAAGACTTCGTGGGTTTTGTTGGTTTTTTTATTTTAATTGGTTTTAGGGTAATACCAACATTTAGGGGTTTTAAGGTGTTGAAGGGGGTTTTTGGGTTTTGTTAGATTTTAGGATTTCATAGGGTTTGAATATTTGTTTAAGGACTTTTTTATTTCTAGGTTTTTTATATTATATAGGGTTTATAGTTTTTATATTGATTTTTAGGGTTTTTATGAGTTTTTTGGTTTTTTGGGGTTCAATGAATTTTTATGGGTTTAACGAGTTTTCATGGGTTTTAAGTGTTTATGGATTTTTAGGTGGTTTTATTGATTATTGGGGTTTTAAGGGGATTAAGTTTATTTAGGAATTTTTGGTTTTTTAGTTACATTTAGATTAATTTAGGGTTTTAGTGGTTTTTATGTGTTTAGGGTATTTCAGGTGATTTAAGGTCTTTTATGTTTTGAGAGTTGTAAGTGTTTTTT
The DNA here is from genome assembly GCA_963277665.1 of Viscum album. Taxonomy (NCBI): domain Eukaryota; kingdom Viridiplantae; phylum Streptophyta; class Magnoliopsida; order Santalales; family Viscaceae; genus Viscum; species Viscum album. Next base: position 1,693,691,926 of record OY728120.1, read on the forward strand.
CGAGTGTTAGGGGTTTTTGGGGTTTTTGGGTGCTTAATGGATTTTATGATCATGTAGGGTATTTATATGGTTTTATAGACTTTTATTGATTTTAGGGTTCTAATGTTTTTATTGTGTTACGACCTTGTAGGCATTGTTAGTGTTTTTAAGTGATTAGCATTATTATGGTATTTTATGGTTTTCTCGAGTGTCTATGATTATTCAAGGTGTTTATTATTTTTATGGTTTTTAGTGTTTTAGTGGTTTTAATGTTTTATTAAATTTATTGGTTTATAGGGTTGTTTTGTTTTTAGGTGTTTTAGAAAAAGTGGATCGGAACCAAGCATTCTTGGTCCCCTAAATTTTATTAAAATAAACCAATGACATTTTGCATTACATGGGTGTTTAAAAATATGTGTGTGAAGCTAAACCCCCATATCTGAGTCTATAGTGGACGTGAAAAAATGTGCTGTAACAAAGGATCACATAAATCATTACTCCAAAATTACATATTTAGTGTTTTTAGTGATGTATGGATTTTTAGAGTTTATAATTTTTTTACTAACTTCTGGGGGTTTTATTTGATTTAGGGGTCATTAGGGTTTATAATGATTTTTATTATTCTTAAGGTGTTAAATGATTTTTGGGTTTTCAGAGAATTTATGGGTTTTTAGAGGTTTAGGGTTATAATATATTTTTGGAGATTTTTTAGGGGTTTGGGGGTTTTGGGGTTTTTGTGTGTTTTTTGTTTTTTCGTATATTCATGGGTTTTAAATTTTTTTGGCTTTTCCTTGTGGTTTTAATGGTTCTTATACATTATAGGGGTTTTAGGGTTTTATGATTTAGAGTGGTGTTTTTGGTATTTTTGGATTTTTCCGGTATTCAGGTTCTACGGGTTGTCATGGGTTTTTAATTTTTTTGGGCGTTTTAGAGGTTTTAAATGTATTTCGTGATTTATAGTTTCTTATTAATTTTATGGTTTTTGTAGTTTTGCGGTTTTGGGGGTGGTAATAGATTTTAGGAATTTCAATGTGTTCATTATTTTTTAGGATTTTTACTATATTCATAGGATTTATAGAGTTTCTCTGGGTATTAGGATTTTTAATCAATTTCTGGTTTTTAGCACTTTTTTGGTATTTTAGGATTTATAGAGGTTTATGGGTATTTAGTGGTTTTCATGGGTTTTTATGTTTTTTGGGGTTTGGGATCATAGGTGTCTTAAATGGTATTTGGTGGTTTGTGTGGGGGTGTGAGTGTTATAGTGGGTTTTTTTGGGGTTTTTTGTGTTTTAGGGGGGTTAAGGATTTCAGGGATTTAGTGTATTATGGAGATTTAGAGTTCTTTTGTGTTTTTTAGGGTTTTTTGGAATTTAATTGTTTTAGGGGTTTTAGGTTTTATTGGTTTTTTGGGTCTTTAAGGGGTTTTTAAAATTTTAAGGTTCTTTTTGTTGTTTTGGGGTTTTATAATGTCTTTAGGGTTATAATGTTTTACAGGGTTAAAAGAAGTTTGAATGTTTTTAGGGGGTTTCAGGATGTTTATTTTTTATTTGGTTTTTAGGGTCTATTTGGTGTTCTTAGAATTTTATAAGGTATTGATATTTTATAGGGGAATAAATAATTTTTGGGATTTTTATGATGTTTTGGCGTTTTATGTGAATTATAGTTTCTATGGTTATTTTAGGGGGATTAGGGTTGTTTTATTATTTTTAGGGTTTTATTGGTTTTTTAGAGTTTTTATATGGGTTTGACGGTTTTGTTTGGTTTTTATGGTTTTGTATAGTTTTTACGGTTATTAGGGTTTGTTATGGGGTTTTTCAGTTTTTTTGGGTTTTAGTAAGGCTTTTTTGGTTTCTAGACTTTTTTCTGGGGTTTTAGGTGTTTGGGATTTTGAGGCCTTTTAAAGAACTAATATAATTTTTTGGTTATTGTTTTGGATTTTAGGGTTTTCATATAGGTTTTAGGTACTTTTAGGGTTTTAATGGGTTTTAGAGTTTTTAAGTGTTATTAACCTCATTATGAATTTTATGTTTTGTATATCTCTTTATTATTTTAGGGATTTTACGGTTTTATCGAATGTTTTTCAATGGTTTCTATGGTTTTTTAACAGTTACATTGGGTTTTAATGGTTTTTTGTGTTTTACAGTTCTTCAGGTTTTGGGTATTTATGGTTGTTTTGTGGTTTTAGTTTTTATGGTTTTAATGGTTTTTTCAAAATAATTTTGATTATTAAGAGATTTCTAGGGTATATAGATGGGTTTTTTCTTCCTTTTAGGTGTTTAAATGGGTTTCTGGTCTTTTAAGGGTTTTTAGGTTTTCATGATTATTTGGGTTTTTATGGTTTCTAGGGTCATCTTGGTTTTAGTGGTTTTTAGTGTTTTATGGTTTTTTATTATTTTTTGGTATTTTTTGTTCATATATTTTTTTTAGTTTTTAGTGTTTTAGGGGAATTAGTGGTTTTTTGATTTTTTCGGTGTTTTTTGGATTTTTACTCTTTTCTTGGTTTTAGGGGTCTTCGGGCTTTCAAGGGAATTTTAGGGCATTTAGTGGTTTTCACGGTTTTTAAGGGTTTTTTGTTTTTTATGATCTTTTATATTTTTATGTATTCATGTGGTTTTATGGAGTTCTAAGATTTATTTCAGTTTATTTAACGTTTTATTGGTTTTTAAAATACTTATTAGTTCTTTGTGGAGTTATTGGTATTTTAGGTTTTTAGGTGGATTTTATGTTTTTTATATTTGGTGGATATATATTTTTCAGTTTTTATGTTTTGTTAGTGTTTTTAGTTTTTTAATGGTGGATTGGGTTTTCTGTTTTTAATGGTTTTAGGGTTTTAAGGGGTTATATGGAGTTTAAGGAATTTAGTGTTATAAAGGGTTTTAGGGTATTTAGTGTTCTATGGGTTTTAGGGTTTATTCTGAATTTACAGTTTTTATAGGTGTTTTTAATTTTATGGATTTATGATATTATGTTCCAGTTTGGTTTTTTATTTTTATTTATAATTTTTCAATCCCTATCAAGGATTTTTTTTTAAAATATGTTTTTTGTATTTTTAAAGGTTTTAGAGTTTAATGTTATTTTATGGTTTAAAGGGTTTTTAGGATCCTTCAGGGATTTAGGATTCTTATGGGTTTTCAAGTAATTAATGATTTTAGGAATTTTTTTAGTGTATTTAGTCTTTTTTAATGTTTCACGGTTTTATTTATTTTTACGTTATTTTCGATTTTATGGTTTTTAGGGGTTTTATGGTTTTTAGGGGTTTTATGGTTTTTATGGGATTCTATGATTTTTGCGGTTTATAGTGTCTTTTAGGGGATTAAGTCTATTTATCTATTTATTGTTATTAGTTTTTAATGGCTTATAATGTTATTAGGTTTTTAGGTCCTTTATAAAATTTAATGGATTTAGGGATTTTAGTTTCTGTTAGGGTTTTTTAATGTTCAATACAAATTTGAAGTTTTTTATGGGGATTTTTTTTTATTTTGTTATGTTTTTGGTTTTTATTGTTTTTTCAGGGATTTAGGGTTTTTAGGGATTTTGTGTATTTTTGGATTTTTTGGGGTTTTAGGAATATTAGGGTCTTTAGTGATATTGTGGACTTTTATGATTTTAGGGGATTTACTCTCTTTTAGGGTTTAGGGCCCTTTCAGTTTTTTTATTTTAGGGTCCTTTTGGGTTTTAGGTTCCTTTATGGCTTTTAAGGGTTTTTAGGGTCCTTTATGATTTATAGAGTCTTTTAGGGATTTTTTTTGGTATTTTAAGATTTTGTTTTGTTTTTTTGTCTTTTAGTTTTTTATGTTGTTTATCGTCCTTTTTGGTTTATATGTTTTTATGTAAATATATGGTTTTTAGGTTATTATTATATTTTTGGTTTTTCTGTGTTTTGGGGTGTCTTTTAGGTAATTTAGATTATTTTAGGGTTTTTTGGTTTTGAGGTACTTTTGGATTTTTTTTACTGGCATTATGGGTTTTATAATTTTTATGGGTTTTGTTGTTTTGATTTTTTTATGATTTTTAGGTTTATATACGGTTTTTAGGTTTTTTTATGTTTTAGGGTGTTTATTGTTTATAGGGGATTAATGTTTTTATTGTTTTTATTATGCGTTAGTGTTCATGGGTTTTATGGTTTTTTCATTAATTGTCATTTTAAGGGTATATTTATGGATTTTATAGTTTTATTTTTTAGGTGGGTTTCACGGGTTTTCGGGTTTTGCAGTATATTGTGGTTTTAATATTTTTTAGTGTTTAGTGAATTTAGGGGTTTTAGGTTTATTTGGTTTAATAGGGTTTTTATATGGGTTGTATGGGGTTCTAAGGGTTTATAAGGGTTTTATGTGTTTTAGGGTATTGAGGGTTTTTATGGAATCACATGGGTCTTAGGGATTTCAAGGGTTTTTAATGTTTTAGGGGGTTTTATTATTTTTGGTGTTTATTTATGTTTTTTTGTATTTTTAGAGTTTTAAGGATTGTATTAGGTTGATTAAAAATTTTGGGGATATTTATGGGATTTTAGGATTTTGTTGGATGTTAATATATTAAGGTGTTTCTAGTGTTTAGTTTGTATTTTTACGTTATTTAAGGTTTTGAGGTTTGTTTAATATCCTTATGGTTTCTATGGGTTTTATTGTTTCTTTATGTTTTCTTGGGTGTCCAGGTTTTTTAGGGTTTTAGATTTTCTATAGGTGTTTTTCTGTATTTAGGTTCATATAGGTGTTTGTGTGTGTTTTATGTTTTATTTGGGATTTTAGAGATTTTATGGCCTTTTAGGTGTGTTTTAGATTTTTTTTCATGTTTTCAAGGTTTTTGGGGTCTTGGAGTTTTATTCTGTTCTTAGGATTCGTTTTGGGTTTTGGGGGTTTTAGTTGAATTCAGGGATTTTTTTGTTCCATAGGGGTTTTAGTGTTATTAGGGGTTTGGGGATTTCATTTCTGTTTTAGGGGTTTTTAAGATTTTTTTGGAGGTTTTAGGGGTTATTACTATATTTAGGGTTTTTCGGCATCTTAATCATATCAGGTTTTTATAGATTGTCTTGGGATTTTAGGGATTTATGAGTTGTTTCATGATTTTAGGGGGTTTAGATTAGTTTTGGGGAATTTAGTGTTTTTATTGGTTGGAATGGTTTTTGGGTAGTTAAGGATCATAGGGGGTTTCAGTTTATTAGAGTGTTTAAGGGGTTTTGGGAATTGTAGTAATTTTTCTGTGTTTTATGGAGTTTTATTGTTTTAGGGTTTTTGGTTGATTTATCGGTATTAAGGTTGTATGGCATTTTATGGTATTTAGGGGTTTTAGGGTCTTTTCAGGGTTTTAAAGGTTTTGATGTAATTTTTCAGCAATTTTTGTTTTTAAGATTTTTTTAAGATTTTTTGGGGTTTAGGGTATTTGTGGTATTTGTTTTTTTTTTGGTTTTGAGGGGTTTCTAGGGTTTTTATAGTTTTCTTAGTCCATAGTGTTTTATGGGTTTTTGTGCTTTTAGGGTTATAATGAGTTTTTGTTGGTTTTTTGGCTTCTACAGTATTTATGGGTTATGGAGTTTTCTAGTGTTTTTATGGATTTTAGAGTAGTTTAATGTTTTAGGGTTTTTAGGGTTTTTAGGGTTTTAGGGTTTTTATGGGTTTCATGGTTTTAGGCAAGGAAGGATTGGGTCCAGGCTATTCCTGGGACCCCCCAAATTTTATTAAAAGAAAAGACATAGACATTGCAGACAAGGGAGGGGAGGGATCCATCGATCCACACCCAAAACCCCTTACGACCTTGGCCCGAAGGCCACAGAAAGAAAGGAAGAAAAGAAAAACAAAAACAACAAGTCAAAAGACCAGAAGGGAGAGCACACAAGGGGAGGATCAGTCAACATCTCCACCAAAATCCTCCAGCTCTGCACCTCAAATCCCCTTGTCCACCCCAAAGCCGTTACCCACATCAGCAAAACTGAAATCTGACTCAGCACCCACGTCCGTTGAGTCCCATCCAAATTCAAAATCCTTTTGCATTCCAAGCCTTGATATCAGCTTCTACCTAGCCTTTTCCTGCTCTTCCGACATTGAAATCCACTCTCGCTTATTCAACTTTAGATTGAGTCTGACAGCTCGTGTAGAGGCTCTAGTTTCCATGGGACATGGGAGGGAAGAGTAATCCCTCCTCCACCTTCATCTCTGAGGGGAGGAGGTGGAACCAGCGTCAACACACGCCTTCGCACAAGTGATGCCATCACTGACAGCCGATGGTGGCTTCACTTTCTTACATTTGGTCCCAGGAGTTTCAGCACCTCCTCCGGTTCATTTCTCCTTTGACCTGGCCATAGAAGCGTTTATCCGGCGATCAGCCTCAACAAACCTCTCCCCGAGCCTCTCTGCTTCATCCTCAAGCTAGAACCTCTCCCGTTCAACCCACTCCATCTCATGCAACTGCACACAAAAATCTTCAGCAGAGTGGACACCATAAAGGACCATAGCCCTCTGCAGGTCCATGGATGAACCACCAGCGTCGCTAACATTTCCCGGCCGAGGGCTAAAGCACTTGTCACTGGGAGGATCCTCAGCACCGCTTGTGCTGTCAGAGGGAGGAGATAGCCCATGCCCCATGTCAGGACACCCGGACAGGACCAAGGGGGCATCACGCCAGTTCATGTTTGGGCCCTTGGAGATCCAGGTCTCTTTATCCGCCCTAGACTTTTCCTCAGCTGAAGACAAGCTCCACTCAACCCCAGTCTTCCGGCCCTGAGCAGCCACTGCTCCCTTCATAGCATTTTCCACCAGCACTTCCACCAGGGCAGGCTCAGCCAATGCTGCGACCTGGAAGTTGTTTGGAGCAATCACAACACCCTCAATTGCTGGAAGGGATCCAGCAGTGATCTCATTGACCTTCAAGCCAGCAATACCATCTCACTCTAGATCCATATCACAGGCTTCCTCCACATTTCCTTTCCAGACACCCATCTCATCATTCTTCCCTAAGTCTGTCTGCTTCGAAGGGGAGTCACCACACTCATGAACACCTTCACCAGAAGCCTGATTATCCCTCTCAGCCAGCAGCATTTCCTGCTAGTCAACATTTTCCAAAACACCAGCACCTCTAGCCAGACTCACAACGAAGCCACCCGAATCCATTAGTGTATTATAATTTTTTGGGGAATTTTTTGTATTTATGGATTTTAATGTTTTAATGGATTTTATGGATTCTATTTCTTTTATATTTTTTATGGGTTTTTGATTTTTTGTGGGTTTATGGGTTTTACGGGTCATTTAGTGAATTAAGGGTTCTATTAGCAGTTTTCTTGTATCTATTGTTCTTTTAGTTTTTTAGTTGTTTTATTGGTTTTTGTAGGGTTTTTTATTGTTTTTATGCTTTTTATGTCATGTTAGGGGGTTTGAAGGATTTTTGGGTTTTTAGGAGTTTTAGGGTTTTAGATGGTTTTTTGGTTTTTGGGGTTTATGTTTTATTTTTTTATTGATAGTAAATGTGTTTATAGGTTTTTATATTTTTAATTGTTTTTATGTTTTGTTATTGGCATTTAGGTTTTTGGTGTCCTTAATGGTTTTTAGTGTCTTTTTGCGGTTTTAGGGGCTTTATGGACTTTTAGGGGATTTTTGTGCATATATTGTCTATCAGGGGATTAGGGTTTTTAAGGATTAGTAGAGGTTTTAGTGTCTCTTTTGGGGTAATACGGTATTTTATGGTCGTTTAATGTTTTTATAGTAATTTATAGTTTTTTAGAGGCTGTCTGGGGTTTATTTGGGGTTTTGGGGTATTTTTGGGGGTTTTAGGGTTTTTAGGGGTTTTTTATGCTTTTACGTTTTTAAAGAGTTTTAAGGGTGTTACAGACAATTTTAGTGATTTTTTATTTTCTGTTTATTTTTATGGGTTTTAGTATTTTCGATAAATTTTATGTCCATTAATTATTTTAAGGGTTTTTAATGATCTTTTTGGTTTATTAAGGTCATTTAGGGTTTTTATGGGTTATAATGGTTTTAGGTGTTTTAGGGTTTTGAGGGGTTTTATGGTTTTAGTGTTTTGTGTGTTTTAGGGGATATAATGCAGAATCATTTTTATGGGTTTTAGGGTCTCAATAGATGTTCTCGGGTTTTTATGTTTTTTATGTCATTTTTGTTTCATGATTTTTGCGGTTTTTTAGTATTTAGAGTTTTAAGGGGTTTTAGGGTTTTAATGGATTTAGGTGTGCCTATGATTTTTTAGGATTTCATAGGGATTTCATGTTTTTTAGGATTTTATTAGATATTAGTTTATTTTTAAGGTGATTTTGGGTTTCAGATTATTTTAGTTTGTATTAGGGTTTTTATGATTTTTAGATTTCTTAGGTTTCTCTTAGGGGTTTTAGGGTTTTAGAAGTTATTTGGGCAGGGGTTTGGGTTTTTGCAGGTTTTTGGGATTTAGAGATTTTTTAGGTTATAATACTTTTTAGGGTTTTTAGAATTTTTTTTGTTCTATGGATTTTTAGGTTATTTGTGGTTTTAGGGGCTTTTATGTTTTTTTAGGGTTTTTAAGGGTTTTAAGTTGGTTTATTTTTATTAAGGGGTTTTAAGGCCATATTTTTTTTGGGTGATTATGTTAATTTACGAGTGTTTAGAGTTTTTAGAAACATTATGTATTTAATTTATTTTTGTTTTTTATTTTTTATAGGTTTTTAGGATATATTTTGGGGTTTATGGAATCGTTCTATTTTAATGGCCTTTTGGGGGGTTTATTTTATTTTATAGTATTTTTGTTTTTGGGTATTTTAGGGTTAATGATATGGGTTTTAGTGTTTATGTTGTAGGGTTTACAGTTTCTGTTTTCATAATTATGGTTAAGGGTGCATAGAATAGGGTTTCAAGTATAGCCTTTGGGGTTTACAGTGTAGGGTATATTGATTAAGATTTAGGTTTTTTGGTTTAGGGATTATGGTATATGGTTTTAGGTGCATGGTCTTGGGTTAATGGTTAGGGTATATGTTTTATGGTGCAGAGTTTCGGGTTCTGGTTGTAAGGTATATAGTTCAGGATTTTTTTGGTTTTAACATTTTTAGTGTTCTTATGAGTTTTTTATGTTTTTAAGGTTATCATTGGTGTTTAAGTTTTCTGTTATTTATTCTATTTTAATGGATTTATGATTTTTAGGGTTTTTATAGTTCATTTTTTTTATGTTTTTAGACTTTTTACGGTTTTGGGGGTGTTAAGATTTTATGGTTTTTAGGATTTTTAGGGTCTTAGGATTTTTTTAGTTTTTTAGGGAATATGGCTGTTTCAAATGGGGTTTTTAGGATTTTGTAGATTTTTAGTGTTTTTATGTTTTTAATGGGGTTTCGGTATTTTTAGGGGCTTTATTCATTTTTTCCCTATTTAGGAGTTTCAGTGTTTTAATGGGGGGTTTCATGGTTTTGTATGGTTTTAGTGTTTCAAAATGTTTTTTTAGGATATTAGTTTTTTTTGTAGTTTTATGGTTTATAGTATTTTTATAGTATTCTGGGTTTTCGGGTGTTCTTGGGGTTTTAATGTTTTTAGTTTTTTTATTGATTTTAATGGTATTTTGTGATTTATATTTTTTTTATAATTTTTAGGGCTTTTGTGTGTTTTTTTGAGTTTTTTAGTGTTTTCAGTGTGTTTACTATTTTTGAAGGGTTTTTACCATTTTTTTAAAAAATTTACAGTTTCTAAGGGATTTAGGATTTTTTTAGGTTATTAGGTCAATTTATTCCTTTTAAGATTTCTAGGGTTTTATTTTTATTTAATAGTTTTCATGGTTTTTCATGTTATAAGGGTTTTGGGATTTTAGTTGTTCTAATTGGTTTTAGGGGAGTTTTGTGGATTTTTGGGCATTATACTGGATTGGTTGTAGTTTTTTGGGGTTTATGGGGTTTAGGGTTTTAGGGAATTTAGCATTTTAAGGTATTTTGGGGTTCTTTTTTGTTTTATGGGGGTTTTAGGATTTTATGGTTTTTTGGGTTTTTTTCGGTTTTAAATGGTTTTTATGTTATTTTATGGTATTTTATTTTTAAGGTTCTTTTAGGGGTTTTGTGGATTTATAGTGTATTTATTGGTATTATTGTTTAATTGTTTTTAAACTTGTTAGACGGTTTTTAGGTGGATTCATGAGTTTTATGTATTTATGGTTTTTTGGGACTTTTCAGTTTTCTTAGAATTTTATAATATACTAAAACTTTATAAGGATATAAGTGCATTATTGATTTTTATGGTGTTTAGGGGTTTTAGTTGTTTTTGAGTTTTTAGGCTTATTTTATTATTTTTAGGTATTTTTTGGTTTTGTAGTGTTTTTATGGGTTTTGACGATTTTATTGGGTTCCTAGTGTTTTTATTGGTTTTAGGGTTTGTTATGGGGTTTAAGGGTTTCTAGGGGGATTTATAGATTATTATAGTTTGAAGGGGTGTGTAGGGAATTTTTTATGGAGTTTTTGTGGTGATTTAGGTTTTTGGGTTTTTAGCTTTTTATTGGAATTTAATATTTATTATTTGGGATTTTTTTGGATTTTAGGTTTTTCATATACGTTTTAGGTGCCTTTTGGGTTTTTATGTGTTTTTGAGTTTTTAAGTGTTTTTATTGATACAATGGATTTTATGTTTTTTAAATTTTATTTGGTGTTTTAGAGATTTTTAGTCATCATCGAATGTTTTTCAATGGTATTAAAGTTTATTAAGGGATACATTGGTTTTTAAGGGTTTTTAGTGTTTTATAATTTTTATGGTTTTGGGTATTTATGGTTGTTTTATGGTTTCATATTTTTTTATGGTTCTATGGGTTTTTATTCAAAATAATTATGGATTCTAACAGAATTTTAGGTTTTGTATAGGGGGTTTTCTGTGTTTTGGGTGTTTAAATGGTTTTATGGTATTTTATGTTTATTTAGGATATTATTGTAATATGGGGTTTTATGGTTTTTGGGTCTTCTAGGTTTTATTATTTTCAATGTTTTTACGGTTTTATGTTGTTTAGTTTTTTTTTGTGTTTAGGGTGTTAGGGAAATATTTTTTTCTAGTTTTTTTTTGTGTTTTTATGGTTTTTTAGTGTTTTAGTTGTTTTTAGTTGACTTATGTTTTTAGGGAGATTTACAGATTTTAAGGGGTTTATGTTATTTACTGTATTATGTGTATTATGATTTATTAGTTTTTAATGGTTTTTTGGGGGTTTGGTATTTTCAGGGTTTATTTTGGATTATTTGGGTTTTTTTGTGTTTTATATGTTTTTAAAACCCTTATTAATGTGTTTTATGGTGTATAGGGATTTTTAGGGTTTTAGGGGTTTGGAGTTTTTTTATATTAGGGATAGTTATGTGATTTTTAGTGTATTTATAGGATTTTATCATTTTATTTATTTGTTTATGGGGTGTGATTTGAAGTTTTAATGGTCTTCGGTTTTTATGGCATTTAGGTATTTCAAGGTTTTAAAGGATTTTATAGTTTTTTGTTGTTATATGGGTTTCAGGGTATATTCGGGATTTTAGGGTCTTTATAGTGTGTTAATTATTTTCAGGGTTTAGTGTTATAAGGTTTTTTTGTAGATTTATCTTTGGTTTTTCAAACATTAGAATGAATGTTTTAGAAAATAGGGTTTTTAGGTTTTAGCGGTTTTAGGGTTTTTAGGTTATTTTGCGGTTTTTGGGGTTCTCAGGATCCTTTAGTGTTTTTGGTTTTTTATGGGTTTGTAAGTATTTTAATAGTTTTCGTGGTTTTTTTGGGTTTTATTATAATTAGTCATTTTTGAAATTTCCAAGGTTTTAGGTGATTTTAGGTAATTTATGAATTATTTGGGTTTTTGGGTTTTTCATTTTTTGAGTATTTATCGGGTTTTGAGATTTTTTGTTTTTAGTGTCTTTTAAGGGTTTTATGCTATTTATATTATAATTTTTGGGTCTTAAGGACTCTTAATGAGTTTTTTTTCATTTTTAAGGTCATTGTAGGATTTTATGGATTTATGGATTTTATTGAAATTTAGGGTTATTCAGTTTTGTGGTTTTTAAAGTCCCACAGGTACTTGATGGTTTTTATGGGGTATTTTATTGTTTTTATGTGGGGTTTATGGTTTTTAGTGTTTTTTGGGGTTTTAGGGTTTTTAGGGAGTTTATGTCTTCTGTTTTCTTAGGATTTTTATGGATTTTACAGTATTTATAGGTTTTTGGTGTCTTCTAGCATATTAGGGGATTTACGCTCATTTAGGGTTTTAGGTCCTTTTTGGGGTTTTCTTTGTATTAGGGTCCTTTGGTTTGTTTAGGATCCTTTTGGGGTTTTAAAATCCTTTATTATTTCTAATGGGTTATAAAGACCATTAGGATTATTTAGAGTGTTTTATGGATTTTATGGTATTTTAGGCATTTTTAGGGTTTTTGATTATTTGCCATTTTTTAATGTTATTATCATCCTTTTGTTTTTATATTGTTCAATGGAAAATTATGGGTTTACATGTTTTGACAGTATTTTGGGTTTTTTCTGTTTTGGATAGTCTTTTAGGTATTTTAGGGTATTTTTTGGTTTTGAGGGACTTTTAATGTTTTAATGGGTTTTTGGTGTTTGGTTTTTTGGAGGTTTTAATTGTTTATATGGGATTTTCATGATTTTTAGGTGTTTATGGGGTTTTATGGTTTTTAGGATTTTATGGTTTTGGTTGTTTTATGGGTTTTAATGTTTTTATTTTGAGTTAGTGTTTTTAGGGTCTTATGGGGTTTTAGGTTCACTAAGGGTATTTTTTTGAATTTTCTGGTTTTATGTTTTCGGTGGTTTTAAGTGGTTTTATTATTTATGTTTATTATGTGGTTTTACGGTTTTTTTGTTGTTCAGGGATATTTTTTGTTTTATAGTTTTAAAGTTTTATAGGGGTTTTAGATTGTTGTATGAGATTTTACGGCATTTTATGGGGTTTATGGGATTTAGTTAATTTTGGTGTTTTAAGGTTTCTTAACGGTTTTATGGATTAATAGTTTTTTAACTTTTTTTAGTGGGTTTTTTTATTTTTAGTGTTCTTTAATGTTTTTTTTGAGGGTTTTTAGGATTATTTTATGTTGTTTACTATTTTTGGGGATTTTTAGTGGGTTTTAAGATAATTTTGGGTTTTTAATGTTGTTGGGGTTTTTAGAGTAAAGAGGTTTTTAGGGTCTTTAAGTTCATTTATGAATTTTACAGTTTTTATGGTGTTTAGGGTTCATTAGGTTTTAGGGTACTTATGTTATTTTAGGGGTTTTAGGGTTTCTATTGGGGTTTTATTGTATTTAGGTATTTATTGGTGTTTTGGGGATGTATTAGGTTCTTTTAGGGGTTTTAGGTTTCTTAGGGTCTTTTAGGGGTGTTTTAGAGTTGTGTTATTTTTTATGGGTTTTCACTATTTTTGGAGTTTCATAATGTTTTGAGGAATTTTTTTTTCTATTTGCGGTGTTTTAGTTGTATTTATGGTTTTTATGGTTTCTTTGTGTATTTTGAGTTATTAGGGGCTTAGGTATTTCATTTGAGTTTTAGGAGTTCTCAATTAATTTTTGGCATTTTAGGTTTTTTATTATATTTATTGTTCTTTAGGTATCATAATCATTTCTGTTTTTAAGGATTTTTGTTTTTTTGGGTTTTATGAGATTTTTCATCATGTTATGGGTTTTAGAGTAATTTTGGACTATGAATTGTTTTTAGGGTTTTCAACAGTATTAGTGTTTTTATTGGTTTTAGGGGATTTTGTGTTTTTGGGTTGTTTAAGGTGTTTTTGGTGTTTTGGGAATTTTTTATATTTTTATAATGGTTTATAGTTTTAGTTATTTTTGTGTCACTTATGGGTTTCAGGGATTCAATGGATATTATTGTATTTAGGGGTTTTTAGGGTCCTTTAAGGGTTTTTATGGGTTTTATGGTCTTTTATATCTTTTTAGTTTTTTATGATTTTATTTTTATTTTTATATTATTTTTGGATTGAGGTGTTTTAGAGTGTCAATAATTTTTTGGTTTTTAGGGTTTTTTGGGTTTTTAATGTTTTAGGGGTCCTTTGCGTTTTATGTTAATTTTTTGTGTTTTGGGGTTACTATTTTTTTGTGGACTTATAGTTTTTAGGGTATTTATGGGGTAAAGAGGATTTTATAGTTTTTATGGATTTTTTTGGTTTGGGGTTTTTGAAATTTATGGTTTTTCGTATTTTCATGGTTTTAGGGATTTTAGTGTTTTTATTATCTTTTATAGTTTTTCGGGGTTTTAGGCTCTTTTAGAGGTGTTTTGGTGACTTTTAGGGGTTTTAGGGTTGTTTTAGGATTTTTAATGTTTTTATAGTTACAGGGGTTATATAGTTTTTAGAATATTTCATGTTTTTTAGTTTTTTAGGGGATCTGGGGTTATAGGGTTTTATGGTGTTTAGTTTTTTTACGAGGTTTTAGATTGTGTAGGTCTTCTAAGGGTCATTTGGGGTTTTATATGGTTTTTAGTGTCTCATATTTTTAGGGTATTTAGGGACTTTTCTTGTATTGGGTTCTTTTAGTGTTTTTAGTTTATATTATGGTGTTTTGGGTGTTTTAGGGTTTCAGTGTATTTTTTACTATTTGGGGTTTTAGGTTGTTTTATTGGTTTTAAGTTTTATTAGAGTTCTGGGGGTTTTTCGGTTTTTGGGTTTTTATGGTCTTATAGGTTTTCATGGGATATTTAAAGTTATTCTTGGGGTTTCATATGTATTATTATGGTTTTTATATTTTTATGTGTTTTATTAATTTGGGGTTTTTAATGAGTTTTGTATGATTCTTGGGGGGGGGGTGGATTTTTATTTTTGGGGATTTTAGGGCCTTTAGGGGGGGTTGAGTTTTAATGGATTTTATGATTTTTTGCGGGATTAAAGGTTTTAGGGGGTTTTAGTTGTGTGGTTGTTTTTAGGGTTTTGTTAGGGTTTCAAGGGGTTTTTTTTCGGTTTTTAGGTTTTTTTTTGTTTATGGGGGTTTTATGTTTTTTGTTATCTTTTCGGATATTTAAGGTCTGTAGATTTTTGGGTATTTTTGGACTTTTTTTTAGGTTTTTTAAATAGAGTTAATGTTTTTTAGTTTTTTATTCTGTTCTAGGGTTTTTTTTATTTTAGGAAATCTTGGGCCATTTGGGTTTTTTATATTTTATTTCGTTTTAGGTTTTTAATAGGTTTTATGGATTTATCAATTTACAGTGTTTTAGTGACTTTTCAAGGATCGATTGTTTTATGTTTATTATGTTTTTTTTGGATTTTTAAAGGCCCTTTTGGTGTTCTTTGATTCCCTTGGTTTTTATATGGTTTTGGGGATTTTGGAGTGTCTGGGGTACTTTAGGTTTTTTTGGATTTATAGAGGTCTTTATAGATTTTGGGTTTATGGGGCTAATTTGGGTTGTTATGGTTTTTACTGTCTATTAGGGTTTTTAGTATTTTATCGCCTTTTAGAATTTCTAGTTTATTTTATGTTTTTAGGGATTTTAGGATTTTATGTATTTTTATGGATATTATGGCCTATAATAGTTTTTCTTTTTTAGGGACATTAAAGGGTTTCCGGGGTTTTTATGGACTTATTAGTGTTTTAGAGATTTAATATATTTTATTGTTTTTTTGTGATTTTTTTTTTGATTTTTAGGAGGTTTTTTTGGTTTTAGGGTTTTAGCGTGTTTAGGATTTTCGGGTTTTACAGGGTTTATGGGTTTTATGGTTATGACATTTTTACCTGTTGTCCTGGTTTTTATGTATTTTAATAGTTTTAATGGGTTTTAAATGATGTTAGTGTTTTAAGGGGGTTTTTGTTTTTTGTGATATTATTATTTTTTTCGTTATAGGGATTTTTTTATTTTTTGGAATTTTTATTTTGCTAGGTGTTTTATGATTTATCATGGATTTTTAGTGGTTTAATGGGTTTTTAGTGTTTTTAGAATGGTTTAAGGGTGTTAGTGGGTTTTCTATTTCTTCGTGGTTTCTATGATTTTTAGGATTGTTTTAGGGTTTTAGGGTTTTTATTTTTTTTTGGTTTTTTTGGATCTTAGGGATATTAGTTATTTGGAAGTTTTTAAGGTTTTTGAGATTTATAGAATATTTTTTGATGTCTTATAGTTTTTTTGGTTTTGTGGGTGTTTAGTGTTTTCAGTTTGTGAGTGATTTTTTTGAGCATAAGTGGTTTTAGTGTCATTTAGGGGGTTCATAGTGATTTTAGGGTCATTTAAAATTTTGGAGTTTTTAGGTTAATTTAGTGGTATTATGGTTTCAATGATTTTTGGTGTCTTTTAGGGTGTATTCTGGTTTTTATGGGTTTTTTTATTTTAGGGGTTTTATGGGTTTTTTTATTTTTAGGGCTTTAGGGTTCCTGAGGATTTAGGGTTTATTCGAGGATTTAGTTTTTTTGGTTATTTACATTTTTTAAAATTTTTAGTTATTAGTTAGTTTTAGGGTTCCTTCTGAGGTTCAAAGGTGTTTAAAAGTTTTATGTTATTACGGTTCCAAGGGTTTTAGGGATCTTATTGGATTTTTATTTTTTGTAGTGATTTTATGGTTTTATTGAGGTTTCAGCATTTTTATGTTTTTATAGTTATTTAAGGGGAGTTTAGGGTATTTAAGGATTTTGTGGTTTTAATAGTTCATTCTGAATTTTTTGTATTTGTGTTTAAATAGTTTCTATGGTTTTTATGGTTTTTGTGGTATTTATGGGGTTTGGGGTTTGAAGTTGTTTTGTGGGTTTTAGGGTATTTTAGAGTATTCATGTCTTCTGGGATTGAGTGTAGGAATTAAAAGGGTCTCCTATGGTTTTAGGGAATTTTTATGATTTTTGGGGTGTTTGGGGTTTTATGGATTTTTAGGATTTTTAGGGTTTTTATGGTTTCATAGGGTTTTCTATTTTTTGGATTTATGAGTTTTTGCATTTTTAGGGATTTCAGATTTTTAGTGTTTTAGGGTTGTTAGGGTGTTTATGGGTTTTTTCTCTTTTAGGGTGTTAAGGAATTTTAGGTAATTTGAGTTTTGTTTGTGTTTTAGGATTTTTTAGAATCTGTTTGTGGTTATATAGTTTTTTTTTATTTTTTGTGTTTTAGTGGATTTTAGTGTTTTTATTTGATTTTATAGGATTTTAGGGTTTTCATGGATTTTATGGATTATAGGGTATTGAGTAGATTTAATGGTAATCATCTAATTTAAGGGTTTTTATGGTTTTCTGGTTTTTAGAGTTTTCATAGTATTCTAGATTTATGTTTTTATGTTTTTTATGTATCATAGGGTTATTAGTATTTTCTATAGATTTATCATGAGTTTTTTTGGGAATTAGGGTTCTTAAAGGTTATTTGGGTTTTATGGTTTTTAAATTTTACTTGGGTTTGTTTGGGTTATAAGGATTTCGTAGGGGTTTTATAATATTTATGTGTTTTGGATTTTACAGTTCATTAGCGTTTTCTATTCTAGTTATTGGGTTTTTAATGTTTTTAGGGTTTTAAGGGATTTTATGTAATTTTCTGGTTTTCATAGGGGGTTTCTTAGGATTTTTATAGTTTTTAGGATGTTGATTGTTTTTATCATTTTTAGTTATTTATATAAATTTTAGTTTTTAGTGCTTTTAGGTTGTTTTTAGGTTCTTTAGTTGTTTATTCTTTTTAGGGGTGGTTAATGGATATTTTGGGTTTTGATGCTATTTATGGTTTTATTGATTTGAGAACTTATAAGGGTTTTAGTGTTTAGCGGTTTCAGTGGTTTTTAATGTCTCTCGAGGTTTTTTTATTGGTCTATTAGTATTTTTATAGAGCTGTAAAGGGGTTTCCATTATTTACGTCATTTTACTATTTTTAGGGTTTTTGTGATTATTTTGTTATTTAGGGGTTTTCGGGTTTAATTGGGTTTTTATAATTTTATGTGCTTTTGGATTTATTTTTCGGTCTTCAGTGCTTTAGGGTTTTTTTTGTGTTTTTCTGTTTTTCCTGGTTTTATGAGTTTACAGGGTTTTTTATATTTTTACGGTTTTTAGGGTTTTTAGGGTATTAGGGAATTTAATGGTTTTTATCATTTTTAGTTTGTTAGGTTTTTTGTAGTTTTTACGTTTATTTTAGATTTAAGGGTATATTGGATTTTATGGTTCACGGGTTTTTAAGTGATTTTAGGGGGTTTTGTGTTTTTATGGTTGTTAGGGATTAAAGTGGGTTTTTAAGTGCTTCTAGGTGGTGTTGGGGGTATTAGGGTTTTCTAGGGTTTTAGGGTTTCTGTGGTTTTTATTTCATTATATGGGTTTTGTGAGTTTTAAGAATTTTAGGGGTTCTACGGTATTTGGGGTGGGGGGGGGGTAGGGACTTTATGGTTTTAATTTTTTTACGGTTTTTTTACTTTTCAATGGTTTTTATTGTAGTTGATTTTTTTTAGTTTTTAGGGTTTTTGGGTTTTTGGGGTTTTTTGGGGATTTATGGAATTTTGTGTCATTTAGGCATTTTAATGTCAGTTAGGGTTTTATAAGATTTATATGTCTTTTAGGGTTTTTAGGGAGTTTTAGGTTTTAAGGGTCTTCAGGTAGTTTTACGGGTTATTTTGGCTTTTATTATCTTTTAGTGTTTTATAGTATTTTTAGGGAACATAAGGGGTTTTATAGGGGTTTTACAGTTCTTTAGGTTTTTTGGGTCCTTTGGTGTTTGGTTTTTTCAGGGGGTTTAATGTTTCTTAGGGTTTTATAGGGTTTAATGGCGATTATGGTTTTACTTTTTTTTTCGATTTTAGTGTTTTTAGGTGATTTAGGGATTATTAGGGTTTTCATTGGAACAAATGGTATTTAAAGGATTTGTGGTTTTGTATGGTTATTTGAGGTTTTAGTTTTTTAATGGTTTTAGGGTCTCTAACAGTTTTTATGATTTTTATTATTTTTATGGTCTTAGGGTCATTTTATGTTGTTAGGGATCTTAGGGGTTTTAGGGTTTTGTGGTTTTTAGGGTTTTAGGGGGGGTCTAGGGTTATATATCATTTACTAGTTTTTATGTTCTTTGGGACGTTTGAGGGTTTTAGGATTTCCTATGGTCCTTTAGGGGTTTTTCGGGGTTTAGGGAATTTAAGATGTTTTAGTGTTTTTATGGTTTTATGGGTCCCTTAAGGTTTTTTACGGATATTATAGACATAAAGTGTTTTTTGTTTTTAGGACCATTAGGGGGTTTAAGGGATTTTGTGTCCTTTTATATTAATGTGTTTTAGTGTCGTTTAATGTTTTTAGGGTTATTCGATTCCTTTATGGTTTTTATGGGCATTAGGTTTTTTTAGTGTTTAAAGCCATTTTAGCAACATTTAGTGGTTTTACATTCCATAGGGTATTTTATTTCCCTTCAGTGATTTTTGGGATTTTGGGGGGGCTTTTAGGGCTTTTAGGGTTTTATAATTTTATAAGGGGCTTTAGGGTTTTACATTATTTTATCCTCTGTTGGGGCTTTTATAGGGTATCTGGAGTTGTAGGTTTTTATTTGTTGTTAGGATTTTATGTGGATTTCAGACTATTATGGGTTTTTTAATTTATGGTTTTATGTATTTAATGTTTTTGGGTTCTTTACTGTTTATTTGGATTTTAGGGGATTTAGGGATTTTAATGAATTTATGGATTTTTATGGGTTTAGGTTTTTATTCTTTTATGTGTTTTATGTTTTTAACGGGTTTTATGTGCTTTCTTGGTTTTAAGGTTTTATATTATGTTATGGTTTTTTTAGTTTTCTTAGGGTAATTTTACTATTTTTGGTGTTTTATAGGTGTTTTTAGGTTTTTATGGGGGTTCTAGGGTTTTTACTTTTTATTGATATAACAGTTTTCCTTTGTATTATATTGTTTTCAGGGTTTTATTATGGGTATTGTAGTTACTATTTATTTAGGTTTTTATTGGTTTTAAGGGGTTTTGGTTTGTTAGGCATTTTAGGGGTTCTAGGGTTTTAGTTGGTCTAATGGGTTGTAATGTTTTCAGTATTGTATTAGTGTTTTTAAGTGTTTTTTTTGGTTTTCAAGTTATAGGTGGTATAGGTTCTTTATTTGTTTAGGGTTTTTAAGGAATTCATAGGGTTTATATGTTTTTAGTATTTTCTTTGAGGTTTTGGTTTAGTGGGCTTTCGGTTTTTTCTGGTTTTTCTACGGTTTTGGATTTTTTAGGATTTTTAGTGATTTTTATGGTTTTATGGGGTTTTATAATTTAAATGGTTTTTGATGTTTTAATTTTCTTCGGGTTTTTATTGTTTTAGGGATTTGTGGGGTTTTTAGGTTTTTTTTGTTTTTCTAGTTTTTTCATATTTCTATTTGTTTTTAGAGTTAATTTACTTATTTTTTGGGTTTATCATTTTTATTGTAGGGTATAGTGTTTAGTTCATTGGTTATTGGATTTATCTTGTATGGTATAGGGTTATTGGTGTAGGGTTTCAGGTTTTGGGTGTAAGGTATAGGGTTTAGGGTATATTATTTAATGTTAGTGTTAATGGTGTATGGTATAGGGTTTAGAGTTCCATAATGATATATTAATTGAAAAAAATTATGTTTGATAGCATATAATCAATGAATCACAATGTTTAAATGACCCAAGAAATATATTAACGAAATATATCCAATATAGCATATCCACTAAGTTTGCAGGTACGTATTCGATTAACCACTTTTCTTTAAAATTGTTTTTTTAATGTGGATAATATAGTTATTTTTTACCACTTTTAGTAATGATATTTCATAAAAATAATATTAATTTTGAAATAATTATATAAAAATTATCTAATGGTGAAATATTTATACAGTATTGAAATTATTTTTTTTTTCTGTGAATATTGAATATTATAAATTTTTGAAAAACATACATTTTATTTCATTAAATAAACAAATTTTAAAAACTATTATATTTTTATTTTACCTGAAAGTTAAATATGATCAATTTTATTTTTAATAATATAATTAATTTCATTTGAATCATCAATTTCTATCATTTCATTAGAAATCTATTTTTTGCTTAAAATAAATTTTTCTAAAAACATTTTCTAAGTGTATAATGATTTTTCCATTTAAATAAATTAAAATAAACTATAATAAACAATAAAATAAATTAATTTAATATATTATATGTCCTAATATATAAACTTATATTCATATAATGAGTATTATATGCCATCAAGTTAATATAAGACAATTTGTTGCTTAAAAATGCATTTTCTGGATAATGTTTTTTCATTATGGTTTATTGGAAACATATAAGATGAATTTATTCTAATTATATATATTATATTTGGAAAAATATATTAAATACTTGAAATATTCCAAATTAATATTATTTAATAATATCAAACTACTTTTTTGGCCACAATATATAATAAAAATAGTAAATATTCCTGACGAAAGTAAAATGGTATATTGGGTTTACCATGGTTAAAAAAAGTGATAATCCTAGATTTTTCATATAAAATCTTATTGGATGAATTTCTTTCTATCCTTACCAACATATTATTTATATTTTTTATGGGATGTTTTTTCAAAGAAATGGAATATATATATTAATTTACGAAACAGTAAAGACTAAATGTCACTCAATTACTTTTGACAATGTAGTACCAATTTTTATAAATAAAAATGTATTTTGTGAAGAAATGGTAATACATAATTTTACGATAATGAAATTATTTTCATGATATTAATTAATTTATAATTTCAACAAATTTTATAGTTACCATAAACTCTTATTTAATGTTGACATAATATTTATCCCATTACTAGAAAAATATAAGAAATTATTTTAATAATATTTAATGTAACATAAAATAAATAAAATATTTTATTCATTTAATTTTTCAAATAAATACAACATATTATTTAAATTTTATATTTTTTTATTCTAATTTTATTTTTTCCATGTGATTGTCGAAGAAAAATAAAATTAATATTTCCAATAATCTCTCTAATGATATTTTATAATAATTAATAATTAATTAAATGATTTATAATTCCTAAAAAACTATACCTTGATAAATAATTTTGATATTGTTTATAATATCCACAATTATCTATTTAATTGACAAATTTTTTTTTCGTAACTATATTGACCCCTAAATAGTAAAAAATTCATTACCTTGGTAATTGTCAAAAGGGATAGCGGTGTCCAGAAAAAAAAAGATATGTGTAAGACATCATCTAAACTTCTTCACATATTATTTAATGATATTCTTTATCCTTATATAGATATTATATTTTAAAATTGTAAATTTGTATAATTTTTAATAAGAAAATTAAATTATATTAATTTAATAATTTATGAAATTCCAAAATAGCCCCTTCCCACACTTATAAAAGAGAAACTCCTATCACATTTTATTCGAACATACTAAGAATTTTTGTTCTACCAAGCCATACAAAATTCCCTTCCTTAATTTAATTTCCATATCCAAGTTTCCATTGTTTTATTATAAAACCCTACTATGAATATTTTTGGATTATACCCGAAAACGTTGTCTGGAGAAGGTGTATCATTCTTAACAAAGCCTTTTCATTTTATTATTTCATCCACATCCTTCAAATATCATTCAAAAATGATGATATAATAAAATAATTATACCCCATGTAATAAGATATTTATATAGAAATTTAATACTATATATCCATATCCTTTTCCATCAAATGGGAAATGGAACAATCATTCATTTGTTCAGGGGACTACAACAACACAAACTAATATAATTCATTTTCCATCACCACCTATAAAATATGGTTTAAATGATATATTAATTATATATATGATATGAAATAAATATTTACAATTCCCTAATTATAATATATCATATAATTTATTTCCATTACATCAATTTAAAAATGATAACATCGTTCATGTGTACGTGTGAATTACCACCTACACAAAGCGATGTGATGAATTTTTCATAACTACCACACATAATTATATATAAAATATAATTTAATGAATAAATATAACAAAATATTTTATAATTATAATTATATGAAGATAAAATAATAATTATGATCTATCGATCATGATCATCAGAAAATAGAAAAGTTGTTAATACGTACGTACGACTTAGCATCACTATGATTGTAACATAGTTGATTTTTCATAACCATAAATTTTTTGGTTCAAAAATTATATCTACTTTTCACATATGGTAATTATTTAATCATCATTATTTTGGAGATGACATAATAATTTCCACTATTACGACAGTCATATTACTAGATTCATTCTAGAAATTTGAACTGAATAAAATCAAAACATTCAACATGGACATAGTTAATTATGCAACTAAATAAAACATGTTGATAAAAAATATAAAAGGAATAATAAAAATTAAAAATATTCTAATAAAGTAACTAAATATATATAATTTTATTCTTCAAGAACATAAATAATGTACGTGATGAGTTGGGCATGAGGTTAGGGATTTAATCTATATTTTTGATTAATTGATGAATTTTTTATTATTATGAACCAAATTTCAATTATAGGGTTTATATGCATAAATTAAATTTGATATATCATGAATCATTCATATGTTATGGTATTTTATGTTTTAATTAAAATTATTTTACCCAAGTGGATTTTACATCAATTTTACCAAGGGGTGTGTGTTTTATAAAAATGTTTTCTTTGATTGAGCTTTGTCACGTCATCATTGATTATATTAAGTAAGTATTATTTTTAAATGGAAACTATATTATTTATGTTATATTTAAACACGTTTCTTTATTTTAAAATTTTATACAGAATCAATTCATGGATTAATTCTAAATTTATCATTATGATCATTGTAAGGTTTCTTTGTCTCAAATTGTCTTCTTTAAAACCTATGTTATGTTATACAATTGTCTTATTTTATGATCTATATATAATACTAATTTGATAGGATATGACATAATTTTCATTATTTTGAAGGAATTTAATGTTTCATTTGATTTTATTTCATTCATGGGGGTTATGATTCAAATGATACAAAGTTGGTATGGTTTTTATTTCACAATCTAATCACTATTCGAGTTTCTTCATTATTAAGTCTATTTATGGAAATTTATTTTATATTTATATATTAAAAACAATATATTTTAATCTCATATGGTTATTTATGGAATTTTAGTCGTTTCCATTCAATTTATACCATAAATTACTCATGACACCCAAATCATGGTTCTATGGAAAACTGAATTCATTTTCTACTCAGTTGGGGATCCTTTTCATAAATCTCTATATTTTCAAAAAAAAAATATTGATATAGTATTTTTAATATTCACTTAATTTGTTGTATTAATTTATTCCAAAAATTTGAAGGTAATCATTATTTCAATATACTCGTCATTAACATAATTTTCACACCATCACGATCACTCGTTGCTCTGATCAACCCATTAAAGGTATAGAATGTACATTTCAAAGAATTATTTTTCATAATACCCTTAATTTTTTAGTTTTTAAAAGTTATTTTTAATCTGAAAAATGAATTTTCTTTAGGAATGTTTTTTTAACTTCGTGTTGTATCTTTATTCATCAATAAAAAACCTTATATTTTTCATAGGATATAGAGGGTATGTTTTGTAATTGTACCAACCTTAACATTCTGTGGATGTATTATTATTTTTTTGTCTCGGTACTGTATCATAATTCTCTTTCTTATTTAATTTTTTAGTCATTAAAATTCCTTTGAATCATTCACCATTTTATAATAATTGGATATTATATTTCCCATAAATATCCATATTCTCTATCAAGGGATTTCAAACTTTCTAAACCATATATTATTTCTAAATATGGTGTTCAGATTTGAAATATATTTCATTGACAGGGTAATTGCTTGATATTTTTTTTCTTTACATAATAATGATATATATTTATAAAGAATGTTGTTTATGAATTCAATATATCATTAAATATATGAATAATTCATTTTATATGCATTGATGGGTGGGGATCAGTTATATTATGTATCAATATAAAAATTTGTAATAAAAAATTAAACACACTTCTGTTGTATAGCTACTAGTAGATTAAACTATCTTGGGACAAGGTATTTATTATATATATATATCATGAGTTATGAGATATTGAAATCAAATATAATTAATTTCCAACAATAAAAATTTAGTTATTTTCATCGATGAGATTAACGCATTGTTATTATCCATCAATGTAGTTATTACCCATTTAATTGATTAAATGGTATTTGATTTCAGTTATTTATCATTATATATGGATTATGCCTTATTTACTCATGATAGATTCTATTGTAGTTCACCCATACTAAGAATATGAGGAAACCTTTATTTTTCTTACATTCCTTAGGAAATGAAGAAGGAATATGTTAATGAGTTCAATGATGTAAAATATTTACATTCACTATATTTGGTATTTTATTCTTAAAAATGTAATTCGATATTCAATTATGTATCTAGTTAACAAATACTACTAAACTATTCGTTCCATCATGATATTATTCCTTGTATCAAGTTCCAATGTAAATAGTATCCAACATCCCTATGATACTTAGTATATGGAAATTGAAGTTGGAATCCGATCATGTTTTGTAGAAACATTGGGAACAAGATATTTCAAAAACATAAATTTTTTAGAATTACTATATTTATGAATTTTATTATACGTCTATGCATATGATAATAACATAATGTATTGGTATGTTAGAGATTATGTGATTTTCAAAGTAATACATCTTTTTATAGATATTAAAAGTCTATTTGGTTTTACTACGATGCATATTGTGGTAAAAAACCAAAAAAATATTTGGTTGAGTATATACAGGCTACCGTTCTGATTCATGGTGAGTGTGACCTAACTGAACACTAGGTTTGGCACTCATATGGGATTTTATTTGTTTAATTTTCATTTTCATTATAAACCATCATGATGAATTAGAGAGTATAATCGAGGGAAATATATGATATTCAATAGAGAGTAGGGATAATCCTAACGTCTATTATGATGATAAATAAATGGATGATCATATGTTTAATTATTTAGATACCGTTTTGTATTTTATGTTATGTTAATTGAAGATGATAAAGATAGTTTTGGAAAAAATTTATGATAATACAACCATTTGGTTTACTATTTTTCATTCAAAGTATATTTGAGGAATAATTATTTTATATTCATTCGACTTAAATTTGAGTTCATTGACAACATTTCGAGTTAATATGTTTGTTGATGTTTTGTTAATAATAGCTGAATAATTTTATTTTATTTTTGAAAAAAATTTATTTTATAGAAAAATGTCGTCGATTAAAATTGATTTAATAACTATTTATATTTTTATGGATGATCATTATAGTATTTTGGAACTTTATTGCAATTAAATTAATATAGTTTTAGAAAAAGGACAAACTACATATCAGGTGGAAGCCTATTTCATTATATAAGTTCATAGATAATGAACCATTAACTGAAGGAAAAAATGATACAACCCATGCCACTGGCCTAAAATAAGTCTTCATTAGTATAACATTGTTTATGTAAATGTTTGAATGGATGTAAATTATGTTTATTTTGTGTAGCATATTACATAGTCAAAAAAAAATTTAATTTCTATGATTTTGAGGTTTTATTGTGATTATGGTAATAAAATATTTGGTATGTGACATTAGGAGTTACTATATAATTATGTTGATTTATGATATTGAATAAACATATTTATAAATTTATAAATTTTTAATTTTGTCACATGTAGTTTGGTGGGGCTTTAAAGATAGACATTTCAGTAATGGACTATATAGAACATAGTGTGATAGTGTTGATGTTGGAGAGTTTAATGTATTATATTGTCTAAATTTTACTAATGATTTTGGTATTGGTAAATATTTAGAGAAAAATGGAAATAAATTTCACAATTTTATTGAATTTATTATCTCATAAAAAATAATTTTATTACTTCTGTAATTTAAAAACATTATAAATATTCATTTTTAGAGTATGAAATGATGTGTAAAATGATAAAAGTACAACCAAAGGATGAAATTGTGATTATGATATAAAAAAGATATCATTTAAGTAGTTTTTTATATTTTCATTATATTGATAGTAAGATAATTCCTCAACACTGTGTAAAGTATATTGAAATAATTTTTATTTAGAAATTTAAATTCAATTTTTATGAACCTATGGTCTTTTCTCCCATCCCAGTTTTATGGATTTTTGGTTATTTCCTTTCACCCTATAATGTTATATATCACCCTATATTAGTTTTTGGGACTTATATTTCCACCCCATGTCCATATTTTCACTTCCTGGTAATATTATCCTATTTGGAAACATGATTTTATCTTAGTTTACAAGACCTCCTTATTTCCACTTCCCTCTCTATAAGTGGATTCTTAATAAACACTTTTACACTGTGGGTTTTACACTATGGAATTTTAAACTTAAAACCCTTAATTTTTGTGTTCATGTCCAAATAGTGAGGATACAATATATTTATGGTGTGTTGAGTTTAAAACCAAATTATTTTAGTATAATAACAATACATTTCATATTATAAATGACACACAAAGTCGAGCATAAATGACCCATGAAATATATTTTATAAATATGACAATTATATCCATGTTGATGAAATTGTGGGAAAAATATGATTAAAATAATTATGATATATATATATAAGTGTACTGATCATTATGAATATATTTATTTATTCTTATGAAATAATAACTCAATTTTTAGTACATTCATTTTATAATTCAAAAATACATTTTCCTGAAAATTGATTTTTAATTTTTTTTCCTGTGGATAATATAGTTAATATTTTCCACTTTTTTAATATATATTTTATAAATATTAAAATTTTCAAAAAATAATAATATAAAAATTATCTTACGGTAATATTTTTATATTGTTTTTAAACTATCGGGGTTTTTATGGAATATTGAAAAAAAACATTTTATCTAAAATTGTAATTTATCATCATTAAATAATGTAATTTATAGTAAAACCATATTTTTCATATTTTTTTAATTTTATATTACATACATTTTATTTACAATAATCCAATTAAATTGATTTTAATAGCCAAATTTTTTGGTATAAAACTATTTTTATTCTTAAAAATAAACATTTCTCAGAACTTTTTTTAAGTGAATAATGGTTTTTCGATTTTAATAAATTAAAATAACCCCTAATGTGGAATGATTTAATTGAAATATATAGATTAAATATCAATAAATATGATTTGAAATTATTATAATAAATATTACAAGTTATATAGATGATATAAGATAATATATTTCATAAAAAAATATTTTTCTTAAATACCATTCTTCATCATGCATTATAGGATATACATATATACTGTATTTCTGAAACATAAATATATTTTTTGTAAAATTGATTTCAAATATGTAATCATCCTATGTAATATTATTTAATAAGTTCAACATTATTTTTTCCTATAAAGAACTGTAAAAACAATAAATAGTCATCACTATTGTACAGGGGTAAATTGGGTAGTAAAAATAATGTGATAATGAAACAAGTTTTCTTCTTGAATATTATAGGGTAAATTTATCTAAACCTTTATCACTATATTATATTTATTTATTTTTCTATGGGACACATTTCCTATAATGCGAGCAATAAATTAATTTTATCAATGAAAGAGACAAAATGTCACACTCTTACTTTTAAGAATCTCGTATGTGTTCACATAGGAAAAAAATGAATGTTGGGAATGAATATTACTGGTTATTTATAGAAAAATGAAAATATTTTCATTTAATTGATTCATTTATAATTTTTAATGATTATATAATTACCTTAATTAATTATGTGATCGTAACAGAATATTTATTCAATTAATGGAAAAATTGAATAAATGTTTTAAACAATATTGATTGTGATATAAATTTAATGAATTGTTTTTGAACATGAATATTTTAGAGAAATATTATTTTTTTGTGATTTTTTAAAGTATTTTTTTATAATTACATTGTTTTCATGTTGTTTTCAATATCATATTAAATGCATAGTTTCAAAAATATCATTAATTCCATTTATAACAGATAATATTTTATTAAATTATTTAAATTTCCTAAAAATTCGTTATTAAACAATTGGGATTTTAATATTGTTGAAAATTTACTACACCGTCCACTTATTTTCTATTTTTTCTTTTAATAGTAAATATATTTACCCCTAAAAAGTAAAAAAAATTCATTTCCACAGTAATATTTAAAAAGGGTTTACACTATATATAACAAAAAATTCAATAGATAAAACATTACCTAAACATATATATTGTTGATTGGATGATGTAATTTATAATAATCCTTATATTATATTTGAATCATAATATTTTAGATTATTTTTAATATTAATATTATTTTATATTTATTCAATAAATTATTATGTTTCAAAAGTTCCCCTCCACTCACTTATTAAAGGGTTCCCCATCTCCTTTTTTATTTCCAATTTAAAATCATTTTTATCAACCAATACCCAAAAAATCACATAATTACTTCCCTTTCCACATATTTTATTCCATTATATGATTAAAAAATCTTTATAGTTAGGCTTCTTGTGTAAACCGAAAGAGATTGACTGCAAAAAAGATATTGTTCTTAATAAATTGTGTGTTTTTATTTATTCTTAAACCTCTTTAAAATAATATACAAACATACATATATAACAACATAATAAACTCCAATATAATAATATATTTTTATACTAAAAGAATAAAAATATCAATCTCCTCATCCATCTAATGAAAAATACAATCACTTGTGTATATGGTGGTCTATCGCCTTACAAAACAATATAATTAAGTTTACATAAACAAAAATTTTAATTGGTTTTAGCAATGGATTTTAATTATATATATGATATGATTATATATTTAAAAATATGTAGTGATAAAATATCATATAATATCTTACCTTGAAATTTTTTTGAAAATTATAACATCATTTGTGCATACAAGTGGACTACCACCTCCATGAGCCGATATGAATCATTTTCAATTTCCACATAAAATGAATAATATATATATATATATATATATATGTTTATGGAATAATATTAAATTTATGTTTTAGTAATTAATCTAGTACGATAAATTTATACTAATGATATTTCGATCTTTGTCGTTGAAAGTTTAAAATGTTACTCATTCGTACATAAAACTTATCATCTCCATAATGATAACATAGGTCATTTTTTATAACAATACTACAAGGATGGTTTATAAATTATTATTCATTTATAAAAAAAATAATTATTTAATTATAATTATTTTTTAGGTGATTGAACAGTGACCACTTTTAGCATTTTCAAATCATCAAATTCTTTTTGAACATATGATCTTAATGTCAACAAAAAATCAATCATGAACTGAATTGAATATGTAAATAAATATATCATGGTAATAAATAAAATAAATGGAATAATACAATTTAAAATGGTTATTAAAAATGAAAAATATTGACATAATTTTATTAGTTGGGAAGATAAATAATGTGCATGACGAGTCAGACCTGAGGTAAGGGATTCCTTCTTAATTTTCGGTTATTGATGCATATTTTTTTGTTTTGCAGCTAATTTATTTTATATAGAGTATATAATAACATTTTTAATGTTAAATTATTAATCCTTAAGAATTAATTTTATTTTAATTCCCAATTTGGATTATTTTATTCATGTGAATTTGAGTAGAATGTTACATAGTGGTAAGTGTTTATTAACTCAATATTATTTCATTTGGATGTATCATTTCTTCATGGATTATATTTATTCAAGATTTTGTGTAAAATAATTTTTATTTATTTATATCTCATTACCTCTATTTTTTGGTAAATGTACACTTGTTTTGTGTAACCACATCATCATTTAATTCTCACTTCAATGTTGTGATCATTTTATGTGATCTTCATCTCAGATTGACTTATTTTGGTCATATGTAATGTTGTACACCTATCTTGTTTTATTACGGTTGTCTATAGACCCTATAATATGATATTTCATCATTCCAGTTATATTAATTATATTTAATGCTTCATTTATAGTTTTATCTGGCATAAGAGTTTTTATTCAAATGTTACTAAAGTAGTAAGGTTTTTATTTCACAATCTCATCATTATTCAGGACGGATCATGTTTACGTCTCCATTGATTAAATTATTTGATACTTCTATCAAAAAATGTAAATATTTTATTATCCTTTGATTATATATGAGAATTATATTTATTTGGATCATTTCCCAATTTTATGTATTGAGGATGTTAAAGTCATGTTTTTATGGAAAACATAATTGTCTTGTTACTTGGTCAGGGATCCTTTTGTTCAATATAATTAATTTTATTAAATTGTTTTAAGGAATATTTTAAACATTAATTATTGATTTTTTTAATGAAATTTTTACACATGTTTTATATTTTTAGTTATTTTTGAAATTTAAACTTCTATTGATTTTATAAATAATAATTGGTTTGACTATTTACTAAAAGTGTTATTGGAATTTTTGTTTTAAAATACTATACATGGACATAATTTTCTCACCATCATGATTTCTAATTGTATTGAATATTACATTACATGTTTGAAAGTTTATTTTCAATGAAAATGGATTCCTAACATTTTATATATTATTTGTTTTTAAATGATTTTAACAATGTGAAGAGGGTATTTATTACAAGAATTTTTATAATGAAAATTTTAATTTATTTCTATTAATTAGTGAGAAAAAATTATTTTTCTTAATATACATATTGTATATGATTTAATAAAACCATGATTATTCTTCTTTGGATGGTTTATTATTATTTTAACCATGTAAATTATTGACATTTGATTTCATAATTAATTTTTTAGTAATTATATTTTTATTTAAAAAATAACTTTATTATAATCATTGGGCATTAAATTTGAATTAAATATCCCTATTCCTTATGGGAAATATTCTTATGGATTAAATATTATATCATTTCTATATATTGTGTTCTTCTAGGAGTGTTAATAATTTGACAAGGTAAAATATTGAAATATCTATATTCATTACTCAATATATGTATTTATTTATAAGTCATATTTTCTATTTATTGAATTGATTATTAAATATATGAGGAATGAATTGGACATGTAGTTATGGGTGGTTCCATGTTACAGACATCCTGTTGATGCATTGATAGTTCTCACGACCCAAATATATAAGCTAACATTATATGTTTTTTTGTGTATTCCAATCCATCGTATAAAGTGTCACATCCAATGTTCATGATGGTATATATATCATGATGTCTAATATTTTTAATTTTCATCAATGAGTATTTATTTAGTATAATACATGAGATTACTTCATTGATATTATCCACTGGTGCATGTCTCACTCAAATTGATGATAAAATGGAATGTGTTTTTAGATATTTGTCTTTCTATATTGATTATTCCTTATTTACTCATGATAAAATCTGTAGTATGAAACCTTTACTAGAACACCCATAATTTGTTTCTTTTCCCAAGGATATGAAGATATAGTAAATGAATGAAAAAAATTATGCATAATATTTACTCTCACTATGTTTTATTTTTTATTTTTTTAAATCTAAATCTAGATTAAAATTTTATCTAGGTTAAAAATAATAATAATCTACTCATTCCTTCAAGATACAGTTCCTTTTTTCTATGGACAATGATATCATGTTACCAATTACTTTTGGCTGCTATATATTTTTGTATTTACATTTATAGTGTATGGTCTACGGTTTTTTGTGTTGTTTATTGTTCCTAGTGTGTATATTTTTAAGGATTAGGGTACATGAGATATGATTTATGTTATTGGGTTTCAGTTTTAAGATGAAGGGTATAAGGTTTAGGATATATGTTTTAGGGTTTCAGGTGTAGGTAAAAGGGATTTGGGTGAATATTGTAGGATTTAGGATTAGGGGTATATGGTTTAAGTTGTATGGTTTATGTTTTAGGGTTTATTGGGTTGGGTTTTGGGTTTACGGTGTATGTTATAGGGTGTAGGGTGAAGGTATTAGAATTTAGGGTGAAGGGTATGTAGTTTTGTTTATTGGGTTTAGAGTTTAGGGTGTATGGTATAAGGTTTAGGTTGTAGGTTGTTGGGTACTGTTTGTAGGATGAGGGATTTGGGTATTTGGTATTGGGTTTATGGTCTAGGGATTAGGGGTTAGGATGGAGGGTATAAGGTTCAAGTGGTAGGTTTTAGGTATTATGGTATATGATGTAGGGTATAGGGTTCAAGGTGTAGGGTGTTGGTATTTTGGTCGATCATATAGGGATTATGGTGTATGGATCCGAGTTTAACATATAGGTTATGGGGTTTAGGTTTTACTATTTGGGGTTAAGTGGGTAGGCTATACAGGTTTGTGTGCATGGTATATGGTTTTGGGTGTTTGGAATAGGTTTTAGTTTGTAGGGTTTAGTCATTATGGTTTAGGGTTTATGGGGTAGGTTTTAGGGTATAGTGTGTAGGGAATATGGATTAGATAGTAAGGTTTATTGCTTTGGGTATAATGTTTAGGGTGTATTGTGTGTGATTGTAGGTGTATGTTATAGGGTATAGGGAGTACGATTTAAGGTTTAGCATATAGGGTATAGTTTTTATGTTGTGGTGTTTATTTTTTAAAGTGTAGGGTGTATGATTTAGTGTATAGGGTTTTCTATTTTGGTAATATAGTATTGAGGATTTTGTTTTCATAGGGTTTTAGGGGTGTTTAGGGTTTTATGATTTCTTGGGTTTATTCGATTTTTGGGATTTTATGGGTTCTGGGTTCTCTTGGTGGTTATTATCATTTATAATAATTTAAGGATATTTAGTTTTTAATTTGTTGTATTACTTTTTTTATCATTTTTGTTTTTAGTGTTTTTCATTTATTATCAATCTCAAGTTTTTTGGGTTTTTTTGGGGTTTAATGGTTTTTTCAGGGGTTGAAGTGTTTTTTGAGTTTTTTTATTTAGGTTCTATTAGTAATTTTATTGTTTTTATTTTTTTTATGGATTTTTTTTGTTTTCAAAGGGTTTTAAGGGGATTATTCTTCATTTTTTTGGTTTTTTTATAATTGAATTATGGTTTTTAGGATTTTTTATTTTTTTGTTGTTATCTATTTTAGTACTTTTAGTGATTTTTTTATTTTAGGGGTTACACGGTGTCTTACTCTTTGTTTTTTTCAATGGGTTATTAGTTTTTTAGGGGTTTTTAGTTTTTTTAGGGGTTTTTAGTTTTTTTAAGGGTTGGGGATGATGTGTCAATTTATTTTTAAAGTAAATACCTCTTTTTACTAGGTAGTGGGAGACCCATTACATATCCCGAAGGCCCAAGGCCAATAGACATGAATACAAGGCATGAAAGCCCATTTTTTGTCCCAAGGGACCCCTCAGTGAACAGTTCTGCTACAATACATGGGATGATATAGTACCTGCTATAGTATCACTACTGCTACAGTACTCAGAATTTTTTCTTTACCCAGATTTGATCCTGGGTCTTTTGGATGACAAGCAAGATCCTATTTTTAAATTTTTAGGGGTTTTTAGTTTTTTAGGTTGTTTTGTATTTTTAGGGGTTTTGGGTGATTCCTATTTTTTGATATTTTTTGTTTTTTTTTCATATTTTATGATTTTAATGTTGTTATATGTATATATATGGGTTTTTATGTTTTTAATGTTTTTACTGTGTTTTGGTGTTATTTATTGTTTTGAATTTTTTTTTATTACATCTATGGTTTTTATAGATTTGTGTATTTTTATATTTTTGGGGGTTTTATGGTGGCGAATTGGTATTAAGAGATAATATGTGTTTATAAGAGTTTTTGGGCATTTTAGGTTATTATAGGCTTTCTATGGTCATTTAGGATTTTTATGGGTTTTAGGGTTTTTCGGTGTTTTGGAATTTTTGGCCTATTAGGGTTTTATAGTGTTTATGGGTTTTAGATATTTTTACAATTTTAGGGTTTGAAAAGGTTTTTAGGTGTTTTTTAGTTTGATTATAGATTTAGGGTTTTTAGAAGATTTTATTGTTTTTAGATGTTTGGGGGTACATAATGGGTTTTAGGTCATTTAATCCTTTTTAGTCGTTTTTGTTTATTTAGGTCATTAAGTTTTTTTAGGGTTTCAGTGATTTTAATGGTTTTAAGTTTTTTGGGGGGTTTCAAGGGTTTTAGGGGTTTTGTGTTTTTAGAGGTTTTTAGTTGATTTTAGTTTTTATGGTTTTTAGTGTTTTTAGGGATTTAATGGTTTTAGGGTTTTTAATGATTTTTATGGGTTTTAGAGGTAATAATGTTTTTTCGGTTTTTAGGTCGTTTAATGGATTTTAGTGTCTTTATGGTTTTAGGTGTTTTATGGTTTTAAAATTTTTTGGGGGTTTTTGGTTCTATTAATGTTTGCATAATTTTTATGGCCTTTTAAGGTCACTTAGTGGTTTTAATATTTTTAGTGTTTAAGGAACATTTAGGGTGTTTTAGAAATTACAGTGTCGTCGTCCTTTTAGGGTTTTAGGGATTTTTAGATTTTTTTTAATATTATTGTGGTCTTTCATGATTTTTCTGTTTTTAGGGTCATTTATTGGTTTTAGGGTTTTTATGGGCCTTAAGGTTTTCTTGGGGCTTTTAGGTCCGTTTAGTTTTTTCTTGGGTCCATTAATATGTTTAGGGGTTTTTGGGCCTTTAAGGATTTTATGGTTTTTTTGTGTCCTTTAGGTTTTTAGAAGGTTGTAGAGTCTTTTTTATGGTATTTTATTGTGTTCTAGTTTTTTTTGGGTAATAGTGCACATTAGTGGTTAAAGGTATTTTAGGATTTTTATAGCTTCAGGGTCTTGTAGTATTTTTAAGGTGTTATGTCCTTTTTTGGGATTATTGAGGGTGTTTTTTTCTATTAGGGTTTCTAATAGTTTTTTATGATTTCTAATTTTTAAGTATATTTTATGGTTATTATAGGCCATAATGGTTATTAGAGTTTTTATAGTTTTAGGGGGTTTTATGGGTTTTTATGGATTTTATGTGTTTCAATTTATTTATATGTTGAAGGATTTTAAAGATTTTTAATGATATTTTAGAGTCATTGATTTGTTAGAGTTATTAGATATTTCAAGTATTTTATGGTTTGTAGTGATCATAGGGTTTTAGTGTCCATTAGGAATTTTTAAGGATTTGATGTTTTTTTGGGGAATTTAACTGTTTTTTATGGTCCTGAATGTTATTTATGGGTGGTAGGGTTTGTTTTTTTGGGTTTTAAGGATTTTTAAATGATTTAACGGATTTTTTACATTTTGGGGGGGTTTTTTTGTGATATTATGGTTTTAATGTTTTTTAAGGATTTTATCATTTTAGAGTTTATTTATTGTTTTGTGGGTTTTTAGTGCATTGTGCGGTTTCTATGGTTTTAGGGTATTTATGGATTTTTAGGTGTTTTATGTGTTTTTAGGATTTTAAGAGTTTTATTTTTTTTAGGTATTTTCATTGATTTTTAGCAGTTTTTATATTTTTAAGGGTTTAGGGTTTTTAGGTATTTTAATTTTTTAACCATTTTCATGGAATTTTATATTTTATTAAGGGTGTTTAGAGTTTTTTGTGTTTTATTCTATTTTACGGTCCTTTAAGGATTTTTTTATGATCACTATGGGGTTTCATGGTTTTTAGGGTCTTTTAGGGGTTTTAGGGCTATTTGGGACCCTTTAGGCATTTCAATGGAACATTAGGGCTTTTTTTGGTTTTTAGTGTCGCCCCGGGATTTTAGGTGGTTTTTTGTTCCTAGATGGTTTTTTGGGGTTTTATAGTCATTTAGTGTATTAGGGTAATTTATGGTGTTTTATGATTATCTAGTTTTTTAGTTTCTTTTGGTGTTTATGTTATTTAGGGTTTCATTGTTTTTACGGTCTTATTGTGTTTTTTGTGGTGTTGAGGTTTTTTCGAGTTATATGATGTTTGGGGGATTTTATAGAGATTTATGGGATTTGGACTATTAGGGGTTTAAATGTTTTTACTGTATTTAATGATTCAAGGGATTTTATGGTTTTATGGGCATTAAGTGTTTTGGGGTATTTAATATTTTAATATGGTTTTTTCTTATTGATCGATTATAGGGATATTTGGGGGGATTAGTTTTTTTTTGGTTTTTTATGTAATTTAAAAGGAAATTACTGCTTTTATGGGATTTAGTGTTTGTCTAGGTAGTTTAGGTTTTTAGTTTTTTAATGTTTTTAGAGGGTTTAGGGGTTTTATTGATATTATGTTTTTTATGATTTTTATGGATTTTAAGTGTTTTTAATTGGTTTATGGTAATTTTATTTCATTTATGGGTTTTTATTGTTTTACAATTTTTTTATTTTTGAGGTTTTTAAAAAATTTAATTTTTTTGGTCATCATAGTTGTTTTTAGGGTTATAAGATTTATTTTAATTTATCTTGTTATTAGGGTTTTTAGGGTTTTTAGGGGTTTTGTTTGTTTTTAAGGTTTTCCTTGGATATTCTGGGGTTTATGGGTTTTAAGGGATTTTAGTGTGTTTTTATGTTTTTATGTTTTTTATGTATTTTAAGGTATATTTCTGGTGTTTGATATTTTTTTCAGTTTTGGGGTCTTTCATATTCTTTTAGTTTTTTTAAGGTTTTAGTATTTTTATAATATTTTATTATTTTTACAGGGTCTTACGGTTTTGTGAGTTTTTTAGTGTTTTAATGGTTTTAGGGTCCTTTTTGTTCTTTCGATTTTTTAGGTCCGTTTAGAATTTTCTAGGGAACATTAATTTATTTATTATTTTGAATGTCTTTTTGGGTACATAGGGTTTGTATAGTTCACATAGGTTTTATCTGTTTTAGAGTGTTTATGGTTTTAGGGTATTTTATGGTGTTTTAGTAATTTGGGTGATTTTAGTGTGTTTTCGGGTCTTATTGGGTCTTATTGGGGTTTTAGGTGTTTTATGAAATTTTATGGGGTATTAGTGGTTTTACAGTGTTTGGATTTTTTAAGGGATTTTGTTTTTTGTGGGTTTCAGTGCTTTTTTTCATTTTAATTTTATTATGACAATTAGGTGCCTCAAGGTTAGTTACTGTTTTTTATGGTTTTTAGGTATTTTATATAGTTTTTGAGGTTTAGGTTATTACGTTTTTTTGGATATTATGGTCAGTATGTGTTCATTATTTTCTCATTTTGTTGGGTTGTAGGGGTTTTAGGGTTACATAAGAAGTTTTATGGTCATTTAGTATTATTATGTTTTTAGTGTTTTTACAGTTCTTAGGTATTTTCATGGTTTCTAGGGGTTTTATGGTTTTTAGGGGTTATATGAGGTTTTTGGAGTTTTTTCTGTGATTTTAGGGTTTTTAGTGTGCTGTTGGGTGTTTTAGGTAATTTTTAGTGTTTTTATTTTCATTATGGTTTTTTAGTTGTTGTGGATTTTTTGATCTTATATATTTTATGTTTTTAGGGGTTTTAGTGTTGTCTTAGGGTTTTATGGTTTTTTAGTTCTAGGGGGTTTAGAGGGATTAGTGTTTTTAATGATATTTTAGGGTTTTTAGAGGGTTCAAATGTTTTAGGTTATTTTAGTCTCTCAAGTGTTTTAGAAAATTTAGTGTTTAATCATTTTTAGGGTTTTTATTATTTTCACTAGTTTTTAGGGTATTTTAGTTTATTATGGTTTTTATAATTTCTATTATTTTTATGGTTTTTTGGGTTTTATTAGGGAGTTTATAGTTTCAATATTTTCACTGGGATATTTAGGGAATTTAAGGTTTTAGGGTTATAGTTTTTAGGGGTTTTTTAATTTTTTATTTTTTTGGTTTTTTGGGTTTTTTGTGATTCTGGGGTCAGTCATAGGGTTTTTATTGATTTCAATATTTTATAATGGGTTTTAGTGATTTTTTTATTTTTAGGGTTTTTAAGGCATTATGCGATTTAATGTTTTTATATTTTTTATGGGGTTTTGGGGTTTTAGTAGATTTCAACGCTACTTTGTGTATTTAGGCGATTAAGGGTTTTTTACGTTTTGTAATGGTATTTTTGGTCTTTTTGATGTTTAGGGGATTGTGGTTTTATGGATAATTTGTTGTTTTGAGGTTATTTTAGGGTTTTTGTTTTTTATTTTTCTTAGGGTTTTTAGGGATTCAATGGTTTTTATGGGTCTTTTATGGTTTTATTGGGTTCATAGGGATTTTATGGAATTTTAGCTCATTTAGGGGTTACAATGTCTTTGTGGGTTTTATGATTTCAATTTGTTTTTATGTTTTTTTTGGGTTTTCTTATGGTTTTAAGAATTTTTAGCGAAATTTAGGTGTTTTATTGGTTTTTATAGGCTTTTAGGGTTTTCAGTGATTTTATAGGGTTTTAGTATTTGATAGGGTTTCATATTTTTTTGTTTCTTAATTTTAAGAGTTTTTTTCCATTTTTAGGGTCTTATAATGATCTATGGGTTTTAGTGTGTCTTTATTTTTATGGTATTTTTGGTTATATGTATTTCTTGGGTTGTTTGGATTTGTAATTTTCTTGGGGGTTTTTAGAGTTTTTTGGATTCTAGGGTTTTTAATGGGTTTTTGGTTTTTGTGGGGAATAAATGGTTTTTTGTTTTTTAGTGTTTTTTTGTTTATATGGGTTTTAATATTTTAGGGGGTTTATGGTTTTTATGTGTTTCTTTAGTTTTTGGAAATTTATGTTTTGTCAATGTTTTTAAAGGGTTTTTAGTTTCTTTTATGTTTTTAGGGATTTTAACATTTTTAAGCTTATTAGGGTTTTAGGATATTTGTTGGGGTTTTTGGTTATTTAGGGTTTTATAATTTTAAGGTTATTTTTTGTGGTTTTGTGGGTTTTAGGTCGATTTAGTGTTTTCATTGGTTTTTATTTTCATTAAGAGTTTTAGAGTTTTTAGGGGATTATAGGTATTTTTATGGTGTTATGTTTTTATTTGTTTTGTGTGGTCCATTACGGGATTTAATTTTTATTTATGTTTTTAGGGTTCTATGGGGGTTCAAATTGTTTTTGGGGTTTTTATGTTTTACTCTTTTTTTGATGTTTTGTTGGGTTTTAGTTTTTTTAGGATATTCACTATTGTAGGGTTTTATGGTTTTTATGATTCTAAGGGTTTTGCATGATTTTTTAGGGTTTTTGGGGTTTGAGTGTATATAGGGTAATTTAGGTTGTTTAACGGGGTTTTATGGGGGTTTACGATTATAGGGTATTTTAAGGAATTTTGGATTTCATAATTTTTTTAGGTACATGGGGTTTATAAGTATTTTTAAGTCCCTTTAGTGGTTTTAGGGGGTTTTTTTCATATAAGGGTTTTAAGGGGTTTTACATATTTTAATGGTTTTAATGGTTTTTGTGTAACTAAGGGTTATTTGGTGTTTTATGGTCTATTAGGGTTATGGGGAATTTATGTGGTTTTTGGACCTTTAGGTTTTTTGTTGATTACTTCGATAGTTTTTGGGTTTTATGTTTTTTGGTTTGTATAGTCATTGTGTTTTTTTTCAATTTTTTGGTCTTTTACGAGTTTTGTTGTTGTTATGGGTTTTGAGGTGTTTTGCATAACTTTTTAGGTTGTTTTAGTTTCTAGGACTCTTAGGATTTTTAGGATTTTAGATTGGGGGTGGGATTGGGTCATTTTGGTATTTTCCCTTTTTTAGGGTGTTTAGGGGGTTTTATGGGTTTTAGCTCATTTTATGGGTTTTTAGTGTTTTTAGGGATTTCAATGTTTTATGGGTTTTTGGGGGTTTATTGAGATTGTATGGATTTTATGGGTTTTATTGTTTAAAATTTTTTTATTTTTATTTGGTATTTTATGTTTGAAGGGTTTTTAAAATAGTATTAGTTTCATAATAATCTTTCTGCTTTTAGGGTTTTTCGGGTTCTTAGTGTCTTTTATGGTTTTTTTGGGTATTTATGGGTTTTATGGGTATTTATAATTTTTTGGGTGTTTAAGGTGTTTAGGTATTTTTTGGGATTTTAGTTTTTATAGGATCTTTTATGTATTATTAGGGTTTTGGGGTTTGATTTTTTTAGGTTTTTATGGTTTTTAGTGATTATGGATTTTCATGGGATTTTTTTTATTGTTGTTTATAAAATTTTATGTGTTTTTTGGGTTTTTCTAGAGTTTAAATGTTTTTAGATTTTTATTTGGTCAAATGAGTTATTATAGTTTTTTTTTGTTTTTAGGGATTTTTATTAATTTTTTGTTTTGAGAAGTTTTTAGGGGTTTATATGGGGGGGTTTAGGGATTTTAGCCATTATAAGGATTTCAAATTGTTTATTAATTATTTAGGGTTTTTATTTTCATAAGGTTATTAAGGGTTTTTTGGTTCTATTAGGGGTTTCATAGGTTTTTAGGGTATGTATGTGTTTTTAGGGGTTTTAGTTTCATGTATGTTTTCAAGGGTCT
Source organism: Viscum album (assembly GCA_963277665.1). Classification (NCBI taxonomy): domain Eukaryota; kingdom Viridiplantae; phylum Streptophyta; class Magnoliopsida; order Santalales; family Viscaceae; genus Viscum; species Viscum album. Next base: position 1,693,733,122 of record OY728120.1, read on the forward strand.
TTATGTAGAATTTTATTGTCTATATGGGTTTTAAGTGGTTTGTGGGTTATTATAGTTATTATGGTATTACTGTCTTTAAGTGTATTTATTATGGTTCAATATTTTTAGAATTTATGTGTTTTTAATTTATTTAATGGTTTTATGGTGTTTTCAAATTTAAAGGTTTATAATGAGTTTTTTTGGGGTTTTTAGGGATTCTAAGGGGTTTGGGGTGTTATTTAGGGGTTTAAGTGTTTTATGGGGTTTCTGGGATTTTATGGTTTTTAGTGTTTTTAGTGATATTAAGGTTTTTTTGGGTTTTTAGTAGTCATAAGGTATCTCTACTGAGTTATGGTATATTTATTGGTTTTAGGGTATTTCTATGGGCTTTAGTGTTTTTAGGGATTTAAGGGTTCTATGGGATTTTAGGGGTTTTATGGTTTTTATAGGTTTTTGGGTCTTCTTGTAGGTTTTATGGTTTTTATTGTTGATTAACGATTTTTGAGTTTCTGTGTTATTTAGGGGTTTGAGGGTAATTGGGTTTTAGAATCTTTAGATCTTTTAGGGGTTTAATGATTTTATGGATTTTAGGTTTTTAATGGTTTTAATAATATTTAGGGCTTTTCGATTTTAAGGGTTTCAGTGTTTTTTTTGGGTTTTAGGGGTTTTCATGGATTTTTTATTGGTTTTTTGTGTTTTAGGGTTTTTGCGGGTATTAGGATTTTTTAATATTTATTGGTGTTTTTATAGTTTTTTATATTTTTGGGATTTTAGTGTTTTTTGGTGTCCGGGATTTTAGCAGTTTATTGATTTAGGTGTTTTAGAGTAATTTTTTATGGATTCTTGGGGCTTTTAGGGTGATTAAGGGTTATTTTGGGTCTCTTAGGGTTCTATTGGATTTTTTTGAGACTTTTAGAGTTTTTAGTAGGTATTAGTTTCTTTTAGGATATTTATGTTTGATTAGTAGGTTTTAGGGTATTTGGAGGATTTAGTGATTTTCATGGTATTTTGTGGATTTAGCATTATTTGGTTTTTTTTGGATTGATAGGGTTTTAAGGTTTTATTAATTATTTTATGCTTTTTATGGATTTATGGTTTTTAGTGGGATTAATGGTAGTCTAGGGTTTTCATGGGTTTTTTGGTTTTCTATTATTAGGTATTTTATGATATTTTTTTATTTTTATAGTTTTTAGGGGTTTTAGTGATTTTTAGCTTTTTAGGAGTTTTAGGGTTTTTAAGAGTTTTCATGTATTTTAATGGAATTTAGGATCTGGGGGGAATATAATGGATTTTTATTATTTTTTGGGGGGTATTGGGTATTTATTTCAGTTTATGGGGTTTAGGGATTTTTTTTGGTGAATTAATGGTTTTAAGGATTTTAACTTTGATGTTTATTATTTTTGGGGTCATAGGGTTTTAAGGGGTTCTTTAGTATTTTAGCGTTTCACATTTTGGTGGTGTTTAAAGGTTTTTTTGGATCTTTAGGGTTTTTATATTTTATTTAGTGTCTTCAAAGTTATTTTTTGTGCATTTTTTATAGTCTATTAGGGAATTTTATATTTTATAGTGTTTTCTATGTTTTTAGGTTTTGTATATTTTATGGATTTTTATGGGTTTTATAGTTTTGATGGGTTTTATTTTTTGTTTATTGTCTTTAGGGTTTTCAGAGTATTTGTTGGATTTATGGGTTTTACTATTTGTAGTGTTTTCATTTGTTTTTCATGTTCTTTCATTTGATTTTATGTTATTTAGGTTTTAATGGTTTTTATAAATGTTATATGTTTTAGGGGGTATTAAGGTTTTTTTGTGTTTATAGTTTTATATGTATTTTTGGAGTTTATATTATTTTAGGGTATATCAGGGGTTTTATGTGTTTTTAGTTTTTTTCTGTTTTTAGGTGTTGTTATATGTTTTCAAGGGTTTTAGTAGTTGTAAGTGAGTAATGGATTTATATGGTGATTGGGGGGTTTTAGGTATTTATGGTTTTTGAGTTTTTTTGGTTTTATAGGGGTTTAGGTTATTAATTTCTTTGTAGTGATTTTAATTGGTTTTAAGGGTTTCTATAGTTTTTTAGTGTTATAGTGTTTTATTGGGTTTTTAGGGTCCTTATTTTTTTTGTTTTATATTTTTTAGTGGATTTTTACGTTTTTATTATTTTCAAGGGTTTTAATTATTTTCAGGGTTATTAGTTTTTTGAATATTTCATTTAGTTTTTTTTGGGTTTTTAGAAATATTTTTGGGTTTTTGGGAACTTTTAGGTTTTCGTACGGGTTTTAATAGTTTTTTGTTTTTAGGGGTCTATAGGGGTTTTTAGGGATTATTAGGGATTTAGGGGGTATTGGATAGTTCTAGGGGATTTAGTAATGTTTTTGGTTTTTAGGGTTTTAAATTGTTTTTAAGGATTTTATGGATTTCTGTTTTTCAATGTTTTTAGGGTTTTCTTATATTTCTAGGTTTTTTTAGGGTTTTTATGATTTTCTTTGGGGATTTAGGTTTTTTTTAGGTTTTTTGGTTTAGGTGATTTTTTAAGGGGTTTTTGGGATTTTAGGGTTTTGAGGATATATTAGGGTTTTATAGTTTTCTAGTTCCCCTTAGTAATTTATATTATATTTCAGATCACATACGGCTTTTAAGGTCCCATAGGGGTTTTTAGGGTTTGGGGACCATTATGGGTTTTTAGTGTCCACAAGGTTTTTTTGGTGTTTAGGGTCCATTATGGTTTGTATAGTTATTATGGTATTAGTGGTTATCAATATTGTTATGGTTTCCATGGTATTTTATTCTATCTTAGGGGTTTTAGAAGATTTTTGTGTTTTAGGGTATTTAATAGCATTTTTATTTTTTGTTATGTATTTTTAGTACTTTAGTGGATTTTCATCTTTTATGGGGTTTAGGATTTATTTTTGGTAAAGTATTTGAAGTATAATTAGAGGATTTTGTGTATCTTTAGGGTTTTTTTGGGATACATAGGGTTTTAAGGTTTTATTTGGTGTTTTATGGTCATTTAGTGAACATTATGGTTTGTAGGGTTTAAATGTTATTTAGTTTTTTAGGGTATTTTTATGGTTTTACTATTATTAGGGGTTTGAGAGTGTTTTGGGGTTTTATGATTTTAGGATCATTATATATTTTTAGGGGTTTTATGGTTTTTTAGTATTTTATTTCTATTTGTGTATTTTTATGTATTTCAATGGATTTATGGTTTTATTGTTTTATTGTTTTAGCATTTTTAGGGTTTTAGTGATTTTATTGTTTTAGTGGTTTATATGGTGTTTTATGTATTTTAAGAATTTTTTGATTTTTTGGGGGTTTAATCTGTTTTAAGGGATTTAGTGATTTTTAAGGGTTTGATAGTTTTTAGGGGCATTTTATGGAATTAATGGAGTTTTTTTGTTTTTTTGGTTTATAAGTGTTATTTAAGTTTTAGAGTTTTGATGTGTTTTTAGTGTTTCTGGTGTATTTAGGATCGTTTAATGTTCTTTATGGGATTATATAGATTTTATGGTATTTATCGTTTTTAGGTTTTTAGGATTACACTGTTATTTAGCATTTTTTGTATTTTTGTGGGGGGTTAGGGGTTTTGGGTTTTTTGGTTTTTAAAGTTTTTTTATGGAATGTTTAGGTTGTTGGGGACTTTTATGGTTTTTTTGGGGGGGGGGGGGTTTAGGTACTTTTAGGGGTTTGGGTGTATTTAGGGGTTCGATAGTGTTTTATCGTTTTAGGGTTTATTTATAGTTTTTATTGGTTTTGGGTTTTTTGGAATTCTATGATATTAAAGGGTATTAAGGTTTTTAGATTTTTTAGGTATTTTATGGGTTTTTGTTATTTTGGAGGGTTTTATGGATTTCATAGGGTATTTATGATGTTTATGGTTTTCAGTGGTTTTAGTGTTTTAAAGGTTTCAATGGGATTTTAGGATTTCATGTTTTGGGTTTTTTCTATGATTTTTAGTTGTTTTAGGGTTTTATGTGGTTTTAGGTTCTTTTGAGATTATCAGTTTTTACTGTTTTAATGGTTTTTAAAGCTTTTTATTGTTTTTTATAATTTACATGGTTTTTAATTGTTTAAGGATTTTAGGTGTTTTCAGTGTTTTTTTGAGTTTTTAAGGGGGGTGTTTTGTTTTTTTGGGTATTATGGTTTTTTAGGATTTTAGGGATTTTTAGGTGTTTCAGAGTTTTTAAGGGGTTATGGATTTAAATTTTTTAGGGTTTTTTTGGATTTTTTAGTGAATTTTAGTGATCATGTGAGTTTTAGTGTCTTTAGGGGTTTTAGGTTTTTGGGTATTTTAGGTTTTCAAGTGGTTTTTGGAGGTTTTGGGAATTTTAGGAAATTTTTTGTATTTATGGTTTTGAGATCTGTTAGTTGTTCTTTTGGGTTTTTTGGGACGTTATATTTTTCATGGTATATGGTTTTAGGATTTTATGGTTTTAGGTTTTTTGAGTTTTTTATATCTTTTTATGTTTTAATGATATTTTAGTATTTAAAAAAGGGTTTTTAGGGGTTTCAAGAGTCTTTTGTTGTTTTATGTTTTTCTGGTGTTTAGATTATGTAGGGGTTTTCATGATTTTTTGTCTTTTATTGATTATATGGAATTGAGGGGTTTATGGTTTTAATGTTTTTAGGGGTTTACGGGTTTTGGGTGTTTTATGGTTTTAGGTGTTTAAAATATGTTTTATTTTTAAGGATTCCCACGGGTTTTAAAGGATTTTTAGGTGTTTTAGGGGTTTTAAGGGTTTACTATCAGGTTAATTAGCAGTTTTAGATTTTTAGGGCCTTTTATGGTTTTGTAGTATTTTTGGGTTCTTTTTCTTTTTCATGTTTTGTTCTGTTTAAGGATTTTTTTCTTTAGTGGTTTATAGGGTATTATGGGTTTTAATGTTTTTTAGGGTTTAGGGTTCTAGTGTCTTTTTAGTGTTTTAGTTTATGAGAGGGTCTTAATTGTTTAAGGGAATTAACATTTTTAGTGTTATTTTTGTTTTTATGGTTTTTATAGTGTTTTGGGTTTTTATGTTTTTTATATATATAGATTTTTAAAGGGTTTATAGTTATAGTTTATGGTTTTTAAGGATAATTAAGGGTATTTTGGGGTTATTATAGGGGTTTTCAGGGTTTTAGGTATCCTTTAGTATTTTTGTTTGTTTTAAAATCATATTTGGATTTTTTTTGAGTTTTAGGGGTTTGTATGGTGTTTTATGCATTTTATGGAGTTTATAAGGTGATTTGGGTTTTAAATAGTTTTAAAGGGAATTAAATTCATCAGGTGGTTTTTTTGTTTTTAGAGGTTTTTTATGGTCATATAGTTTTTAGAGATTTTGTAGTGGTTTTTTTAATATTTTTTTTTGGGTTTCATATTTTTGAGGTTTATATGGATTTTTAAATTTATTATTACTTTAGGGTTTTTAATAATATGATAGGATTTTATTACCTTTTTGATTTGGAGGGTATCATTGGGTTTCTAGGAAGTTTTTTTCTTTTACAGTATTTTATGGTTTTTAGTGTTTGATTTGTTTAGGATCTTTTCGGGGTTCTTTAGGAAATTTAGTGTTTGTGGTTAATTTAAGTGTTTATGGTATATTAAGCGTTTTTATATATTTTTGGGGATTTTAATTTGTTTTTCAAGGGTTTTTGTGGGTTTTTAAGAATTTATGGGTTTTAGATTGTTTTAGAGATTTTAGGGAATTTTTTAATATTTTAATTGTTGCATGGAATTTTCGGAATTTTGGGTTTCATAATTTTTTAGGGTTTTTTATGGTTTCAATAATTTTAATTGGATTTAATGAATATATGGGTTTCTATATATAAATAGATTTTGGCGGTTTAAGAGACATTTGGGGTTATTTTGTATTTTTGGTCATAATTTTTTTGGGTTTGTATATTGGTTTTAAAGTGTTTTTAGGGTTTTGTAGAATTATTAGGGATTTGACTATTTTCAAAGTTGGGGGGTTGGGTTTTTTGGGATTTATAGGGGGTTTATGGTATTTCATTGTATTACATGGGTTTAAGGTTTTATTTTTGTTATTTGGTTTTCATGGTCCTTTTGGATGTTTTATATTTTTTCTATTTTTTTTGGATTTTGGGATCCTTTAGTGGTTTTATGGAATTTATTGGATCTAATGTGTTTATTCTTTATTTAGTAATTTTACGTCTTATTGTGTTTTTAATGATTTTTACTGGTTTTATGGGTTTTATGGCTATTTAAGGTTTAGGTTTTTTTTTAAATTAGTGGGGGGTTTTAGGTTTAATTTGGGGTTTTAATGTTTTATGTTATTTCTTGGGGTTTTATGTGTATTTTGTGTTTGGGTTGTTTTTTGGAATGTTTAGGATATCTTATGGGCTTTAAGGATTTTTTCAGTCTTATAGGATTTTTATATTATTTTATGATTATTTATGGATTTTATGGTATTTAGCGTTTAGGGAATAGGGTATAAGATTTTGAACTATTTTTTATGTTTTTAGATGTAGAGTTTAGGCTTGACATTTTCAGTTATAGGTTTTATGATTTAGGGTGTACGACATTTGGTTTATGGTATAGGGTTTGGGGTTTATAGTGTATGGTATATGGTTTAGGTTATCGGTTTTTGGGTTTATCGTGTATGTTATAGGGTTTTTGTTGTAGGATTTATCGATTAGTGTTTACAGTTGAGGGTTTAGGGTTTAGTGTGTATGGTTTATGGGGTGTAAGGGATTTTAGATTCTGTAGGTATTTATGTATAATAGTGCGTTTTTGGATTTTGAACATTTTGTAGCATTTCTTTTTGATTTTTTTGTATTTAGGGATTTTAGGGATTTCTATTTATATTTATGAGTTTTTATTTTTTTTGGGTTTTCATGTGTCTTAGGTTTTTTTATAGATTTGCTGGGTTTTGGGTTTTTATTTGTTTTAATGGTATTAGTGGTTTTATGTTTTTAGGGGGTTTAGGGGGGTTTAGGATTATTTGGAGATTTTGGGGTTCCTTTGGTTTTTTTGTGGATTTTTGGATTTTATGGTTTCTAGTGGTTTCATTTTTTTTTATGGTTTTTGGTTTTTCATTATTTTTTTGGTTTTAGGGTTTTTAGTGTTCTTATAATTTTTTGGGTTTTTATAGTTTTAAATATTTTTAGAATTTTGAAGGTTTTAGGGTTTCTAGGGTTTTGAGGACTATTTTTAAGGGGTTATTGTAGTATTAAGGGCTTTTATGGTTTTTTAGGTTTTATGGTCTTTAGTGTTTTTATTGTTTTTGGGGTTTAACAGTGTTTTTAAGGACATTTAGGGGTTTTATATTTTATTGTTTTGACTTTTTTAGAGTTCGTTCTTTCTTTATATTTTTGAGGTGTTTTTAATTTTTAATATTTTTTTTGGGTTTTTAGGTCTTTTAGTGTTTCTTATATTTTTCATGGTTGTTAAGGGTATATGGTTTTAGAATGTTTTAGGTTTTCATTGGAAATTATATGGGTTTTTCATATTTTTTGGATTTCTTTCTGGTCTATTAGGGTTTGTAATGGGTTTTAGGGATTTTGGGGGTGTTTAGGGTCTTTTAAGGGTTTTTAGGATTTTTATGATCTATTAGGATTTTAAGAGATTTTTGTTTTTTAATTGGCCTTTATAATTTTTAGATCATAGGGTTTTATTAGGTATTTTTATTATAAGATAGGCTTTTTAAATTTAATTGGTAATTTGTGGGTATTTTGTGAATTGTATGGGGCGTAGGGTTTCTTTCAAACGCTTTTGTTGTGGTGTGGACACTAATCATGTTGTGGGGAAACTCTAGGGCTTTCATTGTTCTATGAATTTCAGTTTCCAATGGTGGGAGACATTGAACAATTTATCATAAATGTTTTCTCCTTGTCCAGAAATAGATGATTGGTTGTCAGTTCCTCCTTCAATGGATTCATCCTTGGAGCACGTCTCTTAGTAAGGGGCTCCCCCATAAACTACTATTGCGTTCATGAAACTAATTACAATTTCACATCTTTATGGGTACCGTTTAACTACAAGACATATATTTGGACACTCTATGGGGCCATGTTAGTGTAGAATCCATCAATTAAAAGAGTAGTCATGTTAGGCATCACTAGCATGTATGAACACAAAAACATTTGTCAAATATAGGGGTCATCTTGGGTGCAAAACCTGAGGAATCCAATGTCGATCATGGGGTATGTCATGCCGAAGGAATATATTCTAATGATTTCATCTTATGAAGCACATGTTTAGCATGAGGTAGCTGACACCATAGGCACATATCATCCATGGATTTCACCACTATAATCCCCTATTTTACATGAGGAATTAGTGGAATAGGTCGCATGTTTGTCATCCTATAGAGATGTAATTGGTTGATCAGAATTCCCTATGGAGTCAGATCATGGAGGTGCATCCCTAGGATGGAACACCGGGAATTTTTATACATGGATGGATTAGAAATCCCTATAACAGTAGACCCTAGTAGGTGTGTCCCATAAATGGAAGATATAAAACCATTAATGGTTGCTTCCCTAGGTAGAAGGCACCAGGGTTTACCATATAGATGGGTTATAATTCCCTATGAGAGTGTAACTATAGTGATGTTTCCCATAATTGGATGATTCCAAATCATGAAGGCCGATATGGACACCAATGAGGGTGGACCATGGAGGTACACCATTATGATGAGGTCACCATGGTTTATTTTTGGTTTGTATTGAACCATAGGGATGCATCATATCTACCTTGTTTAGAAGAAAGGGATCAAAACCCATGTAGTTCTAGAGAGATGGTGTGGGGATTATCTTTGGAACAATCCAACTCAAGATGGTTTATCTTGGTTGGGTGAAGGATGATTTTTTGCTTATGCATGGTTAGCTGCTCAAGTTCTTATAGGGGAATCAGAGATATGGATTGGGTTTACGTGTAGGAATGAAACATATAGATGACATGATTCAACTGGGATGTGTATGCCCATGTAATAATCATGATGGATATGGGTGAAGTGTTGGGATAGAATGGATGGAATGGATAGGTTGTTAGGGGTCTTGGGCTTAAACATCAGGGTGGTTTCCTACATATCCCATTTGGATGGGAATCAAATTCCAAGTAGTTTTGATGGTTTAATTGGGACTTATAAATGATGACGAGGCCCATTCATGGAGTATGGTTGGTGGTTTCACATGGGAGTAGTCCGTGGGGACACGAAGGATATGTGAACTCTGGTTGGGGGCATGATCCTACTGAAATATTGGGACTTGAGGTAATGACCATGATTGGAATGGATGAATGGTTCTGATATTCAACCTCATGGATGTTTCTTATATATCCCGTTTTGGGTTGGATTCAATGCCCATGTAGTTGGGATGCTGGGGATTATTTATGGTTTTCATCACAATGATGGAATAAGTGGTTCGGGCCTATACCAAAGTAGGAGGCCTATAGTGGAAGGTGGTTTCATATTCACTACTAAACTCTATGGCCACATTGGTTATGCTCGATGTGAGAAACAAAAGGGAGGATTGAACCTATCTATCACATAATATATGATTTGTTAGTGAGAGGTGGTGTGTGGCTAATGCACAAAATATACTCATGGAAGATCATGTCCCATGTGAGGAGGAACTCATTCCATGTTAGGAGGATTTCACTCCCATGTAGGCAAGTGGGAAAGGACAATTCCAAAGGTAAAATACCCCCATTCAATTTCATAGGGCGAGGCTACATATTAAAAATGTGTGTTGAGGATGATGGAAATGGGAAGTTTTAGGTCCTTCAGTACATATGTGGAGGATTCACTCATCACCCTTTCTACTTAAATAGATAACTATCATCAACCCTTTGGGATGGGAAGGAACTAGAAATGCTCGATGGGAGATGTTTTGAGGAGTGGTCAGCCATGGTCTCCCTGTTAGCATAGCCTTACTATAAACAAAGATACATTAAAATACCTATGCTGAAAAGAAAGAGGTAAATGATAATATCAGCCCACATGTGGAGAGCGGGACACTAGAAAGGGAATGAATGTCACATCATGACAAAAAGTGCATCTGAACCTATCCTGGATGAGCATAGGATATGAGGATTCTTGAAATTTGTTAAGAGTTTTTAGTTGAAGGGAGGCGACATGGAGAAGCCTAGATGAAAGGATTTGTGAAGAAGAGGGCCTCAAGGAGGATGAACCCATGATAATCTGGAGCTTCATGTGGGAAAGGTGCATTATGAAGAAATGGGATTCACAAGACATAGTAACCATTCTCAGAATGAAGTATCAGAACTATAATAGAGTGATCTAAAAAAATTAATTCTCTTTGATTCCATGAGTAACCCAAAGGTCATCGTTCCTTCGTGAAGTTCAAGGTCCTTCATGAAATGCATCCCTAACATAGGTATGGATATTTGGGAACAAAGGGAAGGGGTTATATGATGCTCCAATACCATGGATGATTCATTTTATCTCAGGATCATGGTGCTTAATGGATTTATAAAAAAGTAGATTAATAGAAAAATGGTTGGGGTAACCATGACTTAAATGTGGAATGAAAATGATATTAATAGGCATGAGGGCATCACGATGATCGGAGGCACACCTCGACTCTTGGTGGGCACCATGAAAGGATGGATCTCCATCAATGTTGTGATGGTCTTCATCAGATGTCCTTATCATGGGTACAGATAACATTAATCGTATAAGTGTTTCATCAGTTCCTCACACAATCATGTTGGTTAGGGGACCCTACAATAGAGCTTCATGTGGAAGACCCTTTGGATGAATTTGAGACCAGTTTTAGATTCTATTCCATCCTAAACAATTGTGGATTCTCCCAACCTTTTTTGGGGCACATATTTCACTAGCCACAAATTCCCTCCCTTATAATGGGAGCTGAAGTGTAATTGAAGTTAATATTCTGAGATAAAATCAATGATAATAGGGCTACTCACAAATCTATATCACGATGAATGGAATGTGGTTCCTATAAGCATGTAGACTACTACAAAGCTTGGAGGTCACAAAGATTCTCAGTCACTCACGTGCATATAAATATTGATTACATGCCCCTTTATTCATTTGAAATATTCATGCTTATACTTTCCCAATCCTTCTTGTCATAAAGATTTTTCTCCCCATAAATGAACAATTTAAAGCCAGTTTCCACAATCCCTTTCACTGCAAATGCTTCTATGTGAAATGGGGCATTGTGACATTATGCTAATTCACAAAACAAGAAGAGAACAAAGCTTATCCATGATCCAATGCCTCAGTTATGATTTCTAAAAATCATATTTATGAACCAAATAATAAAATACACTATGTATCGGATCAGATGGCTGCTGAAAAATCTTCTTAGGAGGTCTATGTAGTTGTTACTAATAGGGATGAAACTTAGAACAATATCATTATCCGAGAGTACACATGGAGCCACAACGATCATGAATCTCTACATTAATTACTATCAAAATATCAAAAGTAATATATCGTATTTATGTGGTTTTCAATTTAAATATTTGGTAATATGGATGATGTCTTCATCATACCAACCAGTAGTGAAAATTGGCTTATGGGTTCAGAGTAACTGAAGGGAAGTTCCACTGGAATAGAGCTATCGTTGTCCAATTCATCATGTATCATCCTCCCATTACAACGAATTGTATTTACAACTATACCATTGAAATATATGGGAGATAGCTATTGGATGAGGCCTCTCTAACTCAATGTAATACAGTCGCCAAGGAGGACCTAGTAAACCTAGGGAAGAGGTCGATAGATGATAGGGATCTACTCTAGGGTGGCAACATCACTAATGAGTTGCCTTAGGCCTATTGGACAAGAACATATTGTGATACGATTAGGGAGGAAATAATGTGAGTAGTTATATATGAAGTATCATGGGATTCCCAGTTTCATGTGTACTAAGCATGAGTGATAATGTCATGAGTGTTGAGTAGATGGTCATTATGAACAAACACATTCCATCTGCATCATGGGGAGGTCAGCATAGTCCTCTAAGATATCCAACAAATTTATAGAACATATAATGAATTCCTCACTACAGATAATTAATAGTTGGGTCAAGATTATATTCTTTATCTGGGAAATTTTCTTACAAATCTGGTGATAGGCACTGCCATGGAAATGAGGGGAGGAGAGATGTTTAATTCAAGTAGTTGTTCAGCTTCTTCTAGAACATCCTAGTGAGGGATCCTACTATGGGGAAAAGGGATTCCCAGAAACTACTGAAAAGAATAATAAACATCCTAATAGGATCTATTTGTGGAATTGATATATATTTCAATTGAATCACAGAGCATTGATAATGGAAAACAGGGATCTAGAGAATAAACACTGAGCATCATCAAATACTCTGGTTGGTCGTGGTTTTCACGACACTCATCTATGGGTGTATTATACCATTGAAATACCCACACATGGGGTGAGTTCATGACCATTTAACATGGACAAAATGCTAGACATAGGGTGTGTTGTAAACCTTGAGATATTGGTGTTCGTGAAGCTATATAATGTGCTCCGACATATTAGTGAGGGACAGAGTCCACTGTGTATGTTTGGAAAACTCCACATGTTGAATTGTCGGATGTGGAACACATAAGGGGATATGAATATCTATATCCCATATATACTCAAGAGAAGAACATTTATCCAACAATCTGGAATATCGTGGGAAGATTCATGTTTATGATGGGCATGAAAAATGTGCTGAGAAAAGTTAGACGAGCAGAACATTTCAACTTACAACCATTCCATATACTGACGGGGTTCATAAATGAAAATGGAACATTTAATAAAAAAAATCTGTCATATCTATGAGAATTTTGAGTGAGTGTACTAGTGGTTTGGATGGATTACGATCAAATATTTTAATTGTATAACCTGTATCAGTTTTCATGGCAGTTTTGGAGTCTAAAGAGGCTGACTGTGAAGTTATACCAGGGAGTCTGTATTGAAGAACACCCCTATGGGATGATGAAGATATGGATAATGTGATTTCATAAATATTTAATGAGGAGAAAAATTATTCCTCCATATACTACACTATTTAGACTAATATACATCTTTTCAAAGAGGAGGTAGGATGCCTACCTTTGAGAAAGGCTTAGGAAGCAGACCATTAGAGGTGGGGAAGGGGTAAGCTCTCCACTGCTGGCCAAGGAAGAGCACTAGTGGGAGGACGTACTAATAGTAGGGATTGTAAATATAATTTTAGTGGGGGAGAAGTAGTGGATCCATTAGTCTAGTAACATTCATTGGCCATATGTGAAGGAAGATGGGCAGCTGCACAAGGCCCGACGCTCTTAGAATGGAAGGCCCGAGAAAAATTCGAGCCATTAACAGGGTTTCAAATTACATATTCTCAAGGCCTTGGGAAGTGGTTTCATTAATATGAATTTCCTAATGACTTTTTCATCCTTGATGCTTGATTGAAATGGGATGTCACAACCACAAAATATTCCTTTAATAGCGCTAAAAATGGCATTTATCATAGCTAGAAAATCACTGACTACTGGAGCAAGATTAAAAAACTGTGTTTTTATCAGTGCTAAAAAAGAACTGATAATTGGGTTCTTTATCACCAGTTATAGATGATCTGATAATTTGGTCCTTTATTAGATATTATAGAATCATTGATAAAGGAAATCATTATCAATACTTTTAAAAGCATAGATAAAGGGGGACACTGCAATGTTCTTTACTAGCCCACAATAGCACTAAAACCACAACGAAATCAGAAAATTACAGTAATAATATTTAAATAAGATAAAATAAAATTTATAATACAAATACTGGAAAATAATCACTATATTATACACATTTCAATCATTGGTATAAACCATTATATAATTATAAATTATTACATACATTAAAAAGTAGTAGTTTTCAATTTCCATTGGATCCTAACCCTTGATCGAGAAAAAAAAAACAACTATATAAGAAAAAATTTATTCTATTCGTAATAATATGAATAAATAAATTTAAATAAATTCTAAATTCTAAACTAATACTTGTGACATATAATTAACTCTTTGTATCAGATTGATTTGTGGTTGATTATTCCACATCACACCATTTTCTGTTTGTATTTATGAATTATCTCTGTGAAAATAAACTAAATAATTATAATATAAAACTGATATGAAAATTAATTAATAATAGTATATAGGATGAGAAAGAAATTGAGTCCCATTTTCTCAGTTTTTCAGATGTGGTGCTCATTTTAATCTAATATGAAACTTATATATTGAAAACACGTACTTGGAGTCATACAAGTATCCCAATGAGTCTGACTGAGGTGCGGATGATTATTACAAATATCAAATGACTTATGTATCATCTTCCTAAATTATCAAACCAATATGAATGTTTTTTCTTAGTTTTGAGTATGTCACTTTTCTATTTTACTAAAATGTCATTTTAATTTGGAATCATGAATTTGACTGATTCCAGTCTCATAATTTGTCAGTTTGATGTTATACTGATTTATAAAGGTCAAAATTGACATATGATTCATTTTCATAAATTATAGTGAAAATAAGTGAATATTTTCCCATTTTTCATTGAGTGACACTTTCTGAACAAAAATGTCGATTATAAACTGATAACTGGAACATTGAGTCATACTAGACAAACCAAGTATCAAATTTTAGTGAGGTTATTTCATCAACATCAATAACGTAATAGAGATTATTACCCTACAATAAAAAAATATGAATTCATTTTCTCAGGTTTGAGAAGGTCATTTTTTCTTTTTAGTAAAATTGATGTCAATTTCAAAAAAAAGCACTAGGGGTCATTTTAGTCACAACAATCATCAAATTGAGTTAAGGATAGTTCCTACACATCCCAAATATATTATGGATCGTTTTAATAATGTATAAATAAATCTGAAAGTGTTTACATGGTTTCGATAATTCCACTTTTCTTTTTTTTAAATGCCATTTTACACATAAAACATGAACTTTGATGCATACCGATCACATCATTTATTGGTTTGATGTGAGATACATTCCGACACATAAAAAATGACTTAGTAATAAATTTACTATTTCATCCAGACAATTTGAGTGTGTTTTCTTGTTTATATGTGAGTAACATTTTTTGAACTAAATTTTTTATTTTGATATGATAATAGAAAATTTGAGTTATATCGGGCTCATCGTGTATCATATTGGGGTGCGGCTAATTCATACACATGAAAAATGTTTTCTGGATAATTTTTAAAATTTTTACAAACAACATGAATGCATTTTTTGGATTTGAAAAGGTCGTTTTTCCTTTTTTCTAAAATTGGTGTCAATTTTAAATAAAAGGACACAGTTGGAGTTATACCAGTCACACCATGCTTCGTAAATAGGTGATTCTGATTCATACAAATCAAAAATATCTTATGGATTGTTTTAATAATGTATAAGAACAATATGAATGTTTTTGGTTAGTTTTACGTAGGTCTGTTGTAATTTTCTACTAGAATGATGCCAGTTTTAAATTAAAAGATGTACTTGCAGTCGTATCAGGAACATAGTCTGTTGGATTGAGGTGTGGTTGATTCTTACATATCATAAATGACCTATGGATCATTTTCATAATTATAAAAACAATATGAGTGTGTTTTATTGGTTTTGAGTATGCCGGTTAGAATTTTTTTATAAAATTGATTTATATTTTAATAAAAAAGATGAACATGGAGTCAAAAAGATCACACTGTACATCAGATTGAGGTGTGTCTAATTTCTACAAATAAAATATAAATTATGGATCGTATTCATAAATTATAAAATAATCTAAAATTGTGTGATGAATTTTGAGTATGTCACTCATTTTACGAATATTCTAGAAACAAGAAATTTGACCCATACCAATCATATCATGTACTAGTTTGACATGAGAATGATTCCTACAAGTCAAAAATTATTTCTGAATCAATTTACTAAATTATCATGAAAATATGAGAGTATTTTATTTGTTTCCAATTAGTGAAATTTTTTGAACTAAAATGTCGATTTAAAATATATAATGTACATTTTGAGTCATAGCAGTCACAGTTTTCATCAAATTGAGGTGAATATGATTCCTACACATCCTAAAATGACTTAGGGATCATTTCACTAAAGTATAAAAATTATCATAATATATTTTTTCCATTTTGAGTATGTATATTTTCTTATATACAAAAATTTATTCCAATTTTAATGAAAAAGGAGAACATGGAGCCTTACAAATCACACAATGTGTCCGATTGAGGTGTTATTTATTCCTACACGTCCCAGAGTCTCCAAAAAAATCCTAACTAGAAATGTAACCACATTTCCAATGTCTTTATATGTCAAACTAAACACACTATATATTAACCTGATGTTTTACTTGAAAACCCTTCCTCATTGTCGAATATCAGAGCTGTAAAGGTAGCGCATGTTCCCATTATATAATGAGAAGCGACCACAATGGACGAGTGAGATTCTGAAACACTTTGGGATTTCAATAATTAGGATGGTTTCTCAGGTAAGAACATCAAATAAATATACATGATAGGGCATTCGATATAGAATGGAAATGAAAATGGAAAAAGTGCTTATAATGGATGAAATAATTAGTTTATTTATTTATGTGTCATATTTTAGATTGTTGAATGAAAAACATTACTTTCGAACAGATTTTTTTAAAAACCAAATACATGATACATAAAATTGATAAGGAAATTAACATAAAAATAGTAATTAAAATGACTTCAAAATTCATAGAATAAGTAATTTGAATTTACCTTTTCCTAATGGATTTATTCCTTCTTGATGTGGTTTTTTATTATCATCATATATTCACGCAGGATCAAAGTCGAATACCTCACAAGCTTTTACAGCTTCAAAAAACCAACCCCAACATAAACAAAATAATCCTCCAATACATGAAAAAAATTATTGTATGAGTTATACTAAATAGAAAAAAAGTAATCATAAAAATGAAACAATAAATTAATTCTATGGATAATAATTTTATTGTGATAAAATTATTCAGCACATGGATATGTCGATGGTAATGAAAAAATGATGATAAAAACCTGCAAATTTATCTCGAAAAATAATCAATAAAAGAGTGAGGAGGATGCGAGATTATAAGATAAATTGGATTGAATATTTGAATCATCTTAGAGAAAGTAATGATATCCTATTAGGTTCATCAAATAATCATTCTATAAAATAAATAAATAAATGCATCTAACATATTAGTTATCAAAGATAAATGATATAGATATTTCTAATAAGGGAAACACACCATTTTATTGTTTCACATAACATCAGTATGATTTGATGAAAATATGTAATTGAATTTAAGAAATTAATTACTCAACTTTGATAGGTTTTTTCATTTGAATAAATCCAAGGGTGAATGTTATAGTCAATTTTCTTCCTCAACATATCATCTTTCAAACAGCTAGCATTATGTTTTTTGGAACACATCCTCTATCTCTTATTGATATGCCTATATGTTTTTTTAAATACTCAAATCTATATTCATCCATATGATTACTTCTACTCTAAGTAATACAAGAGATATAAAAGAGATGGTGGATGATTCCCAAGGAACAAATTAGAATAGTAACTATTCGGGAGATGAAACTAATGAGGATGCTGGTTGTACTCCATTGTGTTATCTAAAAGGTTTTATGCCTTCTATTAGTGATAATTTCATGGATGGTTATCTGAGATTCAAAAGGGTCAAACCAAAGACAATTTTAAAGAATAAAATTTTTTTTGAAGGATTAATGTAAAACTTATATAATGTTTACTAAACGTGTGATGAAAAAAATGAAGTGATTTTTAAGAAGTATTAAAGAGTGGGTTATCGTTTCAAATATGGAAATATTTTTATCAACTTCAAGAAATATAATCGAATATAAAATAAATGAATATAATTTTATTGGTGATCGACATGTTTTGGTGAAAATAAAAAAAGAGTAAGACTCTACAGAAACTTATTTATCCCATATAGAACCTAAATCATTTGGAGAGGATGAAAAGGATGATAATTGGATCAAATATATGTGTGAGGATCTTGAATTTAATAAGAACAATTTTTCAGGGTAAAATTGTTCCAAGGTTGGATGATAGAAATGTTATCAGATCGATGTGGGTGTTCAGTAATTAACATATTGATTATGGAAAAGTGGATAAAAATAAATAATTTATTGTTTGTATAGGGAACTCCTAGATTAAATGAATGTATATTTATAATATGAATGCTCCCATATCTTGGATGGAAAATACTAGAATATTTTTTTTTATTTAATTGAAAATATAGTTAATAATATCTTGAATGGATGTCAAATATATGTTCCTCAATGGAGTTCATAAGGTGGGGGGTAACATTTAGAACCCAAATGGGTTTATTATGGATGAAAATGAGAAAATGGTGTTCTAGTTAATGAATTATTTTTATGAGATAGAGAAATCACTTAGGATGTGTTATTTATGTTTGGATCAATAACTTAGGAAGCTTGGTTATTAGCATGGTAGAGTTTTTCACACCCTCTAAATCACGTAGAATGATCAAAGTATGTTAGATACATGATTATAGTCTAGATTTGATCTTGGATTCAACAATTAGGGGTCCCACTAGAAAGACACTTCTATGGAGAGCTTCAGATAACATAAAGTAGTTCACAATGGTTAGGGTTCTTAAAATAGGCCTAGAATGTTTTATTATGTCTTTTCTGGGATAATAAAGATATAGATTTATAATAGATAAACAATAATTGACATAATGATTCTTTATCAAATATAATGTCTTATCCATGATAACGATTTATTTTATCAGTGATTTTGTATTGCTGAAAAATCTCTATGTATATCAATGTGAATGAATCTCTAATAAATAATCATAAATATTTTTATAAAAATAATTCTTTCTAAAAAATATAAATGCATTATATAAAATTACAATAAATATAATAATACTTATTATAAAATGACAATTTTATAATTCAATGTGTATATAATTATTAATTTATAAATATATAAATACATTTCAAAAAATAATATTTGTATCATTAAATATATTTATATAATTATATTAATATTTAATATATTCATTAAATAAATATATTTGATATAATTATTTAATTATATTGTTTATAATTATATATATATATATAAAAACTATTTTTTATTTCATTATAATTATAAACCTATAAAATTAGTAAATATACTTTATAAATATATTTATTTATAAATATATTTCTAAAAATATATTTTTAGAATTATTAATCGATATTGAATATTTTTTTCATTCTTGTTCAAATTGAGAAAAATTTATTCTATAAATATGAGAAAAATATTGAAAATTTGGAAAACTTTTATTAATGTAAATAAATAATAAATGGATATATTTTGAAATAAATATGAATACATATATTGAACATATTAATACAAAATAAATAAATATATTTAAATTAAAAAATATAAATTTATTAAATTCCCCAAAAAAAGAATTTTTTTTGTGTGTGTATATAAAATTTCATTATTTACATATATGTTAAATCAATAACAAAATTTATCAATGTTCAATTTAGAAATAAAATGACATACAATTATTTCTATTACTTGATGCGATTAATCGGTTTTTTAATTCATACAAGTTTTTAATTTGAAACCATTATACAATATATTTATTACTATTTTATGTAACAAAAATTATTTTCTTTAATTTAAATTATATTTATATAAATTCATATATTCCCATATATTTATATTATATTATTTATTAATATTATAAATAATTACATGAGGAAAAAAAGGTTAAATTTTTTTCTCATTTAAGTTATTTTTTTATTAATTATTTTTAGATATATATATATATATATATTTAATATATACTATTTATAATTTATATATTGTATAATAAATTTGATTATTTCTCTCAATAATTTTTTAATTAAATTAATTTTTAATTTTATTTTCATAAAAACAATCTATTTTTATTTATTTCATTATTTCATTTTATTCAAATATTTATCCAGGCTAAAGAAGATCTGATAAAGGATTCCTTTGTAGGCGCTAAAAATAAATCACCAATAAAGGGTTTCCTATTTCAATGCTACCAAAAAGAACATATAAAGGAAACCATTTATCACCTCTAAAAAATGCACTAATAATGGTTATCATATATCAGTGTAAAAAAATTACATATAGTTGGTTCCTTTTACCAGCACTACAAAAAAAAGAACTGATAAAAGGCACCTAATATCATTATTTTTTAGTGCTGATAAAAGGTTCCTTTGTCACCGCTTTGCTCTAGCGTGGATAAAAGCCAGTTCTCTTGAAGGATTGTTTTGTAGTACTATGTGAACATGCATTTCCATGATCCTCCTGGTTTGTGGATGATATTCAATAGGTATTGCATATAAATTACAAGGAACCATCTCTCCTCCATAACTATTACCATCTACGTTGTTTGCATGATTTCCCTGACTTGGAGAAATAAATGAATCATGGTGGGAATACTCCAATGAAGGGAGCCCCCATGAGCATGGTGTGGTCGATTCCTCCATTAATGAATTTGATGAATCTCTCTATGTATTATTTAAATAATTAATTTGCACCTTACATTTTTTATTAACCAGATTTTTGAACTACAATCTATCCCATGTAGGAAAATCATGCTCAAAAGACACATGCTGAGAGGGTTAGAGGCACAACAACAACTGCGGTGGAGCACACCCCGTAACCTTCTCCATGGGATGGAGATTTTGGTGAGATGACTTGAAGTTAGTTGTTTAGGGAATCCACCACAGATTCCTTGGAAAAATCAATAATAGATTAGGGGTCACTCCATGGTATTCCAAAAATGACAACATAAGAGAATGACATGTCCCCAGTCATCTTTCATAAGTTATTTCTTTATAGAGTAACATTAGTTGTTTCCTGATTTGGATGACTAATGTCTTTCATGTGTCAACATTATTGGGACAAGTGGTCACTCTACTCTTTGGAATCATTGGATGGTCTAGGATACCTTTTCGAACTGGGGAACAAATCCATACAGAATCAGCCATTCGAGATGAATACGCTAGAGTCTCTTGTGAATAGACGGTCATGGCCTTAGGTATCACCACTGATGGGGCACATCCCGATGATAATAGGGACTACCTTGTTGAGGTGGGTAAAATGTAAAAATCCAACCTCACAACAATGAGAAAAGACCATAAGAGACAATACCAGAGGGTGGGTCCTTCCACTGGACTATTGGATGCATTCTCCAAGTATGAACATGTGGATCTGGAGGAGCTATATGACTCTGATCTTGATGTGATAAAAGAAATCTGTATCATCCGATGTCAGTCATAGATGGGTACCTAGAATTTCAAAGTGATCGCAGTGGAAAATTGGCGAGCCTAATGGGGTAACGTCACCATTGGATGCACTCTATGTGCTCCATGGTGGTGGATTCAAGCAATATTCATGCACTTATTTGAGACTCTTTTGCTAATAAGAGGTAAGAAATAAGTCAACACTGTGATGATATTTGGTTATAGTATAATTATAAAAAAAAATTGGAAGCTTAATGAGGATGAAAAATAGATCCAAAACCTAGAATAATAGACGAATAGTCATCCTTCAGTCATTACGGATCAATCAGAACATGTCATATGATATAGGTTCTAGCAAGCAGTGGCCCATGATCAGCTAAGACAAGTGAGACTTTATATTGATATTCATTGAATTGAATAGTATCGGGTGCATGTAAGGTCTAATTAGCCTTGTCCTATGACCTTTCATGAAGAGTCAAGTCTCAGGTGTCGAAGCTATCCCTAGATTCTATCTGCAAAAATTTAGTCAAGCTGAAGTATTCTATCGAAGGTTGGGATCCATATGTTAATTTATTAGGACCAATGAAATTCCCTAACATGTTTATTTCCCAAATACTACCATAACCTTCACATAATATGAAACATTCTTTGTGAATGGAAACATTCTTTCTCTATTTTAATTAGTGCATGTCAATAACACTTGTGAGACAACCAATGAATAATCCCTAAGCTAATTTGGATCATTCATAGTGAAAGAAACAAAGGACAACCACATAATTAACCACTTAGTATGAGAGTATAGAATAATCCTCAAAAACTCAATATCTATTGTTGTTGACTAACTATTGAGAACATTTTGGCTGAAAATTGTTGTGTATGAAGAATTGGGCTCCCAGAGTATCCAACATTCCTTTCCCGATATGCTTTAGTGCATGAACAAGATAACGATCGGGGCATTAGAATAAATTTAGTCAAAGGGAAATGAGAAATTTTAATCATTAAACATTTCTATTGTAACAAAATGGGAAAAACACCACGATATTGGGAAATTATTTTCCATTTTTGAAAAACAGTATCCATATTGCATTTCATAGAATGGGGAAAAATAGTCCAAAACTAGCCATGTTCGTAAAAAGAGACATATATTTAATTTTCTTCAATGGTAATTGGAATCGTTGGCCTAGATGAGTAGGTGATCCCTATCCAGACACCATTCCATTAAGGGGTCCATTCATACATGAATAAGGATGAGGATCTGAATAAAGGGGAATTGAATGAATTGGAGTGGAGTGGTGGAATTTAAAGAAGGTGTCCAAAAATCTTGGAATAATTCCACCCTTTATTATTACACATTGGTGTGAGTGTATTGGTCTCAATGGAGATCAAACCTATCTTCCAAAGGAGTTTAATCTAGGATTTCAAAAAGACAGATGATAATGCAAAAAATGTGGTTAATGACCAACACTAAGACACATGTTCTCTTAAGAAAGGCCATGTGATGTCTTGTATTTTTACATCATGAAAATTATAATAATGAAAATCTATATTAGTTCCATAAGATGAGGAGAATTCATGGTAAATTTTATCATAGTGTGATCAGGATGTGTCTTACAACATAACATCATCTGAACGAGATGTTGCATATAATTTAAGGTGATAATTCCTAGACCCTATCCATTAATTTTAATTTCATGTCACATAGAAAATAGAAATTTCATAATGTATTTGTGTGATATGGAGGGAGGAATAACGATGAAAAAGGGCATAAATTGGCTTGCATACTACAAAAAATTCCATTAAAAAATGTGGAGGAGGATTTCCAAGGGTTGGAATATTTGGCCTGGTAGAGTGATAAACCTAACATGAACTAGACCATTGAATTTTGGATGTTGCATCACACACTCCCTATGGGGTTCTCAGTTTAATTTCATATAGGATTTATCATGAGGGATCACATGAATCCCGATATCCTCGACACACACCTGGCCCAAAAACTCCTAACCCATGTGATCAATTAATGTTGTTGTAAATAAGCATGGTACATGGGTATGTTTAACATGTAGGAGACCATATAGAGGGTGACAGGAAGAATGATATCCCACGATGATACATGGATGTGAAAAGGAGGGAAGTTGATACATTAATGTTTTGGATAAAGGGGAGACTGATAATTAAGGGCTGTCATTTGACCATGTTTGAAACACAGAAACCATAACCATAATAGTTATGAATGGGCTGATAGAATGTTGAATTGACTATTGACCATGATTGAAATGTATGATTTGTCATTTGTTGTCGAAGACCCATATAATCATTATCATAGGATGGGTGGTGATCCAAAGTGTCATGATACCATCACTATAAGGGGTCCTTTTTGAATTTACAAAAGACAAAAAACCCTATCCCTGAAAGAATAAAATTGGGGAAGTTGTGTACAAAAATTTGGATCTAACCGTAGGTGTGAAAACAATTTAAGGTCAAATAGCATGGAAAATGGAAAAGATTTTAATTCGTGTTGCTTAAACAATAGATAGATGATCTTCTTATGGTATGCAAAAAACACATTGGAAAAAATGATAATGATGTCAGGGAGGCTCTCATATTACATATATGCCATAATATGAACAACATAAAATTTAAGGTCCAAATTCATAGAATGTAACTGTTGAAAAGGGTCAAATTTTTTTTAATGAACCTATGGCTAGGCCCCAAGACAAAAGGTATAGGTATCACACTATATCCCATGTGGATGGGAATAAATATATACATAGATATAAAATATATCATGGTCATAGGCCCACACTGGTGGGGTAATCCTCTCTATTGTGGAAGCTGAAGCACCCCACAACTATAATGAGGCATCATGAACATTTTAGGGAAGGGTCGCAATTTAATGTCATGTGTAGAGGAAGTAATCTATTAGTTTATGGTCATAGAGTATTTAACATGATGTTGGTTCTTCTTGAGGTATATGTATATTGTTGTCTCATAACAAACCCAATATGAATGAGGACAGAAGAGGTGTGTATCACAAATTCATTCTTAATAATTCTTGAATAAACTATAAAGTCATGATTTTTTATACTACGCATAGGCTATAGGGGCTATAGTTCTGTTTACCTTGATTTTGGGACCAAATATTATTTTTATGGGTGTTCCAACATATCTCATAAGGATGGGAATTAATACACACACTGTTCTAGAATTCTATACTGCTTAACGTCAGGCGGTAAGGATGAATATGAACCTATGTAAAAAAGGGAAATAAAGTAGGTGGGACTGAATTCATAGTTCATAGGATTTCATATGCATTACATGATGATGGGAATCAATACACATGTAGTTGTTGGATTCTATTTAGTTTAAAGTAATGTAGTAAGGATATAGGTGACCAAATGATATATAGGGAAAATCATACAACTAGGCTTGAAGGCATAGTGCATTGATGTTCCTATGTGACCCATGAGGACGTGAATCAATCTAGGAATAATTCTATAGAACTTTATGATGAGAAACTGAAACCAGTATAGGTGGTCCACATTGGTGATAGAATTGATGAATCTCAATGTTATAGAGAGCCATCTCACATTCAAAGAATGGGGTAATGATTGTCAAATATATCAAATATATCATGTGATCTATCTCGGTTTAATACAAGGTATGACCTCATTTTATCATCATAATTTATGGAAGTTAGTATATATAGTTTAAGGTTATAAAACATAAAAATTAATGGATGTAAATGGTTTATGGTCATAATTATTGGAACTAGTGCATATAGTATAGGGTCATATTTCCTTGACCATTTGATAGGGTAATTCCTCAAGGAGATAGGTATAGTGTAGTGTTAATAAACCTGATGAGAATGAGTGAAAATTTACTTATACTACACTGCATATTCGAAATAAGACTTTTATTCAATTTCTAGAAATAATTTGATAACCGAAACAGATTTCAAAATGCTAGAGTTTGATGAAATTGGTGATGGGAACAAAAAAAACTATATGGGAATCACTATGTATCCCATAAGGATGAGAAGTAAGAAACTTGTAGTAATTATTGAATATATCATTTTGTATGTATGGTACATACATAGGTATGGAGGCATTTTTTATGTGGATAGACTAGGATGTAGAATCTAAGATTCATTATGTATCATTTGTAGACATGAATTATTCCATATTTAGTTCTTGAATGTGGCATGGTAGATGGAATGTTCTTGGACTGACATTCTCTCTAGTGAGAATTTCAGGGGGTTGTTCCATTTTTTCATGAGGCATGGATGGTTATTGGTATAAAATTTAATATCATCCAACTAGAAATAACAGCTCAGTTTAAACATTATGTTTTGGGGATGATGGGGGAGACACGTACCATGAGGGATTTTCCTCAGGTGAAAGTAGTATCAGGACATGAATGAGGTCCGAGAAAACCCAATTTCATGAAAAACATCCCAAAAAGAAAAAAACACATTCTATTTAAATTCAAGTTGATTAAACATAGTTTCCTAGTTTAATGTCATATCCCGGGACATTGATACTATGTATTTTAATTTTATCCAACTCGTTCAATTGGGAATTTTTTTAAAGTCATTATTCACGGATGTTGACACATAGTTTTCTATCATATGGTAATGATGAAATAATATAGTTTAAATTCATGTTGTTGGTACATTTGGTAATTCCTTTTCCAATTCAAAACATCTGAAAATTTTCTTTGTATGGAGGAGTGATGTGATCTCTATCTATGGTGGATAAAGAATACACACCATTGGGGTAAACATTCTGAATATTATATTGTCCATTCAACATTGGATCCAACATTGGTGGCTTCTTGTTGGGTATCATCAGTGTTCATAGAACCAAAACTGTATCACCTTATATGAAGCAACACATGAAAACACAGTAATTGAAAGCTCTCTCTATCTTGTTTTGGTGCCTCTGAAGACTGTGTATGGCTTGAACCCTATTCTCATTAATGGATTTAAGTTTCTCTCGACATTATTACACTATTGTTCCTGATGTTGGAAGATCATAAATATATTTCCAAAATGTTGGAATCAAAATATATAAGGGTAGGAATACTTCTTTCCGATAGGGAATACATGGCCACTTGGGTTTCATTATGATTCATAATCTGATAAGACTAGAGATCATTTGGGAGGTTGTCTAGAAAACCATTCATATTATGGTATACCATCATCTAATTAATGTTGGAGAGGGATTTGATAACATCTTTATCTATCCATTTTATAGGGCATGATAGTGGTATGTATGATTTGACATGACTTTGTACATGGTCTACAACTTATTCATCTCAGCATCTTGTAATTTGGTGTGGTTTTAATTAAAAATAGCATGAGGGACTATGAACTGATGAATGATGTTTGATTTCAATAACTCAACAATAGAAATGACCTGAATTCCTTTAGCATAATTACCTCTATCCACATAGAAAACAAATCACCTGTGGTCAAAATGATCCTTCACTTGCGAGCAGTTTCTGGTCGATACGGACTATTGACATTGATTACCTAGACTACAAATGGACATGGGTACACTGTAGTATGGAGGGGAACAAGTGGTCATTTCAAGATGTTTGAAAAGATCTACCTAGTGAGTATCCTATTGGAAACATGATATAGTCATGAACAATGGTGGTCCAGATGTATCCCAGACATCAAATCTGGTTAGAGAGCTTCAACCCTTCCTGATGAGAACAAAAGGAAATTTTATTAACTTTTTCACAACCAAGGGAATCTCATATTTGTGGATTAATAAAAGTATAATTCCATAAATAAAATTCCTATAGTTAATATTATCATGGTTTAGACCTCTTGAATGGATAACATCATGGAACACTAATGGATTTTCTCACATTTAGCTTGATCTGATAGGATAATGTTGATTTGGAGATACCCTATGAAGGGTTTTTTACAAATAGGTGGGTTCATCAAATATGAGATTATTTGGGGGTCTGGATTTGCAATCACTATTGGATAAGTGTCATTCCTTATAGTCATCATAATTTTCTAGATTGACAGGAGTGATGACCATTTGATGTCCCACATGGATGAACAAATCATCCTAGTTTGGATTTGCTAGTGAAGATGCAAGATTGGAATAGGAATTGACTCGACCATTCTATGACTGGTAACATGAGTGACCTCTGACTGAGAAGGGAACTGGTACATCATCTTGTGAGTGTGGTGCAACATGGTCACAAGACCTGGCTTCCTGAATATATAATCAACATTTATCTACATGATGGCTATCTTAGAGTCTCCATTAACATGAAGGCGGGGAACATGACTCCCAAGAGCTAGATCGAGAAAAATGATGAGAGGCTAATAGATTGCCTCATTGGTGGTGTAGCCTTATAATAATAATAAATTATATAGAACGAAAACATATATGTATGTGATGAAGTTATTCCGCAATCATACCCTATTCTGCAAAGGAACATTATGTATCTCACTAGTGGAGCTCTAGGAGGAACCATCAAAATTCATCTACCAAAATTGAACAACCAGATCGACTGAGAGGATGGAAGCATCTAGGAAATCAAGATCAAAGGACTACTTTGCAGGGTCTGGATGGGTTGAGAAGAATTATGGAAATTCATGACCAATGATGACCTTATACTCTATGAATCTGATGTTGAAATGATGAAGAACCATATCCTAAATAGTTAGACATCTTGTCAACATTGGGTAGTTTAGGATAAAATTTATAGGATCCACATGGGGAACCAGTTTTATCTCATGATTCTATAAATTGTTCAGCTACTTCATCACTATGAAAACCAGTGTGAGGAATCACATCCTAATAGGAGAGTATCTGGACATTTTAATATTCATAATACAACTATGATTATATAAACTATTCTTTCTTCCATTATTATTTTTCTGAGCAAAAAGGGCACATATGAATTATTCATGGGTGGTAATGTAGACAGACAATGACTTCCCAGGGATGGGTGGTATCAGAACCGAAGGTTGTAGAATATACTTCTTGAAATCTTAAAATGTGATACAGAACTCTTCAACACAGTAATAGATGAATCCTTTCTACATGAGTTTGTAAAAGGGATTACACATTCTGACAAAATTCGTGATGAATCGATTTATATAGGTTTAGTGGATTTGGAGGCCTCTTTCCTTCTGGAGGTTACTCGGATGAGGAATATAGCTAATGGGCTTGATCTGCTTTGGGTAAATAAAAAACCTCTCTATCTAATGAAAATGTTGAGAAAATTATTGGGGGAAACCTAAAAGTAACACTTAAAAGTGTTATTCCCTAGATGTTGGATGAAACGGAAGCAATTATCATTTTCAGGATCATTGAGATGGTAATGATGCCAGCAAAATTTTAACACCATGTAATCCACTAAACATTCCACTAGATTCCTAAGGATCAATTTAAATATTCAGTTCATATCATGCTATTATGTGGCTCTTACATTCTTCAAACGGAATGGTATTACCTAAGATAATAAATTCCCATATATATCCCTAATGGTGGTGGAATCTTCATATTTAGGGGCCATTCAGATGTGATTGAATCCAGAACACCCATACATGTATAAGAGTTTTTGTATCCCATCTATTTTATCAATCAATAGCACTTTCATGGGATGGAGAAAATAATCATTCACATAGTGGTATTTAAGATCCAAGAAGTCAACAAAGACTCTAGTTTTCCATTATACATCCTAAATGGAATGATGTTGACCAACCACATGGCTGATCCTCATTGAATTTTTTTTTGTTTTGATGAGAATATAATATTCTGCCTTGACCATGAATCCATGAGAATGGTACATATTCCAGGGAGGTTGGTTGATCCCGTAATGAATTTTGGGGACTGAGATGGTTTGAGGTGACCTGGGGTTCTAGACCTATCATAAATTCATAACTCTAAGAAAATACATCATGATATTTCTTTAGGAAATCATAACACTACTAATATTCCATTTTAGGAATGGATGTGATGATCAACATTAGCATTAGATCTATCTCATTGATGAGGTTCACCATTTTTACACATAAATGGTGGTTGAGAAGATATCATCAAATACAAAAGGAGAGTATTCCAAATCATCTTCATCATCTGAAGCAGGATAATTGATGGGAATGGATGGTTCTTCCATGCTACCAGATTCTGGAGTAACAATAGTACTCGTCTAGGTGGATACAAAATCCTTTTTTGTGAACTCCTTCTATACTGAAATTATGGCGATAATGTATATTGATTATATTCCCCCATGACCTCAACCATAGGGACCATAATTTATGCGAATCAATTGCGACAATTCAGTTTTTTTGTGGCATAAACATGTTTGGTGAAACATATAGGTATGACACATATTGTTGTTCATTGGACTAATATCTTGGTACTTGACAGGGCTAGTGAAATCTTGAATAACATGATCCTTCCTTAAGTAAGAGTATGAAGTAATGTTCCAAAGTTCCATCAAACAGGGGATATTTCACCCCCTCTTCATGGATGTGATGAATAAATTTCCCCTGTATAGCAATATGGGCCCCAAAAAATGAATCAGTAGGATGAAAGTATCATCTAATTCCATCCATGGGTCTACCACAGTGGTAGTGTGAACAACCTCATTGGTCTGAACCTATATATCCTTTCTCTTGTAATAGTTTGCATCAAGATATTGGTATTCACATTAAGTGTAGGGAGATTTATCATAATGGAGAAAACCCAATCGACTATTGAGGGACTAAATTAAGAACTCGTGATACAAGCAGCAAACTAAAACACATAGATGGAGCTATGTTCTACCAATCATTGCATTGTAGTTTTTATCTTGTGATATATCCATGAAATCAATTCAGGAAATCATGACACTAAACTAGATATTAAATCAGATCTTGTCACACATACATTTCTTAGTCGTATCATAATAGTAAATATTCAGTTCATAGAGACATGGATATTTTTCACTCAGTCCTAACTTGTAGAGCTTCCAGGTTAGGATGAGGTTGATCTTGGAATCTGTGTCAACTAGATACTAGTATAATTTCACATTGTTTAACTGGAAGGTGATTTACAATGGATGGATGTTCTCATATATGGGAGAGCCTTCATCTTCTACCAATAATGATATAATGATCTTGAATTACCCTCACTCATCTTCCTCATCTTGTAAAGCTTCTATGGATTCTACCACTATTTCTAATTTTAGGGTAGTTCTCAATGACTATGTGATAGATTCACACATCTATTATGATAGGTGGGGGGCCCCAAGGATCCTGATCATTGTATGAGTATTGAAAAGGTGCTTAGAAACATCATAAATCGATGTTAGGTGCACATATCTAAAATAAGGAGGTTTCTCTTTGGTAGGAGGTATGACAGGGGTTGCTGGATGAATTGTTAGATTCTGAAAGGTGATGGGGATGTCCTACTTTTTATTGGAATGTATACCTAAAATCACCATTTTATGACTACTGGATAGTTGTGTATTGACTGTAGATGGATGTGGTAAATCATGTTTCAGTCGCGGCTAATCTTCCTAGTCAAGTAGCATGATTGATGGTGGCAAAAAATCTCATAAGATTGGTTGAGAAGACTAAGCTTTTAAAAAATCTAATCTGAAACTTTTTTCTGGTCTCGGTATCAATACTGGCTCTAGAAATATGATGATTCACATATCTGTGATTGCAATGGTGATGGCATCAACCAGGGACATTTTTAGGTTCTTCCCTATACTCCTTGTTTCCCATCACAATATAAGTATCAACCAAATAGATGACATTGAATGAGTAAAACTCCTTCCCATCATACGAAGAATCATCCATTATTCGGTAGAATCCAGGTTTGATTCTCATCACCCAGAGGATGAAATCACATAGAGTGTGAGATGCATTCAATGTTGGAAAGGGAATTTTCATTCCTATAAATCTTCAACAACTAATCTTATGAAATGTAGAATTTTGTGATGTGGACATATATTTGTAATTAGGAGGGGGAAGAACAAAATCAAGCGGCTTCATAGGATTCAAATGGGAATGATTAACACCATGGGAACAACAGACTATCCTATGATCTAACCAATCGTTATACTTCTAAGACCATTTCTAGGAGACCTGTTTCCTATCACCTTTAATGTCACTATAATATTTTACAAATATTCATGCCACTTGGGGGGAGGGAATCATCCAATTTGACAACATTTTTATCATCATGTCCCTAGAGAAAATCATTAATCATATATAATTTTTTGATGTAATAACCAAGGATTCTATTATTGGGGAATTAGTTTGAGTGATCATTGAGATTATCCTCATAGCGTATCCCACATTATAGCATCTTTAAAAACCATTCCTACAGGGAACTAAAAAAATATCCCAGAACCAGGGCCTCATTGAATGTGTAGGTGTGGTTTCTCCTATTTGAGAAGGGAGCTCGTGAAGCCAGGACCTATCAAGGGGCTAGTTCCTATTGAGGGTTTGTATCTCAATTCTCTCACCTGGAGAAGGTGTTTTATGACCAGGTGGATCCTTTTTATTATCCTATAGGTTTTTTTGAGCATTAGGATGGGATTGTGGTTGTTTTCCTCAATAAGGATAGGTATGAGGCTCCACATGTTACAATTATAGTAACCTGAAGGCCTCTATATAAGCAAAAATAGTAGTCTCTTACTTAGAATCTCTTATTGCAGGATATGTCAGAGGAAAATAATACGAATACTTAGCTTTATACAAGGAATAATCATGGTGCTGATCTATGATAGAAAAATCATGAATTCCACCTGTGAAAAATTCTGAGTGATGCAGGATGGTACTAGTTCAGTATTTAAATTCACCACACACATTGTTATTTTATACTCTTGAGTTAGTGGTATGTTGAAAGAATACGTGAGGCCCTTAATTCTAGTGACAAAGTCTACCATGTGTTCATATATCTATCATTCGTACTAGAAGAGGTCGTAAAATCTTGTATAAAGAGTGGTTGAGCTAAACATGTACAGAAACTATCTATAACAGTCGTCCCAGTCGGAGATGAACCCAGAGTTTAACTATTTGCACCAGATGAATATAGGACCTTCTTATGTTTGAACAAAACATCAGATTTTGATTTCATCTTGCTACTCTAGAGTTCAAAAAATGGATCCACATATACAGATTAATGGTCTATATTATGTAGTGGGTATCTCATCCTACTGAATGGGGTAAAAGTGTGATTCCAAAAATCCGGAGGGGCTCAAATATAAAACAAAAATGTCAGATAAGGATTTCTACCAAGTAGAATTTACACCTCTTGAGCCTTTAAGGCTTTGGGTTGATTAGTTAGAGAATCAATTGCATTGTCTTGCCACTGATTAATATCCTACAAAAGATTCATGACATCCAAATAATTGATAGGCTCCCCAACTCTATAGGTAGGATTGGTGGATCATGGATCAACTATAGGAGTGAACTTCACTAGATCATGGGGGAGATTATCATGTGGATTGGGTGGATTTGGTAATTCATACCATGGTCACATTCTATATACTCTAATCTATTTTCACTAGGGATTCATGAGACCTCCATGGTCAGCTAGGTTCCAAAGGCTGATGGCGACATGTGTATGACCCTACTACTCATGTGGGGGAGGGACGAAAGTACTATAATCTGGGTGATGCTTAGTGATAATCTCATCAATTATTCATTTCTAATAAGTAATATAATTATAAATGGTATACATAGCATGATAAACCCCTAAATACTATACAGATGCAGCTGGATTAGATGTCATATAATTCCTAGCATGATCATTACATTTATTCGTATTCCATACAATAGGATTTGGATAAAGAGGATGTCCATATCTACGAATACGAATTTTCTTGTGAGTGTGAAAAACTACAGTTCCACCTGATGTAATGCATACCTAGGGGATATGATCTCCTTTTCAAAATCTATAATATTGTCCTTGACATTAGTTGATATATCATGGAAGACCATGTTTAACATGATAGTGTGTGGGGGAATGTCATCAATATCTCTGGGTAGGTTTCGTTTTCATAGGATAGGGCTGAAGAAAAGATCTTTTTAATGTCCCCAACCTCAGATATACACATATGGTTTAGCCTCTTTAATAGTCATGCGAATCATTTTTATGCTCTATACAGATCTTTAGTGAAGGGTCTGATGATATTTAGGTGATTCAGGATGTTGAACCACTAGGATTGCGTTGAACACAACCAAGAAGTACCGTGGATTATTGTCATCATAAAGCTCCCAACTATTCATATAGTCAAAATATCCGTCATTTAGATGAAAAAAATCACCTAGAAGGTCTGGTATAAACAGATGGCCTCATCTTGGGTGAGAATCATCATAATATCATAGATAGGTGCTGTAATCTTCCAGAACATCTTTGAAAACTGATTTGTGGATTTTTCGTCCCATAAACTACTCTACTAATAATTAGGATTAGGATATTTTATTTCCATTGCAACCATTAGGGATGGTAATGGAACAGATGTGGACTAGTGTAGTTATTGAATGGCCATTAGAGAAAAATCTCCATGAGATGACTGATCATTTATCGTTGGGTCTTCTCTCGGAGGCAATACCAACCACATCATAATTTACCTGTAGTATTGGATATTTGACACTACCTCATGTGAAAGAACATATGTTATTTGTGGTGAATCTAGTGCATATTAATCGCTAATAAAACTCCCTAAAAAATATTTGAGATATTGGGTAGAGGTATAGAATGAAGCCAATGATGAATATGATGACTACAATATGAGACCCAATTAAGGGAGCCAAATATTTCTCCCCATGAATGTACTATAAATGGTATTTGGGAATCTTATGGATCTCTCCATACAAAAATATTATGCTAACACATCGGACTCCTACCCTAGAATCTGATGTTGAGGACAATTGTGAAGACTCCATTATTAAGTCATATTCAACTTCATAATTGGAAATTCTAACCAAATTCACAATAACTTTTCATTTCTCGGTGTTTTTCCTCTAGTGGTGTTGGTGGTTCTCTCTTTTACCATGGGATATATCTTCATAGTAGGGTAGTTCTACTTCAGGAGGAGAAAATACATGTAGGTTGAATCAATATAACAGAGGACCTCTACCTTAGATGACTGGAATATGTATAGGAAGGTCATATTGATTTATATCGGAGTGTAGAGGACCTCCTTTGGGACTACTCATATAGTGGCTAGCGCCTCCACTTTCTGTGTTGATATATCTGGGAGTACATTGTCTTCGTTCAGCGAGACCATGTGAAAGACCTCCATGATGGTTGTGTGAGTGGGGAGGGCCTACACTTTTGTTTTTTGATGTGTGAGAAGAACCATCACATATATCAAATAGGACATGGTGTGGACCACCATGTTGTTGAGAATTCTTACGGGGAGGACCTTTGTAATGGTTGTTGGACGTACAAGGAGGACCTCTGTAGTGGTGAGTACTATAGTGGGGAATGCCTCTTATTATTTGTTGGGAACATGGGGAGGGCCTCCATGATGACCATTATAGGAGATGGGGGACCTCCACTATGGTTGGATGTTCAATGGTTAGGGCCCTTGTATATACATGTGATGATAGAACGATGAGGAAATTTATACTTATCGATATTGAAGACGGTAGGTCCTCCTCTTCATTGGGAAATATAGTGAGAAGGATTTATTTTGGAGTTGCTGATGATGTGAGGAGAACATTTAAATTGAGGTTTTGTGACACAATAATGAAATCCATATCTGGAACCATAGGCACAGGGAGTTCCTTCATGTTTTATGTGAAAAATTTGGGGAGGACCTCTTCTTTGAGATATTTGGGGACATGGGGATGTCCTCCACACTATGTGTGAGAGTGAAGATGGACTTTACTAAGATTGGTGATGTTATGGGGAGGGCCATCATAATGGATCTCATCATCCTAGGATGGCATGTAATTAACAATGGACGTGGAACCATTTGATAGAGTCACACCTGCCAACCTATATGGAATATGGGTTATTAATCCCAACTAGACATATACGATTCCCTGTATGTCACTGGCATGGATTTGGTTAAATGATACATGTGTGGAATGGGCTATTGAATTCATCGATGATGATGCCCCGTGATAGGTATCTTATTGAGAATTCTCCAAACATTGACATTGGCTCTTCAATCCAATGTCTGGTAGAGTATGTGTGTAGTACATCTATTCCATAACCTAGAAGACTTGTTGTTTTGCAAATTAATGTGTCCTAGTGGGAGCACTCATTTTAATATCCTATGCAGTATTCAAAACCAGGATAACCCAATCATCCCCTACCTCATTGTAGTTGGGGAGAGAGTCATTGGATCACTCTGAGGAGAGGTTCACAAAGAAGTTTTAAGTCATAATATGGATTAGTGGCTCCCTAAACATCCCATGGGGGTGGTAGAATCGACATGGTGAAAAAGACTCTTGGTCCTGGAGGGCCATATCCCTCATATTAATGGACCCCTATTACTCGTACAAATGTATGGGTTTGTTTGTCTCCCTTATATGAATAGTCTATGAGGGTGGAATAGAGTGTGGTCAGTGGGTATCCATAGTCACAAATGAATTCATAGTGTGGATCTATCCCTATGTAATTTTTTCATTTTCGTTCCTTCTACGATTGAATCTATATGCAGGTGAAATTTATATCATGTGGTTTTATTCCTACAAAGTAGGATGATTCATCCATCAATTTTGATACAATGAAAGAAATTCCCAATGACCGAATATTGACCAATCTACCCAAGATTGAGAAAGAGATCCACACTGACAATGTCATAGACTAGAATTCCGAATGATAATTTGCCCCAATTTTTGGTGTGTTTCATTCCAGAAGCACTATTATCTTCATAGGACCTCACACAAATAGATAGATCTATTTAGATTCTAATATACAGATATCTCAAACACTACAAGTTCCCATGTTGATGAGATGGTATTCATGTTTGGTTCACCATTTCTATTGGTGGCCCGACATCTATAGCATCCCAGTACAATCCGTGATCTAATGACAAACATGGCCACCCCCATCCATGAATTAGAAAACAATAATTTTTGGTTTCACCATTTTCTCTCAATGATTTCTTCAGGGAACAAACACTATGATCATCATGGTATGATGATGGAACATATATTGTACCAAAAATTACAACTTTTTAATGGTTGTAAAAATTCATTACATTATCGTCTTTTTTATCTCCTTTATTGAAATTTATGGAGGGATATAGGTTCATCCTTCAATGTATTCTGACTTGGAGCTCTTTTCCTAGTCCAGGTATACCTCACAAAAATAATTTGTGTTCGTGAAACTTATTCCCAATGACATCTCTATTGGGATGTCTGTTATTTATACTTCTCCTATCTGGATATTCCTAGGGGTCTAGTCAGGGAAGAAACCATCCGTTAGGAGGTTAGTCATGTGGTAAATGAATATCATTTCTGAACACTAGATCATTAGTCACCGAAATGGAGGCATATGTGATGTGGAAATAGAGGCATCCCGCATTGATCATCAGGTATTTGATTCCATAGGAATATGTTCCCTGGATTTTTCCTTAGGAATCCTAGGTTTAGAATTAGGTTGCTAACACCGTTGGAACATTTCTTCCATGACATTCACCTCAGGCATCCTTGGATTGGAATGAGGTTATAGTGGCACAGGTCGTGATTCTAATTTCATAAAGATGCATAATGGGTTGATTAGAGAACTCCACGAGGGTGGACCAGGGAGGTGTATCCATAGATGGGAATTATTGTAATGTTTACCGATGGATAGATCATAATTCCCAATGAGATCTGACTCCAAAATGTGTGTCCCATAAATTTAATATGTCACACCATGAAGGTGTGCATCCCTAGGAGAGAGGAACCATGGTTTACAAGATAGATTTCTTAGAATTCACTATGAGTGGGGACCATTTGTAGTGTGTTCCATCAAGTGAATAGGTCACACTGTGATGTTGGATCTGTACACCATTGAGGGTGGATCAGATAAGTACACCACTAGAAGTATGAAAAAACATGTTACCATTGTTCAGGATTGAATGACAAGGATGAATACTACACACCATTTTTGTAGATAGGGATCAAAAACCATGAAGTTCATGTGGTAGGTTGTGGGGTAATAAAATTAGAACTTCTCATCACAAGGCTACTGATCATGGTAGGATGATAATTAAATTGGGGCTTACACATGGTTAGCAGTCGATGCATTGATGAAGCGGTTGAGGATTATACCAAAGGAGGATACCCATAGTGGAATAGTATGTCATAATCACTACTAACCTCAAATACAAAATGAGTCATGCTCAGTGTGAGAAACAACATGAAGTAGTAGTACATAAAATCGGATCACGGAATATGCCTCTATGAAAGGTGGTGTGGGGATTAAACATATAGGAATCCCTTGGAGGACCTCATCCCATGTGGGTGGGATCTCATTCCATTTGATGATTGTCTCACATCCATGAGGATGAGTGGACATGGGAATTTACCAGGGAGGATCACCCCATGTTCATCACATATGGTGTGTCTATAATATAACATCACATTATTAGGATGATGTTTATAGTTAGTTTTACATCCCGCAATAAGAATGGGGAGGACTCATACCTCACCATTCAGACTACCATAACTGATGCTCATCCATCATCAGGGAAGGGAAGGAATCAACAATTCTTGATGGGAGAGGTGATTAGGAGTGGTCAATCATGGTGTCTATGTTAACATAGAGATGATGAAAGTAAAAAACCCATTAGTGTACCAATGATGAAATTTATGACATAGAATAGAATCTATGGGTGCACATGGAGATTGGTCCACATGAAATTCCAGTGCATGTCACATGAGGACTTAATGTGTAACTGAACCTATCATGGATGGGAATAGGAGATCAGGCTGCTTGAAATTCACCAAGAGGTGTCGAAACAAGGGAGTACACATAGAGAATCACAAGATAAGTCCATCATGAATCATAGGTCTTGGTGGAGGATGGCCTCACAAAGCTCGGGTGCTTGAGGTTGAAAAAGGGGCTTCACAAAGGAATGGGCTTCCTGAGACATAGTATCCACTCATCTGGATGATGTATTTTTTTATAATAGTGTTATTAATGAAGGATTAATGCTCCATGAATCATGGAGTAACCCAAAGGTTCTCCTTCCTCCATGAAGGGAAAGGTAATTTTAAATTGGTATACCTACAATAGGAAAGGGAAATTAGAAACAAGGGGAATGGGGTCTTGTGATGCACTGGTACCTTGGATGATTCATTTTTTTTTCAGGTTCCTAGTACTCAAGTGCTTCTTGAAATGGGTGTTCAGATGTAAAATTTTCAGGGTAGCCCCTCCTTTTTGGTGGGATGAGCCAGGAATTTGTAGTCCTTAGTGACTCCTGTTGTAAAATTATGAACCGTGAATCATGGTTTGTGCAAATAAGGGCCACAAATCCATTGAACTCATGAAGGAGTCCTCTAAGTGGACATATCATGGTTGTGGAGGATGTTAGACCCACATGGGATATGACAGTGCCCCACAGACATACTATTCTGGGGAAACTACATGATGGAGCATCAAGGGGAAAACCCTTTTGATGAATTTGGATCTATTTTGAGCTTGGAATCCATTCCAAATGACATTTTTTTCTCTCAAATTATCTCAAGTCATGTATTTTAGAGCCAACATGGTTTTTAGGTTTTTAGGGGTTTTAAGTACTTTTGGTGTTTTAGGGTATTTGGGTATTTTCGGGGTTTTAGTGGGCTTTTATTGTGTTTTTATAAGTTTTAGGTTCTTTTAGGCGTTATTTGGAATTTAGGGGTTTTAGGGTTTTCTATGTATTTTTGGTTTTTAAGGGGTTTCAGCGTTTTTTTGTCTATAGGATTTTTAGGGTCCTTCATTTTTTATTCTTTTTCATTTGGGGTTTTAGAGTTTTTTTGTATTTTAGGGGTTTTATTGGGTTTTGTTATTTTTCATTATATTTTATTTGGTTTTTTGTTTTTATGGGTTTAAGGGTTTTTATAGTTTCTTATGGGTTTTATAGTTTTTTATAAATTTAATTAGTATTTAGGTTTTTATGGTTTTTATTTTTTTATTGGGTGTTATTTTATTTATGGATATTAAATTGGGGGGGGGTATTTTAGTGATTTTTAAGTGTTTTCTAGGATTTTAAACTCTATAATGATTTATGGTTTTCAAGGGGTCTTTATGGTTGATAATAGTTTTGTATATTCCTTCATTGATTTTTAATGGTTTAAGGATTTCATTCTTTTAGGGTATTATGGGGTTTTATGTATTTTATAAAATTTATGGTTTTTTGTATTTTCTTGGGATTCTATGTTTGTTGTAGTTTTTTTTTCGGTTTTTGATATAATTTTATGTTTTTTGTATTTTTTTCATATTTAAGGGGTTTTATTGTTTTACATGTTTATGGGTTTGAAGGGTTTTAGAGTTTTTATAGTTTTCATAGGCTTTTTGGGGTTTTAGGGTATTTCAAGGATTTTAAGGTGTTTTAGTGTTTTAGGGAATTTTATATTTTTCATGGGTTTTTAGGTTTTAAGTGTTTTAAAAGTTTTAATGTGGATTTATGATATTTTTTGGAATTTAGGGGTTCTTAATATATTTATGATTTTTCAAGATTTTTAAATTTTTATGTCTTTTTTTATATTTTAGGATTTTAACATTTTAGTTTTTTATGATATTTTCAGGTTTTATGAGGTTTTTAGGTTCTTTTAGGGGGTACTAGGGTCATTTATGGATTTTTCGGGTGTTAATGTCTTGTATGTTTTCTATTGTTTTATAGAATTTTTAAGGTATTTATGTTTTTATGGTATTTTAGGTTTTTTAGTTTCATTATGGGGATTCATGGGTTTTTAAGGTACTTTAGTGTTTCATATGTAATTTTAGGGTTTTTATTGTTTTTTAGGGTCCTTCAAGATTTTTTTCTTTTTTTATCCCTTTCTATTTTTGGGGATTTAATCTCTAATAGAGTTTTTATGGGTTTTACGGTCTCTAGTGTTTTAGGGTCATATGGGGTTTTATATATATTATAGATAGTTATGGATTTAGGGTATTTAATTGTATTTTTTGGGTTGGGGGTTGGGACATTTAATATTTTCACGTTTTAGGGATTTCATGTTCTTTATGGGTCTTATAAGACTTTTTATAGGGTATTTTTGGTTTTTATAGTTTTTAGGTTGTTTATGGGAATTATGGGCCTTTAGAGTTTTTATCTTGGTTTATGGTTTTAGGTATTTACTGTTTTTATGATTTTTTCTAGATATTAGGTATTTTATGGGTTTTGACGAATTTAACGTATATTTGTGTATTTTTTATCATTTAAGGGTGTTTTAGGGTTTTTATGGTATTTAGGGTTATAAGGGTTTTTTAGTTTTAAGGGGTTTTAGGTTGTTTAGGGTTTTAGGGATTTTAAGGGATTTTTAGGGTGTTTGAGGGTATTTATGGTTTTTATGTTTTTTAGGGTTTCGTAGGGTTTTATATGGTTTTATGGTGTTTTTAATATTTTTTGGTGTTCTCAGGATTTTTATGTGTTATTTGTGATTGTTTAGGGTTTTTAGGGTTGTTATGATTTTTTCGGGGATTTATGGGTTTTAGGGATTTCATAGGATTTTATGGATTCTTATAGAGTATAGGGTTTAGGGGATAAGTGAAAGGGTTTTGGGTATATGGAATATATTTTTTGGTGTATGGTATAGGGTTTAGTGTTTAGGGTAAAGGGTGTAATGTTTATGATTTATGGTGTAGGATTTAGGGTTTACAGTGAAGGGTATATGGTTTATGTTGTAGGATTTAAGGTTTAGGGTATAAGGTATAAGGGGTAGGGTATAGGGTTTAAGGATTTGGTTGTAGGGTATAAGGTTATGGTTTTAGGTTTTATGGTTTTACAGTTTAGTGAATAGGGTATAGGGTCTAGGGTGTAGGGAATAGGGTGTAGGGCGTTGTGTTTAGGGTTTTGGATTTTGGGTTTATGGATTAGGTTTTAGGGTGTACAGTATAGGGTTTTTGGTGTATGGTTTAGTGTTTCGGGTATTGTGTTTAGGGTGTAGTGTATATGGTATATGGTGCAGGGAAATTTGTTAGTGAGTAGGGTATAGGGTTTAGTGTGTACGGTATATAGTTAGGTGTGTTGGGTTTAGGGTTTAGGGAACATGGTCTAGGGTTTAGGTTGTTCAGATTAATGTTTAGGGTGAAGGGTTTATTTTTTAGGGTTTAGGGTTTAGTGTTTATAGTGTAGGGTGTAGGGATTAGGGTGTAGGGTGTAG
Organism: Viscum album; assembly: GCA_963277665.1. Taxonomy (NCBI): domain Eukaryota; kingdom Viridiplantae; phylum Streptophyta; class Magnoliopsida; order Santalales; family Viscaceae; genus Viscum; species Viscum album. Next base: position 1,693,774,646 of record OY728120.1, read on the forward strand.
GTTTTAGGGTTATGGTTTAGGGTTTATGGTGTGGAGTTTATGATGTATGTTGTAATGTTTATGGTGTAGGGTGTAGCTTTTTGGGAGTAAGATTTAGGTTTTTTATGTGTAGGGTTCAGAGATTAGGGTGATGATTATACAGTTTGTGATGTTTATTCAATTTTATGGGTATTGGGGTAGGGGGGCTAGTTTTTAGGGGTTTTAGGGTTTCATGGGTGGGTTTTATGGGTTTAATGATTTTCATGATCTTTAGGGATTTTAAGGATTTTAAGGGGTATTATGGTTTTTGGGGGATTAATGTTTCTCATAATGGTTTTATTTTTATTTATGTTTTCCCATTATTTTAGGTTTTTATTTGTTTTTTTGGTGTTTGGTAATATTTATTTGGGTTTTATGTTTTTTTTTCATTTTTTTAGTTTTGCGGGGTTTTTTGTTTTAAGTGTTTTAGTATATTAATGGGATTTATTATGGGGTTTCTTAAGGGTTTTATAGAATTTTGGATTTTATGGTTTTTAGGGGGTTGTATGTGTTTTTTATTTTTGCGTTTTAAGGAGTTTTTTATATTTAAAGGGGTTTTTAGGGTTTTAGTGTTTTTTTGGGTTTTATGGGGGTTTTCTGAATTTTGAGAGATTTTTTCGGGTTTCATGGTTTTTAGGGGTTTTTAGTGGTTTTATGGTTATGGTTTTTGTTTTTTAGGGTTTCTATTATTTTATGGTTTTTTTCATGTTTTATGGTTTTTAAGTTGATTTAGGTTTTTATAGTTGTTTTTAGTTCTTAGGGTTTATGGTTCTTTTGGTATTTTTCAATTTTTAGGTATTTAGGGTCTTCTCGGGGTTTTATAGGTTTTAGTTTCATTTATGGGTTTCAAGGTATTTAGGTTTTCATGCGGTTTTATTGTATTTTGGGTTTTTATTGGTTATAGTGGGGGTTTATCATTTCATTCGATTAATGGGGGTGATTATGATTTTTTGGATTTTTGGGCTATTAATTATTTTTTAGGAGTGTTTAGAGATTTCATCATTATTGTTATTTTTGGGCTTTTTCAGAGACCTGGGGTTTTAAGGGATTTTGGTGTCTAAAGGGAAGGTTTAGATTTTATTTATTTTTGGGGTATTTAATGTTTTTTGGAATTCATTGGGTTTTAGTATATTCTTGGAATTTCTGGGATTTTTATCATTTTATGGGTTTGATGTTTTTTAATTTGTTTAATGGTTTTAGGATTTTTAATGATTTTTTCAGAGGATTTAGGGGGGTCAGTGTATTATTTGGTATTTTTGGAATTTTTGGATTTTATGATTTTTATGGGGTTTTATGGTACTAGAGATTTTTGGAATTTTTATGGATTTTAACAATATTGAGGGTCTTTTGGGTTTTTTTTTTGTTTATTTTTGTGTCGTTTGGGTGTTTATATAGTTTTAGAAATTTGTATAGTTATTAGTGGTTTTAATGGTATTTATGTTTTTAGGTTTTTTATGGATTTTATGGGTTTCAGGTTTTTAGGGATTTTAGGGTGTTTAGGGTTTTAAGTGGCTTTTTGTTTTATTTTAGTTTTACTTTTTTTATGGATTTTAGGTTTTTATTGTTTTATAGTTTTCATTTACCATTTTTGGGTGTTAGTTTTTTTATAAAATATGGTATATTTGGGTTTATATGGTTTTAGTGATTTTGGGATTTTAGGGGTTATTCAGGTTTTGTGGGGGTTTTATGGTTTTATGGTTTTAATTTTTTTTAACATTTTTAGAGTTTTAAACTTTTTAGAGTATTAATAGGGATTTGGTATTTTTTGGATTTTAGGGTGGGGGGTTTAAGAATTTTTTTTTGGGGGGGGGGGTTACAGATAGTTATGGTTTTTAGGGTTCTAAGTGTATTTAGGGGGGGGGTTGATTTTTTAATCGTTTTAGTGGTTTTGGTATTTTTTGGGTTTTTATGGTTTTTACGGTTTTTTGGGTTTTAATTAATTTTATGGTTTTTAGTGCTTTTAAGGTGTTTTAGGGTGTTTTATTTATTGTATATTTTCTATATTTAGTGTGTTATAAATTTTTAAGGGTTTTTATAGAATTTTATGGGGTTTTAGGATTTTTAGGGTTTTGAGGGACTCTTATAGTTTATTGGGATTTTATGGTTGTTTTGGGTTTTATGGTTTTTTATTCATGTTTACGATTTTTATTGAGTTTTAGGATTTTTTATGATTTTTAGGTGTTTTTAGGGTTTTTAGGGACTTTTATTTTTTTTATGGTTTTAGGTACTTTATGTGTTTAATTATGGTTTTCACGATCCTTTAGGCCCTTTTAGAGTTTTGAAATACTGTTAGGGTTTTCTTGGGTAATAATGGTATTTAATGTTTTTATGTTATATTTAGGTTGTTTTTATTTTTTGGGTTTATAATATTTTTTAGAGTTTTAGGGTTATTTTTCATTTTCCAGGTTTTATAGTGTTTTAGGGTTTTTATTTATTTTTTGGTTTTTAGCAGTTTTGGGATTTTTTTGTGCTTATGTGTTTTAGAGTATTCTTGGGTTTTCTGAGTATTTTAGTGTATTTATGGGTAATTTTGGTTTTATTTATTTTTAGTGTCCTTTAGGTTTTTAATGGGATGAAGGGTTTTTATAGTTTTTTGGGAGTTTTACTATTTTTTAGGATTATTGGATATTTTTTGTGTTTTTTTGGATTTTAATAGTTTTTATGGTCTTTGAGGGTCTTTTAAATTATTTTAGGCTTTTAATGGGTTTTCATGGTTTTTATAGTGTTTCTAGGATTTTCTAGGGACATTTAGTGTTTAAAGGGATTTTATGGTTTTAAATGTCACTAGGGTTTCAATGGTCATTTAATGTTATTAAGGGGTTTAGATACTTTTAGGATTTTAAATGTCTCTAGGGTTTCAATCTCCATTTAATGTTTTTAAGGTTTTTATATATTTTTAGGGTTTTATATATTTTAAGGTCGTTAGGGTGTTTTATGGTTTTTATGGTCCTTTATAGTTTGGGGGTTGTAGGTCCTTTATGAGTTTTATGGTTTTTATGGTTTTTTAGTGTTTTATGGCTTTTGGATTCCTTTAGGGTTTTCTAGGTTTTAGGGTCCTGCAGAAGTTATCATCAATATTCGTGTAACACCCAAAGGATTTATAAATAAATGCATGAAACTACAAGCCTCCACAAAACACCACATTGTTATAACGTAGCTAGTAATAATAATTTTTCCACCAATGTGATTTGAATTTCGAAAAAACTGACATACACAGTTGCATTCAATATGATATTTAGAGTCTAATAAGACAAACTTAATTGTTTGTTACTAGTATTATACCCTTATTAATATTAATATGATTAGAGGTACGACCCTTACGAATAGTAAAACATATTATTGTTTTATTGTTTTAAGGTTATAAGATAATGAGGTCTTGATTAATTTTTCAAGGTGATATAAAACAAATTTTAGTTTTAAAATTATTAATTTTTTCAATAAAATTAAAATTTAATTAAAAATTAAAATTTTAATATTTATAAAATTATTTTAAAAAATAGTGCTCATTTTTTAATTCTACATGTCGATAAATTGATATGGGGATTTTTTTGTATTTTTCTGAAATATGTGAATTTTTTATGAACCGAAAAATATGGGAATTTACAATATTAATACTTTTTCAGTAAAATTATCTTTTCCTAGAATCATTGAGGATTTAAGCACACTTGGTTAGATCTCACATTAACTTATTACTGTTATGGGTTACATGAATCAACACTATTGGTTTTCTTAAAGGAAATAATAAAATAATGAATAAGATATTCACAAATCTCCCTTATCTTCCACAATAACCCCTCCCCCATCACTCCCTATTCTCATTACTCTTCTCAAGAAATGTTAATTGTATATGTTCTGATAAAATATCCTCCCAGGATCCTACCCCACATCGAGTAGCCTTTGGTCTCCTAAAAGTTCAAAAACTCCCCCCTAAAGAGGTTGTCAAGGAAGATAATTTCAAGAGGCAAATTCCTCTGTTCCTTTCATTTATTTAAATTTCCTTTCAAATATTTTTCTTTTTTATCCTCCATTAATCTAAATGATGTGATGAATATAGTACCTTACATGTACTGGAATTTTTTATGACAAAGGATAAATTCTTCATCATCTATCTTTTCCCCCTCTTCTATACAAAAAATGAATACACCATCTAAAATGTGTAAATTTATCACATTGAAGAATGACAGGTTTTCAATTTCAATTACCATATTTAATTCAGGTCATGAATCCATTTTTATGGTTGTACCATAATATAGAATTTGTATTATAACTTATTTAAGGTTCTGTAATCCTTTTTTACACATGATATTAATTTATAAATCAAAATGAGTTCATTGTGATCAAGAACTGACAATTAACCAAAACAATTTTTATTAAAGATTGATATAATGAATCATATTCAAACACAATTACCAAATTAATTTTAAGAAGGTTTAATATTCATGGTTTTCCATTAATAATATAAAAAATTATATTATGGACAACCATTCTCATTCTACATGTTTATCTGTAAATGACTATAAGTAAACGGACCAGGAAAACCAACGAAGAAAAATCCCAAACAATGAAATTGAATCTCTTAACCCATAAAAATCGATGAATGAACCTAATAGGGTTATAATAAATCAATTAATTGTTGTGGAGTTTCTGTAATAACAATTTTATGAACATAAATTTGATTATTCAGGTCATTGAAATCTTGTGAGGAACAACATCTGACTTAAGGTAAGGGTTTTCAACCTGAACCACCATTTTCTATCAGGATACGCTTTGTATCTCTTATCCCCAATTAAATTCATATTTATTATTATTTACTTGTCATAAATTATGTTTTAAGGTTCTATATATGTTTACCAACCCGAATAATTCCTTATTTTATGGGGATTTACATGTTTAAAAAGGATCTTTCAAAAATCGTTTTCGATAAACATTCATGTTTCAATGGAATTTCTCCAATTCGTACCAATCATCAAGGGAAATATATAATCTATTATTAGAAAATTATATCTTTCTAAAATCACTCATTTTATTATGAAAATAATATCTTACGTCACTTCTGGTTTTATAGAATTATTTTTCCTAAAGGACCTTTCTTTTCAAAGTTAAAGAGTATTTATCTCATGATCTATTTGATAATTTTATACGACTATATTCATCTATTTCAACACACTTGTTGAATATTATGTATTATTTGGATTCATATTTTATTGTATCATATACCACATATACATGATTGTTTTATGATTATTAAGATTATAGATGTGCCATGATAAAACCATTCACCAATTTACTCCAAATCGTTAGTGTTTATGCTTACTGTTCAGGGAATGTAATCAACATTTCATAAGATATTTTAAATATGAATGTATGTGTTGTTTATGTTTCTCCCCATTCATATTAAGAATTCAATGGACTTATTATATGATTTTTGGTGCCGGTTATACCTCCTCTATGCATCTTTAGGTCTCATGAAACCAACAACGGTCTTAGAACAAGGACTTGACAAAATGATTATTTATGGTCCTGGAACGAGGTATTGATGGTATGGTAAGGAGGTATGGAAATATTCATTCACTAATTATGAAAAAAGTAATTGGATGTTCAGGAGGTTATATTAATATTATAATGCTGATGATTATGCTTTATTATGGCATTTTTTATTTAGCTCTTATTTCTGTCGTAATGTTCTCATGTTCCTTTTTAAAGGCATGTTTTTTCAATTATTCACCATGACTAATGATTATATTTATGATATCATCCATTTTATTTATTACCCATACTAAGAATTTGAGATCACCCCTTTTATATATCTCATTTTCCATGTACATGAAGAGTTATATTGTTAATGACATACAGAAATAACCTTGAAGTTATAGATGTTGTCCAAGATGTTTCTAAATTGTTTTTCGTTTCATGTTGTAATGTCAACCTTATGTATGTATCTTTTTTTTAATTATACTAAACTAATAAGTCCATCATGATTCCTATTCCTTGTTTATGTGATAATATAATAAAATAGGGCACTTTCCCTGGGTAACTGGAGTCAGGTCAATACAGTTGGTATCAAATGATGTTTAGTAGAAAACATGTAAACTAGATTTAGGAAACATGGATTAGGGAACAAAACCATATGATATTATTTGAGGATAAACATAGGAGTTTTTTTTCTCCTTTCTATCACATAGTCCAATGAATGGAAAATGGGAATACCTTAAGAACAATGAGGGTCACCCTTTGAGGAATATAAAAAATTGACAAAGGGATGAACCGGGAACTCATTTGGAGCTCCCCGCGCAAGTCACTTGCGCACCACATATAAGTCGCTCAAGTCACTAGAATGCCATATTCCTTTTTTCATCCAAGGTTCCTAGTGGCCTATAAATATCTCATGTGGGCCCCCCAATTTAAGTGGAGGAATTTTCCATAACTCAGATTCAAGATCTGGTCTCCCAAGTCATTGTCTGACATCTTCTGAACACTTACACGTTAATTCATTACCTAGAATAGGAGCTCTAAAGGGGAATAATAAGTCTTAAGTGTTGGAACACATCAATACATGCGCGCCTAAGTGTCCATGTCTTAAGGGAAATGGAAACACTTGCACGCTGCCTTGCCCTCTCAAGGGAACTTGCAGGCTAACCTTTTGGATGCCTCTAGGAATGATACTAAGGGATTCAGTTCAATGTCGTCCAAGTATTACCCTATGGATTCTTCGTCTCCCAAGGTGAATCATGTCATGAAAGTCTACTTTCCTGACCCGAAATTGTGTGCCATAACAATACTTTCATGCCTATATCCTAGTCACCTCTATTCCTCAAATCCACCTCCCCTCTTTAACACATGACATTCAAAACCTTCTTAAAATCCATTTTTTGGAATGGTTCCATTGTTGGATTCCTTATATGAGAGGAATTAATTGGTCCTCCTTCTCAAGAGTAAGTCCCAATCATAATTTCCTTTAACCTTGGGCCTCCTTCTCAAGAGTAAGCCCCATGTACCTTTAACATTGGGCTTCCTCTTTAGGATTAAGTCCCTAGTTATAAGTTGCCTTTAATAGGGCATCCTCCTCAGGAATAAGCCCCATCCTTAATTTCATTTAACTTTGGGCCTCCTTCTCAAGAGTATTCCCCATGTTACTTTAACATTGGGCCTCCTCCTCTGGATTAAGGCCAAGGTTATAATTTCCCTTTAATTGAGCATCCTCTTCAGGAGTATGCCCAAACCATAATTTCTTTTGATTTGGGCCTCCTTCTCAGGATTAAGTCTCAATCAAATTTTTCTCTAACTTTGGTCCTCCTTCTCAGGAGTAAGACCCGTTTTAAAATTCCAAATCTCCATAAATTACAAATACCTTTATGGACCCTACTCTAGGGATTTTTTCCTGAACTAATTCCTGATCTTCATTTACTTGGGTCCTCATTCATATGTAAGCCCTACATCATTTCTCATGATTGCATCTTTCATGGTATCATTGTCATGTTTACTGATACCTCTTGTTTTTCACCCCAAGCATGACTCACGTGAGCATAGATTGTAAAAGTAATAATGACAACTTTTTTTGGGTCATTAACCATGCATAAACCCAATTTTTTCTAAATCAGAACTACTTAGAATTTGATCTCTGCATTAAAAGTATAGTACGTAGGAAGCCCTTATATGGCTCAAGACCATCTTTCATTAATTATTTCCCATCCTATATTAAGTTAAATTATATCATTCATATCCGAACTACGTGGGTTCTAATTCCTTTATTTTTAACAAGGATACATAGGTAGCCCATCTACGGGTACAATCCCAACTCTGAAATAATCTATGTCTTTCTGAATGACAACAAACATCATGTGCCCCACTGAGTGGATTTAATACCAGTATGGTCATCATAATGACCAAGATATTTCTATATAATGTAGTGAAGGATACCATTGACTAAGAATCTCCAATACATACGGTTGATTCTCTATCGATGAAGAACCTCAAATACATATACAAGATTCTATAATTCCCGTACATATCAATCATTGATTTCCATATCTAAAGGAAAACTCATTTTAATGCTTGGTAAATTAATAAGGATTCATGATCATATATTAAATCTATAAGAGAGTCCCGAAGTAGGAAATAATTCCCCCCAAAAGGGTGCGATGAGACCGACAACCCATCCTCTCGACCAATGCAAATTTCTAAGCCTCATCAGTCAATAACTAATGAGAACCTAACTTTGGGATGTAGGTCCAAATGGTTATAGACTCATTGGTTGTTTCCGGTTCCGTGAACAAACCTGTTGGCAACCGATCAGAATGTTTGAAGCTTAAAACAAACTAGGTCATCCCCATTTTTGATAGGGAAAAAAATGGTGAAACCAATGTGAATTTTTAACCAAGAGAAATGATGTTTTACTTGTTTTTTAGGCCCCTAATAAACTCAATATGAGGGCCAACAAAGAAATCAATAACATGTGTTCTCATCCCAAAGATTTAGTCTAGCCAAAATTGTCTATATTATGTCTTCAATATCAAACAAGTACTCTTTTTCAGGATCTCTTTGCAATATGAATTGGCTTCTTTAAAATTCACATATGTGAATGCCTCAGCTGCAACTCCTACTGGATCCTCGTTCGATCTGAGGACGACATCACCTAATAAGCATCTACAATGCTGGGTCTCGAATACATTGGTGAGGAAATACCATCAACATAGTACCATCTCGACTCTGGAGGCCGCTCGACAAGCCCTCCAAGTTAACAACTCACCCTTGTTGTCCGGACAATGATGACCAGTGGTCAAAAATCCGGTGGTTTCAACCACCGTTTCCAACCGTTTCAGGTCATTAACCCGGGAATGCAACAACCAATTCTTCCCATATTACAGGGAGGTGAATGAAGAGGTCACTCAATGACTCGGTTCATGAAGGAAGGAGTCCTTCCTGATGACTCCCACCAACAATCACTGTCAGACTCGTGCGGTAGTGCACCCTCAATAAGATGAGGGAATCACCTCTAGGTGTTAAGTTGAGGTTCCTCAAACCCGAGAATGCAAGACGAAATGCCAGTGGAGAAATCCAGTCAATAGGGAGCAGGATCTTACCTCTTCCCCCTCTAGAGAATCCCATCAATCTAACTTGATGGCCAAAAACGATCGGCCATATACACCCATCCGTCCTGATTTCACTACTCAGCAGACTCATATGGCATTAACACACAAATCCCACCAGGTAATTCCAATGGAGTACTATAGGAAGGCACAAACACCTATTTATAATTAATCAGCCAGTCAGGATGCTCATCTGACTGCAAGAAAATATGTTCTCCAATCTCATATGGTGGCAACTTGTAAGTAGGAACATACACCTGTTTACAATCACCAATTCATTCAGCAGCCTTTTCTTCCAGTATTAAAGTAAATATATCAACCATACATGATGCAGAATACACAGCAAGAAAATAAACATGACAATGTTCATCAAGCCTGAAAATAGTCTTGTTTGGTTGCAGCTAGAGAAGTGAGTCAGAGAGCTCCGATGACAAATCTGGAGCAGACTCAACATTATACCCCTATGCATAAGTACTTTCAATATCTGTTGTCATGAAAAAAAAGATAGGAGAAGGAACATACACCAACTCCACAAATGGAATGGATGTATATTCCCGTTCTGACAGCTGAAGTCACCATGCACATTCTGACAATGGTGAAAAAGAATAAGCAAATACATGTCCATATTCCGGATACCTGTCAGAATATTATAACAAATTCAGCGACATCACAGGGAAAGAATCATAAATCTATCCATATTAGTGGAGTAACTAATCAATATGTTACTCTAGAGCAGACACACGCCTATTCTCTAGTCCAGGAGGGATATAGGGTATACTTGCCAATGTCATACGGATAATCAAGCCAGGCACATACACCTGATTTAAATGGAGATATCAGCCTAATATGACTATTTAACATGAGCAGGAACATAAACCTGCCCATAATAATCACTTTCATCAACAAGTGGTTTCCAAAGTGAGTATGAAGGCATCCAAGAAAAAGACCCATCCAGTACAGTTGAAAAATCAGGAGCCAATCTACAATAAGGCCTTGCTCAATACTAGAGTTCTTGAATCCCTCAGACAATTGTCTATTGCAACTCAAGATTCTACTCCCACATTTTCGGATTCTAAAAGTAACAACAATAATTCCATAGGTCTTAATCAGACACTTCTTCATGAAATCTTGCTTCATGACAATTCGGTCAATCATGAAGTATCATCTTCAGATGAGAGCCATAATAACCCTCTGTATGGCCCGAATAACAAGGAGAAATAAGTTTCATCTTTTTCACTAACCGAACATAGTGGTCCTCTCCGCCGTACTAATTCTAATTTCCTGGAAAATTATTCAATGAAAAATGCAGTAATGAGATAACCCACTTATCTTGAGGCACTTAAAAATGTGAAGCCAGTCGTGTTTGATGACTTACCACTAACAAGTGAAATACATTCTTAATAATAATATAGCATGGGGTGTAGGTGTTCCTCCGAACCACCCCTGGGTCATTCATCTTCTAATTTGACAAATGAATTCTCTACCAATATTTTTGAATCTGATGAAGAAAAAATAAGAACCATCTTTGGTCCAACCTGGTAGAAGAATCTTCATCAAATGACAAAGAGGAAGTGCTGAATGTGAGAAAACAATTGGAAAAAGGTGAAATACCAGTCATGTTTTGGCCTCTGGATGACTCTCAGTATGATATTCCAGAAATGATGATAGAATATTGTATTCATGATATTCGTCTCAAAATTTCGAAAACTCCTTGTCACTTCAAAGGGAAAATATTATTTTATAATGAATATCAAAATCATGTCAAGATAATAGAAGGGTTGAAATGCCAAATTGATTTGGAATCTCTCTCAGTTTCCTAACATCCAAAAGTTGAAAAGTAAAAGAGATCCCTTCAACGTTCATGCCATGGAGCATTAAAAAGGTTGCGCCTGTTAATTACCAATCCCCCATTTGGTATTAATATCAGGGGATGGGTTGTTCATAGAGCACTGCATTTCATGGTACTCTCCTATCAATAAAGCCCACCAAAAGTGGTTTCATGAAATGTTATTTCCCATGGCCAGCCACAACTACCTAGTTTTGTGTGTAATAAAAGGATTTCTTGAGAACATGCCTCAACTAGTTCTTCCCAAAGTAAGGCATATAATGAACAAGTTGTTGAATTACTCTTGCATCATGAAAATGAGAATATCAATGAGGATTCTTGTTTAGAGAAGGCACATCATCATGTGACAGATTTGTCAGAAATAATCCAATGGTCATCTGAGCTAGGTGATTTGAGTGGATGTAGGATGATGCATCCGGCCAATTTCCGGACTAAAGTCTGCAAGATCAGGAGAGATTTTTAGAAAGTTTCATATGTATCAGCTCAAGATCAACCTCAGCTTCCCAGATTGGGGACTTTTTTAACTCAACCCTCATGATCAACAGACTTGTTTCAAGGAGTAGATTAGAAATAATACGAACAACCCCCATCCACCGAACTGTGGGATTTTTCAAATTCTCAATCCCTTCCTTAGAGAAAGTCAGTCTTCTCTAGATTAGGGAAGAAGTCACAAGAGGAACGTGGGGCCAACTTATCCAAAGATTCCATACAAATTATGGTTCATCAAGAAGTTCTTGAGGGATTATCCAAAAAAAGAAATGTCTAATAAAATACATGGAGGAAGACAGTATAACGGAAGCACTGAAAGAAGGGCAACAATGAGTTATTCATAGATAAATGTCAAAAATATCGTTGTCACTGATCCCATAGAACATGAGGCTCACACAGATGGATTAGATGAATAATTTCCTATTCAAGAGGTTGTATACATAGATACAAATGTCGAAGGTGTGTGTACTCGAAATCAAAGGTTTACCTAGAATCTAGATATTCCTTCAAATAACCAACTTCCCTCTCTCTTAAATGCTTCCAACAAGGGGAAAGGAAAAAATTCAGGTTACACCCCACCCTACGTCTGGAGAAGGCCAATCACTCTCATTAGATGAATGGTTCACATGGAATGAAGAAGAAATGATGGAATTAATGATCTTAAATGCATAACTACTTCAAAGTAGTATTCCTCCTAATCATGTTGGAGTTAATCAATCAAGGGAATTTGTAGTAGCTACTGGGATGGATCAAGAATATCCCTCTTTACAGGTACACCCTCAAAGGTCCAATCCTATGGGTCATATGCAACATCAATTGGAAATACTACCATCAGTGACAGTACTGGTCACCACACCTGTCCAATCATAAGTTATTGCACCTGCTCAGGTCCAAGATCAAGTAGATGTTTCTCAAAAATTAATAACTACCATGGATTCATTAACAGCTCGGTTGGAATATATGGAAGGAAAGAGTGCACAAATTCAACCAGAAAAGAAATCATACCCTGAATGAGTGGATTCAATTCCTCCCCTATCTAATTTTGTGAGTACCACATTCCCTATTTTTAATGGTTCAGGAGATCCAGAACAACACATAAAACATTTTTTTTCTCATTGTGATCCTATGATGGTAAATCCTCCACAACAAGAAATAGTTAAGCTCGGGTTTTTTATACAGTCATTACAAGGACCTTCTTTTGTCTGGTATACATGTTTGAAATCCCAGTCAATTACTGGGTGGGATGATCTCTGTCAATGATTCCTTCTTCAATATAGATCAATGTTTCCATAGACGGCATTTTTCGATATTACCAACTCTATGCAAATGGAGAATGAAAGAGTTTCATATTTCATTGATCACGGGAAGAGATTAACATATTCCTTATGTGTAGCACTCCATCAAGAAGAATGTTTTCCAATATGTGTGGAAAATCTATGGGGTGAAATATGCACACCATTGATCCCTGTGAAATACACAACAGGGTTTCGAGACCTTACATAAATCACTCAACCAATAGAAGTCTCTCTTATACATACTAGGGATAAAACTCATGTAATTACATCAGTTCTCGGAAGGAGAATAGGGAATGTATAGACTGTTACAGTTACACTTAAACAAGCACATGTGCCTACTTCCACTTCAAAAGCATCATCATATAGAAGGGATCCACCTCCTGAGCGTCAACAACAATGGAAGACTCATCAAGATTATCAAAGAGATCAAAGAAGGAAACAGTTTGAAGATTTGAAGAACAATGTTTATTCTTTTTGGAATGAACAAGTTCTTGGCTAATTTATCTCGATTTTGGAAAACAACCAGGTTTAGTTGCCAAGGCCCAAAAGGCCAAACAAAGAAGTGGATTAAGACCTCCCCAATTATTTCCCATTTCATCAGATGTTGGGGCATCCCATCCAGGAGTTTTTTTTTCTTCAATGACCTCCTAGAAAAGATGGTGGAATATGGACAAGTTAAACTGAAAGGTTATTCATCCCAGGTAACAATTGTTACTGCTACTGAACCAGAGGAAGATGGTGAGTGGCCCGAAGTCAAAAGTAAAAATGCGCAGAAATATGATGATGGGATGGTCAGGAAAACGATCAACCGAACTCATGCCATTTTACGAACACAATTGAATCAACCAATTTTATCTTATTCTATGAATGAAATAGAAAAACCCCCTTCACCAGAATGAATGTCCTCAGAGAAGTTGCATAATTTGAAGAAAGAAGAGCAGTCAGAAGAAGACGAGCTCATGTCAAAGCCAAAGTTGTCTTTGACTCTGGAAAATTTTATGTCGTCCTCTTCAAAATCATGAGCACCGCCCTACCAAATGGAACATCCGGAATTTGTTCATCATGCATAATCCTCATCAGATGAAGAATTGATCTCAGTACTGCTAACATGATTAATTTAACAGATCTCTATGCCAATGATTGTTTCGATTATGGCAATCCTAAGTTCCTTGTATCAAACAGATTAATTAGAGGAAGATACAAAGGTCTAGGAAACAGGGGAATATGTGGATATTCCAGAAACCCCTATTTCAATCCTACCCCTGCTTGAACTATATATGCGTCAGAAACTCATGGAAAATCCCTTCAGTGGGCTCAATAGGAACAACAAAATTCTTCCACACATGGAAGATTCGGTCCTGACCCAGTTATTTTGGAAGGCCAGTTAGAGGTCCCACCTTCTTCCTCTCAACAACTTGATAGACCTAGTCAGTATAATCTACCAAATCCATGAGTGTCTACAACTCCTACCCCGATACATGATGCATCTACAGCTAAAGGATCAATGTCCAATGCACCTACAAAACCACATATTCCAAATGGGAAACACATACCTTTAGACCAAAAGTATGATTTCCTAAAACATTTGGGCCAAGTACCTACCATGTTATCAATTATGGATGCCTTGAATTTATAAAAATATATATTGGAGGTTCTTATTGAGGCTTTGTCAAATCCATGAGAATTTGAAACTGAAATTCGTCCGGCTGAAGTCTACAATATAGAGAATGATCCTGTAGAATGCCATGTAGTGATATCATTTATAGATGAAGATGAATATGATGTTGTACATGGACATATCAGACCATTGTACCAATCTAGAAAAGTCAATGATATAAACATTTGATGAGAATTAATTGATAATGGATCAAGAGTAAATCTCATTCCTATTCACACACTTCGTCGATTGGGCCTCACCAAATCTGATTTATCTCTTTCTAATTTAATGTTGCAAGGAGATGATAAGAATGAACAAGAACCTCTGGGATAAATTACACTCAAAATTCAGTTTGGAGTCCTTGTATATAATTCATATTTCATGGTTGTTCATAAGGACTTAGCCTTCAACATTTTTCTTGTGAGACCTTCAATACATCAGCATGTGGTCGTAACGTCGTCATACCATCAATTTCTCAAATATTATTTCAATTGTAAAATTGGGACCTTCTATGGTGACAAATACCCATTGAAAAAATTTGAATCTCAATACATTGGGATAGAATTTTATCACATGGAGGGAACTAAAAAATCCACAGCGAAGAAGGTCACCAAAATTATTGCTCCATATGGTTTGGAAATGATTCCATTAAACCCATTCATAGACGTGAGTCCAAATTATGTGTTATATATCAGTTAAATTGATGGGATGGACCCAAATCCAAACACTCTTATGAAAACATTCATAATGTCAATTACAGTAATCAAGCAAGACAACATGAGAGAAATCGTTGGTTGGCCAATCAATGATGAAAGCTTAAATGGAGATGTCTTTATTTCATCCGCTGAAATTATACAATTCCATACATCACCAACCAGGCCAGAAGAAGTTGTAGCAATACCATAGGAAAATAATGATGCCGATTCTCAATCCATAATCTCCTCTCTTTCAGCCACGGAGGACCCTTCATCCTCAATAGTCCTAGAAATGGCAGCTTCTTCTTCAGAATGTTAAAATTATAACTTCTCCCCTGATCATGGAAATTATGCATCATCATATACTATGTATAACGCCCCATAATTTACATAAATTATTATTCAATCAGAATCGAAGAATACTAATTACAACCTATAACAAAACCATGATAGGACCATATAGTTACAGTGTCTTTAGAAATGAGGAAACATAAACAACTTGTCCATAAATCATCTACATTGTCTCCTATTCATTTCATCATATTTAGAGTCCCTTTTGGCATATCCTACTTAATACTATTCTTCATGACCTGGGGAAAAGAAAACAT
The DNA here is from genome assembly GCA_963277665.1 of Viscum album. NCBI lineage: Eukaryota > Viridiplantae > Streptophyta > Magnoliopsida > Santalales > Viscaceae > Viscum > Viscum album. Next base: position 1,693,790,340 of record OY728120.1, read on the forward strand.
ACAATAGGGTGAGCTAAAATGCTCAGTAAGGTTAAACAGTGGAAATATCAATCATGTCATATTATTAAGAACATAACATTTTTAAAATATTATCTTGAAAAAGAGATCATAATATCATGACATGGGATAAATCATAGTAGTGAAATGTAATCCAAAAAATCATATCATAAGACACGTAACTTTTTGGAATACATACATAATCATAGAAAATCATTTCATATTAGTCAAGACTCATTTATAAGACCATCATAGAGAACAAAGTCTGTTACCGAAGCGAGATCACTCCTCGTTCCAGTCCTGTATCACTGAACCAGTTTATCATTCCCTTCTAGCCATGTCTATCTCATCAGATAAAAATATTTACCCAATTAATTGGAGGGAGATATAGGTCCCACACATATCAAAATGAAACCAATCCTATGTTTTCCACAAAAACATAAATCATACATCATAAAATAACCCATGTAATAAAATAGGACCCTTAAAAATCATGCCAGCATAACATAATCCATATAAGATAAATGGAATCCAAAAAAAATTTCATCATAACCATAATAAAATCAATGTAATAATTGATATATAAACATAACCCTATTTATGATCTTCACAATTTTGATAAAGAAAATTGAATTTCATTCGTGAGGAAAATATCATTTCTTCTTCAAAAAAATAATTTTTCTTTTTGCAACATGTCATACAATTTTAAACTAAAGAAGTTAATTGAAAATAAATTTGATAACTTATAAAGGAATCTTGATGGAAATAATGTTCTATGAAATCATAAAAAATCCATTCATGCCCTATCAGTTAAAAAAATTCTCCTTGTACTTTTGCCGGAAAAGTCAGAAAAACCTTGTATGGTAAACAAAAGAAATATTTCTTCTATACCCTGTAATAAAATTAAAAAAGGGTAAAACTAGAATTAAAAATACATATAATAATAGTACACATTTTATAAGAATTTTTTTATAATTCATGGATGTGGATGATAAATATATCCAAAGTAGATACTTACAAATAAACAATCTCGGATAGAATGTGATTGAAAAAGTTATCCCTTACCATATGTTTGATATGCTTCGTATGAATCTGAACCTCCTGTATAATGGTTTAAATAATGTCATTGACTTATTCCAGATTCATATTCTTCATTATGATATCATATATAGTCATATTTTTATCTTATTATTAGTAATATTTCATTTTTACTCGTTATTTGGTTGTTCATTGCTTTATGTTCTTATGCGTGTTTTGTCGAATAAATTCTTATTCCACTTATTAGGTTATAGATACATCATTTAAAAAATGTTATAGTGGAATATATATCATATTTATTAATTCAATTCATTTATATAATCATTATTCAACGAAGATCATGTAGAACAAGTCACATCACATCGTGGAGACAGTAGACCGTACATATGCACGAGCGATGATATCATTCCCATGATAGTGGAAATTTATTTAAGTGTATGGTGAATAGAATTTGATAATAAATATAACTTTAAAATAATAATATATAGTTATTTCTTCCATTATTATACCCATCCAAGTAAGGTGGTGGTGGAAAACAGACTACACCACGGCGTGGAGATGGTATTCTGTACGTACGCGCGTGCGGTGATTTCGTTTTCTGTAAGATGGATAGAAGGTGAAATAGGGTCGATTAATATTTATAATAACATTTCAGTATATGATTGTTACTAATTTTATTACTTCATAATGAAAAAATTAAAGAAGAGGAAGTAGAAGAATAAATAAACTTGAAAGAATCGGTAGAATAGATTACCTCTTCCTCGATGCGCCTACTTTAAACATCCTCTTAAGGGACTAAAGTTGGTATTTTTGAGAGATCAGAACCTCCTGAATATTACTAGGGATGTTGAGAATAGTAATGGTCATGGTTTTTCCGTGCTTTATGTCTCAATGTTGTGTAAATAGGAGAGGGAGGAGGTGTCCTTTTATAAGGGAGGAGTGGGGCACCTTTGGAAACCTCAAAAATATTAATTTATAATAATTCAAATCCCAATTAAATTCCTCAAAAAATGACTCATAATAGAATATTAGATGAGATAGGGTTGTAATCTAATCAAACAATAAAATTTAGATATGTTAGAAATTTAGTTTAAACCTTATCAACTTGACATATCCTTATTTAATCTATTTAATTTTATTTGTGGTAATAATATTACAAATTATTAATTGTTATAAATAATTATGTATGTGTTGTGAATTATCCATAATTGGATACTTTATGAAATTTTAGACCATTAAAATTAAAATTTTTAATTTTTATTTATTTTTCTGATTTTTAATCAATTTTATAATATGTTATTTTTTATAAAATAACAATAGTTTCACTTTTGACAATATTAATTTATTTAAATTTAAATAAAATCCACAAAAAATATATGTTCAAAATAAATTATTTAAAATATTCATAACATTTCATATTCTTCTATAAAATTCGTGGGACACATTAAATAGTTCATATAATATTTATTTTAATATTTGTAAAACCATTTATTTGATATTTCAATCAATAAAATACTTTCAACATCACTATTGTGTCACCTTTTATGATAATTATTTAATCCCTAAAAATTCTAAATAAATTCACATGATGTAGATAATTATATTATATTTCTGGATACTATTTATGTTCGATGTTTGAGGAAGTTTATCAATAAATTAAAAATATTATACTTATAAGATTTAAGAGAGTGACATGTTGTAACTTTCTTTGGTTTAATAATAATTAAGTTATTTTCATGGTCAAAAGTCCATGAAATGAATATATTCCGACCCTTAGGTGATATGGGTCGATTATTATTCATCTAATAAAATTTTTTCAGGTGCTAGGGAAATTTTATAATATTATTTTTACCCTTAATTACCCGATTTACCATTAACTACAGTAAATAAAAATTAATGTAGTTACTATTCATAATATAATAAATATAAAAGTAACCTATTAACATAATTTAGACCCAATTAATCCAAATATGGAATCCATTTTTCAAAATTCAAAACATAGAATTTGCAGTAATTAATTTGAAATTAATCTCGTTGTTTTGAAAACGAGTTTTAAAAGTTAAAACATTGCCAAAGATTAAAATGTTTTTACCTATGAATTAAATGTAAAATTAATGGTAATAACATGAATTATTTTAAATGGTGAAAATATATTCTATTTATACTTTAAAACCATTAAATTTATAATTTAACCACATATATTATCTTGATGAAAAAGTTGTTTTTAAGAAAACTTTAGCGTATTTTTACTATTCATCAAAATATGAATGTTATCAAAAAAGTATCAAAAATTTATCCAATGTAAATTTTTATATCCTTATTCAAAATAAGAAGTTTATTTTGTCAAATTTAACTCATAAACTTTATAAAAATTAGATTTAAAAAGGGTGCTACATCAAAAGGCAGAAAAACTACTTTTTTTGAAAAATAATTATTTTACCTGAAAAAGTTATTTTTTTCTCATACCATGTTCTAGAAAATGTGTAAGATGAATAATAATGTTAAAAAATTAAAAATTTATTTAATAATACTGATAAGAGCTAATTCATAATAATATTAACACAAAATATCGTTGTTTAGTGAAACCCGATATTGTGTAAAATGCACACTATCAAGGTAGGTCGCGATTACGTGTAATGAAAGCCATGTCAGGGTTGAGTATAGTTAATCATCCATTTGGTGTATCGTATAACATATGACATAAAAAAATATATTTCTTATAAAATCTCAGGGTGTTATATTCTACCCCCCTTAAAATGAATTTCGCCCTCAAAATCCGTCATTTCATAACAAATAGATGAGTATATATCTCCCTCATCATATCCTCAAGTTCCCATGTGGATTCTCCTAATTGTTGGTTCCTCTATAAAATTTTAACCAAGCGAGTGGTCTTGTTTTGTAGAACTTTTTCACTATGATCTAGAATCTCTACCGGATGTTCTTCATAAGAAAGATCTTGCTTCAGTGGTACAACTTTTATGCTTAGTACATGTTAAGGATTGGGTATGTACTTTCTCTGGAGAGATACATGTAACTTTGTGGAATACCCACATAATCACATAAAATCATTTCATATTAGTCAAGACACATTTCCAAGGCCATTATAGCAGACAAATTCAATTACTGAACTGAGTTCACTTGTCATTCCAGTCCTGTATCACTGAACCAGATTAACATGTCATTCCTTCCATGTCTATATCATGAGATATAAATCTTTACCCAATTCATTGGTGGGAGATATAGGTCCCACCCATCTCATAATGATACTATTCTTAGGTGTGCAACAAAAACATAAAGAATACATCGTAGCATAACCAATGTAATATAACAGGAACCATAAACATCATTCCACCATAACATAATCCATATAAGATAAATGGACTTGAAAAAAATAATTTCATAATAAACATAATCAAATAAATGTGAAAATAGATATATAAACATAACCCTATTTAAGAGCATCATAATTTTCATAAAGTCACTTGAATTTCGTTCCGGAGGAAAATATCCTTTCTTCTTAAAAAATATTCTTCCTTTTGCAACATGTCATACAATTTTAATCTAAAGAAGTTAATTGAAAATAAATTTGAAAACTTGTAAAGGAAGATTGATGGAAATAATGTTCTATGAAAGCAGAAAAATCCATTCATGTTGTATATGATAAAAAAAGATTCTCCTCATACTTTTGGCGGAAAAGTCGGAAACACCTCATATGGTAAACAAAAATAAGATTCCTTCCATACAATGTAATAAAAGTCAAAAAGGGTAAAAACGACATTAAACATACATAGATGAATAGTAAAAATTTTATGAGCATATTTATAGAAAACATGGACGTGGATGATAAATATATCCCCAGTAGATACTTACAAATAAACAATCTCAGATAGAATGAGATTGGAAAAGTTATCCCTTAACTTAGGTCTGATATGATTCGTATGAATCTAAACCTCTTGTATAATGGATTAAATAATGTCATTGAATTATTCCAGAATCATATTCATGGTTATGATATCATATATGGTCATATTATTATCTTATTATAAGTAATATTTCATTATTACTTGTTATTTGGGAGTTCATTGCTTTATGTTCTTATGCATGTTTTGTTGAATAAATTCTTATTCCTATTTTAAGTTATAGATACATCATATACAGAATTGTATAGTGTATTATATATCATATTTATTCATTCAATTCATTTATATAATCATTATTCAATGAAGATCATGTAGAACGAGTCACATCACATCGTTGAGACGGTAGGTCACATGTATGCACGAGCGATGATATCATTTCCATGATTGTTGAAATTCATTGAAGTGAATGGTGAATAATATTTTATAATAAATATAAATTTATAATAATCATATATAATATTTTCTTCCATTATTATACCCATCCTAGTAAGGTGTTTTTGGAAAACAGATTACACCACAGCGTGGAGACAGTATTCTATACGTACGCATGTGCGGTGATTTCATTTTACATAGAATGGATAGAATGTGAAATAGGGTTTTTCAAATTTATAATAACATATCAGTATATGAGTGATATTGATGTTATTACATCATAATTAAAAAACTAAATAATAGGAAGTAGAAGAAGAATGAAACATGAAAGAATTGATAGAAGAGATTATCCCTTCTTCGACGCGCCTCCTTTAAACTTCCTCTTAAGGGACAAGAGTTGGTCTTTTGAGAAAACCAGAACCTCAAGAATATTAATAGAGAAGTTTAGAAGAGTAATGTTCATGGGTTGGCCGAGATTAAGCTTCAATGTTGTGTAAAGTGGAGAGGGAGGAGGTTCCCTTTTTTAAGGGAGGAGAGGGGCACATTTGGAAACCTCAAAAATATTAATTTATAATAAATCAAACCCCACATAAAATCCTCCAAAAAATGACTCAAATTCGATGATACATGAGATATGGTTGTAATATCATCAAACAGTAAAATTTATAAATTTTTTAAATTTATTTTGAACTTTATCAACTTGACATATCCATATTTAATCAATTTTATTTTATTTGTAGTAATAATATCCTAAATTTTCAATTATTATAAATAATTACTTATGTGTTGTTAATTATCTATAATTTGAAACTTTATGACATTTTAGACAATATAAATTTCAATTTATAATTTTTAAATATTTTTCTGAATTTTAAACAATTTTATAATATGTTATTTTTATAAAATAACCATAGTGTCACTTTTGAAACTATTCATTTATTTGAATTTAAATAAAATCCACACATAAGATATGTTCTAAATAAGAGATTTAATAGATTCAAAACATGTCATATTCATCTAGAAAATTCTTGGATCATATTAAATAGTTCATATAATATTTATTTTAATATTTGTAAAACCATTTATTTGATATTTCAATCAATAAACTAATTTCAACATCACAATTATGTCACCTTTAATGATAATAATTTAATCGGTAAAAATTATAAATATATTCACATGATGTAGATAATTGCATTATATTTATGGAGACTATTTATTTTCGAAGTTTCATGATGTTTATCACTAAATTCAAATTATTATACTTATAAGATTTAAGAGAGGGACATGTTGTCACTTTCTTTGGTTTAATAATAATTAAATTATTTTCATGGTCAAAAGTCCATTAAATAAATATATTCTGACCATTATGTGATATGGGTATACATTTATTAATCCAATAAAATTTTTTCAGGTGTTTGGGAAATTTTATAATCTAATTTTTACCCTTAATTACCTGATTTACCTTAAACCACACTAAATAAAAATTACCCTAGTTATTATTAATAATCTCCAAAAAAATAAAATAAACCCATTAACATAATTTGGACCCAATGAATCCAAATATGGAATCCATTTTTCAAAATTCCAAAAACAGAAATTTGAGTAATTAATTTAATATTAATCCCGTTGTTAAGAAAATGGGTTTTAAAAGATAAAACATTCCCAAAGATTGAAATGTTTTTACCAATGAATTCAATGTAAAATTAATGTTAATGACATACTTTATATTAAATGGTAAAAATATATTCTATTTATACTTTAAAACCATTAAATTTTATAATTTAAGAATATAAATTATCTTGATGAAAAAAGGTTATTTTAAGAAAAATGTAGAGTATTTTTACTATTCATCAATATATGAACGTTATTAAAAAACAATAAAAAATTCATCCAATGTAAATTTTTATATATTTATTCAAAATAAAAAGTTTATTTTTTCAAATTTAACTCATAAACTTTACAAAAATTAGATTTAAAAAGGGTGCACCATCAAAAGGCAGAAAAACTGCATTTTTTTTAAAAATAGTTATTTTACTCGAAAAATTTACTTTTTTCTCATACCATGTTATAGAAAATGTGTAAGATGAATAATAATGTTATTATATTTAAAATTTGGTTAATACTATTCATAATAGCTAGTTCATAAAAATAGTAACAGAAAATATCATTGTTTAGTGAAATCTGGTATTGCGTAGAACACACGTTATCGAGGAAGTTCGTGATTACGTGTAATGAAATCCAAGACAGGGTTGCATATAGTGAAAGATTCATATGGTGTTGCGTAAAACATAAGACATAAAAAAATATTTCACATAAAATCTCAGGGTGTTACACTATGCTAGTAGAAGAAGAAGAAGTAACACATATTGAGGAAGTAGAGGAAGATCTCATGGATGATCCTCCAGCATTAGAAGAGGGTATTTATAACACTGTAGATGAACTAAAAAAATAAGTCTAGGTACAAAAGAAGACCCACACCCCAATTTAATTAGTTAATCCATGGGCCTTGAAGAGAACGAAATATATACTTAATTTCTGAAGGAAAATTGAGATGTATTTTCTTGGAATTATATAGAAATCCCAGTTCATGATCCTGATGTTTCCACTCATCATTTATGTTTTCCAGAAGAACATCGAGGATTCAAGAAAGAATCAAGAAGAACACACCCAACTTAGACCTCCAAAATTGAAGCTTAAATTGATAAGCTCATCAAGGCTAACTTCTTCAGAGAAGTTAAATATACCAAATGGCTTGATAATATTGTCCATATGAAAAAGATGAATAGAAAAATTAGAGTTTTCATTGACTTCATAGATCTTTATATACATTGTCCCAATGATTATTTTCCAGTTCCGATCACATTACACTTAATTGATGAAATAGTTGGCTATGGAGAACTTTCCTTCATGGATGGATATTATGGGTATAATGAAATCTGAATGTCTCCAGAAGATGAAGAATATACTGCCTTTAGAGCCCCTCAAGGTGTGTTTTTCTATCTGGTAATGCCTTTTGGCCTTAGGAATGCATGTTCAACCTATCAACGTTCCATGAACGATATCTTTAACCCCTTTTTAGATAAATTTGTTGAATTTTATGTGGATGATTTGGAGGTTAAATCCAAATAACGTGCTGATCACTTGGCCGATCTGGAAATCATATTCAACAAACATCGACATCATAATTTTAAGATGAACCCCTTGAAATGTGATTTTGGGGTAACCTCAGGAAAATTTCTCGGATTTTTTTACTCCATTGTGGTATCAAAGTTGATATGGATAAGAAAAAATGAATCCTTAGTATGAAACCTCTTATAAATTTTAAGGAATTAAGAGGACTTCAAGGACACTTGGCAGATATTCGGCATTTCATTTCCAATTTGGCAGGCAGGTGATTACCCTTTATGAAATTAACGAACATGTGAGTCATCTACAGGTGAACTGAGGAATGTTAAGAAGCATTCAATATCCTCACGAAATATATCTTCAGTCCACTGGTATTAATTACACATCTTGAAGGAATACCACTTATTCTCTATGTGACATCTTTAGAGCGATCATTGAATTCCTTCCATGACCAAAATAATGGTGTTGGGAATGAAAACAACCTTTACTATCTCATTCGGACTATGATTGAGGAAGAAACTCGATATTCAAGTATTGAAAATTGCTTCCTAGAATTAATCTTTGTAGTTCAGTTATTGAGACACTACCTACAACATCACGAGTTCCAATTGGTATCTTGCAATAAACCGCTCAAATTTATCCTCAGTCGTCTAATGCTCACAAAACGTCTGGAAAGGTGGGATGTTATATTACAGTAGTTTGATATCTAGTATGTGTCTCAAAAGGCAATAAAGGGCCATGGTTTGGCCGATTTACTTGCTGAGCATCAATCTGTGGAAGATACATTATTTAATACTAAAATTACTGATGAAGAGGTCTTCTCTATTCAAGATAATCCCCTAACATGGGAAATGTACATTGATGGTGCCTCTAGAAGTCTAATAGGAAAGACAATGGAAGATCCTAAATTCAATAATGTTGGGTTTGGAATCATGCTTATTTCCCATGAAAAGGCAGTTCTACCTTATTCCTTATTTTTTTGGAAGGCGGCACAAATAAAGAAGCAGAATATCAAGCTCACATCGCATGTTTCGAATTGGCGCTTCAAGCTCAGGTGAACCAGTTGAAGTTAAAATGTGATTCAGATTTGGTAATCAAACAAGTCAATGGGGATTATGCCATCAGAAAGGAAGAGTTAATCCCATTGTGTGATTACATCAGAGACATAATGGCGTAATTTACCTCAGAACCGACATTTTTTATGTCCCATGATCACAAAATGCCCAAGATGATGCACTGGCTAATGTAGCCACAACCCTAGAAGATCAAAACCTGGACGAAACAATCATCATTATTTCCCATCTTCACGTAGTTTCACCTTTTGTTCAAGTCAGAACAGAGTAAATCAATGAAATCAGTCCCATTTCTAAACCTTATGGTCATACTACATGATGAATGACACCTATCAGGGAATACCTTCAAAATAGAAGACTCCCACCTGATAGAGCTGGGAAATAATTGGTCTGGTGACGTGTGGTCAATTTTACTCTTTATGATAGCCCAGATGACAAAAAATTCTCTACAAGTGAATTTTTGATGGAATTCTCTTAAGATGTATTAATGGTGAAGAGACATTGGCTATCATGAATGATGTAAATGCAGGAGTTTTTGGTGCACAACAGTCTAGACATAGACTTTTTGGTCAAATTCGAAGACTTGGATACTTCTAGCCTTCAATGATGCACAATTGTGTTGATTTCACTAAGAAGCGTCATTATTGCCATGTATCTTCCAACATCATTCATCAACCCCAAGAGTTGAATAATAAAGCTATATATTCATGGACATTTTCCACATGGGAAATCGATATAGTAGGACGTTATCCTCTGGATACATCCATTTAGTTCAAGTATATTTTTACTGCTACTGACTTATTTTCCAAATGGGAAGAGGAAATACCTCTCAAAGAAGTTAGTTCTAAAACATGTTTAGCCTCATCAAGACTAAAATAATTATCAGATTTGGTGTCCCTCATACCATATTGATGGACAATGGCATTGGCTTTTGTTCATCCGAGGAGAGAAAGTTGTATCAAGAATAGAACATAAAATCTAATCATTCATCCCAGTATCATGCAGCGGCCAATGGCCAAATAGAGGACTTCAATAAGACTCGTTCAAACATACTGAAAAATATGGTGGATAAATATAAGAAGTCATGGCTTGATAGAATCTTTCATGCATTATGGGCTTATCAGACAACTACCCGCACTGCTACGCGGTCAACTCCATATTCATTGGTATATGGAACAGAAGCAGTCTTGCACATTGAGGTTCAATTACCTTCACTCAGAGTATCCATTTGTGATCAGTTAGCTATATATGAACAATATCAGAATCGATTTCATGAATTGTAATGATTATATGAAAAAATATTGTACACAATGCACCTCTTGGATGTCTATCAGAATCGAATAACGTGAGCATTCTATAAAAAGTTCGACTTCATTAATTCATTCAAGGATAATTGGTATTGGTCCTTAGAACTCCAATGATACTAGGACAGAATCCTTCAAAGCATTATCCAAAGTGGGAAGGACCGTATTAAATAAATAATTTCTACTCCAATTGAGCTTATTATTTAATATCAATGGATGGATAACTCATTACAACTCCAACTAATGTAAGATTCGTGAAGAAGTATTTTGTGAAACACAAATACACCCTAATAGTCCTCACAATATGACTTTAAACTGCATGGTCCCCAATAGTCCTCACTACAAGACATTAAACTGCATGGTCCCCAATAGTCCTCACTGCAAGACTTTAAACTCCACAGTCCCTAATATTCCTCACTATAAGACTTTAAACAGCACAGTCCCCAATAGTCCTCACTGCAAGTCTTTAAACTGCACGGTGCCCTATAGTCCTCACTGGAAGACTTTAAACTGCCCGGTCCCCAATAGTCCTCACTGCAAGACATTAAACAGCATGGTCCCCAATAGTCCTCACTGCAAGACCATAAACTTCATGGTCCCCTAATGTACTCACTACAAGAATTTCAACTGCATGGTCCCTTTTTTCCTTGTTGTAGGACATTAAACTGAATAGCCCCTCTATCATCCAACATGATGTCAAAATGTGTCCCCTCTATCATCCATCATGACTTTAAACTATTCGCCCGAGATGTAAGGGGTTATACTGCCAAGCACCCCATGTCTGTGACATAAGACATTTAAACTGTGAAGCAGTCCCTTATACATCCTACATGACGTTAAATTGTGCACATTTCCTGCAAGATGTTAAAATACAATACATCCAAGATACATGACACTAATCTTTACAGCACCCATTTTCCCACATGATGTTAAACTGTTCATCTTTATGGTTATTGTTACCTCTTGTTTCTCACACCGAGCACGAATCTCGTGGGCTTAGAGTTAGCTTTAACCATAACACCCTCTCTAGGACACTAACCATGCGTAAGTCCCAAAACCATCTTCGATTATTCCTCAAGTACATCTAGATCACCAATTAATTGTCAATCGAACTACGTGGACTATGATCCTTTCCTTCTAGGCAGGGTACGTAGGAAACCTCCTGAGGATCAATCCCAAAACTAATATCTTCACATCTGTTCGCCTCCATATCATACGACGTTGATCCGTGAAGCCCCCTCCCGAAAACAATATATTCACATTGGTTCATAATAATCATTTCTATATGATGATAAACAATACAGTCCCCTATTTTCCTCACAACATTAAACAGCATAGCAATATGCCCTAGCTACATGATTCAAAACTATGCAGCACCAGTCCATGCATATGACCTTAAACTATTCGCACTTTTGTCCTGTATGACAATAAAATAAAACAGTCTATGACACCCTCACCTGAGTGGGAATCATTATTGACATTAATCTCCAATCATGTAATATTCCATGGACTACATGCATACATGGAAATTCTCGAACCTTTTATCTTGGGTCCAACCATCATTGCTCTAAAATCCCATTACACCCTTCCCATGTATGAACCAAATCTGTATAGATGGTATTTCAAGAACTACATATGGCTTGATTCCCATCCATATGGGATACATAAGAACGTTTGGGAATACCTCAAATCCATCCCCAAGTCGTTGGGCCTAACCCCAAACTCCACTTTCTGTCCCTTGGCTGAAAAAGTCCCCCTCCGAGCACATGCATGTGGTATTAAAACCCTAGACTTTATTAACATCAGGTTTATAACAAACACACAATGTGTCTCCCTCATTATGGTCTAAGCTCTATGACCAAAAACTAAGATCTCCTACGCTCTAATCCCTCATGACGTTAAACTATATTTCAATAACTATATATGGCTTGATTCTCATCTTAATGAGATATATTGTGAAGTCTAGCATCTTAGTTCAGGACCCAGCCACAACATGATTATGGTCATCATTGGACTACGTATCTCCATCCTGAATTAGGCGATACACATTTTTATCTATCATACTCCTACCCTAAAATACTTCCAGATCTCCATAACCCTTTTCTTGACTTTTGGTCTCAAAATTTTTGATACACGGGAATTCTTTTTCCTGACCATGCAGCATGTTCCCTGATGCGGCCTTGCATAAATAGTCTACATAAAGGACCTGTCAAGCAAAAGATTCTATTATTTTTCTATGTAGCCAATGCCCTTATGTGTCCCTACATAATTCTAAACTCCTAACGGGTTTTTAAAATAGTGTTAACTTCATTCGTGGGGGAGGGGGGAAATCTCTTTTTTCCTTATTGGTCATAAGCACGATATGTAGGGATACCCAAAAATAGCCATCCTTAACATATTTTTTCCATAATCCTTTTCAATATCTAAATGTTTTCAAGTATATGGTTTATATTTACCTTCCCTACATTTGGGTCAGACCTTCGTAGGATTTACATTCATCCAATTCAATGACAATCTTGATTGGGAATATCCTCTCCATATTCAAGAACCACTCTTCATACATCAGACATTGTGCTTCGGAAAATTTGAATCTCCATAAAAATTCATAGGATTTTAGCAATAAAAAAGTAAAATTTCTGAGTGTTCTTTTTCCTAACAATACAACATGTGCCCTTAAGTGGCCTTGCATAAGTAGTCTACATAACGGACCTGTCAGCCAAACGATGCTATTAATTGACTATGCAGCCAATGCCCTTAATTGGACCTTCATAATTCAACCCCCTAACAGGTTTCTCAAATATTGGTAACTTCATTCATATGAAATACAAACTCTAATGCCTTTTATCCCTCTTTTCATAACAACTATCAGATTCAAAATTTCCTAAGTCATAGTTTACATTTTTTCCCCATATTTGAATGTGGTAATATGTTTTCAAACAAATTATCAAGGAATTGAGTCATGTTTAATCCATTCGGTCAGAGATATTCGACCTTAAACATTAACCCTTTTATGTCCGACATCCATGACTTTAAACTGCCAAAAAAGACAGGGTAGTCATTAAATTGGGAACTTGTAAAATAAACTCTAAACAAAAGTCGATTACCAGCTCGCTAAATGTACATATTGTAATATTTAGGCAATATTGAGAAACAAAAGATGAAAAGTTTGTGTGGTTGTTTGTATAATCTTCAAAAAAAAATAAAATTATGCTTACTAGGCCCAACTGGCTTAGGAAAATAAATTAATTAGCAAGAGAATGCAGGTAAAAATGATTAAAGATGAAAATTCTTTTTAAATAATTCCCAAGATTAGAAGAACATCCAAATATTGGATTATCTTATATTTTTCATGAATTACAAAAGGCTTTCAACATAAATTTTCAGTTGATTTATAGCATCCCGAGCATCATCAGCAGCAAATTGAAGTTCATTCACTCGACCAGCTTCACTCCTTTAAGCTTGATGGAGTGCTTTCTGGGAATATGAAATGGCTTTCATACTATTCATTTAGACTCCTTCCAATGAATTGTTAAGATAGTAAAGTTCCCCAATTACGGAATCTAACTGTTACTGAAGGTGCATCTACTGGACAACTTTGTCCATGATCTTATGCTTCAGCTCCTTCAGCTTTGCAACATGATCAGCCTCAGCCCAAGACACTACAACCTCAAATTCTCCAATATTAGTCAGCATCCATGCTCTGATAAGATCTTGATGGAAATTTTTCTCCAACTCTCTCCTTAATATGACTTGTTCCACCACGGTATAGATCTCTTGTCATCCAAAACATCCATGTCCCAGCATGACGAACAAGGACGAAAGTTGTAGGATCTTCAAAGGCATCTCTTCAAGATGCCCTTCAGATATGATCTTCCATATGTTCTTTCATGCCTTGTGACATGATAATTGTAGTGCCTTTTGCACCATTGGGTCTAATTTACAATCACAATAACATGGGGAATATAGTATGGGATTAATGCACTTGAGAAAGTTCCATGTTCTTCTCCTTCACCCTGAACCGTGGTACATCACTTTCTACTCCTTTTGGGGTTGAGGCTGAGGCTTCACCTCCGGATCTAGACACTGAAATTGACGGCCCTACAGAGTATATTGAAAGCATTGGTTTGTTCGAAAAGATAACAAAATTTGATTAGTTGTCTTATAAATTAAGTACAACCACAAATATTATCATCTTTTACCTAACGATAGATTAGCAGCATGAGAAGCCTCATCCCAATCTTTCCTAGATTCAACAAGATTTTTAGGATCGATTTCAAGAAGCTCTTCCAGTTTAAGCTCCAATTGAGCTAGTGTATCTATAATGATAGGGTTGTCTCTACCCCTTCAGGCATCAGCAGATCAGTGGATAGCTCAGAAGGAACTGCACATATCAACCTATCATGATCAAATATGTAATAAAAAATTTACAGGACGTAGGATAACACTCACATCCAAAAATCATCTAAATCACATTGTAATTTAATATTATCTTAAATTTATTCAAAAGACGCACCAAGTTCCATCATTTCATCCATTGATATCCAAGATTCCTGGTTAGTCTTACTAGTGGGAGAATTTATCATGTCTTTGTGGTGACCCTCCTCCTGCGACCACTATCCCCGGATAGCTTCTTCAGTGAAAATTGCGGAGTCAGTTGTAGTGTTTGCCAAATGTTCAGGTGCCGGTGTTGAACCTAAATGATCACATAATGGAAGTCAGTTGACGTCTTAATTCAATGTTCTATGAAGTTTTGTTAATTTTCCAAAAGCAGTCTCTTCTCTCCTTGAATTATAAACAGGATCAGTACTGCGAACAGAAGCTACCTCTTCTTCTCTCATCGTTTCTTCATAAATAGCCTTGTCAGCTTGAATATGTGACTGTTCACTAGAACCCTCTGTCATCCTCATAGGAGGGTCAGTCCTCTCCCTAAAAGGGGAAATCAAATAAGCCCATAAAATCTCAATATGTATGAGTAATCTTTTCATGAGTTAGGATTCATGACTATCCTAAAGACTTACCACTACTGATAAAGCATCTAGCTGTGTACTTTTTCCTTTGATTCTTTTTCTTATTTGACTTTTATAGTGTGTTGACATTGTTACCTCCAAATATAGGTAATGGAGAGTAAAAATGCCTTTCAAACTCCTGGTCCATCGCTTGCCAGCCTAGAGATACCTCGCCCGGCTTGCGAGGAGATTCAGTGGCTCCAAGAACGGTGCCACTAGGGATGTACTGCGGTAAAGGGACCTCCGTAGTTTCTTATCTAACAAGATGCAGGATGATGAAAGTAATCTCCTTGAGTAACAAATATTTGACTGAAATTATGTTGAATATAGAATAAGGAATAAAATTTACATCTTCAGAAGCCTCATTATTATGTCACTCCTCATCTACTAAGGCACCAATCCCCTCAGTGGTGCCACAATTCTACATTTCTTTCACCCACTTCATAATAGGAATGGAATCACCTATGGAATATATGAGCATTTCCAGCTCTCTGATTCAAGCTCTCACTTCATCGGGGTTATCCTTGAAGTGGATATCAACAGAATCCCGATGATTCCCCACTCTGGGGATATGTAGCCCTTCGTATAAGTCCATCCAGGAGTTTTCAGCATCACAATATAAACTCCACCATGTCAGGACAACTTCTGGTTGTAAATATTCAACATATGCACCAGAAGGCCGCGAGGAGGGTCCTACAACCTGGGACATCAACTTCTTCCCATCTCTTGCAATCACAGATAATGGATAATAAAATGAAACTTGCCACTCTATAAAATATTGGAGACTAAATTACCTCAATGATATAACTCACCAGGAGTCAATGGTGTAGGTCTCTTGACTCTGGAAGTAGGATTATATCTGGCATGAGGCTGCTTTGACGCATGTCTGCCTCATCGTCCCCATCGTTGGTGTCCGGTGAATCAACCCCATGTGAGGAACCCAGTGAATCAGCAAAGGGTGAAGAAGAATCACCTTCCAGATGAAAGGCTTCTTTCCTGACGGTTTTCTTCTCTGTCCCCACCTGAGGGACCAGATGATTCAGTACCCCTTCAGGGTATTATGCTACCCAGTTCTCGACATATCTTGTAATCAATTAACTCACCACTCCAACAACTCGTAGATAAAATACTTCCCCAGGATTCTCCATAGATGTTAGAAACCATAGTAGTTTGGAAACCATTGGATGCTGCTCTGACCTGACATCCATGGGAGGTGATACAACAATCTTCTGCAGACACTTGAATTGGCAAGAAAATATATATGGAGCATCAGCCTCGCATATAATCTCTTCGTAAATTCTGGTGGCCAATACACCATCTCTGCAAGCCAGCATATATGACCAAAATTCCATGCTAGTTCTTCCATCATAAACAAAGAGCCCGGTTGGCGAGTTTCCCTAAGGAATGAATTGAAATTCCTTGAACATGCTTAGCCTCACCATCAGATCATAGGAATTGAGGGACAATGGAGAAATTCATAAAAATGCATGCACATATAGCCTAAAAGAGCTTATAGGAACCTATACTCTGCTCTGTACAGTGTATTTCCTAATGTGACTAGTGATCCATCCCCAAAAAACATGGAATGGTCCCACTATTATCAATGGAGACTTACCCAGATAGACATGGAGTAAGATCTTGTGAATCATCCCCAAAAACAGGGTGGCCAACACTACCATTTTTATCTCATACAACTTGGCAGCAACAATGGAGGTCCCTAGCCTGATGCCTCCCTTCGAATCTCTAACTGGAACATAATAAACACTGAGACACAAAGCTAAAAAGCCCGCCATACGGGTCTTCTATGGGATTCATTGATCCACTTCATACCCCCACATTTCAAACTCTCCTACTTCTAGAGTTAGCCAAAATGTGCCAAAAACACCCCTCTTCTATGTTTTGGTGCAGCTGGTAGGACGAGTACCGGTGGGCCCCTTCTTCTTCTTCTTGATGAGAAACATATCCATCCACTACTCCAGATGAATATCCTTTCTAGAATGAGTTTTCGTGGACTTTGAATTCTTGAGCCGAAGTGGGAGTCCTCTCTGAATCATTCCAGGTCACCTTGGGGAGGATGAATTCATCATACTTTTCTCATATAATTAGATCCCCCGAGATCTTGTAGACATCCCACAAGTTGATGCTTACTTCTCCACGAGTCAGATGGAAAGAATTGGTTTCTGGGCCCTAGTTTCTAATTAACTCCGACACAAAATTATCATACATGTAGACAAATGTCTATCCAGCCCAGACGACTTCATATATTGCATCTCCCTTCCGATCCTCAACAAAATCTACCCAGGTATGTCGCACCCAATATCCCCACATACAAGTAAGCTTCAGTCCTCCTCCAGGAAAGAAATCCCTACTTTTTTTCCCATCCCTTGGATTGGTCCATCTGAGAATTTTGGAAAATAGAGGGATAGCAATGCGGCTACAGCTGAAGCTTGTGAGGCTTCAGATCTGGAGCACCTGGGCTATGAACCATTTTGTACGCCTTCTTCAATGTTCCAGCATGGAAAAATGATCCTACAACTTTGACATTTGCCGAAGAGATTTTAGTATAAGTCTGAAACCAGAAATGTGGAATATAGTTCTTTGCATCAGGAACATTGACTTCTTATAGATGACCATGGCCATATAAAGGAATGAAGAAGCTCTGTGGGGAATTGGAATGATATTTCATCAATTACATATCTAAATCCGTAAGAGTTCTATCGTAGATATCATAATAATCATGGACAACGATGTTCATCATGTTATCTGCACTCTTTCTAGCCAACTAATCATCTGATCCAATTCTTCTAGAAGCCATTGAATCTTCACAAAGATCAAACATTTAGCGTTTAAGTAAGTATGTTTTTAATGAAATAGTTGTGAATAAAACAAAAAAATGGCCAAGGAATTATGGTGTGCAAGTCATGTCACGCAAGTCATGCCACACAAATATTGTTGTGCAAGCATTTCCACACAAGTCAAACCCTTACTGGAGAACCGTGACACAAAGATGAGAGATCGACCGAGGAAATGAAGACAATTGCATGAAGATAGCTCAAAATATATGAAGGAAGGATGGTTTGCGCAAAATGAAACCCATATAATAAGGTGATCCTGTAACCCTACACGCTGGAACCTGCACGCCAGAACCTACGCACCAACACCTGCACGTCGCCGAACCCTTATTTCGTATTTTCCTCATAGTCAAATCCTATTTTCTTTTTTCAGATCCAACTCCGAGGGGTGACTTTTGTTGACGCTCCTTTCCATCACAGAGTCCAACAAATGGAAAAGGGTAACACCTTATACATGATAAGTCCCACCCTCTAAAAAACTATAAAAATTTGACAAAGGGATGAACTAGGAACTCATGTGGAGCACGCCGCGCAAGTGGCTTGCATGGCACATATGGGTCGCACAAGTCACTTGCGCGCCCTATTCCATTTTTTGTCCAATGTGCATAGTGGCCTATAAATATCCCATGTGGGCCCCCATTTAAGAGAAAGAATTTTACAAAATTCAGATTCAAGCTCTGGTCGCCCAAGACTTCGTCTGGCATTTTATGAGTACAAGAAACATTATTATTTACCTTGAATGGAATCTCTAAAGAAGAAGAATAAGGCCTAAGTGTTGGAACTCAACAATACTTGTGTGCCTAAGTGTTCGGCCCTTAAGGGAAATGGAAACACTTGTGCACTGCCTTGCCCTCTCAAGGGAACTTGTGCGCCATCCGTCTGGAAACCATATGGGTCGTACTAAGGGCTTGAGTTCAAAGTCTCCAAGTATTACCCTATGGATTCATCATTTACCAAGGTGACTCATGTCGCTCAAGTCTACTTGCACGATTAGGACTTGCATGCCAGAACAATACTTGTGCGCCTACTTCCTAGTCACCTCCTTTCATCAAATCCACCTCTCCTCTTCAAGACATGACATTTAAAACCATCTTCATAGCCATTTATGGAATGGTTCCTTTGTTGGCTTCCTTATCTGAGAGTAATTCATTGGGACACCTTCTCAGGAGTAAGTCCCAATCATAATTTCAATTATATTTGGGCCTCCTTATCATTTGTAAGCCCCATGTTCCTTTAACATTGGGCCTCCTCCTTAGTATTAAGCCCCAAGTTATAATTTCCATTTAATTGGGTATACTCATCAGGAGTAAGCCCTGAACATAATTTCCTTTATCATTGGGCCTCCTTCTCAGTAGTAAGCCCCATGTTCCTTTAACATTGGGCCTCCACCTTAGGAATAAGCCCTAGGTTATAAGTTCCCTTTAATTATGCATCTTTCGTAGGAGTAAGCCCCAACAATAATTTATTTTGATTTGGGGCTCCTTATTAGGTGTAATTCCAAATCATAATTTCCTCAAGCTTTGAGCCTCCTTATCATGATTAAGTCCCAAGTCAAAATTTTAAATCTCCATAAATTAAAAATTACTTTATGTACCCTTCTCCTTAGCTTCTCTCCTAAACTAAGTCTTGATCTTCATTTACATGGGCTGCCATACATACGTATGCCCTACATCATTTCTCATGACTGCATCTTTTGTGGAATCATTTTCAAGTTTACTGATACCTCTTTTTTCTCACACCGAGCAAGACTCACGTAAGCTGAGAGTGTAAAAGTAATAATGACTTCTCTTTTTGGGCCATTAACCATTCATAAGCCCTATTTTTTATAAACACAAACTACATGGACTTTGAAATCTACCTTAAATATAGAGTATATAAGAAGCCCTTTTAATGTTCAAGACCATATTTCATTAATTCATTCCCATCCCATATGACATTAAACTATATCCTTCCTATCGATCTACATGGTTTCTGATTCCATTATTTTTAACAAGGATACATAGGTAGCCCATCTGCAGATATGACACCAACTCTGAAATAATCATTTACTTTTTGAATGACAATAAACATCAAGTTCCCCACTGAGTGGATTTAAAACCAGTATGGTCATCATAATGACCATGATATTTCTATATAATTTAGTGATGGATACCATTGACTAATAATCTTCAATACATACAGATGATTCTCTATCAATGAACAACCTCAAATACATATAAAATACTCTCTAAATCCAATAAATATCAATCATTGATTTCCAAATCTAAAGGAAAACTCATTTTATTTCTTGGTAAATTAATAAGGATTTTTGAACATATCGTAAATCTATATGAGAGTCCTAATTTAGGAAATAATTCCCCCCAAAAGGGTGAGATGAGCCCGACCTCCCATCCATTCTACCAATGAAAACTTTTAATCCACATTAGTCCATCACTAATGAGCACCTACCGTTGGGATGTTGGTCCAAATGGATATAGAATAATTAGGTGTTTCTGGTTCCATGAACAAACCCGTTGGAAACTGATCAGAATGTTTGAACCGTAAAACCAACAAGGTCATCCTCATTTTCAAGAGAGAAACAACGACAACATCCTATAATTTTTGGTAATAAATAAATTATATTTATCTGTCTTATAAATACAACCTTATTCGGATATTACTAGTGGAAATGGTTCTGGCCAAGATGTAGCTAGGAGTGAAAACTCCGACAAAGAGTTTTTGGCTTGACCCATTGTATCCTACTACATTACAACATGACTTACTACACACCTATTTTGACACTCATGGGAGATATTATTAGGATAATTAACATTTTTTTACAAACCATTATGAAGGATTTAAATTTTCATTTTTCCTCAAAGAACCCATTTTTATGATTATGGAATTAGTTATGTATAACATTTCATTTTATAGTAAGTATTTTTCTACGATGAGTATATAAATTATGATTCATAATCTAATATATTGTATTCCTTTATTTATAAATGGATCATATTCGATGGAATAGAAACTACATGAACCCACATGTCCCATGTAAGGATTTCCCTCCGATGAAAGACAATTATGTTGTCTCAGGTGCCGTGTCTTGTGCAGAGAAATGTATAACTATACTATGGAATCTTACTTCCATTATGAATAATACCCTTACCTGTATGGGGAATCTAGATCAACAATTTAGGGAAGATATGTTAGATTGTATTATGAAAAAACAACCACCATCATTTAATGGGATGAAAAACCCATCTGTTGAAGAGCATTGGATAAGTTTACTAGAGAATATATTTCATGCTTTGGGTTGTAACGAAATAGGGAAGGTTGTCATGGTAGTTTATTGGATATTAGGATATTTGGATCAGTGGAGGAATTTAATCAAAAACACAAAGGAGGAGGAAGAAATAGATGAAATTAAATTGAGCTATTTTAAGGAAATACTTTTAAAAAATACATCCCTACTGAATAATGAGTAGATATAGAAATGTAGTTTCTGAATCTAAGGAAAAAGTTGATGATAATGTTTTAATATATGAAGCTATGTTCACAAGGATAGAAGGACATGTCATGGACTATATATGTAATCCCATGAGAAAGATTGATCAATTCATTGATGGATTAAAACCATTTATCTAATGGGATATAGTCTCCTAATGTTTATCATCATATGAATATATATTCTCAAGTTCCATCATGATTGAAATGGAATTATCTAAGTCTTATGATTTTAAACGAATGTATGAGTTCAAGAGGGAAGATGAAAACATTGGAAATGGAAATAAAAAATGGGGAAGAATGGTATAGTTTACCATGAAACCTAGGATAATTGTGGTATGATACACCATGTTACTTTCCTAAAGGGTATGGGTGTTTGTTACATGAGTGGAGAAAACAGCCACCTACCCTAGGAACGTAAGGTGATGAAAGAAGATACCAATGTTCAATGATACAATTATAGTGAGAGGGAAAATTATTAAAATGGTTGTCCAAGGTGTCATGGAAGTGTTTTCCAATGAAGGCTTTGTCATAAGTCCAAGATTATTCGGTCACAACAGTAGATGTTGAAGTTCCTAACAATGTGGTGGTAGATACTGTAATCATTTCCTTAAACATATCCAATGATTTATTGGATTCTGGATTAACACAATCTTTCAAATCTTCCCAATTTTACAAGAATATTATATATTTCCAATTTTATTTAATTACAATGTTGTTAGTCAAAAATCATAATGGAAGTATCATTGCAACAATTTTGTGTGAGGTTGTCCCCATTATTTCTTACAATCATGATTTATCTACTTATTTTATTATCGTACCCATGATTGACATTGATATAATACATGGTATGGATTGTTTTTATAACCATGATTCCTAAAATTTATTGCAATAAGAAGGAGGTTACAATTTTTGAGGACGATGTGCTATCCCTTATTTTTAGGGAAGAAACATCACTGTATGATCCTCATGTAAATCCACCCAAGTAGCTCAACTGAACTCAATTGTTGGGGAGGATGGTAATTCAATAATTATGGGTGATGAAAATAATGTTAAAATAGAGGAAGTACCTATTTTACAATAATATGATGATGTCTTTCCATCGGAATTACCTGGACATCCTCTAGGGCAAGAAGTTGTGTTTTCAATTGACTTATATCCTGATTTAAGGCCCATATCAACAACCCCTTATAATAGGGACATATTGGAATTAGTGGAATTGATGAAAAAACTAGATTAATTGAGTGATAATGTATTTATTCTCCAATGTTTATCTCCATGGGGAGACCCTATCCTTTTTAGTATGTAGAATGATCGATCTATGAGGTTGTGCATTGACTACAGGGAGATAAACACTATAAAAATAAAGACCATGTATCCCCTACCTCAAATTGTTGATTTATTTGATAAACTTTATAAATCCCAACATTTTTCGAGCATTTTACTTTAATATGTATAACATTAGTTTTGAGTGAGGAAGGATGATATTCCTTAGACATTGTTTAGAACCCGGTATGGTCATTATGCGTTTATAGTAACGCCTTTTGGATGACTAATGAAACATCTATATTCATGGATCTAATGAATTGGGTTTTCATGGAATATCATGATGAAATTTTGGTGGTATATATTGATGATATCTTGGTTACTCCAAAATCTACGAAGATCATGAAAATCACATGCGTACTATTCTTACGACTCTTAGAAGAAATGAATTATATGGGATGTATATAATTTTTGAATTTTGGCTTCAATAAGTTTCCTTTAGATGTAAACTTATCTCCATGGATGGAATTTCTATTGATCCCACAATGAAAAAGGTAGTTCAATAATGTCCCACTCCGTCAAACATTATTGAGTTATGTAATATTATTTGTTTAGCTGGTTATTATTAGTGTTTCATTCAGAACATCACCCGTTTAGCCTACTAATTGACAATGGTTAAATGTAATGGTGTGAGGTTGGTATGGACAGAATAATGTGGGCACTGTTTCAATGAATTGAATAGCTTATTAGTGAATTCTTGGATCCCAACTCTACCATCAGGGAAGGATGGGTTTGTGATATATATTGATGCCTAAAAGAAAGTACATGGTTGTATCATTAAGTATAATGATAGAGTTATTGTGTATGAATCATGGTAGTTATAAATTTATGAACAAAACTATAATACATATAATTTTGAGTTAGCTGTTGTGATATTTGCTCTAAAAATATGGAGAAACAATCTCTATAGTGAATTATTTGAGATATATTCAGAACACTAGAGTCTAAAGTATATATTCTCATAGAAATAACTCTACATGAGGAAAATCTGATGGCTCAAACTACTCACGGAATGTGATTATTCAATACACTACCACCTAGGAAAGGAATATAAGGTAGTTGATGCATTGAGCTGGATGGATCATAGGGTTATAAACAAAATGAGGATTGAAGGGGATCCTATATACATGGATCTAATAAAGAAGGACACGGGAATTTTCAAAGAAGGTGAGACATTAATACTTTCTCAATTGGTTTGCAAACCATCATTATTAGAAAGGAATAAGAGATCCTATTCATATGATGAGAACCTTCAAAAGAAAATTAATTTTTTTAAATATGTGAAGATGTCCAGTTTGGTGTGTGAAGATGGAATTATAAAATATGGGAACATGATTTGTGTTCTAGCTTTAACCATGCTAAAAATTGATTGATTGGAAGATTCCCAAAATTTCAATTACCCTATGCATCATGGTTGCCCTATGACGTATAGTGTTTTAAAGGAACATTTCTGTTAGGACTACATGATGTTGGAAGTTTCTGATCATGTAACAAGATGTTTAGTTTGTCAACAAGTGAAGGCTAAATGACAACATCCTAGTGGTGTCATTCAATCTCTACCTATTCCTACCTAGAAATGTTATGACATAAAAATTGATTTTGACACAATATTATCCATTAATCTATGAAATAATGATTCAATATAGGTAATTGTCATTTAGTTGACAATATTTGAACATTTTCTCACTACAAGTGTGGATTTTCCACTAGAGAGGGTTGCACGACTCTATTTTAGTAAATTTTCTAAACATAATGGAGAGAAAATTTCAACTTTTTCTGATCATGATCCACAATTTATATCAATATTCTAAAGAATCCATTATGCATCTTTCGATGCTAAGCTTTGTTTGAGTACTTATTATCATCCTCAAACTAATGGGAAATCAGAAAGGATGATTCAAGCATTAGAATACATGTTGATATCATGTTATCTGGACATTAATGGTTTGTGGGATCTTTATATACTCTTGTTGGATTATTCCTATAATAATAGTTTCCATTCTAGTATTTAAATGGCACCATATGAAGCATTCTGGGGAAATAATTGTCTTACACCAACATGTTGGCATGATGTTTTTGAAAGGAAAATAGTGGGCCCAGAATACTTAGAATAAACAACGAAGATGATAAATACTATTCAAGGATATGTAAATGAAACTCACATCAGAAAAAAAAAAGATATGTTGATAACCAAAGGAGTGATTTGGAATTACAAATGGTAGATCATGTTTTCTATAAATTATCTCTATGGATGGGTGTTATAAGATTTGGGTTGAAAGGGAAACGGTGCCCTAGGAACATAGTCCCTTTGAAAATTATGGTGTGAATTGGAGTTGTTTCATATCATTTGGATATGCCTCATAGCCTGTCAAAAGTACCAAATGCATTCTATATCTCATTGGTGAGAAAGTACATGCCAGGCACAATGCATGTAGTCACTACTGATGATATAGAATTTGGACTGGACCTATCATACTATGAAGAGCATATTTGGATTATGGAAACTAAATAACTTGTGTTGAGGAATCAGAAAACTCGATTGGTAAGGATACTATGTAAAAAATCACAAAACTAACAAGGAAACATGGGAGCCTGAGGAGATTGTGATGAAGAACTACCAAAATCATTTTTTGAAGTAACATTCTAGTAATTTCAAGGATGAAATCTTTTTGAGGGGAGAATGTAACAACCTAGGTATTTAGAAATAAATGCACAAAACACCGAGTCTCCATAAAACTCTACATTATTATAACCTTTATAGTAAATATAATTCTTCCACCTCTAGGATTTTAATTTTAAAAAAAAATTTACATGGTTACTTTCAGTAATATTTATAGAGACTAGTAAGGCAAAATTAATTTCTATGAATCATAACATACCATTAAGAATAGTAATATGAATAGTAATATGACCCTTATTAATAATAAATAATATATTTATTTTATTGTCTTAGGGTTATAAGATAATGAGATCTTGATTAATTTTTCAAGGTGTTATAAGACAAATTATAGCTTTAAAATTGTTATTTTTAGAATAAATTATGATTTTATTTAAAATTTAAATTAATATTATGTAATAATGTATTTCAAAAAATGTATTTTCTTTTTTGAATTCTTCACATAAAAATATTTTAGTGTGAATTTTGGAAATTTTTTGAAATACTCCAAATTTTTATGAATAGTATAATACTGTTATTTATCACATATATACATTATCAGTTAAATTCACTTTTACTAGAATCATGGATAATTTAATAACATAAGGTTTTAACTCACATAAACTAATTACTATTATTGGGGACATGAATCAACCTTATTGGTTTCCGTAAGGGAAATAATATAATAATAAATAAGATATTCACAAATCACCTTTATCCTCCACTATAACCCCCCTCACTCCATCTTCCTTTAACTCCTCTTAAGGCTTGTGCCCTATCAAAATTGTATGAAAATATCCTCCCATGATACCGCCCCCATGTACAGAAGCCCTTGTTCTCATAAAATGTCAAAAACCTCTCTACATAAGAGGCTCTCATGGAATATATCATCAAGATGTAATTTCCTCTTTTCATTTATGTTATTTCATGTTCCTTTAATTTATTTTTATTTTTCTCACCTCCTTTCATCTAAATATTGTGTTTAATCTTGTAAATTACATGTACTGTAATGTTTTTATTATAATGGAAGAATTATTCATCATCTCACCTTTCCCCTTCTTTTATGTATGAAATGAAAACACCATACGAGATGAGTTAATTTATCAAATTCATGGATGATGGTTATTCAATTTCTAATAATATATTCTATTCTGGTCATGAAACCATTTTTATGGTTGAAAAAGATTATAATATATGTATTATAACTTATTTAAGGTTCTAGAATACTTTTTTACACGTGATACTATATTATAAACCATAATGAGTTCGTTGAGATGAAGAACAATTGATTAACCCAAACAATTGCCATTAATGTTTTATATAATGAATCATCTTTATCCCCAATAACCAAAAAATTTTTTATGACAATGTAATCTTCTATTTTTTCACTAATAACCTAAAACTTCTATTAAGGACAAACATTTCAATTCTATGTGATTATCATTAAATGAATAAATGTAAACCAATAACTAAAATCATAGAATAAAACACTCCCAAACAATGAAATTAAATATCTTAACCAATCAAAAGGCCATGAATGAACCTAATAAGGATATAATAAATCAATTTCATGTAGGGGAGGTTTTTAAATCATTATTTTATGATCCTAAATTTGATTATTCTCGTCATTGATATAATGTGGGGACACCTTCAGACTTAAGGTAAGGGTTTTCTACCCGAACCTCCATTTTATTTCAGGTTACTCATTATCTCTCTTAACCCCAATTAAAATCATATTTATTATTATTTAATCATCATAAATTATGTTTTAATTTCCAAATTATTTTTACCATCCATATTCAATATTTCTTGTATTGGGATTTACATTTTTTAATGGGTTCTTTAAAAAAACCTTCCTTATAAACAAGTCTGTTACAAGAGAATCTATGATATTGTTACCTATTTTCAAGGAAACTATATAATCATTTTTTAAGTAAATGTATATTTATAGAATCCCTCAATTTATTATTAAAATAATATATTACATCATTTCCTGTTTTATACAAATATTATTCCAAAAGGACCCATCATTTTATAGTAAAAGAGCATTTATATCAAGAATTTAACGACGATTATATAAAAATTCCTTCATCTATTTCCACATTCTTCTAGACTGTTATTTATTATTGGGAATACTATTTTATTAAATATTATCCCATATTTAATTAAATTTATAGTATTAGTTGTACTGTGGATGTTCCATCTTAATACAATTCACAAATTTACTTTGAATTTTTAGTGTTTATGCTTAATGTTTGGGGAATGTTATCTAAAATTCATATTTTAGTTTCAAAAAAAATTTATATGTTATTATGTTTATCCCAATTCAAATTTTGAAATAATTGTACTTAATAAGAGATGGCTGGGGATCTCTATAGCCCCTCAATGCATTAGTATGTTTCATGAGAAGAACTAAAGTATTGGCATTAGGCCTTGAAAAATTTATTATTTATGGTCTTGGCACGATGCCTAGACAACATGGTTTTGATATCTGGAATTATCAATTCCCTCATTTTGAAAATACTAATTGAGTTTTCAATTTTTTATTCAACTAGCATAATACCCATTATTATTCTTTATTATGGAATTTTTTATTCTTCAAATATTTCATCCATAATTGTTTCAAATTCATTTTTAAAGGTGTGTGTTTTTTTATTTATTTTCCATGCATAATGATTATGTTTATGATAAACAATATTGTATTTCATACCCAATATAAAAATTTTATCTCACCCATTTCTTATATTTTATTTTCCCAGGACATGAATATGTATATTATGAATGAAATATAGAAATAACCTAGGAGTTATGGATCTTGTCTGAGGAGTTTAAAAATTGTTTTTCATTTCATGTTTTAATATTGAACATATTTATGTATCTTGATTCCAACTATGCTAAACATATCGATCCTTCGGGATATGTATTCATTAATTCTGTACCAATTTAATAAAATAAGGCACCATCTCATGGCGACTCGGGTGGGTTCCTTAAAATTAGTGTCCTTGACTAGTTTTTCATCTATTACAATGTTTACAATTTTATGATAATTTAATGGGTTTCATGGTATTTTTTCACTTTATGGGGTTTTGGGGTTTTTATGGACTTTTTGGGATTTTAATGTTTTTAGGGTCTTTAGTTTTTTAGGGTTTCTAGGGTCTTTTAGAACTTTTTATGGTTTCTAGGTTCATTGGGATTATTTAAGTCTCTTTTGGGTATTTAGGGGTTTTTGTAGTTTTTGGATCTCTTAGAGTTTTTAGATTTTTTTGGGTTTTTATTGATTATGGGGTTTTTAGATTTTTTGGGTTTATATGGGTTTTCAGGATTTATAAGTTTTTCTTAGAATTTAATATTTTTTATCTTTTTTAGGGATTCAGTGTTTTTAAAATTTTTGTGGTTTTTAGAGTTGTTATTGGTTTTTATTGGTCTTATGATTTTATATGGTTTCTAGGATTTTTTGGGTTTTTATAAAAAAAATTATTGTATATTAGTGTTTTTAAGGGGTTTTATAGTTTTTAATTTTTTTTGGTTTTTTATACTTTTTAGGTTTTATGGTTTAGGGTGTAGGGTATTGGGTTTGGGGATTACGATAAATGGATTAGGGTATAGTGTATGGTTTAGGGTGTGGTTTTTAATATTTAGTGTGTAGGGTATGGGGTTCAGGTTATATGGACTGGGGGTTATTGTGTAGGGTGTGGGGTTTACAGTGTAGGGCGTAAGGTGTAGGATTTTCGATGTAGGGTAAGGGGTTCATGGTGAAGGGTGTAGGTTTAATGGTGGATGGTATGTGGATTAGGGTGTAGGGTTTAGGGTATCAGGTGTAGGGTATAAGGATTGGGGTATAGTCTTTACGGTGGAAGGTGTATGCTATAGGCTTTAGGATGATGGTTTAATGTTTCATGAGTATTGTATAGGGTTTTGGGTGTAAGATTTGAGGTATAGGTTTTATGGTATATATTTTAAGGTGTATGGTTTTTGATTAGGGTAATAAGAATTGGATCTAGGTTATAGGGTTAATGGTTTACGGTGTAGGGTATAAGGTTTAAGGTATGATGTTGAGGGTTTATGATTTTGGTTATATGGTGTAGGTTATCAGGTGTAGTTGTTAGGGTTTAGGTAATAATTATCAGTTTTTAGGGTGTAGTTTTTTGGCTTTAGTGTTCAGGGTTATGGGTATTGGGAATAGGGTTTTTGGCGTTAGTCTTATGGTTTTTGGTGTTGGATAACGGGTATTGGGTGTATGTTTTAGGATTTGTGTTGTAGGGTTCAGTGTTTAGAGTTTAGGTTTTAGGGTATATGTTTTTTTGTGTAGGGTATAAGATTTATTATGTTGGGTATAGGGTTCAGGGTGTAGGGTATAGGGTTTTGGGTGTATGGATTGGGGTTTAGTGTGAAGGATATAGGTTTTATAGTGTTTGGATTAGGTTGATTGGTGTAGGGTATATGGTATAGGTTGTATTGTTTAGGTATGTGGTATAGCGTTTAGGATGAATGGTGTAGGGTTTATCGTGTAGTTTATAGGGTTCGAGGAGTAAGGTTTAGGATTTGGTCTATAGGGTATTTGGTTTTGGGTTTATGGTTTAGGGTTTGGGGTGTAGGGTGTCGGCTTTTGATTGTAGGGTTTAGGTTTTATTATGTAGGGTTTAATTATTAGGGTTTTATTGTTTTAGGGTTTTTTTATTTTTTATTTTGAGGATTTTTATATTTTATAGGGGATTTAATGGTTTTCAGGGTTACTAGGGTTTTTAGGGTTTCTAGCTTTTTCATAGTGTTTTTCATTTTTCTAGTGTTTTTTATGGTTTCGATGTTTTTTATATGTTTTAGTGATTTTTAGGGTTTGAAAGGTTTCTATGTGTTTCTTGGGGTTTTAAGGGATTTGGGGGTTGATTAGGATTTTTTGGATTTTTAGTTTTTGGGTTTTTTTAGCTTTTTGTTGATTTTTTAGGTTTTTAGTGTTCTGAGGGTTTTAAATGGTTTTATGGATTTGGGGTATTATTATTTTTTGTATTTTTATGGAATTCGTAGGGTTTTTAATGATTTGAGGGGTTTTATGGATTTTTAGGGGATTTAGGGTTACGTTGGGTTTATTGAGGATTTTATGGGTTTTAAATGTTTTTATGGGTTTTAAGGATTTTACGGTTGTTTTCAAGTTTTTTGGCATTTTATGTGTTTTTCTGTTTTTAATGTTTTTTTATTTTAGATTTTTTAGTGGATATTATGGATAATTAGGGTTTTAATATGTTATTATGAGATTTTAGGTTTTTCAGGGGTTTTATGTTTTTTAGGATTTTTAGGCTATTTTATTGTCTTTTAGGGTTTTTGTTTCTTTAAGGTGATTTAAGGGATTTATTATTTATAGGGGGTTCAAGTGTTTTATGATTTTAATATTATTTTGGGGTTTTTAGGTGTCCATATTGATTTAATTAATTTTTTTCATTTTTCATGTCTTAGTGCTTTTATTTATTATTTTTGGGTTTTAGTCTTTCTAGGGTTTTAGCAGTTTTTTGTTTTCATATAGTTTATTTTATTTTTAGGGGTTTTTTGGGTTTTTGGTATTTTAAGGGGTTTAGGGTTATTTGGGGTTTCTGGGAGTTTTAATCGTTTTGGGCGTTTTATGGGTTTTTGGTGTTTTTAGATGTTCTTATGACTTTAGGTCATTTTGGTTATTTATTGTTTTAGGTTTTTTGTGGTTTTTTGGTATTTTGGGGTATATTGTGGTTTTAGGGTATTTTGGGGCAGTTATGGTTTTTTGGGGTTTTATTAATTTTATGGTTGTAATGGTAATTAGGTTTTTGTGGTATTTCATCATGTTTTGAAGGTTTTGATGATTTTAGGGTTTTTTGGTTTTTTGGTTTTTAGGGTCTATATGGTATTTTGGGGTTTTTAGTGTTTGAAGGGTTTTAAGGTGTTTAGGGTCTATTATTTTTTATAGAGTTTCTTGTTCTTTTATTGATTTTAAGGATTTTTTGGGGTTCTTGGTTCTTTAAGGGTTTTATGGGTTTTAGGTCCTTTTAGTATTTGTTAGGTGTATTTAGTGGCTTTTTTTATTTTTAAAGAGACTCTGTGTTTTTTAATATTTTACGGTTTTTATGATCGTTTAGGAGTTTTTTAGATTTTTAGGGACTTATAGTTGTTATTTGGGCTTTCAGGTTCCTTTATGTTATTTTGGTTCTCAGATTCTTTTTGGTTATTTTTGTTGATTTAGTGGGTTTAAAAATTTTGTGGATGTATTAGGTTTTTTATGTTCTATTACAGGTATTATGGTATTACAGGTATTATAGTTATTTAGGGTTTTTAGGGTCCATTAAAGATTTACGGTTTGTTGGGGTTTTTTTGGTTTTTAGGGGTTTAGGGTCCACTTTCATTTTTAGGGGTTTTTAGAGTTATTTTTGGGTTTTAGGATATTTTATGGACTTATATGGGTTTTAAGATTTTTTTAGAGTCTATTTGGGGTTTTTGGGTTTTTTCTGTGTCTTTAAGTATTTTTAGCATCATTTAGTGTTTTGAGGGTTTAAGGTTATTTTATGGTATTTAGAGGTGTTTGGATATTTATAGTGTATTTTTTTGGAGGGTTAGGTTTTTTAGGGGCATTTTTATTTTTTTAGGTTTCATTAGTGTTTTTAGGTTATTAGGGTCTTGTAGAATTTTTTTAGATACTTTTTGTTTTAATGAATTGTAGGGGTTTATGGGTTTTATGGTTTTTTATGGTTCATTGGATTTCATAGAGGATTATAGAATTTTTAGGGGTTGGAGGTCATTAGGATAATTTAGGGGTTTTTAGGTTTTTAGTATTTTCAGTGTTTTAGGGTACTTATGGTTTTTAAGAGTATTATAATTTTTGTTTATTTTGTTTTATTTTATCATTTTTTAGTGTTTATAGTTTATTTTTGGGATTATTAGGTTTTTATGATAATTTAGGTTATTTACGCCCTTTTAGGGGTTTAATGGATTTTTGGGTTATGACGAATTCTTTTATAGTTTTATAGCTTTTTTGGCATTAATGGGTTTTGGATTTTTTTGGTTTTTTAGGATACTTTTTTTGGGTGAGTGGTTAGGGGATTAGGGTTAATTTATTGTTTTTTGGGTTTTTATTTTTTATGGGGGGTGGGGTAGAAGGATATTTAAGGTTTTTTGGTTGTTCATGGGTTTTTTGGGTTTTTATTCATTTTAGGTATTTGTATGATTTTTAGTCCTTCATGGTGTGTTTAGAGTTTTTCATTTCTACAAGGGTTTTTTCTTCTAATTTAGGGTTTTTGGGGGGGATTTAGGGGTGTTTTGGTTTGTTTGGTGGTTTTCGGGGTTTTGAGTCTTTTAGGATTTTTAGTACTTTTTTGGTGTGATAAGGATTTTAAGGGTTTTTTGGATACTTTAGGGTTCTAGGGTATATTTTAGTTTTTATGGTTTTCTGGGGCCTTAATGTGTTTTTGGGGTCCATTATTGTTTTTCAAGGTCACCCATGGTTTTTATAGATATTAGGGTTTTTAGTGTATTTAGGGTGTTTAGGTATTTTTTTAGTTTTTATCGGTTTTAGGATATTTTATAGTATTTAGGGTTTGATGGTTTTTTGGTATTTTAGGATCTTCATTGATTCAGTGTCATTATGTTTTTATTTTTAAAGGTATATTTATGTTTTTAGTGTCATTTATATGGATTTATTATATTTTTAGGGGGTTTTATTATTATAATAGTTTTGAGGGTTTAGTGTTTTAGTAGTTTTCATGGGTTTTATAGTGTTTTGTGTTCTTTAGAATTTTAGTGTTTTTATGGTTTGTAGTTTCCTACAGAGTTTTTGACTATATTATGGACCATTAGGGGGTTTTCTAGAATTTTAGGGGTTGTTGGGGTTGTTAGGGTTTTAATGTATTTAAGTGGTATTTAGGATTTTTAGAGTGTTTTTTTAAGATTTTTTTTATATTTATAAATGTTTCTTAATTGTTTTTGGATTTTTTAAGCTTTTAGTGGTTATAGGGGTTTTAATGTTTTTAGGGTTTTTTTGTTTTCTTTATGGTTTTTTGGGTTTTTTGGGTTTTTTTGTTTTTTATTATTTTAGGTATTTTTTTAGTCATGGGTTCTTTTTGGGTTTTCATCGGCTTTATGGATTTTAGGGATTTTAGTTTGTTTTTTATTTTTATACCTTTTATAGATTATTATATGAATTTAGTTTTTTATAGTGTTTTTGGGATTTTAGTGTTATTACAATTTTTATGGTATTTGAGGGGTTTTTTGGTTTTTTTGGGATTTAGGGGTTTTAGTAATTTTTTTAGGTTTTTAGCATGTATGGTATAGGGTATGGGGTGTAGGGATTGGGGTTTTGTTGTGTATGGTATATGGTTTAGGGTCTAAGGTTTATGGTTTATAGTGTAAGGTATAGGGTTTAGGGTGTACGGTAATGGGTTTAGGAAGTATTGTTTATGGTTTACGGTGTAGGGATTAGTGATTAGGATGTAGGGTATATGATTTGGGGTGTAGGATCTTCAGTTAGTGGTTAGGTTTTATGTTTTAGAGTGTAGGGTATAGTGTTTAGGGTGTAGGGTATATGGTTTAGTGTGTAGGTGTAGGGATTAGTGTGTTGGTTTTAAGGTGTATGGTATAGGGTTTTTGGTGTAGGTATTTGGGTTTAAGAAGTTAGGAATAGGATATAAAGTGTAGATTTTATGGCGTAGGTTGTATTTTATAGGGTTTAGGGTGTTTTGTATATGGTTTACAGTGTAGGGTATAGGCTTTAGGGTGAATGGTATAGGGTTTAGGGTCTATAGATTTCGGTGTTGGGTGTGGGGTATATGGTTTAAAGTGTTGTGTTTAGGGTCAGGGTTTAGGGTGTAGGGTTTTGTCTTTAGGGTGTGGGATATTGGTTTAGGGTATTGTGTTTAGGGATTTGGGTGTAGGATATAGGGTTTTGACTGTAGGATTTAGTGTTTTTGGTGTAAGGTATTTGGATTAGGGTGTATGGTTTATGGTTTAGTGTTTATGGTAATGGATATAGGATTTTGGCTTTATGAATGAGGGTTTGGGTTGTAGGGTATAAGGTTTGGGGTTTGGGGTGTAGGTGATTGGGTTTAGTTTTCATGGCCATGGGTTTATGATGTAAAGTGTAGTGTTTAGGGTGGAGGGTGTATGGTTTAGTGACAACGGTTTAGGGCGTGGTGTTTAGTGTATATATTTTATGGTGTATGGTTCAGGGTATAGAATTTTGGGTGTAGGGATTAGTGTTTAGGTTTTAGAGTTTATGGTGTATGGTTTAAATATTAGGGTTTTGGGTATATATTTTATGGTTTATGGTATATGGGTAGGGATGTAGTGTCTAGGGTGTTGGGATTATGGTTTTGGGTGTAAGATTTAGGGTTGATGGTGTAGGTTATAGAATTTCAGGAGTAGGGTTTAGGTTTTTTTGTGTTCACTATAGGGTATAGGATATAGGGTGTAGAGTTTAAGTTTTATGCTGTTGGGATTATGGTTTAGTCTTTATGGTATCAGGTTTAGGTTTTTTAATTAGTGTTTTAAAGGGGTTTTTTGTGTATTCATGGTCTTTACAATTTTTAAGATTTTTATGTTCTTATGATTTTTTATTTTTTCAGTATTTTTTTTGTTTTATTATGGAGATTTACGTTTTTGGGGTGTTTAGGGTTATATTTTTTTTCTCGTATTTCTAGTTTATTTGTGGGGTTTTGGGGTATTTGTGGTTTTAAATTTATTTTTGGTGTCTTCATAGGTATTATTTATTTGTAGTTTTTTTAAAGATTTCAGCGGTTTTATGGGATTTGGGGTTTATTACTGTCTATTGGGGGATCCTTCAATTTCTTAATGGTTATAAGGGTTTCATGGTTTGTTGGGGTTTTGGGGTTTAAGTGGTTTTTGTGTGTTTTATTGTCATTGTACGGGTTTAGGGTTATAAGGAAATTTATGATCATTTCAGGTTCTATAGGTGTTTATGGTATTTTTTGGTTTTTGGGTGGTTTAGGGTTATTAGTGTCTTTATGGATTATTTATTAGTTTTTATGGGGTTTTTGGTTAATTTTATTTATTTTTAGGTTTTCAGTGTGTTTTTAGGTCTTTATGGTTGTTAGGGGTTTTCTCGCTATTAGGGAATTTTTTTATTTTTAGGATTTTTAGTGGATTTATATATTAAAAAATATTAGGGTTTTATAGGGGTTTGGGGTATTTAATATTTTTTGGGATATTAGTATTTTTGGGTTTTTTGTGGGGTTTGAAGTCTTACCGGGTTTTTGTGTGTTTTGGGTATTAGGGGATTTTTCTTTTTTATAGGGTTTTTTTATTTTTATGATTTTTGGTATTTTATTTTTTTTATGGATTTTTATGTTTTATTATTGATTTAGGGGTTTTTAGGTTTATCTGGTATTTACGGAATTTTCCGGGATTTTATATTTTAGGATTTTTTTGTATTTATTGTCTTTTGGGGTTTCTATGGTTGTTTGGGGTTTTATTGGTATTTTAAAAGAAAAATAGGAACATTAATGATAATTTAATTTCATTAGGAATTTTTATCATTTTTAATAATTTTTTGGTCTTTTACGTTTTGGGGGTTTTTAGTGTTTGTGTTATGGTTTTAGTGTAATTTAGGGTTTTTAGGGGGTATTATGATTTTCAAGTGTTTTAGGTTAATTTTTGTTTTTAGGGTTATTACTAGATTTAGGGTCTTTTAGAATTGTCAGGTTTTACTGTCCTTTATGGAGGATTGGGTTTTTTTTGGTCCTTTTAGTTTTTTATGGTAATTTAGGGGTTTTAGTGTTTTTTGGGTGATTTATTATATTTAGGGTATTTTTAATCATTTATTGTTCTTTGGTTTTTTTTGGGTTTCCGGTTCATTTATGTGTTTCAGTGGTTTTCAGGGTCATTTAGTTAATTTATTGTTTTTGTGCTCCTTTATAGTTCTATGTGTTTGTATACTATTTTAGGGTTTTAAGGTATTTTTGGGTATTTTTGGGTTTTCAAGATTTTTTATTATCTTGTTGGGTTTTCTGGGTTTTTTGGATCTTTCCCATTTTTTGGGGTCTTTTGGGTCTTTTAGGAATTTTAGGGCCTTTTAGTGGTTTTAGGGGTTTTAGGGTATTTTTTTAGGTTTTAGGATCATTATGGGTTTTATGTGGTTTATGATTTTTAGGGTTTTAAGGGTTTTTTGGATTTTAGTTATTTTAATTATTTTTCCTGTATTTAGGGTTTTTAATGAGTTTTATGGTTTTTAGGGGTGTAAGGATTCAAGGGGTTTTAGGATATTTTTGGGGATTTAGGGTTCTTAGGTGGTTTCAAGGAATTTTTTGGTTTTCATGGGTTTTAGTGTATTTTTTGTTATTTTAGGGGTTTTATAGGGTACATAGTGACTTTTTTGGATTTTTATGGGTTTTATGACCATTTGGGTTTATGGGGTTTTAGAGAATATTTGTGGTTTTTGGATCCTTATGATGATTAGGGTTTTAAGGGGTTTTGGATTTTAGGGAGTTGTATGGGATTTAAGGGTTTTAGGTTTATTCTTTTTAGTGTTTTAGGGGATTTTAGGGGTAATTATGATTTTTAGGGGGGTTTTATTGTTTTGATGGGTTTCAAGGTTTTAAAGGTGTTTTAGGGGTTTTATGGTAATAATTATCTTTTAGGGTTTTAGTGTTATTATTATTTGTGGGGGTTTTATGGTTTTTTGGGTGATGTTATGGTTTTAGTGGTTAATTGGTGTATTTAGTGGTGTTAATTGTTTTTAGTTGTTTTTTGGGGGGTTAGGATTTTTTGAATTCATATGTTTTTATGGATTTTTGAGGGTTTTAAGGGTTTTTAGTCTTTTCGGGTTTTATTGTTTTTAGGTTATTTTGGAATATTTGGTTTTTTTTTCTTGTCATGTATTGTAATTTTTTTTGTTTAAGGGTTCTTTATGACTTTTATGGTTTATAGGGGATTCATACTATTTTACGGACTTTTAATTTTTGTTATTGTATTTAAGTTATTTTAAGTATTTTAGGGGTTTTATGAATTGAAGGTCTTTTTAAGATTTTTATTTTTTTTATTTATTTGTAGGGGTATTCAAGGTTTCCTAGGGTATGTTAGAGAATTTTCTGTTGTATTAGTTTTTTTGGTTTTAGGGGGTTTAGGGTTGTCTATGGGTTTTAGGGTGTTTTAGGATTTTATCTAGATTTTTTTGGATCCTTTATATTTTTTATGATTTTTAGTGTACGTAAAGGGTATTAGGATTTTCTAGTGTCCATTAGTGAAATTTAGGTATTTTAGTGGCCTTTTAGGGTTTTTGGGTGTTTTGGGGTCCTTTAGGGTTTTTAGGGTTTCCAAGATATTTTATCATCTTTTGGGACTTTTTAGGATTTTTAGTGCCTTTTAGGATTCTCTATGTTATTATACCCTTTTATGATTTTTTGGGTTTTAGGGTCTTTTAGGGTTATTCAGTGTTTGAGTGTCTTTTAGGGGGTTAGGGTTTTTATGTTTTTTTGTTTAAAGGTCTTCAGGTTTTGGTGTTTTTTGGTATTTTTGATTTTATTATATTTTTTGGGTTTATGGGTTTTTATGGTTTTCAGAGATTTACGGTTCTTAAGTCCCTTTAGATGTTTTTATGGATTTACATTTTTTTTGGTGTTTTTGGGATTTTTATGTGTTATAGGGTTTTGTGGATTTTTGGGTTCTTATGATTTGTATGCTTCTAAGGGTCTTTAGAGTTCTAAAGGTGATTTAAGGGTTTTTAGGTTTTTAAGGGTTATGAGGGTTTTTAATTATTTTAATGTTTTTAAGGTTTTTGAGGATTTAGGGGTATTGGGGTTGTTAATGTTTTTATTGTTTTCGGTTTTATGGGTTTTTAGTGTTTGTAGGGTTTCTAGAGCAATTTGAATTTTTGGGCTATTATGTGTCATTGGTGTTTTTTATGAGTCTTTAGTGTTTTATGGTTTTGAGGGATTTTAGGTGTTTAATTGATATTTGTTGTGGTTTTAGGGTTTTTTTGAGTTTTAGGAATTTCTAGAGTTTTTATGACATTTTTTTGGAATTTTAGAGGCCTTTATGTTTTTTTGGTGTTTTTATTATTAAAATAAATTTAAGTGGTTTAAGTGTTTTATGATTTCTCAGTGTTTTTAATGTATTTAGGGTGCATTTAATAGGTAATTGGGTGTTGGGTTTTTTGTCTTTGGTTGAATGATATAGGGTTTTTCAGTAGAGTTTTTGGTTTACGGTTTTGGGTGTATAGTATAGGGTGTATGGTATAGGTTTTTGGTTGCCGAGTATAGGGTTTTGGGAGTATGATGTAGGGTCTTGGGTGTAGGTTATATGTTTTTTGGTTTAGGGATTACATTTTTGGTTTTAGGGTGTTGGGTTATGGGTTTAGGGTGCAGTGTATATGATATATGGTGTCGGGTGTTCAGTTTTGGGTGTATGACTTAGTGTTTTAGGTGTAGGGTATAGGGTTTAAGGTATAGGGTATATGGCTTAGGGTGTAGGGTTTAGGGTGTATATTATAGGGTTTCTAGTGTAGGGTATAGTTTGTAGGGTTTAGGGTGTACAATATATGGTTTAGAATGTAGGTTTTAGGGTTTATGGTGTTGTGTATAGGAGTTAGGATTTAGGGTAATGGGTTTTGATTTTAGGGTATATGGTATGGGTTGTGGGGTTTAGTGTGTAAGGTCTATTATATAGGGTGTTCGATTTAGGGTTCGGGGTATAGGGAATGGGGTTTCAAGTGTATGGATTATGGTTATGGGTTTAGGGTATATGGTTTTGTGTTTAGTGTTTACGGTTTTGGGTGTCGTGTTATGGGTTTAGGGTCTTGGGTATTTGGTTTATGGTGTTCTGATTATGAATTATGGTGTTGTGTATAAATATTAGGGTGTAGGGTTTAGTGTGTGGGGTGTATGATTTAAGATTTAGGGTTTCTTTTTTATTTTTTATGGTTCGCGGTTTAGGGTGCAGGTTGTTGGGTTCAGTGTGTAGGGTTATGATTTTTGGGTGTAGGTTATAGTGTTTATGGTAAAGGATGTTGGGTTTATGTTGTTGGGTTTATGGGTGTTAGTATTTTTTTATGTCCATGGGGGGGCGGGGGGGGGGGGGGGGGGGGGGGTTGGGATTTTCATGGGTTTTATATTTTTTAATGATTATTGGGTTTTTGGGGGTGTAATATATTATTAGAGTTTTAGTGGTTTTTTGGGTTTTTATGAAATACATATTAATGAATATTTTTATATTGAAGTATTATATTTTGTATTCAAGAAAATATTGAATAATGTGAAAATAACCAAATTTTTTGGTGAAAATAAGACTGATCATCGTATTAAAAAAATCAGAATAAAAATATTTATGAAAATCCATTAGATTGAGATGAAGAAGATTTCTATAATAAAGTCTTATCAGACTCAGTATGGGACTATAATGATGTTTTGATCATAATTAGGATGATAATCAGATTGATCACGTATCAGATTTAAAACAAAAAATTATTTTCTGTTTTTTAATTTTCACCAATCATAAGTATGTTGTAAAACTTGTGATTTTAGATAGATGAAAGAAGATTGAGTGCTTCCAAACATATTTTGGAAAATATTATTTAGGTTGAGTAGGAATGAATAGTAATTCTAGGAGGATGAAAAGTTACAGAATATGATTTATAAGTAAGATGATGCAAAAGCACATCTTCAACATGATCAAAGTCATGAGGAAGTCATGATACAAGCTACATGTTTTTGGAAGAAGAAAGTTTGTTGATGGAAATACATTAAGGTCTAAAAGTCATTAGTATGGTATCTCTGTATTAAGTATTTTTTTTAATATCTAGACCACTTGTGTTATCGTATATATATTAAAAATGAATTTTTTTACGATACAGATTCATCAGACTGAGTTTTTCATTATAATTATTTGAGGTAGAATTTTTTTCATTAGTAGTTGCTGGGGATAATTAATGTAGACAATAATAAATATTTTTGGTTAATAATATGATGAAGAATAATTTTTTATTGATTTTTATAGGTGTTTTCAAAGGGAAACTAAAATATTTCTCAACGAGATTGGAGAAGATAAAAAAATTGAAGAACATTATGTCTACATTATAATGAGGAAATCTGAATGAGTATATTAGTTTTTTTAATTGGTGAAGAATAACATTATGAGATGTTTTTATTTAATGTTTGATTAGAAATGCTTTATGAAAATTCGAGTGGCCAAATTATTTTATCATAATCATGAAATCACATTGGGAAATTAGAATCATGAATTATAATTAGATTGAAGATTGTTATGATGTATTCATTTCTAGATTTACAGTTGGGTCAAGAAATACAGATGACCATCATAATGAAGAATTGTAATGGGAAAATTAGAATGGAAAATCAGAATGAGATTGATGATTTTTTAGAAATACTGATGGGAATTGAATTCAATGGAAGATCTAAAATTCATGGAAGGTTGATGAAGTCAAACAAAGATTCATATTTAAAGTGGAATAGAAAGAGTCAAAGAATGATCTTGTATTTACAAAATATTGATGATATGGGAGATTTGGTAATGGAATAAAAAATTTTACGAATCCCTGTTAATATTTTTTCAGCCTATAAATATCAGGAGAGTCCTTTCTGTATTCTATAACATGAATTTTTAGGACTATTGAGATAAAAGATCTACAATTTAATCAAGAAAAAGTTTACTATCATTGTAATATTTATGTGGGCTTTCTATAAGTAATAATTAATGGTGAAGAGAGGATATCATAATTATAGTTAATATATTTGGAATCCAGATCCGGATTTATGTATAGATGAAAAATTAGTTTGGTTTTTTCAGTGGTATTCAAAAAGATTTATTTTTCTGTATTAAGAAAATCTGACAAGAAAATCTGACTATGTATCATTACAATGTATGAAAATTTCATACCATATTTTTGGTAAGAAAGTGTAGAAATTTTTTTGAAATAACATATTTCAAAAATTTGATCCAGAATCATGGTACCATGTTTATTAAAAAAAATATTACATCATTTTATGCTACACAAATAACATTCACTATTATATTGAACATTGTGTTTAATGATTTTAAGGGAATATACTACTCATTGTATTCTAAACTAAGTTATTGTTTTCAAGTTTATTATTTGGTATTGGATTATTTTCAAATGATACCATAGACTAGATACTCTTATAGAGTAGTGAAACATGTAAATTCATGTTTTCAAGTGGATGTGTGTTTGTTTCATTTTTAGGAGGGAATGATAAATTTAACAAGAGTCGTAGATTGTTTTAGAAGAAATGAATTCTAAATGAAAATGATATCACTGATTAACCTCTCACCTATCAAAAATAAATCAATACTGACTAGGAAATCACAATTTGAGTCAGAATGATGGTTACCTTGTTTTACTCATTACATATGTTTTTGAAGGAGATGTTGTGGGGGAGAATTTGAATTGATTAAATAGTAAAGTTATTCTAATAATTAATTGTAATAACTATAATATCTATAAATATATAATGTTTTTTTATCTTATGTATCTTGGGTATGATGTTATTAAAGTCAAAATAGATTTAAATTCTTCTATTTAGGAAAAGATTCCACTTACTACTGTTCACAAGAAGAATCATTATAATGGTTGAAGTGCGAAAGATGATTTACTCTGATCACTTTATTAAAGTGAGTTTTTAATAGTGAAATATGTTTACACTTCAAATGTTTTATTGGATTAGTTGAAAAACATTTATAATTCCACCCAAAAGTACATAAAAAGAAGTTCCAAATCTAGAGGCCTTTGTTTTAATATCTCAATATTGTTAAATACAAATGATTTGGTGAATTATTTACCAGGGTGAATGGAATTGTGAGGAATATTATATGTCTTAATTAAAAGTTATAAGTCTCTACATTTTTCTGAAATTATCATATAAAGTATTCTCGATAATATTGAAGATAATTTACCTTCATTAGAAGATAAAGATCCTTAAACTCTATCTGTGGATGACCTTAATAGTTCTCTCCTTACATATGAAATTAGAAGATAAAAAGGGATGAAGATAAGAAACAAAATATAATAGATAATTTTCCTTTATTGAATCCAAAAAAGAAAAGACTAAGAATCTTATTTTATAAAAAATGTTAAATATTTTGAATCTAAAAATGTGGAATGTAAAAATATTTATGAAATTTAAAAGTTATTTTCCAAAACATTGAGATTCGTTACATTTAAATATAAAGTGAAACATCCCTTGCAGTGTTTTGAATGTGGATTCATTGGCCACTTTACATATAATAGTCCTCTAAGAAATAAATAAGTGCATTCTCATGATGAAGAAAGAATACCAAGATGGTCATGGAAGAAACATGGTGTAAAAGAAAAATCAGTTTCTATAGGGAAAGATAAAAACTCCATCAAATACAAAAGAAGATGTTTATTATATAAATATGACGAAGAAATTGAAAATGAATAATTATATAAAAAATCCTTTGAAAAAGATATATTGAATAATTTTATGGAAATAATTAATAAATAAGAGTTCAGAAGTAGTAGTTTTGAAGAACAAGTACAAACTTAATTATAATTTCATATTAAATTATAATTGAAATTTGGACAAAGAAATATTGGAAGTTAGGAGAAAACATTAAGGAAATTGAAGAATTAAATGTCTTTAATAGATAATGAATAAGGGTTTCCTGGTGAGAACATCAATATGATTAACTATATTGATTATTTGAATAAATATATTGGCAAAAAAAAGAAATTTTAATGAGCATTTGTATGTAAAGCTGAAGGCAAAAAAGCAGAGTTGGATCAT
This sequence comes from Viscum album, assembly GCA_963277665.1. Taxonomy (NCBI): domain Eukaryota; kingdom Viridiplantae; phylum Streptophyta; class Magnoliopsida; order Santalales; family Viscaceae; genus Viscum; species Viscum album. The sequence goes on from OY728120.1 coordinate 1,693,834,243, forward strand.
TTGCAATAGAAACGTTTTAATACTCAACAGAGAGGTACATGATTTACAAAAACTTTTCTAATGTTGTTGAATGTTCTCATAATTATTAACCTAATAATGACCAAAAAAATTTACATTAAAATGTTGTTAAAAATGTAGAAATTGATTTAAAAAATGCAAAATGTAAAACATATGAATGTGTCCATGACGATCAACGTAGATTGTTGTGATGTTAAGAAAAATACCTAGTTTTATTTTTTTAATCCTTAATCTAAAAATGTATCTATTAAATATGATTATGATAAATCAGAAATTAAATTTTGATTTGGTGAATAATTTTTCATTTGAAAATATAACAGTTGGTGGTCAATATTTTTTTGTTAAGAAGGATCCTAAGAAACATACTGACAACATCAGACAATATGTTAATTTTTAGGAAAATTTCTATTTCTATTGATACTGATAGTATTGTGGTGGATTTGGGAATACATAAAATATGTTTTTTTCTAACAAAATAAATTACTACTATTCCATAGGTTATGTAATGAATGGTTTGAGAGGGATACAAGGTTATCAAAGGAAGAAGTCTGAAAAGGATGTTTGGAAGAAACCTAAGAATGTTTCTGTGAACGATAAAAATAGATTCTATCCAATATAAACTGCATCTGAATGATGGGGGCAACAAGAATATCTTTCTAAGGGTTGTCTGTTTTTTTACTGGAAAAAAAATATTCATAACAATTCATTGAATCTGGAGGCGAAAAAAGAAAAGAGAGAATAAAAAAATATTATTGTTGAAACCTAATTGAAAAATATAAATAGAGAACGACCATTGATTCTTGATTGTTTTTTATCTCATATGATAGGATACATAATGTTAATGAGGAATTTAAAAAGACATAAAACATGTAATGGGGAAATTTGGAAATGTTGAATCTATGAGAATCATTGATGTTTTATCCACCATCATTGGGAAAGAAAACATGAAATTAGTGAATGATTTATATGTTTATGGGATGAAACACAACCTACTAATTCTTTTAGTATATTGTGATGAGGGTAAATAAGTTTTCATTAAATACTTTTGATTTTTTTTTGAAAATTGAGGATGATGGAATGATATTTACAAGAGACTGATGTATAGATGGAATGTTCTTCTATGTTGTTTAAATACAAAACTCCTGTTACTTGGGTACGATGGAAGACACAAAGTTATTGAATAAACTTCTAGGATTCATGTTACAAATAAAATGAGAATGTTATCAGTGATTGATATTTTCTATGACATTCATGATATGACATGGAGATGATATCTTTTTCACTATTTTTTAGAAAGAAAAAATTAAGAAATTAGTGCATATGAATGTTGAGATTGGTTCCAAAAAATCAATGAAAGTTATTCATTATAATATATGTGGTCCAATGAAAAAACAATAATCTAATGTATATAAGTACAAAATCACTTTCATTGATTACATTAATCGAATGGAATATGTTTTCTATAAGAAACATATGTCAGATTCTTTGAAAGTGTTAAAACAATTCAACAGGTTAACTAAGAAAGAATGTTAGTATTTACTGAATAAGTTGATAGAAAACAATGATAGGGAATACAAAAATTAATAACATTAATGTTATATTGACAGTCATAGAATTCATCATATATATTTGACACCTTATTCTCCATCAAAAAATGGCATGATGACAGGGAAAATAAAAACATGGTGGAAATGGAGAGAATTATGTTACTAGAGCATAGTATTCCTCATTACATTTGGAGGAAAGAAATGAGAATTGTTTTGTATATTCTAAACCTATGTATCTATAGACAATGTTCATATATCACTATATATGAAACGTTTTATGAGAAAAATATAAGTTTGAAACACATTTTTGTTTTTGGGAGTCCATGTATTATATAAAATAAAGCTAGAAACATGGAAATGTTTGGGGAGAGAGAGTAAGATTTATTTTTTTGGATAATCTCGTGATTGAAGAAGATATAAATGATTTAATATAGAAACTTATTTATTTTTTATTTTAAATTTTTATGTGATAGTTATTTAAATATTTTAAGATGATAAATAGTCTCATGAAGATAAAGAAGAAGAACAAGTTAAAAAAATGATTTGGGGGATTCTAAAGACTAAGTTGAAAATTGTAATGCCTCTCAAGAATTAGACTCATCTATTTCAGGTTATGAAAATGAAACAAAAACTACTCACAATAGGCTGATGAAGTTATTGGATTAATAAAAAATAATTTCCAATTAGCATTTGAATGTTCAAAAAATATGATCATAATAAGCTATTACACATACTTATATTTATTAAATTGTGGAAGTAAAATATTTGAATAATGATTTTCAAAATCCATAATGGGTTCAATAAATAAATGAGGAGATATAACAAATAGAATAGAATCAATATTGAAAAATCATACCCAGGCCAGATTAAAAATTATATTGGAAGAAATGGGTTTTCTAGAACAAGATGAATGAAGATAGTGAATCAATAAGAAACAATGTCTGATTAGTCAAAAGAGGATACACATAGATATAAGGCATTAACATTGAAGAAACTTTTAATCTCGAGGAATAGATTGAAATATATATAATATTTCATTCTATTGATACAACGGGAAGTTAAAAAAAATTCAAATGGATTTGATTTTTTCATTTCTCAATGAGGATATTTATGGGGATGTTTACTTTGAAAATCCTTATGGATTTTTTGTTGGGAAATTTTAATGTTATGAGTGTAATATGAAGAAATAATTTTATGTTCTAAAACAATATTTTAGTGTATTATATTCCAAATTTATTAAATGCATGAGAAAGAAGAATTTTATGAAAGGATGTGTTGATAGTAATATTTACATTAGGGAAAGTTAGATATTTTCTATTACCATAATTTTATTTGTTTATTAAACTATCATTGTTGGAAAATATTAAATAACATGTGAAATATATTCAGAAGAAATAAAAAAAATAGTTTAAATGTCTATTCAAGGGAAAATGAAATACAATTCTAGGTTAAAAATCCTATAAAAGAAGAAAAAAAAATTTCATTCTTAAGAAATGTATGCTAACGAACTTATTAATAATTTTGTCATGGAAAATTCAAAACCATTATCCAGGAAAAAATTAGTGGGAACCAAGGTGTCTAATGATTGAAAAATCAAGCAAGTTTATTAGATAGATTTTATATAGCTGATGGGATATTTGTTATATTTGATAGCCTCATGACCCTCCATTGTTTATAATGTTACCCAATGTGAAAGATTTCAGAGTTCTATTGTGGGGATTTCTTTGGTTGGATGAAAAATTCAAAGAATGATTCTTATATAATGTAATAAATTGAAAACATAGTGACCGAATGTACCATATTTTTTGCTGTTGGGGATTTTCTCTTGGGTTGTTCTAATATAATGGAAATCAACAATACAATAAATTTGGTAATAAAAATTCATTCAAAAAATATTGAAAAAATGTACCACATCTTCAAAGATCCGTTGGAGAGGAATCAATTTTATGTGGACTATATTCCTACATCAGAACATGTTGCTCACGTATTCACAAAACCATTACCAAAGGAAACATTTTATAAATTTAGGATGACATGATCCTCTAACCTCATTCCCTTCATGGTTGAGGTATGTGTTTTTGTTTCATCTCACATCTTACCGTTGGGTATTGATTTCACTTTTTAGAATTATTTCATAGATCAATCCTTATAGAATCATGCATAGTGATATATCTATGGGTATACTGTGAATACATCTTGAAACATTGTTAAATATTATAAATATCCGTTGGAGTGGTTGTGGGAAATAAAATTTTTGTATTCTAGGGAATTTTAAGAAGCGGAGAAAATATGATGAAGATATATGAGGAATAAATATGAGGAATAATGATAAGGTAGAATGTTGAAGATTATTTTTCAAGAGTCACTACATTTAGAAATTTTGTTGTTTCTATAAATAATTCATGTTTCCTATAATGTGTTACATCATGTAGGATTAGAATTATAGATAATTGATCCATTTGATGAGGTTACAATGACCATTTATTTATGAATCTTTCATGACAAAAAAATCCACAGGGGGAGATTTTTTGGATCTAGCTGATATGGAATATTATCGTATTCATGTATTGACTTTTGGTTATAAGGAAATATCGACGATGAAGAAAATCACCTCCCCACATTTTTGTTGAAAATATAACTAAGCATAATATTACAAAAACTGTCCTCATAATATTTAAGAAAGGCCATCAGATACAGAATATGGTATTTTATAACGGAAGAGGTGCATCGGCGTCACCTAGGTTCTGTAATTATGTTCTTATCATAATGATGATGAGAATCAGATTTACCATTGAATTGGTATAAATCTAGTAATTATTTTTTTTGTAGTTATCTCCATTCAAAAGTTTGTTTTAAAACATATGATGATAGCTTGATGAAATAAAGGGGGTTTGATTATAATAATAAGTTGGATAATCCTATACTGGTTGAGTAGGAATGAAAAATGTTTCTTAAAAAAGGGGAGTTAGAGTACATTCAATTATATATCAGATGATGCTAAAAAAACTAATAAAATTTTTTATAGTGATGAGGAAGTCATGATATAAGATAGAGTTTATGGATAAAAAAAATTGTTGGAAAAACCTTCTAGTCTCAATTTCATCAGTATTGGACCACCATATTCATAACCTTTTAAAGGCTATATAACATGGAGTATTATATTCAGAAGAAGAATGAGGTTGGAAATGATATTGATCCATCAGACATAGAATGATGTTGTAATCATGAGAGGAAAACATATTCATCGGATGTTTTTAGGTATAATGAATATTTTTAAGATGTAATTTTTTTGTGATGAATATGAAGAAGAATAATATTTTCATATATTATTGAAATTGTTGTCAAAGGGGAACTAAAATATTGAATGAATATTTTGATGAAGATAAATACATATTGATTAAAATACTATCTTCATCATAATGAGGAAGTCAGAATGTGGATTTTTTTTAAAAAATTTGTGTAGATTATATTTTGAGATGTCTTCAATTATTATTTTCAAAAAAAAAATTCAAAAGAGAATTAGAGTGATCAAATTATTTTATCATAAGGAATAAATCTTATTACGAAATTGGAATTAGGAATCATAATTGGATTGATGTTATTGAAGAAATCATTACTTCTAGATTTAAAATTATATCATTAAATTATTATTAGCATTGTAATTAAGAATCGTATGGATAAAATTAGAATGAAAAATACAAATCGTGTTGAAGATTTTATAGATTTAATAAAGGAACATAAATTCAATAGAATATCTTAAATTCAAGGATGTTTGAAGTAGTCAATGAAATATTCATATTTAAAGGTTAATTGAATGAGTAAAAATAAGATCCAATATTGAAGGATGATTGATGATTAAAGGGAATTTTTAATTTAGGAAAACCATTTTAGAATATTTCTTAAACCATTCTTGTGCACTGATAAATATGAGGAGAGTACATCATGTATTATATAACATTAATTTTCATAATATATGAGGGTGTTGATCCAAAATTTATGAAGTAATATGTTCCCGTATTGATTTCTCTTTAATATTATATTCCATATAGAAGAATGAAAGGTTAATAGAAAATATTGTAATCAATGATTCCCTATTGGGAAACTGGACTATGATTTACAGACTGAAGAAGTAGTATTTTATATTTGTTTCTACATTATTTGGATAAATTTATTATTCATTTTTGTAAAAATAGGACTTGGAAATGCCATTGGGAAATCATATTGTGTTTCATTACAATGTCCAAGATGTTATTACTAGTTTCCCGAAAATAAATTGATGAAGTGTTTCGAAAGATTATATGTTATTAATTTGATCACTAAGAAAAGAAACATGATTGTTAAAAATGTTGTATTACATTATTTCATGCTACTTGAAGTGCATGCACTAATTTATTGAACACGGTCCTACATAGTATATAAATTTTTTAATGGTGGGTTTTTATTAGTAGTTTTCTAAACAACTGTTTATAAAATTGAAATGATTTTTCTATGTTTTTTACAAACTATTTCTAAAAATAAAATTGTGATTTAAAAAATCCACTTCTCTTATGACCTTAACTCCTCTGATATCGCCCCTCCCCCCACGAACCCCCCTTCTCGGTCTCCTGAACTCGATGTTGTGACCTAGCACCACTATGATTCTTCCAACATCAATTCTGAAGTATCTCCTATGACCTCTCCTATAAGGATGAGACAACTCACCCTCATCAGTGCTTTGTTCAAAACCCCATGACCAGAGTCCCCCTCCATTTCCCTAACTTGATCAATTGCTTAATATCAAATACACTACGCTCCCCCAGACCCCCCCAATCCCACCTCCCTCCCCCACTCGACGCAGAGACCTATAACCATTGATATTCCCCCATTACATGTGGTCTGGAATCTCTAGATCCCTCCCCTTTGAGCCCGAGTTTCATAAACCCTCGTCAGCACTCTAGTAATACCCCCCAAACCATCACCCCACCTTTACACTTTCAGAATACATCTCTATCCCCCTCTCCATTTCCCTCCCTCATGATTTTTATTTATCTTGATCCCACATGGAAGACGAGGTCAACCATGGTCCCTCTAATCCATTACCCTCATCAAACCCGAGCCCCTAATTCATCGACATAGTGGTAAGACACCCTTATTTTCATTTTTTCGTCTCCCTTCATCCCATTACCCCTGTTTTAAATTTTTGTGAAATATTTATTATATTTATTGTGTATAAGAACCATTGTAAGTTAAAATAATGTATAGAAGTATGTTTTCTCAATAAAAATCCATTAAATTTATAATCTATATTGATTTATTTTTTTATTTAATGATTCAAACGATTTAAGTATGAAATTTGTGTATTTATGGATTTCGTTTTAATGGATTACAATTTTCTCATAAAGCTCACTTGGATCCAAGGATTTTATTTTTTTGGGTTCCTAATTTTTAATTTTTTTCTCTATGTATGTGAAGTGTTTATAGAATGTTTTGTATGATGAATTTATGATTCAATAGTTGTTTTGAATCTAGAACAACTATAAAGTAGTAAATAACTGTGAAATAATTAAATTTTCAAAAAAAATGATGCATTCACATTCTTCTTATTTTTTTTAGTTTTTAATGATTCTTTGAGAGAATTTGATGATATTTTTTTGATTTGGTTTTTAGAGATTATTTTAGAACTAAAAATTTGTACAAATGTTTTAAAGGCACAAAATAGATTAATTTAAGGCAATTTTATGATATAAATGAATCATAGAAGAGTGTATATTCTTTTTGGGTGTATAAATGAAGATAAATTTAAATGTTTAGGGACATTATTTGTATATAAAATTCCATTTGAAAAAGGGTTATTTCTACAATGGTTGTTCAATGATTTTTCCAGTAAACATTTATTTTTTTTCATTTTATTTTACGACCTAAATTTCATAGGTCATTGGTGTGTTGATAGATGGGATATCAAGGATTAAATTCTACAGTAGTTTACTATATGTATCTAGTTAGTGGACCTTGGTATGGTCTACTGTCCTCCTAGGGGAGTTTATCTATTAGTTAGTCTAGGTGGGTTAAGATCAAGTGTTAGGTCATTAAAATTTTAGCAGGCACTAATAGGATGGTTCTATTTTAGTTTATTATTATAATATTCCTAGTTATCCTAGTTGACTCCATGATTACTGGTTTCATATAATATTATGATGACCATGATACATCCATTTATATTATAATTAACTTATAATTGTTTAAAATTGACCATATATTATAGGTAACTACACCAAATTCAGTTATATGTTCATTAGGTTGTATATTGTTTTAAAGATTCATTTCAGTTATGTTACAGTTCAATACATATCAAGAAAACAATGATTCTAAATTCAACTTGTTTAATAAATCCAAAATCCAATTTTATAAAAAAATATGGTGTCCTCATCATGAAAGTCAATATCCATGAGGTGGTTAATATTATTTGAATAAATTATTAGAATGTAAATGAGGAAGCATTTCACTAATCCCATTTGACTCAGATTTTATATTCACTTGACCACACTAACATATGATGATTCATCAATCTCCTACACTATATAATCTATGACACCCTCCATCTTCCCCAATAAATCATCTCACACCCTCCATTACATAAGTATCTAGAAAACCCTCTATCATCATCCCCTCATCATCTGAGATATTGGTTCCCCATTTAGCTGCTTCATCAATGAGGGAACATGGCATCCCATGTGGATATTGGATGGTGACAGTTATAGGTTCAAATTTTATTTTCAATAAATGTTTTGAATCATTTTTCATAATTTTAATTGATGTTTCCAAAAATACGAAAACAATGTAACAATGGAGTGAAATATGCACAATTTCGATGTATATAATTTTAAAACATTAAAGATAGTTGTCACATTTGACTGCAATGATGTCCGCACTAATGATGGTGCATGATTACATGGCTAGATTCTAGCCTAGTTGTCAGCGGAGCTAGTTCCCCTTATGATAACCTACGCACATTACAAGAATGTGTCTCTTTAATGGAAAACTAATGTTTTTGATTCATATATAATGTTATTTTTAATAAATTATGAAGTAATTTAATTTAAATTAGTTATTAAATTCTAATATTTTAAAAAATAATCTCTTTATATTGATGCATTTCTAGTTTTTTGTTTCTAATATAATTGCAAGAAATTGGATATTGATTTTTTTTGTAAAAAATGGAAGGATTTGAAATTGAGATTATGTAATGGATTCAATGATACATATATGAGTAGTCAATAGTTTTACTAGAATGTACCTGAAGGGGTTTCAAGTGAGTAATGTAATTTTTTTTGCTGATAATAATCGTCATGTGGATGACATGTTATTGAAATAAATATTATTATATTAATCTAATTTTACATATATACATTCATATTATAGGGAGATGAAATTTCATACATTACAATTAAGTTAAATTTTGTATATTTTTAGGATGATTTCAAAAAAATGCATCATCTGGAGCTAATAGAATCATCCCTCACACTGTTGGGTCGAAGAGTTTTCTAGAAATATATTGACTCTAGTAATATTTGAATTAGATTAAAAATGTATAAGTCAAAATTATCTTATTCATATATTAAATTTTAATTTTTAATTTTTAATTTTTTAATGTAGTTAAATAATTTGGGGCCCCATGTCTCTTGAATATAATTGTGGTTTGATGTTCATACAAAATTTGATGGGATTTTTGTTAATAAGCATGACAATGAATTTGGGGTTTGAACTAAATTTTCACTAATGTAGTCTACGAATTTAGGGCACCAAGTCTCCAAAATATGATGAGGGTATATTAATGAGAATGATAACGAATTTTGATTTTTGTATGTTCATATGAAATTTGAGGGGAGATAATTTAATGATCTAACCAAGGATGTTGGGGTATGAATTCCTTTTTAATTAGATATAATTCATTTTCAGTTTTCACAATGCTAATATTTATTTCTCAAAATATGACTGATATTTTAATTGAAGTTAATCATTAATGAAATATGGGATTCAAATACCAAGAAATCATCCTATGCCTCCCACGATGTCCTAGTTGGTCATGTCCTTTCGAAGGAGCATCCTGGGCTGCTGCATGGGATGGGTTTTGGAAAATTACCATCTAAGGTCATTGGTAAGAAATCATGGATTGCAGAAGCATCTAATCTTAGTTGTAGTGACTTCTTACCTCATGACGGATTGAGGAAGTTTGTGGTAATGAATTTCCTGATTCATGAAAAGGTGGATTATATAATTATTCAAGATGAAAAAGATGATGCTCAAAAGAAAGTGTTGGTTGAATTATATTTTAAGATGACTAGATCTATTCCCACATATATTTCTTATTGTACTAGTGGTGAGGGTTAAATAAAAACAACTTCAAAATCATATAGTAACGAAACATTTATTTTATTCATGTTTAAATATAAATATGAAATATTGTTTAGTTTTCAATATAACTTTCATGTAGGTGCTAGTTGTAGGAATTGTAGATGGAGATGGAGATGTCAAGGATGTTGATTAAAGATCATCTTGTATTTATTAGGGATAAAAATAGATATAAATATTATGTTCAACAAACCATGTGATGGTTTCTTCACACATTTACATTATAATCATAATTTTTTAGATTAAATAGTTAATTTATTTATTACTTCCACCCAAAATCCCTCATCAGAATCTGTGGATGTTCACTTCTTCCATATAACCCAATTTTATCCACGATGCTTCTAAATACTTGATTTATCATATATAGTTTCCATCTCAATGAACATATATCCATGTTTTTCCATGTTTTTACATTTATTATTATGATCCTAAACGCTCTTGTGTTCAGAAATAGGAAGACCAAGTCTTATAATGGGATATATTATTAATGATATAGATAGTTCAATTTACTGATTCTTAGGAAATGATTTGGTGTAAGAAATATCTTCCAATGGAATATCTGTTGTGGTAAAAGGAATATAATCTGATTCAATGTGGGAATGAGAATAGATGATGTGGTTGTATGGGGATCATTATTTCACTGAAATTTCTTATGTAATTGACGTTTTTTACTTAAAATGTGATTTGGAAAGGAGAATTAACAAATCATTTTGTCACATTGAGTTAGTTATATTTATTTCCATATTATTTTTTGAACAACTCTATTTTTTATAGTTAATTTTTCGAAGTTTTTTACATTTGTAGGAATGTTCATGGATACTGCATAGTTTGGATAATCCTTGTGGTTTTCCAATGTAACATGTATCTAGTGTTGTTTTTGGGATGTGGAATTTCACTTTTATTTTAAATAGATAAAACAAAATTTGACAAACCACACAGCTTCCAATTTAGATAGAAATAGGCACACGATTGGTCAATAACATTCCTTACTATGAATCCATATCATGATATGGAAATTCTGTTATCAGAAAATTAATTTTTTGAACTTGATATTCCTCTCCCAAGACAAATTCATCCTATGAATGATTAGTATCAAAACTCTATGTATTCCCAATGGAAATAGTGGAGATCCTAACACTTTTTAATAGTGATTTCAATGGATATTGAGGTGATAGATCTTGGAAATATAGGTAACAGATCAATCATTATTGTTCTTTATAATTTTAAAAGATCTCATATATTCCAATTGATATGAATGAATATTATGTATGTTATTTAAAGATCTATTAGTTTTTTCAATATATAATTCATTTTCATCTATATCCCTTTTCAAAAAGGAATAAAGTGGTTTTATGTGGCTTCTGATTTTTTAATATGTGTTTAGGATTTGAAATTCTATAATTGAGTTGTTTGCATTGTTTTTATATTTCTTGGGGGATTTCAGTTATTTATTGGGTTTAATCTATTATTTTTAATCATTTTATAAATATGTATTCTATATCACTATATCTGTCATATCAAATTAATCTGGGTATATATATACATGTAAATTCTTTTGAATTAGGTTTGGTTTGGAGATTGAGAATTAGTTTCCTGTTTTGTTTGACTTCTTTTTGGAAGAGGATTATCCTTTTTTTGAAAAGTTAAATATAGAGTTGATTTAAAAAGTAGATATATATGGTAAATTAATATTTAATGTCCATTAAATATAACTCTATATTAGATTTAACTTTTATTAGAAGTTGTTTTAGGGGTTTTATCAGAGGTTTATGCTCCAAAAATTGGCTATAGTATAACAGTGGTTTAAATTAAATAAATAATCTCTACATCTTATGTGATGATAAACTATCACTAAAACCCTAAAAACAAAATCAAAACCCTGTTTCAATGATTTCTTCCATAAATAACCTCTATATTTATAAAATAAAAGGGATTTGGATGCTGACACCATCTTTAGCGGCAGTTTTTTGGAAACTGTTATGAATCTATATTGTGGTCGTTTAAGCCACCACAAAATTTAAAAAACAGCCGCTATTTGTCGATTTTGATGTATTAATATTAGTATAAGGTAATATCCTAGAGATTTAATTACAAAAAAATGGATTATTTTTCAATTTTATTGTCTGGTATTGTATTATTTCCAAATCAACCTAACGACTTGCTACAAATATTGAATAGTGAACCTTGTAAATTATTTTGTTCCTATGGATGTGTGTCTATTTTGACATCACTAGGGAAATAAATCATCAAAATAAGGAGAAGGTTACATCAAAGTAAAGGAAACTCTAAATAAAAAGATATCAATGATTTACCACCACCCATATTAGTCATACAAAAATCATTATTGGGAAATTACATATTTATGTGTTTTTTTTATTTTTAGGGATAATTTATGTATTTAGGGTATTTTAGGGGGGTTTTTTGGAATTAGGGGTTTTAGGGTTTCTTAGGGGTTTCATGGTTTTTGATTTTTAAGGGTTTCATGATTTAACTGGTTTTAGGGGGTTTAATGGGGTTTTGAGAGAGTTTTATGTCCTTTTATGGAGTTTTAGTGTTTTTTATGGATTGTTTGGGGTTTTAGGGTTTAATAATTATGATTTATTAAAAGTTTTGTTTTGCGTTTTTTAGAAAATTATTATTTTATTTTTTAGGTTTTATTGTGGGTTTTATGTGTTTTAATTGGTTTTTAATGTTATAAGTTTTTTATTGTGTGTATGTGTTTATATACTTTTAATAAATGTTGCAGTTTTTTGTTTTTAATGGTTTTTAGGGTTTTTGGATTGTTTTAGGGTTCATAGATTTTGTAATGTTTTTTATTGTTTTATATTGTTCTTAGTGTGATTTAGGGTTTCTTTTTTTATGGTTTTTGGTATTTTTAGAAATTTTTATATATTGTAGGTATTTTGGGTATTTTGGGGTTTCAGGGTGTTTAGGGGTTTTAAAGCGTCTTTTAGGCTTTTATATTGTTTTTATTTACCTTTTATGTTTTTAGGAGTTCATCTTAATTTAGTGGTTTTGAAGGTTTTTATGGTCTTATATGGGTTTTGGGGTTCTCATGGTATTTTTTGGGTGTCCGTGGTCTTTTTGTGATTTATATGGGTTTTTAGGGTTTTAGGGGGATTTTAGTGGGTTTTATATTTTTTGAGGGTTTTAGGGGATTTATGTTTTTTTAGTAATTTATTATTTTTATAGTTTTATATAGTGTATATGAGTTATTATTGTTATTTGTTGACATTTTTTGGGGTCCTATTGTATTTTTTTATTTTTAGGTTTTTAGTTTTTTGGATTTTTTTAGGGTTTTTAAAAATCATTTTTTAATGGGTTTTAATGATTTCAGTGTTTTTACGATTTTTATGGGGACTTAGTGTTTCTATGTGTATTATTGTATGAAGGGTTTTTTTGGGAGGTGGTTTTAGGTTTTTGTGGTTCTAAAATGTTTTAAGGGTTTTAAGGTTCTATAAGTTTTAGTAAAGGTATCAGAGTTTTGTATGAGTATTTTTCGGTTTTAGGGGATTGGGGTTGTTTTTGGGTTTTAGGTCCATTTAAGGTGTTTTATTTCATTTAAGTTTTTAGGATTTCTATGACTATTTTAGTATATTTAATGTATTTGTTTATATTTGGGTGTTTTATTTTTTTGGGTCTCTATTGTTTTTAAGTACGTTTAATGGTTTTGTTGGATTTTATTATAATGTATGGTTTTTTATGATCTTCTATTTTTTTATGGAGTATTTGGATTTATAGGATCCATTAGGGGGTTTTAGGTTCATTTAGGATTTTTAGTTTCCTTTTGGGTTTTGGGGTTAAAGGGTCAATTATGGTATTTAGGGTCTTTCATAGTATATTATATGGATTTTTTCATTTGAGTGTTTTGATTAGAAAATAAAAATTAAAATGTTAATTACATTTTTACGGTATTAAATGTTCATTTTTGATATTATGGGTCTGAGTTAGTGAATTTTAATTTTGAACATCCCATCTCATCATTCGTGCACTTCATGCCTAATGTACACGAATTTAGGCCCAATTATTAATCTGATTTTAAGGAATGAAACTATCCATATTTTAATTTGATATTATTTGGAAATGGATCTACACTTCAATATGATCATTTTTCATTCATGTATCAATGGAGGATTCATAAAGGATGATGCAGATATTTAAAGATGAAATGAAACAATTCTGGAGAAGGCAGATTGGACAACATCCCACTGATGAGAATTTGGGGCTGACAAAATAGACTCACGGAAGACCAAATTTCATCATACGATATAAGACATAGAGGAACCTATAATTATTCAGGATCCAGTTCTAATTTGGCATCCATTGTGGTTATTCAGGATACCCAATTTAGAGATAGAATTTTGTGCCAAATTCTACGTCCCATAGAAACATCCCACTAATTTAATCATATCTTGGAAACCACATCTACATCTGGGCTGAAATGTTACAGAATGATAGGATACATCAGGATAGTAACTTTTTTCTTCTATGGACCACTCCAATTAGGCCATCTAGAAGGCCATTTAAACATGTCTATTCGGTGAAAGAAAGGTGGATGACACCTCGGGTCAAGGATATAGAAGTCCACTCTCCATTACTTTCCACCACCCTAGTCCTTCCATAATCAAGTTGGATTCTTCGTAATGATGGGAGTAACACCCATGCCTCTGGATATTATGATTTAAGACAGTGGTGGCGAAGGAGTTAAGGATCTTTGGTGCTCTCTTTCATTGAAATGTTATGCTGAATTTTTGTTGTCTCTGCTTTTCTTTCACGTGTAAGTTGTTCTAGTTCATATTATTTTCTTAATAAAAGATATTTTTATAATCTCATTATTTTATTATTCAAATTAAATTGATATCTTTGTCTCAAGGTGTTAAATTATTCACACCAAACCTTCTAATATTATCAGACAATAGTGGAGTGATTTTTATTTAATTGTTTTTTTACTTCTCCAATTCCTCCCTCATGTGTCTACTTTCTGCTTCCATTGTAACCATATGATCAATGGAGGGATAACTCACTGATGGGTTGATCCAAGGTAGTATAAAGGGGCTGTATTGGATTTTATTTATCACCCCATTAATGTATGATCACTTCTTTTAATTGAGATTTTAATTTGATGATTTTTAAACATCTTCATCCTTGTTGAATTTTATGGCCACATACTTCAAGTGCTAATACGAATCTTCACCTTGGAGTGCTCATTAAATTTATCCTCCATGTGTATAGGTGGTTATTATTATTGTTTGACGGTATTAAACTAATAAGTGATTATGTTGTTTGATCTTCTTTATTAAACCAATCTTCAATATATGAAATTGAAACCATTAAAAAAAGAATTGCATCCAATCCACCCCAAGTGATAACCTCGGAACAATTCATTCTTTTAAATTTAATTCACTTAAGACTCTTAGTGTTCATTAAAACCCACATAAAATCAACCCAATGTTGGACACTTTATAGACAAAAATATTCCATAGAATTTACGTGTCTATAGGTTTCTTCTTAGCTCTCTGAAAATTCGACAAACCAAGATAAACATGAATGGACCATTCTACCTTCATTTCGTGGGTAAATTTGAGTGTGAATCAAATTTTGGGGATATTTCCTAGGACCCAAGTAAGTCATCTCAACAAAAATTCTATTCTCCCATATTTCTTCTATTCTCATCCATATTCTATTATTTTTTCCCTTTCACTTTTTTTCTTTTGGTGCATGTCCACCTACACTCGTGATCAATCAAACCGTCTAGTTAGGGTGGATAGTCCTGGGGTTGGGGTGTCAATTACACCAAGGGAACTCTTTCCATTAGATAGTAATCTTCCTAATACTCCAGAGTCAAAAATTGTCTCTATTTAAATGGAAGGTATTAAAATAAACCAACTCATAAACCCTGGTGGGAACAAAAATGGAAATCCAAATGAGGCATCCCCAAACTTGGGGAATGCAGTTGATCAAACCAGGAATGACTACCTCACACCTACCTGGAATAATTCCACATCATGAATTAGACACAAATCCATAGGAGATTCCATCTACATCGTTGAAACACATGTCATAAACTATCTCCCCACATTCCATATAATGGATTTTGAGATTCTCTACCTTCACATTAAGGAGTTCAATGAAGTTGTAGAAACCATGTGTCCCCCACATCAACTAGAATCATCTAAGAAGAGACTATTTCATTTTTCATTAATGGATTGAGCTAAAAATTGGCTAAACTATTTGAGACCATCATCCACCAAATATTTGGACCAATTACAAAGAGAATTCTACAAAAAATAATTTCCCCACCATAAAAAAAATTTCATAAAAATAACATACAATAAATTTTTGAAAAATAGGGAGAGTCATTCTAAGAAACAAGGGAGAGGTTCAAAGATACCCAACACATGATTTAACGTTATTGTTTTTCTATACCTAAACAAGTTTGAATTTTCTATGAAGGGTTGGGTCTGGGGATCAATCAATTCTTTGACATTATGTGTAATTGAAGTTTTAAAGACATAGCCCCAAATGATGCTTACGAGTATCAGGAAAGCCTTGCTGAACTAAAAAAACATGGGTAAATTCAACATATTCTAAAGATACACAATGAACTACTGGAATTCATAAACATAGAGAAGAAGAATTCCTTAGGTCTAAACTCAAAACACTCTCTAGGAGTTTTGAAGAGATAGACCTTATGAAAGTCCATGAATATGAAAGTCTAGGAAATACAAAATGTAGTCCATGTTTGCACAATTTGTGACAAACATGACTATAATACAGAAAACTTCTCAACCATTCCACCCATTAGGGATTTTCTTTTAGGAGAACCCCTAGTGGATGTAAATTCTTTAAAATTTCAAAAGCCTCAATACCAAAGTAACTTCAACCAAAGGTATAATCACCACCCAGGCTTCCACTAGAAAGATAACCAACAACCTTTCCAACCACATAGACAAAATACATACACCAATCAGAACTACCAAACCCATAACCATTTCCAAACCCAACCTATCCAATACCAACATCCACTGGTCCATTTTCAACAACCATCCCACCTCCAAAATACCCCCTTGGATAAACCATCCTTCTCAAGAACAGACCCAAACTGTTTGAAAAAGCATACTAGAACAAATGTGAAAACAAATGGACAAAATGAACTCATAATTCACTTCCCTTAAACAAGAACATAAAACCATAAAACTATAAAGGAACCCATGCCTACTCAAGTGGTGTCCATCCACAAATTTAAGGGGATAGTCAAGTTGCACTCAAAAAACTCATGAACAACTAAAGGCTCTGACAGTTTTAAGAAGTGGGAAATCAATTGAGAAACCTGAACACGTAATTCAGAACCCATTTGAAGATTCAAAATTGGATGAAAATTCAAATGAACCAAATGATAAAATTGAAAACATGATTACATTGTCAAAGAAAAAACACTTCAACAAACAACCCCACAACCTGCACCATTTCCTCAACGCATGATGAGGAAACCAAGCTTGAATTGAGTGAAACATTAACAGGAATATTCTCACAAGTCATGTTTATCATTACCCTTCTCGATGTAGTCCAAAATATAACTTCGTACTCAAATTACCTTAAGGACTTGTGAACTTTTAAAAGAATATTTTCACATAAAACCATGTCCTTTTGGAATCTAATGTGAGTACCACCTTTCAAGGGACCATTCCTCCTAAGCTGAAAGACCTGGGTTTCCCATACATTAATGTTGATCTAGGAGAGAGAAAAGTTGTCAAGGACTTGTGTGACTAAGGTTTTAGTGTCAATCTCATCCCATATGCTATGTACAACAAGTTTGTCCAAGGAGAGATCCAACCCACATCTGTCACACATCAACTTGTTGATCGTCTCAATAGAGTTCAAATGGGGATTTAAAAGGACATTTTGGTAATGGTTGAAAACTTCATCTACCCCGATGACTTCACTATTCTTGAAAACCATACAAACATAGGGAAAAAGGAACAAAACCCAATCATCCTTTGTCGTCCCTTCCTTGCAACAATCAACTCTGTTATCCAAGTCCAAAATGGGTACATGACAATCACCATTGGAAACATGAGTCTAGACTTGAACATCTATAATTCATGATCACAAATAAGGGATGATGAGGACCTTCATGAAGCAAACATGATATGAAGAATTGATAATGAATCCAAATAACATCAAGGAATATTTTATGGATGTTTAAGTCCGGATGAGATTGATTTCCTTTGTTTAGGTGAAGGATGTTTATCTCCTTGGATTGAATCGTATTAAAATTACTCTAATGATGGAGTCTTAGGTCCAACTATAAGTGAAACCTTTCAAAAAACCACTTTCATGGAGATATATCAAAATTCCTTCCCTAAATCTGATCACACCAATCTTTTATGTGAAACTACTACGCACGGTGATTCGATTCTATCTAAAATTATAGGAAACAAAATCGATCTTGATCCAATGTCCCAATATTCTGCTGAAATTATGAACCATCCTAGTATTTAATTGGAGGATCATCCCACTGCACTCATGTATGCCTTCCTAGGGGATATTCAAACACATCCTATTGTCATTTCATCTTCTCTTGAATCCAATCATGAGAGGATTCTTCTATATGTCTTTAGGAATCTTACGAATGCCATTGGTTGGACCCCATTTGATATTCCTAGGATTAGTCCACATATCGGGAACCATAGGGTTGTTCTGGAATCTAATTCTAAACCATGTCGTCAACCTCAATAGAGACTCAATCCTAATCTCATGGAGGTAGTAAGGTAGGAACTTCTGAAATTGTTAAATACTGCTATCATCTATCCCATAGATGAGAGTGACTGGGTAAGCCCAATCCAAGTGGTTCCCAAGAAGGCAGGAATCATAGTGAAAACCAATAAGGATGGAGTGATTCATCCAACTAGGTTGAGTAGTGGTAAGAGATTCTGCATCGACTATAGGAAGCTAAACACATTTACCAAGAAGGACCATTTCCCTTTTCTATTCATTGACCAAGTCATTGATAGAGTGGAAGGTCATGCCTTCTACTGTTTCTTAGATGGGTACTTGGGGTACAATCAGATTGAGGTATACATTGAGGATCAAGGGAAGACTACTTTCACCTATCCATTCGACACATTTTCTTTCAAATGAATTCCCTTTGGGTTATGAAATGCCCCTAGAACCATCCAGCGGTGCATGATGGAAATCTTCTCAGACATGGTAGGTAATTTTTTAGAGGACTTCATGGAAGACTTCTCTGTGTTTGGGGATACATTTGAGGGATGTTTGAGGAATGTGGAGGGAGTCTTGTTATGATCCGAAGAAAAGAATCTGGTCCTAAACTGGGAAAAATTCCATTTCATGGTTAATGTGGGACTAGTTCTAGGCCATCTAGTCTCCAGTATTGGGATTTATGTTTATAAAGCCAAGGTTGACATAATTTTTTACCTTCCATAACCTAAAACTGTTAAGTAAGTGAGGTCTTCTTTAGGACATCTTGTTTTCTATATAAAGTTTATTAGAAATTTTGGGTCTATTTCTCGACCAATTTGTCCTCTATTGGGGAAAGATGTTGTATTTTTTTGGATAACATGTTATGAGGAATCATTATCTACACTAAAGTTAGCTCTTATCCCTCCACCAATCATGCAGTCTCCAAATTGGACTCTTCCTTTTGAGATCTTGTGTGATGCGAGTGACTTCATTGTAGGAGCAGTCTTAGGACAACGATGTGAGAAAAATCCATGTGTCATTGCTTATGAAAGAAAATATATAAATTATGAAAAAATCAACTACACCACCATTGAGAAGAAGTTACATGCTTTTCTATTTTCCTTAGAAAATTTTAGGCCCTACCTCTTAGGATCCCCCATCACTATGTTCGTTGATCATTCTACACTAAAATACCTCTTCAAAAAACAAGATGATAAGGCTAGACTGATTAGGTGGGTCTTTCTCTTACAAGAATTTGATCTTAAAATCAAAGTAAAGAGGGTGTAGAAAATGTTGTATCTGATCACCCCCACTAAGATGGAATCCAAAGACATAAAAAATCATCTTTCTGTGTCTGATTCATTTCCTAATGAACGTCCATACTCTATGAGTGACTGCCCTTGGTATGCCAACATAGCCAAATTCTTAGTTACAAGAATCATTCCAAAATTCATAGGGACTCAATCTCAAAATAAATTCTTTTTTGAGGTTAGGAACATTGTATTTTATAATCCATACCTATATAAGTTCTTCCCTAACCATTGAATTCGGAGGTGTGTCCTAGAATCTGAAAAAGAGTCCATCCTTACATTCTATCATACTAAAGCATGTGGAGGTCACTTTTCCTCAAATAAAACATCTGCTATGGTTCTTTAGTGTGGTCTCTTCTATCCCACCCTCTCAATGGAA
Organism: Viscum album; assembly: GCA_963277665.1. Lineage (NCBI taxonomy): Eukaryota > Viridiplantae > Streptophyta > Magnoliopsida > Santalales > Viscaceae > Viscum > Viscum album. The sequence goes on from OY728120.1 coordinate 1,693,854,588, forward strand.
TCCAACACATGTTTTAAAAGTTTTCCTAGGTGTCAACAAGTAGGTTTCATCACAAAAAGGAATAAAATGCCACTCACTCCCATCTTAGTGGATGAAATCATTGAAGGTTGGTGAATTGTTTTCAAGGGTCCCTTCCAAAACTCTAGTGGATATCATTACATTATCTTAGCCATTGATTATATCTCCAATATTGGTTTAGGCCATTATTAAAAAATCCAATGATAATCAGACTATGATTATATTTCTCAAGTAAATCATCTTCTCTAGATTTGTAATTCCTAGGTCTATCATTAGTGGTCATGGAACTCATTTTTGAAATTTTCCATTCACATCACTCATGGAAAAGTTTGGAATTTCTCATGAAATGTCCATTACTGACCACCCATAGACCAATGGAAAATCTGTGTTAGCCAATCATGTAATAACAAAAATTCTTGTGAAAACTGTTAATCCATATAGGAAATATTGGCCGAGAAAACTCTTAGATTCTTTTTGGTCCTATCAAACTGCATATAAAAACACTTTAGGATTGTAACCATATAGGTTGGTTTTTGGTAAAGCATGCCATTTTATAGTGGTTACTGAACATAAGGATTTGTGGTAAATTAAAAAAATGAATTATTACCTCCCATTGTCTGAACGAAAAGGAAATTAGAGCTCAATAAACTCAAGGAACATAGGATGGAGTCATATGGAAAAGAAAGGATCAATAAAGCTAAAGTACAAGCCCACCAATATTGAAATCATAAAACCAAACACATTGTATCAGGTAAACTTATTATTTTTTATATTTCTAATCATCATTTACACCCAAGAAATTTATGGTCTAGATGTTATGATCCATACATAGTGAAATATTTGTACACTAATGGGGTTGTAGAAATTCAAGATCCCTCCAATGGTAAAACCATTAAATTTAATGTTCATAGAGTCAAACCATTCATTGAACCATTAAAAAAACATTATTGATGAAAACTTGTATGAACCAATCATAGATGCAGAAAATACATAAATAATTAAGTGTCTTCATCGAGCTAGAAACATTAAAACAAAGCGCCGCACGAGAGGCAACCCATGGTTTTCATCTTTGAGAAACATATTTTTTAAAAAGAAGTAGATTTAGTGAATCATTTTGATATATGAAAATAAAAAAATATTCTGTTGACATGGTCTTCTATTATGAGTTTTGAGGGGTATGAAATGGGAGTGTCGAATTCATCAATGTCACGTGGTGTGATCCTTGAGTAATACCATACTAATAAATTTAAAAATAAGACAATATATCATCAATTTATTTTATTTTATTTTTAAAATTTTTAGGTTAAAATAAATATAAAAAAATAAATAAAAATATAACAATAAAAAAATACACGTTGTAGGTCGTTGGTAAAACCCTGTCACAACCTGCGAAGCTGCGGGGAATTGAACCAGGTACCGAAGGGAGATAGGGGTGTGCACTTAACACAGACCTATAACTTATTATGATTCCTTATTATATAATTTTTTTATATATACTTATATATATTACTTTATATATATATATATATATTTGTTGTTTTCCTTTTTCCACTGGGGAACTCTTCAAGTGACATGGATAACAAAGTACTAAATTGGAGCAGCATGAACTTAAACATTGACCACCAGGTGACTTCATTCCATGATCCTCATATTTCAATTTTATTTTTAAACTTTATTTATCTTACACTACTACTTTTAAATTTTCTTTTCTTCAAACACTGGGGACAATGTTAATTTATGTTGGGGAGAGATGAAATAGAAAAAAATTCTTTTGTGTGAAAAAAATGATTTCAATTTTTTTTTGTAAATGGAATGAAAAATTCATTTCTATTTGAACATGATAATACACATTGAAAAAATTAAACCTTAATGTCAAATAATTTATCATTTCCCGATTCTTATTTTAGTCGATATATAATATCATGAGCATATATTTTGGAAAGTGTGGTTATCCAATGTGATATTGCATTGTTTATATTTTCATCCAAATAAAAAAATATTACACTACACGTCCTTTGGATAGTGGGGTATTAGTTTGAGTTCATGGGGTCCCCCAAATAAATATCCCAGTTTTGGTAATCATTTTAGTTTTAAATTTAGTATTCAAAAAAATGAAAAAAAAATCATAAAAACAAACCATTTGCGCATAGAGAAATGAAATGACCTAATGCGTGGAATTTGGCACATGGGGATCAGGACTCAATAGTTATCTATCCTAGAGTTAGTAATTTTATCTCTATTTGTGGTAATTTTACATTGTTTTTTACTGAGTTATCTCGAGATGATTCCCATGTATGTGGGAATCACTTGGTACCCAAAGCTCTTTGAGCCTGAGAGTCATCGGAAAAGTCTAGCTACATGGGTTGACTCTTTTGAGAGAAATTCCAATTAAAATGGAAATATTTCAAAAAAAAAGAATAATCATCTTAATATTTTAATGTGATTCCACTTATTGCTTGCATCATTTCCCATTGAATAAAGATGAACCCCCATGTCTATTGTGATACACAACACATCCTCATACATGATTGATTTTGGATGAAATATGGAAATGAATTTGAAAAAATGAATGGGATTGGGATTGTGATCTTCTTTTGAAACTATCTTGTATTAAAATATTTTTATGGGATTCATGATGGTTTGTTATATGGGTTTTTTGTGATCATTGTGTATTAAAATATTTTTGTAAAAGGGAATTCTAATTTTATATTGTTGAGATACATTTTGCTCGGGAATAGAAAATATAAAGTTGGGGGTCTGATTATCCAATAAAATACATATTTTAATTATATTTTAATGGTATTAAATTTTTATTTTTTATCTTATGGGCCCAAGTTAGTTAATTTTAATTTTTTACATCCATTCTCATCATTTGTGCACTTCATGCCTAATGTACACCAATTTAGGCCCAATGATTCATCTGATTTTATGGAATGTAATTATACATATATTATTTTGATATTTTTCTAAATTATTCTATAATTAAATATTAACATTTTCAATTCAGGGATAAATGGAGTATTAATAATGTAAAATAGGTATATTTGGCGATTATAGGAAACAATTCTTGAGAAAGAAGATTGGACAACATCCCACTAATGAGAATGTGGGGCCCACAATACAGACCCAATGAATCCCAACCTTGGTGGGATGATATAAGACACATATAGGAACATATAATTCTTCCTGAGACAGTGCTAATTGTCAACAATTATTCTATTTAGGCGTCACAATTTAGAAAAAAAAATCTGGGCTAGATTCTGCAGCCCAGAAAAACAGCCCACCAATTTAATAAAATCTTGGAAACCACAAATACACATGCAGTGAAAGTCTTTAGGGAGATAAGAGACATCTGTAGCATCACATTTGTCAACTATGTCCCACTCCATCTCTTCCATTTAAATGTACATTTAGACACATCATTTCGGTAAATGAAAGACGGATGCCAGCTCGGGTCAAGGATAAAGATGTCCACTCTCCCTTACATTCCACCACCATAGGCCTAACATAATCACGTTGGATGATTTTTACTATTTGGAGTTCAATGAATGGCTCTTGAGAAACCTATTTAATTCTGTGGTGGTGAAGGAGTTGAGGATATTTTTTTCTCTCTTTTATTGTAATATTATGTTGCATATTTGTTGTCTCAACTTGTCTTTCACATATAAGTTGTTCTAATTCATCATAGTTTCTTAATAAAAGTTCTTATTCTACTCTTATCATGTTCTTATTCATATCAAATTTATGCTTTTGTCTCAATGTGTGAATTTATTCACACCAAACCTTGTGATATTATTACACAACGGTGGAGTGATTGTTACTTCATTGTTTTTTTACTTCTCAAATTCTTCCCTCATGAGTTACATTCTGCTTCCATTGAAACCATAGGATCAATGGAGAGCTAACCAACTTATGAGATGTTCCGATGTAGTAGAAATGGGATGGATTTTATGTTATTTATCACCCCATTAATTTATAATCTATTATTTTAATTGAGATTTTATTTGGTGATTTTTAAACTTCTTCAACCTTGTTGAATTTTACGACCACAAATTTCAACTACTAATAAAAAACATTACCTTGGAGTTATCATTAATTTGATCCTCCAAGTGTATAGGTGATTAGTATTATTTTTTGTTGGTATTAAACTAGTAAGTGATAACATTGTTTGATCTTACTCAATAAACCCATCTCAAATATATGAATTTGAAACTATTTAAAAAAATAATTGCATCCAATCCACCCTAAGTGATAAACTAGGAACAATTCATTATTTTACATTGAATTCACTTAAGAATCACAGTGTTCACTTAAACCCATATGAAATTAACCAAATTTTGTCCACTTTATAGCCAAAAATATTTCATAGAATGTACGTGTCTATAGGTTTCATCATACATCTCTTTGGATTCGACAACCCAAACTAAACATCAAAGGACCATTCTACCATCATCTCATGGGTAAATTTGAGCATGAATCCTGTTTTTATGGTTTCAAGGGACATTCAATGTTTTTAGGAATTTTTATTCTTTTAGGGATTTTACTATTTTTATGTTAATTTCAGGTTTTTATTTTTTCAGTTACTTTTATGGTATTTTGGGTTTTTTATGATCTTTTGGGGTTTTAGAGTTTTAGGGGGTTTCATTTTTTTGTGGATTTACTATGTTTATATTCTTTTGGGGTTTTAGGGTTTTAGGTATATTTTATTGCATTTAGGTGTTTTTAGTATTCCATAATTTTTAGGGATTTTAGATAATTTAATTAGGGGTTCTGGTTCTTTCGGATTTTAGGTTTTTTTTGTTTTTAGGATCATTGGTATTTTTTTTGAATTTTTTCTTTCTTTTATGATATTATTTTTTTTAGGGTTTTAGAATTTTTTATAGTTTTTAGTTTTCTTAGTGGTTTTTTTGTAGTTCACAAAGATATTTATGAGTTTTAAGATGTTTAAAGGGTATTTTGGAATTTAAGGTATTTAAAGGTATTAAGGGGACTTTAGAGTTGTTAGGTTTTTATGGTTTTATTGTTTTTATGTTTTTTTTCTGTTTTTTTGGGTTTTCTGGGGTTTTAGTTTTTTTATTTTTATTAGAGTTTTAAATGGTTTTAGTGGTGTTTTGGGTTTTATAGTTTCTATGGTTTTAAATGGTATTATATGTTGTTATATGTTTTGGGGTTTTTTGGGTTTTTGGGTTTTTGATTTCTGTATGGTTTTACAAGGTTTAGCGGTATAATATGATTTATGAGGTTTCAGGTTGTTTAAAGTTTTTGGTATTTTTCTCGTGTTTTACATTTTAATGAGTTTTAAACAGTTTTATGGTTTTTATGATTTTTAGGGCTTTTATAAATATTTCTGTGGATTTTAGGTTTTTTTATGTTTTCACTAGTTTTTTGGGGTTAAACTTTTATTTTAGGGTTTCGAGGATTTTTCAGGGTTTTTATGGGTTGTACGATTTTTGAGGATTTATTTTTTTAGGGAATTTTAGTGTTTTTATAGGTATATTTAGGTTCTTTTATGATTTTTATGTATTTTTATTGTAATTTGTGGATTTTTATGATTTTTATTGGTTTTAGGGTAATTTGGGATTTTATGGTTTTTTATGATTTTTTTGGGTTGTATGGGTCTTAGATATTATTAAGAATCTTAGTGTTTTGTGGATTTACTGTTGTTTATATGTTTTCAGTGTTTTCAGTGTATTAGGGTTATTTATGGATTTCATGCTTTATTGAGTTCCTTAGGGGATTTTAGGATACTTTTAGTTATTTGGGAATTTAGTGTATTTTTAGGAGAGACTATGTTTTTAGGGATTTTTAGATTTTTATAGGTTATCATAGGGGTTTTAGGGGTTTTCATGTTTTTTTACGATATTTATGTTATTTTTGGAATTTTATTTCTATTTTGGATTTCACTGGTTTTATTATTTTTTATGATTTCTATGGTTTTGATGGGTTTTCAAGAATGTTTAGGGTTTAAAAGAGTTTTTTTGGATCTTTTATGGTTTTTATAGCATTTAGGGGTTTTATATTTTCTATGGGTTTTAATTTTTTTTTTTAATATCATTATGGGGTTTAATGTTTTTTTGTATTCATTAGTTATTTTTATTGCTTTTAGGTCTTTTAAGGGGTTTAGATGATTATTTTTGTTTTTTTTTTTGTATTTTTGTATTTTTTTTTGTTTTTATGGAGGTTAAGTGTTTTCATTGTACTTTTAGGGGTTTTATTGGGGGTTTAGGGTCAATTATGTTTGTATGGATTTATTGTCTTTTTGGATATGTAGATTTTAAAGCCTCATTTCATTTTTATGGGTTTTTTGGTTTTTAGGTATTTTACGGTTTTTAGGAATTTTTTTGGTTTTTAGGGGTTTTCTGGGTTTTTTATGTTTTATGGGTTAAAGTGTTCTTAAGGTTTTTACGTGTATGGGGTGTTTTGCAACAATTAGGATGCTGGGTGATTTTTTGGTTGTTGTGGATTTGTAGTGTTCTTTCGGTTTTAAGGGGTTATTTATCATTTTTAGGGTATGGGTTATGGTTTGGTGGGGTTAGTGGTTTTATTGTTTTTCGAGGGGGTGTATTATTTTTGGGGGTTTATGGGTTTTATAGGTTTTTGGGGTTGTTTTTTTGTATTGTTTTTTTTTTGAATAATTTACGGTTTTTTGTGTTTTTTAGGGTGTTTAGATTTTTAGGGGATTAAGAGTTTTTAAGGGTTTTATATTTTGTATTTTTAATGGTTGTTATGGTTTTTATGGTTTTAGGGTTGTATGGTTTTTGTTGGATTTTATGGTTTCTATGGGTTTTTGATTCTATAATTAGTTTTAATATTGTTTAGAGTTTCTAATTTTTTGGGGTCTTTCAATGTTTTTAGTATTTTTAAGGTTCTTTTCGGGTTTTTGGTTTTTAGGGTTTTATTGGGTTTTATGGATTTTATAGTATTTTTTTTAGTTTTTAGGGAATTTATAACGGTTTTGTTTTAGGTCCTATTAGGGTTCCTAGGGTGTTGTAGGGGTTTTCAATCTTTAAATGGTGTTAGGGTGTCTGGTTATTTTAGGGATGTAAGATTTTTTTGTGGTCCTTTTTTTACTAAGAGTTTTTAGGTTTTTTTATCTCTCAAAATGATTTTATGGGTTTTACAATTTTTAGTGCTTCAATGTTTTTAATGTTTAGAGGTGGGGATGGGTTTTATGGTTTATTAAATATTTTAATGGTTTTAGGGTATTTAGGGTTTTATAGATTTCATGGTTTTGAAGGCATTTTTGTGTTTTATAGGGTCTTAATGGTTTTAGGGTCTTTTATTTTTTTGGGATTTTATTGTTTTTTCAATTTTAGAGTCTTTTGATTTTAATTGTGTATTTAAGGTATTTGTGAATTTGGAGGGTTTTTTTGGTTATGAGGATTTTATGGGTTTGAATACTTTTTGGTTCATTTCAGGTTATGTATTTTTATCAAAGGTCCCTTAGGGTTTTTCGGTGGATTGGGAGTTTTTATGGTTCTTTTAGTGGTTTTTGGTCTTCTAGTATTTTACAGGTTTTCAGAGACTTTTTTTAATTTATAGGTTCCTTTAGAGTTCTTATTTTCCTTTAGGGATTTATTGATTTTAGGATAATCAATGGTTGTTTAGGCGTTTTATGATCCTTTGGGGTTTTATGGTTTTTATTTTCCTTTATAGTTTTTAAGGTCTTTTATATTTTTAAGGGGTACTAGTGTCCTTTTGGGGTATTGGGTTTTTAGAGCCATTAAGGATTTTATGGGGTTTTATAATAGGATAGGGGTCTAAATTTTTTTATAATATTTTATGTATATTTTTATTTCAAGGGTCTATTAATGTATATCGATGATTTTTATTCCATTTGTGTGGGTTTTTAGGTGTTTATGGTTTTATTATTAACTTATGGTTAATAAGATTATTATGGATTTTAGGCATTTAAAAAAATTGGTCTTGTAGAGGTTTTTTAGAGTTTTATATATTTTTTGGGTTTTTTCAATTTTTTTAAATTAGATTTATGTTTTTTAGGGGTTTTGGGGTTTATATGGGTTTTAGGTGTTTTAGGGTATTTTATGATTTTAGGGGTTTTAGAGTTTTCATGAAGTATTATGAATCTAATAGTAATTTGTTGTTTTATTACTGTTTTTTTTCTAATTGTTTCTAGAGTTTCATAGGGGTTTAATGGTTATAGCGGTTTCATGGGTTTTGTTGGTTTTTTGGATTTTGGGATTTTATGGGTTTTCATCAGGTCTTTAGTGGGAATTGGGTTTTCATAGTGTTATTTGGGTTTAAGAGTTGGTTTTTCGGTTTTAGGTTTTTTTTTGTTATTAGGGTTTTAGGGTTTTTTATTAGTTGTTTTAGGGTTATAAATGGGAATATGTGGTTTTATGGTTATTTTAGTTTTTTTTATTTTTAATTGGGTTTATGGTTTTAATAGTTTTTAATGGTTTTTTGGGTTTATATGGTTTTTTTATCATTTAAAATTATTTTAGGAGTTTTAGGTTCGATATTTTATTTTAGGTTTTATGGTATTAGGTGAAAAGTATAGGGTTCAGGTTGTGGGATATATGTTTTAGGTTGTGGGGTATAGGGTTAAGGGTGTAGTTTATAGGGTTTAGGTGGATGGGTTTAAGGAATAGGGTGTATGGTATTAGGTTTAGCGTGGAGTGTATATGGTTTAGGGTATAGGGAATAGGTTATTGGGTATGTTGTTTAAGGTTTAAGTTGTCACTTATAGGGTTTCAGAAATAGAGATTAGGGTTTTATATGTAGGTCATAGGGTTTAAGGTGTAGGTTATAGGGTTTTATGTGTAGGGTCTAGTGTTTAGAGTGTAGGGTTTAGGGTTTAAGGAGTAAGGATTAGGGTTTAGGGTGGATTTTACATGGTTCAGGGATTATAGTGTAGGGTATATGTTTTAGATATTTTGGTGGGGTTTAAGGGGATTTAGGACTTTTAACATTCCAATAGAGTTTTTATGGATTTTATGTTCATTTATAGGTTTTAGAGTACTTTATGTTCTATTATGAATTTGGCATGATTTGGGAACTTTTGGGGTTTTTAGTAACTTTGAGGGTTTTTAGGTTCATTTATGATTTTAAAGGTTATTATGCTCCTTTATTGTTTTTTTTGTTTTAAGATCCACTAGGGTTTTTTGGAAACCTTAGGGCTTTTAGTTTCCTTTGTGTATTTTATATTATTTCTGTGTTTTTTTGTATTTTAAAGGAGTTTTAGGGTATTTCTTCTATTTCAAGGATTTATAATTTTTTAGAAGTATTCAGGGGTTTTATGTTTTTTTTATTTTAGGGTTTTTAGAACATTTAGGATCTTATTGATTTTGAAGGGGTTTTAGGTTCTATTATCAATTTTATATTTTTTGGGTTTTATTTATTTCTACGTATTGTAAGGGTATTTTTGGAATTTTGATATTTTTCGAGGATTTTAGGGGTTTTGGTGGATTATTGGTTTTTTAGAGTTTTAGTGTCTATAGGTTTTTTTCTTAAATTTTCTTTTTGGGGTCATTCGTTTTTCATTTTTTATGTTTCTCTATGGTTTTTGGGTTTTAGTGTTCTTTAGGGTGTTTTTATTGGTTTTAGGATTTTTATTGTTTTTATGGGTTTTAAGAGAATTGAGGTGTTTTAGGGGTTTTAAAGAGTATTTATATATTCTTATGTGTTTAAGAATTTTTATTATTTTTATGGTTTTAGGGATTTAAGGTCATTAAAGGGTATCTTGGTTTTTTTTATTCTTTAGTGGGTCTTTATGTATTTAGGTTTTTGTGGTATTTTTGGGATTTTAGTGTTTTCAAGGATTTTTAGGGGTTTAATGTTTTATAGGGTTTTAAATTTTTTTTTGTTTAACAGTATTAATGTTTTTAAAGGGTTTTTAACGTTTTTAGGAGAATTTAGGACAATTTAAGAATTTATAGGGTTTAAGGGTTTTTTGTTTTTTTAGAGTCTTCTATAGTTTTCGGGGTTTTATGCTATTTTAGGATATTTAGGTGGTTTTAGTATTAATGAAATATTTTTATGTTGATAAGTGTTTTTAGGTTCTATTTTGGTTTTGGTAGGGTTTTATATGGTTTTATGGTCATTTAGTGTTTTTGGGGGTTTAGGGTCTTTTATATGGTTTTATTATTTTTAGTGTCCTTTAGTGTTTTTTGGGATATTGTATTTTTAGGGTTATTAGTGTGTTTAGAGTTTCCAAGTATTTTATGGAGTTTAGTTATTTATATTTTTGGGGTTTATGGTTATTAGGGTTTTTTGGATTGTTATGATTCTCACAGTTTTGTGTAGTTTAGGTTTTTTTGGGATTAAATTGTTTTTAGGGTGTTTCAGTTTTATTAGGGGGTTTGGGTGTTTTGGGGGTTTTGGGTATTTTAGGGTTTTAATCATTATTATTTTTATTTTTCAGTTTTTTTTGCGTATTAATGGGGCTTAAATTTTTTTAGGGTTTTAATTAGTTTTTTGTTGGTTTTAAGGCATTTCATGGGTTTTTGTGGGGGTATACAAATTTCAATATTTGTAGGAGTTTTTTGTTTTTTTTTGTTTTTAGATAGTTTAATGTATTTTTGAGGATTTTGGGAATCTTAAGCATTACATAATAGATATTTGGGATTGGTGAGGATTTTGGGTTTCAAGGGGTTTTAGAGTCGTTTTGATGTTTTTATGATTTTTTAGGATTTATGGTATTTTTAGCATATTTATATTTTTTATAGATTTTATTGTTTTTAGGATTTTTTTAGGGATCTTGAGGGACTCTTAGTGATTTTTTTTGCATTGAGGGTCTTTTGGGTTTTTAGGGTTGTTAATACCTTTTATATTTTTTTTCAGATTTTTGTGTCTTTAAGGGTTTCTAGGTGTTTTTTGGCCCTCTTAGGTGTTTTAGGGGTTTTACGGCATTCTAGATGTTTAGTGCGGGTTTAACGGGATTTAATGTTTTTTACAGTCTTACATGTTTTTATGGACACATAGAGTTTTTTTTTGGTATTAGTGCATCTAGTTTTTTTATGGTTTTTTTGTGATTTTAGGTTTCATACGAATTTTTTTCTTTTTTATGCTTTTTTGGGCTCTCTAGGGGTTTCAGGGGCTTTGGGGTTTTCTAGATATTTATTTGGTTTTTAGGGTTTTTATGGTTTTAGGGGTTTTAAAGGGTTATGTTAGGGGATTTTAATATTTTTTGGGATTTAATGGGTTTTCAATATTTTGAGTGTTTTCGGAACATTTACTGTTTTAGTGGATTGTAGAGATTTTAGGGTTTCTAACGGGTTTTAGAAGGGTTTTAAGGGGGAGTAATATTTTATATATTTATTCCTTTTAGGGTCATTATGGGTTTAGGGGAGAAAATGGGTTTTAAGGTATTTTTTGGTATTTCTAATGTTTTTAGGGATTATTGGCGGATTTTAGTAGTTTTTGGTTCTTTTGGGGTATTTAGTGTTTTGATAGTCCTTCAGGGTTGTATTGAGAGGGTTTTAGGGTTTTAGGGTTTTAGGGTTTTTAGGGGGTTTGATGGGGTTTTAGTGATATTGTATTTTTAGGGTTTTTAGTGTTTTTGTGGGTTTTTACAAATTTAACAGTTTTAAGGGACTTTATAATTATTAAATAGTTTTAGCGTTTTGTGGAGTTTAAGGATTTTATGTTTTTTGTAGTTATATATTGGATTCAGGTATTGTTTAATGGTTTTAGAGGGTTTATTGTTCTTTTATGGTATTTTATAATTCATTAGGGGTTTTAGGGATTTATTGGTTTGAACAACTTTTTTTGGGTTTTTATGTTTTCTATGTGGTTTTGGGGTTTTAGTGTTTGTTAGGGTACTAGATGTATTTTCATAAAAGTTCTGTTTTTTTGGGTTAGTCATGTTTTCTTATGGGGATTACTATTTTATTGTTTTTATATTTTTTAGGGTATTAGGTATTTTTAGACATTTCATGATTTTTGTGAGAATTTTGTATTTTATTTATTATGTTTAGGGGATTTTTTTTGAGTTTAAGGGGGTTTTGAATTCATTTTGGGTGATTTAGGATATTTAGGGGTTATTTGGGTCTTTATGTTTTTTAATAAATTTTATTGTTTTAGGGTTTTTAATGTATTTTTACGTATTTTTTAGTATTCCGAACCATTTTATTCATTTTTAGGATTTATGATTTTATAGTATTTTGATTCATTTAGGGCCTTTTTACTATTTTATTTGACTTATGTTATTATTGTCAATTAGGTTTTTGATGGTCTTTTAAGGGATTTATGAGTTTTTGGGATTTTTATATGGTTTAGGGTTTTTCATTCATTTTTATGATTTTAGGGTATTTTTAGATTTTTTTGGTTATTATGGATTTTAAGGGTTTTTAGAGAGTAATTTTTTTTTGTTTTCATAGTGATTTATATTTTTTTTAATTGATTTTGAAAGGGTTTTATGGGTTTGTTAATTTTTTGTTATTTTTAGGGGTCTTCATTATTGTTTTACTATTTTTAGGGATTTTAGATTCTAGTTGATTTTTTATGGGTTTTAGTGCCATTTTGGTGTTTTAGGATCATTAGATTATTATAGGGGTTTTATGGTCGATTATTTTTTTGGATTTTACAGTCATATAGTGTTATATAGCTTTTAAGGGTTATTTTATTATTTTATATATTTTTTAGGGGTATGAGGATTTCAGTGGTTTTTGTTTTTTACAGTATTTTGTACTTTTTATTCTTTTAGGGGAATTAGTGTTTTGGTATTGTTTTAGGCTTTCTAGGGTTTTTAACATTTGAAGGGGTTTTAATGGTTTTTATGGTCCATCTGGGTATTTATGGTTTTTTATAGCTTTAACGAGATTTAGGGTCTTTAGTTTTTTTATGGTTTTAGTGTTTTAAGGTTTTTATGGAATTTAGGGTTATATATGTTTTTACGGTATTTTTAGGGTATTATTATGGTTTTAGTGTCTTTTAGGTTATTTTTTATTTTTAGGGTATTTTTAAGGGTTTTTATTGGGGTTTTATGGTTATTTTTATTTTTGGGGTCTATTTAGTGTCTTTTAGTTTTATATGGGCATTAGCTTGTTACAGGTTTTTACATTTTATTTAGGGTTTTTTTGGTTTTTGTTGATTTATGATTTTTGATATAATTTTATTGTTTTTGTGGTCTTATGGGTTTTTTTAGACTTTATGGGTTATACAGTTTTAAGTGGTTTTATTGTTTTTGGGGGTTTGGGGGTGGGGGGGTTAAGTTTGTTTTTTGATTTCCAAGTGGTTTTTAGGGTCATGGAATTTTTTCCTTCTTTTTGGGAAATTTATTTTGTTTTAGTGGTTTAGTGTATTTTATGTCTTTTTGTGTGTTTTATGGTTTTTAGGAGGTCTACAGAATTTTATTTTATTTAGGGGTGTCATCCATAATCAATGTCCTTTATGGGTTTTAGTATCATTTCATCATTTGGCATTTATGGTCTATTGGACTTATGGTAAAGGGTTTTGGGATTAGCACGTAGGTATTAGGATTTAAGTTGTATGTATTAGGGTTTATAGTTTATATTTTAGAGGTTATGGTTTACGGTGTAGGGTGTAGTTTTTCAGGTGTGGAATTTGGGTTTTATTGTACAGGGTATATGTTTTAAGGTGGTGGGTTCAGGGTTTATGGTTTATAGTTTAGGGTTTCAGTTGTTGGATTTGGAGTCTATGGTGTATGGTTTTGGGTGTAGGATTAGGGATTAGGTTGTAGGGTATAGGTTGTATGGGGATTTGGAGTTTATTTGGGTATCTAGGTTTTTTCAGGTTTTTAAAATTTTATGTTTGTTGAGGGATTTAAAATGTATTTGGGTTATTTAAGGGATTTAGGGTTTTAATGTAGTTGTAGGGGTTGTTTAATGTTTTTACGCTTTTTTAAGGTTTTGGTGGTTTTAGTTTTTTAATGTGTTTTATAGTTTTCGTGGATTGTATTATTTTTTTGGGTTTTAAGGGTTATTATTTTTAGGTTATAGGGGGTGTTTCTATTTTATGGTGGTTATTAGTTTTTATGGTTTTTAATGTCTTTAGTGTTTTCAGTTTTTTAGGGCTTTTCGTGATTTTAGAATTTTTTAACGTTTTGTTTGGATTTAAAGGTGTTTCTAGCTTTTATTGTTTTTAGCATTTCTAATGGTTTTTATGGTTCTCGATATTTGTAGGAATTTTAATGGGTTATATTTTTTTGGGGTTTTTGGGGGGTTTTCTTAGTTTTTTTTTGTTCAATTTTTTTATAGTTTTATTTTTTGGGGGGGTATTTCATGGTATTTTATGGTAATTATGTGTTTTCAGGTTTTAGGGTTTTAAGGTTTCTTATTATTTTATCTATTTTTAAAATTTTGGGTTATTAATAGTTTTGGGGGTTGTAGTTGGGGTTTGGATTAGTGGTATGAACCCCTTAATTCTACATGAAAAAAATGGGAGTTCAAAACCCATTGGCCATAAGTTCCATAATAGTACTATTGCGTACTGTAGCAGCAGAAAAACAATAGTGGCAGCATATACTTTAGCGGCGGTAGGTTACTGTAGCAGCCGTGGGTTCTTTTTGTTACTATAGCAGCAGGGTTACTATAGTAATACTATTCACAGAATGGGCCTTGGGCCAAATAATTGGTCCGACAGGCCATGTAATGGGCTCAATGCCCACTTGGCCTTCGGGTTATGTAATGGGTGTCCCTCTACCCAGTTAAAGAGTTATTTTATTTGCCTTATTAATAAATGGTTTGGTGTTTTATTTTGAGTATGTATTTTTGGTTTTTGGTTTTTTTAAATATTAACGATTTTTTTGGGTTTTGGTGGTTTTAGGTTTTTCGGTATTTTGGTGACTTTTTGTGTTTTATGGGTTTTAGGGGGTTTTACTATCTTTTAGGGGTTTGGGGGGGGGGGGGGTTTGCATTTGAATATAGTTTAAGATCGTTTAAGGGCTTATAGGGAATTTTTGGTGTTCTTAGGGTATTTTATCATTTTTGAAGGTTCTATATAATTTTATAGTTTTTAGATTATTTTAATGTCTTTTAGTTGATTTAGGGTATTTACTTTTCTTTTCTGGTTTTAAGGGGGTTTAGGTTATTTTTAGGATTGTAGCGGTTTTAGGGTTCTTTGAATGTTTTAGGTGTTTTTAAGGATTTTAAGGGGTTTTAGGGACATTATGTTTTTAAGATACTTTTTTGGGACTTTTAGATTTTTACATTTCATAGTGTATTTTTTTAAATATTTTTTGTATTTTTACGATTTTTTGTGTTTTTAGGGGATATATGGGTTTAAATTGGGTTTATGTTTTTTTGGGTCCTCAATGAATTTTATGAATCTTTATTGTATTTAGGGTATTTTTAGTTTTAGTATATTTACGTTTTTTAGGGGTTTTAGGGGTTTCATAGTTTTTAGATATTTTTATGTGCTTTTATGGAATATTTAGTGTTTTATGATATTTTAGGTTTTTTGGGGTTTTAAGAGTTTCTAGTGATTTTATGTATTTTAGGTTTTTATTTGGTTTTAGTGCTTTTTGGGATTCTTAGTAATTTTAGGGGGTTTTAGTGTGTTATAGTTTTTATGGGTTTTCGATTTTTCATGAATTTTAGATATTTGATGTATTTCATGGATTTTTTTATTTTAGAAATTTCCTATGGTTTTTAGGCATTTTTGTTTCTAGCGTATTTATAGGGTATTATGGTTGTATAGGATTTTTATATAATTTTAAGATTCTTATAAGATTTATGGTTTTTAGGGGCGTTTGGGTAATATTGGTGGTAGTGGATATAAGGATTTTAGGTATTTTATGCCCATTAGTGTTTAGGGTCATTTATTTTATTTTAGGTTTAGGGTCATTTGGGGTCTTTAGCAATTTTTAGGTATTTCATTGTGTTTATTGTATTTTCTGTATTATTTTATTTAAGGTTTTCTTGGGTATTTTATTTTTTTTCATGTTTTTTATGTTTTATAATGTTTTATGTTCTTTTATTTTTTGGGGGTTTTAGGGAAATTTAGTGATTTTGAGTGGTTTCTATGGTCTTTTAGACGTTTTAAAAGCTGTGAAGGGGATTTGGGTATTTATTTATTTCTAGTGTTTTATGGAATTTTTTTGTATTGGGGAATTTGGGGGTATTTAGTGTCTTTTACATTCCTATTGGGTTTTTAGGGTCATACAATGTATTCTTTATTTTTGGTGTTTTTATTCATTTTTAAGGTGGTCTAGGGTTTTTTGGATGGTTTATGGTTTTTAGGGTCCTTTATGATTTTTTTTGGAAATTTTAAGTTCTTATTGGTTTCTAGGTGTTTTAGGTTCCTTTTGGTGGTTTTCTTGTTTTTAGGGGGTTTATTGTTTTTGTGTATTTTATAGTCCTTTGCGATTTTTAGGGGTTTTGTGGTCTTTAAGGATATTTAAAATATTTATGTTCTCCTTGGGTTCTTTTGGAGTTTTCATTTCCATTTAGTTTTTTTAGTATTTTTTGGGTATATTATTGTTTTTTAGGGTGTTAGGGTTTTTAGGTTAATTCATAATTTTTAGAGGGTTTCAGGGCTCTTAGGGTTTTTTAGGATATTTAATGGGTTTTGGTTATTTTACTGTTTTTATAGGGGTCTTAGGATTTTTCTATTAATTTTAGGGGATTTAGTGTCCCTAGGATATTTTAAAAGGTTTTTAGGGTTTTTTAGGGTTTTAGGTTTTTTTTGTGTTTATATGTTTTTCTTATTTTTTGGTTTTGTGTCTTTTTGGGGTTTTATTGTTTTTTTCATTTTTAAGGTTTTGTTATGGATTTTGTGCGTTTCTAGTTTTCATAATTTTAGTTTTTTTTAGTTTTTTTAATTTTTATTAGGGGTTTGGGCGGTTGTTTATGTTTTCATGTTAATTTCGATTTTAAGTTTTATCTTAGGGTTTTTAGGGTTCTTGTAGGTTTTTAGGGTTTTATTGTTTAGTAGGGTATTTAGGGTTTTTAGGGTTTTGTGAGCTTTTAAGTTGTCTTGGACTTTTTATGCTGTATAGAGGGGGTTTTTTATTGTTGGAGGTTTTAATTTTTATTATGGTTTTTAGGTATTTTAGAGATTTATTGTGTTCTTTTTGGGTTTTTAGGGATTCATGGCGATATTGGGGTTCTTTAGGGTTTTAAAATTTTTAATGATTGATTTGGATTTTTAGTGTTTGTACATGTTTTTGGGGGTTTTTTGTATATTAGTTTTAGACTTTATAAGTTTTTAAATTTATAGGGGTTAAAACTTCTTTTTTTAGGGGATTATGGTTGTTTAGTGTTTTAAGGGTGTTTTTATGTTTTACTGTTTTTAGAGGTTTCATGGGGATTTTACAGTATTTATAATTTTGGGTTTAGATCATAGTGTATATGGTTTGGTGCGTATGGTATAGTGTTTATGTTGTTGGGTATTGGGTTTAATTGGCATGGTTTAAATTCTAGGGTCAATAGTATTGGTTTCAAGCTATAGGTATTAGGGTTTAGGCTATTGGGTATATGTTTAAGGGTGTAGGGTTTAAGGGTTAGTGCATAGAATATCGGGTTTATGGTTTTGGTAATAGAGTATAGGGTTTATTTTTTGGGGTATAGGGATCAGGTTGTTGGGTATAAGGTTTAGGATGTTAGGTATATGGGTTAGGGTGTAGGGTATAGGGTACATAAATTATTTTTTAGGGTTTATGATTTAGTATGTTGGTTATAAGGTTTAAGGTGTTGGGTTTATGTTTTATTGTATTGGTTTTAGCGTTTATGGTTAGGGTTTAAGGGGTAGGGATTTTCATTTAGTATTTAATGTTTAATGTTTAGTGTTTTGTGTAATGGGTTTTTTGATTAGGTTTAGGGTGTTAGTTGTTGGGGTTTGTTTGTGGTCTTTAGGGTTTAGAGTGTAGGTTATTGTGTTTATGGTTTAAGGATTATGGTTTAGGGTGTGAGGTATCGGGTTTTGGGTGCATGGATTTGGGTTTATGGTGTTAGTTATATGGTTTTGTGTTAAGGTTGTTGGGTATTGGCTTTAGGATTTATTGTTTAGGGTTTAAGCGGTAGGGTCTCGGCATTTTGTGGGCAGTTTACGGGTTTATGGTTTTTATATTCTAGTGGTTTTTGTTTACATTTAGGGTTTTTAGGTATTTTATTGTTTTTTCTATTTTCTTTGATTTTTATAGGGTTTTTTGTTGTTTTAGGGGATTTAGGGGTTTCAATGGTTTTGAGGAGTTTTTAGTGTTTATTGATTCTTTTCATGATTATAGGGTTTTAAGAGATATGGGAGGTTTTTTATAGTTGTTTAGGTTTCATTAGGGTTTAGGAGTTGTAGGGTGTATTAAGATTATTTTAGGATTTTGGATTTTTTAGTGTTTTAGGGTTTAAGGGGTTATGGTTATTTGGCCATTTAGAGGGTTTATGGTTTTATGGTTTTATTGTGTTTTAGGGGGTTTAGAGGATTTTAGTGTTTTATGGGTTTTACATTTATATGGTTTTTTTGGGTTTTTATTGTTGTTTATAGTATATAATTTGTCTTAGGGATTTAAAGGTATTTTCAGGTTTTTATCAGTTTTTACAGATTTTTATAGTTTTTATTGTTTTCATATTTTTTGAGTTATATATTTGGTTTTTAGGGGTGTTTTTTTCTCCAGGTTTATTTGGGTTTTAAGGGTTTTATGAATTTTTACAGTTTATAGGGAATTTAGGGGGTTTAGTGTGTTTTAGGGATTTTGTGGGATTTTAGATTTTTATGGGTTTGTTACATTTAATAGTTTTATTTAGAGTTTTTTTAAGGGGTGTTTTGTTTTTATATGGGTTTTATGTTTTTTAAGGGTATTTGTGGGATTATGGGATTTTAGAGTTTTTTGGGGTTTTATGTATTTTTTAGGTCTTTATATATTTTTTAGGGTTTTGGAGTAGGGTTTTGATTTTGATGGTGTGTTGATATTTTGTTGGGTTTTAGGGGTTTTTTATTATTTTAGTGTTTTGTCATTTTAATGGATGTTATGGTTATTTATTATTATGAGGGTATTTTTTGGTTCCCTAAATTTTTGGGGTTTTTATTGTTTGTTTGGAATTTTTTAGGTTTTAGGGGGTTCATGGTTATTGGAATTTCTAATGTTTTTGATAGTTTTTATGTGTTGTTTTTTGTTTTTATACTATTTATTAGGTCTTTTAGGGGATTTACAGAAATTTAGGGGTATTTCAATATTTTTAGTGTTTTACTTTTTGATGGAGTTTTTGGGTATTTAGGGATTTTAGGGAATGTTGAGTAGTTTTGGTTTTTTTGAGGGTTCAGGGGTTCCTATGGATTTTTTGGTGTTTTAAGGTTTTTATTGTTATACGGAAATTTGGGTTTTTTGTAATATTATTGGTTTACAATATTTTTAGGGGGTTTCTGGTTCATTTAGAATTTAAAGAGAATTTGTTTTTTGTTTTTATGGGTTTTATGAATTTTTTGGGTGATTTATGGTGTTTGGGTTTTTTAGGTTTATATACGTTTTAGGGTGGTTTTTGGTTTTTAGGTACTTCTTTGGATTTTAGTTATTTTAAATTTTTTTATTTATTTTTATAGTTTTTATGTGTCATTAGGGAATTGGGTTATTTTAATCCCTTTAGGGTTCTTTCGGTTATTTATTTCATTATAATATTTTATATATTTTTTATAGTTTAATGGGTATTATAGGTTTTATTATTTCTATGGTTTCTAAGGGTTAAGGGGTTTTAGGTATTTTTGACTGTTTGAAATGTTTTATTGGGTTTTAGGTTTTTTTGGAACATTAATTTTTTTCACGGTTTAATGGTTTAATTACAATTTTAGGATCTCTTGATGTTTTCACTATTTTTAGTGTTTTTAGTAATTTTATGTAAATTTTAGGTTTTTTTGGTTGTTTAGGAATTTTAGGGGTTTTAATTTCCTTTTTGCTTTTGGGGGGGTTTTAGGGATTTTAAGGATCTTTTAGTGTTTCAGTGTCATTTTTGTATTTATATATTTTTTTATTTTAGTATTTTATTAGGGTAGTAGGGTCCTATATGGTTTTTTGGTGTTTTAAGGTCTCATAGGAGTTTTTGATGCGGTTTTAATGTTTATAGGGGTTCAGTGTTTGTTGTAGGGTTTTAGGGTTTATTTAGGGTTTTTATCATTTTATGATTTTTTGGGTTCTTGGGGATTTTGTGAATTTTAGAGTTTTATGGTTTTTATGGGTTTTTTGATTTTATTTATTTATAATTTTATTTGGTATTTAGGTTTTTTGTTCCTTTTAGGTGTTTTTTGTTGGTTTTATGGGTCTTTAAATCTTCTTTTAGATTTTTTAGTGGTTTTTTGTTTTTTAGTGTCTTTTAATGTTTTTGGGTTATTTTTTGGTATTTTAGTTTCTTTTAGGTTTTTAGGGGTTTTATTGTCTTTTAGTGTCTTTTAGGGTTTTTGATAGTTTTATTGTCCTTTATAATATTTTAGGGTTTTCTAGTTTCATTTATGGGGGTTTAGGGTATTATGGTTAAAAACATTTTTAGAGTTTTTTGGGTATTTTTGTGTTTTTCAGGTTTTTAGGGAATTTAGATTTTCCTAGGGTATTATGATTCGTTATGGTTTCTAGTATCCTTTATGGTTATTAGATATTTTAGGGTCATTTTGGGGTTTTAATGTTTTTATTATCGTTTAGTGATTTTTTGGGGTTTTAGGGTCCTTCAATGTTTTCAGTGTCCATTAATTTTTTTCCATGTTTTTAGGACTTTTAGGGTTTTTATGGTCCATTATTTATTTAGGGGCTTGTGAAACATCTTGAGTTTTTAGCGTACTTTATGGTCTTTCAGGGGTTTTTGGGTTTTTATTGACTTTTGTAGTTAATTATTTTTCAGGTGGATTTAGAATTTTTTATGATTTTAGGGAATTTTATATTTTTAGGCCATTTTAGTGTTATTTATGTGATTTAAAGGGATTTCGGTCCCTTTAGAGTATTTTAATGTTTTTAGGGATTTTCTGTATTATATTGGGTTTCACGAGATTCATAGGTGTTTAAGGTTTTTAAGGCTTTTATAATATTTTGTGGTGGTTGGGTTTTGGGGGTTTTTATGTTTTTTATGGTCCTTTAAGAATTTTTAGGGGTTTTAGTGTTTTTTTGGTTTTTTTGGTTTTTAGGGTTTTTATTGTTTTTATAATTTTTTGGGTTTTAAGGATTTTTATGGATTTTTATTGTTTTAAACATTTTTATGGTTTTTTGGGTTAATAATATTTTTATTATATTTAGGGTTCTTTCGATTTTTATGGGGTTAAAAATTAATTAATGTCTTTAGTTAAGCTATTATAGTTTTGTGTGTGTTGTAAATGGTTTTATGTACCTTAGGGTTTTTTATATTTTTAATAGTGTTTTGGGTTTGTATGTTTTTTGGTCCATTCATGGTTTTAATAGTGTTTTTTTGAGTTTTTAGGGGTATAGAGTATTTTTGGGGACTAAATTTTTTTTATTGTTTTTATGGTTTTCAGGGTTTTTATGTGATTTCATATATTTTTTATTTTTATTATTTATTGGGTAATGTATAAGGTTTATATTTTATGGAATAGGGTAAGGGTGTAGGGTTTTGGGTTTGTGGTGTAGGATTTAAGCATTAGGGTGTATATTATAGGTTTTATGGTGACATATAAAAGGGTTATGGTGTGGGGATAACTATTTAGGGTATAGTGTGTGGAGAATTTTGTGTAGGGTATCAGATTTATGGTTCTAGGTTTTCTGTTTTCGGTGTATAGTATAAGGAGGTGTAGGGTATAAGGTTTACACTATATGGTTTATGGATTTGGGTGGACAGTGTAAGGATTATGGTGTAGAGTCTTGTGTTAGGGTGCTTTGTATAGGGAGTATGGTGTAGGGTTTAGGGTCTAGGGTGTAGAGTATTGGTTTTAGGGTCTGTGGTTTTCGGATTCGGGTTTTGTTTAGAGGGTTTAGGATATAGAACCTAGCGATTATGGTATGGGGTGTATGGTAATGTGTTTAGCATTTATGGTGTAAGGTATATGGTATATGGTAATGGGTATAGATTTGAAGGTGTAGGGTGTAGGGTTTATAGTACATGGATTTGGGTATGGGGTACAAGGTATGGGTGTAGGTTTTATTGTTCAAGGTATAGGTTTTAGGGTTTAGTCTATTGTGATTAGTGTTTAGGGATTAAGTTATTGGTATTTAAGTTGTTTGTATTGTGGTTAAGGGAGTAGGTTTTTGGGGTTTTGGGGGTTTTTTGTATAGGGATTACGGTTTATGGGTTATGGTATTGGTTTTAGGTGTAGGTTGTATGGTTTATTTTGTAGTTTATACGGTTTATGGTGTAGGTTATTAGGTTTAGGTGTTTGGTATTTGTTTCAAGGTGTCGAGAATAGGGTATAAGGTATATGGTATATGGTGTTGGGTGTTTGGTGTGGGGTGTATGGTGTAGGGTTGATATTTTAGGGTTTTGGGTTTGGGGTTTTGGGTTTTGGATGTAGGCTATTTGGTTTTTGGTTTTGGGTTTATATTTTATTGTATAGGGTTTATAGTTTCTGGTTTTGGGATTGGGGTGTAGTGTATTTTGTTTTGGGTATATGGTTTAGGGTTTAGGGTGTAGGGTATTGGGTTTAGTGTGTAGGGTAAGGTTTTATTGTGATTTGCGTATAGGATTTAGGGTTGCGGGATTAGGTTTTAAGGTGTAGGATATAGGGTTTAGGATATTTATGTTTTTTTTAGTTTTATGTGGTTTTTTGTTTGTTTTTTCTGTTTTTAGTATTTTCGGGGATTTTAGTGTGTATTGGTTTTTAAGTGATTTATTGTTTTTATGGGTTTTTAGGGTATTTATGGTTATTTTCGTTTTAGGTTATTTTGTTAGTTCTTAGTATTTTTTAATTTTTAGTGATTTGGTAGAATTTTGGGGGTTTTTAAGAGTTTGAAGTGGTTTGGGGGGGGGGGGGTTGGAGATTTTTACTGGTTTTTATGTTTTGAAGGGTTAATTGGGGTTTTAGGATTTTTTTTTGGGGGGGGGTTCGTTTTTATAAGGGTTTTTTGGTTTTTTGGGTTTTTTGGTTTTTGTAGTTTTTAGGATTTTACATTTTATCTAAGGGTTTTAGGATTTTTTTTTGGTCAAATAGGGTTTCTTTTGTTTATTATTGTTCTTTCGGGTATTGAGTTCTGTAACTTTTTTTTTGGAGAGTTTAGTTTCTGTAGGGATTTTTATTCTATTTTATCTATTAAAGGGTTTTACGGTCATTTGGGTTTTAGGGTAGTTCTGGGTCTTTTTTGGGATTTTATTGTATTTAATGATTCTACGGGATATATGTTTTTATGGTTTTATTGGGGTTTCTTGGGGGTTTTATGGTTTTTAATGATTCTATTGCTGTTATTATTTTTATATTATTTTTATGGGTATAACGTGTTTTGGGGTATTAGGGTTTTTTTATTTGTAAGGTTTTTTAGGGTTTTTTAGGGTTTTTTAGGATTTTTTGGAATTTTTGGGGATTTCGGGTTTTAGGGATATTTTGGGGATTTAGTAATTTTATCGGGTTTTTGGAATTTTAGGTGTTTTCAAGATATTATGTGATATTTTTGGTTTTATTAGATTTTTTGGTTTTATTTGTTTTGTAATATTTATGGTCTATTAGTGCCCTTTGGGTTCATAACGATTTTTATGGTTTTTTGGTTTCATGAGGTTTGAGGGTTTTTTGGGATTTTAGGGGTTCTTAGAGTATATTGGGGGTTTTAGGGGATATTGGTTTTTTACATTTTTAGGTTTATTTAATGTTTTTAGGGATTTCATGGTCTTTTATGGATTTGGAATTTAGGATTTCAAGGGAATTTTAGACTATTTGGGATTTCAATGATTTTTATGGCTTTTATGTTTTTTAGAATTTTAAAGCACGTTTGGGTTTTTAGGGGGGTTTCTTTATTTTTTCTGTTTAGGGTTATTTATGGTTTTAGTGTCTTTTAGGGTTTTATAGTGTTTTTACGTTCCTTTATGGTTTTTAGGTTCTTTTAGTTGTTATTAGAGTCCATTAGGGTCTTTTTAGAGATTTTGGGATCCATATGGTTTTTAGGGACATTGAGGGGTTTTAGGGTTCTTAATGTTTTAATAGATTTTAATGTCCTTTAGTGGTTTTTGAATTTTTGGGGCCATTTAAGCATTTTTAGAGTTTTTGGGTTCCATTATTGGTTAGAGTATTTGAGTTGTTTTAGTGGTTTTAAGGTAGTTTTTGTTATTGGTAATTTATAGTGTCCTTTTATGTTTTTAGTGATTTAGTGTCTTCTATGGTTATATTTGGTTTTATTGGGTCTTTTACGTATGTAATGGTTTGATACTAGTTTTAGGGGATGATTAGGATTTTTATGGTTTTATGGGATTTTAAGTAGTTTTTCTAGTTTTTTTTGGATTTTGTGGGTTTTAAGGGGTTTAAATGTTTTTTCACATTATTGGGGGTTTGAGTGTTCATATGGTTTTCAGGGTGCATTAGGGATTTTATCTTTTGGGTAGGTTTTTGAATTTTTAGGGGTTTTAAGTTTTCATAGGAACATTTAGAGTGTTTAGGGTTCTTAAGGTATTTTGGGTGTTTTCAGGTGTATTATGGTATTTAAGGATTTTTATAGGGTTTCATTTTTCATTTAGGGCTTTTTGGGTGTTCGGGTATTTTAGTTAATCAAGTTTTTGTTATGGTTTTAGGGACTTCTATGGTATATCCTAATTTTTTATAATATCAATGAGGTTTTCACTTTTTATGGTTTTCTAGGGGTTTAGGGGTTTTATGGATTTTATTGTATTTATAAGTTTTAGGATATTTTTATGATTTTAATGTTATTTATTTTTAGGGTATTTAGCTATTTTTGGATTTTTGGGGGGTTTTATGGTTATCATGGGAATTGAAAGGATTTTTATTGGTTTTAGCGATTTTAAACAGTTTATTAATTTCTTTTGGTTTTATAGGTTTTATGTGTTCTTAGTTGGATTTAAGAATTTTGGTATTTTATATTTATTATGTTTTTTATTTTATTGGTTTTTTTGTTTTTATTGTCTTTTAATATTTTTAGTGGTTTTCAAGGCCTTTTATGTAGTATTGGTTATAGGGATATTTAGGGTTTCTTTATGTTATATGGTGTTTAGGGGTTTTTTTTGGGGGGGGGGGTAGGGAATTTAGGGTTTTTAGGAGTTTAGAGGACATTTATTTGTTCTAGTGATTTTAGGGACTCTAAGGGTCTGATAGGGTCTTTGAGATTTTTTAGGCTCCTTTACTGTTTTTAGGGTTTTTAGGTCCTATATGGTTTTAGTTTTTTTGTCCCTTTATGAATTTTATCAGTTTTAATTTTCCATTAGGATTATTTCAAGTTTTTATGGTCCTTTACGGGTTTAGGTTCATTATTTTTTATGGGATTTTTGGTTCCATTATGCCTTTTAGGGTTCTTGTGTATTTTAGGGTTGTTTTAGTGTATTTTATGGTCTCTTATGAGGATTTTTGGATTTTTAGTGGCTTTAAGTCTTTTATGGTTTTATTTTATTTTATGTATGTTTAATATTTTATGGATTTATATTCTTAGGGTATTTTATTGTTTTTTTTATTTTTAACGATTTTAGGGTTTTTAGCAATTTTCTATTTTTAGTGTTTTGATGGTTTCAGTGTATATTTAGTGTTTTTAGAGTTTTTACTTCTTTAGAGGTTATTATGTAATTTTATTTTTCTGGGTATTTATTTTTATTAAAGGATTCTTTTTTTATAGTCTATTAGGGATGTTTTTGGTTTCTTGGTATTTTATGGGTTTCTTCTATTCATAGGGTTTATATGTGTTTGTATGGTTCTATGGGTATTCCATATTATATTTGGTTTTTTATATTTTTTAATATTTTAATTGTTTTTGTATTTTTTGGGTATTATGGTTTTTAGTGTTTTTAGGGTTTTAGTGTATTTAATATATTTACTGTTTTTTTATTTTAGGGGTTTTTATTGATAATTATGTATTTTTAGGGGTTTTAGAATTTTAAGGATTTAGCATTTTTATTCTTTTTTCGGTTTTAAGGTCATTTATTGTTTTTTAGGTTTCAAGGATTTTTTATTTTATTTAGAGGTATTTAGGTATTTTATGGTTTCATGGGGGTTTTAGTGTTTCAATGGGTGTTATGAATTTTAAATGTTTTTAATATTTTATTGGGTTTTTTTATTTTTATGTTTTGTATGGTTTTTTAGAATTTTTTTGTGTTTTTATGGGATTCATGGATTTTAGAATTGTTTTAATTTATTTGATGGTGTAGGGTATTTGGTTATGGGTGAAGGCTTTAGATATTATGGTGTAGGTTTTAGGGTTTAGGTTCAAGGATCCATGGTTTAACATATATGGTATAGGGTTTATGGTGTTGGGTTTATGTGTAGGTTTAATGAATTAGGTTGTTGGTTATATTGTTTATGTTGTACTATTTTTTTGGGTTTCGGTTGCATCTTTTAGGGTATTGTGTAAAGAGTGTACGGTTTATTTTTTCATGTTCAAAGTTTAGGGTATTGGGAATATGGTTTAAGCTGTATGGTTTTGGGTTTTGGGTTTAGAGATTGGGGTTTATTGTGTACGGTTTAGAGGATTTCGTGAAGGATATACATTTAATAGTGCACTCTTTATGGTGAATTGTTTATGGTATAATGTTAAGAGTGTGGTTTTTAGGTTTCTGAGTTAAAGGAATAGAGATTATACTGTAAGGTATAGGGTTTGGGTCTAGGGTTTAAGGATTAGGGTGCAGGATTTGATGTGTAGGGTATAGGGTTTTTGGTTTTGGGTTTAGATTTTAGGGTGTAGTTTTTAGGGTTTTGGTATATGGTATATGGTATATGGTTTATGGTTTAGGGTGAATTTTTTAGTGTTTTGTGTGTAGGGTTTATGATTTATGGTTTATTTTATAGGGTTTATGGATTCGGTTGTAGGATTTGGGGTTTAGGGTGTAGAGGATATGGTATATTGAGTAAGGGTTAGGGAGTTAGGTGTATAGTTTAGGGTTTTGGGTTTTGGTTTTTTTGTTTAGGGTTATGTGTGTAGGGTTTAATGTTTAATGTATAGAACTTTTGGTGTAGAGTTCACAGTTTATGGCTTATATTTTTAGGGCATTTTGGGGTTTTTTGTGTTTTTATTTTGAGTTTTTAGGGATTTAATACATTTTAGGGGTTATGGATTGTCAATATTGTTTTAGGGATTCAGTGTTTTTAGTATTTTAAAATTTTTGAGTTTTTAGGGTTTTTATGGGGGTTTATAATTTTTTTGGAGTTTTTAGGGGATTCATGGTTTTTGCGTTTTTAGGTGTCATCGGTTTTTATAGATTTTAGGGAATATTAGGTCTTTTAGGAGTCATTATGGGTTTTATTAAATTTCAAGTTGTTTATATGGTTTCTAGGATTTTTAGTTGTTTAAAGAAGATTATAAGGGGTTTAATGGTTTAAAATTATTTTACAATTATATTGTGTATTGAGATATTTTTCAATGATTTAGGGTTTTTATGGGATTTATCAGGGTTTCTAAATTTTTAAAAATATTATGGGAATTTGGGTTTCTAGGACTTTTATTGTTTTTGGGTTTTATTTTTGTTAGGGGTTTTTCAAAAATTTATGTTTTAGGGGTTATTTTGTTTTTAAGTATCTATTAAGGATTTTTTGGTATTTATTGTATTTTTAGGTTATTTGGGGTCTCTATTTTTATTTTTTAAGGTTTTAGGGTTGTTTGATCAATTTGAATGGGTTTTATGGTGATAAAGAGTGTTTAAGGGTCATTTGGAATTTAATAGGGGTTTTATGTCCTTTTATGGATTTTTGAGTTTTTGGGATCTTTTAGGGGTTTATATTTTTTATGGTCTTTTATTGTGTTTCATATTTTTTGGGTCTTTTTTGGTTTAATGGATTTTATTTGTTTTAGGGGTTTATGGTTTGTAGAATTATTAAGGGTTTTATGGGGATAAGGGGGTTTTAGTATGTTTATGGTTTTAGTGGTTTGACCATTTTTATTATTTTAAGGGTTTTTATGGTCTTAGGGGGGTTTTTTTTGGAGTTTTGAGGATTTTTAGGATTTTTATTTTTTTATGGATTTTTGGGTTTTTAGTATTTTAAATAGTTTTATTATTTTTTAAAGATATTTCATGTTTTTAGGGTTGTTTCATATTATTATTGTAATTTAGGGGGTTTGGAATGTCTTTTTATTTTTTCCATGTTTTTTATGGTTTAAGTGGTTTTATGTATTTTAGGTTTTTGGGGTATTTAGGTGTTTTTTAGGTATTTAAATGGTTCTCGGTATTTTTATGCTTTTTGGGGGTAGGGGTTTTAGGGATTATTAGGGTTTTTGAGTTCTCATAGGGTTCTTGTGTTTTGATGGATATTTTAGGGATATTAGTTTTTTATGGTTTTTAGGGTCTTTTAAGCGTTTTGGGGGTTTTAAGGGTATTAAGTGTTTTAATGGTTGTTATGGTTTTAGGGTATTTTAGGATTTTTGGGAGTTTTATGATTTTTAGTTATTTAGTGTTTTTATGGTCTTGTGGTGTTTTAAAGGTTTTAGGGTCTTTTACTATTTTTAGGTTCCTTTAATTTTGGATGGTTTTATGGACATTTAGGATCATCAGGGTCATTTAGGTTTTTAGAATTTTAGTTCCCTTTAGGGATTTTTTCAGTTTTAGGGTCTTTCTAGTGTTTTATGTCATTAGTTATTTTTTGTATTTTTTTGGTCTATAGGGTTCTTTAGTAATTTAATAGACATTTAGAAATTTTTTGGTAATTTATTTTCATTTAGAATTTTAATTATTGTTTTCAATTCCTTTTATGTTTATTAGTGTTTTGTTGGATCTTTTATGGTTTTTTGGGTCTTTGGGGGTTTTATGGGGTTTTAATGTTTTATGGGATTTTATTGGTTTAGGATATTTTTTATGTTTTTTATGTATTTTAGGATATTATGAAATTTATTGTTCTTTTTATAGTTGTATATTTTTATATGGATATTTAGGGTTTTAGTGTATTTAAATTTATAGATTATTAGTGTTTTTAGGTTATAGTGTTTTATTGTTTTTTAGAGTTTGTTTGAGATTTTAATTTTTTAGTTCTTAGAAATTTTATTATTATTTGGTTTTTAACGGTTTTAAAGAGATTTATTTGTTTTTAGTGTTTTTTTTTCAATTTATTGTTTATAGGGCTCTTAGGATTTTCCATTATTTTTTTGTAGTTTTTTGGATTTTTAGGGGATTTGGGTTATTAATAGTTTTTATGGATTTTCAGTGTTTTTAGGGGTTTCATGGTATTTTTGGGTGTTTAAGGGATATCTAGGGTTTTTTTGTTTTTAGTGATGTTAAGGTATTTATGGGTTTTATGGGTTTTTAATGGTATATAGGGTTTTTATGGTTTTAGGGGTTTTAGGGATTTTGGATTTTTTTGGATTTTTTTGGGGGGTTTGGTGTTTTTATGGTTTTATGGTTATTAAGGTTTTATGCGTTTTAAGGGATTTCATCAATTTTATTTGGTTATTTATGGGAATTATGGTTTTTAGGGACTTTTTAGTTTTTTATTCTTTTTTGGGATTATGGGGTTTTAGGGGTTTTAGGGTCTTTTAAGGGTTTTATGGACTTCTAGGGGTTTAAATGGGGTTTAGGGTTTTCTAGAATTTTTTGGGTTATTATTTTCTTTTTGGGGTTTAGGGTTTTTAGTTGTTGCATTAGTCCATTAATTATTTATTTTTATAATCACAAATTTTTTTAAGATATATCTTATACATTATTAGTTTTATGAAAATTATATGATTCCCCCAAAAATAATTCAAATCTCACTTATATTTGAAACGAACTCACACCATATGCATCCACTACATAACCACCTACCCAACAATGGAGAATATATGAAAAATTATTCAAGTTATTGGAAGACAAGCCATGAGACCACATGTTTTGTGTCAATATACTATCATTGTCAATATTTTTCACAATGTCGTGAATAATCCTCATGGAAAATGGATCGAACACATGCCTAACAGATTGATCCTTGTTATCTCATAAAAAACATTTGGATCTACCATTGTGATAGTTTGATAGAACAAATGATAAACCATACAACCACATAGAAAATTAAGAGAAACCATAGGTGAATTGTGAACCTTCAACAATGAAAAGAAACTACCACAAGATCATATGAAGATAATTCAATCAGTACTATCAAATTCAAAATGATTTTGACCAACTATATATATAATGATATCGACCATAAATTTAAGGCGATCGCCCATAAGATCAAATGGTCGATTGTATTTAAACTTGATCCACCAAAAAACCTATCAATGAATCTAACATGTATTCTTGAAATGTATAAAAGCGATCATGGATATTGGAATGGAAAACATTAAGTGAATTTTGATGCAAACATAAAGAAAATTAATTTGAATTTATTTAAAGCAATGTACTCTATTATTGTATTATTAATTATATAAATCCTAAAGTATTTATATGTAGATTTAAATTGTATTTAGAAGAATTTATTAAGATTATATTTCATTCAAATTTATAAGGATCTTTAGGGATGGTATTTCAACAGTTATTTCCGGAGAAATATTCCTTTTTAAAGGATGATGGAATATAGATTACAATAACGAAATAGAATATTTAGATATTAGGTACATGAATGTATCAAAACATTCTTAATTTTTTTAAATATAAATGAAAACCAATACTATATTATTGATCATTTGTGATAGTGTTCTTGACTAAAATTCAATGAAACAACATAGTACATCTGAACATCCTCATGCATCAACTTTTAATCAAAAGATGAAATTTGGAAGAGAGGAATTTCTTGTACAATGTCAGAACAACATACTTTCTGTTATTAAATGCATTCCTTTCTCTTACAATGTTTTTATTTATTTTATATAGCGTGTGATTCACACTAAATTCATTTTATCAATAACTCTTGTTCTCTATTGCAGTGTGTGAGAGAGTATGTTTTATTATATTCATATATTCTCAAACATAAGATTTATTAATAGGATGTGTATTATGTATTGATAATGTGTAGTTGTTTTCTTTTTATTATTACCTGTATAACTGTGTAAAAGGCTATATTAATCCTAGAAATCCTTTTGTACTATTGTATATAAAACCTAATCATGGTTTTGGATCTTTTTATACAAAACTTCATGGAAATAGGAGATTACAAAATATTTAAATAAACCTCTTTATTATTATTCATTTTAATTTATCTGTTTTAACTTTGTTATAAAAAATCTATTTTAGTTTTTTAAAATATATAGAAAATGTTACATTTATATTTTACATCAATATATTTTTGATATACCATGTTTTTTTCTAGATTATTTTTTTCAATATATAATAGAGTTTTAAACCTATTATAACTTAGTTGTTAGAAAACATATAATAATATTTTGAATTATCGAATTATATAATTATACTATTTTAGATTAAAATGTGTTTTTAATAAATTACGGGATTTAGTTTTTAAATATTTTTTAACAAAAATATTAATTGGAAACATAGTTCACCCCAACCTTCTTTAGTTGACCACTCCGACCAAAATTTTCTATCAAAGGGTTTTTAATTATTTTTTTTAATATTTATTTCGATGATTTTTTAGTAACATATATTTAATTTATGTTTAAATTTTAAAATGTTGTTATGGAGGATATATATGAATTTATTGCAACAAAAAACCATCATTATTTTGATAGGAAATTCCAAGATCAATGGAAAATAAATATGAAAATCCATCTTTTAATTATGGGTTTTGATATTTGGGGATCTATTAAGGATAAAAATGAGTAACCAAAAACTACTAGAAATGAATGTAATGCAAAAAATATTGATTCTTATGGTTCAAAATTGAATTTAATGAATGATTTATTTTAAATTTAGGAAAATATGAATTTAATATAATAACTTATTACGATACTACTTATATTATTTTTATACCCTCTATATTTCAAATGATGAAACATTGAATGTTAATGAAATTTATTTGAATATAAATAGTATTAAGTATGTTACATTGTAAATGAAGATGGAATTATCTCTTTCTCACATGTACCACAACATCAATTAAATCATATTGAATTTGATTACACTTGAAAGAAAATATATGAAAAATATCAAGTAATAAGGATCCCTATATATCTACTAGAGAGATATAGAGGGAGTATAATTTGTTTTTGAGCATTAGGAAACCTTAAAAAGTTAATAGTAAAAAATAAATTGGGAAGCTACGATGAATATGATTACGATGGACTAAAAATAGAAAACATTCATTTAAATAATCATAGTAAAAATAAATAAAATTATAGGAAAATAGTAAAAATATATGTGATGGTGGCACTAAAAGTGATAAATAAATGGATCATCTAGCTAGAAGGTATGAAAAATTATACAAAAAAGAATACTTTTTTCTTAAAATAAAATAATAAAGGAAAATATGACAATAGTGTAAATTTGAATAAATATTAGAAAAAGGATAACTCATCTATTGAGACCACCAGTTATTAGGGCAAGAGAAAATGTAACATAATGTCTTGTTATCAGAAGCTCAAATATATTAAAAAAATACTATGGAAAGGACAAAAAGGGACATGAAAACCACATAGAGTGAATATTAGTATATATTTTGTTCCTAAAATTCAATCCATGAACAAATGAATGATAATAATAAACTATTCATCAAGTCGACTAACATTCATGTACCTTCTAATTCCTATAATATTACTGAAGATTCTAGAACGTCTAATAATGAACTAGAATAATATCATTCTATTCTTAAAGATTTAATGAATTATCTAAAATAAAAATATTAAAATATTTAAAAGGTAGATGTGTTATGCACTGTATAAAATTTGACTATCTTCATCAAAAAGAAATGATTAATAATCTATATGAAGAGAATATTTATACTAAAATAATGAATGATTAGTCAAAAAGAAATATTGAAGGCTTTTATGGAAAAACGGAAACCTAAAACAAAATTTTCTGTGATGGGGATATTCCCAAAACATGATCTGTTTTTTGTTATCATTATGACCAACAATGAAAAATTACAAAAACTATTTCCTTCCATGTTCCAAAAATAAAATATTATTTTCAAAATGGGCTAATAATTTCCTAAATATTTCGATGAAATTTTCACCTAAAATGATTTTGTTTCAAAATCCATTAAATTTCATTCAAATATAAATATTAAAAATTGGATTCAAAAACCATTCATTACTGACATGTTTGGTCCAAAATAGATTTGGGTATCAAGATAAATGTGTATTTTAGTTATTACTTGAGAAATTATTAATGTGTCTATGTAAGAATAAATTAAATCAAGATAGTTTATTTTCCCAACATATTTATGGAGATAATAAAACCTAAAAAACATTATAAATTTTAACTGTTGGCAAGTCACTTTTGGAGATGAAGAATGACGAGAAATAATTATAATTAAAATATTTTGTAACCCTGAATCTATACTTATTTACATAGTTTTATTTGAATATTGTTTAATATATAATATTATGAGAATATCAGAATTGTTTGATAATGGTTCCCAAGTCAAATTTGAAAATATCTCTTTAAAGAAATAAATTCTCATAATAATTTTTTGATTATTTCTTTGAGAAAAGATAATGTTTATATAGTTAAATTGGATTCACTATTTTCATAAAAACATTATTAATTGAGTTATTTTTATATAGAATATTTTCTAGGGAATATGTTACTAGGCCACTGCAATTTACAATAACATAAAGGGAAAAATGTGATTGTTTTATTCAATGATCATCCAAATATAGTGTTTCCTATTGGAAAAGTGTGTCATACATAATAAAATAGAAAGAAAAAAAATCAAACGAAATAATGTGTTCTCTACCTATAATCCTCTCGAAAAAGATTATATAGATTAATTATGAGTATTATGAATTTTTAATTTAGCATGAAAAAATTATGCTTATTTTACAGTTGTTTTTTATTTTAGATATATAAGGGTGTTTTTCCTTTGTCAGAAAAATTAATAATAATATTATTTTTTAAAATAGGCTATTTTTGTAGACAAACTAAGTCAAATTACAACAAAGACCAATATATTTAATCATTGTAGAGATTTTGATAATAAAAAAACTGAATATCTTTTCTCACAACTTGGTTATACTCATAATTTTTATTCATGTCGAACATCTTGAAAAATGATTTTTTTAAAAGAAGATATAATACTCTTCAATCTATCACTAGAAAAATGATAAATGAATATGACACACCTTCATATTTATATGTCTAAGTTTTTCACATAGATTTTTTTGAAATTAATTTATATCAAATAATATATATCTTTAAAAAAATATCTATGAAATATCGAATGTTAGAAAACCCAAAGTAAATTACTTTTGTGTTTTTGAATTAAATGATTATAATATTAACATATAAGGGAATGTGGAAACATTTCCACCAAAAACATTAAAAGATATTTCAATTGTTATAAAACCACTTTTGTTGCTTATAGGGTCCTGAATAAGAAATCAAATGTTGCAAAAGAAACTATTTAGGCCACTTTTGATGAGATATATCCACATGTTGACAAGGATTCTTTAGATAATTATGTGTTTGATATATAAAATTTAAATATCATTAATAACTCTAAATATTATGATCATTCCATTGATTTACCTAATAAATTACCATGTAGAGATCATCAGCCTCTTCCAAAATGTGAATATGAAAATGAAGTAGCAAGTACTTATATCCCTTGAACTATTAGAACATTCCAATTCCACCTTATAGATGCTATGGTTGTAAATCCATTTAGTGGAACTCAAACTGAAGCCTCAATAATATAAAAGGTTGAACTTAAATACTTTTTTGTTACAACTTGATCCTACAAATATAAATGAATAAATCAATGATGAATATTGGGAAATATAAATCAAATAATAACTAAACTCTTTGGATATGAATAATGCCTTGGAATTATTAGATATACGTAAATACTACCTAACTATTGGAACTAAATGGGTATATAGAATGAATGATGAATAATTAGGAACAATAATTATATTCAAATCTAGATTGTCTTCACATGGTTATCATCTAGAACAATTTAATAACTAAAAATATTCCTTTCCACCAGCAGTTATTATTGAGGCTGTTATAACATTTCATTCATATATTGTACATTTTAATTTCAAATTATAAAAATGTATGTTAAGAGTGAATTACTAAATGGATATATTATTCAGTATTTATTTTTTGAACATGATCCTAGTATTCAAAAGCATCATTTTAAAAATCATGCTTTTAAATTAACAAATGTGTTGAATGATTAAAAAATATAGTATAGATTGGAACAATTTTTTAAATATATTTCTTAAATCAAAAGTTATTTTAAATTATTTTTTGAAACTAATTTTATTATAAAAAATTAAAATGATGTCTTAGTAGGTCAAATATATATTTATGATATTAATATTGGATCATCCAAAAACTGATTTTGTGTTGCCTTTTAAAAAATGATGCAAAATGAATTTTAAATGAGTTTAATGGGAGGGTTAATATACATTCATGAATTTTAAATTTAAAAAAGGGAATTATTTAAAATCCTAGAAAATACAATAATGGATCTTTCAGTATTTTTTTGTAAGGATACCACTAAAAGTTGTTATATATCCAGCAGTATAAGATAAAATATAATCATCATTAAAACTGGAAATCCATTACATAAAACTACATAAGTAGGTGTGATTGAAAGATTATATTAAATAACATCTAGATGGATTGATATTATATTAAATTTTTGAATCTATGTTGGTTTCAAGAAAAACCTACTGAATACCATTTAAAATATGTCAACATGATTTTTAAATACCTCGTGAACACAACCAATTTTTTATTTATTTACCCATAATGAAATTCATTTTAATTAGTTAGTTATATGGACACTGATTTGTTTGGTTGTAAGATAGATGAAAATAGAACCTTTATATCCTTTTATCTTTTGGGAATATATTATGTTTCCTAGTGTAGTTAGAAATATAATTCTATTACATTAACTGCTGCTATAGCTGAGTACATATATATATTTAATTTTTGTAGAAATATTCTGTGGAATAAACAATGATTATCAGACTGCGTAAATTTTATTTTTGGGATGATTGTCTTAGACACTCAATTATTTTATAATATAATGATAATAAGATATTGTGACCTTGGAACCAACCCTATTTTGTGATTGTAAATGCACTAGAAGGGTTGAAACATTAAGGAATGTATCATAGACCAATTTCAAATGAGCTAAGTGCATAATGAATGTCATTGTTTAAATTCAATCAACAATCATTTTTCTCTAGGAAGGAATATATGAGAATTGTAAGGTATCAATATTTTTATCTGATATAGCTAAAAGTTCTTCAAATTTATAAAATTCATACTCAATTACATTTGAGTATGTGGAATATTTAACCAAACCAACATTATGATTCAACACTCTTACATTACGAATATTTATATTAATTTTTCAGAAATATAAAACATTGGGTATTATGGTATTTGAGGAACTATGTTTCCAATTAGTGACTGTTTTAGTTAAAACAACTAGAAATGGATTAATTTCATCTGGATCCATTTAAAATGATGTTGATCTCTGATGAGTAGAGACATCATGAGAGATTTAATCAAATCACTCTTCTTACTAGCCTAAGGGATGTCTTTAATCATTTTTTTAAGAAGTTGATATTTCTGATGTTGATTACTACACAAAATAATATAAATATCAAAATATAATGGATGTGGATGAGATATATAGAATTAAATTTTATGAGAATTAGATTCATTCTCATTCATGATGTTCTAGATGATGGACTGCATACAAGAGAAGAGTTATCTACTACACATGTTTTTCCAGAGTCTTATAAAGTTCCAATTAATGATTCAAAGTAGCCGATGTTTTCCTTATTCATTGAATCCGTATTACAATATTATATAACTATTATGGTGGAGAGAGTTAGAAGATCCTTTTTTTGTTAATTATATCACTAATTAAAAAATGATAATCATATTAATCAAATAGTGAACGGCACACCAATTTTTCAAATAGGTCGAACTCCCATATATTATTCCTCACCATCTTGTAAAGATTCCATTCCTAATAAATATTTTTTGATATCATTATATATATTCCTAATACGGATAGTAGAGGGGATGATGAAGAGTTTTATAAGCATGGTAAGGGTTGTGAGAATGGAAATAATGATGATGATGAAAAAACTCAAAAACCAGAGGGACCATCCCTAGTTGTTGATAAAAAGGAATAATATTTTATTGTTCGAAAGCATTCATCTACTCATGTTTAAAAAATAACATATCAACGTGATACTTTTGAGGACATTTTAATGTTTTTTAAGCTTATCATTCCCATAATGTTCTGATAAAAAATATTTATCAATAATATCCAAATTATGATTCCTCACATAGAACTGATATAGTGGAAATGGATGATATTTAAGAATATTATAAGGCACATATTTTAGATATTGAGAGACCTCATAGTATTTTATCTCTGAAATATGAAAGTTAGAAAAAGAATCTTGTGATAAGTGATCATTCTTATGGTATAAGTGATGCTTTGTCTTCTAAGGCTACTCATAATCTATCTCGATATTCTCTATCTCAAGATGATAGATCCTGATGGTTATAGGTTCATTGGAATAATGCATAGGTTTATTATAAATTAAAATTTCTTTTAATAATAATTTTCCAAAATAAGGTCAATCATATTGTACATAAAAAATATAATAAATTTATTTTATATCATAATAAATAAACACATGGTATTAGGAACATTTTTAATTTGTGATTGTTGATCATATAAAAATCCCATTTTGGAATACCTTCATTATGAAATGAGGCTCAAAGTATAGAATCCCTTTATCAGTGATAGACATGATCTAGTATGATCTCTGAGCAACACCACTAGATCTCTAGGTGCTAATATGGTGTGTCAAATTTCTTTCATTGTTCATTGTTGATCGCTTCATCTTAGGTCTTGAATAAACATCTCATTCACACATCATTTCTAATTGGGATAGATAATTAAGGGTTGATTGAGAATTCATTTTGTGGATAAATTATCTATTCAAAATTGGAAATTCTCTACATAGAATACATATCCACCTACTTATAGAGTTGGGATTTATGTTAAAATGTTATTTAATTTCATTCCCACATTAAATAAAATTTAATAACTTCAATAAATACCATTACACTTAATAATATCTGTATAATGTTTTTGGTGGCACATGCCAGCTCGTGATTTAAAAATATTATATAACGGTCATGTTAATTAAAATTTTTCAGAAAACATGGTCTTTGTCCACTAGAGGTCCCCTCAAATTTATTGAACAATTGATTAAATATTTTATTCACAGATAAATATTTTATTAACAATCTAGTGATTAAATATTTATTAATATTCTCAAATAAATAAATATTTTATTCACAAGATGGTGAATAAATATTTATTTAATTTAGATGATCAAAATAAATGGAATAATATTATTACTCAGATGTTCGAATAAAATTTATTCCAATAATTAATCTCAAATTGAATTGAAATGAGATCAACAAAAACACATAATGTGTGACTCTCTACGATTCTTTCTCATTTTATTTAGGTGATCATTCCAAAAGTGTCTCATTATTATCTTGTAATGGGTCATACTACCAATGACAACTAATATAATTTCACAACATCAACAAACATATAAAAATATTCATTTTGTAAAATAATCCTTTTTTTGTAATATCCCATCATGTAGGTTTCACATTTTTGTCACCAACATATTTTCCTAATATGTCTTTATTTGAATATCTGATAACAACACATCATAAAAGAATTCCATTAATCTTATTGTGAAATTCATATTCAAATAAAAGGGCTGAGATATCATATTCCATAAAGATGGAAGGAAAAAATTAATCCACAAGTTATTCATTAAGGACATGTCTCTCATGATACACCTAATGTATTAAACATCTCCCTAAACTGTTATCATCATTTTTTATGAAATAGATCTTTTAAATTTGAAATGAGAATTAATAATAATCTTATAATAAATGTTCCATCACACATGCTCTTATATAACAATATTTGATAAAATGAAAACTTGTAGAATTCATACTAGAGGGTCTGTTCTCCTAATATACCATCTTAAATACTACCATGCAAAAGTATTTTGATAATAAGCCTCATTTATTTTGAGTACTCACACTTGAGTTTCTATGTAATATGTGTCCCATCATTGTAAACTATCCAACGACAGAAAATATTTGAGAATACGGTAATATAAAATTAATGTTCTCATCATAGAGGGGATCTCTTACAACATATATCAATGGGACATACACTATAATACATTATTAAAATAGAGTCATGGAGAACAAAAAAAATATGAAATATAATGATTTATTAATATTCAATATTTTGAATATTCATATAATAAAAGTTCAAATAGTCTCTCTTAGGATACCGACATCAATAATCTCCCACATAGACTAGAGCCAACTGCCTAAACCATCAGTCTTTTAGACCTCACATGATTGTAATGTTTCTATTGAGCCATGGATATAAATAATGGATTCTCAATGAATCCAGTCCTCTCAAAAAATCCCCTAAGAGGCGATTCTTCAGTAATTTTTCTTCATCCTCTAATGTAAAATTGGATTTTTTTTTTCGAGAGCCACTGTTGTAGTATTATCACAATAGAGTTTGATAATATCGTTACATCTAGGTAACAACTGTATCTATAAGGATATATTTTATATCCATTCTACTTATTTAGCTACCTAAAAGGTTGAAATATGTTGGGGAATATTTCATAGAATCTCTTACCACATCCATCTTTGAGCTCTTCCACCTCAAAACAATTCTAAATAAAAATTATTATGTATCCTATTTTTTAATTCACATAATCTTGATCAGTTTTGAAACTAGAATCCGCATATTTTCTAATGACTTGTTCCTCATATCCCCCATAGACCAGGAACATATCCTTATTACAACTTAGATTCATATGTCTTGACATCAATCCAGTGGTAGTCACCTAGATCTTCTATATATCTTCCTACAACCCTTAATGCATATGAAAAATCTAACATTTTAAATAGAGTTACATACTTGACTGACTCATTCACTGATTTATAGGGAATCAATGTCATTTTGTTTCATTCCTAATGATTTTGATGACACATTTTTGTGGAATGATTAATTCTATGACAATATAGGGACAATATCCTCTTAGATTGTTCCATAATAAATCTATTTAATATCTTGTTAATGTATGTACTTTGACTACAACTGGGAAAACTTTTTGTTCTATCATGATGTATATTTATCCCAAGAATATAGGCTACGTTACCCAATTCCATCATAGAGATATATTTATTCAACCACAACATAATAGAATTTAAGACTATTATTTCGATTCAAATGAGTAATATTTTGTCAACATATAATTTAAAAAAAACAACAACACTCCCGATAAGTCATTCCTAGACACGCAACTCAAATTTGTTCTTTAGGAAACAAAATTCCATTATGGCCTCATCAAAATTGGTCATCTATGTCCAAGATGCGTACATTAATTCATAAATGGATCTCTTCAAGTTGCATAACTTGTTGGAATCCTTTGGAGTCACAAACACATTGAGGTTTTTCATATAGATGCCTTACTAAATCATCCCATTAATGAATGATGTTTTGATGTAGTTTTGAAAATTCTCATAATAATGGAAATATGATATTTAATGTTGAATTATTAAGAATATTAGTATCACAAATTGTGAAAATGTTCCATTATAGTCAATTAAATAACTCTATTTAAACCCATTTGCAACTACTTATTCCCGATAGGTATGGACATCTCCTTCCATATCTAATTTCTTCCTTAATACCCATTTCCAACCAATTCTATTTACATCAACATGTGGGTATAATAAAATATAGAAATGGTTTTGGAACATGGAATCTATTTTAGATTTCATTGATTTTTTCCACATGGTAACAACTTTTCCACTTTATGTTTCATTATTAGATAGAGGATCATTATTATCAACTAATAATTTTTTACATTCATCAGTTACTAAAAAACCATACTATTAGGGTTATCTAACCTCTTCAGAACTCCTACATTATAATTGAATCTCTGGAACAATTTGTTATTCCATGTGACATTGTAGAAGTTTTTACTATTCGATCGCTTCTGTATCTAGAGCCTGGACTTCATCGATGTCTATATCACCACCACCATCTCTTTAAGAGAAAATATCAACCACATGAAAAGTAAAAAATATCTCAATAAAAAAATTATGATGGATTTTATAGATAATATACCTTTGTTCCTATGGAATATCATATAAGGATACACATTATGACTTATG
Source organism: Viscum album (assembly GCA_963277665.1). Lineage (NCBI taxonomy): Eukaryota > Viridiplantae > Streptophyta > Magnoliopsida > Santalales > Viscaceae > Viscum > Viscum album. The sequence continues at coordinate 1,693,895,888 of OY728120.1, forward strand.
GTGAAATATTGTTTCTTGAAGAGGACATAACAAATTCATCTCAACCCCATGAAAATAAGTAATTAAACAACCATTTCATTCAATAACATAATTGGTATGGTATACCATTGGTAAAGTTAGTTTTCACTCGGTTTAGTACATAATCTTTTGTTTTTATTCTATATCCAAAAGAGGATAATGGAAGACTCACAAGACTCGTCATTGATTCCACTATGTCCTATATGGTGTGGTTCAACATTTCTCTTCCACCATTACACTACAGTGTATAAAGAAGTGTGATTTGAGATAAAATTTGAAACTCATGTTGACAATCAATTAAGACATTATTATGTTATTATCCATCGCAGTCTGAGTGATGTTTCATAATATTTATTCCATGCTGCTTCTCAACATCATTCTGGTATTCCCTGAATTTATCAAAAAATCCTACTTATACATCATTATGTATACATATCAATATCTACTAAATTAATTATTAGAAGTTGTGATGAATGATTACCATATTCATGATTCAATAGGAAATGTTGGATCCATATCTGTATGAACTAATTCTAATGTATTATTATCCCTTTCACATTTCACACTAAATAGCAATTTAGTCATTTTTACATGTAAACATTCTCAAAATTCACCATGTTGTTTTCGTTCAAAAGAAATTAAATATCTATCTTGATGTAATTTAGTCAAGTTATTTTTTATTTATGTTATAGACGAATATGCCAATGATGGGTGTTGTATGAGTCATTTGCAATAAATCATTATCAAATTCTATTATTTGGTTCTTGTAATCCCACAAATAAAAGCAATTATTTAAATGTTCCTTACCATAAAAAGTTAAATATTTATAAAACAAGAATCAATTATTACAAAATTTGATAATAAATCCATCTGAATTCGGTTTGGATACAAAAATATTGTTTTTGTAATTGATGGAACATAAAAAAACACTTTGAAATCAATATCATTCCAGTTAGAAACATGATGTGGTAGTACCAGATAGCTACAAATGTATTTTTAGGTCTGTTGGAAGCTCAAACATCTACCTATCCTTGCTCAATCATTATGAAAATATGTGGTCCCTATATTATAATATATATATATATATGATATCCATATTATGTATCTAATACCCAATTTTTATAACTAGATAAATTTCAGTTGATAAATAACACACCTAAAGATTCACCATTCATTTTTTCTAGGTAATTTTTAACTTACATTGTCCATTCTTTCCACAGGAAAAACAAACAGCAACATGTTTTGTTAATTTCCACTTGATCTTCTTTTACATAGAAGATAATGAAGAATATTTGGGCTTAAATATATTGTCTTTCCCTATCTGTTTGTTCACCGTATGTATGGAATTATTTTCATTATTTATATCCTTACCTAATTTTTTATGAAGAGTAAGATCATCGGAAAAATACCTATCAATGATTTTCAAATTAAAATTCACAAAAAAACTATAGAAGATCATAGGGAGTGATACCAAAATGTGGTCACTGCATAGTTCATTAGGGAGTTTAAACCATAAAACCTCTATAATCATAATGAATCCAATGATCTGGACTATAAGAGGATTGGCAAGGTCCCTTTCTCTAATCATTCTATGAAGGATCATAATAGAAATCTCAAACTGTTCCTATCTATATCTCACCTATTAAAGGCCACATAGGTGCACAAGTATGCTATAAAAATCTATTATTTCGTGAGACTTCATTAGTTTAATAGAAATTAATGAAATAAATTAAAAATGAACATAGAAATCACCACTCAAATGTTTTTCATAGACAGCAAACTCAACATTACTTGACTCTTTAGCAGTCATATCATGCATTGAGAATTCTAACGTTTAATACTTCTATTATTGGTATAGTTCAACCTAATGGCACCTAAACCACTCCTAGATGTTACTGCTAGTTTTTTAGTTATCGTTATCTAGTATTTAAAATAGGTATAGTGTAGATGATGATCTTCTCATTTTATTAGAAAATTATAAAGGGAAAATTATATGTACTTTTCTTCATTACAAAATAAGTCAGATATAAAAAAATAATGTTTTTATTTATTAAGTCATCCACTATTTTATCATATCTCAATATCCATAACCATTGAACTTGTATTTTATATTAGATTTAACATTATACTATCAATGATCCCCATTAACATTATTAATGATCTAGACCATGGCCACGAAAATCATAATAATGTAATTAGGTGTGTGGTCTTGCCAATTGCAGACTTGCAGCTCCTTGATCTGTTGGGTTCATTCCCCTATCTTGAAATCCGAATTTGGATTTCCTCAACACATTCTTCCATTTTATTAATAGGATTTTTCTATTTATATAAATAAAATTTCAGTTATGATAACCCAAAACAATCAGCAAAACTCCCTGATAAAAGTAAGTATTCAAATGTTTCCCATGTACTACATTTAGTTCTATGGTTCCATTACCAATCAAGTAATGGATAGTTTATTCTGAATTAATATTTATTTTAGGGATTTTAATTTATTATGGAAAAAGTTTATCTCCTTTTATACATCTCATATCTTGATGATATTAAGTGGAATTTACATAATTAATTACCTATTTTGGATAAATCATTTACAAAAAATATATTTATTTAATTTCCGTATTTGAACATTAATTAATATATTTATTGAATCACAGTCTTGAATAAACAATATAAATAATTTAATAGAAAGAAATATATTATTCATCAAATGAAATGTTCATGAGCATCATCTAATGGTTGATTTAACGAGGGTATATTAAATCAACTTTTTATATGTGGGAAATAACTCCTATTATTTTTCCTAGCATGGGATACATAATGCCACATGTCCAAATGTGTATCAATTTGGTATAAATCATTATGGTTATGTCTTGAACAACCTCCGCACACATTGGGATGCTTTATTAATCATAAAAATTTAATCACATGTACATGAGGGGAAACACATTCAATCATTAAATTTAATATTTAATTATTGAAAACTCATGAAATAAATTAAATTAAATTATCCAACCAATACACAAGTCTTGTTCAAGATTATGAACTCTCACAAAAGAAATGAATACACAAATATGAACAACTAGAATTACTTTATTTATTAATTATTTTATTATTTAAGATAAAAATTATTTTTTTAATTTAATAAAATATAAATTAGTTAATTCACTTTAATCTTAATTATCACCCGATATTATTTGGAGATACACAGAATTAATGGTTTTCATGGAAAATAAATGGAAGTGGAAGTAATACATATTAATTAAATTAAATTAATTGATCATTTAAAAATTATTTAAACCCACTATTAAATTTTCAAACCCACTACGGTATGAAGATCAATAAAAGAAATAATTCTACAATTATCATATTTAATTTAATTTTCATTTTTCCATTAATTGGAGACTACTTGAAATATACATACAGCTACATGACATGTACCTTGGTTTCTGAATATCTAGGTTACAAGAATGGGGCTTCGACATATTAACTCTTCTAGACTTGATTGGGTGTACATTCAATCTACACTCCATGTATCTACTTCTCATGTGCCAGGTTGGCCTGGTCAACACATGATGTCAAATGAAATCAACACATGTAACTATTTTTTCAGCGCATCAAGATACAATGCACATGGGTATACATTGTATCCTCTAGAAGCACACCATGTAAACTAGTTTTACAAATAAATGATTTTGCACATCCCTAAGCATCTCCACTGATTCTTAATTTCTTATTAAAGAATTAATAAAATGAAACACTGAATGAATATGATTAATATTTTGATTGCCTATTAATTCAGATCATGTAGAATAAAAAATAACATAAAATTAAAATTTAAACTCAATTTTGAATATATCAACAATCAAATAAATATTTATAAATTAATACATGACCACTATGACACCACTTTATGGATATGAGCACAACAGAAGAGATATGAAATGGAGGATATTTTTTTATTACTACTTATAAGAATATAAATATCATGATGCTATGGATATTGATGAGATATAAAAAATAATTTTTTAGGATAGAAATTATTTTCTTCTAGTTCATGTGGTTCTAGATGAAGGAGTTCCTACACGTTAAGATGTATATTCTACAACTATTATTTCAATGTCTTCTAAAATTCTAGTTTATGTTGAACATGGTTCTTCAATTTATTTATTAATTGAATTAGTACTAGATGAATATGATACTCTTTGTGGGGATATTGTTCAAAGATCATTATTTCTTGTACATTATCTCACTGATAAAAAATTGACAGGGATATGGATCGAGTATTGAAGAGTACACTAAATTATTAGATAGGGGAGATCCCATATTTTATTCAACAAATTCTATTGAAGAATCCCTTCTTTATAATCAATTATTTTTTGTAGCTTTACATTTTCCAATTACGGATGGTAAAGAAGATGATTTTGATGTTGATAGAGATGAAAATGGTTGTGAGAATTTGATTTTTTATGATGATTAAATCCATCCAAACTAGAAGGATCTTCCCTAGATGTTGGTTCAGGAGAAGAATAATGAATTATACCAAAGAACTCATCTATTTATGTTTCTGAAATACCAGACCAATATGATTCTTATGTGTATATTTTAATGTTTTTGGAAATTTCTCCTTCTCCTAATGTTGTGTCAAAAAATATTTCTCATGAATAGACTATTTATGAATATTCCCCCAAAACCGATGGAGTGAAAATGAAGGATTCTGAAGAATAATATAAGGCATATCATAAAGATATTGATATACCTCCTTGTATTTTATCTCAAAAAGATGAACCTTCGAAAAATATTCTTATGTTTAATGATCATTCTTCTAGTCGTAGTTTCTCATTCTCTTTTGAGGTTGTTCCTAATCTAGCTCGATCATCTCAATCTCAAGAAGCTAGAACCTCTCTACCTCCATTGATAATAACTTATATATAACTCATTAAGAAAAATAATAATCTTTTGGTTGACTTAAATGGTGTGTTTTATGAGTGTTATTTTGGTAAATAATAAATAAATAAAAAAGGAAATTGGATATACTATTGAAAGTGTTTGTTCACACATCCAAATTTATTTTTTATTAGAATTGATTGTATGGACCATGAGATAAAGCCTCTAAATAGATAAATGAAAATTTTTAGGAGTAACATAGGAAATATACAAGAAGATTTGTCATATATGTTTTCTAAAATGGATAAAAGGTATCTTTCAATGATAACTAATCCATTTAGACCTACATAACCACATTCAAAAACTATTTATCCAATCTCTATTGATGAAGATTTGATTTGGTTGTTTTATTCAAAAATAGACTCATAATATCTTGGATATTTTTATAGTTGTTAAGAATCATGTTAAAATGGATATTTCTTCCCATGGATAAAAAATATTTTATTTGATTATAGAAAAATCAGTTCAGAGTACCAATGATAAATGTTTAATCAACAGTGCTTTATAGTATCATCTAAGAAGGATTTATATGAAGAAATATCTTATGACTCAGTAAATTTTTCTAGATATAAATTTAATGATTCCAGCACAAATATCATCATTCAATGATATGATAGATAAGTTATTATTGAAGACACCTCTGCTCAATTAGTTATTCTCCGAGAAATATGATTTCATTCAGGTTATCAAACATAGGACTAGTGTTGTGATTAATATCACAAGGATCATAGATCCATATATGTTTCATGATAATGTAACTATTTTATCCCCTAATAATCTTCATTTTCTTCACATATATACTTATACAACCATATCCTCTTCTATAAATTAGTCAATTCCTATATATACCTCACTATACCTATTACAGGTGCCTTTGGTCTAACATTTTCATAGGACCATGTATAGATCCGATAAATTTCAAAATGAATATCTATTTTAGGACATCTTTCACTTCCCCATAATCCTTATCATACTTATTTTAATGGATAATTGAAGGATACCATTGGCCATCCTACCCATCCATATCCATAAGAATATGATTTTGATTAGACATTCACAGTGTGTATGTAATATTTTTTATTAATTAATAAAATACATCCTTATTCTAATTTATATATTTTTGTTCTTTTTATTACGCATATTATCATTTTTGAATATTACAACATTACTCTTTAACGTGTTATGAGTATTTTAAAAAAAAATGGGTAGTAAAAAATATTTCATAAACAATGGATTTCTAACTTATTATATATGATAAAAACAAATCTTTTGGTCAAAATGACAACAATAATTAATTATTTCCAATTTCAAATAACAACGTATTATAATATTAAAATGAATCATATTTAATATTCTGAATAAATATTTATTAAATGATTTGTGATCATCAAATAGGATATATTTTGGTATTCCTATTGAAAATAGTTATTTTAATAATCAAAAATTAGGTTTATGTAATTTCTACTAAATATTATTTTTTATGAATGTTGAATAATTTTTGAGAAAAGTATGGATATTTTTAAATTATGGAATTGACAGAATGACCTATGAATCAACTGAATTACCACCTAATCAATTATGGTGGATATATGATCAAAGATATAATAAACCATAATAATAACCATCTGACCTCATATAATATATCAATACACCCCCATAATAATTATTTTTAAAAAAGGCATTGACCGAACACATGATAAGTGGATTGAACACATTCCTAGTAGATCAATTTTAGCCATATCATGGAAAATTATTGGATTTAATAGAAGGATATATTGATAAACTTCATAATGTACCATGAAACATCATGTAAAATTGAATGTAACCATTTGAGAAATGTGGATATCTGACATTGTAATGAATAAACCGCATAATCAAATATTACCACAAAGTTTAGTAGTCTCAAATTGAAAAAGTATTGACTTGAACATAAGTATAAGTTGATAAATGGTATGCGTATGGTGATCAGCTATAATATAATTTGATCCATCAATGGTACATGTAATCAACCAAAAGAAAAATCAAATAAACCAACAAATATACCGGATATGTATTGATGCGATAATGGTAGCTGGAATGGAAAAAATGAAGATTCAATGGATGATAATGTGGAAAAAATTAAATATATTTTAATTAAAACTATGTATTATAATATTATTTTATTAAATATAATTATCCAACCACATTTCATTTTATAATTAAAAGTCAGTCAAAAGTTTTTATCAAGCTCGTATTTCCTACCATTGTGCATGGTTATTCAATAATGTTATTTCAATGGCTATTTTCAAATAAATATTATTATAAAAATAATCGAAAAAGACAATGAGAAATATAGTTATACAATAGATACATTGAGTAGATGTGAATGATATAAAAAAATTGGAATATTATTATGAATAAAATAGATGAACATGTACTCTATTTTTAAATGTATGAACCTCTATTCATTCCAAAACAACAATATCACATTAGAGAAAATATGAAATTCCCGACACATAATGTATCAATAGATCAATGATAATTATAACATAGGAATATCCAAAATAATGTAAAAGTTACACATTATATTGAATTGAATTATTTCCATCCACTTATATTGTTTTTCTTACTTTTGAGTTTTTTTCTCTAAGAAAAATATTTTTTACCGCTATCAAATATTATATTTTGGAGAGTAAAATCCACTCTATCCTATTATGTTTTTTACATTTTCCCTTATAGAAATCTTAGTGAGGCTGCGTATCATGGACTTCATTCATCATGTTATGTTTCTATTATCCCATGTAGAACTGTGCAAGAGGCACTACGAATCCTGGACAACATTGTGTAAAATTTTCTATAAACCCCAATCTAGGTAGTGTATTAGTATATTTAAAATAAAACTATTTGATGAATGTGATGGATATGTAGAGAGGAATTGGTCTTGTCTGGATACTAAGCCTATTGTATTCCACATTGAGTGTTTTATCTAGTTTTTTACTCTACTTCTAAAACAATTATTTTTTAGTTTTCAAATAAGTATTAAATAAATTTCTTGATAGTTAACATTAATTAGTCTTCTATATACCATGTTTGTTTTAATTTATTCTAAATAAAAAGTTATATTTTTTTAAACATATTTTAACTTAAAATACTACAAAACTATGTTCTTCCAATTCTTGGGATTTAACAGAGCCTGCTAAATGCATTGTTAAAACACAAATTTTCTAGCACTAGAAAAAGTGCTTTTAAATGGGGACATTAACAGTGCATAATAAAAGAACTATTAATGTGTTCCATTTAGCAGCACATGTAATTGAAGCTCTAATAATGTAACCCCCTTTATTAGTGTAAGAAAAACGATCTTCTAAATGGTTGGCCTTTACTAACCCTTATAAAAAATCATTTATAGAGGGGGTCCTTAATCAATTTTAAACAAATCCCTCATTAACGCCACCCATTATTATTGAATTTATTAAAGTGATAATAATGCCCCACCTATTATCAGTTATTATTTATATCACTGATAAAGGTTATATTTCATGATAATATATTTCATTAAAACACTATATTAATATATAAATATATTTATATCGATAAGAATATTATATATATATATATATATTTAAATATGTTTTATATGAATCTAAATATTCATTTACACTTTTTAAATAATATATTTAGAAAAAATGTTTTTCAAAAACACTTAAAAAATATAATTAATTAATTATTTTCTAATCATTCTTTATTAATAATAATTTTATAATTGTTATATGACATAAAAAGTTAATTAATTAATTAATAATTTAAGATATGTTGAAATAATTAATTGATCTTCAAATGTCTACAACTTTTGATCCGGGTGTCCACTAGGGCTCTACCACATATAAAATTGAATCATGTGATGATTTGTATTTCTTAGGCACTAGGGGACCCATTATTCAGATTTTTTAGGGATTAAAAATTCCGAAATGGCCTCTTAAACTATGTTTTTATTTGGGGTATCTTCTAATTTAACATTTTATGGAATTTCATCCTAATTCAAGGAGGTATTATTGTCTTTTTTCAGTGGATTCTAAGTCTATTCTTAGGGATTACACTCATATTTATGTTATGGATTTGATTTATTATTTTTTTAACCAATAAATTTTTATTTATCACAAAATAATTGTAGATTTATTTTTATTTACATATAAAAAATAACCTATGTAAATACATATATCAAAATATTTTCATATAAATAATTTTTTAAATATTTTATATAAATATTTATTATTCATTTTATTTAATTAAAAAATTATCCATTTTATTATCCTTAAAAAATGAACTAATATGTATACATGTATTTATACATGTAATGTTTAATTATAAACATGTATATGTCAATTATAAAAAATATATGTATATGTATTTTCTAATATATTTAAATAAATAAATATTCTAATAATGTTTTTAAAATATTTTCTAAATTTTTTAAAATTATAATAATTTACATATAATTTATATATATTTTTATATGTGATTATTAATAAACTGATATATATTTATTTTATATTTTAGTATATGTAAATGAATATTATATATAATGTATTTAAATAAATAAAATTATATATATATTAATCAAATAAATATATATTTTAAAAATGTATTTAAAATATATATTTTAATATATGAATAAAAAATATATATATATAAATATATATATCATAAAAAAGAAAACAAAACCACATGGTGTAGTGTTAAAGGTGTTTAATCTTCAACGTAGAAGTGTAGCATTCAAATTCAAGCATGAACGAGATGGCGGAAATTCAAAAAATCATATCTACAGGGTTGGTGTGGTGAAAAGCACTGATAAATGGGGTTAAAGTGTGATTAAATGTGTCCTGGAAGTGTTGATAATGAATCTGGGTTCAAAGTGTTTTGAAAAATTATATTTTACACAATTTAAAAGTAAATTTTTGACACTATTAAATGGGGCCTTTATTATCTCTATTAAAAGTGTTATTAAAGTCCCCCTTTAATAGAACTCTAAAAAAACACTTTTAATGACGTCTTTAATAATGAAAAAAGTTCTATTAATGGGGACATTTAACAAATCCTTTTTTGAATGTTTTTAATCCCATCCCTTCAATAGTTCTTATATATAATTTACTTTATAATAATTTTTAAATTCCATTTACTATCACTATTAATACCATGTTTATTATTCGTTTGATTTGTGATAATAAATATCAAAAACATTTTGAAAGAAAAAATTATATAATTCCACTATATTATTTTGCTATGAATATTCAATAAATTGGAGGAAATTGTTTTTTAGTCCTTTTTAACAAAAAATTTAATTTGAAACTCAATTAACCCCCTCTTGAGTTGTCCAGTCCAACCAACATTATGGTTTTAAGGGGGTTTTAATGGTTTTAGGGATCATAAGAAATTTAGGGTTCTTAGGGGATTTCTAGTTATATTGGATTTTTTGGTATTATTATGGGTTTTAGTGTTTTTTTCTACGGTGTTAGGGTTTTATTAGGGTTTCAAATTTTTTCTAGGATTTTATTAAATTTCTGTGTTTTTTGGATATTTAGAGATTATTTAGGATTTTATGGGATTCAGGGGTTGAAAAGGGTGTCAAGGGTATTATCGTCTTTTTGGGTTTTTTTGGTTTTTTTGTTTCTAAGAGGTTTTTTTGGGTTTTAATGGGGTTTTACAAGATTTTTGTTTTACGGTGTAAAGGTGTTTTTTGGGTTTTAGGGTTTTTCAAGGTTTTTAGAATGTATATAGATAATTAAGGGCCTTTACGGTTTATTATGGTGTCATATAGTCTTTTAGAGGTTTTTTGTGTTTTGGTGTGGTTTAGGAATTGATAGTTATTTTAAGGACTTTTTGGGGTTTTATGGCATTTATTGATTTTGTGGGTTTTATGATTTTTAGGGTTTTAGGGTTTTTAGTGTTTATAGAGGTTTTTAATTTGTGTTGTTTTAGGTTTTTTGGGTTTTTAGATATTTTTTAGTTTTTATGGGTTTTGTGGTATGTAGGGTATTTATGGGGTTATACAGGGTTTTTCAGTTTGTAGTGTTTTTAGTGTTTCTTGGTTATTTAGGGTATTTATGGATTTTCTATGGAATTTTAGTATTATTGGGGTTTTATAGGGTATTTAGTGTTTCTATGAATTTTATGGTGGTTTATGATTTTTAGGGTTTTAATAGGGGTTTGAGTTTTTTTATCATCTTTAGGGGTTGTCGAGGTATTTTAGGTTTTTAGGGTTTTATGGTTTTTTAGTTTTTTAGGTGTTTTAGTGTTTTTTGGTTTTTATGGATTTTCTTCTTTTAGTTTTTCTTAATTTTTGACTGTTTTTTTGGTTTTTTAGCTGTTTTCTGGGTTTCATGGTTGTTAGGATTTTTATTGTTTTTAGGGATTGTAGTATTTTTAGTATTTTTAGGTTCTTTTATATTTCTTATTGATTTATATTATTTTAGGGACTTTTATGTTTTTTATTTTAGTTATTTTTGGAGTATTGGGTTTTAGGGTTTTTAGGGTTTTTAGGGTTTTTATGGTCCTCTATGGGTTATATGGTCAATTCGGGTTTTATGGTTTTAAGAGATTACATGGTTTCATTATATTTAGGTATTTTAGTGTTTTTCTTGACATTTAGGGTTTTAGGGTTTTTAGATTCATTATGTGAGTTGGGGATTTAAGTATCTTTATGGTTTTTCAATGTTTTTTTGTGGTATTATTATTTTTTTATTTTTTACTTATATTAAGGGTTTTTAGTTTTTAAAGTATTGTAAGGGATTTTAAGTGTTTTTTGGGTTTTATTGTGTTTGAATGGGTTTTTATGGGATTGATGTTTTATGGTTTTTATTTTTTTAAGGTTCTCGAGTGTGTTTAGGTGTTTTATAGTTTTTAATAATTTAGGGATTTTAGGGTTTTTGCGGATAATAATATTTTTTTGTGTTTTTATGGTTTTTGTATTATTTAGATACTTTTCTAATTTTAGGGTTTTATGTTCTTTTATGGGTATAAGGGACCTTTAGGGGTTCTATGGTTTTTTGAGGTGGTTTAGTGTTTTTTATTATATATGGTCATTTAGTGATTCAAGGGGGATTTTGGGGGTTTTAGGGGTTTTAAGGCTCTTTTAGTGTTTTAGGATATTTTTTGGGTTTTTATGGTTTTTTATGGGTTTTAGGGAATTTTATGGTTTTCATACAATCTTGGGTCATCTAGGGTTTTCTAAGGGTTTTAGGGTCCTTTAGTGTTTTTATGGGGTTCTAGGGACCTTTATGTTTTTTGGGGGTTTTAGGGGTTTTATGTTTATAGGTTTTTTATATTCCGTTATGGATTTAGGGTTTCAAGGGACCAATTAGGTTTTCAGTGGTTTTAGGGGGGGGGGGTTGTTTAGAGCATTAGTGTCCGTTTCTGGTTTTAGGGATTTTTAGAGTCTTTTATGGTTTTAGGGTATTTTATGGTCTTTTAGGTGTTTTAATTTTTTTGGAATTTTGGGTATTATATTTTTCTATGTTATATAAGGATTAATTTATGGGTTTAGGGTATTTTAGTGTTTTTTGGTTTTAAGCAATTTCAGGTTTATTTTGGTTTTTAGGGTCTTCTGGGTGTTTCTACGGATTTAGGGGTTTCTATTTTTTTGTGTTATTTTTGGTTTTTGAAGCTTTTTATAGGTTTATGGGTTTATATCATTTATATTGGTTGCCATTTTTTTGGTGATTTGAGGGGTTTTAGAGAATTTAGGGTTTTTAGAGTTTTTATGCATTTTGGGTTTTTTTGGTTTTTTGAGTTTTTTTTAAGATTTTTGTTATTTATGTTTTTTGGGGTTTTATGGTTTTTATGGGTTTTAAGGATTTTTAGTGAATTTAATATTTGTTATTTTTTTTATGGTTTTTGGGTTTGTTAGAGATTTAATGGATTTTTTAGTATTTTTTATTGTATATTAATGTTTTAAGGTATTACTAGTTTATTTTACATTTTTTTGGTTCTTAGGGGTTTAAAGTGATTTAAGTGTTTTTATATGTTTTGTGGTTTTCGTAGTTTTTTTCATAAATTTTATGGTTTTTATGGGTTATAGGGAATAATTTTTTTCAGATATATTTATGAGTTTTAAGGGTTTTTACAATTGTTATGGTTTTGAGGGTTTTATAGGATTTAGGGGTTTTTAGGGTCCTTATTGTATTTTAGTGTTTATATGGTATTTTTAGATTTTTATGGTTTTTTTGGGATATAATGTGTTTTAGGATCTGTTAGGATTTTATAGTTTCTTTTAGAGTTCTTTCTGGGGTTTTAGTGTTTCTGATTTAAGTTGTATGTTGTATTTTTAGGGTGTAGTTATAGTATTTAGGGTGTGACGTATACTGTTTAGGTTGTAGGGTATTGGCTTTAGGGTGTTGGTTTTAGGTTATAGGGTGTATGGTATAGGGTTTAGAGTGTACTGTATTGGGTTCAGGGTTTAGGGTGTAAGGTTTATGGTGAGGGGAAAAATTCTTAGGGTGTAGTGTTAGAGGTTTTGGGTGTAGGATATCAGGTTTAGGCTATAAGGTTAATGGTGTTGGGTATATTATTTAGGGTGTTTTGTGTAGGGTTCATTATGTAGGGTAAACGTTTTAGAGTGTATGGTTTTGGGATTTTTTGGGGTATATTGTTATGGGTGTATGTTTTTGGGATTACCATGTAGTTAACAGTGTTAAGGGTATAGGGTTTGGGGATTACAATTGAGGGTATATGATTTAGGGTGAAGGACATAAGGTTTTGGGTGTACGGTCTTATGTATAAGGTTCAAAATCTGTGGATTGGGATTTATGGTGTATAACATAGTGTTTAGGGAGTATGCTATATGGTTAAGGTTGTTGTTTTTAAGGTTTATGGTGTATTTTATATGGTTTGGTGTATATAGTATAAGGTTTAGGGTATAAGGTTTAAGGAATTATGTTTTGTGATTAGGGGGTAGGGTATGGTGTATATGGTTTAGGGTCGAGGGTATATGGTTTTTTGTGTAGGGTATGGATTTTAGGGTATATAGTTTAGGGTTTGGGGATTATCATATAAAGATTGTGAGATAGGTTTTCAGGCATAGGGTTTATGGTTTATGTTTTAGGGTGTAGTATTTAGGGTGTAGTCCTTATGGTATTCAGTTAAGGCTATAGGTTATAAGGATTTCTTTATTGGGTTTAGGGTATTCGTTGTAGTGTATTGGGATTTGGGTGCATGTTATAGGTTTTTGTTTTTCATGTTGAGGGCTAAGAGTGTACAATATATGGGATAAGGTGTAGGGTTTAGTGGTTAGGGTGCAGGGTATATAGGGGTTAGGTTGTAAGTTTTAAGGATTAGGGTGTATGATTCTGGGTTCTGGGTATAGGGTTTGAAGTTTATGGAATAGGTTTTATAGTGTCGGGTATTGGGTTTTGGTTATAGGGTATAGGGTTAGGGTGTTCGGTATAAGGTTTTTGGTGTGGAGATCGGGGTTTAGAATGTAGGGTATAGGGATAATGTTGTTGGGTTTAGGGTGTTGGGTGTTGGGTTTATGGCCTATGTTGTAGTTTATAGGGTTTTGGATGTATTGTTTTTGGTATATCAGGTAGGGTATTGGGCTTCAGATGATGGGTTTATTATTTACGCTTTACGTATTAGTGGTTTTTATGTGGGGTATAGAGATTTGTGTGTAGTTATTGGTGTTTAGGGTGTAGTGCTCAATGTTTAGTATTTGGTGGGGGTGGGGGTTTATAAGATTTTATGGGATTTTTTGGAGGTTTAGGGTTTTTTTTTGGAAGTTTATGGTTTTTTGAACTTCATATGATTTCTATGTTTTTTAGAGTTTTTAGGTTTTTCAAGATTCTTTGTTTTTTGACTATTTTTTTTGTGGGTTTGATAAACAAATATAAGTTTTATAGTTTTTTTGGAATGTAGGGGATTTGTGGATTTGATTTTGGGTATTGGGGGGTTTTTGGGTTTTTTGGGGTTTAATGGTTTTTATGATTTCTATTGGGTGGTTAAGTGTTCTGTAATGGTATTTTGGGCCTTATTCATGTTTTATGGGTCTTTGGGCTTTCATATGGGTTTTAGAGATTATTATGGTTTTAGGGATTTTTAATGTTTTTATGGTTTTTTTTCATTTTAAGGGTTATAAGGGTTTTAAGGAGTTTTTAGAGTCTTTTATGGTTTTAGGGTATTTTATGTTCTTTTAGGTGTTTTATGTTCTTTTGTATATTTTGTGGTTTATATTTTTCAATGTTATTTATGGATTCATTTATGGGGTTGGGCTATTTTAGGGTATTTTGGTTTTAAGAAAATTCGGTTTTTTTTTGTTTTTAGGGTCTTCTGTGGGTTTCTAAGGTTTAGGGGTATATATTTTTTATGCTATTTAAGGTTTTTGAGGTATTTTACAGGTTTAGGGATTTATAGCATTTAAATTGGTTTTCATTTTTTTAGTGATTTTAGGGGTTTTATAGAATTTATGGTTTTCAGGGTTTTTATAGATTTTGGTTTTTTTTGGGTTTTTTGAGTTTTCATTGGTTTTTTGGTTATTTATGTTTTTAGGGGTTTTATGGTTTTTAGGGGTTTTAAGGATTTTTAGGGAATTTATGAGTTATTAGTGTTTTTTATGTTTTTTGGGTTTGTTAGAGATTTAATGGATTTTTTAGTATTTTTAATGGTATATTAGTGTTTTATAGTATTTTTATTTTCTTTTACATTTTGTTGTTTCATAGGGTTTTAAAGGGATTTAAGTGTTTTTTTGTGGTTTTCTTAGGGTTTTTCATAGATTTTATGGTATTTATGGGTTATGGGTAATAATTTTTGTTTTAGATATATTTTGGAGTTTTAAGGGTTTTTACAATTGTTATGGTTTTTGGGGTTTTACAGGTTTTAGGGGGTTTTAGGGTCCTTAGGGTAATTTGGGGTTTATATGGTATTATTACAATTTTATGGTTTTTTGGGGCTATAATGTTTTTTAGGATTTGTTAGGATTTCTTAGTTTCTTTTAGAGTTGTTTTTGGGGTTTAAAGTCTCTGATTTAAGGTGTATGTTATAATTTTTAGGGTGTTGGTATAGTGTTTAGGGTGTGACGTATACAATTTAGGGTGTAGGATATTGGCTCTAGGGTGATGGTTTTAGGTTACACGGTGTATGGTTTAGGGTTTAGAGTTTACTGTATTGCGTTCAGGCTTTAGGGTGTAAGTTTAGGGTGTGGGTAAAAATGATTAGGGAGTAGGGTTAGAGGTTTAGCATGTAGGATATCAGGTTTAGGCTATAAGGTTAAGGGTGTTGGGTATATTATTTAGGGTGTTTGGTGTAGGTTTCATTGTGTAGGGTAAACGATTTAGAGTGTATGGTTTTGGAATTTTTTTGGTATAGTGTTATGGGTGTATGTTTTTTGGATTATCATGTAGTTAATATTGTTTTGGGTATAGGGTTTGGGGAAAACAATGGAGGGTATATGATTTACGATGGAGTAAATTAGGTTTCAGGTGTACGGTATTGTGTATAATGTTCAAAATGTATGGTTTAGGCTTTATGGTATAGGACATAGGGTTTAGGGAGTATGTTATATGGTTAAGGGTGTTGTTTTTAGGTTTTAGGGTGTATGTTATATGGTTTTGGGTATAGAGTTTAGGGTTTAGGGTATAAGGTTTAGGGAGATATGATTTGTGATTAGGGGTTAGGGTGTGGGTTTTCTGTATCGGGTGGAGGGTATATGGTATATAGTGTAGGGTATAGATTTTAGGGTATATGATTTAGGGTGTGGGGATTACCATATAAAGATTATGAGTTAGGGTTTGGGGCTTAGGGTTTTGGGTATAGGGTTTAGGGTGTAGGATTTAGGGTGTATGATTTAGGGTGTAGGCCTTAGGATATTCAGTTTATGGTGTAGGTAATAAGGATTTTATTATTTGTATTAGGGTATTGGTTGTAGTGTATTGGGATTTGGGTGTATGGTATAGGTTTTAGGTTGTCAGGTTGAGGGATTAGAGATTAAAATATATGGGATAAGGTGTAGGATTTAGAGGCTAGGGTGCAGGGTAAATAGGGTTTAGGGTGTATGTTTTAGGGATTAGGGTGTATGATTCTGGGTTTTAGTGTTTTTTGGGTTTTTTGTGTTTTTTATATTTTCTTATCGTTCTTTGGTATTTTCAGTGAATTTAAGGGCTTATGGATGTTTTGTTATTTTTAGTGGTTTTAGGGTTTTCAGTGGGTTTTTGGGATTTGTGGGGTTTTCATAGATTTTTTGGGTATTTTTGGGTATTTAGTTTATGTTTTTGAATTTTAGATTCATAAAGGTGTTTTAGGAATTTTTTTGTTCTTCAGTCATTAGTATTATATATTAGTTTTTTAGTGTCTTTTCGAGTTGTTTGGTTTTTATCGATTTTTAGGGTTTTAGTGATTATAATTTTTTAGGAAATTTTGGGTCTATAGATTTTTTATGATGTTTAGTGTTACAATGTGTTTTTTTTCAGTTTTGGGTTTCATAGGGTTTTAGGGAGTTTAAGAAGTTTTTTTGGGGGGTAGGGGGTTTTAGGGTTATCATGGAGATTTTAAGTTCTATTGGTTGTTCAGTGTATTAAGGGTTGAATGAGTTTTATACGTTTTAGTTTCCTTTATGATTTTATATACGTTTTTATGTTTTTACTGATTTTATGATGTTTATGTAATTTTAATGATTTAATTGATTTTATAGTTCTTAGGGTTTTATGTTTTTTTTTCAGGTTTTGAAACTTTAGTGGTTTATGTTTTTTAGGTTTTTTAGTTATTTATGATTTTTAATATGTTTATGTTTTTTAGGGTGTTTAACAGATTTTGAAGGGTTTTATGGTTTTTATAAGGTTATTTATGGTCTTTGAGGGGATTGGGGGTGAAGGTAGGTTCTTTTTTGAGTTTTTTTGGTTTTTAGGGATTTCATGTTTTTTATGGTGTTTTATGGTTTTTTAGGTTTTTAGTGGTTTAGGGGGTTTATATATTTCAGGATTTTTATAGTTTTAGGGTTTTTGGGGTTTTATGTATTTTATTGTTTTTAAATGATCATTAAATTATTTAGGTATTTTATGTATTTTTACGAATTTTTAATGAGTTTTAGATGTTTTAGGGTTTTTATGGGTTTTAGGGTTTTATGGTTTTCTAGGATTTTTTGTGGGTTTTTATAAATTAATGGTTTTATGGTTATTAGGATAATTTTTGGTTGGTAATGATTGTAGGTGTTTCAGGTTTTTATGATATATTTTAGGTATTGACGTTTTTTGTGTATTTAGGAATTTTGATGTTTTTAAGGTTATTTAAGGGTGTATGGATAAAAATGTTTGGGGATTAGATCCCCGCCAAACATTATTAATAAAAACTGTTACCATGAGGGTTTACAAGTACATGAGTGCATCTCCTTCTTCATATCATTGTCCACAAAAGGCATACAAAAAGACAGGGCAACAAAGGACCACAACGAGCTCTGTTCCCCAATTGCCTTTTTGGAGAGTGCATCTGCTACTGAGTTAGCCTCCCTATAGGCATGTGTGACACATAGAATTAGAGTTTGAGATATATTGAGGCATTTGATGCATTTTGGTAGAAGTACCCATGGGACTTTCCTGGATTTTTGTAAGGGAATCCCCCGCAAGAATCGAGTCAAGCTCAATCCAAAGGGATTACCACCTAAATTGGGCTGCAAATTTAGCCGCCATCATAATTTCCCACAACTCTACCTCATAATAACATCCATTTATAATATGGTTTTAGTTTTATTATGTGATTTTAGGGTTGTTAGTGTTTTTATATTTTTTAGTTTCATTTTGGGATTTTAAGGTTTTTGGGTTTTAGGGTTTCTATGGTTTGTTGAGTTTTTTATTTGTTTCAAGTGATTTTTGGATTTTAAATTTTATTAATTTTTTATAGTATTTTTGGGTTTGTTTTGGTTTTTATGATTTTCTTATGGTTTTTAGGTATTTCAGTGTTTTCTTACAGTTTCTAGGTGGTTTTTTGATTTTTATTGTTTTTAGGGTTTTTTTTGTTTATTAAGTGTTTCATGGACAATTTGGGATTAGTGTTTTTGGGGTTTTCAGGGGATTTTATCCAATGATGTTATTTTCATATTTTTTGTAGTTTTTTGAGTTCTACGGTTTTGTTTCGTGGTTCAATATGGGGTCGTGGTGGAGAAACATGCGCAACCCAATGGTTGATTAGAGACGGTTGGATTCCCCTTAATCACTCATATCAGGTGCACCATTTTCACCTCGAAACGCCCAACGGTTCCATATCCAGAAATATGTGGACCTGCTTCCCAAAGGCAGGCGTTCACTGGGTGATTTGGGAAGTGATGCTTAAGAACTCACATTGGTCGAGAGGATGGGAAATCTGGCTTATCGCACCCTTTAGGGGGGAATTTTTTCCAATTCTGGGACTCTCTTATAGATTTAAGACGTATTCATTTGTTCGCAAATCATTTTTTTATACCCAAGCATAGTTTCCTAGGATTACTCTTAGTTAGCAATGGTCAGCTAGATGTAGGGGTTTAGAATCATTTATGCCTGAGGTTTACCATCCCTCGTCTGATTAATGACCCCAAGGAATCTGAACTCATTGAGACGACACTGGTTTAATGCCTTGTAACTGGTCTCTCGAGAGTTTATTATCATCCAGGGGAGATAGATAATGACTTGAGCATTTGGATCAACCTATTGGTACATGATTCCTACGTATCCCCACGAGAGGAATTAGAATCTATGTTGTTTGGGATGGTATGGAGATTACGCTCTAAGGCGGCCCAAGGTGTGATGTGGTGAACTGACGTGAAGATGGTCAGATCGGCTGGGTGTTGGGATTGAACCTCGGGGGGGCTTCCTACATACCATGCCCAGGAGATAGAGATCAAAGTCCACGTAGTTCAGGAATGTGTGTGGATTACGCTCTAGGTTGCCTAAGGTGTCGGGATATAGTTTAACGTCATGTGGGACGGGGGTGACCCAACGTCAAAGTGAACCTGGGGTCTGACGGTTTTTGGGCTTGTACCTCATGGAGGCTTCCTAAGTACCATGCCTTGACATGTATCAAAGTCCATGTAGTTCGGAAATGTGTGGGGCTTATGCTCTAGGAAGCCCAAGGTGTGGTGCGGTGAACTGACATGAAGATGATCGGATCGAATGGGTGTTGGGCTTGAACCTTGGGGAGGCTTCCTACGTACCCTGCCCAGGAGACAGAGATCAAAGTCCATGTAGTTCGGAATGTGTGGCCACAATAGTTTTGCGGGTGCCACGACAATCACAATTATCTAAGCCCACGTGAGTCATGGTCGATGTGAGAAACAAGAGAATGCAACAGACTTGGATAACCTCGCACTCTCTCCCTACTAAGGAAAGGGGGGACATACGACAATTGGAGAAGAAGGCCAGGACTCTTGGACTCTCATTATTATCGATGTTCGAGGTAGGTAGAAGTCGCGCAGCAGATCAATAAACCCTCCGTGTTGAAAGGAGAAGGGTTATTTTCTTCCGGAGAGGTTGATGTGGGGCTTACTCCAAGATGGATGCCTAGCAAGAAAGGGACCTGGCCCCAAAGAAGGATAGAGCCGCACCCTTCCCCATTATGCCCTTCCTTGTCCATGGTTTTGGGGAAGTATGGAGGTGCATGGGTGCTTCCTTATGAGCGGTAGTCTGCCATTCCATGGAGAGGGGAATTGTGCCCCAGTCCTACCAAGTGTAGGGGAAGAAAGGGGACTCCCAGGATTGGACTCTACACTACCGTGGGTATGTGGACCCAGGAGTGACCCGGGAACCCACCCAAGGACCAGGGAAACCCCTTCGCCCTCGCCTACCATGGTTATGTGAACACAGAGTGATGGGATGATGCACCTGATGGTTTCATCATATGGGTCTGGTGGCTTCGTTAGAGGCCTCATCTCGGGGAAGATGAATGGGCCAAGGAGGGGGTTGCAGAGGATCAGGCTAGATTGTAATTGGAAGGATTTTATCTGGATCAGAGAATGGGAACTCCAAAGGATTTGGCAGGCCACATGGGTGTATGGACAGTGGTGCCCTTCGTGTAGGGAGGTGTTACGCAGCTGGAGAGGCCGTCCGCGAACTAGGTTGGTCCGTAGACTGATGGCTATCCTGCGAACCAGGTTGGTTTGTGGCTTCGGGTTCGGCCCGCGTACCGTATTGGTGCGTGGAGGGTTCCATGTGAGCAGCGGCGGCCAAGGGCGATGAAAGTCAGAGGTTCATCGGTCAGGGCTTCACCTGTGTAGGAGGGTCCTACGCGGTGCGCCAGAACGGCAAAGGGGAATAAATTCCATTTTCCTCGGAGAGTGCATCCATGGAGGGGACATTGAATACACCTCATCTGTGAACCATATCAGTTTGCGGGGTGCTTCGTGGCCGCACAAGATTCTGCCTCTATTATGCGAATTACATTGTACGCGGTCCGGGACGGTTGACGCGGTTCACAGTTGGGGAGGTTCATGATGGTGGACCGGCTTGGCGATTGACTTGCTTCATGCCTGCAGAGGATCCCCTCCTCTGTTTCGCGATCGACAGCGGTCCATAGAGGGGGTACTTCAAGGAACCGGCCACGTGCTGCTAATATTGGACTGGTCCATGGACCGGTTCATCTTGTGCCAACATCTCCACATTTCATCCCAATTCTATTAGGGAAATAGGATAGAATCCTCTCTTGGATTAAAGGGTATTCTCATTATCATTTTTGTATTTTTCAAGACCTTATAAATTCCCCCCATCGGAATGGGGTCTGATCAGAACAAATATGAGACTATTCTGATGTAGAGTGGTCATGAAACGTGGATAGTCTGTCGTAGAGTTGACCTCGTAGGGGACCACGCCTATAAATAAGGGGGACCTTGTTTTGTCTTTTACCGAATTCTTCTCGAAAAAAATGATCACCATTTTTGTCTGAAGGTGCTTGATCCATCGGGAAACGTCTCATCCACAAACTGAATTCTATTTCCGTGAACGATTCATCGTTTGAGCCTACCTTCATCCGCATACCAATATTTTAGCCGCGAACTGACACTTTTAATTAACTAAAAAGTAATTTATAGTGGGCCGCGTAGGAACTTGCTACGTGGTTTTTATGGTCCGTGGACTGTAATATTCCATACGTTGAAAATTTCTTATGTCCTCCGAACATAATCATTTTTAAATCCAGGATTGGGATTCCGTGGAGTAGCTTAGTTCGCGGTTTTCTGGCCAATGCTCCGTGGGCCATAGTTCCACTGACCTCTTCCACGTAGGGTTGGTTTGCGGGATGCAGTCATCGTGAACCATCACTTGAGGCCCGCTCGCGGATCTCATCATCGCTCCAATGGAGTCCTTTACCAAATGCATGGTAATTGTGTCCTAATTTTATTATTTTGGACTAACCCTTTTCCTATTTTTCATAATTCTAGGAGAAAATATGGTTCCCCCACACACTACACCCACGCCTATTGCCGAGCCTCTCCCTATTGGCCCAGGGAGACATCTGGCTATGACTCTTATAGCAGAGAGCATCAAAGAGGACCCTAGTCGATCCACCATTCCCGAAGAATGTTTCTTGGAGGACATACTCTCTCCGGACCTATTTTCTTATCCACTATCAAATCAACTTACGCTTCAAGGCTTCAGTCTTCATCATGAAGTCCCTATGCCCCCTACCTTATTAGGCCTTCTGTCTCCTTGCTTGGAAGCGTCACCAAAGTGCATTCAGGTGAATCTTTCCCCATCAGGGGTGATGATATCCAATTCTAATAAAAAATAAGCCTTTATTTTGAGAGGATCTGTTTGGACCCAAAGTGATCAATACACTCAATACTTCTCCCAATAAGATGTCCTCAAAAGTTACCCTTCCATAATCAACCTTGCTCGATTGGACCCTGACGCGGGGTGGATTCCTAGGCGGGATCTTAAATCTGGTGGGATTTTCTCAAATGAGTGGGCCTCGGCCTTCTGGGTCCATTATCATTTTCGAAAATCTCATGAGTCAATGGAAGCAATCAGTTTGTTCTCCGTAGTGTGGGATTCCCAGTTTGTTATTAACCCACCATCATTGATCATGCTTGACCTACTCATTCACTGGTGTTCAAACACTAATATTGTCCACCTCGCACTTGGTGAAGTTGGCATTATTTTATGGGAAATCTACCAATTGGGAGGGCTTCCGATAATTGGTAAGATGTATGACGAGTTTATGCCCGCTCCTGACACGTGGGACGCCATTGAAGAGGTGCCTTTGTTAGCAAGGGATCTGCTGGTTATGGAGGAGCGGTCACTGGGTCAGGCCTTGCGTGCCCACTATCTTATTTCCTATAGCACCTGGATAGGGTTATTTCTGAATACCACTGGTCATGTGTAGAAGATCAAGTGCCCCAGGACTCATCCTTCTCAACATTCACGAACTATCCCCGATTCCAACTGGGTGGTTCTGGAGGCATGTGACTACCATTCATAGGGTTATGAGGTGCGCCATAGTGTGCCGCCTATGCTCAGGCTAGCAGGTCTATTATCCATGTTTTTTAGCGGGTGGTTATTCCCTTCTCAGGACATCAACCCAGGCATCAGGGCTTGCACATTGATGATGGCAGTTGAGCTGGTAGAGGTCTGCCTGGTGAATTTGGCCATACCCACTTTGTCTCTTATTTATGAACTACTGATCCACATGCAGGAGAGAGGGTCACCCTACCGTCTGAGTGGGAAATTTCAATTCTTATACGACTGGATAGCGGATCATTGCCATTATTATGAGAATTATCATAACAGATTCATCCGGCTTCCTACCTTTCGAACTACCTTGCTTGATGTAGATGGGGTTTTCTTGAAGTCCCTCAGCTCTGTTGAAGTCTTCAATCTTCTGAGCGACTTCTCCCAGTTTAATTTCACCCCCTACCCACCACTTCTGGCACCGTGGATGAAAACCATCAGGGGAGCCTGGAAGAGCATTCTAACATGATTTCAATGAGTGATGGGTTTTTGTTCGGGCGGATTGACGAGGTTCCTCTATGCGAGTTTTATGTTCCGTAACGTGTTTATCTCTAGTTTGGATGTATGTATCTCCATGTTTCCCTTCCCCCTCCTCAGGCTCGAGGACTTCACTCGTTCAATCTCGGTCAATGGTGGTTGATGCATATACGAAAGGGATATGACACTAGAATTACCTTTCCTGGAATAGGAGTGGCTGCCATCCTATCCTTGGAGTATGAAAGAACATGGATAAAGCATTATCACAGTGGGATCATAGATAAGGTTGTCCAGCGGGCCACAAATCAAGAGTTATTGCGGCTGTTGTTCCTACTGCACCTTCCTCATCGGCTCTAAGGGAGGATCGACTGATGGCATGTCGGTCAAAGTAACTCAAGGGATTTTCCACTTCCAACCCCTATGTGGCCGAAATTTAGATGGACCCAACTTTATTGGCTGTGTAAGAGGATGATCTTGTGGATTCTGGTCCCAGCGAGGCAATTCATGAAGCTTTTCTGCCCAATATCGGACTTAGCAACTTGATTCCCAAGCATGAACTGAGGTTAGAATCTTCAGAGCGTCCAGTGTCAGAATCATCTTCTAGCGTGCACATGTTTGCGCTAATCATAATTCCAGACTTTGTTCTTGTGCTATCGAGTGAGGATACCAATTTTCCTCATGCCATTGCGGACCACCGAGTAGTGCGGTGGTGGGCCTGGCCCCAGATTTGCGAGATTGTCGCAGAAACTCCTCTAGCTAAGATGGAAACTATTAAAAAATCCCTCTGACAACTCTTCTGGCATTTGGGGTCAGGTGTCTTTGACAATAGGCAGTTTCAAACTCTCACATTCCAGTTCGTCATGGCCCATGAAGAAGTTTCCACTAGTGAACACAAACTTTCTCACATCACTACTTCTCATTGAGGGACCCGAGCATTAGAGGAATCCATACTGAAGCTCCATCGACTAAAATCACAGGAGGTGAGCTCTCAAGATTAGGTGGTCGCCCTCTCTATCGAGTTTCATGAATGTGATTCTCGAGAAGCGATGCTGAGGGATCAGTTGTTGACTTTGACTGGTAACCTTGAAGCCACCATGAAATGGATCAATGATCTCCAAATGGCAGTGAGACATACTCATTCGGTGGTAGAAATTTAGACTAAGGAGAAGGACATGCTGGAGCAAACTTGCAATAACCTTCACCACATGGTTTTCAATCTGATGGAGAGAGAAATCCTAGCTCATTTGTGATCGTCAGAGCTATTTTTGTACATTCTATCTTAACTCTTTTTATGCGGTGAAGAAGAGACCCCGAATTGTGGATGTCCTTCTCCATTTTTTTATCCAAATGGAACAAAGTCTATTGTAGATATTTCCTAGCGGCAAAATTTGATTGTTGCTGGAACAATTGTTGTGTAAATAACAACCCCCTGAATTAGAATTAATCATAATTTAGGAAAATATAAGCAAGATCTAATTTTTTCCTGGACCATGGGATCCAGAAAGCACAGTTTAAATATTTCTAGGGATTTGTAGAATATCCCCACAAACTTGTTGCCTTTTTGTTAATAGCCTAATACTTCCTGGGCCCATTTGGTGTAGATGCAGCAGGTATGGCCCAACTTTTTCTTAGGAATCCCTTTTTGGTTTTTCGGCCTAACAGGGTTTGTGCCTCATTTTTTTGTGAGCAGATTAAAGTCCAACCGAAAAGACCATCATTACTGATGTTTTAGGTCGAATATCTTTGACCAGATATGGTGGGGTGAGGACCCCAATGAGGTTTTGTTGATTATAAGATGTCTTAATACCCTTTAGACGCACATAAAGGGAAAAATGTTTATATTTAAATGACATGCAGGGCATGTCTCAAGGCATGGGAGTTATATCAGTGTGTAAAGGTAGTAAGAGAATCGCCTAAGTGGATTTTTCCTTTGGTAGATGAGCCGGGGATGATCAATATGCAGAGCCACTAATGGCATGGTATGCATAGTCATGAAAAGGTTTCCTTAATTCAATGACTCTATATTAATGATGGCCTGAGGACATCATGGATGTCCATCTTATGGAAACCACATGGGAGGTTTAGAGAATTGGGAAAACCAACAAAGGAGGCTTGGAATGGGTGCACGACATTTGAAAGAGTTTTGGAACATCTATATTAATCAGGGGTGTGGACGCATGGGTCTCTATCCTACGAATTTAATTAGTGTAGAGGATAGTTGGAACATGGAGCAGTTTAAAGTCATGCAGTTGGGACATCATTTAAAATGGAACGAATTATCATGGTCCTCGATAATGTCATCAGAGACCTTCCACCATATTTAGGCATGGTTGTGATAGAGGTCAGTAAACTGTGGCTCAGAAGGTTTCCATTTCCCAGGATGGACATGGGGGCCTGAAGTCCAAGAGGCTTACGGAGAGAATCATCTCCTAGGGAAATCTTGCCTTTGGTAGATGGGTCAGGGGTGATCAATATGTCGAGCTGCTGAGGGTATGGTTTGCATATTCGTCCAATGTTGTCCTTAGATCAATGATTATATTCTCTCGATAGCCGAGTGTCTTCAAGGAAGCTGATATTCAGGACCACCATGGGTGGCTTATGAGAGTTATGTTTTTTTTCTGGGTATAGAGTATGGTTTATGAAGAGAGGGTGCCTGGATATGTGAGAAAAATCAAAGATAAATTTCCTAATAATGGGTGAAGTCATCCCTTCTCACACTAGTGTAAGATAATGGTTTGTGCAGGTCTGACTCGTGCACTAAGGGACATAGAAAAGACTCTTTTATTTACTAAAACATGACAGGTTTGACCATGAAGTTTAACGTCATATGGTAAGGATGGGTTCCATACAGTTTAATGTCATGCGGTACAGACTAGGAGCATTATTAAAGGATGTTGTGCTATTTAACATCATGCAGTGAGTATGGGGATTCATTTTTAAACAAGTGAAAATGTTTGTGGTTGGAGGTGTTTCTCTGGTTGTTTAATGCTTGGTATTTGAAGCTTTACGCCAAACGACCAGGATGTGTTCCGTGCCGTTTAACGTCATGTGGTAAGGACATAGTTTAAAAGGCCACTCATTATTAGAATTTAACCAGGAATGAGTATCTCGGTATTTCAAAAATGTGGAGAGGAGTTGATGGTGTAAAATGAGGTTATGGGGCTTCTTGGAATAAGAGTGGTGATATGGGGGCTCTGAGGCTGGTAAGCGTATGGGGCTAGGAAGAGTATCACCTAAGGAAATAATTCCTTTGGTAGATGGTCTAGGGGCTATCAATATGCAGAGCCACCGAGGTCATGGTATGAATTGTCAGGAACATGTGTCCCTATGTCGATGGCTTTCCACTTCCTATGGCCTTGAATGGCTATGAAGATCCGCAATTATCTTGGTCATGAAGTCTGTCATTTGGTAAGAAAATATCTAGACATGTTGGGGATATTCCTCCCCAGTTGCTGTTAAAACTTATTGACCTCCCTGGGCTGATTTATCTTGTGCACGGGGGTGTACCATCACTCTATGCAGTTTAACACATGCGGTAAAGACTATTTACTCTTAGTTTAGCGGTCATAGATCTCGGACCATTGGATGACTCTCGCTGCAGTTACTCTAAGGATTACTAAGTTAACATGCTCTGATATTCTCTGAACAGGTTGGGGAATGAAGTTTGTAAACTGTAACACTGAGGTTTCCCAGATCTGGAGATGTGGTGTGGGAGCTCTTAGGCCGGTAAGCATATGGGGCTAGGAGGAGTATCACCTAAGGAAATATTGACTTTGGTAGACGGGTCAAGGGCTGTCAATATGCAGGGTCGCTAAGGGCATGGTATGCATACTCATGGAAAGGTGTCCCCATGTCGATGACATTCCACTTCCGATGGCCATGAATGATTATGAAAATCCATGATTTTTTACAGTACATAGTTCGGAATATGGGGATAATGGTGTCTAGGCATACAAGAAACATTTTCACTGCAATATCCCATTGAGTCAAATTTAGTCTAGCACTAGCTTGATGTTCATAGTTTCAGGTTGTCCTATGAATCGCGGGCAGATACCTAAGATAATTAGGTAGGGATATCCTGGTGATGTTTGGATGTGAGAGGGGAATGAACATGTAAACCACTTATCCATAAATTTTTGGGTCGGGAGGTATGATATGGGGGCTCTATGGCCGGTAAGTGTACGTATCTAGGAAGAGTATCACCAGAGGAAATATTTCCTTTGGTAGACGGTCCAAGGGATATCAATATGCAGAGCCGCTGAGGGAATGGTATGTATATTCATACAAAGGTGTCACTGATTTGATAACATTCCACTTCCGATGGCCATGAATGGTTTTGAAGATCCTTAACTATTTGGGTCATGGATTTTGATGTATGAAGAGGATGCATCCAAATGAGCAAGGAATATTCCCATATCATTTTTCCATATATCTTGGGGCGATCGCGATGAAGTCTGTGCAGTTGAACGTCATGCGGTGAAGACGAAGAATACACCCCGTGCAGGTCTGGTCCATAAAATGGGGAAGAGGGCATTTTTTTATTTGGGAATGGCTGGTCCAGGATGGGGGCCCCTGGCATCACTATATATCCTGCGAGAGCATAAATCAAGACGTATGTAGTTTTTTTAGGGAGTACACCCCATGCAGATCTGGTCCATATGGGGGAAGGGGTATTTTTTGCTTCATTTGAGGTTGTTGGGCCAGGGTGTGGAATTCTGGCATCACAACGTATCTTGTGAGGTCTAGAATCAAGCCTCACGTAGTTCTCTGAAATACAATACACCATGTGCAGGTCTAGTCAATACATGGGGGAAAATAGCATTATTAATAATTTTTTCATTATCTGTGCAGTTTAAGGTCATGCGGTAAGGATGAAGAAAATACTCCATGCAGGGCTGGTCCATACATGGTGGAGACGGACATTGTTTTTAATTTTACTCTATTTGGGATTGGCTGGGCCAGGATAGGGAACTCTGGCATCGTTACGTATCTTGCGAGGGTAGGAATCAAGCCGTGTGTAGTTCTTTGGAAAAATGATTAAAGAAGAATAGTGGTTGAACCAGGATAGGGAACCCTGGCATCACTATGTATCCTGTGAGGGCAGGAAAAAAGCAGCATGTAGTTCTTTGAAATCTGAGCAGTTTAATGTCTTGCGCTGAGGACGAAGTGTAAAACCCGAATAGGGCTGGTCTCTACACGGGGGAAAAGGGAATTATAAATGTTTATTGGGGGATGTATGGGCCAGGATGGGGAATCCTAGTGTCACTACGTATCCTAAAAAGGAGATAATCAAGCCGTATGTAGTTCTCTGAAATCAGTGCAGTTTAACGTCATGCGGTAAGGACGAAGTTCTTTTAGTTTAGGGTCAAAGTGTTTGGAACATTGGATGCTATGTAGTTTATCGTCCTGCAGCTCGGACGATAACTGATTTTAGTTATGCTGGTGTGGATGAAATATTCTTTGTTTAGGGTCATAGGTTTTTGACCGTTGGATGCTTGGATGTTTAACGTCTTTCAGTTCGGATGATAACTACTTTTAGTTATGACAGTTCGGACGAAATACTCTTAGTTTAGGGTTATAGAGTTTGGACTGTTGGATTCTTGGCAGTTTAATGTCTTGCATCTCGGAAGATAACTACTTTTAGTTACACCGGTGCAGACGAAATACTCTTTTTTAGGATCATAGAGTTTGGACCGTTGGGTGCATGGCAGTTTAACATCCTTCTCTCGGACGATAAATGCCTTTAGTTACACCGTTGTGGACAAAATACTCTTAGTTTAGGTTCATAGAGTTTTTACCTTTGGATTATTTTCAGTTTAATGCCATGTAGCTCAGACGATAATTCCTTTCAGTTATGCTGGTGTGGACGAAATAATCATAGTTTAGGGTCATAGAGTTTGGTCTGTTTGATGCTTGGCAGTTTAACGTCCTGGAACATGGACGATAACTACTTTTTGTTACGCCAATGAAGACAGAATACTCTTAGATTAGGGTCATAGAGTTTGGACGATTGGATTCTTGGTTGTTTAACGTCATGCAGCTTAGATGATAACTGCTTTTAGTTTCTTATGTGAAATACATATCATGAAGCTCGCATTTGTAGGAGTGTTAGTAAACTTCCCATCCATGGAAATCATGGAAAATTATCCATGGGAGTAGACCTTGTGTCTGACATATGGTCCCTCCCACATTGGCCCCAGCTTTGGAGGTTTCTTTCCAGGTATCATTGGGGTCCGATGGACCAACACCAATTCTCTTTCCATGAAAGACTGAAGACGAACCTTTTTATTGAAGGCTCGTGCGATCCGCTTCTGATACACTTCTAGGTGGTGCAACGTGTGCAACCAATTCTCATCTAGCTGCTCCAATTGACCTTGCCGCTTTTCTGATTTCTCATCATGGGATAACTTAATGCAAATGGAATCTCTAAGAGAGTTCAACTGGAGCTCAATGGGCAGGACCACTTCCGTTCTATATACCAATGAGTACGGAGTAGCCAGAGTAGCACTGCAGATCGTGGTTCGATAAGCTCACAATGCATGAAGGAGTTTATCCAGCCACGATTTCCTATCTTTGTCCACCATTTTTTGTAGAATGTTGGACAGGGTCTTGTTGAAAGCATCTATCATTCTGTTCGACGCTGCATGGTAGTGGGATGAGTGTTTAGCCATGATACCATATTCTTGGTATAATATCTCCAATTCAGCAGAGAAGAAGTTGGTGCTATTATCCATCAGTAGGTTATTTGGGATGCCAAATCTAGTGATGATATTGGCTTTCATAAATATGACAATGCTTCTTGCATGACTTCCTTAAGGGGTACAACTTCTGCCCATTTTGAAAAGATGTAGGTTGATGTGAGGATATACTTCAGCTGTTTGGTTGTGGTAGGAGGATATGGTCCCATGACGTCCATTCCCCAGATGGCAAATAGACATGATTACATGGCCTGATGGAGTAACTCTGGGGGTTGGTGTATGAAGTTGGCATGAATTTGGCATGAGTGGTATTTTATGGTAAAGTTCTCACAATCTCGTGCCATTGTATGCCAATAGTACCCAAGCCTTCAAACCTGAAGGGAAAGCTTAGACCCCGGCTGATGTGCTCCACATTCTCTGGCATGTACTTCCTTTATTATAATAGCGTTTTCTTCTCCATCAATACATCTGAGGTGGACTCCATCGAGGCCTCGTTTGTAGAGGACCTCTTGCTGACCCGAGCTGCCATATTTGACAATGTTGATTGCCCTTATTCGTATTTTCTCTCGTTCATCCCTGTCTAATGGAATTTTTTTGTGTTGAAGGTAGTTTTCAATGGGGTTATCTAGCTGGTGGTGGGAGAATATGGCTTAAGGACATGACATAATTTTTTGATTTCTTCCGTCTTAGCATGAACAAATGATAAGACCATTCAACGGTGAGAAATACTGATAGTTTATTCATCCCGATCTAGGTCAGCAACGGTTGTGACCGCATTATCAAATGCATCAGCCTAGGCATTATGAGACCGGGGAATATTGGTCAATGATGGTTATGTGGAGAATTCTTCCATTAACCCTTGGACATGGTCAAACAGGGGAATCAGCTACTCATTTTTAATAGTATAGTCACCATTGAATTTCTTGATGAATAGTTCCGAGTCTCCTTTTAACTTAAGGTGTTTTACATGCACCTGTAGTGTGAGATCCAGGCCTTCCATGAGGGCTTGATACTCTGTTTCATTGTTTGTACATCCCACTGACACGGGGAAGGAATATGGAAAGACATCCTTTTCTAGGGACATGAGTTTGATCTTCAAGCCCACATTGTTAAAATTGGGATCTTCCATCCTCTTCTTGGTTGGGATTTTTGATGTGCTGTCGACGTACATTTCCCATGTTGGGAACTCCTCTTGAACCATGAATATGTCTTTATTAGGTAACTCGGCCTCCTGTAAAGTGGTCCCCGTCAAAGGGTGCTCTGCCAAAAAATCTGCTAATGTCTGGCCTTTGATGGATTTCTGAGGCACTAACCGGATGTCCAACTATTACAGGATAACTGCCTACCAGGAAAGGCTCTCTATTAGCATCGTGTGGCTAAGTATGTACTTGAGCGGGTTACTACATGAGACCAAATGGAATTCATGATGCTGTAGATAATGTCGCATCTTTTCACTATAATGACCAGGTCCAAAAAACTCTTCTCGATGATTGAGTATCGAGTTTCAGTGTCAATCAAGGATTTGCTGAGGTGATAGAGACTGTTTTCACTACCGAAGTCATTTTTCTGTGTGAGGAAGGATCCTAGTGACTACTCTAGGGCCGTAACATACAGAATAAGTGGTCTTCCTTCAATTGGGGGCATAAGCACCAGTGGGCTTAAGAGGTACTTCTTTAGGCTATCAAACTCCTCTTGACAATCATCTGTCTATTGGTATGTGACTCCCTTTTTCATTAACCTGGTGAGGGGAAAACAATTGCCCGCTAGGTTGGCTATGAACCACCAAATGTAGGGTGTAGGTTATATGGTTTTCATTATATGGTTTACAGTTTTGGTTATTGGTTTTTGGGTTTAGGGTGAAGGATTTATGGCATTGGATAAATTATTTGGGTGTCGTTCTTAGTGATTAGAGTATAGGGTATAGGGTTTATAGATAGGCGATTATAGTTTATGGTGTAATATATATGGTATATGGTGTAGGGTTCAAAATTTTAGGAGTAATGTATAGATTTTGGGGTTCAGGGTCAAGGTTTTAGGTTGTAGGGTTTAGGGTGTGGGGTATAGGGATTTGGGGTTTTTTATAGGGTTTAGGGTGTAAGGAAGGATAATGTGGTTTTCCGGAACATCTTTTTCCCCTTTTTTCTATCATTAATGCATGATTCATGTGAGAATATAGGTTAGATATGATTGTGGCATATTCCCAGTT
This sequence comes from Viscum album, assembly GCA_963277665.1. Classification (NCBI taxonomy): domain Eukaryota; kingdom Viridiplantae; phylum Streptophyta; class Magnoliopsida; order Santalales; family Viscaceae; genus Viscum; species Viscum album. The sequence continues at coordinate 1,693,928,656 of OY728120.1, forward strand.
AGATTAATGCATTAGTGGATAATCTTCTTCCTGATCTTCTTATCATGTTCCTTCGGAGGGTTTGTATAGGTGTGTTTCCTCTAAGACATGTATCAAACAATGGATATCCCTCCTGGAGTATGAACATTGTTATTCTTGCTCATGGTTGAACTATTACACTCTTCTCCTCCCCAGGATACCAAAACAAGAAATATATTGGCCCTCTCAATTTTAGCCCATTCCTCATCCACTATAGGACAAACTTGATTGTGTTGCCTTCTAAATCTATCAATTATACTTGTTTCTCACACCGATAATGACTCACATGGTATTAGTTGTTGGAACTTTTCATGGTATATGTACGATCCGAAACCTTTTGGGCATCATTTCATGTGTAAGATCTAACCATTCAAAGTAATCTTCCTTATGAATAAGCCCCAACTGTGTCACCATACTCATTCAATAGGAATCCTCCATGGGAATAATCCCCAAAAAATCCTCCCAAATCACCTTAGGAAATTATACATTGGTGTAAGGAAAAAATAAATCATCTCAAAGGTTCAATATCCCCTAAGAGACACACTTTCAAAAAGACTATAAAGGCATGGGTTCTCACAATCAAACTATGTGGGATATGATTCCCCACCAAATGGGATACGCAGAAAGCATCCATATAGTCCGGAAGCACCACCCCAAACAAACCCTAATTCTATTTGGGAAACATTACTAGTAAGTTCATATCCAAACTAGGAGACTCAACCACTTATTAGTCAACTGAGAAACTTTAGTATATGTCTCACAAAAAACAATGAATAGAATCCTTTCACTTGGACATCCTAGATTCATAACTCTATACTGCCCAATTTGGTCCTTTTCACATGACCATAAAAAATATGATGTTCCATATAAATTGGCACTAAACTATACGTATTCTGATTTCATTCACAAGGAAATGTAATAACCCTATATCATGGGTCTGATCCCATCTACAAAAAAACCCCATCTTTTTGTATCTCAATACACTCCAAAGCACCCCACTATATGGACAAAAACAAAAATCTAATTAAACAACAAGGGAATCTCTATATATTACATAATAGGGCACCATTGATGGATAACCAAAAATACATAAATATATATCATTTGATGAATAAGAATTAGATACATACATATGATTCTAAATTTCGTATATCAAAATAATTTATTGTTAACTATAGGATGAACCACAACATAATTGAAAATTAATGAAGGATTCAAAAACAAATAATAAATCAATAAGAGAGCCTTATATTAGATAACATTTCACACAAAATTATGTGACAACCCTCACCTCACATACCCTCAATGAATTTGGGTTCTTAATTGTTTTTTTCCAAATTCGTCTATGAGGAGATACTATTGGAAAGATGGACCTTCAGTCATCATAGATAAATAAACATTTGGGTGCTTTCAGTTCTATGAATAAACTTGACGGAATCTGTTAAAAAGTATCTCATCTGACATGAATTATTGTCAAAATTGACCCTCCCTACAATAAATAATTGGGAACTAGTATATTCATTGTAAAAAACAAATTTTTTATAAGGGGTTCATTTTTTTATGTGTTTTTAGTTTTCTATAATTTCTGGGTATTTCAGGGTTTTTAATGGAACATATGGGATTCTTTGGGTTTTTTGATTTTTCTGGGGATATTGTTTTTGATGTTTTTTATAGTTTTAGTGTTTTTCGTGTTTTTAATATATTTTTGTTTTTAATTTCTTTTATGGTTTTTACGAATTTTTTTGTTTTAGGGAATTTAATTTATTTTTAATCTTTAATGCTCCTTAATGGGTTTTAGTGTTTTTGTGGATTTTATGGACTTTTATGGTATTTAGGATTTTTATGTGTTTTATGGTTTTAAAGGGAGTTTAGTTTTTAGTGTTGTTGGGTTATTTTGGTAATTTTATTGTTATTTGGGGTTTTAGTATCTATTTTGAGTTTTTGGGTCCTTTAGGGATTTTTAAAGTCATTTTATGTTTTAGGGTTTTTTTTGTTTTCATAGTGTTTCTCGAGTATTAATGGGTTTTTGGGTTTTTTAGAGTTTCTAGTGTGTTTTATGATGTTTAATAATTCCAAGGGGGTTTAGGGTTGATTTTTTGTTTTTATGTTATTTACATACTTTTATATTTTTAGATAATTTTATGGTCTTTTAGTGTTGTTATGCATTTTAGGTTCTTTTAGCGTATTCATGGGGTTTTAGGGTCTTTTATAGATTTTAGTGGTTTCAATAACTTTTAGGGCTTGTATGGTTTGAAGGGGTTTTAGTTATTTTATGGGGTTTTAGGGGTTTTATAGATTTTAGGGTTTTTAAGGGTCTTAATGGGTTTTTTTTATGGAATTTAGAGATTTTCTTATTTTTAGGGTTTTACATGATTTAAGGAATTAGTGTTTTCATGATACATAGGGTTTAGGGGTTTTACGATATTTTTAGGGTTTTAGAGGTTTTTAGTGTTTTAGGGGTTTTTTTGAATTATCGGGTTTTAATGGTTTTTAGGGTATTTGGGGTTTTTAAATGTTTTTAATTCACTGGTAGGGGTTAGGGGTTTTCTAGTTTTTATTTTTATATATGATTTATAAGTGTATTTAATAATTTTAATGGTTTAACTGTACTTTCTGTTTTTAAAGTGTCTTACAGTTTCTATGGGTTTTAATGTTTTATAGGGTTTTAAATGGGTTTTGGTTTTTATTGGATTAATCTAGTTTTTAGTTTATTTAGTGTTTTCATGGTATTCATGATATTTTTGGATTTTATGTTGGGGGGGGGGGGTTAGGTTTTATAGGCTTTTAAGATTTTTTATAGTTTCATGTGTTTAATGGATTTTAATGTTTTTATGTTTTTTTGGTGTTTTTAGGGTTCTAAATAGTGTCTTCATTTATTTTCATGTGTTTTATTCCTTTTTAATATCTTTTAGGGTTTTTAGGGGTTTAGGATTGTTTTAGGGGTTTTAGTGATATTATTGGTTTTAGTTTTTTTGGGGGTTTAGGGTTAATTTTTGATTTGAGGAGTTTTTTTGGTTTTATTGGGTTTTGGATTGTTTCTGGTTTTTAGAGTTTTTAGGTTATTTCAGTTTGGAGTGGTTTTTTTTGGGTTTAATAAGGTTTTTTTGTCTTTATAGTTTTTTATGGATTTTTTGTGTCATTTATTATTTGTTACGATTTTATTTCTTATGATTTGTTGGGTTTTAGGGTGTTTTTTGGGTTTATGATTTTTCTCATTTCTAGTAAATATCATATGATTTATGTGTTTTAAGGAAATTATGGATTTTTCAATGTGATTGGGGTTTTATGGTTTTTAAGGATTCTTAGTTTTTTAAGTATTCATAAATTTTATTGGGGTTTTAAGGATATTTGGTTCATGTTATGGTTGTTAGATAATTTAGGTGTTTTAGGGATCTTTATTGATTTATAGAATTTTTCAGGATTTATGGGTTATTTATGTATTTTATTTTTTTTAGGGTTTTTTTAGGGTTTTTTGGTTTTTTGGTATTTTTAAGGGATTTTTGGGTTTTAGGTATAAGGAGGATTTATAGTGATATTTGGTTTTTTAGAATTTTTCATGGAATTTTAGGGGTTTCGGCTATTTTAGGAAATTCTTATGGGTTTTATGGTTTTTTTATGTTTTTAGGGTATCGATTTTTTTAGGATTTTTTTGGTTTTATGGTTTTTAAGGTTTTTATTGATTTTAGATTTTTTTTGGTTGTTTAGGTATTTCATGTTTTTTTGAGTTTCTAAGGGTTGTGAAAAAATTTTAGCGTTTTTAATGGTTTCATGGGGTTTAAGGGTTCTGGGTCATTTAATAGTTTTTATAGGACTTGTAATGTAATTTAGGGTATATTTTGTTTTCCTACATTTTTTTAGTGACCTTTTCAAATTTTTGGGATTCAAGTATTTATTGGGTTTTTAGGGTTTTAGGGAATTTTCAGGTTTGTGTAGGGTTTTATGTGTTTTAGGCTTTTCAAGGTTATTTAAAGGGTTTTTGGGTTTTTTATCATTTTTTGGATTTGTATTGGTTTTTTGGGTTTTTTGGTTATTTGGTTTTTAGGGGTTTTAAAGTTTTACGATGGTTATCAGGGGTTTATTTTTTTAGGGGTTTATATTTTTTTTGATGGTTTTAGGGATTTTAGTGTTAGGAATTTTTTAGGACAATTATATTTTTAGGGGTTTTTAGTGTTCTTAGGGGTTTTAATGAATTTTTAGGGTTTTAGATTTTTTAGGTTTTCAAGCGGTCAACATGGGTTTTCTAGTTTTTGTGTTTATTAGGTTTTATGGGATTCCATTATTTTTAGTGGTTTATTTGGCATTTTATGTTTTTCTATGGGTTTTTAGGGGTTTTAGTTTTTATGACCTTTATAGATTTTTGTTATATTATTTTTAGGGTATTTTATGGGTATTATGATATTAATGTTTTAAGAGATTTTTAGTGTCTCGTGTTTTTTTACAGTTTCTCAGGTTATATTCTTTTTTTTGGTTCTTATGGTTTTTTGGACATTAATGATTGTTTTTAGTGGTATTGGGGGTTTAAGAGTTATTTTAGGGTTTTTTAGAATATTTATGGTTTAAGGTTTTTAAATTTATGTATGGTTGTATGGATCTAGGATTTTTAATGTGTTTTTTTTGGGTTTTATGTGTTTGGATCAATTTTAGGGGGTTTTGATTTGTTTTAGAATTTTGAACGTTTTTCTATGGTCAATGAGGGGTTTTATGATTTTATGGAATTTTAGGGGTTTTAGTGGAATTTTTTAAATTTTGGAGTATTTTAGTGTTCTTTTATGCTTTTATTTGTTTTTAGGAAATTAAAGCGTTTTATGGGAATTTATGGGTTTTGGGGTTTTCTCATTTTTTGTCTTTGATTTATATACATTTTCTTAGTTTTTTTAGACTTCTTAAGGGTTTTATGGTTTTAATGATTTTTCCGGGATGTAAGGGTTTTAAAAGATTTTAAGGGATTATAAAATTTTAAATATTTTTTTATTCTTGATGGTTTTTAAGGATATTTTTTGTGTATAAGGGTTATTGTGGTTCAATGGGGTACTTTCTTGTCTTCCTAAGGTTACATTGGTTTTTAGGGTTTTTTCTCTTATGAATTTAAGGATTTTTTGGTATTTTTTAGGTTTATATATTTTTTAGGGGTTTAAGGGATGTTAAGGGGTTTTAGGGTGTCTATGGTTTTTTTGGTCTTCTATGTTTTTTAGAAGTTTTGGGGTTTTTTTGGGTTTTCTGGGTTTTTTGTGTTTTTAGGGTTTTTAAGGGTTTTTATTATCTTTATGGTTTTTATAACGTTATTAGGATCTGTTATGGTTGAAAACGGTTTTTTATAGGATTTTTATATTTTTTGGATCATTTAGGTGTTTAAATGCTTCTAGGGTATTTTGGGATTTTTATTATCATTTAGGGATTTTAGGATTTTCTTGGTTTTTAGGGTTTTTAGCATTTTTATGAATTTAGGATTTTATGACTTGGGGGGGGGGCAATGTCTTTACGTGGGTTAGGATGTTTTAGGTTGTTTGATATATTTTTTATTTTTCAGGGTTTTTATAAATTTTATGAGGTTTTTGATTATGTAGTTGTTTTTTGTATTTTTACTATCATTTAATGTTTTTTGGCGTTTTAGTGTTGTTTTGGATTTTTAGGTTTGTATGGATTTTTTGCGTTTTATGGTATTTGGGGTTGTATTATGTTTTACTTAATTTTTTATGTTTTCTATTTTTTTGGGGGGGGGGATATAGGGGTTTTAGTGGTTTTTATGGTGTTTAGTGTATTTAGGGTATTGGGGGTGAAATGGGTTTTAGGTAGTGAAGATATTAAGGGATTCATTAATTTTTTTTCCTTAATTTAGAGTTCATACAATTTTACTATTTTTATGTTTTTTTGGTTTTTAGTTTCCTTTAGGGTATTTAGGGTTTCATGTTCTAATTATGGTTTATTTTGGATAATTTGTTTAATTAGGTTTTTATGAAAGTTAGCTTTTTTATAGTCCTTAATTGTATTTTTGGGTTTTAGGGTCATCTTGGTATTTTACGGAACTTTTGTTGGGGTTTTAGGGATCTTAGGATTTTAATGATTATAAATTATTTTAGTTTTATGGTTATTTATGTCATTTTAAGGTTTAATGTATATTTAGGGTATTCTAGGGGTTGATTTATTATTACGTAGTTTGGGGTGTTATTAGGGATTTAGTGTTTTTAGGGACTTTATGGGAATATAGTCATTTGAGGGGTTTTGGGCTTTTTGATGGTTTTATGATTTTTATTGGTTGTAATGTTTTTTATGTTTTAAGGTGATTTAGGGGTTTTTTATGGTGTGATGGTCCACTAAGAAAATATTATGGTTTTAGTGTTTTAGGGTTTTACTTGTTTTATGGTTTTTTGAATTTTTTAGGTGTTCTAATGGTTTTCAAGGTTTTTTGGTTTATTGGGATAATACAGATTATTTAGGGTTTTTAGGGGTTTTAATTTCTTTTAGTATTTTTATATTTTTTATGGCTTTTAGTGACTTCTAGACATGTTATAGGGGATTTTGAATATTTTTGGCATTAGGGGATTTAAGGAGATTTAAGGGGATTTATGGGAAATTAGGGATTTTTGTGGTTTTTAGGGTATTAGGGTTTTTATGTTTTAGGGGTTTTAGGGTATTTAGGTATTTTTATATTTTTTAGGTTGTTAGGGTTGTTAGTTTTTTTAGGGGTTTTTGGACAGCTCTAATGTTTTTGAGGTATTAAGGTATTTTATTTTATTTTTTAAAAAATTAGGGGTTTTTAGAAATTTCATGGTTCTTTCTGGGAATTTATTTCGTCATAATGGTTTTAATTATTTTTAGGATTTTTTAGTCTTTTGGTATTTTCCAGACTTTTTAGTTGTTTTTATATGTTTATTCTGTTTTGGTTTTTCAGTGGCGTTTTTATTGGTTTTAGGTGTTTTTATAATTCATATGGTTTTTAGTGTTTTACTATATTTCAGGGTTTTTTGTTCATTAGGTTTTTAGGAATTCTCATAGGATTAGGGTGATTTAGGGTTTGTAAGGTCTTTTTGTGATGTTATAGGGATTTTAGGCCTTTAGTGTTTTATTATTTTTATGTATTTGTAGGATTTTAGGGATATTTTAAGATTTTTAGGTTCTATTGTGGGGTTTATAGGTGTTAAGGACATAAGGGTTTTTAGGGTTTTTATGATTTTTTGGGTTTATTAAGAGGATCTCAGTGTTTCAATGTTTTAGGGTTCTTAACATTTTTGTATTGTATTATGGTTTTTTAATACTTAATGTTTTTTTAAGTGCCATTATGGAATTTATGTTTTATTTAGGGTTTGTTTTAGGGGGATGGGATCTAATTTTTATAGCTTCTTGACTCTTTAGAGATTTTACGTATTTCATTAGAGTTCTGTGGTTTTAAAATTGTTTTTAAGATATTTAGGGAGTTTATTGATTTTTAGGATTTTTTCGAAATTTGTTGGGATCGTGCTATTTTTAGGATATTCATTGAGGATTGGGGGGGGAGGGGGGTTATTTTAATGTTTTTAGGATTCTTTAATTTTTTTAAGTTTTATAATATTTTTGGTTTTTGTGGATTGCTTGGGGTTTTGGTGATTTAAATTATTTTAGTGTTTTTATAATTTTTATGGTTAATTATGGGTTTTTGTGTTTTTTTATTTTTATTTGTGTATATGGGTTTTTAGGGCCTTTTAGGGTTATTTGTATTATTAAAGGGTTTTGAGGAATTTAGGGTTATTTGTGTTTCTTATAGGTTTTTTGGATTTAGATTTTTTTGGGGTTTTAGGGAGTTTCATGTTTTTTATTGTTTTATGGATTTAAAGTTATTAGATTTTTTTTGGGTTTCTTGGGTGGGACCATAGTATTTTTACAGTGTTATATAGTTTTTATAGAATTATAGAGTTTTTTTGGGGTTATAGTGGGTTTAAGGGTTAAAATATTTTGGAATTTTAATGAATTTCATTATTTTTAATTTTTATTGTTATTTAAGGATTTCTGGGGGGTTTAAGGGGTTTCTAGGGTTTTTAAGGGTTTAATGTTTTTAGGGGGTTTAGGGTTTTTAGATGAATCTAGCAATCTAATATGTTTTAATAGTCATTTAGGTGTTTTATGAATTATTTTGTCTCTCGGGATTTTCAAGGGTTTTAGGTTTTTTTTGGTTTTTTGAGAGCTTAGGGTTTTTTGGTTTTTATATATTTTTATGTTTTTTTTCTTTTAAATTTTTTATTTTTTTAGTTTAATTTTATGGTTATTGCTTTTTATGAGTTGTATACTTTTTTGGTTTTTTATTTTAATTATGTTTTATTGGGGATTAGGTTTTTTTAGTATTTTAGGATTTTATTGTTTTTAAGGATTTTATGGATTTGTATGGTTTTAGGGTCTATTAGTGGACTTTATTTTTATAGGTATTATTATGGTGTATATGGTTTTTTGTTATTTTTTGAATTTTTAAATTTTTAAGGGGTTATATGTATTTTAGGGGTTTTAAGGTTTCATAGGTTTTCTTAAGGTTTTCAAAGATTTTCATTAGATATTAGGGTTTTTATCGTTTTATGTGATTTTATGGTTTTTTGTATTTTAGAGTTTTGGGTTTACAAAAAATTTTTTTTTCATTTTTTGGGGTTTTGTTTTCATTGGGGTTTGGGGTTTTTAAGGTTCTTTAGAGGTTTCTTGGGTTTTTTTCATTTTTTAAGTGTTTTTTTGTTTTTTTGTATTTTTTGGGTGTTTAAGGGTTTTTGGGGTTTTTAGGTCACTTATAGGCATTTTGAATCTTTTTTGATATTATTGTGTTTTTGTTTCCTTTTTTGTTTTTTAATGATTTGTAGTGTTATATCTGTCTTTTCAGGTTTCATTTGGGTCATTAGGGTATTTGGGGGGTTTATGATGTTTATGGGTTTTAAGGAATTATAGGGGTTGTGAGGTTTTTAAGCCATTTATAGATTTATGTTTTTTAGAATTTTTACATGTTTTAGGTTTTTTCGGAGTTTTGGGTTATTTACTATTATTTAAATTTATTGGGTGTTTAGGGGTTTCTGGAGGTTTCACGGATTTCTAGTATTTTTAAGGGTTAGTTGTTCTTGTATGGTGTTTTAGGGTTTCTTTTGGTTTTTATGTTGTTTTATGGGTTTGAGGGATTTTAGGAGTTTTAGGATGATTTAGGGCCTTATTTTTTTTAGAGTTAATCAATTTTTGGGTATTTTTAATCTTTTGAACTAAATTTTTTGGCGTTTCTGGTTTTTTGGGTTTTTTTGGGGTTTGTTTTGGTTTTAGGGGTTTTAGTTCTTGGATGGAACTTTTTTTTGTGGATTTTAGGTTTTTATGATTTTAGTTGTTTCTTGATGTTTAAAGGGTTTAATGGTCTTTTGTTGTTTTGGGAGTTTTGAGAGGTTTTGGGGGTATTGCGGGTTTTTTGGGTAATTGGTTTTTATTTTTTTCTATGGTTTTTAGATGTTTTGTGTTTTATAGATATGTTAGGGGTTTATATTTTTTATGTTTTTTAGGGTGTTTTATCGGCCTTTAAGGTTTTTATGGTTATATTATTTTTTTATATTTTAATGTTTCTTATTATTTTTTAAGGTTCTAATAGGTTATAGGGTGTTCATGGGTTTTATGGTTATTTTAATTTATTTAGGGGTATAGAGTATTTCGGTTTAAAATTTTTTTGGGGTCCATTAGTGGATTTTAGTGTTTTTATGTTACATTAGGTTTTTAGTGGTTTTTAGGTTTTTTTAGGGGTTTCGTGTTTTTTTATAAAACATTTGTTTTTAGGGTAATTTGTGGGTCCATTTACTTTTTTAGTCCATTTGATGTTATTTAGGATCATTTTACATTTTTACGGGGTTTATGAAATTTTTGGGGTTTTTAAATATTATAGGGACAATTAGGGTTCTATACAGCCTATCATGGTTTTTAGATTTTTTAGTCTTTTAGGATATAAGGGTAATTAGTTTTATTTTAATGGCTTTTAGAGGTTTTATGGTCTTTTAAAGTTTTTCTTGGTTTTTTACATTCATTTCGAATTTTATGGTTTTCTAGAGTTTTAGGGTCCTTTAGGTATTTTTAGGAGTTACAAGGGGTTTTAGTGTTTTGAGGGTTTTTGTTTTTTGGGTATTTATGTTTTATAGGTTTTTCCATGGACCTTTTGGGTTTCTCCATGGGTTATTTGGGATTGATGGTTTTCTGGGTTTTTTTTGGGTTTTTTTAGTGTTTTAGGGGATTTTTAGATTTTTGGGGGTTTAGTATTTTTATGATTTTGAAGGTTTTTTATAGATATTAAGGTTTCTAGGGTTTGTATGGTATTAAAAGGTTTTTAGTGTATTTCTAGTTTATTTGGTGTTTTTTCTTTTTATTGTTTTTTTTATTTTACTTGTTTTTGTGGAGTCTAGTGGTATTGATGGATTTTATGGTTTTAATGGGTTTTATAGATTTCTGAAATATTTGAGTTTTTAGGGTTTCTTATGGTTTTAGAATTTTTATATTTCAATAATTTTTTGGTATTTTATGGTGTTCTTGGGGTCTATGGCATTATAAGAATTTTTAGGGTATTTTGGTATTTTGGGGTTTTCTGGTTTTTGAAGGGTTTATGTTTGTAGACTTTTTAGAGGATTATAGGATTGTTTTATGTTTTTTTTGGGTTTTAAGATATTTTTTGTGTTTTATGATATTTTATATTTTAGGATGATATTTAGGTGGTTTTATTGGTTTATGGTTTTTATGGCTTTATATTGTTTTTTCTTGTATTTAGGGTCACTTAGGTTCTTTTTGTTTTTGGGTTTTAGGGTATTTATTGGGTTTATGTGTGTTTTATAGTCCTATTGTGTTTTAGGGTCTTTCTGTATTTTTTATGTTTATTTAAGGTATGTTATTATTTTTTGGTGTTTTAGGATCTTTAGGGGGTATTCATGGATTAGATAGTTCTTATGGATTTTAGGAATTTTAGGTGTTTTTGTGTTTCAATGGGTTTTTAGTGGCTTTGGGGTCTTTAGTGTTTCAATGGGTTTTTAGTGGCTTTGGGGTCTTTAGTGTTTTTATGGAATTTTAGGTGTCTTTTGTATGTTCTCATGTCTTTTTGTGTTCTTAGAGTAGTTATTATTTTCAAGGGGAGTATATCGTTTTCATGGGTTTTTTATTTTTTAATGATATTTTTCTTTGGTTTTTTGGGATTTTTTGGGTTTTTCCATTTTTTCTGGTTTTTGGGGTTTTAAGGATTTTTTTAGGTTTATTATTCTTATGGATTTTAGTGAATTTTAGGGTTTTGTAGATAGACATTATATTTTTATGGGTTTTTTGGATTTTTGTGTTTTTAGTGATTTTTTCTATTTTGGTTATTTATGATTTCACTAGACTTATATTTTGTGTGGGTGGAGGGGGGTTGGGGCTTTATATTATTTTTTGGGTTGTTTTTAGTTTTTTGGTGTTTTAGGTTTTTAGGGGGTTTTATGTTTTGTTGGGATTTTTATTAATTTTTTGGGTCGTAGGTGTTTTATTATTTTTGGGTTATTAGTGTAAAGACCCGGAAATTTCAAAGAAATTTTTTTCTTAATTTATTTGGAATTTTACGAGTTTGTGGCTTCTAACGGCGCTTGATTCCGAGGCTCAGTGTGCTCGGAATCATTTTTTTAATATTAGATTGGCTAAGTTCTGTGAATGAATAGGTGTGTTTTTCTATCTTTTGAACCGGTGTTTGGAATCATAATCTGAGGGCACCGATGAACTCGCAGTACCGATATTCGCTTAAGGGGACCTTTATTGAAGATCATCCAGGAGCAGATAAAGACTGCATAGAGCAGGCAGAACTCCTATGCTGATAGGAGACGGAGACCACGGAAGTTCGAGGATGGAGACCACATCTTTATACGGGTCTCACCTCGACGAGGTCTACGAAGATGTGGCCGAGGAGGCAAGTTATCTCTAAGGATCATCAGACCATTCGAGGTCCTCAATAGGATAGTCGAGGTGGCTTACCTCTTGGCCTTTCAACCATAGTTGAACCAGGTGCACGACGTTTTTCACGTATCTTAGTTAAGAAGATACGTGCACGAACTGTCCCACATCATCGACCACAGAGAGCTAGATATCGATGCTGGGGGGAATTTCACAAAGGTTCCCGTAGAGATTGAGGATCGACTGGAGCGGGTACTATGAGGACGGTCAATTCCTCTGGTGCGCTTTCGCTAGAAGCACATGAACCTCCAGGAGAGCACATAGGAGCGGGAGGCTCATGTGCGTGATCAGTACCCCTTCGGTTTTCCCTAGTGTGTGTTGAAGCATTACGGGGACGTAATGTTCTCAGTTGGGAGTAAAGTAATGACCACGAAATTTCAAGGAAATTTTATTCTTAATTTCTTTGGAATTTTACGAGTCTGTGGATACTGACGGCACCTGATTCTGCGGCCCAGTGGGACTGGAATCAATTTCTGATGTTTTTCTTGGGTACTTTCAAGGAACGATCGAGCAGGTTTTTCTATCTTTTGAAACAGTGCTCAGAATCGAAATCCAAGGGCACCGATGAACTTGGAGCACTGGTATTCGCTTTAGGGGACCTTTACTTTAGTTTCATTTTTTGTAGGTGGAGAGTTATTTTTGGGAGATTTGGTATTGATTAAATAAAATTGAAGAACTCAATTTTATTTTGTATCTGTTAGTTATATACTACGAGGGGGAGTTAGGGGTGGGTAACACACCCACCAAACATCTAATTAGAGTATTTAGAGTTGTGGGTCCCACACAAACCCCTAACCCCTCACCTCACCATAACTCCCCATAAACCCTTTAGTATTCCCTTACTTTTAATATTTAGACAACAACTCCCATTAATTATGTGGAGCCTCTCCACCTCCCTCTCATTAAGAATGCCAACCCAATTAATTTAATACTTCATTAATTAATATGTTCTGTCAACAATTCGTTTGGATTGTTTTGATTTTCTTGGAAATTTTAATATAAGGGGGAGCCATAATTTTATATTGGGAGTTGGAAAATATTTCGTGGTGGTGCCTTTGGAGATTTTGGAAGAGAGATTCATCCCTCACCAACGAAGAACTACTCCGACGTTCTCTCCATGAATAAACTTGTCCTTTTTTCTCCCTCCATGTCAAGGGAGAAGACACCACACGCGAGGGACACCACCATCGACGACGGATATTCCTCCGACTTCAACGGAATCAATACGGTCCATCCGCGATGCTAGGCTAACGTGAATCTTTTTCGAGGTAGGGCTTAAATTTGAGTATGTTTATATTCCCATGTTCTTCCCTTATAAAAAATATTGTGGATAAACACATTATCTTGGTGATCCGTGGATGTTTTCTTCTGCCAATTGGGAATAGTTATTTGCGGGGTAATAGTTTGGTGGTTTTTTTCAATTTTATTTGAATTAAATTATTATTATTTATACGTGAAACCATGATTAACATGGCCAATAGATAATGCATAATGCGGAGGGTGCGACCCAAACAAACACGGCCCAATAACCCTCTGTTGGTTTTTTGTTTTTGTGCTGATTTCATGGAGATGGGTGAATGGAAGGGCGGTGACTTTTGAGGCCATCACAGTGGAGTTCCCGTCCCGGGAGAGCCGCAGGCGCAATCGGTGGGCGAATCAGACCACCGGAGTGCATCCGGTGGTCTGCGAAAGATGCTGCTGGCACGCCACACCGGCTCGGCGGCACCGGTGCCTAGCGGCGGTAATGCACTGCTGGAGCAAACCTCCGCGGCTGAGTCGTGGCGGCAGTTTGAACCAGAACAGCATAACTGTTCAGGAAAACCAGGGGTACGGCTTAATGTCACGCCATTTTGGGAAGGTCGTGCCTACCCACGCTCTTCCAGCTGGCTGTGCCAGCTTCCCCAAGCTGGGCCTAAGCAGGGCACGTGGGTCGGGTTGGACCAGGACCTGGGTCGGGTCGACCCTGTTCGGGCCGACCCCGGGTGGGATGGGTCGGGTCGGACAGGGCCGAGACCCCCCCTTTTTCGGATAGTTTTCGGTTAAAGGGTCATAAAATGAGTTACGGACCTCTAATCGACGCACCACTAGTTGCGTATGATTCATTGGATCGAGACGGTCGTTTTGTTATATTACACAGAAGGTTTTGGTGAAGTTTTCGTATGGTAGGGTTGGTTTGAACGTGAAACCAACTGGGCCCTCGGAGCAGAAACGCCTGTAACTTTATGACAGGACGTCCGATTGACATGACGTCAACTACGTTGGATTCCTATTGATGGGAATGTTATTTTGACATACTAAACATGAGGTTTCGATGCAGTTGGAGTAATTTCATGTTCGTTTTAGCATAAAAACCAACCGGACCCCTAGAACATAAGATCCAATAATTCTCAGACCAGACGTCTGTTTGATGATCCATCAATGGTGTTGGTAATCTAGTTGAGAAATGGTTTCTTTTAGTATAACCCATGGGAGTTCGGGGTATAGTTGAGACACAGTCATATTGGTTAATACACAAAACCAACTGGGCCCCCGGGGTAAAAAATTATTATTACTCACAGACCTGGCGTCTGATTGACGCGTCGTCTGTTACGTTGAGACCCCTCTGACATGGTTTTCCTTTGAGATACTTCCATGTGAGATTACACGACACATGGAAGTATAGACTAGTAACTCGTGGATCAGATCCTCCTGGAGACGAGTATACGGAGTACAGAGACTTTGTAGTTTGCTGTGACCTGATGACTACTTGTCCGATTTGATTCTGAGTGACTTGGTTAGCCTAGTAGGGAGCTCTACTGTGTTGGGTCACAGACCCATGGAGGAGGAGCGATACTATGTTGGGGTGGGATACCCATGGTACTCGATAAGAGGATTACCTCTGTAGGCTATTAGGGGGATCACTACTGTGTTGGGGCGGCATACCCATGGCCATAAGCACTACTGTGTTGGGGTGGCAGACCCATGGTACTCGATAGAGGAGGAGTACCTCAGCATTCTAAGGATAGTGAGTAGAACCTTGGAGTCGTGACATGACTACTGTGCCCGACAAAGGAGGATTTCTCCACCAGCTATGGTTTCAACACCATGAATAAAAATCCTGGTTTGAGCTGAGTCAATGAACTTTGTGTTTTCCTCATGATTGAGTTGGGTTACATGACATCTTAGGTATATGTATGGGTATATACCTAAGTAAAGGTTATCTATTGAGATCATTAATTGTGGATTATCCATGTTGGATTTAGTGATACCATGATGGTCTCAGGTTCCCTATTGAGTTTTGTAATACACACCCCTGCACGGGCTATGCCCGCACCTCGTTGTGTTGGATGTAGAAGACGGACAGCTCTGATGGAAGAAGAGTGTATAAGGGTTGGAAAGTACCCAGAGGTAGACACTCGGTGTGACAACACATGGAGCGGTCAGATAGACACAGAGTGATTAGGAGGACATTTTTTCCTACCCTTCAGGTAATAACCCAGAGGACGATCTAGGAGCTTCTTCCATCTTCTATCTGTTTGTCTTTTCAATTGTAATTTCATTCAGTTGTAGTTGTACCATTCTTTTTGGATTGTATTTTCGGCCCTTGTGTATTTCTAACACACTTGTTACACTGATTTACTTAGTGTTTTCTTCTTCTGGATCTTTGGTTGTGTGAGTTTATTTCATATAAAGGCAATTCCTTCCCAGTTATAGGGATTTACAACTTCGGTGCTAGGTGCTAGCCCATAGCCTAAAGAATGCGGGCTTGGGGTAGTAACGATAAGGGCCCCAGGGGACTGGTCGTGATAATTTTGGTTTTTAGTGTTTTAAAGTTTTTTTCTGTGTAATTCTTGGTTTTTGTAGGATTTTTGCATCTTTATAATATATTTAGGGGTTTTGAGGTTTTAGGGTATTTAATGGGTTTGATTGGTTTTTAGGTTCATATGGGATTTTAGGTATTTTAAGGTTTTAGAGTTTTCAGTTGGATTCATGAAATTTAAACATTTTCTTAGGGGTTTTTGGTTTTTCATGATTTTAGGTTTTCTTTGGGTTTGTAGGGTTTCCTTTGTTTATATTTTTAGTGGGTTTTTTGATTTTTAAATATTTTAGGTATTTTAGTGTTTTTTTTGAATTTTTAGGGATTTGTGATTTTTTTAATTTAATGGATTTATCGGGGTTTTAACAGTTTTATGGGGTTCTATGGATTTTAGGGATTTTTGTATATAAAGGGTTCATATCGAGATTTAGGTTTTTTAGGATTTTAAGGGCTTTTAGTGTTCACTGGGGTTTATGTCCTTTTAGATGATTCTAGTTTTAGGGATATTTTAGGCAATTTCAGATGTTATAAGGGAAATTATAGACATTTTGTGTTTTTATGGTTTATAATGTGTTCAGAAGTTTTTAGGGATGTTATGTTTTTTATGTTTACATGGGTTTTTATTAGGTTTTTTTGGGTTTTATAGTTTTTTGTGGCTTTTGAGGTTTTTAGGATTTTCAGTGTTTTTATGATTACATCATGTATTACGGGATTAATGGATTTTATTGTTATTTAATGGTACTTCTTGTTATTTTATTGGATTTTAATGGTTTTATAGTTTTGTTTTTTGATTTTTTATATTTTTAAGGGTTTATGGTTTCAAGGGATTTTATGGGGTTTTTGGTTTTTAGATATTTTAGTTTTTTTTTGTTTTTGGGGTCTATGGTTTTTAATGTTTAAAGGATTTTATTTTTGTTTTTAGAGGTTTTAGTCATTTTTAGTGTTTTTATAGATTATAAATGGTCTTTAAGTTATTATAGGATTTTAGATATTTTTTATTGTCTTTATATTTTCTATGACTAATGTGTTTTATTTTCATTAAAAAATAATGGGGTTTAGTGTTTTTAGTGTTTTTTGGTTTTTTTTTTGTTTTATTGTCTTTCGATATTTTCTTAATTTAAAATTTTTATGGACTTTTAGGGGTTTTATGGTTTTTAGGGTTTTTAGTGATTATAAGAGTGTTTACGGGTTGTAGGGTTGTAGGGTTTTTAGTTCTATTTTATGGATTTTATTTTAGTTTAGGTTTTTTTATATTTTAAACATTTTTAGTTATTATTAGTGTTTTTATGGGTTTTATGATTTTTAGGGTTATTTATGTCTATAGGGTTTTGAATTTTTTTTATTAATTTTAGGTTTTGATGGTATTCTTGGGTTTTGTTTTGTTTTTTTGGGGATTTAGGGGTTTTTATGTTTTTAAAGGATTTTTAGACTCTTTAGGATTGGCGGATTTAGGGTTTGCTTATGTTTTTTAGGGTTTTAAGGGTTTTATGTATTGTTATGGTGTTAGGTTTTTTATGATTTTCAAAGGGTTTCGGTGGGTTATAAGGGTTTTTAGGATTGTCATCATGATTTTTGGGGGTTTTTATTTTTATGTTTTTTTGTCTTATGGATGTTGTTCTCTTTTATGGTTTTAATGGTTTTTTGTGTTTTTATAATGTTTTAAAGGATTATAAGGGTTTTCACAATTTTTTTTCATTTTAAAGCTTTTTTGGATATTGTAGTGGTTTTATAGTTTTTATATAATTATAATTATGTTATTTTTAGGTTATTTATTGTTTTTTTGGTTTTTTATAGATTTTAGGGGTTTTACGTTGTTTTATAGTTTTGATGGGGTTTAAGTGTTTTTTAGGTATTTTGGGTTTTTTTGTTGTGTTTGTGTTTTCATATTTTTTAGAGTATTACTGAATTGGAAGTCTCCTTTAGGAGTTTTATAGGTGTTTAGGGTCTTTTAACGGTTTAATTTTTTTTTGGACTTTTAGGTTTTTTAGGTATTTTAGGTATTTCTTGTTATTTTTATGTGTTTTGAGGTTTTTAGGGGTCATGTAATTTTATTTATTTTTAGGGCTATTCAATATGTTTTGGGAAAGGAAGATGCGAGGGTCGGGATATTCCCGGCCTGCCCAAA
This sequence comes from Viscum album, assembly GCA_963277665.1. NCBI lineage: Eukaryota > Viridiplantae > Streptophyta > Magnoliopsida > Santalales > Viscaceae > Viscum > Viscum album. The sequence continues at coordinate 1,693,946,523 of OY728120.1, forward strand.
TTTATTAGAAAGAAAAAAAGAGGCCCAGTAGACAAGGGAGGGGAGGCGTCAAATGACCCACACCCAAAAAACCCCTTATAACCAAAGCACAAAAAGAAAAATCAAAAAAAGAAAAGAAGAAAAAACAACCCAAACAGAAAACAAACAACACCATGGAGAAACCCTCATCATCACCATCATCAACCAGCATCCAGCAGCATCTCTCAGCCAATCAGCAACCAGCAGTAATGCAAACACAACACCTTCAGCATCTCCCTTCCCAGCAGTATCCAGAATCTAGAACCACCAGCATCCAACAGCATAGAACCACCAGCATCCAACACCACCGAACCAATAACATCAAAATCAAAAGACTTTCCTTCACCAACATCCAGAGGCTCCCCACCAAACAAAAACCATCATCCAATCTCACAATAACCAGAAACCAGCACCTTCACACTAAAATGACTTACCACCAACAACACATAACCACCAGCACCAAAAACACACAACCAATAGTGACCGGAATTCGCATCCAGGCAACAACCATCCTCCTTATTCACAAAACCCAGAAGCCAGCACCTCCCTACCAAGAAGGTACATCACATGCATCACAGAACCAAAAACACCAAATTCTATCCCACAAGCTTCATCGCATTACATCCAAATAGCAACCAATCCATAGTAGTGCTTCGAGAAAAAAAAACGTCTTCATTCCATGAAGATCAAAAAACATCAGTGTGAACCCAAAATCATCCATATCTTCCAGAACCTCCCCACCAAGAAGATCCATTTCCATCAACTTGGAAACGCCATCACCAAACCCAAAACCAGTAGATTTATCGCACCCTATCCCTGCAGCAAGAAGAAACAAACATCACCAGTTCTAGAAAACAAACACTCCTTTCGCACCACACAAACCAACAATGCCAAGCACCCAAACTCTCGCACCAGTACACATTGAATTCCCCAACAGCAACAAAAGCATCGATAAAACCAGATCCATCGTAACCAGAGACTCGAGAAGACCCCTAACTAATGGGCATTCCAAGCCATCAAGCAATTCCACAAGAAGAACAAAACGTAGTATAAGAACAAGAAAAATCTCACCAAGTTGTATCCACTGGAGGACACAAGCCGTCGGTGCACCCAGAAAAAGCAGAATCCAAACCTCGTGGGAGACAATGTACCAGAATCAGAGCGCCATCAGGGACGAAACCAAGTATCAAAGCAACAAGATAAAGCAAATACTTTGGAATTTCAGATCTGGAGCCAATGTTTACTTCGACGTCGACCTCACAGACTTTACCCAACCCACCAGGAAACCATCAATGCCTCCACCATGGAGAAACAAAGACAGCGTACGAGGAATAGGAAGGTCATGACCTACCAGATCTGCTCTAATACAGACCAAACCGTCATCGCCTTTCCCAGCCACAACCCACCAGATCCATCCGCCCACAATTATCTGCGTCATCTTCCACCATCTCACTAGGGAAGAAAGCCTCTGAACTCTATCTTCATCACAACGATTGGTCTGAAAGTGATCCATGAAGCTGAAGAGAAGGGTTCTGAGAGGGAACCTTGAAGGTCATCGCATCGAGCGGGAGAGACCAAGAGAGAGCGGTGCCAATTATTCAACATGTTTAGGGATTTTAGGTATTTTATATTTTAATGGTTTTAGTTATTTTTGCACCTTTTTTTGGTTTTTAGGGGTTTGATGGTTTTTTTAATTGGGTTTTTAGAAGGTTTTAGAATTTTAGGGGGCTTTTGGGATTTTTATGGTCTTTTAGGGTGGGGATTTGTTGTATAATAATTTTTTTTAGGTTTTTATGATTTTCATTGGTTTTTAGTGTTTATTTTGGATTTTTAGTGTTTTCATGGTCATTAGGGTTTCGTATTTTTAGGTTATCATTGGTATTATAGATTTTAATTTATTATTTATTCTATGGGTTTTAGGGTTCATTTGTGATATTTTATGGATTTTGGGGTTCTTCTAGGGTTCTATGAATCCTTTAGGGGGTTTACGGTTCTTCGAGGGTATTTTACGGTTTTAATTTTTTAGGATTTTAGGTTTTCCATGGTTATTTAGGGTTTTTTGGGTTTTATAGGCTAATAGGGGTTTCATGATTTTGCGGGAGTTTTAGTTTTCATAGTTTTTTGGGTTTTTTAGCAATTTAAGGGTTCTTGAGTGTTTTCTAGGATTTTTAGGATTTATTTTGTTTTTAGTGGTATTAAGGTTTTCATTTGTTGTTATGGATTATTATGGGATTTTTGGGTTTTTATGGATTTTTGGGGTTTTTAAATATTTATTTTTTTGTATTTATTTAATGTGTTGTATGGGATTTTTATGGTTTATAGCGATTTTAGCGGTTTAAGGGAATTTCCTTTTTTTTGTTCTCAAGTGTTTCGAAAGGATTATTGGGATTTTTATTATTGTGGGATTATGGTGTTTGGTTTAGGGTTTAGGGTTCATTGAATAGAGTTTAAGGAATATAGTTTAGTGTTTATGGTGCATGACATAAGGATATTGGTGTATGGTTTTGTGTGTCAGTAATATGGTTTAGGTTGTAGGGATTTGGGTTTAGTGTGTATGGGTTTAGGGTGTATGGTGTAGGGTCATGGGTGTAGGTTAGAGGATTTATTATTTAGGATAGTGGGTTTAGGATGTATGATTTATGATCCTGGTGTAGGTTATAATATTTAGGGCTTAGGTTAATGGGTATCAAGTTTTTGTTGTAGGGTTTGGGGTTTTTTGTGTAGGGTATAGTATTTAAGAATTATGATTTAGGGTGAATTATGTAGGTTATATGGTTTTGGGTGTAGCGTGTAAGGTTTAGGGTGTGGGGTGAATGGTTAGGGTGTAGGTTATATTGTTTAAGGTGTAGGTTATAGGGTTTAGGCAGTAGGGTATAGAGATTTAATAGATAGGTATAGGGTATAAGGTGTGGGGTATATGGTTTAGTGTGTGTGTATTTGGGTCATAGGTGTTGGGTATATTATTTAGGGTTTAGGGATTATAGTCTATTGTTTATGATGTAGGGTAGATGGTGTTGGGTTAGGGTTTTGGGTGTAGGGTATAAGGATTTAGGATTATGTTTTAGTCTTTCAAATATAGGATTTAGGGGGTAGGGGATATTGTTTAGTGTATAGAGTGTAGGGTAGAGGGTTTATGATGTAGGTTTTGGGGTTTTTTGTCAAGGGTTTATAGTGTGGGATTTACGGTTTAAGATTTTTTGTATAGGGTGTAGGGTGTGACATGTAAGGTTTATGGTGTAGTGTGTAGGGTATGGGGTTTATATTATAGGCTATAGGGTTTATGGTGTAACATATATGATTTATGATTTTGGTTTTAGGGTTTATTTTTTTACATGTAATTATAAGTTATAAGGTTGTTCAGTTATATTGGATTCTTTAGAGTTTTTAAGAAATATTTGCGTTTTTACTTATTTTTATTGATTTTTGGGTGTTAATGGTTTTCAATGGTATTTATTTATTTGGGGGGGGGGGGTGTGCTGGGGGTTACGGTTTTTAGGGTGTTAAGGATTTAAGGGGCTTTATGGTGTTTACAACAATTTGGATTTTTAGAGGTATTAGTGTTACACTAGGGATTCTATGTTATTTGAGGGTATTTTGGTTTTTTTGGGGATTGTTGGATTTTATGGGCCTTTTGGGTTTTTAGGTATTTAAGAATTTATGATTTTTATTACTTTATGTGTTTTTAGTATATTCATATATTTTTTAGGGGATTTTAGGTTTTTTAATGGTTTATGGGTTTTTAGTTCTTTTGAGGTCTTTTAAATTCATTGGGGTTTTATAGTTTCAATGGTTTTAGGATTTTAGGAACATTATAGGGTTTTATGTATTTTTTGTTTTTTGGGATTTATTGTTTTTATGGTATTATGATTTTAGAGAGGTTTTATGGTTTTTTAAAATAGAGGATTTTTTTGGTATTTTTTGTGTTTTTTATTATTTTTTATCATTTTGTGGATTTATTATTGTTTCGGTGTTTTAAGATGTCAAGGGATTTTTATGTTCTTTTAGGAATTTTAATGATTTTTGGGTCATATAGGTGTTATAATGGTTTTATATGGTATATTAGGGTTTGATGGTATATAATAATTTGATGGTATTTTTCTATTTTAGGGGTATAATTGCATTTTCTATTTTATGTTTTTTTAGTTTTTAGGGTTGTAGGGATTGTTGGGTATTTTTAGTGGTTTTAGGGATTTTATTTTTTTAGGGTTTTAGGAATTTTTTTGAGATTTTTAGGGATTATATGGGGTTCTATAATTTTTATGGATTTAGTGATTTTTTGGGTTTTTAGTGATTTTTGAGGGTTTTAGTGTTTTTGTAGTTTTTTAGTATTTAGGGATTTTCATATTTTAAGTGTTTTTACGGTGTTTAATAATAATTTTTTTGTTTTAGAATTTTATTTTTAAATGGGTGTTTAGATTAGATTGGGAGTTTTATGGTTTTCAGTGTTTTTACGAATTTAGGGGTTTTTAGGATATTGGGGACTTTTATTGTCTTTTTGGATTTTTGGGTATTTTTGGGTTTCATTGTGATTAAGGATTTTTATAGTCCTTTTATGGGTTTTATATTGGGTTTAGGGAATTTTAGGTGGTTTCTATGATTTCATAGTCTTTTAAGGGTTTCATGGTCTGTAGGGTCTTTTGGGGTTTAAATGGTTTTTAGGAATTGTTGGGTTTTAAAAGATTTTTGGGTATCTGGGTTTGTATTGTTTTTGGGTTATGGGGTTTTATGGATTTTTTGGGTTTTATGGGTTTTCATGTTATTTGTATTTTTATGTTTTTTGGGGTTTTGGGTTTTTAGGGGGTTTTTGTGGTTTTTGGATTTTAGGGAGATTATAGATAATTCATTGTTTTTAGTGTATTTAGTGGAGATTTTGGGTTTTTAGGGGTTATAATGATTTTTAAAAAAATTTATGTTTTTAGGGGTTTTATTTTTTTAATTTATTTCAAGGCTTTTATATCTTTTAATGTATCTTATTGTTTTTAGAGTCTGAGAAATTTTTGGAGTTTTAATGTTTTTTGGATTGGGGGGGGGGGGGGTAGTTTTAACTATCATTTATGTTTTTAGTTGTTTACAATATGTAGGTTTTTAGGGGGTTTTATGGATTTTAGGGGTTTTTTGGATTTTGTGGGGTTTTAGTGATTTTAGGGGTCTTAGTTTATTTTATCTTTATTTATGGATTTTTAGGAATTTTATAGTTGTTATTAGTAATTTTTTGATTTCATTTTGTTTTTTGGGGTGCTTAAAGGGGGTATAGGTTTTCAAATGTTATTTATGGTTTTACCATTTTAGGGTTTTAATGGTTTTTATGTATTTTAAGGGACTTAGGGTTTTATAATTTTAATGTTTTTAATGTTGATAATGTTTTTATAGTTTTAGGTTTTTTGAGTTTTTGTGTCTTTTAGTGTTTTTAGGGTTTATAGGGTGATTTATTATATTTATGTTCATTTATAGATTTCATTTTTTTGGGACATAGGGTGTTTTTTGTTTTATAAATCTACTAGGGGTTTTATGTTTTTTAGGGGTTTATATTTTTTAGGGTCTTTTATGGGATTTTATGGTTTTTTACTAGTGTGTAGGGTTGTTAGGGTTTTTTTAATGTTTCAAGGGGTTTTAGGTTTTTTTTGTGTTTATAGGTTTTTACCATTTTTTGGCTTTGGTGTTTTTTTGGGGGTTTGTGTATTTTGAGGATTTTAAGTGATATTTATGTTTTTCTTTATGGTTCTAAGGGTTTTATGATATTTAGGGTGTTTTGTTTGGTTTTTTTGGGTTTTTTGGGGTTTTAGGGAATTTTTATTTTTAGTGTTTTTTTGCATTTCTATGGTTTTTAATTTTTTTAGTTTTTTTAGGTTTTCATCATACTTAGGTTTTTATATGGTTTTTTAGTGTATTTTTGTTTTTACTTCTTTTTATGGGATTTTACTTGTTTTTAGGGGTTTCAAAGAGTTTTTATAATCTATTTGAGATTTCAATTTTATATTTGTTTTTTTCAGTTTTTTTGGGTCTTTTATTGTTTTTTACGGTTTTAGGGTATTAATGATTTTTTAATTGTTTTTGGGTTTTAGGGTTTTTAGGGACTTTTAGGGGGGTTTATGGTTTTTTGGTTATTTTTGTGTTTTTTGGGGGATATAGGTAAATTTAAGCTATTTAGTGTGTTTTAGTGTTTTTTTGGGTTTTAAAGGTGTTTTATCCCTTTAGAGGATTTTAGGGTCGTTCGGGGTTTTTAGGTATTTGATGTTCCTTTAGAGGTTTTAGGTCCCCTAAGGTTTTTCATTGGTATTTGTGGGTTTTTAGGTTTTTTAGGGTCCTTAAGGGTCTATAAACTCATTTCCTATTCCTATTGTATTTTATGCAATTTTTTAGGTTTTTTTGGTCTGTTAGGGTTTTAATAGTTTTAGGCTCATTTAGGTTTTTTATAGATTTATGGTGTTTTAAGGATTTATGGTTTTTCAGGGTATTGTTTTGTTTTTAGGGTTTTAATTGTGTATTTTGGAATTTTGAGGGTTTTTTGTTTATTAGGTTTTAGTTTATTTTGGGCCTTTAGTTGTTTAATGTGTTATTATTATTTGTATGGGTTATAGGTTCTTTTACAACGTTTAACTTCTTTTATTATTTTTATGATTTTTAGGGTTTTAGGATTTTTAGAATATTTAATTGCATTTTTGGGATTAAAGGGTTTTTATGGTTTTTATGTTTGTTTGGTTTTTTGTGACTTATGGAAATTAAGGATTTTTAGGGTTTAAGATGTTTTAGTCTTTTTTATGTTTTTATTATTTTTTATTGTTTTTAAGATTTTTTTGGGGTTTAGGGTTTTGATGGAATCCATAGGGATCCTTAGGTTTTTAGGGGGATTTTTAGTTTATCATAAGGGTTTAATAAATTTTATGGTTTTCATAAGGTTATTAGGTTTTTAGATTATTAGTGTTTTAAATTTTTTTTTGGTTTTTACTGTTTTAACTGTTTTTTGATGTATTAGGATGCTTTTGGAAATTTATGGGGGTTTATAGTTTCAATTGTTTTTACGGTTTTTAACAGTTTTTGGGTTTTTTATGTTTTATGGTATTTATAGTATTTTTTGGGGTTCCAAGGGTTCTATGGTTGTTTTCTGTCATTAGGGTTTAGGGTATAGGGTGTTCGGAATAGTAGTTTTGGTGTATGGTTTATGCTATAGGGTGTACGTTATTTGGTGTTGGAAACTATGTATAGATTTTGACATTTTGGGTAAGGGGATTAATTAGTATGGTTTATGATTAAGGCATAGGGAATAAGATTTACGGTGTAGGGTATGTGGTTTCTAGTGTATGGTATAGGGTTTAGGTCATAGGGTTTAGGATTTATGGAGTATATTTTATGGTTTAGGGTGTAGGGTATGGAGTTTGGGTCATGGGGTTTAGGGTTTCGGGTGAACAGAATTGGCTTTTGGGTGCATAGCGAAGGGTTCCTGGTGTAGGGTATCAGGTTTAGGGTGTTGTACTTCGGGTTTTGGGTGTATTGTATGTAGTTTGGTGTTTAGTGTTTATGGTTTAGGGTGTATGATATAGTGTTTAGTGTGTAGGTTTTAGGGTTTAGGATAGAGGTAATAGGGTTTAAGGTGTGGCATTTAGTGTATAGGGTGTTTTGATCAAGGATTAGGGTGTAGGGTTTAGCTTTTACGGTGTATGTTGTAGGGTTTAGTGTGTAGGGATTTTGGTTTACGATGTAGGTTTTGGTGTTTAGGGGATATGGTTTAGGGTTTAGGATGTTGGGTATATGGTTTTGGGAATATATTTTAGGTTTTAGGGTGTTGAGTATAGGGTTTTGGGTGTGGGTTGGGTGTTTTGGGTGTAGGGTATAGCATATAGGGTGTTGGGTTTAGGGTTTTTCATGTAGGGTATATGTATAAGATGTAGGAATTTTGATTTAGGGAGTAGAGTATTGGGTTTAATGTGTGGGTTTTAGGGTTTGTTGTTTAGGGTATCGGGTGTAGCATAAAGGGTTTAGTTTGCAAGGATTAGGGTTTAGGGTAAATAGTTTACGGTTTAGTGTGTAGGGTATATGGTTTAGGGTATTGGGTTCTGGGTTTTGGGTTTTGTGTTTACATTTTAGAGTTTTGGGTTTCATGTTTAGGGTGTATAGTATAGGGTTTAGATTGTAGGGTGTGGTGTAAGGGGTAGGTTTAAGGGTTTAGGGTGTAAGGGATAGGGTTTATGGTGTTGGTTCTAAGGTTTAATGATTATTTTATAAGGATTAGGGTGTAGGGGATAGGATATTGGTTATAAGGTATAGGGTGTGGGATAATCATTTTTGGGTGTATGGTTTAGGGTTTTGGGTATGCGGTTTAGTGTGAGGTTTTAGCATGTAGGTTTTAGGGTTTAAGGCATATGTTTATTGGGTTTACGGTGCATGATAAATAGTTTGGGGTGTATGTTTTTTGGTTCAGGGTGTATGGTATCTGGCTTTGGGTGTAAGGTTTAGACTTATCGACAATATATGGTTTAAGAAATAAGAATATTCATGATAAAGAATATGGATATTCAACGGAAAGGTAATGTTTTATGATCAAAAGAAAATGAATCTTTTGAGGGAATGTTAATGACAAAAAAAATCAAGAACTTGAATTTCAATACATTCCCTTGTCAAACAGATGATAAACCATATCGGGAATGAATATGGATGGTATCATTACAACATATCCAGAGAGAAGAATAAGTAAAATCAATGTTTTTCTTCATTGAGGAATAGATAATCAATAAAATCTTCAATAATTTTTGTGTGTGGAAATTACCAAATTCTATTTAAAAATCACATTTCAAAATTAAAAGATGTAGAATATTAAGTAAACCATTTCATTGTATAAAACCCTATAAAATTTTATAGGAATATTCAAATAAATGATTTTTCATTACGGTCAGAAGAATTTATTAATGTTGAGTTCATCAAAACAATGTTCCCTTCCATATTTTCAGTAAAAATTCAAGAAGTACATTTTTTGGAAAATGGAAAGAGGATTAATTTTAAACAATATTTTTAAAATTAAAACATGTGTAATTTTTGTTAATAAATAATATTATAATTTTAAATATAATCTTTAAGTAATTTTATGGAAATTATGGATATTGAAGAAAAATTCACTCGTCTTAGAAGAATAAAAAAGTGAATTTCCAAAAAAACGTGATTTTGGTATATTAGGAACATAAAGATTATAAAATGAAAGGAAAAATTATTATTTCCATAAATAAAAATTGTAGATAATAATAGTTTTGTTTTAGTAGAGAAAAATCAAATAATTCATTCATTAGAGACTTAAACATAAATAAACTCGAATAATATTGAGGTTCAGAAATAAACCCTTACAACATTCTAAACATTTCAATCACAACTCCATGAATTAAACAACATCAAAAGGAACTTTAAATACTACTAATACAAGATTATTTTTTATATAAAATATCAAATGGTATGTACATTCACATCCTATAAATAAATAGGTACATAATACAAAATATGTCCCAACAGCATGGAAGTTGAGGCAAAATATCTTACATAGATCATACAGTTGAAATGGGAATTAATCAATGAATTTATTATATGAATCTAATTTAAATACATATAAAACATCAATTATACCATAAAATAACAAAAATTTATTACACACATATTCCTATAATATCAAATATAATGAAGAATTAATATAACCCAATGAAAATAAATTGAGATATGAAGCCCATTTGAGCATTGTAACATTCAATTCAAATCCCTTTGCCTGAAATAAATTGAATATATACTAAATTAACATTAATTATAATGGATTCATAAAATAATATATAAAAAGTGTTGTATAAACACCACGAAAAATAAATTATGTTTATAACAATAAATTATGCCTCAATGAAGTGAAATTGAGATGAAATCCTTCACATAAGGTCTGTCATGTCACATAAATTCATTATTTTCCATTAATAATAATCTTATGTTAATTATTAATTTAATTTTTTCCCTTTTAATTGTTTCTATACCTTTTATTTTACCATCGTAAATTTAGTTACATAATCAATTAACTTCACATGTGATGTTTTGACAATATTCAGTTCATATGTCTGAAATGTCTTTGTTATGTTTAATATGGTGAAATAGGTCATTGTTACATCATATCAAAAATAATTATGATGACATTGTGGGTGCATATAATTTATGGTTTTTAGGGTCCATAATGTCTTATAGGGTTTAAATGGTATTTTAACATTTTTATGGTTTTTTAAGGATTTAATGTTTTCTAGGATTTATTTGTATTTTCTATGTTCTTTAAGTGTTGTTTCTGCGGTTTTATATTTTCTGATTTAAGGTGTAGGGTATATTTTTTTGATTGTTGGTATAGTGTTTAGGGTGTGACGTATAGGGTTTAGGGTCTTTGGTCTTTGGTCTTGGGTGTAGGTTTTCGTGTATAGGGCGTATGGTATGGAGTTTAGAGTGTATTGTACTAGGTTCAGGGTATAGGGTGTAAGGTTTAGGGTGTTGGGAATAATTTTAGGCTATAGGGTCAGTGGTTTCGTGTGTAGGATATCAGGTTTAGACTATAGGGTTAAGGGTGTTGGTTATTGGGTATATTATTTTGGGTGTTCGGTGTAGGGTTCATTTTGTAGGGTAAAGGGTTTAGAGTGTATGGTTTTGGTATTCTGTTTTTTGGAATAGAGTTATGGGTGTATGTTTTTGGGATTTTCATGTATGGAATAGTGTTTAGGGTGTAGGGTTTCATATTACAGTGGATGGTATATGATTTAGGGTGAAAGACATATGGTTTTGGGCGTAGGGTATAGTGTATACAGTTTAGAATGTATGGATTAGGATTTATAGTGTAGGATATAGGATTTAAGGAGTATGTTATATTGTTTAGGTTGTTCGTTTAGGGTTTAGGGTGTATAATAAATGGTTTATGGTGTAGGGTTTAGGGTTTAGGGTATAAGGTTTAAGGAGATAGGTTATGTGATTATGGGGTAGGGTATGGGGTATAGGGTATAGGGTGGAGGGTATATGCATTATAGTGTAGCGTATAGATATTAGGATACATGGTTTGGGGTTTGGGGATTACCATATAACGATTATGGGGTATGGTTTAGGGCCTAGGGTTTAGGGTTTAGAGTGTAGGGTGTTGGATTTAGGTTATAGGCTTTAGGGTATTCTGTTTAGGGTGTAGGTTATAAGGATTTTTCGATTGGGTTTAGGGTATAGGGTGTATTTTATAGGGTTATGGGTGTATGGTATAAGTATTATTTTGTCGGGTTGAGGGATTAGAGTGTACAATATATGGATTAAGTTGTAGGGTTTATTGGTCTGGGTGCATGGTCTATTGGGATTTGGGTGTATGGTTTAAGGATTAGGGTCAATGATTGTGGGTTTTGGCTATATGGTTTATGGTATAGGGTATAGGTTTTAGAGTGTATGTTATTGGGTTTAGGTTATACGGTATTGGGTTAGAGTGTTGGGTATAAGGTTCAGGGTGTAGTTATCAGGGTTTAGAATGTAGTGTATAGGGTTAATGGTGTTGGGTTTAGGGTGTATGGTGTCATGTTGATGGTATGTGTTATAGGTTATAGGGTTTTGGATGAATTTTTTTTGTGTATATCTTGTAGGGTCTGGGGTTTTAGATGATGGGTTTAGGTTTTAGGATTTAGTTATTAGGGTTTTGTAGGTCTGTTATATGTCTTAGAGTGTAGTGTTTTGTGTTTAGGGTGTAGTGGTCAATGTTTATGATGGGGGGGGGTTAGTGGTTTTTAGGATTTTCAAGGTTTTTTTGGGATTTAAGGGAGATTTTTTGATTTTTAGGGTTTTTAGAGCTTTTTAGGATTTCTGTGTTTTTGTAGTATTTTTGTTTTTCTTGATTCTTTGTTTTTGTATTGTTTTTTGGTTCTTATGGTTTTTCTAAAAAAATAACAGTTATATAGTTTTTTTTGATAATATAGGGGCTGTCGGTATTTGATTTTGGGTTTTTGGGTTTTTAGGGTTTTCAGGGGTATAACGGTTTTTAGGGTTTCTATTGGAGTGTTAAGTGATTTGTTATGGTTTTTTAGGCCTTATTCATGGTTTATGGGTCTTTGGGATTGTTGTGGGGTTTTAGGGTCTATTAAGGTTTTTGGGGTTTATAATGTTTTTATTATTTATTTTCTTTTTAAGGGTTATAAGTGTTTTATATATTTTTTTAGATTAAAGGGGTTTACACATATTCTTTGTTTTGTTATGGGTTGTTGGTTTTCATTTTTTGGTGTGTTTTAATAATTTTATGTATTTTTAGGTTGTTATGGTTTATGGTTTTTATTAGTTACTAGGGGTTGTAGGGTTTTGGGGGGGTATGATAGTGGTTTTTAATGATTATTTTTGTTTTTTTGTATTTTTATGGACTTTTATTGATCATTAGGGGTTTTAGTGTTCTAGGTTACTTAATGGATGTTTGTTTTTATTTAGTTTTTTAGGATTTTTTATGGTTTTTATGGGTTTTATGATTTTTAGGGGGTTTAGGGTATTTAATGGTTTTTAGTGTTTTTTATGATTTTTACGGTTTTAGGGTTTTAGGGTGTTCTTTATGATTCTAATGGGTTTTTGTTTATTTTGAATAGTTTTAGAGACCCTTATAATTTTTTGGCGATTTAGGGTCTTTGGAGGACATTTTATGGTTTTTAGGGGTTATTAGGTATTTTAGCATTGAAGGTTTATTTTTGTGAGTGGGGGTGGGGGTTAGGGGTTCAAAGGTTTTAAGGGATTCTATGGTTTATTAGGGTCTATAGGGTTTTTGGTGTCTTTTAGGTTTTTAGGGGTTTTAACCTTTTGGGGTCTTTCGAAGTGGTACATGGCCTTTTAGTGATTTTTATATTTTTTTTAATTTTTAGAGTCATTTAATATTTTCATGGGTTTTGGGGATCATATTTATTTAAGAGGTTTCTAGTGGTTTATATGCTATTTATAAGGGTCCTTCGGTTTTATTATTTAACTATCTCTTTGTATACTTAAGGATTTAAAAAAAAATTGGTTGTTGAGGGGTTATAGTGTTGATTAGGGTTCTTTTTACATGATTTGGGTTCTTTGAATGTTTTTATAGGTTTTAGGAATTTTATAGTCTTCAAGGATATAGGATATTTTATGGTCTTTTAGGTTTTGTAGTAACGTTTAGTGTTTTTTATGGTATAGTGGGACATTATGGATTTTTAGGGGTCTTAGGGTCTTTTGTGGTATAGGGAATTTGTTGGTATTTAAAAAATTTAGTGTATTTTATGGTATTTTTATAATTTTTAGTGACATTATAGTTTCTATTGTTTTGTATTTTTTTTCTAAGGGGTTTTATGGTTTATTGGGATTTTTGTGCAGTTTAAAGGGTTTTAGGGTTTTTAGGGTTTTTAGGGTTTTTAGGGTTGTTTAGGATCCTAATTTTATGTAGTGTTCATAGTGTCTTTAGGTTTTTTGTGTTTTTAAGGTTTAAATTTTTTTTTTTGTTTTTTGTGTTTTTAGCATTTTTTCGGGTTATGTGGTTTTTAATGATTTTAGGGTTTTTATGATATTTAGGTGTTTTTAGGAGTTTTGTTGTTTATTAGTAGGCTTTAGGGGGATTAAAAGGTTATTTAGTGTTCTAGGGTAATAAATGTTGTTTTATGCTTTCAGAAGGTTGAATGGGTTTTCATTTTTTTGTTTCTTTTATAAAATAAGGATTCTAGGAGGTTTTTAGGGGTTTATTGATTTTATGGGTTTTAGGGATTTTTTTGAATTTTATGGGGTTTTTAGTTTTGTATATGTTTTCAAATGTTTTTTATGGTTGTATTGATTTATTTACGGTTATATTGTTCTGGGAATTTTTAGGTATTTTTGGTGTTTTATCTAGTTTCTAAGGGTATTAAGGGTCTTTTGGGGTATTAATGGGTCTTAGAGACAATATGGGTTTTGTAGCATTTTTTCGGCTTTTTAGGGTTTTAGGGTATATTTAATGATTTGGGTTTTAGGGTTTTATTATATTTTTAGTGTTTATTTATGTTTTCAGGGGTTTTGGATTTTAGGGGTTTTAGGGTTTTTTTAGTGTTTTTGGGTTTTTAGGTTGTTAAGGAATATATTTCATTTAATTTGGTTTTACATATTTTAGCACCCATTGGGGTTTATTGGGGGTTATACATGAATTTACCATTCTAAGGGACTGTTAGGGTTTTCATTTGTTTTAGAGTCTTTTAAGGGTTTTATGGTCTTTTAGGGGTTTTTGATCCTTTACAGGTTTGAAGGTATTTTGAGTATTTTTAGTGTTATTAGGATATTTTACAGTCATTAAGGGATTTTATGCGTGAATTTAGTTAGTTAGGGTATTATATGGGATCTTTATGATTATATGGTTTAGGGGATTTAGAGTTTTTATTGTTTATTGTGTTTTTAGAAGATTTAATGGTTTTTAGGATTTCATAGGGTTTTTGGTTTTTTAGTTTTTTTAAGGGTTTAAGGTGTTTTTTGGGTTTTTATGTCTTCCATTGTTTTTATGGATTTTTTGGGTGTTTTAGTTTTTACTAATATTTTTAGGTTTATAAGTTGTTTTAGGGTGTTTTAGGTATTTTATGGGTTTTAGTGTTTTTAGGGTTTTTATGCGTTTAATGGGGGTTTAGTGTTTTTAAGGATATCAATGTGTTTTTAAAATTATAATGGATGTTATTTATTTTTTGTGTTTTTATGGATTTATAGGGTTTTTAATAATTTTATCATATTTTATGTTTTCTTCAGTTATATTGTTTTTTGGGTTTTTAGTGTTTTTAGATTTTATTATCGTTCTTAGGTATTTATAGTGATTTTAGGGGCTTATAGTTTTTTTTGTTATTTGTTGGTGTTTTAGGTTTTCTATTATATTTTAGGTATTTTAGGGTTTTCAAAGATATTTTTGGGACTTTTAGGGCATTTAGTTTTTATTTTGGGATTTAAGAGTCTTAAAAGGGATTTTAGGGAATTTTTGGGTCTTCGGCCCTTAGGATTATATATGAGTTTTTAGTTTTTTTTTGTTTTTTTGTTTTTCTATCTTTTTAGGGTTTTAGAGTTTATTATCTTTTTGGGATTAAGGGGTTATATATTTTTTATGATATTTAGTGTTACTTTTTGTTTTTAGTGGTTTTGGGTTTATTAGGGTTTTAGGGTGTTTAAAAAGGTTTGGGGCATTTTGGGGGCGGGGGGTTTAATGTTATCATGGGGATTTTAGGGTCTTTTGTGGGTTTATGGTATTAAGGGTTGAAGGGGTATTATTAGTGTTAGTGTCTTTTATGTGTTTAGATACGTTTTTAGTTATTTAGTGATTTTATAATGTTTATGTGTTTTTAATGATTTTAAGGTTTTTACAGTTCTTAGGGTTTCATGGATTTGTTTTTCCGTTTTACTGTCTTTAGTGGTTTTAGGGTTTTTAGGTTTTTTATTTCTTTAGGATTTTTTACTATGTTTAGGTTTTTGGGGATTTTTAATGAATTTTTAAGGTATTTTATGATTTTATATGGTTATTTAGGTTCATTGAGGGGGTTGTGGTCGAGGTAGGTCCATTTCAGAGTTTCTTTGTGTTTTTAGGGATCCAATGTATTTTATGGGGTTTTATGGTTTTTTTTATTTTATTGGATTAGGGGGTTTGTATATATTAGGTTTTTAGTGTTTTAGGGGTTTTAGGGGGTTTATTAATTTTATTTTTTTAATGATATTTAGACTATTTAAGGATTTTATGTATTTTTAAGTATTTCTAATGATGTTTTGGCATTTTATGGTTTTTATGGGTTTTATAGTTTTATGGTTTTCTATGATTTTTTTTGGGTTTTTAACATTTAATGGTTTTAGGGTTATTAGGGTATTTTTTTGTTTTTATGGATTGTAGGTGTTTCATGGTTTTATGATAATTGTAGGTATATACGTGTTTTTTATGTATTTAGGAATTTTTAGGTTTTTATGGTTTTAGGGTTGTATGGTGAAAAAGGTTTGAGGATAAGATCCCCCCCCACAAAACATTATTAAAAACAAAAAAAAATGTTTCAAGGAGGGTTTACAAGTACATTATTTTATCTCGCCCTTCATATCAGAGTCCACAAGAGGCATACAGAATGACAGGGAAAAAATGAACACAACGACCTCTATTCTTCAATTTCCACATTGGAGAGTGCTTCTGTTACCGAGTTAGAATCTGTATAGGCACATAGACATAGAGTATGAGATATATTGAGGCATTTTAACCATTGTGGTAGAAGTCTCCATGGGAATGTTCTGTATTTTTCCTAAGGGTGTCTACCGCAATCATCGAATCATGCTCAATCCAAAGGGATTTCCACCTAAATTTGGTAGCAAATTTAACCACCCTCATAATTTCTCATAACTCCACCATATAAGAAAATGCTTATACAATATGGTTTTACTGGTATTATGTTTTTTAGTGGTTTTAGCAGATTTATATCTATTTGTTTCATTTTGGGATTTTAGGGTTTTAGGGTTTTAGGTTTTTTGTGGATTTTAGGGTTTTTTATTTCCATTAAGTGATGTTTGGATTTTAAATATTATTAGTGTTTTATATAATTGTTTTATTTGTTTTTGTTTTTAGGGTTTTCATATGCATTTTAGGTATATTACTGTTTTCTTATAGTTTCTAGGGGGTTTTATAATTTTTAGGGATTTTAGTGTTATTTGATATTTTATGTGTTTCATCGAATTTTGGGGTTTTAGGGGATTTTTTACATTTAAGGTATTTTCATATTTTTTATTGATTTTAGGGTTTGAGGGTTGCCTTTGGGTTTAGTATTTTTATTTTATTTTATAATTTTTACAAATTTTATAGATTTTTCTGATTTTATGGATTTTTATGGTTTTAGGGGTTTAATTGTATAATGTGTTTTAGGGTATTCAGTTTTTCTTTGTTTCAACGGGTTTTACGGTATTTAGGGAATTATATATATATATTTTTAGGATTCATTAGGGTTTTAGGTGTTTCTGTTTTTATTGTTTTAGGGGGGTTTTGGGATTTCTTAATGGAATATTTGGGTTTAGGTGATTTAAGAGCTGGTTTTAATGTTTTCAGGTGTTTTAGGGATTTTGGGGGATTTTGGGATTTTAGTGGGTTTTAATGGGGTTGTTAGCTTTTAATTGTTTTTAGTAATTTGGGAAATTTATTTAGGGTTTTTATGTTATTCAGATTTTTTTTGATTTTACATTTTTATTGATTTTGTGGGTTTTTAGGGTCTTTTAGGATTTTTCATGTTTTTCATGATTGTTAGGTTCATTTAATGTTTTTTATCGTTTATAAGGTAATTTATGATTTTTAAGGATTGTTTTATTTTTAAGATTTTATTTTTTGGGTTTTAGAGTATTTTATGATTTTTTTTGTGGAATAAGTGGGGTTTTAGAGTTTTTAGGATCTTTTCTTCAGGTATTTGGGTCTTTTATGTTTTTTATTGTATTTAGGGTCCCCTATGGTTTTAGGTTCATTTAGGGATTTCAGGGGTTTTACGGATCTTTGGGGATTTTTTGGTGGCTTATGGACCTTTAGTGTTTTTAGGGAATTTTGGACAATTTACGGGTTTTAAGGGTTTTAGGTTCTTTTAGTGTTTTTAGGTTTTGGAATATTTTAGGGGTTTTAGGGTATGTACTATATATACTAATTCTGGATTTCCATCTGCCACATATTTATATCATATTCATCCACGTCAATTCTCCCTAATGTTTCCTTCCTCCAATTACCCACATCACCCCACCGCGCGCTACCTCATTTTCTCTATGCCTCCCAATCCCACTCCAACTGAGGTTTTTGTGTGTAGTGACTGAGATTTCCCTCGAACCCTGCCTCTGGCATCCTCCCTATCCCGTTCATCCTGTAGTCTGCAGCCCTCCATCGCCAACCTCCACCTCCTCCTAGTTTGAACAACACTCTCTGTGTTTTTCATACTTCCGGTCATGGTCAGGATTCTACTGTTTGTGACCTAGGGTTCTTGAAAATTCCTAACGCGTGCATCATCCACCTTCTGATTTTTTTATCCAGTCGTGCTCGTAAATCCTCTTCCTCTTTGTCTGAGGATAAGCATACATATGAACTATGTTTTTCTCTTCCCCACTTTTCTGTTCACGGTTTCTTCGGCTCCCAAATCTTTTTATACCCTGCATTAGTACATAAGTTTCTTCCTCTAGAACCTTACTTCCATTCATTTAGATCACAATAAATCCATTCATAGTTTCTTCAATCTTCTGCTAGTCCGTCCCTTCGACCCCCAAGAAATTGAAATTTCAAAAGGAATTTCCCAGGATTTTTGGGTTTTGAATTTAAACTGAAGTCACCTTCTCTTCTACACACCTTTCCTAAATGTCATATTACCTCCCATACATTTCATATTTCATATTTTTTTCTATCAAAAAATAGACATTCATTCATTGTATCAGTGATGTGAATAGTATGTTTAGTTTTTTCTTCATTTCCTACAGTTTTATTTCTATTAATTTAGTTGTGTTTCATATGTTTTTTAGTCTGACAATTTTATATCTTGAAGACACTGCTACTATTAATTGTAATGTTTATGGTTCTTTCCGTCTATTCTTAAATGAATGAAATTCAACTAAATATTGTTGTCAACATTATCTTATTACAGTTGGCAAGAATTTTTTTTCCAATGAATTCATTTTTCATGTTGGATTTTATACATTCTATTATCTACTCATTTGGTTCGAACAATTAATTACTTATCACATTAGGTGTTTCATATGCTACTAGTTGTTTACAGGATACCATTATCTAATTATTTATTATAGGTTGCATTAACATAATAGGATCTGGTATGCAACCAAATTATATAAGGGCACGATAACATTAACTCATTTTTGATGATTCTGATTTAAAACTCACAATAAGAGGTGATGGTTGATTGATAATTTATGTTCACATTGATTGATAATTTATGTTCAGAGTGATTGAAAATTTCTATTATTTGGGATGTCTAAAAAGAACAGGGACATGTATGTTTCTCTATGGTGGTTACATGTGTTCAAGATTTGACATTTAAGGTAATTTTGAAACATGTATGTTTCCCATTGGTGATTGAAAACTATTCCAAATCAAATTAAAGATGTTCCCTTTTGTGTTTAATTTTCATCCATATTTTACAGTTATGTTTCTAAAACATTTATATTTTCTGATATATTTTGAATTATATTATAGATAGTTATCAATCAGTTTATTTTTTACTTCTTTTTGGGTGTCTATTTTACTATACTAGAAATTTTTTAACCTGCTATCAATGATATCCTTCCCTTTTTCCTCCTCTCCCATTAAATGCAACTCTTTTGAAATATATTTCCATAGTTCTCTTTATATGGAGTTATATTTTTATATAATTTTTTTGGTCTACATCAAATCCCAGTTAATCCCAAATTACCTTCAATTGCATTGAAGCCAAAAATCTACTACATCATGTATTTTATTTCATATCTAGATGCTTACAAATATGTTTTCTAGATAAGGAACCCATTTCATCTGTGGGTTGGAGAAAATAAAATCATAGTATGCAGCTTCTTCATTATGTGTTGGTTCCTACTGATGATCAGGAAGGCACTGCTATATGATTCTACATATTATATATATAGTTATTATGTATAAATATTCTACTTTTTATATAATAGTGATATTATATCTCATGCTACATCAAGATTCATTTTATATTCAACTAACTCTTTTACTCAATTTCAGGTTGTCTGGTCTACTAAAGTGGTTGACAACTATTTGATGAAGCCGCATAGCATGGGTGAATGGCTCCTCCAAAGGAACATAAATCTTTCTGCCCCTCCACTTACCTATGAAAGGACTCTATTCAATCAATTTTTTAAATACTACAACCTGAGACTATTGACATTTAGTGAAGAATCTACCAGTTTCAATTTGTGTTCATCTATTTGTTTGATTCAATTTCATGTCATCAACTTTTATGAAGTGGGTGTCAACTCTCTATTTTCATCTATTTGTTTATTAAATTTTACTTTTCATTTCATCTTTGTCTATGATCTCTATGTTATTCATTCCATTTGTTCCATATACATGATGAGTAGTTTCAATCGGTTTTCTTTTTTCTCGAACAACCCACTCATTCAATATATTATGATTATTTCATTTAATTTCACATTTCCTAATTTTATTATTACAACCACTATCTTATCATTGATTTAACTTTGTCTTTTTATTTCAGTGCCTTTATTATAGTTAATATGATGAAAATTGAAAATGAATTCAAATATTCTTCCTCAAAAATTAATCGTTAATATAATTTTACTCTATAAATATTTTTTGTGAACTATTTGAATCGTTTCTTCATATTATATGCTCTGTTATTTCATTATCATACACCATTAATTTCTAATTATTATTTTTTCAAAATTAATATTTCTTCTCAAATTTTATAAATATTAATCTCATATTAAAATAAAAACTAGTAATCGAATATGCGATGCAATAGCACGAGCGAGTACTAGTTTTATAATATTTAAGCCTTTTGTGTTTAGAAAATATTTTACATTATTTATGGGGGTTTTAGGGCTTTTAGGAGGATTTACACCACTTTAGGGTTTTAAATATTTTTGTGGACTTTTAGGGTTGATAAGGTTTTTATGGATTTTTAGTGTTTGAGGTTTTTTTAGTTTTTTAGGTTTTTTGGGTTTAATGGGTTTTTCAGGTTTTTAATTTTTTAGTGGTTTTAGGTATTTTTAATGTATTTAGCATATTTAGGGGTTTTTAGTGTTTTTTTGTGTTTATTGTTATTTAGTGTTCTTAGGTTATTTAGGGGGTTAAATTCTTTTGGGGGCTTTGGGTTTTTAGGGATTTTAGTGTTTCTATTTTTTCTACTTTTTTTGTGGTTTATGGGGAATTCAGTGGATTAAAAAGGTTTATGGGTTGTTATATGTTTTAGGTGTTTTATGGGTTCTTCTGGTCTAAATTGTCTTTTTAAAATAATTTAGGGGTTTTAATTTATATTATGTTATCTTTGGGTTTATAATTTTTTAGGGTTATTTTGGGGTTTTTTGATGTTTTAGTTGATTTTCAAGTTTTAATGGTTTTGATGGTGTTTATTAATTTTGAATTTCTAGGGGTTTGCAGTTTTTTAGGGATCAATGGGTAATTTTTATGTTTTTTAGGATTTAGGTATTTATATGGTTTTTGGAAATTTTAATGATTTAGGAATATTAATGGGTTTTAGGGTTATTTAGTTTTTTATGAATATTTTGGGTTTTCATTATTTTATGGTTTTAATATTTTTTATGGATTTTTGGTCGGTTTAATTGCCTTTTGGTTTTTAGGATTTATTTATTGGTTTTTTTTTGGTTTTTAGTATTTTTTTTCAGGGGTCTTAGTGGTTTTTAAGATTTCAAGCATCTTGTAGGGTTTTTATTTAGAGTTAAGGTAGTTTTGTTTCCTGGATCTCTTAGTGGATTTATGGGTTTTAGTGTTTTGTGGATTTAATAGGTTTTAGGGTTTTTAGGTTTTTAGGGGTTTATGGCTTTTTAGAATTTTATGTTTCTTTATGGTTTTAGTGTATTTATTTTTTTATGATTTTTATTAATTTTATGAATTGTTATTAGGATTTAGTTGTTTTGTGGTTTTTATGGTCTTCCTATGGATTTCACGGGATTCCGTGGGTTTTACTAATTTTATGGGGTTTCATGTATTTTTACAATATTTAGGGGTTTAGGGGGTCTATGCACTATTTATTTTATTTCGGTTAGCTGGGGACTTTTAGTGTTTTATATGTATTATAATTTTCTGGGTTTTAATTTTTTTTGGGTTTAATAGGGTTTTAGTGGGTATTATAGTATGTGTTTTACAGATTTTTGGGGTTTTTGATTTTTAATGGGGTTTTATAGATTTCTAAGGAATTTAGGAGTTTTTATGGGTTAGAGAGCATTCATTGGGTTTTAGGGTTATTAGTGGTTTCTTTTTTTTATGGTTTTATGGTATTTTGGGTTTTGTGTGTTTTTATAGTTTTTGCGTTCTTCTAGTGATTTTAGGTATTTTATTAATTTTTTGGGTTCTAATGGTTTTTAGGATTATTGGGGTTTTATGGTTTTTTTTTAGTTTTTGGGGGTTTAATTGTTTTCAATAGTTTTAGGGTTTTTATAGGCTTTAGGGGTTTTTGGACTTTTAGGGGTTTTATTATTGTTTTAGGGTATTAGGTTTTAGGTGTTATGGTTTATGGTATAGAGTTTAGGGTGTATCATATAGGATGTATGGTGTAGGGTATATGGTTTGGGGTGTAGGGTATAGGGTTTATTGGGTAGGGTTTAAGGTGTAGGGTATATAGTGTAGAGTATAGGGTTTAGGGTGTAAGGTTTTAGGTATAGTTTGTAGGGTATATTTCCTATGGTTTGAGGTTTTGGGTTTAAGGTTTTGGGTTTTGGGTTTATGATGTAGGGTTTGGGAAATAATTTCTACAGTATAATGTTGAGTGTTTTGGGTTTAAGGTGTTACATAAAGGGTTTATGGTTTGTGGTATAGGGTTAAAGGTCCAGGGTATATTCCATGGGGTGTAGGGTGTAGAGATAATGATTTTGGGTGTAAGGTGTAGTGTATATGGTGAGGGGTTTTGGGTTTTGGGTATTTGATATATCGTGTAGTGTGATGGGTTTAGGGTTTAGAGTTCACGGTTTAGGTTTTAGGGTTATGTGAATTGTTTTTTAGGGTGTAATGTATAATGTTTTTGTTGAAGTCTATAAAAAATAGGGCTTAGGATTTAGGGTGTATTATGAAGATTATATTTTTTATGGTTTAGAGTTTAGTGTAAAGGGTATAGGTTTTATGGTTCAAGGTTTAGGGTTTGAGAGGATGTTATAGGGTTTTGGGTATATGGTTAAGGGTGAAGGGTGTAGGGTATTTGGTTTAGGACTTAAGGTTTACGGTTTAGGGTGTAAGGTATATGGTTTGGTGAGTATGGTTTGGGGTTTAGCGGGTAGGTTATGGGGTTTTGTGCATATGGTTTGGGTTTAGGGTGTATGGTGTAGGGTATATTTTTTTCATGTTTTTAGTGTTTAGGGTGTAGGCTATTGGGTTTAAGGTGTAGGGATTAGGGTATAAGATGTAGTGTATAGAGTTTGTGGAGTATAGTTTATTGTTTATGGTATATGATTAAGGATTTTTTAGTGTTTTTTGTTTTTAGGGTTTTTTGGTATTTCATATCGGTTTTTAGGGTTTTATGGTATTTAGGGTTTTTATGGTTTTTAGTAAGTAATTTGGATTTTAGTGTTTTATGTTTTTTTGGTTTTAGGGGTTTTATGAATTTTTTGGGTTTTATGGTTTTTGTAAATTTCATAGGTTTTTTTGGGGAATTAATAGTTTTTTCAGTTTTTAATGGTTTTTGGGCTGTTTGGGTTTTACTTATTGGGGGATAGTATAGTGTTTTAGGGGGTTTTATGTGTTCTCATGTTTTTAGAGTTTTTTTTTTGGATTCATAGGTTGTTTAATGGTCTTTAGTGTTTACGGTTTAGAGGTCAGTTTATGGATATATGTTAAAGATTGTAGAGTATATGGTATAGGGTTTACAATGTATGGTATTTGGTTTAGCGAGTATATTTTGGGTTTTATTGTTTAGGTTTTTAGGTTTAGGATGTAGGTTATGGGTTTTAGGTTGTAGTTTTTTGGGTTTGGGGTATAGGGTATAGGGTTTATGTTGTAATTATATTTTTTTTATGGTGTAGGTTATAGGAGTTCGGTGTTAGTTTAATGGTTTAGTGTGGAGGAAATATGGTATAGGGTGAATAGATTAGTGTTTGGGGTGGAGATTATATGGTTTAGTGTGTACGGATAAGGGTTAAGGGTTGAAGGTATTGGGTTTATCATGTAGGGATTATGGTTCACGTTTTACGATATAGGGTTTAGGATGCAGGTATTAGGGATTAGGGTGGATGGTACTGGGATTATGGTGTACAATTTATGGTTTATAGTGAATGGAATTTAGTTTTCAGTGTAGGGTTTGGGGTTTAGGGTTTATAGTGTATGTGTTAGGGTGTCGGGTTTATGGTTTTTGGTTTAGGGTGTAGGGTTTAGTTTTATTGGTATATGAAATGGGATGTATATTTTATGGTATAGGGTGTCAAGTATATGGTTTAGTGTGAATGTTTTGTGGTTTACAATGTAGGGTATACGATTTCGGCTGTACGGTTTAGTGTTTTGAGTTTTGAGTATAGTGATTAGCATCTAGGGTTTAGGGTTTGAGTGTAGGTTATATGGTTTATGGATTTGAGTGTGGGTTTTAGGGTGTAGGGTTTAGTTTTTAATTTGAAGGGTATAGGTTATATGTTTTACAGTGTAGGATTTTTGGTTTAGGGTGTTGGATATATGGCTTGGTGTGTAGGGTATAGGGTATGGGGTTTAGGGATTAGGGTATAGGATTTTGGGTTTTTCGAGTATTGTGTAGGTTTTGTGTATACGATATAATGTTGGGGAGTAGGTTATATTGTTTTCGGTGTATGAAATTTTGTTTCTAGTGTAGTGTTTAGGGTATAGTGTTTACGGTATATGGTTTAGCCGATAGGGTATAGAATTTTGGGTGTATAGTTAATTGATATGGGAGTTGGGTAAAAGGTTTGGGGTGTATTGATTAGGGAAGAGAAATTATGGCATATAGATTAGGGTTTAGGATATTGTCTATGAGATTTAGGGTTTAGTTTTTATGGTTTAGCTTGTAGGTTATTTGCTTTCATGTTTAGGGTATTGGGTTTAGGGTGCAGGTTAAGGGGTTTACAGTGTAGTGTTTTGGGTATAGGGTGTCGGGTCTACAATGTAGGCTGTATGGTTTTTTGTTTAGGGTATAGGGTTTATGGTTTAGGTTTTTAACAGTTTTTAGTTCTTTAGTGGTTTTTTTTAATTATAAGTTGTTTGGGGTTTACTATTGTTTTTAGCATTCTTAGGGTTTTATGGGTTTTTATGATTTTTTTGGTGTTTTAAGGTTTTTAATGGGTTTCATTGGATTTTTTGGTTTTTAGTTATTTTTATTGTGATTATTATTTTTACGGGGAATTTGGGTTTTAATGGTTTTGAGGTTTTTGGGGAGTTTTAAATAACATTTAAGTGTATTTTGGTTTTTTAGGGTTTCATGTTTTTATGGATTTTTAGAGGTTTTCTGGGAATTAAGGGGTTTTAAGGGTTTTATGTTGTTTAAAAAAAATATTGGGATTATATGGGTTTTCATAATGTTGTAAGGTTTTTTAGAGTTTTATTATGGTTATAGTGTATTTTAGGAGTGTTAGTTTTTTAAATGGATTTTAAGTTATTTAGTGATTTTAGGCATTTTAACAGGTATTATGGGTTTTTATGGTTTTATATGCTTTTACAATTTTTTTAGTGTTTTATATTTTTAAAATTATAATTTCCATATTTTTTATGTTTTATGGGTTTTTAGGGTTGTTTTGTGGTTTAACGGTTTTAGGGGTTTTTATTTTTTGTAATGTTTTTATGGATTTTAGTGTGTTCAAGGTTTATCATTTTTATGTATTTAGGTGTTTTATGATTTTTTGGATTTTCTAGTGTTCTCGGGTTTTTAGGTTTTTTATGAGTTTTTAGGTACATTTATCGGTTTTATATGTCTTTTATTTTCTTTTTGTTTTATAGGGTGTTTGTTATTTTAGGTTTTTTGGTTTTTTGGGTCATTAGGTGTTTTTTGTTTTTAGAGTTTTTACGAGTTTAAGTGGTTTTCATCATTTTTTGGGTTTTAAGGTTCTTTTGCGTTTTTTTACATTTTAGGAGGTTTTATATTTTATAGTATATTATGTGTTTTTAGAATTTTATTTATTTTTAGGGTATTATGGTTTTTTGTATTTCTAGGATTTGTAATGTGATTGAGGGTTTTGGTATTTCATTTATTTTTAAGTGTTTTTTATGGTTCAAGGTTATTTATGTGTCTGGGGGATATTTCATCTTCATAGGGGGTTTATCAATTTTTTTTTGGGTTTTAGGGGTTTTTTGGTTATTTGGGTTTTTATTTTTTTTAGTATTTTATGGATGGTTTAGAGTTTTTAGGGGTCTAGTGTTTTAGGGGATTAAGTTGTTTTTTGGTATTTTGTGATTTTAATGTACTTTTAGGGTTTGTAACATTTTTTTGGTGTTTAGGGTTTTAAATGGATTTTATGGGATTTTAGGGTTAATAGGGTTTTGGATGTTTAGGGGTTTTGGGTTTTAATTTTTTGATAGTGTCTTTAGTGGTTTAAAATGTTTTAGGTGGTTTTTATGGTTTTTGATGGTTTTAGGTGTTTTTTAGGGTTTTGTTATAGTTATAAGATTTTTATTAGGGTTTATGGGATTTTAAGGTTATAGGGTTTTTAGGTTTTTTTATGTTTTTCTAGGGATTTGTTGTTTTTTGAATTTTTTAGGGATTTTATTATTTTTATTTTTTTAAAGGTTTTAGAGTTTTTTGAGGTTTTTAGTGGGTTTGTATAGTTTTTGAGTCGTTAGGTGATTTTAGCGTTTTAATATTATATTGAGGGTTTTTATGTTTTCATGTGTAGGGTATAGTGTTAAGGATTTTGGGTATAGTGTTTAGGGTGTAGTGATTAATATTTAGGGTGCAAGTTATAGGGTTGATGCCTTATTGATTGGGGTTTAGGGTGTTGGGTAATTTTATTAGGTTTTATTATGTAGGGTTTAAGGTGTCGGGTATAATGTTAACGGTGTAGGGATTATGTTGTAGGATATGGGGTGTTTGGTGAAGGGTTTAGTGCTATTGTGTAGGGTATGGTGTTTAGGATCTATGGTTTTGGATATAGTTTTTAGGGTATATGTTTTATACAGTAGGTTTTTAAATCTAGGATTCAGGGTATATGGTTTTGGGTGTACTGTTTAGGGTTTAAATTTTATCATGTTGGTTATAGGGTTTAAAGTGTAGGGATTATAATGTACAATTTTGTGTTTATGGTTTTCGGTTTAGTGTATATGGATTCAGATATATGGTTTAGGTTGTAGGGTCTAGTCTATAGTGTTTACGGTGTGTGGTTTAGGATTTAGGGTGTATGGTATAGGGTTTTCATTGTATTGTTTGGGGTTTAGGTTATATGTTATTGGGATTAGGGTGTAAGATTTAGGGTGTTTGGTTAAATTCATAGGGTGTTGTTCTTATTGATTATCGTATAGGGTTTAGGGTTTATGGATTAGAGTTTATGTTTTATGGTTTAATATATAGGGTATAAGGTTTCTAGTTTATAATTTAAGGGGTAAAGTATAGAGTTTGGGGTGTAGGGTCTAGGGTTTAGGATGTAGGGTTTAGGGTGTGTGGTATATGGTTTAGGGGGATTATTATTGTGTTTAGGGTGTAAGGAAGGATAGCGTGGTTTTCCGGAACTTCTTCTTCCCCTTGTTTCTAACATTCATGCATGATTCATGTGAGCATAGAGGTTAGACATGACTGTGCAATATTCATAGTTATATTAAGGCATTAGTGGATAATCTTCCTCATGATCTTATTTTCACCATCCATCAGAGGGTTTTATAGGTGTGTTTCCTCAAAGACATGTATCCATCTATGGGTATCCCACTTAGAGTAAGAAACTGGTACTTCTTTCTTGAGGTGGCACTATTTCTCCTTTTTTCTTTCTAAGGATACCAAAAAAAGCAATATATGGGCACTCTAATGCATATTCCATATCAATTTGAGCCCATACCACATCCACTAGAGGACGACCTAGATTATGGAACCCTCTTAATCTATCAATTGTTCTTGTTTCTCACACCGATAATGACTCACATGGTTTTAGTGGTTGGAAATTGTCATGGTATCCATACGATCCCCAACCTTTTGGGCATCATTTTATGTGTAACCCCTAACCACTCAATGGAATCCTAATTACGAATAAGCCCCAACGGTGTCACCATACTAATTCAATGTGAACCCTCCATAGGAATAATCCCCAACTCAACCTCCCAAATCACCTCAGGATATTATCCATTGGAGAAAGGCCAAAATAAATCATCTAAAACGTCCATACTCCCATAATAAACTCACCTTCAAAGGGACTTTAGAGGTATGGGACCTCACAAATGAACTATGTGTGATTTGAATCCCCACCAAAAGGGATACGCATGAAGCGTCACTAGGGTCTGAACCCACCACCCCAAATAAACCATAATTCTATTTGGAACACATTACTAGTAAGGTATTATCCAACCTAGGAGACTAAACCACATATTAGTCAATTGAGACACTTCAGTACAGGTCTCACAAAAAACTATGACTGGTAACCTTTCACCAAGACTACCTTGATTCAAAACACTATACTACATAGTTGGGACCTTTTAACATGGCCATAAAAATCAGGATGTTCCATATAATGTGGCACTAAACTATATATTTTCTGATTCCATTCATGAGGAAATATCATAAGCCTATATCATGGGTCTGATCCCATCACAAAAAAAAACCCCATCTCATTGGATGATGATACACTGTAGAGAATCCCACTATGCGGACTAAAAGTGGAAATGAAATAAAAAGACAAGATAATAACTATATATTGCATAATAGGGCACCATTGATCGGTAACCACAAATACATAAAGATATCTCCATATATGAAGAACAATAGATACATTTGGATGATTCTAAATTTCATATATGATAATAATTTATAGTTATTTAGAGGAGGAACCCATACATAATTGGGAATTAATTAAGGATTCACAAAAAAATCATAAATCTATAAGAGTGTTCCAAAGTAGGTAACATTTCTCCCAAAAGTATGTGACAACCCTCACCTCTCATCATATTTATGAAAGCAAGTTCTTAATTGTTATTGGAAAAATTGTTCAATGAGCACCTAGCAATTGAAATAAGGACCTTGAGTCATCCAAGATATAAAAACATTTGTGTGTTTTCAGTTCTATGAATAAACTATTCACAAGTTGTTCAAAAATAGCTCGTTAACATGAATTATTGTAAAAAATTGACCCCTAAAATAAATCATCTATAACCCATATTTTCATGGGATAAAACAATTTTTAAATAAGGTTCTGAATGGTGTTTTTTTTGTGTTTTTAGTTTTCTTTGATATTTGGGTATTTAAGGGTTTTTAATGGAACATCAGGGTATCTTTGGGTATTTTGGGCTTTTATTGGTATCTAGATTTTGATGTTTTTAGTGTTTTTTGGGTCTTAGTGTTTTTATGCGGTTTTAGGAGTTTCCATGATCTTTTTGGGTTTTACAACTTTTAATGTTTTTACGTATTTTTATGTTATAAGGTATTTTATTTCATTTTTACGTTTTTATGTCTCCATAACTGGTTTTAGTGTTTTTAAGGATTTTATGGTCTTTTATGCTATTTAAGAATTTTGTGTTTTTAAGGGTTTATAGTAGATTGTCAGGTTTTAGTTTTTAGGGTTATATTTTCAATTGTCGGGGTTTTGGGGTTTTAGTCTCTATTATGAGTTTTAGGGCCCATTGTGGATTTTTAGGGTCATTTTTTATTTTAGGGTTTTTTTATTTCTTTTCTGTGTTTCTTGAGTATTAATGGGGTTTCGGGTCCTTTATGGGTTTTAGCGTGTTTTACGATCATTATACATTTTTAGGGTTTTTGGGGTTGTTTATGAGTTTTTATGGTATATATATCGTTTTATATATTTAGAGTGTTTTGTGTCCTTTTAATTTTTTTATGCATTTTATATTCTTTTTTTGGTCTTCTTGGGGTTTTATGGACTTTTATGTGTTTTTTTGGTTTTAGAAACATTTAGGGGTTGTATGGTTTTTATGTGTATTAGTTATCTTATGGTGTATTAGGGGTTTTGGGGGGTTTTTTGAGCTTTTTTTGTTTTAGGGGGTTTAAGTGTTTTATGCGGATTTTTTTGTTTTATGGTATTTATATTTTTTTAGAATTTTTACTATTTTAGAGGGATTTATGACATTAGTGTTTTCATGTTCCATAGGAGTTTTAGGGGTATTATGATATTTTTTAGGGTATTGAGAAATTTTTAGTAGGTTTTAATGCTATCATGGGGGTTAAGGGTTGTCAGTCATTTTATAGTTTTTATAGGGGTTATAAAGTAATTTAGGGTATATTTTGGGGTTCTAGGGTATTTTGGAGGCTTTTGGGTTATTAGGATTTTTTTGTGTATTTTGGTTATTTAGGGATTAGTTATTTTTCAGGTCTGTGTAGGGTTTTTATGTGTTTTGGGCGTTTTTTTATTTTATTTGTTTTTTTGTTTTTTAGAATTTTTTGGATTTATATCGGTTTTAGGAGTTTTTCTATTTAGGTTTTTCAGGGGTTTTATTTTTTTATGATGGTTTTATGGGGATTTAGTTCTTTAGGGAATTAATGGTTTCTTGATGGTTTTAGGTCATTTAGGGTTTTAAATTTTTATATGTGTGTTATATTGTTAGGTGTTTGTAGTGTTCTTAGTGTTTTAATGGTTTTCTAGGATTATAGTGTTTTTAGGTTTTTAAGGGTCTGTAGTCTATTTCTAGTTTTTGTGTTTTTCAGTTTTAAGGGATTCTATGTTTCAGTGGGATATTATGGGTTTTATGGCCCTCTAGGGGTTTTAGTTTTATATGTCTTTTATATTTTTTTTTGTTTTAGGGTTTTTGCGGTATTTTAAGGGTATTGTGATTTTTAGTGTTTTTAGTGTCTTTTTAGTGTTTCTGGATTTTAACAGTTTCTCAGGTTTTTATCTTTTATGGGTGTTTAGGGTTATTTTGACATTAATGATAGTTTATAGTTGTTTAGGGGGTTTAAGTGTCATTTTTGGGGTGTATTATAAGTTTTTTGGTTGTATGGTTTAAATTTTTTATGGTTTTAAGGGTCTAAGGGTTTTTATGGGGTTGTGGTGTTTTTATGGGTTTGTATCAATTTTAGTGGTTTTTGATTGGTTTTATGAATTTTAATTGCTTTTATGTTTTTAGGGTCGTTTAGGGGTTTTATGATTGTATGGTATTTTAGGGGTTTAGGGGATTTTTAATTTTTTTGGAGTCTTTTAGTGTTCTTTTCGGTTTTTCTATGTTTTTTAGAATTTTAAAATGTTTTATGGGTATTTATGGTCTTTATGGTGTTCTCAGGTTTTTATGTGTTTTATATACATTTTCATGGTGTTTTTAGACTTCTTAGTGGTTTTATGGTTTTAATGATTTGTACGGTTGGTTAAGGTTTAAAGTGTCTTAAGGGATTTTAGGAATTTATTTCTTTTTTGGTTTTTGTTGTGTTATAAGAATTTTTTGGGTATATGGGTTATTCTAGATCAATAGGATAATTTCTAGTCTTCTTAGGATTTAAATGGGTTTTAGGGGGTATTCTCTTATGAATTTAGGGGTTTTCAAGGATTGATTGGGGTTTGAGAGTTTTTAGGAGTTTGGGGAAGTCAAGGGATTTTACGGGGTTTATGTTTTTTGAGGTCTTCATGGTTCTTTAGAAGGATTGGGGTTTTAAGGATTTTTTTGGGTTTTTATTATTGTTATGGTGTTTAAGGGTTTTTATTGCCATTAGGGTTTTCATAATGTTTTCAGGATCTCTTAAAGTTTAAAATGGATTTTTATTGTGTTTTAGGTTTTTTATATTTTTGGTACTTTTAGGGTTTTTATTGTTTCTTTGTTATTTTGGGGTTTTAATTATCATTTAGTGAATTTAAGGTATTCCGGGTTTTTTGGGGTTTCAGGGTTTTTTTGAAGTTATGATTTTTATGCTTGGGGGGGGGGGCTTAGGGGCTTTACATGGGATAGAGTGTTTTAGTTTGTTTGATTTATTTTTTATTTTAAGGATTTTTTTAATTTTAATGGGGTTTTTGAGTTTATAGGTGTTTTTTTATAATTACGATCATTTAAGGTTTTAGTCATTTTAGGGTTGTCTAGGGTTTTTATGTCTTTTTGGATTTTATGGTTTTTTGGTATTTAGGGGTGTATTATGTTTTATTTTGGTTTTTATGGTTTTCTCTTTTTTCGGGGGGGGGGGATATAGAGTTTTATTTGGTTTTGTGGTGTCTATAGTTTATAATGGTATTGTGGGTTTGAAATTCATTTCAGGGATTGAAGAGATTTAGGGTTTCTTTAGGGTTTTTAGATTTATTTTATAGTTATTATGGATTTATAGTTTTTACAGTTTTTGGGTTTTTAGTGTCTTTTCTGGTATATAGGGTTTCTAGTTCCCTTTAGGATTTATTTTGGGTCTTTGGTTTAATTAGGTTTTTAATAATGTTAGGTTTTTTATAGTCCATTTAGCGTTTTTTTTGGTTTTATGGTCATCTTGTTATTTTGCAGACATTTATTGTTTTGGAGGATTTTATGGATCTTCATTTTTTAGAGTTTATAGATTATTTTATTATTTTATGTTTTTTATTTTCTTTTAATGTTTAATGGGGTTTAGTGTTTTTTGGGGGGTTTTTTGTTATTATTACATACTTTGGGGTGTTTTTAATTTTTTTTAATATTTAGGGACTTTTTGGTTATATAGGCTTTTGAGGGATTTAGGATTTTCGGGGGTTTTATGATTTTTAGTGGTTGTTATGTTTTTTAGGTTTTATGGTTTTTAGGGGTTTTTAGGGCATGATAGACCTTTAAGAAAATATTAGGGTTTTAGGGGTTAAGTGTTTTATTTGTTATGGTGGGTTTTTCAAATTTTTAGTTGTTCATGGGGTATTCTTGGTTATTATGTTTATTGGTATATTAGGAATTATTTAGGAATTTTCGGGGTTTTAATTAATTATTTTTTTCATTTTTGAAGTTTTTATTGGTTTTAGAGACTTTTAAACATGTTAAAGGGTTTTTGGAATTTTTAGGGTGTTGGGGTTTGGAAGGGGATTTACTGGTATTGACTGATTTTTTTGGTTTTTGGGGTTTATGGGTTTTTAGGGTTTATTGGTTTTATGATCTTTAGGGATTTTTATTTTTTTTAGGTTCTTAGGGTATTTAGGTATTTTTACTGGTTTTTAGCGATCTCTACATTTTTTAGGTATTAAAATAATTTTGTGTATTTAATAATTTTTAGTTTTTTTTTGAATTTCATGGATATTTTTTTGGCATTTAGTCATTCTTAAATGTTTTTATAATTTTTATGATTTGTTATTGTTTTTGGTGTTTTTGTAACTTTTAATTTTATTATAGTTTAATGGTTTTACTGTTTTCTAGGGTGTTTTTATTAGTTTTAGGACTTTTTATCATTATTTAGGTTTCTAGGGTTTTCCAGGGTATTTAGGGTTTTTTGTTCATTATTTTTTAGGGGTTTTAATGTGATTAAAGTGATTAAGTGTTTAATGGTATTTTTTTGATGTTATAGTGATTGTAGGCCTTCAGTGTTTTATTATTTTTAATTATTCGTAGGATTATAAGGTTCTTCTAGGAATTTTATATTTTTAGGGGGTTTAGTTTTTTTAAGGATTTAAGGGTTTATAGAATTTTTATGGGGTTTTGGGTTTATTTGGAGGTCCTCAAAATTTCAATGTTTTAATGGTTCTTAATGGTTTTTATTGTTTTATGGTTTTTTAAAATTTAAAGGGTTTTTATGTACTTTTATGGATTTTATGGTTCATTTAGCATTTGTTTTGTAGGGGGTCTAATTTTTAGATATTCTTGTTAGCATTAGAGTATTTACGGATTTTTTTCGAGTTTTATTTGTTTTAAATTGTTGTTTGGCGATTTAGGGGTTTTAAGGGTTTATAAATTTTTATGGAATTTTTTGTGATCGTGGGATTTTTAGGGTATTAATTGGGTATTGGGGGGTTGTGTTTTCATGTTTTTTTTTGAATTTTTTATGTTTTAATTTTATTTTATATAATTTTTTGTTGTATGGTTTTCAAAGAGTTTTTGAGTTTTAAATTATTATAGGTTTTTTATAAATATTAAAGGTATTTTGGGGTTTGGAGGGTCTTTCTATTTTTTTTGTAAGGTTTTTTAGGTTCATTTATGGTTTTTTGGTTTACTAAACAACTTTTATAATTTTAGTGTTTTCAGAGTTTTTAATGGTTTTTTTATTTTTTTTGCGTTTTAGGATTTTTTGGGGTTGTAGGGGCTTTCATGTTTGTTATTGTTTTTTAGATGTAATGTTTTCAGCAATTTATTACGTTTTCATGGGTGGGATGTAACTATTTTTGGAGGGTTTTATTATCAATATAAAATTTTAGTGTTATTTGGGTTATAGGGGTTTTTATGGGTTATAATTGTTTGGGAGTATTATAATGAATCTTATAGGATTAATTTTTTTTGTATTTAAGGATTTATGGGGGCTTTAAGGTTTTTTTGGGATTTTAGTGGTTTAATGTTTTTAGGGGGTTTAGGATTTTTAGGGGCATCTTGGATTTTAATATATTTAAATGGATATTCAGGTGTTTTAGGAATTTTTAGGTCTCTAAGGGTTTTCAATGGTTTTAGGGTTTTAAGGGTTTTTATAGAGAAAAGCGTTATTGGCGTTTGTATATATTTTTAATTTTTTTATTGTATTATATATTTTTATTTTTTTTAGTATATTTTTATAGTTATAGTTTTTAAAGAGTTGTAATGTTTTTTGTGATTTTTATTGTATCTATGTTTACTTGGGGATTACGTTTTTAGGTTTTTTAGTTTTTAGGGTTTTTGGTGTCTCTATGGATTTTTATGGGTTTCTAGGTTTTTAGGGTCTATTATAGGTCTTTATTTTTTTATGGATTATTATGGAGTTTATAGTATTTGGGGTTTTTTTATAATTATAATTTTTTATGGGGTTTGAGGAATTTTCGGATTTTTGGGTTTTATTCATTTTTTTAGGGTTTTCTATGTTTATTTGTGGTATTTAGGTTTATTATCATTTTATGTGGTTTTTAGGGGTTTTTTTTTGGAATTTTGTGTTTTGGGTTTACAATAAAAATTTTGCTTTTCAGATTTTTTTGGGGGGTTTTGGATTCATAGGGGTTTTGGGTTGTTATGGTTCTTTAAAGGTCACTATGGGATTTTGTTCATAGGATTAAGGTTTTTTAGTTTTTTTGTTATTGTATTGGGTGTTAAAGGGTTTTTGGGGTCTTTTAGTTCGTTTATAAGTATTTTGGAATTTTTTTGATATTAAAGTATTTTTGTTGTATTTTTTATTAGTTATAAATGTATTTTGTGTTATTTTTATCTTTTAGTGTTTGATTTGTGTATTTAGTGTATTTGGGGGGTTTTATGGTTTTTATTGGTTTTATGTATTTATATGGGATATAAGTTTTTTAATACTTTTTTGGATTTAGGGTATTTATTGTTTTTAGGTGTTTTTGGGTTTTTCTGATTTTTGGGATATTTAGTGTTATTTAAATTTTTTGGGTTTTTAAGGGATTCAAGGTGTTTCACAGTTTTCTAGGAAATTTAAGGGTTTCAGGGTATTGTATGGGCTTTTGTTTTTTTTGTTTTTTGGGGTTTAAAGGTTTTTAGGGATTTTAGGCTTTTTAGGTTGTTTTAGGGTCTTATGATTTAATATTTAATCATTTTTTGGTATTTTCAATCATTTCAATTTAATATTTTGGTTTATTGGTGTTTTGGGGTTTCATTGGGTTCGTTTCGGTTTTAGGGGTTTTATTGTTTAAAGGGAACTTTTAGTGTTTTAGGCGATTTTAGTTTTTTTAGGATTTATGTTGTTTTTTATGTTTTAGGATTTTAGTGGTTTTTTGGGGTTTTATGTGTTTTGAGAGGTTTTAAGTGTATTGGGGTTTTTTTGGGTTTTTGATTTTTAAATTTTTTTTATGGTTTTAGGGTTTTTTCATATTATGGATATAGTGGGTTTTTAGATGTTTTATGGTTTTTAGGGTGTTTTAGGGGCCTTTAGGGTTTTTATGGTTATACCAGTTTTTTCAATATTAATGTTTATTATTAATTTTTTGGGTTCTAAAACGATATAGGGTGTTTAGGGAATTTATGGTTATTTTAGTGGATTTAGGGTTTTATGGATTTGATGCTTTTAATGTCTTTCAGTGTCCTTTATGGGATTATTGTTTTTCTAGTGTCCATTAGGTTTTTTGTGGATTTTCTATTTATTTACGGTTTTTTTGTTTTTTTTAAAAAAAAATTGTTTTTAGGGTCTTTTGGGGGTCCTTTTTTCTTTTTGTTCTATTTGAGGTTCTTTAAGGTCATTTTATATATATTTTACAGGGATAATAATATTTTTGGGGGTTGAGATGTTGTAGGGACTTTAAGGGGTCTATATGGTCCTCAATGAATTTTAGGATATTTTATTCTTTTAGTATTTTAGGGTAATTAATTGTATTTCAGTGGTTTTTAGAGGTTTTAGGGTTTATATAAATTTTCTTGGTTTTTATAATCATTTAGATTTTTTTGGAGGTTTAGGGCATTTTAGGTATTTTTAGGTGTTACAAGGGGTATTAGTGTTTTATGGGTTTTTTGGGTATTAATGTTTTATATGATTTTTTATGGTCCATTGGGGTTAATCTATGTGTTTTTAGGGTTCAATGATTTTTAGGGTTTGTAGGTTTTATTTAGTGATCTTGTGGTTTTAGAAATATTTGGGGGTTTAGAATTTTTATGATTTTTAGAGGCTTTTAAAGATATTAAATCTTCTAATGTTTTAGGGTATTAAAAGTATTTTAGTGTTTTTCTAGTTTATTTTGTTTTTTAGATGTTTTAATGTTCTTTTTATTTTATGTTTTTTATGGTGTATAGGGGTTTTGAGGGGTTTTGAGGGGTTTTACGGTTTTAAGTGGATTTACAGATTTTAAGAATTTTTTTAAATTTTGAGGGTTTCTTATAGTTTTTAGAATTTTTAAATTTCAATTTTTTTAGGGTATTTTAAGGTATTTTGTGGTTTTTGACCTTATTAGGGGTTTTAGTGTTTTTTAGGATTTTGAGGTTTTTCTGGTTTGTTGAGGGGTTTATGTTTTTAGGCGTTTTGGTGGATTATATGATTATTTTTGGGTTTTTTGGGATTTGAATTTTTTTTGGATTTTTTGGGGTTTTAGGATGATTTTTACGTGGTTTTACTCTTTTAGGGTTCTTCTGGATTTATATTTTTTTTTCATGTTTCTTTGGGTCACCTAGGTTCTTTGTGTTTTTAGGGTTTTAGGGTATTTGTGGGGTTTATGGTTCTTTTATAGTCTTATACAGTTTTAGGGTTGTTTAGTATTTTGTTTTGTTTTTTAGGGTCTGTTAATATTTTTTGGTGTTTGATGATCTTTAGGGGGTTTTCATGGACTTGAGAGTTCTTTTGGGTTTAAGAAATTTCAAGTGGTTTAGTGTTTTAATGGGTTTTTAGTGCATTTTTTTTTGTTTTTAGCGGTTTTATTGATTTTATGGGTTTTTTATGTTCTTGTGTTTTTGTGATCTTAGTTTTTTAGTGTTTTCATAGGGTGTAGAGGGTTTTATGGGTTTTTTATTTTTTAATGTTTTTAGGGATTTTTATTTTCTTAGGTTTTTTGGTTCTTTATGTTTTCTGAGTTATTTTTGGTTTTTTCATATTTATATCTAATTTTAAGGGTTTTAGGGTTTATTGGGGTTTAGAATTCGTAGAGATTTTTATTGACTTTTAGGGTTTTGTAGTGGGACATGGTATTTTTATGGGTTTTTGGGATTTAAGTGTTTTTAGGGATTTTTTCTATTTTGGGAATTAATATGTTTCTTAGGTATTTTCGTGTTTTTAGGAAGTTATATGGTTTATTGGTTTTTTATTAATTTTTGGGATTTAGGGGTTTTATGTTTTTTCTTATATTTTGATGGTTTTTAGTGATTTAAGGTTTTTGTGTGTGTAATGTTTGTTTTTTATAGGTGTTTTGGTTCATTAGAATATTTTTAGGGGTTTGGGGGTTTTAGGGTATTTTTGGAATTTTATCAGTTTTAGGAACATTAAGGGTTTTTAGTTTTTTAGGGTTTTAGAGTTTTTAATGGGTTTCATTACTTTTAATGGATGCATTATGGTTATTTGGTTTTTTAGGAATTTTATTTTTTTGGGTTTTAGAGTTTATTTTGTTTTTCATTTTTTAGAGGGTTTGTTGATTTTTTATTATTTTAGGGGCTTTAGTGTTTTTTATACTTTTTAGGGTTTTTGTTTTTTTTTTTGTGATTTAATGGTTTTATATTGGAGTTAACGGTTTTTAGAGGTTACTATTGATTTTTGGGATATTTTTTTTTATGGTTCATAGAGATTTTTAGGTTTTTTGGGATTCTAAGTGCTTTGTAGTTGATTTCAGGGTTTACAACCTTTTAGAGGTTTTTAAGGTTTCTATTTCATTTAGGTGATTTGAGAT
This sequence comes from Viscum album, assembly GCA_963277665.1. Lineage (NCBI taxonomy): Eukaryota > Viridiplantae > Streptophyta > Magnoliopsida > Santalales > Viscaceae > Viscum > Viscum album. Next base: position 1,693,984,662 of record OY728120.1, read on the forward strand.
GGAATTAAGGGTATATCGTTTATTTTGAGTTTTGTATCGTTCTTAGTGCGTTTAGAAATTTTTAGGGTTGTTATGATTATTATCTTATTGTTTGTTTTTATAAAAATTTTGGGGGGTTTTACTGTTTTTTGAGACTTTAATGGTTTTTAAAATTTTTAGGGTTTTTATATTTACATCACGTGTTAAGGGATTAATGGTTTTATTGTTATATTATGGTCAATCATGTTAATTTAATGGATTTAAATGAATTTAATTATTTTATGATTTTTATGATTTTAATTGTTTTATAGTTTCAGAAAATATTAATGGATTTTGGGTTTTTAGTGGTTTTGGGTTTTTAGTTTTTTAGTGGTCTATTTTTTTAATGTTTAAAGAATTTAATTTTGGTTTTTAGCACTTGTAGGGTTTTTAGGGATTTCATATCATCATGATGGGTTTTAGGGTTTTAGGGTTTTAGGGATATTAGAGATTTTTTATAGTTATTATATTTTCAATGACTAATGTGTATTAAATGCTTTAAAAGATTTTTTCGGGGGTTATAGGGATTTATAGTCTTTTTAGGTATTTTAGTGTTTTTAGTTTCATGGAAATTTTTCATTTTTATTATTTTATGGTTTTTTGGTATTGTGGGGTTTTAGGATTTTTAGGGCCTTTTAGGGGTTTTTTAGTTTTTATGGTTTTTAGTGGTCTAAAGAGTGTTTAGGGGTTTTAGGGTTTTAGGGTTTTCATTTACATTTTAGGGATTTTATTTCATTTTAGGTTTTTTAATATTTTTAATATTTTTAATTTTTTTCAATGTTTTATGGGTTTTAGGATTTTTACGGTTAATAATGTCTATAGGGTTTTCATTTTTTTAATTTAAGGGTTTTTATGGTTTTCATGGGTTTTCTTGTGATTTTTTCTATGGGGTTTTAGGGATTTTTACGTTTTTAACGTATTTGTAGAGTTTTTAGAGTTTGGGGATTTAGGGTTTTTTATATTTATTAGGGTTTTATGGGTTTGTATGTATTGTTAGGGTTTTAGGTTTTTTATTATTTTCAGAGGGATTCATAGGGTTTATATGGGTTTTAAGGATTTTCTTCATGTTTTTTGGGTTTTTTGATTTTTATGATTCTTGGGGTTTTGATGGATGTTGTTGTTTTTTTAGGGTTTTAATAGTTTTAGTGTTTTTAAAACGTTTAATGGGATTTTAAAGGATTTTATAAATTTTAAAGGATTTTAATGTTTTTTCGGATTTTTTAGTGGTTTTCTAGTTTTTATATAGTTTTAATTATCTTATTGTTTTTAGGATATTTCTTGTTGCTTTGGTGTTTTAGACATTTCAGGTGTTTTATAATGTTTTATATTATTTGAAGGGTTTTAGGGTTTTTTTAGGTTTTTAGGTTTTTTAGTTTGTGTTTGGTTTTTTCATATTTTTTAGAGTGTTAATGAATTGGAAGTGTCTTTTAGGTGTTTAGGTTCATTTAGTGGTTTAAATTGTTTTTTGTACATTTAGGTATTTTAGGGATTTTAGGTATTTTTATATTTTTTAAGTGTTTAAGATTTTTAGGGATCCTAGGGTTTCTATGTGTTTTTAAGGTTATTCATGATGTTTAGGGATTTTAGGGATTTAATGTTTTTAGGGTTTTAGTTATTTTTCAATTTTTATGGGTTTTAGGGGTTTGATGGTTTTCATATGAGGTTTTTAGCAAGTTTTAGGGATTTAGCGGTATTTTTTGTGATTTTTATGGTCCTTGGGGGGGGGAGGTGTTCTAATTTAGTAGATTTTTAGGTTTTTAGGAATTTTTAGTTTTTAGGGTGTATTTTAGATTTTCAGTCTTTTTATGTTCTTTATGGTTTTGTATTTTTAGGTTATCACAGTTATTAGGTATTTTAACATTTTTAGTATTCTATGGGTTTTTGGGTTCTTTTACATTATTTTATGTATTTTAAGGTTCTTATAGCATTCTATGGGTTCTTTAGGGCTTTAGGGGGTTTTTAGTGGATTTTGTGGGTTTTTAGGGTTTTAGGTTTTTCTAGGTTTCTTTAGTATTTTTAGGGTTTTATAGTGTAATAAGGGTTTTATGATATTTTGGGAGTTTTAGTGTTCTTGGTTTTTTGGGGATTGTTATAATTTTTAGGGTTCTCTAGTGTTTTTTGGGTTTTTTAGGATTTATATGTGTTTTAGGGTTTTAAGGGTTTTATTACAGTTTTTATGGTTTGTTTTTCATTAGGGTTTTTTGGTTTTCATAGGGGTTTTATGGTTTTGGGGGTTTTATTATAGTTTTTGGTTGATAAAAGGGATTTTAGTGGTTTTGTGTGTTTTATTTTTTGTTTTGGATTATTATAGGATTTTTGGATTTTTTTCAATTTTTGGGGTTTTAGTTCATTAGTGTTTCATAGGTATTTAAAGTGTCTTAAGGGATTTTTAAGGTTTTTACAGTTTTTAATGGTTTTAGTGATTTCCAAATTTTTGGGGGTTTTAAGTGTTTTGAATGGTTTATTAGGATTTTTAGTATTTTTGATTTATAGTGTATGGTTTAGGGTCTGGGGTGCAGTGTATAGGGTATTAGGAATCATGTTTAGTGTTTAGGGTGTATGACCTAGGGATTTTTGTTTTTGGTTTTTCTGTGTAGGGAATATGGTTTAGGTTTTAGGGTTTTGGGTATAGTGTGTATGGATTTAGGGTGTATGGTGTTGGGTCATTGGTTTAGGATAGAATATTTATGGTTTAGGATAATGAGTTTACTATATATGGTGTAGGGTCAAGGGTGTAGGATATAAGATTTAGGGTTTTGGTTAAAGGGTTTCAAGATTTTCTTGTTTGTTTTGGGGTTTTGTATATAGGGTATAGTGTTCAAGAATTATGGTTTATGGTGTATGGTTTAGGTAATAATTTTTTTGGTGTAGCATATAAGGTTTAGGGTGTAGGGTTAATGGATAGGGTGTCGGTTATATTGTTTAATGTGTAGGGTATTAGGTTAAGGGAATAGGGTATAATGATTTAGTAGTTGGGTATAGGGTTTAAGGTGCAGGCTATAAGGCTTAGGGTCTGGGGTTTGGGGTCAGATGTGTCGGATATATTGTTTAGGGTGTAGGTTTTATGGTCTAGTGTTTAAGATGTTGGGCAGAGGGTATTGGGGTTTGGGTTTTGAGTGTCAGGTATATGGATTCAAGATTATGTATTAGGCTTTCAAATATAGGATTTTGGGTGTAGGGGTTCTGGTTTAGTGTATAGAGTGTAGGGTATAGGGTTTAGGATGTACGGTTTAGGGTGTCTGGTCAAGGGATTATAGTTAGGATTTAGGGTTTAGGATTTATGGTATAGGGTGTAGGGTGTAATGTCTACTGTTTTGGGTGTAGTGCGTAGAGTATGCGGTTTATGGTATATGGTATAGTGTATATGGTTTATGTTATATGATTTGTGATACTAGATTTAGGGTTTAGTTTTTTACATTTTGGTATATGAAAAATGGTTTTTTATGTGATTTTAGATTTTTAGTGTTTTTATGAAATTTTTGTGTTTTTTATACTTTTTATGGGTTTTTGGGTTTTTTTGGTCTTCATTAGGATTTATTTATTTATGGGGGGGGCTGGGGTGTCATATTTTTAAGGCTCTATTGGGTTTTTACATTTTCTATGTTTTCCGTGGTTTTAGTGTTATATTAGGGCATTTATTTTATTTACGGTGTTTTTTATGGGGTTTTTGGGGTTTTATTGAGTTTTAGGGGCCTTTTGGGTGGTTCGGGATTTGGGAATTTATGATTTTTATTACTTTATGTTATTCTATTATACTCATAGTGGTTTTTATGGATTTTAAGGTTTCATAAGGGTTTTTGGTTTTTTTGGGGGGCCTTTAAATTTCATTGGGATTTTATAGATTCCATGGTTTTTAAGATTTTTGGGACATTAATGGGTTTTAGGATATTTATGGTTTTTATGGATGTTTTTTGGTTTTAATATTTTATTGTGGTTTTATGGTTTTTTAAAAAAATAAGGGGTTTTTTTGGTATTTTTGGTCTTTTAGGATTTTTTTGGGTTTTTGCGATTTTATGGTTTTTGGGGGGTTTTATGATTTAAATGGTTTTTAGTTTCTTTAAGGAATTTTAATGGTTTAGGGTCGTTTAAGGGTTATATTGGTTTTATATATTTTATTATGGATATATGGATTATAGTATTTTCTGGGTTTTTTAATTTAGGGGTATAATTGCATTTTGTGTTTTATTTTTTCTGGGTTTTTAGGTTTGTGGGGTTTGGAGGTTATTTGTAGTTTTTTTCAGGGATTTAAGGGTTTTATGGTTTTAGGATTTCGTTGATATTTTTAGGGATTATATGGGGTTCTATAATTTTTAGGGTTTTATTGATGTGTTGGGTTTTTAGTGATTTTTTTGGTTTTAGTGTATTTTGAGTTTTTTAGGAATTTAGGGTTTTTCAAATTTTTAGTGTTTTTAGGGTTTTTATGTATAATTTTTTTATAATTTTAATTGTAAAAAGGGTTTTAGTTTATATTGGGAATTTTATGGCTTTTAGTGTATTTATGAATTTTGGGTTTTTTATAATTTTGGAGACTATTGGTGTCTTTTTGGATTTTAGGGTATTTTTGGGATTTATTGTGTTTATGGATTTTTATTGTCCTCTTAGGGGTATTATATGGGTTTGATTGTCATTTATGTAGTTTCTCAGAATTCATGGTCTTTTAGGGGTTGTTGGGTTTTTAGGGTCTTTTGGGTTTTAAAGGGTTTTTATGAAATCTAGGGTTTTTTTTGATTATTTGGTTTTAGGAGTTTCATTGGTTTTAGGGTTCTGGGGTTTTATGGGTTCTTCTTTTTTTATGGGTTTTTTGGTTTTTTGTGTTTTTATTTTTTTAGGAATTTATTTTGTTGTTAGGGGTTTTAGTGGGATTTTATATTTTAGGGGGTTTTGGGATATATCATGGTTTTTAGTGTATTGAGTTGTGATTTTCGGGTTTTAGGTGTTATAGTGGATTTTAAATTTTTTTATGTTTTTAGGGGTTTTAATGTTTTCTTTTCAGGGGTTTTTTTTTAAATTTTAAAAGTATCTTAATTTTTTTTAGATTTCATGTAATTTTTGGAGTTTTAGTGATTATTCAGTTGGGGGTAATATTTAGCTATCATGTATGTTTTTATTGGTTTTAGAGGATGTATGTTTTTAGGGGTCTTTTTGGTTTGTAGGGATTTTTTGGATTTTTCGGTGTTTTATTGTTTTTATAAGTCTTAATCGGTTTGCGCTTTATTTATGGATTTTTAAGAATTTTTTAGTGTTTATTAGTAATTTTTTGATTTCAGTGTGTTTTTTATGGTTCTTAAAGGGGGTATAGGTTTTCTTATTGTATTTATGTTTTTACCCTTTTCGAGTTATAAAGGTTTTTATGTGTTTTAAGGGACATAGGGTTTTACCATTTTATGGTTTTTAATGTTGTTAATTTTTTTAGGGTTTTATGTTTTTTCGAATTTTTGTGTCTTAGTTTTTTTAGGGTTTATAGGGAGATTTTTTGTTTTTTATGTTCCATTACCATTTTCCTGTTATTTAGTGTCTTTGGCTGTTTATTGTTTTTAGTAATCTACTAGGGGATTTATGTATTTGTATGGGTTTTAGAGGATTAAGGGTATTTTAGGTGATTTTATGGGTTTTTACTGGTTTGTAGGATTTTTTTGGGTCCTTTATAGTTTTAAGGGGTTTTAGGGGTTTTAGGTGTTTTAGGGGTTTTTCCTATTTTCGGAGTTTGGTGTTCTTTTTTGGGGTTTTAGGTTTTTAAGGATTTTATGGGTTCTTTATTATTTTCTTTAGGGTTTATTGGGTTTTATGATATTTTGGTTATTTATTTGTTTTTTTTGTGTTTTTTGAGGATTTATCAATTTTTTATTATTAGTATTTGTAGGGTTTTCTATGATTTTGTACATTTTTTAGGGTTCAAATGTTTTTAGGATTCATATATTTAAATATGTATTTTTAGTTTTTTTAGGGGTTTACACATTTTTATGGGATTTTTTTATGGGTTATTAGAAGTGTTTATAATCCATTTTAGATTTCAGAATTTTGTTCAGGTTTTAGGGACTTATATAGTTTTAAGGGTTTTGGGGTATTAATGAGTGTTTAATATTTTTGGGTTATTTAGTGTTTTAGGCTGTTTTAGGGGGGGAGGGGGTTTAGGATTTTTAGGATTACTTATGTTTTTTGGTCATTTTAGGGAAATTTATGGTATTTAGTGTTTTTGTAGGTTTTTAAAGGTGTTTTATCCTTTTATGGGATATTAGGGTCATTTGGGGTTTTTAGGAATTTCATGTTCCTTCATGGTGTTTTGGTACCCTTAGGTTTTTTGGGTTTTTTGGGTTTTTAGTGTTCATAGGGTCCTTTAGGGTCTATAATGTCATTTAGGATTATTATGGTATTTTATCCATTCTGAGTGGTTTTATGGTCTTTTAGGGTTTTATTATTTTTTAGGATTCTTAGGTTTTTTATAGTTTTACGGGGTTTTATGGGTTTATGGGTTTTTAAGGTATTTTGTTGTTTTTAGGTTTTAAGGGTATTCATGGTCTTTTATTGGTTTTATAGTTTTTAGGTTTTTAGTGTATTTAGGGTATTTATGGGATTAATGTGTTTCTATTATTTGTATGGGTTATTGGGGTTTTTACAACGTCTTAGTTTCTTTATTAATTTTTATGGTTATTAGGGTTTAAGGTTTTTTAGGTTTTTAATGGTTTTTATGGTTTTTATGGTTTTATGGTTTATTATGTTTTATGGAAATTAATTATTTTTAGGGTTTTCGAGGTTTTCGTCCTTTTTTATTGTTTTATGTGTTTTTATGATTTTTTTAGTGTTTAGGTTTTTTATGGGTTTCTTAGGGATCATTAGGGTTTTGAGGTTTTTTATTTTTTCGTAGGGGTTTTATGGATTCTATGTTTTCATAACTTTATTAGGGGTTTTAGATTTTTAGTGTTATTAGAGGTTTTATTTGGTTTTTAGTGTTTTAAATACTTTTTACTGAGTTATTGGGTGTCAGGAAATTTAGCGGTTTCTATATTTTCAATTATTTTTAAGGCTTTAATGCTTTTTCAGGTTTTTTTACGATTTAGGGTATTTTTAGATTTTTTACGGTTTTCAGGGGTTCTATGGTTATTTTGGGTCTTTAGTGTTTAGGGTATAGGGTGTAGGGCATAGGAGTTTGGGTGTAAGGTTTATGGTTTACGGTGTAGGGAATTGGGTTTACGAAAGAATGTATATAGATTATCATTTTGGGTAATGTGTTTAATTAGTATTGTTTATGACTAAGGCATAGGGTATAGGGTTTATAGTGTTGGGTATACGGTTTTTGGTGTATGGTATAGGGTTTTGGGCGTACGTTTTGGGATTTACAGAGTACATTTTACAGTTTTGTGTTTATGATATAGGGTTTAGGCTAGCTGATTTTGGCTTTAGGGTGAACTGAATTGGGTTTTGGGTGCATGGTGAGGGGTTCGGTGTGTAGGGTATCAGATTTAGTATGTAGTATTTCGGGTTTTGGGTGTATTTTATGTGGTTTGGTGTTTGGTTTTTATGATTTAGGGTTTATTATATATTTTTTAGGGTGTAGGTTTTATGGGTTAGGATGGAGGGAATAGGGTTTAGGGTGTGGGATTTACTATATACGGTGTTTGGAAGAAGGAATAGGTTGTAGGGTTTAGCTTTTTCGGTGTATGGTGTAGGGTTTTGTGTGTGGGTATTAGGGTTTACAGTGTGGGTTTTGTTGTATATGGTGTATGGTTTACGGTTTTCGGTGTTGCGTAGATGGTTGTGAGAACATGGTTTATGTTTTAGGGTGTTTAGTATAGGGTTTTGGGTATAGGGTATAGGGTATAGGGTTTTTGGTTAAGGGTTTAGTTTTTAGGGTATATGGATTGGATTTAGTGATTATGAATTAGGGTGTAGAGTATTGGGTTTAATGTGTTGGTTTAAGGTTTATTGTTTAGGGTGTAGGGTTTAGGGTATCAGGTGCAGTATAAATGGTTTAGTGTGTTTGGATTAAGTTTTAGTCTGCACTATTTAATGTTTATTGTATAGGGTATATGGTTCATGGTATAGGGTTCTGGGTTTTGTGAATTTTTATGTTTTAGGTTGTGGGATGTTTTGTTTAGGGTGTACGGTATAGGGTTTCGTTTGTTGGGTGTGAGGTTTACGGTGTAGGTTTTACGGTTTAGGGTATAAAGTATAGGTTTAATTGTTTAGGTTATTAGGTGTAATGTTTATTTTATAAGGTTTAGGGTATTGGTTTTAGGGTATGGGGTTTAGGGTGTGGGATATGAGGGTTTGGGTATATGGTTTATGGTTTTGTGTTTGGGGTTTAGGGTAGGTTTTAGCATGTAGGTTTTAGGGTTTGAGGCATAAGTTTATTAGGTTTTCAGTGCATGGTAAATAGTTTAGGGTGTAAGGTATTGGGTAAAGGGTGTAGGGTATCTTGCTTTAGGTGTAAGGTTTAGAGTTTTGGCTGTATAGTTTTGTGTTTTGATTGTAAGGTTTAGGATTTATAGTGTTGGGTATAGGGTGCAAGGTGTACGATATTGGGTTTAGGGTGTTGGGTATAGGGTTCTATGGATTTTAGTGCATTTATGGTTTTATGGTTTTTATAATTTTCTTGGTGTATTACCACATTTTCTATTTTCTGTGGTTTTAGACATTTTTTTGGATTCTTAGTGGTTTTGGGTATTTATTGTTTTTAGGGTTTTCGTGTTTTTTGGGGACTTTTAGGGGTTTTAGTGTTTTTAGTGGTTTTTATTATTTTTAAGTATTTTCCTATGGTATTTTATGGGTTTTTTGATTTTCTTACTGTTTTAGTGTTTTAGTTTTTTTGGGGGTTTTAAGGTATTTGGGGGGGGGGGGTTAGGGTTATTTATGGGACTACGGGTATTAATGTTTTTAGAGTTTATGGGTTTTTTGTATTAGGTGTTTTTTGGATTTTAGGGTCTTTAGTGTTGTTTTTGGGTTTTGGGGTTTTTAGGTGTTTTTAGGTGTTTTATATTCTTTTGTGATTTTATAGTGGTTTTATGGAATTTTAGGGGTTATTATTTTAATTGGGGTCTTTGGTGCTTTTGGGACTTTTTTGTCTTTTATGGTCTTGAGTGTGTTAGAGTCATTAAGGGGGGGTGTGGATTATCTATATTTTTATGGATTTTAGGGGTTTTAATAGAGTTTTTCGGTTTTTGGGTTTTTGGGTTCCTATGTGTTTTTGGATTTTTAGGGGTTTTATTGACCTTTAAGAGTTTTAGGGGTTTATGGTTTTGTAGTTTTTTAATGTTTTTCAGGTGTAATTTTTTTATGGGTGTTAGTTTTTTTAAGGTTTTACGATTTTTGTTTGTGGTGTTTTTGAGTTTTTTTGTTTAATTTGTATTTACTATTTTTAGGTTTTTTATGTCTTAATTATTTTTGAGTGAGTTTATATTTTTTAGGTGTTTCAGTATTTTGTTGTGGTTTTTGGGAGGTTTTGGGGTTTTGGGTGGTTTATGAGTTTTAACGTGTTTGAAGTGTTTTATGTGTTTTATGGGGTTTAATGGATATTAGTTGTGTGTTAGGGATTTTTTTGGTTTTAATGGTTTTAAATATAGTTTAGGTTTTTCTGAGTTTTAGGGTATTTTGGTCTATTGGGGGTTTTAGGTCTGGGTGTAATGTTTTTAGGGTTTTTTATTGTTTTATTGTAAATCTCTTTACAATTGTAACCCATACCCAATGGTCACAATAATTCATTCAAATTAGACTCCATGAATCATATCCTGAAGGCCCGAATACTTTATTAAACTTTGTAAAATAGATAGATCCATGATTCTCACATTACATTTGAAAACAAAAACCAAAAAACATGGTGAAAGTAAAAATAAATTACAATTGAAATCGTTCAAATATTTATTCTTTATATACATGGAATGATAAAAATTAAGATTTATCTGAGATTCTCAATAAGGGTTATATAAAATAGATTTTTTTCATATATTATAAATAAATAATCAATATTTAAGTGTAGTTAAAAAACATTCCATTTAATAAATAAAATGATCATGAAATGCATCCATGGATATTATTGATGTAGTAATATCATAGATGATTATAACTGAATTCTCAATGAATGAAGTTACATAATATTTTATTTCAAGATCTCAAACATCCTGATATCTATGTAGTAATGACCTTTTTCCATGATAGTTTAATCAATGGGAAAGTATACACTAGATACCCATTTAATGATATATTATTCATTTATCTCATGAGACTTGTTGATACATCAGGGGGATATCTATAACAATCCCCACCAGACACCGAATGGCCAATGCATTCCTCATATATTTATTGATGAATTTAATCCATAAAAAATATGCCTTATCAAAAAAATATCTATATTGAAAAATGAATATAGATGAATCAAGGTTTTCACCAATCAGTAAAATATCTTATTTAGTAATACACCACATATACCGTTCATATATGGTTTACGAAATAAGAATATTCATGATAATGAATATAGATATCCAAGGGAATGGCAATGTCTAACAATAATAATAAAGTGAATGTGTCAAAGGAATGTTAATGACTAAAAATTAATCAAGAAGATAAATTTCAATACATTCCTTGTTGAAATAGATCATAAACCATCTAGGGAAAGAATAAGGATTTTATCATTACAACTTATCCACAGTGATGTATAAGTAAAATAATGGGTTTGTTTAATTGAGGAATATAAATACCATAAAATTTTCAATAATTTTATTGGGGAAAATACCCTATTCTATTTAAAAATAACTTTTCAGAATAAAAAAATGAAGAATATTAATAAAACCATTTCATTGAAAAAAACCCTATAAAAATGTATATGATGGTTCAGAAAAGTGAGTTTACATGTTGGTCGGAAGAATATATTAAATCTTAGTTCATCCAAACAATGTTCCCTTCAACATTTTCCATAAAAATTAAATAAGTACATTGTTTTTAAAATGGAATGAAGATTCATTTTAAACAATATTGTAAAAAGTAAAACTTCTGTAATGTTTTTTAATAAATAATTTTAGAATATTACAATTAATCCTTTATTCATTGTATGGAAATTTTGGATATAGAGGAAAAATATACTCGAATGAGAAGAAAAAAAGTATAATTTCCATGAAAACATGATTTTAGTATATTGAGAACACAAATATTGGAGAATGAAAGGAAAAATTATAATTTCCGCACATAACCATTGTATAAGAAAACATGTTATTTTTAATATAAAATGATCAAATAATTAACCCATCAGATAATTAAACATAAATAATCTCAAATAATATTGAGGTTCTGAAATAATCCCTTACAACTTTCTTAACTTTTGAATCATAACTCCATGAAATAAACAACATAAAATGGAACATTAAATACTATGAAAATAATGATGTTTTATATATAATATTTCAAAGGGTATGTAGATACAAATTTTAGAAATAAAAAGGTACATACTACAAAATATGTCTCAATAGCATGAGAATTGAGATGAAATATCTTACAGAGATCATACAGTTGAAATGGGAATTATTCAATGAATAGATTATATGAATAAAATATAAATACATATAAAAAATGTAATTAAAACATTAAATATTCAAAATATATTACACACATAATCCTAGAATATAAAATATAATGAAGAATTATTATAACATAATGAAAATAAATTGGGCTATGAAACACCTCTGAGAATTTTAATATTCATGTAAAATCCCTTTCGGTGAAATAAATTGAATATATACTAAAATAAAATTAAATATAATGGATTTGTGGAATAATTTATAAAAATTATTCATAAACACCACATAAAATAAATTATGTTTATAACATTAAACTAATACTCAATGAAGTGAAATTGAGATGAAATCCTTCACATAGGATCTGTCTTTTCACAATTAATCATTATTTTTTTCGATATTAAGATTATCTTAATTATTAATTCAATTTTATACATTTTAATTATTTCTATCCATTTTATTTTACTATTTTAAGTTTAATTACCTAATCAATTAAGTTCACAGTAGAAGTTTTGACAATATTCAGTTCATATGTCTGAAATGACTACAATATGATTATTGTGGTAATATAGGTCATTGTTACATAATCTCCAAAATAATAATCATTAAATTGATATCATTTTTATATATAATTTATTATTTTTAATCAAAACACTGAAATATTGTTATTAAAATCAAACAACATCACAATCAAGGAGATGGTAAGTCGTATCTATGCTTAAATAACATTTCAATTTTTCAATGATCGTGATGGAAAGAACGTATGTATTATTTTTTCAATAAATAATCAAAATTATAATATAAATTTCATATTATTTATTTAAATACACTTATATACATTTTCCATGTGATGATGTTATGAAAAGATATTCAAATCACATTGTAGTGGTGGTAATCGACACATATGCATGAACAATAATATAATTCTTAAATGAATGTAATGAAAAGAAATTTGGTGATATATAATATTCCCAAAAAATAAATATTTTATTAATATCATATATATATATATATAAACTAAATATATGTTTAAAACCTTTTGTGTAAGGTGGTGATGGAAAACAAAATACATTGGTTTTATGCGAGGTAGTTCGCTATACACATGAATGATGATTTCATTTACTATTTGATGCAAGGGGAGCTGGATATAGAGTCTTCCATTAAAATAGAAAAATAATTTTATGTGCTAGTTACATATTTTATCATGTCATGATGGTTTAATAAGATTTTAATGAAGAGGAAGATGAAATAAAAGAAAAATACTTGGTAAGAATGATGCCTCTTCTTCATTCAACCACTTTAGGCTCAAAAAAAATATATATCCATGGTGGGTTTTATTGTAATGGATTTATTTGGGAAGTGGTTTACATAACAAAAAGTGATTTTTTTAGAAATTAAAATATGATATAATATTCCATTTTATAAGAGGATGGTGGGGCACTTTTAAAATTCATTAATCTATTAAATTTATAAATATTATATACCTATGAAAAATTGATCTCAAATGATATATTTAAATTATACGATGAGTATGGGTCTATATAATGTCATCCAATATAATTTATACATGATTATATTAGAATAATAATGTTATATTTTTTTAACCTGCATAATCCATTTTTTAAAATTACCATGATAAAAATGATTTAACTTGTTAGAGGTAAAAATAGTGGTCATAAAAAGATAACTGGATAATAAATGGAACATGGTTGATATTTTAAACAATATCATAATAATAATTCTAATTATTGTAATTTTAGGAATTTAAATAATTTAATAAAATTTTATTTTTCATAAAATATCTTTATTTTCATTTTCTGAACTATTAATTTACATGGACCTTAAGAACACTTAGACAGAAAGGGAATTATAATATAATCAAATCACGATTCCCTAATATATTATATTTTTATATAAAATTTATATTATTCTATAATTCATTAAAATTTTATTACTTCTAAAATTGTAATATCATTTAATTTATTTATTATTTATAAAATCAACATTGTTGTCGGCATTGCATATGAATTTAAATTAATTATTTCTTTCTTAAAAATTAATATAAGATTACCTATAAAAAATAATTTATAATCTAAATACGTATTTTTAATTGAATATTTTTTTTCTTTATCACTATCATAAAATATTATAGAAATTAAAATCATGAAAGTCACATTTTTGAGTTTTCATTATATAAAAAAATATAAATGTCAATATAATTTTCAAAAAATTAAAAACTCATATATTTAATTTTTGGGTGGTTATGAGTATTCCTCCAATATAATAAAATAAATTTTTTTGGTTATTTTGTAGTCCATATGATATTATTTTAAACCATAATTACCTGAATTACCCTTACCGTGGTGATAATTATGTTATACAGTCACTATTCATAATGGCTAAAAAATAATTTGTTGAAATTTTAAAAAATAGAGATATATATATATATATTAAAAATAAGGAATCATTCTTGAAATATCCAATTCAATTATTTGGAAGAATTTAATTTAAAAGTAAACTAAAAATATGCGATGAAAGGATGGTTTTCTGGAAAAAAAACATTTCTCAACGAAAAGACAATGTTATATTAAGAATATGACTATTAACCATAAGAATATAAATTAAAATAAATATATATGCATATATTAAATACACAAATTTATATTAGCAATTACTTATTAAGGTGATTTTAATTAATTAAAAAAGAAATACACACTATACAGATAAAAATAGTTTGAAAATTTGTGTTTAGAACAACAATTGATTTATACAAAAATCATGAAACTTTTTGATTGAAATGAAATTAATTAGATTAATATAAATAAAATGTATCATTTTTAATTTTATGAATAAATAAAAAATCTAATCAGACATTAAATTACATAATTGATGGAAAAGAAATGTCCATTTTATAAAAATCAATATTTTTACTATTTATTGAAAACCTAACCATTCTGGAAAATTAAAAAAAAATCATACTAATCGAATTTTTATATGATGATTTAAAAATTATATTATTTTTATTGCATAAAAAAAAAAAAATAAAGAAAATTAATTATATCATCTATACATAGAAAAGTAATTAAAATCATTTATGATGAAAACATATTTCTGAAGCATAAAATGAATTTAATGAAAATTGTTTTACTATTTCCTAATAATTTATTAATAACTATTTTTTGATTAGGAACCCTAAATATATTTCATTATGTGTTTAATCATAATTTCCCATACTAATTAAATTACTAGATTATAATGGTCATATTTAAATAATGTTCTTATTCTAAAATTTTATGGTGTTACATTTTGAGGGTTTTAGGTTAATTTATAGTTTCTCGTGTTTTTAGGGGTTTTAGGGGGTTTTTTTGTCTCTTTTGGTTTTTACGGTTTTTAATGCCTTTATAGTTTTTTTGTTTTTAGATTTATATTGGGTTCTCAACAATTTTTAAGGGTTTGATGGGATTTTATGTTTTTATGGATTTTAGTGTCTTTGAGGTTTTTTCGTGGGTTTTAGGATTCTTTAGTGTTTTGAAGGGTTTTTATTACCTTTTATGGTTTTAAGTGTTTACTCAGTCATTTAGGATTTTTATTGAGGGTTTTCTGAACCTTTTATGTTTTTAAGGATTTTACATACATTAAGGGGTTTTAGGGTATTTTACGGTTTTTAGGGATTTCTAATATATTTTAGTTCCTTTTTCGGGTATTAGGTTCATTCATCTTATTATGTGTTTTTGGGGCCATTTTGGGTAATTTAAGGGGTTTTAGTGTTTTAATTTTTTTTAGGAGTTTTAATGTTCTAGGGGTTTTAAGGGTCGTCTGGAGTTTTGAGGTTTCTATGTATTTATGTAATTTTTTGGGATTTAGGTTTTTTAGTATTTTAGGGATTTTAGGGATCTTATGGATTTAGTGGGTTTTAAGGGGTTTAACAATTAAATTTATTTTCATGTATTTTAGGGTTTTTAATGTTTTTATGATATTTTAAGGTTGTAGGGTCCTTTATGGGTTTTAGGGACATTTAGGGATTATAGGTTTTAAGTATCTTTTAGACTTTTAGGTATTTTTGGACATTTTTGTGGGTATTTAGGGTCTTCTGGGTTTAAAGGATTTAGAGTTTTAAGGTTTTTTGAGTTCTTAGTGGTCATTATGCTTATTTATGGATTTTATTGTTTTTTGATTATTAATGTTTTTTGGATTATTATGAGTTTTAATATTTGATACAATTTATAGGGGTTTAGAGATATTGGGGGGGGGGGTGAATTTAAAATTTTTGGAGGGGGTTGTGTTTTAGGGTTCTTTATTTTTTTTAGGGTTTAATTGTATAATTGTAAAGTGAGGTTGTTTTGGGGAGGTGGGGTTAGTGTTTTTGGATTTTAGGGGTTTTAAGGAATGTTAATAGTTTTTTGGGTTTAATGGGGGGAGGGTTACTATTTTGGGTGGTTTAATGGATTTAAGGTTTTATGATTTTTTTAGAGTTTCTTGGGGATTTCATTTTTTAGTATTATGGTTTTGTTTTTTGGTTTTTTGTTTTTATAGTGTCTATATTGATTTTTATTAATATACGAGGTTTTTATGATTCTTATATTATTTTAAATAATTTATTGGTTTTGGGTTCTATTAATGATTTTTGGGGATTATGGTCTGTTACGTTCATATAGGTTTTGTTTATGTTTTGGATTCATTTAAGGGTTGTAGGGGTATTATGTTTTTTTGGGTTTTAGCGGGTTTGGGGTGGTTTAGGGTGGTCATGTTATTGTAGAATTTTATGGGGTTTTGGACATTAAGTGTTTTTATTGTTTATTAATTTCATTATTGGTAGTTAGGTTTTTTAGGGACCCTCGTGTTTTTAGGGTTCTTTAGTTGTGTTTAGTTTATTATGGGTTCATTAGGGGGTTTAGGTTTTTAGAGTTCCTTTATGGTTTTTAGGGTGTTTTATGGTTTTTATTTTTGTAGGTACCTTTACGTGTTTTAGGGTTTTAGAGTATTTGAGATCATTTAGGGAATTTGATGATCTTTTTGGGGCTTATAATTTTTTTATGTATTTCAAGGGTTTTGGTGTCTTCAATTTTTTTAAGGGTGTTTAGATTATTTTGGTTTTTTTAGATTTTTTAAGGACATTTGGGTTTTTATAGGGTTTTTGGTGTCATTAGGGTTTTTACTATTTTTGGGGTTTTAGGTGCTTAGGGTAATTTGGGGTTTTTATGGTTTTGCGGATTTATAGTGGTTTTAGGATCCCTTAGAGATTTTTAGGGTCTTTAGTGTTTTTGGGTTATTGAGATTTTTAGGGTTTTATTGGTTTTTGGGTTATAATTGTTTTTATGGTTTATGGGGTTTAATTTTTTTAGGGGTTTTTAGGTCTTTTAGAGATTGTAATGGTTTTTAATAATTTTTGGTTTTTAATAGATTCAATTTGGTTTTTAGGTCTTTAGTGAAGTTAATGAATCCATAAGGGGTTTTAAGGATGTTAATGTATTTTAGGGGTTTTTATAGCTTATAGGGAAGTGTTATGGTCATTACGGGTTTTTGAGTATTTATAATTTTTATGGAATTTTGTGTTTTAAGGGGTTTTATTGTATCATTGGGTTGTTAGGGTTTTTTTGGGATTTCGGGTTTTAAGGTATTTTATTTGTTTTTTGGTTTTTCTGGTTATTTAAACATTTTTAGGGTGAATGGTATACTATTTTAGGGGTACAGTTTAGGGATAATGGTGTAACAGATTGGGTTTAGGGTTTACGAATTTTGATTTTGGGATTATTGTATAGTTTTTAGAGTATTTGTTTTGGGGTTTATTTTTTATGGTTTGGGTTTTAGTGTTTAATGTATAGGGTCTTGGTTATAGGGTGCCAAGTATGTTGTTTATAGTTGAGGGCACACAGTTATAGGTTTAGGGTTTAGTGTTTAGGTTTTTGGGTATATGGTGTAGCATGTAAGTTTTAGGGTTTAGGTCATAGGGTTTATGGTATTGGGTTTAGAGTTTATGTTATAAGGTATATGTAGTACGTTATTGGGTTTAAGGTGTAGTGTACATGGTTTAGTGTGTAGGGTTTAGGGTTTAGGGTGTAGGGTATATGGATTAGAGTGTAGGGTTTAGGTATTATGGTATATTGTAGTGTTTAGAGTGTAGGATTTATGGATTTGTCCTTATGGTTTAGGTTATAGGGTTTGGAGTTTGTGGTTTAGGGTTTATGGTGTAGATTATAGGGTTTTAGTTGTATGGTTTAATTTTTAAAGTGTAGGGTATGTGGTTCTGTGTGTAGGGTCTATGATTTTGCGTATAGGGAACAAGGTATAGGGTGTTGGGTTTAGGGATTATGGTGCGTGGTATAGGTTTTAGGTTGTAGGGTTAAGGGTGTATGGTATAGGGTTTTGGGTGTAGGGTGTAGGGTTTAGAGTGTTGGGGGTAGGGTTTATTTGTAGGGTTTTGGTATTAGGGTGTAGGGTGTATGGTTTTGCGTTTAGGGTGGATAGTATAGGTGTTTCTTATTATGGTTTGGGGTTATAATAATAGGGTATATGGTATATAGTAGATGTTGTATGTTCAAGGTATAGGGTGAAGGGTATAGTTTTCATTTTTTGTTGGGTTTTTAGTGTTTTTTTTATTTTTTTAGGTTTTTTGGGGTATTTTTGTTTTCACGGATGTTGGTATTTTTAGTATTTTTAGGTTTTCTGTTTTTAGGTTTTTTAGGGGTACAAGTGTTTATGGTATTTATTATTTTAAGGTATTCTAGGATTTTTTATAGTTTTTCAGGTTTTTAGGGTATTTATATGTTTTAAATTGATTTAATAGGGTTATATGGTTTTTATATTATTTATAGTTTTTTAGTTTCTTTAGGGTTTTAGTTGTTTATATGATTTTAGGTCTTTAGTTTTTTTGGTTTTTAGGGTTTTAATTGATTTTAAAATTTTATGGGTTTCCTTACTATTCTGTGGGTTTTGATCGGAGTTGTGGGGTTTTTTTATTTATGTTTTTAGGGAATCATGGTATCTTTGATATTTAATGATTTCATAGATTTGTTTTTGTTTATTTTCTTTTTTATGTTATTATTTCTTATTATGGATTAATGGGAAATATAATTTTTTATGGATTTTAGGTTATTTATAAATAATTTAGGTTTTTTGGGTATTTTTGAAGAAACAATATTATTTTTTTAGAGTTTTTAAGGATGTTTTATGGTTTTTATGTTTTTAGGGTTTCTAGACAGTTTCCTAATTTTTATTTTTTACGGTTTTAGGGATCTAATGTTTTTAGAGTGTTTATGGCGTTTTTGGTTCATTTAGTATTTTATTAGTTTTTATTTTCTTTAATGGGGTTTTTCATTATTTATTTTATATAATAGTTTATAATGTTTTTAGGGCCTTTTATAGTTTTTTGTCTTTTAATGGGTTTTTGGATATTTTGGGTTTTCATAGTTTTTAGGGTTTTTTGTGGTCATTTTTGTTATTTGAGTTTTAGGGGTATATGGTTTTTAGGGTTTTAGGGATTTAGGGATATTTATTTTTTTATGGATTATTTAGGGGTTTTGGAAAATTTTAGAGTCGTTTTGGGTATTTATGGTTTTGGGTAAGTTTTTATTATGGATCGAAATTTTACAGGTTTTGGGTGTATTTTCATGTTTTGGGGGATTTTAGGGTGTTTTAGTGTTCTTGGGGTTTAATGGGCTTCTATAGTTTTTTATGTTTTTAAGGATTTTTTAAGATTAGTTATTTAATTTTAGGGGATTATGTTTTTTTTTAATTTAGTGTTTTTAGGGTTTATTTGAGGGTTTTAGGGTTTTTAGTATTTTCTTAGTTTTTTTCGGATTTTTAGGGGATTTAGGTGTTTTTATGTTTTTTGGTTTATTACGGATTTTAGAGACTTTCTTGATTTTTATGGTATTTTTGTATATTTTTTGTTTTAGGGGGTTTTAGTGGTTTTATGAGCTCAATGATTTTTCAGTACTGTAGGGTTTTTATTATTTTATTTTTCTCAAGTGCTTTAGTGTCTTTTTTTTTATTTTCATATTTTCAAGGTTTTAGTGGGTTTTGGGTTTTGAGGGTTTTATTATTTTATGTATTTCTATGTTTTTTTGGGCAGTTTTAGGGTTTTTATATGTTTTTGTGGTTTTGATGTTTCTCATAGTTTTTTTATTGTTTTTATATCTTTTTTTAGAATTTTTAAATGTTTTTGGTATTTTAGAGTGTTTTTAGGATTTTATAAGGTATTTAAGTGTTTTAAATATTTTTCATGGTTTTGGGAGATATTTTAATGTTTTATTATTTTCAGGAAGAATGTTTAGGGCAGAACCCTATTTATTAAAAGGTAAAAATGAAAAGCCCCTCTTGAATGGGATGGAACCCATTACATGACATAAAGCCCCAAATCAAACAGCAACCACATGGCATGGAGTCCCATGCAGTGAGAAGTCCAAAAAACAGTAGCCCGAAGGCCCAATGGAAAAATCAACCATTACACAATGCAAGATCTGTCATGGAACCTAATATACCCATGCCGAGCCCAGCACCCGATTTCCACTCGCACCCGTCCAAGCGCCAGTCGACTATTGCCAACCGAAACACGTGCCACCGTCCACGACCCTTTCATGTTTGCACTCCGTCGGCTATAACCCATTCAGACTAGATCTTGTCAAAGAACATATCTATAGTAGATCAAAAGGGCAGATTCTATCACGAACTGTGTCGTGTGTGATGCCCCCCATAGCCACCTGAATCCATCTTGTCTGCCGCCTCCAAACTCCAACAACCGTCATCCTAGATGAGAACCAAATAAACATCACAGAAATAGAAGTCTGACCATCACCAACGCCAATCCCATGCCGCCATTGAAACCCTCACCGGTGCAGAAAAAGAACCGAACCATGGTGACAAAACGAACCTTCATCCGCTGAAGTTTAATGAAGAAACGCCTGAATATTGAAAGCCGAGAACCACCCTCCCGCCGCCGATGAAATACAAAGCCAACCGGAAAACCTCACAAGTTGTCGTTAAGTGTCGTTGTCGCCAGAAGATCCAAGCTTCTAGGAATTAATGTTTTTGGGATTTTAAGGGTATTCTAGAGTTTTTAGGGGTCTTATAGGGTTTTAAGATTTTTATGGGTTTGTCTATTTTTAAGGGTTTTATTTGTTTTAGTGGCATTATGGTGATTTTTTTGTTTTTAGTTTTTTTAGGGTTCAAATGGTCCCTTAGGTGTCTTATGATCCTTTAGGGTTTAAGGGTACTTTGGTAGTCCTTATGGGATTCTATAGTCTATTAGGGTTTTTAGTTGTTTTTATGGTTTCTTAGGGCCCATTAGAGTTTTTTTTGGTTTGTAGGTTCATTTTGGGTTTTAGTATTTTTAGGGTCTTTTATAGTTTTCATGGTTATTAAGGGTTTTTGGGAGTTGTGATTCCATTAAGGCTTTTGAGGGTATTTATGTGTCTTTTATGGGTCTAATGATGATTATGGGTATTTTTTCCATTTAAGGGATTTGAATTTCCATGATCATTTATGGTTTTTAAGGGTAATAGAATATTTTATGGACTTTTATAAGTGTTTTAGGATTTTCAGTTTTTTATGGGTCATGGGTTCCTTTATGTGTTTTATAATGTTTTTTTGTTATTTGGGTGTTTTAAGGGTTTTATAGTTTTTTCTGGTTTTAGGGGTATATTGGCTTTTTTTATGCTTTTAGGTTTTTTATTGTATTTAGTGATTTTAAAGGGGTTTTAGTGATTTTATGATTTTTAGGAATATTATTGTTTTAAGGGGTATTAGGGTTATTAGTGGTTTCAAGGGTTAGTGGGTATTTAGAGGTTTTAGGGTTTTCAGTGTTTTTTGTGGGTTTTATAGTTTTTAGGAATTTTAGGGGATATTATGGTTTTTATGATTTTTATGGAATTCTAGGTATGTATTTTTTTTCTGGTTTTTGGGGTATATTATTTTTTAAGGCATTGGGCGGGTGGGGGGGGGGGGGGGGTTAAGGGTTTTCGTACATTTTAGGGTTTTTTTAGTTTAGAGGGTTTTTTTAGTGTTTTGAGTATTTTTTTGTTTGATGGTTTCTATGGTTTTAAATAAATGGATATTGTTTTTGTTTTTTAGGTTGTTTTGGAATTTTTAGCGTTTTAGAGTTTTTAAGGGTATTTTGGAATTATAGGTTTTATTTTTTAGTCTTATAGAGTTTTAGGGGGTTTTAGTGCTATTTAGTTTTTTTATATATTTTTAGGTTTTTTTGGTGTTTTAATCCTTTGTAGGGTGTTACGGGTTTTATGGGATTTAATGGATTTAAGGGTTTTTAGTGTTTCTAGAGGCTGTTGAGTATCTTTAGATGATTTATGGGTTTTTAGTGTATAATAGTTTTTTAGTTGTTTTAGGGTTTTAACAGTTTTTTGTGTTATTAGGGTTTTTTAGGGCATTATGGTTTATAGGGCTATGGGTTTTCATAGGGGCTTTATGCTTATTTTGGTTTTCAGTATTTTTAGCGATTTTGGGGTTTCTATGTTGTTGAAGAAGTTTTTATGGCCTTCTAGAATTTATAAAGAGTATTTAGGATCTCTAAAGTATTTTATGGATATTTAGGGGTTTTTAGGTTTGTTAGGGTATTTGATGGAATTTTAGAGATATGTGAGAACATCTCCCTCTAAAATCCTCGAGCAATTAGGGTTTCTCGGTCATTCACTCGATCTCTTCCCCCATGGTCGATGATTTTCTCATCCCTTTGATATATGAATCCAACTGATTTGTGACCCATTTCTTGAAGCAAGTATCTCATTTTCATGATCTTGTCGATGAATAGCACAAAGATTAAATATTTGAAGAAAGGGTTCAAAATTGCTCATTCGCAAGTAGATTTTATTTGTTCTCACTTCTGGATGCACTGAACGACATAGACCTAGGAAAAAAAATTTGATGAACCGTTTTCTTATAAGCATGATGATGGAAGATTATTTGAGGATGCAGACCCAGACACACTTCAAAAGTGCACACAAATGTGGAAATTCTTAGTGTTGTGCATCATCTATTATCTTAAAGGTGATCATCCTTGGCCTTTGACTAATTTAAATTAATGAATTTCACATTGTTGGCATGTCTCGAACTGGACAATGATACCTATAAGAAAGGGATATTTTCACTTACTGTTATGATCACAAGACGGTCTTGATAGGGTCTAGAATACCGGTAATATTAATTTAATCCTATACTTCCTAGACTATTTGAGTAGGAATATTCATTAAACCCACATACATATAAAAACACCATGGCATAAGTTTTGATTAAATTACATGGCCGGAATTGGTTCTTTTGGCACCCCAAAATACTGAATGACATTACATCTTGTATCTGACCCCCTCTCAAAATAGACCAAAGAATATTAAAAGCTGAGTTAGTTCTCATTGTGAGATTTATGGTTGAAATTAAATTAGATTCCAAACTGACCATGTCTATTAGATTAAATTCCAATGATTATAAGACTGAAATTATAATATAATATGAGATAAATCCCCCCTTTTGTGATCTATTTATGATCATTGGACCTGCAATCTCTAAATGCAGAGTGCTTACAAAACAAGTTAGTCAGCCAATTTAAAATTAATGTAAATAAATAAAAAAAAGTTAAAAATGAAAAACTCACACGGCGGATATACATGTAACCATTAAAAAGAAATCTGAGATTTCTGTAAAAAACACACAACTTTTAACACACAGGGGAACAACCGAGTAAATCATGTGCTGATGAAGCTGAAGAGGAAGAGGACTTCAACAAGGATAAAAACCTCCTTTCAGAAATGGAATAAGTAATTTTAGATACCATTATTCACTCTAATGAAAATGATACTTTTCAATCTAAACATGTATTAAGCTCCATCTCTATCATGGAGGATGTCATTGAAATGTTTATAAGGGATTCAATTAATTCTTCAGAATAGATGCATTGCACTACATTCACTACGTCAATTAATATAACAAATTCCCTAGATCAATTCATGAGAATGATATAGAATATCACACCTCCATGGAAATGGGAACTAGACAGATCAGAAAACACCCACTCATGAATAAATTTCGGGCTCTAGGGGTAAAGAAAGTGAGTAGCAATGGAAAAAAGAATTGAGGTTCCTCTTACCATATTCAACAATTTCTGGAAAGTTCTCAAACACCAAAACCCACAACCAGAAATTTTCAAATGGGAAATCCGTATGTTAGCCAGAATTCAGAACACTATGTACCATTGACTATTATCAATAGTATTACTCAACCTGGTATATACTACATGGAATTTGTGAGAATCAACAATACATGTTTAGAAGAAAATTATGTCTCAACTACTTTGGGAACTGTAAAATCTATGGTTTATTATGGTGTGGAGGAGATAATGGATCCAAGTACACCAATTTCCCACAATAAATCTGTTAATATTTCTAATAACCCCACAAATCGGATGATGTCCCTACCATCTGATATGGGCGCTATCAAACAGAAAGACTCAACTGTTTCAAAATTTATATGTACAAAAATTACTCTGTATACAAAATTACCTTTAGATGGTACTCAATCCATAGATAGGGAATATTATTCTAAACAATCTACTAATTTTTTATCTAACCAAAATGCCAATTAATTGATGTTGTTTAATAAAAACTCTATAGACTCAACCATGGATGCTTCAATAATTGAACAAACTAAG
Organism: Viscum album; assembly: GCA_963277665.1. NCBI lineage: Eukaryota > Viridiplantae > Streptophyta > Magnoliopsida > Santalales > Viscaceae > Viscum > Viscum album. Next base: position 1,694,008,830 of record OY728120.1, read on the forward strand.
AAGAACCCAGTCAAATCTAAAAATGAAAAGGAACAGAGCACTAATAAAAATTATAGAAGGTATTCTATAAATAATGATTCAGTAAAAAAGAAAAATGGGAGTTCTATCTCCAAATTCAGGTTTAAATGATGATTTGATTTTGGAATTGTTAGTGTATTTCCATCTCTGACACTTTCACTCTTATAAAAATAATGATTATCATTCAACATCCAATCTTATTTCTTATTACTAATCTAAAACATACCTTTTCTTATATATACTCTCATTTTTTCCTACATAATTATGTTTTTACTGGATCAATCAAAATAAACTCCAATGCGGAATCTATAGGGATTTCGTCACACTCTTCTATTCGGAATGATAGTATTTTCAATGTATCAGACCAGATTTTTTATTATAACATGAAAACGGATGTAACACACATTTTCTTCTCCTTTTTTATTCTATGGATAGATACCAAGAACAGAGTATTATATGGAACAACCATTCATTTCTAGGAACTAATATTATTGATCTTTGGTTTCTTATTGGTGAAATTAATGACATTCTCAATTCATGTGAGAAAATTGGAGCATCTCATGATTCTATTTCCATGATAGAATTTAATGCATTGATTGAGGATAACAATTACATTGAAATTATCTCACTGGTGTGAAATACACTTGGTATAGAAGACACAATAATGGAGTGGTTTTTTCCAATCTGGATTGAGATTTCAAGAATGTCCCTCCATTGATAAATGGGACACAATCTCCAGCAGCACTCTTCATTGGATGAACTCTGACCATCACCCAATCATGATAACTTTCTCTACCAAAGTCATGAAACAACATTTTTGTTTTAGATATAAAAATTATTGGTTATCTCGTATCGATTACACTAATATAATTCAAAACTATTGTTCTTCAAGGTCGCACAACAATTATTCTTATGCATGTAATGTCAAATTAAAACATCTCAAACAGAATCTCAAAACATAGTGCAACACCATTTACAAACAAATTAACAGTGACATCCTTATTCTGGAAGGATAACTCAATGATCATCAAAATAATAACCCCGATCTGAAACCAACATAGATCCAACACATGAAATAAATCACATGGTTAAACACAACTCTTTTCTCACTTTTAAATAAAATACGAGGAATGAAGCATTTAAAGTCATATGGAAATCTGATAGTTAAAAAAAATACTAAATTATATAATTATATTCAAAGAATTAGGAAGGCTTGCAGGCTATTAAACATTCTAAAGGATACGAACAAGATTCATGAACATGAAGATGGCATTTCTCATTATATAGTATCCTATTATGAATCCATGTACAATGGGATAAACATCAATGAATTCATACATCCTAAGGTCATTCCAATATTGATCCCTGATTAGGAAAACACATTCCTTCTCAACACTGTATTGGATAATGAAATCAAAGACACAGTCATTAGTCTAATTCATGAGAGTGCTTCGGGTCCTGATGGCTTCAATAATGGGGTTTCCAACATTATTATAATGTGATTCATGTCGATGTTTGTAAAAATCTCCAACCATTTTTTTCCATTTATTTACTTCCCCATGATCATAATGCCGAGTTTCTCACCATGATACAGAATGTTGAAAATTTATATGAGATTCACCTATTTAGACCCATTTCTCCTAGTACCACTCCCTATAAAATCATCAATAAAATCATTGACAATTGACATGAAACTATCATAGACAGAATTGTATCCTTGAACTAATTTGGATTTATTAAGGGTAGATCCATTATAGACTGCATATCTGTTGCCTCTGAGTCTGTAAATAACGTTAATAAAGAAAATAGAGGATACAATATTTCTATTAAACGTAACATAAGAAAATCTTTTGACACCATGGATTGGATATTTATCTTCATGTTTATTCATGGTTTTGGTTTTAGCGCCTCTTTTATCACTACAATGAAATTGTAGTTCAACTCGGTGTCTATCCCAGTTTTTATCAATGGCTCTCTCATGGTCTATTTTATATGCACCCAAGGTTTTAGGAACGGTTTCCCCCTCTCTTCCATTATCTTCTCGATAGAGGAAGACTACCTTAGTCATCTAATCACCCGTCTGGTGGACCAGAATAAGATGAAACCCATCCATTTTTCTTGTAATTTGAATGCTCCTACCCATATTTTTTATGTGGATGACGTCCTCCTTTTCCTTTAAGGTGATAGGATAAAAATTATTAAACTCAGAAATGTTCTCTCACACTATTAGGAGGGTTTTGGTCAAACCATTAGTCTGAAAAAATCATGCTTCTCCATTCGGAGCAACTATCCTACCAGAAGAAAATGTATCATTATTGGAAACTTAGGTATGAAATAATGAACACTTCCTTTAACATGTCTATGTGTTCCCATCTTTTGGGGAAGGCGCAAGTCTTTCCACATTGAGACCATAGTTGACAAATTTTTAAACAGAATCTCTTCATAGAAAGCTAAATATCATTCTATTATAATAAAGACGTGAATTGTAAAATACTATATTGTCTCCAATAAGGTTTACTCCATGATTCTCTATAAATAGACTATTGTTCTTATAAAAATTCAACACCTCTATAAAATTTTTAACCTATACTGGTAGTATTTGAAAAAGAAAATTGTAAATTTCTGCAGGTCAATATGTTTAAATCCAATTTAAAAAGGCGGTGTTGGAATTAAAAATATAATTTACATTAATTAATCCCATCATGCTAGACACACATGAATCATTTTTCACAATACTTCTGATGCTAATTCATTCCTCAAAAATATATTTTTTACAAACATAAATGGGAAATTCAAATTTCATTAACTCTTCCATTTTTCCATCCATCAAAAAAAACATTCTCCAATATTATGAATAATTTTAGATGGATGGTATGTAGAGACTCCTCCATGAAATTATAGTTGGATAACTAGATAGTAAAACATTTAATCTCAATGATTTCTCCATATCAAACCCCTGAGTGTACCTACTGTACTATTAGATAAATTCTAATCTCTCATCACGGTCATCTCCATGATAATATTCATGAATGTCATTTAACTCTACCATTTTACTTCCACAAATTAATTCTTAAATATTGGATCCTTCTCAAAATGGGATTCTTAAATCCAAATATTTATAAAATAATTTTTTATGTAACTTTTAATGTGATGACAGTTGGATAAAACATTTCAACAAGACTTGGATAAATCCTTCAACAAATTTCTATCTCATCTAGTGCTTTTCTCACAATAAATTTCCCACAAAGATTTTCCTTCGTTCTTTTGGAATCAAGATCTACTCTATGTGAAAATTATGTAATCAACACAAAGAAGATTCTCTCACCCTCTTTCATTATTTTTCTGCTGGCGCATCTATTTTAATCTATTTTCTTTAACATTTTGACTGCAGATGGATGATTCTTAAGTCCATCAATTCTCAACTAATGACATTTACAGAATTGTACAGAAATGGAAGGCACTCTAAAAATCATGAACATTTTACTTGATTCGGTTTCTGACATCCACCATGTGATATGGTATGATCAGATTGCTGTTATCCATTAACATTACTCACTATATAAAAATGAAGGTACGATGTGGATCCTTATCTCTATACATGAAGTTACATTGATAAAAAATGGATATTTCCACAACACTGTCCATGAATTTGAAATCTTGAGAGATCTATGGAATAATGGTTATTTATGTCAACCTTGTCGCACTCTGGAGGAGTTCTTGAGAGATCCTCTTCCTATATAGAAAAATATCAATATTGAGGGAGACTCCCAAGGCTTTACGGACCCTATGGGGCGTGGGGTTATCTTCAAGAATAACCATGGTCAGATCCTTGGATGTTTCATGGGTAGTTGGGGCTCCTCCCACATCCCTTCATGCTCAGATGATGAGTTTAATTCATGTTATTTCATTTCCCAAGCACTTTGGTTGGAACATCCTCTCGATTGAATGTGACACAACGACCATTGTGCAAGCAATTTGGAATGGTCTTACACATCTTGCTTGGCCTATTACTACCCGTTGGATGGATTTTACCTGCTCTCTTAACGATATCATCTACATCATCACACATGTTTATCGATAAGAAATCATGGTTGTATATGGCCTTTCCAACATTGGCATAAATCAGGACATCACCTGGTTTGAAGACCTCCCCAATGATCTTATTTCCATACATGAAAATAATTGCAATATGATCCTATATTTTAGACTCAAGAAATCATTAATTTTATTATAATTTTTATTATGGTGTTTTAAAGAATTGTTCTTTAGGTTTTTTATGAGTTTGTATGAAATATATTGTTTTATGAGATTGAACTGTTTTTTGTGTTTTTTAGTTGTTAGTATTTTAGCGTTTTGAAAGTATTTACTGTTTTAGGAATTTTTATCATTATTTATGGGGGTTTATGTTTTTCTTACTTTATATAATATATTTAATTTTTTGGGATTTGATTGTTTTTATGGTTTTTATGGTCATTATGGGTTTTATGGTTTTTTAGTTTTTTATGTGTTTTTGGGGTTCTCATGGTATTTTATTGTATTTATTTATTTTAAGGATATTTTTATATTTTTGGGTTTTTCCGGGTTTTCATCTGTTTGTAGTCTTTTTGTGGTTTTTAGATTTTTTATTGGTTTATATGGTTGTTTACACTCTTTTTGTGTTTTAATTATTTTATGGTTTTTTTATTTTTAAATATTTTTATGATACATAGGGTTTTTAAGGGTTTGTCATCATTTTTAGGTGTTTATAGATTTTTTGGGGTTGTATGGATTTTTGAGTTCGTTATGGTTTTTAGAATGTTTATGGGTTTCAGTGATTTTTGTTACTTTAGAGATTTTATGGGGAATTTTTATCGTCTTTTTGGATTTTAGGGTTTTTATGGATTTTATGGATTTAGTGGATTTTGGGTTATTCAAGTTTTATATTAGGGGTTTTAGGATTTCATATGTTTCTACAGTTTGTTCTGGGTTTTATGGTTTTTAGATAATTAAGGTTTTATTATTTTTTGGGGATTAAGGTTTTTTATTGTATTTTGGGTTTTAGAATTTTGCGGGATTTTAATGTTTATTGAGGATTTTTTGAGTTTTAGGCTTTTAGGGGCTTTTATGTGTTTTAACCTTGTTAATTTTTTTATATATTTCATTATTTTTATGGGATTTTCGGGTTTTTTGGATTTTTGGTGTTTTCACAGTCTTTTCAAGGATTATGGTTTTATGTGTTTTCATTTTCTTAGAGTTTTATAGTGTTTTACAATTTTTATGGTTTTTAGGGTTTTATGTTTTTTTTGAATTATTAGAGTTTCTATGGTTTTTATATGTACATTAGGATTTTTAGGGTGTTTAGGGTTTTAGTGTTTTAATGGTTTTTTCAATTATTATGGGTTTTTGGTTGTTTTATGTAATTTTTATATTTGAGATGATTGTTGGTATTTTAGGATTTTTGTGTGTTTTAAGGGTTCTCTGGGCCTTTTAGTGGTTTTAGGGATTTTATGGATTTTATATGATGTTTTTGGGATGTTTTGGGTTTTAGGGTTTTTAGGGTCTTATGTTGTTTAATGATTTCTATGTGTGTATTAGGGTTTTAATGGGTGTTTTTGGTGACTATGGGGTTTTTAGGGGTTTTTATGATATTGTAGGGGATTCAGGGGTTTATGGTATTTTAGGGGGTTTAGGGGGTTTTAGGGTTTTATGTTTTTATGGGTTTTTTGGCTTTATGGTTTTTTTGGATTTTATTATTTATAATGCATTTTAGGGGTTTTGGGATTTTTGGGTTTGTATGGGTTGTTTGGTTTCTAAGGATTAAATTTATTTTTTAGATTTTAAAGGTATTACTGTTCTTTTAGGATATTAGGTCCATTTAGGGGTTTTTGGGTGTTTTTGGATTATTAGGGTGCTGCATAGTTTTTAGAGATAATTAAGGATTATTATGTGTTTTATAAACTTTTAGGGTATTTGGGGGATTTTGGTTTTATGGGTTTTTAAGGGATTATGGGTCATTTAGGGTTTTTATGTGTTTTAGCTATTTTTAGAGGATTTCTGCTTTTTTAGGATATTCTTTTTTAGGGACTCTTATGGTTTTAGGGTCTTGTATATATTTTAAATGTTTTTTAGGGTCCATCATGTGTTTTGGGAATTTTTATGTTACCTTAGGATTTTGTAGATTTGTTTAAGATTTTTGGGGTTTTTAAGAATTTTATGAAATTTTTATGGTTTTCTGTGGGTTTCTTCAAAGTCTTTTATTGGATTAGGGTCCTTTGTAGGGTTTTTTGGATTTTTATTGGTATTGGGTTTCGTAGTTTTTTTCGATTTTTTTATGAATTTTAAGAGTTTTTATGGATTTTTTAAGGTTTTATTGTGTTTAAGTCATTTAGGGATTTAGAGTTTTTAGGGTTTTAACATTGTTATGATTTCAAAGGGTTTTATTATTGTAGAGGTTTTAGGTACATTTATTAGGTTATCATGTTTTTTGGGTTTTATGGATTTTATGGACATTAAATTTTTTAGGGTTTTCACTGTCTTTTAGGTTTTTTAGGGTTTTTTAGGATTGTGGGGTTTTTGGGGACCATTAGCTATTTTTTGGGATTTTAGAGTCCTTTTCAGATTTAGGGGTTTTTATTGTGTTTTAGGGTTTTCATGGGGTTTTGGGTCGTTAAGGGGTTTTAGGTACTTTAGGATCTTTTAGGGTTTTATGGAGGTTTTTAGGGATTTTAGTGGTTTTTAGTGTCATTTAGGTTTTTTTTGGATTTTTTTAATTCTTTTACGTTTTATAGATTTCTATTGTTCTTAGGGACCTTTAAAGGGTGAGATGTTTTGAGTGTATTTCAGGGGGTTTTCAGGATTTCAGGGTCATTTGGGGGTTATAGGGTCTTTGGATTTTTTAGGGTATTTAGGATTTTTTTAGTTTTCGTAAGTTTATTTGTGTTATTTGAGGTTTTTAAGGATTCTAGTGGTTCTACAGTCCTTTTTTAGTTTTTTGGGGGAGGGGATTTATGGTTTTTAAATATTTTATGATGTTTTAGGGGTTTTAGGCATTTTAGGGGATTTTATGGTTTATTGAGTCTTCAAATGGTTTTAGGGGTTTTCTGTTATTTAGGGATGTTAGGTTGTTTTTAACATTTATGGTCTTTGGTATAGACATAAAGGATTATAGAGTTTTTATGTATTTAATAGATTTTTCTATTTTTCTAGGGTTTCATAGAGGTTTTTGTGTTTAATGGGATTTAGAATTTTTATGCTTCTATACAGTTTTCAGTGTTTTAGGGGTTTTCATATGTTTTTTTGGTTTTGTGGGATTTCATTCATTTTTTTAGTTTTTTAGATATATTATGGTTTTTATGGGTTTGTAGGATTTTTTATGAAATTATAGTGATTTTATATTTTTACGGATTTTTTTTCATTTTCATGGGTTTTTAGTGTTTTTATGTTTTTTATGTTTTTATGGTTTTGAAGGCTTTTAGTGTTTTTTGGGGTTTTATTATTTTTTCAGTATTTTAGTTGTTTAGGTTTTTTATGGTTCTTAGGGTTTTTGGTGTATGGTATAGGGTTTAGTGTGTAGATTATAGGGTATATGTTGTCGGGTATATAGTTTAGGATGTGGGGTATATGGTTTTGTAGGTAGGTTTTAGGGTTTAGTGTGTACAACATTGGTTTTAATGTGTAGTTCATAGTTGTTATTGTTTAAGGTATAGTGTTTTGTGTGTATGTTTTAAGGCTTAGGGTGTAGGGTATAGGGTTTAGGTTGTAGGGTATATTGTATAGGGTATAGGTTATAGGGTTTAATGTGTAGGGATTAGGGTTTAGTGTCAACGATATTGGGCTTATGGTGTTGGTTTTTTGGTATAGTGGTTTGGGTTTTGTGTTTTGTGTTTTTTATATGTTTTAGGGTGTATGTTATTGTGTTTAGTGTGTAGGGTGTATGGTTTGTGTTTTAGGTTATAGTTCTTAGGGTGGAGTGTATAGGTTTTAGTATATAGTGTTTCGCATTTATTGTTTACAGTATAGGGTTTAGGGTATAGGGTTTTGGGTTTAGGGTGATGGGTGTAGGGTATAAGTTTTAGGGTTTAGGTTAAAAGATGTTGGGTATAGGGGCTAAAGTGAGGGGTTTATTGTTTATTGTGTCGGGAATATGGTTTAGGGTGTAGGGTTTGGGGATTATCGTTTAGGGTATATGGGTTAGGGTTTAGGGTTATGGTTAATGATATACTGTATATGGTTTTGAGTTTAGGGTTTTGGGAATAGGGTGTGGCGTATTAGGATTATGATGTATCATTTTGGGTTTATGGTGAATGGTATATTGTTTATGGCATGATGTTTAGGGTTTAAGGTTTTGGTTATTAGGTTTGGGGTATAAAATTTTGGGATTTGGGTGCAGGGTTATGGGTTTAGGTTCTTGGGTTTTGGGTTTACCGTTTAGGGAGAATGGTTTAGGGTGTATAGTTTAAGGTTTATGGTTTAGGTTTTAGTGTTTATGGTGTATGGTATAGGGTTTAGTATGTATGTTATAGGGTTTAGGGTTTATGGTTTAGGTTTTTGGATGTATGGTAAATGGTTTATGGTTTTTGTTGTACGGTATACGAATTTTGTTGTAAGTTATATGGTTTAGTGTGTTATGTATAGTGTTTAAGATGTAGGGTTTTCAGTTTTGTGCTTCCAATGTAGCTTATATGTTTTAGGTTGTATGTTTTGTGGTGTAAGGTATAATTTTTATGATGTATGTTTTGGTGTTATAGTTATACGGTTTATGGATTAGGGTGTTGGTTGTAGGTTATAGTGTTTAGGATGTATGTTTTAGGATTTAGGTTGCAAACAATAAGGTTTCAGGTGTAGTGTTTAGGTGGTAGGGATTATGGTATAGGGTATAGGGTGGTGGGTTTACTGTATAGGGAGTAGGGTATATGGGTTAGGGTACATGGTTTAGTGTTTTTTTGGGCATATGGTTTAGTGTTTTTCTAAGGTTTTTAGGGTGTTAGGTGTTTTTATGATTTTTTTATTTTTATGGGTTTTATGGATTTTTATGGTTTTTATGAGTTTTCGGTGTTTGTTGTTTATTTTAAAAAATTTGGGGTTTTAGGGTTTTTATTGTATCTTTAGAGTTTTTAGGTATTTTTAGGGGTGTTGATGTTTTGTTGGGTTTTTATTGTTTTTCATTTTTGATAGTTTTTATGATTTTAGGGATTTTAGTTGGTTTAGTGGTTCTACGTTTTCTGGTTTTTTATGGTTTTGGGGGTTTCTAGGGTTTTAGTGTTTTATGATTTTTTCAAATTTAAAAATTTAGGGGTGTTCGAGTTTTCTTTGTTTTTTTGTTTTTAGGGTTTTCCTGAGGATTTATTATCATTACGACTTTTTATGGTCTTTTAGTGTTATTTTGGTTTTATTTGTGTTTATAGGGTTTTAAAGGGTTTAATGGGTTTTTAGGGTTTGTTATGGTTTTATAGGTTTCTTTGGTATTTTCATATTTTTAGGGGATTTTGGGATTCTAGGGTTGTTTTAGGGTTTTTAGGGTCTTAGGGTATTTGGAATTTTTATTGTTTTAGGGTTTTTTTTATTTGAAAGAAGTTTAGGGTTTCTACTGGGTTTTTCATTATTTGGGTTATTTTATATTTTTAGTGATTTGTGGTGTTTTTAGTACTTTTTAAGGATTTTGATGGGTTTTATGGGTCGTAATGTTTTTTATTTTTTAAATGGTATCTATTTTTTTTTAGTATTTTTTATGTCTTTCAGTGAATTTTTGGGGTTTAGTGTTTTCATGTTTTTAGGGTAGATTTTAGGTTTTAGCATTTTTTAGCATTTGTATGGGGTTTAGTGTTTTTATTGTATTTATGTAGAGATTAGGTATTAATGGTTTTTCGTGTTATAGGGTATTAAGGATTTTTTTGGGTTTTATTGTATTTAAGGGGGGTTTAGGGTTTTTTATGAGGTTGAAGGTTTTTTACGAGTTTATAGGGGTTTATGGGTATTTTTTGGTTTTAGGGGTTTTTTGGGATTTTGGTTTTTTGGTACTATTGGGTGATTTATGGTTGTGGGGGTTTGGGTTTTATGTTTTTTCTATGGGGTTTCAAGTTTTTTTGGTTTTTCAATAATTTTGTTTTGGGGTGGTTGGGTGGTTATTTTAGTGTTTTATGTGTTTTTAGTGAATTATATTGTTTTATGGGGTTTAGGTTATTTATTGATTTTTGTAGTGTATGGGTTTCATATTATTTTAGTATTTTTTAGTGATTTTTGGGAGTTTTTGGCGGTTTTCGGCTTTTTTGGAAATTTTCCTTGGGTTTTGAGGATTTTAGGAATTTTATGGATTTAGGTTTTTTTGTGGTTTCTATGTATTTTATATTATTTTTATTGGTGTTAGGGTATTTATGTTTTTAATGGATTTATGTTTTTTAGGGATTTAGTGGTTTAGGGTGTTTTGTTCATTTTTGTGGTTTTAGGGATTTTGTGGTTTTTAGTCCCATTTGAAGTACTTTTGAATCATCATCATATTATATGTTCCTTAGGAGTTTTATGATATTGTTTTTGGGGATTTTTAGGGTTTTATTTTTGTATGTTTTTTGGGTTTTAGGATATTTTATGGGTATTTAAGCGGTTTTATGTTTTTTTGAGTTTTAGGTATTTTACTATCATTTAAAGATTTTTTGTGTATATTTATTATCCTTCAGTATTTTTAGTGGATTTGTTTTTAAATTTAATGATTTTATGGTTTTTGGGGATTACTGGGGGGTTTTATGATCTATTGGGATTTTTTGGTTTTTAGCCTCATTTGGGATTTTATGGTCTCTATGCATATTTATCTTTTTTAAGAGTTTTTAAAGAATGTTAGAGTTTTAGGGAAATTTATGGTCTTTATGAGATTACTATGTCTTATATTAGTTTTGGATTTATAGGATCTTTGAATACTTTATAGGTTATTAAGATTTTCTATGTACTTTTAGGTGTTTTTTTGGTTTTTATGATTTTTAGTGGTTTTATGATTGTTATGGTATTTAGGTTTTCTTAATGTTTATATGACTTTTAGGTATTTTAGGGGTTTAAGCATATTTAGGTTTCTTGTTTACTTTTGTATTTTGGTGTTTTAGGGTGCTTAGGGTTTATAAGGTCTTTTATGGGTAAAAGGGATTTTTTTTTGGGTTTTATGGGTTTGGGTTTTTTAGGTATTTTGGTTATAAATGGTTTTGGGTTTTATAGAGTTTAATGGTTTTGTAAAAACTTTTGGATAGTATAAGTTTATATGTTTTTAAATGTGTTTAGGTGTTTTTGGGTTTCATAAGGCTTTTTAGATTTTTATGGAATTTAAAGGCCATTATGTTTTCATGGGTTTTTTGGTTTTATGGGGATTTAGTGATTTGTAGGGGGTTAATGGGTTTTATGTCCTTTTAGGGGTTCTACAGGAATTTTTTTGTTTTTATCTTATTATGGTGTTTTTAGTTGTATAAAGGGTTATTATGCTTTTTAACTTTTATTATGATTTAGGTGTTTAAGAGTTTTTATAATTAATGGGGGTTTTGGTTGTTTTTTTATAGATCTATGGGTTTTTAGAGTCTTTATGTATATTATGGGATTTTAGGGGTTTTAGGTTTTTTAATGTTTTTATGGTCATTAGAATTTTTATGGTTTTTAGGGTTTTTAGGGTTTTTATAGTTTCTATAAGGTCATAAGGTTTTAATGGTATTTAGTGTGTTATTGTAGTTTGTAATGGGTTTAAGGGATTTTTATGTTTTTATGACATTATTTGGGGTTATTTGGTTTTTAGGGAGAGCTAGGGTTTTTTATGGTTTTTAATGTTTTTGGGTTTTTAGTAGCCTTTAGTTTTTGTTATGGTTTTTTGGGTATTTATTTGATATGTGTTATGGATTTTAGTGGTTTTGGGTTTTTAGGGATTTTATGGGGTTTTAGAGTTTTGGGGTGTTTTATAATATTTTGGGTCTGGTAATATTTTTAGGGTTCTAGGTACATTATGCTTTTAGGGGATTTAGAGACTTTTAGGGTTTTCGTTGTTTTATGTACCTTTAATGTTTTAGGGGTTCCAAGTAATTTTTATGGTATATTATTTGTTTTTGGGGTTTATAGTTTTTTATAGATATTTTGGGGTAGTATGGGTTTTAAGGTCTTGTAGAGTATTTAGAAATTTTATGGTCATTTATGGATTTCATGTTCATTTGGGGGTTTTATGGTTTTTTGAATCATATTTTATTTTTAGGTTCCATAAGGGGTTTTAGATTTATTTAGGGTGTTTTAGGTTTTAGGGTCCTATAGTGTTCATTGTTTCTTTTAGTCTTTTAGTTTTTTAGAGATCCTTAGGGTTTTGAAATGTTTTAATTGGATTTTTGGGTATTTTATTGTCTTTTATGTTCATTAGTGTTTTTAGGAGTTTTGGGATAATATAATGTTTTATAGAAGATTATGTATTTTTTTTGTATTGTTATGGTCTTTTAAATGTTATAATATATTTTAGTGTTTGTAAGGGTTTGTAGTTTATTATGGATTTTAGAGTATTTTAGTGTTTTGGGTGTGGGGGTTTGGGGTTTTGGATTTTGGATTTTTTGTATCCTATTCGATTTTTAGGGTTTTTTGGTGTCTTAATGGGGTTTTAGTATGTTTAGAGAACCGGTGAGTTTTTATAAATTTTTTGGGTTTTTTTATTTTTAGGTTTACTAGGGTATTTGTGTTTTCTGTGTTTTTTGGGGTTTTGGGGTATTTTTTGTTTTTAATGTTTTTAATGTTTTATATTTCCATTATGGGTTTTAGTGTTTTTCAGTTTTTTATGGTCTTTATGGGGCTTTAGGGTGTTTGGCGATTTAGAGGGTTTTAGGGAATATAGGGCTTTCAGGGGATATTAGTCATTTTGTGTTTTTTAGTGTTTTTATGGTTTTAATGGATTTTAGGTTAATGATGCGTTTATAGTCTTTAGATAATTATTTGGGGTGTTAGGATTTTTGGGTTTATTGATTTTGGGGGGGGGGGTTCTGAAATTTTATGGTCCATAGGTTTGTCTGGGGTTTAGAAATTTTTTTAGGTTTTAGGGGTTTTACTGATGCTTTTGTTTTTATAGACACATGGGAGGGTAATTATTATTGTTGGGGTAATTAGCGTTCTTAGGGTGTTTTATGGTTTTTAGGGAGGGCGAGTTACTATTTTTCTAGGTTTTGTGGGGTTTTTTGGTATTTTGTGTTTTCGTAGGGTTTCATGTATTTTTTATGTTATTTTCAAAATATTAGATTTGTTAGATTCTTTTACTATTTTTTTTGGGTTTGTAGTGTATTCAGGTTCTTTTAGGTTTTTTAGTTTTGAAATATGTTTTATGTGTTTTAGTTTTTATAAAAATATTTTAGAGGTTTTTGGGGGTTTTGGGGGGAATTTTCATTATAATCTTAATTAGGGATATTTTCTGGTTTTGTAGATTTTAGGTTCATTCATGATTTTACGACATTTAGGATTCTTAAAGATTTTATTGGTTCTTAGGTTCCCTTTGGGTGTTTTGGGGTTTCATGTTCATTTAGAATCTTTTAGTATTTCTATGTACATTTACTTTTTTAGTGGGTTTTATAGTATTTTGTGGTTATTTTAGTTTAATTTGTTGTCTTTAATTCCATTTATGGGTTATAGGGTGTTTTATGAATTTTTATGGATTTTAGGGCCTCTTTTGGGATTTTAAGGTTATTTTTGGGTTTTATCCTTATAGTAGTTTTAGGGATTTGTCGATTTCGTGTATTTTAGTGTTTTAGGAGTTTTTATAGATATTATAGTTTTTAGGGTCATATATTGTTTTTGTATGAATTTTTTAGATTTATAGGTTTCTTAGTGTTTTTAAATTTTTTTATTGTTATATTGTTTTTAGGGTTTCATGGGTTTTATGGTATTTAGTGTTTTTAGGGTTTTTGTTGTTATTGTAAATTCACTGGGTTAAAATGGTTTTTATTGATTTCATTTTTTAGGTGCATTAGGGGTTTTTATGGGTTTTAACTGTTCATCGTATTTTAATGGTTTTATGGGGAATTTATTGTTTTTAGTGGTTTTAGGGGTTTTAGGGGGTTTAAGTATTTATAGGGTAATTAGGATATGAATGATTTTTAGGGGTTTTTGAGTTTTTTCTATTTTGTTTGGTTTTAGGTTATATTGGGGTTTTATGGTTTTTATGGATTTAATTATTTATAGAGTTCATTAGTGGTTTTGGTATTTTTTTAGTTCTTTTTAATGTTTTATATTGAATTTATAGATTTTAGTGGGTGTTATGGTTCTTAAGGGTTTAGGGTTTTAAGTATTTTAATGGCGTTTTCTTAGATTTTATGGGGTTTTAGGGATTTTAGTGTTTTGGGGGGGTTTAGGTGATTTATGGGTTTTAGTGTATTTTTATGGGATTCAGCATTATTATAGATTTTTTTAGCATTTGAGAGATTTTAGGTTTATATGGGTTTTATGGTTTTAGGGTTTTTAGGGTTTTAGGTGTTTTATATTGTTATTTACAGTTTTTTGGGTTTTATAATTTTCATATTATTTATGGGTCATAAGAGATTTATATTTTTTTAAGGTTTTTTGTTTTTGGCGTTTCTAGTGTCTGAGGGATTTTTGGGGGTTTAGGTTGTTTAAAATATTTTATTATTTTCAAGTTTATATTGTTATTAATGTATTTTAATAGGATTTATAGGGTTTTAGGGAGTGTTAGTTATTATTATTATTTTTATGTGTTTTAGGGTTTTTAAGGATATTTGCGTCCTTTTTTGTTTTTAATATATATATTTTTTTCTTTTATGTGTTTTTATGGTTTTATGGTTTTCATGTCACTTTATTTTTTTAGTGTATTTAGAAATTTTAGGGTTTATGTATTTAATTAGAATATTTGTATATTTTTTGATTTTTTAGGGATTCAAGGTTATTTATTTGGTTTTAGGGTTTACAAGGGTTTTTTTGTTTTCATGTGTTTTTAGGGCTGTTTAGTGATTTTCTTGTTTTAGTTGTTTTAGGATTTTTAGAGATTATTATATTTTGTTATTTTTTGGATTATTTCATATTTTCGATGTTTTTATGATTTTTTATTGTTTTTTGGGGTTTGTGTACTTTATGTTATGTTACAGTTTTAGGGGATTTAATTTTTAGGGTTTTTATGTGTTTTAGTGAATTTTATAGTTTTTATCATTTCATGTTTATTGGGGTTTTATGGTGTGTAGGGTGTTTTAGGGTCTTTTAAATTTATTTTCATGTTAATTGTGTTATTTTATGGTTTCTGAGGTTTTTTGGGACATTTAATGGGTATTATGTTATTTTGTGTTCTTAGGGATTTTAGGGATTTAGATATTTTTAGAGGGTTATATTATTTTTAGATTTTTTAGTGGGATTAAATGTATTTAGGGTATTTATGGTTTTAATGGTTTTATAGTTTTTAAGGGATTTTGAGTTCTTTTAGTATTTATTGTTTTTTGGGTATTAATGGTTTTTAGGATTTTTAGGGTGTTTAAGGGTTTTTGGGAATTCTTGGGTTTTTAGGTTGTTTTTGGGTGTTATAGTTTATAGGATATTTTATTGGGTTTTAATGGATTTTTTAATGTTTTTTATGGTTTCATTTGGGGTCGTAGAAATTTATTAGTATTGTTATGGATTTATTGTTTTTACGGTTTTTTGGGTCTTCTATGGTGTATTCGGTCTTATACAGGTATTTACTATTCATATGGTATGTTAATGTTTTCCATGATTTAGGGGATGTTTATGGGTTTTAGTGTGTTTATAGGGGGTATTATGACTTTTGTAGTTTTTATGATTATTGGGGTTTTAGGCTCTTATTGTTGGTTTTTCATATTATTACACTCATTTAGTGGTTTTAGTGTTTCTTAGAGTTTTTTGGTCGTTTATTGGTTTAAGGGATTTTACAGCCTTTTAGGGAATTTTAGTGAGGGTTAGGGTATTTTTGGGGTATTAGGAATCTTCCAGTTCTTTTAGATATTTTTTGGGGTGTTAGGATCCTTTAATGGTTTTAAGGGTCCTTTAGGGGTTTTAGGGATTTAGGTGTATTTGAGGTTGTGGGGTTTTAGGGTGTTTATGGTTTCAATTGGTTTAAGTTTTTTTATGTTCTTTTAGTTTTTTGAGTTTTTAGTGATTTTTGGGTATTTAGAGTTTTGGGTTCTTTAATCGCTTTTAGGTTTTTAGGTGTTTTCATGTTTTCATGTTTTTCTATGCGTTTCTAGGGGAATTAGGGTTTTCATGGTTTTATGGAGGGGTTAATGGTTTTAATGGGGTTTAGCTGTTTTTTAGGTTTTAGGGCTTTAAGGTCCTTCAATTTTTTAAATGCATTGGTATTTTAAAGGTTTTTAATGTTATTTAGGGTTTTTTAGGTGTAATGGGTTTTTGGATTTTAGGGGTTTTAATACATTTAGTGTGTTTTATGGATTTATGGTGTTTATGGTTTTTTTGTGTTTTTAACTATTTTTAGGTTTATTGTTGTGGTGGTGGTGGGGGTGGTTTTCTAATTTTTTTGAATTCTAGTGGGTATAGGGTCTTTTACGGTTTTCTAGTTTTTTAGGGTTTTCGTGGAAATTTATGTTATTTTAATATTTTCGGAATTTTTTTGATCTATTATGTTTTTAGAATATCATATGTTTTTCGTATAATTTAAGGGTTTTGTGCTATATTAGGCTGCATTAAGGTGTTCAGGATTTTATTTTCATATAGGGCCTTTAGGGGGTTATATATATTTTTTTGTGTGTTCATGCTCATTTTGGAGGGCTTTAGGGGTTTTTTCAATATGGTTTATAGGATATTTTTTTGGTTTTTATGGTTTTTATGGCCCTTACGGTTTTCTGGTGTTTTTGAGTCCTATTGGGTTTTTATTATTTTTATGGTCCTCTATTTGTTTTTTTAATTCTTATTGTCATTTTCAGATTTTAAGGGTTATAGGGTCTTTATGGATTTTAGTGTTTTAATGTATCATTTGTGTTTTAGGGGTTTTTAGAGTCATTTAATATTTTTCGGGTTTTTTTTGATGTCTACTGTTTTATGGGTTCTTGAAGGTTATTTATATTTTTTAGGGTTTTAGGTAAATTGATAGTGTTTCAAGGTACATTATGGTTTTAGGTATTTTCCGGTTTTACGGTTTTTAGGGCTCCATAGGGGTTTATGGTTTTTAGGGTTTTAGAAAATTTAATGTTTTAGGGTTCTAGGGGTTTAGTGATTATAAATATTTTTATGGTTTTTCACTCTTTAAGTGTTTTTAGGATTTTTTTGAGTTTTTTGGTCTTTAGGGGTTTAAATGTTTTGAGTGTTACTAGGTTTTATGGGATTTAGGGGTTTTATGGAGTATTAAGGGGTATTAATATGTTTTTACGCTTTCCAATGGGTTTTAGTGTTTTAGTTATTTATACGGATTTTAGTGATTTTATAATTTCTTGTGGTTTTTATGGGGTTTGTTATGATTTTTTGGGATTTAAGGTTTTGTGGATTTTATTTGTTTATAAGGTTTTTTGGGGATTTATGGATTTATGGGTTTTTGGGACCTTATGAATTTTTTTATTTTTATTTTCCAATAGGGGTATTATGGGTTTTAGGGTATGATAGGTTTTTTGGGTTGTTGTAGAGTAATTTTAGGTTTTAGGGGTTTAGAGTTATTAGAGTTTTGGGGTTTTAATGAATTTATGGTTTTTTGGGTTTTGATGGTAATTTTGGTTTTATGGGGATTTTTTTGGTTTTCTGTTGGTTTTAGTGTGTTATTGTGTTATAAAGGCTATTATATGTTTTAATATGGGTTTTAGGGACCTTTACTATATTTTGTATCTTTTATCATTTTTGATGATTTTAAGGGATTCTTTTTGGTTTTTACCGATTTAAAGAAATTGATGTTTTTCATTGTTTTATGGGGTTTTATGTGTATTTAAGATTTTATTTTTTTAGTGTTTTTTAGTGGTTTTATATTTTTTCGGGTTCTTTTTTGTTTTTTTGGGTTTTTCGATGTTTTATGTTTTTTAATTATATTTTTAATTTTGGGGGTTTTTTGGAATTTTTATGGGTTTTATTTGTCGTTTGGATGGGTTTTTGTGTTTTTTGGTGTTTTTACTATTATTTTTCATTTTTCAGGGTTATTAAGAGTTTCCTTGTTTTTTAGGGGTTTTAGGATTTCCATAGTTCTGTTAGGAATTTTTTTAATTTTTCAGAGTTTTTAGTGTTTCTTTGAGGTTTTCAAGGTATTTATAATTTTTCGGACTTTAAGGGGCTTTAAGGGAATTTAATTGTCTTTTAATTTTTCAGTGTTTTAGTGGGTCCTACAGTTTTTATAGTCTTTTTAATTTTTTTGAATTGTTTGGCTCAATTAATTTTTATGGGTTGTTAGGGTGCTTCGAGGTTTTTAATTATTTTCATGGGTTTCATGATTTTATATGGGTTCTATGGGTTTTAGTTTCATTTTTGTATTTTTGGTGGTTTATTAACCTTTAGGGTTTTTTGATTGTTTTACAGTGTTCTACGATTTAATGTTCCTTTGGGTCTTTTAATGGTTTTTTGTGTCCTTTTGGGGATTTAGTGTATTTTATGATCATTTATGAAATTTTTGGTTTTAGGTTCCCTTATGTTTTATAGTGTTTTTAGGTTCTTTAGTGTTTTTATGCTATTTATTTCCCATTAGGGTTTTATGGTTTTAAGGGTTTTTAGAGTCTTTTAGGGTAATTTATTATCATGTAAGGATTTTAATATATTTTATGGGTACATGGGTATTCAGGGTATTCTTGGGGTGTTTATGGGTTTTAGGGTTTTTAGTATATTAACAGCCATTTAGTGGTGTTTGATGTGGTTAAGGTTTTTATGGTGTTACGGTTTGGGGGATTTTTTTTGGGATTGGGGTCATGATTTAGGGTAATTTATCATTTTACGGGTTATGTTTTTTTATGTGTCTATGGGTTGTTATATTTTTATAGATTCTGAAGGGTTTAATTGTTTTTATGGTGTTAGGGGTTGTAATATTTTTTTGGTTTATTATGTTTTTTATTAGTTTTAATTGTCTTTAGTGATTTAGGATTTTTTTAGTGATTATAATGGGTTTAAATGATTTTTAGGGATTTAAAGGGTTTTAATTTTTTAGGAATTATCATGACTTTTTGGTTTTTTGGGTTTTTTGGGGCTTTCAGTTTTTAGGGGTTTTATTTTTTTAATGGTATATTATATTTTTCGGTGTTTTGGAGTTCATTAGAATTTTTTGTGTTTTTTATGTTTTTAGGGGTTTTATCAACTTTTATAGTTTTATAGTTCAACTATTTAATAGGGTTTTTATGATTTTTATGTATATTTTTCTAAAATGTTTTTAGTGGTATTTGATTTATTTTTATTTTTTGGGGAGTTAGGGGTTTTTAGGGGTTTTACTGTTTGGCGGTATTGTATTGTTTTTTTGTTTTTATTGGGTTTTATGGTGTTTTAGGGTTCTTTTTGGGTTTTACATTTTTTAGAGTTTTATGGTTTATAGGGTTTTTTTGAGTGTTTATGTTTGTTAGGATTTAGAGGTTTTTCAATGGTTTGTAGTGTATTTATGTTTTTTTATTTTTAGGGACTTTTACGATTTAAAATGGTTGGTTTTGGTTTTTTTAGTTTTGATAATATTTTAATGTTGATAGGTTCTTTTAATGTTTTTAGGGTGTCTATGGGTTGTAGAGTATTTAGGATCATTTAGGGTTTTAGGGTGTTTTAGTTTGTTTGGATTTTTTAGTCTTTTTAGGGATTTATATTCTTTATGGGGTTTTAAGGGATTTTAGGGATTCTAGTGATTTTCTCATCATTTATGGTTTTTAATGTTTTAGGATTATTTATGGTTCTTGTATTTCATTAGGGGTATAGAGGATTTTTTTGGGTTTCTCTATATTATTATTTCATCTTCGATTAAATTAGAGTTTTTTGGGTTTTTAGGGCCCCTTAATATTTTTAAGTTTCATTCATGTTTTATGGTAAGTTAGAATTTTATTTGAGTTTTTATGTCCCCTTTTGGTTTTTTGGATTTTAGAATCTTTGGGTTTATTTTAGGGGTTTTTAGTTACTTTAGGGTTCTTATTTTATTTTAGGGGATTTAGGGTCTTAGGATCTTTTCGAGGTTTTCTGTTAAATTATGGCCTTTTAGAGGGCTTTCAGATTTTTTTTGATATTTAAAGAGTTATTTGGGGTTTTATTGTTTTTATGTTTTCAAAAGTTCTAAAGGAATTTAGGGTTTTTATGTTTTTTTGTGTCTTAGGTTTTTAGGGGGTTTAACTATTTTTAAACTTCTTATATACCATTAGGTTATTTATGGTTTTTTTGGTATTTGGGGTTTTAAATGATTTTTGGATTTTTGGGATCATCAGTTTTACGGTATTTTGAGATTTTGGGGTTTTTAATGGTTTTAAATATTTAAATGGATGTATATGGTTATTCGGATTTTTGTTTTTAGGGATTTTTAGTGTTTTTTGGTTTTTAGTGCTTTAAGGGTGTTTATGATTTCTAGTGGTTTTATGGGTTTTAATGGTATTTTGAATTTTAATTGTTTGAAGGTGTTTTATGGATTTTAGAGGGCTTTATTGTATTAAGGGGTTAGAGGGTTTTATGGGTATTATGGGTTTTTATGTTTTTTGGATTTAAGTATATTATGGGTTTTCAATTTTTTTAGGGTTTTTATGGTTTTTAGATATTTCATAGGATTTTTAGTGAATTTTAGTGTCTTGGGTTTTCTATGGTTTTTTGGGGAATTATAGGATTTTATAGGATTTATTAAAGTCTTTATTATTTTTTTCAGTTTTTTGTGCTTTTGGGGGTTTTAGTGGTTTTATTTTTTTTAATTTTCTTATTGATCTTTTGAATTTTTAGGTTTTAGGGGGTTTTGTGGCCTTTAGAAATTTTAGGATTATTTTTGGGTTTTATGGTATTTCGGGGGTTTTGGGTTATTTAAGGTTTTATGAGATTTATGGGATCTAGGGGTTTTTTGTATTTAATAATGATAGAAGGTTTGAGTGTATTTTTGGTTTTTTATAGGGTTATTTAGTGTTCTTTAATTGGTTCTTATTATTTTATGGTGTTTTAGTGATTTTTAGGGGGTTTATTTTTTTAGGGGTTTTACATTTATTTAGGGATTTTGTGGTTTTTAGTGTATTTTATGGATGTTAATGGTTTTTAGGGATTTTTGGATATTAGATTTCTTGGTAATTTTTTAGGGGTTCTGGGTTTTAAGGGTTTCAATGGTTTTTTGGGATTTTTGATTTGGGATTTTATTGGTTTTATCGTTATTATGGTTTTTTTATTGTTTAAAGGGGGTTATAGATTTTTTGTGGGTTTTTAGTTTTTTTTTTGTTTTTTTTTGGTTTTTGGTTTCTTTGGAGTTTTAATTGTTTTTTGGTTATTAAGCGGTTTAGAGGTATTTAGTCTTTTAGGGATTTTATTGTTTTAAGGATTTTTTAGGATTTTAAGTGTTTTATTGTATTTTATATTTTTTGGTTTTTAGGCTTTTAGTTGTGTTCGGGCTTTTTAGGTTTATTTTAGTTTTTATGATTTTTTGGACTTATTGATTTTTAGGGGTTTTTATGTTTTAGTGATTGTTTTGGATATTACAGGTTATTAAGGAGATTAAGATGATTTTTTGGTGTTTTAGGTTTTATGGGGGTTTGATGTATTTTATGGTATTATATATTTTGTTTTCTTTGGGTTTTTATAGTTTTAGTATTTTTAATGGTTTTTGGGGTTTTTGGGGGTTTAAGGGTTTTCAGCTGGATATGGGGTTTTAGAGACTTTCTGTTTTTATAGATTTATTAAGGGTAAATTGGGGTTTTAGGTTCATCAATGGGTTTGAATAATTTTTTGGTTTTTTGGAGCTTTCATGTAGTTTTTGGGTATTTAATTTCATTATTAGGTGGGTTTAGGTGTTTTAGGGGCGTTTAAGGTTTAATAGTTGTTATAGATTTAATTTTTTAATCTATATTATGGTGTTTGGATTTTATTTTGTGTTTTAGGATTATTAAGTGTTGATAGGGTCTTTTTAGATTATAACATGTTTATTTGGAATGTTTTTGGTCTTCTCTATGTTTTAGGGTTTTTTTGGGTGTTTTATGGGTATTTTGGTGTTTTTTGTTTTTTGGTTCATTTACTGGTTTTTATGGTTTTTGGGGTGTGGGGTTTGTAGGGTTATGGTGGTTCAAAGGGTTTTTTATATTTTGTTTATTTATAGTGTTTCTAATATTTTAAAGTGTTTTATGGATTTTTTTCTTTTAGTGTTTTTATAGTTTATAGGAATTTCAGGATTTTTAGGTTTTTTTCAATATTTTTAGGGATTTAGGGAATTTTGGGGTTTTAGATCTTTTATGGATATTTTGACTTTTAAATGGATTTATGGTTATTAGGAGTATTATTTTTTTTTGTGGTTTTCTAATTTTTATAATTTTTTTGGTTTTACACTTTTTTAGGTTTTGGGGGGTTTTATTATTTTTAATATTTTTAATGGTTTTAAGTGGTCTTAGGGGTTTATTTTTTTTCAGGATTTTAATGGTTTTAGCGATAGTTAGGTTTTAGGGGTTTTATGGTTTTTAGAGGTTCTTTTGATATTTTATGTTATTTTTATGCATGATCAGGTTTTCATGGTTTTTAATTTTTTTTTGAAATTATATGTCTTAGTGTTTTTAGGTTTATTTGCTATTTGGGGTTTTAGGGTATTTTCGGGTTTTTATGGTTTTTTGAGTTTTTTCGTATTTTTTATTTTTATGGTTTTTAGGGTATTTTGTGGTTTTTGGGGTTTTTTTGGTTTGTTATGTTATTAACTAATTTTATGGTTTATAATATTTACAAGCATTTAAGGATTTATGTTCCACATTATTGTTTTTAGGGTCTATAAGGGGTTTTACTATAATTATATTCTTTTGGGTTATTATCAATTTAGTGGTTTTTTTGTTCTCTAAAGGTTTTTAATGTTTTAGGGTTTTCTAAGGATTTCATAGATTTTATGAATTTTAGAGTCTTTTAGGGGTTTTAGGGATTTTAGGATTTTATGGGTTTTATGGGTTATTAGTGTTTTTTGGGTTTTAAACGCTATAAGGTTTTTTTAGTTTTTTTTTATTTTTTTAGTGGTTTATAAGCTTTATGTATTTTAGGGATGTTTTAAGGTTTTTTGTGTTTTAATGATTTATAGCGATTTAGGGTGTTATTGGTCTTTAGAATTTTTAGCATTCCTCGGGTTTTAGGGTTTTTAAGGATTTTAGGTGTTAATGGGTTTTTATGGGTTTCACGTTTTATTGGTTTTTATTTTTTATGTATTTTTTGTTATGTGGGGTTTTAGGGTATTTGTAGTTTTATTTAAAAAAAATAGTTTTTTTAGGGTTCTTAGGGGTGTTAGTGTATTTAGGGGTATTTAGTGGGTTTTGTAGTTATCTCGGGTCTTTATAGCTTTTAGGATTTTAGGGTTCTGTTAGGTTTTATGGTTTTTATGGTTGCTTATTTTTCAGAGTTTAAGGCATTTTTGGATTTTTTTCAGGTTCTAATGTTTTTATGAATTTTAAAGATATTTCTAAATTTTAGGGGTTTTAATGCATTTTTTAGTTTTTAATGTGTTTTATTGGTTTTATAATTTGTAGGGAACATTAGGGTTTATATGGGTTTTAGTGTCTATTAGGGATTTTTTTGTTGTTTTTTGTTCATTTATGGTCTTTTGTGGTTTATATGTTTTTTCGGTTATTTCAATGATTTTAGGGTTTAAATTGGTTTTTAAGGGTTATATAAAAATTTTAGGTTCTTTCTATGTTTTTAGGGTTTTTAGGGTCTACTAGGGTTTTAGTATTTTAGTATATTTTAATGATTTTAGGGATTCTATGGTCCATTAGGGTAATTTTAGGGTTTCTATGGTCATTTATCGGTTTTTATGTTTTTAAGGCCCTAGGGTCATTTGGGTATTTTAGGATTTTTAGGGATTTCTTTATCATTTAAGGGATTTAATGTTTTAGAGCCTTTTAGTGGTTTTAATGGTATTTTTTTGGTATTTTACATTTTTATGTATTATAGTTCCATTTTGGTTTTATTGAATCAAAGTATATTTTGGGTCATTTTGGTTTTGGGCATGTTTAAGGGTTATTTGGGTATTTAGTATATATTGGGGTATTTTGGGTTTTTATGGTCATTAAATTGTATTTTTTGATTTCTATGCTTTTAGGGGTATTTGAGGATTTTATGGTTTAGGGTTTTTAGGGGTTTTTAGCGATTTAATGGTTTTTTTAGTTTCTCTGATCTTTGGGATTTTAGTTATTTTAATGGTTTTTAGGGTTATTAAGGATTTTTTTATGGATATTAGGGTTTATTTTATTTTTAATATTTTTTTGGGATTTAAGTATTTTTAATAATTTTAGGATTTTAACCCCTTTTTGCTTGTTGGTTTTTATGTGATTTTTAGGGTTTTGAGGGGTTTTTTATGTCTTGGAGTATTTAGGGTGTTTAATCTTTTAATGGGTTTAGGGCGTTTTAGAGTTCATTAGGGTTTTAGGAGATTTTTTGATTTTAGTGTTATTTATGAGCTTTTTGTATTTATTTGGGTTTTTATAGGTTATTAGAGTTATTAAGGTTGATGGGGGGTCTAGTGTTTCTAGATTTTTTAAATGTTTTTTTATTTTTTTAGGGTTTTTGGGGATTTTTGTGATTTTAAAGAATTTTTTTTTATTTTTTTATTTTTTTAAGGAGGTTTAGTGGTTTAGGGTTTTATAGGGGAATATAGGGTTTTTAGCAGTTTTACGGGGTTATGTGTGGTTTAGTGTGTCTAATTGGTTTTTGGTTCCTTTTTTTCTTCAATACGATAATTTAGAGTCTCTTATGATTCTTTGGGTTTCCTTGCACATTTAGGGTTTATAAGGATTTTCTTAGAATTGTTTGTTTTAGGGGTTTTAAGGGGGTTTTAGGTGGTTTAGGTGTTTTATGTTTTTTCTAGTGTTTTATATTTTTTAGGGGGTCTAATGGTGTTTTGGATTTTTTGGGTTATTTATGGTGTCTATATATTTTTAGTGGTTTTATGTGTCTTTAGGTATTTTAACCTTTTTAGAGTTTTTTGGTGTCTTAAGAGTTTTTAGTTTTTTAAGGTTTTTTTGTTTTTCTATTGTTTACTAAGGGTTTTATCAGTTTTTATAGGATTTATGGATTTTAAGGATTTTTTAGTGTATTTTATGTTTTTCTGATTTTATTTATTTTAGCGTTATTAGGGTTTTCCAATAAATTTTAGCGGTATTTGGGTTTTTAGGAATTTTAGGGTTATTTTGTTTTAGTTTTTTAATGGGTTATAGATTATAAGTGTTTTTGATGGGTTTTTACAGCTATTTCGGTTATTATGTGTTTTTAGAATTTTATAGTTTTTTTATGGTTTTAAGGGGGTTTTTTAGGTTTTTTATAATTTTTTTTATTAGGGTTTTAGATGGTTTTTATTGGTTTTTGGGTATTTATATTTTTCTACGGGTTTATTAGGGTATTTTAGTTTTTTTTGGGGTATTTTAGTTTTTTTATAGTTTTTTTTCCTATTTAGGGTTTTAAAAATTCTAGTGTTTTAGGTCATTTTAGGTAAATTATAGTTTATTAATATTTTTAAGTGTTTTCTTTGTTTTTAATGTTTTAGTGTTTTAACTGGGTTT
This sequence comes from Viscum album, assembly GCA_963277665.1. Taxonomy (NCBI): domain Eukaryota; kingdom Viridiplantae; phylum Streptophyta; class Magnoliopsida; order Santalales; family Viscaceae; genus Viscum; species Viscum album. The sequence continues at coordinate 1,694,034,407 of OY728120.1, forward strand.
ATTGTATTTATTAGTGTATTTTAATGGGGTTTAAGGTATTATGGATTTCTATGGGCTTTAGGGGTTTTAGTGTTGTTTTTGTGGTTTTACGGTGTATGGGGAAGGGATTATGGTGTATGGTATAAGGTTTTGTGTGTAGTGTATAGGTTTTTTAGTGTAACATATATATCATAGGGTGTGGTATTTATGGGGTTTAGGGTTTAGGGTGGAGGTTATATTATTTTGGGTGTAGGGAAAAGGGTTTAAAGTATATGGTATGGGATTTAGCGTGTAGGGTAGAGGGTTTAGAAAGTTGGGTTTGGGGTTTATGGGGGAGGGTATAGGGTTCAGGGAATAGGTTTTAGGGTTTAGGGTGTAGGTTATTTGGTTTATTATGTAGTATTTGTGCTTTAGCGTGTTGGGTATATGGTTTAGGTAGGGTGTGAGGTATATGGTTTCGGTTGTTGGGTTTACAGTGTAGGTTCTAGGGTGTTGGGTTTTGGGTGTATGGTATAGGGTTTATCGTGTTGGGATCATATTTTATAATGTATGGTATATGGTTTAGTGTATAGGGTTTTATGGTGTACGGTTTCAGTTTTAGTGTGTATGATATAGGGTTTAGGGGGGTAGGGTTAAAGTACTATGATGTAGGGGTTATGGTATAAGGTTGAGGGTTCAGGCAATAGTGTCTTGTGATTATGGTTTTGGGTGTGTGGTGTAGTGTTTTGGGTGTATGGTATTGTATTTATTTTTTATGGTATAGGGTATAGGGTTTAGGGTAGAAGATTTAGGTTTCTTAGTTGTATAGTGTAGGATTTAGGGTGTAGGAAATGTGGTTAGAGTGGTAGTGTTTAATTTGTATCGTTAGGGTTTAAGGTGTAGGATTTCAGTTTTAGGGTAAATATAATAGTTTTTATTGTGTAGGAAATAAGATATAGGGTGCTGAGTTTAGGTTGTGGGGTATAAGGTAAAGGGTTTAGCCTATCTGGTTTATGTTGTAGGGTATCAGGATTATGGTGTAGTGTTTTGTGTTTAGTGTCTATGGTCTATGGTATAGTGTATAGATTGTTGGGTCAAGGGTTAGGGTGTAGGTTTTTAGGTTTATGGTGACTGTTATAATGCTTATGGTGTTGTGTTTAGGGATTATGGGGTAGTATCTACGGTTTAATGTGTAGGTATTAGAGTTTCTAGGGTAGAGTATAAGGTTTTTGGTGTAGGGATTAGGGTTTAGAGTGTAGAGTATATGGTTTAGGGTGTAGGGTTTGGGATTTATGGTGTATGGTATAATTTTTAAGGTGGAAGTATTAGGGATTATATTTTATGGTATAGGGTTTATTATTTTATATTTGTTTCTGGGGTTCTTTAGGTTATATAGTTTTTTAGGTTTTTATGGGGTTTTAGAGTTTTTAGGGGTTATATGGATTTTTAGTGTTTTTGGGTGTTTATGTTTTTTTGTTTAATTGTTTCTTGATGTAATAAATATTATTTTATTATTTAATAGTTTTTAGGAATTTTTGGTGTATTAGTGGTGTAGTGTTTTTTATTATTTTTTGTAACATTTTGATTTTTGGGGTTTTAGCGGGTTTTCAAGGTTTTTTTAACTGTTTTAGTTTTCAGTGATTTAAAGGGTTCTTAGTTTTTTATTAAATTTTGAAGTTTTATCATTTTAGATTTTTGGTTTTAATGTTTTTATAACTTTATTTGGGTTTTCATGTTTTCTTTGGTATTTAGGGGTTTTAGGGACTTTAGGTTTTCATAGGGTATTTTATATTTTTAATGGTTATGAGGGGTTTTTGGGATATTAATGTTTTAAAATATTTTTAGTATTTTTATGGGATTGGGGGTTTTATGGTACCATAATAATTTACATATTCATAGGTTTTTTTAGTTTATGGTTTTTTTGGTTTTTAAGGATTAAGGGGTTTTTAGAGAATTTTAGGTGTTTTAGGGTTTTTAACATTTTAAGGGATTTTAGGATTTTTATTGTTTTTAGGGATCTAGGGATTGTTGGGATTTTATGTGTTTTTATGTTTTCCAGTTTTTTGGTGTTTAAAGGTAGTTATGATTCAATTATTTTTTTTATTCTCTTAGTTTCATTTAGTGTTTTAGAGTTTTTTTGGGTCTTTTAGTGTTTTTTCGGTGCTTTGATATTTTACAGTTTTTAGTTTATTTTGGGGTTTTCATCATTTTAGGGTGTTTTTTGTGTTTTAGAGTTTTTATGATTGGATGGGGGTTATTATTTTTATGTTTTACTAGGATTTAGGTGTATTAGTATTTTTAGGGGTTTTATGGTTTTTGGGAATTTCTTGGCGTTTTAGAGTTTTTAGTTTTTTTAGGATTTCTTCAGTATTTATGGGTATTTCTAGGTCTCATGTTGGTTTTGTTTGGTTGAAGTGGTTTATGTATTTTTCAGAGTTTATTAGCTTTTTAAGGGCTTTAGATTTTTTTTGGTTTTTATGTTTTTGTGGTTTTCTAAGGTATTTATTGGATTTCAAGGAATTAAGTAATTTTTTGTTTTTTAGGGTTATTATAGGGGATTCTAGGGGTTTTGATGGTTTAAAGGTTTCTTTTCATTTTTTGGGTTTTTAGTGTTTTACGGTTTTTAGGGCCTTTGAGGGGTGTTATGGTTTTTTTGTTTTTTTTATTTTTAGATCTTTTTAAGGTTTTTAGGGTGATTAGGGTATACTAATTTGCTTATTGATTTTAGGTTTTTTAGTACTTTTAGGTTCATTTAGTAGTTTTTGTGTATTTTCAGTTTTTGGAGTTTATAATACGTTTAGGTTGTTTTGGGGATTTCAGGGTTTTTGGTGATTTTTGGAATTTTTATGGCCATTTATTATTTTCAAGGACAATTAGGGGTTAATAAAATTTTTTGGGTACTTTTGGGTTATTTAGTGTTGTTTAGGTTACGTTAGGGTTTCTTAGGTCCATTAGGTTCCTTTAGGGTTTTAGTATTTTTAGTGTTTAGTATGAGCTTTTAGAGTTCTTTTGGTCCATTATGGGTTTAGGGTTTTTTGTGTCCATTATATTTTATATAGGTTTCCTTAATGTATTTAACAGTATTTTATGTTCCTTTAAGGTTTTTTATGTTTTTAGTGGCTTTTAGTGGTTTCAAGGTATTTTATATTCTGATGGTTTTGGGGTTCATTATTATCTTTTTGAGGGTTTTAGGGGATTTAGTCGCTTTTAGTTGTTTGTTGGTTTTTTTCTTTTAGGGGAATTAGATATTTATATGGTATTATAGGGTTTCTAGAACCTTTTAGGGGTTTAGTGTTTTCTTGGATGCTTAATTTTTTTATATTATTAAGGGTAATTTTTTAGGGGTTTTAATTTTTTTAACATTTTTGGATTTTTAATGTTACAATCCAAGGATTTAAGTATAAATTTAATGAAATGCAGGAAACACGATTTCTCAGTAAAAAACACTATTTTTATGGAGATATTTATAACCTAGCTGCTAAACCAAATTTTCCCATCTAGGTGTTTTGAATTTCAAAAATCTTACATACATGGTTGCGTTCAGTGTGATTTTTGTGGACTGATTGAACAAATATAATTATCGGATAATAGTAAAAGAAAATGTATTTTCATAAAATCTTCTCATAAATTAACAATGTTATGCCTTATTTTTTATAATAATTTTATAAGGAATTATGTAGTTTTTGAAAACATTATAAAATATGTTATAAATTTAAACTAGGTATTTCTCATGTAAAATATGGTTTTAATTATAAATTAGATTTATAATATGTAGAAAATTATTTCTTATAAATTTATTCCATTTTTTGATTCTATACATCAAAAAACGGTTACTGTCAATTTTTCTGATTTTTCTAATGTACGCGAATTTTGGATAAATAATAGAATATGATAATTTATGATAATTGCTTAATCTGAATTTCTAAATCATTATTGAGTCAAAGATGATGTAATGGTGTTTTTATTCTAAATTACATGAACATATTAATAATTCTGGTCATGGAATAATTACAATTTCTTTTCTTCAAAAAAATAAAAAACTAATTATTAAAATATTTAGAAAACCCTCCTATCATCAACTATAACAACCACCCACACTCTCATATTATCTTCACTTTCCTCAAGCCTTTTTTCACTACTAAATTATTCTAAAATATCTCCCCAAGATCCTCCCCCACGTCCAACGGCCCTTGGTCATATCAAATAACCAAATCCTCTCCCCTTAATAGGTTCTCATGGACGATTAATTTAGGATGTAAATTCATCTTTTCAATTCTTTTACTTTATTTTCATGATACTTTCTTTTCATTTCTATCCTTAACTATCCTAATCCAAATTCTATGGAAAATTCAGTACCTTAAATGTACAGAAATATTTGTATTATAATTGAATAATTTATTTTCATCTCTCTGTTACCCTTCTTTTATACTAGTAGTAAAAACACAAATCAAGATGTGTTAATTTACCACATTACATAATGATAGGTTTTAATTTATATTTTAGTCATCAAATCTGGTAATAAAACCATTATTATGGTTGAACCAAACTAAAATATATTTTTTATCTCATATATGGTTCTTGAATCTTTTTGTACACATGGATTTGATTTATAAAACAAAATATGTTCGTTGTGACCAAAAACTGCGAATTAACTAAAAATGTTATCAATAATGTTTTATATAATAATTCAACATCACACAGAGAATCCAAATGAAATTTAAAATCATGTAACCTTCTAAATTTTAAATAATAAAATATAACTCCAATTATAGATAGGCATTTTCATTTTACAATATAGTCCATTCAAGTATATAAGTAAACCGCTCATGAAATAAATGGACCCCAACAATGAAATTGAACCTCTTAACCAATATAAAAACCATGAAGTCACATACAAATGTTATACTAAATAAATTAAATTTAATTTATGTTTTAGAATTATTAATTAATGAACCTAATTTGATTATTCAGGTTGTTAAGATCGAGTGAAGAATAGCTTTGGACTTAAGTTAAGGGATCATCTTATTCTCACTTTTATTCAAGAATATCCTCTATGTAATTCCAATTTATTTGTAATTCCTAATGATGGGGTATGTTTTTGTAGCTCCCTCATACCACAGTCATGATATATAAATTATGATATACCTGTTTTTCTCTTATTAAGACCTATGAAGTACAAGTGGTACCATGCAACAATTTTATGAGGGATTCTACCCAAAACTTCTTTATTCCTTCCGGTTTCTTTATCATTCATTTTATTGAAATGAATTTATCATATATTTTTATGCGAATATTATATTCTTTTTTAATATTTTCGAATTTCATGTATTAAGACCCTTTCATCATCTCTTTAAGGGATATATATGTTTTTATGATTTTCCTTCCTCAATACTTCCCGACAAGAAAACTTTTTTAAGGGAACTACCTGAATTCTGTCCGAATTTCAAGTGAATTATATAATTTGTTTTTATTCCACCATAATATTTTAAATCCACTATTTCTATTGTGAAAAACATTTATGTACAGTTATGATTTAATATAAAATATTATTCTACCTTAGGTTTTAAATGACCATGGATATTTTCCTTTAAACCACACTAAAATGTGATAATTATAATGTATTTTAAATACACTTTTTACAAGCTGTCACTTTAGTTTTACATCCCTTATCGAGATATAATCCATTTCCACTATAAAAATACCTACATTATTTAATAGTATTTAAGGATCCATTGTGGTTTTATTTATATTTATGTCATTTAGAATTTATATAGGTTACCTTAATGGATTTAACGTTATTTTAAGTTCTTTTAGGGGTTTTTATGTTTATATTATCTTTTAGGGGTTTTAGGGTATTTTCTGGTCTGATGGTTTTAGGGTTCTCTTTTATCATTTAGAGGGTTTTATGGTTTTTTTCTCTTTTATTTTATTTATAATTTTTGGGTATTTAAGGGATTTCGAGGTTTCTTGGGTATTTTAGGGTGTAAGATTGTTTTAGCAATTTAGTTTTTTCTAGGTATTTTAGGGTCTTTATATTTTTAAGGGTAATTTATTTTTTAGGGGTTTAAGGTTTTTTAATGTTTTAGTATTTTTTTAGGGTTTTAGGGTTTCCAATGTAACACCCCAAGGATATAAAAATAAATTTAATGATATTCAACAACACTATGTCTCTATGAGACAAGAATTTTTAGGATATATTTATAACCTTGCTGTTAAACTAAATTTTTTCACTTTTGTGTTTTGAATTTCAAAAATCTAACATACACGGGTTTCTTCAGGGTGATATTTGGGGTCTTAGGGAAGAAAAATAATTTTTGGTGCATAGTAAAAAAAATTATTAGCTTAAAATGTGGTCATAAATTAACAATTTTTTCTCTTAAGATTTTTGATTATTTTAAATGGCCATATGTAATTTTTTAAAAGAATATAAAATCATTTATAGTTTTAAAATATTTATTTTCCAAGTACATTATGTTTCTAATAAAAATTTTAATTAAATTTTTTTATAAAAATAACTTTCAAAATTTGATTTATTTTTTGGATTTTTGGGACTTTTCTGAAACACTTGAATTTTTTATGAATAGTAAAATATGATAATTTATGATAAATGATAAAACCAGAATTTATGAATCATGATAAATTCATGGATGTTGAATATGGAAATTGTATTAAATTCACATTAACATATTAGTAATTTTGTCATGGAATCATTAAAATTTCTTGTATTGAGAAAAATAAAAATCCAATTCTTAAAATATTTAGAAAACCCTCCTCCCCTCCACGATAAAAACCACCTACACTCACCTCTTCTCATCACTTCCCTCAAGCCTTGTGCCTTCCCTAAATTCTAATAAAATATCCCCCATGCTCCTCTCCCACTTCCTACAGCCCTTGGTCTCCACAAAATTCCAAATCCTCTCCCCATAGGAGGACCTCAAGGAAGATTAAATGAAGAAGTAAATTCCTCTATTCAATTATTTTACTTTCTTTTCATGTTACATTCATTTGTTTTCTATCCTTTCCTATATTCATCCAAATTTTTTTAAAACTCCAGTACCTTACATTTGCAGTAATTTTGTTTTGATAATGGAATTATATATTATTATTACACCATTAACCTTATTTTATACAAGTAGTAAAAACAACATTAGAGATGTGTTAATTTACCACATTCAAGGATGTTGGGTTTTAATTTCTATTACTATTTTCAATTATGGTCATGAAAAACATACTATGGTTGAAAAAGTTTATAATAAATTATTTAGGTATTATCTATGGTTTTGGTATGTTTTTGTTCACATGGTTTTGATTTATAATACAAAATGTGTTCGTTTTTATCCAAAAACTACAAATTAACCCAAAAGGATATACCTAATGGTTTTTAGAATGATTCAACATCACAAAATGTACCCAAATGAAATTCATAACCTTATAACCATCGGTATGTTCAATAATAAAATATAACTCCAATTCTAAACAACCATATTCATTTTACATGATTATATATTCATGTACATAAGTAAACTCAACATGAAACAAATGGACCCAAACCATGAAATTGAACCTATAACCAATCAAAAAAACCATGAATATAGTTAAAAAGTTATAATAAATCAATTAGATGAAAAATATGTTTTGGAATCATTAATTAATGAACATAATTTTATTATTCAGGTTGTTAATAGTGAGTGAGGAACACCGTTGGACTTATGGTAACTGATAATCTCTTTCTCATTTTTATTCATGAATATACACTATGTCATGTCCTTTCATTTTTAATTCCTTTTGATGGGGTATGTTTTTTCACCACCCTCATACTTCCCTATTGATATTTAAATTATTATAGACCCCTTTATCTCTCTTTAAGCCCTCTTATATACACTTGTTACCATGTATAATTCCATGGGGGATTCAACCTGACCTTCTTTTTTCCTTTGGGTTACATTATCATTAATTTTACCCAAATAATGTTACATTTTAATTTCATTTGAATATTATAGGTAATATTTATCCATACTAAAGTAATGTATCAAGACCCTTTCCATATCCCTTTTAGGGATAGAAATTTTTTTAAGTGGTTCCCTCCTCAATACTTCGTGATAATCAAACCTAATTTAAGGGAAATTCCTGAATTCCATCTGAATTTCAAGAGAAATATATAATATGATTTTAATCAACCATTAGTATTATAATACAACTCTTTTTATTATGAAAACCTTCTATGTTAAATTATTGTTTTATATAAAATATTATTCTATTTTATGCTTTAAATGAACATGGATATTTTCATTAAAACTGCACTAAAATGATATAATAAAAAAGACATGTAAATACTCATCTTTCAATTAGTAACTTCTATTTCACATCAACTATCATGATATATTCCTTTTTCCCTATGAATTTCCATGTATTATATATCATAATTTTAGGCTCCATTAGGGTTTTAGGGGGGTTTTCATTTAGATTTAATATAGGTGTCCATAATGGGTTTAACAAAATTTTAGGTTCCTTTAGGGGTTTTTATTTTTCTATTGCCTTATATGGGTTTTAGGTTATTGATTATTCTGATGTTTCTGGTGTTATTTAATTTCTTTTATAGGGTTTTAGGCCTTTTTGGCTCTTTTAGTGGTTTTATGAATTTTGCCCATTTAGGGGATTTGGTGGGTTTTATGGTATTTTAGAATTTTTGGTGTCTTTTAGGGGTTTAGTTTTTTTTGGGTCTTTTAAGGTTTTCATATTTATAAGGGTTATTTTTTAGGGTTTTATGATCTTAAATGATTTAGGTTATTTATAGGGTTTTAGGTTTCTTAATGTAACATGCCACGGATTTACAAATAAATTTATTGAAATGAATGAAGCACTGAGTCTCTATAAAACAACAATATTTTTAAGTAGATATTTATAACATAGCTATTAAACAACATTTTTCAACTTATACATTTTGAATTTCAAAAACCATACATACACGGTTGTTATTAGTGTGATTTTAGGGGTTTGAAGAAACAAACATAATTATTGGTTAGTAGAAAAAATAAATTTATTTTCATAAAAGATGTTTATAAATTAAAAGTTTTATGACTTTTGTTTGAAGATAATTTTATAAGGCCTTATGAAATTTTTGAAAACATTATAAATTTAGTTATAGATATAAAATCAATATTTTTCATGTAAATAATATATTTAATGATTATTTAACTTAAGCATATTTATAAAAATATTTTGTAAAAAATGGATTTCAATTTGTGATTCTATACATCGAAATATGGTGAGGGTGAATTTTTTGGATTTTTTTGGAAATGCTAGAATTTTTTATGAATAGTAAAATATGATAATTTATGATAAACACTTCAACCTTTATTTATTCATCATGCTTGAGTTATGGATGATGTAAATGGAAATTGTTTCAAAATAATGTGAACATATTACTATATTTGGTAATTTTATCATTACTATTTCTTGTCCTGAGAAAAATAAAAAACTAATTATTAAAATATTAAAAAACCCTCCTCTTCTCCACTATAAAAAACCACCCACAATCCCCTCTTCAATTCACATACCACAATCCATGTTCCATTCCTAAATTCTGCTGAAATCTCTCCCAATGCTTCGCCCCCATTTCCTTAAGCCATTGGTCTCCTCAAAACACCGAATCCTCTCCCCTTAAGAGGCTCTCAATGAATATTATTTAAAGAGATATATTCCACTGTTAAATTCATCATTGTCTTTCCAAGTTCATTTAATTCATTTTCAATCCATACCTATCCTCATCTAAATGTTATTACAAATCATATAACTTAAATGTAATTTAATTTTATAATGATAATGGAATAAGTTATTATCATATCTCCTTTACCCTCATATTATACTAGTTGTAAAACACCATTCGAGAATTGTTAATTTACAACATTAAAGTATGATGGGTTTTAATTTCTATTACCATCTCATTTTCTGGTCATGAAACCATTATTTTGGTTAAAGAATACAATAATATATGTTTTATGCCTCATATATGGTTCTTAAATCTTTTTTAGAAATTGTTTTTATTTATAAAACAAAATGTGATCATTGTGATCAAAAAACCGCCAATTAACCAAAAATATTATCACTAAAGTTTTATATAATGATTCAAAATCACACAAATTAACCAAATTAAATTCATAACCATTTAAAATTTATGATTTTAAATAATAAAATATATCACCAACTCTTGAATATAATTTTCCTTTTACATGATTATTGATTCATGTATATAAGTAAACCGATCATGAAACTAACTGACCCAAAAAATGAAATTAAACCACTAAACAAATCAAACAAACAATGAATGATGTTAAAAAGGTTATAATAAATAAATTATATTGAAAATATGTTTTTGAATTTTTAAATAATGAAACTAATTTGATTATTCATGTTGTTATTATCGAGTGAAGAATACCTTTGTACTTAAGGTATGTGATATTCTCTTTCTCACCATTATTCAAAAATATCATATATGCTATGCAATTTTATTTCTAATTCCTAATGATGGGGTGTGTTTTTGCTCCTCCCTCATACTACCCTAATGATATATAAATTATTAGAGACAAATTTCACTCTAGTGAAGCCCTCCTATAAACACTTGTTATAAGGAAGATATTTCACGTGGGATTCTACCAGAACCTCCTTTATTTTTTCAGGTTTCATTATCATTTATTTTACCCAAATAAAGTTATCTTATATTTTTATGGTAATCTTATATGTGAGTTTAATCTATTACAAATTCATGAATCAAGACCCTTTAGTTATCCCTTTTGGGAATATACATGTTTTTGTTTTGTTACCTCCTCAATACTTCCCAATAAGTAAACCTATTTTAAGGGAACTAGCTAAATTCCCTCCCAACATCAAGTTTATTATATAATCTGTTTTTATACTAATATTTTTTTTATAAAGGAACAATTTTTATTATGAAAACCTTATTTCTTAAATTCTGGGTTTATATAAAATATTATTCCCTTTTATTTTTTTAATTTACTAGGATGTTTTCCTTAAAACCTCACTAAAATGTTTTAATTATAAAGACTTTTAAATACTAATTTTAAATGTGTTAACTTATGTTTGACATCCACTATAATGATATATGAATTTTTCCCCTTTGAATTTCGATGAATTATTTAATTATTTCCATTCATGGAAACTTGTTTGTTACTCCAATTTATTATGCTTTGTGACATGATTATGACACGAATCTCATTCCGTGGGTACCTTTATGTTTATGTATGATTCTTTATGAGGTAATGATATTAATTAACATGTTAATATCGGTGTTACTATATAAATCTCCAATTCATTGGGTATTTTTGAGTCTCATGAGATGTTATGCACCACGATCTTGTCGGTTAGCTTTGAGTTGTGATTCCATGTGCAATAATCTTAGCGGGATTCCATGAGTTGTGCTACAATGTTAAATGGTCTTTTTGGTTAGCCTTGACTTCTACTACGATGTGAAATAGTCTTGGTGGTCCCCTTATCTTATGCTATTCAATGTGAAATAAGCCCTGACTCATTATAAAGTCATGTTTTATATTTCTACCACATTACTATGATTTCATATTTATATGATCCCAATTTATACTTATTATGGTTCCATATGTTAAATTAAATAATATTCCATTTTATATCATTATGTCATGCTTCCTAACCAACATGATAAATATTTATTCTTATGGTTATTTCCATACATGGATTTTATCTCATCGCATTGATCACGTTATCACCCGGTTATCCTATGATGATTTTTGGCCTCAATGGGAGTTAGGATCTCTTTATGATGATTAAATAATGAATTGATTTATTAGTCCTATGTTCTCAATTTTATGGACCTAGACTTCCAATACAATATACTTTAAAACCCATTACTTATATTACAATGCTTAATAATTCTTGAAATCGTGTAATGATATATGTAAAAGGCTAGGGTAACTATAGTTGGTATTAGAGGATGGTCTAGTTATTTTTGGATATTAGTAATAGATCACTTTAGTATAAACCTTAAATATCATACTATGTATATGAAAACACTTGTAAATTTTTGTAATTATAGAGTAATTGGTTTATTAAGAAAATACATCCACATTTGGATAAAAATAGGTAGAGGTGGATCTTGCACAGATGTATCTAGGGATAAAACCAGAAAACACCACATTGAGCTACAATAAAACTAGAACTGATGAACGATAACAGGCCTTACTGAACTCTTGTTTTGACACTCCTAGGGGAAAATGTTTGAAATATTAAAAAGCTTAGAACAAACCTTTATTAAGGGGAAAAAATAATAATATATGTTAATAAATAGATCAAGGATAACATATATTTAATCCTAGGTAATTACAAGTTTGGATATAATTTACCATTAAGAGTTTATCCTTTTATGTTTAAATTTTCCTTTTTATGCTTACTTTCTATGCATTCAACCCCACACATGTTTTCACCTTAGTATGTAAAATAAAATTTTGGGTGTGAAAATTCATAAGGGTGGATAAATGTAACATCCCAAATATTTACAAATAAGTTTAATGAAATTCATGAAACACTAATCCTCTATGAAAACACCTTGTTTTAAGGAGATTTATTACTAAATTTTCCCATTCTGTGTTTTGAATTTCAATAATATAACATACATAGTTGCGTTTCAGGTGATTTTTTAGGACTGATGGTATAACAAAATTATTTCTTGAATTTTAACATACCCTTATGAGTATAAATTTGACTCATATGAATTTTAAATCATGAAAAATAATATTAAACTCACCCTTGAATGTATAAATAAAATTAAGGAACCATATAAATGATAATATGACCATACTAAAAGTATTATTATTTTTATATGTCATAAATAAATAATTAAAATTGTATAATTATTTTAAAATAATTTATTTTTTCCTAAATCATGTTTATCAATGAATAATTTTATGTCTTTTGGTTTTACGAAAATTTTATAGGACCTTATGTATTTTTTGAAAATGTTATAAAATTATTTATAGTTTTAAAATATGTATTTTTAAAGTAAATTGTGATTTTAATTTTAATATCATATTAATCATATTTATAAAATTATTTATAAAAAATGGATTTAATTTTTGGATTCTACCAATCGAAAAATGGTTCGTATGAATTTTTTTGGATTTTTCTAAAATACATGAATTTTTGTTGAATAGTAAAATATGATTATTTATAGCTAATTCTAAAACTGGAATTTTGGAATCATGCTTGAGTCATAGATGATTTAAATGGAAATTTTTTTGAACTCACATGTTCGTATTACAGTTGTTGGTAATAGAATCAATACCATTTATTGTCTTGTGAAAAATAATAAAATAATGATTAACATATTAGGTAAACACTCCTCCCTTCTACTATAAAAACTACCCACACTCCCCCATTTTATTAATTCCCTCAATACTTGTGCCTTGTGTAAATTTGGCTCAAATATCTACCCAAGATCCTACCCCAAATCCAGAATCCCTTGGACTCCTCATAGGACCATTTCCTCTCCCCTTAAAAGGCTCTCAAGGATTTCTAATTCAATAGGTAAACTCCACTTTTCAATTCTATTACTTTTTTCACATTTTTTTTCATTTATACCCTTACCTATACTCATCCAAATGTTATAAAAAATCCAATAACATAAATTTACTAGAATTTTTAAAGATAATGGAAAAGGTTATTGTCATATCTATTTTACCATTCTTTTATACTAGTTATAAAAACACTATCCAAGATATGTAAATTTGCCACATTCAAGGATGATGGGTATTAATTTCATTTATTTTCTTCAATTCTAGTCATGAAATAATTGTTATGGTTTAAATAGACTATAATATATTTATTTTATGTATCATCTATGGGTATGGAAACTTTTTGTACACATAGTACTGATTTAAAAAACAAAACGTGTTCATTGTGTTTAAAAAACTGCCAATTAACACAAAAAGTTATCACTAAATTTTTTTATAATGATTCAACCTCACTTCAAGTAACAAAAATAAAATTTAAAACCTTGTAACATTATATATGTTCAGTACAAAAATATTAATCGAATGTTCAAACCATCCTCATGTTACATGATTATCCATTCATGTATATAAGTAAATTGATCTCGAACCAAATTGACCCAAACAATGAAATTGAACCTCATAACCCATCAAAAAGTCTATTAATGAACACAAAATTTTTATAAATAATATATTACATGTAAATGAGGTTATGAAATTATTAATTAATTAACCTAATTTGATTACTCAGTTCATTATGTTCGAGTGAAGAACACCTTTTGAATTAGGTTAAGGGATCCCCTCTTTCTTACTTTTATTCAAGAATCTGTTCAATGTTCTGATATTTAATTTGTCATCTCAATTGCTTGGTTATGTTTTCAAACCTCTCTCATACTACCTTGATGATATATAAATATTGATATACCACTTTCTTTCTCATTAATCCATCCTAAGTACACCTGGTACCATGCTGATATTTTGTGAGTGATTATACCCGAGCCTCCTTTATTCCGTCAAGATGCTTTATCTTTATTTATATCCTAATTAAGTAAACTTATATTTTTATGTGAATATTATAACTGTTGTATATATGTACAATGTTCTTTTATTAGTACCCTTTCATCATCACATTTATGGATATACCAGTTTTTATGTGGTTCCATCCTCAATACATCGCCATAAGCAAACCTGTTTTATAGAAGATTCCAAAGTTCATTCCCAATTTCTTGCCATTATATAATCTGTTTTTAAGCCAATATTATTTTAATAAACCCACTTTTACTATTATGAATAAATTTTTGGTTCAATTTTAGTATTATATAAAATATTTTTACTTTTTATGTTTTAAATGACCTCTGATATTTTCCTTAAAACTGCGCTAAAATGTTTTAATTCTAATTTTTTTTAAATAATTTTTTTATAAGATTCCCCTTATGTTTAAAAAAACCTATATTGATATATTAATTTTCCCCCTATTATTTTCCATTTATGATTTAATTCTTTTATTTCATATAATCTTGTATGTTACACCCATTTATTCTACTTTATAACAAGATTATGATACCCATCTCATTTCATGTGTACCCTTATGTTTATGTATAATTGTTTATGTATGATTATTTATGTGGAAAAAATATTCATGAAAGTGTTATGATGGGTTTTCCTAGATATAACAATGATTTATTGGGAAAATTTGGGTCTCATGATATGTTACATATAATAGTCTTGGTGGTTTGCCTTGACTTGCGCTCCCATGTGAAATAGTCTTGGCAGTTAGCCTTGACTTTTTATACCATGTGTAATAATCTCGGTGGTTTTCCTTGACTTGTTCTACCATGTGAAATGGTCATGTTGGTTACCCTTGACTTATGATCTTCTATGTGAAACATTCCATGACTCATGCTAAAGTCATGTTTTAAATTGCTGCAATATTACAATGATTCCATGTGTATATGATCCCATGTTATACATGTTATGTTTCCATATGTTCAATTACATTATATGTTTTTTATATCCATATGTCATGCTTCATACCAACATGCTAAAGCATTATACTTATGATTATTACCTTACTATGATTATAGCTCATCCCTTTTTTCATGTTATCATCAGGTTGTTCTATGCAGATGTAAGTGCTCAATGGGAGATACGAGATCCTTATGGATATTAAATTATGAAATTTTTTAGTCCCATATTTATAGTTTTATGTACCTAGTATTCCAATAAACCAGACTTTACGATCCATTGCATGTATTATGATGTTTAATCATGCGTGAAATCATGTAATGATATGTTTAAAATGAAAGTGTATCTATATATAGGGGTCCATTAGTGTTTTAGGTGTTTAGGGATATATAAGGGTTTATAGGAATTTTAGGGATTTCAAAATTCTAATTTTTTGGGGGTTTTAAGCTTTTTATGGGGTATTACAGTTTTATAGTAATCATTTTTTTGGTTTTACTGTTTTTAGGGTTTTTAAGGTTTTAGGGTTTTATAATTGTTTTGAAATTTATTATTTATTGTGGTTTTTTCAGTTTTTAGGGATTTAATGGAATTTGTATTTATAGGTTGTTTAGGTTTTAAAATTTAGTTTGTATTAATAGGGGTTTTTGCAGTTTTTAATGGAATTTGGGGTTAATTGTGGTATTTAAAATTTTTAGGGGATTTATGTATTTATGTAGTTCTTAGTTTTTTAAGAGTTTTTAGGGTATATAATCGGTTTTTAGAGTTTTAATGGGGTTTTAGGGTCTTTAGTGATTCATACCATTTTTTTGTATATTTTTTGTTTTAGGGGTTTTAGGAATATCTTTTTGATTTAGGGTTATATGGTTTTTAGGGTTCCTAATGAGATTTTAGTGGTATTAGGGATTTTTACGTTATTGTATTTTTTTTATTTTTTTTGGTTTAATATGTTTTATGTGTTTTTTGAAATTTGTGGGTTTTATTGTGTAATTTAGGGGATTTATATGTTTTAGGGGGTTTTTGGGGGTTTTAGAGTTTTTTGGGTTTTAGGGTTCTTTTTTGAATTTTAGGAATTTAATTTAATTTTTGAGTTTTTGTGGTTTTAAATGGGATTTTGGATTTTAGTTTTTTATGTGGTATTTATGGGTTTCTTGGTCTAAGGGGTTTTATGTGTTTTTAGGATATTAAGGGGTTTTAGAGTTTTGAAGGATTTGG
Organism: Viscum album; assembly: GCA_963277665.1. Lineage (NCBI taxonomy): Eukaryota > Viridiplantae > Streptophyta > Magnoliopsida > Santalales > Viscaceae > Viscum > Viscum album. Next base: position 1,694,051,074 of record OY728120.1, read on the forward strand.
TGTAATTTTTAATGTTTTTTTTTCGATTTTTATGGTTTTTTATATTTAGCGTTTTAAATGAATTTTGTGGGTTGGGGGAGTTAGGTTTTTATTGGACTAATGAGTTTTTAGAGATTTTAGTCCTTTTAAGGTTATTAGTGAATATTATTTTATTTAAAGAATTTAGGGGGTTTTATGTTTTTTAGGGATTTTATAGTGTTTAAGGTGTTAAGTGTTTTTAGTGTTTTAGTTTAATTTTATTGTTTTAGAGTTACTTATATTTTAAGGGTACTTGTGGATTTAGAGTGTCTTTAGGGTTCTGGGTTTTTATAGTATTTTATAGTGTTTTTAGAGTTTTTATGGTGTTTGGTTTCTTTGGGTCATTTTAAAATTTTAATGTTTTAATGGGGATTTTACATTTGTTGGGGGTGGTAAGATGGTTTATTCGGTTTTTTGGGCTGCAGTTTTATTTTTGAGTTTTAGTATTTTTTGAGTTTTTAGGGTTTATCTATTATTAATGGTTTTCTTAAGGGTTATTGTTGTTTCCTGGGGTCCTAGGGTTTTTTTGTTGTTTATGCTTGTAGTTTTTTTTACTATCTATAGGTTTTAAGGTATTTTTGTTTTTTTGGGTTTTCATGTTTCATATATTTATTGGGGTTATAAAGGTATTTTTTAATTTCTATGGGGTTTTACGGTTTTTGTAATGTTTTCTTGTTTCTTTATATGGAATTTTGTGGTTTTTAGTCTTTGGGTTAGATTTAGGTTGTTTTCGAGATTTTATCATTTTAATGTGTTTTTTGGGTTTAGTGTTTTAGGGTATTTAATGGTTTCCTAGATTTTAGGTTTTTTTGTGTTTTTATGGGTTTTTGGATTTTATTCGAAATATTGGATCTTAGGGTTTTACAGTGATTATTTGTCTTAATGGGTCATTAATGGTTTTTGTTTGGGGTTTTTATCTTTTATAAATCTTTAGTAATTTTATGATCTTTTAGGGTTTTGGTGGGTGTTTGGGTGTTTTGGGGTTTTTTAGGAGTTTTTTAGTGTTTTTAAAGGTTTTATACACATTAAGGGGTTTTATGATATTTTTTGGTTTTTAGGGATTTTTTTGGTTCTTTGGATGTTATGTGTTTTATGAGGTATTAATATTCATTAGGGTTTATGGATTTTTGTGGGTTTTGTGTTTTTAGTGTTTTTAGTGTTTCAGATTTTAATGTTTTTAAAGTATTTTGGTGATTAAGGGGATTTAAGGGTTTTGGGGTTATTATGTTTTTTAGGTGTTTTAGGGGGTTTGATGGGTTTTAACGGGTTTCAATGTTTTTAGGGTTGTAAGGGTTTTTGGTTTATTTTAAGTTTTTATGGTTTTTCTATGGTTTTAATGTTTTATATTGGGTTTTGGGTTCATTTAGGGATTTTAGCGGCCATTAAAGAATTTAGTGATTCTAGGGGGGATAGGTTTTTGGTTATTCTATGTTTTTTTAGTGTTTTCTAGGGTTCTATTAGAATTTTCATGGTATTTGTGTTTTTAGGGAATTTTGGAATTTTTATGGATTTTTAGTTATATTTAGGTTTTTTTGTGGTTTTATGGGAATTTTTCTTTATTAAGGGTTTTTTATTTTTAGGGGTTTTTGGATCATGTGGGTGCTTAGGGTAATTTATAGTTTTTAGGTTTTTTATTATTTTCCAGCTATATTGGAATTTTTAGGGTTTATAGGGTTCACAATTATAGAACTGGCCTATATGAGAACTTGAAATAGGTTGTGACAGTGTAGAAAAGTGCTAACAGTTACAGCACCCTAAAAAATTGTCATCCTTTTGCAGAACTAAAATAAAATCCATGATAAATATTATCTTTATCATGCCTTTGCTAGCACTGATAAATGTTATAGTAGTAGCTATAAAGTTATAGTACTGTAGTAGCCCTATAACAACAAAACAAATCAGAAAATATAAAAAAAATTGAAATAAAGATATATATAAATTCGGATTGGAGTATGAGTATTATATCTCACTGTCATTTCAATTCAAAATTCACATAATTTTTTTACATTGATTTCATATTTAAAATTTATATAAAAGGTGAAAAAAAATATTACAAATCAATACTCTTATATTATTTTTTCAAAATTTAACCTATGTATAAAATCATGTCGCTATAATAAAACCAATTTTTATATTAATAATAGTACATGAAAATAATAAAATTTTAATTTAAATGTTATATAATTAATATATTATAAATTATATTATTAATGTAAAAATATTTTAGTCGTAGTATTAGATATATGATTAATTTCATTAATAATGAATGTATTTTTTTATTTATATAAATTAATAACTAAAATATAACTTAATAATTATTTTATGAATTATAAATTACTTGGTTAATTAATAATATATATATTTATTTTTTTATTAATAATATATTATGAATTTTATCAATTACTAATTATCAAATCAAATTAAATAGTTGTTAGTAATTTTATCATTAAACTAAAATGAAACATTTATATTGAAAACACACACATGGAGTAATACCAACCACATCGTGCATTGGATTTATAGTAGGCGGACTCATATATGTCACAAATGAATTATAGATTTTTCCCCATAGTTTGAAAACAATATAAGAGTGATTTCTCTATTTTGGCAATGTGACATGCATTGTAAACTAAAAAGATAATTTTATATTGAAAACTCACACATAGAGTCATACTAACCACATCATGTTTCAGAATAATTTTTGGTGGATTCCAACAAATCCCAAATGAATTATGTAATATTTATCTAATGGTTTAAAACAATCCTAGATTGTTTTCATGATTATGGATATGAATTGCACATTTTAAAGTAAAACGAATCATATATTTAAATCATGAACATAAATTCTCACCCACCACATCATGTGTTATATTTACTTGTGGTAAACTCCAACACATCACAAATTATTTATGGAACCTTTTCCAAAATTTTGAAAATAATCTATGTCTATTTTCATTATTTTGAAAATGTGACATTCAATTTAAAATAAAATAACAATTATATATTAAATAAACAATCATCAAGTCATACCGACCATTTATTGTGTTAGATTTACATGTGGTCAATTCCTACTTGAAAATATTTATTTATTGATAATTTTAATATCGTTTGAAAAAATTACGAGAGCATTTTCTTTGTTCTGGATATGTGATCCAGTTTTTAAAATAAAATGGAACTTCTATACTAAAAACCCAAACTTCATGTCGTACAAACCACATTGTGCACCATATTGAAGTTGGTTCAATTCCTACACATCATAAGTCAAATATATATATTTTTCCTAATGTTTGAAAATAATCTAATATAATTTTCATAATTTTGTAATTGTGACAAGAGTTTGAAAAGTAAAACCATACTTATATTGAAAGCATTCTCTTTTAATCACACCACCCACATCATTAGTGATATTTATGTCAAGTCGATTCATTTAAATAAATATTTAATTATAGATATCTTTTCAAATGTTTGAAAATAGTCTAATCCAAATCTCATGGTTTACAAAAATCCTCATTTTAAAAAAATGACACATTTATATTGAAAACACACACTTTGAGCCATACCGACCATATGATGTGTCCTATTGATGTGGGGTTGATACGTACACAACAAAAATGAATTATAAATAATTTTCAAAAAAATTATAATCATTATATTCTCTTTTTAGTTTTTTTTGACAATATGATAGTTATTTTAAAATAAAATAGATCTTTTATATTGAAAGAACACATATTGATTCATATTGAATACATCGTGTCTTGAATTTATATATGCTCGATTCCGCCACATCAAAAATGAATTATTGATGGCTTTCACAATTTTTTAAAAAAATACATGTTCATGTTCTCAATTTTGGCTATGTGATTTATCTTTTAATATAAAATGAATCTTCTATATTAAAAAAACACACCTCAAGTAATAATAAAAACATTATGTATCATATTGACATGCACTCAATTCCTACACTTTTCAAATCTACTACAAAATATTTTTCTAAATATTTAAAATAATTAGATCCCATTTGACTTGTGTTGGCTATGTGACGCATGTATTAATGTAAAATGATACTTATATTTAATACTCCCCATCGATTCATACCAACCACATCATGTGTTGTATTTATGTATGTTTATTCTAATACATAAAAAATTATTAATTGATTGTTGTTGAAATTTTAGAAACCATATGAGAAATTTTTTTTTAAAAATTTTAAAGGTGTTAAAATAAAATGTCACTTTTCTATTGAAAAGAGAAACCTTCAGTCATATCGACTAGATCATGTGTTTGGATGAAATTTTTTGATTTCCTAATCATCATAAATAGATTATGGATGATTAATCTAAATGATTAAAAAAATATGGTTCTTTTATCTTCTATGAAATTATTTTTTTATGGAAAAATGAAAATTTAATATAAAATTCATGCACTGCGAGTCATACCAACCACATCATATATAATGTTGAAATAATATTGATTCCTAAATTTTAAAAATTAATTATGGACTGTTTTCCATATGTATGAAAATAATATTAGCTCAATTCATGGTTTTGTATATTCAAGATTCATTTAAAACTAAAATGAATCTTTTTTATTTAAAAAAAAATTATAGCACCTGTTAATTCCTAATTTCTACTTTCATAAATTGAAAATGTAATATAATAATAAAAATATAACAAAGGTATATCCAATACTAAATGAATATTATTTTCCAAAAAATAATTTATAAGAATTATGATATTATTTTTTCGAATACAAAATGTATCACTGTTCATATCTTGTACTAAACAAATGACATAATAGGTAATCACTTTATCTTGATGATGGAAAACATTTTGACACCTTGTACTCATCCAACTCATCCATAAACAAATCTGATTTAATTAGTATATAGACTTTTTGAAATCCTTCTAGTACTAAAGAAATATAAAAAAAATTATTATCAAATATTTTAAATGAAATTTTAATTACCTTTTTAAATTAATTTAATATTTACTCTATTCAATTGATGGTATATGATATATTTGATAAATTTTCAATCATAATATCAAAACATTTTGTCTTTATTATTCATTTTTCAATTTATAATTATATACAAAAATCAGAAGTTTTTTTATAATATGTTTTAAATGGTAAATATTACTTTTTATACATTTATATATTTACATTTATTCAAATTCATAGGAATATTTTTTCCAGTCACCATCTTCATACCATTATTTATCTAATATTTATAGATCTCTCTATCAAATACAAACTCTTACAAAAAATAAGACATATAATTTGATGTTTATCTGTAGTATATTTCTTCCAATACATTAAAAATTCAGAATATAAATCATGTGTTTCCATTTTTATTGAAATATATGACTAGGTCAAAAGAAATAATCATTTGGGGTTTCCAAATTGATTGAAATTATAATCTAGATCATTCTTAAAATAAAAAACAAATATGTAATAAAAAAATAAAAATATATCTTATAGGATTTGATTTTATAGTATTAGCCCTACATTATAGACATCAATAGGATTCTATCATCTGCTATTTTCTTTCCAAACTCATCTCATTATCTACCATTTTTTTAATATATTCTAATTTCAGTGAAATTTGTTTCATTGTAATGATTGAGGGATTAGTTAGTCTAAATCTTGATTCTCATGGTTTTATATTTATATAGTAGTAATATATATTCCTAGGGAAAATTTTTACAGTTATTAACATTCATGAAATGTAGATACTTTTTTTGGATAGATGGATTATGAAAATTTGCCTCATGTATGTATTCACAACTAAGATTACAAGAAATTTAATCATTATAATTTCCATTATACTATCCAAACCAACCACGACTGAAATGAAATATCCATAATTTTCTTCTCTGTATTCAATGTAAAATTGATTTCCATTCTTGAATATTGCAAGTTCATGAACTTGTAATGTTAATATATTCAAAAATAGAATTGTGGCGGTGAAGGTACATTTAATGGTCATTTTTATTTCATGGTTGATTAATTAGATTGTCTTGAACCACCATTTTTCTTCGACATAATTTTATCCATATATAATAATATACGAAATTTCATTTCCTTATTCATCAACTAGTTTAGTTTTTTATTATGAATGTTTTTATGGATATATGTCATGTGTCATTATATTATTTGAAAACCATTCTATGAATGTTCCCATTGCATTATCTAGTGTGGTAACATCTAGATTAAAAATAAGAACTAGAAACTCCATGCTCATATCATGATATAATTCAATCCTCGATATCAGAAGATCTTTTTTGAATTTTTTATTGAATATATTTTATCCTAGGATATTATACATTTTACCCCTCAGAATATGGTGAAACATGGATGTTGACAGATATGAATGACATAAAATTCCAAACTGTATAATTCTATTAATATAAGGTTATTAGAAGTTGTATGTTTCACATTTATGAGAATGATTTATGAAAAATCAATTACCATAGGTAAGGAAATTGGATGAGGGGAATGAGTATCCTCAAAGATACTTGGGTCATGTCACTCTTAATGTATTGATCGTTGTATTACTATTGGTTTTATTTGAACCTTTTGCATATACTGGTTCACCTAAATAGACAAAAAAAATAATAACATTTAATCCATCCATCTTTACCTGAATTCCTTTAATTATCTCATATGTATCTCCTTGAGGAACAATCTTTTCAGATTTTGTTCTAGGTGATAGTCCAAAACAAAAACCTTAAATGCGTCCATATTGTTCTGGATGCTCGAATGCTTACAAAAAATTGTACTTCTTCGAGTATATTTGATTATTATTCATGTTTCTAAACAATAATAAATGTCTTATGATCATAAAATAATTATATAATAATAAAATAAAGAATTTAAAATTTACTATTATTTCATAAATACCCATGATTCTCATACTTCATGTGGGTTTTCATCTACATTTTTACCCTCTTTATTTACATGATTCTACATCCATAGAACATGACATGGGATAGAAGTGAATTTAGATTAAAATTAATCAACCTTCACATAAAAATGAAATATATTTTATTTAATATCACAAAAAAATTCTATAGATTTAAAATTCATACAATATTCATCTAAACTGATGCATACCACATCCTTGATTTGTGATAGTGGTACATTGGGTTTTCATCACATTTCTTATTTTCATCAATAATTTTTTTAATAAAATTACATTTTTGAATCATAGTTGATAAAAAATATAATTTCAAATAAAATATTATTTACTACAATGCAACTAAAATTCTTCCTCATTATGATGACGAATTAACGATTTTTATATTTCATGTTTTATTGTTTATTCATAAATAATTTTTGGTTGGTTGTTTAATGATCTCTTAGTATCCCTATGAGGATTCCTTGTATGTTGTTTATGGAAGACTCTATGAGCTTTTAGAGTGACTACAAAGATAAATTTCATATATATATATTAATAAATAAATGAACTCTATAAGGGATAATTAAATCTAAATAATAAACTCATTATATAGTTTTTTGTAAAATTGACAATTTATATGATAACATAACAAAAATATATTCCCAAATGATTCATATCAATAAAATCATGACACTGTTCTACGTATCTATATCAATTGATATATGAATTCTCATTCTTATCCTAATGTAAAAAATGAACATTGACTTTTTGCGGTCAATAGGATGGCCATGTTGATTCCATCCAAGATCAAATTTATTACCTTTTCTTACTACCTTGAAAATTTATGTTATTATGGTGATGTTATGTAGTAATTTTTTTCATCAACATGTTGTTGACCCCCAATTAATTTTGTAGCATCAGTATCAAATGAGAATTTTTCCATGGGATTGCTAACATTATCTTGTGGATAAGTCATTATCCACATTTGTAGTAAATAATTTAATTTATATTATGTATATTATATGTAGAAAACATAAGTTTATGGTAAAAACATATTATATGAAGAAAAAAATTAACCATATCATTGAGTTCCCTTTTTTTATTCAATGGTTGAACAGGTTTTAATACATTTTTAGTTATCCAAATCTCCTCATTGTATTCCCCTATAACATATATGAAATTTTATATAGTATGAAAAAAATAAAAGGACTATGATATACCAGTTAAAGGGTTATCCTCAATTGGATTTACCTTTGGCCTCATATATGGTTTAGTAAAAAACCATTAAATTAATCTGTTTTTATTTATTGGATCTAGTATATACAATAATTACACTACATATAATTCCATTATGAATGGATCATACACATAACATTCAATTTAGAAATTTAATTTCAAAATTCCCAATTCATAAAATATAACTTCTCTTCTATTTTCAACACAATTAAAAAGGTAAATTGGAACTTTAAATTAATTATTATCAAACCTTTATATTAGTTTTATGATGCCAAATCAAGATATATTTTCATTAATTGGATTTCAATCTTTGGAACTGGATATATTCCTCACTTCGAACAAAAGATTAACTCCACTATTTTGAATAATAATACATTCATATTGTTTCTCATTATAGAATGTATAAACCTTTAGTAAAAAAATGTTTATGATATAATATTTACATTTGGTCCCACATATAGCCATTGAAATCATTCATAAATTGAATTTATGTTTATAGATAACTCCTTGGATATATAATCTCTATGAAATCTTATAATCTATTTATTATGTGTATATTATATCCATCATTTATTATTTGATAGATTCAAATTTCAATGAAAAAAATTTCAGGCCTCATTATATGGATAATCCTATATACTGTTATAAAAAATATAAAACACTCCTCTATAAATCCCATCACCTGAAAGGTTTCATATATGATGTGATTTTTGGAGTCCAATCCTATCATAATATAAAAGGTAGTCAATAAATAATTACATATATTTTTAAAAAATATATCACTCTGCAAAATAATCTTCTGGATAAATTTTATTATTTATGATTACTTTTAAAACATTCCTATAGCCTTAAATGGTGTAAGTCTATCTGTAATGGAAGGGTCCATATTTGTGAATTACACTAACATGTTAAACTTCCTATCAGAGAATTATAGGAGGAAGACAATATATGACTAAAATAATACTTCTAAAATCTCCTTAATTGTAGTTGGGAACATTATTGGGTCTATAACATTACTGCACATGGTTTTGAAAAATTACAATGTATTATTAGTATATGTCATTCATTTTTTGATAGAATGTAATAGAAATACTCATGGATCAAATATTTCATCAAACCATTAGACTCATGTGGTTTTATACCATGTATCGTCAAATTATTCATTTACATAACATTATTTTTATATGATGAATACCCTTATTTAGATTTTATCCCATTAAGGTTGTTGAGATATTGTAATTTTTCTTTTATGAATAGAGTATAAGATATAGGGTGATGAAAATTTTGTATTTTACCCTTCACATATGCTAACTATTTTCCTATGCCATTATCAATCAAGTCCATCCTAGCCTTGATTCTATATTTTATTTTATCTAGTGAAATTAGTAATGTGTCCATAACACTATCACATAAATTTATCTTACATTCATGACATTTTGAAAATATATGATGTAGAAAAAAAATATTTTTGTAATTTATAGAAAATTATTCAATTTTTTGAATTGATTTCATACGGTTTTTGGAAAATGTTTTACCAAAATCAGTGTCAATATATTAATCTTTTTCAAAAAATTAATCACACATTAATAGAGGCAGTGTTTTACCTTATTTTTTAATTCCATAAACTGATAATGTAATGGATAGTATTTATGACACTAAAGTGAAAATGATTTACATTGAAAAAATATTCTTAGAGGAAAATATCCTCCTAACTACTATTTTGAATTATTTTCAAATGGGACCCCTAATATTCCTTTAATGTTATAGCCTAATCAACATTCATATGCTTGAAATTCATTCATAGCCCTATAAAACAAGGATCTCAATTTGAATACTTCACTTCAATGAGAATAATACAATGTAACACATATATCACACATTAATTTCAAATCATCAATCAGTGGAATGAAATATACACAATATCATTACCACATTGTTTTCATCCATATATATGCGTAGGAAACATAATGTATTTTCTATTCATACATAACCATAATGGAATGTTGTAAATCCTAAAACATAAATTCCCATATATTTTGAATATTACTCTACTCACCAAAATGATTTTTTCCATTTATATATATTTATGTAAATAGGATTCTATCCTCATTTTCAAATTCAAAATACTAATAAATTTAATTAATTTATTGAGAATAATATTTTGGTTTACAGAGTTTCCCATATTAAATCCCTGTATCTATGTGCAATGTAAATTTTTCAATTGTTTATTGGAATCTATGTAGTATTATAAAGCATTGAATGATAGGAAAGAACATTAAAACATTTAAAGTGCCTCATTTATCTTTCACTCATTGATCACCAATAGATATAAAGCATTTTGTGGTTGATTGATGTTATTTGAAATAAAATATTAAATCATTTCGAAGGGAATTTATTTTTTAGAGACCATACCCATTGAATATATAATTATTTTAGCTTCATATATATGAAATGTAACCACTTTTTCATAATATAGTATAATATTTAGTAGAACAAATTTTTTTGAAAAGCTATTATTGCTCCATCCATTTGCATCTTTGAAATTACATAACATCAATGAAACTGAAAAATTTACTACTTAGTAATACTATTATAAAATGGTCTATTTACATAGGTATTTATCATCGAAAACTACATTGGAATGTTTTAATGAAATTTTCAATATTCATTACCATTACATTCATAAAATCTTTTTTATCATTTACACTAGTATACATATCAAATTATTCATAAATCGTACTATCATCCCAATCAGTATGTATATTTATTTTATCCATGTTCCTAGTCAAACATTTATAGATTTATTTTATAACAAGATAGATCAAATTTTCTAATATATCTCCTTGAATAATTCAGCTTGAATAAAAGTAAATAAATTGAGGAAAAATGATCGGAGAAGGGTCGTATACATACATTGTTGCAATCTTAATGATCTCTTTAACTCCATCCTCGAAATATTTTTCCATATTTTTAACATACATATATTTTGGATTCATATAAATCATATTATGTTACATAAATATTTATTTTGAATATAAAATAAATAAATAGACATACTATATTACATATCAATGGATAAATTTATAGAAACAACTAATAAATTTTATTTTTTTCATAGGAAAAAAATTAATAATTGATTTGGACATTCAAAGAATCATAAAAATAATGTCTCATTAAAAAAATGTGATAAATATTATAATAGTATAGTCATTAATATGATAAGGTCTGACAATGAAAACCTCCAACAATAAAAATAATTTTAAGTGTTTGAAACACTGTAGGATGGTCTGGAGTAGCATTAATGGTGGAAATTTATGATTGATGGAAACATTAAATTAGATAGATAATTTTTGAAGAAAAATTAAAATAAGGGGATCCAATCATTTGAATGTTATTATTGAGTATTCCTATCATGTTTTCATTTTAAATAAGGGTAACATGTAACCAAAAATTGTGACGTATATATGTGGAAATTTTTGTAGGTTCACAATTTTATGTTTTGTGGGAAAATTTTCTAATTCAAGGAATAGTTCTATAACTTTGTTAAATCGGAATATAAAAATATATATTACTTATTTTTTATTCTCTTTTCACATGTTACATGGTGATACATTTGGTGTTTCATTTATACAGTTATTAGGAACTAAAGTTGAAGACCTTTTTTCATAGGATGTAAATGTTTATAGGACCTGATAACTGAGTCTTGAGAACCCAACATTGGAATGAACAAGTTCATTTAAATAAAATGAAATTGATGTCTCCTGTTGGGGTTCTCAAGCTACTATAAAAAAAATTAACATTAATCCAATTTGTGTTTACAAAATTCTCCAAATTTGAACTAAAACATCACATAATTTTCATACATAGATATTACATATTATTCAATGGGTATTTGTTATATATCATAATGATCCACATAAAAATAACATAGTTCTAGTATCTTTTGGAATATGTACACATAATCAACTGGTTCCTAAGATTGTCTAATTTTTCTCTACATTATTAGAACCCTTATTAGATGTATCATTTATTCATAACACGTGGAAGGGAAACATAATAAAGAGTGAGAAAATATTCATAGTAAGGGTATATAAAGAGGATATTAACAATAAAAAAGAATTAAATTATCAGTAGGGTATTAGAATATGATCGTAACAAATGAAATCAATACCACAAATATCGTAGATCATAATCGAGATTCATGGAATAATGATTAACAGTTCATAAGATATGAATCATAATGGAATATAAGAACATGATTCAAAAGATAATAACATTGGAATAACACATTCAATTCTATTATACAAATAATAATTGAAAATCACTTTCATTACAGTAAATGACCACTTCCAATATATTAGTAGTAGATTGGATTGACTCCCCAAATGATCATACCATTACAGGTTCACTATCATGTTTATAATACTGTATTGGGGTAACTCACAAAACCATTATAGTATCCAAGGTTCATTACAAATTTTATCATAGTGTATAGACTTCCTAGTTGACCTGGGTCCACTCGAAATTCCATTCATCTCAATCTCCTCAGATATATCTCTTTACCATGTTAAATGGAGGGAGATATGGGTACCACCCATCCGATAATGTAAATCATACATTTGAGTGAAATGAAATCAAAAAACATTTTTAATATCAGATCCCATGAAACTAAATTAGTTTAAAAAACATTTCATTATTGCATAACCTAAGGAAAAGAAATGATTTTAATAAACATTCAATCAGTTCAAAATTGTACAACCCATTGAAAAAAATAGATTTAAAAAATTCAATATAAATATAAACCATCATTTAAAAAAAATAAGGATTGTATCCTTTTATTAGATCCTTAGTAAATCATAAGTAACATCAATATATATTATTATAGATGAGAAATTACATTAATGTATCAATAGAAAATCACTTTGGAACAATATCATTTTTAATTTAAATATCCTTTTGGAAAATAATAATTTAAAAAAAAAATTAAGGAAAATATTATATTTTAAAATAAACTTGTAAAATTATATTATAATATTAAAATCATTGACCATTCATGAAGGTGGCGAATTTTTTTATTGTCATATACATTAAATTAAAACATTGTTTTCATAATATTGTTGAAAATGGAAAAAGTACCTTATTTGTTAAATGATAATTGGATTCCTTTTAAATAAATTTATAAAATTATGAAATGGATGAATATTCGATTAAAATTTTAATGGTAATATTAAAAACATTATTTAATACTTTTTTATGCAACATGGATATGGAAAAAAGTCTTTTATATCAGTTTGAGAAATAGAGCCTGTTATTATTTAAAACATACATTATGTATCTTAAGTACCTCAAGAGAGGGAAATTAAAAGAAAAAACGCCCCATAAATAAATGTCTATTAATAAAATTTAGGGTTGAATTGTTGTGTATATCATAATAAATCACTTTTGGAAACACGGTTATAAGAATTTTAGGTAAATAAATATATTCTAAGATTAAACACTTAGAACTCTGGAATAATTTTAATCGTAAGACTCATTATATAAATAAAATTATATTGATATGAAAATTCCCATAACATTAGAAATAATAATCATACACTATATTCTTGGTTATTATATACCACACATAATGTAAAAAATTTGTGAATATGGCTTGTGTCCAATGAAATAAAAGTGAGTCAAGAATCTCCTAACTCATGTATGAATTCCTTCATATATATTGGATCATACTATATAATAAATATAAATTTATTGTACATAAATTAAATACACATATTCATGTATATAATAACATATATGGTAAAAATTTACCCTTATATCACTAGTTTGTAAACAACCCTTTATTAAAATCACCTTTCCATGTGATATCCACTTCGCTTTTCCGGTTTTTATGCTCCAAATTTTTTGGACATTTTTCATTGATCATGTTAAATTATCTCCAAAATTCCAATACTGTTATATATATCATATATATTCTTTATATACATTTTTGGAGTCATTAATAAATGATTATATAAAAGAATTATTCACATCATTCTTGGAGATGGTAGATCATGCCTACGCATGAACATTGTTTTCATTTATTGATGGATGGAATAAAAGATTGGAAGGAAAAAAAACACCTATATAGAATTTTTTTATATAATATATATCTTATATATTAATTAAATCTATTATTTTTCATATCAATTAAATCCCAGAATAAAAAAAATCACATTGCTTCAGGGTGGTTGTTGTCCACACATACGAACAAGTAATATTATTGGTTTCCAATGGATAAGAAAGTAAGAATTTTTTTGTGATATTATTGTTACAAACGAATAAAAATTTCATAATTATAAAATATAAAAATCAAACCCATCATAATAAACATCCCTAAAATATGGTGATGTAATATTAATTATATTGTTATGTGGAGACAGTAAGCTATATGTACCCACAAGCGATTCATTCACTTCCCATTTGATGGAAATAGGATGATTAATTGTGGTTTGATAATAATAATAACATTTTATTAAATTTATAATAAATAATTTATTTTTTATGAATAATATAATATATTTATAGGATGTAATGTATAATTAAAATTAATGTGATTTGTTAAAGAGATAACCTCTCATTTGAAATAAATCCTTTCAACCTCCTCTTAAGGATACTATAGTTGTTCATTGGGGAATAAAAGAACCTATAGATGTGGCTATGGAAGATGAGAATTGTTTTTTAGGTAATGGTTGTGATTTAAAAATCAATGTCTTGTGAAGAATTGAATGGAGTGATTCCCTTTTTTAATTGTGTGGATGGGAAATCTATAGATTTCCTAAATAATTAGAATATAATAAAGTCATTATGTAGCCAATATTCGTTAAAATGGATATGTATTCAAATATAATATTTAATAGGGATGAAATTACATCAAAAAACTGAATATGAAAATGTTCAAGTGGTGTTTTAAACCATATATATTTGTTTAACCCCTTAGTTAACCCATTTTAACAATAGTTGTGGTAATATATTATTCAATTTTAATGGGTTTTAATATTCCATATAATTTGTATGTTTTCTGATAAAATTCCTATGTATTAAATTATAGAAAATATATTATCCAAATTTTCCTCTTAAAAATTTTCAATGATTTTTAAATAATTTTAAAATGTATTATTTTGATAAAATATTTTTAATATCTATTTTGACAATATTAATTTAATTTGACATAAAATATATAAATAAAATGTTATAATTTTTATTCAATACATTAATATATAAATAATATATAATATACATCAATAAAATTCATGTTACTCTTTAAATAACTCAAATTATATAAATTTAATTTTTTGGAATATCATTAGTTATGTTTTTATCAAACAATGAAATTTGATTTCAGTGTTTCATAAGAATTTATGTTATTTATATATTTACTATAAATTTGAAATAAATTTCCTCCATAAAATTAAATCATTATCCTAAAAATATAATTTTATATTCATTCATAACTATCTTTTTCCCTATATGGACACGTAAAATAAATTTAAAACTAAAATAGTGACACATTATAACATTTTTTCAATAAATATTTTCAAGGTAGTTTTCATTGAAAATTATCCATTAAAAAATTCATTTAGAGGGTATGTTGAAATTTGTCGAATAACATTCATACAATAGTAATTATTTTGAACAATTATTTCCTTATTTATTATTTATAATGTAGATTATCCTAATTTACACATGACCATGGTGATAATTTTTACCACGGTTATTATTCATTTTGACAAAAAAGAAAAGGGAACAATTCACCAAATTTTAAACTACCAATTATAAATATTGATTCCATTTATAAAATTTAGTTTCTCTATGTGGGAGAAATTAATTTTAAAATAATCAAGCAATAAAAGTTGGAAACATCATTTTAGAATAAATACCTTTTTTAAGATTAAAATATGGTTTCATCTTAACCAATTCTTAATAAAATATAAAATGAATGGTAAATTTTTTATAGGATATATACTAAGTAGATTTATATAAAATAATTCACTAATAATAAATAATATAATTTTTTATGATAAAATACATGTTGTACATAAAAATAAATTTTAATAAATTTTTCTCTTTTACTTTCAAATTATTTATATTTATATTTTAATTATTTATTATCTTAGAATTAATTAATAAATATGAAATCACTAATATTTCTTAATTTTTTTACTCTTATAAATACCTAGAAATCCCATGGCTATGAAATAATTTTTATATAACAATATATCATATCATATTTCATTTAAACATGGTGTTGCATGTCACACAGACTATCGAAGAAATAAAACTAAATTAAAAAACATAGAATTTTGTGGGTGTAAAATTTTACCCACCATAACATTCATGTATCCCTAAAAATTAATCAATACAATATATAAACATAATGATATGTTTATTTCATGACATGCATAGGTTCCCATATATATTCTTTTAATTGGTGATTTCCCTAGAGGGATTTCACCAGGTGAGTAGACATGTTCCATAGAACATTATCGGTAGGATCCAATATTTCTAAAAATATTATTCATACTAAAGATCATGTTATAGTTTTATAAAATTTAAATTAAGTGTATTTTTTGGATTAGGTATGTGCTTCCTGAGGATAGATACATGGAACACATCGTGGTCATGATATAGGTTGGGTGGAAGCTCCATGCGATAAGATACAATCCCTACTCAATCATGAATATAAAAATGTGAAAAATAACTATATATAAACATTCCATTATCCCCCAATATAAAATCCTTTTTAAAGGGATATATTTATAGAAAAAACGTCTCAACAACATAATATTCTAGATAATTTCAATGAATAATAATTAAAAATTCTATTGATTCTAAAATTACATGATGTGTTTCAGAATAGATCTAACATTCTATGTAATTTCCATGTCTATCTCAAGTCCCAATAGGTTTCCTTCTCCAATATCATCCCATCATGTTAGCGCTCTACACTTATTTCCATATAGGGTGTCATAGAAAGACATTTTAATGATTTTGTGAAAGCTATTATTGAAGGAAAACCCAACTAGAGGAATGCATTATCCCAACCACCTTTTACATCCAAAGAACCATATATCAACATAACCACTAGAGTTTGAATTTTTCTCAAGAACGGACCATATGTCTAATGATTATAAGTAGTAATGAAATTCAACTCTATCTATAGTTCCTCCCAAAGGATTCACCTGAACATCGAGGTAAACCCTTTATCAAAATCAGATATATAAGAATATGGTAATGCTTGAAACCATACAACTTTCGTAATATAAATTTTTTCGTGCTCTTCTAGAGGAAATAATTTCCTAATTTAAATGAACTGTAATGACACTTTAATGGATTCTATTTTAGTTCACATAGAATTAATCCCATTATGTGTCTTGGGGAGTGAAATGAAAAACTCGTTGGTGGTGTGATATTATTCTCATTATAATAATAGTAATTGTTATAGCATATACATATTCTTAATTATATTTTCATTAACATCGTATGAAAATACAAAATGCGATACATACTCTATAATATCTCTATTTATTTTGTCCCACTAGAAATACTATTTCAGATCTATATGCATAAATGTACATCCAGGACAATTATAGAATGTTTAAATTGAATCCTCAAACCATATATCATTCTTAAAATCTATTTTGGATGGAATGTATACAAGGTTCGTAAACCATATCATTCTATAACAATCAAGGATATTTTTAGAATTTTTTCACACCATCTTTTTTAGATCAATATATTCCTTCTACACCACATTAATATTCAATTGAATAGATGGTTGAACACTTAGTTGTGAAAGATAATATTTCCCTCCATCCTTTAAGATTTCAACATCAATAACATGAAAATTTGTAAATATTAGATCTTTTTTGATCATCATCATAGATATTACATCATGATATTTTTTACTAAGAGAATGTTCAACCTCATTTACTTTCCCATTGTGGTAATGTACTAAGAAGTCATAATTTTTAATCTGCTCCAACCATCTTGTTTGGTGAATATTCACCTATTTATAATTGAAAATATACTTTAAATTTTTTCCATCAGTATATATATATATATATATATATAACAAAATTATCTAAAAATATAATGCATATATATATTTAATAAATATGTCACTATTGATACGTCCAAATCATTTGTTGGTTAAAATTTATCATGAACCTTAAATTGTCTTGTGGAATAATCTGTCACCATATAGTTTTACATGAGAATAAATCCTATTTAATTAATTGATTCATTATTGTGTGTTACCAACCTTTATTCGCTATATTTTAATGTAACCACAGAAGAAAAAAATAACCATATCATTAGATCCATGTATTTTTTCCACATTTATATATGTAATAGAACTTAAATCACTTCGTATATAACATGGTTAGTGTACTAGAAAGATCTGAGAAATTCTCCGCAATTAGGTGATAATATCCCACTAGTCCAAGAAAGAAATAGATCATAGTCATAATTATTTGTAAAGGAAGATGATTAGTAATGTATTTCTTTGATGGATACAGAGATATACCCAGACTTGAAATTACATGGACCATGAATGAAAATTTCCAAATCCAAAAATAAAACACGACAAATTTTTCATGATGCATATCCGTCATTAGGGATTACAAAAAATCCTTTATTGATCTTAGTGATCTACATAGCACATTGAAGATTAGAATATTTTCATCTATAAAGGCTTCCGAATACTGATCAAGGTACTATATAAAGACACAATTCATTTAATCCATGAATATATAATAGTCATTAATAAATCAAAATGGAATAACAAGAAATTTATAGTTTCCATACCATCTAAGGATTATTTTGGTGGGTATTTCCTCCTTCATGACCCTTGATTGATCATATCGAAAACAAGTATCAATCTTGTAAATGCATCGATATTCTCATGGTTGATCAAAAAATTATTCAATAATGTACGGAGGATAATTTTTCATGATATTGATCATGTTATATTCTAAATAATAATTGATGAGTCAAATTGATCCAAATTTCTTCTTTACAAAATGATCGGTTTTACCACATGGTGATTTATATAGATGAATCAATCCATTATCGAGATTTTGGTAGATCTAAAACTTCAATTCCTACAACTCAATACAAGACACTAAGTATGGAGTTATTGAAATAGGGTTAGAACAACTTCTATGTTATATGAATAACTACACATCACATTTTTTGGATGCCAAAAAATTAAACAATAAATACATAAAAAATAACCCAAAAAATAATCATATAATTGGTGTTGAGTTTCTCCCCAACTATATTAGATACACTCCCATTCTGGATATTAATCCTGACCCATATGATTTATTTTATTTCTATAAATATTAAATATTGATCATTAAACCAATAGAAAATCTTATGTTGGATTGGAAAATAAAACCTGAATTCCATTCCATAATAATTGATGTTGTATTTATGTAATAAATAACAATAAATTCATAGAATAACATCAAATTCAATTAGTGGGAGAATAAAAACATATATAGGAAGAACATTCCCATAATCTACAACCTATGAAGAATAAAGGGTTTGATACACTATATAAATACCATTGGAGGTTTTCACAGAAACTTCCTCATATAATAATTGAGGTGGTATTGTGATACCCTTACAAAATTATTCATATATAAAATAGTTGGTATATCTACAATCAAATTTGACATTAGATATTCTAGAGTTGAGAGTAATTTTACCTTCCACCACATCATTATCTCACCCCTCATCAGAAATTGTGATCGCAAGATATTTCCCATGTTCATTGGGACAAAGAGTCTATTGATGTTGATCACAATTATTTACCTTCATATTTCAAAATTAGTTAGAATAATTCCCATACTCATTACATTTAAAACTTTAGAGAGTGGTTGTAATACTATATAGTCATATATCTCTATTACAATTATGAGTTAATATATTCCCATCACATTGGCATTTTATTTTACGATGAATTATCTTTTCCATGCAAGGAACATTTTGGAGCTCCTTTATTACAAATTCTACCATGTTTCCTTCCATACATTGAACATAAAATATTTATCATCTTATTCTCTCAATGATTTTTATTATCTCATTTGAATTTCATCATTCAATTATTTTTAAAATAATGAGA
Organism: Viscum album; assembly: GCA_963277665.1. Classification (NCBI taxonomy): domain Eukaryota; kingdom Viridiplantae; phylum Streptophyta; class Magnoliopsida; order Santalales; family Viscaceae; genus Viscum; species Viscum album. The sequence continues at coordinate 1,694,071,395 of OY728120.1, forward strand.
TTGAAGAGTAACTTCATTCTCCATCAATACCATAATGGAATAATGAAATATTTCATTATAGTTATTTAATTTCTTTATGGTTATCTACCATTAGTAATTTTTTTAAGAAACTAATCAATCAAGAAGCCTTACATTCAGGTTCGATGATAATACAAGATGCATAACTCACTGGTATCCTAAAAATTAATTTATAATTTTAAATGGATTGATTTTCCATTTATTAAATCTAAAGGAATTCATTCTCAATTTTCATATGAATGGTACAAAGAATGTAAATAATAAAAAATAATCTCATAAAAAATCCGAATCCATGGAATAAATTTATTTCTAGTACTTGATATTCTTAGTTAGAGTTTAACATTGATCTGCTTCTCCTTCAACATAATAGAAAATCAATATGTAATTTTCATATTTCAATCTCTATGGAACATAATGTTTATTTTTAGTCATACTAATACATTTATAAAAAACTAGTGGATAAGAGTAACTAATAAAAAATCTAACCATTGCCTCATGAAGGACTCAATATAATTACTCCCTCTCATTTTCTCATTAATAATTTCATCATGATTCATAGCATAAAAATGTTTTTTTAGCATAGGAACATTATTTTTTTTAATTTCAACTACCATAAAAGATGATTAATATGTAGGTCAATCACTTTATTTCCGAACTCATTGATCATTAACATGATTCCAATGGGTTCTACTAAATGACTAAAATAAAAATTCCTAGTGTGAGTAACAATAGTCATAATGGAAAAAACCGTAGTAATAAAAATATATTTATATGATGTAAAAATCAAGACCAATTGTTTCAATCTATTACACCTTATGTTTTAAATAGGTAACCTATGTTCACTAAGAAATGTTTATGATGTTATCATATACTTAGACTTATCCACATGGTTCTTAGTAAATGTTTATCATCATTGTTTACAAAGGATAAAAAACATTCTCAGATGAAAACTACAACGACCGATAATTTTTATATATAGATATTACATCTTATTTTATTAAAATTAATTATATATTGTAATTATGAATCAATGAATTATATAGGCCTTTATTATTCATGGAAACATGAAAACAGAAAAAAAAATGTATCGTAAGAGTGTCCCATTATGTTCTCCATAAATATCACCATTCTAAGATATATAATTCATAAAAAAATTCTTCATATCCCATTGAATGGAAATAGAATAAGAAGTGAGCTCAGATACCATGTAAGGATTGAAAATGATGAAATTAATTATCATTAAAACATAACATTATCATAAGGGTAGTATAACATGAGAGTGCCATTTAATATACATTCCTAGTATATCATAGATCATAATACCAAGATGGAATAATGATTGATAGTTTAAAATACATGAATAAAAATGAATCAAAGAATATAATATGTGAGTGGATAACAATGGAATAAGACATAAAATTGTGGAATACACATATATATTGAACATCATTTCCTTAGTAGTCAAGGATCACGTTCAATACTATCATAGTTCATTTGGTTCACTCCCATAACCATCATAGTAGTTAATGATTACTGGAAATAATATTTTGGGAGATTAGGTTCACTCCCCAAACCATAATAGTGGTCATGGATAAAGCTAAATAGCTTCAAAATAGAAAAATTCACTTAATAAACTAGGTTAACTCACTATTCCAATCCAATTTATCCCATGTGACACATATTTTTACCCAATTCATTAGGGGGGAGATATAGGTCCCACATAGAAACTAATGAAAATAATACATATGAATTCCAAAAGATTGTCAATGTAGAGACCCGAAGCTTGACGTACATGGACATTACAATACTTTTGCGGAATACTTATTACATAACAAAAACACACACACAAGGACCGTAATAGTTTAGTGTCTTTGGAAACTCGGAATATAATCTTCTAATCATGGTGAACGATCTTCAACATCTCCCACAAAGATATTACTTTTTTTTACTTAAAACCTTTCTTTATATCCTGGGGAAAAGGAAACATAAAAGGGTGAGACCAAATGCTCAATAAGGGTAAACAAAAGAAATATCATTCACATCATATTCATAAAAACATAACATTTTGGAAATCTAAACCTGCAAAAGAGAGCATAATTTCATAACATGGGATAAATAATAGTAGTGAAATTAAATCCCAATAATGATAACATAAAACATGAAACTCTGTGGCATACACACATAATCATAGAGAATCATATCTTATTAGTCAAGACTCATTGCCAAGACTATCTTAGTGGACAAAGTCCATTTCTGAACCGAGTCACCCTCGTTTCAGTCCTGTTTCACTGAACCGGTATAACCTACCGTTCCAACCATGTCTATCTCATGAGATCTAATATCTTTACCCAATGCATTGGAGGGAGATATAGGTCCCACCCATCTCATAATGATACCTTTCTTATGTGTGCCACAAAATCATAAACCATACATCATAGCATAACCCATGTAATAAAAATGGGAATCTTAAACATCGTGACATCATAAAACAATTCATATAAGATAAAAGAATTCATAAAAATATTTCCATCACAACATAATAAAATCCATGTAATAATAGGGATACAAACAGAACCCTTTATTATCTTAGATGGAAAATAATTTTGATAAAACACTTGAACTCCATTCTTGAGGAAAATATCCTTTCTACTTCAAAAACATTTTTCCTTTATTAACATGTCATAAAATTCTAAACTAAAGGAATTTTATTAAAAATAATCTTGAAAACTTGAAAAGGAAGCTTCTTGGAAATAAGCTTTTAAATATCCATTCATGCCGTATAAGTTGAAAAAAACATTTTTCTCGTACTTTAGTCGGAAAAGTCAAAAAGTACCTCGTACGAAAAATGAAAAAAAGATTCCTTTCATATCTTTTACTAAAAACTCACTAAAGGGTAAAATTGGATTTAAAAAATTGTAGGTGGATGGAAATAATATTACATATTGAGGAAACATGTATGTGGATGATAAAATACACCCCAGTAAATACCGAAGTATAGACAATCTCGGATAAAAATGAGATTGTGATATTTCCCTTACCTTATGTCCGATAAGATTTGTATGTATCCAAACCTCTTGTATAATGATTTAAATAATGTCAATAACTTATTACAGAATCATATTCATTGTTATGATATCATATATGGTTCACTTATGACTTTATATTACCCGTTCATTTGTAAATTCCATGTTAAAGAAGCGTTTTGGGTAAAATCGTTTCATTTATCATAGGTGTTTGGACTTGTTGTTCTTGACAATATTATTACTTATATCATGATTTAAATACTTCCAGAATATAAAATATGATTTATATATAATATATTTTCACTATATATATATATAATAGATAGATAAATGAAATGAAACACACCGTTCATGAAGACGGTAGTCCGTACGTACGCATGAACGCTGTTTTCCTTTCCTTATTGTCTTGAATGGAAGTAATTAGATGAAATATATATATAAATAAATCCAGTATATTTACCATGTCATATATTTCATTATTATTCATTATATATACTTTATAATCTTTCTCGAATGGTTAACATGGAAAATGAATCACATCGCGTCGTGGAGACGGTAGTCTGTACGTACGCACGAGCGATGATATCGTTCCCATGGTCGTGGAATTATGTTGAAGAGTATGTATACTATTTAAGTATCAATATCACTTTATAATAATAATATATAGTTACTCATTGCTCCATTATACCCATCCAATTAAGGTGGTGGCGGAAAGTAGATTACACCACGGCGTGGAGATGGTATTCCGTATGTACGCACGCGCGGTGATTTCCCTTTTTCCGTAGAATGGATAGAAGTTTAATTAGAGTTGTTTCATATTTATAATAACATATCAGTATATTAAAAATACTGATGTTATTACTTTATCATGAAACAACTAAATTAGAAGAAGTTGAAGAAGGAATAAATTGAAAAAGATCGGTAATGGATATTACCTCTTTTTGATGTGCCTTCAATTAACCTCCACTTAAAGAACTAAAGATGGTCTTTGAAGAATACCAGGACCTCTAGGATGATATTAGGGAAGTGTAGAAGATATTTTGGCAGGTTTTGGCCGTGCGTGAATGCTGAAATTGGTGTGAGGAGGAGAGGGAGGAGGTGCTCTTTTATAAGGGAGGAGAGGGACACCTTAAGAAAATCTCAAAATATTATTTTATATTAAGGTCAAATTCGGTTTATAATGGTTAAAAAGGGTCTTATTTCGAAGCAAAAGTGGGGATGGGTCGAAATCCTCTCATCCAATAGGATTTAGACAAGTTTAGGTTATTATTTTAACCATATCAATTAGATTTAACTCTAAGTTAAATAATTTAACTTTTACCGCGTCTTTTTGTTTTCTTACACTATATGGTTAATAAACTTACCATAACAAGCCTAACGAACCCCAAGTTGTTTATTATTAATATATATATCCTTATCTAAGTCATTTGGCCGAATATTATATTTTTAGGAATTAAATAACAATTAATAATATAATATTTTTTTAAAAACTAATTTATGTCAATTTTGACACTATTTGGTACATGATTTTTATGAAATTCATAAAAGAATAATAAGTTCGAAACAAGTTACTTATATCAACAATAACATGTCATATTAACCTAGAAAATTTATTTAAGTCATAAAAAGTCTCAAATTACATTTATTTGGGCATTTATAACATCAATTATGTCAATATTTCATTAATAAGACAATTACTGCATCATCTTTGTGTCCTAATAAATGATAATTATTTAATCCCTAAAAATTATAAATAAATTCCTATGATGTATATAATTGTATTAGAATTCTGGATACTATTCATGTCAGAAGTTTCATGAAGTTTATCACTAAATTAAAATTATTATACTTATAGGATTTAAGAAAGTGACATGTTGTCACATTCTTTGGTTTTAATAATAATAAAATTATTTTCATGGAAAAAAGTCCACAAAATCAATCTAATCCGACCATTAGGATATATGTGTCTACTTTTAGCCATCCAATAGGATTTTTACAAGTGTTAGGGTAATTTTATAATCTTATATTTACCCGTAATTACTCGATTTACCTTTAACTATAGTAAATAAAATTTACCGTAGTTACTATTCACAATGTCCAAAAATAAAAAGTAGATTATTAACATAATTTGGACCCAATGATTCCAAATATGGAATCCATTTTTCCAAATTCAATACACAAAAGATGCAGAAATTAAATTAAAATTAATCTCGTTGTCGAAAGAAAACGGGTTTTCTTTAAAACATTGCAAAAGACTGAATTGATTTAACCTACGAATTCAAGGTAAAATCAATGCTAATTACATACATTATATTAACTGGTAAAAATATATTATTTTTATACTTTAAAACCATTCAATATTATAATTTAACCACATAAGATATTATGATGAAAAAAAGTTGTTTTTAATTAAAATATAGCTTGATTTTACTATTCATTAAAATATGAAAGTTATCGGAAAAATATCAAAACTTTATCCAATGTAAATTTTTATATCCTGATTCAAAATAAGAATTTTATTTTGTCAAATTGAACTTATAAACATGTAAAAAAACTAGATTTAAAGTGGATGCGCCATCAAAAGGCGGCAAAACTGCATTTTTTGAAAAATACTTATTTTACCCGAAAAATTTATTTTGTTCTTATACCATGTTCTAGAAATGTGTAAGATGAATAATAATGTTATAAAATTCAAAATTTAGTTAACACTATTCATAATGGCTAGTTCATAACAATATTATAATAATATATCATTGTTTAGTAAAACCCGATATTGCGTACAACACACGCTATCGAGGAAGGTCACGATTGCGTGTAATCCAAGCCAAGTCAGGGTTGCGTGCTATGAAATAATCCTTCATTGTTTCATATATCATAATCCAAGAATATTTTACTTATACATTAATTATATATATATATACTCAATGTTGCGTAGAATAACTATTATCAAAATTGTGTGTAACACGATCCAAGAATAGTGTTGTGTATACTACAAGCTAATACGGTGTTGCATATGGCGTAAGCTAATCTTGGTGTAGCATACAACACAAGACATTAATGAAATTAAAACAATATTTTTCATAAAATCTCTGGGGGTTACATTCTACCCCCCTTGAAATGAATTTCTCCCTCGAAATTTGTTGGGGTTATAAATGGTTTACTATTCAAAAGTTTCTTTAATCGAAACCCACATCGTAAAAAGGAATACCAAAACCAATCTTTAAAAACAAAAGTATGAAACGTAACGGTTACCCAAATTAACTCATCACTGGGTTTCCACGCAGGAGAACATAGGTGAAAATATTGATATGGGAGAAAAATCTAACCATCAAGTTCTGATGGACAGTGGTAGAGAAAATGGCTATGAAATAGCAAACAATCATAAAGCCATAGATTTGCGATGATCTAAGGTAACATATGATTAATCAGATTTAAGGGCACCAGGACAACATTTTTGGTTTTCAAGATCATTTACCTAAAGTTGGTGAATTAAAATAAATACATACATGATTTTGGTACACTTTCGCTGTTGTTCGTGCTTTGAACAATTTCCACTTCATCTCTTAAAGAAATGAATTTGAATTTGTTATTCATTAAGTATTAATAGATCATGTGATAAAATGATGGGTCATTCCATCTGTTTCAAACAAAAGGTTAGAAAAAGTTATCAAATATACATAATTCCATCTATGGTGAGGTTAATCGTATACGATTCCAAAAATGAACTTATACTTCATATATCATACCGCGTAATAAAATAAAACTAGTTTCTACTAACCAGGGACTTCCTGTAGGCTAGTGGTAGGTGATAAAAGCTAGTCGCACATTGGTTGTGGGTTCGATTCCCACAGCCTTTTATGACGCTATGGGTTGTCACCTATCCTGCAGGTTGTCCTTTTTCTAAAACTATATTACTATAACATCACATAAATAATATCAAAAAAAGTTCTATCCTTAAACAATACTAACTTATGGTTAACATAATCCATTGAAATCTTTAGGCTTATCTAAAATAATTCGGTCCAAGCTCATAGTATAAATAAAATGATTACTTGAAATGTCATCAACCAAGCATGGTAATACCATCATTTATCCCCCATATATCTTGTTCATTACATTCCAATCATGTGAATATCTTAAGGATGTATTCTCTTGAAAAATGAATACCCATTAAACCTTAGTGAAAACATGAATGCTGTCAAAAGTTAACTCTTTCCACATACCAAAATCCAAAAATTCTATATACTCAAACCATGGTATAACCTTCTCCTTATATCAGTCATGAGCTCATGAATACTGTCAAACATTTAATTTTCTCCTTATCCCTTCATTATGCGCATATCATCTACATTCCAAAAATATCTTAATAACCTTTCATGGATACTGGTAACCTTAATCATACACTTTCAAAACTCAAGGAAAGACAACAATGTAACAATCCTTAGATGTCTCTTTATTCCATAGTACCATGAGATTACTTATACAACATTACACATGATAAACATGTAACCATTCCACTACATTCTTAAACCATTGACCGAGCATCAACAATTCTTTCATCTCACATATCATTTGTAGTCTCTTCATCATCATCCACATAAATACTACCCATACGACCATACTGATTCTCTTCATGAGACTTTCCCTTAGGGCATTGGTTTTCATAATGCCCGTACATTCCACATTTAAAACATTTAACCATTCTTGATGTCGTAGCAATACCATTATCCTCATCCCTGGTGTTAACTGAACATTTTCCTTTGCACTTACTGGCTTTGTGTCCTTCTTTTCCACACCCAAAGCATCTTCCAGTTCCTTTGAAACATTCTCCTTGATGCCTCTTCTCACATGATTTACATAGGGGAAATTGAAATTTCTTTCCTCTATAATCATCATGAAACTCCATCTTTCTCTTATTAGCCGAGTCAAGAAAAATACCAAATTTTACTTTATTTATCATATTATGAGATTGTTGATTCGGCATAATAATGATTTTTGGACTTCCAAATCCCATTTCATTTGGTTTCTCATGAATAATATCATTCCATTGTCCATCATATCCTCCATTATCATGAATCATCTTGTTTTCGGCCATTTTCTATAACCCAAAAAGAATAGTGTGAGAGGAAAAAAGCATAATAAAGGAGGAGTAACTTCAATATATAACATCTTTGGTATAATCTAATATCGTTTCCATAGTTCTAGGACTATATCCTATATGTATACTTATCCTTAGGGACATCCGTAGACATACCTTAGAAATATCTCTAGGGATCTCACTTACATTTTCGCATCCTAGATTCCAAAGGTTGACTAAACCTTTCCTCTGATACCAACTGTAGAGACCCGAAGCTTGACGTACATGGACATTACATTACTTTTTCTGAATACTTAGTACATAACAAAAACACACACACAAGGACCGTAATAGTTTAGTGTCTTTGGAAATTCGGAATATAATCTTCTAATCATGGTGAAAGATCTTCAAAATATCCCATAAAGATCTTCCTTTTTTTTACTTAAAACCTTTCTTTATATCCTGGGGAAAAGAAAACATAAAAGGGTGAGCTCAAATGCTCAGTAAGGGTAAAAAAAATAAATATCATTCACATCATATTCATAAGAACATAACATTTTGGAAATCTTAACCTGTAAAAGAGAGCATAATTTCATAACATGGGATAAATCATAGTAGTGAAATGAAATCCTAATAATCATTACATAAAACATGAAACTTTGTGGCATACACACATAATCATAGAGAATCATATCTTTTTATTCAAGACTCATTGCCAAAACTATCTTAGTGGACAAAGTCCATTTCTGAACCGAGTCACCCTCGTTTCAGTCCTGTTTCACTGAACTGGGGTAACCTACCGTTCCAACCATGTCTATCTCATGAGATATAAAATCTTTACCCAATGCAATTGAGGGAGATATAGGTCCCACCCATCTCATAATGATACATTTCTTATGTGTTCCACAAAATCATAAACCAAACATCATAGCATAACCCATGTAATAAAAATTGGAATCTTAAACATCATGACATCATAAAACAATTCATATAAGATAAAGGAATTCATAAAAATATTTCCATCACAACATAATCAAATCCATGTAATAATAGGGATAGAAACAAACCCCTTTATTATCTTAGATGGAAAATAATTTTGATAAAACACTTGAACTCCATTCTTGAGGAAAATATCCTTTCTACTTCAAAAATACTTTTCCTTTATTAACATGTCATAAAATTCAAAACTAAAGGAAGTTGATTAAAAATATACCTGAAAACGTGAAAAGGAATCTTCTCGGAAATAATGTTTCAAAAATCAATTCATGTCGTATAAGTTAAAAAAACATTCTTCTCGTACTTTTGTCGGAAAAGTCAAAAAGTACCTCGTACGAAAAATGAAAAAATGATTCTTTTCATATCATTTACTAAAAACTCACCAAAGCATAAAATTGGATTTAAAAAATTGTAGGTGGATGTAAATAATATTAAATATTGAGGAAACATGTATGTGGATGATAAAATACAACCCAGTAAATACCGAAGTATAAACAATCTCAGATAAAAATGAGATTGTGATATTTCCCTTACCTTATGTCCGATATGCTTTGTACGTATTCGAAAATCCTGTATAATGATTTAAATAATGTCATTAACTTATTACAGAATCATATTCATTGTTATGATATCATATATGGTTCACTTATGACTTTATATTACCCGTGCTTTTGTAAATTCCATGTTAAAGAAGCGTTTTGGGTAAAATAGTTTCATTTATCGTAGGTGTTTGGACTTGTTGTTCATGACATTATTATTACTTATATCATGATTTACTTACTCCAAGAATATAAAATATTATTTATATATCATATATATTCATTATATATATATATAATAGATAGATAAATGAAATGAAACACACCGTTCATGGAGACGGTAGTCCGTACGTACACATGAAAGATGTTTTCCTTTCTTTATTGTCTTGAATGGAAGTAATTAGATGATATATATATATACATAAATAATGTAGATTTACCATGTCATATATTTCATTATTATTTATTATATATACTTTATAATCATTCTGAAATGGTTAACATGGATAATGAATCTCATCGCGTCGTGGAGACGGTAGTCTGTACGTACTCACGAGCGATGATATCGTTCCCATGGTCATGGAATTGTGTTGAAGTGTATGTATACTATTTCAGTATTAATATCACTTTATAATAATAATATATAGTTACTCATTACACCATTATACCCATCCAATTAAGGTGGTGGCGGAAAGTATATTACACCACGGCGTGGAGACGGTATTCCGTACGTACGCACGCGCAGTGATTTCCCTTTTTTCGTAGGATGGATGGAAGGTTAATTAGAGTTGTTTCATATTTATAATAACATATCAGTATATAAGAAATACTGATGTTATTAATTTATCATGAAAAAACTAAATAAGAAGAAGTTGAAGAAGAAAGAAATTGAAAAAGATCGGTAATGGATATTACCTCTTTTTGACGCACCTTCATTAAACCTCTACTTAACGAACTATGGATGGTCTTTTAAGAATACCAGGACACCTAGGATGATACTAGGGAAGTGGAGAAGTGATTTTATCCGGGGATGGATGATCTTGAATGCTAAATTTGGTGTGAGGAGAGGGAGGAGGTGCCCTTTTATAAGGGAGGAGAGGGGCACCTTAGTAAAATCTCAAAATATTATTTAATATTAAGGTCAAATTCGGTTTATAATGGTTCCAAAGGGTCATATTTCGAAGATAAAGTGGGTATGGGTCTAAAGAATCTCATCCAATAGTATTTAGACAAGTTTAGGTTATTATTTTAACCTTATCAATTAGATTTAACTCTAAGTTAAATAATTTAACTTTTACCGTGTCTTTTTTTTTCTTACACTATATGGTTAATAAACTTACCAAAACAAGCCAAACGAACCCCAAGTTGTTTATTATTAATATATATATCCTTATCTATGTCCTTTGGCAGAACCTTAGATTTTTAGGAATTAAATAACAATTAATAATATAATATTTGTTTTAAAAACTAAATTATTTAAATTTTGACACTATTTGGTACATGATTTTTATGAAATTCATAACAGAATTATAAGTTCGAACCAAGTTACTTTTATCAACAATAACATGTCATATTAACCTATAAAATTAATTTAAGTCATAAAAAGTCTCAAATTACATTTATTTGGTCATTTATAACATCAATTATGTCAATATTTCATTATTAAGTCAATTACTATATCATCTTTGTGTCATATAAATGATAATTATTTAATCCCTAAAAATTCTAAATAAATTCCTATGAAGTATATAATTGTATTAGATTTCTGGATAATATTCATGTTCGAAGTTTCATGAAGTTTATCACTAAAATAAAATTATTATACTTATAAGATTTATGAAAGTGACATGTTGTCACATTCTTTGGTTTTAATAATAATAAAATTATTTTAATGGACAAAAGTCCATAAAATGAATCTAATCCGACCCTTAGGTTATATGGGTCTACTTTTAGCCATACAATATGATTTTTCCATGTGTTAGGGTAATTTTATAATCATATATTTACCCTTAATTACCCGATTTAACTTTAACTATAGTAAATAAAATTTACCATAGTTACTATTCACAATGTCCAAAAATAAAAAGTAGCTTATTAACATAATTTGGACCCACTTATTCCAAATATGGAATCCAATTTTTCAAATTCAATACACAAAAGATGCAGAAATTAAATTAAAATTAATACCGTTGTCGAAAGAAAACGAGTTTTTCTTTAAAACATTGCAAAAGATTGAATTGATTTAACCTACGAATTCAAGGTAAAATCAATGCTAATGAAATACATTATATTAAATGGTAAAAATATATTTTATTTATACTTTAAAACTATGCAATATTATAATTTAACGAAATAAGATATTACGATGAAAAAAAGTTGTTTTTAATTAAAATATAGCGTGTTTTTACTATTCATTAAAATATGAAAGTTATCGGAAAAATATCAAAACTTTATCTAATGTAAATTTTTATATCCTGATTCAAAAGAAGAATTTTATTTTTTCAAATTGAACTTATAAACATCTCAAAAAAATAGAATTAATGATTGTGCGCCATCAAAAGGTGGAGAAACTGCATTTATTTAAAAATACTTATTTTACCCGAAAAATTTATTTTTTTCTTATACCATGTGCTAGAAATGTTTAGAATGAATAATAATGTTATAAAATTCAAAATTTAGTTAACACTATTCATAACGGCTAGTTCATAACAATATTATAATAATATATCATTGTTTAGTAAAACCCGATATTGCGTACAACACACGCTATCGATGAAGGTCGCGATTATGTGTAATGCAAGCCAAGTCAGGGTTGCGTGCTGTGAAATAATCCTTCGTTGTTTCGTATATCATAATCCAACCATATTTTATTTATACATTGATTATATATATATATATACTCAATGTTTCGTAGAATAACTATTATCAAAATTGTGTGTAACACGATCCAAGATTAGTGTTGATTATACTGCAAGCTAATACGGTGTTGCGTATAGCATAAGGGAATCTTGGTGTAGCATACAACACAAGACATTAATGAAATTAAATGAATATTTTTCATAAAATCTCGGGGTGTTACATTCAAACATTATTAATATAATAATCCATGAAAATAAAAGGGTTTCATCGATATTTTATTATGGAATAATCTATGGGAAAGAAATGGTTTTAAAAATAATTCATCATTTCTTTATAGAATAAATCATAGAAAAGGAGTGGATTTCATTCACATATTTTCTTCCTATATATTTAATATATAGATAAGTAATAATGATATAATCCTTGGATGATATCCCTAGTAAATCATAAGGAATATTAAAGGATGAAATCATAGATGAAAAATTCCTTTATGAAATATCGTGAAGATAATTTCCTTTTTACTTTGAAATATTCGTTTTAATTATATATTTTTTAACTAGTAAGGAAAGAATTTTCATTGAAAATATACATTGAAACATGTAATGTTTTCTTTTATTCATTAACTGGTTATTGTGATAAGAAATTTATTTCATGCCTTATATGATAAAAAACAATCCTTCAACACCATTATAGAAAAATTCAAAATTTACATCATTTCAAAAAAATTAGATTGCATTTATTTTTTTAGTAAAATGTTAGACATGGTTAAAAATGTAATTAAAATTTCATATTTGAATAGTAAATCCTTATTTAACACATTTATTGAAAACATGTATATGGAATAAAAATATTTTTTGACTAAGAAGTGAAATAACGTCAATTTCCCATAAAATTTTCTTTAATTCTCATGAGTATTTAAATAGTGAAAACTTGTACTATTTATATTCTCTAGAAATAACCATATGAGAAAAAAATAATCTTTTTATTGAGATTTATATCAGAATTATTCATCATCATTAGCTTAACCATAAACAATCCCGTGAAACAATGATATTTTAACATAAATACCACACTGCGTTAGTAACATTTTAATATTAAAATCCTTGAAATAAATTACCTTATATGTATATTTGAATAAAAAAATTAGAATAGTCATCATAACCTATATTCATGGGTAGTATATATAGCACATAAATAAACCGAGTGGTGAATATGGCATCTGTCCAATAGAAATAAATGTGAGATGAAACTCACTTATCTGAGGTCTAAAATACTTCATATGACATGAATCCTACAATATAATAAATATAATCATATTAAAAATATAATTATATTATAAATATATTAAATAAATATAAATATATATATGATTTATTTAAACCCTTTTATCACCCATTATTCAACAATTCTTTATTAAAATCGTTATTCTGGATGATATCTATTTTTTTCATGAATGTTTTGATTCAATGGTTTTTTTAATTATACATTGATCATGGGTCCAAAATATATATTTTTAATAATGATACTAAATTAATTTTAATTGATTATTTATATTTTTATAGTAGTTCATATATTTATATATATATATAACAGAATCACATCATTCAGGGAGATGGTAGGTCTTACATACACAATAATATTGTTTACATTTTTTTGATTTATATAAGGGAAAAAGAGATATAATAATTTAACATTATATAATAATTAATATATCATATATATATATATATATTTTATATTCAATAGATATATTCTTATCAGAATCTATGTTTAACATAAATGGAAAATGAATCACATCGCTTCATGAAAGTGATGTTGAGTCAATAAGGTTTTCTTTAATACTTTTCCATTCCTTCTTGTTTTGAAAATCACAAACACCTTATACATAAGTAAATATTATTTTTACCCCCATATGGAAAATTTACTTCTTTAAGGAAATTTACCTTAACCTAGATTTTCTTAGACATGGCAATATTATTCATAAATTCAAATACCGGATTCATACCCAAAAACCTGGAGCCATATAATGAAAGGATTTGGAGCATTCTATTATTAGGATCCGAATCCTAGATGTGGCCTGTAATGTAGTTCTAATCTGAATTCTAGACTCTGAACATTCATTAGTTTGACTCCGAACTCTAAAGTAGTTCGATTCCGAACTCTGAAGAAGTTTGACTCTGAACTCTTAAGCAGTTCGACTCCAAACTCCTATGTAGTTCGACTCGAAACTATGGAAAAGTTTGACTCCGAACTCTCAAGTAGTTTGAATCTAAACTCTTAAGTAGTTCGAATCCGAACACTGAAGAAGTTCGACTCCGAACTCTTAAGAAATTCGACTTCGAACTCTTTAGCAGTTCGACTCCAAACTCTGAAGAAGTTCGACTCCAAACTATGAAGAAGTTCGACTCTGAACTCTCAAGTAGTTTGTCTCCGAACTCTGAATGTTCATAATCCGATCTCTGGTGAAACAAGACTCTGAATACCTATAAAAAAGAATCCTAATATTCGTAACATAGACTCCGAACTTCATTTTGGTTAGACTCTGAACTTTTGACTTGCTTACACTCCGAAATATTGATTAGCTTTTACTTACATATGCTTCATTTCAAAACGATGTCGTACATTCAGTTATACATAGTTTTTTATACAACGATGATTTCTATTCTGTTTCTAATTAACCGTTGGTGAGTTACACATGTATTGGTCCATCTGAATTTCATGGAAAATATGACCATTGGATGAGGGAGCCGACCATTGGAAATTTTCCTATAAATAGGATCTCTTTTGAAAGAGCTCAATAACAAGTTGATCGATCTAGAGAACACATGATATTAAGGTTATTTCTAGAGAGAGAAGATTTTCATGCCTTGTACATACTAAACTGCTCGTTAAGTTTTCTTTGTGCAACATCGGATGTTGGTGATTACATTCGAGGACTTCTGGGGATAGGAAGACAGAGGTGCCGACTACCATGATGTTCGAGGGCTTCCTTGCTGAGGAAGACATATGTTCCAACTACTTGAAGTTGAGGGCTTGCTGGGATAACAAGACAGAGATTCCGATCTTCTTATCGAGGGCTTATCCTGGTGTGGGTAAGATACACTTGCTTCAATTTATAAATCAAGAGACCTTTATCCAAGGTTGTTGGATACCCATCTCTTTGGGTTAAAAGAGTTATTGTTTGTAACTTGTAGTTTTACTACTTGTTTGTTTCCGCTGCATATTGTATTGTAAGGAAAGGATAACCTTCTTGTATTTCCTTACACTTGTACTTTGATTAGTTTAATATTCTATACGCTTTAAGGTAGAATCTTATATTGTAAACCTTGGTTCCAATTCTTGAGTTGGTGATCAGAGGTGTTGTGAATTTTCTTAGTTTAACTTTGTTATACCTAGATTTTCCTTGTCTAAGGAAAACATAGTTATCCATAATCAACTTTAAAGGTTCCAAAGGAATTTTTGAAGTGTACAATCCACCCCCCTCTTGTATATTGAGAATCTATATTGTTATTTCAATCCTACAATTGGTATCAGAGGAAGGTCTCTGAAACACTCGTACTCACGTATGAGTTTTTCTTGATCATTTTTCATTCCGAACTTTTTCATTCTGAACATTATCATTCCGAACTTCTTCATTCTGAACGTTTTCATTCCGAACATTGTCATTCCGAACATTGTGGATACAAACTTTTTCTACTAACTAGTTTGGTTGCCCAAGTTATTTTAGTATGGAAGGAATCAATGTCGGTTCTATAGACAATCTAAATCCTACAAGACCACCAATCTTTGATGGAAATAAGTATGAGTACTGGAGAGATCGAATGAGGACTTTTGTTATCAACACTATAGTGGACAGTTTTTTTATGCTTACTAGTGATTATAAAATTCCTGATAAAGAAGTCAGAACTTTCACTAACCAGGAAAATCAAGAGTATCAACTTAATTATAATGTACGAAATACTTTACTATGTTCAATGAATATAAATATATATATCCAAATTTCTTCTGGTGAAGCATCTAATTGTATCTGTAAGAAGTTATAAGTTACACACTTTGGAACTTCTAAAGTAATTGAAACTAGGAGATCTATGCTTAGAGCTGAATTCCATGGATTCAATTTTCTGTATGGTGAACCAATCTACAAAGTACAATATAGATTTATGACTATAGTCAACATCTTATAGTCTATGGGAGAAAAAGGGTTAGATGATGAAGCCCTTATAGATAAGATAATTGATATCTTGCCCAATGATTGGGAATCAAAGAGAACAGCTATAGATGATAACAGGAAGTTCACTCAAATTTCCCTTGATGAGTTATTCAGAACAATTCTCCAACATGAAACCAGAATGAAGAGAGATGCTGACAAATCAAAAATAAGAATGGGAATGGTACTATTTCTTTTACAACTACATCAAATCATATGAGAGCTAAGACTCCTTAGATAGTAACCAGATCCAAGACTAAGAAGGTGGTTTTTCAATCAGATTCTAGTGAAAGTGAAATCTCAGAAAATGAGTTAGCAAATCTTGCTCGAAGGATTAACAAGATAGTCGGCCAGAGAAATTTTCAATCCAAGTATAATAAAAAGGAAAAGGAAAGAATGGAAAGATGGAGAAGTTACTTGATACGAATGCAAGAGAGCTGGAAATATTAGACCAGATTGCCCTCTACTCAAAAAGAAAGAAAGGAAAGAAAGGCATTTTCAAAGGAGCGGGAAGAAGTATTACAAAACCAAAGCTAAGAATGTTCTAAAAGAAAATGACACCAGGAGTGCCAGTGGTGGTGACTCTTCGGATGAATATTCTGATTATGAATTTTCAGGAAAGAAGAATCTTGGTCTTATAGCTAGATTTCCTATTGACAATCGTTGCTTTATGGCTAAGGTATGAAATTCTGAATCATTGACTAATGTATGTTTAAATCCTAATGATAGTAATTATTATAACTCCTCAGATGAAGAATCCTTTTTTGATGAAGAAAATACTTCACCTACCTATGTAGAAGTTTCTAGGTTTGCTGAACTTCATGAGATTGAGAAATCTAAATTCAATAAGAAACATGATAAGGAAAACTCTAGGAATTCTACTCTTACTAAAGAGATATCTGATCTTTCTAAAGATCTTGATAAGAAAGATGCTGATTTTATATGTATTTCGAAAATACATGAGGAAGAAAGTTCTGAGAGGAACAAACTTTCTAATGATTTAGAAAATTTTATTTCTATGAAAAGTGTTTTCGAGCCTAGCTCTAGTTCTAAATATAATGATTTTGAAGATAAAAACTTGGTTATAAAACTCAAGTCTGAAATCTTTTCCTTAAAGAAGTGTTTATCAAACTTTTCCCATGGTAAGAAATTTTTTGATAAAATGTATTCTCAAATAAGACCTTTAAGAAATAGATCTGGATTTGGTTATACCCATGCAAAACCAATTTTTAGTAACAACTACTTTGTTCCACAAAGTGCCCCATTTTGTACCAAGTGTCAATGTGGTGGTCACTGGGTAGAGAATTTTTTTTTTAAATAAAATCCAATCTTTAGGTTTTCATAAAGCATATTTTTATAAGAAAGTGTGGGTTCCTAAAATTTTGTTTTTTGGAAGTTCCGGATCCAATCAAGTTTGGATTCCAAAAGTCTAATTCCTTTCTTTTTTTCAGGAAGATAGAGGATGTACCAATAACAATACATGGTACATGGATATAGGATGTAACCTGCACATGACTGGTAACAAAATATATTTTAAGAAGATTATCAAAACGAAACGAGGAAAGGTAACATTCGGAGATAATGCACAGGGAGAAATTTTTGGTATTGGTAATATTGTTCTTCTTGGTAAGAAATTGATTTCAAAATTTTTATTTGTTAAGGGTCTTAAGCGCAACCTCATTAGCATAAGTCATTTTTTTATGAAGGGTACCTTGTGAATTTTAGGAATGATAAGTGCTTAGTACACAATTCCAAGGAAGAATTTATTCTCTCAGCCAATAGGCAGGATAATGTTTACACTTTGAACATAGAAGACCTATGGAGCCAAGATTTACCTTGCCTAAGTGCAATGGAAGATCATTCCTGGCTATGGAATAGAAGACTAGGACAATGTAACCATAGAAACTTATGTAAACTCTCTAAGAAGAAACTAGTTAAGGATCTACTGGAACTTAGATTTGATTCTTCCAAAGTTTTTGATCCTTGTCAATATGGAAATCAACATAAATATAGTTTTAAATAAATTGGTGAAGTCTCAATGACTGATGCATTATAGTTAGTGTACATGGATCTTTTCGGTCCAACACAAACTGGAAGTATGGGAGGTAAATTATATGTGTTTGTTCTAGTTGATGATTACACCAGATTTACTTGGGTCTATTTTCTAGCAAAGAAGTCTGAAGCTTTTTCTTATTTCAAGAATTTTAGAGCACAAGTTAAAAATGTGAAAAATCTTCCACTGAATATTATTCATAGTGATCATGGAGGAGAATTTAAAAATTCTGATTTTGAAAATTTTTGTAGTAGGAAAGGTATTACTCACAATTTTTCAGCACCTAAAACTCCTCAAAATAATGGTGTAGTTGAGAGAAGAAATAGAATTCCTCGAGAGATAACTAGAACCATGTTGAGTGAATATTCTATTGCTAGACATTTCTGGGCTGAAGCTGTAAGTACTGCTTGTTATACTATAAATCGAGTTTTGGTTAGACCATTTCTTAATAAAACTCCTTATGAGTTATGGAAAGGTAGAAAAACAAGACTTTCCTACATCAAGGTTTTTGGTTGCCAAGTATTCATTCTTAATACTAAAGATAACTTAGATAAATTCGCACCAAAATATGATGAATAAATTTTCATAGGTTATTCCACAACTTCGAAGGCTTATAGAGTTTCTAATAAAAATACTTGTACTGTTGAATAAATAGTGCATGTAAAATTTGATGAGTCTGATCATTTTGTTTTTAAACTATCCCAAACTACATCCTCAGATGTGTTTTCGAAAATATATTGTCAACCCTTGATAGAAGATCCTTCTGATAAGGAAAATGTTCAAGAAGATACTTCTGAAATTTTTACCCCAGAACACTTTCTACCCTATGTTGATGAATAGGTTTTACAAAACCCAAATCAGGTGTTTCTTAAAAATCATCCTAGTGATAGTATCATTGGTGATGTAAATCAACCTATAATTACTAGATATTCCTTAAGAAATGAAGTAGAACATCTAGCATTTCTTTCCCAATTAGAACCAAAAAGCACTGATGAAGCATTAGGTGATGATGTATGGATCAAAGCCATGCAAGATGAACTAAATGAATTTGAGAGGAATAAAGAATGAACCTTGGTTGAAAGACCTAAAGAAACATCTGTTACTGGAGTAAAATGGGTTTTCAGAAACAAATGAGATGAAAATGGTGTCATAGTAAGAAATAAAGCTAGACTCGTAGCTAAAGGCTATAATCAGAAAGAGGAAATAGATTATGAAGAAACCTATGCTCCAGTAGCTAGACTTGAATCTATTCGTATTCTACTTGCCTTTGCAGCATTATTTAATTTTAAACCTTTTCAAATGGATGTGAAATGTACTTTTCTTAATGGTTATGTTCAAGAAGAAGTGTTTGTTGAACAACCTCCTGGTTTTGAAGATACAAAACATCTTGATCATGTTTTTTGACTTACCAAAGCATTGTATGGTCTTAAACAATCCCCACGAGCATGGTATAATAGACTAACAGGATTTTTGCTTCAAATTAACTATGTTAAGGGAAATGTAGATCCAACCATTTTTATAAAGAAAGATAAGAAAAATGTTTTGATTGTACAAATTTATGTTGATGAAATCATATTTTGTTCAACTCGGTAGTCTTTAACTGATTCTTTTGCAAGCCTAATTATGTCTGAGTTTGAAATGAGTATGATGGGTGAGTTATCATTTTTTCTTGGTTTTCAAATTTCTCAAAAACCAGAAGGAACATATATATCTCAACATAAGTATATTAAAGATCTTCTCAAAAAGTATGGTTATGACAAAACTAAGAGTATAAGTACTCCCATTGGTACCTCAAACTCTTTAGATCTTGATGAAGCTAGGAAACCAATAGATCAAACGTCTTTTAGAGGTATGATAGGAAGTCTAATTTACTTAACAACTAGTCGACTAGACTTAATGTTTTCATTGTGATTATGTGCAAGATATCAATCCAATCCTAAGGAATCTCACTTAATGGAAGTTAAAAAAAATTCTCTACCTAAAGGGGACCATGGATCTAGGATTATTTTATACTTCTGGAAATGATTTTATTCTAAAAAGATTTTCTAATGATGTCTTTGGTGGATGTGGAATGGATAGAAAAAGTACAACTGGAACTTGTAATTTCTTAGGAGATTCATTAGTTTCATGGTCCTGCAAAAAGCAACATTCTGTAGCACTTTCCACTGCCCCAGCTGAATATGTAGCTGCTAGAAGTTGTTGTGCTCAAGTGTAGTGGATGCAACACACACTCATAGAATATGGCCTGAGTTTCACTAAGAATCAAATATTGTGTGATAACACAACTACCATTTCCCTAAGTAAGAACCCCGCACATCACTCTCGTGCAAAGAACATAGATATTAGGCATCACTTTCTTAGGGATCACACACTTAAAGGAGATATCATTCTTCAGTTTATCAGAACACAAGATCAACTTGCTGATATTTTCATATAATGATTACCCTTCGATAGATTTGAATACAGTAAACAAAAGTTAGGAATGATAACTGTATGGTAACCATTCATCATTAACTTCTTGTTGAACAATTATCCTAACAGTAATAAGCACCTCTGTATAGGGGGTGTACATTTGATTGTTAGTGTAAATAATTTTTTTTTAAAACTATTCGGAACTGAAATTCCGGAATGGAAATATTTGAAACTAAAATTTCCAGAATGGAAATTACTGGAACTGAAATTTTCAGGATATAAAATCTCGGAATGAGAACTTCTGGAATGGAAATATTTGAACTGAAAACTTCTGGAATGGAATTTTCGTAATGATATGTTTCGAAATGGAGATTTTCGGACTGGGGATTTCATAACAAGGTTTACATATTAGAACTTTCGTAGTGATTTTTTTTCCCTTCAATAATAATATTACAAATTTGGAACAATATTTCTTGTCAATCCGTAAGCTATGATTTTTTACTTACAATTTTGTAATCAAATTTTTCTTACTGGTATTTTCCTTGTTTTTAAATGTTCGGATTATAGTTTTTCCTCAAATCCAAATGTTTTCTTTAAAAACCACAAAATATCGGAGACAAGTTCTTCTAGGGAGATTGTTCTCAACCGTCAGATCATATCAAAGCTTTTTCAATAGTTAGATGGCTTTTAGAAGACCAATGGTCAAATTCTTTGCCTATATAAAGGGGACCCCAAGACTCGTCCCACATCAGTTCTTCCAAGCTTTTGCGTCTTGAGGCTCTGTTGCTCTCCTTAAGGTCAGTTCCAAACTCTGTGAAGCTGATTCGAATCTTTCAGATTACTTCACTCCAAATGTCTGTTGAAGCAACTTCTCAAGATATGTCAACTGTGAAACCAATATCAAAGTGGTTAGTTTTCAGGGAAAGATTAGTTCACCCGGATTTCTATAATCTTGATTCTATTATTTCAAAGAATATTAGACTAAATCGATGGGAAGATGTCAGCATAGAAAATTCAGATAAACAGGATCCGGTTTTACTGATTTGTTGATAGTGTTTTACGAGTCTGTTTCCTTCTAGATGGAAGATGGCAGAGAGAGGTTTTCTTTCAAGTCTTCTGGGAATACATATAAGCTTTCTTACACTAATGCCGTGAGCCTGGTTGGTTTATCATATGAAAGAGAATCTGAATTATGATCTCACATACTTCCCTATGTGCAAGGGAGTTTCAATAAGGAGAAGGCACCGAAGTGTCTTGGGCTTAAGGACGATTCAACAATTAAGATTTCCCATCTCACTCTGAACAATAGAATCCTTCAACTATGGGTGCAGGGTTTTCTGGTTCCATGAAGGGGTGATAAAGACAATCTGAAGTAGAGTGATATATATGTCTTAGAATTTTTGGTAAATCTATGAAAGATAAATCTGATAAGGCATGTCTTGGTTACGATCAAGAATATATAAGAAGGAAATTTGAGATCTCAGATTATCCTTTTTCCTGCTTTATTATCTAAGTTGATAGTTCGATTCTTAGAATCCTTCAAGGTTGACAAAAAATCAAAGATCCAGAATTTCAAGCTCATGCTAGTCAGTGATGATACTCTTAAGAGGATGAAGATGGTATTTTTCGTTGAATCCGGAGAATTTTACCCCCTATCTGTGGAGGAGTTTGAAGCAGCTCAAAAAGAAACACAATCACTGGAACCTTCAAAAAAGAAAAGGAAGAAGAGAAAGGATAAGGAATTGGTTGCTGGTGAAGAGATTCCTCAGGCTAAGTAAGCTCAATCTGCTCCCCCCAAGCTGAAGAAGCAGAAAACATATACAGATGAAGTAGCAGCCAAGTGAAGGGAAGATAATGAAATGAGGAAGGAAGGGGATCCTCATTTCTGACTAGACCCTACTAGGGATAAAGCCTTAAAGGAAAAGGCGGCTGAGGAGCTATAGAGACAAGCGAAGGAAAATAAAATGAGAAATAAGATGTCTGAAGCCGAAGTGGTGCGATCTTTGCTGAAAGAAATAGAGTTGGATTCCAAA